>OV049874.1:17786005-20298505 GCA_920104075.1 Melanargia galathea | reverse complement strand
TTAATAATTAATATCTGTTGTATTTTAAGTGACATGATTTGTTTAGTGTTTTATAAATCAACCAAACTAAAAAGTAGAAAATAAATAATAGTTTAAAAAAACTAAAAAACACGCTTTTTATAGAAAACCAAACTAAAAAATAGAAAATAAATTTTAATAAATATAAATTTATAATAGTGTGCATATGAAAAAATTTATTTTATTTAAAAAAGCGTGGGGTGATTTTAATTTTTAAGATATTATCGAAATGATAATCCTCTATACACCCATGCACCCCACGTTTTTTTTTTAATAAAATACATTTTTTCATATGCACACTGTGAACGCCTAATTAACGTGGTGGCGCAATTGCTATTTTTATTGAACAGGCGTGCGGAAAAAGCCACGTCACGATTGATTGAACTGTCAAACTTTTCTCTCTCGTTCTACACATTCTGTTACGAGCTCCGTGGGAGCACCATAATTTTGTAAAGAATAATAGTGCTATGTAATAACTGTGCTAATAAAGAAGGTTTATATGTATAATGCCTTCCAAGTTTTATTTACTCAACAAGTAAATAAGTGGCGACCGTAAGACACGGACCTACAAAAGTTTCTGGAAAACAATTAATGCAAGCGGGGCTCAAGAACAAATCCACAAATACGTGCAAGGAAGCCGTATCTCTTCAATCTCAAGATCATCGGGGCCAGCTTGGCATCAAGTCCGGTCAACAAGCAGCATCGTCGCACCAGCCAATTAGATAAGTGTTCCTATATTCCTCTAGACGTTTAAGTCCTATTCCTAGGTCCTATTTTCTTAAAGTCTAGCCTTCACTCTGTGTGCGCAGTGACAACTCTAAGCAAGTTAAGTTAAAATTGTAATGTAATACCTAATTAACACAATAAATAACAAGTTTATGCATTACAACTACGCAGTACCCACCTACAATTATTTTATTTTAATATCTAAAGGGTCTAAAACTAGCTCATATCTTCAAACAATAGGTAAGTTAGGTATTTACAAGTTACGTATAACTAATAAGTTATATTTCAATCAATTTTAATGCCTAAGAAGTCTAATCTAGCTATTTTTAAAATATATGTCTAGCAGGTACCTACGTACTATTTCAATGAAAAAAGGAATTCTATAGTTACGCAAATCCTTTCTTAAATAAATTTTATTCCCTACCTATCTATTCAATTTACTATTTTACAGCTGAATAACAGCTATAGTTAGGTAACTGTTCATCATTAGTAGGTACTTACGCTCAATTTTATATTTATCGATTTCAGGAGTGCACGGCGGCTGATTTGATACCTGCCTACCTACAATTTTGTTCATCGCGTTCAAGCGGCCGCCGGCCGGTCGGCCGCGCGATAAGTAAACAAGTTTCACAGCGAGTTGCGTAAGATACTAAAACAGTCTCTCGCGCTATAGCAATTAGAGTTGAATTTTCTATGGTTGTATTTAGATAACTTAGTTCGTTGACGAGTTTGCTGCACCGTCGATCGATTTATTTAAGTCAAAGATTTATTTACGTGTTATTATATTATATTATTTTAATCATGTCTGATGCTAACAAATTAAAGGAACTTACGGTTAAACGTAGCTCAATTAAAGGCCGTTTGACTAAATTTAAGAATCTTTTAGGGCAGTACGATTCGTCAGATTCGATAGACGAGGTAGAACTAACTAAGTTAAACATACAAATATCGAAAATTGAAAGCTTGTCCAGTGTTTTCGAAGAAATTCAAAGTCAGATAGAGGTGTTGAATTCGTCTGAGATGGAGGCGGAGCTCGAGGAGCGCGACAACATCGAGCTTGAATTTGCCACCTTGATTGCAAATGCTCAGCAATTTCAAAATAAGAACAATCAAAGCGGCAATTCGAACGTAGATGTCAGTAGTAATTCATCTCACTGTTGTAAAGAGCAGCCAGGTATAGGCTTCAAGCCACCTACCTTGCAGATAGCAAAGTTTGATGGGAGCTACAACAAGTGGCTAGAGTTTCGGGATTTATATTGTGCTCTTGTTCACGACAACAAGCGAATACCGACTCCCATAAAATTTTGCTACCTCAACTCATATTTAGAAGGTGAGGCTTCACGCGTCATAAGTAACTTAGAAGTCACTGAGGTGAATTATACTAAGGCCTGGGACTTGCTATGTGAGCGCTATGATAACAAGCGGTTATTGATCAAAAGTCATCCTAATTCATTATTAAATTTCGAGTTCAAATCTAGCGAGTCAGATAAGGTGCTTCGATCAATTGTAGATAATATAAATAAAAATTTGCGTGCACTCTCTAGCCTGGGCGAACCCACTTCATCCTGGGACACACTAATTATTCATATAATTTCTTCGAAACTTGCAAGTCAAACCAGTATGAAGTGGGAAGAGTACAAAAATTCGATTCCTGAGACTCCTACCCTCGATCAGTTTAATAAATTCCTAAAAGATCGAGCCGACATACTAGAAAATTACAACCACCCTAGGTCAACAGCTAGTTATACAAATAGTGACTCTAATATTAACAAGAAGAAGCGGGCTCAAGCCAACGTTTTTGCAGCGCGAATAGCAGAGAAAAATGAGACTGTCAAGACTCCTACATGGACATGTGTAGCCTGCAAAGGCGCACATCGAATTTATGACTGCGATAATTTTAAAAATAAAACTATTGAGCAACGGCAGGCGCTAGTAAATAATTTAAAGCTTTGCCGGGTCTGTTTGCGAGGTGGACATAACGCTTACTTTTGCCGGTCGGGTAATTGCAGGAAATGTAAGGCCCGTCATAATTCAATGATTTGCAGTAATATTCAGGCATCAGCTCCTCAAGGCGACTCTACTACCACAACCACTACTGCTTCTCTAGCTGTAGCAGAGCTCACGGTTAACTTTTCGAAACAAAACGTTAGTAAGATTACGCTTTTATCCACTGCTTTAGTCGAGGCGATTAATCCACTTAATAACAAAACCGAAGTTGTGCGCGTTTTACTCGACTGTGGTGCAGAGTCTAGCCTAATTTCTAAAGGTCTACAGGACAAGTTAGAATTACAATCATCCCCTATAGATTCCATCAACGTAGTAGGCATAGGCAACGCAACTTCTCACTGTGCAAACGAGCTTTGCACATTCCAATTAAAATCCTTGCACAGTGACTATACAGCGAAGTTGACATGCCCGGTGCTTCCCGAGCTCACAGGCAATATTCCAAGGTTGTCAATCAATACAAGCAACCTCAAGATACCTACGGATGTTCAGCTGGCCGATTCAAATTTTTATGAGCCGTCCCCAATAGACGTGCTAGTCGGTGCAGATCTATTTTGGCACATCGTAGGGTGCGAACGACAATCTTTAGGTCCAAACAAACCTTATTTAATAAATTCGGAGTTCGGCTGGATTTTATCTGGCCCTATTTATTCAGGAACTCGCTCGTCTAATATAAAATGCAATTTTCATGTTACAAGCCCCCAAGCAGATAATCTCGATAAGCTGCTGAAACGATTTTGGGAGCTGGAAGAGCTGCCTCCTAAGAAAATTCTAAGCGAGGACGAGAAAGCATGCGAGGAGCACTTCCAGGCTCATACCACTCGAGATACCTCGGGTCGATTTTGTGTGCGATTACCTCTCAAGGACTCACCTGATTGTTTAGGGAATTCGTACATCATTGCAAAGAAAAGATTTCTTAATCTAGAAAAACGTTTTAGGTCACAGCCCGATTTGAAAGCGCAATACGTTGAATTCATCAATGAATATCTCAAGTTAGGTCATTGTTCTATTTTAAACAACACAAGAGTCGAACCATCCTATTTTTTATGCCACCACGCTGTGTTCAAACAACAAAGCGAGTCAACCAAGCTGCGTGTGGTTTTTGACGCTTCGGCTCCTACTTCGGGTTCTGGATATTCCGTTAATGACTTGCAGTACGTAGGCCCTACCGTTCAAGATTCGCTTTTCTCCATTTTATTGCGTTTCCGTCAACATCCATACGTGCTAACGGGTGACATCGAAAAGATGTTCCGTCAGGTAACTGTGCACGAAGATGATCGCAACCTGCAACTCATACTTTGGAGAGATAATGAACAGACTCCTTTGCAGACTCTGAGATTAAACACGGTTACGTATGGCTTCGCTAGCGCTAGTTATTTAAGTACCAAGTGTATCTGGAGTTTAGGCGAGAAATGTGAAGACGATCTGATCAAAACCGTCATTCAGCGCGACTTCTATATGGATGATTTGCTAACTGGGGCAGACTCCATATCGGCTCTGCGTCATATTTTGAATTCGGTTGTGACTGTTTTAAATTCAGGTTGTTTTCCACTGCGAAAGTTTAAATCGAATGTGCCTTCAATCTTCGAAGACTCTTTGATCAATCCTCTAGAAAACTTAACACTAAGCGAGTCCACTAGCACATTAGGTTTACAATGGAAACCATCTACTGATACCTTGAATATTGTGGTAAACATTCCAGATCATGTTAGCAATGCGGTTACTAAACGACTAATATTGTCGCATTCATTTAAAGTTTTTGATCCCCTAGGTCTCATAAGCCCCTGTACAATTAAACCCAAGGTACTTATGCAAGAGTTATGGCGTCGTAACATTGATTGGGACGAACCAGTACCTTGTGATTTGCAGCGAACGTGGGATGATTTAAAGACAGATCTTAGCAAGTTAGAGTCTATTGAGGTTCCGAGACTAGTTCTTTGCAGCCAACCTGTTAGCCTGGAGCTTCACTCCTTCTGCGATGCGTCTGCTTCTGCGCATGGATGTTGTCTTTATTTGAGGTCCACAGACTCTAACGGACAAGTAGTAGTCAGATTACTCTG
Source organism: Melanargia galathea (assembly GCA_920104075.1). Lineage (NCBI taxonomy): Eukaryota > Metazoa > Arthropoda > Insecta > Lepidoptera > Nymphalidae > Melanargia > Melanargia galathea. The sequence continues at coordinate 20,293,697 of OV049874.1, read as the reverse complement.
CGCCAAATCAAAGGTTAACCCTAGCAAGCCAACCACGATTCCTCGATTGGAACTTCTTGGAGCTTTACTAGCTGCTCGGTTATGCAAGTCCGCTCTCGAGTCCTTACGATGCACAATTTCACGCTGTGTGCATTGGAGCGACTCCAGTGTCGTTATCGGCTGGCTACGCACTGATCCAAGTAAATTAAAAACATTCGTGGCTAATCGAGTCGTAGAAATTTGTGAGACCACTAAACCTGCAAACTGGCGTCACGTGCCAACGAATTATAACCCCGCGGATTTGATTTCTCGAGGTACTAAGGCTAACAGCCTTCTAGAGTCACAGTTATGGTGGTTGGGTCCAGACTTTTTAACTCAAATGGAGACGGAGTGGCCGGTTTTATGCGAACAATTTGATCATGATCTGCCCGAAATTAAAATTCACTCTGTTCAGGTTTCTGAAAATCTTGTTTCCTTCGAAAGGTTTTCTAACTTTATGAGGCTGAAACGCGCGTTTGCTTATACGTTGCGGTTTATACATAATGTTAAATTTCCTAAAACCAAACGAAACGGGCCTCTAACAATCGAGGAGTTGAGCCAATCATTTGTTTGGCTTTGCAAGCTTGCTCAACTTCAGTCATTTCCAAACGAATATGACGCTGTACGTAACAGCAGGGACATTTCAGTACGAAGTAACCTCAGAGCACTCAGTCCTTTTCTAGATGAGCAAGGTGTTATGCGCGTCGGTGGTAGGCTAGAGCATTCGGACTATGCTTACGATAAGAAGCATCCTATATTATTAGCTTCCAAGCACCACTTGACATATCTCATTTTTCAATACGAACATATTCAACAAATGCATGCAGGTCCTCAGCTGTTACTATACACGGTGCGAAATTATGTATGGCCATTGAGTGGAAGGCAGATAGCGCGTCGCACAGTGCGTAATTGTGTACTTTGTAGACGTTTTCAAGGAAAAACGGTGGCACCAGTTATGGGTCATCTTCCATCACAACGTACTGTGCCAGCCTCTCCTTTTGAAACTACCGGAGTTGACTTTGCGGGGCCATTCACCATTCTAAATCGGAAAGGTCGCGGTTCAAAGGCTTCCAAATGCTATTTGTGCCTTTTCATTTGTTTTAGATATAAATGTGTACATTTGGAAGCCGTGACTGAATTGTCCAAAGAGGCCTATATCCTGACGCTGCGTAGATTCATAGGACGCCGCGGGAGGCCGCTAGAAATATACTCCGATAATGGCCGCAATTTTACTGCCACCGCTAAGGAGCTCGCTAGTTTCTTGAAAGACGCACCAAATCTTCTATCTGACTTTGCCACAACCGAGAACATTAAATTTCATTTTATCCCAGCTTACGCCCCTCACTTCGGAGGATTGTGGGAGGCAGGTATCAAGTCGGCCAAGCACCATATAAAGCGCGTTATGGGTAACTCCAACTTGACTTATGAGGAGTTGTCCACGTTGTTCGCACAGGTGGAGGCTATTCTTAATAGCCGCCCCCTGTGTCCCATGTCATCCTCTCCTCACGATCTCCAATCTCTCACCCCAGGGCACTTCCTAATTGGTCGGCCGCTGACATCGCTGCCTGACCCGAACTTGGAGACAGAAAACACAACAAGCCTGCAACGCTACGCCCGTGTGGAGCAAGCCCGCCAGCACTTTTGGAGGCGCTGGCAGAACGAATATATCAGCGAGCTGCAGCAGCGCTTGAAGTGGCGCACCAGCAAAGGAAGCACCCTACGTGTAGGAGACCTAGTCCTGCTGCAGGAAGATAACTGCGCACCACTTCATTGGCGTTTGGGGCGCATCAAACGACTGTTTCCCGGAGTCGACGGCGTGGCAAGAGTTGCTGATGTTGCGACGCAAAAGGGGGACGTTCGAAGATCTCTCACAAGACTCTGCCCTCTACTTTGTGAAAACTCTCAGTAATACCCATGGGTATTCCAGGGGGGGAGTGATGTGAACGCCTAATTAACGTGGTGGCGCAATTGCTATTTTTATTGAACAGGCGTGCGGAAAAAGCCACGTCACGATTGATTGAACTGTCAAACTTTTCTCTCTCGTTCTACACATTCTGTTACGAGCTCCGTGGGAGCACCATAATTTTGTAAAGAATAATAGTGCTATGTAATAACTGTGCTAATAAAGAAGGTTTATATGTATAATGCCTTCCAAGTTTTATTTACTCAACACACACTATTATTAATTTATATTTATTAAAATTTATTTTCTATTTTTTAGTTTGGTTTTCTATAAAAAGCGTGTTTTTTAGTTTTTTTAAACTATTATTTATTTTGTTTGAAACGTGAATTAGTCGAGAGTGTTGTTAGCAATGTTTGATGAAAATTGATCCAAGATGGCCGCCGCTACAAAATGGCGGATTACATATTTTTTCACAACTCCCTTAATATGGGTATCAAATGAAAGGGTTTGACTAGTAGAATAGCACTATGAAAATCTAAGATGGCCGCCGTCATAAAATGGCGAATGTCGGGGGTTTTTAAAATTTGTAATTTAAGTATACTTGTAACAAAAATAATTAGGTATCCGTCGATATAAAAATGTATTCATAATAATGGAACCATCTCTATCGTATAGTAGCAGGCGTCGATTCGATGCGCTGGGAAATATGAGAGTTCGTTCACACGATGCGTTCTCAACGCGTCAGCTAAACGAAGATAACCGGCCGCGCAACGAACGTCGAACGTTCCGAGGGATCGCCGCGGGATCGCCGCGGGCGCGGCGCTGGCGCGGCGCTGGCGCGGCGCTGGCGCGGCTCCGTAGACGGTATACAAACGGTCGGTCGTGTCGCGCTGCAGGCGTGCTGAGCTGCGACTTCGACGAGCGCGAGCGCGACGGCGACGCGCGGCACCTGCTGGCGACGGGCGGGCGCGACGCGCGCCTGCGGCTGTGGTGGGCGGCGGAGCACGGCGCGCTGGCGGACGCGCACTCGCTGGCGGCGCACGAGGGCGCGGTGCAGTGCGTGCGCTGGGGCCAGGGCGGCGCGCTGGCCACGGGCGGCGCGGACCGCTGGGCGCGCGTGTGGCGCGTGGAGGTGCGCGGTGGGCGCGTGCGCGTGGGCGCGCTGGCCGCCGTGCCCGCGGACGTGGGCGGCGCGCCCGCCGTGTGCCCGCTCGGCGAGCTGCTCGCCGTGGGCTCGCTGTCCGGCTCGCTGGCGCTGTGGCGGCTGCCGGCGGACGCGCGCCCGGACGAGCCCGAGGGCGCCGAGCCCCGCGCCTGGGGAACCCCCGGCGTCGTCCGGTGGCTGCGCGAGTACGTCACCGAACCGCCGGGTATATTCCTAATCTTGAGGACTTATTTTATTTCTACTTATCTCTACGATCTCTCAAGTGAGTGTGTCGATTTTGTGGCTCAGAAATTCTTTAACTCTTAATTACCAACGAAAGCTCTCGATTATTAATGGTCCCGATGACGTTCTACTTTAATGTTAAGTAAACGAGTATCTAGTTGTGGACGCACAAGCGATAGCGAACACACCTTGGCTCGCTTTCAGCCGTGCTCCGCTGCGCCGTGCGCCGTGCGCGGCCAGACAGGGGTATGAAGGCTAGCGAGAGCAAGGGAAGGACAACAGGATGCGTGTTCTGCACGCTCGCTGGCCTCGTTCGTTGTCGGCAATGTCCGTCGGTAACCGGGTGGCGCTGTCGGCAGGGTCGGCAGTGAGCGCGACGTGCGCGGCGCGGCTCCTGGCGGCGGCGCGCGCGGCGCGGCTGTCGGGCGCGCGGCTGCTGGACGCGCCGCTGCGAGACTTGCTGCAGCTCTTAGGATACGGTACTCGATAATGCACACTCTGCGACCCGGTCTACATTTTATAAATACCAAGCTGTAGTATTTTAACAAATAATTTCATGTTAATGTAGGATCCGAGGACGAGGAAACGATCGAAGAAGACGAAAAAGATGTAAATGAAAAAGATGTACTGCTGGAGAGATTGCGCGATGAAATTCTGTGGCTCCGGCGAGAGCCGCTGCCCAGCGAGCTGGTGCGTGACCGGTGGTTGTATCAGTAGCGATATACGTGCTAGCCGTAGAGTATGTGATTGCAGCACGTCAATGGATTGCAGGGTCTTTGTTATCTATCAAGAACCTATTAGGGTAATTCCGGGGGAGATGGCCTTATGGGAGAGATGGCCAATAGAAAAAAGTCGAAGTAATGATTAATAGATGGCACCTACTATAATTTAGTTCGATTCGTTTCGGCACGGGCAACAAGCCGGCATGGAGTTTTTTGCGAAAAAGTTATGGAAAGGTGAGTAATTTGACTTTGTTTTTTAATAACACGTTTAATTTAAACTAAGGGGTTGACATATTAAGTGGTCACAAAAAAGTTTTGAAAGTTTTGTCCGTTTTTGTGATTTCTTTGTAAAGTAAACAACTTTCTCGTCATTCTAACCTAAAAATTAACTAAAAAATTGAGAAGTTGCTTTTATTAAGTACTGTGGCCATCTCACCCGGACAATCGGGAAAGATGGCCAAATTATTTACGGGAGAGATAGCCATAAAATTAAATGTCCTAATTTAAATCTATTTTTAAAATTCAATGTTTCTATAGATGCCTAATCAATACGTACGGAAGGCGGCTATTGGACGAGGTGCCTGGAGCGAAGAAGACTTAAAAAATGCTGTGTCAGAAGTACACAGAGGAGGGATGACGGTTTATAGGGCCTCTTTTATTTACCATATTCCAAGAAAAACACTAGAAAGAAGGTTAAAACAAAACAACTACACAAAGGGACCTATGGGACTTTTGTCGGAGCGAAACGATCGTCGAGTTGAATTTGTGGTGAATTTGTGTGGTGTTGTGCCTACAAATTTGTCACTGTTAGCGGATTATAGCAATGTAATTTTGTGTTCATTGTATAGGACCTATAGGACTATTATCAACCTTTGGTGCAGACAACGAAAAAAGACTGAGCAAGCATATAAAAGACATGCAGTCGAGAGGCTTTCCATTGACTATCGATGATTTGAGAAGAATTACAAGTCAATTTTGAGTCTCAGATTCAGGCCCAAGTAGGTACATCCCTTCAGACGGTAGACCAACCAATACCGACTAGATTACTGGATGAAGTATCTACACTGTCTGTTAAACTAAACGAGGTTTGGAAACGAGCCAAATAAGTAAGCATCATTTTGACATCTGAATATCATATTGAAAAACGAAAATCGAAAGAAAATGAAAAAGAAAAAAAGGAAGAAAAGTCCAAAAACCAAAAATGATAAAAACAGATACTATGACTTATAGACCTAAGAAAAAAAACTGTTAAGAAACGAAAGGCAATTCGTAGGTTGTCTGATAGCAGTTGCGAAGAAATTCCCATCGTTTTCAATGATACCTCTGAAAGTGAATCTGAAGATAGAGAGAAAGATAACTGCTGAGATTGTGGTGATAATTATTACAGGACACAATTAGTTGAAGATTGGATACAATACAATATTTGCATGTTTTGGGTGCATGAAAACTGCACCGAGTTTGAGGACATGTGTTCTCACTACGGTAATAAGAAAAAAAGGAGTTAAAAGATCTCAAGAGCAAAGGGAAAGGCAAGAAGAGTATTGGCCATCTCCCCCCGATTACTATGGCCATCACCCCCGGACACTCTGGGAGAGATGGCCAATCCTAGTTTTTTTTTAAAGTTTAAAATTACATTGTTTGCGTTTTTTTAAGTAATTTATCGTTAATGTTTGATAAGAGTAATAAATAAAGTTTACGTTTTATATTAATTCAATGTTTTATTCATCATAATTCCTTCACTATAGAGTTTTAAAGTTACTAAGGCCATCTACCCCGGACTTACCCTAGATGTATTTTGGCTGAATAGCTGGCCTAGAACAAGCTATAATTTAAGAACAATTAAAGCGATTTTTTTTATTAATTCTAAGCCAGCTTAACGTCAGTTAAAGACACCATTTAATCTATACTAAGTAATAAATAAAATTGAAGTGTCTGTCTGTAATATCGAAATAACTACCTCATATTAAGCTCATATGGTTATTTGAACGGTACCATAACCGAATCACACGTTTTTAAAATTTTTGTCTGTCTGTCTATCTTTTTGAACTGGCTAATCTTCGGAACGGCTGAACCGATTTTGACGGGTCTTTCACATACAAGTAGAGAATTAACCAGGGAGTAACATAGGCTACTTTTTTAACGGACTTTCAAAAAAGGAGGAGTAATACAAGGGCCTTGGCCTATAATATTTGAGGCTGTAAGGAATTGCATTCCGAAATCGTGGGGATCCCACGGAATTTTTCCGTTTTGGTGACGGGTTACTACAGATAGGCTACTTTTTGTTCTGAAAAATCAAAAGTTCCCACGGGATTTTTAAAAACCTAAATCCACACGTGCGAAGCCGTGGGCATCATCTAGTTTAATAATATAATTAATACAACAATAATATTATACCTAAGGTTATAATATGTTAATATTTAAATACTTACTGGAAACCCTCAACAATCAGATGAACAATAGCTAACATTCTCTACACTCTTGTACGCCAGTTTTTATTAAACGTTCGTTGTGAATCTATGTGCACATACTTAGATATTATTTATTAGGCCGTTCCAGTAGTTGTATACTACTGTAACTTGCTCTCCGAGGCACGGGGATGTTACACTGTCAATATCCCTATTCCAGCCTGCCACTGACAATTTTTTAAAGGAAAAACAAAATTATTTTTAGCTCAAAGCGAGATTCGAACCCGGGACCTCATGATCCGCTGTAAAATAAGCTCGTCACTAGACCAACGAGATAGTAAAAGCATCCGCCCTCCCGTGCGCTCTGTCCTCCCTCCCATCCTCTCGCGTGCGTGTTAGGAAAGCGCGCGAGGCGACGCTCACCTGTTGTTCTAGATGAACGACAAAAGCGAGAACGCGACATAATACGACGTGAAGCGAAAATATCAAACAGCAACTGAGCCTTCACGTGGCCTACGATGTCGCGTAGATAAAATTGAAGGTCACGCGGGACTGCGCAGGAGGACGCGGCGCCGCACGCGCTGCGCTGCCCGCTGTCGCACCGCGTGCTGCGCGAGCCGGCGCGCGCGTCCGACGGCTGCACGTACGAGCGTCAGAACTTCCTGCACTGGCGGCTGGCGAGCGGCGACGGTGAGTGCTGTTCGCGCGTCCTACAGGCCTGCCGCAGGCCGCTTGAGAGTCCGTTCAGATAGACCGGCTCAGAGAGCATCGAAAACGTTTTATTTGTTTCAAACAGACCGGACGTCTTGATGAAGGACGAAAGAGTACGAGCATAGAGCACCCGAGTGGCTCATAAGGAGAGCCGGTCGGCTGCTCTCGAACATTCTCTTGTAAAAAAGATTTAAAATGTAAAAATAAACCTTATTTTAATGTAGCAAAACTCTATTTTAAGTAAGTACGATCAAAAGTTGCTCTGCTCTTCGAGTGTCTATGTGAACGGAGACGGGTCCCAGGCAACGCTCAACTCTGTGACTTTTATTTCGACACCTCTTCGAGATAAGAATTGTCCTGTTTGACGTCACATGTTGCAGTTACGTGCAAAATATGATTTTAATATCTCAGTGCAGCTGGGTTTTCCCTTTTCGTAAAAACCAGTAGGTAGTAGGTAGCGACAGTAAGTAGCGATTAATGACCGTTTAAATACTGTTGTCTAAAAATGAATAGGATCAAAATCTTTATTTGAAAATATTATTATGAGGATTTGATATCGTCGTTTTGCTTACAGTCATAGTTATGAGTTAAAGTTTGATGTTCAGACGAGCTGGTGTCGCCGGCGTCGGGGCGGCGCCTGCACAGCGACGCCGTTGCACCCAACTACGGCGTCCGCGACGCGCTGCGGCGCTTCCTCGCCTGGCCGCAGCCGCAGCCGCAGCCGCAGTCCGCCAGTGACTCGGAGAACGACCAGTGACATACGTCTTGTTACCACGATTTTCTCGCAAGTTCAAATTGCTTCAAATAATTCAATACGATCAGAAAATATATTCAAAAGTCGTATTTGTAACTTCAGTGCACAGTGATCTTCATGAAACGTATCGGTCTGTGTGTGTTCGAATTCTCCTTCTAAAAGGCTTGACCGAGTTAGATTTTTTTACCTATATGGGGATAGCCGGATGTTTCTTACCTATAGTTGGACCCGGCAGGTGATGCTGTTATCGAAATTCAGATTTTATTTTTATTTTTCGAACAAATAAAGGATTTTGCTAGCGAGGGATGTGGTAGGACAACGTCTTTCTACAGGGTCCGCTAGTATTATTATAAATGCGATAGTATTATGTTTGTCTGGCCACTAGGTACCCTTAGAGCGTTTGTCCACCGCCACCGTCACCGGGACGTCACCGAGAACGAGATTATTTTTGGTCGAGAACACGTTGACGTGACGGGCGTGCGGTGGACACACGGACCGGCCGTAGTCAATGTACAGTCGATTACTACATACCCACGGACAACGTCATATCTTGTCTCTTGTTAATAAAATTCCAATTGCAAGGGTTGGACTTTGTGCTTTAAAGAGTGTTATGAGTGTTGCTTTTTGTGAGTTGAGTGCTGTGACCGAGTGTAATTATAATAATAATTGATGACTCTTCTTCGATAATATAATTAATTATTTATGACTCTTATTTGATGAATTGATGACTTTTTTGATAATAAATTGATTGACTACCTTTCATACTTTTAGTGTTCCATTAGACGATAGGTTTTGCTGTTAGCTAGCCACAGTACTGCAGTAATTGTGGGGTGCAGTTCTTTGTGGTGTATTGGTAAATGATAGATTTGATTATTGATGATAGTGGACTTGTATTGACATTAATAATGATATGATTTTGATATGATAGGAGTACTTTCCGCGCGGACAGTTCGTATTGTACTGTCTTTGCCGACCGCTCTCGCGAGCAAGAGGCAATGGCGTAAACTGTTTGTCTCTCTTGATAAATGACAATGAATAACTTACCGTCTCATGTTGTGAATTATGTTTGCATGATCAATATCTGTATAATTCTCTGCTCCATCTTTCATCACTTATGCTGAAGGGTCATATCTATCTATATAATATAATATAATATAATATAATATAATATAATATAATATAATATAATATAATATAATATAATATAATATAATATAATATAATATAATATAATATAATATAATATAATATAATATAATATAATATAATATAATATAATATAATAATATAATAAAACTGTAACAGATCCAATTCTGTACATTGAAGATATTTTGAAAATTTTTGTTGGAGGGCACTCTATAATCGATACTGAAGTCAAAACTGCAATTTGTTTCATTTTTGTCTGTCTGTCTGTCTGTATCTTGGCCGCGCATCACGCCGAAACTACTGTTTCGGCGTGATGTGTGATGTGTTTGTATAATGAAACTTGGTACGATATGAGTTTATACTCCGAGGTAGGACATAGGATACTTTTTATCCCGAAATTCAGTACGGTTCCCTTGGGAGAGGGGAAGAAAGTTAAAACGTGTATTTAGCTCTAATTCAATAACGGGTACTTCGATTTAACTCATTCTTTTTTGTTAGAAAGGTAGTACTTTAAGTATTGTTCCGTAAATATTTCAAGGTCATAGGTTTTTCAGTTCAGAAATGACAGACATTTATTGGGTTCAAATAACTTGGGACCCGGATCTTTGAACGTACGGCTTATTTTAAACTGGTGGGCATTTAGAGTTATGTTTGTCGATCTGTCTATTTGTTCTAGCTAATTTCCGAAACGGCTGGATCGATTTTGATGGAACTTTCAATGGCAGATAAGTGATGTTATATGGAGTAACTTGGGCTACATTTAGTTTAGGTACAAAAAAGGATTATGGGATCCAATCCGATCCTATATAAAAACCTATGTTCGCGCCCGGTTGACGTAATAATATATCCTTGGCGCGCTTTTGGCCTAATTTGGCCGGTTTGACATTCGCGCTGTTTATTGGATGATCGCGGAATCGCGCGATGTCGCGTGATGCGGTGAGCGCCCCCCGCCCCGCGCGCCGGCCACGCGGCCGGCGCTCTAGGAGTCGTCTGCGTGTCGCCGCCGCGATATCATACGGACCGCACTGTTAGATGCGGCTTCTCTCGAGTTCGTCCTTGTTATTTGGAGAGAATTGTGCGAGTCGGGAAAGCTATTTGGCCTCGTTTTGATTCCCCCTTAATTTGGACCCGCTCCCTGGAAATTCTCGCGAACGCCGCGCGGTGAAATCGCCTGTGTCGTGTAACGCGCCCGATCGAAAGGTCGCTTCAAATGGCGGGCTATTTTTGTCGCGTTAAACGATTAGCTCTGTAAAGTACTGTGCTATCGCCACTGACGCGTCTATAGTGTGTGGGGGCACAATGGACCCCTGGTGTGGACTCTGGAAGGAGGGACACCGAACCGTTGGACCTCGTGCCAGCGTGCCTCGTGCCGAGGCCCCTGCAACGCGCCGCTTTGGTGGTTCCACACACACACACACACTGACAAAACACTTACCTCATAACACTCACTACATACCATTAGAACCAACCATCGGCTTCGCCTGGACTTCGCCGCTGCTTTAAGGTTAGTGCTAGCCTATAATTATAACCGCCGCCAGTTCGCGTCAAGCCGTCTGTATTTATTTGAGGAGCCGGGGCCCCCAGGGGACTCAGCTCGTCTGCCTGCGGTATCGGCTAGGTTTCGCTATGGGCCCCGAGATCTGGCCCCTTGTGAGGGTGCCGCAGGACAGCCAAAACATTTTGGTAGCAAGAGCGCGGTTGACGCTTCTGGACTTGAGCGGCTTACGCACCTGGTAGCGGTATTATAGGCTTAGCAGCTGGGTTAATTACTACGTAGCATTGTTAAAGTTTAGGTGCCTACGGCGTAATATGCTAAGTAGTTGAAGATGGGTACCTACGACTCATATTACTAGTTGAAATATTGCTAATCATTAATACTTAATATTGTTGAGAAACTGTAGGTACCTATCGCGTATTACGCTAATCTGTTGAATGCGCGTATAGTACGCAAATTGCTTACTGTTGCCCGTGTGTTTATTGAAGTCGTAGAATCGAAACTGTAACTGTAATATACCTACCTACCGACCTACCTTATCACAATTTTGGTGCAATTTGGCAGTGATAAGGTTGATCTATTAGGTCTAATTAAGTAGATTTAAGTCTTTGTGTATTGTTGTAGGTAGGTAAAACTATTGTATTCGTAATATTAATGTTACATTTGATAAACTGTAAATATTAATTCGACGAGTAAATTTGAGGGTAGGAGCAAATAATTATACACTCGGTCAAGTGATTGCCTGGTAGGCACGCGGAACTATTGTTCCAATAATAGAATTTCTTCGTGCGTGACCTACATAATTTGTTTGCGTCAGTTGCTATCTGTTAAGGCGGTGACACACGATCCAACTTTGGACCCAATTCGGGTCGTGGTACACAACACGACTGAGAATTCTTTTTTTTTATTGTCTGTTTGTAATTAATTTGTAAGAATTCTTTTGAATCAGTCTGTGATAATTGTTTGTTTGTGTGTTGTGTTGACATTGAATTTAATTTTTATTGATAATCTTTTGTTTGATAATTATGCTGAAAATTACTTTGAAATATTTGATGTTGACCGTAAATACGGACTAACTTATTGAATTTGTATTGTCTTTGTAATTGCTACTCGGTATCTGTTTGTGTTAAAACATTGTGCGTCTGTTTGTGCTATTTTAAAAATTGTTATAGCGTTTTAACTTACCGAGTACAAAGACACCGTCCCGCCGGACTTAGGCTAAAAGCAGTTCGCGCTCGGGACGCCGTCGGGTTCGGTCAACCTACAGCGGGTTTTGGCGACCACCCCCTGTAGATACTCTAAGCAATTGATTATCGTCGTATGTCTGGACGTTTATCGTCCCTACTTGTTGGACTATTGACGGACGTTTATCGTCTCCAACCTGGCTATTCACTGGACGTCTTGTCGTCACTACCCATTGGACAAATCATTGAGGTCCCGATGGGCCATTGTGAGCTGGTGGCATTGTAGCTTATGACAGCGCCTACGACTGGCTGCCCGCCCCAGCGCGCTTGCCCACAATCTCAGGGCAACCGCCTCTTGATTTTGACTTCGTGCCTTAACAGGAGTGGTGTTGTTGGTGCTGTTCATCAGGACTATTTGAGGGCACCCCCCGCACGGGCGGGGGTGCTCGTCCTTACCACTCTCATGGCACCGTGATTGATCGCTTGTGAACCACCCTCTGACCTGGGCTTGCTAGGGAATTGAAAGGTATCCCGCCAGGGGCGGGGGGGTCTCAACCCCCCTCGCCGCATTTTTTGCGACTTTGGTTCCAGGCGTCTGTAGGGGTTCTATTCCCCCCCGTGGGGCGTATTTTGGCCCTCCAGGGGCGGGGGGTCACGACCCCCCTCTGTTAGTTTGATGAAGGTTTTGTAGCGGCTTTGCCGCAGCGGCTGTCCCGCCCTTCTCTCCCCCACGGGTTCTGTGTCCTCGACTTGATGGTTGCCTCCCTCGGTCTGTTTATTTGTTGGCAGTAGCATTGTGGGGTCTTGTTTTGTTCGGCTCGCTAAGCCGGACCCGCGCTGCCACCGGGGAGCAACGCCTGGGTGTACCCGAGTGTGATTGATTCCCTCCGGTCTTAGGTTTGACCCAGAGGTTCATCGAGGACCCCTGTTTTGACGATGGCAGTTTATACTAGATAACTGCCGCCCTAGCTTCCACTACAGCCACCTCTCTTGAGAATTGGATCGTCAATAATTATTGTGGCATACTGGTTCTTCGCCGACGATCTCTGATATGGTGTACAACCCGAAGGGCGTTTGTTGGATGGTCCGTTCTAAGCTGGATTCGGGTTCACAGAGCTGTACTGTCTTGTATTGGTTGGTGGGAAGCCTAGGGCCCCCTTGGAGTCCTGTATTTGATGCCTAGAGCACCCGACTCCTAAGGGAGAGTTGAAATTGATGTTTGATCTAGCTGACAATTCCTTTCGCGTTCTGAGTAAGCGAACGCGCTCGACGATATTGTGGGCTCTTTGTCGAACGTGTAGATAGATAACTACAGCAGTTTTTGTACGTCGAGCCTAACCCCCGCTGATCCCTACTTGCTTGATCCGGACCCGAGTGATTGTTGTTGGGTCCCGACGTGTTGGATCTGACTTTGTCGGGTGGTGTTAGTATGCTGCAACCTACTGTTACTACTATTACTGTTTGTGTTTTGCTGACCATATTTGGTTGATCTTTTGTTCCGATTGATGGTGGACTAGCCCCAATCAGTGGGTGTATGTCATGATATTTGCACCGGAGCTTCCACCGCGGACGAAACTCTGAATTTGTGAGATTTTGACTTTGAAATTTTGATATTGAACTGTATTACGTATCAAATCTTGATTGTTATCCTGAAGTTAGGAGGTTCTGAGTTTCGTAACTGCTTGTTCAACTCCACTCATTTTGAAGGACCTCTCAGGAGAGGATCAACAGGATCCTCCTTGTCTGAATATTCGGAAAATCCGAACCTTGACGGTGCTAGTAATTCAGCACCAGCCCTACGAGGCTCGCCACCTTGTTGCTCCCAAAGAGGGTACCTTGTTGAATAAAAATTATTGTTGACCCAATACTAGGTCATACTACCCTCTCGGCTCTTTTGCATCGTGAGTTTGGAATTGTGGCCGGCCGACACGCATTTCTTTGAGCTATATTTGTATGCATTCATGTTTTCGATTGGAAGCCGCCCCTCTTCCGCCGATTATGGGAGACTAGCCGCCGGACCGTGACTCGACCTTTTGCAGGAGCCGCGACTGAGTTCGCGCGTCTGTTCCCTATCATGAACACTAACTTGTACTGCTCGGTCGACCGAAGCCTACGCGTGCATTTTTCGTTGCCTCTCCACTGAAGTGTTTGTTTATGATTAATTGTAGGTGCGCTCTGCACTGAGGCCTTGTTGCCGCGCTAGTGAGTTGTAATTTTGTTGTAGGCTGCATGACCTGGTCCGGACGGATTGTGGCATTAGTTTTAAGTCTGTATTGTTGAATTTGTTTAGATATAAGAATAATAAGTAATAAGTATATGTAAATTCGACCACCCAGCGTGTGCCCATTGGGGCGGGATTTGATTTAAGTAGGTCGTTCTAATGCTGCAAAAACGCATCTCCGCCGCGTTATTGGCGAAACCATTTTGATTTTTCGAGGTTCGCCATCGCGTTTTGTATTTGATGCCAGCCCTTTAACGCCTTGCCTAGTGCCTCCTCTGGGAGATGAATATCTTATCTTGACTTATTTAATTGTCGCAACGGATCACTCAGTTTTGGCGCCATTGGCCTCTAGAGTTTCATCCTTGCAGCAACGCGTTAAGTGGGCTGACAGCCGGATTCTCCCAAAATGGGGGATCCCGCCTGGATAATGAAGTTAATTTGCTGCACTTGTATTAGCGTCATGGACGCCCTGTTAAACCTGTATGACTTGAAGGTCGGAGATTCGGTTTTGCATCTATCTGTGTCTACCTTGACACGTCTTCCGTTTTTAATTGTTAACGGACCTAATTCCCTTATGTCCGGGACGGGGGATTGTTCGCGCCCGGTTGACGTAATAATATATCCTTGGCGCGCTTTTGGCCTAATTTGGCCGGTTTGACATTCGCGCTGTTTATTGGATGATCGCGGAATCGCGCGATGTCGCGTGATGCGGTGAGCGCCCCCCGCCCCGCGCGCCGGCCACGCGGCCGGCGCTCTAGGAGTCGTCTGCGTGTCGCCGCCGCGATATCATACGGACCGCACTGTTAGATGCGGCTTCTCTCGAGTTCGTCCTTGTTATTTGGAGAGAATTGTGCGAGTCGGGAAAGCTATTTGGCCTCGTTTTGATTCCCCCTTAATTTGGACCCGCTCCCTGGAAATTCTCGCGAACGCCGCGCGGTGAAATCGCCTGTGTCGTGTAACGCGCCCGATCGAAAGGTCGCTTCAAATGGCGGGCTATTTTTGTCGCGTTAAACGATTAGCTCTGTAAAGTACTGTGCTATCGCCACTGACGCGTCTATAGTGTGTGGGGGCACAATGGACCCCTGGTGTGGACTCTGGAAGGAGGGACACCGAACCGTTGGACCTCGTGCCAGCGTGCCTCGTGCCGAGGCCCCTGCAACGCGCCGCTTTGGTGGTTCCACACACACACACACACTGACAAAACACTTACCTCATAACACTCACTACATACCATTAGAACCAACCATCGGCTTCGCCTGGACTTCGCCGCTGCTTTAAGGTTAGTGCTAGCCTATAATTATAACCGCCGCCAGTTCGCGTCAAGCCGTCTGTATTTATTTGAGGAGCCGGGGCCCCCAGGGGACTCAGCTCGTCTGCCTGCGGTATCGGCTAGGTTTCGCTATGGGCCCCGAGATCTGGCCCCTTGTGAGGGTGCCGCAGGACAGCCAAAACAACCTATATAACCACGCGGACGAAGTCGCGGGGGTCAGCTAGTACAAAATATTATGGTTTCGTTTGAACAATTTTATACTTAGCGTTGAATTTATTTATTTGAGTAGATAAGATTAAGATTTAAGACATTTTCAATAACAATCTATAATCAGCTCCTCTCGATACCGATTCCATCATTAGACTAAAGAATCAACGAGGAAAGCTACGAGCATCGCTCGATACTGCGTCGATGTGGCCGTATGTAATATCTACTTTATACCTACCTCTTGTACTGTATAAATGTACTTTGCTTTGTTTTGTGTTCTTGCACGAAATAAATTGCTTTACAATACGATGGAATTTTATTTTCAACGAAGTTTCATGCTATCTATGAACATTACCTACCGAAGGCAGTACAAAGTACTATATTTACTTTTTAGGGTTCCGTACCCGAAGGGTACTTAAAAACGGAGCCCTATTAATGTCACTCTGCTGTCTGTCTGTCTGTCCGCCGGTCACAGGTCTCTAGTACGCAGACCTTGCAGGCAGCCCATGTTTAGAAATTGCGCTGCACTGCACTAGAGAATTACAGTTTACTGGATGGGTGGACGATATTTTGGCTTTTATTGTTTTTAATAAACTATTTGGATGTTCCAAACGTCTGTAACTTTCAATAGTTTAAGTAACTAGGTACCTACAAGGAATTCGTCACAGTTGCAAGGAACTGAGGAGCGGGTGAAGTGATACTGCCGGGGTAAATGTTTCAACGATCTCATCTTTATTTATATTACTTACATTTATATATTTACAAGTGAGGCAGTAACAGTGTCGACGAATCAAACTTACTTTAACTCCGTATCACTGCTCGTCGTCAAATTAACGAACGCCGGCAACTGGCCGCCTCCCCGCCGCGCTCGTGGCCCGCGAGCCGAGACCGCTCGCGCCGGGCCACGGCCGCGGCGGGGAGAGCCGGCCGCGTCGGAGGAAAACGATATTATGCACACGGGTCCGCTCCCGTCGCTCGGCGAGGGAGTGGACCGGATCGGAATTGTACGACTTCGATGTCAAACGAGAGGCCGCTGAGCGCCGGAGCGCGTACCGGGGTCGCGGCGTCGGAGCGCGTCCCGGGACGAGCTCCGTGGCGGCGAGCTCCTATCGAAAGATTTTATATACTTTATTATTTATAATAGTATTTACATATTGTACAGAGCCCCGCGGCGGGGCGGGGCGGTCGCCGGCGTCGCGGGGCTCGCTCAGCGCGCGCACGCGCCGCTGTGCGCCGACGGCGGCGCCCGGGCCCCGCGCAGCGCGTACGATGCGTTCGACGTGTGCGGCGTGTACGACGCGTACGACGCGTAGGACGCATACGATGCGTGTGATGCGTTCGGCGCTTGCGGCGCGTACGACGCATACGATGCGTGTGACGCATTCGGCGCTTGCGGCGCGTACGACGCGTACGCAGAGCGCGGCGGGCGCTATTTCGGCGCATCTTCGTCGTGGCACTGCAGTCTGAAATTAAGAAAATGAACTCGTTATACTAACTGGATATTCACGTGCATTATCTAAGGTGATAGTGGTCGTGATCTACAATCGGGTACTATATTAAAAGTTCTCGATTTCAAACGATTTCAAACAAAAGCGTTTCATTATTTTCTTAAAGAGTATTTTTCCTTATAATATAATTACAATCATGCTAGATACTCACAGCACGAGCAGCGCGAGCGCGAGCGCGAGCAGGGCGCGGCGGGCAGCGGCGAGCGGCAGCGCGCGCGGCGCGGTCAGCAGCGGCGCGGCGGCGAGCAGCGCGGGCGCGGCGCGGGGCGCGGCGGCCGCGTTGCCGTGCTGCATGGCGGCCGGCTGCTCGCCTGCGGACCGACGATACGTCACATAACGAACTTATACTCTTCCGAATTAATCTCGATCTAAATTGCAAAACTTTAAGTGATGTGGAAAATGGAATACTGTGAGCTTCAAAAGTTCATAGGTTTGATTTCTCTCGATAAAATTACAAATCGAGAAGGGCGCTATGACGAATATCGGTCGCTTTACATTAGTCGTTTTCTCTTTGGATTCCAAAGGTTGTATTTCGAGCCGTACGGGTGAGTACGGGTGTGAGTCGGGGTGTGGTCTCACCGCTGAGCACGTGCAGCACGACGGAGGCGGAGTCGAGGTTGGAGGGCGAGCACGAGTAGTTGCCGGAGTCCTCGCGCCGCGGGTTGTAGATCACCAGGTTGCCGATCTGAAACAGCGACGCGACTCTGTAGCGGCGAAGCCGTGTCGCTACAAGCTACGAGCTACGAGCTACGAGCTACGAGCTATGAACTGCGGAGCTACGAGCTACGAGTTACCGACGACGACGCTGTTAAAAATTGAAACTTTCTTGAACTAACGATTCAGGATTATTTCAGTTCGTAGTGAGTAGAGATGATGATAGTATGTAATAATATAAGTATTAATAATTATTATACTAGCTTTTAATCGCTACTTCATACTCGTTATAATTTTCATATTAACTTTTAGTATGGATTGACGTTAGATAGTGAGGTTGATGTGTGTAGTGTAGGGCAGGGCGCGGTACCGTGGTGTCGGGCGCGCGCCGCTCCATGCGGATCTCGACGAGGCTGCGGTCGTAGTTGAGCACGCGCTCGTCGTTGTGGTACCAGAAGATGTAGGCGGGCTCCTCGAGCGCCTGCGTGATCACGCACTTGAGGCTCACCGTGCTGCCCGCCTTCACGTACAGGTCCGCCTCGCCCACGATCTCGATCTTGGGCACTGCGAACGACGCCGGGTACGAGTCAGACCAGAATAACATACTCCTATTAGGAAATGGTAAAATGTCGTTCTTAACACAGTAATCCGTGCCATAGATTACGATCCTCGATATTGACGAAGATGATGTACCTACATAAAGAAGAGGGTACAAGGTGAAGTAAAAGGTCTGTTTTCTTGGGAAAGAACCATGTTTGTTTGTAGTTAGTGTCAAAACTCAGTTATTTATTTGAAGTGGCAATGGAAGAAAACCAGTTAATCTATTCATGGCAGCGCTCTGAGAACCGTTGTCGGAAGGGAAATTTAGTTGTAGTGGACACTTTATTCACTAGGGTCGATCACTTCAATTCGAATATGATGCGGCTCGCGATGAGTCGATTCAGGTAGCGGTACGGTGTGTGAGTGGTGTCGGTTGGTGTCGGCTGGTGTCGGCTGGTGTCGGCTGGTGTCGGCTGGAGTCGGCTGGTGTCGGCTGGTGTCAGCCGGTGTCGGCGGGGGGCGCACTCACCGACGACGTTGAGCTGCACGAAGTGGCTCATCTTGGGCTCGGTGCCCACCTGGCACTCGTACACGCCGGCGTCACGCGCCTGCACGTACTTCACCTGCAAAGCAATACGTTGTACCTTCCATTATACTTATTTGTATATTTTAATAAGATTTAGAGTTCAAACAAATTTTGTAGTATAAGAGATGCTGTCTGCTGTCTCTCAGAGAGATTTCGTTAAAAGAAGTTTGGCGGGCGCATACCTGCAGCGTCCAGGTGTCGGTGGCCTCGACGAGGAAGGCCTGGAAGCGCTCGTCGGCGATGAAGGTGAAGCGGTCCACGGTGAGGATGTGCGCGTCGCGGCGCCGGATCCACGACACCGACTTGTTGCTTAGCTGCCGCACCTGCCGACCGCACAACCACACTGCGTCACTAACAGAGCGCGGGTGACCACACGGGCATGGATACAAGTACATATGCCAAAGTGTCAATAGTATAGTATTAGAGGGACATAACTGCGATGGTGTGCGTGCCTTAGGTGCTTTCCGGTGGTATAGAGCCAATAGATGTTTGTATCGTACAGCATGTCGAGTGGAGGTCTTTACCCAGCTGCAGTACATGAATATAGGATGATTATGAATATTAACAATTCAAGAAGATTCTTTAAACTCTGTGATGTATGCTTTGTTCTTCTAATTGGTCCATCCCAGTTTTGATTTCGAGCTGGATCATTTTAGATAACTTGTGTTTAAGTCTGGTCTAGCTGGTCAGTCAGTTCCTTGCCGACGAAGCCATAGCGACACACAACACCGCAACGATTCGGATCGGACGTACCTTGCAGGGCAGGTAGGCGTGCGTACCGAGCTGTGCCGTGATATTGTTGGGCGCGGAGGGGTCGAAGTAGGGCCCCGTGTACAGGCCCACGTAGCGCCGCGCCCGCGCCGCGCCGCCCGCGCCGCCCGCGCGACACACAACACCGCAACGATTCGGATCGGACGTACCTTGCAGGGCAGGTAGGCGTGCGTGCCGAGCTGTGCCGTGATGTTGTTGGGCGCGGAGGGGTCGAAGTAGGGCCCCGTGTACAGGCCCACGTAGCGCCGCGCCGGCGCCGCGCCGCCCGCGCCGCCCGCGCGACACACAACACCGCAACGATTCGGATCGGACGTACCTTGCAGGGCAGGTAGGCGTGCGTGCCGAGCTGTGCCGTGATGTTGTTGGGCGCGGAGGGGTCGAAGTAGGGCCCCGTGTACAGGCCCACGTAGCGCCGCGCCCGCGCCGCGCCGCCCGCGCCGCCCGCGCGACACACAACACCGCAACGATTCGGATCGGACGTACCTTGCAGGGCAGGTAGGCGTGCGTGCCGAGCTGTGCCGTGATGTTGTTGGGCGCGGAGGGGTCGAAGTAGGGCCCCGTGTACAGGCCCACGTAGCGCCGCGCCCGCGCCGCGCCGCCCGCGCCGCCCGCGCGACACACAACACCGCAACGATTCGGATCGGACGTACCTTGCAGGGCAGGTAGGCGTGCGTGCCGAGCTGTGCCGTGATGTTGTTGGGCGCGGAGGGGTCGAAGTAGGGCCCCGTGTACAGGCCCACGTAGCGCCGCGCCGGCGACGCGCCGCCCGCGCCGCCCGCGCGACACACAACACCGCAACGATTCGGATCGGACGTACCTTGCAGGGCAGGTAGGCGTGCGTGCCGAGCTGTGCCGTGATGTTGTTGGGCGCGGAGGGGTCGAAGTAGGGCCCCGTGTACAGGCCCACGTAGCGCCGCGCCCGCGCCGCGCCGCCCGCGCCGCCCGCGCCGCCCGCGCGACACACAACACCGCAACGATTCGGATCGGACGTACCTTGCAGGGCAGGTAGGCGTGCGTGCCGAGCTGTGCCGTGATGTTGTTGGGCGCGGAGGGGTCGAAGTAGGGCCCCGTGTACAGGCCCACGTAGCGCCGCGCCCGCGCCGCGCCGCCCGCGCCGCCCGCGCGACACACAACACCGCAACGATTCGGATCGGACGTACCTTGCAGGGCAGGTAGGCGTGCGTGCCGAGCTGTGCCGTGATGTTGTTGGGCGCGGAGGGGTCGAAGTAGGGCCCCGTGTACAGGCCCACGTAGCGCCGCGCCCGCGCCGCGCCGCCCGCGCCGCCCGCGCGACACACAACACCGCAACGATTCGGATCGGACGTACCTTGCAGGGCAGGTAGGCGTGCGTGCCGAGCTGTGCCGTGATGTTGTTGGGCGCGGAGGGGTCGAAGTAGGGCCCCGTGTACAGGCCCACGTAGCGCCGCGCCCGCGCCGCGCCGCCCGCGCCGCCCGCGCGACACACAACACCGCAACGATTCGGATCGGACGTACCTTGCAGGGCAGGTAGGCGTGCGTGCCGAGCTGTGCCGTGATGTTGTTGGGCGCGGAGGGGTCGAAGTAGGGCCCCGTGTACAGGCCCACGTAGCGCCGCGCCCGCGCCGCGCCGCCCGCGCCGCCCGCGCGACACACAACACCGCAACGATTCGGATCGGACGTACCTTGCAGGGCAGGTAGGCGTGCGTGCCGAGCTGTGCCGTGATGTTGTTGGGCGCGGAGGGGTCGAAGTAGGGCCCCGTGTACAGGCCCACGTAGCGCCGCGCCCGCGCCGCGCCGCCCGCGCCGCCCGCGCGACACACAACACCGCAACGATTCGGATCGGACGTACCTTGCAGGGCAGGTAGGCGTGCGTGCCGAGCTGTGCCGTGATGTTGTTGGGCGCGGAGGGGTCGAAGTAGGGCCCCGTGTACAGGCCCACGTAGCGCCGCGCCCGCGCCGCGCCGCCCGCGCCGCCCGCGCGACACACAACACCGCAACGATTCGGATCGGACGTACCTTGCAGGGCAGGTAGGCGTGCGTGCCGAGCTGTGCCGTGATGTTGTTGGGCGCGGAGGGGTCGAAGTAGGGCCCCGTGTACAGGCCCACGTAGCGCCGCGCCCGCGCCGCGCCGCCCGCGCCGCCCGCGCGACACACAACACCGCAACGATTCGGATCGGACGTACCTTGCAGGGCAGGTAGGCGTGCGTGCCGAGCTGTGCCGTGATGTTGTTGGGCGCGGAGGGGTCGAAGTAGGGCCCCGTGTACAGGCCCACGTAGCGCCGCGCCCGAGCCGCGCCGCCCGCGCCGCCCGCGTGACACACAACACCGCAACGATTCGGATCGGACGTACCTTGCAGGGCAGGTAGGCGTGCGTGCCGAGCTGTGCCGTGATGTTGTTGGGCGCGGAGGGGTCGAAGTAGGGCCCCGTGTACAGGCCCACGTAGCGCCGCGCCCGCGCCGCGCCGCCCGCGCCGCCCGCGCGACACACAACACCGCAACGATTCGGATCGGACGTACCTTGCAGGGCAGGTAGGCGTGCGTGCCGAGCTGTGCCGTGATGTTGTTGGGCGCGGAGGGGTCGAAGTAGGGCCCCGTGTACAGGCCCACGTAGCGCCGCGCCCGCGCCGCGCCGCCCGCGCCGCCCGCGCGACACACAACACCGCAACGATTCGGATCGGACGTACCTTGCAGGGCAGGTAGGCGTGCGTGCCGAGCTGTGCCGTGATGTTGTTGGGCGCGGAGGGGTCGAAGTAGGGCCCCGTGTACAGGCCCACGTAGCGCCGCGCCCGCGCCGCGCCGCCCGCGCCGCCCGCGCGACACACAACACCGCAACGATTCGGATCGGACGTACCTTGCAGGGCAGGTAGGCGTGCGTGCCGAGCTGTGCCGTGATGTTGTTGGGCGCGGAGGGGTCGAAGTAGGGCCCCGTGTACAGGCCCACGTAGCGCCGCGCCCGCGCCGCGCCGCCCGCGCCGCCCGCGCGACACACAACACCGCAACGATTCGGATCGGACGTACCTTGCAGGGCAGGTAGGCGTGCGTGCCGAGCTGTGCCGTGATGTTGTTGGGCGCGGAGGGGTCGAAGTAGGGCCCCGTGTACAGGCCCACGTAGCGCCGCGCCCGCGCCGCGCCGCCCGCGCCGCCCGCGCCGCCCGCGCTGCCGCCCGCCTCGCCGCACGACAACACTGCAACAACGACACACGTCACTGACAACACTGCAACAACGACACACGTCACTGACAACACTGCAACAACCACACACGTCACTGACAACACTGTAGCAACTGGAACCAATCATCCAATACGCCGTTATTCTCTCACTGACCGACTGCTACTGAACTTTTATTTGTTAAAATGAACTCCTTAATTCTGAACAGTATGGTTGTACGACGGGTAAATTAATAACTTAATACATCACAAGGCTGTTCGGTATAAGCACATACCTACTATATTTGATGAATGGGAGAATTTGCAGAATTCTAGAATTCTGTGATTTGCAGAGACATTTAATTTACTCGAAAGGCTATTTATTCTAGATCCATTCATGTTTCTGATTGAAATTAATGATTTACCACATTTCTCGTCATGCTTGTAATATTGAACCAGAAAGCGTAATTTATAATTTTAAACCACGGAATTCCCTCCAAGAGAAATTTAAAAAAAATATTATATACGAAACTTTCTTATACACAAAAAAGTTGTTATACACGACAGGCGACCAGAAATCGTGATAGACTCGACGATGCGACACGCCTCAAGAAAGTCTGACAGTCGTTTCTGAGAATGGCGTGACGTTCTATCATAAACCAGTCAATTTCAGACTTGCCTTTACATAAATATAAGAAATCTTATTAAAAGTATGCTCATAAAGCTTGTTTGAATGGACCACTTTGCTATATGATATAAAATATTGTATAGGAAAAAATCACCTTCTTGTTCCACCAGCACCATCTTAAAGGATTTCTACAGAATTAAATATAAGTATGAATTCATTCACATAATATTTAATTATGTGGAGCTACACAATATGATATACTATAAATACCTACTTAAATTACACGTTCAAATATTATAGGGCAGAGCTATGTGGGCAGGGCGCTTCCCTCGCCGTGAACTTAATGAACTGGTTCCCTGAATAGTGCGGAGCGGGATAATCTCCCGTCCACGTGTTCCTTCGCAGAGTTTTGATAGACCGGGCCCGCGCGGTCTCCGAGCGAAGCGCTCGATATCTTAGTATATTATAAACGCTTAGCGACATGCATCTTAAGATATCAGACAAACCACACACAGCACACACTAGCACACTGCGATAGTCGACTGTATGGCCTGGCTGAATTTATGGCATACACCTAACTGTGCATTTTTGCCTGTAGTGAGCTGTGAGAGACAGTCGGAGTTGACTTTAAACAATGACATACTTCATAATCGTATGCGAAAAGCACGAAACCGTTTTATTAATTGTATGGAGCACTTCAATATCAAACGATTGCATTTTTATACCTATATATTTTTTTTATTTGCTTCACCGTACGACAGTCTTATTATCCTTTTTATTGATAAAACTAGATTCTGCCCGCGTCTTCGCCCGCGTGAATTTCGGTTTTTCACAAATCCCAAGGGAATCGTGGATTTCCGGCTCCTGTTCCCGCTCCCTTTTCCAAACTTTATACCTACTTTCAAGGAAGTTTGCTATAGTAATCTACCTATAGCTGTAGATATATATTTCGTTTTTATCAAAATCCCGTGGGAACTGTAGATTTTTCCAGGATAAAAAGTGCATACGCATACAGATGCATGCAACTATTGTAATAATGTGCTATGTGAGCGTGATTTACCTAAGAACAGTCAACGCCATCTATCGCGTTTTTGGAAGTCTATATCTATTTTAGTCCCACAGGAATACTTTTCCGGGATAAAAAGTAGCCTATGTTTTAAGTCAGGGCATAAGCTATCTCCATTCAAAATTTCAGCCAAATCGGTTCAGTAGTTGCGGCGTGATTGAGTAACAAACATCCAAACATCCAAACATCTAAAAATCCAAACATCCAAACATCCACACTTTCACATTTATAATATTAGTAGGATAGTAGGATTAGTAGGATTGGTATTGTGATTATGTGTGATAGCTTCTGCCTGCAGCTTCGCTCGCGTGAATTTCGGTTTTGAACAAATCCCGAGGGAATCGTTGATTCCCAGTTCCCGTTCCCGCTCCCTTTTCCAACCTTTATACTTTCTATCAAGGAAGTTCGCTATAATAATCTACCTATAGCTGTAGATATAGACTTCGGGGTTTTCAAAATCCCATGGGAACTGTGCATTTTTTCCAGGATAAAAAGTAGCCTATGTGTTGCCAATGCATGCAACACAGCAAACTATTGCAATAATGTGTTATGTGAACGTGATTTACCTAAGAACAGTCAGCGCCCTCTATGGCGTTTTTGGAAGATTATATCTATTTTAGTCCCACAGGAATACTTTTCCGGGATAAAAAGTAGCCTATGTTTTAATTCAGGGCATAAGCTATCTCCATTCAAAATTTCAGCCAAATCGGTTCAGTAGTTGCGGCGTGATTGAGTAACAAACATCCAAACATACAAACATACAAACATCTAAACATCCAAACATCCAAACATCCACACTTTCACATTTATAATATTAGTAGGATAAACACCTGAGCACACTAAACGTTTCCGTCCTGTATGTGAGGAGAGTGAACATAAATACAATAGCTCAGCGGCTTGAGCCTTAACAGTTCAGTGACTTAGGGTCGAAATATTGAACTTCAAAAGGCTGTGCAGTCCCACGCGCTCAACTAGTTGCCGCATCTACTACAATATCTACGACTGCTAAAATAAGATTTACTAGATAAAAATATAATATTATTCAATAATTATAGTGATAATAAAAAAGAGTCATCAAATAATAAACGGTACAGTTTCGCAGCCTTGTCGCTGCGTAGCTACCGCTGTCGGGCAACCGAAAGCGGACAAAGGCGATAAAACTACCGCGACGATAATTACTTCATGTGTTAATTTAACTGATCAGGCTTCATTTCCATTGCAGATTTCCTGTGGGGCGGGCGGCGAGGGCGGCGAGGGCGGCGAGGGCGGCGAGGGCGGCGAGGGCGGCGAGGGCGGCGAGGGCGGCGAGGGCGGCGAGGGCGGGCGGGAGGTAATTAATAGCACGGCTCGGCGTCGGCGCCGCCCCGGCTGCTGCGGCGTCTGTGTGCCGACACTGGCCACGGCTTTCAGCAGGACGTGCTACAATGTGGCCCTGCGCCCTCATCATTAACATCACTATTATATTGATTTATTAGACTTCGAAAAAAGCAAGTTAATGAATTGCCTGTCGGTTGTAGATATTGCAGAATTTGACCTTACGTATTGATGTAATTTAACGTTCCCGCTCTATATTTTACCTGTGGTTTGACGAAGGTATATTGAATATGTAAGATTATTAAATACTAGCGGACCCGGCAAACGTCGTCCTGCCCGCTATTAATGCCACCTACCGGGTCCAATTTTTCTACTTATAAACCTTCCTCTTGAATCACTCTATCTATTAAAAAAACCGCATCAAAATCCGTTGCGTAGTTTTAATAGGGACATAGGGATATAGGGACAGAGAAAGCGACTTTGTTTTGTACTATGTAGTGATAAATTAATAAACGTTAATTTACTGTGTTTCAAAAAAATAGCACTACTCTATCACAAGTGCAGTGTTTGGTACACCTGCCACCTGCCACCTGCCACCTGCCACCTGCCACCTGCCACCGATCATCTGACACAATATAATTGCAAGCGAGTATACTATTAGGTATATTATCTTCATTACACCTACACCTATAACAATGTTTCGTGGCAACTCCCGTTACGGCTCGCGCACCGGCGTGTGTGAAGTGTGAACGAAGTACTTAATATGCAATGTAAATTAAAAATTTAAATGGCCACTGACTCGTGGTATGAATGTTTTCTATCGGTTGCAACTTAAGAGACTTATCTAACTAATAACTCCACACACTTCAAAACACCTTCTTGCGTCGGGACTTAAAAATGTAGCAATTTTTTTTAAGGAATATTAACCACTAGTGGACCCGGCAGACTTCGTCCTGCCCGGTGACATACCGACATCGGTGCCACCTACTGAGACCTGGTAGGTTACCTGTACCTACCCGTACCCGGTAATTGTGTTTTCAACCCATCCAGGAACTCATTGAAATATACACACAAAATTTCATCCAAATTGATCCAGCCGTTTAGGAGGAGTTAGGTGACAAACACACGTACAGAAGAATAATAATATATGTAGGTACGGGTGAGAGAGTTTACCGTATCGACGCGGGATGAACTATGTTTGACAGTTGCCAAACCAATGAACATTTTGTATGGGGAAATGTTTATTTTATTTTTTCGACAATTTTCCAATGTTTTTAATAGTTATTTTACTATTCGGGACGGAGACAAATACAACAAATCAATAACCATGAAAATCGCACCAGCCATTCTCGAGTTATAAGTGTTCGAACTAACACGACTTTGTTTTATATAATACTAGCGACCCGCCCCGGCTTCGCACGGGTAGTAGAGCATATTATGCGTAGGTACTACCCGCTCAGGGATTAGGCAGCGTTTTCGATGAAAGCTCCCAGGCGGCTTGACTTTTTACGATATTTTCCACAATGAACTTACTATATCTCACCTTATACCCGAATTACTAATTTCGTGGAATTCTGACGTTTCATAATGTTACCAGAGATAAAACAATTCCCACAAAAAAGATAAAAAATTCAAAACTTATGCAAATACAAATCAACTGCTGCATGTAGATATGACAAATGCCTGACACTTGACAGACACTTCATGGTGATAATGTCATTCGACTTCCATTTTTGAATAAATTTTTTCAATGTGCTTCTTTTGTTTTCTATTGCTGTTAGTGTGCACTTTCTAGTTTCCATTCTTAGCAATTTCTATTTTAGGGCGAAACAATTAATATTATTAAGCGGCTTAGAGCTTTATATGTTGACAGGAAATTAAAGTAGTTTGGGGTAAAATCGTACTTCGTAGATGTTAACCCTGTTCTCCATATAAATAACTCATCTGTAAATGACAATGACAGCTGTCAGAATTAACCCTTTCAGCGCCGAAATATTTTGTTATTTTTTTCCTATATGCCGTCATACACATCATCACCTACGAGATAAGTCGTACCTGGCATAGTGAAACATAATTGCCGATGCCTATGCCGACTACGAGTATACTCGTATACTCGTATACGACCAAATGATTTTGTATTATGAAAGTATGAAGAAAACAAAATACTGGTACAAAAAATTTGCTATTCACATTTTTCAAATGTTTATTCATAATGCTGCAAAAATACATAATAACCAACCTGGTTTGAATAGATCAGAAAAAATACCCCTTCTGAACTTCACTGAAAATGTCATCATTTACTTGTTAGGACAAAAATATATCGACTCCTCTGAGAGACCAGGGCCTTCAAAAGAGCTCAATCAAATAACACAGGAATTTATACAACATTATTTGGATTATATACCACCTACAGAAAAGAAAAGTAAGCCAACTAAACCTTGTGTTGTCTGCACAAAAAATAAGACTCGAAAAGAAACAAGATATTATTGTCCACTATGTCCGAAAACTCCGGCGTTGTGTGTGGTTGATTGTTTTAAAGCTTATCACAGCTAAATTTATGTATCTCTAGAACAGAAAATAACATAATTATGTCGTCATTTGTTTGCTTATTTGGAATAATTAATCATAACTTTGTAATGTCATATCTTTTTTCCATTAAAGTTCTGACCTTTGATTTTATCATGTGTTTTCTTTGCTAATGCCATACTCTAAAAACAAACCTTAAATGTAGTGCCAAACATATTTTTTTTGTATGGAGGGCCATGGAAAAATCTACGAAAATACTCGTAGTCGGCACCATGTTACAGTACCGCACTACGAGTATTCTCGTAGGTGGCACGGAAAGGGTTAAGTCGATATTAAGTCAAAAATAAGGAGAAAAACGAAATATTTCAAATCAAATAAATTACAGTGTATTTGGGACATAAAAAGGTAAGTTTTCACCAGATTCCGTGAAAAAAAAATATTTATTTTAAAAGATAAAAATAAAAGACCAAAAACTTGGTTTTTTGAACTTTTGACATAAATTTTGAGGTTATGTGAAAAAAGTGTAAATACAAAAGTTGTAGATCTTTTTATTACCTACAACTTTGCCATTTGATTTTTTTCCATAGGACTTCTAGTTTTGCCGGAAATCAAGATAAACCGTTTTTTACCCTTAAAACTCCCCCCCCCCCCCTTTTTTTCCCGAGCTCAGATCGCCCGTAAATTATTTTTCCTTGTATTTTTATAATATTCTCCTCCTTTTTCAATGGGTTTCATCCTACGTACTGTGATTTTTTTTTTGGTTTCAAAAATTATCGACACTGGGCTATAGGGAGAACCGCGGCCATCGACGCGCTTATAGGCACGCTCCCGCCGCCGCAATTTTTAAATCTGTAATATCTTCGAAAGTATTCATTTAAATCATATGCTGTAAAGGGCCATCACGTAAGCGTAAATCTTGTGCTAGAAGTAGGTACGATAACATTGCGACGGGTGGAGTTTGAACCATAGACTTTCCGGTGTTCAGTCCGCGCTGTGACCGTTGCGCTGTGCACACTGGTAGACCCGCAGTGTGAACTGCTGTACGCTGATTGCTAGAGGACTCGTGCTTTCGATGCAATTGTGCTGCTATTTTGCTGCCTGTATATGTATTCACTCTTGACTGTAATTGTAACTGATGAAAAGCGATGATGCTGTTGAAGTTAACGGAAGAAGCGGAAGAAGAAGAAAGTTACGGATCAGCAGTGTATTTATAAGAAATGAAGTAGCAAAACGCTCATCTCTACTTACAATAAATATTATCTAAATAATTATAGATATAGAGACGCTACGTGCAATCCAGAGAGGGAAAAGTAATATTAGAAATAAGATAAAGATTTTACTGTGAGTTAAAGGATATTTTCAACATTGAGACTGCCGAGAAAAAGTGCTTAGATCTGTTGTCTAGATATCGAAATCGACGTCAAAGTAACGATAGGAACTAAGTATCGCTAGTTCCAGTTTTTCATTGAACCGATTCTTGTGTCGCCGGTATCTACTCGTACTTGTGTATACTATTGCCTAGTTGTGGCATGATTGTTTGGCCACGTGCCAGTGTCGGCCCGATGTCGGGGCGACGTCGGATGTCGGGTGTCGGCCGCGCTAGACCGAACGCGACTGGCGTGTAATGTGTTTGCCCCATTTCACTGCGGTCTCTCTTTAATAATCTTTATTCTTCATACGTATTATTCACTAGGTTTAGTGCCCTATAAAAATGCTATTAAAATGTTTTTTATATGCCCGCAACTTCGTCGGCGTGGATTTCAGATTTTTTAAAACTCTTTGATTTGTCACAAATAATCACGTCGATCCATTGCTCTTTTGGGGCGTGATTGAAGGAAAAACCGACAAACTAACAAACAAACACCCTTTCGCGTTTGTAATATTAGTTTTGTAGCGTTTCGAGGACCTTTAGCAAGATAGGTAGGTAAGCTTAATTCGTAAGGGAGTAGCGGCCGAATTAAGTTGCGCTGGTTCTAATTCTGAATGCAAAAAAGGAACCGTTTTAAAGGTTTAAAGACCATTAACATAAAGCCGACTGAAATATGCGTCTATCGAAGCGTCTCTAATATTTTGCAAAGTTCCGAATTTTCCGATTAGATAGTTGGAGTATAAAGAGTCGAGTAACGTCAGCGGCACGAGAATCGGCCGCCGCGAGCCGCGAGCGCGCAACTCTCGCCTCTGTGCGGACCGCCGCACCCGCGCCCGCGCCCGCGCCGCTCGTGACAGTGTCGTAGTAGTGACGTCGGTGAACAATGCTCACATTGTTGACTGTGGAGCAAACTTTACAAGATATTCATAGTCATTCAAAATTTATGAACCATTACATTAAATTATTTGAGATGGAATTCAATATAAAGTTGTCAATAGCTCTACGGTTATATTGTGAGTCCGAATTTTGAGACTGTTTTACTTCCAGCTTTCAAAAGCTCAAGGGTAATTTGAAATCCAAACAAATACGAGCTCATCAGTTATTTAAACCCCGATTCGGTAGTCAAAACATCAGATTCAATGATTAGGGCGAACTGAATTACGAAAGGTCGTGATTCAGTCAGCTCTTACGTTCGATTCTGTTTCGCAGAACTAACATTGTACCTACTGCTAGCATAAGATTTATGCTTATTGGGATAAACACATAGGATACTTTATATCCCACAAAAACAAAGGAGTCGTGTCTTTGAAAAAGTCATATCCGTTTATGATAAATCAAAAACTACGCCCCTTAAAATACTTTTCTGAAAATGTATAAATCAAGCCCTTTCATATGGTATCTATCTCACGTAGCCTAGTGCTCCACTTTAAAATCTAATTTTTTTCTTTGGCTATAAAGTTATACAAGCATTATTTATGAGTATAACTTTAACTATGCTGAATTTCAGGTGGATAGTATTAATAATTACTTATTTCAATAAGCAGTTGTGACAGACGAACAAAGTCGCACCGTAAGGATTTCTTTTTTAAGATTTTAGTGGGTAAGACTAAAAATCCTTCAGCGCTGTTGGAGACAACTCACTTATTGTAATTGTTATGATAAGTGTCAAGTGAGTTTGGTGCAGTCGGTACTGGGGTAACTGGGAGTTTTATTGTATTTTTGCGTACAAATATTACACAAAACGCTTCCTTGTAGTGATGAGATCCAAATCTCATAATAATACAGATATAATGTTGGTAGCGATCACCAGTGGCGATCATATCAATGATTTATATCGACTTTATTCACTTTGCTACGCGATACCCGCAGCTCTTAGTGACAACGAGGCCGCAGTAGGCTATCCTGGTATTTATTACTATTACACAGTAGTGCCAGTTTCCTGTGGCAATAGTTCCACTCGAGGCCGGGCGCTGGCGCGTCGCCAGCGTCGGCCGGAGGTTCCCTGGCTCGTCCCACTCCGGAATCTATACACGGTCATTTACTTACTGTTTATGTTTAATACGCAGCAAGTAAAATGAAATACAATATTATGTCTCGAGTAACTGAATAATTCTTATTTGACTGCAGATCGCAAGGCCTCGGGATTGAAATCCGGATCAGGTTTTTTCTGTCAAAAAGCAAAGCCTATATCTATGGATAGTATTCTTCTGACTGAATTTGGCCACAGCGACTCATTTTAACGGATACCTACTAACTACGCCGTGCCTTAACACAGGTGTACTCTTCATTTCTTCACTGTCATAGTCCAATGGAATGTGGATGCGACACGACCGGAGAGATCAGGCTCAGGATTGAAAATTCCAATAAAATAAAATTGAAATTGAATAAAATTGAAAGTCGTAATTGAAAAAAATGGGCGTAATGTTCTATAACAAAATTCCACAAGCAATCATAGACTTGCCTTTACACAAGTTTAAGAACTCTGTTAAAAGTATGCTCATAAAAAAAGCTTATTATACAATTGAAGATTATATAAACGATAAAAAAGCATGGATTCTCGTTCCAGCAATGCGCGAGACGGCATTTCAATCATGTACATAAATAAATAAATAAATAAATAAATAATCATTTATTCAGCTTAAAGATACATATTTTACAATACAAAACAGGTTTAGAACATATAAGTATACAACAAATATTTAAGCTGAAAAGGTTACAACCTCAGCATGGTGCTGCAGTATTTGTTACTGCAGCGCTGATTTTCAGGCATAACCTTAAGCCTCCTCTACATGTCTGCAGACGCGTCCGCGGATGTCATCTGCGGATGCGTCCGCGGACGTATAGAGGGGGTAATTTGTGCATCTGTTGTAGGTATTTAACGTCCGCAGACGTCCGCAGACGTCCGCAGACGCGTCCGCCTCGAATCCGATTGTTGGCGGTTTTTGTGGCACAGATCAAAGGGTTTCGGCGCGGACGTCCGGCGACTGTCCACACGTCTGGTGACGCATCAGTTTCATCGGAGTTGCGATTGAGAGTGCACGCGTGCTTCTTGCGGTTTAATTCTTGTTTAAATGGCTAATAATATGAGCACCGAGGATGCACATTCACGTAGAAGTTAAAAGTACTAAATAAATAAATAGTTGCGGCAGCTACGGTCTCAATTTCCATTTTTAAACGTGCGTGTTGCGTCTGTCGAGAATGAACCTAGACTGATCGATCTGCAGACGTGTGGACAGCTCGTAGTGATCAATCTGCGGATGCATCTGCGGGCGTCCGCGGACGCATCTGCAGACATGTAGAGGAGGCATTAGGCGGCGTTAAAACCCGACTGTGAGGCGTACGCAACCTTAATGACTAATATCAACAGTGCGTAAAATTATATCGTAATTTATATGAAAGTATATGAGAGTGCTAATAGGAAGAATTACATACTATTATATAGTTACAAATATTTATATGCTACTTACACGCTAAAACGTTATATAAAATCGTTATATTGTTATTTTTTAAAAAAGAGCAACCGCCGACTTTCTTACTGGTTCTTCTCGGTTGTAACGGCATTCCGAACCAGTGGTAGATTCAATTGACGATTCAAAAGTACTTGAAAAAGTTTATTTGAATAAAAAACTTTTCTATTCTATTCTATTCTATTCTATTCTAATAAAATTTTCTTTTTTCTAGCCCGACCCGGAACTGGTAGCAGGGACCTCGGGATTCGCAGCCGAAACAGATTGCCAGTCGACCGTTAAACAGTTACAAGTGTAAATTGAAAATTTAAAAAACCCCCGACATTCGCCATTTAGTGGCGGCGGCCATCTTGAATTTGCAATAGTGCTATTCTACTTGTCAAGCCCTTTCATTTGATACCCATATCAAGGGAGTTGTGAAAAAATATATCATCCGCCATTTTGTAGCGGCGGCCATCTTGGACCGATTTTCATCAAACATAGCTAAGAACACTCTCGACTAATTCACCTTTCAAACAAAAAAAACCGCATTCAAATCGGTCCACCCGTTTGAGCGCCACAGGGGAACAGACAGACACACACACACACACACACACATACACACACACACACACACACACACACACACACACACACACACACACACACACACACAGACACGTCAAACTTATAACACCCCGTCGTTTTTGCGTCGGGGGTTAAAAACGGCTCATAATATGCATTCACTTGAACCTTTTGTGTTAACATAAAATAAACTGTTTCTATAAAATAAAGTTTGAAATGAAGTAGATCTATGGGGTTTTTGCTACTTATCATAATAAGATGTTCATCAATAAATTAACATCGGATTGACGCAGGAAATATAGAAATCGAGCACCGCTGGCTCGCGGAGGTCGCTCTCCATCCATCACCGACATCCGGCGAGAGGGCGCGCAGGGGGGGGGGGGCGGATGCTGCGAGGGGGAGCACGGAGGTCATGCTGGGGGGAGGGGGGGGGAGCTGCACCGGACGCGATAAAAAGCAAATTTATTCCGATCGGAGCAGCGACCTGCCTTTACAACGAACATAGCCATGCAAATGTAGGTATCACGAAACTGAGCCAATGTGCTCGTATCGCTTCCTGCGGGCAGCTGCTGGCTGCTGCTGACTGCTGTACGTCAAAGTAGAACGAGCCCGACTCACTCTGTACAACGCGCCGGACTTCTAAAAATTATGCCTACATAATTGTTACATGCCACCAACTTTGTTTTTCTATATTCTTTGGCGTCTATTTTTTCAAATTCCAACGGATATCAATAATCCTGTTTTTAAGAGCCACAATAGATGAATCGGTGACATTGAACGGGTGGCAGGGAGCCGCCAAACGACGCAACACTGAACGGGTGGCAGGGAGCCGCCAAACGACGCAACACTGAACGGGTGGCAGGGAGCCGTCAAACGACGCAACACTGAACGGGTGGCAGGGAGCCGCCAAACGACGCAACACTGAACGGGTGGCAGGGAGCCGCCAAACGACGCAACACTGAACGGGTGGCAGGGAGCCGCCAAACGACGCAACACTGAACGGGTGGCGGGGAGCCGCCAAACGACGCAACACTGAACGGGTGGCCGGGAGCCGCCAAACGACGCAACACTGAACGGGTGGCAGGGAGCCGCCAAACGACGCAACACTGAACGGGTGGCAGGGAGCCGCCAAACGACGCAACACTGTGGTATTTGGAGCTCCCAACGAGAGATCTATGTCCTACGATGAGCGTCAGTCAGTTAATAACGACATAATGTGATGGTCCTGTTCAAATGGTACCTTGTGGATGCTTACTACCGTAGTTAGTGAAACTTTGCTCGAAGCAAAGGTAAAGGTAAAGGTTAAGAGCAAAAGTAAAGGTAAAGTAAATAAGAAATAAAAATATAAAAACAAAGCTTTTTTGCACCAATCCATTTTACATTGAATATATCCGCAACTCTCCATAAGGTACCGTTTGAGTTGGATGTCACATACTTTAAATATTTTATCCGTGTCAGTAATATTCAATGAATAATAAGAATTTTTCATAATTTTCCAAATTGCTCCAATTCAGGAAATTACGAAATTTCCAACTTTACTGCACTCAAATGAAATCATAGAAATGTTTTAAATGTGATGTTAAGTGCAGCCATAACGCTGAAACTATTTAATCGTGTTTCAACATTGCGTCGCTTGAAGCGCTTTACTCAGCGGATGAAGCGGCGGAGCTTTTAGTCCGAGGGGACTAACTTTCCGTACGATTCCAAATTATTATAATTTGACAACGCCGATGCTTTTACATTTAACTAGCGTAACAGGAGATTGAGGAACTGTTACTGTATCTACTGTAGGTACGAGAGAGTACTCCTACAGTATAAATTGCTCTTCCTACTTCTTTATGATACCTATTGAAAAGTATTCCATTACATTCCATCAGCCTGTAGTCGTCCATTGCTAGACAAAGATCTTTTCAAGGGCGCGCCACCGAACACGCCTCCGCCTTCCTCGTGCTCATCGGTGGGTCGGAGGTCGACCCGCAGCGCGCTCCGGTACGCGATCTCTGTTCCACCACACGTCTGCCCCGAGGGTACTACAGGGAGCTACGGGGCCACTTCGTTCCTCCTATCGGTATACAAGATGCAAATTTTATAATATTTATTAAAATTATGTACACTAGCTTTTGACCCCGGGTTCGCTCGAGAGGTGGTACAAAACCGATTATTTCGTGGAAATGAGAGAAGTATTCGAGTGTAACATATTTTCTAAAACTGCATATATCGACGTAAAATGCTTTTGAAATGCGAAAATATCGTTGCAATCCATCCAGTGGTTTTGCACGATGCAAGCTTGAACTAATCAATTTCATAGTGTTCACATATTGACACGGGATCGGGTGAATGATCAGGGTCTCACGTCGCCGCGCTGGAGACGCGTTTTCGAGGCCGAGCGAGCGCTTCGGCTGGTATGCCACGCCGCGCGTCACCTCCGCTGATCGATCACGAGCGCTGTGCAAGTGACACAACTCTCATAATACCAGTACCATGATCCAACATGTAATGTGGCATATTCACGTAAAGAAATAGTTATCTTTCTTGAGCCACGTAGCTGTCGAAGTGTCTACATGAGACCGCAGCGAACGTCGTAGAGCCGCGGAGAGCAGTGTTCGTCAAACGACGTGTATGTGATAGCGCGAGTGTTGCAGATAATTTATCTTGTAAGTACATAATATTTCGTATAACAGAAGCGCGGGGCGCTCGGCGGCTCAACCGTAATGGATCACTGCTGCTCCTCATATTGCTGAATTACGTTCATGGAATGAGGAAATTGGAAAAAAATTGCGACCGCGCGCGATGCTGACTTAATCCTTCATTTCTTATTATTTTGAAATGAGAGCAAAAGGTAAATAATTTTGAGGAAGCTTTCTGATTTGATTGATTTTAATACATTATGTATGACGACTGACGAGACAATATTATGTGGCTTCGGATGCTATATTGTTGACTCCTCATTTCAACGTCGTTGCCTAACATACTTATTTTAAGCCATGCCAGTGATCGTGGCTCCTCTGCAAGATGATTGAATCTACCATATAAAAAGTAATAAATAACTATAAAAATATAAAAATATCATAATAGCTTTTGAAAACATTAACACTTTGGAATTCTCACTAATGAGATGAAACGGGTCATAGTAATTATTTTTATTTGCGAAGCCTTTAGAAAAATAATTTTATGGCGCTATTTTATATGCGTCGATGTCACCGCGTCCTGCTCGGGAGAATTTTTTTATGTCATTTTTGAAACACAAAAGTCCTTTTTTAAATCGTAGCGAGAAAGACACTAGAAGAAAAATACACATCAAGTAATTAACGATGTTGGTTTCTGCATAAAACTATATTAATTTTATACTACTCGTATAAAATGAATATGTATATTTTGAGAATGAAATCTATATTTGAATTCGGGTGTTACTTCATGTAGCAACCAAATTTTAGGTTAGCTTTCATAACATAGGTATAGGTACATAATTATGAGTACAACACTGTACTATGAAATCACAAGCCATTTCGGAGATTGCTACTTTTGTTACAACCTCTTAGAATAGAAAACTCTTCTCGCTAGCAACACGCTCGCAAATCGCCAGTGTGAACACACTCTCGATATTGTAACGACATTGTCGGCACATTACGCTCGATCAGTCAACTGTATATATCTCTTCACCGTGTAGTTAGTCGCTTCGGTTAATCTCAGGTTAATCCCTAGTTAATCTGCCGTCAGTGGAGCGCATTGATTAATCGCATGACACGGCGCCGGCCGCGAGCGTCACGCTCGTGACGTGATCTCGACACGATAATGTCTCGCGGTGAACATAAGTGACTAATTGATGAATTATAATTAATGAGGGTTTTATCAATTCATAGATCATATAGTTTCTAATTTACATCAGACCTGCTCAAATATGGGGAACTGATCGCATGATAAATCTAATACTAGTCTACTATACAGGAAAACATCGCTTCTATTTAGCCGTCGTCCGTGCCAGCTAAGCCATCCCAGCTAAGCCAAGTATATACTAAGCCGACTCGGCGGATGATTTGTTGACAATAATTGCATGCACAGCTGCGTACTTCAACGAAGCATAAAATGTTTACTGGATCGAATACCGAACAATATTTTTACCAGGTATAATAAAATTACTCGACCATGGTTCTGTAATCAGTTCTTAGTAATATATCTTGTACTTCTTGAAAATGTATAAGCCAATACTGTAGAGTACACTCGGTGTAATCAGATCCTGGCCGCAGCTAATGAAGTCTCCGGGAAGCTCCGTCCCGGCACCACACCGCCGCGCCGATGTAGTCGGAGCGCGAGGAGCCGCAACGTACAAATGTTGACGCTCCCGGCAAATACAGACAGCAACGAAGCATGTTTACCTAATTTCTTATTTACTTTTATTTACATTATGAAAATTTTGTAGTTATATAGGTATGTATAGTGTATATTAGGTATATCATTGCAGGACACCGATGAAATCTTTGTGAAGCCATTTCGTCAAGTTTTATAATATGTACACAGAATTGTGAAAATCAATCCAGATATTTGAAAAATTCTGTACACACTACACATACCCGAAAACGTCGGTCAAAGTGAGTGTGTTCAAATTAAAATAGCGACGTCGGAATGACCTTTTCGGAAAGACGGAAGCTTAAATAATCTCAAAACGCTCCGAATTAAATATGAAAATCTCCGTGAAAGCTTGAAAGCATCGCCGTCGCTCGCTCGCGCCGCGTCTCGCCCTCGGGGCTCGGATAGCGCGCGCCGATACATTCAGTTAACGAGGTCTCACCGCGTCGCGTCGACGGGAGATGAAACCCGTTCCCGGCTCAAAGCAGGCGGCGAAGTGCATGTCGGCGACCAAGCCAGATCTTTCACATTAAGGGTCTAATCACGGTGAAATTACACACCAAATATCACTTATTTTATTTCAGTGCAATATCTAACAAAGGAATGCATGCCATTTTCACGATTCGATTGCTTTTATATTTGTCTCTCAAGGTTATAACGGAAATATAGCAATACAACTTCTTTTGCATAACGAACAAATAAAATTACTGTCAAATAATTCTTGAACCATAGCTTAATAATCAAAATAAATATTTAAATGAATTTTACGTAACTCTAAATGGTTTATTTTAAACAAACTATGTTTATTTAAATAATACCAACCAACAGTCATAATTCCTGCAGATGGCGCTACAAGGAGATTCTACCATAGATTACACAAAACGTTATTATAAATTTTGCAATGATTAAATTTGATTAAAGTTAATGTTAATAACTCTAATAGATTTTATTATAAATATTTAAACAGCAAACTATTATTTCAATAGTAAATGGTAATATTGAACAATAAATTAGACATCAAACATTCAAAGAGTCAAAACTGTGTCTATTTAATATTAGACCTAGATAAATAACGGTTTAATATTTACCAATAATTATTTGAATATCAATCTCATCTATTTCACACATTTTTATAATTATTTAAACGATAAACTAAAATATAGTTTATCAATATTTTCCACTTATTGCCGATAGGTGGCGCTTGCGCCCATACGGCCATGCTGATTCCAGCGCGTCCCTTGCGCTGTTTCCCTTAAAATTCTGTGCCCCTTACAGTTTTTTTTTTCACAGTCAAATTCAAAGTCATTAAGTCAAAGTCAAAGTCAAAGTCACAAATTGTAAATTATATTTTCAGTTTTTTTTTTGTTTGTTATGACGTAATTTCAGACAAGGCATCACCCAAACTGGGATCTAGCCCTCCCACAAGGCATCACCCAAACTGGGATCTAGCCGACCCACAAGGCATCACCAATAGGATCTAGCCAACACAAAAGGCATCACCCATCCTGGGATCTAGCCAACACAAAAGGCATCACCCATCCTGGGATCTAGCCAACACAAAAGGCATCACCCATCCTGGGATCTAGCCACCAAGACCAGGTTTAAGGATACGCATGGTGGCCAGCCAGCGTTTAAGGAGGGATGTTTTGGATAGGGAAAAATAGATTTGCACATCATGAAATAAAATAAATCATAAATCATATCAACACAATGCAAACACAACATAGAGTCAGCATTGCCACAGAGGAAACGGAAGCACTCTCATGTTAATCGATATCCACTGATTCCTCTGCCCATACGGTCAATTGGTCAATTTGTCTGAGTTGTTAGAATTAGGTAAGAATCCAAAAGCGTCTGACTAAACTAGGTGGATTCTGGCTTTACGTTTATCAAAATGCGTTTGTCATTAAGGAGCCGCTCGTTCATCCATTTCTACCAATCCATCTAACTTCTTCTACAACATCCGTCAGTATGTCATCATCTGTATAGTAGGTAGGTAACATCTTTTTTTTTTCAAATTACAATTCCGTGGAACTTTTACCTGTACTATTTATTACCAATAATAACATAAATAGTTCTACATTTTAACAGATGAACAATTATTATTACTAGTTGATAGTTTTATTTCAAACATTACGTTCGTCGCTTTGACGGTAGTCATATTTTTTTTTCTCAGAATTACCCTTACGATTAACCTTAGCGTTGTTAAAACTGCCACAGGAACTGGAATTGCTGTTTGCCTAAAAAGGGTTAGGCTTGGAAACACTCTGACTAATTATCCGGCTGATTACATTCAAAACATACGACTTGACATTTTGAAGGTTATGTAACACGTGGTTTTTTAGCAACGCTATATAATTACTTCCTCTATTTTCAATTTTACGTTTCCGTAATGTTTTAGAACAGATATTAATTTGGGAAATAAATTGGCGGTTATGCAAAAAATAAAAAAATTCAATTCTTAACAACTCAGATCAAATAAATTCAGGATAAATACCTGTGACCAGTGCATCCATCACCCCCGCTGACAACACACCTTTCGCAACACTTGAGACCCATCACTTATTTTACAATGAAAAACGCCTCATCCGGAGGTCTTAAAAACTTTTGGGGCTGTGATCCCACCGCTGCTGTCGGCGACCAAGCCAGATCTTTCACATTAAGGGTCTAATCACGGTGAAATTACACACCAAATATCACTTATTTTATTTCAGTGCAATATCTAACAAAGGAATGCATGCCATTTTCACGATTCGATTGCTTTTATATTTGTCTCTCAAGGTTATAACGGAAATATAGCAATACAACTTCTTTTGCATAACGAACAAATAAAATTACTGTCAAATAATTCTTGAACCATAGCTTAATAATCAAAATAAATATTTAAATGAATTTTACGTAACTCTAAATGGTTTATTTTAAACAAACTATGTTTATTTAAATAATACCAACCAACAGTCATAATTCCTGCAGATGGCGCTACAAGGAGATTCTACCATAGATTACACAAAACGTTATTATAAATTTTGCAATGATTAAATTTGATTAAAGTTAATGTTAATAACTCTAATAGATTTTATTATAAATATTTAAACAGCAAACTATTATTTCAATAGTAAATGGTAATATTGAACAATAAATTAGACATCAAACATTCAAAGAGTCAAAACTGTGTCTATTTAATATTAGACCTAGATAAATAACGGTTTAATATTTACCAATAATTATTTGAATATCAATCTCATCTATTTCACACATTTTTATAATTATTTAAACGATAAACTAAAATATAGTTTATCAATATTTTCCACTTATTGCCGATAGGTGGCGCTTGCGCCCATATGCACGAGCTCGATCGACAGATGTGAGCGATAACCGTCTTAACTGACTCTCGATGGTTCAGTGGTGACTGGTGTGATGTGGAAACTTGGCGTTATTATTATAAGAAAACAAGTAAGCGTGAAGTCAACATTGCATAGAACGACATAACAATCTAAGAGGTCTCAACAGGAACGATTTTCGAGATGGCTGCTT
Organism: Melanargia galathea; assembly: GCA_920104075.1. NCBI lineage: Eukaryota > Metazoa > Arthropoda > Insecta > Lepidoptera > Nymphalidae > Melanargia > Melanargia galathea. The sequence goes on along the minus strand of OV049874.1, from coordinate 20,252,277 downwards.
ATGGGTTCAAGGGATAAAGAGCAATTCGATGCCAAATATATCAGTCTGTCTACGCTGAGTGGTTTCGTTATTAATATACGGCTCCTGAAGTTCTTTACTCCATTTTGCAATCTATAAATTTTGATTAGTTTTTAACCAACTTCCAAAAAGGAGAAGATTTTCCTGAGATTATTGTAATATATACATGAGATTTTCAATTGCATATAATTTCGAATAAACTGTCGGATTAAGAAAAGAAACTGACAATTTTGAACTGTCATTTTACACTAAAAGTTTAAAATAAAAATTCTTATAAAAATTATTGACTGCAAACTTCACTTCAAATTATTGCTAAAGATACATGAAGTCCGGCGGGCATAAAAAGAAACCATGAAACCGACGATTTGATCACCCAATTTAATACGTGTAAATAAGATAAAATGCTCACACCAGCTTAATACATGTAATAATATATTGTATTTACGAGTGTTGGAATTCAGCTATAGACAGTTTTGCGCCGCGGCGCACCGCGATCGCCGCGCAGTGCGCCGAGTGTGTTTCTGGTAGCTCAGGCTTACCTGCAACAAATGAAAAAGCGCTCAATTATATTTCTATCGGAGATCTATTCATTAGACCCAGGCCATTCCTTAAACTAAGTATATTATATTATTATATATTAAGGGCTGAAATTAATAACCACTGTAATCCAAAATATACAGATTAAAAATCGAAAATTTAATCCAGATGTGTAGTATAATAGCGTGTCAATAAAATAACACATCTAGAAATATAAGTATAAATTAAAAATTAAAAAAACCGCCGACATTCGCCATTGTGTTGTGGCGGCCATCTTGGATTTGCATAGTGCTATTTTACTAGTCAAGCCCTTTCATTTGATACCCATATTAAGAGAGTTGTAAAAAAATATGTAATCCGACATTTTGTAGCGGCGGCCATCTTGGATCGATTTTCATCAATCATAGCTAACAACACTCTCGACTAATTCACCTTTCAAATAAAAAAACCGCATTCAAATCGGTTTACCTGTTTGAGCGCTACAGGGGATCAGACAGACACACACACACACAGACACGTCAAATTTATAACACCCCGTCGTTTTTGCGTCGGGGGTTAAAAAAGGTAAATCTAGATTCAATCTAATTAAGACAAGTTAATAGTTTTTGGCCACTAAGTATAATCAAAAATAAACTAGAATATTCAAGAAATTGTTTGGTTTTGGTGAAATAACCAAAAAAGCTGTATGCTCATTCACTTGGCGATCCGCGTGTCTCGTAATGTGACACGCAGCTCGCTGTGCATGCGTAAGACGTGACTTTGCGTGACACCGCATGACACCGCGTGACACCGCATGACACCGCATGACACCGCGTGACACCGCATGACACCGCGTGACACCGCGTGACTGCGCTCGGCACCCTTAAGCGATCGCCTGTCATGTTCCTGTCGTACTAGCACGGCGACGTGTCAGTGTCAGTGTCCGTGGTAATCACATCGCCTCCACTGCACCTACACTACATATCACTATTTTTGCTGTGGTCTAATGGAATGCTTGTTTGGCGGTGGATCGGGTTTTGAATTCGGGTTTGAGACCGGGTCAGGCCAAAAAAGTTATTGGGTTATTCTGTCAAGAAATCGGCGGTGTTACATTCCCTTGCCTCGAACAGCATGAAAACAGTCAGCCCTTTGCCCAATTTCTCTCCTGTCGTGTAAGATTGCCATTCTATCGGACTATGAGAGTGAAGGAATAGAAAGAGCACCTGAGCACCTATGTTTGCGATACACTGGTGCAGTGTACTATTATCTCCTGTGTTACTGACTAGTTTCTGTTGAGATAATACACCGTGTCCGAAATTCAATCGGAAGACGTAAGTCATATTGCTTGACTAGGGCAGGGTTGTACTGCATTGTGTGCATGTGGCGGGTCTCGAGGCCGTATGCCATCGTACAAGTCTCCCCTCCCGACTGGGAAACGAAATTTTTTAAATCAGGATTTATGTGTATGAGTAATGAAATAATTGGCCATATTATATGAAAAATATTTTTTGGGATTGGACAAAAATGTATCTCGGTAGATATTTTGGTTTCTGTTCTGACATTCGTCAATTATAACACATACATACATTTTCGTGTATTTTGAAACCAGATTGGCGTTATGCAGCTACACAGATATCCCTCAATGTAATGTCATTTCTATGCATTTTTAGTTCTCGATGATTACTTAGCGAATTTAAAGAGCATACAATTCAAACTAGTAATGTACCGCGTGTTCTAACACTAATCCGTCGCGGCGGCTCGGATCTGCTCCGAGCGCTGTGAGCTGCAACAGACGCGCCAACAAAGCAATTATGAAGCAATTTGCGAACATGTCGTCTCGAATGCACTAAAATTTCTCAGTGTCATCTAATTGTAAGACTTGTTCCACTAGAATAGAGCTTAACTCCGCTTGCGCAGTAATGCAGAAGCCACGTATGCAGTGATTACATGACAAGGTAAGGAACAGAGAAGGGGATCCTCGGAGCGTCTCATCTGTGGGCACTGTTGGTGTGAGGGCGAGAGCGCCGCGCGGCAATTGTGTTTGAGCTTTATTGTTACATCCGCTTTCCGAAACCGTAGTAGAGTCTTCATTTATCATAAGAGCCACAAGTCGGCCTACTTGAAAACAATAATCTTTAATGTATCTACATTATGGCAACAATATTATAGTACCTATATTATAGCAATAATTTTTAGATTACTGACCCCCTGATTTAGTTAGACGTTAGCTGAATGTTACGTTACCTTGAAACCTTACACCTATACAATTATTGAAGCACATACCCGACACTTTATAAAATAATAATAACGATACCTATAAATATTAACTAGGACAGCGTTATATTATGTAATACGATTTATGTACGATGATTGGTGGGGGAGTGAGTGTTGCAGTAGTAGACAGTATTCTTTGGTTACAGTGAGCTTAATGATTACGAGTTTTCGTATTTTGTTTAAACATTGTTCCGAATGTAATATAATAACATTAGTATGTACGACTCATCAGCCAAAGCTAAATATTTCAATCATTGCAGGAATGTGCAGCTTCGCAATTATTCATAGTACGCTGTAGAGTGGACTTGAAATGCGGCGCGCGCTCGGTCGAGTTGTTGTTCAAACGCCGCCGCGTGCACGCGCGTGCAAATACGACAAAACAATACCTACTTACTACAAATACTACAAATACTGCGTCCTGCACAAATACTGATCAACCGGTTCCGGCCAATTCCACTGTTGTTCAAATTGAAATAAATTAATTCTTTTTTACTGTTTGTGTTTGATGAACGAGCGCTGTTTCTAATTTAGAAACAAAGCCTGACAGTACACTTCATTTGTAGATACTTATGGAGTAGGTACTAAGATAGCTTTAATATAAAATATATTTTATTAGTCTGAAATTAATAAATATTTAGATAAAGGCCTCGTCTTTGACCACGTTAAATTCAAGTAAAGCAAGATGATCTTGATAGTCTCCTCAGTCAATCTTTAGTGCTACCACTGATTACCGCAATATATTATATTTTACAAAAATATTTAGTTTCTTATTTGATAACAAGCGGACACCCGCGACTTCGCTCGCGTGGATATTGGTTTTTAAAAATCCCGTGGGAATCATTTTATTTTTCCTAAGCTCCTTTGAGCTCATACCTTGCTAAAAACTGTTAAAAGTTCACTGGCGGATGTTTAGGTAGATCAAAATATAAACATCCGCCAGTGAAAGTCCCATCAAAATCAATCCAGCCTTTCAGAGAATAGCCTGTAATCTACATAGTATCTCCTTTCTAACAAAAAAAGAATGAATGAAATCGGACCACGCGTTAATGAATTACAGCTAAGTACATATTTTAACTTTCCCCTCTCCCAAGGGAACCGTGCTGAATTTCGGGATAAAAAGTATCCTATAAATCAAATCAAATCAAATCAAATAAACTTTATTCAAAATTGGTACACTGTACACTTTTTGAATTTATATGTTACTCCGTAGTATGAACTTAAATCATGTCAAGTTTCATTTCAATCCATTCAGTAGTTTTTGCGTGATGTGCGCACAAACATACAGAGAAACAGACAAACAGATAAACAGACAAACAGACAAAAATTTCAAAAATAGGTTTTTTACGTTCTATTACTTATCTCTAACATCCCCCAGTTATTATTTTGCAAAAATCTTTAATGTACAGATACGGCAAGTCTACGATTTTATTATATGTACTAGATGATGCCCACGGCTTCGCCCGTGTGGATTTAGGTTTTTAAAAATCCCGTGGGAACTTTTGATTTTCCAGAACATGTTGGTGTTGTATGTTACTCCCTGGTTAATTCTCTACTTGTATGTGAAAGTCCCGTCCGTGTTCCGAAGATTACCCCGTTCAAACAGACAGACAGATAGACAGACAGACAGACAGACAAACAGAGAGACAAAAATTTTAAAAAGGTGTGATTCGGTTGTGGTACCGTTCAAATAACCATAAATTGAAAATTCAAATTCAAATTCAAATTCAATTTATTCAATAAGAATGTAGGTATTTTACATGTATGTAGGTGTTTTACATTGATTAAGGCCCATTTACATTCTACCATATCTGGCGTATGAATATTTGGGTAGTTTATATGAGCTTAACATGAGGTAGTTATTTCGAAATTACAGACAGACACTTCAATTTTATTTATTAGTATAGAGTATAGACTATAGATAGATAAGAAGATAACTAAATTAAAATGAAAAAAATAGTAAAAGTAAAATGCATAAAGCCTGAAAGGCAAGGTCTAAGTTCGGGGCGAACCCTAGGAGGTAAAAGTTCGTGTTCAATTTGTCTCAGCATGTATGCAGAGGAGGTCCGGACGCGGCGCCGCGCCAGCTCCGGAGCGTGAGTGCAGCCGCCGTGCTCGCTCGTGACGCACGGCCGACGCGGCGCCGCGTCGTGGGAGGTGGGACACGTCTCCCGTGCAATATCCAATTTGTTGCTTCCTTCGGGGCTCACGTTACACTTTTATACTTGCTTGTTTCTCTTTTTCGAACAAGTTTTATTTTATGCATTTGAAAAAGTGTTTCTATTCAAAAGTATTGAATACGTGCATTTCTGGCGGCGGATAGAAATCCGCATCAGACAAAACTAATGCAATCAGTGATATAAGAGGACAAGTAGTGGGGTTGGCTTTTTTTCCAAATTTGTATGGAACCAATTTCGAGATAGGTATACCTTTTCCAAAAAAATAAGAATTATCAAAGTCCAAGTAACTACTCTGTAAAATACAATGAATATAAAATTATTTTGCTATAATCCGCTAACAGTGACAAATTTGTAGGCACAACACCACACAATCTTGTAGGCACAACACCACACAATCTTGTAGGCACAACACCACACAAATTCACCACAAAACAAACTCGACGATCGTTTCGCTCCGACACCGGAGCATCTTCAGGAGATGTCGACTTCACAACGGACGATTGCAAAGTGTGTTCGTGTCGAATGAGCGGTCTTATATATACTATCCCCGCTTAGTCATCTACCCTCCTTTCTCTTTCTCTCTGGCCACGCCCCCTAAATATGTTGAGCAACGGTGAAGATGACACATTTATTTGCTCATTCAGCAATTCGACACTTCTACCGCTGTGCCCAACTATTTCCAATTGTTCCAACACGCACAGTCTTAAACTTTTACAGCATGTGTGTAAAATTTCAAATGTATGACCCTCGTCTATCCTATGTCCACTATCCAAAAGATGTTTTGCGAAATGAGATCTTTGAGGCTGGTTGTTTCTAAAGGCAGCCATATGTTCTTTATATCGAGTTACAAAATTGCGCCCAGTTTGACCAACATATATAGCACTACATTCGGGGCACTTGAGTTTGTACACACCTGACTTTTGTCCATTATTTAATTTATCTTTACCATTACAAATTCTTCTGAGCGTATTATTTGTTCTAAAAGCAGCGTGTACATCATGTGATCTAAGAGTCCTAGCAATACGCTCAGATATTGGTCCGAAATAGGTCAAACTGGTTTTATATTTATTTATTTTGACATATATATTATTTATTTTGACATGATATTTTAACAAAGAAAATTAAACTCACTTGTCAATAATTCCTCCAAATCTTCTAGAACTAATAACAGGACCACAGACAATGTGACAGACGTACATAATCATGTGTTTTACCCTCGCGTTAAAAATCTTTCTGACACTGTTTTTTCAAAAAACGAAATGAGACTTTTAGAAAACGGTTTAAAATATAATATGTCCACAACAACCACAAACAAAACCTTGGAAACATTAGCTGTAGATGCGGAGTTGGCTATCGTTCTTAGTAAAAAAGATACCATCGTTAAAAATATCATTGCAGATCAAATTAGAAACACTCCTACCCCCACAGTATTTAATCCAGAGATTAGAGTATTCAAATCGTTGCAAAAAACTATTAAAGACAACAATCTAGTAGTTTCAAAAGCCGACAAGGGCAACGCAGTAGTGGTTTTAAAACGCAATGACTATGAAATTAAAGTTAACGAGGTCATCTCTGGGGAGGAGTTCACTCAGTTGTCCACAGATCCAACTAAACAATTTGCGGCAAAAAAAAAAAAAAAAAAAATTAGATTAACTGTAAATAAATCTGAGTACATCTTTCCGAAAACATCATCTAAACAGAAAGTAATTGTGATGAACCCACATGCGCCAACTATGTACGGCTTGCCAAAGATCCACAAAGAAAATATTCCACTACGTCCAGTTGTTTCGTACGTTAGCGCACCGGCATATGAATTGGCTAAGCAGTTAAATAACATTATAAAATCAAAGACATCCTTTCAGCCCACATTTGCACTGAAAAATAGTATTCAGTTGGTAAATAAAATTAAAGATATGTTACTGCCGGTCCGGTGTAAATTATTATCATTAGATGTGGACAGTTTATTCACTAATGTACCAGTTAAAGAGACCATAGATATTTTGACTAAATTACTTGAAATGAAACGGCTACACCCTGGTGAAATATTAGAATTGGTAGAATTAACACAAATATGTATGCAACAAAATTATTTCAAATTCAATGATAAGTTCTACCAACAAAATGATGGGTTAGCAATGGGATCTCCTCTAAGTCCATTAATGGCAGAAATTTTTATGGATAATTTTGAAAACAAACATATTGTAAAAAATAGTAACATTCTATATTACTACAGATATGTCGATGACATCATTATATGTTGGACAGGGACAATGAGACAACTGGATGTATTTGTTGAGCAACTTAATAAAATACACCCCAAAATTACATTTAAGTCGGAAATAGAACAAAACAAGTCACTAAATTTTCTCGACTTAACTATAAGTCGTGTCAATAATAAACATCAATTTGAGATCTTCCGCAAGCCTACATATACAGACACAACCATACCCGCATCATCATGCCATCCTTGGCAACATAAACTTGCAGCTTTTCATAGTTATATACACAGATTAGTGTCCGTTCCTCTTACAAAAGACAATTATAAAAAAGAATTAAATATTATTTATCACATGGCGCGTTCAAATGGGTATAACCCTAATATTGTAAATAATATACTTAGAAAACAACAGTTAGTGCAGGTCAAGAAAAACCTACCCGTGTGGGGTTGCTGGTCCTCCATCGGGCGCGTCCCCCGACTGGCGGATAGGGGAACGCCTCCCAGATATGGGAGGTACCGGGGAAACCCGGCGCGGACCAAAACCAGCAGGGGGGTTGCCGCTTGGAGGCTCCTGGTACTTCTCTGCCTATCAGAGTGGACTGTGCGAGACTCCGGGTGGCAACAATGGGGGGGAGGCTTTCGGGCCGTGAGGAAGAAAACCTCGTTAAAAAATTACCAGAGGGGGTGGCGACGCCCCGCGCGGCGGGTCCGCCGGTCTTCATGGCCGGTGGGCGTTGGCTTCGGCCACCGTCGGGCAACCCGTAATCCGCACTGAGCGGACCGGGGGCCCCACGCATTGAGCGAGGGGCCGCGAGGAAGAAAACCTCTATAAAAATTACCCTAATCCCAAGTTCCGCCGCCCGGCGATGGGATGAATGGCTGGTAGGGAACCAGTCACTAGGGCGGCACAACGGGGGGGTTTTGGGGATTAAAAAATCATGAAAAGTACGCCGATGAATAAAACTACCCGGGTGGGTCCCGTTCGCGGGGAATCCCATGGTGTGTCGGACAGCCGGCACATCGGCCCCATCGTATACGGGGGGGCCAATCGACGTGACGAGGAGAAGGAGGTAGGTTTAGGTTTAAGTTTGGGGGGAAAGTTCTGGCAGGATGCAGGAGAGGGGGGAAGCAGAACAAGGAATGAGGATGAGGAGGCAGAATCCGACTGCAGCCTCTTAACAGTCGAGAGCCGGCCCAGATCGGGTTCCGGCTCCTCGGTGGTTACGTTGGGCGTAAAACGTCCTCGCCTTACTGAGAGCGAGGAGCAGTCAACGGACGAGGAGAGGCCGGGGACTCCGGTCCCCGTGCGAGGAAGAGGGCGCCCGCCTACCCATGGGCGGTACATGGGCCTAGGTAGGGCCAGGGAAGCCCTCAAACAACAGAAGAGAGACGAGGAGAGAGCCCTTGAAAAACAAAAGGCAGAGGAGGAGCTCTCCAGAGAGGCAGCCGTAGCCCGCTTCCGGCGGGAGACTCGCGAAAAGACGGGTTCTCCTCGGGATAACCAGAGGCTGGATGATAAGACGGCTGCTCGGCTGCAGGACCAAGTGCTGGAGGACTTGGACATCATCACCAAGGTGGCGACCAAGTCCTCCAACTTGAAGGGAACGTTCGTGCGTGACCTCAAGGACGCCGCATCGTCCATAAAGGAAGCGGTGGCCGTGCTCGGGTCACGCACGGTCTCGGACGAGACTAGAAAACTGCAGGCGGACAACGCTCGCCTGCAGGACGAGATGGGCAGTCTCAGAAGAGAACTGGCCCAACTCCGGGAGGAGATTGAGCGGGTGCGGAAACAGGGTTCCGCCCCCGCTCCCATGGATTTGACTGAGGGGGCCCCCCCTGCACCGGGGCCTCCTCCTCAACGCCCTGGGGCCGCCCCAGCCTCGCCGTCGGTGGAAGAGATCTGCCGCACGGTGATGGTTCAAGTCGGGAGTATGGTCAGTGCCCGCCTGGCCTCTCTTGAAGGCAGACTCCTCCCGGAGAAGAACCTGAGGCCGCCCCTGGCGTCCGATAAAAAGCGCGACGGGCGCTCATATGCGGCCGCTGCTTCGGTGCCGGCCCCGGTCAACAGGAAGTCGGCTGGAGCGAAGGCGCCCCCAGCGTCAGCGCCAGCCCAGCCTGGATCAAGCAGACAGGCGCCGCCTGTGCCACCGCAGCGCCCGCCGGGCTCTGCGCCACCCCAGGCGACAAAAGAGGGGCCTTCCTCTTCTCCTCCCCCCGCTGAGGGGAAGAAAAGGAAGAGAAAGAAGAAAAAGAAGAAGAAGAAGGTGGCAAATGAGAGCCACGAGACTGGCCCGCCGCAGGATCAGCGGCGATCGCAGCCGGCGTCGACGGGGTGGACCAAGGTGGGCCCCAAGGCGCGACCGGATGCACAGAGTCGCACCCGCAAGCTCCGCACACCTCGGTCGTCGGCGGTGGTCCTGACGCTGACACCGAGGGCGGAAGCGGAGGGTGTGACTTACGCCAAGGTGATCGCCGCTGCTAAGGCGAAAATCGACGCAGCGGAGCTCGGCGATCAGGGGGTCCGACTTAGAAAGGCGGCCACTGGAGGTCGCCTGTTCGAGTTCCCTGGCGCTGCCAGTGGCGATAGGGCGGACGCCTTGGCTACTAAGCTCAGGGAGGTACTGGGGGACGAGGTCGTCCGGGTCTCCAGACCAATAAAGTCTGCGGATCTGCGGGTCTCCGGCCTGGACGACTCCGTGGTCAGCGCTGATGTGCTCGCTGCGGTTTCTGCGGCGGGAGGGTGTCCCGTCGAGCAAGTGCGAGTCGGCGAGGTGAGGAGTGGTTTCGACGGGCTGGGCTCAGTGCTCGTTAATTGCCCCGTCGCAGCCGCTAAAAAGGTGGTCGCAGGAGGTAGGCTCCGCGTGGGCTGGGTGTCCGCCCAAGTGAAGCTGCTGGACGCCCGGCCCCTGATGTGCTACCGGTGCCTAGTACCGGGGCACATGGCCGCACAATGCACGGAGGGGGTTGATCGCAGCGGGTTGTGCTACCGCTGCGGTCAACCAGGACACAAGGCCCGCGGGTGCTCCGCTGCGCTGCGCTGTGTGGTCTGCGCAGCGGCTGGCAGGTCGGCGGAGCACCGCGTGGGAAGCAAAGCGTGCGTCTCCCAATCTAAGGGGAAGAAGAAGAGAGGGAAGGCTGGCCAGGGCCGTGCGGCCGAACAGCCTCCCCCCACACCCCAGCAAGCCGAAGCGCAGCCTGGGACAGAGGAGGTTCCAATGGCCGAGGGTTAATGGACCTGAACCTCCTCCAAGCTAATATCAATCACTCCGCCAGAGCTCAGGACCTCCTGTTCCAGAGCATGGCGGAGTGGTCGATCCACGTCGCCGTGGTAGCCGAGCCCTACCGCGTCCCGTCTGGGGACGATTGGGTGGGCGATATAGACGGAGTGGTGGCCGTGACGTCCCGGTCCATGGTGGGATCCCCGGCCTTCGTTGACGTGGTGCGAGGTCGGGGATACGTCGCGGCTCTTGTCGGCGACATCACGGTGGTTGGGGTGTACTTCTCGCCGAATCGGAGTCTCGCCGACTTCGAACAGCTTCTTGCTGAGGTCGGCGTCCTGATAGGCAGAAGTCGCTCCGGCCGCGTGCTCGTCGCTGGGGACCTCAACGCAAAATCTGTGGCGTGGGGGTGCCCGGCGACGGATCCGCGTGGACGGGAGCTCGAGGAATGGGTGACAGCGACTGGACTCACGGTCCTGAACCGAGGGTCGGTCAACACGTGCGTGCGGCAACAGGGCGGCTCCATTGTGGACGTTACCTTCGCCGATGCCGCCCTGGCGCGCCGTGTTCGTGGCTGGGAGGTGCTGGAGGATGTGGAGACGCTGTCGGACCACCGTTATGTGAGGTTCGGCATCTCCGCGACTCCAGCTATCCCGAGCGGCCAAAACCGACCCTTGCGGGGGGACGGTCCTCGTTGGTCGCTGTCACGAATGGACCGGGAATTTCTGGTCGAGGTTGCCCTCGTCGAGGCTTGGGTATCTGCTCCCCGAGCGGACAACCTGGGAGAGATTGAAGAGGAGGTAGCGCGTCTCGGCGTGGCCATGTCGCATGTCTGTGACGGGGCCATGCCGAGAGTGCGCTCCGTCCCCTCGAGGCGAGCGGTGTACTGGTGGTCCGAGGAGCTCACGCTGCTCCGCAGATCCTGCGTAGCGGCGAGACGCCAGTACACCCGCTGCCGCCGGCGGAGGAGACGGAACCTGGAGGAAGAAGAGCGGCTCTACTCCCAATACAGAGATGCGGTGAGGTCGCTGCGTGTGGCCATCGGCGTGGCCAGAGATCGGGCGGACGATGAGATGCTGGCGACTCTGGACGGGGACCCATTTGGGAGGCCCTATAAGGCAGTTCGGAAGAAGCTCCGACCTTGGGCCCCTCCCATTACACAGAGTCTCCAGCCTCTCGTCGTAGAGTCGGTGGTCGCTGCTTTGTTTCCACATAGAGCGGAACGCGAAGTGCCCCGCATGGCCCTTATCTCAGTGGAGGAAGGCCCGAGTCCGGGCGTGCCCCCGGTCACAGGGGGAGAGTTGAGGGCGGCGGTGTTGCGCATGCGCGCAAAGAACACCGCCCCAGGCCCCGACGGCGTCCCCGGTCGCGCCTGGGCTCTGGCCTTAGGGCCGCTTGAGCCATGGGTTCGGGCCTTGTTTGATGCCTGTCTTGGGCAGGGCCAGTTTCCGGGAGAGTGGAAGAAGGGGAAACTGGTCCTGCTCCGGAAGGACGGTCGCCCGGCACACGAGCCGTCGGCGTATCGACCGATTGTGTTGCTGGACGAGGTGAGCAAGCTCTTCGAGCGGGTCATTGCTGCTCGCCTCGTCCACCACCTGGAGACGGTGGGGCCGGACCTCAGTGCCAACCAGTTTGGTTTCCGCAGGGGCAGGTCCACCATAGACGCGATTGCGCAGGTGAGGGCCCTTGTGGATAGTGCGGTGTCCCAGGGCGAGGTGTTAGTGGCGGTGTCTCTTGACATCGCCAACGCATTCAACACCTTGCCCTGGAACTGCATCAGGGAGGCGCTGAGGTACCACACGGTCCCTCAATACCTCCAGAGGATCGTGGCGGCCTACCTCTCAGAGCGATCGGTCGGATACCCTACCAGCGGAGGCTGGATGGAGAGGACCATGTCGTGCGGTGTTCCACAGGGATCGGTTCTCGGACCCCTCCTGTGGAACATCGGATACGACTGGGTTCTGCGCGGAGCCGTCTTGTCCTGTGTCGACGTAGTATGCTACGCAGACGACACACTTGTGACGGCTCGCGGCAGAACATTTCGCGAGGCTCGAATTAGGGCCACAGCCGGCGCGGCCCACGTCGTGGGCAGAATTCGGAGTTTGGGTCTGGAGGTCGCCTTGCACAAATCCGAGGCCCTGTGCTTCCATGGGCCTCGGAGAGCACCTCCTGCCCGCTCCGAATTGGTGGTGGGAGGAACGTCCATCGGCGTCCTGCGTACGATGAAGTACCTAGGACTCGTCCTCGACAGCCGATGGACGTTCGAGGAGCACTTCCGGCGACTGGTCCCAAAGCTCGTGGGAGCCGCTGGAGCCCTGAGTCGGCTCCTGCCGAACTTGGGTGGACCGAGCTCACGGTGCCGCCGCCTGTACACGGGCGTGGTGCGGTCCATGGCGCTCTACGGAGCGCCGATTTGGTCGGACACTCTGACCCCCCAAACCCGGGCCCTGCTGCGGAGGCCGCAGAGGGTCATGGCGGTCAGAGTGATACGGGGGTATCGCACCATCTCGTGCGAGGCGGCCTGCGTGTTGGCGGGCACACCGCCCTGGGACTTAGACGCCGAAGTGCTCTCTGGAGCGTACTGGCGGAGGGTGGATGCCCGAATACGGGGGGAACACCCTGCGCCGGTGCAGGATCGTGCGTGGCGGCAGGCGGCTGAGGCCGATCTCGTTGCTCGTTGGCGGGAGCGGCTTCTGGCGCCATCGGCCGGCCACCGCACGATTGAGGCGATCCGACCCGTCCTGGAGCTCTGGACGGGCCGGAAGCACGGGACTCTCTCGTTCCACCTTGCGCAGATCCTCTCGGGGCACGGTTGCTTCGGGAGGTATCTGTGCAGGGTCGCAAGGAGAGAGCCCACCGAGGAGTGCCACGAGTGCGGCCACGCTGAGGATACAGCGCAGCACACGCTGGAGTCGTGCGCACAGTGGGCGACACAGCGCGCCGCACTCGTGGCAGAAGTGGGGCCTGACCTCTCGCTGCCCACCGTCGTTCACGCCATGGTGAGTAGCGAGACGTCTTGGAACGCCGTCGCCTCCTTTTGCGAGGAGGTGATGACGCAAAAGGAGGCAGCGGAACGGGCGCGGGAGGACGACGCAGCCGCGGACCCTCTCCGCCGCCGCAGAGAAGGACGCAGGCGGCGTGCTCACGACCGCCGTCTGCCGCCCTAGCGAGGAGCTCCGGGCGATGGGTTGGAGGTCTCCATCGCCCGTCGAGGTACGTCCTCGGGTCAGGAGGCGCACCAACATGTTCCTGGTGCGCCTCAGACGGAGTAAGGGGACCTAGATGAGTCCCCGCCGTGGAGGGTCTGCTCTGGCGGACGCCGCTGGCTGGGTCGCGGACGATTGCGCGAGTGTTCCCGTGACCCAGCCACCAGGCGACGCGTGGAACATCGATGGGTTTTAGTGGGTATTCGGGCCATCTCTTGGCCTTGCCTGAGTCCCACACTACCTTCCGGAAGCATCGCAGTCCGCTGCAGGGCTTCCGGAAGGTGTGCGTAAATGCATTTCCCATCGTTAAAAAAAAAAAAAAAAAAGGTCAAGAAAAACCTATATCCAGCGCCATCAGACAAAATAAATAAATATAAAACCAGTTTGACCTATTTCGGACCAATATCTGAGCGTATTGCTAGGACTCTTAGATCACATGATGTACACGCTGCTTTTAGAACAAATAATACGCTCAGAAGAATTTGTAATGGTAAAGATAAATTAAATAATGGACAAAAGTCAGGTGTGTACAAACTCAAGTGCCCCGAATGTAGTGCTATATATGTTGGTCAAACTGGGCGCAATTTTGTAACTCGATATAAAGAACATATGGCTGCCTTTAGAAACAACCAGCCTCAAAGATCTCATTTCGCAAAACATCTTTTGGATAGTGGACATAGGATAGACGAGGGTCATACATTTGAAATTTTACACACATGCTGTAAAAGTTTAAGACTGTGCGTGTTGGAACAATTGGAAATAGTTGGGCACAGCGGTAGAAGTGTCGAATTGCTGAATGAGCAAATAAATGTGTCATCTTCACCGTTGCTCAACATATTTAGGGGGCGTGGCCAGAGAGAAAGAGAAAGGAGGGTAGATGACTAAGCGGGGATAGTATATATAAGACCGCTCATTCGACACGAACACACTTTGCAATCGTCCGTTGTGAAGTCGACATCTCCTGAAGATGCTCCGGTGTCGGAGCGAAACGATCGTCGAGTTTGTTTTGTGGTGAATTTGTGTGGTGTTGTGCCTACAAGATTGTGTGGTGTTGTGCCTACAAGATTGTGTGGTGTTGTGCCTACAAATTTGTCACTGTTAGCGGATTATAGCAAAATAATTTTATATTCATTGTATATCATGGAATTCCGCAAAGTAACGCCTGCTTCCATTCAATACTCTGTAAAAAGTTATGCGTGGTCATACATAAAAAATATATACGCGACTTGAGAACCTCCTTTGTTTTTTTGTCGGTTAAAAAGAGCAACCGCCGATTTTCTTGCTGATTCCATATCTTATCTTATCCTTCCTGATTTCCTAGTTGAAACGGCATTCCAAACTAGTAGTAGATTCAATTGACAATTCAAAATCACTTGTAATAATTGAATCAGAAACGTAATAAAATTGTTGAAAGTTAGCACAGTAAGAATGAATGCAATTACAGCGCTGCGCTGTAGCGGAGTCGCCAAGAGAACAGAATAGAATAGAATAGAAAAGTTTTTTTATTCAAATAAACTTTTACAAGTACTTTTGAATCGTCAATTGAATCTACCACAGGTTCGGAATGCAGTTCCAGCCGAGAAGAACCTGCAAGAAACTCGGCGGTTGTTCTTTTTAAAAATAACATTATAACAATTATTATTATTAATGTAAATGATTGAAATGCCGTCTCGCGCATTGCTGGAACGAGTTAAATCCAAACTTTTTTATCGTTTATATAATCTTCAATTGTATAATAAGCTTTTTTTATGAGCATACTTTTAATAGAGTTCTTAAACTTGTGTAAAGGCAAGTCTAAGACATATTTTTTATTCAGATAAACTTTTACAAGTGTAGAAATAAGCTTTTAGATTCTTAAGTATTCGATTGCTCCGTGTTTATCTATTCTATACATATAATAAAATCGTAGACTTGCCGTATCTGTACATTAAAGATTTTTGCAAAATAATAACTGGGGGATGTAATAGAAAGTAAAAAAACTATTTTTGAAATTTTTGTCTGTTTGTCTGTATGTTTGTGCGCGCATCACGCAAAAATTCTTCTTTCTTTGTTAGAAAGGAAATACTTTAAAGATTACTGGCTAATCTCTCAAAAGGCTGGATCGATTTTGATGGGACTTTCACTGGCGGATGTTTACATTTTGAAATACCTAAACATCCGCCAGTGAACTTTTAATCGTTTTTAGCAAGGTATGAGCTCAAAAGAGCTTAAGAAAGACAAAATAATTCCCACGGGATGTTTAAAAACCAATATCGAACAAAGTCGCGGGTTTCCGCTTGTTATCCGTAAGACTATTTGATGGCATCGTATGGCAAGTGTTGTCCGGGATCTTGTACTATGTAACATAAAGTCATATTTACAATAATAAAGTATTTATGTAAATAGTCCTCGTACTTCACTACCTTCCAAATTTTTTTAGTGAATGTATTAGAGATACGCAAATTACCGTTCACTGTAGTACAAGTCTCGCGGAACGCCTTGTATACGTAACACAAAGTATTTTTGTGTGCTTCGGCAGCTTGAGATCTGAACTGTTATACGCTCCAGTAAACACCCACGCCACGCCGGGTCGCTTTGTTCACACACTGGCTGGTATGCCTACTTCATTGGCCCCGATGAATCTGAATTATTATTAGCTTTCACAGAATCCTTCCTTGTAATCAGCAACTCAACATGCACCTTTCGCACGAGTTGGGACTCTGCCAGGTTCTAACTAAACTTTAGACAATACTGTCGCTGGAATTCTCTTTATGCAGGCTAGTTTTACCTATATAAAATACTGAACAGAGCTAATTTACTATATATTTCGTTTAATACATTAAACTTTTTCAATAAGACTTGTGCAATTTTTGTAGTACATAGCTGCAAAAGGACTCTTTTTTGATTCTGAAAGATTTGAAAAGTGCACACGCGTGACGCGCGCTGGTGTCGCCGCGCCGTCGCCGTCGCGCTCTGCAGTCGCGCCATACGAGTCCTTGCATTACACATCGTACACACGTACTTCCTGCCGAGCAGTCGCTAACGCGTGACGCGCGCTGGTGTCGCCGCGCCGTCGCCGTCGCGCTCTGCAGTCGCGCCATACGAGTCCTTGCATTACACATCGTACACACGTACTTCCTGCCGAGCAGTCGCTAACGCGTGACGCGCGCTGGTGTCGCCGCGCCGTCGCCGTCGCGCTCTGCAGTCGCGCCATACGAGTCCTTGCATTACACATCGTACACACGTACTTCCTGCCGAGCAGTCGCTAACGCGTGACGCGCGCTGGTGTCGCCGCGCCGTCGCCGTCGCGCTCTGCAGTCGCGCCATACGAGTCCTTGCATTACACATCGTACACACGTACTTCCTGCCGAGCAGTCGCTAACGCGTGACGCGCGCTGGTGTCGCCGCGCCGTCGCCGTCGCGCTCTGCAGTCGCGCCATACGAGTCCTTGCATTACACATCGTAAACACGTACTTCCTGCCGAGCAGTCGCTAACGCGTGACGCGCGCTGGTGTCGCCGCGCCGTCGCCGTCGCGCTCTGCAGTCGCGCCATACGAGTCCTTGCATTACACATCGTACACACGTACTTCCTGCCGAGCAGTCGCTAACGCGTGACGCGCGCTGGTGTCGCCGCGCCGTCGCCGTCGCGCTCTGCAGTCGCGCCATACGAGTCCTTGCATTACACATCGTACACACGTACTTCCTGCCGAGCAGTCGCTAACGCGTGACGCGCGCTGGTGTCGCCGCGCCGTCGCCGTCGCGCTCTGCAGTCGCGCCATACGAGTCCTTGCATTACACATCGTACACACGTACTTCCTGCCGAGCAGTCGCTAACGCGTGACGCGCGCTGGTGTCGCCGCGCCGTCGCCGTCGCGCTCTGCAGTCGCGCCATACGAGTCCTTGCATTACACATCGTACACACGTACTTCCTGCCGAGCAGTCGCTAACGCGTGACGCTCCCATTGCAAGTATGCGCTGCTCTAAGCTCTGCTTCCTATGAAGCTCTCCTATATGATATAAAGGTTATATTACCTATACCCTATATAACCTATATACCTATACCTGTTCATATACATATAACCATCCTCTAGTCTAGTCTCTAATAGTCAGTTATATGATAGGCGGTTTAAAGTAAGGTAACACATAAGAAAAAGCAAAGTGGATTGCTTTGTTAAGAAAATTTTCCGAATCCTGACTTGTACGATCCAAAGTGACTTTTTTCGGTAGTATAATCACTACATAGTATAAAACAAAGTCGTTTTCTCTGTCCCTATGTCCCTATATCCCTTTGTACGCTTAAATCTTTAAAACTACGCAACGGATTTTGATGCGGTTTTTTTTAATAGATAGAGTGATTCAAGAGGAAGGTTTATATGTATGATAACATCCATTAAGTAGTGGAGAAATACTGTTATTTTTGAGGTTTCTAATGTGATGTCGTAAATAATTACATTTTTTCCGCTTACATTGCAAACGCAGGCTGAACCCTACGAGATTTATCAATATAATGTACTAAGTATTGTACACATTGAAAAGGTCTATAGAAAACTCCGCGATGGTATATGTCTATCTCTTATGGATATCCCACAATAAAATTTTTTGTCATTTACTTTTTTACGACAAATAATGGCTAATTTTAGAAGCGATTTTAACCAATACAGCATAAATCCTTATCTAATTAAATACCTTAAGTACATTGTTGATTTATTATAGATCTATATGGCCCTTTACAGCATATGATTTAAAAATTGCGGGACATAGACTTTGCGCGCGGCGCGCGGTTCCAGGCGGCCGGGGCGGCGATGCGTAAAGTTCTCCTATAGCATTTTGAATTTAGCAGCGATCGGACGCATATGCTATCGAGTATCGGAGCTTTCTAGCGAGGAAAATAACAATCACACTAATATTATAAAGGCGTTATTAAGTTATTAAGTTTGTGTGTATGTTTGTTCCTCTTCTCCGCCGCAACTACTGAACCGATTTGGCTGAAATTTTAAATGGAGATAGCTTATGCCCTGACTTAACACATAAAGTAACTTTTTATCCCAGAAAAGTATTCCTGTAGGACTAAAATAGATATAGACCTCCAAAACGCCACAGAGGGCGCTGACTGTTCTTAGGTAAATCACGCTCACATAACCCATTATTGCAATACTTTGCTGTGTAGCATGCATTGGCAACACAAAGGCTACTTTTTATCCTGGAAAAATGCACAGTTCCCACGGGATTTTGAAAAACCCGAAATCTATATCTACAGCTATAGGTAGATTACTATAGCGACCTTGCTTGATATTTTAAGTATAAAGGTAGGAAAAGGGAGCGGGAACGGGAACCGGAACTCCACGATTCCCTCGGGATTTGTTCAAAACCGAAATTCACGCGGGCGAAGCCGCGGGCAGAAGCTAGTTTAACTATAAAATTAACCTTACTTTAACCGCCTGATACGCAACCCAGCCTGTCTCAGTGTAATATTTTTCTCATAATTTCGACGTAAACTTAAGCTATTAGTTACGTCCCGACAGCGTCCCGACCAACTTTCCCAATTTCCTTACAACACATCCGCGCTACAACGAAGTGTTAACTTTTCTATTAAATAACATTTCTAAAGAAACCTCAGAATATCTTTACAAGAAATGTAATTTAGGTATTAAATTAACGTCAGTTTGTGATATCAAATTAGTAAACAATAATTCTGTTGTCATTTCGGAGTGATTGTAGCATAGAATAAAAAATAGAGTAGCTATTCGACGTTTTATGTATGAATGCGCGACAAAATTGTCAACTTAATTTTACGTGCAATTAACACAATTATTTTGTACCCTGCTGGAAAAAGATATGTGTCACTACGACGGAATACTTATGTCGAGGTATGCAACCTCTGTTAATTCGTGTGCGCTGGCCAATTACACCAGAAGAAAAGAGTTTGTCAATGAGAACATTTTAAGAATTCGAATTACGAAGCCGCAACCGAGAATTAGCTACGAGAGGACACTTCAATTCTGTTCCTTGTACTGTGCATATACCTGAGTAATCTCCTGTCCGGACCGGAGCCCTAAAAATCCTTTTGGTCCATTTATTGTTGTATTGTTTATCACAAAATATACGGAGTTATTGTATTCAAGATGTAGCCACTTGTTTCATTTCCGCTACATATTGGTGACGAATCCGACGTGATCATGATACACGGCTACGAATCCGACGTGATCATGATACACGGCTACGAATCCGACGTGATACGATTGTTTGGACCCACGGGCGATTTAATCCATGGAGACATAAATATTTGGAGATGTAACTAATTGGAGGAATTTTATTGGAATTATTTGGAGAACTTCATTACCTACGTACTTTGGAAGACGTGACTGAGGTTTTTCTTTTCCTTAACCAAGTGCCTCCGGAACATAACCAGTGCTAAAAAACATAAAAATCAAGAATTACGATAATTATTGCATTGGAAAATAATTATTTTTCGTTCACTGAAAAGAACGTTGTGATTGACATCTGACACGGTCAAAAAAAAAAAAAAAAAATTTATTTTTGAATTTTTGGAATTCGAGTGAAAAAATAGAAGAACGTAAAGACATTAAGTGTCAAAGTGTAAACAAGAAATTTTTTTATTATTTTGTAATTCTTATATTGTAAATATTTTTCCTTTTTTACCAGTTTATTTTCAGCATTTATTTTAAATTTTGCGGACACTCATTTTGACTATGGACATAAGGTTAAAGGAATTGGAGGATGAGAATGCAACTCTAAGTAAAAAGATTAAAGAGCTAGAGGAAATTATAAAGGAAAATGTAACCCTCCGTTCCATATTGGCCAAAGCTTCGGAAACCCCAACCTCAACCCCTACGGAGTATTGTAGTTTCGCAGTTTCGCAGGTTTCCCCAGGCAGCTTGGCACCTTCTGCCACTGATAGTTTGTTCGGTCTTTTAAATTCCCTTCTTGATGATTTATCAGAACAGGTTGCTGCACTAAGCAGAAATAATTATAAACGCAATAGGCGTAAAGGTCGAAATAATAATAATAAAACAAATTCTTACAGATCACAGAGCAATCACCAGCGGCAATCAGTGGGGGCGATGCCTGACTGCCCAGCTGATAGTCGCCGTTTATTCATTACAGAAGCAAAATCTAAATTGCGTTTCTTAATAGATACTGGCTCTGATCTGTCTTGCTATCCGGTAACGTGGGTTAATCGACCACCTAAGGTAACTGAGTTTACCATGCGCGCCGCAAACGGCAGCGACATCAAAACATACGGTACGATTACCTTATTACTAGATTTAGGTCTTCGACGTGCCTTCAAATGGAACTTTATAATATGCGACGTAACTACCGCTATTATAGGGGCCGATTTTTTATCTTATTTTAATTTAATGCCAAATTGCAGGAGCGGCCGGTTGTTCGATAACACGACTGGTCTGTCCAACGTGGCGTCCGTGTCTTCAGAAGGACACGTTAGTGTAAAGTCTATTGACACTAAAAATGAAATACTATGTAAGTATCCTGCTATTTTAAGGCCACCAGGTCCTGTGCGCGAGATTAAACACAACACGGTGCACTACATCCGAACAACGGATGGTCCGCCGGTTGCTTGTCGCCCGCGCCGCCTGGGCCCACAGAAGTTAGCCATCGCAAAGAAGGAGTTCGCAAGTATGGTTGAATGCGGCTCCGCCAGACCTTCCGATAGTCCTTGGTCTTCAGCTTTGCATCTGGCTCCAAAAGGTGAATCTGATTGGCGTCCGTGCGGTGATTATCGCGCTTTAAACGCGCGGACGATTCCCGATAGGTATCCTGTGCGTCACATAGGCGATTTTAATCAAAATCTAATTGGTTCAACAGTTTTCAGCACGATCGACCTTGTAAAAGCCTATCAGCAGATTCCCGTAGCAAAGGACGACATTTGTAAGACTGCAATTATTACACCTTTTGGTTTATTTGAATTTCCATACATGACTTTCGGACTCCGTAATGCTGGTCAAACATTCCAGCGCTTCATTGACGAAGTCGTTCGGGGTCTTAATTTCTGTTTTGCTTACGTTGATGATATTTTAGTTTTTTCTAAAGATCCGCAACAACATGCGGAGCACTTAAATATTTTATTTAAACGCTTAGAACAATACGGCGTTGTTATAAATGAAAATAAATGCAATTTTAATGTTTCAGAAGTTCGATTTCTGGGTTACAAAATCAACGCCGCCGGCATAAGTCCGCCGGTTGAACGCATTAAGGATCTTCAGGAGTTTCCCTTGCCGAAGACGGTACAAGGTGTTCGAAGATTCCTTGGTATGGTGAACTTTTATCGTAAGTTTTTACCTGGTATAGCCCGGTACCAGGCCCCACTCATAGATGCTCTGTCGGTCATTCAAGGTAAAGGCGCTAAGCCGTTTACTTGGACGCCTGACTTAGAGCGTTCTTTTAACTCGTGTAAAGAGAGTTTAGCTAATGCTACTTTATTAGCTCACCCAGTCGCAGACGCTCGACTCGGGTTGTTTACCGACGCGTCTAATACGCATGTCGGCGCGTGTTTACAACAATTAGTTGATAAGGGGTGGCAACCAATCGCATTTTTTAGCAAAAAGCTAACTGCAAAGCAATCCGAATGGCCTGCTTATTACAGAGAGCTTCTGGCAGTCTATGAGAGCGTGCAACATTTCAAGCACATTCTGGAAGGTCAACATGCCACTATATTCAGTGATCATAGGCCACTCTTATTCGTTTTTACTCAACGGCGTGAAAAACTTCCGCCTGTACAGTTAAATCAAATAATATTTATTTCACAGTTCACTACGGACATTCAGCACGTCAAGGGTGCTGACAACCTGGTCGCTGATGCTTTCTCACGCGTAGAGAGCATCTCGCTAGAAGACCATCTCGCTGCACTGGCGCACTCACAAGCTTCAGATGAAGAGTTAAAGCGCCTGCGCAATGAAACATCCATGAAGTTGGACTTCATTACGGTACCTGGTACAACAATTAAGTTGGTATGTGATGTTTCTACGGGTAAACCCCGTCCGTACGTAACTCCACAGTTCAGGAGGAGCATTTTCGAAAAACTTCATAACCTCAGCCATCCAGGTATTCGTGCAACCGCTCGTTTAATTATGGATCGCTACGTATGGCCATCGATTCAACAAGATTGTCATATGTGGGCGCGAGCGTGTGAAGCGTGTCAACGTTCGAAAATTTCTCGTCATACAATTGCTCCGTTTACATCTTTCTCTTTGCCATCTGGGCGTTTTTCTGTAGTGCATGTAGACATTATAGGTCCTTTACCCTATTCCTCTGGCTCTAAATATTGCCTCACAGCCATTGATCGTTTTACACGTTGGCCTGAAGCATTTCCAATGCCAGATATAACTGCGGAAACGTGTGCCAGAGTCTTCTTAGATGGCTGGGTGGCGAGATTTGGGTGCCCTTCTTCTATCATTTCAGACCGAGGTTCCCAGTTCAGTTCGCATCTCTTCGCGAAAATCGTTGAGTTGACTGGTGCGCAGCATCGCATGACGACAGCTTATCACCCGCAATGCAACGGTATGGTGGAGCGTTTTCACCGACAGCTCAAGGCAGCCATTGCGTGCCACGCAAATCCGCAATGGACCGAGGTATTACCATTGGTACTCCTAGGTATCAGGAGCGCATGGAAAGAAGACCTCGGTGCGTCAAGTGCTGAACTTGTTTTCGGAGAACCTTTGCGATTACCAGGTGCGTTTTTTAACCCGCCTGCTAACGATCGCGTTTCGGACCCGGCGTATTTTGCCGATAGACTTCGCGCGCATATGGCCGAGTTAGTTCCGACTCCTTCTTCGAAACATGGTAAAACAATTTTTTACATTCCGAAGGACTTAGCCTCTGCAGATCATGTTTTCTTGCGTCGAGGGGCAGCTAAAAAACCTTTTGAACAGCCATACACTGGCCCGTTCAAGGTATTAGAGCGTAATAAAAAATTTTTTAAACTTAGTATAAAAGGCAAACAAGTAAATGTAGCAATAGATCGCCTTAAGCCGGCTTATATTTTACAGCCTCATCAAGACGATTCGCCCTTGCAATCGTCCCGTCCTGCTGTCACTACTCGCTCCGGTCGTAGAGTTCGTTTTTGTATTCCCTATCAAGCAGCTTAATGATTAACAAATTATTAATTTTTCTTTTTTCTCTTTTTTACTCCGTAGGGGGGTGATGTCGAGGTATGCAACCTCTGTTAATTCGTGTGCGCTGGCCAATTACACCAGAAGAAAAGAGTTTGTCAATGAGAACATTTTAAGAATTCGAATTACGAAGCCGCAACCGAGAATTAGCTACGAGAGGACACTTCAATTCTGTTCCTTGTACTGTGCATATACCTGAGTAATCTCCTGTCCGGACCGGAGCCCTAAAAATCCTTTTGGTCCATTTATTGTTGTATTGTTTATCACAAAATATACGGAGTTATTGTATTCAAGATGTAGCCACTTGTTTCATTTCCGCTACACTTACATATATAAACAATTCACGCACACTTTAACTAAACCATAATCATTGATTATGAATGCACGCCAGACGTTTCACGTTGTCAAAAGCGAGCCCAGCCCCCCCAGAAAAAACATTTTCGGTCTATGGTTTCGGGTTACGGTAACGTAGACATTTAAATATATTTAGGTAAGCCTGTAGATGGCAATCGATGGCTTTTCATGATTATTTAAAACTGCATTTAAATTTTAATGAATAGCTACAATATACTCAGACCCAATTGCACTTTGAATTGCACAAGTCAGAGTTGCATATCTTTTTGTCAAAATTTACCTTGGCGGTAGAATACTAACTTGCACAATCCAATTTGTTCGCTTTGTGACGAGCAAGATTTACGTTAACGCTAATTTAACTTTAACGACCTAATGAGCATCAGCCCCATCATTGAAATAACGATAATAGAAAACAATCAATTAGTCGTATCGTCGCCAGCAAGTACCGCGTGGTGCCTCAGCGTTCGGTTGCACTCGAATAATCCGAAATATTCCCGAATGCGTTCGATCGGTGTCACAAACAACCTTCCCCTGTGTGCTTAGTCTAAAGCGGAGCACTCGAAAACGAACTCGAAAACTATTGATCGATTTCAGAGTAAAATAGACCTAAAATGGCTTGTATTAAGGTTTGAGTTCGCCAATACATTCAGCATTCGAACAATGCTGAATGTATTGGCGAACTCAAACCTTAATACAAGCCATTTTAGGTCTATTTTACTCTGAAATCGATCAATAGTTTTCGAGTTCGTTTTCGAGTGCTCCGCTTTAGACTAAGCACACTGTACAGATACAAATTGCAACACGGGCTTGAGACTGCTGAGGAAACAGAATATTGCTTGTCTTGCGAGTTGCAAGCTAGAAACATAAGCTATTGGAACCATTACCATGCGGATCGAAAGGATGTATCTTAGCTAACAAAATGTGAATTGTATGCAAATTGACTCACCTTATATTTTTTATTAGGTAATGATCGGAAACATATGGCAATTTGTGACTATTCCAGTTCAATATTTTCGTCGCCGCGGCGGGCGGGTGGCATCAAACAACCTAACAAAAGTTGGGCAATTGGGCATAATATCGCGAAATTAAAATTCAATTAAAACCAATGGCCCGAGTGACAAAATGGCCTCGAGTAAGCAAATAATAGAACCATCGTTCATGCGCCATATTGTGTTCATCGCGATTTAATGCGCGAGGGGGGTCCGCCAGGCGTCGGGGGGTCGCGGGGTCGGGGGGTCGCGGGGTCGGGGGGTCGCGGGGTCGGGGGGTCGCCGGCCACTAATATCCGCTGAGGCGATTTTAATGTTATCTTATATCGGGTTAATCGGTGTGGTTTTAATAAATAATTGTTATGTACTCGGAAAATGTTAGAATTTACTCTATTTGTTTAACAAATTGCAGGGAACACGAGCAGTTAATATGTAGATTGAATCTATGAGCAAAAAGTAATTTAAAATTGAAATAGTTTTGAAAAACAGCTCTATTAAATCATCAAGTTTGTTTGTTTCTATCTGGCGCGTTCGGAACTCTGTCACGTTTGGGAGATTCAAACTGGTCGACGTAGCTCAAAGGATCAATAAAAATTCTTTTCAAAAAACCGACTTCAAACGCCACTACAAAGTATAAAAATAATTTTTGTTTGTACACAATGACCTTCTAAAGGTCATTGTTTGTACACGTATGTTGAAGTTGAGCGAGCGTTGCACGTCGGTTTCGTCGTTTCTTCTTATGCCCGCCCGACTTCAACATATGTGTACAAACAATGACCTTTAGAAGGTCATTGTGTACAAACAAAAATTATTTTTATACTTTGTAGTGGCGTTTGAAGTCTGTTATTTGAAAAGAATTTTTATTTTAAGCTTTTTAGTGTTTTAGATCCATTTATAATCAACAGTTCCTAAATCCCCATGGCTTAGGAGTACGGTATCCTGCAGCACTAGGATTTGCTTGGTACCTACTATATGAATGATTCATGCTCTGCTCCTTAATCTCCATAGTTATGTGGGCAGTACTCTCCAGCATCAGGACTGAGGAGATGAGACCCGGAGTTATATGATAGTATATCTATATATAGATATGAGAGTTTAGGTGGGCAGTACCTTGCAGCATCAGAGCTGAAGTGCTGGGACCTGGAGTTTGATAACACAGTCTATGCTTAATACCCTTAATATGAATTCATAATGAACATTGCCTCAATCTTAATAGTTTAGGTGGGCAATGCCCCTGCAGCACCAGGATTGAGGAATTGAAGAAAAAAATTTTATGGGACCACCTCGCGAACTTCCTCTATCGATTTAAAAAAAAATCACGCAAATCTGTTCAGAAATCTCGGAGTAATCGGTGTACATACATACAAAAAAAATTTTTTTTTGCGTCGAATTGAGAACCTCCTCCTTTTTGGAAGTCGGTTAAAAAGCTGAAATAGCAGTGGATGCTAGGGTAGAAGTAGGTGTTCTGGCCTGGAGGCGTCAGGCCGCGTCTCGCCGAGGCCACAAAACAAGGAAAATACTTAACGACAACGGTAGCAAATCATTCAAACATTTTATTACTTTATCTGGTTGTCGAATAGCAGCTTTAAGTAATTAAATATGGTGAGCTCACACGGATAGCGTAATCAACGTTTTTGCTTCGACTTCATGAATAACTACACTACTTCAGTCAAGAAGTGTAGTTATTCCAAGGCCCGGCGCGTGTGTCATCTGCCGGCATTAGCATCACTTCACAGCGTTTAACATAATATGCAGTTGAATATTTAAACTCGTGTGAGGAATGCGGGCACTTACAAATTGCGATGCACTGAAACGAAGTGATTTCTGCTAGCAATGTAGGTTAAAATTGGAGCGTTTAGGGCGGAGCTTGAGGAAATGTGCCGCTCTCTCTTTACCGTCCGCCGAGTGACCCTGAGACTTCTTGAGGCCTTAGTTAGCGAACATGTTTCGGAATCATAAGTCATCGATGGTACATCGCCTAACTACTAGCAAAATATTAACTTGTCGTCAAATAATAAAAAAATGTGAGCACTTGCAAATAATTGAAGTTTGTTGTATCACAAGTAGTATTTGCTGCGAGCCGCGGGAGAGCTCGACACAAATTGTAGTGTAATTGAAGTGGCCGCGCCGTTTAACTGTTTAGTTCGCGCAAACACTACACTCGACAGTCGGCGCTGCTGCTGGGATACGATTTTTTTTTAGAA
This sequence comes from Melanargia galathea, assembly GCA_920104075.1. Taxonomy (NCBI): domain Eukaryota; kingdom Metazoa; phylum Arthropoda; class Insecta; order Lepidoptera; family Nymphalidae; genus Melanargia; species Melanargia galathea. Next base: position 20,224,976 of record OV049874.1, on the reverse strand, counting down.
TAAGCTCCTCTTTGATTATATTCAGAAATATAATCAAAGAGGAGAAAATTAGGAAGGAATCTATTTAAGCGGTAACTTCGAGTGTGAATTTTCACGTAGATATACACGCAACGAGTCCTTGGAGCTATTTTTGATCTGTAAAAGTATGGTAATGTTTAATTACAGATATTAAGAGAGATTATGACTTATTATTCATCTAGGTCAACTATATAGCGCTATAAAAGGCCGAGAGATTTAACTGGAAGCTCAGGACGCGCCGGATGCTAAGCGCCCCGGAAATGAGCCGCACGCATATAAAATGCGCCCGAGACCGTGCCTGTACCAAATATTATATTATAGCTCATAATATTATATGACAGCTATATTATTATAGTACCTGTGTTTTTGAGGCGTGAAAAAACTTATACCTACCGCTTTGCAGCCCTTTGACGCAATGATTTCGAAGATCAATCAATCAGAAAACATTCAGACGTCTCTTGCAAAAACACAATCTTGTGCCGTTTATATCCAGCCGCTGCCAGCGACTCGCTTGACATCGTCTCTCCATCTCAGGCGGGGTCTTCCAACTCTGCGCCTGGTGCAGGGTTACCATGCTAACATCTTGGGAAGTATCGGTTCTTCGAAGTATGGTCCCCGGCCGCGGCCATCGCCACTTTAATTTCAGCTATGTCAGTAATTCTGGTTCTCCTACGGATCTTTCGTATGATGTGATCCTGCAAGGATACTCCGCAGGATACTCCGCAGGACAGTCCGCATCTTAAACATTGCAATGCAATTTTCACAGGGCTAGTTTACGTCAATTATATTAATTAACTAGATGATGCCCATGGCTTCACCCGTGTGGATTTGGGTTTATAAAAATCCCGTGGGAACTTTTGATTTTCCAGAACAAAAAGTAGCTTATCTGTAGAAACCCGTCCCCAAAACGGAAAAATCCCGTGGGATCCCCACGATTTCGGAATACAATTCCTTACAGCATCAGGATTCAGGGTTGAGGAGTTGGATATGTACCTACTCGAGTTCATTCAACGATAAAGTCTTTAATTCGTACCCCCAATATCAATTTAAATAACCGAAAGTTTCTAAAACCCATTAGTTTTGGGGATTAGGTCCCCTACAGCATTAGGATTGAGGAGTTGGAATCCAAATTTTTTATAGAACAGGGTCGCAATATTTCTCTATCGAATTAAAAAAAAATTACGCAAATCGGTTCAGAAATCTCGGAGATATCGGTGTACATAGGTAGAAAAACACAACTCCTCCTTTTTTGAAAGTCGGTTAAAAAAGTAGCCTATGTTACTCCCTGGTTAATTCTCTACTTGTATGTGAAGGTCCCGTCAAAATCGGTTCAGCCGTTCCGAAGATTAGCCCGTTCAAACAGACAGACAGACAGACAGACAGACAGACAAAAATTTTAAAAACATGTGATTCGGTTATGGTAGCGTTCAAATAACCATATGAGCTTAATATGAGGTAGTTATTTAGATATTACAGACAGACACTTCAATTTTATTTATTAGTAGTATTAGTATATAGATTTATTACAAAAAGTTTTAATTGTCACTCAGCCATTATAGCCCAGTGTCGTTAATTTTTGAAAAAAAGAAAAATCACAGTAGGATGAAACTCATTGGAAAAGGAGGAGAATATTATAAAAAAAAAAGGAAAAATAATTTACGGGCGATCTGAGCTCGGGAAAAAAAAGGGGGGGAGTTTTAAGGGTAAAAAATGGTTTATCTCGATTTCTGGCAAAACTACAAGTCCTAGGGAAAAAAATTAACTGGCAAAGTTATAGGTAATAAAAAGATCTACAACTTTTTTTTTTACACTTTTTTCACATAACCTCAAAATTTATGTGAAAAGTTCAAAAAACCAAGTTTTTGGTTTTTTATTTTTATCTTTTACAATAAATATTTTTGTTTCACGGAATTTGGTGAAAACTTACCTTTTTATGTCCCCAATACACTGTAATTTATTTGATTTGAAATATTTAGTTTTTCTCCTTATTTTTGACTCAATATCGAAAAAGCACCCTAATTTTCAATCGAAAATTCATCCGTCAAAATATCAGTTTTTTTCAAAAAGTAGGTGTGCGTTCTGTTCTTTGAAATCTCTACTTTTCGATGGTGTAAAAATATATATATATTGCAATAGTAAATCTTCTCAGAAAATGAAAAAAACCGGAGTTCGAATTTTTTAAATCTTGTACTAAAATATCATTCAATTTTAATTTTTTAGGTTATGTTACGTTAAGCGTGTCATTTTTTAAAGAAAATATTACTTTATTACTAATATATAATATTACTTTTTCGATATTAAGTCAAAATAAGGAGAAAAACTAAATATTTCAAATCAAATAAATTAGAGTGTATTTGGGACATAAAAAGGTAAGTTTTCACCGAATTCCGTAAAAAAAAAATATTTATTATAAAAGATAAAAATAAAAAACCAAAAACTTGGTTTTTTGAACTTTTCACATAAATTTTAAGGTTATGTGAAAAAAGTGTAAATACAAAAGTTGTAGATCTTTTTATTACCTATAACTTTTTCAATTAATTTTTTTCCATAGGACTTGTAGTTTTGCCGGAAATCAGGTTAAACCGTTTTTTACCCTCAAAACTCCCCCCCTTCCCCTTCTCGAGCTCAGATTGCCCGTAAATTATTTGTCCTTTTATTAACCGACTTCAAAAAAAGGAGGTTCTGTATTCGACCCGTATGTATGTATGTATGTATGTATGTAAGTATGTTCGCGATTATCTCCGCAACTAATAAACCGATTTTGATGATTGTTTCACTATCGTTATCTACATACTTGAAGAAGGTTTTAGTATATAACATATCGAGTTATCATTCTTACGTACGAAGTTATAAGCATAAATGTACACATATGTCACTAATATGTTCTCTGAGATTGCCAGACCTATTGCTGAAGTCTGATATAGCTATTCTGTCCAAAGACTTCACTCTGCTACGCCTACGTAACATTGACCTTTTGCAAAAAGTTTTGCGCCGAAGTCAGTACAGTTGCATATAGAGTGATTCCTTGGAGTTTGTGCATGGTTACGTGTATTTCCATTCTATACAAAGCCAAACCACAAGGGTGTGAAACTAGTCGCGTATAGATTGTAAATTACGGTCTATCCAAATTATACAAGAGTTTTACGCATACAAACTGTAATCTTGTATAGATCAGAAGTTAGGTTAGGTTGGGTTAGAACATAATAAAACCACTCACCTATAGTATGACACATAAAATGTATATGTCACAGGATATTTAATAATAATTAATAATATATAGGTCATAATCTATTTTACATAGTTCTCATTTATATTATTATTATTATTACCTAATATAAAGAAAACAAATCACTAAAAAGCATAAAATAATTTTTTTCAAAGAAAAATGAACCGACTTCAAACGAATCGAACTAAAAAGTTTAAAATAATTTTTTATTCATTTAGATTGACGATTAAACTACCTAACTCAAATGATATATAATTTTTTGAAGTCGGCGCCACACCACATTCAATTCGTGTAAGTAAAATCAGAATATCCACTTTTGAATGCGAGCGCGGTGAACCTAGTCACGGAGGGTGAGTCTGGGACCCGGGGGGCACATTTTCGACTTGAAGTGAACTTGAAGTCATTTGGCGCCGACTTCAAAAAAATATATATCATTTGAGTTAGGTAGTTTAATCGCCAATCTAAATGAATAAAAAATTATTTTAAACTTTTTAGTTCGATTCGTTTGAAGTCGGTTCATTTTTCTTTGAAAAAAATTATTCTTAAAATATTCTCCTCCTTTTCCAATGGGTTTCATCCTACTGTGATTTTTCTTGGTTTCAAAAATTATCGACACTGGTCTATTAATGCAATAAGTATAATGAAGTGGCAACTCTAAAATAAAAATAGTAATATTTTCTTTAAAAAATAACATGCTTAACGTAATATAATCTAAAAAATTAAAATTGAATGATATTTTAGTACAAAATTCGAATTCCGGTTTTTTTCATTTTCTGAGAAGATTTACTATAGTAACATATATATATATATATATATATATATATATATATATATATATATATATTTACACCATCGGAAAGTAGAGATTTCAACGAACAGAAAGCACACCTATTTTTTGAAAAAAGCTGACATTTTGACGGATGATTTTTCGATTGAAAATTTGAGTGCTTTTTCGATATTAAGTCAAAATAAGGAGAAATAATAAACATTTCAAATCAAATAAATTACAGTGTATTTGGGATATAAAAAGGTAAGTTTTCACCAAATTTCGAGAAAAAAAAAATGTTTTTGTAAAAGATAATAATAAAAAACCAAAAACATGGTTTTTTGAGTTTTTCACATACATTTTGAGGTTAAGTGAAAAAAGTTTATATACAAAAGTTGTTGATCTTTTTATTATCTACAACTTTGCCATTGGACTTTTTTCCATAGGACTTGTAGTTTTGTCGGAAATCGAGATAAACCGTGTTTTACCCTTAAAACTCCCCCCATTTTTTTTCCCTAGCTCAGATCGCCCGTAAATTATTTTTCCTTTAATTCTTATTATATTCTCCTCCCTTTCCAATGTAGTTTCATCCTACTGTGATTTTTCTTTACTTTTTATTATTTTTAAAGGGATCGACTCTGGTCTATTATGGTAAAAAGCTTAGGCAATCTGAAGGCGAAATTCAGTTCTTATTAAAGAAATTAATATTTTCTGGAGAAATAGACGAAATAATTCCCTATTAAATCAGTTTCCATTCATACAGCCATAGTGACATAATTTTTCCGTCATAATTAGGCATGTGGGCCGTCGGATGACCTCATAATTTGGCAGAAAATATTATCACTACATAGTATAAAACAAAGTCGTTTTCTCTGTCCCTATGTCCCTATATCCCTTTGTACGCTTAAATCTTTAAAACTACGCAACGGATTTTGATACGGTTTTTTTAATAGATAGAGTGATTCAAGAGGAAGGTTTATATGTATAATAACATCCATTAAATTGTGGAGAAATACTGTTATTTTTGAGGTTTCTAATGTGATGTCGTAAATAATTACATTTTTTCCGCTTACATTGCAAACGCAGGCTGAACCCTACGAGATTTATCAATATAATGTACTAAGTATTGTACACATTGAAAAGGTCTATAGAAAACTCCGCGATGGTATATGTCTATCTCTTATGGATATCCCACAATAACTTTTTTTGTCATTTACTTTTTTACGACAAATAATGGCTAATTTTAGAAGCGATTTTAACCAATACAGCATTAATCCTTATCTAATTAAATACCTTAAGTACATTGTTGATTTATTATAGATCTATATGGCCCTTTACAGCATATGATTTAAATGAATATTTTCGAAGATATTACAGATTTAAAAATTGCGGGACATAGCCTTTACGCGCGGCGCGCGGTTCCAGCCGGCCGGCCGGGGCGGTGCGTAAAGTTCTCCCCATATAGCATTTTGAATTTAGCAGCGATCGGACGCGTATGCTATCGGAGCTCTCTAGCGAGGAAAATAACAATCACACTAATGTTATAAAGGCGTTATTAAGTTATTAAGTTTGTGTGTATGTTTGTTCCTCTTCTCCGCCGCAACTACTGAACCGATTTGGCTGAAATGAATGGAGATAGCTTATGCCCTGATTTAACACATAAAGTAACTTTTTATCCCGGAAAAGTATTCCTGTAACCAAACTAAAATAGATATAGACCTTCAAAACGCCACAGAGGGCGCTGACTGTTCTTAGGTAAATCACGCTCACATAACCCATTATTCCAATACTTTGCTGTGTAGCATGCATTGGCAACACATAGGCTACTTTTTATCCTGGAAAAATGCACAGTTCCCACGGGATTTCGAAAAACCCGAAATCTATATCTACAGCTATAGGTAGATTACTATTTACTATAGCGACCTTGCTTGATATTTTAAGTATAAAGGTAGGAAAAGGGAGCGGGAACGAGAACCGGAACTCCACGATTCCCTCGGGATTTGTTCAAAACCGAAATTCACGCGGGCGAAGCCGCGGGCAGAAGCTAGTATTGTATACGTCAAACGTATCAGGCAATTATATCAAAAGCACTCAACGCCTAATGATAATATTTTACTTTAATTACTATTACGTTAATAATAATCGTATTTATCTGCCGGTCGGCGCCGCGGCTAATTTACGCTTAATTTATATTTAATTGGTAATGAATCGTCATTTTATGAAGCTGTGGCGGCCGGCACAGCCGCACGGCTCGCTGCGCCCGCCGGCACAGCCGCACGGCTCGCTGCGCCCGCCGGCACAGCCGCACGGCTCGCTGCGCCCGCCGGCACAGCCGCACGGCTCGCTGCGCCCGCCGGCACAGCCGCACGGCTCGCTGCGCCCGCCGGCACAGCCGCACGGCTCGCTGCGCCCGCCGGCACAGCCGCACGGCTCGCTGCGCCCGCCGGCACAGCCGCACGGCTCGCTGCGCCCGCCGGCACAGCCGCACGGCTCGCTGCGCCCGCCGGCACAGCCGCACGGCTCGCTGCGCCCGCCGGCACAGCCGCACGGCTCGCTGCGCCCGCCGGCACAGCCGCACGGCTCGCTGCGCCCGCCGGCACAGCCGCACGGCTCGCTGCGCCCGCCGGCACAGCCGCACGGCTCGCTGCGCCCGCCGGCACAGCCGCACGGCTCGCTGCGCCCGCCGGCACAGCCGCACGGCTCGCTGCGCCCGCCGGCACAGCCGCACGGCTCGCTGCGCCCGCCGCTCCGCCTCGCGCTACTCGCCCTGAGCTCGTAATCCCACGCGTCATATCCTCTACTGGAGACTGAGAAAAGAATTGAACTGAAAAAGACATTTCCAATACGGATTGACGGACACCGGGCATGTTCCTCATGAATTTTTGGTCTGCAAGCAGAGACTACTCCCAGTAAAAACGCTCGGCGTCTGGAGCCCATGGAGAAATTTCAACACATAAAACCAGACATAAAGACTATTAAAATTATTGCGGAAAGGGAGAAAAATATCTTATAAAGTTTCATAAGATATTTGTCTTGTGAAAATGAAATTCTTAAGGCATTTTCGTGTAGAAATAGTATTTTCTGGTTACGTTCACCTCAGATGACACGGCGTATGGCGGACGTGGCGCACGGAGAACGCGCCCCCCTCCCGCGGGACGACGCGCTTTTTCATAAATTCTATATGAGCAACAAAATATTTTATGTATTGTATGATTTCCTCGCTGTATTCACATTTTTATTAGATTTGGATATATTTTATGCAGCGCCACAGCGCCCAGGACACCACCTCACGGGAGCGCGCCATCATTTCCAAATTTTCATAAGTCACAAGAGTGCACCATCAGTGCACAGATGCGTATAAACTAAGTGAAAAAAAAAAAATGTTATTACTAACGTCTATAATAAATTGTTTTTAATTTTTTTCGAAAACAAACCAGCTGTTAATGTAATTGTATGCAGGAAGATCTTGAAGGCCGACACGATGCAGAGATAGTTGTGGTGTTATTGTTGTAGACAGGAATTGAAATAGTTATAGGGAAGGTTTCCCGCAGGTTATCTCAGCTCGTGCTCTGTGCACAGCCGCCGGAACTGAACCTTTGAGCGAACAACTTTGTCGTTGGGTCCAAGTTGAATGCAAAATTTTCAGTCACAGGCTTACTACAACTGACCTGAAACAAGACTACTTAACTAGGCATCTAGGAGAAGCCCAATAATTTTAAGCACAGCATTTTGAGATTCAACAATGTACCTAACTAACAGGTCAAATAGGTAGATGTATTGATTGAATCGAGTCAGGTTAGTGTTATTTTTTTTGAGTCATTTAATTCTAAATTTATAATATTGAATACCTAATCTGAAAATAAGACGTAGTAGGTAGATAGGAAACCATGTTTAAAGGAATTTATATTTCATCATGGAGTGATCGATCGTCCATCGAGGGGTGGAGCGCTCAATTTTAGAATTATTTTGAGTGTTAGCGGCAACAGAGTAGTTAGTAACTTGTTGTTTCAAATTATTTTAATAGATCATTACATGACATGACATGAATTAAGAAATTTTTAGTTGAACATTAAACATCGAAAGGTTATTAATGTCATTAATACGCATTACCCAGTACTGAAAAATGTGTTAATTTCGACGTTTTATGTCTTATTCAAATTGCGCTACTCAACTCAACTGTAACATAATTCAGTGAAGAACTTTCTATAAAAGTAAATTGTGAACAGAGCTAGACAATCGCGTGGGCATACAATTTGTGTCAATTTCAGACAATTTCGCGAGCGCGCTGTAGCCGTTACGTAACCGGAGTCTGTGTGCTTAGTCTAAAGCGGAGCACTCGAAAACGAACTCGAAAACTATTGATCGATTTCAGAGTAAAATAGACCTAAAATGTCTTGTATTAAGGTTTGAGTTCGCCAATACATTCAGCATTGTTCGAATGCTGAATGTATTGGCGAACTCAAACCTTAATACAAGCCATTTTAGGTCTATTTTACTCTGAAATCGATCAATAGTTTTCGAGTTCGTTTTCGAGTGCTCCGCTTTAGACTAAGCACACTGCAGTGCGCAGTGTGCAGTGCGCCGGATCCGGACGCGAACCGGGCTCGAGCCGGCCGTCACCCGGAGGCTCTCTGCTCTGGCAATAGAGACGAAACTCGTGCAAATCTTCGCCTTCGCCGGATTCCTTAATGTTTCTGTTCACTATATAGCCGGCCGGATTCCCCGCACCATGTAACCTACACGCTTTATATACGTACGAGCTACAGAATCGGAGTAAAGGTAAATAAGTGTACCCATATAGCAAAAATACATTCAAACTTACATCGGAAGGGATTTATGACATGTGGTTAGGGTATTTATTGGAATCTAGACTGAACTGTGATCTAATAACATCTGAATAAAAGCGGTACCTGTCTACTCGAGTAGCGACTCTTAAACTCATTCGAATGTACCAAACGGTTGAGTTCCTCTTTAAGCGAATTCAAATTGTATAAAGTTTCCTTGAAACATAACATTCTTCGAAAAACAATCGACCTTGATCAATTTAATTTTACAGTTGCCACGAAACTTTTATCGTGGACGTAAGAAATATAAGCCTTGAAATTGCGGCTTATTTTTCTCGTTATCTTCACGTTATATTTTCTTATTTAAGCTTTTTAGATAGTTTACGATACAGCTGGTAGGTATTCTATTTTGGTATTAAAGTCGATATGACTTTAAACTCAAACCATCACGTACACTGAGGCGAGAGTTCAATAGTGCTTAGATACGCGTAAATTATACTTTAAAGGGATTGTAATAAAACAAGCTAACTTTTTCCAACTTCGAATGCGCTCCACAGAGAGTAGCGAGAGCGACGACACTACGACGAGTACTAATATATTTTCTGTGCCACAACTACACGACCTGTCGAGTATCCGATAACCTGTGTAAGTTAACAGAGCTAAGCATCCAATAAGGCAACAGAGCTACAGTTCCCAAATGTCGGCGATTATCGACAATCTGCAGCGAGCATGCGGTGCACTAAACCGTTATAGAGCTGTGTAATTAAATTATATTATCATCTTCATCGAACCATTCAATCGTATCCCATAATAATTAAGTACCTTGACATAATATCGAGACATTAGTAGAATTGAGAAACAATAAACAATTTGAAGTCAGCGGGAGGATGTTTGTAAACTTCGTACTTCGACTCTATTAAGATCATTCGTCCACCTAGTGTGGGGTCTTCCAATGCTACGCTTTCCGCTACGGGGTCGCTGTTTGAGCACCCTGAGACCCTAATATCAATCGGTACTTCGAGCTATGTGCCGCGTCTATTCAGTTTCAGAACTCGATTAATAATAATTTTTTGTACAACTCTGGTTGTCCTTTGGATCTCTTCATTTCTCATTTAATTCAGCATTCAACATTAACGAGTTTGTCTTAATGTTGTGTATAAGTAATGCTTTGAGTACTCGGTCTGTGAAAACAACGTGAGACCGTGCCACGTCTCTGCTCTCGTCGTGGTTTTATATAACCTTTACTCACGGTTCTAAATAACCATCTATGCTGAACGAAAAGTAATCATTCCTAAATTTTTTTTAAACTTTACTTCGCTTTTCCTATTCACCATAATATTGCACTTTTCAATATTGACTAAAAATAATGAACGAAAAAGAACTATATAACACTGATAGAGGCGAGTGTAGAGGCGCGCGTGCAGTGTTTTGATTACGGGCGCATATTTCGGCGCCGTCAACGAATATGAATATTCGCAAACATTTGCAAATGAAACTTCAAAAGGAAAATATATTATGATCCCCTCTCCCTCCTTTTACCCCTAGGTCTATTTATACAGAATCGTGTTCCAAAAGATAGACCAGGCAGATCGCAAATCGGAGTTGTTTGAACTGAATTTAAAGAACTTTAAAGTTTAATATTAATTTTAAGGTAACAAATACGTGCCCAATCAATAACTTCCTTCTATCTTGAGGTTGGTGAAAAATTCGATTTCTTATATTATGTATATCTATACGTCAAAAGCACACATAGCACAAGTCACCTCACGTAGCGCTATACCAAAATAAATATTCGTTTATTTTTAACACCTGTGTGCTTAGTCTAAATCGGAGCACTCGAAAACGAACTCGAAAACTATTGATCGATTTCAGAGTAAAATAGACCTAAAATGGCTTGTATTAAGGTTTGAGTTCGCCAATACATTCAGCATTCGAACAATGCTGAATGTACCTATTGGCGAACTCAAACCTTAATACAAGCCATTTTAGACTAAGCACACTGACGCAAAAACGACGGGGTGTTATAAGTTTGACGTGTCCCTCTATTCTACCGAGCGCTCAAACGGGTGAACCGATTTGAATGCGGTTTTTTTAACCCCCAACGAAAAAACGACGGGGTGTTATAAGTTTGACGTGTCTGTGTGTGTGTGTGTGTGTGTCTGTCTGTTCCCCTGTAGTCCTCGAACGGGTGAACCGATTTGAATGCAGTTTTTTTTCTTTGAAAGGTGAATTAGCCGAAAGTGTTGTTAGCTATGTTTGATGAAAATCGATCCAAGATGGCCGCCGCTACAAAATGGCGGATTGCATATTTTTTCACAACTCCCTTAATATGGGTATCAAATGAAAGGGCTTGACTAGTAGAATAGCACTATGCAAACCCAAGATGGCCGCCGCCACAAAATGGCGAATGTCGGGGGTTTTTTAAATTTTTGATTTATACTTGTAATATTATTCTTAGTGCCACCTCTTTACCAATGCCACGGCCAAATCCTCCCTCTAGATGGAGTCAGAAACAATATACAGGCTCTTTGACTTCTGGTCATTTCCGGTCGTGCGTCTCGACCCTTAGGTTTATATTAAAGTGGTCAAAAATAGAAGAGCAAACGTTCATAGCGGACTTATTAAGAGAATGGTGTAACAAAGAATATCGAAAAAAGGAACCGCTCAGGCGATGGGAGAAGCTTTTTGAAGATTAAAGTCCACTAGCCGAATGTTAAAGAGCTTTTTAATTATTTTCGTCGAGTTAACGAGTAGGTGTAGTAAAGAGATGAAGCCTCAATAGCTCGAAGGTTCAGATGCTGAACAGAAATCGTAAAAAGTAAAAAGGTCGTAGGTTGAAATGATTGGACATTGTCGTACCTCTTAGCATACTATCATACAGTACTTTTGAATACTCAGCAGAGATTTTGAATACTGGGCTGTTTATTACTAAGTCTAATTGTTTATTACTAAGTCTAATTGTTTATTACTAAGTCTGTTGTCGGCTTTTGTCAGATCAGGATGCGTTTGGAACTCTCGTAATTTTAGTTTAAATTTTTTTCAATTTAGTTTTAGTTTTTAGTTTACCTATCACCTTCATGGTATACTTGTAAAATTGTAGAGAAGGTACAGTGTACAAAATTTTAAATAAAGAATTTAACTTCAACTTCGACCCACACATGTAACCGCCACGTGACCGCTACGCGCAGCGCACTACGACGATTTTATTGATTTTTGTTTTTAATTTTTTTTAGCTATATCGTCCAGCAAGAACAAGAACTTCAAAAGGCTTATTTTTTAAATTTAATACAATTCAGTAAAATAGCATGGCTGTAGAAAGGAGTTGACCTATGGATTCAAAATAGTATCCTTTTTAAGGTGCATCAAGTGTCCGCGCGAACGAGGTCTTTTTAGGGTTCCGTACCCAAAGGGTAAAAACGGAGCCCTATTAATGTCACTCGGCTGTCTGTCTGTCTGTCTGTCCGTCTGTCCGCCGGTCACAGGTCTCTAGCTCGCAGACGAAATGAGTTACAAACCTGAAATTTTGGTATTTAGTGTAAAACGTTGACCCAAAATCAAATATTGAATTAAAAATTGAATTAAATTATTTTTCAGGGGGGCTCCCATACATGAGAAAGGAGCCGGAAAAAAAAATTTTTTTTTTACGCTAGCTTGTGGGGTATCATTGTTTAGAACTTATTGAGTAAAGTACGAATATATATTTTTTTAATTTTTTGCTTAAAAAGTAAGGAAATGGGGGGTCATCAAAATTGTCAGTTTTAGACCATTTTTGTGACGGGGGCTATCTAAATAACTAAACTAGTTAGGAATATGATATTTCGGTATATTATGTACTATTATGCTCTATTTGTACAACAAATACTGAAAACAACGATTCATAAAATAGTTTATAAGCTGTGACCAAAACAAACGAACTTATTTTGCGTTTTTCTTTCACGGTTTCTTGCGATGTCTAACTCGGAAATTAAATATTTCTTAGACCCAAAATATTATATTGTTCATAATTATGTACGGAACCCTGAAAGAGCGAGGCCCGACTCGCACTTGGCTGATTTTTTAGAGGAAACAGGGATATAATTATCTTATTATGTAACATTATAATACTAATATTATAAATGCGAAAGTGTAGTTGTTTACTGATTTGTCTTTCAATCACGCCTCAACAGACCTACGGATCATCGTGATTTAATGCATGTTGTAGTTTAAAACATAATGAGATACTTTTATCCTGGAAAAACAAAAATCTACTGCGGGATTTTTGAAAACTTAACTCATAGCTCACAATTTGGAGGGCAAAAGTTAATTCGTTATGTTAAAAAAATACAATAGTCAACTGTTCGTATGTTCTACATCACTTACTAACGTATTGTGTGTGTAATGAGCGTGTAGGGCCATTTGAATTAATGACCGCAGGGCGGGTGGGCGCCAGTAATTATGCAATTATGTCGAATACTATGAAATGGGTGCTTGTTTGCAATAAGAGGGCGGAAAAGCGATGTGAATGGATGCTTGTGGTTATACTGGGTTTGTAGAACTATAGCCGTTTTGATATTTTGTATGATAATATGAGAGTAATAATTGACAAAGAAAGGTGATATGTCATTATTTAAATATCAATAGAGTTCTCATCATAAATCATAATTAATGATGATTATAGTGATATGTTGCCCAATTTTAGGCTGCGTAAAATTAATATTTTTTGGTAATCATGTATGTTTTCTACAATACCAGAAGTTATTTTGAAAATCTCTCTTAACTAGAGGTGTAAAAGTAACGAAAAAAAGTGTACCCGTATGTATTCGTTACTATTACAATCAGAGTGCTTAGTCTAAGATCGGAGCACTCGAAAACGAACTCGAAAACTATTGATCGAATCACAAGTGAATTCAGAGCAAAATGAACTCAAATACTCGTATTTTAAAGTCGTAATTCCATAGTTCGAATATGTATTTTACAACATTTCTGCTTGGGGCGCTCGTTGTGTTCGAATGCTGATTGTATTGGCGAACTCAAACCTTAATACAAGCCATTTTAGGTCTATTTTACTCTGAAATCGATCAATAGTTTTCGAGTTCGTTTTCGAGTGCTCCGATCTTAGACTAAGCACTCAGTACTCGTTACTATCGTATCGTTACGTTACTCGTTATTTCTGATACCCCCATGATAATAGGTTATGTTAGAGCAACGAATCGAGTTGTATTGCATACGCGTCGCGTATGCATCTCTCATTCGTTGCTTCGTTACTCTCGATTCGTTACTGTACGTGTATTAGGCGTACAATATGACGTCGCGGCGATGTGACATTCGTAATTTGTAGAAAACATACATATATATTACATACCAAACTGCGTAAGGTGTATTTTTTTCACATTTCCGTATTTTGAATCAGACTTGTGTTTAAGTTATTTTAAAATTTTTATTTAATATACTGTAGGTAAAATGAATTGTTGTTGATACTAAGAATAATGCGAGTAACGATATGCATTCGTGTGTAACGATTCGTTACTCGGTACTAGATGGCGCACCCGTTACTCAGTACCGAATACATACGGTTTGCTACAGCTCTACTCTTAACAAATTCAAAGTTTAAAGTATACAAACTCATCGACGTAAATAATTATTAACTGGTATTTGTAAAATAGATTCATGATATTTAAAAAACTGTATAGGGTATCTGTTCACTTTGAATCTTGAATCTTGCACAAGCCTCTTTTAAGAAAAATTTAACTGTTAAGTTTTTTTTTATAGGAATAGCGGTTTGATTACCGCCGCTCATGAACATTAGCAGCACCAGAGGAACCACTAATGCGTTGCCGGCTTTTGAGGAAGGGGACTGGCTCTTCAGCTCGCTGCCGGAACACACGGATGCTTTGCGGCAGATTACGGCTGAAGTGTGGTCGCTAGCCAGGCGGATTCGGGGTAGGATCCTACCACAAAGCGGTGATACCATCCAGATTAAGTTGTGTGGTATCAAGCACAACGACCCGTAAAGGGGACTGAGAGCGTCAGGGCCTCGTTAGCATATTGGCAGGGTGCACCGCGCGCAGGTGAGGTGGACTTTGGCCACATAGGTGGAATTTGGGCCACTTACACCACAACAATCCCTTAAGTTAATAAAAATCCCAGTCTGCCCGTGTCCTTGCAAAGTCATGGTTCAGTGAATTATTTGTATTGTTCAACTACACATACTGTACGTCGTGGAGCTGTTGAATTAGCACACGCTCGTTGAAAGCTCTTTTGAATCGTTAAAAATATGTACGCCCTCGAATTATCGTGGAAACCCTTTTGATTTGTTAACAGGCTGTAAATAATATAGTATACGTTAAAGGTGTACAATGTACAGGGACCAAAGATATTAAACTATTATACTCAAGTTCATTGCTCAAGAGATTGCGGAGATTAAGTGGCAATGGGCGGGGCACATATATAGTTCGAACAACCGTTGGACGTTTGAGTCCTAAGCTGAAGTGGCAACTTCACACCAGAAAGCGCAGTGTTGGCAGACCACCAAAACTGTGCTGAAAGGTGTCGTCGGATACAATTGGCACAAAGCTGTGGCGAGTGGAAGTCCGTACAAGAGACCTATGTCCGATGTCTATCGACGACAACGACGACACAACGGCTAGTAGCGCACAAAAAGTATGAGACAAAGATGAGTTGTCCTTTATGCATGTGCCCTTCATTGTATGTATATGTTTTAGATATAAGTGTATGTATGTATATAAATCACTACATAGTATAAAACAAAGTCGCTTTCTCCGTCCCTATATCCCTATGTCCCTATGTCCCTATGTCCCTTTACATTGCAAACGCAGGCTGAACCCTACGAGATTTATCAAAATAATGTACTAAGTATTGTACACATTGAAAAGGTCTACAGAAAAGTCCGCGATGGTATATGTCTATCTCTTATGGATATCCCACAATAACATTTTTTTGTCATTTACTTTTTACGACAAATAATGGCTAATTTTCGAAGCGATTTCAACCAATACAGCATTAATCCTTATCTAATTAAATACCTTAAATACATTGTTGATTTAATATAAATCCATATGGCCCTTTACAGCATATGATTTAAATGAATACTTTCGAAGATATTACAGATTTAAAAATTGCGGCGGCGGGAGCGTGCCTATAAGCGCGTCGGTGGCCGCGGTTCTCCCTACAAGCCCATTGTCGATAATTTTTGTAACCAAAAAAAAACACAGTACGTAGGATGAAACCCATTGGAAAAGGAGGAGAATATTATAAAAATACAAGGAAAAATAATTTACGGGCGATCTGAGCTCGGGAAAAAGGGGGGGGGGGAGTTTTAAGGGTAAAAAACGGTTTATCTCGATTTCCGGCAAAACTAGAAGTCCTATGGAAAAAAATCAAATGGCAAAGTTGTAGGTAATAAAAAGATCTACAACTTTTGTATTTACACTTTTTTCACATAACCTCAAAATTTATGTGAAAAGTTCAAAAAACCAAGTTTTTGGTTTTTTATTTTTATCTTTTAAAATAATTTTTTTTTTCAAGGAATCTGGTGAAAACTTACCTTTTTATGTCCCAAATACACTGTAATTTATTTGATTTGAAATAGTTTTTCTCCTTATTTTTGACTTAATATCGACTTAATTCTGACAGCTGTCATTGTCATTTACAGATGAGTTATTTGTATGGAGAACAGGGTTAACATCTACGAAGTACGATTTTACCCCAAACTACTTTAATTCCCTGTCAACATATAAAGCTCTAAGCCGCTTAATAATATTAATTGTTTCGCCCTAAAATATAAATTGCTAAGAATGGAAACTAGAAAGTGCACACTAACAGCAATAGAAAACAAAAGAAGCACATTGAAAAAATTTATTCAAAAATGGAAGTCGAATGACATTATCACCATGAAGTGTCTGTCAGGCATTTGTCATATCTACATGCAGCAGTTGATTTGTATTTGCATAAGTTTTGAATTTTTTATCTTTTTTGTGGGAATTGTTTTATCTCTGGTAACATTATGAAACGTCAGAATTCCACGGAATTAGTAATTCGGGTATAAGGTGAGATATATAGTAAGTTCATTGTGGAAAATATCGTAAAAAGTCAAGCCGCCTGGGAGCTTTCATCGAAAACGCTGCCTAATCCCTGAGCGGGTAGTACCTACGCATAATATGCTCTACTACCCGTGCGAAGCCGGGGCGGGTCGCTAGTAAATAATAAAATAAAGTAATACACTTGCTTCGCTTCTGTAACTCTTAAATTAAAGATGACCATTTACTGCGCATAAACATTTACAGGTCGCGAGATGCCGAAAGTTCGTGAAAATAAATGATGTTAATATGAATAGGATGCGAGCACCAGACCCCCTCCCCCGTCCTCCCCCTACAGCTTCCAGGAAGGCGCTAAATATTCATCGACGGAGCAACGCAGCGCGTCAGAGCCATGATTCATGGTGATTGCCGCTCGCGAGATGCTCTCACGCTCTTAATTATCATACTTGCTATTCATTATGACCTTGTTGGCGCGCGACGCGAGTGAGCAAACATCCACAACATAGTTAACTGGTGTGTGCATTGCTTAGTGATAATCATTCTTAGATTGTCCTAAGGATGGTTTTTGCTAGTCTTTTCTATGACCCCTAAAAATCTTTAAAAATAAGAAGAACACAGATTACTTGCGGGTTAAAGAAATATTGTTATTCTTTTTATTTCACGCATGCAAATAATAATAGGGCCTTGGTGCGACAGCGAACAACCGTCGGTTGCACTATCTCCACAATTAAAATTTAAGAGATTAGATTATAAAAGTCAGTTCAATAGTTTTATGGAAGTTGTAATAATTTTCCGTGACACGTGTCATTGTAAAGGAGGCGCTTGTTTATTAAAATCATTTCATTTTCATCTCGGTCTGTTGGTACCTAAATTGTAATAAAAATAAAATTTATTTCTGTAATTCCGCGCGACGGCCGACAAATTATGAAAACGGGTGGATAGTAATTTTTAAAGCGGAATTTATTCCGGCCCCGTAACGAAAACAATGTGAACACGCCGCCCGGAGTGGAATTAATTAAATAGAACATCAAAGTGGTGTCGGGGCGAGCGGTGCGGGGCGGGGGGACAGGGGGACGGTGTCGGGTCACACGTCGGCGAGTGGTCGCATCCGACACCGGCAGTGTTGGTCCTTCTCGGAGCAACCTTTCAAATCAATAGTACGTTCAAAAAATTAATAAAAAACTGACTGGGTCGATCTTTGTTAGGTTACGGTCAAAAGTAAGCGCAATCGTGGTCGGATGTATGGACTAGATGCTTAAAGTACGACGCTAAAAGTACGATACGTAAATTCCACATGAACATAATATTATGGAGATTTAAAATTTACTAAATAATAACCTATAAGGTCCATAACCTAAATAATCTCTTTATAGTGTGTTAGTTTTGAGAGAGTTTATAGGTTGCCCTCTATTACCATCCATTACAAGGTATTATATTATTAATAACATCTAAAATAGATATTATCGAAGCTTTCAAAGCATTATAATCATTTAAGTTTTAAGCCGAAGATCTTTAGTACGTTGTTAGACCTTCAAGTTGTATCAGCCAGAGTGCTGAAGGGCGAGATCAAAGGCACAAAGGTAAGATTTCGTATTGTTTTGGAGATTCAGAGAGACTATTAACTAGTTCTGTTATATTCACACTACGACTAAACAAACAATAAGCCCTAACAAGCTACGCCTGTTGTAGTGCTACGCCGTAGCCCGCGGCGACGTAGCTTCGTAGCACCGTAACGCGTAGATTTTACAATACGACTTTTGCACGCTTTGAAACGCATCATCGTCATCTTTATAATGTCAACCGAGAGATGTCGGACACACAGAACATGATCTTGTGCCGCTTGTATCCATTTTCTTGAGATTGGCCGTCCATCTAGTGGGGCGCTTTTCCAGCGCCACGTTTGCCGGCCAGTCCCCATTCAAACATGTTGGGACTCCATATTTCGTCTTTCGATTCTGCGAGCTGTGGCGCACCCGTTGTCACCACGTTCACTGCGAGCCCAAATTTAGAGAACTTTCAGATGGCGCGGTTGAGGTCGATTTAAGAAACCTGGAACTCTACTTCAGTGCGGTTGACGCTTTTTCGGCCTCGTGCTGAAAGGTTTGATAAATATTATGTCATAATTTGACCAGGAACGTGACAAGCTGTTTAGATTTGTGCTAAAATCATTTATGTGTTAATGTTTTAACTAAAACTAGCTTCGCCTGGGGTTCTGACCCTTGGTTTAAGAGAAAATACCGAAAATATTGCCGAGGTCGCTTTAGATCCCGCACCGCACCTAATTTGGGTTGCACTAGTGATGGGAATAAATTTCTCTGGTATAATATCGATGAATATCGAAGTCAATGTTATGAATGATTTTCATGAACTTTAGTATGCAGGGGCTTTCGGAGGCTAATATAATTAGAATATAAAGGTAAATTTTGCCACCATCTATAAGGTTATAGAGAAATCGGGCAGTTCTGAAACCAAAACACCCCGGTTCGAGTCCAGATGATTATTTTTTTCCTTTTTTTCATAATTAAAACTAGAATGATAAAAATATACGTACTTCTTTATATACGTACTTGGTTATAAGTACTTATTTCTAATAAAATGCTAAACTAATTGCACTCATGATTTTTTATTTAAATAACCAGTTCACATTTTCTTAATATTATGTCCGTAAGATCGAAAAATATTATTCATATTTCATCAGTAAGTAAGTTCTATTGTTCTTTACATCTATACATACAATAAAATCGTAGACTCGCCGTGTCTGTACATTAAAGATTTTTGCAAAATAATCACTGGGGATGTTAGGGATAACAATTATAAATTTAAAATATAAAAAACCCCCGACATTCGCCATTTTGTGGTAGCGGCCATCTTGGATTTGCATAGTGCTATTTCACTAATCAAGACCTTTCATTTGATACCCATATTAAGGAGTTGTGAAAAAATATGTCTTCCGCCATTTTGTAGCGGCGGCCATCTTGGATCGATTTTCGTCAAACATAGCTAACAACACTCTCGACTAATTCACCTTTCAAACAAAAAAAACCGCATTCAAATCGGTTCAGCCGTTACAGGAGAACCGACAGACACACACACACACCTTCACATACACACACACACACACACACACACTCACACACACACACACTCACACACACACACAGACACATACAGACACAGACACATACAGACACAGAGACACAGACACAGACACACACACAGACACAGACACAGACACAGACAGACACTCACACTCACTCACACACACACGCAGACACACACACACACACACACACACACAGTCACGCACATACACACACACACACACACACACACGATTCAAACTTATAACACCTCGTCATTTTTGCGTCGGGGGTTAAAAACAAAGTCAGATAGATGCATCACAATCCGAATTCTTAGACCAATCGTGCCTCTCTATCGCTTGTTCCGCGTTCTCGTTTGCACGTTCCACTCCGGTGGAACGTGACGATAAATACTCACGGTTTTTCGTGCTTGCAGCCGGTGTTCATCGATTTATAAGACGTTATCACGTCATCAAGTTAACTTACTTAAACACGTTAAAAAGTCAACTTATACCCGAGGAAGCACTGAACACATAATAAAATGTATTTCGAAGTCATGGTGTGGACTCAGGATATTGACTCCTGCGTAAAACGCGTGCTCCGGTATCGACTATGGTCGCGGCATTAACATTGAATGAATCATTCCCACGCCGCCTGCGCCCTGTACCGTACGAGGACTAAATCAGTGTCGTGCCGCACTGAATTAAATAATTTTGTACTCAGTGCGTACGACGCTTATTTTGACCTCGTCCTATTTTTTTATACCAACGAGTCGAGGCTTTGAAGACATAAAGAAAACTATATTTGTCTTTGTCATACGTCTTACGGTTGATCGTAGACAGCTCCCGCACAGGCGAGAAAACACGAGTTTTGCGCGCCGCACCAGACGAAAGTCCACTGCGAGGCTGTTATCGACCTCGCCCGCAGTGAACGTGCTTCGCACTTTGTTTCTCGACTCGATTAGTTACGTCGGTATCTGTGACTCTCCTACAAATCTCCTCATCACTGATTTCATTCGTCAGAGATACTCCGAGCATAGTTCTCTCCATCACTCACCGAGTGAACCGAGCCTTCTTATGAGGCCCATAGTGAGAGACGGCGAACGAGTTACGAATGACAAACAGTTGCAGCGTGACCGCTCTCGATAGGTTATACAAAAATTTCGTCATACAAAGTTATAGCTCTTTCGATCACATTGAAGACTTTTTGTTTAAAAACTTTTTCTCCAGTTCTTTAGTAGATGAGAGCATCTACTAAAAACCTGGCTATAAACAGTACCCAGAGCTCCAAACTTTGAAAGCCATAAAATTAGAGTTATGTTAAGTGTATGCATACACGTACACGTACACAGCAAACGTACACAAAAACATGTTTTTGTGTACGTTTGCTTGTGTTGAGATGTGTCCCTCAAACGACTGACTAGTGTTCTGCGTGTCGTCACCTACTACTAGCCTAGACTAGTCTAGAGTTTAATCTAGATTAATGCCTGTTTTCACCGACGATCCCTTAATGTTAAGGAACATCTGAGCCACATCAGGCGACACTAGACAACGATGAGTTTTCAATAACGTTTAAGGGACACCTAACCGCTACAAATGACGTCTAGAGATCTTTTAATATCTTATGCTAAGAGATTTTTATTACGTAATTGTTTAGGTGCCACTGGTGAAAGCTGTTCCAAAGATAAGTGGCTTCAAACCGACAGTCAGCGTGTTTGGGTCATGGTATCGTTGAAGTAACAGGGACGTAGATAAATAAATAACTAAATAAGTTTACTCTTTGTAAACCTTCTGAAGTCGGTCGGAACGTTCGAAACAACAGACAGACACTTAGATTTTGTTTACGTATTATAATTTAGTTATAGCAAGTAACATTCATAGTAACACTTATAGTAACAATCAAGGTTTATCAGACAAAGTCATACCACAGAATATATAATATGGCCATACTGTGAAAATCGCAAAGATAAATAAAATCTATGTATGTTTATATATACGCGTATTTGTACCTCCCGAACCCTCTTCAAGCACTAGCACGGCGAGTGCTCACACGTTATATATTAATGCGGTGATGATGAAGTGCCGTCAGACCCCCCCCCCACCCCCCGCCTCACTACAGACCCCTCGCCGGGGGGACGCTAGGGTTACCTTGTTTACACTTTTGAGAATTGAATATTAATTTACTTTAGTATATCGCTAAAGATAAAATTATTATTTTTACGTAATACAAACTCATATTCGCATCTGTATGAATTGACGTATTTTCAAATCCCGTGGAAACTTTTTGATTTTCCGTTATAAAAAGTCCAACATCAGTCTCCACGATGCAAGCCGTTTCAATGCTTTTCAAGACAGATGCAGCGGTTGAGCCGTGAAGCAGTAACAGACGGACTCATCTAGATGCACTTATATAATATATTAGTATATTTATATGAATAAAGTTTAAAGTGTTGTCAATAAGTCGGGTTTTGTAAAGATTTTTAGAAAAGCAACTTTTATGATAATTGTAGGGAACACGTAGCGTAGGCAGTAAATAAAGGGTGAAGAAACCACGAGTAATAACTAGTCTATTCGCATCACAAGAAGTTTTAATTAATAGAAGCAGTTAAGTAATCGAAATCGCGGCGGAGTCATTAACTGAGACGAATGATCGCGGCGCGGTGCGGGGCGGCGCGGCGCGGCGCGGCGCGGCGTGCCACTGTGATGGATAGCGTGCGCTGTTAAGGCGGGGTCCCACGGCCCGTGTTATCACAGGCCAGGCCGGATCGTGCGACGCCTGTGGATGCCTGTGCGGCTGATTGCGTCTGAACGCCGCGCCGTTCCCATGGTGTGTGTCGGCCTGTACCGGCCTGTCGTTACTGCAGTCCATCATGTGCGTGTACGCGCACGCGCCGCCGCAAGTAGAATGAAATATGAATGAGTTAAACCGACGCAGACGCGCCCGCACAGGCCACGGCAGGCAACGTCGCGCCGCGCCACGCCGCGCCTTTGAACTTACCGACTCCCGACGGATCGGACGGGCGACAACAGGCGACAACAGGCTTCATCGGATGTAACGGTTCCCATGGCGTGTCGGTCTGGCCTGGTGCGATCTGGCCTGTCATAACACGGGCCGTGGGACCCCGGCTTTACTTCTACCCACGCTACAGATGTACTGATTTGATTCTTCTTTTCTTTTTCAAATAGCTCCCTATCTAGTCTCCACCATCCATAGAGTTGCTTCTTTTAGAAGAGAATAGAAAAGTTTTTTATTTAAATAATTTTTTCAAACATTTTCAAATAGTCAAGTGAACCTAAGTCCGTCTGTCCGTCTGTCTGTCCATGTGTCACCGCCGAATTTCTCATTAACGGGTGGACCTAGCAAGTTGAAATTTATACCAGATAATAAGGTCTATAGTCCCTATTAGGTGTATCAAAATTACAGTTAATTAATTGAGTTCATACAATAAAAAGATATGGGCAGATTTTCAC
The DNA here is from genome assembly GCA_920104075.1 of Melanargia galathea. Lineage (NCBI taxonomy): Eukaryota > Metazoa > Arthropoda > Insecta > Lepidoptera > Nymphalidae > Melanargia > Melanargia galathea. The sequence goes on along the minus strand of OV049874.1, from coordinate 20,201,596 downwards.
GAAAACTTGTAAGTACCAAAATTTACCTTATTTTTCAACTTTTTTTATTTTTCGGAATTTTCCCTTTACTTGATCTATAAGATCTTGCTTTTTACCAAAACTGACAAATCTAGGTCAACCGAAAAAATTCCAAAAACTAAAAAAAGTTGGAAATTAATGGGTGTCCCCATACATACATAGTTGAGCCAATTAAGATAGACCTCTGAGTTGTATGAGCACTCATACAATTCAGAGGCCTAGCTTACTAGCTTACTTAGCTAGCTACCTTACCTTTTAAGACAAACTAATGAAAAACAGATTGTACTTATACTTCTGGAGTACGGAACCCTCGTTCGCGAGTCTGACTCACACTTGACCGGTTTGTTTATCATTTATATAATTTTAAATTGTGTAGTATACTTTTTTACGAACAAATCTTTTAATAGATTCTTAAAACTTGTGAGGCAAGTTTAAAATTGACTGCGGATTTTTTCATAGCTTATCTCGTCCTAACTCTGGTGAAAAAGGTTTCAATGAAATAAACTATGAAAATGGGATTCACACACATTGTTACATATCCCTGGAGGATAGGCGGCGTTGAAGCCTGTTGATAAGCTCGAGTCGTTAACTTTTGCGGTTTATTATCACTTTGTTGATTAGAATTCTGACCTTGTTAATGCCAAACGTTACGTTGAACGAATTTTGCGGCTAACGGTCGGCATCATCCAGCGGTCAAAGTAAAGTTTATAGCAAAAGTTAAATTAAATCACTTAAAAAAGCCGCATATCAGGATAGCACAAATCAGGACTAGTTAAATTTTAACGAAGAGTTTAACATAATCCGTAACCATTACATTACACTTTCATTTTTACACTTTAACTACTTGTCATATTACATGGTGGATAGGTACTGCGAAATCATCCTCAATACTTAAGAAAGTGGTAAAGTTATTTCGACTGAAATAGTAGACAGCCACTAAGTTTGTAGTTTATAATTTATATGGAAAATAAATTCCAAAACGGCGAAGTTATGGAGGTCATCCATATTGTGAAGTAGACAAGGTTATCGTAACTAAAGTAAATAAATGTATATTATGTTTACGTAAATGAATGTAGGTAACGCGCAATCCGTTACTGCAGCGCTCGCGATCATTTGTCTCTCATAATGAAATCCGCCGCGAACCAGACTGCCGCCACGCGCACTGATCAACATGTAGTTCACCGAGCGATGTCACGAGATAACTCGAGTATTAGTTATCCATATTATCCGTACACTGTAAAATATCGTTAACGCAAAAGCACGTTTGTCTAATAAGTACCTTTTACATATAACCACTGCGTCAATCTTGACACGGTTAAGTTTGACGATTTGACGCGATTAAGTTCAACAAGGCCCAAATAAACAGCGTATAACTGAAAGATTGATTTAGGTTATTTTTTGTCCGAAACAAACATGTTAATGTCAAGGGAAAACTTTAGAATTATAGAATTGATTTAAATTCTGGACAGATTCTTCATCGGATTTTGATCTGATGACTCTTTCAAACAAAAGAAGAAGTTTTCAAATGGGTCCATGCGTGTTTGAGTAATTGGGGAACATAAATATTAAAAAATTCTCTGAGTTGAGCACCTCCTCCTTTTTTTGAAGTCAGTAAAAAATATGAATCTATCTATCTATAATATAATAAAACTGTAACAGATCCAATTCTGTACATTGAAGATATTTTGAAAATTTTTATCGGAGGGCACTCTATAATCGTTACTGAAGCCAAAACTGCAATTTTTTTCATTTTTGTCTGTCTGTCTGTCTGTCTGTCTGTCTGTCTGTCTGTCTGTCTGTCTGTATCTTGGCCGCGCATCACGCCGAAACTACTGAATGGATTCAAATGAAACTTGGTACGATTTGAGTTTATACTCTGAGGTAGGTTATAGGATACTTTTTATCCCGAAATTCAGCACGGTTCCCTTGGGAGAGGGGATGAAAGTTAAAACGTGTATTTAGCTGTAATTCATTAACGCGTTATTGGATTTCACTCATTCTTTTTTTGTTAGAAAGGTAGTACTTTAAGTATTGTCCCGTAAATATTTCAAGGTTATAGGTTTTTTAGTTTAGAAATGACAGACATTACAATCCTCAGTATTGGATTCAAATAACTTGGGACCCGGATCTTTGAACGTACGGCTTATTTTAAACTGGTGTGCGTTTAAATTTATGTTTGTCGATCTGTCTATTTATTCCAGCTAATCTCCGAAACGGCTGGATCGATTTTAATGGAACTTTCAATGTTATAAGGAGTAACTTAGGCTACATTTAGTTTAGGTACCTTCATAAAAGAATTATGGGATCCGATCCGATCCTATATAAAACCTATAAACACGCGAACGAAGTTGCGGGGGTCAGCTAGTTGTGAATATAATATACAGATGGATTTTTAAAATGGAAAAATAAAAATATGATTCATACAGGCCACGGGATTGACGCCAGGATGACACATTCACGACTTCCAACATTCAAGGTAGTTTCAATAATTTGGTGGAATCACCTTGAATTGTGGCTCAGACACTGCTTGTATTCTAGAAACCGATATAGACTTACTTTTGCTTAAGGAATATATCTTAGTCCCACAATTACACAGACAGCTTCATTAAATGGCGAGGGTAGAGATTCGCGAGCGATTTACCACGAATGGCGTAATACTTAATGATTGTGCCGCCATGCCCTGCTTCTGCGAAATGAAATCCAACTTAGGTTTGATTAAATTGAACATTAAAGGATGAACCATATTCCTAGAATCTAGATGAAGATGATAGAGATACTTGTATCATGAAATGGACTAGAATCCGTACCGATGATAACATTGGTAATTTAAAAACTTTACAGTTTCTTTGTTTGTTACTCTGTTACTGTTTTTACGTCGCAACAAAATTTAGGTAGAATAGACATAGAAAGGACATTAGTAATCCAGACCTTTCCTACTTATTAATTTGCCTGTCTGCCATTATAGTCATTACTCACCGGAATAAGAGTGAGCATAAACTTCATTAATAATATATGAAGAGTGTTATGAATATTATATGAAGGCCAACCTACTATATGAATGTGGTTTTGTTGATTGTACAATTGTACATACTATAGGTATATTGCTTTTTAACCCCCGACGAAAAAACGACGGGGTGTTATAAGTTTGACGTGTCTGTGTGTGTGTGTGTGTGTGTGTGTGTGTGTGTGTGTGTGTGTGTGTGTGTGTGTGTGTGTGTGTGTGTGTGTGTGTGTGTGTGTGTGTGTGTGTGTGTGTGTGTGTGTGTGTGTGTGTGTGTGTGTGTGTGTGTGTGTGTGTGTGTGTGTGTGTGTGTGTGTGTGTGTGTGTGTGTGTGTGTGTGTGTGTGTGTGTGTGTGTGTGTGTGTGTGTGTGTGTGTGTGTGTGTGTGTGTGTGTGTGTGTGTGTGTGTGTGTGTGTGTGTGTGTGTGTGTGTGTGTGTGTGTGTGTGTGTGTGTGTGTGTGTGTGTGTGTGTGTGTGTGTGTGTGTGTGTGTGTGTGTGTGTGTGTGTGTGTGTGTGTGTGTGTGTGTGTGTGTGTGTGTGTGTGTGTGTGTGTGTGTGTGTGTGTGTGTGTGTGTGTGTGTGTGTGTGTGTGTGTGTGTGTGTGTGTGTGTGTGTGTGTGTGTGTGTGTGTGTGTGTGTGTGTGTGTGTGTGTGTGTGTGTGTGTGTGTGTGTGTGTGTGTGTGTGTGTGTGTGTGTGTGTGTGTGTGTGTGTGTGTGTGTGTGTGTGTGTGTGTGTGTGTGTGTGTGTGTGTGTGTGTGTGTGTGTGTGTGTGTGTGTGTGTGTGTGTGTGTGTGTGTGTGTGTGTGTGTGTGTGTGTGTGTGTGTGTGTGTGTGTGTGTGTGTGTGTGTGTGTGTGTGTGTGTGTGTGTGTGTGTGTGTGTGTGTGTGTGTGTGTGTGTGTGTGTGTCTGTCTGTTCCCCTGTGGCGCTCAAACGGGTGGACCGATTTGAATGCGGTTTTTTTTGTTTGAAAGGTGAATTAGTCGAGAGTGTTGTTAGCTATGTTTAATGAAAATCGGACCAAGATGGCCGCCGCTACAAAATGGCGGATTACATATTTTATCACAACACCCTCAATATGGGTATCAAATGAAAGGGCTTGACTAGTAGAATAGCACTATGCAAATTCAAGATGGCCGCCGCCGCAAAATGGTGAATGTCGGGGGTTTTTTAAATTTTTAATTTATACTTGTTACAATATATTTTTGATGTACTCATGTTCGGTTACTTTACTATTAATTATATTAAATTATACCTTTAGGGTTTTAGTTACATATTTTGTTTTAGCTTGGTCTGTACTGGAAATGTCATTGTTTGTAGAAGGGCCTATTTTCTCCAAATTTCCGAATTTTCTTACGTTAGAACAGACACGGCAATAGTAATTTTGTTTATCAATTGTTAGTAATTATTTAAAGTTTAATTTCTAGTGAATGGTAAGGTGACCTACTTAGATACAGATTCTAATTGAGCAAGTTTAATTAAAGGTAGAGCAGTGTTTAAATCGAATTATATGATATTGAATTATAAAATTTTGTTGCAGCTCAGAAGCACACGTATAATTTGTGCACAAACAAACAAACACGAAGATAAACTGTTCGAATTTCACTATACCTAATAGTAGCTTGTAGAGTCTTTATTGTTTAGAATAGAATAAAAATCTCGTACTTCTCGGTAGACTCATATGAACACTAATATTGTACGAGCTAATTAAATTTGTTCCACAAGCGGCTATCCTGTGACGTTACCAGCGGGACAAACAACAAAGAACCGCATTCACAAACATAATACGTATACGAGTTCACTCGTCGTCTTGAGTGAGCGCACTCCTCTTTGTTGCGCCCGCGAGCTCACATTGCAACTCTCTGTCCTGTCCCAGCTCAGCTTTACCATTATTATTATTGTACTAATATTGTTATCACGCATACATTCGTCATAATCTTTTCTGTCATTGCAGCATAAAGATACCAAGTAAAAGTTTATCCATTTGAGCCGTATGTCTTCATTATAAAAAAGTTAAGATGTCTAAAAACTCCTGACTCGATTGAGCGATTTGATATCTATAGTCTGATTTTTAATGCCGTGGAATTCTAAAGTTTCTTAATGTTACCAGAGATAAAACAGTTCCCACAAAAAAGATAATAAATTCAAAACTTACTAAAATAAAAACCAATTGCTGCATGTAGATGTAATGTATCTGTCATATTATGAATGACAAACGGCTGACAGATAAGTCAGGTACTTTAGTTTCGGGTAAAATCAAACTTCAGGTGGAAACCCTATTTTTCATACAAATAATTCATGGTATTTTTATAATGACAACTGTCAGAATTCCACCGAATTGAAAACCAGACTATAGAGTATCATTTCATACAATTTGATGTTGAAACCTGGCAGTAAAACGTGGAACAAATAATCTAGGCGCACGAAGTGCGCCAGGCCAAGTTCCTCCGGCCTTGTCGCATGAGTGTGTTATTTACACGATCCATTTCGAGCTGTTTTGACCCCCCTCATAACTCTGGTTCGCGGGATAGTAATCCTACGAAATTTGAAATATAAGTTAAACTTGTGGATGTGATGATAAATTGAAAGTTTCAAATTTTCAAGTTGAACCGTTTCTGAGATACAGAGGTTTGAAAATCACATAAAACAAGACCTACTCACTGACTGATCAAAATTATGACGCACTTCCCGTGTATGTGGAATGTTGAAATTTGGTAAGAAGATGAGTCTTAGTGTGTATATGAAGGAAAAAATCGAAAAATGTCCAAAAGTTGCATCAGACACTGACCAATTCAAAGATATATAAAATTCTGTCTGTTCCCACATCACACAAAAAATACTGAACAAATTTTCATTTTGTTTTAATAAATGTATTTTACTTTATTTGAAGCTATATATGGTTCTTGTTTCATCGAAATCGGTGCACTATTTAGGGAGATGTGACTTTTTAAGTTTTCTAGCAAGGGGTCAATCTTACTGGTCTTGAGTTCTAATAAAAAGTAAAGTGTAGGTAAATAATAAAACGCCAAGAGGTATATTTTTTTATCGAAGTCGCGGGCGCGACTTCGTCGGCGTGGACTACACAAATTTCAAACCCCTATATTACCCCCTAAGGGGTTGAATTTTCAAAAATCCTTTCTTTGCGGATGTCGTACGCCACATTAATAGCTATCTGTGTGCCTAAGCCCGTTCCTTCCAGTAGTTTGAGATTCGTCTTTGCCAATAAAACCAGAAGCGCGATTTTCTTAATAATTTTGATAAGCAACCTTGACCCAAGTCAGGAAATGGATGGGTGGCCGACTTTGGAGGTTTGGAGGAGACTTTGGTGTCCTGTTGATTCCGGCTACTAGGTATCACTAATATCTAATACTATTCATTAAACTTAATGAGAGTCAAATACTCAAAATCTTCTCTTAGTTAAGCCGTATGGTTCTAAGTTCTGAAACTGACCACTGAGTGGAAATACTCTGGAGTGGAGTTTCTGTTATCTGTGATTTTGACAGACAGACGAACAAAATAAAAATTCACCCAATTAGAACAGAGAAAGCGACTTTGTTTTATACTATGTATTGAAGGTTAAACCACATCTAATCAGACCGTAAAATGTGATAGGGTTCTATTCCTAATTATACTGAAGCGTAAGAGAGAAAAAAGACTTCATTATACTTATTGCATTAACTTTGAAATACTTAGAAAAAAGGAGTGAGATCCAAACAAAAACATTTCATGTGAATAATAAGGCCAACTTCCTATCAAAAAGTTTCGGCCATTAAAAGTACTGATATCAAAAATTATGACCAAGTCCTTTGCTAGGCTCGATAAATGAAACCATACAGTTTTAGAAGGTATATCTTCTTCGATCACCCTGAAGCTGTCATACCATTCCTAATGATCCTGTTAAAATATTTTTAAATAATTTATGTCTTACTAATAACACTATAATATGAAGCTCATTTGGGACTGAGAATAGTTTTATTGTTTTCAACTTGGCAACATTTTTTAAATTAAACAAATTCAAAGGAGTACAAAAATGTTGTCAAGTTGAAAACAATAAAACTATTCTGTCCCAAATGAGCTTCATATTATAGTGTTATTAGTAAGACATAAATTATTTAAAAATATTTTAACAGGATCATTAGGAATGGTATGACAGCTTGAGGGTGATCGAAGAAGATATACCTTCTAAAACTGTATGGTTTCATTTATCGAGCCTAGCAAAGGACTTGGTCATAATTTTTGATATCAGTACTTTTAATGGCCGAAACTTTTTGATAGGAAGTTGGCCTTATTATTCACATGAAATGTTTTTGTTTGGATTTTGTTTACACAATCTTTAAATTAAAATAAATTGACTGATCTAAAAATAGTGCTATCTATTTATTGGGAAAAGGATAGCATTACATTGAGCTGTCAATTTCGTTGAATTTAGATATTGTGTACCTGTAATAGAATTAGTACCGATGCGTTATTTTAAAGTCTGTGTTAAAATATGTCAGTAAATGTACATACATATGTATGTGCCGCTACATGCCTGCCCGGTGCCAGGTCACAGGCCACGTCACGTGAAGTGAGACCCGGTAGAGTCGTCACTCGTCAGGTGGACGCGACGCGACGCGCTGTACTTTGTAGTCTACAAACTACATCCCTGTGTAATTTTGCTAGCTTTGCAAACTGTTTGCATAAACGTTCCCTATTTATTTATTTTTTATTTTATTTGTGTTTTATTTGTGAGTGTATGTGTGTGTGTGTCTATTCTCCTGTTAGCGCTCAAACGGGAGAACCAATTTGAACACGTTTTTTTTTTGTTTGAAAGGTGAATTAGTCGAGAGTGTTGTTAGCTATGTTTGATGAAAATCGATCCAATCCAAGATGGCCGCCACCACAAAATGGCGAATGTCGGGGGTTTCTTAAATTTTTTATTTATACTTACTTATCTTTTAATACGACGTAAATTGCAACAGAGCATGATTTTGTGCCGATTTTATCCAGCAACTGTCAGCGACTTTCTTGAGATTGTCCATATACTTGGGGCGTCGACCGACGCTACACTATGCTTGCGGTGCGGGGTCACCACGCGAGAACCTCGACCTCGACCTCCAACGTCTATCGACAGTTTTTCGATGTTGATGATACCTAATAATGAATTAATATTGCTCCACTACAATTCGAAATATAACTTGATAGGGAATTTAAAACTTCCAAGTTGTGGACAATAGCCAGTAACGTCTATTTTTGTGTAGCCACAAAACCATAGTTTGATTTATTAGATCAGTAACAGAAGTGCACTTATCTCATTACTACTGGATTAATTCCCGGTGTTCTATCGATCCGTGCAGATGATATAAATTGCAATAGTGCATTATAGTATGATTCGCATTTACTTTACTGAACTACTTAGTACTTAAGTAATTACTTATTTTAATTACTATGTACATTTACTCTTTCAGCAATAAAATAAAAAAATAATGTTTTAATAAGAAAAAATATGACGATCTGCGCAAATAACTAAAGCTTTTAGGTAAGAAACGTTTACTTTCTTTGTATTTACGGGCTAGTTCACACGATCAATTTGTAGCAGCTCCTCGTAATCAATAACCGTTTATCCATTGTGGGAGCGACATTATTCATATAATTCCACCGATATTACAAACTAGTGGTCGAGCGTAGCTACCGTAGCGTGAGCGTAAACAGCGATTAATTAATTGCACGTAACTTGCATACATGTTGCACATTGCGCACCAGCTGCACTGGGACTTGCCTAAATTGTAATTAAATCGCAATTTAGTGTATTTTCTAAACAGACAAGTTGTGAGCACTTCAGCGTTTACGTTTGCGCTCCCAGTTGCCTGAAAGAGATTGTTATGCGGCGGTGCCATCGCCATGTATTGGTGTTCAAAATTGGGACACTATGTAAGTCTAACTATTATGCATCCGAACTACGTATATTTGCGCGATATGCATAAAAAATAAACTGAAAATCTGTAAACATGAAGAAGATAAAGAATATTTTGACTTTGTTTTGCAACTTATTGAAATAGCGAAGTACAAATATGCTTTGTAAAATGCGAGTAACTCAGCGTACACCGGAGCGATTAAACGTCGTATAGAGCAAGTATCGCGTGCTCCACCGAGCAAGGTGCCTTGCTGCACGTGGTGAGTTACAAGGACACCTCGAGCCGTGTCTGCGAGTCAAGTGGCGTGGCGCGGCGAGTGCAATGGAAAGGACATCGCACGATAGTGTGCTAGCTGTGATCACAAAGGGGAATGGTATTTCAATGTGAGATCTATATGTATGAGTGCTTTACGATATATTTTTATTGTCTAATTAACTGAGTTAGTAATCCGCGTAACTTTAATCTTGAAATGAGGGATGATAACCATGAATAACCATGATAAGGAGAAAATCGAACTAGACTATGGGTAAGTTTGGCATTTGTTTGATCATTTGCGCTATTGTTAAAAAAAAGTTTAACTAACAAGTTTGATTGTTAACAGGGAGTTTACTTGTAAAAACAGCGTTTTTATAAACGCGAGGCTCGTGTTCACTCGAAGGCGTCAAGTCGCTAACGTCATCATTTGCATTACTGGGTTGACAGCGGCGCACTAATTGCTTGTTACTTTGCGGAAACATAACGCGCGCGACTGCTGTGCGATTTGATTAAGCAGCTTTAAATTGTTGATATAGATCAATTCATTATTATCGACACAGTACGACCGGCTCGTCGGTCTGGTGGCCAGCTTCTTCGGCTGCGGATTATGTGATCACAGGTTCGAGTCTCAGATCGCATCAAAAAAGTTATTTAGAATTTTTCCGTTGATAAATTCTCAGGAAGTAATTCTGGAGTAAGGATGTTGGCGGTCTCACACACCTGACGTAATATTTATAAACTAGCTGACCCCCGCGACTTCGTCCGCATGGATATACGTTTTTATATAGGATCGGATTGGATCCCATAATCCTTTTTTGTACCAAAACTAAATGTAGCCTAAGTTACTCCATATAACATCACTTATCTGCCATTGAAAGTTCCGTCAAAATCGATCCGGCCGTTTCGGAAATTAGCTGAAACAAATAGACAGATCGACAAACATAAATTTAATCGCACACCAGTTTAAAATAAGCAGTACGTTCAAAGATCCGGGTCCCAAGTTATTTGAACCCAATAAATGTCTGTCATTTCTGAACTAAAAAACCTATGACCTTGAAATATTTACGGGACAATACTTAAAGTACTACCTTTCTAACAAAAAAAGAATGAGTTAAATCGAACTACGCGTTAATGAATTACAGCTAAATATACGTTTTAACTTTCTTCCCCTCTCCCAAGGGAACCGTGCTGAATTTCGGGATAAAAAGTATCCTATGTCCTACCTCGGAGTATAAACTCATATCGTACCAAGTTTCATTCGAATCCATTCAGTAGTTTCGGCGTGATGCGCGGCCAAGATACAGACAGACAGACAGACAGACAGACAGACAGACAGACAGACAGACAGACAGACAGACAGACAGACAAAAATGAAAAAAATTGCAGTTTTGGCTTCAGTATCGATTATAGAGTGCCCTCCGATAAAAATTTTCAAAATATCTTCAATGTACAGAATTGGATCTGTTACAGTTTTATTATATTATAGAAGATAGAAGATACGCATAAATAAAATAGTTGGTAATGGTCGCATGCATAGAACTCCAATATAGCGAAACCCAACTCGCACTATTACCCTCAACTATTCGTTATAATGCCACGATCAAATTTTTATTTTACCTCTGCATTACGAGTGTTTTAGTGCGCGAAGAGACCCTAATTCAAGGCTACAGCCGGCTATAAAGCCTGCTTTTATCCAGGCTTTGCGTTTAACGGCGCAGAGCGACGTAACCATACTCACGAGCGTCGGCGGCGACGTACAGGAATATTAAACAATACTCGCGGTATAAGTATTGTTATAGGAACTATTCTATTCTCAGCCACGGCTTCTTTATATAAGTGGCAACTTGAATGAGTGATCAAATATAGGTTGAAATGTAAGGAACTATATGAAACCGTTCTCTAAACTCGACTCAAAAGCTATTCTTTTAAACTATTTTTGAGCGACTAATACGACAAAGTTGTGGCCCCGCGATGATGGATTATGTATAGAAGCACTCGATGCAACGTAAATAGTCATAGAGCTACTAAACTGTAAGCGGTCGCGCGCGCCTCGCGCGGCATGCCTCTCTCCATCGCCCGCGGAGCGACTCTGAGCTTTTGTACGAGTGTGAGGCTCACAGTTAGCAACCATGTTTTCGAGCACCATATCATCACTGGCAGCACGCACTGTTTAACTTTGGAAAACTTTAATCTTCAGACACAGCAGCACGAATTTGAATGTGTGTGACATCAATGTCTAAGGTAAAACTGACAGCAAATCCCAACATGTAATGGACACACGTAGAAATGGCATGATATTTGGAGCTTAGATATTATTTTATGAAATGACTGGTCGTGTAAGGCTTAGTTGGGATTTGTCCGCTGCGAGCGGAGATTAGTCCGAGAAGACATAGTGGTGCGTCAGGCGGCCGGCGGCCGGCGGCGACACACGCGCGGCGGCGACACACGCGCGCGTCCACTGCCGGGCCGAGCGAGGCGCACGTAAGCCGTCGGATTACGAAAGCTCTGCAAAGCCTACACATTTCTGTTATTATTTTAACAAATCTTTTATATTCACTCATTTGTCAACTGCCTCATCGGTCCAGGGTTAGCTTGATCGGCAGCGGATCGCGGTAATGGATTCAAGTCCCAAGTTGGGCCAAAAAATATATTATGGTATATATAAAAATTGTAGCAGCTCGGAGTCTCACCTCCGGGCTACTCTCCATTCCCTCACTCGCTTAGAACAATGCTATGAGAGTGAAGTGAGGAAAACTCATTCTGCTGTGAGAGTGAGGGAATGGAGGATGGAATACTAATGGAAACTGCTGCCTACAACACCACAGTCCTTCAAAATCAAAGTCTCTTCGAAGAGTTAGTTGACAGGGCCCCGGAGTTGATTACTGTTGCCACGGATAACCCTGTTCTCTGTACTGACCAAACATCATCACAGGTCAATATTACAAATCCTTCAATGGTTTATCCCTGCAGCAGTAAAAAACTAAAAAAATATATAAAAATTAACCGGTATATTAGGAAAACTCAAAAATTATTAAAAATACATAATTACTCATATAAAATGTTAAAACCTAAACAGGATCGATTGCAATTGTTACAAAAGATTAAAAACTATAGTGCACAATTAGAATGCAGTAAAATGAGTTATGAATCTGACACACATATATTAGAAGTTCAAATTGCCAGATTACAGACTTCCTTACATACTCTGGCAGCCCAGCTTGACTCTTGTCAAAAAAATATGAGGTCGGAATACACACAGACTTCAGATGAAACACAATTAGATATTCAACACATAAATTCTTCAGTAAATAACTGTACTAATGAAGGTGCGGGTCATCCACAGTCTGTGTCCCCGGCTTCATTGTCCTCGAAGTCGAGCCATATGTGTGACAGGTTCCCGGTTCAAAATGCTAATAATTCCTTCAGAGATACAAAATCCAGCACAAAAACATTCATGTTTAGCGACGGAATTGGTAGTAATATGGGCATACTACTTAATTTACATTTACAGGGACATACTGTATTGAACTGCTGTACCCCTAATGCGCAATTTATGTCTGTTGTAAATTCAATATACAAAAATAGAAATAGTTTTGATGAAAATACAAATTTGATAATCTTTTTTGGAAACAGAGGTACTGTTAACAAAAAAGATTTGGAATATTCTTATGAAACTCTAAATAAATTAAATGTAAATAATATTGTTATTTATACATTCCCCTACTGTCAAAATCTGCCACACCAAGAAAATACTCATAGATATAGGTTAAATGTGACATTGTACAACCTATGTACATACAATAATAAATTTAAAATTATTGACATTGCCAAATGTGGTAAAATTTATTATAATTTGAACCAAGATAAGTATACACTATCTTGCTATTCTAAAAGACAGGTAGCTATTTCGCTATCATATTTTTTTTCAATAACAGCCAAGAATTTGGCTAAACAAACTGCTTCTATTGAGCAGTGTTCTAATTCTGACTTTATCTTGGATATCAATCCAAGTAATTTAACTTTAAACTAGATAAGGAGACAACAGAGATTTCCTCTTGCTTAAATGAATCAAATTATAATAAGGGTTGCAACATACCATACTTAAAGAATAAAAAATGTCATATTATCAACCTTGTTCACCAGAATATTCAGTCTATAAAAAAGAAGGATTTGGAGATAGAATTATTTTTAAAGAATTTTGATATTGACATTTTATGTATAACTGAACACTGGTTAAAAAAAAATGAATACATGTTCAATTTTGGTGAACATCAGGTTGGCAGTGCGTTCACCAGAACAAAATCTATTCATGGGGGCTCATTAATATTATTGAACAAAAAATTAAAATTCAAAAATCGAGATGACATTGTGAGCCTGTCTGTTGAACGGACAATTGAACTAGCGGCAGTCGAACTAGAGCAATTTATTGTTGTGTCTGTTTACAGACCACCGTTGTCCAATTTTGAACTATTTGAGAAGGTAATGGATGAAGTATTATTTAAAATCGCAAATTCAAAAAAAAAGTTACTTGTATGCGGAGACTTTAATGTAAACATTTTGGAAAGTAGCCCTTTAAGTGTAAAGTTATTAAATCTGTTTATGTCGTACAACTTATCCAAAATGTTTATGGAACCAACAAGAATTACTTCAATAAGCGCCACTTGTATAGATAATATTTTTACTGATATAAATCCTATTAGTAAAAGCATTATTAGTAAATTAGATTCAGATCATTGCGGACAAATAATTCAGTTTAAAAGTTTGAAGGAAAAGTTTTCTAAACGTAGAATAACTTATGTACCAGTAACGTCGGACCGTATAAAGAAAATGAGAATAGTGCTAGTTAAAGACCTTCCATTTTTACCAAATATGTTAAGCCCTAATGAAATGTACAATTTATTCTTCCATTCCTTTCACACAATTTTTAATGATATTTTTACTAGTAAATCGGTCTTAATTACTGATACAAAAGTCTTTAGTGAGTGGGCAACAACTGAATTACATAAAAATAGGCAAAAAATATATGAACTGTATGCGGAGCGACAATATAATACTAGTGATGAGTTCAAACAGTACGTTCAATTGTTTTCCAAAACTTTTAAAAGGGATTGCATTGTGGCCAAGTCAAAATATATACAGACTAAAATAAAAAACAGCTCCAATGTGATAAAATCTACTTGGAAGATAATTAACGAAGAGACAGGGAAAGCAACAGAAAAAACTAGTGACTTTAAACTTATTGTGAATAACAAATCTGTAACGTCGGACTCCGAGGTCGCTTCAGCCTTTGAGGCCTTCTTTACGGATATTCCTGTTTCTACTACAAGATCATTGAGCTCTTCACCAGCTGCCGCTCTCTCTTTATTGGAGGATAATGTGCCTGAATGCAATCAAACTTTTAAATTCAGTCACGTTAGTTGCTCTGACGTTATTAAGGCCTTCAAATTAATCAACAATAAGAAAACAAATGATTTGTGGGGCATTTCCGTTAACGTTATTAAATCATTGATTGATATTGTTGCACCCGAGTTAGCTTTAATATTTAACAATTGTATTGACTGTGGTGTGTTTCCTGACTTAATGAAACATAGTAAAATAATTCCGTTATTTAAATCGGGTAGTACTAGTGACCCTACTAACTTTAGACCAATATCGGTACTACCCACTTTTAGTAAAATTTTTGAAAAATTAATTCTTAATCAATTACTTAAACATTTTTATATGACTAATATATTACATACAAAACAATTTGGTTTTACAAGGGGTCGCTCAACAACTGATGCTGGTGTTGAGTTAATACAGAATATATTTGAAGCCTGGGAGGAGTCACGTGATGCACTTGGAGTTTTTTGTGACTTGTCCAAGGCTTTTGATTGTGTTGATCATGAAACATTGGTCAGAAAACTACACCATTATGGAATTAAGGGAGCAGCACTGGATTTAATGAGTTCTTACCTAAATGATAGAACACAAAAAGTAGATGTGAACGGAAAGCGGTCTGCCGGGTCAGTTGTAGAAATAGGAGTTCCACAGGGTTCCATTCTCGGGCCCTTTCTATTCCTTATTTATATTAATGACCTTCCTTATCTTGCTAAGGATAGTCACGGGATAGTATTGTTTGCTGATGATACATCACTTTTGTTTAAAACTAATCGATACAAAAGAATTCCTGACGAAGTAAACAATTCTCTCACAAAAGTGGTACAGTGGTTTGAAGCTAATAACTTATTACTTAATGGGAAAAAAACAAAGTGTGTTAAATTCACTTTACCCAATGTTAAACAAGTTGAAACCACTGTACAGCTTAATAATGAGGAATTAGATCTAGTGGATACGGCTGTTTTCCTGGGGATAACGTTAGATGCTAAACTCCAATGGGGCCCTCATGTAAATAACTTATCGAACAGACTTAGTTCTGCTGCATATGCGGTTAAAAAGATTCGCCAACTAACTGATATTGAAACTGCGAGGTTAGTTTATTTTAGTTACTTTCACAGCATTATGTCATATGGCATACTTTTATGGGGTAATGCTGCTGATATTAATTCCATTTTCGTGCTGCAGAAGAGGGCTGTTCGTGCCATATATAATATGGGACCCAGAGAGTCACTAAGAAATAAGTTCAAGGAAGTTAAAATTATGACAGTTTATAATCAATATATTTTTGAAAATTTAATATATGTGCACAAAAATATCGATAAATTTAAGAAAAAAAGTGAACGTCATAACATTAATCTTAGAAATAAAAATAAACTTGTGTTGCCCACTACTAGGTTGCGGAAAGTTGGAAAATCATTTGTTGGTAATTCTGTACGTTTTTATAATACGTTGCCAGAGAACATTTTGGATATGTCTCTCAATAAGTTCAAGGGTTTTATTAAACGCAAATTAATTGAAAAATCTTACTATAGCTTAAAAGATTTTTTTAATGACAAAAATCCATGGACATAGATTGCTCTAAAAGCCAACAGTTCAAATAATTTTTATGGCTATACCATATTGTAAGATGGTGATAATAAAAAAAATAATAAACCCGGCTGAGTTTGTTGTGGGCTCTTCTCAGACCAGGGCGCGTTTGGAACCCTCGTAGCTTTAGTTTTAAGTTTCCGTAAGTAATTATCACCATTGCCTGTTCCCAAATTGACGTTCAAAAAGTGTACAGTGTACCTACTTTGAATAAATGAATTTTGAATTTGAATTTGAATTTGGAGAATGTACGTGTGTTTGCGCGTACATTTGCGCATTTTAATTTCTCCTGCATAGCTGGCTAGTCTCCGCCCTCGTTGAGATCGACCGCCTTAGCCGAAATCGAAGGTCGGGAGGACATTATTAAGGACGATAGGCCAGAAATACGCGGGTATGTAGGCAAAGTACGTAAAGCAGCTAGTCCCGAGCGATGGATCACGTAAGCTGGCGGGTCGCGGGTCGCGGGTCGCGAGTCGCGGGTTCCGGGTCGCGGGTCGCGGGTGGAGGCCTACATATTGCTGTTATTATTTTAACAAATGCGAGTGTTGTGAGCGGCTCGTGTCCGCTTCATGAGCGGAGAGTTATCTCATGCGTTGTTGGTTCGTACATATTTCACCCGCGTCGCTTTGATCCACCCTAAACACGAGATCCTGTAACCTTTTTGCGAATAAGATATAAGCTTTATTAACGTACAATTTCAGTGAAAACCTACCTATGCGAAGCATTAAAATTGTTGCAAGGGAGACGAAAATTTTTCATTCGTCCAAAGTAAAAAGCTTAAAATCGTGAAAAGAGCCTGAATGAAAAGCTCATTATTGTATTACTTAGATGCTTTCTTTTTAGGATTCCGTACTCAAAGGATAAAAGCGAAGCCCTATTTTTTGTCATTCTACTGTCTGTCTGTCTGCTCTTTACCTTTGCGGCAGTGTACCAACTAGCTAAATCGTGTGGTAGCTAGCCGTGATCGAAGGCACCCGTGGACTCAAGCTGCGAGAAGCAACATCTGTTTCCCTTCGTAGCAGTTTATAGAATAATAGCTTATCACTCCGGCCAGTGGAGTTCAGAAGTGGTGTGCGCTCACTCGCAATGATTGAAGTCGAACAATGCCGTAAATTCGCAACTGATTGAGGTTAACTTTGCGCGGCAAATTGCTACAATTGTAGCCATTCACAAACAGTAACTGCGACAGTTGAGTTCGCTTTAAATAAATCCTGTACCGATGAGCAACGCCGCATGATGAACAACAGTTTGAATAATTTACAATTTTGGGCTGTTCACGTGACATACTTTGACGTGAACGTTTGCTCTACTACATATGGTTTCGAAAAAAGAACAATTATTTCATGCAGCCGCGTGCAAACAAATGAAGATTCTTCAGAAAATTCTCAATTTGTTTCCGTACGACAAGCCATGATTTGAAGACATCCTTAGTTATAAAAATGTCTATGATATCTCTGATGCACAACAGATCTTCACGATTACCTGCCCAGTGTGAAGAAGAAGATGTTTAACACAGGAAAACTCTCCATTATAAAATTGGAATCTATTCCTCAACTCTCAAAACTTGCGCAAATATGTTACATTCGGCGGAATCCCATTGACATAAATTATGGCAAATTCAATGGACGATTCAAAAGTACTTGCAAAAGTTTATTTGAATAAGAAACTTTTCTATTCTTTTCATAACTATTGGAGTGGCTGGCTCAGCCGCTCCAGAACGCCAGGGCGGGTAGCGTTACGGGCCATGACTTTGGCGACACGACCATCGGTGGAGTAAGTGACGCATAAAAATGAGATTAGTATTTGGAATGGTTTGAATGTAAAGAACTACGTTTGAGCGTGAGAAATGTCGTGGCCCAGAGTCAAGGCGTATGGCCTCAAGCGATGTCATTTCATTTGTACCAAATTGTGGTGCGAAGCACGGGCGGGGGGCGGATGTTACAAGTTCTGTTCCCGCCGCGCGCCGCGCGCCGCGCGCCGGCCGCCGGCCGTTCAATGTCGTTACGATGAAATTCACCTAAATGTGGATATCGAACTTTATTGGTTCTCTTACCCTTAGGGCGTTTGTGCACTTATTCGTTTTCGATTCGTTTTCGTGTTTCATGAAAACACGATTCGACATAGCCTTCCTTATAACTGTATGGGCGTTTGTGCACTTACTCGTTTTCGATTCGTTTTCGTGTTTATATATTCGTGAATTCTTCACATCGAATCGTTTTAAAATAAGGACGCGAGTGGAATGGTGTGTGGAAAGAGGGCAGAGATGAGTCCTGATGTTGTGAGGTATTTGAAAAACATAGGTATTTGCATTTCTTGAATTCCAACAAAACATGATTCAAAGCAGTTGATTATTATTAAAAGTTAATACCTACATGTCTACCTGAAGTCGTTGGGGGACACTGGACTCGATAGACTGCACGACATATGCAATACTGTGTGGAAGACAGGAAGGTGGCCGCAGGACTGGACAAGATCTGTCGTTCTCCCATTGCACAAGAAAGGATCTACTAAAAAGTGCGACAACTACCGCACGCTTGCCCTCATATCTCACGCCAGCAAAATTCTGCTCCACATCGTTAACAACCGGCTTAGATACTACATAGACTGGCAGATCCCGCAGGAGCAGGCGGGCTTCGTCAAGGGCAAGGGTACGCGTGAGCAGATACTGAATGTTAGGCAACTTGTTGAAAAAGCTTACGAATTTAATGTACCATTCATTATGTGCTTTGTCGACTACAGTAAGGCCTTTGACTGTGTGAACTGGAAGCTTCTATGGACAGTTCTACAGGAAATGGGAGTTCCAAAACATCTGGTCAGAGTGCTTCAAGGGTTATACTCAGATAGTCAGGGGGTAGTGAGAATCGACAAGATGACATCGAAACCTTTCTCGTTTGCCAAAGGAGTTCGTCAAGGATGCATCCTATCCCCTATCTTATTTAACATCTATGGAGAGAGCATCATACGCCGGACCTGTGAAGATTGGGATGGTGGAATCACCATCAACGGCTCTAAAATTCAAAACCTTCGCTACGCCGATGACACCATCCTCTTCGCAGCTAATGAAGCTGAAATGTTCCAACTCCTGAACAAGATGGAGCAACACAGCCTAGAAATGGGACTGGCCATAAATCGATCGAAAACCAAGATCATGGTGGTGGATCGCGCTTCTAAGCTAGAACTCAATGGGACACTCAACTTAGAAATCGTTGATCACTTCATTTACTTGGGTTCTAGCATCAGCAACAACGGGTCTTGTGAAGCTGAAGTTCGCAGGAGAATTGGGATGGCCAAGGCTGCAATGTCTCAACTTGGTAGGATATGGAAAGACCGGAACATCACCAACAAGACAAAAATTACTCTCGTCAACACCCTAGTCTTCTCCATTTTTCTATACGGGGCAGAGACATGGACTTTAAAAGCCGGAGACCGCCAGCGCATAGACGCTTTTGAGATGTGGTGCTGGAGAAAAATGCTCCGAATCCCTTGGACTGCGTTCAGAACCAACCAATCGATCCGCGAAGAACTCAAAATAGACAAAAAGCCGAGACTCTCCAACGTATGCCTAAGGAGGATTTTTGAGTTCTTTGGCCATATCGCTCGCAAACCCGGTGATAACCTCCAAAAACTTATAGTCACCGGGAAAATGGACGGCAAGAGATCGAGAGGTAGGAGTCCAATGCGCTGGACTGATCAGATCCGCACCACTCTCAATATGAATGTTGCCGAAGCAGTTCATGTTGCAGAAAGCCGGAACAGATGGCGCAACATCGTTCGGGAGAAGTTAATCCCATGATGGGTCACGACCCCCAGTATTGGGGAATCGACGCGAGGAGGAGGAATACCTACATAATTTGGCATCAAAATAAATCGTTTGTTTCATTCAAATTAGTTTTACTTACTTCGAGTAAAATACATAAATATTGTAGTATAATCAAAATTTCCATACCTGTGGTTGGTAGTCAAAAACTATCAGCAAAATATGAACATTTCATAAAAAATATCATTTCTGATACTTAGTTGTTACTGTTTTCTTACAAGAGCGTAATGTCCACTTGGGATGTTCACAAAATATATGACGTATGCTTAGATAATTTTGATACTAACCGTACCGTGTGAAATATTCATAATCACTTACCTTAGTGTTACTGCCAGCATTTTTTCTGGAGTTATGCATTCTCTAAAACGTGTGTTTTGCCGAGGAATCTTTTTTTTTATATGACACAATATGAAATCGAAAGTAGCAACATTCTTTCGATAGTAATTAAAAAAAGTTTTTTCATGATGTCATGTCATGCCATTAAGTGATGATCGCCTACGAATGTATAAGAGAAGTGCGAAAAGCTGACGACGATTAAATGCAGCACACATTATGAACACGGTTTTATCTACGAAATGCTTAAAACGTATAGTGAAATCACGATTAAGTGCACAAATGTCATTCGTGAATTTCGTATCCGTTTTTATGATGTTCATTAAAAAAACGAACATGAATCGAAAACGAATCGAAAACGAGTAAGTGCACAAACGCCCTTACTCTGCTTTCTTCGATACTCAAATAAGAAGTTTGTTTAGTATTGTTACAAACAAGGGTCACAAAATAACGGTTACAACAAATATTAGAAGTTTAAAACAAAATCTTTTTGTATTTTTAGTTTTATATCTTAGTACGTTCAGTATTTTATCGAGTTTATGATAATGTGATCAAGCAGTGGATATTAACATCGGGTGGATCTTAAATTACGGCTACTCTTAGATTTCTTTGTTTGAATTAAATATCAGCGCTTTTATATTGCACGTCACGTCATTGTGTTTATGAAAAGCACAGCAGAAATATTTGTTGTACTCGTAATAATTAAAAAATCTCGTTTCATAAAATTCTCGGCCGCTCTAAGTGTCTCGGCAGGGACGCAATATCTGTTTAGTGTCAACGTCGTCGGCACTGCACAGTGAATACGAGGTGTTTTTAAATAAAAGTAATAATAACAGCAAGAAATGAAACTACAGATTCTATCGGTATTCTTTTTATTTATCTCTGTGATCGATATTCAAGAGATTCTTTATAACTTTGCGTATTATTTTCCTTTTGTTAATGCAGAAAGATTCAGACGTATTGTTCAGGTAACGTAAAAATATAGGTAAGTAGTAGCGTCTTCAGCTACAGTAAGCATTTGCAATTAAGGATAAGTGTGTATTCGTTTGGTTCAGCGTGAGTCGTGCTCGGAGTGTCCTTCATATTATTATCAGTAGAAGAATTAGAGCTACCGACATTGCTTATCGAATCTGTGTGGCCATGGTGGGGCACATAGCTCGAAGAACCGTTAGATGTAGTGGTCCAAAAGTGCTGGAGTAGCAATAAAAAGAAAACATATGGTATTGAACACCCCTCCCTCCACTAGATGTATGGACGATCTCAGAGAAACTGGCAACCGCTATACACGAGTAGTAGGTACGAGATCGCAGTTTTACAAGAGATCTAAGTCTATCGGCTGTAACGACGACAGTGACGACTATTCCTTTACAAAGCAGCTAGATATGGACATCTATGATATGTCTAGGTATCCATAGGTACAGACTGAAGACGACGAAGAATATTGCTTCTGCAAGTTGCTCTCGAGAGCTTGAATAAATAGTAGAGGCGGCGACGCGCAGGCGAGCGCGGTTACACTGGAGAGAAGTGACGAATTGTGTGCTCAGCGCATTAGTTGCCGCTCGTGTCTAATGACAATTACGTGGGACAAAGAAAACACAGAGACCCGCAGCAGGAAATTGCCTCCTTCCACGCTCAGCACCACCCCCGCCCCCCGCCCCTTGCCCCGGGGGACGATGGGGCTGGAATGAGTCCATCGCTGGCTCAATGAACCATACTATCAAATTGATCTAAAATATTCCGTGTCCCAGTTGGGTCAGTAAAAACGAATGAGGCTTTATTTCAAATATCAAGATGCATCTGCCTCGCCACCAACGGTTCCTGCTGGTCTTCTTGGCTGGCACCGTCGACAAGCTACTGATACGTTGATCTTATGTTGTCACATTGGAACAACCGATCAGTTGAATCGGTTAGAATCGGTTTCCAAGGCGGGGGTGGCGCCCCTGCTCTCTCGATTATCTGCGCCCGTCTCGTGAACATACTCATGATTAAGGGCCCCGAATGTGTTGAAATCTAATTGGGCATACTTCGGCGCGCATCTACGTGAGTTTACATTGTAGTATGTAGTTATAATGGCTATAATTCTCGATAAATTAAACGTTAAAATAACAAGATATCCTTGCAGCATCATGCTAGTTGAATGGGATCCTAAAGTTCAATAATAAAATTTATTCTTACCCAAAATGTTAATTCAAAATAAAACTTTCAGGTCCTTAATCACCTCGTCACCCAGCAGTTTTAGTGAGCAATAATCTTGCAGCATCAGGATTGAGAAGTTTGAATTCAAAGTTCATATAAGAGTACCTACCTATATTATTCAAAATATACAACATTATAATTGGCAACATTCGTGTGCCAATTTTACTGGAAAATTGGTTTAGTTTATTGAAAAATATTGAAAGATTTAAAAAAAATATGCCAAATCGACGTTTCGTAAAACTGTTTAGGAATAAACTTCGCGCGGCCTCGCGGCCTTCGAGGCTTTGGTGTCTTAAGACATCAAAGCCTCGAAGGCCATCCACGCGAAGTCAAAGTGTCAGACGCCGATTACTTATTCAACACTAGACACGCAGAATAAGCTATTACGAAAATAGATACTGCCATTGCCCGAGTTCCATATGACTTTATCATTCTGAATCGTTGTCGCATGTCACTTCAGAAATAATGTAAAAAGCCGACATTTTATGAAATTAAATGTAATTATTTAGATGTTTCGCTCGTCTGTTTCTCGTCGCTTGGCTCCCAACAGCCCTCACGTGAGGTATCACGAGCGCTCTCAGCTTCACAACTTTGTTGCGTAAACGCGGTGGGAGGGGAGAAAAACGTTGAAATGAAATGCTGTAACAGACTTCCCTTAGATACATCTTCGTGAGACACATAATATGTATTATGGACTCTTTAAAGCCATATAAACTTCTTTCAATTTTCTGTCAGTCGGAGTAGAAAGCCTGCAAAGCATAAATCGTCAGCATGAAAAGTTGGGCATTTATGTCAACCATTAGCTGTGTTTAAATGCAACAAAACTTCAAGTAAGTAAAATAAATCGATATGGGTGTCATTATTAAATCCAAGTATTTTTAATGCATTTATGAAAAACCTAAAGTGACCGTACCTAAACCGACCGAAGCCATAGGTAATTATACCTATTCCCTATTTTGTTTCGGTATTTGATGACCTAGGTAAACTCGCATTGGCCGCTCGTCCTTTTAATCCACTCTGACGAAATCGCAAGCGTCAGCTAGTCTGGCAGTAATAATACCCCCTCACAACTTTGTATGCAGTGATAAGTGTGAGAATACACGACGGGAGGCACCGCCGCAGCGCCGCAGCGCCGCAACGCACACTGCGCGGGGGTGTAATGAAGCCTCCGCGCGGACGCCGAGTAATTATTTTTCCGCCTTGGAGTATTATCATACTTCCCCTCTTTTATATGCTCTTTACTCGCATCGCTCCGAGATAACTTTTCAAAACACACTTTAAATAATTGATGCACGGTGCTTTTTAGGGTTCCAGAGTAAAATATGAAATCCGTATAGTTTCGTCTACAGTCCGTCTGTTTTTCCATCTGTGTTTCACACCCATTGTATTTAGAAATTACTAAAGCTACAATTTGCTGATTTGCTAATTTGTGGACTATGAAAAAGCCTTTGATTCGGTGGAAACTTGGGCTGTGTTAAGGTCGCTGCAGAGATGTCAAATTGACTACAGGTATATCCAAGCGCTGAAGTGTTTGTACGAAAACGCCACTATGTCAGTCCGTATACAGGACCAGACTACGAGACCAATCCAATTGCGAAAAATCACAGTCAAAGTAAAAAATCAAAGAGTCAAAGTGCAGACTTTACTTGATATTATGTTGTTTTAAATCAGATTTTTTTTTACAATATTAGCACATAGTATAAAATTATAAACCAAATTATCACCACTAACGTACATATTAAGGTACGTTACAGTTTTGTGTAAAGAACCCCTTATATACACCGGTGACGTATATTGATATATCGATGGCGTGTAAATCGTATTCCCGAACAAATATTCCAACAGATACGTAGTAATAAGTGCCAAAAAACGGCGATTCAAACGTCATAGAATCGCGCGCTGCGCCGCGGCCGTGCGATTAATAACAACTAATATATAGCGGCAATAAAAGCGGATTTATTGTACGTAGTTAGGACACGGCGCCGTCGATGAACCGACGCGTGTATTATTCACGTTATTTATTGCACGGTGCAGGTACAGCGGGCGCGGGTCTGTGTCTGTGTCTGTGTCTGTGCCTGTGCCTGTGCCTGTGTCTGTGTCTGTGTCTGTGCAGGTGAACACAATCCCAGTGAAATAAAACTTTAATACGGACACGAATTGCGACGCGAAATATCAAATGACGATCGAGCTCGATGCCGTTACTATGCCGTCACGGCGGCAGGAACGAGCGATATGCTCATAAAGCCGCCTCGCACGAGTGCCGAGCGATCATCCCCGCTTTTATTACACATCTTATGAGACATTCATACTAGTTCGTATAAGTTTTTGGATGCACCTGAATTATTAATCCTCGAATCTCTAAAAGACGAACCAAATCGAAACGCAACTCAAACAGCTGTAAACAAAGTATCTTTTGGTCGGGTCACAAAGATGCGGCCCTCATAAGAAGTGTCAGCATTCTTATGAGACACGACCATGTTTCCGATCCATAAGTCATCGCATAATTGAAGTTTAAAGATGCTATCTGTTGTCGAGTTGTGTCACTAGTAAGTGTCGTATAGCACCAGAGTGTCATTGGATTGAACCGGTGGTCGGCGCAGGCCCATTGTGACTACAAACACTGTAACAGCTGGCACTTCGCATCGGATTGTACTTCCGTCCCTATTGTGCGCCTCACAATCGTAGTATAGTAGTATATGACTCCAGGTCTATCTCGGTTTTACCATTCTATTTACATTGGATTGGTTCCATGGTATGCACTTTTATCCACATACATTAGTTTCTGAAACTGTTTTTCAACAACTATGAGCTACCATTAACGATCAAGGGAGTGGATTCAAGTCAGGAAGGTTCTATTGTGGTATTCTTTCTTAGCTTTACGCTTATTTCGAAGAAAAAAGGCTATATGAAAATTCACACGTACTCCTTTGCATGTTTTCTTAATGGAAATGAAAGGTAATGAAAATGGAATGAAAAACGCAATGTTGGGAAATGCCTTCCTCTAATTAAACCTCAAGTGAGTTGGTGGATGTAGCGCTTTACACAACACAAGTATTGAGAAAATCATTAACTCTTGTAATGATTTTCTTTAATGATTTTCTCAGCTGTGTCAAGCAGCGGATGCCTATCGGTTAAAACGACGACGACGAAGTTTGCATTTCCACAGATGAAGGTTGTATCTTCAGCAATTATAGAGGTTTAACTAGCTCTGTAATGCTGTTCGGTAAATATGTAACGAATGAGATACTGTTACTGTATATACAATATCCTTTATTTCCGCTTTGTATTTGTAAGAATCATACGAGTGCGATGTCTCGGAGCTTCGCGCGGAACAACAAATGGCCGGAGGTCTTAATTCAGATCGGATGTTACGGTTATTGCCGTCCGCTCTCCCCCTACCCCTCCCCGCACCCCTCACCCCCCACCCCCGCTAAGCTCCTCTTACATCCGCATTGGAGTACTTATCTGTCGGCTCGGCCCCGGGCGTCACATTATTGCCACTGTTAGTTGTGCCGCCGTGGTAAATATGCTACACATGTAAATATGCTTTTCCATTTGTTTAGCGTAGCTTCTTTGTAGTTTACCTGTATTAATGCTTTGTATTTTAAGGTAAATCCTATAATTTTTATTGTAAAAATGTGCATTAGCAGATGCCCGTGCAGTATGCAAAGGACATTCTTTTACCTGACTGCGCAACGGGGGAGGTTTCACACGTGGGTATTTATTAAGTCATTATACTGCAATATAATTGAAATTAAAGTACAATAAAGAAGTATAAAAATCAAGCGATAGAATAAATCATTTACAACACAGTCATTACACAACCTATAAAAAGGGGGAACATTTAAAAACGATGACAAAACGATGACATGTACAAAACACACAATCGCGTTCACCGCAATGTTCTGTGTGGAATCGCTTTATGTGTGTCGTAAATGCCGCCATAACCGCATCGCGGGCTATTGCCGCCCGCCGTCCCGCCCGCTATCCCGCCCGCCCGCTATCCCGCCCGCCCGCTATCCCGCCCGCCCGCTATTCCGCCCGCCCGCCATACCGCCTGTCATCCCGCCCGTCATCCGCGTACCATCCGCTCTTCGTAACGACACGATGTTTCAATTACTTTTCAATACACTTTTCTCAAAACATTATATAATGACAATGTCTTGAATGTTAATTTTAGCACACGCGTGTGATTTCTTCTTAATTTACCGCACAACTGACTGAAACAATTATAATATAAATCTTATTCATTAGAAAATCGTACTAAGGATACAAGGATATAGAGAAAGGAAAGCGTAGGCAAAGGCAAGGAGGAACAAGGAAAATGAGCGCAGGTTTTGTAATTTTATGTCGGATTCGAGTCACGCACTGCGCGAGCTTATTTCACCGATCTTTCATAATTATTATTGTAATCTTGTGCATTGTTATAATTGAAATGATAACACTGCGAGTTCTATTTATATATTACCAGTGGTAGATTCAATTGACGATTCAAAAGTATTTGTAAAAGTTTATTTGAATAAAAAACTATTCTTTTCTGTTATATTATATTCGATTCTATTCTATTATTAAGTATGTTAAACGTACAAAAATGTAGCTGTATAAAGGAGATATATAAAATTGGCCACATTTTAGAGTTTGTAACGGTTATGCTAAAATATGCAACAGGGGAGTAAGGCTTTAGAATATTTACCTCTTTTACTAAATTGTTCTGTAGAAAAAATTTTCATGCACAGATATTTAAAAAACACAACTATCTACATAGTTCATTTCTTTTATTTTCGCCACAACACTGCTATGAAAATCAATCAGACGATTAATTTGGTACCTATGATAACATACCTTTATCCATATTTAGCCAGCCAGAATTCACTTTTTTAACTTCTAAAGAGTTTGTACTGCATTCTCACTTTTTATTTAACGCTTGTGACTAAAATATATTACATAAATTAGCTTCTGCCCGCGGCGTCGCCCGCGTGAATTTCCGTTTTTCACAAATCCTGAGGGAATCGTGGATTTCCGGTTCCCGTTCTCGCTCCCTTTTCCAACCTTTATACCTACTTTTAAGGAAGTTTGCTATAGTAATCTACCTATAGTTATAGCTATAGATTTCGATTTTTTCAAAATCCCGAGGGAACTGTGGATTTTTCCAGGATAAAAAGTACAAACGCATGCAGATGCATGCAACTATTGTAATAATGTGCTACGTAAGCGTGACTTACCGAAGAACAGTCAGCGCTATCTATCGCGTTTTTGAAAGTATATATCTATTTTAGTGCCACAGGAATACTTTTCCAGGATAAAGAGTAGCCTAAGTATGTGTTAAATTCGGGCAGAATGTATCTCCATTCACACACACACAAAGTTTCGCCTTTATAATATTAGTGTGATTAAGGGCCTCTATAAGTTTGTACTCGTACAATAATAACTCGTCGGCAATGTTTTAGTGTGCAGCGATCGCTCGACGAGTGGGCACACCGCACAACGAGCCGCGTGTGGCGCGAGCGTTCAAAAGCTGTTTCCTCGGCTTTGTCACGCGCCGCATCCACGTTCACGTTATATATTATTTATTTATTTATTTATTTATTTATTTATTTATTTAAATCAATTAGAACGGCGCGCAGGCCACTTACTCTAATTAATTAAGTAAAAACATAAGAATAACAAAAAATAAAAAAGAGCACTGAAAAATAAATAGGTCATACAATCAGAATCACACTGACTTCTCACAAAACTCCAGACACGTTCGTATGATCACCTTCCATTCATCAGCAAACACATCTAACTCGGGTTTGAAACCGAGGACAGCATTGATCGCTGAGAGAGCGCGAGGGATAGGAGAGCGAGCACGCGCTACTGTACGCGCTCTGGGCACGGCAAACAGTTTGTGTCTCCTGACACGCCTGCCATCCGGTACTAATATCCGTGATAGTTGCTCGAGTAGCAAAGGACTATTAATCTTTCCGTGGAGGACTTTGAGCACCGTTGTGATCTGATCGAGCATCCTCCTCACTTCCAGTGAGTTATATTCTAGGCAGCCCAGGAGATACCTTGTGGGGTACACGAAAGGGTAGTATCCATAGGTACGCTTATATAGATGCCTGAGATAGGCCTTCTGAACTTTTTCTAAAATAAGTGCGTAGGTGCTTTCGTGGGGATTCCAAATGCACGCACTTGCTTCCAACCTACTGCGAATGAGAGTGTTATATAACAATTTGACTACATTGTTGTCACGGAAATCCTTTGCATTTCTTAACACAAAGCCGAGTCGCCTGAAAGACTCTTTTGCAACTGTTTTAATGTGAGCATGAAATGTGAGCCCCGGGTCGAATTCAACTCCCAAGTCTTTCATGACGCTAGTTCTAGCAATAGTTGTGCCATTAACTTTATAGTGAAAGATAATTGGGTGTTGCATCCGTCCAAAGCTCATCACATGACACTTGGAATAATTAAAGTCCATTTTGTTTGCTCTACTCCACTCACACAGCGCCTCAACGTCCCGCTGCAGAGCCAAACAGTCATCCTGGGTTTTAATTTCACTGTATAGCTTCAGGTCATCTGCATATAAGAGACATTTACCATGCTTAAGAACCGCGGAAATGTCGTTAACCATAAGTAAGAACAGCAATGGCCCAAGAATTGAACCTTGGCTTACACCGGAACGTGTGTGGTAATTTCGAGACTTATACAATCCTAATTTAACGAATTGTTGGCGGTCCCGTAGATAATCTGCAAGTAGGTTGAGAAGTCCAGGGGCAAATCCCACATGGCATAGTTTTGCCAGCAGTATATCATTATTAACTCTATCGAATGCTTTCTTGAAGTCAAAGTACAACACATCAACCTGACATCCACGATCCAAACGAGCAGAGATATATTCCGTTACCATCAATAAGTTGGTGTTAACAGATCTTTTCGTTCGAAAACCATGTTGCTCTTCGCAAAGTAGCTTTTCAACCTGGGTATAAGCATACTTATGGATAATACTCTCAAAAACTTTGGCTGGTGACGAGACTATTGCTATAGGACGATATTCCTCTACAGACATTTTGTTAGAGCTTTTTGGTATTGGTGTAACCCTCGAGGTCTTCCATTCCGGTGGATATAGGCCAGTTCCTAACGCTAAATTAAATATATGATAGAGTGGAAGACATAGGTACTTTTTACCACATTTCAGTATTTTCGGAGGAATGCAGTCAGGCCCTACGGAACTATTAGGTTTGAGTTTATTAATACCTGAGATAACGTCCTGTGGGGTAAAGCTTAAAATATGTATGCAGTTATTTACTCCTTTATCGTGCCTAAGTACATCTGCAGCACACAAATCGGGGACATCAGGTAAGAACACACTTGCAAAAAAGTCCGCAAAAGCTTCAGCAGCCTTAACACCTGTGAAGGTTTCTGCTTTGTACGTAACAGTAGGCTCGAACCCACCCTTGGTTCTCAGTGTTGAAATATGCCTATAAAATTGTTGTGGATCAGATTTTACTTTTTTTTCAATAGTGTGCGTGTATGTGATATAAGCATCTTGGCTTCGTTTTTTTAGATTAGCCCTAAGGTTTGAGAAGGCATCATAGTCGTCCACACTCCCTGATTTTTTCCAGGCTGTGTGTAATTTAAGTTTACGTTTTGTATCTCGGATAATTCTTGCATCAAACCACACTGGGAAACGTCTACTGAAAGTTTTTTCCCTG
The DNA here is from genome assembly GCA_920104075.1 of Melanargia galathea. Classification (NCBI taxonomy): domain Eukaryota; kingdom Metazoa; phylum Arthropoda; class Insecta; order Lepidoptera; family Nymphalidae; genus Melanargia; species Melanargia galathea. The sequence goes on along the minus strand of OV049874.1, from coordinate 20,171,419 downwards.
TGATGTTTAGGCATACAGGAGTCAAAAATACTATAAACTATATCATAAAAATATTGCGTTGCCAAGACAACGCTATTAGAACTTATTACCGTATCCCATGAAACTTCAGAGAGTAGTTGAATTAAAAGTTCAAAGTTACATTTTTTAAAGTTCCAGTCTTTTGATATATCTATGTTGCTAGGCTCAATCAGATCAGAACAACGCTCAACGAAAAGAGTGACGGCTATGTCCAGCGGAGGGTGATATGCATCAGGAGACACCATACCTTCCGTGGCTGCGACGGTCACTTCCTCAGTATCAAGGCTGTCCCGGATCAAAACGACGTCTAACACCCCTCCATGCAAGTTTCTGATTTCATTCTTCTCAATCAAATTGCAATATGATATAAAATAACAATAATAATTTCTAATATTTAAAGATGCACTATTTAAATTAAGGTCCCCTAGTATTAACACAAAACCTTTTAAGCTACTAATTACACTTTCAACTTTGGCAAACCATTGCATGTAATCGCCATCTGAGGCACTTGGTTTGATGTAAACGATCCAAACATATACAAACCGCCCGTGCCAAACGAAACTCGCACAGAGATCTTCACCGCAGTCTGTCTCAAGGTTCCGTTGCCGGTGCAGTATTAGTGGAGCACGTGCAGCTAATAAAACACCTCCACACGGTGTTTCTCTGTCACGACGTATAATGCTCCAGTCGTGAACTATTAATTCAGGATCTTCAACAGAGTCATCGAGAAAGGTTTCAGTAGCACCGACAAGGTCATAATCGAGCAGTGCCAAGCTGTTACGCCAGGTACTTAGCTTAGTTTTAAGGCCTCTGACGTTTTGGTAAAACACGTTGAGGCTTGACATTTTTTTAGGACTCTGCTGAGGATTCGCCACGAAAAGGCTGCTGATTTGCGAAGTAAGTGGAATTTCTGTAGTTTATCCATTCTTTTATCCGCGCATTGACCGGCCAGACATCAGCAGAGTAGCAGATTTCATAATAGGCCAGAGGTACTCCAATCTTGAAGGACTTATGACCTTTGGCCTTAAGCTCTCTAACAGTGCAAGTTCCAGATGGGCAGAGTTGTTGAAGGTGCTGGCGGATCTCATCTGCGTTAGACTCCATGTTCCATAAGTGCAAGTATTTGCGAGGTTCAACGGCTTTCAAATTCGTCGCAGACGGGGCGGCTGCTCCGCACAAAGAAGTGACTCGGGATCCACTGCGCCTCTTCACGACTTTTGTCCACTGCTGGTCATCTGAGATGAGCTCTATGCCTGGGCCTGGTACAGTTTCGCTTCTTTGAGATATGAGTAATTCCTTATCTTGATTTCTGTCTGTTTTTCTGTCTTTATCTTTGTTGAAATGGGAGCGAAGATCCAAGAGCTGATCCTCAGAAAAAGTGACGCGCTCGTGCAGCGTACGTAGGTCGCTCTTTAGTTGGTCATTTTCTAACTGGAGTTGATTATGTGAGATCCGCAGCTGCGAGAATTCTGATGATAAAGAGACATTATGATTCGCATCGTGAGTCGTGACGCGTGTATTCCGACATTCACACTCGATAAATTGTATTCCCGTTGACATCGATGTATTAGCTTTTCCGCAGGTATTATAATTTCTCTTATTTCAAACCGGTGGCAGAGTCGCTGCAAACAGACTTGTAGATTTTAATTTATTAATAATAATAATCTCCTATGCAGGATTCCGATTAGATCCTAACTAAATATAAAAGCTAATTTAAGACTGCTTTGAAACTGTTTTTAACATAGTTGTTTTTGAAGAACTCGGCTATGGGAACTTAGTGAGGAAACAATTCAAAGACTCGGGAGGGGTAGTTAGTGTAAGTGAGGGTCAATCTAATTACTCCCTCCCGATGTACAGAGGCCGGGGCGCTCCCTCTGCGCTCGTGATGACGCAACTGCTAACTACATTGCTGAAAGTTTGCGGATCACGCGCTGGGCTTAAGACGGATCTCGGTGAAAATAGTTCGCCAGGAGTGCATTATACAACTAATTACTATGTTTTATTATGCTCAGAATATTACGAGTAAATAAGAAGTTGTTTAAATGTTGAATGGAAGCAGGCGTTACTTTGCGGAATTCCATGATATACAATGAATATAAAATTATTTTGCTATAATCCGCTAACAGTGACAAATTTGTAGGCACAACACCACACAATCTTGTAGGCACAACACCACACAATCTTGTAGGCACAACACCACACAAATTCACCACAAAACAAACTCGACGATCGTTTCGCTCCGACACCGGAGCATCTTCAGGAGATGTCGACTTCACAACGGACGATTGCAAAGTGAGTTCGTGTCGAATGAGCGGTCTTATATATACTATCCCCGCTTAGTCATCTACCCTCCTTTCTCTTTCTCTCTGGCCACGCCCCCTAAATATGTTGAGCAACGGTGAAGATGACACATTTATTTGCTCATTCAGCAATTCGACACTTCTACCGCTGTGCCCAACTATTTCCAATTGTTCCAACACGCACAGTCTTAAACTTTTACAGCATGTGTGTAAAATTTCAAATGTATGACCCTCGTCTATCCTATGTCCACTATCCAAAAGATGTTTTGCGAAATGAGATCTTTGAGGCTGGTTGTTTCTAAAGGCAGCCATATGTTCTTTATATCGAGTTACAAAATTGCGCCCAGTTTGACCAACATATATAGCACTACATTCGGGGCACTTGAGTTTGTACACACCTGACTTTTGTCCATTATTTAATTTATCTTTACCATTACAAATTCTTCTGAGCGTATTATTTAGTAAAGTATATAGTAAAGATAAATTAAATAATGGACAAAAGTCAGGTGTGTACAAACTCAAGTGCCCCGAATGTAGTGCTATATATGTTGGTCAAACTGGGCGCAATTTTGTAACTCGATATAAAGAACATATGGCTGCCTTTAGAAACAACCAGCCTCAAAGATCTCATTTCGCAAAACATCTTTTGGATAGTGGACATAGGATAGACGAGGGTCATACATTTGAAATTTTACACACATGCTGTAAAAGTTTAAGACTGTGCGTGTTGGAACAATTGGAAATAGTTGGGCACAGCGGTAGAAGTGTCGAATTGCTGAATGAGCAAATAAATGTGTCATCTTCACCGTTGCTCAACATATTTAGGGGGCGTGGCCAGAGAGAAAGAGAAAGGAGGGTAGATGACTAAGCGGGGATAGTATATATAAGACCGCTCATTCGACACGAACTCACTTTGCAATCGTCCGTTGTGAAGTCGACATCTCCTGAAGATGCTCCGGTGTCGGAGCGAAACGATCGTCGAGTTTGTTTTGTGGTGAATTTGTGTGGTGTTGTGCCTACAAGATTGTGTGGTGTTGTGCCTACAAGATTGTGTGGTGTTGTGCCTACAAATTTGTCACTGTTAGCGGATTATAGCAAAATAATTTTATATTCATTGTAAGAAGTTGTTTACTCATCGTTGAAGATCGTAACCGCTTTCCATTAATCTGATAATGGTAGAGGTTTTATTAAAGATAGAGGATATCAAGGTAGTGGATTCTCCCATTCTTCCGTGTAGGGACACAACAAGAGTCTTCGAGTTGGATTAGGATGGCTCAACGTGCTCTCCAAAAAACGGAGAAAACGAAAAGGTTTAATTTGACCCTCCAAAGTCGGTCATCCATCCAGTTATTGACTCGAGTGAGCGTTGTTACAACATTGCCACAATTTGTTTTAAAAATAAATGAAATATCGTTAAAACAGTTTCAGTCAGTCATTCAACTTAAATTAATAACAAGTTATTATATTTATACTATTAAGCTGTATTATATTATTAAACTTTTCAATATAACTTTATGTACCATCTCATTAAAAAAAATGTAAAAATCTGCTCCGGAGCAAATTAAGGGGCCTTAAGAAAGCCACCCAATTTTTTCTATAAACATTTACGAAATTACACGAGTGAAAAACCTCGGAGAAGCCTTTTAGAATTTCACTAAGGGATTTGTGAAGTGGAGGCGAGCAAACGAAGGGGCGGATTTCATTACCTAATTGGCAACCGCTAATGAGATCCGAACAGTGCAAATATGCGTGACCTCGCAGCCGCTACACCCGCGCGCGCCGCAGGCGATGCTCATCACCTTAATCCACCACCACAACTACAGCCTTTTAACGTCCCACTGCTGGGCATAGGCCTGCAAAGAACCTGCAAGAAACTCGGCTGTTGCTCTTTTTTTTAAAATAACATTATAACAATTATTGTTATTAATGTACATGATTGAATATTAATAGGAATATATAAGTAGAGAAGTAGGAATAAAGAAATTGGTTAATCGGATACTTCGAACAAGAAAGCAAGCGCTCTTTCGTACGAAAATTCGAGAACAGCACATACCGCGATACCTCAGGGTTGCTGGTGATGTTTAACGTAAGAAGTCAGTACCTAGGCACAGAACGTGTCGGCCGGGCAGAGTGCAGGTCTCGTCGATAACAAAACAATAGCACAAGCGACGCATCGGCGGTCGCGTTTAATATCGCGAGTCGGAAGGATTTACCGTCCGGCGCGTTGGAGCGGCGCCAGCGCGCGATTAACTCGCGAGAAAAATTTATTAGCCTCTATACTATACCGTGCCGCGATATATGTACGACACGTTCACGATATATGCGATATATGTGGGTCGCTCCGATAACTTGCTTCCGGATAGGTGCTTTTACAATGCGTAATTCAAAGCTCCGATAGCACCTTTCCGCATAGCGATGCAATATTATTCATATTATTATTATGTTGTATCTTTTTCTCAATGAATTTCATGTAATATTTTTTGAACGTATTTACAGCATTGAAATAAGATAACAAAACATATGTATTTTTGAAACCCATAATGAAGTGTAGTGCACCTTGGTAGCCTATAACTTTATAATCTAACTAAGAACCTGCTCTGGAATTATAATATCTGTATAATACGAAAAACCGCATTGGAATCGGCCCAGTAGTTTTTAAGTTCATGAATGTAACAATCACATACAGCACGTCCTGAGATTTATACAAATACATTTTCGATTTCTCATTTAGATTAGATCATTCGATACGATTTGAATGGTATAGAGAATCAGGACAGAAAATCCAATCCTATGATAGATATATGTGCTTTTTCAATGTGCTTGCTCAATTTTGAATTCCTTTGAAAGCAGACAGTGCAGGCAGTTCCCTATGCAGGCGGCATGCGTCAGTCGGCCGTGTGATAGCGCCGGCCGATTCACCGCCTGAGCCGCGCCAGCGAAGGCCGATTGCACGGGAAAAATTAAAAAGCTGCGCCGGACTACCAACGCAGCTTAGCTTTAATACAGTTCCGACACTGTATGCACACTACATACCTATATGATTTCATGTGATTTTAGCGCGGTTCTAGATCACTTAAATAAACAGAAACTAGGGTAGATAATAAATGGTCGCACAGAATTTAGTTTTTCAAAATCATTTGTAGCGCAGAGTTCGAAATGAGAAATGTTTTGATACAAGACTTGTGTATCAAAGGCTCTCATTTGGTCGCGTATTTACGCTAACAAGTTTATGTGCACGTCGCTCCCTGATCAATGTATGGAGTATTCGCAACGGCGCGCGGCGTGCGAGCAATGCGGCTGTTGTCAAAAAACAAATAAAAATATTCAACTCGGCGTTACGTTGTATATTTTGAAATCCCGTCGTAGAGGCAAAGAATATTAAAATAGCCGCTACACCTTCCGATGGTCGAAACCACTCACAGGATGTCACACGCTCCGTTGCATAAAAGTTCAGTTTCTTAAATTGATAACCAAAATAGCTATCAGTTCTATGATATCACAACTACTTTATTTTTGGTTATCAACTGAATTCAACGTTTTTGAAGTTGATAGTGAATAGCCTTTCTGAAACCTAGCAACCATTACTTATCATAGATATACTGTTCAAATTGATGGATTACCTTCCATTAGTGCACAACTTTAAAATATACAGGTCTTTTAAAACAAAATTACAATTACTAGCTTCTTTCAAGATAAGACGCTGTAATAATGAAGTTGAAGTTGAAAAGCGCAAGCGTCGGCACAAGCCGACTCCCTGCGAACAGCACACAAGCTAGCGCAGTAACTAGCGAACTTTGTCGTCTGAGACTATTATTCCGAAGTCGGGAAAAAGCAGCTGTCAAAAGACTATTAGCGAGCTAAGCCGGGGGCAGTTACTAGTTAAGACAAGCACATCGGGGCGGAGGGCGGAAATTGGCTGGCGACTGTTTGCTAAAAACCTTCATCATCGTGAAATGAATTCGTAAAGAAAACTAATTACATAGAGATGATTTAAGTTTTGATTTCTTTTGTTTGAATATTTTTTAGCAATTACATCCTGTTTTTCTTCTTCGTCGACCAATAGATGTTCACTGCTGGACATAGATCTTTTGTCCTTTTTACTTGTTAGATCTAGTAGGAGATATGCAATACTGCGCTTTCCGATACAAAGTTGCCATTCCAGCACCTTAATACTCCATGTCTATCATTTCACCGAACTACCCATTACAATTTTAGTTTCGTAATCCGTTGAGCTATGTCGGTGACTCTGGTTTTGCTACGTTCATCATCATTTCTGATTTAATCACGTAAGAATCACCGAGCATAGCTGCTGAGAGCATAGCTGAGAGACTGTAAACTTTCTAATGGCCCACAGTTAGCGACTATGTCTCGAAACCGGGATGACACACTGGTAACACGCACTGTTCGAAGACTTTGGTCTTCAGGTACTGAGGGATTGTGGACGAGAAGACAACTCGAAGGGTTCCAGCTGCCAGTTCGAAAGCTGCCCCGCGGAGTTGGATTAGTAATTTTACATAAATAAATATAATTAATCGTTGCAGTCTCGTGCCACTCGTGCGTGGGTAAGTTGCGATTAAAATCTAAGCTATTTAATCAAGTTAGTATTTCTTTTGCTAAGTATGATGAAGAACGGTTAGGTTTGTTTCAGAACCATTTTTAATGGCGCAGGTACTGTAAGATACGTGAATCAAACTCAGCGGTCGGTTGCTAACTGACTTTATTCATCTACCTACACTATAAAGGCTGGACACCGTAATAATACACTACACATCTCTTTCCTATAAAAGCATTGTGTATAATCTCTAAACTTAACTAATTAAATCTTATTTTAAATCTGTCTACCCTTTTCCCTCCACCAATTTAACAACCACAAAAGATGAGTAACTTACAGTAGGTATAACTTAACTCCTTAGTATCTATTATTATTATTTTTTTTGTTTTAAAGTAAAAAAAAATATATAAAATGTTCAGTAAAAAAAAATACTTAAAACGAATTTCTTAATTCGCTCCATGAATGAACTGCCTCAATTGAAGTTTTTGAATGTATTAATAAAAGAAAACTAAGTACTAATAAGGACTATTGATGTTGCCTAATTCTCACTCCTTTTTAGCTCGCATCCGGCAAGCTCTCATGGGTCTTTCCCTCGGCACCACGGGTGATTCTACTGTCAGTTCGGGTATTGGTGAGGAGGAGGTAAGGGACAGCGGTTGCTGCGCTAGTGGCGATGACGTCAAAGTTGGCTCCCCGAACTCCCGAGAATCTGACTGATTAGAGGTCTCCGCGTCCTTATATTCTGAATAGGAGTCTTCGTGCATCCGATCCCGCTTCCGAGGTCGTTTGTCCACATAGTCCTCATTAACACTCACATTCGCGGATGACTGCGGTTCTGTTTCGAGATTCCATGAGAAACGGCTTTTCCGTAGTGGTATTATTTGATCGGTGTGTCTGCGACAAACGTTTCCCTTATGCAATAAAATTTTGTACGAAACCGGTCCCGTTTTTTCTATAACATCGCCTTCAACCCACTTACTGTCCTTTGTTGAATAACCTCGTGTTAATATTTTCTCACCGACCCCGAATGTTCTAACGACTCCTCCTGCTCTTCCTACTTGCTTGCTCTGCGTTTCTTGGACTATATCGGCCGTACTCGGCCGCATCGCATCTAACTTGTTCCGCAGCCGCCGGCCCAGTAACGCCACTGCGGGTTCCACTCCTGTCGTTGCGTGTGGACAGTTCCTGTACTGTAACAAAAATCGATTTAAGCTGGCGTGTATATCAACGCCCTCTAAAACGGCCTTTTTAATAGTTTTCTTTACCGTTTTAATCGAATTCTCTGCGGCTCCGTTCCCTTGCGGCCGATATGGTGAAGATCTAATATGTCTGATTACATTCTTGTTGCAAAATTCCCTAAATTCCGCGCTTTGAAAAGGAGGTCCTCCGTCCGTCACGAGCTGTTCAATAAGACCGAATCTGGCAAAAAGGCTACGAAAGAACTTGATCGTATCATAAGCGGAGGTACTACGTATCTGTTCCACTTCTAACCACTTGCTGTAAGCGTCGACTGCAACAATATAATATTTGCCGTGTATTTGGGCAAAATCTGCATGAAGTCGCTTCCAAGGTCCTGTTGGAAATTCCCATGGATGTAACGAAAACCGGTTTGTTATCTGTGAGCTGTAAACGAATCTCCTTTTTACATTCGCCTAGCTTATCCGTAAACACTGAAGGATATTCTATTTTTAACTCGTCAATGAACCGATCGCGGTAGTCGTTATCCTCCGCCTGTGATATGTTATTAATACATAGTTCGTTTATATTAAATTTTTGGATCCAACTTCTACCTAACAATGGTCGGCTACCGTTTTTAATTATGTATAATTGTAAATTTTCTTCGTAATGGTTATCAATAGTCGCGTTTACTAAAATAAACCCGATCGGTTCAATTCGTGAGCCTGAGTATGAACACAATTTAATATTATTTTTATGTATAGGGTAATTCGAAAACATCATTTTGTAACATTTTTCGCTAATAGCTGAAATCTTACTTCCCGTGTCTAATTCACATCTAAGCTGCTTACTGCCTATTTTAACATGCACGAAATATGGCTTGTCACCGCTCGAAACCGCACGTATATTATACATTTCACTTTCCGAATCATCACTCATAAAATTATGCCTCTTTTCGGTCGTTTTAATGGCCGATTTACACATGACTTTCAAATGGCCTCTGGCCTGGCACCGGTCACAGTTATAATTTTTATAACGACACTTATCTGCCCGATGCTGCCGCTGCCCGCACCGCCAGCAAGCCGGCGCGGCCCTGCCCCGGCTCGCGGCGGTGCCGCGCAGCGCGTGCAGGCCCTCGCCCGCCGCCGCGCCGCCGCCGCCAGCGCCGCTCGAGCCGGCCGCGCCCGCCGCCGTGCCGGACGCGCCGCTCGCCGTGCCTGCGCTGACCTCTTCTTTGATGCCGAATTCACCAGCAAATGCCCCGCTCATACTATTGCGGCCGCTCACTTTGTCTACGTGATTTTCAGCATTTTCTAAACTGAGAGCTAGCTCGACCGCTTTCGTGTAATTTAGTTTGGTCTCGACCAACAATCTCGCTTTGATGTCCGTGTTACGTAACCCCGTGAGCAGTTGTTCGCAGAGATTCTCCTCGAGATTTTGACCAAAGTTGCACTCTGTTGCTAAATGTTTCAACTGTTGTAAGAACTCGAGTATCGATTCTCCTGGCTTTTGTTTACGTTGACGAAATAATTCACGTTCCACATATATCGATCGCTTAGGTTCTAAATGATTTTTAACAATTTGGACTAATTCTTCAAAAGTTTTAGCCTCCGGCGTATCTGGTGCACATAAATCGCACATTAAATTATACGTGCGTTCGCCCACTAACGTCACCAACGTGGCAACTTTATGCGTAACTTTGATTTCATTAAGAACAATAAACTGTTCCACTCGGCGCACGTACAGTGACCACTTTCCACTATATAAATCAAATGGTTCTATTTTTCCGAAAGGCATTTTAAATTTTATGAACGTATCACACGCGTAAAACACATTAAAAAAAATTCCGAATCGTCGCCAGTGTAAGATACGTGAATCAAACTCAGCGGTCGGTTGCTAACTGACTTTATTCATCTACCTACACTATAAAGGCTGGACACCGTAATAATACACTACAGGTACAACAAATCAAAGTAAAGTAAATATAAATATTCATTACATCCAAAACTACACAATTTTTCGCGGCATGTTATTAATTAGTTCCAGTGGTTCATGGTTCATGGTTCACGAGGCAGAACTCCGCGAAAGTATTTTAGTTAAGTGCTGAAAATGGAGCCGTGGAATTTGTTCGCGTATTTGAGCAGCTCCATTATTATAATTGCTCCTCCCGATACTGCTGTGGATCACGGCACGCGCACGTGCCGGTAAGGGCTGAAATAAACAGAACGCGTGACGCAACGCAAGGTGGTGTAGGGGCGCCTCAAAGTTACCGCACCTAATTCGTCATAACGTGACTGACCAAGCCGATGCTCTCCGCGTTTGTCTATTTCTTAAATTAATTAATCTTTCTAAAATAAATTAGAGTTGTATGACTCGTTTTATTTATTTTTATTAGTTACATCAATTTCCCGTCTCCGATTAGTTCGTCAATTGGTAGAAGCTCCGCGTACCTAATAGCAAGTAGCAGCAACTAGATAAACATGTTCCTGCGAGCGCTCTCTACACAAACAAACAGACACGCGGATGGATTTATTGATGAGGACGCCGTGCTCTCAGTTGCCGCCTCGGTGTAATTTATGCTCGGAGCTAGTTGCCGAGATGTACATAAATATTGATATGGTAATCGAGATTGACGACCTCCAGGGCCAGATACCGCGTGGGTGGTTCGCGAGGAGTGTGTGTGAAATACACCAATTGAATCAATTCGTTTTCATTACTTAAGTCAATGAACCCTGTTAAGATAGAGTTAAACTTGTAAGATGAGCATGAAAGTTTCACTTTGAAAACTAAAAAAATTGGTTTAAAGTCGGTTTACGGATGATAATTTTACGTGATAGCGTCATAAGAAAACAAAGAGAAATAGATGCGTCACAAGCCGAACGTTTAGGCCGATCGTGCCTCTGTATCACTTATTCCGCGCTCTCGCTTGCACGCTTGGCTTAGGCGGAATGTAACAATGACTTATGCTTTTTCATGCGTGCAGCCGGCGCGGCGTTCATCGATAAGACGTTATCGCGTCAAAAATCGGTGGTCACTTGGACTTGGAGAAAACAGTTCTAGTCACGTGCTATTTTCTTAATTTAAGAGTGTTGATGTCGGGTCCATTTCTTTATAACCACTCCTTCCTTTGTCTCCGAGGTGTTCATTTTACAAAAAAAAATCACCTTCTTCCTCGTACGATGATTTTTATCAGCATTCCTTTGCAGTTAACTCATCACTACATAGTCACTACATAGTATAAAACAAAGTCGCTTTCTCTGTCCCTATATCCCTATGTCCCTATGTATGCTTAAATCTTTAAAACTACGCAACGGATTTTGATGCGGTTTTTTTTAATAAATAGAGTAATTCAAGAGGAAGGTTTGTAAGTAGAAAAATTGGACCCGGTAGGTGGCGCTAATAGCGGGCAGGACGACGTCTTCCGGGTCCGCTAGTAACAATATAAAATGGCAGATCCTAATTAACTGAAGCGTATTTAAAGGTAAATAATTAGTATTATAATAGTAACGGCGGGCAGTCAGGATAAAACGAAACATAAAGAGGCAGTCAATCAGCTCGACAGTGGTGGAGGAATTAGGCAGATTCAGCGTTTTTTAATTAAATTACAGCGGCGCGGATCACAGGCTTTGAGACGAGCTTTTTGAAATTATATAGCTATTGGAGTATTTTAGCGGCAGAGTGCGTGGAAAGTTTTTATGATTTACTTGATAAAAGCTAAAGGTAGAGTTTGATGTAGGCGACCGCGATGTGCGACCGCGATACGTGACAATAAACGCTTAGGTGACAATAAGTCGCTCGGTCGACAGCCGCGTGACTTAGCACTGCAGCCTAGCTGCTATTGCACGGCTAATTTGAATTCATCCTGGAAGTTGGTATTATGGTTCCTTTGTTGACGTAATTAAGTTGAAGTTGTAAAAGGCCTAAAAAATAGTGAAAACTTTGCAGTTGCTTAGTTAAAACTTAGTATGTATACGTATCATGTCTATTAATTATAATAATGTTAATTTTACTCATGGTAATCTCAGCGGACACTAGGAGATCACGTAGAAGATGTTACTGTGCACAATGTGTGCCACTCTCATAGTCCGATTCGATGGCAGCCCAATACAACCGGAGAGAGATCTGGATGAAAACCAACACTTAAATTGTTCTCTGAGGTGCTGAAAAATAACACCGGCAACTTCCCAACCCCTTGCTACTACCGATAACTTATTATCGACAGAAAAACCAAAACCGGATTCGAACCCGGGACGTTACGATTTGCAGCCGAATAAGCTAACCACTAGACCAATGTGGCAATCGCAGACGAATGTATTTTATAGGCGTGATGAATATGATGATTGAAATGAAGTACAGTTCTTCGTCTCAACCAATAGACGTCCACTGCTGGACATAGGTCTCTTGCAAGGATCGCCACAGAACACGATCTTGCGCCGCTTGTTTCCAGCGGCTGCCAGCGATTCGCTTGAGATCGTCTGTCCATCTAGTGGGGGTCTTCCCACGCTTCGTTTAGTACAGTTCATGTTAATCTGAAATTCCACCAGCTGACACTTGGTAGGTAGTTCTAGTTGTAGGATTTTTCAGGTTTAGTCAAAATATTCCACTAGCTCTCGGCATAATATTATATTTCGTGATTCGGATCTCCATCGTGACTGTTGAGGGTCCTGTTTAGAATGAATGAGTGAACGGTTGGCATGCCGCCTGCGGCTGCCTGCGACTGCCTGCGGCCGGCTGCGGCTGTGCGGCCGGCTGCGCGGTCGCCCGGTCACGCGTCGGTTTCATTACGTTATTGCGTTACACGCTAGTTAACCTAACTGCGTTTAACTCGGCTCCACCGCTCACTCGTATTTATGTTATTTGGGTCGAAGTTCGTTCTAATGATCTAACTTGTTTTGATGCCGACTTCATTAGCATTTAGTTACGGGTCAAAATATATCAAATACAATATTCTATATGGCGTAGGTATACAATAATTGCAATATATATTTTGTTAACTTATTTGTGATAAAACGTGAATAATTTTATTACACTAAATAACTTTTGAAAGTATTTATTTAGGTAACACAGGTGTTTCCACTAATAAATAAGATTAATTAATTTATTCGAGAATATTCAGAGCCCCCCTAATATCGTGAATAAAATTTTTGTCCCGTCGGTACACATACAACAGGACGTTAATAATTTATTAGTGTTCCCATCCGCCATCAATACAATCTATCTTCTATCTATATCTATAATATAATAAAACTGTAACAGATCCAATTCTGTACATTGAAGATATTTTGAAAATTTTTATTGGAGGGCACTCTATAATCGATACTGAAGCCAAAACTTTTTTCATTTTTGTCTGTCTGTCTGTCTGTCTGTCTGTCTGTATCTTGGCCGCGCATCACGCCGAAACTACTGAATGGATTCGAATGAAACTTGGTACGATTTGAGTTTATACTCCGAGGTAGGACATAGAATACTTTTTATCCCGAAATTCAGCACAGTTCCCTTGGGAGAGGGGATGAAAGTTAAAATGTGTATTTAGCTGTAATTCATTAACGCGTTGTTCGATTTCACTCATTCTTTTTTTGTTAGAAAGGTAGTACTTTATGTATTGTCCTGTAAATGTTTCAAGGTCATAGGTATTTTAGTTCAGAAATGACAGACATTAAAACGCTCAGTATTGGGTTCAAATAACTTGGGACCCGGATCTTTGAACGTACGGCTTATTTTAAACTGGTGTGCGTTTAAATTTATGTTTGTCGGTCTTTCTATTTACTCCAGCTAATCTCCGAAACGGCTGGATCGATTTTAATGGAACTTTCAATGTTATAACATAGGCTACATTTAGTTTAGGTACATAAAAGAATTATGGGATCCGTCATCCGATCCTATATAAAACCTATAAACACGCGAACGAAGTCGCGGGGGTCAGTTAGTAATTTAATATTTGTGGTATCGTTAACCAAATTGACAAAAATATATTTGTGGGCAGTTAGGAACAAAACTAAGAAGTGCAATGGGGGCAGCTTTGCGGAGAGGGGAACTCTTTTTTGCTTCTTTGCAATAAATACTAATATGCTTAGTAAGTACGTCATATTAATAACGGGAAGACTACGTCAAGCACGAACTCTTGACTGTGAAAGTTTCCTCTTCGTTAGGAATAGTTCACCTCGCCATTTTCACGAATAATTATTTTCTCATGAATATTCAACTAGATACTACGTCTAGTAGGGTGTATTGAGGTGCCTACTACCTTCTTGAATTTGAATCGCCCCTCTTTTTTACCCAGGGGGATAGCGTTGCGAAGTCTTTGTCTCTATTGTTTGTGTTTAATTGTCTCCGAAAGCTTTGATTGGGAAAAAATATTCCACTCTTCATGAATGAGTGTCTTTTTGTGAAGTTATAATTAATTTTCCTGTCTTAGACATTCCGTTTCTCCTATCCTTGTTGAGACGTGTATGGCCAAGTTACTGACTGCTTGACCATATAGTTGGCGTTCATTATAAATGGATTCTTACGTCTTAGCTTTTACCCTTGGCTTGTTTTGTGGGCATTTTAGATACCATGAATCAATTTTTAAAAATAGTGCGATATATAAGATTGATTGCATGCCAACTAATTAACAATTTAATATTATTAAACCTGATTTCATCATAATATTTTTAGCACTAAAATCTAAGTGTTAATTTTAAATCACGTTCTCTCAGCTGTAGCGACATGATGTAAATCTGCTGAAAAGGCGTTGAAGCGTCGGTAGTGGTTCTCTGTTGAATGATCTAGTAATACTAATGATTTCACTAGACAACCATAGAAATACGTAACTTACTCCTCTTAAATGATTTATTTTTTATACAGACACAAAAATGCTAACAAGAAAAAAGCAAATATTGGGATTGCAAACTGCGTATCTACCTAAATGAAGCATTGTTTGAACATTCCGCGTATCTCGACATCATACAAACAATAAATCCGGCTAACTCGGCTAACCCAACTAACCAGCTCGCTTCGCTCAGGCGCAAAGCTTTTCAAAATTGCTTGTTTTTGCAACAAAAATATATAGAATACTACTCTTGATACTCCACTCCACTCTGGCGCGATTCAATTATAAATGTGAGCGTTTCATGTCATCATGATCAACCCATTACCGGCTCACTACAGAGCACGGGTCTCCTCTCAGAGTATTGAGAAGGGTTTTGGCCATAGTCTACCACGCTGGCCAAGCGGATTGGCAGACTTCACACACCTTTGAGAACGTTATGGAGAACTCTCAGGCATGTAGGTTTCCTCACGATGTTTTCCTTCACCGTTAAAGCAAGTGAGATTTAAATACTTAAAACGCACATAACTCCGAAAAGTTAGAGGTGCGTGCCCCGGGATCGAACCCACGACCTCCGATTAGAAGTCGGTCGTCCTAACCACTAGGCTATCACAGCTTTTTCATGTAAAAGCTTTATATTTTTAGAACCATTTGTTAAAATTTTGGCTGCGAACTGGAAATATAACCACGGCTATACATAAAGTTGGTAATTTTATCCTCATGGGTAGCAGAGAGCTACTCAGAGATTTGCAAAGGATTATACGTTTGTCTCAGATATCATTTCCTGTGACAGTTTATGCAGCGCTCATAGTTTTAGTTCATTTTATGATACAATAATAAAAGCAAATATTAGCGTCTAAAAAATAACTGCAACAATTATTGTTAATGCAAATAACATTAATAGTAATATTACAATCACAAGTTTAGTCTTCTTTTTATTATCGTAAAAAAATATTGTGTTGAAATCATAAACGTAAAATAACTCGTGTTTTTTTTTCATGAATATGGTTATTTTACCTCAAGTCTCTTGAAATAAAATTGCAACGATCGTAAAGGGCGGCCGCTTCCTAAATTAACTCGCATCAAAGGCAGGTGCCACAAAGTGGGAGCAAATAAAGAAACAGACATCAAAGAGACCGACCCAGTGTATGTGTTACTACACTCTTCCTTCCTCCTTATCTCGACGTTTATTAAGTGAGAGCTGTGTGTGGCCAAACACTGATGATACTTTTTTCTCTAACTGCCTTAGAAATTTCACACTTTATATTCTGAATGTAAATATTTAGAAACTATTTTATATTCTGGTAATTGTAGAATATACTTAAGTTATTAATTCTTTGTTATTAATATGAATGAATTTAACTTCGCTACTTTTGATTATCTATGATTCTGTTCATGTTCTAATAGGTATTTAGAATAGTTCCTTAAAAAATGTATAGGAATATAATATTACTTTACAGTAGCGAGAAACACAAGAGTGTTCAGTTATTTGTTAATGTATTATTTTGATAGCGCACGCTGCACAGTTATTACTGGCCGTAACTCGTAAGCAGTGGCCGAAATTGGCCATGATTCATGTAATTATACGTCCGTGCTGGCCGATACACCGAGACGGCTGTTCTATGTAGATTTTATAGATGTACAAGTAGCGTTAGCATAAACATAAAGATGGGTTGGCGTGCGGGGCTGCATTAAGGGCGATGAAACCGAGCCTGCACGGAGGAAACTACCATTTTTTTTGGGTTCGGTATTATTTCCCCGATGAAAACACGCACTTGTACATCAAAGAACACTTAATAGCTCTATAAAGGTGCGTCCAGACTTGAACATTTCACCGAACCGAACAGCGAACATTTCGGCGAACTTGTTACGCTCAATGTGGACGGCGCGCTTGGAGCGCTTGAGATGGGTTAATGCGTAACAGTTCGGCGAAACTTTCGCCGAACTGTTACCCAGTAACCCATCTCAAGCGCTCCAAGCGCGCCGTCCACATTGAGCGTAACAAGTTCGCCGAAATGTTCGCTGTTCGGTTCGGTGAAATGTTCAAGTCTGGACGCACCTTTAAAGAACGACCGCTGTGGTGCAGCGCGGCTTGCTGTACGCTTTATAAGGGTCCGAGTTCGATTCCCAGCCTAGGAGTTCATCAAAATTAGATATTTTAAATACATATACTAGATTTTGGTCGCGACTCCATCTGTGTGGTGTTAAGTTTTCAAAAATTTCGCGGAATTCCTTTACTTTTCCGGGATAAAAAGTATTCTATATCATATTCTAGAGTCTACACAAACCATTAGCAAACTGGGCAAGCCATCGATGACTATCGGCCAGACAGTCCTACAGGGGAGTCTCTACAGCGCGTTGGACTGACGATATAAAAAAGGTGTCGGGAAGCGGTTGAATGAGGAAGGCTGAGTACAAGGTGTGATGGCACTCATAAGAGATGGCCTATATCCACGGGCTGGACTGTCAATGATGATGAAACAGAAAGTCTGTGTGAAATATTAAATGATAAATTGTAAGATCACTTTATAACCCAACAAATACTGACCCAGTGTCAGCCAGTGACAGCGTCGCTCGCCGCATATTAAGGCGACGCCCGCAAAGCTCGCGGGCGACCGCGGCCGGCGTGCGGCGGGACCCGCAAGCAGCCGCGCACTCCGCGGGAGTAAATCGCGCCGTGAGTTTTGCTCTCGACATTTCCATGTATTTCGCGATCGTACGAGTGTTGCGGGCCCGCAACCGCGGCGGGCGCGGGTGCAAACCGCTCCGTGAGTTCTTACGCTAAATGTTGTCAATTTCAAAGTGGCGTCATTGATTCCACTTTCCGGTACGGGGTCAGATAAGTTTGCAGGAGTAAGTTTACAATTTATTTGTCACACAACAGTGTTCCACATATGCGCAAGTCTATAATTCATTTGTTTGTAACTGACTATTAATTATGTACATTGCTATTTCCAATGACAGACAGCAAATCATTCTTACGAAGGAAATATTGGCATATTGCTTATTTGAATCCCCGTATACAGCCGAGTCACGGGGTTCAGGCCTCACCCTGGGAACTTTAGCTATGTTTCCGCGCTCGGGCCACGCCTCGTGTTATCGCTCTACAGCATACTAACTTTAGTCCGCCGATTTGACCGCGTGTAATTCAGATCGAACTGTGTCTCGAGTTCTAGTGTACTGATTTTGATCAGTATTCAAATTGCGTCTCAATCGTTCTCCAGCCTTCCCGGCCCAGCTTAACGTGAGTAGGGCTACCCATTCTATACTCTAAACCTGATATTTTATTCATAAAACGCATTCATGATTTAAATCCTTCCTAAAATATTCTATATGTGGGAATCGCAATCCACTTAGAAGTTTAGAAGTTACGAGCGAATAAATCTTTATGAGCGATTCGCAACTTTGTAGTCTTTGAGCAGATGAGATTCAAATTTCATACAAGTTCTCGCTTTGACCAACAGAATCACCCACTTAGTACTTCGCACGCTGTACCTGTTTCTAGAGTCCACCGATTTTGTTTAAAGTTTGTGCAGCAATGTTATGCTTTCGTCTGAGTGTCTCAATTAGTTTTAGATTAATACACGCACAGACAAATGAATAGACAGACTTTAACAGTTTCATTGGAGTAGATATATAACTTAGTTTAACACGGCATAACTTCGACTACCTAATGGGCATAGCTTTCAACGGAATTACATGGTCGCTTAGTGTGGAATAAGTGATTGCTTTATTTACGCTTTTATTGGCTTACTTTAGGGCAGTATTAGCATAAAATAAAAATGTATTGAGGTTTACTGGTACTTTGCAATATTAACGCCAATCCATTGCTTGAATAATAAAATAAGGTTGTATAATTCTAAAATAGGTAAAGATATAAAACAGCGTATTCTGAGAACTAATTCGAGCCAGCTACGATACAATCATGATGTCTAAAGATGATTAGGAAAGCGTTTGGATAACTGGTAGTAGTCCCTGACAACTATAAGTCACTAACAACTTTACCAGAACCAATTATTTATTTTATTAGTAATTTTTTTAATTTGTCTCAACGGGAAGAGAAACAATAAGTTTTCTAATTATGATTTTCGTAATCTTGTTTGTTCCAAGAAGTAATTAAACATGAATTGCAGGCATGTAATTTGAATTGACGTTTAATCAACTATTTGCACGTATAACTAGTCAATTTCCGCATACACTATGTATGTACATTGTACATAGAGCAATTTGGGTTCTGATTGAATAGCTCTCCCGATCATAATGATGAGCTATTGACCGATATAACGCGGCTCGAATATTCCAATTACTTCTGCCGCTAACTGCTTGTATGACAATTATAATTTAGCCATGACGGAACGCAGATTATTTTTATGTACGTTTAAGATAAAATATAGTTTTTGAAAAAGTTTCCATTTTCCTTAAAACTTTGATGCAGTACTTTGCATTAAACAGACACAAAACTATAACTTCAGACACTGAAGAAATTGTTTTGAACTTAAAATTGGGTTGTAAAACTGTTGTTATAGGTGGTTGAAATGAGTAAGTTAAAGGCTGGGTTTTAAAAATATTTATGTTCATAATTTTTTTTAAATATTTATGAGGTTAAACAATTTAGTACTAATTCTTATATGTATCATTCAAGTGACGTGACGACCTCCCTGGCGCAGTCACGTGGTGAGCGCTGTGGTCTTATAAGTGGGAGGTCCTGGGTTCGATTCCCGGCAGGGGCAATTTGAGATTTTATAATTTCTAAATTGTCTCTGGTCTGGTCTGGTGGGACCTGGTGGGTGATATTAAGCCATGGCTGGTTACCACCCTACCGGCAAAGCCGTGCCGCCAAGCGATTTAACGTTCCGGTACGATGCCGTGTAGAAACCAATCAGGGGTATGCATACCTCTTCCAAGTCAGCCCGCTTCCATCTTAGACTGCATCATCACTTACCATTAGGTGAGGTTGCAGTCAAGGGCTAACTTGTAGTTGAATCTATACTACTAATAAATAAAATTGAAGTGTCTGTCTGTAATATTGAAATAACTACCTCATATTAAGCTCATATGGTTATTTGAACGATACTATAACCGAATCACACGTTTTTTAAATTTTTGTCTGTCTGTCTGTCTGTCTGTCTGTCTGTCTGTCTGTCTGTCTGTCTGTCTGTCTGTCTGTCTGTCTGTCTGTCTGTCTGTTTGAACGGGCTAATCTTTGGAACGGCTGAACCGATTTTGACGGGACTTTCACATACAAGTAGAGAATTAACCAGGGAGTAACATAGGCTACTTTTTTAACCGACTTTCAAAAAAGGAGGAGTTGTGTTTTTCTACCTATGTACACCGATATCTCCGAGATTTCTGAACCGATTTGCGTAATTTTTTTTAATCGATAGAGAAACATTGCGATACTGTCCTACAAAAAATTTGGATTCCAACTCCTTAATCCTGATGCTGTAGGGGATCTGATCCCCAAAACTAATGGGATTTAGGCACTGTCGGTTATTTAAATTGATATTGGGGATACCAATTAAAGACTTTATTGTTGAATGACCTCGAGTAGGTACATGTCCAACTCCTCAACCCTGATGCTGTAAGGAATTGCATTCCGAAATCGTAAGGATCCCACGGAATTTTTCCGTTTTGTGGACGGGTTACTACTTACTACAGATATTCTGGAATATCAAAGTTCCCACGAGATTTTTACAAACCTAAATACACACGGGCGAAGCCGTGGGCATCATCTAGTAAAAAATAAAAAAACGTATCTTGTCCTCGTTGTCAACCGATAGACGGCCACTGCTGGGCATTGGGCTCTTGTTGGGACTTTCACACGTGTGGACTTGCGTTGCTCGCTTGTGTTCAGCGGATCCCTACACCTCGTCTGACGTCATCTATTTACACACTGAGGGACCTAACTCCAATAATCTTGGGACCCCAACGTCTATCGATTCTTCAACCTACGTGTCCCACTCATCACCATTTCAGCTTAGCAACCCATTGAACTTTGGTTGGTGAAGAAGAACAACCTTCTTCGGATCTCTTCACTTCGATTTCTATCAAACTATCTAAAATTCAATTGAAACAGAAGTGGATAAAGACATATCTCAATACGAGCAACTAGCTTTAATTCGGTTTGTTAAATCTCGCGGGAACCCTTTGTTTCCCTTGAATAAAATTATCCTATGTCACTCTTTAAGTCCTCAACTATATCAGTGTAAAACTTCAATCCATATAGCTCAGTTGCGACTTAACACAAACAAAGAAATTTTTGTATTAATATTATATTAGTAGAGATATACCAGCCATAGTGTTAGGTAACAGGCTGTAGTATAATGCACTTCTCTAATGAAATACTGCATGCGCCATTCTAAATCAGAAATTATTAATCGTCTAAATATAGATCGAAAATCTATATAGGTCACGACATTTGAGTGGAGCCGGCCGCGGCGCGCTCGTCGCGTGTACAAGGGGCGCTCTCTTCACAGTCCAGAGCGTCTAAATGCCATCCGATTCTTTTCTAAAGACGTATTAAATGGCGGACCTTTTCATACTAATACGTTTTTAGGACTGCCGTTTTGCAGATTTGAATTAAACGAAATGTAAGAGCCAGACTCGAATATACTTGTACAATATGACTTAAAAAAAATTTAAGGTTGGCCGTCTATTGGCAGCTAACTATCGCGCCTCCAATTGGTTCATTTATTTGATTTTACTGTAGGTACGAACTTCGGTCCTCGAAGTTTCATTAGTAGCTCGTGCGTCCACTCAATTGCTTGAGTAACGCAATATGCATAAAAATCAAGTGTGAAATAATCTTATCAAATTAGTGTAATGTCATCGGTCCTCGATAAATTTACAAAGTTTGAATGAAATCTGACTGTTTAAAGTGGGTTAAAATCGCGCCCAAGAGAGTCGGTTACAAACATACAAACATACAGATGAAGCTAATAAAAAGCGTGTAAAAATTACTCGCTTCGCAACCAATAGCTAAGGCAACAAAATTTGGAATGCCTTAAAATCTGTTAGGTTCCGTCCTAGTTACTTGCAGCCAGCTACAGTGACGATTTGGTTCAATCTTGTTGCTTCGTAGCTAATATTCAAAGAAAAACAACAAAATATTATGTCGCGTTAGCGACAGGGTAGTAGCTCGTGCACCTAATTTGCAAATGAAACTGTAATCAAGTGCTGAATGTAGGGTCCTGCAGTAATCGGTACGCAAGTGACGTTTGGGAAAATGACAATCGCCAGTGAAAGGCTGGTTGGTGTTGGTAAAAGTTCATAAGTTCATAAGTTGCTGGCCCAGTGTAAACTTGGAACAAACACTATAGTGACAGAGATGACCATACAGTGTATTTTTTTAACTTTGTATATTTCTCGCTTATACTTGCTTCATGAAATAGAAAAATATTCTATATTCTCTCCGTAAAAAAAAGTATTCAAGTTGCAAATTCAAATTTCAAGATGTTTTATTTCGTGAGTCGTGCTATTTCCGTCCCCAGTCGCAACATGTCGAACTGATAGCGCGTCGCGTCGCGGGAAGTTGGTCAAGTGGCGGCCGCGGGCGCTCGTTACTGTTCCGTTCGTCTGTCTATATTGTGTCTATACCACTACACTCCGCAGCTCTCTCTTCAAGACGATGCTCGAGCACCGGACCGAGGTGTGTATTTACTATGCACCGTGCTCTAGTAGTTTTATACACTAATTTGTGTTAGACCGTTGAATCCGTTCAGATGATACAGCATGAACCATTTGAAGACTTCGAAAGCTTCTTCTTTACGAAGCAGAGTCAGATTCAGTGGTTGATTTTTTTTTCTCGAAATTGGATTCTTAAAAGTATCATCAATTAAATGAATGTGTTGTTAGTGAATGGCCACAGTGAGTTAACAAATGTCTGCTTTATCACTGGCCATTAGTCCTGACCGGTGCGTTATGCAAATGTTCCGGGCGGTGGCGTGTCGCGGGACGCGCGTCGCGCGACACTTCCGTAGGAAGTCCCCGCGTCGTATTCGCATCACCGCGGGGAAAAAGGCTAGAGAAAGTCGCGCCACACACCGACGACTAACCTGTTGTCCTAAGTGAACGGCAAACGCATTGCGACGCGATACGACTCCATAGAGAATGATACACTTATCTACGCGACAACGCAGGCCACGTGAAAGTGCTACTGTTTGATATTTTCGTGTCGAGTTATATTACGTCGCGTATTCGCATTTGTAGTTCACTTAGGACAACTGGTTACAGCGATAAAATACCCCCAACACTTCATTCAAGCGTAGCAACTACTGGCAAAGACAACGCTAACAAAAACTCCCAACCCGTTTTTGTCTAACTTACCAAGTTACATAAAGACAAGTTGGGATAATAATGTCTACCGACCATCCCGACCTATTTTCACTAAACTATAAATGCTTTTAAATACCTATCTCTCATAAGACAGGAGGCCTGCCCAGCTGTGGAACAGCAGTACAGTACAGTGGTAGTGGAATAGCGCCAAATTTAAGCCACGAGTCACGACAGCATATCTCAACGGAAGCGGAGAGTAGTCAAATACGCAGGAGATCTTGTAGTGCACAAATGTGTGTGAAACACAGGTGCACTCTCTATTCCCTCAGTCTCAAAGCCAAGCCAATTCAACTGGAGAGAAAACCAATCGAATAGCGTGACGCGCTCTCCGAAAAGTTTTTGGCAGGAAAAGCTGATAAGTTTTTCGATCAGATTCGAGACTGAAGCCCGAGATTTCATGACCTTATAAATAAACTAACCACTAACCCAACGAGACAGTCAATACGAATAAATAAATTATAATGAAGTGTCTCGTAATGAAGTGATTTCGAAATATCTGCCTCTTACCAAAGTTATATATTGAGATTTTATTGGAATGATAGCACAAACTAAACTCACCTTTTAAAAATGTTGGTCTGTCTGTCTGCTTTTTCGGTTAAGTGGCTTAAACAATTTTGACAACTTTGATGGACAGGCAGAAGAGTATACGAAGCGTATTTTAGGCAACTATCTACGTCTGTATTTTTTGTGTGTATATTATTACGCCATATCATCGCCGATTGTGAATTGATTCAAATGATTCTTTTTTTATTGAATAGGTGGTTCAACAGTAGTTTCATTTAAATTTAAAGAGCCTTTAAGAGAAAAATTTACACCTCTAAAGGTGGGAAATTCGATAATGAATTACGTTTATGAATTTATGTGGTGTAAAGTCAGTTTAAAAATATTTTTTTTTGTATCTAATATATATTATATATAAGTTTATTATCTTTTTTAATCAATTTTTTATAACCTAAATTCACGCAGGCAAAGGTCACCAACTATTTCAAAATAAAAACCATCTTAATATATAAAAAAGGCTAAAAGGTTTGTTTGCTATATTATCGTGCTCTTAAGGCAAAACGTTTTAAAACAAAAAGTCCCCAGTGCTATTTCATTCTTAAGTGCAACCAATGTCTAGAATATTGTCGTAAGCTACCTGCATCATATTACCATACACTTATAGCACATTTCGCTGACACTACAAATCATAAAGTGTGGTAATTTATTGAATTCTAAAAAAGCTCCTTGTGTTTCATTTTTAGAGTTCATTTTATGCTGCTTTACGTGTAACTTTAGAGTTTCAATTGGATAGAAGTCCATAAAAAATATTCATAAGTACTCGTATCAATGGTATAGAATAGTCAAGCGATTATAATTCTTATATGTTAGCTAATACAGTTGAAAATATATAACAGTAAATTTTAATATCATGATAATAAATGTAAGGATCAACACAAGAGAACATGTTTCCTAAGTGCCCTATAACTTTGTAATGCCTTTACTTTGTCACGAGAGTGCAAAAAGTGCAAGCTTTAACGTTATCTCGTTGACTGACATTATTGATAGAGGAATTCTCGCACATTGCTTCAGTCCTTTTGTTTAATTATCGTGAAGCATTAACACGCAGTTCAGTTATAAAAGAATTATTTATAGAAACGTATAAGTATCAAAATTATTTAAGTGCACAGAAAAATGACCGAATTTCAGCGCAGTAAAATAAGTAAAGGTAATGGTAATACATTCGATCGCAACAAAAGCATACAAATAATAGTTTATCAATCATATAGGCAGCGTTAGCCGCATATTAGGAAAATGCTGTGAGAATTTTCCTAATATGCGACTAGTGACTGTGCAATTAGACTAGCTTCAGCCCGCGGCTTTGCCCGCGTGAATTTCGGTTTTCACAAATCCTGAGGGAACCATGGATTTCCAGTTCCCGTTCCCGCCCTTTTTCCAACCTTTTTACCTACTTTCAAGAAAGTTTGCAATAGTAATCTACCTATAGCTATAGATTTCAGTTTTTTTTAAATCCCGCGGGAACTGTGGATTTTTTCAATATAAAAAGTAGCCTACGTGTTAATTCTGGGCATAATCTATCTCCATTTTAACAGTTAAATTAGTTTAGTAGTTGCGATGTTATAGAATGACTAACAAACATCCAAACATCCGCACATCCACACTTTCACATTTATAATAAGTATTAAGTAGTAGGATTATTTTCTCTTATCACGGTTTTATTATCAACTAGCTGATGCCAATGACTTCGTTCGCTTAGATTCTTATAAATCTCATTGCCTATTTAACCCACTTGGGGGTGGAATTTCCAAAAATCCTGAAACACGTAATTCTTTATTTTTAGCAAGCTAAGGAAAACAAATGAATGAAGCTATTCTCGAAACTGCAAGCAGCGAGGACGTTATTCGTTTCTATATGTTTTTCTGTCGCTCGGCGACCGATTAATTGACAAGGCTGTAGCCCTGCGGCTAACAACAAGCCCGATCGCCGATCGCCGATCGCCGGAGGAAAAGTGCTTTGATTGTGGTTAAGTTGATATTTATTGAAAGCGATTTTCCGATTCACTCGTTCGCAATTAAACTGCACACGGTCAATTTGACAGCGATTTTTTCTGAGAGAGATGCCGCGCGGCTCGGTACTATTTCGCTGTGGCACCAAATATACTGCGTCTTTGTACACCGTATTATTCATTGCTGAGGGCTCTGACCCCTTTCCATTAAACAAATAAGAGAGGACCTTTTTCGGGATACAGATAGAATGCGGTGGGTTCCCAAATCCTTCCGCATTATTAAGTAAGATTGCGGAATTTCGATTCTTAGCATAAACAATTATTACTAGGTATAAATAAATAAATAAAATAAATAGCCATTTAATCCCAAATAATTACACATTACAATAGAACATAAGCAGCAAAAAAAAAAAATGTTAATTTACAATTATTATATATGTATGTCTATTAATTATTTGTAACTATGTCAATTAAATTAATGTCATAATGCATCTACTTTGAATTAATAATATTCTAATTTTTAATTTAATTTTATTCTAAATTTTGGGTACCCATTTTTGGGTAAAGGCCTCCTCCATCGTGCTCCATAGCTTCCTATCCATGGCGAGCCTCGTCCATGTGAGCCCTGCGACATCTTCTATATCGTCCCTCCAGCGAGCTCGCGGTCTGCCTCGTGGCCGGGCGTGGTCGCGCGGCCTCTGCCTCGTGGCCGGGCGTGGTCGCGCGGCCTCTGCCTCGTGGCCGGGCGTGGTCGCGCGGCGCCCAGTGTAACACTCGCTCGCTCCACCGGCCGTCTCTAGTCCGTGCCACGTGGCCTGCCCATCGCCATTTAAGCTTGCAAGCGAGTTCTGCAGCATCTATCACTTTTGTTTTATTCCGGATGTCTTGGTTTTTTTGACGGTCACTTAATTTTATTCCTAACATGCTCCTTTCGGTCGCTCGTTGGAACACTTGTATTTTTTTTGTATTTTTTTTCCAAATCCTTCCGCATTATTAAGTAAGAGTGCGGAATTTCGATTCTTAGCATAAACAATTATTACTAGGTACTAGGTATATGTTAGATATAATAACTGGGAACTCAAACTCAAAAAAACTCAAATTCAAAATAAACTTTATTGAAAATTGGTACACTGTACATTTTTGAACGTCAATTTAAGGACAGTTGATGGTGATAATTACTTTACTTACGGAAACTCAAAATTAAAACTATGAGGGTTCCAAACGCGGCCTGGTCTGAGAAGAGCCCACAACAAACTCAGCCATGTTTATTTTTTTATTATCACCATCTTACAATATGGTATAGCCATAGAAATGATTTGAATGAACTAGGGCTTAATGTACTTTCCGAGACAGGAAAAACTCGAAACGGTCCATATAACGGTTTGTTTGTTTTCTCTTCACCAAAACCACTTGAGAAAACAAGATACAAACCTTCGCAATTCGATCTAGGACGCGAGATTCAATTTGATCTAAATTTCACACGCGTGAAGCCTAGGGCATAGGCTATATATTTTAATAATGTGTTTTATATGTAAAATGGTAAAATAAACCACTCAACATAATTATGTTTACGGAGCTCGTAGCGCCGTAGCCGTCGTAGCGCCGCTACGTCATCGCTACGACAACCTACTAAATTACAATTTAACTATGTTAGTTTTACAATCTTAGCATACAACTTTATTGCATGTTGCGAATTTCTCTGCTTTATATGAGTTGAATGAAAACTTACAGTATTTTTAGAATTATAATGTATAGGGCTAAATGTCGGCTACCTGTTCAAACTACAATAGCGTAACGGGTTTAAAAACCACTACTTACTTGCCTCTAACTAGTAATTTAAACGTCTCGTGCATTTATTTTGAGCGTAACATCTGACGTATGTATGACGCAGAAAAAAATAATTACAATCTCACACAGAGGAAGACGCTCTTTGAGTACAAAGTAAAATAGACCCCGATATTGAAGTGTATTGCTATCATTTCCCCTGTCACTACCAGGTGGACCGCGCGCTGGTAGCGAGCACGTGCCGCTGGCAGTGGGCCCTCGACCCCTCCCACCCCTCCCGCCCCCCCCACGTCCCTCGCTCCTTAGCCCTCCTTTATTTGTCCTTCGTCAAACAACAAGAAGGCTCAGGGTCACTCAGCGGGCGATGGAGAGAGCTATGCTCGGAGTATCCCTGCGGGATCAAATCAGAAATGAGGAGATCCGCAGGAGAACCAGAGTTACCGACATAGCTCATCGAGTCGCGAAACTGAAGTGGCAATGGGCGGGGCACATTGCTAGAAGAACCGATGGACGTTGGGGTCCCAAGGTGCTTTAATGGCGACCTCGCACCAGTAAACGAAGCGTTGGTAGACCCCCGACCCGATGGACAGACGATCTCAAGCGAATCGCTGGCAGCCGCTGGAGTCAGGCGGCACAAGATCGTGTTCTGTGGCGATCCTTGCAAGAGACCTATGTCCAGCAGTGGACGTCTATTGGTTGAGACGACGACGACGACGACGAAACAACACTTAATTGTCTTCTTATTCCGGCACAGTTAAATTTAAGATTAGCATTATTACTAGCGTTTGCTCTTCTTCGTGCACGGGAAAGGGTCATAAGTCTAAATTATTAAATTTCATGTAGGTACATTTAATTCATAGCCCCACAAAAGATTTAAAGTTATAACTTGGATTCTAGTTCTACTACTTCTAATATCTACTACTACTACTTCTACTTCTACTACTTCTATTTTTTATATTCTCCACAACGAGGTTGCCTGGAAGAGATCGCTTCTAAGCGATAAGGCCGCCAATTGTACCTATTTCTTTTAAAATGTTTCTTTTGTTTAATTTATGTTTTTGGTGTACAATAAAGTATTAAATAAATAAATAAATAAATATCCTCTTGACCGAATTGCAGCCACGACTTAGCCTTTAGTTCGTCTAGGCAGGTTCTTTTATAATAGACAAGTATGTGCGCAATACAGCAGTTGCGCAAACACGGGTTCACTATATATTCAATCAATCTCATAGTTCAATGGGGCGACGCTCCGACATGATCACAGAGAGATCAGACCTGATCTTTACGTGCTCTGCGAGGCAAGGAGATTAAACACCATCAACTTTCCTACTTCGTACTACTGAGAATTTCTCACTTTTACTAGTACTAGTAAATGAAATTTCATTTTAATTGATTTAGTGGTTTTTGCGTGATGCACATTCAGTTATTAACTGTCTTAAGGGCCATAAATCAGTCCGTTTGAAATAAAAAATGTTCTCAGCAGTTCATACAGAAAAATAAAAGACTTTTAGTCAAAAAAGAAAAACAACCTCTAGAACCCTCACGTCTTAGAAAGCGACAAGTTGATAGAATTGCTTATATTAGATCATAAATGATAATATTTTATTCAGAAGAAAGTGAAATGTGCTGGAGTAATCGACAAACGATTTCCGAGCAGAATTCGTTCAAAGTTGAAAGGAGTTTGATGAACAAAGTTTTGCCGTCGCCGGATCGGCCTCTTAGCGCAAATATTCTCTAGTTCAAACGACGCAAAGTTTTAGCGCTCGCGTGTACACACTCGATGAAAAATTTGACCTAAATTAAGTTTCACGCGCGACTCAATTTTCCAATTATATTTTTTATTGATTTTGTATTCAATGTACTCTATACTGTACAATCTTTAATCTTTTTATAAATTACTATTAGTAAATTTTTTCCTATTTTTGTAATTCAATAATGTATAAATAGATTAAAATGTTAAATTAATGAAGGCACAATATTGAACACAGCCGCTTGTGTGGATCCTGTCACTTGTGTAAGAAACGGACTGTAGCAGTCTGGGCATAATCGGCGTGACACATTTTTGTGCGGTCGGGCGCGGTCCCGGCAGTGAGCACTGACCTTTGATGAGATGCGCGGCGAGCACGAGCGCGGCGGTGAAGGCGTGCAGCCGCCACGCGCACGCGCACATGGTGCTCGCGCCGCCTGCAACAAACAAACACACAGTTAGCATACTCTACTACTCGATATGATATTATGGTAAACACTCGCGATACGCTCAGACAACAGGCTATAGCTACAGTCGCCATCTCAACTGAAAAACATCTACTGCTAGACATAGTTTTCTTGTAAAGATCGACACTGGGCACGATCTTATACCGTTCGTTTCAGATCGTCCGGCAACCCAGCGTCTTCCAGAGCTGCATTCACCAATAGAGAATCGCCATTCATTCACCTTGGGATCCCAAAGTTTTTCGGTTGTACGAGCTTGGTGCCCCGCCTATTGCTACTTTAGTTTCAACAACTCGACGAGCTATGCCCGTATCTCTATGGAAACCACAGGACAAACCGTACTTTGGTTTTAAATTACTACTCTTTGTTGTATTAAATCACTGCTCAATAAAAATACCATGTAGGCATCCCATTCGATTCATAAGTTTCACAGAAAGTTACGCAAAAAAAAGATCGCAACATTTGTCTGCGTCCTCTTATCGTTTTTATTTAAAGCCATTAGGGCCGCGATCTGATCTGAGTACGAGCGCAACCCCTCGGCGAACTTACTTTAGGGTCGAAGTAAGTAGTAGTGATAACGGCTGCTATAAATCAGCCGGAGCGCTGAGCCACCGAGCTCGGCGGCGCTATCGTGTGACGAGCGGCTCTATCGCCATCTTACGACACTTGACACACGCGGAGTATAATAATATTTTAAGCCTTACCCGTTGTCCTATGTGAACGACAAATGCAACGTCTGATATTTTCGCGTCGCGTCATATTATGTCACGTTCTCGCGTTAGTCGTCCACCTAGGACAACGGGTAAGTTATGTCTTCGTGAATTTCAGCCACGGCAGCCAATAATTTCAATGGAAGCAAACATAACCAATTTACGCATGAGCGTGTGCGATCTCTATTTCCTCATTCTCATAGTACAATGGGACAGTAATTCGATGTAAACGGATGATTTAAAATACCTTTAACATAAAATTCAACTCCCTAGCACTTACTAATATAGTGTCAGCAGTAGTCTTTACGCCAACTATAGTATCAGTAGCATCTACGTTCTGCGTTACGAGCCGGCGACACGGACGCGTATATAATATTATCAGCTAGTAATGACAGTATCTACAAAACCGCGTCAAACGACAACATTACATTTTATCACTGGGATTTAACGCTCGGATTTACATTAATGCGGGGATTCTATTCAATTTGCTTGTTAAATTTTATATTTATTTAATTTTTAAATAGTCGGTAGACAGCGTAAAACAAATTAATTTTTATTATTTTCCATAATAACGGAGATAGTAACACGCATTCTGTGAATGTTTCAACTGGCTACTTATTACGGCTGATGCTATAGAATCCTGGCGGACAGACAGCGGAAGCTTTGTTAGAGAGTTCGGTTTGGCAACATTTGGTAACTCTAAAAACTAGTACACAAAACTATAGGTGAAATTTCATACAATTCTACTTAAGCTATTAGCATCCGACCTTTGCATCATCTCCGCAGCAAAGTAAACCGGCGAAGTAAACTGAATACTAATCATATAATACGCTCGCTCTGGTGGCCGCCTAATGACCAGCGTCTATTCAAATATGTTTGCAGTAGAGTGACCACAAATGCGGCCAGTTGGAACGGCCAGTGTTTCCTACGTCATTAAATACCGAAACTAATTAGGAAACAGGTAAATCCCATGACTTTGACAATCCGTACGATCGATTACATCTGCCGAACTTAAACAGGCCGACACTCTAAAAAAATACATTACTTCCAGTGTGTACAGCACTACGTCATCAGACGAACTAAAGGCATGTTACTTACGGCATCTGTTAACAGTTTTTGTTGTTAGACATAAAACCATATATCTACTAATGGTTGCCAGGATAAAGTATCCTAAGGGATCCGGATAGTCACCTTCTCACGTGACTGTCAATTAGTTTTCACCAACGAGGCATTGACAGACAAGATTATATTTTAATATCTAACCATAAACGGCAGTGATCAAATACAGAGAGATGCACGATAGAAACAAGGAACTGTATGAAGGTATTCGCACTGCAAGCCGCGCCATCTACCTAATACTATCATTTATACGTATAATATGACTCTGACCTGACATATATAGAGCTACAACTACACAAGCGTACTGCCTTCATTATATCACAAAATATTCACAAGACACTGAGCTAAACAATAGATTACGCGGATAAGTGTATGCTCTTTACTAGAAATAGATATTTGCAGCAAAGTGATCACTGATCAGTGTACATCGTCGTCCCCGGCCGCTATTACGTGCTGTGTGCGACGTCTCAGCGGTGTCTCAGCGTCTCAGCGTCTCAGCGGTGTCTCAGCGTTTCAGCGTCTCGAGTGGGTGTAATTACGACGTCACCACTCTTTGAGGCGGAACACAGCAATGTGCTTTGTTGTTAACGGAAGGAACATGACATTACACTCGAGCAAATGTAGAGTAAAATGAGTGAATCTCTGCATACGCTGACAAAAGACCGTGTTGACGCTGCATGAATATTTAATAGTTTACTGGTATAGACTTCTCAAACTTCAAGCAAGAATATTAATTACACAAAACTAAGCGAATTCTTAAACATTTGTATCAATGTCTTAATCGGTGCCTGGATTTGTTACTTCCAATCGCTATCTTGATCTTCACCGTCATCTAAGATGATAAAAATTAATATTTTTGTTCGGTAGATTTTGCCCGCAACAAACCAACAAACAAACACTTTCACATTTATAATAGGTACGAATATCTCTGTAGGACTTTTATCTTTAAAAAGAAAACAATTGTTATGTTGTGTTGTTACAATCAAGACTCCTTCGAATTTCAACAAAGTGTGGCAACAGAGGGGAAGCGTGTCCGGAAAGCGAGCGATGTCGGTTAAATTAGGGGTCGTGTGTTGGCGCCAATATCCGGCGCTAATGAACGCTCGATTGCCGCCTCGATACCGCGCCGGGGTTATTTCTTACAGTTTGCTTGTTGTGGGTAACGGTGGTGGCCTACATTCATTGCCTCGATCGTTACTGCCTACAGTTTAGAATCTCTTCTTCATTTTTGGAATTCCGACCTAGCTGGGTAGCTTCAATATACACCGAATTTTGTTATTCAAAAGCATTTTATGAATTTGAATAAACACGTATGTCGACTAATATTTTCTGATATATAAAAGGAAAAGGTGACTGACTGACTGATCTTTCAACGCACAGCTCAAACCACTTTACGGATTAGGCTGAAATTTGCAGATAACTATTATGACGTAGGCATCCGCCAAAAAAGATTTTTGAAAATTCAAGCCCTAGGGGGGTCAAAAAGGTGTTGAAAGTTTGTATGAGATTTGAAATATGAATCCATGCAGACAAAGTCGCGGGCATCAGTTAATTAAAAATATGCCTGTTGTAAAATAAAGTTAATCACATGTATGTATATAAATTTGATTTTCGCGCTCTCTGGAAATTTCATTATAAGGAATGCGGAAAATAGAACTTTCGTAAAATATTTACTTTGAAAACAAACTCTGATACACCATTTCATCCCTTTTGAGGTAGAATTCTCCAAATTCCCTTCTTTCCGAGTCTCTGCTTCGTCTATATTTAATTCAAAGTTTGTAGCGTGAGCCCTACGAAAGCTCGCAACATTTTTGATTTATTAGGCCTTTTCATGTAATCCATAAATAAGAAGTTTTGTCTTAGATACATAAAGATAGGGAATATAATTTATAAATTTTAAAGTTAGAGACCAAAATATCCCACAATTGGTTCTTTTTTGTGATCATTTGTGTGACGCAAGTTCATTAGGTAATTGTCGTCTCGCCCGTTTCCGTCCGCCCCACGTGAGTTCGACAAAACTTTTACGACCTGTCTTAATCTACTGCCACTAACTACACGCGGAAATAGACGACTTTTAAACGTAGTTTAGACTTAATTTATGACTGTCGTTCATTACTATTCATTACTAAAAATAAAGACTGGAAGTCAGGTATCAGGTAAATAAGGTATGTACTCGTATATTATAATATACCTTATTTTATTAACCCCCGACGCAAAAACGACGGGGTGTTATAAGTTTGACGTGTCTGTGTGTGTGTGTGTGTGTGTGTGTGTGTGTGTGTGTGTGTGTGTGTGTGTCTGTCTGTTCCCCTGTGGCGCTCAAACGGGTGGACCGATTTGAGTGCGGTTTTTTTTGTTTGAAAGGTGAATTAGTCGAGAGTGTTGTTAGCTATGTTTGATGAAAATCGGTCCAAGATGGCCGCCGCTACAAAATGGCGGATGACATATTTTTTCACAACTCCCTTGATATGGGTATCAAATGAAAGGGCTTGACTAGTAGAATAGCACTATACCAAATTCAAGATGGCCGCCGCCACAAAATGGCGAATGTCGGGGGTTTTTTAAATTTTCAATTTATATGGTAAAAGTTGCTACTGCCACTCGAAATTTAAACGTTCGAGAAAGATTTATTTTTGGGTCAAATTTGAATCTATAATATCTTTAATTTTTGTTCATTAAATCTTCTATATCTATATACATCTATACTAATAAATAAAATTGAAGTGTCTGTCTGTAATATCGAAATAACTACCTCATATTAAGCTCATATGGTTATTTGAACGCTACCATAACCGAATCACACGTTTTTAAAATTTTTGTCTGTCTGTCTGTCTGTCTGTCTGTCTGTCTGTCTGTTTGAACGGGCTAATCTTCGGAACGGCTGAACCGATTTTGACGGGACCTTCACATACAAGTAGAGAATTAAGCAGGGAGTAACATAGGCTACTTTTTTAACCGACTTTCAAAAAAGAAGGAGTTGTGTTTTTCTACCTATGTACACCGATATCTCCGAGATTTCTGAACCGATTTGGGTATTTTTTTTTTTATCGATAGAGAAACATTGCGCTGTTCTATAAAAAATTTGGATTCCAACTCCTCAATCCTGATGCTGTAGGGGACCTGATCCCCAAAACTAATGGGTTCTAGAAACTTTCGGTTATTTAAATTAATATTGGGGGTACCAATTAAAGACTTTATCGTTGAATGAACTCGAGTAGGTACATATCCAACTCCTCAACCCTGATGCTGTAAGGAATTGTTTTCCGAAATCGTGGGGATCCCACGGGATTTTTCCGTTTTGGGGACGGGTTTCTACATATAAGCTACTTTTTGTTCTGGAAAATCAAAAGTTCCCACGGGATTTTTAAAAACCTAAATCCACACGGGCGAAGCCGTGGGCATCATCTAGTATTATAATAAAATCGTAGACTTGCCATATCTCACATTAAAGATTTTTGCAAAATAATAACTGGGGGATGTTAGGATGTTAGGGAATAGAACGTAAAAAAGCTATTTTTGAAATTTTTGTCTATTTGTCTGTTTGTCGTTTTATCTGTTTGTCTGTTTATCTGTTTGTCTGTATGTTTGATGTTTTTTGTGTGATGTGCGCGCATCACACAAAAACTACTGAATGGATTAAAATCAAACTTGGTATGATTTAAGTTCATACTACGGAGTAACATAATATAGGATATTTTTTATCTCGAAATTCAGCACGGTTCTCTTGGGAGAGGGGATGAAAGTTAAAATGTGTACTTAGCTGTAATTCATTAACGCGTGGTCCGATTCCATTCATTCGTTTTTTGTTAGAAAGGAAATACTTTAAAAATTACCAGCTAATCTCAGAAAGGCTGGATCGATTTTGATGGGACTTTTACTGGCGGATGTTTACATTTTGATCTACTTTAACATCCACCAGTGAACTTTTAACAGTTTTTAGCGAGTTATGAGCTCAAAGGAGCTTAGGAAAACAAAATGATTCCCACGGGATTTTTAAAAACCGATATCCACGCGAACGAAGTCGCGGGTGTCCGCTTGTCTTACATAATTAAGACAAACTGAGAAGTACAGTCTGTCACTGCTTCTGATTGCATCAAATCGTTGTTACGGTATAGTTACTTAAGTTTTTCGACCCAAGAGACTTAAGTAGGTACTTGTTTTCAATTGACTGATTACTCTGATATCACAAACCAAAGTTATTGTGAATATTTTAATATCGTTCAGCTAAGCACGGAGCTAATTCCAGTGCATAAATAAACAAGTTTTGCTTTAAATTTATAAAGGGATGCTTTATTTCCTAGTTTACGAGCGAAACTTCGTTTTCGCGTGATATGAAAATATCGTTGTTTGGGAATATTAAAGCAAGTTTTGCGGCGCAGAGACTGTTAACGTATAATGAGTGTGGACGCCACGCTGTCTGCATCTTTCTTCATAAATTTCGTTCTGCAGTCGAAACTTTACGACTTCCCGTTTGAATTGGTTTTCTCTGCGCATAATTAATTTAATATTATTGAAATGTTTTTAAAGATGTTTTGAATTTATATCTGCAGGGTACTTTAGAATTATTGTAACTTGATTATTTTAATTACATATTATGTATATTAATTAGACTACGGGGTTAGTTCCGTAACGTCAGATATGTTGGCAATCAAGCGCATTTCAATTTTTTTCTCTATTCAGGACTATTGCTCTTGTTCTTATCTATCTATCTTCTATACATCTATCTATCTATATTCTATATACATGTAATAAAATCGTAGACTTGCCGTATCTGTACATTGAACATTTTTGCAAAATAATAACTGGGGGATGTTAGGGATAAGTAATAGAACGTAAAAAAGCTATTTTTGAAATTTTTGTCTGTTTGTCTGTTTATCTGTTTGTCTGTATGTTTGTGCGCGCATCACGCAAAAACTACTGAATGGATTGAAACGAATCTTGGTACGATTTAAGTTCATACTACGGAGTAACATATATGATACTTTTTATCCTGAAATTCAGCACGGTTCCCTAGGGAGAGGGGATGAAAGCCAAAACGTGTATTTAACTGTAATTCATTAGACACTTTAAATATTACCAACTAATCTCTGAAAGGCTGGATCGATTTTGATGGGACTTTCACTAGCCGATGTTTACATTTTGATCTACCTAAACTTGAACTTTTAACAGTTTTTAGCAAGGTATGAGCTCAAAGGAGCTTAAGAAAAACAAAATGATTCTCACGGGATTTTTAAAATCAATATCCACGCGAACGAAGTCGCGGGTATCCGCTTGTTTCAAAATAAGAGGCACTTACAATATTATTATGCCTCAGAACAATTGACGCTCGGGTGATATCGTGTTTAGCGAAAAGTTTAATCAGCGCCTAGAAGAAGTTTAGTGCAATCTGTATTTTGTTTTTAAAGCAATTCATCTATGGTTCCAGACAATCGAAATTGCCCTACAAAGCTTGCAAAGCGACACACGTGGCAGAAATGAAGACAGAGGTAGATAGAAGATAAGAATATGCGCGCATTTTGTCATTTCGCTTTTCGAGCCGGGACGAGCGAGGGCAGTCGACCGCGCGGTGATGAAATTCAGCAGAATTCCATGCTCACTATTTCGATGTTCATACTAGACTAGCTATGTCACTAACTAAACTAAACTAAACAAAGGTTAACTAAACAAGTGTATAAAATATTTTTTAATTTATATGAGCTAATCATTAATAGAATGCCTGAACCGATTTCACAGGTGCATAAAAGATTTTATGAGGAGTGAGCTAGGCTACATTTTATCCTGGATTGTTTAAGGTTCCTAGGGACTTGATTTAGCGTTGTAACTTGCCATCCATTCACTAACTTGGGTAAATCCAACCGTTTCAACGAACACAAACTAGACTATACGACCTTTACAATAATATTCATAGTTTGGACATTTACATTTTGTCGTCTATGTGATATTTATACATGTGATTTACTATTTATAAACGTGAGTACTGAATACTTCACGTCTGAGTAATAAATACTAGTGAGTAATAAATACTTCACGTTCATAAATAGTAGATGACGATGAAAGTTTAGTGAGAGGCGAGTAGTAACATCAGGCCGCTGCGTTATAGTTTCACAGCTGTGAATACGCGGCACTGCGGTTGTATTATACGTTTTATCTTTTACATCTTTTATGTTAGAACAATGGCAATAATGCTCATTGCTGTGAATGGAAACTAGGTTTCCGCATCGCTAGAGTTTAGAAACAAGGCTGCTTTGGTACTGAAAGATATTTGAAATTTATATTAGCTCTAGCTTTTGCCCGAGCATCGTCCGCGTGGGTTTGGATTGATTGAAAATCTCCTTTTTCAAAGTAGTGTTTAAGCTTTAATCGGCCAATGGATTATATTCTTTACTAGCTTCTACCCGCAGCTTCGCCCGCGTGAATTTCGGTTTTTTACAAATCCCGAGGGAATCGTAGATTTCCGGTTCCGTTCCCGCTCCCGCTCCCTTTTCCAACCTTTATACCTACTTTCAAGGAAGTTTGCTATAGTAATCTACCTATAGCTGTAGCTATACATTTTGGTTTTTTTCAAAATCCTGTGGGAACTGTGGATTTTTCCAGGATAAAAAGCAAAGCAAACGCACACACATGCATGCAACTATTGTAATAATGTGTTATGTAAGCGTGATTTACCCAAGAACAGTCAGCGCAATCTATCGTGTTTTTGGGAGTCTATATCTATTTTAGTCCCACAGTAATACTTTTCCGGGATAAAAAGTGATGAAGCCGATGTGTTAAGTTAGGGCATAATCTATCTCCATTCAAAATTTCAGCCAAATCGGTTCAATAGTTGCGGCGTTAAAGAGTAACACACACACACACACACACACACACACACACACACACACACACACACACACACACACACACACACACACACACACACACACACACACACACACACACACATACACACACACACAAACTTTAGCCCTTATAATATTATTGTGATGGAGCACACAAATATCATTAAAAAATACAGAAAATTAGCTTAATTTAAGAAAATTAGCATGATATTATGCAACGGAACAAACTAGCCACAAACCGGTTCCTATTTCCGTTTGGTTAAGCAGATTTTCCTACAACGTGCATAAGATGACTCGGTTATTTCGATTGCCAGTACTCTTCAAAAGTTTCTTTTATAGATTCGATAGAGCAAACTGCCGTCGTACTGAATGCAATACCAGTGTACGTGATTGTTCAATACGATCAAGCACGAAACGTGCCTTATCTGAATATTCCATCTTTGTGTTTGGGATGTTGCAATAACTTCCTTTATATTTCAAAAGACGTGGACAATTTCCATCCGAATTTAGTTCTAACCGTTGAAATAAACGTACAGAGAGTTCTGTGGTCCTATTTTTAACAGAATATTATTATTGTCTGATGTCTACGACCTCGTTTTCTCTTATTTTTGTTAGTTAATCATGAACCAATAAAGATTAGATTATGATAAATGAAAGGATCCGTTAGCTTCGCGTTTCGCGAGTCATTGGCTATTTAAGACGTCGCCTTAACTTCAAAATAAAAACAATTATAAATAATAATAATTAATAATATTATAAACAAATCTGAACTTGATCTTACAAATAAAATATATTTGTATGAATTGGATCGTTGAAAGTTTTTGCGATTCGCTCGGCGTGTGGAGGGTTGAGTCATTAATCAGAGGATAATTATTCACGTCGAGGAAACAATGAGGCTCGCGGACTCGCTGGCGCCTGGCGCAGCGCACTTGCCGCGCTTATAGATATTAATGACGCTGCGTGGAACTGACGATTGGTTTTGTGTACGTATGGTAAATCTTAAATCTATACTAATACAATAAAGCGGAAGAGTTTGTTTGTTTGAACGCGCTAATCTCAGGAACTACTGGACCGATTTCAAATATGTAAGTGATCCTTGAGTGCTATAGGCTATATATGTACCACGGGCGAAGCCGGGGCGGACCGCTAGTATTTAATATTTTTATAACTAACTTTTTCAATACTTTTTCTAATATAATGGCTATGTTGTATTGTAAAATACTCGAGTCAATCCTACTTAATATCCAGACTCTCTCTCGAGAGTCTTCTTTGAGTCCTTTGAGTTCTTTGTGTTGAATTGAGTTTGATTTTATAGAATCTTACTGTGACTGGTACGATTAAGTACCTAGTGTTCTGTCCGATATATTCACGTTATAATCATTTATTACAGACGCATTAAGCTCCTTTTATTGCGGAATTGGCTATATTAAATTTTATATCCTTTGTAAATTTTGGATTCTGCAAAATAATGCCCGCTTGAAGAATAAAATGTACTTAAAATATTAAATTTATTTTTACCACGTTTCGAATGTTAAATAAACATAAATAAAAGCTCCGGATATCAGAGTAGAATTAAAAAAATCAGCCAAATGCGAGTCGGGCCTCGCTCTTTCAGGGTTCCGTACATAATTATGAACAATATAATATTTTGGGTCTAAGAAATATTTAATTTCCGAGCTAGACATCGCAACAAACCGTGAAAGAAAAACCCAAAAAAATGTTCGTTTATTTTGGTCACAGCTTATAAACTATTTAATAAATCGTTGTTTTCAGTATTTGTTGTTTAAATAGAGCATATAGTACATAATATACTGAAATATCATATTCCCAACTAGTTTAGTTTTTGAGATAGCCCCCGTCACAAAAATGGTCTAAAACTGACAACTTTGATGGCCTCCCATTCCCTTATTTTTTGAGATAAAAATTAAAAAAATATATATTTGTACTTTACTTAATGAGCTCTAAACAATGATACCCTACAAGCTAGGGTAAAGAAAATTTTTTTTTTCCGGCTCCTTTTTCATGTATGGGAGCCCCCCTGAAAAATAATTTAATTCAATTTCTAATTCAATATTTGATTTTGGGTTAACGTTTTACACTAAATACCAAAATTTCAGGTTTGTAACTCATTTTGTCTGCGAGCTAGAGACCTGTGACCGGCGGACAGACGGACAGACAGACAGACAGACAGACAGACAGACAGACAGACAGACAGACAGCCGAGTGACATTAATAGGGCTCCGTTTTTACCCTTCGGGTACGGAACCCTAAAAATGACGTGTTGATTTTTGAATTAATTAAAATAAACCGGCCAAGTGCGAGTCAGACTCACGCACCGAGGGTTCCGTACTCCAGAAGTAAACGTATTTAACGCAACGATATTAACACACATCCCTTCTCAATGAACCGCAAAACTAACTTTATTAGTAGAGGTTTATTGTTAATATCAAAGAAACTATCATAGTTAGAGCGTTGATTTTATTTTTTCTGTAAGGTATACATAAATTTCTAATAACCATAACTATTTCAGATATCGAAGATGGCCGCCGCTACAAAATGGCGGGTCATATTTCCTCACAACTCCCTTAATATGGATATCAAATGAAAGGGCTTGACTAGTAGAATAGCACTATGCAAATCCAAGATGGCCGCCACCACAAAATGGCGAATGTCAGGGGTTTTTTAAATTTTTAATTTATACTTGTTTACCTTTTTAGGTACGGAACCTTATTAAAATCAAGTATCTCTAGAGAAATCAAAAATATTTACTCTCAAAAAAATGTGATAAAAAAGCTTATCCAGCATATTGTTGTTTTTATTAACACATGACGTAAATGGAAATAAATTTTGTATCGGGAACTCTTTTCCCGATGTTAACGCTCAGTTAATAATGCTCAGCGAATAATATTTAACTGACGGCCGCACACAGAACAGAAAAAACCCGCCTGCCAATCAAAAAGCACCTCGGTTAGGCTCAAACAAAGAAATAATTTCCATTCGAGTACAAATTACGCGTACGAATACGGACATCATTTATTTATTTATTATTTATTTCAACTGCTGTTTAATTCAGGTCTTTTTGAATGTAATCACCAAACCAGTTATTGACGTGTCTAAGTTCGTACAGCCTTTAAAGCCTTTAACTTTGTTATCAGTGCCAAAATAATTTTCAACGATTGTGACTCTAAGGTTGATTAATACCGGTCTTAAATACTTATGTGGGTATTATTTTAATTTAATTTGTCTTAATATTTGTGTAGTGATTTAACACTAACTTAATTAATAAAAAAAATTAAAATATCTATATTTCATTATGAGGTGCTTATGATAGGTCAAGATTCTAACAAACATTGAAACTGTATAGGTAATTATTTATTCATTTATTTATATTTATTTTGTAAAAAGTATGTACTTAGTGTGAAATTCCTGTAGTTGGGAGATATTTTACACTTAAACTCAGTCAGTTAACACTTCGAATACTCGTATAGAAATCATGATTACGGAGTTTAAATAGAAGCATAATATTTGAAAACATAAAACAAAGAAACGAAGCTACGGAGAAGGCTCTATTACATATTTTATGAATGTAAATTTTATTCCAACTGCCATTTACAAAGGTTCTTATACTACGCGATTGCTTTACAAAAACACCCCGATCCGTTTAAAAAAATATGTATTTTTGTTACTTTTGTGAACTAGGTTTCATCTAATCTTATCATAATATTATGTGCCTTAAAAAATATAGTAAAAAATATACTTAAAGGGTAAAGTGGGTTTCTTAAGAGGGATTATTATACTAGTTAAGGAATTTCTGTGAACCTTTATTTTGATAAAGATTACCGTAACGAGTTATCCAGCTCAGTAACTGGATCGGTATTCTAGTTTTCAATGGAATACTATAGTAGGGGAGCGGAAGAGGAGACTTACTCGAGCGCGGCAGATTAAAATAAGGGAGGATATCTTGCATCCTGTTGAGTAACCTCTACCATATATAAGACCTTTATAGGGTCGTGCGGTCATAAAAAAATCGGTAGTCAAAAATAATAAAGCACGTCAGATTAAGGTTTGGTGGGTTTATTACGAACGTACGAGAGTGGGAGAATTACAAAGCTGAAAAAAAAAATATTATCTCTACATTTTCGAGCGCGGTTGATTTTTTTTTAATGTGAAGGATATGATGTAAAAATAACAAAAAAATATAATCTGCCGATTTCCACAAGCCGAAGTAATAAAAATCGTCTATGAAGATGAGAACGTGAAGGGAAAACATATAACCTTTTATTCTTCCTATCAAGTAAATCTAATAGGTCCAGACGACGCTCGAGTAAATCCCCATTTAGCATTATGGGCTCATCTAATACTATGAACTATCTAACTTTCAAACACTAAAGATCGACTTAGCACTGCTATATTTAGCTGAAACAGTGTTTACCGGCCATTATTATTAAAACATAAAAAAGTACCTAATATAATATCGTGTCGTTCAGTTAGTCGTGGTAGACGTCGGTTGTCGTGTGATGTAATGTGCTCGCGCGGCTTCGTCCCATCACAGCCGTTTCGTTAATGAACTTTTCCGCGGAATTTATTGCGATACAGTTAATAAGGGCCCCTTTGACCTGACCCGGAATTTATTGCTTTATTTCAACCATTCCCGTTTTACCTCATTTGAAGCTTTTGTTCCGTGCCGTTCTTTAATCTTGTGTAAATATTTTTTTTTCAATGTATATTGTATATAATATATTTCTTTACATACTTAATCAGTTATTACAATATTGTATTTTATATTTAGTAAGAGTTTGCAACTGAGTGCAAAAATATTTATGAAGTTTTCAGTGACAAATAATAAGATAAGCATAAACATACTTAGAACTAGATGATGCCCACGGCTTCGCCCGTGTGGATTTAGGTTTTTAAAAATCCCGTGGGAACTTTTGATTTTCCAGAACAAAAAGTAGCTTATCTGTAGAAACCCGTCCCCAAAACGGAAAAATCCCGTAGGATCCCCACGTTTTCGGAATACAATTCCTTACAGCATCAGGGTTGAGGAGTTGGATATGTACCTACTCGAGTTCATTCAACGATAAAGTCTTTAATTGGTACCCCCAATATCAATTTAAATAACCGAAAGTTTCTAAAACCCATTAGTTTTGGGGATTAGGTCCCCTACAGCATCAGGATTGAGGAGTTGGAATCCAATTTTTTTATAGAACAGGGTCGCAATGTTTCTCTATCGATTAAAAAAAAAATTACGCAAATCGGTTCAGAAATCTCGGAGATATCGGTGTACATAGGTAGAAAAACACAACTCCTCCTTTTTTGAAAGTCGGTTAAAAAAGTAGCCTATGTTACTCCCTGGTTAATTCTCTACTTGTATGTGAAAGTCCCGTCAAAATCGGTTCAGCCGTTCCGAAGATTAGCCCGTTCAAACAGACAGACAGACAGACAGACAGACAGACAGACAGACAGACAGACAGACAGACAGACAGACAGACAGACAAAAATTTTAAAAACGTGTGATTCGGTTATGGTAGCGTTCAAATAACTATATGAGCTTAATATGAGGTAGTTATTTCGATATTACAGACAGACACTTCAATTTTATTTATTAGTATAGATTTAGGTACCCATATGATAAAAAAATTACAAGATTTGTTGCTTTTTTAAAAAGGATTTTATTATTATTTTATGTACTTATAACGACATTTGATAATGTTTTACCAAAAAACCAACAAAACCCAGCACATTTAAAACGAGTGAAACAAAATTGGCTTAACTTTTTTACATATTCACCAACATCGGGTCCCGAAATTCCCGAATTGTACAAATTGTGTTTTTTCGCCCAAAACTTTTAACTGCCAAAGTTAAAATCGAGCTTGGGTATACTGACGCCGCGCTGGGCAATTCCCTTTGAGTCGAGACAAAACATCCAGAGCACGTCGACGACCGCCGCGCGAGCGCCGCAGTACGGAGTACGGACAGAGCAACGAGCCGTTTTGTTCGTGAAAACATTTAGTCGTTCTAAAACATTTGCTCTATGTATAATAGAAAAACTTCATAACGTATGCTGCTCGTTGTTGGAATACCAATTTCGCGTACCGGCAGCGCTGAATAGTGGTTCGATTAC
Source organism: Melanargia galathea (assembly GCA_920104075.1). Classification (NCBI taxonomy): domain Eukaryota; kingdom Metazoa; phylum Arthropoda; class Insecta; order Lepidoptera; family Nymphalidae; genus Melanargia; species Melanargia galathea. The sequence goes on along the minus strand of OV049874.1, from coordinate 20,126,937 downwards.
AAGTAAGTACCTACAGTCAAATTAGGTCTGGACCTAATGATCAATAACCAAAAAAATTAACCACTGAGACAGTGAAGAACATATGAATAGACAAAGTTTTATTGGTGGTCAATACTGTGCCAGCGATAGCACGGAAGAGTTTGATAAAAATTACATTGTGAAAACGGTTAGGTACGTGAACATAAAAACACATTTTGCAAATACAGCTATTTTAGTGTAAAAATAGCTAAAAAAACAACGCTACAAACAAGCCTGTGACCCACGAAGCATGAGCTTGCATAAAGATAGACTCCACCTTTGCTTTGAACGTTATAAATAGGAGCACCCCTGAGCCGCGTGACCGCGTAACCGCGTGACCGCCCGTGCTGTGCTGCGAGGACGACATGACAACTTACCTCGCGTCACACGTAAAGGCTAATTTAAATTTATTAGTAGTAGTTAGTATATGAACTACACGAAAATATTATTTTCTAATTTTACCTCTTTCTTTATTCTCTTATCTTCTCCTGCAATAGATAATACAGCCATCAAACATTGTCATTTTATTTATGCAATGGAATGGTGGCAAATCTCGATGAAGACTAGCTTACTCATAAGATAATATAGTGATAGATGATATTAAAGTGCACAAGTTTGTCACACTCTCTCTATTCAATGGAGTGGAAATCTGACATGACCAGAGAGAGATTCAGCACAGAACGAGGAGCTTTTTGAGGCGCGGAAATATTATAATATTTAAGTGTGTAACCTAACCTAACCCCATCAACTTTCCAAGTCAAAGCTTATATTGAAAATTTATTAACACAAAGAGTTGTTGTTTTTGGTGCGACCCGGGACTCGTGTTAATAGGTATATTGTAAATTGATTACAACATTTATGGAAAACTAAGTGAAGCCAAACCGCTCATAAAGTTTCGAGTATATTTTAACTTGTTTTTGGAAGTTAACCGATTAATTTAAACGAGATTATGTAGCTCAAGTGGAAGCGGCTATGTATATTTATCGTACACGCTGAAAGTTCAACATAAAGTGCTGAAGGCTTTAATCTCCGGGCCGCGGCGGAAACGCGAAATATATTACATATTAATATAACACAGCGTAATATATTACACATTACATGTTATGAGCTACCGACTAAATTACATATTATTATAAAGTATACCGTTTATCCTTATAATATGTATCTGCTTCTTATTTCTTATTGCGATATTTGTAATCCTTTTAGTTATTAACCCCCGAAGCAAAAACGACGGGGTGTTATAAGTTTGACGTGTCTGTGTGTGTGTGAGTGTGTGTGTGTGTGTGTGTGTGTGTGTGTGTGTGTGTGTGTGTGTGTGTGTGTGTGTGTGTGTGTGTGTGTGTGTGTGTGTGTGTGTGTTCCCCTAAAACGGGTGGATCGATTTGAAGGCGGTTTTTTTTGTTTGAAAAGTGAATTAGTCGAGAGTATTGTTAGCTATGAACAATTATTACTATTAACTATTATTTGATGAAAATCGATCCAAGATGGCCGCTGCTACAAAATGGTGGATTACATATTTTTTCACAACTCCCTTAGATAATATGGGTATCAAATGAAAGAGCTTGACTAGTAGAATAACATTATTGCAAATCCAAGATGGCCGCCGCCACAAAATGGTGAATGTCGAGGGGTTTGAAAATTTTAAGTTATACTTGTCATACAATAGGATTGTCTTAACCTTTAAGTACCGACGTGTGGTCTGACAGACACCTCGAGAGGTCGAAAAGTTTGATTACCTATGTTAGCGAAAAAGTATCCTCCTGTGCTTCTCTCTACCCCTCGGGAAGTCGCCCAGCAGCATTCCTGCAGAGTGGCAGCGTCGGCGCGTACGATTTTGGTAAGTTTTGATTTTAATAAGATCACGAGTGGTCTGTCAGACCACTCGTCGGTACTTATGTAACTTTTTTTGGATGCAATTTTTTTCAGATTATATTGTTTTCTCTTTTATTTTCAGTCAGTTATAACAATGGATCAGCCAGGTTCTTCAGGCATAAAACGGGCAGCCATAAATAAAAATAAAAGTGTGAGAAAAGATATCAAACACTGCTTCAATATAAATACCACCAAGAACGTTTAGTGGAATGGCTAAATGAGAGCTCAGAGTCTGAATCTGAGAATATCTACCCAAATTTTACTGCTGGAGAGTGACCATAATTCAGCACCTGAACAGACTGTGATACTTGTATGAAACACGTGTTCCTACAATGCAGTAAGCTTATGCAAATACTGTTTATAAACTTTTATAGTTCCTGCAATTTGATACCTTGTGATTATTGAGAAAACGGTTGATTATTAAGGTTTTTTATTTTTTATTATTTATCTAGCTATTAATCTATAAGAAAAAATTGTTTTTAAGAAAAAATAATAGTATTACTGATACATATGAATTATTAAGATAAAAGTTAATTTTTTCAAAAGAAGAATCTATGATTGCCATATTAATGCTTATAATCAGTAATAAATGTGAAAACTTCTACATTTTGTTTTATTTATACAATAAGTAGATATTTAACAATAAATAGAAACATTTTTTTTAGAAGAATAATAAGAAACACAAAAGTTTTCGATTGGAAAACTATGGTGGTCTAGCAGACCTCACGTCGGTACTTATGTAACTAAAATAGTATGTCGGTACTTAAAGGTTAAGATAAAAATGCAAAGTATGTGGCACATCCTGCGGATTACGACTAGACTAAGGAATACGATTTCAACTTTTAAACTTTAGTAATAATATCAGAACCGACAGCAAATATTTCTCTATGCCAATGGCTTATTAAGCTCGTCAAGGTACGTAAAATTAGTACAGACTAAATTTAGCGTCTAAAATAGTTTAGCCTCAAAGTTATCGACTCGGTAAAACGTTGGTTAGCACGATACGTGTGACTAGCTCACAGTTCTCCGACCGAGCCACAGGCTGAGGCTATTCAGTTATTATACAGATTGATGTGAGCGAGCGACCGTCACGTCGGGCTAACAGCCCATCCACAACACCAGCTGTTTCACACTCCATTAGAGGCCGCCATCGACCCGCCACGTGCTTCGAGCTCTGCTCTTATACCGTAAAAGGTAAAAGTATTTTGAGGAGTAGAACATTAGCCGTGGCTGGTTACCACCCTACCGGCAAAGCCGTGCCGCCAGGCGGTTTAGCGTTCCGGTGCGATGCCGTGTAGAAACCGATCAGGTGTATGCAAATCTCTTCCAAGTTAGCTTGCTTCCATCTTAGACTGCATCATCACTTACCATCATGGTGAGATTGCAGTCAAGGGCTAATTTGTAGTTGAATAAAAAAAAGATGAAAAGTTATCGAGTCTGTAAAATTAGTAAATAATTTATTCGTAGTAGTTTTTTATCAATAAATAACTAACTGCATAACTGAAACTTCATAGATGGTGATGAATTTACATAAGGTACCTTTACCCAGAAGTGGGATATTAAAGCTAATATTAAATGCACAGCCTCGACTGATATTGATGGACTTGCTACACAATTAGCAAACTTATTATTTATTTATTAATTTGAATATCGCAATCAGGTGATATAAATCGTAGGATATAGTGCCGGCTTAGATAGGTATTAATTGAACTACAATAAAATACAGAAAAAGCTGTGATAGCCTAGCGGTTAGGACGACCGACTTCTAGGGGGAGGTCGTGGGTTCGATCCCGGGCACGCACCTCTAACTTTTCGGAGTTATGTTCGTTTTAAGTATTTAAATATCACTTGCTTTAACGGTGAAGGAAAACATCGTGAGGACCCCTTCTCACTCTGAAAGGAGACCCGTGCTCTGTAGTGAGCCGGTAATGGGTTGATCATGATGATGATGAAAATACAGAAAACGTAAATAAATTCATCGATCATTGATCTATCACACGAAAGTTTCTATTCAATGTCTGGTGTTATAAACTGAGCTCTCAGTTCGGCAGCAATTGATCTTGGAGAGCAAGCAGCGTGTTAATGTTCGTACGTACGCTCGTGCAGATCGGTCGACAGCCTCCGGGCGCGCGGCGTCTCACGCAGGCCTCTGACGTCATCGGCCGAGGGCTGCGGAAGGGGGGGGGGGGGAGGGGGAGTCACCTCTAGATTCGAACGATAACATTATTGACCGGCATTGCAGCGAATGCTTTTTAGGGTTCCGTAACCAAAACAGTACGAATATAAGACGCACATCGTATTCTGTGGCCGCCCTTGCAAGAGACATACATAATATGTCCAGCAGTGGACGTCTGTCAGTTGCGACGACCATGACGAGTCTTTTATTAAGTAGCCCATAAACTGTATTGAATTCGACAAACACTTTTATTTACAACAAAAACGTTAATCATTTTTCAAACTGAATGTTATACGTGCTTTTTTTTTTGTAAAAAATGCCAAATATTTGTACATCGTTAGTATTGTACACAGAATAAAGGAAACTCAATTAAAAGGCCGTACCTTACGCCAACATATGTTTTTTAGCCTAAAAATCTGTTTCTCTGTGTAACGTTTTTAGGGTTCCGTACCAAAGGGAAAAACGGGCCCCTATTACTAAGACTCCGCTGTCCATCTGTCTGTCTGTCTGTCTGTCAGTGATAGTAAGTAAGTCACTTGAAATTTTCACAGATGATGCATTTCTATTGCCGCTAGCTTGAAAGTTGTAGTTATTGAAGCTAAACTCTCATAATGCTTCACACTTTGAAATAAATAATAAGTATTTGTTAATAATATTTGCAGTATCTGATAATATAATTATTTACTTGCTGAAATATACTTAACTAGCGGACTCGGCAGACGTCGTCCTGCCCGGTAACATACCGACATCAGCACCACCTACCGAGACCCAGTCGGTTACGTGAACTACCCGGTAATTGTGTTTTCAAACCATCCACGAACTCATTGAAATATACACAAAAAAATTTCATCCAAATCGGTCCAACCATTTAGGAGGAGTTAGGTAAAAAACACACGCAGGCACAGAAGAATTATATAGACCACGGATGAGAGAGTTATGTTTGACAGTTCCGAAACCCATGAATATTTTGTATGGAAAAATGATTTTTCTTTTATTTTATTTTTTCGTCAACTTTTCAATGTTTTTAATAATTATTCTGCTATTCGGGAATGAGACAAATACAACAAATCAAAAACCATGAAAATTGGTCCAGCGGTTCTCGAGTTATCGAGCAAACACGACTTTGTTTTATACAATATCATTTTGTGTGAAAATGTGTGAAGTTTTAATATAACAAAGGATATAAAATTTCATCGCTCTAAACTCTACCAAAACAGTCCATAAATTTAAAGTCTAAACATTTGTTTTATAGTCTATCTTCGTAGGGTAAACAAACATTCAATAATTTGCGAGTTTCCCAATCCGGCTTTACGGCGCTGTTACACAGATAGGATCGTAAATTGTAAAATTTTCGCGCCCCGATATCAAGATTCATGACTCATAAATAATAAACGAGAAACAAAAATCCCTCTCATAACGTCATGTACCTATGAAGTTTATGGCGGGTTTTGCGTACGATCGCCAAGCAGGCGTATTACTTAAGACTGAATATCGGTGGCCTGTCTTCATTATTATCATCAACATCAACCCAACGCCAGCCCACTATTGAGCACAGGTCTCTTCTCAGAATGATAAGGGTTTAGGCCGTAGTCTGCCACACTGGCCCAGTGCGGATTGGCAGACTTCACACACCTTCGAGAACATTATGGAGAACTCTCACGCGTGCAGGTTTCCTCACGATGTTTTCCTTCACCGTTAAAGCAAGTGATATTTAATTTCTTAAAATGCACATGGCTCCGAAAAGTTAGAGGTCCCTGAATCGAACCCCCGGCCTCCCGACATGAAGGCCGACGTCCTGGCCACTAGGCGACTTCGTAGCATTCCAGACCAGCAATTTAAAAAATGTGAACATATGATCCGATCAATTTCCTTCCAGTCTTAAATGAAAGTTACTGCATATAGTGACTTGAATAATGAGGATCGACTAATAGTGGAATCATGATGCTGTTATTTGAGTGAAAATCCAGTTCTGGACGAGATCGTTGAGTAGAAATGCTATGGAAACCAAGCTAACTCTTATATTGAATGTTGTGTGTTGTTTCCAAGCGACCAAATTACCTAGCATATAGAGCCGGTGGCCGGGCCCCGGGGACACGCGCTGTAGGAAACTTATTACGGCTCTAGGGTGTCCTAAAATATAAATAATATTTGGGATAATCTCGCTATCTGTGATAGTCGTAAATAAATAGATGACGATAAAATATTATACATATCTATTTGATTCTCCATTAACTTAGAGATGGGAAATTTTCGTTAAGTTCTTCTGGTGTTCGACCGACAAAAATTTCACATAAGGAAAATTGACGCCAAGGATCCTTCCTCTTTTTCTTTTCAACATATCTCAATAATATGAATCAAAGTCGCAAACCGCATATGCCTGTGTATTCGCTAATGAGTTCTAAAGTGTAGTGTGAAAACCACCCGTGCGAATCCAGGACGATTCAGTATACAGCATTCATTGACATGTCATATTGACATATGGTTAACAATTTAAAAACACATTTCTGACCAATACCAGCTATTTTCAAATGTACTATTAGTAGAATTTGGTGTGTCTTTTAAATATTTGTTTTATGGTAACATTAGTGTGTTCGTAGCGGGTATCGTCAAAGAACACCAATTTTGGGGAACGCGGATCAGTGGGGGTGAAGATGGGAGGAGGGGGGGGGGCAGTGGTGCAAATACCCGCGGGAAAACTAAAACTGTCAACACTACATGATTTACAATGATACAATTCGATCCCACAGAGATTCATTTACAGGTACTTATTTATAGCCTAAATTGGCTTGTTTTAAATTTTGACTTCGTCTATACATTTACAGCCAGCGCCCCAAGCGGGAACTTTGTAAAATATAAATTGGAGTACTGAGTGTATTGCGTAATCATAATCATAATACATAATAATATAATAAAATCGTAGAATTGCCGTATCAGAGTGCTTAGTCTAAGATCGGAGCACTCGAAAACGAACTCGAAAACTATTGATCGATTTCAGAGTAAAATAGACCTAAAATGGCTTGTATTAAGGTTTGAGTTCGCCAATACATTCAGCATTCGAACACAACGAGCGCCCCAAACAGAAATGTTGTAAAATACATATTCGAACTATGGAATTACGACTTTAAAATACGAGTATTTGAGTTCATTTTGCTCTGAATTCACTTGTGATTCGATCAATAGTTTTCGAGTTCGTTTTCGAGTGCTCCGATCTTAGACTAAGCACACTGTACATTAAATATTTTTACAAAATAATAACTAGGGGATGTTAAGGATAAGTAATGGAAAATAAAAAAAATTTGAAATTTTTGTCTGTTTGTCTGTTTATCTGTTTGTCTGTATGTTTGTGCGCGCATCACGCTAAAACTACTGAATGGATTGAAGTGAAACTTGGCACTATTTAAGTTCATACTATGGAGTAACATATAGGATACTTTTTATCCCGAAATTCAGCACGGTTCACTTGGGAGAGGGGATGAAAGTTAAAATGTGTACTTAGCTGTAATTCGTGGTGTAAATAACGCGTGGTCCGATTTCATTATTTTTGTTAAAAAGGGGATACTTTAAAGATGTTGTCTGAAAAGCTAGATCGATTTTTATGGGACTTTCTCTGGCGGATGCTTACATTTTGATCTACCTAAACATCCACCAGTGAAATTTTTAACAGTTTTTAGCAAGGTATGAGCTCAAAGGAGCTTAGGAAAAATAAAATGATTCCCACGGGATTTCCAAAAACCAATATCCACGCGAACGAAGTCGCGGGTATCCGCTTGTATCTTCTATATCTATAATATAATAAAACTGTAACAGATCCAATTCTGTACATTGAAGATATTTTGAAAATTTTTATCGGAGGGCACTCTATAGTCGATACTGAAGCCAAAACTGCAATTTTTTTCATTTTTGTCTGTCTGTCTGTCTATCTGTCTGTCTGTCTGTCTGTCTGTCTGTCTGTATCTTGGCCGCGCATCACGCCGAAACTACTGAATGGATTCGAATGAAACTTTTGAGTTTATACTCCGAGGTAAGACATACAACACTTTTTATCCCAAAATTCAGCACGGTTCCCTTGGGAGAGGGGAAGAAAGTTAAAACGTGTATGTAGCTGTAATTCATTAACTCGTAGTTCGATTTAACTCATTCTTTTTTTGTTAGAAAGGTAGTAAATTAAGTATTGTCCCGTAAATATTTCAAGGTCATAAGTTTTTTAGTTCAGAAATGACAGACATTTATTGGGTTCAAATAACTTGGGACCCGGATCTTTGAACGTACGGCTTATTATAAACTGGTGTTCGTTGAAATTTATGTTTGTCGATCTGTCTATTTGTTTAAGCTAATTTCCGAAACGGCTGAATCGATTTTGACGGAACTTTCAATGGCAGGTGATGTTATAAGGAGTAACTTAGGCTACATTTAGTTTAGGTACAAAAAAGGATTATGGGATCCAATCCGATCCTATATAAAAGTCTATATCCACGCGGACGAAGTCGCGGGGATCAGCTAGTGTAAAATAAGAGGCTTTACATACAAGCGGTCCATTTTGCTCTAATATTATAGTTTTTTGATATTCGAAATCTAGTAGCATTGTCGAGGTGTGCAAACTTGACATAACTCTACTGTAGCACTAGTACGAGGTTATGGTAAGTACTGTAGCAGTGTCTAACCACAAACAGATGTACATACTTAATCTAATTTACTAAAACATAAGGTTCAGACGGCCCCGAAACAAAAAGATAAATAGGTAGCTATGTACAAAGAAAATACACCCGTATAATCCTTTATATCTTTACAAAGGATATTATAATCCACAAACTCGAACATCAAACAAAAGCTCCACACCGCACTCGGTTCTCGAAGACTACACACACGTAAGGGCCTGTGCAGAATACGCGGGTAAATTATAAAATAATCGGATTAAATAAACTGGTTTTTTGGTATTATAAATCTTCTTCATATTAAGTATGTGTAGTAAGAAAATACCTTAACTGAGTCATTAGTCTGGTGGGTAGCTTTTTCGGCTGTGGATCAAAAGATAAGTCGTTTCTAAGTTAGAATCCCGGGTGGGGCAAAAAACATTTATTGGTTTATATGCCAAGATAATCAATGGTAAATGATAGCTCAATTGCAGCTCGAAGTTTGAAAATGGACGGTTTTAGATTACGTCCCCTATATTGAAGAGAACGTAAAGCCGTCGGATCCTGTGTCTGATCTCGTTCCGGTCGTGTCGGATTGTCGTTACATCGGGCTGTGGGAGTGAGGGAAAAGAGAGTGCATATGTGTTTGCGCGTATCTTGTGCTCTATAATATTTCCTACGTGACCTAGTCTTTGCTTCATTAATTTTGGTCGCAGTGGCTGAAATTCGATCGGGAGGATTTTAAATGGTTTGTAGGAATATACAAAATATCATGATTATGACAATGAATTTGTATCACGTATTTTTTCATTTGCAGTGACATTAACAGGATATTCAATCTTCAAAGCAGTGTGAAAGAGTTTCAGTCTCGTCATAGTTGCAATAAATACACCTCACCTGTGAATTAAAAAGACCAGTGTACATGCTCTCGGATAGAAGACTGTTAAAGAAATACGCAAAGTTAAATTATTCCGCGCGCGTCGCGAACGCACATCAAAACTTCGGGATTGTAAACGGCGCTATTGCATAAATTATAATGGAAGTTGTTCAGGATCAAACAATCAGAGCGGTGTGACGCGAGCGGCGTGACGGCACGGCGCTGTGGCGGTTAACAGACGTACCGACGAGCCAACAACAGTTAGCTACTGTTATTATTATGTCCGAACCAAGTCAGGAGTCAGGACGTCTTATAAACACTAAAGTAATGCTGCATTACTAACAGGGATGTGGAATATCCAGGTAAGGAAGTGTTTAATAAAACCTTCTATTGAAAATCACTCAATCGAGGTCATTAAACCCTATTCCACCATCTTTAAAATATTAAACAATGTCCTCCCGATCAAACTGCCACGGCAGCTATTCTCGCCGGACGACAAACTTCATAGGAGATATTATTACAATGCACACAGTTGTAGGTGCATGTGGATGACACAGCTGTACTCTTATAGTCGGAGGATGGGACGTCAATCCATCACGACCAAAGATAGATCAAAATCAAAGATTTTCAATTTTTGTACACCGTGCCGCACTGCGCGTCATAACACAAAAAAAAATTATAGATTAAGTTTACGAGTGTGGTTAAGAAGTCCATTTTAAATCGTGCCATAGTTTGCTGCAACCAAGTTGGCACGTCTATTAGCAGCCGTATAACACGAGGGGCCTCTGGTGTGCGCTGCGTCGCCGCGTGTCATTGTTCGCCGCTGAGCGCTGAGCGCCGGGGATGTCTCCGAGATGTTTTCATTTAAATCGCAGTGCAGTGGTTCATCTTCGTAGCGGTGCGGTCTTGATACGCTAGTGCTTTGAATTAACTTTAATGTTAAATCTATTTTCTACAAAAATGTTTGTAAACCGACCAAGTATTTGCACTTATTCGTCCGTCTGTCAGTCTGTCGGTCAAAGCCTTATTTAAATATAACTTCTGAGTGAATGAACATAATTATTTCAGTTTCACAAAATATAATATTATGTGAATCGATGGCTCAAACCAGAATATTAACTTTTTAAACAACGTTTAAAATAGTTTTTTTTTTTACTTAAATAATTCTCAATGTGGGATTGGAATCTACTCATTTATCCATGCAAGGAACAGCTAGTATCAAATAAAAATGAAACAGTTTTTCCATATAAAAATTTTCCTTAGTAAAAACTTTACAACTGATCGATGACGTTAAACTCGACAATTTTAAATTATGCATGGACAATTAATATGTATGACTTTTAAGGATGCAAAATCCTTAATTTGGAGCGAACCACTATTTTGTATAGATAAAATGAAAGCGACAACGCTATAATTAATATTGTTTGATAAACGATGAGCTGCATAAAGCTGTACTTATAATGCATCGATATCTCTAAAGGTTCAAACAAACAGAGTTTTTAAAATCAAGTTTGATCCAAGTCCCGAGAGAGGCAGCAAGCGTCCGCCGCCCGCCGTCCGCCGTCCGCCAGTTGCAAACAAAACTTATCGAACATTCTGCGGCGTCGAGAGACGGTAAACCATTATTAGATTGAAACTTCATCTAAAATAATTGAAATAAGGAGAGAACTGTACAAAATCGGAGAGAATAACAAGTTGTAAGCTGAGATTACCCGGATTACGCCTCGCGAAGTTCCATAATAACGTCTGTAAGTAGTTCGATAAAGTGCTGTTGTTGCTTATTTTATTATTGTTATAATTTCGGTTCGCTAACATTTTTAAGTACCTACCTGAGTGCTTGTTTTAGTTAAACGAGTTACGAGATAGTCTGCCGCCGACGGGCAATTATAATAAACTCAGAAGCTTATCATCGTTCGTTTGTACCGCAGACTGCCGAGTGCGTCCCGGCAGACTTGTAGTTGGTTATATTTTTGAAACTGTGATAGCCTAGTGGTTAGGACGACCGACTTCTAATCGGAGGTCGTGGGTTCGATCCCGGGCACGCACCTCTAACTTTTCGGAGTTATGTGCGTTTTAAGTATTTAAATATCACTTGCTTTAACGGTGAAGGAAAACATCGTGAGGAAACCTGCATGCCTGAGAGTTCTCCATAACGTTCTCAAAGGTGTGTGAAGTCTGCCAATCCGCTTGGCCAGCGTGGTAGACTATGGCCAAAACCCTTCTCACTCTGAGAGGAGACCCGTGCTCTGTAGTGAGCCGGTAATGGGTTGATCATGATGATGATGATGATATTTTAGAAACTGTTATGTTTATATTGAAAGTTGAGAAAAATAGTGCGACACATCTCTTTCGCGGATTTTTCAATGCTTTGTCGATGAAAGTTTCCCGCGAAAGCGTTGTTGGACTGAATGTGCTTGGACTGCGGATATAACATGGCACTTGCTAGCGCGAGTTTTCTGAATGAATTTGTACATCTGTAAAACATTATTTTGCGCGATATTCATTGTCTCAGCAAACAGAGAAAAAGTGGCCATCCAATGTTTTATGTTGTATTATTGTGAAAAATAAATTGTCTTTAACACTGAGAAATTTTGAACGAGCAGACATTTCGAAACTTTCCGAACGTTACCCAGCCGAGATGGATTCGGTGGCTCGGAATATTACTACTCTAGTGATGTATAGATACTCTATGATAGATACTCTACAACTCTCTGCTTTAGCGTGAGAAAAATCCACAAACCATAAATATTGTTAGTAAACTCTTATTGCTGGTATATAAAAATATTATAGATAGACAGTGGAAAAGTTGGTCGCTCTTCGCTCAGTCCGCTGTGTTCCGCACGCCAGACAAAGCGGTGTAATTTATTTGTCCGTTAACGGTATTTTAGTCCACAACACGACGCGCGACGGCCTCGCCGAAACGGGATTGAATATAAATTCTGCAGAATGTTAAATAAGTGCCATTTTAAAATTCCGCTCAAGTTTACAATTGTCGCCGCCTGAAGCTTGCAGTGCACACTGAACGGAAAATATAGACAGTAGAGTACCTATCTCACGATTTTCATGACACAATTGCAAATAGTATAAAGTGCTATGTTGAGTTTAGCGGTGTGTGTGACTAGTTTAAAAAGTTGCGTCTCAATTTCCAAACTAGTCTTTATTTGCCATTATAAGTATGTTAACCCTCAAAATAGTTTCTATTCTAAAATCTAGGACAGTGCGGCGCTGTGCACTGTGGTTTCTTAATTTTGAAATGCATAGGGAGAAAATGAACAAGTTAGTCAATTTTAAAAAGGTTAAGTAACCACCGCCAATGAACATTTGCAGCACCAAAGGTGCCGATTTTTAAGTGATTCGTTTATCCACCTCTTGAACGATCATCAAAACTTACTCATATTATTATAAGTTGGGAAATTTTCCGGCGGGAGTTAGTTCCACTAATTTTCCTATAAAGTCTAGTGGGACAATTCCGTCACGGCTTATCGACACCAACTGCGCAAAGTAAAACACCAAAGTGATTTAATTTTCAAGTAGAATACCGTGCAGAAAATGAATAGAATAATACTTCCCGGTTAGTTCGGTTTCTATGTGACATCGTAACGTTCACGAAAGCTTCGCTCAAATTACAGCAAATAGAATCAAACTATTGGAGAGATACCGCTCGATAGCATCTCAACTCCGTGTAAATTCGCTTCATGTAAACAAAAAGCTCCATAATTAACAAGAAAAAGTACATACCAGGTGTGTTCAATCCATTTGAGAGGACTCTCCCTGTCAAAATTGTAGACAAGTGTCCTTGTGACGACACGCACATAACCCCCCCTAGAAGTGGTAGAGGGGTTACACTCACCACCCCCGACCCCCCTGGCGATGAAGTGTCAGTACGTGACTAGGAAGCACCGATAAAATTATTCGAACAGCGTGGGTTACACGTTTTAAAAGCGTTAAGCAAAATATATGGTTGTATGCGACAAGTAATGTATAAAGGTAATGCGATTCCTGAGGGCGTTGTGGGCTGTGGCCTACAGCGTTGTAATAAATAAAATATGATTTATATTATTCTAATTGAGTGGACTAGATACTTAATCCAGCTCGATAACTAGATGGCTAACAGAGCTTTTTTGAACTCATTTTCTGAGTGTAATCAGGTATTACTTTGTAATATAAAATTAGTCAGTGCAGTATTATATTTATGTTTTCTTCATAATTTCTATAATAGTGTAATTAAATCACAAATAGATTTAACATGATAGATATTTTTGTTTGTTAACAAAAATACGTATAAAAACAAATTAATTTCTTCATTTCTTACAAAATGTGTTTCTTCCTGAAAAAAATAGTAATAGACCATTTTTGACACTAGCTATTGATTAATTTTAGCAATAAACCAATAAATAAAATTTAAAAAATAATGTATACTGTATATCGACTGAATCTGTATGAGCATAGAATAGTGCTTAAAATTAAGACAATGCTGACGAAAAAGAAAAATAATGAGATTTATGAAGGAATGCAGCTTTACGCCTGAGGCGAAGGGAATTTAATATAAATCCATTTTCCGTACAATATGGAAGTATTAAATGTTGCTACGCGAAATACATATTAAACTGTCGGTAAAGAGCGCGCTGTTAAAACTGAAACTGCTTTTTTATTGCGGTGTCTAATGGATTGTTAAACTCTGGTTCTCGTTCTATGTTTTAATGGCTGAGCGAGAATTGTCAAGCGTTGGCTTTGCCACAATCCAAAGACAGGATTACCTGCTGCACGGATCTACGAGCGAGATCTATAGAGTCTACTCTGATTCTACTCAGCCTCAAGATTTATGTGAGGGATATATTTATTTCTCTTTTTAACTCTGCCTTGAGTCTAAGTACAGTTAGAGTACGTTCTATAGATCACCCTACGATATCCAAGTAGACTCATGCACCGAAGTTATGATGACAAATAAACAATCATAATGTATAATTGGAACCATCACCACCACTATTTCCCTTTAACGTCCCACTGCTGGGCACAGGCCTCCTCTCTCATATCCTCTCTCATAGGAGAGCGGGATACAGAACTTAGACATGCATATTGCATAGGTTTAGATATATTAACCCAAGTTGGTAACGGGATGGGTGCCTTACCAGCTTTAGAAGTACAAATTTGGCTTTTCGTTTCTGTTATGCCCTGGAAAGCACGTTAAGCTGTCTGTAGTTGGAATTTAATAAATAGTTTGAATTTAAACGACACTCGCTACCAAATCAATAGTGGACTACAATAAAGGATGATTTGAATCGTCTGCGGTTGAAAACAAAGAAAATGGGTATTATACTGGCAAAGATCCAAGTCTACTGATATCAGATTACAAAACTGTGCATAATATTATTGTAACAGCTACACATTAATATTAAACATCTTCATAATAACTTTTCCTGTGTTTGAAATGACCCACTTCGTAAAATATAGTGTAAAATTTTGAATAGGTATTTATTGTGAAGGAAAATTGTAACATTCTCATGCATATTTTAAAACATACAATATTTATCTGAGCTGTGCTTTCGAAGACAGGTATTGTTATATTATTTAAAAGGTTTCAGATACATATTATGAATGTACAACTTCAAGACATAAATGTTCATTTCATTTCATTCCACATCTTCGTAATAAATATTTAGTATCTATCTCTTTTGGGAGGCATGTTCCGCGCCATTTTACCACTCTACTGTTTCCAGTACAATTTAGCGTTGGAACTGGTATGGGTTTTATGTATGGAGATATAAATGGATTTAAGAGCTAATTTGAATAAATAAGAAGGCCATAAAGAGTTATAATATTGTTATAGCTATTATTATAACTTGGAGTTATTAAGTATGGAAGAGCATCTCATTCTTTATCGTTTCACACCTCCTTAATTACATTATAATCCTAGGAATGTACGCCCTCAGTCCCCTTTGATTAAATTTATAATGTACGATCGTTTATATTTTAGTGCCTATAAAATATCTCATAATATAATATTGGAACGGCAATTTTAATATCTGTCGAACTCGTTTCGTTTCTGAAGCTACTACGAAATTCTAGATTCTGAATTCCAATGACATATAAGTCAGCAGAAATATTACGAATAAGAAGTATCTTCAAAGTCGGTGATTTACCTGAATTTCACTCGCTTAAAACTACAGTTAGGTATTATGAATTCATTCATATCAATTCTCTCCATTTTTAATAAAACATTTTAATACTAAAACGATTTTATTGGGTTGGAAGGTGTTTAGTTTTTTCAAAAGTTGCTTTTATATTAAGTTTCAATTCATACAAACATGAAAGCAACCCTGTAAATTTAGTTACAAAAATTAATTTTAGCTAGACCCAATTCCTAGAAAGATTTAAAGGCATGAAGTTTAAGCTTGTTTCTATTATTTCGAGGAAGGGCTTAATAGAATATAATAGTAACTAAACTACAAAGTGATTTGGAACAATCAAATGCTAACAATAAATTCACTGCCGATTCAGAATATCTATTTAGCTTTCAGAGAATTCAACAAGAATTTTGAACTATCGATCTTCTGAAGCGTTCGTTTCTTGTATCATAAAATCCCTATATAATAGAATAGAATAGAATAGAAAAGTTTTTCATTCAAATAATCTATCTATAATATAATAAAACTGTAACAGATCCAATTCTGTACATTGAAGATATTTTGAAAATTTCTTTTGGAGGGCACTCTATAATCGATACTGAAGCCAAAACTGCAATTTTTTTCATTTTTGTCTGTCTGTCTGTCTGTCTGTCTGTCTGTCTGTCTGTCTGTCTGTCTGTCTGTCTGTCTGTCTGTCTGTATCTTGGCCGCGCATCACGCCGAAACTACTGAATGGATTCGAATGAAACTTGGTACGATTTGAGTTTATACTCCGAGGTAGGACATAGGATACTTTTTATCCCGAAATTCAGCACGGTTCCCTTGGGAGAGGGGATGAAAGTTAAAACGTGTATTTAGCTGTAATTCATTAACGCGTTGTTTGATTTCACTCATTCTTTTTTTGTTAGAAAGGTAGTACTTGATATATTGTCCCGTAAATATTTCAAGGTCATAGGTTTTTTAGTTCAGAAATGACAGACATTACAACCCTCAGTATTGGGTTCAAATAAATTGGGACCTGGATCTTTGAACGTACGGCTTATTTTAAACTGGCGTACATTTAACTTTTTGTTTGTCGGCCTGTCTATTTGTTCCAGCTTATCTCCGAAACGGCTGGATCGATTTTGGCGGAACTTTCAATGGCAGATAGGTGATGTTATAAGGAGTAACTTAGGCTACATTTAGTTTAGGTACAAAAAAGGATTATGGGATCCAATCCGATCCTATATAAAAACCTAATATCCACGTGGACGAAGTCGCGGGGATCAGCTAGTGACATATAAGTCAGCAGAAATATTACGAATAAGAAGTATCTTCAAAGTCGGTGATTTACCTGAATTTCACTCGCTTAAAACTACAGTTAGGTATTATGAATTCATTCATATCAATTCTCTCCATTTTTAATAAAACATTTTAATACTAAAACGATTTTATTGGGTTGGAAGGTGTTTAGTTTTTTCAAAAGTTGCTTTTATATTAAGTTTCAATTCATACAAACATGAAAGCAACCCTGTAAATTTAGTTACAAAAATTAATTTTAGCTAGACCCAATTCCTAGAAAGATTTAAAGGCATGAAGTTTAAGCTTGTTTCTATTATTTCGAGGAAGGGCTTAATAGAATATAATAGTAACTAAACTACAAAGTGATTTGGAACAATCAAATGCTAACAATAAATTCACTGCCGATTCAGAATATCTATTTAGCTTTCAGAGAATTCAACAAGAATTTTGAACTATCGATCTTCTGAAGCGTTCGTTTCTTGTATCATAAAATCCCTATATAATAGAATAGAATAGAATAGAAAAGTTTTTTATTCAAATAATCTATAATATAATAAAACTGTAACAGATCCAATTCTGTACATTGAAGATATTTTGAAAATTTCTTTTGGAGGGCACTCTATAATCGATACTGAAGCCAAAACTGCAATTTTTTTCATTTTTGTCTGTCTGTCTGTCTGTCTGTCTGTCTGTATCTTGGCCGCGCATCACGCCGAAACTACTGAATGGATTCGAATGAAACTTAGTACGATTTGAGTTTATACTCCGAGGTAGGACATAGGATACTTTTTATCCCGAAATTCAGCACGGTTCCCTTGGGAGAGGGGATGAAAGTTAAAACGTGTATTTAGCTGTAATTCATTAACGCGTTGTTTGATTTCACTCATTCTTTTTTTGTTAGAAAGGTAGTACTTGATATATTGTCCCGTAAATATTTCAAGGTCATAGGTTTTTTAGTTCAGAAATGACAGACATTACAACCCTCAGTATTGGGTTCAAATAAATTGGGACCTGGATCTTTGAACGTACGGCTTATTTTAAACTGGCGTACATTTAACTTTATGTTTGTCGGCCTGTCTATTTGTTCCAGCTTATCTCCGAAACGGCTGGATCGATTTTGGCGGAACTTTCAATGGCAGATAGGTGATGTTATAAGGAGTAACTTAGGCTACATTTAGTTTAGGTACAAAAAAGGATTATGGGATCCAATCCGATCCTATATAAAAACCTAATATCCACGTGGACGAAGTCGCGGGGATCAGCTAGTGACATATAAGTCAGCAGAAATATTACGAATAAGAAGTATCTTCAAAGTCGGTGATTTACCTGAATTTCACTCGCTTAAAACTACAGTTAGGTATTATGAATTCATTCATATCAATTCTCTCCATTTTTAATAAAACATTTTAATACTAAAACGATTTTATTGGGTTGGAAGGTGTTTAGTTTTTTCAAAAGTTGCTTTTATATTAAGTTTCAATTCATACAAACATGAAAGCAACCCTGTAAATTTAGTTACAAAAATTAATTTTAGCTAGACCCAATTCCTAGAAAGATTTAAAGGCATGAAGTTTAAGCTTGTTTCTATTATTTCGAGGAAGGGCTTAATAGAATATAATAGTAACTAAACTACAAAGTGATTTGGAACAATCAAATGCTAACAATAAATTCACTGCCGATTCAGAATATCTATTTAGCTTTCAGAGAATTCAACAAGAATTTTGAACTATCGATCTTCTGAAGCGTTCGTTTCTTGTATCATAAAATCCCTATATAATAGAATAGAATAGAATAGAAAAGTTTTTTATTCAAATAATCTATAATATAATAAAACTGTAACAGATCCAATTCTGTACATTGAAGATATTTTGAAAATTTCTTTTGGAGGGCACTCTATAATCGATACTGAAGCCAAAACTGCAATTTTTTTCATTTTTGTCTGTCTGTCTGTCTGTCTGTCTGTCTGTCTGTCTGTCTGTCTGTATCTTGGCCGCGCATCACGCCGAAACTACTGAATGGATTCGAATGAAACTTGGTACGATTTGAGTTTATACTCCGAGGTAGGACATAGGATACTTTTTATCCCGAAATTCAGCACGGTTCCCTTGGGAGAGGGGATGAAAGTTAAAACGTGTATTTAGCTGTAATTCATTAACGCGTTGTTTGATTTCACTCATTCTTTTTTTGTTAGAAAGGTAGTACTTGATATATTGTCTCGTAAATATTTCAAGGTCATAGGTTTTTTAGTTCAGAAATGACAGACATTACAACCCTCAGTATTGGGTTCAAATAAATTGGGACCTGGATCTTTGAACGTACGGCTTATTTTAAACTGGCGTACATTTAACTTTATGTTTGTCGGCCTGTCTATTTGTTCCAGCTTATCTCCGAAACGGCTGGATCGATTTTGGCGGAACTTTCAATGGCAGATAGGTGATGTTATAAGGAGTAACTTAGGCTACATTTAGTTTAGGTACAAAAAAGGATTATGGGATCCAATCCGATCCTATATAAAAACCTAATATCCACGTGGACGAAGTCGCGGGGATCAGCTAGTGACATATAAGTCAGCAGAAATATTACGAATAAGAAGTATCTTCAAAGTCGGTGATTTACCTGAATTTCACTCGCTTAAAACTACAGTTAGGTATTATGAATTCATTCATATCAATTCTCTCCATTTTTAATAAAACATTTTAATACTAAAACGATTTTATTGGGTTGGAAGGTGTTTAGTTTTTTCAAAAGTTGCTTTTATATTAAGTTTCAATTCATACAAACATGAAAGCAACCCTGTAAATTTAGTTACAAAAATTAATTTTAGCTAGACCCAATTCCTAGAAAGATTTAAAGGCATGAAGTTTAAGCTTGTTTCTATTATTTCGAGGAAGGGCTTAATAGAATATAATAGTAACTAAACTACAAAGTGATTTGGAACAATCAAATGCTAACAATAAATTCACTGCCGATTCAGAATACCTATTTAGCTTTCAGAGAATTCAACAAGAATTTTGAACTATCGATCTTCTGAAGCGTTCGTTTCTTGTATCATAAAATCCCTATATAATAGAATAGAATAGAATAGAATAGAATAGAATAGAATAGAAAAGTTTTTTATTCAAATAAACTTTTACAAGTACTTTTGAATCGTCAACTGAATCTACCACAGGTTCGGAATGCAGTTCCAGCCGAGAAGAACCTGCAAGAAACTCGGCGGTTGCTCTTTTTTAAAAATAACATTATAACAATTATTATTATTAATGTACATGATTGAAATGCCGTCTCGCGCATTGCTGGAACGAGTTAAATCCAAGCATTAATCATATTATCCAAGTTGTAAGTTTACACTCAACAAACTTTAACACATCCTAATTAATATTATAAATGCGAAAGCACTTCTTTGTTTGTTTCACTATCACGCCTCAACCTCTGAACCGATTTTGACGAAATTTGGTACAGAGATAGAATAGACTTAAAAAAAGGATATATGCTATTTTTATGCTAGAAAATCGTAGAGTTCCCAGGGGAACTTAAATCTATTTTTCCATTTCCATTTTCCCAAGGGAATTAAAAAAAACTTAAATCCACACCGATGAAGTCGCGGGCATCAGCTGGTAACTTATATGTAGTTCTGTTTTACAGTGGGGAATCATTTATAACAATAACGCCTTAACATGACGAGAGAGAGACGGCCGCCGCACATCCGTCACGGCCTACTCGCAATTCGTCCGCCCACTAATGTTCACCTATCCTTATTAATGCCGCTGTAAATCTGGCTCGTTTTGACCCGGATACCGGAGCCGTATATCTCCCTCAGCTTAACTTCAACTAGCCGTCAATCGTGATGCCAGTGTTTTGAAAGCAAGGAATTGAAATTTATAATTAGTTTTAAGCTTGTGTATACAAGCGGCAGTGTTTCGATCCGCGGTAGGTGAAGTGGAGAGGAAGACGGAGTTTTTGGGTTTCTGTGGTGCTAAAAAGATTTTCATTCCAGACCATGTATTTAGTGGAGATGGATGAACAGACGTTGGTAACTTGTCGTAGATCTTGTGACTAAAACAGAGCAGTTTTGGAGATCGTTATACCTAATTATATAGTCAAAATCTAAAGATCGTTAAAATTATGACATTTTTGCAGACGGATAAACACAAAGATTTCTTGAGAATTTAGTACACAGGTTAACGCTGAATACCTTTTTTTAAACATTAAAGAGTTTTTGTAAAAGATAATTATTTAATTCAAAGTTGTTTAGCACAAAAGCAATAAAGAAATATCTTCATTGCCTTTAGAACTAGAACCTCTCTTATCTGCTTTAGTCACTTTAGATCTAAAAGAAATTGTGAGTTTTAAAGCTTTAAAATTTCATATATTATTCTTCTCAGTCGATAGACACCAACTGCTGTATATAGGTCTTTTGCAAGGATGGTCACAGAACATAATCTTGTGCCATTTGTATCCAGCTGAAGAATGAAACCGCTGAAGCCCCGCCATAAGTTATCCAGTGTGTACTTTTTCCGCAAAGATGTGTATAACTATGAATCCTCTTTCTGGCGCGATTTTGATTATGCCTCTAGCACACCTCCGCCGCAAAACAATATAGCGAAACCAAATGCGGATGGAAATCACGTCAAAAAATATAAAAGACTCATAAATCATAATCAAATCTTTGCGCATGACATACAATAGACGACTCATAATGGACCTTCAGCGGTTGCAGAACGGTTTTACTGCTACGGGTTTGCTGCTGCGGTTTAGCTGCTACGATTTAATTGCTACGGTTTGCTGCTACGGGTTAGCTACTACGGTTTTGCTGCGACGGTGTTGCTGCTATGATTTGTGGCGGAGATACGCTCGAGTCCTTGATGAACCATAAGATTAGAATAATATTGTGATTCATCTTCCTTTCGAACAAAATAAATCACATTAAACTTTGAAATAAAAAGTAAGCCCCTAAGATATTGTAAACCATTTTTGCATTTGCAGGAATTCAATTATTTTAATACACTTATATTGTGGGAAGATAGCAATTTCGCAAAGCCGTATAAACATAAACTTTGCGAAACGTTACATAACTCAGTATTACTAATTTTTATGTGAAATCGGTGCCGTCGGGCACAGCCACTGTTAGATAAAATAAAATCAAGTCAACTTCATGCTAATATCTGAGCTAAACTTCGATCAATATCATTATCCATGAGAAATTCAACTTTACGACTTTAATATTAAGATCTAAAATCTAATGGGCTCCGCGCCAGGCATCCACTCTACTTAATTTTAGGTTAGTCTCCATTTTTATGAATATGAAAGCATTTGGAGCGTAACATATAGGTGATGACGTCTTAGGATTTTAAGAAGGAAATACGTGTCTTCGCAAATTTAAAAACAAAGATAATATTAAATTATCTTTTATATCTTTTATACCTATGATACAGTAATGTAACTGTTGAATATAATCAAGTGTTGCATAATTATTTAGCTTAAATTTTCTACAGTTTTAGCGGATTGCAGCAAAATAATTTTGTTTTTTCACTGTAATACCGTGACGGACTAATAGACCAGGGTAGATCCCTTTAAAAATAATAAAAAGTAAAAGAAAATCACAGTAGGATGAAACCCATTGGAAAAGGATAGGAAAATATTTCAAATCAAATAAATTACAGTGTATTTGGGACATAAAAAGGTAAGTTTTCACCAAATTTCGTGAAAAAAAAAAATATTTATTGTAAAATATAAAAATAAAAAACCAAAAACTTGGTTTTTTGAACTTTTCACATACATTTTGAGGTTATACGAAAAAAGTGTAAATACAAAAGTTGTAGATCTTTTTATTACCTACAACTTTGTTATTTTTTTTTTCCATAGGACTTGTAGTTTTGCCGGAAATCGAGATAAACGATTTTTTACCCTTAAAACTCCCCCCCTTTTTTCCCGAGCTCAGATCGCCCGTAAATTATTTTTCTTGTATTTTTATAATATTCTCCTCCTTTTCCAATGGGTTTCATCCTACTGTGATTTTCTTTTTTTTTCAAAAATTATCGACACTGGTGTATAACTGGACAGACAACGCACATCCTAACCTGGTGGACCTATAAAATTTGAAATTTGGAAGAAAAATTCCATGAGTATTAAAATACATAAAAATGGTTCTTGTTGTTCAATGAATCTTGTGATGCAAACCATACAATATGTACTCGTACACAAATGTCAGGTTGAGTCCATTTTGGCCAGGTTGAGGCCCTCTACCTGTGCCTCTACACTGCTCTAATAAATAACTCGCCATTTAAAAACAACAAAAGTAATTTCTATTTGTTTGTAAATTCAATTGAGTTTCCATGGCTATCAATCAAATGCAAATCATAAGCAACAAAGAGCTATATTAAGGTCAACCTGTACTGAATGGGTGACCTGGTAACTTATAGCTTTCAATGTTGCCACGTTATTTTAATCTATTATGATTGAACTCATTTTAGTACAGCATAAATACTTTAACGTCCTCAATCTAGAACATTAATCCAAATTCAATGATAGGCATCCATTTTCAAGTAATGTTCTGTTTATCGGTCCGAGCGATCAGATTATATTCTGGTTCAACGTATAGCTCTATTCCAGAAATGTATATTACCATTGCTAAATGTATAATTATGTGAAAAAGTGAAGCAATAAAATAACTTCGTAATTGTTACAATGAATCAATATCAGTTTCTACGAATATTATTTCTACAATCCCTACTTATATCCCTGCCAATAATGATAAATGTGAAAGTGTGTTTGATTGTTGGTTTGTTCTTCAATCACGCCGCAAAAGAGCTACAAACCGACATGCTTTTTTTGCGTGGGAATAATTGAGGATTTGAAGTGTGACATAGCTACTTTTCATCCCGGTAAAACAAATAATTCCTGCGGAATAGCATACTATTTTTCACGCATTCATCCTCTAATCACACCACAGAAGGACAACAGATCGATGCAATTTTTGCCATCGTTACAATTAAAAACCCTAGAGAGTGACATAGGATATTTTTTCCTAGGATAACAAAGGGTTACCGCAAGATATTTAAATACCTAACTCTACTAGGTCTAAGTCGCGGGCAAAAGCTAGTGATATATTATATTATGTTATTGATATTATTGCAGTCATACAAGCTTTATCAGATAACTGAAGCACTCAAACAAAATGAGCAAAACGTTAGAAAATTAAAACTAACGCAGCAGGTACGAGTAATCTGTTAATTAAAATGTACTCCCGCTGTTATATCCATTCATTCAAACTGAAACACTACGAGATGAATCCTTGGATGCGAGCCATAATCGTGAAAGCATAATTTATACATTTCATGCCTCTTCACTGAAGCACGATTCTATTAAAAATAAATAAAAAGCTTTTTGAATGTGAACATCATTTTAATAAATAATTTAATCATTTAAAGCGATGAATTTGCCAGAACATTTTAAGTAAACACTACGTATTTTTATGATAACTAGTAACCTGCTTCTACTTCGCACCACCAGAACAAAATATTTGTAAAAACCGTACACCCTGTATATCTCACCGATCATTGAAGTTAGAAAATAGGATTTTAAGTGCCTGTTTCACCACCTTCTGATATGTAGGTATTAGATAGCAACTTTTTGACATAAAGTAAGAAAGTGACAAAACTTACGTTTAGGCTATCCAACACTTATCAGAAGGTGGTGAAACAGGCCGTAAAAGTATCAAATCCGACTTTGAAGTTTTATAATTTGCTAAATAATAGTGTTGCTAAAAATATAGAGTAAATAATAGGAATATAGTGCTGTGCTATTCAAATTCACTATTATTTCACTAACACTTAGGTATAATCTATACTAATCACTACATAGTATAAAACAAAGTCGTTTTCTCTGTCCCTATATCCCTTTGTACGCTTAAATCTTTAAAACTACGCAACGGATTTTGATGCGGTTTTTTTTAATAGATAGAGTGATTCAAGAGGAAGGTTTATATGTATGATAACATCCATTAAATAGTGGAGAAATACTGTTATTTTTGAGGTTTCTAATGTGATGTCGTAAATAATTACATTTTTTCCGCTTACATTGCAAACGCAGGCTGAACCCTACGAGATTTATCAATATAATGTACTAAGTATTGTACACATTGAAAAGGTCTATAGAAAACTCCGCGATGGTATATGTCTATCTCTTATGGATATCCCACAATAACATTTTTTGTCATTTACTTTTTTACGACAAATAATGGCTAATTTTAGAAGCGATTTTAACCAATACAGCATAAATCCTTATCTAATTAAGTACCTTAAGTACATTGTTGATTTATTATAGATCTATATGGCCTTTTACAGCATATGATTTAAATGAATATTTTCGAAGATATTACAGATTTAAAAATTGCGGGAAATAGACTTTGCGCGCGGCGCGCGGTTCCAGCCGGCCGGGGCGGCGATGCGTAAAGTTCTCCTATAGCATTTTGAATTTAGCAGCGATCGGACGCGTATGCTATCGAGTATCGGAGCTTTCTAGCGAGGAAAATAACAATCACACTAATATTATAAAGGCGTTATTAAGTTATTAAGTTTGTGTGTATGTTTGTTCCTCTTCTCCGCCGCAACTACTGAACCGATTTGGCTGAAATTTTAAATGGAGATAGCTTATGCCCTGACTTAACACATAAAGTAACTTTTTATCCCAGAAAAGTATTCCTGTAGGACTAAAATAGATATATACCTCCAAAACGCCACAGAGGGCGCTGACTGTTCTTAGGTAAATCACGCTCACATAACCCATTATTGCAATACTTTGCTGTGTAGCATGCATTGGCAACACATAGGCTACTTTTTATCCTGGAAAAATGCACAGTTCCCACGGGATTTTGAAAAACCCGAAATCTATATCTACAGCTATAGGTAGATTACTTGATAATCGGCGACCGGCGAAAAAATAATTGGCGACCTTGCTTGATATTTTAAGTATAAAGGTAGGAAAAGGGAGCGGGAACGGGAACCGGAACTCCACGATTCCCTCGGGATTTGTTCAAAACCGAAATTCACGCGGGCGAAGCCGCGGGCAGAAGCTAGTTATGTATAAAACATAGAAAAACTAATTCCAACATTCCAATTTTGAGGGTGTGTTCATAATATTAGTATTTTTTTTCAGTCGCTTTCTACAATTTTTAGTACTTATATGTGTGACGAAAGTTTCACTCAAAAGCGTAAAATCAGTAAACGTCTTCCGCAAGAATTAAGATTTGAATAATATTTTTTAATTAAATTAATATTTTATTCCCAACATTCTATTAAAAAAGGATTGATCTTTAATATTTGATAATTTTTTTTAAAGTAATCATTATATCTAAAGCACTATGGTGTTCAAAAGTTCGTAAAAAATTACGAATCCGGGTACCGGCCTCTTAAAAAAACACCAAATATAAAGTAGATTTAAGTTGCATTTTTATTGTAAACTAGGTGATGCCCACGGCTTCGCCCGTGTGGATTTAGGTTTTTAAAAATCCCGTGGGAACTTTTGATTTTCCAGAACAAAAAGTAGCCTATCTGTAGTAACCCGTCACCAAAACGGAAAAATTCCGTGGGATCCCCACGATTTCGGAATGCAATTCCCTACAGCATCAGGGTTGAGGAGTTGAATATGTACCTACTCGAATTCATTCAACGATAAAGTCTTTAATTGGTACAATATCAATTTAAATAACCGACAGTTCCTAAATCCCATTAGTTTTGGGGATCAGTTCCCCTACAGCATCAGGATTGAGGAGTTGGAATCCAAGTTTTTTGTAGGACAGTGTCGCAATGTTTCTCTATCGATTAAAAAAAATTACACAAATCGGTTCAGAAATCTCGGAGATATCGGTGTACATAGGTAGAAAAACACAACTCCTCCTTTTTTGAAAGTCGGTTAAAAAAGTAGCCTATGTTACTCCCTGGTTAATTCTCTACTTGTATGTGAAAGTCCCGTCAAAATCGGTTCAGCCGTTCCGAAGATTAGCCCGTTCAAACAGACAGACAGACAGACAGACAAAATTTTTAAAAACGTGTGATTCGGTTATGGTACCGTTCAAATAACCATATGAGCTTAATATGAGGTAGTTATTTCGATATTACAGACAGACACTTCAATTTTATTTATTAGTATAGATTTGTGATCAGTGATACATCTCGACTTACATCATTGTGTACAAATCAACTTTTTATGTGTAAACGAATATAAATTGAATTGTACCTAAAACTCAAACCAAATCTAAAAAAAATATATGAAAAACGAGACGTGCTAAATAATACAAGTGAAATCGTCGGGTCATACTCTTATGGAGATTGAAACCAACCATGCGTTAATGAGCGTAAGAAGAAGCACATGAGTATGGATATTCACTTGCCAAGAGAATAACCATACTCATTTGCTTCTTTACTTACCAATTAGTGCGTACAACTTCAAATAAAGCAGCAAAGTGGCAATGGAAAGTTGATGTTGTGTGATGTTCAATCTGTTTTGCATACCAAAGAAAATATTCCCCGTTTTTCTTACAAAAACGAATTCAAGGATGTTGAATCTATACTAATCTATACTAATAAATAAAATTGAAGTGTCTGTCTGTAATATCGAAATAACTACCTCTTATTAAGCTCATATGGTTATTTGAACGGTACCATAACCGAATCACACGTTTTTAAAATTTTTGTCTGTCTGTCTGTCTGTCTGTCTGTCTGTTTGAACGGGCTAATCTTCGGAACGGCTGAACCGATTTTGACGGGACTTTCACATACAAGTAGAGAATTAACCAGGGAGTAACATAGGCTACTTTTTTAACCGACTTTCAAAAAAGGAGGAGTTGTGTTTTTCTACCTATGTACACCGATATCTCCGAGATTTCTGAACCGATTTGTGTAAATTTTTTTTAAATCGATAGAGAAACATTGCGACACTGTCCTACAAAAAATTTGGATTCCAACTCCTCAATCCTGATGCTGTAGGGGAACTGATCCCCAAAACTAATGGGATTTAGGAACTGTCGGTTATTTAAATTGATATTGGGGGTACCAATTAAAGACTTTATCGTTGAATGAACTCGAGTAGGTACATATTCAACTCCTCAACCCTGATGCTGTAAGGAATTGCATTCCGAAATCGTGGGGATCCCACGGAATTTTTCCGTTTTGGGGACGGGTTACTACAGATAGGCTACTTTTTGTTCTGGAAAATCAAAAGTTCCCACGGGATTTTTAAAAACCTAAATCCACACGGGCGAAGCCGTGGGCATCATCTAGTAATATAATAAAGCGGAAGAGTTTGTTTGTTTGAATGCGCTAATCTCAGGAACTACTGGACCGATTTCAAAATTCTTTCAGCGTTGGATATGTACGTGATTCTTGAGTGCTATAGGCTATATGTGTACCACGGGCGAAGCTCGAAGCTCGGACCGCTAGTAAGTATATAATTGCGCAAACCACAACTTTCTGTGAACTTCGTTACACAATACGCGTAATAAATTATCTTATAATCGATAAGTTGTTTTTAAAGCCGGTTAAATATCAAGTGCACTGAGATCCGAGTGAAACGATATGGCTCACTTGGCGTCGGGGATGCTCTCTTCGAATGAACTGAGAAGAATGAGTGCGAAGTGAGGTGGCTGCAAATGCATCCAATTGACACAGTTAACTGTACAGTGACACACTTTCGCTTTATAGAAACTCATTTTATGACCGCTATTATATTACCAACTTAAGACGTTACCAAACTTAAGACGTTAAAAGCAAAAATGAAAATAACACACTATTTTGGTTTTAAGCGAATTTTCCACTGCGTTATGAGCAAAACTGACTTTTTTGTTTTTCGGAATTTTTCTTTTACTTGATCTGTAAGACCTTGCTTTTAACCAAAATTGACAAATCTAGGTCAACCGGAAGTACCCTATTGGTTTTAGGTCGAAAACCTAAATGGTAGTTCCAGTTGACCCAAAATTACGAAAGGCAAAAAGCCAGGTCTTACAGCACAAATAAAGGAAAAATTCCAAAAACTAAAAAAAGTTAGAAATTAAAGGGATACATAGTGGAGCCAATTAAGGTAAACCACTGAGTTGTATTGTTGTAATTGCGCTCATACAATTTAGAGGCCTAGCTTAATTAGAACCTTACCTTTTAAGACAAAGTAATAAAAAACAGATTGTATTTATACTTCTGGAGTACGGAACCCTCGGTACGCGAGTCTGACTCGCACTTGACCGGTTTTTTGCTATGTAATATGTGGTCATTATAACCTTGTGACACAATATTTCTCAAACATAGTAAATTTTGGTATCCGGAATTGATATTGGTTGAAGTTTGTACGTTGGTCCGGTAACGAGGGACCATTCCGACGGAAAGTGTGATTGATCAAATGCAAAACAAAGTGTTGTTAATTGCCCCTCCACGATATTAATAGTTTTGATTTTATCTCTGAACTTTGCTACAACCCTCGCGAGTATAGTCTCAGAGTTTACCTTGTGTTTATTTCGTTGGTTTAGATTAGCAGTGCTTCTTGGGCGTCGCCGAAATCTACTTTAAAAAATTTGTGGTGCCGTGTAGAACAATATTCGACCAAATCACTGCGTATAACAAGCAAGTATTCCAGTTTATACAAGTTGTGTTGAGCAAATTATCAATGAAAGTATTTGTTTTTGCATTGTTAGATGGTTTTTAATTTTCGAGAAAAGCCAATGTAGAGCATATTGTAAAGGGAGTACAAGTTTAATTCAAGATATTTCTTTTTGTTTGATTTTTGAGTAAAATAAGTATGCATCTGGAAACATTTTCCTCATGGTTTGGACTTGAGCGAAATCATTCTAACATTATACTTATGTAAATGTTATTTAATATGACATAAACGCTAGCGGATATTGCCTGTTGGAAAGCGATAATAAGTATGTAGCTTATTTAGCTGAATGCCGAATCACATTATAAGTTTTGTAAATCACTGGTAGAAAATGTTGCAACCGGCTCTCACCTCTGTCGCTCGGTGAGCGCAGGTTTTTCGTGTAATGTTCGGAATGCGAGCTTCGTATTAAATATCGCCACCATTCATCATCGCGGTGTTTTCTATAGATATACATCTCGTTATTCATTGAACACACATTAAATGTTTGCTTTGACGCCCGAACAATAATTTATGGGCAATTCCTGAAAGCGCTACAAACATATTGAAGGAGTAAATCTATAGAGTGAATATTTTTTGTGCGGTGCTTCATAATGGTTTAGTTCTACAGTATTTGTTCGAATTCAGGTTAATGATTTTTGATTGTAACAAAAACACGACAATACTTTTACTATTTTGTATTTATTGGTGACTGACAAAATGTTATAACCTAGATTTATTGTTGCTTTGTCACACTTGAACAACATAATATACCTATTGTGTGTATTTTACTTTGTGATATTTATCGTACCTAATCTTACTTAATATATTTTATGGCCTAGATTTCTTAGTCACAATATGTCGTGTAGGCAGTGTGGCTAATTCTGTTGTACACAATTCTCTAAACTAAAATAAAATGACAGGTCTAAATCTATTGCTATCCTTTTCTGCAGTGAGCACTGTGAAAGAGATAGGAATAAATTTAGACCTGTCATTTTAGTTTACTTTTGAGATTGTGTACAACAGAATTAGCCACAGTGTTGTTATTGAGAGCTCTCCTCTATGAATAAACTACTGCGATAATTAAAAAACTTGGTTATTTTCTCGTCACCTTGTTTATGAAAAGTTTTGGACTTCCAGTGCAACTCTAGTACATTCCAACATATTTAGTTCAGTTGCAGTTTAAGTAGATATGTACGGGGGTGGATTTAAAAAAAAAAACTATTACTAGTGCCTGCTTACAATCTTAGCCTCCCTAAACGGAACTTCTTACTTACTCGTATTTCTTATTTTCATAAAAATAATAATATACGTAATACTGCTAGACGTATTTCTTATGGATGACGGCAGGGAACGATTGGTGGAGGGGAGGAAGTAGGTATCTCTTCTTATGTAAAAATAGTTCAAGACAGTGTTCTTCGCCCGTAGATCGAAATCAAACTGATTCAACATGCTTAGTTACTTGGAAAGTTTAAAGTATGTATACTGGCGATGTATATATTTTAAATAGTAAAATTAAGAAATGGCAAAGTAAAATTTAAAGTATTCACAATTATAAAATGATAAAATAATATTCTAAATCTTCACTGAAGTTAGCGGGGTCGTGTAACAGTC
The DNA here is from genome assembly GCA_920104075.1 of Melanargia galathea. Taxonomy (NCBI): domain Eukaryota; kingdom Metazoa; phylum Arthropoda; class Insecta; order Lepidoptera; family Nymphalidae; genus Melanargia; species Melanargia galathea. The sequence continues at coordinate 20,095,725 of OV049874.1, read as the reverse complement.
ACGGTAACATCAAGCTTTATAGATAGTTGATAGTGAAGAGGAAAGTTAGCAGCTATTTATTAGAAATTGAACTTGTAATGAAATTCAAAGTAGCGCCGCACTGAAAACTTTTATTACATGTTGAGGCTTTTTTACGGTAGTATCTTGAAGTACGAGTTCAAAAGCAACTTCGCTTAGTATTGCTTTTATCTTGTTGTATTTTCAGTTCAGTTAAACAAATTCTCGTTTTCATTTTGTGATTTCGTCCATGTAACGATGTAGAGGTTTCGATGGGTTTGGTTTTGTTGTAACAGGGTAGATAAGTGTTTGCACATTTTGCTTATGCCTACTTGACTCGAGTAGGTAACGACACGGATCACCGAAGTTTCAGGCGTTGATTTCTCCACCTTTCTCTGGAAAACAAGTAACTCCCTCAGTAGTAAGATAGGCTTTTTCATTATATTGGCTCCTCGTTCGAATGAGTAGGTATAACTTTACGCCTACATTATTTAATTTTAGATTTCTTTATTTTTTAAATTGGTACATTGTAGTGTCCTACATTTTGAATGTCAATAATTTTTAAAAGTTTATGGAAGTAATCGTAGTCATTATCTATTGAAAGACGCCCACAGCTGCACACAGTGCAGCTGCACACAATACCTACCTCGCTCAAGGAAAGGCTTGCTTTAACTGATTTCAAACGTCATGTTCCAAACTAACCGCGTTTGTTTTCCTTATACGTGCCGGGCCACGGACTAATTCCTATAATAATAAAGTCTTACTGAATTTTCGCCACGAGGGTCAATCTCAGCGGACGCGGAGACTAGCCAATTACGCAGAAAATGTTATAGTGCACAAGTGTGTGCGCAAACACGAATGCACTCTCTGTTCCCTCACTCTCATAGTCCGATGGAACATCGATGCGACATGACCGATGAGAGATCAACCGCAGGATCGACAGCTTTACGTGCTCTCCGAGACACTGTGGTGTATCTAACGCCACCAACTTCTCATCTACAGGCTGTTACTGAGAATTTCTTGTCAGTAATACCCAGTAACTTTTTTTTTTAGGCCAGAACCGCTTATGCAATAGACCCGTGGCCCTACGTTAAAACATAACAAAGTACCCTTTTTCCCTTTTAGCCCTTTTTCCTCGTGTAAACACGGCGTCATTAATTCGCGGCGCTGCGTATTTCTTGACATGCTACGTTGAAGGGAGCTTGGAAGACAGTTTTTCATCCTTCTTATAACTTCGTAACGTAGGTATTATAGAGCCTTTATACGTCATGTTATACGTTATTTACATTATGCATTGAACCCATGTCTTCTTCCGCGTAAAATTCACGTCGTTTATGTATCTCAGTTATTTATAATAATATAATGTGCCGCCGATTTTGATAAGAGTTAAAAATGACACTTGAACTTTATCTATTCGTACAGATTATAATAATACGTACCCTGCATTCTCGCACCCCTCACCGGACCCATCTGAGACAATTTAATTTTGTGCCCCAATTCAACAAACTAACACAAATCAGCAACTATTTAAACGGACAAATTCGTGTTGACAGTGAAACGTGTAACGCTGCCTGAATAATTCACGAACGAAGAGATTTACCTGATCGGAAGAGCGGCCGGCCGAGCGTCGCGATCTCTCGGACAGCGAAGTGATTTTATTGCTGTATCAAAACGTCGATTCGCATATTATCAATTGAATTGTCTATTTTGTATGAAGATGCTTACGCACAAATTCTCATTTCACCATCAATTTAATTTATATTTCGTATTTCAGGGCCTATAATTTAGTTGTACATTATGACGTGCTTTCAATATGCCACCATTAGACTGTAAAGCTCTGGGCTCCAAATGAATTGAAAGTGAAGCAAACATAATAATTTGATACAAATTTTTAACAAACTTATAAGATTGATAAGATTTGTTATAACGTCAAATTGCATTTGACCTACTCTGAATTTTTTACCAAACGATTTCAAAATCACAAACAGATAGTTCAGGTAAAAAGTACTTACTTTTAAAAACTTTCTATCTTACCTATCTAATTAAAAAAGGCTTTTATTTCTGACACTTTTGTCCTTTGTCCTATCTATGACTGATGTAATGCTTAAATAAGTATATCTTTGGCGAGAAGGTGTTTATTTAAACAGTGTGTAAATAATTCAGGACGCGAGGGCTGTAGGGGCCCTGCTAACTGGTACTCCAATCATTATTAAATTACACTCATGCTAATTTTAGGGTTTGAAAACGATGATTTTAGTGATCTCAAGCACCATTCAATTTTGTTAGTATAATGTTGTATTATTTTGTTTATACTGTTATAAAAATTTTATTCAATACTTTGTCTGCTAATTTTTAAATCCACTGAGATTATAAATTTTTGTGGGTAAACAGGCTTTTGCTTCCGATTTCATCCATCTATCACCGGGGGGTATTTATATCTTTGGTAAACTTATGAAGATTGGTTTAGATGTTTCAGCAGTTAGGACGCAAAAAAGTATTATTAACCTGTATCAGGGGTTTTTATTTTTTACGCGAGAATCCTAAATATTTCCGAGGTCAGTAGCCTGGAGCCCGTCTATAGATATTCACTTTTTTCTTTGAATTTTTTGATGTTCTCAAAAAGGAAAAGGTTCCCAATTCGTTAAGGAGGAAAAAAAGAGGAGGTTCTCAATTTGTTGGAATAACTGCTTATGTAAGTTCCCTGATTATTCTAAAGACGCCTGGACCGGTTTGAAAAATTATTTTGTTTGAAAGTGTAGGTATCCATGATCATCAGATCAGGCCCTGAGGATCCTGAAGAAATCGAGGGAACTCTTCAAATTTTATGGTACATTGAAGTTGGTTTCATTTTTCCTAAATTATAGCCTGCTATGCGCATTATTATATGGCATTTTTGAAAAAAAAAAAATAAGGAAACTTCCACTCAGGAAGTTTTCTTTATTTTTTTTTTCAACGACTCTCATGGACACATATTACCTGTTAGGTACATCTGTAGGATGTCCGCAGGCACGGAAAAAAAGAGGGTGAAATTACCTAACAGCCCCCGAAATAGGTTTAAACGGCACAAGACATCCATGAATAGCAGCTTCTTAGTGTCAGAGGCCAAGATTTTCTGGGGAGTTAGTATCTCTGGGTCACTGAGCTAGCAGTATTATCACACTATCACACTTCACACTAATATTATAAAGGCGAAAGTTTGTTTGTGTGTGTGTGTATGTGTGTATGTTTGTTACTCTTTAATGCTGCAACTACAGAACCGATTCGGCTGATATTTTGAATGGAGTTAGATTATGGCCTGACTTATCACATAGGCTTTTTATCCTGGAAAAATCCACAGTTCCCACGGGATTTAGTGAAAACCGAAATCTATAGCTATATAGCTATAGGTAGATTACTATAGCAAACTACCTTGGAAGTGGGTATAAAAGTTGGAAAAGGGAGCGGGAACGGGAACCGGAAATCCACGTTTCCCTCGGGATTAGTGAAAAACCGAAATTCACGGGGGCGAAGCCGCGGGCAGAAGCTAGTTAAGTATATATTCAATACAATATTTTCCTGATTGTAGGCATTTTCCAAGGTTCGTGTTCCTGTTTTGCAGATCATCGCGAAAGTCATTAGAAATTCAATCGGTGTTCCGGAGATAAAAACAGCTAGTCGGCTCCCTTTCGACAATGACAATCAGATCTTAACGAGTAGGTATTATCCGGCGCGGACGGGACGCTTTCATCTTGAGATGTCATCATGATTTTCAGTTAAGTCATCTGATTGTCAGAAAAGGATGTACTTTCTTGAGGAGTTTTATGTGATACAGATAGGAAAATGAATCAGAAGTTTAAAAAATTGTGTTCATTAACTTTCTACTGTAGTTAACCCACTGTCTTATTTCCAAAAGTTACATCTTAAGAGCCCTCTCCATGGGCGCGACAAATCGTTGGTGAGTGGAGTCTAAAACAGTGATTTCTGCATTTAGAGAGCGAGACGTCTTCAGTATAGAAGAGTACTAAAAATATATACATAAGTAAATAATAAATAAATAAATGCTTGAGGTATCATGATTTTTAGTGAAACACGGCAAAGTAAAAAGATGCAAATCAAGGTTTGGAATTTCGCCTATTTTAGCAAATATTTGGCAATTTTTTACATGAACTAAAGACATTTGTAATTATTATGAAGTAACCTATGATAAGATTTCGGTCGTTTTTCAATTTTCTAGTTTCTTATATAGTTTATTTACGCACGAAGTTGCCCCAAAATTTGCCCAAAAATAGTGATTTTTCAAGCGTCATAACTTTCAAAATAAATATAATTTTACTAATATTTTTATTTTATGGCATAGGTAATGGAGATATATATTGATATCTGGCTTAACTTTAGACTTATTGCGACAAATATTAGAATAATAGGCGTAATACGTTTGTATGGAAAAGCGCGTGAAGAGAGCGGTCTTAATGAAGCGCATAATATGCGTGAAATGAGTATAATATACCAACTGCCACTCGTATTACAAACAGTGCTAGGACGTCTCACGCATTCATTCGGATGCATACGGAAAATAAGGATTTAATTCGGAAGATACTTAATTCAATACAATAATTAATGTCCTCGTACCCGAATTTCAGCCACGATGGAAAATCTCAACAATGATTACCCAGCTACCAAGAAGATATTAAAACGTACAAGTGTGTGCGCTAAAACAAGTTCATCCTCTATTCCCTCACTCTCATAATACAATAAGACAACAATCCCACACGACCGGAGTATCGGAGAATCTGTGTACAGAAAAACCTCATACCTATTTCCAATTCTTGACTCGAACCATGTTCATCATCATTAGCACCCGAATCAGTTAACTACTAGACTGATGAGGCGGTCAGTCATAAACAATATGCGAGTGCCGGATGATACTTAGAAATCGAAGTCAATTTTGCGAATATGAGCGCAAGTGTTAGACGATGTATGCGAGTATTTGTAATAAGAAATTTTTATAGAGTAGGTACCTACAGCAATAGGTCCACAAAAGAGTGGAACAATTTTCGCTCCCGAATATTTATTGTGTGCGTATTTCGAGCTCGCAGGCTCGGCACTGGCACCAAGTTATCACCGGTGTAGTGTTCGCGAGGACGCCCGTCGCTCCCTCGGGAACCGATAAGCCTTCTGGCGTTACTTGTCCCTTTTTGCGATATAAAACTGTTTGTTGCTTTGCTAACCTAACGTGAACGCTTTATTTGAACCTATGTTACATTACGGTATGTAATCTGCTATATATTTTCACCCGATAGCTCGACAGCACAGACAAGCATAATTTGTGTTCCTAACTATACTTATATAATAATATTATGTATTGGATTTATTACATAAATAAGTATGTATATCAGTATATAATTTGAATATTATACTTTTACAAAACAAATTGAAATTATTATAAAATATTCAATTAAAGGATTTTAAATGTCTTCACATTTTATTGATTTAAAAAATTCGAATATTTGTCTTTTCTTATTATGTATTGAATATGATTTCCAAAAAAATTCGAGACAAGTAGGTTAACTTTGTCGGATTTTCATAACGGATTTCCTAACTGCATGTGAACGAAGTCGCGGGCTAAATTTAGTAATTTTATAATGGTGTAACTATTTCTGTTATCAATAAATGGGCAACAGATATTGGAGTAGAGCAGTAACAAAGTTGTTTATCGCGTGGGAGGCTAAATCGCCCCATAAAGCGAAGGCTTCGCGCGGGGCTTATCAGACCCCCGGGGAGCGATCGGCTGTCGTCCGCATGAATGTGTTATGGTTAAATATGGCGACAACGCCATAAGGGGACGTGAATCCTAAACCCCGGTTCCGTTGCGACATTACTTGTACAAGGAAAACGAAAACGTTTTGGAATTCGTTTGTAGCTACATTTTCTTTCTGTTCTCAATCGCTTCTGTTATACAATTGTAATAATCTCTGTTTATTTATTTATGTTAAAACTTTTTCTTTCGGAGGCAAAATCGGACCCAACTCTGGTTAAAATTCAGCACCTAAAACGAGGAACAGCTGTTCTGGATTTACTTACAATAATTATTTATGAAACTATTGCTTTATCCAGGTACTACCTGCTAGGTTTTTACCTGCGACTTTTTCCGTATGGCTCAAGGTTTTTCAAAAAGGAACTGTTTGTTTTGCTAGTGAAAGTCCCATCTAAATCGATTTAGCCGTTCTGAACAGCCCGGGCAAACAGCTTTACTATATCCCTTCCATCATATATTTACAATGAATCATTAATATCCACACATTACAGAAAATATTTACGACTGTTTTGTTAACAAAATATCCAAGAGGAATTGTAAGAATTTTGTCACTCCCACGTCGACTTATTTATAATAGCTCCAAAATAGCTATGACATATCCTATTTAGGTATTTTATTTTTATTGTTTACACTACCTGACTCAACCTGGTTTCACACATTTCATTTTCACACGCTTTCAAACTACTATAGAACGAAGGCAGTTGTGGAACTAATAAAACTTTAGCATACGATTTTTCGGAAACCCTTTCTTCACGAGACTGCGTAATAATCTCGGGATTTGTGTATCGAAATCCCAGTTTTTCTATTACAATATTTTCGTGACCGCTTTTAGGTTTCATTTAAAATTCTGGAGGCGTAATAACTTTGAAGTGCCCTCGAGTAGAGCGGCTCGAGCCCTCAACGCCGCTATAAAGAACGCAAAATCCGCAAGAAATAGTTTTATTTCAATCTATACTTTAGAAAGGCGATACTTGGGCGCCTTCTAAATCACCACGAGCGAGGGTCTGAATGCGAAATGTTTCAGGAAATATTGAGCAGAGTGCTTCCCGAAAAGCCTCACACCACTAAATAGGGTTATTCCAAACCCATTTTAAGCATAATAGCCCGAAACTACACTAAGGACTTTTTGTTTCAAAACTGTTTGTCTCGCCTCGCATTCATAACTCTATAGTGGCTTATCGTATGAAAATCGCAGACAAGAAATTTAAAAAAAAATTACAATTCAAATAAGTGAATGAACGATAGATTATTGCCAAAAATGCAGTTAAGTACATCAAGATAACTAATTTTAAAATAAGTAAGACAAACCAAGGATATAAAAAAAACCCGTAGTTGACACGACTAAAATAACTTCAAAATCATAACGAAATAAATAAATTAGAAAACGAAAAGCTTCTTAAAATTTAAAACAGCTATAATACCATTAACTAATTTTTTTTATTAGCTGGTAGGTTTATGCTTCACCACCTTCAATGTCTGATGGAAAGCAATAATTACGTACTTAAGTTGTGCAGGACATGTAGACGAAATACATACATAATTAGCAGTTCGTATCAGAAACGTTGAAAAAAGTGTTTTAAGCAAGCCGATTAAAGTTCAACGATATAATATTACCAACGCTCACGTTTTCTCACAGCAGTAGTGGAATAGAAGGAGTAAAGATGTAAAATTCCTTAGCACACTCTGTACGTACGTCAGTTTTAAATACAGTTCTTTATTTGAAGTACCTTTGGCAACTAATTGATATTATTTAGCTTATAGCAAACAACAGCCTGAAATAAACTCAGTGGCGGCAGTTTGACGTCAGACATGTCGCCAGTGTGCTCCACTAAATAGGGTTTCAAAGGCCATTCTAGTCCGCATATTAGTTTATCGCGGGCCCTCGAAAGGGCTAATCCTATTCGGGCGGAACAGCGATTTCGTCGCCTCTACTGGCCCTTCAAAAGCGCTTCAGATTCAATAAGCCTGCGAGCTCTCGCGAAGGACCGCCATTCAACTTTCATATCGATATTAACAACACTAATAACACGGTTCGTCTCCTGCGCATTTTACTTTCATTACACCAATTGTAGACATATTAGGAAGTGTATAAAGCTGCTTGTAGTAATAAATGTTATTAAATAATAAGTGTATAAATTATTAAAAGATACTGCGTCTCAACTCTCACCGCCACTCATGTGCGTTGGCCGGAATTAAAACACGGATGCGGGCAGAGCATTCCTCATCAGATGCCGTCCTACGTATTCTATGATTCTTCTTATAAATATAATAAGGGTCTATTTCACCACCTTATGATAAGTGGATGACTTATTCTTATTCACGTTATTTGTCACTTGACATAAAGTAAGAAGTGACAAAACTTATGTTTAGGCTATCCGTCACGTGTCAGAAGGTGGTGAAACAGGCTCTAAATCTTCATGAATATTAGTTTCATTTGTTTTCGTGGACAGTTCTGTGAACTACATCCCAATTGCAATTTTGCAGACGGTGTACATTCCAAATACATTCTTTGGCTAGATCCAATATTCGCGAGGTCCTTTGAAACGTTATACTGTTCAAAGAAATGTCAACGCAAAAACTTTGAAGTTATCAGCCTCCAGTAAACAAGATAACTTAGAGCACTTAAAAACAGCAAAACTTTCTGAGTCATTATAAATTTGAAGTTAAAGTTAATTCAATAACAAGTAAGTCAAAAGTCGTAAGTTATATACAGCAACTTCTATGCTATACTTCTCAGCTATTCATGCTTTATTTAAGTTAGAATAAGTTCTGTCTATGTTTAAGTATTCTCGGATAGTATGACGAGAGCTCGGAGAGAGAAACTGCAATTTTTGTGCCTAAGTACCTAAATAGTTTTAGCTAGGCTTAAAAGACATACCTCAGCGATTGGTCTGGTAATATTTTAATTTAAGTATCAGTTTATCAAACTGTCATATTGCTCCTGTTAGCGTATTTTTATCACCGATTCTTTCTCATAAATCTGTCAGGTTTCAAGTAAACAAACCCGCTCCTAAAGTTGGCCTCAATCACATTTTTAAACGCCAATAATTAATAAATCCAAATAAATGAAATCGATTTACTCCGGATTTAGATTACTTTTTTAATAAAAACTGACCCCTAGCCTAAAAGGAGTCCAAAATGAACTCAGTTGTCTATTCTTTTTATACCATCTCAGAATATCACTTGGGTTTAGTACATGTATTTCATATACTTGTACTGTTAGAGCATAATATAATTCCTACGGTTTCCTTTCATCACGATTGTCTATTGACATAAGATTTGTAATAAGATTTTTTTATTGTTGAGAGACATCTCCAAAATGTCTTGTGGTAGTTGATTATAAAAATGTACTCAATTACTTACAAATGAATTGCCAATTTTCATGATACAAAAGAAATATGGGCATAATAGTTCATCCATTATAAATCTCTTAAATATTAAAGCACTGTAAAATTGTTTCAGAAATTTTAAACTGCCTATCACTGTCACAATTTAACAACCAACAACTATTTCATTACGATAAAACAAACGGACGATATCAGTGAATAAAATTTAACGGTTAGCACTCATTTATTATATTATTATCCAGTGAAATGTATATTGATTTATTTAAAGCTATCATGTTATTATGAGGCAAATTGAATGCTATTAAGCGGCTAAATTGCTTTCTAGTTATTGTTTTGTTGTTAAGCTAAATATTCTAATGAATTCTGGTAGAATTAATAACAAATAATATAGGCTTCATTGATAGTTACTCTATTAGAATAAAGACAGTTTTAAGTAAGATCACAAAAATGGTGAAATAGTTGTACCAAAATCATATAGATATTCCGTTACACAAAGCATGTGATTTTAATATTTAAATATTAAAATTACATCAAACATAGCTTAGACCACTTTCGACTAATTTACCTTTCAAACAAAAAAAAAACCGCATTAAAATTGGTTCATCCGTTTGAGAGCTACGGTGGAACAGCACACACAGACACGTCAACCTTATAACACCCCGTCGCGTCGTTATTTTGTGTCGGAGGTTAAAAATTATGTCGTAAAGATCTATCTTTCTACGAGGATGAACTTTTATTTACTTACTTTCTCTATAAAGAGAATGAACAGTTAATAGTTTTTATTTTGTAACGCAAGATATTGTCAATTGATTCCTGTATTTATATCAAAAAATCTAATAAATAAGTACACTATTTAAATAAAGTATGCTGAAAATACTACTTTTATTTTACTTATTTTTCCCAATTATCACAAAACAATGTCCTCAATTATTCTCGATAACATAATATACTTGGAATACTTAAAAACTTATAATTACTTCTAAACTATAAACATGTACCTATCAATATTCATTATGTTAGCGGCGGCGCGGCGCTCGGCGCTGATCTTTTTATTTGAAATGCCAGCGATTACGACGTTAATCAAATAGAGTAGGTTTTCCGCGGATTTAATGTTTTATTCAAGCTGTTATCGGGTACGAGCGCAGCTTCCGGCGGGAGGTTCGGATCGGGTGTAAAGGCTATAAAGTTTAACGCGCCGGCTGAGCACATCTTGAGATGAAATGCATCGCGTGAAGGCTTAGACGGACGTAACGCGAGACCTAGAAGCAATAAAACGAGCGACTGTGCCTACACCTAGCACCATTCCGAACCTGTGGTAGATTCATTTGTCGATTCGTAAGCGCTTGTGAAAGTTTATCTGAATAAAATTGAAGATTACTTATATAAATGATAAAAAGGCGTGGATTTGACTTGTTCCAGCAATGCGCGAGACGGCAATTCAATCATGTACTTAACTTAAAATTGTTATATTGATATTGTAAATTTGGAAAAGAGCAACCGCCGAGTTTCTTGCTGGTTCTTTTCGGTTGGAATGGCATTCCGAACCAGTGGTAGATTCATTTGACTATTCAAAAGTACTTGTAAAAGTTTATTTGAATAAAAACAAGTTAAGTTAAATTTTAATATGTTTATTTTCTATTCTATTCTATTCTATACACAGCGCGCGTCGGTGCCGCGGCACTGCCGCACTACACAAAATGCATCACTTCCTTATTTTCATTGTGACGTCCTGCCGTGTTATGCTCATGACGCGTCGCTCTCATCGCGTTTTTTTTTTGTCCAACCCTTTAAAATCACATGCAGTTTGATGATGCTCGGTCGTTTCTTTTTGTGTCACAAATTATTTTTGAGATGAAATAGAGAAATATGGCTAGTAATCGTTTACTATTATAAGTATTCGAAACTTTGACTCTTATTCCTAGTAACCAATAACCTCCCTACTAACTAATATTATAAATGCATGTGTTTTTTGTCCTTCAATCACACCGCAATAGTGCAACGGATTGACGTGATTTTTTGCATGGGTATAGTTAAAGACTTAGAGCTACAGGATACTTTTATCCCGGAAAAACAAAATGTTCCCGCGGGATTTTTAAAAAGCTTACTCCAAGCTAATGAAGTCGCAGGCAAAAGATTATCTTTAGATGCATAAAGTACAGGAGAAATTGATTTCCTTCCCTATCCTTTCCCTTCCTCTATCATATTAACGTACAACTCATAGCGCTTGGTTTAGAAAAAGCACATTTTGCACACTAGGTTATCTCGATAAAATAGGCCCTAGTTAGAAAGGAAAGTGCACCCTAGCTAAGCTACGCTAAGGGCGAGTCAAATAAGGAGAGAGAGGTTCAGTTTATTGCCGCCGCGCCGACGACATAGCATATTTTTAGATTATAAATTATAGATGCAATAAGTACTTAACTATATTAAGTTATTAATGCATTAAAAATTTTTCAAGACTTACTAAGTACGTAAAGATTTATGTTGCAAAGAATAAATAATATTGTCCGTTATAGAATAAACTGTTTCAATGTTAATTTCATTTTTTGTAGTTTTATGTTATGTATGATGTACATTTTTATAATATAAGAGATTTCTCTGAAAAAAGTTAATTATAATAGTTTGCTATTAGCAATCTATACAAGATTTTATTTGTAGACAAGACTATTGAAAATAAGAATTGAGATATCAATATGCTGTACAGCATATTGATATCTACATAAAGCCGTCCGTCTACATAAAGCCGTAAGTCTTGACTGAGTTTGTGCTCAAACATCAACAAACATAGGTTATAACCAAGTTCGGGTCCATTTTAATCAATGTAAAGTTTTGGATACACTTGATAAATCATATGAATTTTTGTAATCAATTTTAACAAGTTTTGAAAGCTTCTGTAACAGAGCTTAATATTTATAATTAATAAAAACATATCACCCAGGCGACCTACCTCCGTACTGTCAACTCAGCAAGCTCGGGTCAGCGAAACTTTACCGCCGCGATGTTATCTCGATCGTCGCGGAGGCTTCGACGGCTGCGGCTCCGGATCGCAGATAACTCGTCCGGATTACTTCACTGACACAGATACTTAACCAGAGATTAATCTCTCGATCACTGTCCTTACGTAACCACAAACAGAGGAACTTACGAGTTGCACCAGCCTCAGGCGAGCATCTCAGTCACAGCACTAATACAACAACTCGGAGCGAGTTTCGTCGTTCGCGAGCGGGCGAGCGGGTCGGCGCGCGGCGTGGCGCGCGCGCTTTTCGCTCTCCTCATAGAGCACTCAGTGCGACACGCGACGTGCTCGGCTGGGGCGCGCGCGTGGCGTGCGATCTGCGCGGCCGGCCCGGGACACTGGCGTCGCGGCGGCCGGCGCGCGCAGCCGCCCCGCCGCCCGCCGAGCCGCCCGCCCTGCGCGCGCCGCCCCAACATCCCGACGAGAATCATTTTTACATCTGCACCGTCGTGACATTGAAATTCAATTTTCTCCCGACCCGAGTTCCGGAATCGTTCCGCCGCCGTGTATGACCGCGGGGCCGCGGAAATCGTAGGTTGCGTTTCCGAAATTGACGAAATCGGTCAAATCCGAATCCCGCATTCCGCCCGGAGGGTGCTTCGATCGGTGACGCTTCAGATACACAAATATTAGCAAAACGATCCCTCCGCAAATACGGTATCTGAATCATGTTCTTTTACGCTAGCAATATCGCCAAGTTTTAACTGTCACTTTTATAGCTTGTTCGTCTGCGGATAATGAAATTCTAGTTTCAAGTCCCGGGTTGGGCCCAAACAAATCTGGGTATCTCCATCAATAAGCTTTCAGTAACGACCCGGACTTTTGAAGAGGTGTTGTCAGATACGCCCCCGTATCTTGGAGAGCACATAAGGCACTCAGTCCTGCACTTTCTTTCTTTCTCAGCTTAGATAGCGCCTACATTAACTCTTAATGAAGCTTTATGTAACGGTCAAATCAAATTTTAAAGCAGAAGTAAGACCTCGACATCTGTCAGTTCTTCAAGCAACGTTCCCCGTCTAATTTCCCTCCAGTTTCATGAGTCTTATAACTTTAGAATCCGTAGTAGTTTTATGTAATTCTAAGCCTCGCTACTCAGTAAGGCGCGAAGACAAATTTTCCCGCAGCGGCCGAGTGTGTTACTCTGGGCCCGCCGTTACCGCCATTACCGAGGAAGTCAAGGGGCCGAGGAGGGTAATCTAGTTTGCAATTAATGCCTCGCAACTATTCAGTCTTAACAAGTTTTCGGAGGGTCGGCTGTTGGGTTAACGCTATTCTTTACACTGGCAACATCAATTACTACAACGTTTATGGAAAAAGAGCTGATAATAATCCTCAAACGGCTGAACAGATTTCCATCAAGCACAGCTAGGAACCATGTCAATAAACATATTATTATTATCTTCAAATAAAATTAACCACATTCATATAGTTTTTAACCCCCGACGCAAAACCGACGGGGTGTTATAAGTTTGACGTGTCTCTGTGTGTGTGTGTGTGTGTGTGTGTGTGTGTGTGTGTGTGTGTGTGTGTGTGTGTGTGTGTGTGTGTGTGTGTGTGTGTGTGTGTGTGTGTGTGTGTGTGTATGTGTCTGTTCCCCTGTAGTGCTCAAACGGGTGAACCGATTTGAATGCGTTTTTTTTTGTTTGAAAGGTGAATTAATCGAGAGTGTTGTTAGCTATGGTTGATGAAAATCGATCCAAGATGGCTGCCGCTACAAAATGGCGGATTACATATTTTATCACAACTCCTCAATATGGGTATCAAATGAAAGGACTTGACTAGTAAAATAGTACTATGTAAATCCAAGATGGCCACCGCCACAAAATGGCGAATGTCGAGGGTTTTTTAAATTTTAATTTATACTTGTATCCATTTGAGCAATATGATGACACAAACACGGACACACATACAGACAACAGACGACGCGGTTCTCTTTGTGTCGGGAGTTAAAAAAGTCATCAAAGTACGCGTTAAATAACAGGACGGGGGCAGGGCGTCGGTCTCGCGTTAATAAATCGAGGCTTTTATTTACGCGCGCCGTCACGTCCGCGGTAATTGCGTCGAAGGATAATTCAATATTTCCAGCAATACCTGCTCGAGCTCGCGCTATTGGAAAGAAGCTTGCGGTCTTCATTATTTCCACAAGTGTTAAGCTTTTTGTTGGCGCTTTCACATTTACTACCGATGATTTTACCATTGTTTAAGACTTCAGTTTTAAATAAGATTAGTGGAAATGTTTTTACTACAAGTGTATTAGGTATCTATAAGTTAATGTTTTTTTATGTTTAGCATTATTGTGTAGCATTATTTTATCAGTTGTTCTTAATCCGTCTCGGAGTAGTATTTTTCTGCATATGGGTGCTAGCCAGGTAACCTCCCAGTGTGCCTGGGTGCTGCTGGTCCTCTAGGATACATCCGAGGGGAACAGCAGTATTCGGGTCGGTGCACCCCGGTAACGTGGTTTATAATAATTTTCCTACGGGGATATTGTTAGCTATGGCCAATGACCTGGCGGAGGGAGGTTTCTCCGCGTGTCCCTCTGATTAGCAGAGGGCACTGCGGATGAAACTGGGGGTAAGACACCCCGGGTGGGGGGCAGAGATGCCCATCGCGGGAGGAAGAAAACCTCGTTAAAAAATTACGGGAGGGTGCGAGCCTCTGGAGGGACAGCCAAGAAGCGAGCGGGAGCTCCAGCTGGGGCGGCTGTCGGACGCCTGGGATGCATAATTTGGATTCCCCATGCGTCCAGCACAGACAGCATGAGGGTCGTGCTGTGGTGGTTTTTGTGGGTTCCCATTCCCTCATTTAGGGGGAGTCCCACATAACCTTCGTTCTGCCGCATTCTGCCGCAGAACGGGGGTGCCTATAAAAGATTTTTTACCACGTCAAAAAAAAGGATTGTTCTGCATGATCCGTAAAGTATGAGAGGTATTCATGTTTAAGGCTACCTTTCCACTAGAGGAGAACGAGGTACCTAAAAAGTGAGTGAAGTTAATGCTGAGCTGTAGGTATAACGATGTATTTATTTCCACCAAAGCTAAGTATGTGATGGAGCTGGTAAGTTGCCCGATATGAGCTTAGCGATGCATCGCTGGTGGCAGGTTAGCAGGGCTCGGCGAGGGGAGAGAACTTCACATGGCTAAACTACTCGTGCATCCATAGATTGTATTTATTAGCTTACCTCATATTTTTAGCTTGCATTGTTTCTCGCTTCAAAATTTTAGCTACGTTGAAGTCTTCTCACCAGAGCTAAGCTAAGCCAAGCTATGAAAATCAAATTATCCCATTAGTTATACACAAAATAGCTGCATCGCTAGCATCTCCCGTGTATACACATACCTAGCTACGCAGCTTAGCACATCTCTGGTGAAAATGCAGCTTAATCTTAGAAATTGGGACCTGGAGTTCAACGATTAAATCTGTGGTAGGTACTTAAAATATCAATTCACTATTGACAGGTCCTAAATCTTCATAGTTTAGATGCCTGCCTAAACTATGTGGATTTAAGAAAACTATGAGGTTTAAGAAAATAATCGCAAGTATAAATAAATAATGGTAACTTAGGTAAGTACTGCAGCGATGAAGACATCCTTTGTTGCCTCAAACCTCCTCTCCTCTTCTCCTCACTGAATAGAATACTTTAAAAAACAATCCGACAACAATTGAAACTTTGCAAGTCCGAGCTCCGAGGAAATCACGCTTTCGCAACTTTTTTCTTTATTGGTCAATTTGTTAGCCGAATATTTCGTGATCTTCTTTTGTTCCATTAAGCGCCGACGTAACATCTGACAGTTAATCATGAACTTGGAGGCGTATCATTGATTTGTTTGTTTCAGAAGTAAAAATTAAATTGTTCTCCTCAGATCAGGGTGCGTTTAGAACATCTTTGATAATAATCAATGAAAAAAAAGTAAAGACACAGACAGCCAAAAATTTAAAAAACGTGTGTTTGGGTAAAATTATTCTCGTTGAAATAATCATAATATGATTTTTATAAGAGGCAGTTATTTCAAAATCACAGACAGACAGTTCAGATTAAACAATTAATAGAGTCAGTGATATTTTATAGACCACATCATCATCATCATCATGATCAACACATTATCGGCTCACTACAGAGCACGGGTCTCCTCTCAGAGTGAGAAGGGTTTTGGCCATAGTCTACCACGCTGGCCAAGCGGATTGGCAGACTTCACACACCTTTGAGAACGTTATGGAGAACTCTCAGGCATGCAGGTTTTCTCACGATGTTTTCCTTCACCGTTAAAGCAAGTGATATTTAAATACTTAAAACGCACATAACTCCGAAAAGTTAGAGGTGCGTGCCCGGGATCGAACCCACGACCTCCGATTAGAAGTCGGTTGTCCTAACCACTAGGCTATCACCCCTTTTACTAGGCTATCACCCCTTTTAGACCACGCTCTATAGTTTTTCTGATTTTTGTAAAAATGATTGAAATTATTTTTTTCAAAGTTACATGAGCACAAGCTTTATTTCCTTGCTCGCAAATATACTTCGCTCCTGAGAAGTTAATTTAATGTGTAGCAGACCTTAGTGTCTATGTTCCTTAACGAATAAAAATACCTTTTATACTTCATTGTCAAATCAAAATTAGTAAAATTACATCACCTTTGATAAGAAAACCAACAACAATAGTCGTGTTTAAATTATTGAATTATTTAACAAGTCTGTTACATTACAAAGGCGACAGTACAATGAAAGGCAAAATAATAGTGTTTATTGTAATGTGTCTTTAAATGGATCAGTGCCGTTGTTTAGAAGCACAAAGGCTTTATCAATTTCAGACGGCAATAAGCTTAACATTGGGATCATATCGAATACTACTGAGTAATTGAGCATAGTATTAACATCAAGCTTGTCTAGCATCTGTGGCGTCAACCGACCTCAAACGCCACAACGTAATATATTAAAGTAAAGTGAGCGTCGCACGTCGATGGCGTAGTTTCTTTTTAAGCTCGCCCAACTTCTACTCCTGAAATACTCTATCAATTAAAAAAATCACGCAAAATCGGTGTACCTAAAAAAATAAGCGTGTACCCACTTGAAAACCTCTTTTAACCGGCTTTAAAACTTTAGCTTCTTTACAGCAACTGTTAAATGGTTCCATTAAGAGCATCAGAGCATTAGCTGCTAAAAATCAGGCACTCTGGTTAGTGTTAAGCTACCTTTATAGGTGGTTATACTTAACTCTAATAGTCACCTGACGTTAAACTGAGAGGTAGACGTCAACCTCGCCTGTTATAAGGCGCAATCAATGAATCAATGGTGGGCTAATTTAAGTACAATATAATGGTTCCTCCTTATCATCCTGCCAATATTCGTGTCACGAACACAATGGTGTCTGAACAGCGCCGCCTGTACTGAACAGAGTGGAAATTTTGATTGTGATTCCGAATGAATAAGTTACGCGCGGCATATTGTTATGGATCCTTACTCCTTACCACTTGTTTGCACGTTCCTGTGTAAACTTCCTTAATTAGAGAGCGGGAAATTTAATGTGAAATGTGAAAAACGAAACATTAATTTTTACACGACTACGAGAGAGTTATTATATTATTATTGTGTGTCGGTTCCCACAGCAATCATGAGCGAACATATTTATAAGAAAATATTTTAGTATTTTAAGAAAAGTTAGTGGTTTTCCTCTAACACTAAAATATTTTCTTAAAAAACAAGTACCTAGTTCTTGATCCTAATACAAAAATGAGAATGACTTCGAAGCAATTATAATCGCATGTTATCTTGTACGAATATTTTCTGCGACTTAGCTTAAACTTAAAGCTTTTTTCAAAGCTATAGTAATAACATACTTAATACCTATAGTATTATTTTAAATATTCACGATTTATGGATTACTATAGTAAAAAAATAGAAAAGAGATTGGAAACTATTTTTTTTATATAAAACAATATTTACATATTTAAATACTTAATATAAATAATACTTAATATGTGCATAAATATATCTAAAAATGTAAGAAAAAAAGTGAGTCTTAATTTTACTAGTATAGTGTCCTAAATAAAGACAAACTTACCATTTACCTTACCATCATTACCTTACTTCAATATACTTGTAAAACTGATTAATGAAAGGTCAAAATATATCAATCCGAACATAGAAAATATCCTTTGTACAAATATTAATAAATTATTATAGAATATTCGACGTACAGACACTCATTTAACTCTCAGTGAGCAAACTCTAGATCAATTACTAAGAGGCTACGAACTTAAATTAACCGGTTCAAAGCGGCTGGAAGACTGGGGCGCACTAGAAATAAGGGTTTTCGTCCACTTTGTAAGACTTTATTTTTTCAGAAAAGCAACTCCACCTATTAATCATTACAGAGCACGTACATACGTCATACATTACGTAAATAGCTTGAAATTAATCAATATTTTTTAAGATTACATTATGTCTACTTCTACTAGTCTTATAAGAGTTGTGCTTTATTAAAGACTAGCAGATCCCCGCAACTTCGTTCGCGTAGATATAGGTTTTTATATAGGATCGGATCGGATCCCATAATTCTTTTATGTACCTAAATTAAATGTAGCCTGTTACTCCTTATAACATTGAAAACTCCATTAAAATCGATACAGCCGTTTCGGAGATAAGCTAGAATAAATAGACAGACCGACAAACATATATTTATACGCACACCAGTTTAAAATAAGCCGTACGTTCAAAGATCCGGGTCCCAAGTTATTTGAACCCAATACTGAGGGTTGTAATGTCTGTCATTTCTGAACTAAAAAATCTATGACCTTGAAATATTTACAGGACAATATATAAAGTACTAACTTTCTAACAAAAAAAGAATGAGTGAAATCGAACAACGCGTTAATGAATTACAGCTACATAAACGTTTTAACTTTCATCCCCTCTCCCAAGGGAACCGTGCTGAATTTCGGGATGAAAAGTATCCTATGTCCTACCTCGGAGTATAAACTCAAATCGTACCAAGTTTCATTCGAATCCGTTCAGTAGTTTCGGCGTGATGCGCGGCCAAGATACAGACAGACAGACAGACAGACAGACAGACAGACAGACAGACAGACAGACAGACAAAAATGAAAAAAAAATGCAGTTTTGGCTTCAGTATCGATTATAAAATGCCCTCCCATAAAAAATTTCAAAATATCTTCAATGTACAGAATTGGATCTGTTACAGTTTTATTATATTACTAGATGATGCCCACGGCTTCGCCCGTGTGGATTTAGGTTTTTAAAAATCCCGTGGGAACTTTTGATTTTCCAGAACAAAAAGTAGCTTATCTGTAGAAACCCGTCCCCAAAACGGAAAAATCCCGTGGGATCCCCACGATTTCGGAATACAATTCCTTACAGCATCAGGGTTGAGGAGTTGGATATGTACCTACTCGAGTTCATTCAACGATAAAGTCTTTAATTGGTACCCCCAATATCAATTTAAATAACCGAAAGTTTCTAAAACCCATTAGTTTTGGGGATTAGGTCCCCTACAGCATCAGGATTGAGGAGTTGGAATCCAATTTTTTTATAGAACAGGGTCGCAATGTTTCTCTATCGATTAAAAAAAAAATTACGCAAATCGGTTCAGAAATCTCGGAGATATCGGTGTACATAGGTAGAAAAACACAACTCCTCCTTTTTTGAAAGTCGGTTAAAAAAGTAGCCTATGTTACTCCCTGGTTAATTCTCTACTTGTATGTGAAAGTCCCGTCAAAATCGGTTCAGCCGTTCCGAAGATTAGCCCGTTCAAACAGACAGACAGACAGACAGACAGACAGACAGACAGACAGACAGACAGACAGACAGACAGACAAAAATTTTAAAAACGTGTGATTCGGTTATGGTAGCGTTCAAATAACTATATGAGCTTAATATGAGGTAGTTATTTCGATATTACAGACAGACACTTCAATTTTATTTATTAGTATAGATAGATGAACGCCCAAAAATAAGGTAATATTTGTCAGCCATGCTAAAAAAACAATATTGCTACGCCACACTACGTGCGCAGTTAGCCATGACCATATCGCACGCTTATTAATAAACCGAAATAAGTCAAAAAACCACTTTTGTGGGAAATCGCTGTCAAAGTTTTGAGCCTCCACCTTGCTGGAAACATTTTGTCGTCTTTCACGTGTTTACGATACTATTTTTAGGAACTTGGTCTTAAATTGTAGAGTGATGTATAGCGGATTTAAATAAGTAAATATTATAGTGAAATTGTTTATATTTAACGAATAAAATAAGTTTTTTTTTTCAAGTTCCGACTTCTGCCAGTTTAGTATAAAAAATTGGGACCAATTGTTTGAATCTCTTTGAAATAAAACTTAATAATTCAGTTTAAGGTAAAGTCCCCTTATTCCGTGGTATTTTCATAAAAACTCGAAAGAACGTAAAAAATTAAGCATTTACTACACCTTTCTGAAGAACTGGCTATTTTTATCAGAAGCGTTATTTATTTAACTCTTGAAATATCCTAAAAGGACAACAATTACAACTTGATTTAAATGTAAAATTAAATTAAATATGAAGAAAGTCCGAATGCTCCAATTCCGAGGTAAAAATCCTAATTCCGAGGCAAATGGCTCCTAATTCCGAGGGTACAAAATTCAAAGGGAAACGAGTAGAATGAATTCTACATGGTGTTCAAAAATGAACTGTATTTATTAATAGATTTCAAAATCAATTCGATACGTATGTAATTGTTTAATTATGTTTGTGTGTAAAATATTAATATATGTATATTATTAATATATATATAGCTGCTCATGCTGATTCATTCGCTCACTGACTGACTGACTGATTGATCACCTCTCCTGTAAAATTTTGTATGAAAATTATTTTTTTCACAAATGGTTTCGTATAGATGATAAAAATTCATTCAGAACAAAAATATGGAGACAGCTGATGATTGAGGATTTCAGAGACGAGCGATGGGCACGCTTAAGGTATTGAAGATAGGTGGGTGCTCGAGCAAATGTCACTCGAAACGTCATCCAATTGGCAGTGAGCTGAAAAAAAGTCAAAATGGCGAAAATAAGATGGCCGCCATACAAATTTCGTATTTCTCCATTATTTTGAGATTTCTCCAAAAAACCACATCAAAGCCTTGCATAGTTTACAACTTGTAGTCTCTTCAATATTCGCCATACATTTTCTATGGAAAAATAAATTCCACCATTTTGGTTTTTTTTCTATTCATCGAATAAACCTTTGGATCCTGATCATCTGTTGCTAGGAAACCACTCTTCCATTTTTTTACCCTCCGAGGTGGACACCGACGAAATTTGTATGGCGGCCATCTTTTTTTCGCCATTTTGAATTTTTTTCAGCTCACTGCCAATTGGATGACGTTTTGAATGACATTTGCTCAAGCACCCTCCTCCTATCTTCAATACCTTAAGCGTGCTCTTCACCCGTCTCCGAAATCCTCAATCATCAGCTCTCTCCATATTTTTGTTCCGAATGAATTTTTGTCTTCTATACGGAATCATTAGTGAAAAAAAATTTTTTATACAAAATTTTACAGGAGGGGTGATCAATGAGTGAGTCAGTGAATGAATCAGCACGAGCAATAATAAGATAAATGTTTTAGAATATGAATGTTTGCGTGACTGAACGCGAATGATACTTGGTGTAACTGAAACCATACTGAAATATTGTGAGCATCCTGTATTTTATTTCTATACATACCACGTAATTAGAGGCTCATAGAACCTTATTCCGAGGTAGTATTTCTATCCATACCACATAATTAGGGGCTCATAGAACCTTATTCCGAGGTAATACCACGGAATTGAGTTTTGTAACAAAAAACACGTTTCCTAATTCCGAGTGTTAAAAAAGAAAAGATTTTTCCATAATAAACAAATAATTTAAAGCTTAATTAGATTATCTTCGTAAATATGTACAATACTCTCTCAAAATTGCATCGAAATATGTATAAATTTAATTTTCTTTTAAATTAATTTTCTTTAGCTTTCCCATACAATCTATCAATAAATTACCTAAATAGGTAAACTTTGACACGGTATAGTTAGTGATTGAGACGCCAAAGTGTACCTCGTAATTAGGACTCTGTAACCTTATTGCCTATTTAAATATTCAAAACCGAAACAAGAAGTATTTAACATAAAACGACTCTAAAAATTGAAAAAGTTATGAAGTCTATGAAATCGCAATTCCGCGGTATACCACGGCGTTAGGAACCGGCTAAAATATTTGGCAACTAACGCCGAGGTATTTTCAAAACCTATTTTCACCTTAATTTCTTTACAAATATTCACAAAAGTTGATTGTTTACGATTGAAAATATAGTCCTTCAAATATTCAAATCTAAATAAAAACAAATAAAGCTCAAAATTAACGGATAAACACTATTTAAAAAAATGTAGGTATTTCGTGCACGAGGTCCGAAATGTATGAAACATGCGTTCGGGCCGGCTGCTAGTGTAAAACTTGCTGGTTATTTTAAAACATATACATATAAAACTAACAATTTCGTCATTTATCTATGGAATGATAAACTATCAATTGATTAAGATATGTTGCAGTAAAAAATAGCTTGGGGATCGGTTGAAAACGCTGTTTTTCTATATACCTCGGAATTGGGTGCCAATTTTAGAATACCACGGAATAAGGAGACTTTACCTTAGTATTAAAAATTCTATTAGATTGTTTGAACATTTGATACTTACTACAGTTTAAAAATAAAATAAATATAAAAGTGCAAAAATATTTCGTGAAAAATCTTTTTATGTGATAACTAAGTATTATCAAATTTTACATTTTGCATTAAAATTTTATCAAAACTGCTTTGGTATCCATAAGGATACCAAATTCGATGGACGTTGGGATCCCAAGGTGATTGACTGGTGATTGACTGGCGACCTCGCACCAGCAAACGAAGCGTTGAAAGATCTCCCACTACATGGACGGACGATCTCAAGCGAGTCGCGGGCCGCAGCTGGAAACAGGCGGCCCAAGATTGTGTTCTGTGGCGATCCTTGCAAGAGACCTATGTCCAGCAGTGGACGTCTATAGGTTGAGACGATGAAAAAATTTAGGTGCTAACTTTGATGCTTAGTAAGTGCAGTCAAGAGCAGTTTCAGTTGAACACAAGCAATTATTGTATACAAAATACCTAGGAAATAGCTCTTCCATCTATCGCAGTATGCTTCCTCAGTGTACAGCCGGACGTGTTCTTAACTTACAAACATATTCAAGTTCCTATTTTTGTGATTGCAAGGATCGCCACAGAACACAATCTTGGGCTTCCTGTTTTCAGCTGCGGCCCGCGACTTGCTTGAGATCGTCCGTCCATGTAGTGGGAGATCTTCCAACGCTTCGTTTGCTGGTGCGAGGTCGCCAGTCAATCAACAGTCAATCACCTTGGGATCCCAACGTCCATCGATTCTTCGAGCAATGTGCTCATCTCGATGAGCTATGGCGGTAACGCTGCTTCTCCTGCAGATCTCCTCATTTATGATTTGATCCCAAAGAGATATTTCGACCATAGCTCTCTCCAGTGCCCGCTGAGTAACCCTGAGCCTTCTTATGAGGCCCATTGTTAGCGCAGATCAGATCAAGGCAACACGCACTGTTCAAAGACTGCCGTCTGTATACACTGAGGGATATTGGACGAAAAGAAATCTCGAAGTTTCCTGAAAGCTGCCCAGCCGAGTTGGATTCGGCGGTTGATCTCTTTCTCAAAATTGTACCTACCTAGCTGGACCGTGTCCCAGGTATTATACTCGTCTACAATTTCGAGTACCGAGTTCTCAACGATTACCGGGTGGAGCTGAACATGAGCATTAGACATGATCTTCGTTTTCGTCATGTTACTCATGTTCATTTTTAGGCCCACCTGTTGAGAAACTCTGCTGAGATCATTGAACATTATATTGAGGTCTCCCAGAATCTCTGCCATAACGACTATAATTATCATCGGCAAACGTAGGTGAGTGATTTACTCGCCATTCATGTTGATGCCAAGTCCGTTCCAGTCCAGAAGCTTAAAGACGTACTCCATGCTGCAATTAGATTGGCCTCGGACTGACATAGTAGCGTTTTTGTACAAACATCAGCGCTTGGATGTACCGACTACCGATAGTCGACATTTCTGCAGTTATCTCAATACAGCCCAAGTTTCTATCGAATCGAAAACTTTCTCATAGTCGATAAATACCAAGCAAAGTGGTCGGTTATACTCTTTGGTCTTCTGTATATTCTGCCGCAGCGTATGGATGTAGTCTATGGTACTGAAGTCTTTTCGGAACCCAGCCTGTTCGGGAAGCTGGAAGTCGTCGAACCTTAAGGGAGACGGTTCGTAATGACTGTCGAGAACAACTTATAGACATGACTCAGCAGCGAGATGGGTCTATAATTCTTCAGCAGGGTATTATCGCTCTTTTTGAAGAAAAGAACAAGCACGCCTCTGTACCATGCCTCTGGCGTTATACCCTCGTCGATAACGGAATTGAACAGTCGCTTAAAGACCTTAAGAACTGGTTTTCTAACTGCTTTCAGGAGTTCTGTTGTGATTTCGTCATCACTTGGCGCCTTGTTTCCTTAAGATGTTTGAGAGCCATACTAGTCTTGTATAGGCGTCCGGCGTCCGTAATAATATCTTCGGTATAGTGTCGGGTCAATTTGGCTCTGGGATCTTTAGCCAAATCTTCAACAGGCTTCTGTGTTGACGTGTACAGCTGTCCGTAGAACTTCTCAACCTCCCTCAAACCGCAGCAACCGATAGGCAGATCTCTCGCGAACACCTTTGAGCCTTTGTTCCGCTCAATAGTTTCTTTGATACGCTCGGTGTTAAATTATCGCAGATCGCGTGTCTGATCGCACGTGATTTAGAAATCTGTCTACTAATCCGCCGATATGCAAAGGCGTCTCCAGAAGACTGGAGTCTCATTTCATGTCTCTGTTCCATGAGATTGATAGTATGGTCTGAGAATTTTTTTGTTCTATCTCTACGGTGGGTCTTAAATAACCTAGACCCGACCATGGACAGTTTCCACCAGCCTGTTGTCACTCTCGTCCACAGAATCGCAATCTGCCAGTCAAGAAAATTGGTTTTGCAATTTGAGTTGAAAGCTCTCCGGGTTCTGGATATGGGTACGAGAAGGTTGGAGCGTTGACTTCATCAGTCTGGCCCTTTCAAGCTTTATGTTGAGATTCAATGTGCCTGTTACCATACGGTGATTGCTCCAGGTTTTTACTCTGTTGATCTCAGAGACATCATTGACATCAATATGTGCCGTTTGGTAGACATGATGAAGTCAATTTCATTTCTCGTAGAACCGTTGGGACTCATCCAGGTCCGTTTCCTGTGAGGCCGCTTCCGGAAGAAAGAGTTAAGAATTATAATATTATAGAGATCCTCCTTCTCCATGAAGTCGGCCAGCATTTCTGACTCCTATTACTTATCGCAACCAGTTCTTGTTTTGGCATCGTTGTTTTCTTATGGCACACGTCATATTTAATCACAACTATGGAATTGAAAAATTAAATAATTTTATTACAAAAAATTAATAAACTGCAATAATTGCTAGAGTACTTTTGGAATTTTGGATAATTTAAAAAATAGACAGAAATAAATACGAATACTTTTTAAATTTGCTGATACTTTTTGTAACAAAGTGAAATAAAATGGAATTGTTTCCTGAACTTAAAATAGAATTAAAACTAAAACGCACTAAGACATATTTTTTTATAACTACTCACAGTAAATTTAATAAAATCTATAATATAATAAGACTGTAACAGATCCAATTCTGTACATTGAAGATATTTTGAAAATTTTTATTGGAGGGCACTCTATAATCGATACTGAAGCCAAATCTGCAATTTGTTTCATTTTTGTCTGTCTGTCTGTCTTTCTGTCTGTCTGTCTGTCTGTCTGTCTGTCTGTCTGTATCTTGGCCGCGCATCACGCCGAAACTACTAGATGGATTCGAATGAAACTTGGTACGATTTGAGTTTATACTCCGAGGTAGGACATAGGATACTTTTTATCCCGAAATTCAGCACGGTTCCCTTGGGAGAGGGGATGAAAGTTAAAACGTGTATTTAGCTGTAACTCATTAACGCGTTGTTCGATTTCACTCATTCTTTTTTTGTTAGAAAGGTAGTACTTTATATATTGTGTCGTAAATATTTCAAGGTCATAGATTTTTTAGTTCAGAAATGACAGACATTTATTGGGTTCAAATAACTTGGGACCCGGATCTTTGTACGTACGGCTTATTTTAAACTGGCGTGCGTTTAAATTTATGTTTATCGGTCTGTCTATTTGTTTCAACTAATCTCAGAAACGGCTGGACCGATTTTAATGGAACTTTCAATGGCAGATAGGTGATGTTATAAGGAGTAACTTAGGCTACATTTAGTTTTGGTACATAAAAGAATTATGGGATCCGTTCCGATCCTATATAAAACCTATAAACATGCGAACGAAGTTGCGGGGGTCAGCTAGTACTGAAATATGTCTCAATCATTCATGTTGAAATAAAACACAATTTTCAACTAACGTGAAATAAATCAAAATCGTTCTTGTTTAGAAATAAAAAAAAACGGAATAAACTTAAGTGCGCTTGCAAATAAAATGAACTATTTCGCCTTAATTCGTCGTCGTCAAAAAAAGGTAACGTTCACCTCACATCGCGGTTGACGCATCACTGAATGATTCCCTATTTCATAAAATGCTTTGTCGCGCGTTTTAATAATAAATAGAAGGGTGATCCATTAAATCAGCCATTTTGCTCTGTTTCGCGTGGCGGTCAGATTGTACCTATTCTTTGAGCTGAGTTAGTTCATTTTATTAGTAAAAGTAGGAATCAACAAATTTTGACTTATTTCGGTTTATTAATAAGCGTGCGATATGCGATCGTAGTTTGGATCATATTTATGTGAAAGTCGTATTTGCGCACCCATTATCACTGAAATTTAAGTTTTTTCACCCAAGAGTTTCTTCAATGATTCCTATGTACAATTGAACACTCTAATCACTAATGCTACCAGTAAGTAGTGTACGTAGTTGGCCACGAGCGATAGATGAAAAAAATTAGAACAATTTACCACTTTGACAGTCGTATTTGCACACCCAATTCACTGAAATCTATATAAGTTTTGTTATCCTATACTTATTTAGTTGAACAATTATAAGACTCCTGTGAAGTGGGTGAAGACTCTAACAGTAGCAGTGAGTAGTGTGCGTAGTTTGGCTACGAGCGACGGGCGACCGCAGTTGGAACGGATCTCCTCGAAAGTCGTGTTTGCGCACCCATTGTCATTGAAATCTAAGCAAATTTGCCCAAGTTGACGTGACCTATGCGGTGTGCTAATGTGACATTTATACACTTAAGGTCAATCTTTGAAACAGTGTATTAACAAAGTCTCGGCGCAGTAGTGTGCGTTGTGGCTTCATAAATCAAATAAAATCAAAATCAAAATAGTTTATTTCACGTAGGCCAACGTGTGGCTCTTATGACATGTCAAGAATCTACCACCGGTTCAGAATGCTGGTTCTGCTGAGAAGAGCCGGCAAGAAACTCAGTAGTTGCTCTTTTCAAAACAAAATGTTACAAGAAGTAGTTTAACTATTTTGTGGACAGCTGAAGCAAAGCCGAATAGAATAGACATATTTTTTTATTCAGATAAACTTTTACAAGTGCTTTCGAATCGACAAATGAATCTACCACTGGTTCGGAATGGTGCTTACAATTCTACACATGTTAAGAAGGGCAGACAAAAGTAGCCCCATTTCCGACGGTGGCACCTGTTCACGAGCATGATCCAGCCATTGCTTCGCTCAACCATATTCGAGGGAACGTAACAACCCGCACCACACGACACCACCACAGAAATGTTTAAAGAGAGTGTGACATACTTAGACTACTCATGAGTACCCATAAGTAGCCATAGGTTTGATCTGACTCAGGTTGGTCCGGTGGGTGGCATTGGCTGCTGCTAGTTCTTACCCATGACTTGAGAATTCAATTCAATTTAACATCTTTCGACTGGTTGTGTAAGCTTTTGTGAATGTCAGTATACATTAATACAAGATTATTACAAACAACTACACTTTAAAAAAATTGGTTGTCTATAAAGTCGGTTTACGGACGATAATTTTACGTGATAACGTCATAAGAACACAATAGTCTGATAGTGCCTCTCTGTCGCTTGTTCCGCGCTCTCGCTTGCACGCTCGGCTCAGGTGGAACGTGACACTTTTTCATACGTGCAGCCAGCGTGCCAATAGTTTTGAAATAAAAAATGCCACAAAAATAAAGTAGACAGAAGTTTGAACAGAGATGGCATGCGTTTAGCGTAAGTTAGTGTAGGTATATTATAACTAGCTGATGCTCGCGACTTCGCCCGCGTGCTTTCATACAAATCTCATTCCCTATTTAACCCACTTGGGGATAGAATTCCCAAAAATCCTGAAACACGTAATTCTTTATTATTAACCGACAGTACAAATACCGATTTTCATTGATATAACTTTAAAAATGACGGACTTTCATACAAACTTTCATCCCCCATTTAACCCACTTGGGGGTATTTTTTCCAAAGTTTTTTAATCTGGTTACTCTTTATTTTTAACCGAAAACCTAAATACCAATTTTCATGGATATAACTTGAAAAATGGCGGACTTTCATATAAACTTTCATCCCCTATTTAACCCGCTTAGGGGTAGAATTCGCAATAATCCTTTCTTAGTGTGCGCCTACGTTATAAAAGGAAGCTATTGTGAAAATTTCAAGTTTCTAGGTTCAGTGGTTTTGGCTGTGCGTTGATTGTCAGTCAGGACCAGCTACTTTATATTATTACTAGAGAATACCCGCGGCTTCGCCCGCGAGAATTTTGGTTTTTCACAAATCCCGAGGGAGTCGTGGATTTCCGGTTCCCATTCCCGCTCCCTTTTCTAACCTTTACACCTACTTTCAAGGAAGTTTGCTATAGTAATCTACCTATAGTTGTAGCTAGAGATTTCGGTTTTTTTCAAAATCCCGTGGGAACTGTAGATTTTTCCGGGATAAAAAGTAGCCTATGTTTTAAGTCAGGGTATAATCTATCTCCTTTCAAAATTTCAGCCAAATCGGTTTAGTAATTGCGGCGTGATTGAGTAACAAACATCCAAACATCCAAACATCCAAACATCTAAACATCCAAACATCCACACTTTCACATTTATGATATTAGTAGGATAGTAGGAGGATTAGTAGGATAGTAGGATAGTAGGATTAGTAGGATTGGTATTGTGATTATGTGTGATAGCTTCTGCCCGCAGCTTCGCTCGCGTAAATTTCGGTTTTGAACAAATCCCGAGGGAATCGTTGATTCCCGGTTCCCGTTCCCGATCCCTTTTCCAACCTTTATACTTTCTATCAAGGAAGTTCGCTATAATAATCTACCTATAGTTGTAGATATAGACTTCGGGTTTTTCAAAATCCCATGGGAACTGTGCATTTTTTCCAGGATAAAAAGTAGCCTATGTGTTGCCAATGCATGCAACACAGCAAACTATTGCAATAATGTGTTATGTGAACGTGATTTACCTAAGAACAGTCAGCGCCCTCTATGGCGTTTTTGGAAGATTATATCTATTTTAGTCCCACAGGAATACTTTTCCGGGATAAAAAGTAGCCTATGTTTTAAGTCAGGGCATAAGCTATCTCCATTCAAAATTTCAGCCAAATCGGTTCAGTAGTTGCGGCGTGATTGAGTAACAAACATCCAAACATCCAAACATACAAACATACAAACATCTAAACATCCAAACATCCACACTTTCACATTTATAATATTAGTAGGATAGATTTCTCTGAAATCTAATATGGCCGATTTTAATTCGGTTTTTGCGGTTGGTTTTTTACGTTCTTAGAGGTGAGGAGGTCTATGTTTTGAGGTTATACAGGCCGCTAGGGGGTGCTGCAGATCGTCATGGTTTTTTTAAATTGTATGTGTTGTTATCATCTAAGCAACGTTAAGCAATAATTCTAACAGTTCTAACAGTTATATCGCAACGATGATGAATACGGGTTAAAGTATTAGCAATACCAGATACTGCCATAGTTATCTAGGATGATGCACTTTTTAAAGTTGCATCGACACAAATTATTACCGTTGAAGATCGCAGTCAAACGCTCTAAAAAAGGATAAGATTAGTATGTTGAAAACTTTACTTGTGCTTAAAGTGACGTCGTATTACGTCACATACCAGTGCCCGCTCTACTTTCATAACGAGAGATGTATGACGGAATGCGGGTCGCGGGAGCACCGCGCTGCGAGAACCTTCCAGAGTGTAGTTTGTGAGTTTAGGAACTTGAGCGACACGTAATTCCGGCGCACATTCTTATGAAGGAAAAGTTCTTTGAGTTCCGATGTTTATACCTAGGCAAGAGAAAGGAAGGGTTGCACTTTTCTCAATAAATCCGCCTGCGAAACTGCAAAAAAAAAGTCTTTAGATTTTTAAATTAATGTGTATTTTGGAAATAGAACTTCTCTGATATTATTAACACTATATATTATTATTAAAAAAGTCCCCCGCTGTATCTGTCTGTCTGCTCACGAAAAACTCAAAAACTACTGAACGGATTTTCATGCAGTTTTCACTAATAGACTGAATGATTCATGTGAAAGCTGTATAAATTGTCAAAGTTTTTAACCCCCGACGCAAAAACGACGGGGTGTTATAAGTTTGACGTTTCTGTGTGTGTGTGTGTGTGTGTGTGTGTGTGTGTGTGTGTGTCTGTTCCCCTGTGGCGCTCAAACGAGTGGACCGATTTGAATGCGGTTTTTTTTGTTTGAAAGGTGAATTAGTCGAGAGTGTTGTTAGCTATGTTTGAAGAAAATCAGTCCAAGATGGCCGCCGCTACAAAATGGCGGATTACATATTTTTTCACAACTTCCTTAATATGGGTATCAGATGAAAGGGCTTGACTAGTAGAATAGCACTATTGCAAATCCAAGATGGCCGCCGCCAAAAAATAGCGAATGTCGGGGTATTTTAAATTTTTAATTTATACTTGTGGAGATCTTTACCTTTATTCTTCTACAAAAATTTCCACATCTCACAAGCTCCTGTACGTTTATGTATGTACTTAGGTCTTCTTTAGTAGGTACTATTATCATAAAGTTTGTCAAAAGTGTTTCAGGTCACGTGCCAAATCACGTGGTCAAATCGGTTCACCCATTTGAGCGTGTAGCGCTCAAACGGGTGAACAGACAGACACACAGGGAACAGACAGACACACAGGGAACAGACAGACATACACACACACACACACACACTCACAGACACGTCAAACTTACAATACCCCGTCGTTTTTGCGTCGGGGGTTAATAAAAAAAAGCTGGAAAAGGCCCTAAAGCTAATTATTCCCACAAGTCATGAACAGTTGTCGGAACCTGTCCCGGTGCGAGTGACACTGAGCCGGAGTGGCAGCGCGCCGGACCGCGATGAAGGCGCCATTTGCTCGCGTCGCTCTGCCGCGGCCGTCCTCAACACACCACCCACGCCGGCTGCTTCTCAAACAGCGATTTATTTATACAGAAGTTTCGTGGGGCTGACACGAAAGTGCGTGTCCAGTAAGGTGCGTGGTGCGAATTTTTCATCGGTGAAAATCCTTATTTTGTAGACTTTCGCGTTTCTGTTCCATCGTTTTCTTTTATGTCCGCCCAATTTCAACGAACGTGTACAAAACAATGAATAATTTTATATTTCGTAGTGGCGTTTGGAGTCGGTTTTTTGAAGAGAATTCTATGTCCTAAATCCTCACTACTAAGACTTAGAGTTCTTCAATATTAAGAGAGGGATTGGTAGTTGAATGATAAAGCGTGTACCTATCTATATATTATACGTTAATTTATTTTTATGGCCACACCGCAGAATCAATCCTGACAAAATCTGGTGCAGAGATAACTTCGAGATAAAATCGCTCGACTATTTATGTACGTCTCTGGTTCGACAGACAGACAAAGTGACACGGTCTCCGTGTCAATTTGTCACCCTGAGCACACGCCGGCCCCTCACTGGCCATTCTTTTATACTTCTAGACAAATGCTGCTACAAATCTTCTTGAAATAAAAAAATAAGAATTTTCTTGAAATAATCTCCCAGATCCTTCCTTAACTGAAAGTACAAGATTTCGAATCTTAGTGAATAATTATTATTAGATGTTTGTCAAAAAAATAAATTGACGATTGAAAATCATTTGAAAAATTTATTTGAATAAAAAACTTCTATTCTATTCTAACTGCCTGATTAGGAAGTGCCTTTCAGTTCTCAAACGTTCGTTAAAAAGGTTCGCTTCAATAACAATATGTTCCGGTAAAATATTTTCTTCCGCAATAAATTATTACCAGTTCATTATTAGCAATCAGCGAATGAACGTCCACTATTCACTCGCTGATGTGTTCTATCAAACAACACAGAGACTAAACATGAGCATAATAAACATGCCATTGCAAAGAGCAATTAAGAGCAAAACATCCGACGCGCTCCTGCTCTACAAAGAAGATGCAAAAGAAACAATGAAACAGCTTCAAACATATTCCGAGCTAAGCTGCTATATTCAATAGGGCCTTCGCACACTGTGGACTTTAGATCGAGCGATAGTGTAGTCGGATGAGGCACGTACGGCTCAGTTTATAAAATGCTGCCTGATCTTTGCTGCGTTCAGTACAATAGGCTCTGGCTAGTGATTGACTTTAAAAGCATGTAAAGCCGTTCCTGCACCTGATCACTCTCCGGTTATGTAGTATTGGCGTCCCATTGGATAATGAGAGGTGAAGGAATAAAGGATACACACTTTTTCACTACATCTCTTCCATAGTTGGATAGTATCCGTTCACATTATCCGTCGTGGCCAAAATTCAGTTGGACATTAAGTATAACTTGAAATAAACGTTAGCAGGTACAAACCGCCAAGGTAGGGAACGTTCTTCCGTTATCTGTATGCCCTGCCAAGTATAATCTAATAGGCATCTTCTGAGCGAGCGCCTTGCAGCTAACTTCCTCGATGCTCTCCGTCAGGCATGATCGCAGTCGAGCACAAACCTAGCACAAAATATAACTCGACGGTGGCAGTTGATGGGTGTACAATGATACACTACAAGTTTTTACTTATTTTAATATTTAAAATGTAAACTGAGCAGCATTAAATAATGTCCATTCCCGTTAACGGTGGACGGGAGAAAGGCGTCGGAGCATCGTCTCATGCGGCGACGCTCGCTGCCTCAGCGAATACGATACCAGTATCTTATGTTCATACGGCTGAGAACGAATCCATAAAATGCACATAAATCAAAGGTATTCTTTGATTAAAATTTCGCCGTCTGCGAGGGTTCCAACCGCCGCCGTAGAATAAGGAAATCGATACACTCGCTGCGGTCGCTCGCAGATTTCATTCGCCGCCGCAAAAAAGAAGCAGCTTCCATTTTGTCTATTAATTAGCAGCTAACCGCAGGAGCTGGGTTTTGCTCCCTGCGCTTTAAGAGAGTGCTGACGCGGGCGACAGGACTATGCAAATTGCGGGAGCTGGGAAAAGGTTTCTTTTAACTCGTCTTCATTTCTTTTATCTACACCTATGTCCTATATGCTTTAAATCCTCTATTAAAGATTCTGAAATAGTTAGCTTATTGCCAACATTAAAACACACAATGTCCTTATAACCATTACATCATCCAAACGAATATTGTAATTAAATTCAGTACAACATTATATCATCTGTTTTCATTATAACACTCCTTTGGATGATCTTATGGTTACTAGGACTGGCTTTTTTAATGTTAGCAGTAAGCTGACTGTTTCAGAATCTTTTATAGAGTACTAGCGGACCCGGCAGACGTCGTCCTGCCCGCTATTAGCGCCACCTACCGGGTCCAATTTTTCTACTTATAAACCTTCCTCTTGAATCACTCTATCTATTAAAGAAAACCGCATCAAAATCCGTTGCGTAGTTTTAAAGATTTAAGCATACATAGGGATATAGGGACAGAAAAAGCGACTTTGTTTTATACTATGTAGTGATTCATGTTATGGGTGTAGATAAAGTTTTGTATGCACTATGCAATTAATGATGATAACAATTAGGTATTAAAATACTCATATGATACTATTATCATACACGGCTTCGCCTTGTGTGATTAACCCACATTCGTGTTTTAATACCCCTTATTATACAACAGTTGCATAAATAACTATTAACATCCATATTCCTTTTATATACGTAACTAGGGTCTATTTATTATTTTAACTATTTATTCGTAGGTGTATCGTTTAACTGAGACGGTTCTTGAGGAAGCGGGAAGAGCGGAAGGGTTAGCAGTTGACGCAAAAGTTCCAGCAAATCATTATCATATCCGGAGTATTAATTATTTATTTATTACAAGCGGATACCCGCGACTTCATTCGCGTGAATATTGATTTTAAAAATCCCGTGGGAATAATTTTGTTTTTCCTACGCTCCGTTGAGCTCATATCTTGCTAAAAACTGTTAAAAGTTCACTGGCGGATGATTAGGTAGATCAAAATGTAAACATCCGCCAGTGAAAGTCCCATCAAAATCGATCCAGCCTTTCAGAGATTAGCCAGTAATATTTAAACTATCTACTTTCTACAAAAAGAATGAATGAAATCGGACCACGCGTTAATGAATTACAGCTAAGTACACATTTTGACTTTCATCCCCTCTCCCAAGGGAATCGTGCTGAATTTCGGGATAAAAAGTATCCTATATGTTACTCCGTAGTATGAACTTAAATCATCCCAAGTATCATTTCAATTCATTCAGTAGTGTTTGCATGATGCGCGCACAAACATACAGACAAACAGACAAAAATTTCAAAAATAACTTTCTTACGTTCTATTACTTATCCCTAACATCCCCCAGTTATTATTTTGCAAAAAGCTTTAATGTTAGATACGGCGAGTCTACGATTTTAATATATGTATAGATTGATTGATAGTTTATAAATAATCACAAGTACTAATTTTCCAAATATCCAAAACATTCGCGAATCAATTTATGTTGGCTTTGTATCTCGGTAATTATTATTATAAGTATTGATTAGATGTATTTCACGAATATCCGTCGCAATTAGCTCGTCTAATTACACATCGGCCATTAATCATCACGATGTTTGTTTGTTTCACTCTTGTTTCACTAAACCGATTGTTTCAAAGCATGACGATTCGAAATAGAAATTAAAGTAAAGCGTTTGATATTCGTGATACATGCAATATGATAGATTTATTACAAACTAAAATAACTTCATGAGCAGTGAGCAGTGATAGCTCAGTACACTACTCAAAAAAAAATTAAATTAGGTAGGTAGGTAGGTAGGTAGGTTTGACGACCTCCCTGGCGCAGTGGTGAGCGCTGTGGTCTTATAAGTGGGAGGTTCTGGGTTCGATTCCCGGCAGGGGCAATTTGAGATTTTATAATTTCTAAATTGTCTCTGGTCTGGTCTGGTGGGAGGCTTAAGCCGTGGCTGGTGACCACCCTACCGGCAAAGCCGTGCCACCAAGCGATTTAGCGTTCCGGTACGATGCCGTGTAGAAACCAAACAAATTAATTAGGGGCACCAAAGAAATTAGGGGCATGC
Organism: Melanargia galathea; assembly: GCA_920104075.1. Lineage (NCBI taxonomy): Eukaryota > Metazoa > Arthropoda > Insecta > Lepidoptera > Nymphalidae > Melanargia > Melanargia galathea. Next base: position 20,059,938 of record OV049874.1, on the reverse strand, counting down.
ATACCGCTTCCATCTTAGACTGCATCATCACTTACCATCAGGTGAGATTGCAGTCAAGGGCTAACTTGTAGTTGAATAAAAAAAAAAAGGTATCAGCTTGGTATCAATCAGGCAGATTCAGCAGGGCAGCTACGCTTTTCTCTCAACCACAACGCGCCCGGTGGGGACAGGCACGCGCTGTCCATAGTGCGGCCTACGTCGGGTTGAGTAAACAATATGTTCACTAATAAATGCCCCGAATGGCAAATGTTTTCGAAACTAGTCGACTACACATATATACTATAACTCGATAATCTTTTCCTACTTTGAAGTGTACAGACAACATTAAGTCCAAGCCTCACAGAGGCAGTCCATCATCCGCAAAAGACGTAAAGTCTACACAATGGAAACAAAGGCGACGCCTGATATTGCATCAAAGGTTGAGATTGTACAGCGATATCATGCACAGATCCGCCTAGTCTAGGAGCTCGTGGACCTGTTGGTTGGAGCGGTGTCTAGGAGCTCGTGGGCCTGTTGGTTGGAGCGGTGTCTAGGAGCTCGTGGGCCTGTTGGTTGGAGCGGTGTCTAGGAGCTCGTGGACCTGTTGGTTGGAGCGGTGTCTAGGAGCTCGTGGACCTGTTGGTTGGAGCGGTGTCTAGGAGCTCGTGGACCTGTTGGTTGGAGCGGTGTCTAGGAGCTCGTGGACCTGTTGGTTGGAGCGGTGACTAGAACACCTGTTACGTTCCTGTTTCAGATAAACATTAACTTTGTCACCGACTTCTATCGAGGGGATGAGCTAAACGAAAGTAATCATTCTAAACTGTATACTGAGATGTCTACTCCGACTGGAAAAAAGAGCTAATCATCCTCAAACGGCTGAAAAGATTTGTACTTTTTTGCGAATTGTAGCTAAATAATTTTGACTATTCATCATAATATTATATAATATTATGGATTTCCGCAAAGTAACGCCTGCTTCTATTCAATATCTTCATCGATCATACATATGGACTATCTCAGTTAAACTACTTTCTAATATAGAAAACCGCATTCAAATCGGTCATTTATTTTGATCGCTACGGTGATACATACAGACTCACCGGTGGTACGTGTAACAACTCTCTTATTGCTTCTGCGGTTAAAAATGAAAGTTACACACAGAAAGAGGTAGCCAGTAAACAATATTATGGCTAAAGAAGTTTATAGAAGGTTTTATCTAAACTCTATGTACCTACCGACAGGATGCTAGCCATAATAACTAATAGTTTGTTCACTTGCTCTCACCCTTTCAGCACAAAGGAAATCCACTTGCTTGCCCTTTGTCTTCCCGATAACTAGTTTACAATAACGTTGTAGAGCACGAACTATACACTGCTCGCTCAGTACCACAATGTTGATAGAGCTGGATACAAACAAAGCAGTGTACATAGTAAATGGTTAACTTAATCGCGTCAAGCATAGAAATGAGAGAATCTCAGAGACACGCGAAAGCTTAGGCTACTTAAATTAAACACGGATTGCATCTTTTATAATTAGAGTAGGAAGGCCGGCAAAGGTAAGTGTTCGGAGCGTTAATAAGCTGGCACGTTTGAGATCTAAGTGAGTGCTTACTTAGTCCCACTTAAATGTTGAACGGCTAGACACTAGAAGAACATAACTAGTTTTAAAAGCTCAGGACCCTTGCCTTAACTTACCCTTTATTCCCTGCATTGTATAAAATAAAGTTCGTTTGAAAGTATAGGTCTGCAAAATAAAAAGAAGTTTTCTTCGATAACTGAAGCGGTCTCTCTTGTGTCGGATCCCTCTCCGATCGTATCAAATTGCTATCTCATCGGACTGTCAGGCTGAGGAATAGATGATGCCTCTACTAGCGCACACTTGTGAACTATAATATCTCCTGCGTAGAACTGGGTAGCTTCTGTTATCATCATACCTCAGATTGCCCCTGTAGCTATATAAATACTGTGCATATTCGTATCCAGTCCATTCTTAACCTAGCCCGTTCCATTTCTGATTTCTGTGTTGTATTAACTCTTTCATTTAGAGGACTCAAAAAATCTTGAATATTTAAGGCCTGTTTCACCATCTTCTGATTAGTGTCGGATAGCTTATTCACATATTTTATCTTTATCACTTGACATAAAGTCGGAAAGTGGCAAAACTTACGTATATTTAGGCTATATGGCACTTATCAGAAGATGGCGAAACAGGCCCTTGACAGTATGATTTACCTTTCGCTAGAGTGGAATATAAATTACATAGTTTGGTAGACTACAGGTAGCTGTAAAGTGCAGTAGCAGTTCTTCAGTTTTTCCTGTAAAGGTGATCGCATACCACGAAACATAACTCAAGCGACGCAAGAAACGCACCCAACGCTTCAGTTCTGAAAATACAGCACGATGTGTCATCAGCACCAAAATCGGCTCGTATCAGGCGCATTTAAAAATTTATGATGATGTCTGCTTATGTTGGCATTGACGTAACTCCTATCTAATTACGCATTTTTACGGCGCACCCAATGCTGCTTACTTCACACGCAATATCAATACTGCACAATATAACGGGTCTTGCGGCTCTGGCGGCCCTTGCAGGCCTTGCAGCCAAGTGCGATCTCTTTTAGGAGTGAATGCAAATCACGTCCCTCCATTAAGGTCCGCCGCTAAATTAAGCTCTACTCCTAATTACAAGTAACTGTTCCTGCAACTTTCAAGCTAGTTCTTCTCCTTTCTTAGAGCTAAATAAGATCCTAAGTGTCGAGTGACTCTACCAACAAAAACTTTTCAGTTCAGTCTTTCCAAGTGTAAGTTTTTGTGTGAATAAAACTTGGAGTTTCACTCGAGTTGCTGTTATCTGTCAATTTGTCCAACGTTCTTTGCGTTCTCTAGTGTAACTTTGAAGTTAACGTTAAATTCGTATATAATATAATATGTCATGAATGGAAATGTGAAATCTAGACGTTTTCCCCAAAAGTTTATTTTCACGTTAAAAGTTATACTTATGAGTACTTTGTTTATATAATTAAAAACGTCTAAATTCATTGTTATACTCGGCTAATTGAATTTTGTGTGTATGTGTTTACTGTTTAGGGTTGTGTGTGTGTCGGTTGGAAATTTATTAAAAGAGTAATAAAGCTTGTTTAACTAGTACTTCATTTTTTACACGCTTTATATTAGCTTCACCTGTATGTATGTTTGTAACCGACTTCTTTGAACGCGATTTTGACCCACTTTAAACGGTCAGATTTCATTCAAACTTTGTAGATTTATCGAGGACCGATGACAATACACTAATTTGATAAGATTATTTCATTATTCAATTTGGAAAATAAGATTTTGTGTTCATTAGCTGGGTCCCCACCAGACGATCCGTCGCGCTCCGATCGCACGCGGCAGGAGCGCGATCCAAATGTGCAGGCGGTGTGGACGTGCCGCTCGCGATCCATGCGCTTGTATTGTATTGTACACCGCCTGCACATTTGGATCGCGCTCCTGCCGCGTGCGATCCGAGCGCGACGGATCGTCTGGTGTGGACCCAGCTATTTATCAAAAGCCGTCGGTAAGGAAAAACAATAAACATTCAAAATCGCACGGTAACTAACTAGTAACTGTAACTAGGGTAAACAGAATAGATGTCACACACAACTAAAATCTAAGCACAAAACGCACGAATGCGAAGATAAAACAATATTAAAACAAAATAATAATATTATTAATTAGTACTTATTTACTTTAATCATATTGTACGATTTACAATAAAAAACAAATAAAATAATTTATTAATAATTAATATCTGTTGTATTTTAAGTGACATTATTTTTTAGTATTTTATAAATAAACCAAACTAAAAAGTAGAAAATAAATAATAGTTTAAAAAAAATTAAAAAACACGCTTTTTATAGAAAACCAAACTAAAAAATAGAAAATAAATTTTAATAAATATAAATTAATAAAAGTGTGCATATGAAAAAAATGTATTTTATTTAAAAAAAAGCGTGGGGTGCTTTTAAGATATTATCGAAATGATAATCCTCTATACCTCTATACACCCATGCACCCCACGCTTTTTTTTAAATAAAATACATTTTTTTCATATGCACACTATTATTAATTTATATTTATTACAATTTATTTTCTATTTTTTAGTTTGGTTTTCTATAAAAAGCGTGTTTTTTAGTTTTTTTTAAACTATTATTTATTTTAATTTTGATTTATTTTTAAAGGACTTGCGCTTGAAATTGTTTAGGTATTTCAAAGTCCCTAGGAATTCTTTTGTGTTATATTTCGGAAAGTTCATAAATTTTACTCACTCTTGCAAAGGGTCTAGAACAGCCTACTTGGACCTACGTATAGTATCTTCTTTTAACAAAACCCTTTCCAACAAAAGTTATTTATGAACCCAATTTTACATTACCTAAACCTAAACAGGAGTACGAACTCTCACTGGCTACGTACTAAGGGAGCGGTTTCATTAGGCGTGTACTTTGCGGCTGAGTATTTAGTAGATGACTCCTAATCGTGTCTTTCAGTCATCTAACGCGGCAAAGCATTGCAAAGCGTCCTTCCGCGTACGCACTTCGTTTAAAACGGTGAGCAAGTATAGAGTGAGTTATTGTACAACGCGTTTGGTCTCACACAGCGGGTTAGCAACATCGCGTTCTATGCACGGAGCTATTGACACCAGCTGCCAAATACGTGACTTCGCTCTCGGTCCGGTTTCGGCACGGATTTGGTCGTGATGGAACGGTCTACTAAACGTTGTTTCGTATTACTTAATTCATACAAAAAACATTTTTTGCATGTTAAGTTTGTTTATGACAAGAGTGAATAGGCATTTTCTAGTCAAGCGCGTTCCAACAGACCTCATCATTGCTTTCCACGTATGATTGTCGTGAAGTGTAAGCTTATCATACAATAAAAAAATGTTATGATAATGATAATGTGACCACTCGTTTGATATATTATATTGCTCAGGGAAACAGTCAGCTACAAATTACACGCCTAGTGAGACCGCACCCTTACCCACATCGCTCCCGCACACTAGCTAATTGGAGCGGGCCTCACAAAAAGTTTAATTATTTTTTACATCGAGTGGCGGCCGAATTAAAATGTGACCCCCAATTAATTCTTGTAAACCCTCTCAGGTTAGTCTGCGATTACCTTTGTCTGTGGAAAAACAGTGAAAAATGCAAATTGATAATATAGTTGAGTTAGTGCGACTTTTCCATTTCTGATTTACTCGAGATTTTCTTAAAACACTACAATTTTTTTATATTACCCGTAGTGGACATGACTAATATAACCCATATCCAACTTAACATAAAGTTCCATCTCCTATACTATCACCATTAAAGAGTGATTTTCTAAAATAGGTTTTTATTATTTACTTAATTAATTAATACAAAAACCTAATTGAATAAATGATTTTTGTCTCTGACTTATACAGTGTAGGTTGCCACATGCTGGCGGTTTCACATTTTCAATTTGGTTAAATTCTTCAGTAATGAATTCCTTCGACAGAGCCTCCCCTCCAGTGTTCACGTACATTGTTCGCGGCGCTTTGTTCCAGCGACACACAAAACTGAGGACACCCATTCACCGTACGAAGGACTTGAGAAGAATATTGTTCCTTGTAACGCGAGGAACAATTGCGTATAGGCATATGGAGCAGTGGAGCAGAGCGCGGTACAATAGCTTGTATAAAACATATCAAAGTCTCATAGACGTTAATAAAGATAATTTCGCTTTAATTGTAATCTACAAGTTTACGTTACAATTCATGAAACACACACAGTACAATTAATGAAAAATTTAAATCATGCCCAAACACGTGGAAGCTATTGATCTATGTATGATATTCAATTGTTCTGTTGTTCACAACCTTCTTGCTTCAATATTAACCAAAAAAAAATTCTTTTCAAAAAACCGACTTCAAACGCCACTACAAAGTATAAAAATAATTTTTGTTTGTACACAATGACCTTCTAAAGGTCATTGTTTGAACACATATGTTGAAGTTGGGCGAGCGTTGCACGTCGGTTTCGTCGTTTTTTCTTATGCCCGCCCGACTTCAACATACGTGTTCAAACAATGACCTTTAGAAGGTCATTGTGTACAAACAAAAATTATTTTTATACTTTGTAGTGGCGTTTGAAGTCGGTTTTTTGAAAAGAATTTTTATTTTAAGCTTTTTAGTGTTTCACATCCATTCATAATCGACAGTTCCTTAATCTCCACGGCTTAGGAGTACAGTATCCTGCAGCCGTAGGATTTACTTCCTACCTACAATATGAATTATTCATAGTGGACTGCTCCCTAATCTCCATAGTTATGTGGGCAGTACCTTGCAGCATCAGAACTGAAGAGCTTAGACCTGGAGTTTAGTGATGTAGTCTATGCTTGATACACTTAATATGAATTCATAATGAATATTGCCACAATTCCCATAGTTTAGGTGGGCAGTACCTTGCAGCATCAGAACTGAAGAGCTGGGACCTGGAGTTTAATGATATAGTCTATGCTTGCTACCCTTAATATGAATTCACAATGAACATTGCCCCAATATTCATAGTTTAGGTGGGCAGTACCCCTGCAGCATCAGGATTGAGGAGTTGAAGAAAAAAATTTTTATGGGACCATTTCGCGAACTTCCTCTGTCGATTAAAAAAAAAATTACGCAAATCGGTTCAGAAATCTCGGAGTAATCGGTGTACATACATACAAAAAAAAAAAAAAAAAAAAACATACGCGCCGAATTGAGAACCTCCTCCTTTTTGGAAGTCGGTTAATGAACTACTAGTCAGGACCAATCCAATGAGTACAAAATTGGTGGGTTAATGTTTAATAGACCTTTAAACCAACTCATCGGCTCCAAATCAATGAGCCCTATTATTTTAGTGATTGGGTAAACTTACTGCTCCTTTAAATTAGTTTAGAATAGTGAATAAGAAAGAAAGAAATATATTTTACACCGGCTGGAAAAATAGCTGGTAATACTTTGCTTTAACGGCTGAACCACTGATTTTCATCAAATATAGCTATTTCAATTAAACACGCCTTCGGATAAAAGAAAACCGCATTCAAATCAATCCATCTGTTTGAACGCCACGATAATATGAAACACACACACAGACAGACAAAACAGTTAATTAGTTTAACTGTTTTACTCCTCGTTATACCATATGCATATTTTATGATAATAAAGAATTTATAAAAGTTTTCATCAGCCGTATTTTCTTAAATAACGATGTTTATAAAAATATCAACTGTATCAAATTCAATTTATCCCAATCCATTCAAAAATGAACTCCTTCCTCCAACAATTTTCGAGGCAATGAAAGTTCATTTTACAGTAGGTGTGCGACGGTGTGGTGAGGGGTGCGGGGTGCGGGGGTGTATTATCGGCGGTGTCGGCGCGAGATTCAATCGGTTAGGGATTACACACGCTGATTGCATTTGTGCCGACTGCCGCCACGCCGCGGCCGTCGCGTCGCCCGGGGCGAGTAACCTGCATACTTTCCATTTTATGCTGTCTGTCCATATCGATGACGCATTTAATGCAGTTATACGGAAAAAATATCTATCAACTTCTCAGTGAAGGCCTCTATTTTTAAACAATGCTCAATATGCAAGAAATAGAGCGAATACCACAGTGGAAGTGAAGCGAAGCGAAACGAGGTTCATTTCGCTCCGCTCATGCCGCTACCGCATTTTTTCATACTACGGTTCACACCGCGAATGACAGAGCTAAGCGAAGCAAGCGATGCGAATTTGCGAGTTCTCAGTCCAGCGACATGAGCGAAGCGAAACGAAGTTTTGCTTTGCTTCGCTACCAATGTGGCCTGCGTTTTATTATGCTTGAACAATGTTCAATATGCAAGGATTAATGCTTATGTTGCTGATATGTAATCTAAATATTTATCATGTTTTTCTTTGACATAAAATATACAATGGGCAACTAGGCCACACCTCAAATTGATTTATCCATGTGATCTCGCAGCTTGTTGTGAAATTTACACATGTATTCACAGCAGAACTGTAGAGCAGCACAGAAGCTTGAGTAGCATGTAGCGACTAACGAAGACGTATTGAGGATTTAATTATATTACTCGCTTCCCCCAAGCATAGCCGGGCTATTTTAAACTATACGGGGATGCAACTGACGTGATGTTGGGGATACACACGGGAGGATCGAGTGTAGAATGAAATGACACACATCTTAAAATTAGCTATTACTAGTGACCCGCCCCTACATTTTTTTACGGAAGTAATTTACTTCTGTAGTCATGTATGTTTAAAAAAAACTTTCTTCGATTGATTTAGAATGTATCGCTTTAGTCGTAATTTTGAATCGTTCATATCAAGCTTTTGATGACTTGATTATAAAAATTGAATTTTATCTACTATCCAAAACTTAATTCGTTCGCAAAAAAATCTTTAAATAACAGTAAAACCTTTTGAGTGGTTTAGAAGAAGGAAGCTTAGAGACAGAAATTATGTTTTATTCTCTTTAGAAGATAGAAGAAGAGATTACCAGTCAGAAGAAGAGAGTACCAGCATGTTTCAGTTTACACATAATACAGATATAGTACAAGTTTATAGTAATTTGGTTGCTCGCTGCCGGCGCGGGTGTGTCGTAAGCTTCTCCTGTCCTCGCGTCGCGCGCCGCTTACTTTACTGCGCGTTGTAATTTCATTACACTACGCTTGTCCATGTACGAGTTTAAAGCGGAAATATGTTTGCGAAATACTTTTTAATTTATATGTTTCTATTATGAATTACGGATCCGGAACATGATCGTTAACTACATATGTGCCTCATAAGAAGGCACTCAGTTCACTTAACGAGAGCTATGCTTGGAGTATCCCTGCGGGATCAAAAAAGAAATGAGGAGATCCGTAGGTGAACCAGAGTTACCGACATGGCTTATCGAGTCGTGAAGCTGAAGTAACATTGCTCAAAGAATGATAGACGTTGGGATTCTAAGTTGCTTGAATAGTGACCTCGCATCGGAAAATGCAGTGTTGGAAGACCGTCCACTAGGTGATTGGACGATCTCAATGTAGTCGCTGGCAGCGATTGGATACAAACGCCACAAGATGATGTTCTCAGCAAATGTTGTTTGAAAACTGTAAAAGAGACAAAATTAACGACATCTGTATTTCTTTTGAACATGGGGATGAATGTTGATCCGTATTCCCCGGGTAATCACTGTTCCCCTCGCGAGAGCCCAGGATAGTAACAGGCGCGATCGTTTTCAACGAACTACGTCGCACCCCACGTCTGTATCTGCGATACGAGCACCTATTCTCGCTCCCCTCAGAGTTTGTGAGGGGAAATGCAATGTTATTGATTCATTGTTATGAAATTCGAACGTCAGCGCGTCATTATTATCGCACGGAGATCGCTATATTTTCACTTGTGTTAGATTCATTTGATGAATCGAAAGCGTTCGTAAAAGTTTGTTTTAATTAAACATTTCTTCTTATGTATCACTCATTTAAAAGTCATAATAGTTTTATGCATTTTTGTTACCATATTACTTAAAATTTACACCGTATTATTTTTAGATTGTATTTTAATGCAGTATATTGCATTAAGTGCGTAACACTTTTGGACAGGTTCTTAGATAAGTTTTAGAATTACAGAGCAAAAGATTGCTGCAAAAGTGTTTGATTTTTTTACTTCGATGCCATTTCTCTTAATGGGGCTTATTTGATGTAGCTTTTTACATTATATAGGTATCACCTCAGAACGGGTTCTTAGAAATGTTTTAAGGTCATAAACCAGCACAGGGCGCTTCAGCGTCGTGGCTCTTGTTGGAACGATGATTTATTTAAATCAACATTAATTAATGAATTTTTTTTGCCGAGCATGCTCAATATTGCATAATTATAGCGTTAATTAGTGCAAAAATGAGATTTGAAGTGGAGCGAGCGAAGGGTCGCCGGGAAGGGATCGCGCTGGAATGCTTTGAGAGCCGAGACGAGAGCCGTTTGATTTACTCCGCCCTAACACGTGTCGTATTACACAAAGAACGCGCCGAGATATGCGTAACTCCTAACATCTGGCGACTCTACCACGACTATAGATACCGTCAGGCTTGAAGAACTCTGGACGACAACCGTGGAGGCGTCTGCGCAGTGGCATAGTGCTTTCCTATCAGAAGCGAAATGTTGACTGACGAACCAATAGCGCATCGGCACACATACATATCTCCTACTACTAAATAGATTAATAAATCATCCACAGCACTTGTTCATCATCATAATTTTTACCTGACGCCAACGTCGTCTTCGTTAACCAATAGCTGTCTTTTGCTGGACAATAGTCTCTTGGAGGGACCTCCATTCGCTGCGATCTGACGCTGCTTGTATCCAGTTACTCTACAACCTGTTTGATGTCGTCTGTCCACCTAGCGGGGGATTTGCCAACACACCGCGAGATCGCCATTTAAGCATCGTGGGATCAAAACCTATATCGATTCAATGAAGTATATGCCCCATCCATTGCTACTGTACTGGCTATGATGACGGATGCTTTCGGGAAATGTTCACTTTATGGACCTCATAAGAAAGCTGATGCTACGGTAGGTACATCCTAACTTAGTATTATAAATGCGAAACTGAGTTTGTTTGTTTTTTACGCTTTTACGTCTAAAACGCTAAACCGATTTTGATGAAAGGAGAATGCCCAAAAATCTATGGGCGTGTAACCCAGTCGTTTACAAGCGTGTTGTATGCAGCATTTATTGCAGGTTTATTCCTGATAACCAAACACACCATTTTAATACCTCTAGGACTTGTAGTTTTAAATAAATCTAAGTTTTAGTTTGAAAATGATTCTAGGTTATGTGTAGTTTATAATTGTTAAAGTAGTAAGGAAAGCCGTGTATCTTTCCTGCCGATTTGAACTATTTGTTTGGCGCGCACTATACTTAACATACCTGTCCAACGATATCCAATACAAAAACAATTTAAAACCAAATTAATATTGGTCTCCGCTGTCCTACAATAAACATTCAAAAATGTAAACAGAGTAGACGTCACTAGCGTCACACATAACTAAAACCATTGATCTATTAACTAAGAGATCTGAAGCTAAAAATTAACTTGAGGTACAGTTATTGTACTCACCTAACCTAAATGACTCCTGTCTAGGTGTAAATGAAACACCGAATCGCACTTGCTTTTTATTATTTCTAACCGTGTCACTAAATTGATTGTCAAATGGACTTATTTGTTATATTTTAATAAATTTAATCCTACCAAATTAAATAGGTATGTCTCATAAATCATCATTACTATATTGTTTTTGGATGTGTCATAATTGAATTTAGTCCTTATTTAGTCGCATCATAATTTTCCAAAAACATCAATCATGAGGCTGATAAATGTTTATTATTTTGGTGTTCTTCTTCCAAGAATTTATAAATGTTTGATCTTAAGTTATTTTTGATAAATTTTCCGTAGTTTTATTATAATGTCCTGTGCTGTGAAAGAATGTAATTCCTATAGGGGCCGAAAAGAAAATTTTAAAGAAATATTATCATTTCATCGGTGAGTTTTGATAGTTTTGTATGTAAATATAATCTAAAATTATGTAACGTTATTTGTAGTTTTTTGAAACCATCATCGTGTTCAATTCTACACCCATTTTTGCCTATTTTTTAAATATTTTCTGTTGACTAATAAAGGTTATGTTGTTTAGCATAGTGATGTACTAAAATTGCATATCGATTACGTGCGATAAAATTTTTAACCTCCGACGCAAAAACGACGGGGTGTTATAAGTTTGATGTGTCTGTGTGTGTGTTGTGTGTGTGTGTGTATGTGTGTGTGTCTGTCTGTCTGTCTGTCTGTCTGTTCCTCTGTAGCGCTAAAACGGGTGAACCGATTTGAACGCGGTTTTTTTGTTTGAAAGGTGAATTAGTCGAAAGTGTTGTCAGCTATTTTGATGAAAATCGCTGCAAGATGGCCGCCGCTACAAAATGGTAGATTATTTATTATTTACAACTCCGTTAATATGGGTATCAAATGAAAGGGCTTGACTAGTAGAATAACACCATGCAAATCCAAGATGGCCGCGATAAAAAAATGGTGAATGTCGGGTTTTTTTTTTTAATTTTTGAACATTAGATTCCGTAGCCACTACACACAATGAATACTTACGTGTATTTCCGCGTGCTAGATTGTTGTATGATGATCGCTAAATTTTTATTTGTTACAGATTTCCAAAGAACCCAAAAATAAGAAATGAATGGGCACAAAGAATAAGACCGCAATATTGGACATCGCAGAAACATAGTCATATTTGTTCAAAACACTTCACACGTAATTGATTTGTGCCCAAAAACAATTTAAAATGGAGGCGCTTAAAAGCAAACGCTATTATTTTTGCCGCATATAGACACATTGGTAATTATAATAATATCAAATATTTGTAATAATACCATAATTTCATGCTAGTGTTGTGTGAAGGTGCAAAATACATGCAAATACTAGGGTTGGACTTAATAGTCTTTGGCACGAATTCAGAGATAAAATAGTCATTAGTGATAGATGTTTGGTCCACGAGTATAATGCTAACACTCTTATAATAAGGTAGTTCATCGTTTTCAAGAAAACAACGAAAATCAATTCTAACCTCAACACTGGATGAGTTACCCTCTCCCTCCCCCCATCCCATAACCCATATCAAGGCGGCACGTTTTAAAAGTTTTACCCTAAAAGCTGTTATTGGTGTATGAAAAACGCTGAAGCGAAACGTGAAAAATGTTCTACCACGTCTGATTTTTTTAATTTAAGGCAAGAGAACCGTTACCAATGGATGTCTGTAATGCAGAAGAAAATTCCGCCAATGAAGTTTCCATTCGCACATTAACGGAGTGACGTATAAACATTAATGTTCAAAGAAATTTAGTAAGTGTATAATATTCGTTCGTTCGTTCGTTCGTTTCAAACAATGGACGTCCACTGCTGGACATAGGTCTCTTGCAAGGATCGCCACAACACACGATCTTGTGCCGCCTGATTCCAGCGGCTACCAGCGACTCGCTTGAGATCGTCTGTCCATCGAGTGGGGGGGCCTACCTACGCTTCGTTTGCTGGTGCGAGGTCGCCATTCAAGCACCTTGGGACCCCAACGTCCATCGGTTCTTCGTGCAATGTGCAACGTGTGCAATGTGCAAATTGCACGAAGTATAATATTACTACCTATTAATATAAATAGGTTTAATATTTTGTATTTCGAGACAAAACAATTCACTATTGTAATCTACATAGTACTTTCAGGAAGGTTTTAGTATATGTATAACACACCTAGTTACCATTCTTATGTGCGATGTTACACGCATAAATGTACCCACATGTCACTAATATTTTTGACTAGTGCACCGCAGTTCCTCTGAGATTGCTGGACCGAAGTCGGTTTAATTTTTCTTAAAAATAGCTTGTATGATCGTATTTTCGAAACACCGTTTATAAAGTTTCATCGACTCCAAAAAGACTCGATTTTATTTCAGTTCTAGAAGGCACAACAAAGGTTCTAGAAGGATATGTATATTTTGTGTTTTTTATATATATATATATATATATATATATATATATATATATATATATATACATATGTATATTTTTCGATGTGTACACTAAAACCTTTCTGAAAGTATGTAGATTATGATAGTGAAAAAATCATCAAAATCGGTTCATTAGTTGCGGAGATAATCGCGAACATACTTATATACATACATATATACATACATACAACCTCCTTTTTTGAAGTCGGTTAAAAATATACTATAATATGAAACATATTATTCTTGTATTTCCTAACAAGATGATGCCCGAGACTTCATTCACGTGAGCTTAGGTTTTTATTTTATTAATCTTGTAGGAACGCTTTGATACTGCAAGACAAAAGTAGCCTTAGATATCGGTTCCCGGGATGCAAGCTGTCTGTGTACAAAATTTCGTCCAAATCGGATGGGCCCTGAAAAGGTAAAAGACAGAAAGACACACTTTCGCATAATGTAATATTGAGTATTGTCCACATATTTAAACACGCATATTGTGTCCCTATAGATCCTCACAGTCAAAATATCGATAGTTACATCACTAGCACGTCACGTGTCATCGTCACGTGTCATTAAAAAACTTGTGACCACAGACAGCTGTAAACTTGACATCTATTTAGAGTATATATTACAATATCTTAGACTAAAACAATGACATGTCACATTGACATCTTGAAATAAGTTTCGTTACACAAAATCAAAAAGGTTGTAGTTATATTATATTCCATTGCACAAAACACAACGAAGTTAAAACAATATTATAAAAAAACATATATTAATTATTACTTATTTACTTAAAGCATATATTGTACGATTTACAACAAATAACAAATAAAATAATGTATTTAAATAATTAATATCCGTTCTATTTTAAATGAAATTATTTTTTTAAAAATAACAAACCTCTTTTTATTTGGGCATGTACCTATGCGTAGAATGTAATGCAAATGGCCGTCAGACTTCAACGGGAAGTTGAAAAGACGGTTTAATTCCTTTTTTATTACATTTTTTTATCGTGAAGTGTAGCATTAATAATTATTAATTTTCAAATTGTCATATATTCGTAAGATAATTTTTAATGAATTACATTTTGTGTAAATGTTTGGGTCAGGGGTGATCATTCTCCTTTGGTGCTAGACAGACTTGGTGCTAGATAGACTAGATCTTGGAGAAGGACTTAGGTTACTTTTTATCATGGAAAATCATAAAATTCCCGCGGGATTTTTAAAAACCTAAATCCACGCGGACGATGTCGCGGGCATCAGCTTGTCGGAAATAATTTCAAACAATAAACTCTTAATACAATCTGTATAACATTCATTTTCATCGACTTATAACTCTTACAAAATATTTCTTAGCCACGGGTAGTTTTTACTAACGAATTTAACCTTAAACTAATATCTTAGTCAAATTGATTCAGTAAATTAATTTCCCCTTTGTGCTAAGTTAGATTAAAAAAGTTCAAAGGCTGCTTACACTTACATCCAAAAAGGGGGAAGTTTTTAAGTAGTAGTAAATGAACAATGAAAAATTTAACGAATTCCCTCTAATTCAGATCATCCCCGTACCTTCCTTCGGGCCGTGCCCTTTATCCGCGAGAGAAGAGACTTACCCTAATGACCTATTCACATCGTGTCGCTGGATCCAAAAATGGCTAGTTCACATTATTATAGTAGCATGCCAGTCTACTTTAACTGTCTCGGTCTAGTGACTACCTTTTTTAGGGTTCCGTACCCGAAGGGTAAAAACGGAGCCCTAATGTCACTCTGCTGTCTGTATGTCTGTCCGTCCGCCGGTCACAGGTCTCTAGCTCGTAGACGAAATCAGTTACAAACCTGAAATTTTGGTATTTGGTGTAAAACGTTGACCCAAAACCAAATATTGAATTAGAAATTGAATTAAATTATTTTTCAGGGGGGCTCCCATACATGAAAAAGGAGCCTTCAAAAAAAAGGTTTTCTTACCCTAGCTTGTGGGGTATCATTGCTTAGAACTCATTAAGTGGAGTACGAATTATATTTTACTAGCTTCTGCCCGCGGCTTCGCCCGCGTGAATTTCGGTTTTGAACAAATCCCGAGGGAATCGTGGAGTTCCGGTTCCCGTTCCCGCTCCCTTTTCCTACCTTTATACTTAAAATATCAAGCAAGGTCGCTATAGTAATCTACCTATAGCTGTAGATATAGATTTCGGGTTTTTCAAAATCCCGTGGGAACTGTGCATTTTTCCAGGATAAAAAGTAGCCTATGTGTTGCCAATGCATGCTACACAGCAAAGTATTGCAATAATGGGTTATGTGAGCGTGATTTACCTAAGAACAGTCAGCGCCCTCTGTGGCGTTTTGGAGGTCTATATCTATTTTAGTCCTACAGGAATACTTTTCTGGGATAAAAATAACTTTTTATACTATATATATATTTAAAAATAACTTTATGTGTTAAGTCAGGGCATAAGCTATCTCCATTTAAAATTTCAGCCAAATCGGTTCTGTAGTTGCGGCGGAGAAGAGGAACAAACATACACACAAACTTAATAACTTAATAACGCCTTTATAATATTAGTGTGATTGTTATTTTCCTCGCTAGAAAGCTCCGATACTCGATAGCATACGCGTCCGATCGCTGCTAAATTCAAAATGCTATAGGAGAACTTTACGCATCGCCGCCCCGGCCGGCTGGAACCGCGCGCCGCGCGCAAAGTCTATGTCCCGCAATTTTTAAATCTGTAATATCTTCGAAAATATTCATTTAAATCATATGCTGTAAAGGGCCATATAGATCTATAATAAATCAACAATGTACTTAAGGTATTTAATTAGATAAGGATTTATGCTGTATTGGTTACAATCGCTTCTAAAATTAGCCATTATTTGTCGTAAAAAAGTAAATGACAAAAAATGTTATTGTGGGATATCCATAAGAGATAGACATATACCATCGCGGAGTTTTCTATAGACCTTTTCAATGTGTACAATACTTAGTACATTATATTGATAAATCTCGTAGGGTTCAGCCTGCGTTTGCAATGTAAGCGGAAAAAATGTAATTATTTACGACATCACATTAGAAACCTCAAAAATAACAGTATTTCTCCACTATTTAATGGATGTTATCATACATATAAACCTTCCTCTTGAATCACTTTATCTATTAAAAAAAACCGCATCAAAATCCGTTGCGTAGTTTTAAAGATTTAAGCGTACAAAGGGATATAGGGACATAGGGACAGAGAAAACGACTTTGTTTTATACTATGTAGTGATTAATTTTTTGCTTAAAAATAAGGAAATGGGAGGCCATCAAAGTTAACATGTTACTTTTAGACCCTTTTTGTGACGGGGGCTATCTCAAAAAGTAAACCAGTTAGGAATATGAAATTTCGGTGTATTATGTGCCATATACTGTATTTAAACAACAAATACTGAAAACAACGATTAATAAAGTAGTTTGTAGGCTGTGACCAAAACAAACAAACATATTTTGGGTTTTTCTTTCACGGTTTGTTGCGATGTCTAGCTCGGAAATTAAATATTTCTTACACCCAAAATATTATGTTATTCATAATTATGTACGGAACCCGAAAAGAGCATGGGCCGACTCGCACTTGGCAATTTTTTTTAAATAAATATTAGCCACGCTAATTATGACCTTATTCCGTCACAGTAAACGAAAAACTTGTACTAGGACTCACTAGATTACACATAGAGCATACTGAACTGGAATTAAAAAGTATTTATTCCGCGCTGGATTTGAATGGACTGGAGTGCTACTAGAATAATATGAACCAGCCGTAAAGAGATATAATTTGTTAATATATTTTTCTTTTGTTTAGATTTTCTTATTAAGTCGCCCTCGCTAAGGATGCCTTAAGATTGACGGAAAATTCTGTCGTCTACAATTTTCTCAAGCGCCTTACAACCTTTGAATTCATTATTGAGTTAACTCCCACAGATTAATTTGATTCAAAGGAACTGAGAAAAGACGAACCTTCTATGGGACTTCAAAAAACATCTCTTTGTACGTTTCAGTACTTCAAACACAAAAAATGAAGCCTTTAGGTAATGATCACTGTCTGTCTTATAAATAAGAAGAACGCTGTAGTTGGCCGTGAAATAAATTATTTTTAATTCGTTATATAAAAAGAGTTTTTTAAATAGTATTTTTTATATTTCTTTACACTATCATACCTTATCTTTCTAATTTTTATTAAAACCTTTTTTTTTTAGTTAAAACTATAGTCGGTAATAATAAATAATGCAAATTGTTCATACTAGAAGTTGCTTAAGTAATTTGTTCCTGTAACTGTGTACATCATGCATAATGAATTCAAACCGGAAATTACAATAAATTTACATTCAAAAGCGTAGTTTTAAATGTCCGGCTTTGGAAGGAACAACGTCTATAGACGTGCCGACGCGGACGTGTACCTGACGGGCCGTGTAAACGGATCGATTAATTTTTTTGTATGGTTTGTAAACATTTTGTAAGTTAGAATATAGGATACTTTTTATATTTGGAAAACCAATCGTTCGCACGGGATTTTTTAAAATCTTACATGATTACCATCTAGCATTCCAAAACTAATTTTTTTTACATAATATTTATGTAAATTATTAACTCAGCTTGAAGATATTCTTACATCATTCATGTGGTTTTTTAACACATTCACTGTTTACCTACGAACAACTAATCAAAACGTAAACACAACGCATTATAATAATGATCCAAGTATGTTGGTTACTACTTACAGAAATCGATTACCTATTTAAAACTCGTTGCCGTGTTTGTGGTTGCTTTAGTTATAACTAAGCCACTGCACTTTTACTCGTCCGATTTGTCGTCGATAGTAGAGAGCTGACTTGTCGGCACGTATATAGAATCTGCGTGATATGCACCGTGTCGTGAGTTTCGCAGGTTGCATTAAAGTTCCTATTTCACGGCGGGTAGGTACTCGTAGGTACGCGCTCGCAACAAAATTCTTGCGAGTTTTTCAGCGATGGTCATAATGTTATGTTAATATTGCGTGTTGTTTAAGAATTTTCTCGAAACAACGTCGAAAAATTAGATGTTTTGTTTTTCATACACCGATATTCCTTTTAATGAAACATTTAATTTTCAACAACTACAACTAGGTTCATTTAATTTTCAGATTCTTGAAGAATTTGAAAATTAATTATTATTAAAGTGAAATAAATGTAAAACAAAAACTCTCTATAGAGTTGGAGTTTTAATATGATTTTCAACTAGAGATTTAGGTAATTTTCCGAGAATTTGATAAAATAATGTATGTGATGTGTAAGTGTTTCAAACGTGTCAGGAATTATTACTTACTTTAGTAAATATTATAGTGACCTCATAAAGTTAGAGGTAATTCAATTTGCCTTTTAAAATTGTAGGCGTTTACAGGTGCGGAGACAGTTTTTCTTCAGTAGCGGTTCTTCTAGCATATAGCTAGAACCTAGAGCCTTGAGCCTTGACAATTGCTGCTTCAGTTTCTACGGATACGGATCTCCACATTTTTGATTTGATCTAACAGCTACTCCGAGCATAGCTTTCTCCATCGCCCCATGTGTTGAACCCCAGATGGCAACTGTGGGCCTCATAAGACTAAGTTAAGGACTATGTTTCAAATCCGCAACTGGACATTGATCCAGTAGATCTCGCAGAGGGGCTTCGGAACACTGGGGCCATTATCCAGATGTCGTTGGTCCGTCTAGCCGACATAAACTACACCTACATAATTATATCAACTATATTATTGGATACCTAGAGTTTTTCATTACGTACTTAATATGTACTTTTTACATAATATACACTCACATATAGTGAACTCCTCCTAAAGCTAATCCTTATTGCAAAAAAAACTTGTAGGTAAGCTACAATGTTTTACAATCGATATATAGAGATATAGAATAGCTTTGGTAAATTTCATTTGCTCACAAAAAGAACAAGATTGCATTTTCTCGATTAATTAGCAGCAAACCGCAGAGACAGAGAATGCCGGGTTTTGCGCTTTTACTTGTTTTAGAATCTCACCCGTCGAGAAATTTATATGTACGCTTAAATTCCGAGAACTACTCTGAAAGAATTTGACGCTTTCAGATTGATTTTTAGAATTGTGAATACGCTAAACGTCTCACGCTTTTGAATATGCAAAAATATTAACAGTATTTCTCGCACAATTCTTATTTCTTACCCGTCCACAGCGATTCAAAGGAAGGGTAATGCATTCAAAATCTATAAATGAAGAATTCAAATTAGTCTGAATTTGATGTAGCTCATACCAAGAAAGCTATCGCACAATCAGGATATTTATTAGCGGTAACGGGTTGATAATACCTTCAGTAGTTTTTGAGATTCGTGCGCACATACAGGAAAACTCAGCGATGGGGCTTTGTTTTATAATATTTAGTGATATAAAAACGAAAAGTTTGATCTTACATTGTAGTGTAGTATTTTCGTTTGCCTTTTAAGTTTTGGAAACAAAAGAAAGAGGAAACTTACATGGGAAGACTATTTAACAAGTGCTTCGCGCAGTTCATTCTCTTTTATACGTTTTACAGCGGTGTGGGGTTTTGTTAATTCTTTCTTCTCTTATTCTTAGCAACATTTTACCCGGAGTGTAACGTGGTAGCAAAGATAAGGTTGATAAGTTTTGTTAAGAGCTTTGAGATGTTGGGTTGCAAGAAAATAAAGAAATTATTGAAACTATTGCTGCCTAGTTTAGATTAAGTAATTGATCTTGCTCTTGACTGGAAATCATACCTGAATTAATTACGAAGCAATTTGTATTTTATTAGGTCTTGGATATGTGTATAGAAATTATACTATTAACGAGCGGATACCCGCGACTTCGTTCGCGTGGATATTGATTTTAATGATCCTGTGGGAATCATTTTGTTTTTCCTAAGCTCCTTTGAGCTTATACCTTGCTAAAAATTGTAAAAAGTTTACTGGCGGATGTTTAGGTACATCAAAATGTAAACATCCGCCAGTGAAAGTCCCATCAAAATCGGTCCAGCCTTTCAGAAATTAGCCAGTAGTCTTTAAAGTATCTACTTTCTAACAAAAAAAGAATGAATGAAATCGGACCACGCGTTAACGAATTACAGCGAAGTACACATTTTGCCTTTCATCCCCTCTCCCAAGGGAACCATGCTGAATTTCGGAATAAAAAGTATCCTATATGTTACTCCATAGTATGAACTTAAATCATGCCGAGTTTCATTTCAATCCATTCAGTAGTTTTTACGTGATGCGCGCACAAACATACAGACAAACAGACAAACAGATAAACAGACAAACAGATAAACAGACAAACAGACAAACAGACAAAAATTTCAAAAATAGCTTTTTTACGTTCTATTACTTATCCCTAACATCCCCCAGTTATTATTTTGCAAAAATCTTCAATGTACAGATACGGCAATTCTACGATTTTATTATATGTATAGATATAGATTTAATGACTCATGTTTCAACAACAATAGAATATACAATACAATAGAATAGAATAGGTACGTCTATGGTTTCTACAGTAAGTACCTTTTGACATTGAAATTGTTTACCATTAATAAACCTTGAAGTTGTTTACAGTGACAATGTTCGAGGAATTATAATTATTGTTTCATTTACATATTTTCATATTTTCAGATGGAATCTATTATTTATTATACCTACATATGTAAATACATGTATATTATAAAGATAAGAAAACATTTTTGACAAGAGTATGAATGGCATGAAAAAAAGTAAACACATGACTTTGAGATACAGACGGAAGATGGACAGACAAATGAATTAGACGAACATGTTTTATAAAGGAATTCTAAAAAGACGGATTACTTCACTGAATTGGCTTTATGAGACACGGGGGTGTAACATCTACTGATAGATATTGAAACTATTTGAAACAATGTGCTAAATTGCGCAATATTTTGAGTTTTTTTATTGGAAAAATATGCTAAGATTGGAATACTTACGGCCTGTTTCTATCACCTTCTGATAAGTATCGGATAGCCTAAACGTAACAAAACAAAACGTGATAAAACGTCACTTTCTTAATTTATGTCAAGTGACAAAGACAAAAGTTGTAGATAGCTATCTGATACTTATAAGCAGGTGGTAAAACAGGCTCTAAGTGTAGGTATTTTTCTACACTTTATTGAAGTTTTCCGAAGGTACTTACCCATCGGTACTGATATCGCCGAGTCCCTAACTCCGGGCTGTTACTTACCTACTGCAAAATATATAATAGAAAAAAAAACTGATAACTTTCTCGGCGTCACAACCCGGACATGATTCGAACCCAGGACCTAACGATCCGCAACCAAAAAAGCTAGTCACTAGACCACCGAGGTCCAGTTATCGATGAGCCATAACAATCACCCCTCCCATAAATACCCCATGCATTAATCACTCGTGTGTGATTATTATGATTCTCGTCGCCATGGCGTTTACGACACCCATCAAATATCACGATTGATGATATTTATGACACATGGGGACAGCAGTACTGGCTCTGTGACTGATGCCATAATAGTAGGAGATCCCACCTTAGAAATTTCTACCCTCATCTGTTATTTAAACGAATTATATGTCAAATGAAAGATTATTTTATTCTTAATCGAACCGTATTTGGTTGCCTGGTCAAAAGTGGTGCTAAATCATGGTTGCCTGGATTTTAAGATATAAAATGTTCGGTGCGAGTGTTGAAAGTGACAGAAAAGTGTTGCGCGCGCAATTTCATTTGACAGACAAAGATGCAGTGAGGCAGGCGTGCACTCGGCAGGTGCTTAGTCTATACATAGATTAAAACCATAGACTTTCTGTGCCTGTCCATTAAAGATATTTACAAAAAAATAAGTGAGTGACGTAAGGGATAAGTAATAAAACGTAAAAAAGCTGTTTTTGAAAATTTTGTCTGTTTGTCTGTATGTTTGTGCATGTATTACGCAAAAACTACTGAATGGATTGAAATGAAACTTGGCATGATTTAAGTTCATTCTACATAATAGCATATAGGATACTTCTTATCCCGAAATTCAGCACAGTTCCCTTGGAAGAGGGGATGAAAGTCAAAAGTGTATTTTGACTTTCATCCCCTCTCCCAAGGGAACTCTGCTGAATTTCGGGATAAAAGGTATCCTATATGCTATTATGTAGTATGAACTTAAATCATGCCAAGTTTCATTTCAATCCATTCAGTAGTTTTTGCGTAATACATGCACAAACATACAGACAAACAGACAAAATTTTCAAAAACAGCTTTTTTACGTTTTGTTACTTATCCCTTACGTCACTCACTTATTTTTTTGTAAATATCTTTAATGGACAGGCACAGAAAGTCTATGGTTTTAATCTATGTATAGACTAAGCACCTGCCGAGTGCACGCCTGCCTCACTGCATCTTTGTCTGTCAAATGAAATTGCGCGCGCAACACTTTTCTGTCACTTTCAACACTCGCACCGAACATTTTATATCTTAAAATCCAGGCAACCATGATTTAGCACCACTTTTGACCAGGCAACCAAATACGGTTCGATTAAGAATAAAATAATCTTTCATTTGACATATAATTCGTTTAAATAACAGATGAGGGTAGAAATTTCTAAGGTGGGATCCTAGACCATAATGTCGCGTGATACAATACGGTAATTATTTTATGACATTGTTATTTATCGATAAAATATTTGGTTTTAGTAGCTGCTATTGAATGTATAGATGTGGTTATTAATTGCATCATAATTCTAACTTCTGAAGGTTGGGACTTGAGAGCCCTTTTCAGTAATCACGTATTAGTCGTTTTTTTTTGGTTTATTATCAAAGAATTGTTTCCGATGCTGTTGCACACAACTTGACTGAGTAAGCGATACAAGCGATCAATGTAGGGGATTCACACAATATATATTTTTAAAGATATTATATTTATGGTTATACAAGTGGAAACCCGCGACTTCGTTCGCGTGGATATTAGTTTTTAAACATCCCCGTGGGAATCATTTTGTCTTTCCTAAGCTCCTTTGAGCTCATACCTTGCTAAAAACTGTTAAAAGTTCTCTGGCAGATGTTTAGGTAGATCAAAATGTAAACATCCGCCAGTGAAAGTCCTATCAAAATTGATTCAGCCTTTTAGAGATTAGCCAGTAATTTTTAAAGTATTTCCTTTCTAACAAAAAAAGAATGAATGAAATCGGGCCATGCGTTAATGAATTACAGCTAAGTACACATTTTGACTTTCATCCCCTCTCCCAAGGGAACCGTGCTGAATTTCGGGATAAAAAGTATCCTATATGTTACTCCGTAGTATGAACTTAAATCATATCAAGTTTCATTTCAATCCATTCAGTAGTTTTTGCGTGATGCGCGCACAAACATACAGACAAACAGACAAACAGACAAAAATTTCAAAAATAGCTTTTTTACGTTCTATTACTTATCCCTAACATCCCCCAGTTATTATTTTGTAAAAAATCTTTAATGTACAGATACGGCAAGTCTACGATTTTATTATATGTATAGATAGATAGATAGTTATATAACCCGCCAATCCGCATTGAAGCAGCGTGACGGGTCTAAGCTCTTAATCCCTCTCTCTTATGAGAAAGGAGGCCTGTGCCCAGCAGTAGGACGTTAAAAGGCTGTGATGATAATGATGGTAATATTTATGTTTTAAAATATAGTACGCAAAGCTGATGCCCCTGCGTTTTCTGCAATAAAAATTATTACATTGCAGGGATTTGTGGTTGCTGCATTTTCATTTCATTAGTGTAAAACTTTACTAAGTAGTTTACAATATGATAATTTAAGCCATATCTCTTTGCTCATAACACCCGCAATAAAATCGTACACGAGATCATCTAGCTGACTGATAGCCCGACAGTGCTGGCGCAGCGTTTTCCCATCGCGCAGTAGACGCTGCACGCTGAGTTATGGCACGGATTGATGGTCCAGGCGAGCTCGGAGCAGCGTTCGCTACGTCCGCAGCCACGAATATGACATCGCGACTTGGCATACTCAATATTGTATCTATACTATATTAAATAAAATTGAAGTGTGTCTGTAATTTCGAAATAACTACCTCATATTGAGCTCATATGGTTATTTGAACTGTACCATAACCGAATCAAACGTTTTTAAATTTTTTGTCTGTCTGTCTGTCTATTTGAAAGAGGTAATCTTCGGAACAGCTGAACCGATTTTGACGGGACTTTCACATGCAAGTAGAGAATTAACCAGGGAGTAACATAGGCTTTTTAACCGACTTTCAAAAAAGGAGGAGTTGTGTTTTTCTACCTATGTACACCGATATCTCCGAGATTTCTGAACCGATTTGAGTAATTTTTTTTAATCCATAGAGAAACATTGCGACATTGTCCTATAAAAAATTTGGATTCCAACTCCTCAATCCTGATGCTGTAGGGGACCTGAACCCCAAAACTAATGGGATTTAGAAACTGTCGGTTATTTAAATTGATATTGGGGGTACCAATTAAAGATTTTATCGTTGAATGAACTCGAGTAGGTGCATATACGTGAGGCCTTAAGTATTAAGTATTAATACCTCGAGAGCACTCCACGTATTGGTGAAAGCTTTAACAACAGCTAAGCTTACGAAGCTGAAGTGGCTCATAGTTTCAAGGACAAGAAGTTCAAGCTACTAAAATGGTGGCCTCGCACAAAAAACGCAGCGTGTTAACCTTTCAGTAGGTGGACGGACATAATTAATAATAATTAAGTGATGTCATGACCGAAATTTAACCTAGAAGATATTATAGTACACAAGACAGTATATCATGCTTTAACAGATGCACATTATATTCCCTCACTCTCACAATATGGTAGGACACGACTGGAGACAACAGTATTGTTTGACCCAACTGTCATCGCCTTCCTTGTGAGCGCGTTTCCAATCGACCTAATCTCTATATTTAAACCCGCTTTATTTTGCTCACTAGGCGTTTTTTTACACAGCTGTAGGGTTATGCAGAGTTTGCACATTCGAAAACATTACTAGATTTCAAATATCAAAAAACTATTATATCATAGTAAAATGGACCTAAAGCCTCTTATTTGAAAGTCGTACATTCAGTAGGTACTTTCTATTTTTATTTTGCAAAACTTCCACTTGGCGCTGGCTGTAAGTGTCTGGATGAACACAAACCTTAAAACAAGCCAGTTTAGGTCTATTTTACTTTGAAGTAATTTTGTTTCGATATTCGAATAAAACCCGTTACCGCAATTTGCAAACTCAGCATAACCCTACTGTAATCAGATGCTGAAGGCTGACTTATCGGCGACGGCGGCAGGCTAGCGTGGACGAAGGAATGGCGGCATTTGTCAGCTGTCATCGGATAAGCAAGACATATGGACAATACTGGTGACGTTGGTATTTACTAGACGCTTTTTGAGAAAGATCTGAAAAGCTGGAACCCATCCTGTTACACTGACTTGGGTCAACATTGTAACAGGCCTTTTATCTCTAAAATATTGCCAAGATCTAATGGCAATCAGTCCGTGTAAGCCCGGATCCACACTCTCCTGCCTGTCGTCTAAACTCTTCATTTGAAATTCGAGGCGAGTTGAAGGAGATTACACTCTCACGCTCAATTCGCCTTGTGTCATCCTGTGAAGGATTTAGAAGCTGAAAAAGATTAGACAGTATAAATCTACGTACAGGATTTTTGTAGTGAAACTTCTTTAGTGTTGTTCTTTAGTGTTGTAGTTGTGCAATTGAAAATTCTTTGAAACGCCAAAGCGAAACTACTGTAACCTGCAAAGTCAAAGCTAAAGATAAAGTTAAGGGTAAGGGTAAGGTTACTTTTCCGAAGTTTCACTTCTGTCGTGTGTGAATGCACATACATTTTTTTATGAATAGTTTTACAAAGTGCTTTCGAATGGTCATTAGAATCTACCACTGTTGACTGTCTACCAAGGTGGGTCATTAGAATTTTTCACCTTTTCTACTGAGAAAAACCTATAAAAAACTCAGGCCATATAAAAATGGTCTAAGATTAAATCGGCCGTTTTGGTTAAATAATATAGGGAAGGCGCAAGGACGAAGTTTGTAGCGATACGAGTATCTTCCTTCTCCTTCCTTTGAGTCCTTGTTTTAGAGCCTCGCACATCCCCTATGAAGGGCACATGAGTAAGTAAATATTATCACAGCAGCCGCAAGGACTGTTTCGGCTTAATTAGCTCTAGTGATTTGCATCGCGGCGTTAATTGAAATCATAATGTATATCCTCCGGAACATATTGTATCGCGTTACTAAATTAACTCAATATCTTATACAGTAGCTGTAGGGTGTTTGTTACTAGTACAGTATACATCACTACATAGTATAAAACAAAGTCGCTTTCTCTGTCCCTATATCCCTATGTATGCTTAAATCTTTAAAACTACGCAACGGATTTTGATGCGGTTTTTTTTAATAGATAGAGTGATTCAAGAGGAAGGTTTATAAGTAGAAAAATTGGACCCAGTAGGTGGCGCTAATAGCGGGCAGGACGACGTCTGCCGGGTCCGCTAGTATTATAATATAATATAGTACAGAGGTTGCCTGGTAGAGTGTCCCAGTATCCAGTAGTAAACCAGTACCTATATGTAGGTACTGGTTGTTGGTAGGCTTCAATGAAAATTCTCTAAGTTGTGTTCCTCATTTCTGAAGTTCGTAATACTGTGAAATATTGGTATACCTAACTTAGGATGACTGCCTGATTAGTTTTTTAGTTAACTCATTCCTTAAGGTCGTAACTTTTTCAAATAATAGTGCTTTTCTAAGAATGATTGCCTGATTGATCTGGTAGCTAGCTTATTAATATAAGGTGGCACTTTGTCAACAACCATACTAGCGCTTGGGTTAGGTTACCCTACGGAGTAATTTGCCCTTTTTCCTGTAAAAACATTTTATAAAGGCCGTAAGGAACGCATTACAGCCATAATGTACACCCGTCTCCACAATTAAGGCTGGAGCGGTGATATTTTGTCCACAATCTCATCTCGTCGGCCGCATCTCTCGGTGCGACGCGCTATTTTTGGGCCATCCATAAAACGAGGAATTCCAAACTTCGACGCTTTTTGGCTATGCGATTGTGTGTAGTTTAGTATTTTTTTTTGTTATTGTTAATGCCAATTCCAGATTATAGAGTAAGTATCTCGCTGATATTCTTTTTATTACAATTAAAACGTAAAATAACACTCGAATTGCCGAAATAGATTGATTGTACAACTATTAGACCTTTAATTTAAAATATCTTTTTATTATTATTTGTTTTTTCATTTCATCAAGACTACCAAACATCGTCGTTAGCGGAAGAATACTTCAACTTCACTACCGAGCTTGATTTAATTTCACCCAATAAGTGGTTAGATAAGAGGGGGGGGGGGGGGGAGCAGGGGGATTGAGAAGGGAGGGTACGTGCACTCTCCACTGTAATCTCGTTCGGTTGCCGCGCTGAGAACTCTGTTGGAAAAACTGCTTTTATTGGTAAAATAGCTGCACTCTCACTTTACAGCTGGATTTATTGGAGATTTTTTTTTTAATTTTTATAATCAATTTTCGTTCGTATGTGCCTCGCTTGGAGACTGGCAGAAAACACGGAAGCCTGTAGGGCGTTCCGTTCAACATAAATGTAAAACCGGCCAAGTGCGTGGCGGGCCACGCGCAATGTAGGGTTCCGTAGTCACAATAGATATTGACATACAGCGGGGTGTACGACAAGGTTGTATACTGTCCCCCTTGCTATTTAATATATATGCTGAAGCAATATTTGCAGAAGCCCTGGAAAATGCCGAAGAGGGTATTGTAGTCAATGGGCACCCGATAAATAACTTGCGGTACGCAGATGACACCATTTTACTAGCGTCAAACTTTAACGACTTGCAAAATTTGCTTCAACGCCTGGATAGCACTAGCGCTGGGTACGGTTTAAACATCAACATAAAAAAGACTAAGATTATGATCGTTGGTAAATCGCAAGCTTCCGTAACACCAGACTTAGTCGTAAGAAACCAGATCGTCGAAAGAGTCAGCTCGTACAAATACTTAGGCTGTATCGTCAATGACCAAAGTGATCACGGCGTGGAAATCAAATGCCGAATAGAACAAGCACGCAATGCGTTTATGAAGTTGCGCCACTTACTCTGCAACCGATCTTTTAAGATCTCTACTAGGGTGCGTCTGGCACGGTGCTACGTGTTTTCGGTTCTTCTGTATGGCGTTGAGTCATGGACCTTAACCCAAAATATGAGCAATCGCTTAGAGGCTTTTGAAATGTGGGTGTACAGAAGAATTTTGAAAATATCATGGACGGATAGAGTCTCTAACGAAAGGGTTTTGCAGATGATCAATAAAAAAGTGGAAATATTAAACATCATAAAGAAACGCAAATTACAATATCTGGACCATATAATGCGCAGCAATAAGTACCAACTGCTCCAGCTTATAATGCAGGGGAAGATACAAGGAAGAAGACCCCCTGGAAGAAGACGAACCTCATGGCTTAAAAATCTCAGGACGTGGTTCAAATTGAGTACCAGATCCTTATTTCGTGCGGCTGTCTCTAAAATCAAAATTGCCAGAATGATAGCCAACCTCCGGTAGGAGATGGCACCATAAGAAGAAGAAGAAGAAGTAGTCACAATCCTCGAAAAACAGATATAAATCCTTAACCTGTGAACCCTACTTAGCCGTGATAGTTTTCCTTTAAAATTGATTATATATATACTACCTACTGCTGTGAATTTTTTCAAGTTCATATATACTGCCATTTGGCTGATAGAGGGGGGGGGATACTTGACTCTAATAAAAATTAGCACTTTAAAACATCATATTTTACAAACGGATCTAGAAATCGAAAAATGATGTTCCCACACCCACAGTATTTTTAAAAGACCTATTCAACGATACCCCACACTATGGGATAGACGAGAAAAAAAATATTCATCCCCACTTTACATGTAAAGTGAAAAAAAATATTTATCAAAATTTTATTTCACCACTTTATCGGCGTGATTAATATTTACACCCATGCCAAATTACAGATTTCTAGCACTAATAACCTCTGAGATTAACTGAGACAGACGGACGGACACGGCGAAACTATAAAGGTTCCTTGTATACTACGGAACCCTAAAAACAAAGTATCGTGAGAGTTAATAAGAATGTTGTAGAGATAACATGAAAATGATTCATAAAACTGACTGGTAGAAGTTGGGTATCAAATTCGGGACCAGACTTGTAGTATCTATATACTAATAAATAAAATTGAAGTGTCTGTCTGTAATTTCGAAATAACTACCACATATTAAGCTCATATGGTTATTTGAACGATACCATAACCGAATCACACGTTTTTAAAAATTTTGTCTGTCTGTCTGTCTGTTTGAACGGGCTAATCTTTGGAACGGCTGAACCGATTTTGACGGGACTTTCACAGACAAGTAGAAGATTAACCAAGGAGTAACATAGGCTACTTTTTTAAACGACTTTCAAAAAAGGAGTTGTGTTGAAATCGGTAAGTACATATGTTAAAAAACGCCCTGATAGGTATTTTCGCTGCGCGCGACGGCCGACGCTCGCGCTGCACGGAACTCCCCGCGCCGCGCCGCGCGGCGGGGGGCGGATGGACCAGAAACTTATCCCTCAGTAATTGTGAAAAACCGAAATTCACGCGGGCGAAGCCGCGGGCAAAAGCTAGTAAGTAATACACTGGGTAGTACTTATATATTTTAAAGTACCTACCCACTTCGGAGAACCGATAAACGTTAGGGCTCCAAGGTGCTGGAAAAACCAACTCTCATCGGAAGGCGCAGTCTTAGTAGACTACCCACTAGAAATAGATAGACATCCGATGATTCGCAGGAAGTGATGGATACAAGCGGCACAAGACTGCGTCGTGTGGACCGTGTCTCTAGAGATCTACGAGCACGTTTAGCTGTGAATATCCATTGGCTGATGACGACAGCAATTTTGTAATGTATGTAAAACGAGCGGATACCCGCGACTTCGTTCGCGTGTATATCGGTTTTTAAAAATCCCGTGGGAACTTTTTGTTTTTCTTAAGCTCTTTTGAGCTAAAAACTGCTAAAAACTGTTAAAAGTTCACTGGTGGATGTTTAGGTAGATAAAAATGTAAACATCCGCCACTGAAAGTCCCATCAAAATCGATACAGCCTTTCAGAGATTACCCGGCAATCTTTAAGGTATTTCCTTTCTAACAAAAAAAGAATGAATGAAATCGGACCACGCGTTGATGAATTATGTACAGCTAAGTACACATTTTGACTTTCATCCCCTCTCCCAAGGGAACCGTGCTGAATTTCGGGATAAAAAGTATCCTATATGTTACTCCGTAGTATGAACTTAAATCATGCCAAGTTTCATTTAAATGCATTCAGTAGTTTTTGCGTGATGCGCGCACAAACATACAGACAAACAGACAAACAGATAAACAGACAAACAGACAAACAGACATACAGACAAACAGACAAACAGACAAAAATTTCAAAAATAGCGTTTTTACGTTCTATTACTTATCCCTAACATCCCCCAGTTATTATTTTGCAAAAATCTTTAATGTACAGATACGGCAAGTCTACGATTTTATTATATGTATAGAAGAAGATATTATAGAAGATAATCTCGTATTTCTTAGCAGTAGACAATATGTGAGTGTTAAATCTATGCCTCGTTAAGTGACACACAGTTGAAGCTATGAGACTAGACTCTGGAGTCAAGTGTGTGCTGAGTGCAGCGATCCGAGAGCGGATGCAAATCACGTGCGCCGTTAAGTGGTCACCGCCTCTCTGCCTCGCCGTCTACTCAGTAGGTCAGAACTCTCGATAAACTTTGGCTGCAACTTTACAACGATTACCTAATCAGACGCCCATATTGCTTCACATAGATCTCTTGTAGAGATTTCCACACGCCGCATTCATAGTCTGTCTTGCGACATTTGTATCCAGTGGCTCCGTGCGACTCTTCTGTTGTCGTCTGTCCACCCAATGGGGGGTCTGTCAAATTTGCATTTAAAGTTTATATTCTTTATTGAAGTTGGTGTTAGTGTTATTGAAGCTGTGATAGCCTTGTGGTGAGGACAACCGACTTCTAATCGGAGGTCGTGGGTTCGATCCCGGGCACGCACCTCTGACTTTTCGGTTATGTGCGTTTTAAGTATTTAAATATCACTTGCTTTAACGGTGAAGGAATACATCGTGAGGAAACCTGCATGCCTGAGAGTTCTTCATAACGTTCTCAAAGGTGTGTGAAGTCTGCCAATCCGCTTGGCCAGCGTGGTAGACTATGGCCAAAACCCTTCTCACTCTGAGAGGAGACCCGTGCTCTGTAGTGAGCCGGTAATGGGTTGATCATGATGATGATGATGATGATTGAAGTTATACTTTTTAGGCCTAAGATTTAATTTGTATGATGCGCACGCACACGTGACATGAAAAACAACATGTTGAAGTTGACAACAGTCGGGAGGTTAGCGAACAACTTGAAGTTACTCGTTAACCTTTCGACTGTCAGATGCTTCGTCTTCAAACCTCCTTCAAACAAATATGTGATTCACACATGGCCGTCTGTCGCGCCATTTACTGTCTGATTGTAATTAACTATTTGCATGCAAAGAAGTATAACCTCTTACGCGTGTACATAAGTACACACACCTTTTTCTTCTTTTCTATCGTGAGTTATATTCATTACAACTACACAACTCAACAAATGATTAGATTAATTACGAGCTTTAACCGAGATCCATCTGTCTGTGTTACGCTGAGATATCACAATATTAATATACGAGCTCCGGGCACGCGGGGGCACGCGGGGGCACGTGGGGGCATGCGGGGCACGCGGGGCGACTCACAAATATTTAATATAGCGCCGCCCGCCGTCAATATCGGATATTAAGAACAGACTGTTATTCTAAGGGATGTAGGTAATATTTAATTTATAGGACCTTTCTGAGCGGCAGAGAGCTGTGGCGTGTGGGAGACCCAACCAGGATGCTATGTCCAGCAGTGGACGTCTGTGGGTTGGCGACGAGGACATTTTATTATTTACTAGCCGATGCCCGTGACTTCGTCCTCGTAGATTTAAGTTTTATGTTGACTTAAGTTAAACTCTATGATTTTCCGGGATAAAAAATTAGCCCATGTCCTTCTTCAAGATCTAGTCTATCTCTGTACTTTTAGTCAAAATCAGTGCAGCGGTATAGGCGTGAAAGCGTTAACATAGACGGACAGAGTTTTTTTCGCATTTGCAATATTAGTATAGACAAGCGGACACCCGCGACTTCGTTCGCGTGGATATTGGTTTTTGAAAATCCCGTGTGAATCATTTTGTTTTCCTAAGCTCCTTTGAGCTCATAGCTTGCTAAAATCTGTTAAAAGTTCACTGGCAGATGTTTAGGTAGATCAAAATATAAACATCCACCAGTAAAAGTCCCATCAAAATCGATCCAGCCTTTTTGAGATTAACCGGTAATCTGTAAAGTATATCCTTTCTAACAAAAAAAGAATAAATGAAATCGGACCACGCGTTAATGAATTACAGCTAAGTACACATTTTAACTTTCATCCCCTCTCCCAAAGGAACCGTGCTGAATTTCGGGATAAAAAGTATCCTATATGTTACTCCGTAGTATGAACTTAAATCATACCAAGTTTCATTTCAATCAATTTAGTAGTTTTTGCGTGATGCGCGCACAAACATACAGACAAACAGATAAACAGACAAACAGATAAACAGACAAATAGACAAACAGACAAACAGACAAACAGACAAACAGACAAACAGAGAAACAGACAAAAATTTCAAAAATAGCTTTTTTACGTTCTATTGCTTATCCCTAACATCCCCCAGTTATTATTTTGCAAAAATCTTCAATGTACAGATACGGCAAGTCTACGATTTTATTATATGTATTTTGCGTGATGCGCGCACAAACATACAGACAAACAGATAAACAGACAAACAGATAAACAGACAAACAGACAAACAGAGAAACAGACAAAAATTTCAAAAATAGCTTTTTTACGTTCTATTGCTTATCCCTAACATCCCCCAGTTATTATTTTGCAAAAATTTTCAATGTACAGATACGGCAAGTCTACGATTTTATTATATGTATAGATAGATATAGATTCATGGAAGTATGGAGTTATTTCTTGTTAAAAAATGATAGGTACTATACCTATCATTTTTTATTCAAGTAAACTCTTACAAAATGCGGTGCGGCTCTCGCGGTAGTATTGGAATCTGGACTGACTGCATTGGGACTACACACTGACTACACATTGACATTCAATGTTGAAGTTTGGTTGGGCTCTGCATGCCGTGTGACATCGCCCTTACACTAACTTTTTACCACAACATAGGCGATTTTTTCTTTATTTAAATTATTTATTTAAATTTAATTACTAAGCATAGTCATAATCATTAGTAGAGGTGCCGATGCCCTAGGAATGCCATTAAATTAATTAAAGCCGATATTATATTCCCAAAGTTAGTGGATTATAAAACAAATCTGATAAAGTTAATCTTATAAAAGTGACCCGGCGGCCATTCGTTAGGCTTCATCAAAAGTATCCCTTTCAGTCGTTTCAGTATTAATGCCTTTTGTACCGGTGTACTATCCCTATTATGTGTGGGGTGACCATGATGCTGTATTTTCAAATACAATGCCCTGCTTCGTATATCTAATTGCTGAAGTACCTTTTGTCACGTAATGGTAGTGGTCCACTTTTTAAGACATCATTTTAAAATGGCTAATTCTACGTTGCAAATTGCAACTTTTGCATTTTTGGTCAACTGCTGCTACTTTTGCCACCTCTTAGAAGAATCTGCATTTCAAATAGATATTGTAAAGTAGATTTATAACAAACTGGAAATGTAAATAAAATCAAAGGTCTGGATTCGAAATAATTTTTGCATTCCAAGTACCTAGCTTGAATTAAACTGAAGCACTTATACAATTTCTAATACACTCAAAATGGCTACAAAACTAAACATTTCTAAATCTATAAAACCCACACATAATAACGTTTAGGTATTGACCATAAGTCTTATCATAACATTTAATATGAATTCTTAAAATGTATAAATAAGTATTTTAATTAAATGAAACTAGTCTATTTACAAGTGTAAATTGAAAATTTAAAAAACCCCCGACATTCGCCATTTAGTGGCGGCGGCCATCTTGAATTTGCAATAGTGCTATTCTACTAGTCAAGCCCTTTCATTTGATACCCATATCAAGGGAGTTGTGAAAAAATATATCATCCGCCATTTTGTAGCGGCGGCCATCTTGGACCGATTTTCATCAAACATAGCTAAGAACACTCTCGACTAATTCACCTTTCAAACAAAAAAACCGCATTCAAATCGGTCCACCCGTTTGAGCGCCACAGGGGAACAGACAGACACACACACACACACACACACACACACACACACACACACACACACACAGACACGTCAAACTTATAACACCCCGTCGTTTTTGCGTCGGGGGTTAAAAATAATTCAGGAGGAACAAATTTTGATTCTGGTAGCGTTAATTTAGGAAATTGTAATTTTAAATTGAGTCCCGTCTAGATATTTTGCTGGAAACTTATTCTCGGAATAGGAGTTTTTGAATAATAAGCTTATTCTTCCCTTATTCATTAACATTCGGGACAATCCTCCAAAGTTATCAATACCTGTCAACCCTAAATATAAATTTTCCGTCTCTCATTATTCATTGTATAAAAACGAGACGGGAACAGTAGGAAGAAGCCAAAGAAATAATAGATATAAATGAAGAGATTAATAGTGCGATGTGCGAAGCCCCGCCCGACGCCTCAATCCAATCTGGCACTGATTTATTTATACGCTACTGGTTGTGTCACCAGGGTTCACTCATATCATCGTGAGCTGACTTGCCTCGCTGACGTGAGCGCTTGACCGCCATCGAGGTTAGTCATGATGCAGTCTAAGGTGGAAGCAGCCTAACCCGGAACATTTTAAACGTCTATCCTAATTGTAATCTAATCCATGTCATTTTCTACGTGGCATCATTAAAGGCATTGTAGGATAGCAGTAGGATGGTCAGCGAAAGCTTTCCACCAGAGCTGCCAAAAATAACCTGACAACGACCGCTCAAAGAATACATTTTATGTCGATATATGTATCTACCTACATAATATGTATACAAACTCAATCACAAGCTAAACTCATCACTACATAGTATAAAACAAAGTCGTTTTCTCTGTCCCTTTATCCCTTTGTACGCTTAAATCTTTAAAACTACGCAACGGATTTTGATGCGGTTTTTTTTAATAGATAGAGTGATTCAAGAGGAAGGTTTATATGTATGATAACATCCATTAAATAGTGGAGAAATACTGTTATTTTTGAGGTTTCTAATGTGATGTCGTAAATAATTACATTTTTTCCGCTTACATTGCAAACGCAGGCTGAACCCTACGAGATTTATCAATATAATGTACTAAGTATTGTACACATTGAAAAGGTCTATAGAAAACTCCGCGATGGTATATGTCTATCTCTTATGGATATCCCACAATAACATTTTTTGTCATTTACTTTTTTACGACAAATAATGGCTAATTTTAGAAGCGATTTTAACCAATACAGCATAAATCCTTATCTAATTAAATACCTTAAGTACATTGTTGATTTATTATAGATCTATATGGCCTTTTACAGCATATGATTTAAATGAATATTTTCGAAGATATTACAGATTTAAAAATTGCGGGACATAGACTTTGCGCGCGGCGCGCGGTTCCAGCCGGCCGGGGCGGCGATGCGTTAAGTTCTCCTATAGCATTTTGAATTTAGCAGCGATCGGACGCGTATGCTATCGAGTATCGGAGCTTTCTAGCGAGGAAAATAACAATCACACTAATATTATAAAGGCGTTATTAAGTTATTAAGTTTGTGTGTATGTTTGTTCCTCTTCTCCGCCGCAACTACTGAACCGATTTGGCTGAAATTTTAAATGGAGATAGCTTATGCCCTGACTTAACACATAAAGTAACTTTTTATCCCAGAAAAGTATTCCTGTTGGACTAAAATAGATATAGACCTCCAAAACGCCACAGAGGGCGCTGACTGTTCTTAGGTAAATCACGCTCACATAACCCATTATTGCAATACTTTGCTGTGTAGCATGCATTGGCAACACATAGGCTACTTTTTATCCTGGAAAAATGCACAGTTCCCACGGGATTTTGAAAAACCCGAAATCTATATCTACAGCTATAGGTAGATTACTATAGCGACCTTGCTTGATATCTATCTATAATATAATAAAACTGTAACAGATCCAATTCTGTACATTGAAGATATTTTGAAAATTTTTATTGGAGGGCACTCTATAATCGATACTGAAGCCAAAACTGCAATTTGTTTCATTTTTGTCTGTCTGTCTGTCTGTCTGTCTGTCTGTCTGTCTGTCTGTCTGTCTGTCTGTATCTTGGCCGCGCATCACGCCAAAACTACTGAACGGATTGGAATGAAACTTGGTACGATTTGAGTTTATGCTCCGAGGTAGGACATAGGATACTTTTTATCCCGAAATTCAGCACGGTTCCCTTGGGAGACGGGATGAAAGTTAAAACGTGTATTTAGCTGTAATTCATTAACGCGTTGTTCGATTTCACTCATTCTTTTTTTGTTAGAAAGGTAGTACCTTATGTATTGTCCCGTAAATATTTCAAGGTCATAGGTTTTTTAGTTCAGAAAAGACAGACATTTATTGGGTTCAAATAACATGGGACCCGGATCTTTGAACGTACGGCTTATTTTAAACTGGTGTGCGTTTAAATTAGTTTGTCGGTCTGTCTATTTGTTCCAGCTAATCTCCGAAACGGCTGGATCGATTTTAATGGAACTTTCAATGTTATAAGGAGTAACTTAGGCTACCATTAGTAGGTACATAAAAGAATTATGGGATCCGATCCAATCCTATATAAAAACCTATATCTACGCGAACGAAGTTGCGGGGATCAGCTAGTTTTAAGTATAAAGGTAGGAAAAGGGAGCGGGAACGGGAACCGAAACTCCACGATTCCCTCGGGATTTGTTCAAAACCGAAATTCACGCGGGCGAAGCCGCGGGCAGAAGCTAGTAATTATTAATTAGAAAACTTATACTAAAGCTTCAGAATAAGGTAGGTTGATTCCGAACATAGTATTCAAGAGGTCAATATTATACGTAATGTTCCCCAGGTAGCACTAACCCTCTCTAATCAAGCCCAAGGCGTCAACTCACTGTTATTCTAGGGGTAGCTTAATTACACCAATATTGTAGGTAATATAGTAAATCGCACTTGTGCCTAATAACATGTTGCGACAACTCTGGTGGCGTGGTGATCCGTAAAATTGTTGCCGTTTCTGGATACAGATGGCAACATAGCTCGTGATTCCAAAAGTAGCATCGAAGTAAGTTTCTAACTGTATTTCTTTTTTGTGGCGTTTGGATTCGGTTAAAAGAACTTTTATTTAAAGCTTTTTACTAGGGGACACTTGACTCTAATAAAAATTAGCATTTTAAAACATCATATTTTACAAACGAATCTAGAAATCGAAAAATGATGTTCCCACACCCACAGTATTTTTAAAAGACTTATTCAACGATACTCCACACTATGGGGTAGACGAGAAAAAAAATATTTATCCCCACTTTACATGTAGGGGAGCTACCCTAAAAAAAATATTTATCAAAATTTTATTTCACCACTTTGTCGGCGTGATTAATATTTATACCCTTGTTAAATTACAGATTTCTAGCACTAATAGTCTCTGAGATTAACCGAGGACGGACGGACGGACAGACAGACGGACGGACATGGCGAAACTATAATTAAGGTTCCTTGTTAACTACGGAATTCTAAAAACGGCACGAAAAGTAAGCTTAGTTACGTACTGTATCAATATACATATAGGCATTAATCATAAACGCCGCACTTAAGTAGGAAAAGGGCGGGAAAAATCAAGAGCTAAAGGACTTGTTGGTTATACTGGGGTCCCCTATTAATTGAGTGCTTAGTCTCAGTTTGGAGCGCTCCAAAACTTTATAGTATACTATTGATCGAATCACAATGACTTCAGAGTAAAATGGACCTAAAATAAGAGTCTTTGGGTTCATTTTGCTCTGAAGTCATTTGTTTCATCAGTTTTGGAGCGCTTCAAACTGAGACTAAGCACACTGTTCTAATGAATTTACTTGACGAGCTGTGGCAGAGTACGGTATATTAGATACTTAATGTATAGACCTCTTGAAAGAAATGTGCACAGGTTTAATAATATCCAGCATTGGACTTCGTGACGCACACTATAGACCGATTTTTCCCTCATCGAGAAATCCCGCCATTGGCAATAAAACTTGCGCTTCATGATTGTTATAATCTTCGGAATAATCGCCATTTTTAACTCCAATTGGCATTTTTATTAAACCTTGTGATATGCAATAATTCTGAGCAGTAGCAGAGAGCCACAAATCAAACTCTGCTATTAAATCGCTGAAGAATATAAATCTTCCCGCCGAGTATTTCTGACAAAGAAAGAAAATTTAATATTTAAGAATTGATCTAGTTGAACCCGCGGGTCGTGTCCAATATATTGAATGTGACGACACAATCTTTTAAGAGCAACTTTAAGATAAAAATATTGAAGAAAATTCGTATAACATTTTATATTATTTGTTCTATGTAGACAGTAGAAATGAATTTTTTTACCTCTTTCATTGTAACAAATAATTTAAACCTTTTATATCATAAAATAGGAGCTATAACTACTTAAATTATTGTTATAAGTTTTTAGTCAAGTTTCGCACGGTCGAAACGTAAAATAATATTGGGCGGGTAAAACAAATATTCTGGCTGTAATTTAAAAGGTAAGCATAATACTGACATCTTGATGAAATATAAAATGTTTTCTGTAGGTAAAACTACAGTTGATTCGCAACTAACGCGCGGCAAAGAAAACCAAATTGGTCTGCAATTCTAATTTACGGTTATAAATTTATTTTTTACTAGCTTTTGCCCGCGGCTTCGCCCGCGTGAATTTCGGTTTTTCACAAATTCCAAAATCTCCGATTCAAAATAAAAATTACGAAAACGCAGGACACATCCGCATGCATTAGCTCCCTCGTTCGAAATCACAGATTTCGAAATGGAGATCGGAGCATGCACCCTCTTCACCGCACCCGCCCGCCGCGCGGCGGCGTACGTATGGCGGGCGCAGGGGCGCGCGGCGCGGCGCGGGGAGTTCCGTGCAGTGCGAGCGTCGGCCGTCGCGCGCAGCGAAAATACCGTTTTTTAACATAGGTACTTACCGATTTCAACACAACTCCTTTTTCGGTTAAAAAAGTTGGTTAAAAAAGTAGCCTATGTTACTCCTTGGTTAATCCTCTACTTGTCTGTGAAAGTCCCGTCAAAATCGGTTCAGCCGTTCCGAAGATTAGCCCGTTCAAACAGACAGACAGACAGACAAAAATTTTAAAAACGTGTGATTCGGTTATGGTATCGTTCAAATAACCATATGAGCTTAATATGGGGTAGTTATTTCGAAATTACAGACAGACACTTCAATTTTATTTATTAGTATAGATAGCTAATTGAATGCTTCATTAAATACTTTTTGCAGCAAAATTATTATAATCAAGTAATATTTTTTCTAATAATCAAGAAATATTTTTTTAAGTTGCGATAGTGTTTCTAATGGTGGACAAATCGTTATTTTGCCTATTTATAATACTATGACCATACTATTACGATGATTAAAATGTTATTTCTTTTAATTGAGTTGCGAATAAAATGCTGCTGGCTAAATATCTAAATTGCCGACCATTTAATTACTTCTCTCCTGTTTTCTGGTCAGTCATTTTGCATGCCAATTATAGTTTGTAGCCCGTAGCTTGTTAGCAGTTGTCCGTTCTATCGGGTCGTGTTTCTATGTGCACCTATAGTAAGACCACGATTAACTTGGCTCTCCCATGATCTGCGGGACGAGGGAGGGGGCGAAATTCTCATTGATAAATTAATAATCAATGGATGTGCTCGTACTATAATGTATGACAAGCATTTTTGACGCCCCTGTGAGTGTGTGTGTGTGTATTGCTACTGTAAGGACATGACACTAAATTAGGGAAAAAGAAATTTTATAATAATTATAATAATTTTAATTATCATAGTTATTCTATTATTTGCGTAATCGCAATTTAGTCTTTCATCTGTGTCTCTTTAAGTTTGCTCAATACTTTTCTATAGTAGTAGTAGTTAGTACTATACATTTAAAGTTAAGTAGGTACGTTTCAGGATATAGAAAAAAGATTTTCCATAACCAAGAAAGAAGAAGATACGTTATTAAATATAATTTATACCCCATTTTTTAAATTTTATACATATTATACTCATAATAAAATAATTTATTTAATACATCTACTAAATACAAGTAAAGTTCGTGAACTAAAACCCGACTACGCTTAATAATTTAATAATAATTTAGTGGGCAAATGCGCGGGGCAAGGAGCTAGTGGTGCCATCTGTTATTCTTATCCGAAACTAATTTTACAAGTATAAATTAAAAATTAAAAAACCCCCGACATTCGCCATTTTGTGGCGGCAGCCATCTTGGATTTGTATAATGCTATTCTACTAGTCAAGCCCTTTCATTTGATACCCATATTAAGGGAGTTGTGAAAAAATATGTAATCCACCATTTTGTAGCGGCGGCCATCTTGGATCGATTTTCATCAAACATAGCTAACAACACTCTCGATTAATTCACCTTTCAAACAAAAAAAATCGCATTCAAATCAGTTCACCCGTTTGAGCTGAGCGCTACAGGGGAACAGACGGACAGACAGACAGACACACACACAGACACGTCAAACTTATAACACCCCGTCGTTTTTGCGTCGGTGGTTAAAAATCTAGAAAGCCGCGCAAAGCTGACTTCTCGATTTTTTTCGTAGATAAAATGTAGCCTATGTCACCCTGATAATAACAACGAATCAATAGACACCTCATTCATCAAAATCGGTCCAGCAGTTTAGGCGCTACATTAGTACACACAGAATCTCATACAAAAATCGGTTACAAACATACATACATACATAAATATATACATACGTAATCTTGGAAATAAAAGAGGATTCTCCGTGGATCAATATATTTAATTTTAATTAGCACTGTTATACCAATGGCCGACGAGACGCCGAGGCAGAGAGCAAGCAGAGAGCCAGAGAAGATAAAGTACAATTCGAGTTTCGACACCACAGATAAAACTTATGCAACAGATCTGTAGCATCAATAGTCACAGATAATAAATCAGTGTTGACAATTCTTTATAAAAACAAATCGCAACTTAATTATTTACAACACGTAAATACATAGACTGCTAAAATCATAACCCTTCCTTTTGGCTTTGCCGTAGTCGGGTAAAAAAAAACCAGACGTTTAGATTAGTACGGCATGGAGATGTTAGGAGATGGAATAAAACAAAGATAAAAAAACTATTAGGATTCGTCGAGACGTGTTCTTCTATATCTTAAAATTTCAATGCATTGCTGTCAGATGATGTGTCACTGTCGCTATCAATAACTATATTATAATTCACTAATTCATCGTCGTCATTCTGCAATCTCTCAACGTGAACTTACAATGTGATTTCACGTAGCCTCCGTTACAGCTTGAAAAGCATCTTGCACCAGATTTAATATTTTTGTTTCGAAACGCCAACGAAATAATTTAAAATGTTGTCTTGAAATTATTGGTCCACATTATAGTTTTTTTTATAATAATTGAGAGGCCGTTTTAACCAATATCTGACGATGCGTGATGTATTCAATGGGTATGGAAATTTTTCACATGAAGCTGACAACACTTACTTGACACAGTCGTCAGCCTCATATTTATTATTATGATATTTATTTTAGAGATATTTGTTCTTTTCTCTCACATTCTTGAGCACAAAACGAACGCACTACCATAACAATTTTTCTAGCACAACTTTTTATCACATAAGAACTGGTTACTGCTATGTATTTCACAAAATTTTCGTAACGATGTAAACAATGAACTTTGAAGTTTCAAAGTGACTTTTCAATATGACAGATTTCGACTGCCCTAGTGATATAAACAAAGTAACTGACATTTTTTGTGAAATTGACTTTTTTGCATTAACAAAAGTTTAATGTCGAGTAGTTTTTTAACACAGTGTCCACAGTATAATATTTCAAATAACTTGAACAGTTTACTGAAATTTGAATTGCCCAAACAAATAACTGCACACTGAGACTGGAATTTAGGGTATTACTTTATGTACTTATAAATAATCGTTTTAATTGTTATCGGTTACTTACTATTTTAAAATGTTTCTACTGAAGGTAGGTGCAGAATTTTAGATACCTACGTACATAATTAACTAATAGGGACATTACTTTACAGGAATATAACTAAAAATAGACACAATACTGTAAATTATAACTTTACAAGATAAACATAGTTGATTATGATGCCCACGACTCCGTCCGCGTGTATTTAGGTTTTTGAAATTCTAGTCTAAGCTCTTAATTTACCAGGATAAAAAAGTAGCTTATGTCCTTTCCAAAAATGAAACTTATCTTTATACCTCGTTAAGATCGGTTGAACAGTTGGTGCGTGAAGACTTAGTAGACAGATATACTTTCGCATTTATAATATTAGTAGGTAGGTAAGTATAGATATGGTATAGATTCTTGAGTTGTAATAAGCTCTAACTTAAGTCTCTGAGTGAACTAGGTTGGATATGCTTTGTCCGTCTGACTGTCACAGCCTTATAACTTCTGATTTAATGAACAGAATTACTTCAAATTCACCGATAATATGTAGAATAACATTCAGAATTACGACCTAAAGCCGGTGATTACATAAAAAATAATAAAAATAGTTATTTGAGTTATTTGGGGAGGGCCCGGGTGCCCATTAAAGCAAATGGGGGGGGGGGACAATTGTATTAGTCGCAATATCACAATCACAATATCACACACACACAAACGCACACGCACACGCACATTAAACTAACTTACAAAACATTAAATTAAAGTAACTATTTGTATCTGAATAACATAGTAAACTCTTTGTAATAAATTGAAAAATTATTTTTGGAAGAAATTATCAAGCAATATACAAACGAAGTAAATAGAATAGAATAGAATAGAATAGAATAGAAAAGTTTTTTATTCAAATAAACTTTTACAAGTGCTTTTGAATCGTCGATTGAGTCTACCAC
Organism: Melanargia galathea; assembly: GCA_920104075.1. Classification (NCBI taxonomy): domain Eukaryota; kingdom Metazoa; phylum Arthropoda; class Insecta; order Lepidoptera; family Nymphalidae; genus Melanargia; species Melanargia galathea. The sequence continues at coordinate 20,016,108 of OV049874.1, read as the reverse complement.
AGGTTCGGAATGCAGTTCCAGCCGAGAAGAACCTGTAAGAAACTCGGCGGTTGCTCTTTTTAAAAATAACATTATAACAATTATTATTATTAATGCACATGATTGAAATGCCGTCTCGCGCATTGCTGGAACGAGTTAAATCCAAGCTTTTTTATCGTTTATATAATCTTCAGTTGTATAATAAGCTTTTTTTATGAGCATACTTTTAAGAAAGTTCTTAAACTTGTGTAAAGGCAAGTCTAAGACATATTTTTTATTCGGATAAACTTTTACAAGTGCTTTTGAATCGACAAATGAATCTACCACTGGTTCGGAATGGTGCTTACAATTCTACACGTTAAGAAGGGCAGACAAAAGTAGCCCCATTTCCGACGGCGGCACCCGTTCACGAGCATGACGCATGATCCAGCCATTGCTTCGCTCAACCATATTTGAGGGAACGTAACAACCCGCACCACACGACACCACCACAGAAATGTTTAAAGAGAGCGTGACATACTTAGGCTACCCATGATTAAAGCATCGAATTGAACACCAATAATCGAATACTCCTCAAGTTATAATAGCGTATAAAGCGAATAAATTAAATCCATGCTTTTTTATCATTTATATAATCTTCAATTGTATAATATGCTTTTTTCATGAGCACACTTTTAATAGAATTCTTAAACTTGTGTAAAGGCAAATCTAAGATTTGTTGTGGAATTTTGTTATAGAACATTACGCCCATTCCCACAAACGACCTTTGGACCTTTTTGAGGCGTAATCGAGGAATCACTAGTCCATCTCTATTTCTTAACCGCCTATCGTGTAATTCACACTTTTTATTGTAACTGTGAATGTTTTGCTTAACAAAAATTATGTTGTTATAAATATATTGAGAAGCTACTGTAAGAATACCTATTTCTTTAAATTTCTCTCGAAGGGAATCCCGCGGTTTTAAATTATAAATTGCGCGAATTGCCCTTTTTTGTAAAACGAAAATTTTTCCAATATCAGCTGCTTTACCCCATAGTAAGATTCCATACGACATAATACTATGGAAATATGCAAAATAAACTACTTTTGCAGTTTCTACGTCTGTTAACTGTCGAATCTTCCTAACAGCGTAAGCAGCAGAGCTAAGCTTGCCAGCAAGTGTTGCTATATGGGTGCCCCATTGAAGCTTTGCATCTAGGGTTATTCCCAAGAACACAGTTGTGTTCTCAGTTTTCAATGGCTGACCACTTATCTTTAAATTGTTGCTAGTAATCCTTGTATTGGGCAATAAAAACTCGACACACTTGGTTTTTTTAGCATTTAAAAGTAGATTATTTATAGTAAACCAGTGTGAAACTTGAGATAAAGTATTATTTACATCGTCAAAATTGTCTTTAGTTCTATCGACTTTAAAAATTAAAGACGTATCATCAGCAAATAGTACAATATCGCAAGCATTTTTGACGAAATGTGGTAAGTCATTAATATAAACCAGAAACATGAATGGACCTAGAATAGAGCCTTGGGGGACACCCATTACTGAGGCTGATCCGGATGACTTAACATCATTGATGCATACCCTTTGTATACGATCACCGAGATAAGACGCAATGAGACTGAGTGCAGATTCTTTAATACCATAGTGGCCTAATTTTCGTAAAAGAGTCTCGTGCTCAACGCAATCAAATGCTTTTGACAAATCACAGAAGATACCAATGGCATTCTGTGACTTTTCCCAAGCATCGAAAATGTGCCGTAACAGCCTTGCGGCCGCATCGGTTGTTGAACGACCCTTAGTAAAACCATACTGCTCAGAGTGAAGTAATTTATTTAAATTAAAGTGCAGGAGCAGTTGGTTGAGCATTATTTTTTCAAATATCTTGCTGAGAGTTGGTAGAATTGAAATCGGCCTATAGTTATTTGGATCAGTTTTACTTCCCGACTTAAACAGAGGTATCAATTTACTACATTTCATGAGGTCGGGAAATGATCCCGAATCTATGGACTTGTTAAAAATTACAGCAAGATATGGCGCAATAACATCAATAATATTGTGAATTATTTTTACTGATATTCCCCATAAATCTCCTGTTTTTTTGTGTTGCAAAGATTTAAATGTTTTGATAATATCATATGGGGTTACGTATTTAAATCGAAATAATACATTGCACTCAGAAACATTGCCCCTCAGGATATTATAGGCTTCTGTTGGCGAGGAATTCAGGGAATTAGTCGTGGTAACTGGAATATTTTGGAAGAAGTTCTCAAAAGTATTTGCTATCTCTATATCAGAGTCAATAATATGATTATTAATTTTTAACTCCAGTTTATTAGTATGTACTTTATGTTTCCCCATTTCATCACTGATGATATCCCAAGTTGCTTTTATTTTATTATCAGAATTCATGATTTTCTGTTTTATATAAAGAGATTTTGCCTGTATGCAAACATTTCGAAACAATTTGGAATAATTTCTTACGTATTCAGTAAACGCGGGGGTATAATTATATTGTTTTTCTGCATACAGGTCAAACAACTTGTTTCGACTTTTATAAATGCCAACAGTTGCCCAGTCACTAAATTTAAGATTTTTAAACAATCGTTTTTCTATGATTTTAAAGATGGAGGTAAATTGAGTGTTTATTACATCAAAAAACGTGCTATAAAGTTCATCCGGATCATCCTGCGTAAGGTCAAGTGTCGGTAATATAGTTGAGATAGTATGTTTGAATTGCCTTACTTTTTTAGTGGTAACTGGCCTATATTTTATTACTTTTGCTTTATTCTGTTCACTACTAGGAACAGATATCATTTGTCCGCAGTGATCAGATCTTAGATTACTGATAATTGATTTTTCGATGATTTTACAATCACAGAAAATGTTGTCAATACAAGTAGCTGTGTTCGCAGTTATTCTTGTAGGTTCAACAAAAATATTCTCTAAATTAAAGCTTCTAAAAAGATTTAGCAGTCTACCCGTAAAAGGAGTGTGGAGCAAAATATCAATATTAAAATCTCCACAAATTATTATTTTTTTTGATGACCTACATATCCTCCTTAGAACCTCCTCCATGATATCCTCAAAGAGCACAAAGTCACCTGTGGGAGGACGGTACACGCAAACTATAATATATCGCTCCAGCTCAACACAAGACAGCTCAGTAATGCGTTCAAGAGAAAGGCTAACAATGTCTTTTCGTTCTTTGTAATTGATATTGTTTCGCATCATTATTAAAGATCCCCCGCGTATAGCCGTTTTTCTTGAGAACGCACTTGACAGAGAGTAATTTTGTAGATGTACAATTAATTGATAATTATTGAGCCAATGCTCAGTGAGGCATAAGATGTCAATATCGAATTCTTTAATGAAAAGTTCAACCTCATGTTCTTTGCCAGATAAGCCCTGTATATTTTGATGCACAAGATGAATTTTACATTGCTTATCTGTTGTCTTATTTCCTAGTTTAAATTTGTAAATGACTTAATATCTTTTTAAAGTTGAAACATTAATTTTTTTGTATTTTATTTGCAATTAGAAAAACCATATTTTTAATTTTAAACAAAATTAAAAGCGAAGGAGTTAGGAATAAATACTGTTATTTATAAATTAAAATATATTATTTTGCAATTTATTACAGAGATAAATAAGTAGATATTTTGTAGAAAGGTTGCCTTCAAATAAGAGTTTCAATGTTTATGCTTGTCCTGTAAAATTGTTCTGAATGTAGTTACTTTGTTTATCACTAGGGCAGCCGATTTATCAATGAATTTATCAATGAACTTATGAATGAACAAATCGCTGCGCGGGGAGCAGGGAGGGCCCCAGGAGGGTTATCTTTATCGCGGTCGAAGTATAAGTAACGTTTCTCGGGATTAAGCCAGGGTCTGCTATTTGAGTAACCTAGTTCGGAAGGCTATTGTTTGTTGTGCTTCTCTAACTTAACAACTAGTTAAGTAAGTACGGAGAAACCATAAGTTTGTTTTATTTACATATTTTACATGCCTACTAGTATTATAATATTATACAACAAGCGGACACCCGCGACTTCGTTCGCGTGGATATCGGTTTTTAAAAATCCCGCGGGAACTTTTTGTTTTTCTTAAGCTCTTTTGAGCTCATACCTTGCTAAAAACTGTTAAAAGTTCACTGGTGGATGTTTAGGTAGATAAAAATGTAAACATCCATCACTGAAAGTCCCAACAAAATCGATCCAGCCTTTCAGAGATTACCCGGTAATCTTTAAACTATCTCCTTTCTAAAAAAATAATGAATGAAATCGGACCACGGGTTAATGAATTACAGCTAAGTACACATTTTGATTTTCATCCCCTCTCCCAAGGGAACCATGCTGAATTTCGGGATAAAAAGTACCCATGTTACTCGGTATTATGAACTTATATCATGCCAAGTTTCATTTCAATCCGTTCAGTAGTTTTTGCGTGATGCGCGCATAAACATACAGATAAACAGATAAACAGACAAACAGAGAAAAATTACAAAGATAGCTTTTTTGCGTTCTATTACTTATCCCTAACATCCCCCAGTTATTATTTTGCAAAAATATTTAATGTACTGATACGGCAAGTCTACGATTTTATTATATGTATAGATAGATAGATATAGAAGATCTCAACGGAAACAAGTCAACAATACAGGAGATATTACAGTGGGAAAGCATATGCGGAACGCTCACTCTCAGAGTCCGACGTGACGGAACTGCAATCCGATTCGATCAAAGTAAGAACAGCCGCAGAAAAGCCCAGGATCTAATTGAGGAGTTTTTTTTTTTTTTTGTAAACGAGCACCAAGAAGAAGAACCCCTAAGAGATAATCTGATCGTAGTCTGCTGTTTTCTTCTTTTGTGTTCAACAAAACAAGAAAACAGCAGATTATGATCAAGTAAGAACCTCTAATATGTTTACATCACCATCACTTTCATGTACTTTATATATTGACGTTCAAAAACTGTACAGTGTACCTTACATTGAATAAACTAATTTTGAATTGTATTTAATCATGTAGTAAAAATAAACATTACATTTAAGTACATACTTATGCATCTCACTTAATAAAATATTACAGACTCTATAGCAAAAATGAGCAAATTTAAGACAAAAAATACACACTGCTACATCTTAACTTAGCCAACCGTCACTTGAACATTGCCATTTGATCTCAAACAAAAACCAAGCCAAGAGTTATTGTGAGTTGAACTAAGCCGGATGAGCGGCGGATTAACATCAATACAATTTACAAACGCCTTTGCACGGATTTAATAATTTAATTTAGATTTTTAACTTTTGAACTTTTAAGAGCATTAACTCTCAAGCATCTACCGTCTTAAATCCCTTTGCATGCTTTCTTAAAATTCAAATAAATATATTACAATTTTTGCCTTTTTAAGTCTAGGTAGCGTAGAAAATAAGTACGGTTGAAGCATACAAAGAGGCCAGACAAGAGAATAGTGGTAATTTAGAAACCATAAATTCCTAACTTGGCTCTACCGGGAATTGAACTTAGGACTTATCTGAAAGAAAGATTATTGCGCCAGAGAGGTTGTAAAAAATAATGCTATCGATCGGAAAATTGAACAAAAATTCTGGATGTCGACAGAAGCACCACCTACTAGGTCCAACTATTGCTAACAACTGACCTCATGAGTATGAAAAAAAATTATCAAGCTAATTAGAAGAAGAAGAGTAAGAACACGCACATGTAAGTGGTAATAATTATAAATTTTAGATCAGAGGGTTTCAAATCAAACACAACCGGGTAATTTTTATGATTTTAGCAATGCGTCCCTAAAGAATTGCTAACTAGCTTATAAATCTCCAGGTCTCATCACCAGATGCGCCACAGTCTCTCTGGTCCACTGGGAACGATGCTGGAGACCCTTATACCTACGTCATCTGATGAAATCATGTTCTACCGCTAAAATTCAAACAGTTACGTCAAAATAATCCCTAATACCAACGCATAAAAACTATTAAACATTTTCATAATGGTTAAATTAACTATTTGGATTTTATAAATTGCAGGAGCAATCGTAGTTTAGAAACCACACAGTTCAGAAACGTGTGCTATTGTATATTTACGCCATAAATTGATTAATAATTTTTTTATAGATCAACTGCAGTGCAACTTTGAAAACATTTTGCATTTACTAGATCATTTAAAAACTCATAAGTCAAACAAAGAAAATATTCGCACAAGCACTATATTGGCACATAACTACAAGATATAAATGGCTAAACTTTCTAAATATTTATCATAGGTGGCTTAGAAACAAGAGGAACGAAACACTAATACTTCGAGACAGTTAATCCGCAGAGGCTCAAGTATAGTTTGGTAGGTATAAGGTGTCTTCGAATCATCCTTAAAATTCTGGATTGTTTTATAAGTATAGTTGGTGGTGAACACTCGGCCTCTCGCTCGCGATCAATTTTTTTATAGAATACTGAATGCCATGCTGAATATGACTAATATTCCCCGTGCCCCACCAATTGAGCTTATCTTGTGTTAGGAGCAAGTACGACAATAGTGTAACAGGTGGGATTTGAACCGTCGACCTTTCGGTTCTCACGCCCGACGACCGTTGCGCTATTGAGGATTTTAAATCTATGTACGTTTCCTCGCTGTATGTTTACTGTGCTGCGGCAGCCCCCTTCAAACAGAATCGGCTATCGCTGATCAGCTGATGCTAAATAATAAATGGCGCGCGTTGCGAGGACGAGTACCAACAGCGATGACGGCGCGTTAGCCGGATAGAGCCCGATCCGGCGCAGCTGCCGGTCGATAGCGCGTTCAACTTTAACGAGCACCCATTAATATTAAAACTTTGTTAATTCAACTCCATACATGAATGACGAAATTAAATTGTTGATGGAACAAGATGACAGAGTTGTACGGAAGCAATCGACTTTGCACTTAGTTGCCCACAAGATAATGCACACATCTTGTGAGCAGTGAATGCTAGCTAGTACTAGGTTAATGCGGGAGGGCGGGCGCGTGGGCAGGCGGGCGGGCGGTCGGTCGGGCTTTCGGTTGGGCGGGAGGGCGTGCGGGCGTGCGTGCGTGCGTGCGTGCGTGCGTGCGAGCGTGCGTGCGTGCGTGCGTGCGTGCGTGCGTGCGTGCGTGCGTGCGTGTGTGTGTGTAAAGGATTTGACTAGTACAATAGCACTATTGCAAATCCAAGATGGCCGCCGCCACAACATGGCGAATGTCGCGGGTTTTTAAACTTTTTTAATTTATGTTCATTAGACAATAGATTAGCAGATAAATGCACATGCCAGGTAGGCACATTGTACCACATGCGCCACACACCGCTCACCCTCCTGCTACTACAAAAAAATACATGTCTCGGTATTAAAGAAGAAGATATTCCTATTATCTTATATAGAATTGTATGACCATATCAAAAGTGACATCGGCTCGGGTTAGCGATTATTTATTCGTGGGCTGATAGAGTCGCTTTGTCTCCGCAATGTTCCGATCCGCTGTGTATTTACGCGCGGAATTTATGCGATGGGTGCGCGATATCGGTGGTTTATTGCCAGCCAGTGGAGATTTTTTAAAAACATAATATCGTTTCATTGAGGAGGGCTTTGTGACATCAATAAAATTTATGTGTCCGTCTGCCTTTAATTGAGTTCATAATTATGATTTTTATTTTTATTGAACTATATTATGTTCCAAATACACTGTTTTAAAATAATTATTGTATGCTATTTGTAGGGCTAATTTATTAGAACTGTTGAACCGATTTTGACTCACAAGGCAGCTCGATTCTTATACAGGGATTTTATCTAGGCTACTTTTAGTTCTCACGAACCATTGTAACACGGTATTATAGTATAATAGTATTATGTTACAATAGTATTATAGTATAATATCATGTAAGCATTCAATGTCCTCCATTATGTGATTGTACGAATATAGTGACATAAGTCGCAGATAAACCGTTGCGGTTTCAGTGTGAAAGGACATACGTACAATACACCTTCAATTGTCATTGCACCGGCGACGCTGCCGGCTCAGCACTGCCGCTATTGTGAGGCTGACCGCTGAGCTGGTCTAGTCATTGAGCGTAGAGTCTGTCTGTCTATCAAAGCCATAAAATACCGGTATTTAAGGGCGGCGTTCATAGAAGCAAATGACCGTAGAAGCAAAAGAAGGCGTATCATTGAAAAGAACTGTGGCTAACTATCGGGTAGCTATCTCAAAAATAGCAGCTGTACTTCTATAATATGTATAATTACAAATACTATATACTGTAAATACACTGAAATTACATAAACCAGTTATAAATAAAACTAAATACTTTTTCCTTTCAAAAATTTCCCTTAGCTAAAACTTTTCAATACGTATAATGACAGCTAGCAACGACAATAATTTAAATTCTTTTGCGATGTGAGAGTTCGGGGTGAACCAAATAGGAGAGTCGCGCAGCTATCTAGTGCGTAAAATACTTCCCACGGAAGTCGCGCGAGGTATTGCTTTGTTTTGAGGTGGGTACTACCGTGCTGCCACACTTTGCCTCAACCGAGTGGTTTACTTTTGCCTCGGTTGAGGTGCGTGAATTTCGACTGTCAAAAATAAATCAAAGAATCAAACACCTTATGTATAGGGAGTGCTCCACACTTTTCCAGAGAAACTTCTCTTAAGACGTTATTTCTCAAAGGTTTATTATAGAATCGTTTACAGTTTTCGTCTATTTTGGGTGAAAATAAGTATTTATTATAGTGCTCGTGTTTCGTCGAAGCTCATTAACATAATTTATGGAGCGCTCGGGCATGACTGCCCTATCTCCACGCCCCGTTTGCGTACTAAACTGTTTACCAGGCATCATATTATTTAAGTATTTTGTTTTGTTTAATAGTTATTTATGCTATAAGCGCAGTAAGTTGAGAATTATAGTCGTGAAACAATTTTTTACACCCGATCCGTAGGCGAGAGTTTTAAATAGCGCCGAAAGTTTAATTTTCAATGCAATCGTGTATTACAACGGTTTTCAACGAATTTGTAAGTAATAACGGTATAAACCACAAAATATTAATATAAACTACCGGACCCGGCAGACGTCGTCCTGCCCGCTATTAGCGCAACCTACCGGGTCCAATTTTTCTACTTTTAAACCTTCCTCTTGAATCACTTTATCTATTAAAAAAAACCGCATCAAAATCCGTTGCGTAGTTTCAAAGATTTAAGCATACATAGGGACATAGGGATATAGGGACAGAGAAAGCGACTTTGTTTTATACTATGTAGTGATATTTACCAGTCTTCGTATTAGCATAGTTTTAGGTGGTCTAGTTTTAGTCTTTTATCCTGTCGTATTAGTTAGTTTAATACCTACTCTAATTTTAATTTTAGATACAACATGACATTAGGTATTATTGCATCGTAAATATGGCAGCCTCAAAACATAATAATATGTTTTGTTAAATGACCATATTAGTAAAACCTTTGTCGAGGTATGCAACCTCTGTTAATTCGTGTGCGCTGGCCAATTACACCAGAAGAAAAGAGTTTGTCAATGAGAACATTTTAAGAATTCGAATTACGAAGCCGCAATCGAGAATTATAATCCGACCGCGATATAGTTGGCCCTTCTGCGGGGGTTGGTGGAGTACGAGGGGAAGATGTGTTCATTCATAAGTTCATTGATAAATTGACGTAGTTCAGCAAAAAGGATTCAACTCACACGACTCATCATAGCAAAGTTAATTTTAATTCAGCAATATTTAGGTATATATTTGTATGACAAGTTGTGTGGGTTGAATCCCTTTTGCTGAACTACGTCCATTATTCATTGATAAATCGGCTGCCCTAGTGATAAACAAAGTAACTACATTCAGAATAATTTTACAGAACAAGCATAAACATTGAAAACTCTTATTTAAAGGCAACCTTTCTACAAAATACCTACTTATTTATCTTTAAAAAGATGTTAAGTCAAGTCAATTTCTTCCAAAAATATTTTTCAATTTATTACAAAGAGTTTACTTTGTTATTCAGATACAAATAGTTACCCCAAAAATTAATGTTCAAATGTGTGTGTGCGTGTGCGTGTGTGTGTGTGATATTGTGATTGTGATATTGTGAATAAAAAAATATTGCCCCCTCCCCCCCATTTGCTTTAATGGGCACCCGCGCCCCTCCCAAATAACTCAAATAACTATTTTTATTATTTTTTATGTAATCACCGGCGGGAGCGCATTGTCTTACATATTTCAACTCCTATCATCGGATGTCCGAAAATATTTCTAAATATGATCACTAACGGTTATGAAATCCGTTGGTAGGGATAAAAAATGTATGAATAAAAAATTATGAAAAACAAAATTATGAAGAACGATTATTATTTATTATGACCACAGAACGGTAGTAAGACAACGAATAGGATTTGGAATTTTATGTGAGCCAATATGGACCCACCACCGGCATTAGGCCGTTATTCTACATGTTATTCTACATGTTATCGGTGAATTTGAAGTAATTCTTTTAATTAAATCAGAAGTTATAAGGCTGTGACAGTCAGACGGACAAAGCATATCCAACTTAGTTAACTTAGAGACGGTAAGTTAGAGCTTATTACAACAACTCAAGAATCTATACTTACCTACTAATATTATAAATGCGAAAGTATGTCTGTCTATTCTGTTCAGCTGATCTTAACGAGGTATACAGATAAGTTGTATTTTTGAGAATGTCATAAGCTACTTTTTTATCCTGGTAAATTACAGAGCTTAAACTAGAATTTCAAAAACCTAAATACACGCGGACGGAGTCGTGGTCATCAATCAACTATGTTGATCTTGTAAAGTTATAATTTACAGTACTGTGTCTATTTTTAGTTATATTCCTGTAAAGTAATGTCCCTATTAGTTAATTATGTACGTAGGTATCTAAAATTCTGCACCTATCTTCAGTAGAAATATTTTAAAATAGTAAGTAGCCGGTAACAATTAAAACGATTATTTATAAGTACATAAAGTAATACCCTAAATTCCAGTTTCTATGTTTGATCTATGTTTTCGTCAACCGTTTGAAAACTTTTGACACAAGCGTGCAGCAAAACCATGAACCTTATTATTATTATCTCTATGAGCAAAACTGACAGATGACAGAGTGTTTAATTTGTTAACATTAAACATAAAGAAAGTAAAGGTGATCTCAAACATAGACAAGTTTTACCTGGGATCGTTCCACGAAACGAAAAATCAAGCAACTGCATTTTAAATACAAAAACAAAGTGATCAATATCAAATTACTTTGTTTTTGTGTTGTGCTTGTTAATTACTTGGTTTTTGCATTTATATTCCGGGTTAGTGTGTGCAGTTATTTGTTTGGGCAATTCAAATTTCAGTAAACGGTTCAAGTTATTTGAAATATTAAACTGTGGACACTGTGGTAAAAAACTACTCGACATAAAACTTTTGTTAATGCAAAAAAGTCAATTTCACAAAAAATGTCAGTTACTTTGTTTATCACTAGGGCAGTCGAAATCTGTCATATTGAAAAGTCACTTTGAAACTTCAAAGTTCATTGTTTACATCGTTACGAAAATTTTGTGAAATACATAGCAGTAATCATCTTTATTGTGATAAAAAGTAGTGCTAGAAAAATTGTTATGGTAGTACGTTCGTTTTGTGCTCAAGAATGTGAGGGAAAACAACAAATATCTCTAAAATAAATATCATAATAATAAATATGAGGCTGACGACTGTGTCAAGTAAGTGTTGTCAGCTTCATGTGAAAAATTTCCATACCCATTGAAGCCATCACGCATCGTCAGATATTGGTTAAAACGGCCTCTCAATTATTATAAAAAAAACTATAATGTGGACCAATAATTTCAAGACAACATTTTAAATTATTTCGTTGGCGTTTCGAAACAAAAATATTAAATCTGGTGCAAGATGCTTTTCAAGCTGTAACGGAGGCTACGTGAAATCACATTGTAAGTTCACGTTGAGAGATTGCAGAATGACGACGATGAATTAGTGAATTATAATATAGCTGTTCTACGTAAGCCAAGAATGCTCCGCTCCATTGCTCTCTGAGTGGTTTGGATCTTATTTTTAGTATATTTGTTAAATATCCAGGTTTGGCTAGCATAAGTAAGACAAGGTAGCAGACATGAGTCCATTATTTTTGTTTTTAAATTTATAGGTAAATCTGACTTGAGTATGTACTTATAAGCCCAAAATTTATTCCATGTAATTTTTATACGTCTTTCGAGTTCATCTCGGTGTCTTGATTTTTTAAATGAAATTTGTTTGCCAAGATATATATACTCTTGAACATATTCTAGTGGAGTATCTTGAACGCGTATAGCTTTTTCGACGCTGTTAGTCATAACTTTTGTTTTGGTAGTATTTAACTCAAGGCCTATTTTGAGGCTTGCAGAATTCAGGTCATTAATCATTTTTTCGAGATTATTTGCTGTTTCAGAAAAGAGGACAATGTCGTCGGCAAATCTTAAATTATTTAAGTATGTTCCATTAATACATATTCCTTTTTGTGACCAGTCAAGATTTTTCATTATATTTTGAAGTACTATAATGAAAATCCTCGGAGATATTGGGTCGCCTTGTCTGGCGCCTCTACATATTTTTATTTCTGGTCCTTTTCTGTCCAGCTTGACTCTACTTATACTCTTGCTATAAATATCTTTAATCAGATCTATGAGTTCTTCAGGTGTATTGTTTTCTTTTAGAGCCAACCACATACTTTCATGTGAGATAGAGTCGAAAGCCTTTACATAATCAATAAATGCCAAATACAATGGGCGTGTGTGATCTTGAAATTTCTCTATAATTTGATCAAGTGTGTGTATATGATCGGTGGTTGAAAAGCTCTTCCTGAAACCTGCCTGTTCAACTGGCTGGTATTTGTCTGTTATTTCTGATAGACGTTGCTCCAAGCAGGTGGCTAGAAGTTTGTAGAGGCAAGGTTGAAGGCTAATGGGCCTATAATTTCCAATGTCGCAAGGGTCTCCTTTCTTGTAGAGTAGGATTATATCGGATTCGGCCCATTTTTTTGGTATTTTCCTTTCTTCAATAATTTTGTTAAAAAGCAGAGTTAAAGGTCTTGACAGTAGAGTTCTTCCAACTTTCAACATTTCATTTGAAATTTCGTCTGGACCGCTGCTTTTATCTATTTTTAATTTTTCTAGCTTTTTTAATATTTCTGTTTCTGTAAATCTTGTTAGCTTTTCACCATTGTAGGTAATGACTCTACTTGCCTCTGAAGTGATATTATCGTCTTTAAGTGATGGAGTGCGATTGCTATACAGTTTTTTGTAAAACTCTGTAGCTATATGTATGATTTCAGATCTGGAATGAGTTATATCTCTAGACGTGTTTAAGCAAGGGATCCATCGTTTATTCGGGTTGAGTTCTCTATCACTTTTTTTTAAACTGCCTGATCTTATTAAGTGTTTCTCAATCGTTTTAAGTCTATACTCGTGATATTCCCTATGAATTTGTCTGGAAATGAGTTTGTATAAATTTTTCAGCTCTATTTTTTCGTCTTTACTTAAAGGGGTTTTGTGTTTTAATTCGTTTCTTCTTCTTATCAAATTTTTTGTATCTTTAGATATAATTGAATGATTTTCCGAGTTTATGTCCGGGCTGTGCTTTATGCTACTTAAAATTGCTGATTTTATTGCTAGGTAGAAGGACTCTACATTCTTGGGTTCTGACATAGAGCCAATGTTTTCTTTTAGGTTTGTAAGATAATTCTTTTCGTCTTGGGCTGTCTTGAAACGAGTAATGGTGCTTCCATAGTGAGCTCTACTTTTTTTTAATTTCTTTTTTTTTATTGTGCCTCTCACAAGTCTATGGTCGCTGGCAAAGGAGAATTGATTTATTACTTCTATATTGGTAAATTGGTTCTTGAAATTGGATAATATATAGTCTATTTGACTTTTGTTTCTCTTTGGGGAAATCCAAGTCCAAAGAGACTTTTGTTTTTTTTTAAATATGCTATTAATGATAGTCAAGTTGTTCTCTAAAGCAAAATTGATTAGTTTGCTGCCTCTTTTATCTCTTTTTCCAAAGCAGCTCTCACCTAGGATTTTATGTTCACTTCGCAATTTTTGGCCGACTCTAGCGTTGAAGTCACCCATGATAATTATGTTCTTGCTGCATTTTTTTATTGTTTCATGTAAGGAATCGTAAAATAAATCTATATCTCTATCTGTAGAGTCGCTAGTTGGTAAATAAACTTGGATAATAGAGATTTCCAGTGTTGATAATTTTAAATTTAATATACATATTCGTTCTGAAATCCCTTTAAAACTTTCAATACAATTTTTAAGATTCGACTTTATGAGAAATCCAACTCCATATTGTCCTTTGGTTTCTCCATAGTAGCAGAAAATGTGTTTTGAATCTTCTACTATATTATACCCAGTTCTTCTTATTTCAGAGAGGCCAATTATATCATATTTAATATGTGATATTGATTCTTTAAACTCTATAAGCCGTTCTTCAGACAATAGTGATCGAGCATTGTAAGTACAAATGTAGAGTAGTTGATCTGGAGGGTTATGGTCTTTATCCCCCGCGGTGACCGGCCGTGTTGGGGGATATAGAGAGATCGCTGGTTCATGTCATTTAGTGTTTGAAGAAGTTTCGGTAGGCTGATATACAGGGCTTTTAATACGGTCATTTGTAGATTGATTCCTAATAAGATATTGTGATATTTCTACTTTATTTTTCTTTTGGGGTTTGCTGGAGCTCGAATTTCTTGTTGAATGTGTATTTTCAGGCGAATATGATAAATTTCTCTTGTAACGTTCATTTTGTTGGATTGGCTTGGGTAGAATCATTAGTTTGTCATATTTAATGAAGGCTCTATTTCCTTTGTCTTTCTCTACTTTCAGTTGACTTTGTAATTTTTTTCTTTCTTCGATGACTTCAGGGGGAAAATCTTGCTTTATGTAATAAGAAGTGTTACTAAGAGAGTTCTTGTTTTTAAGCAGCTCTATCTTTTTTCCCATAGTGCTCAATGTAACGATAATCGGTCGTATTTTAATTGATTTCTTCCCTGCACGTCTTACGTATTCTATATCTTCTTTTTGACAATTAATGTGCATGTGTCCATTTATCAAATCAACTATCTTATTTTGGAGATCAAAATAGTTTCTCTCCGTTTCTTCCACCCCGAAAAATACCACATTTTTCTTCCTCATAGACCTATCAAGTTGTTGTATTCTGCGCCCTTGTTCTTCTGTAATTTTTTCCAATTTTATTTGCCTAGATTCTAAAGTAATGAGTTTTTCATCGATATAACTTTTTATGTCGCTTGTGATGCTTTTTTTCATTTCTTTCAATTCAATCGACTGTTCTTCAAATCTCAAGTGTAAGTTTTTAATCATTTCTGTAAGTTGCTCCATACTGATTATTATGATTGATTAATATGTCGCCACCTAGTGATATTCGTAATAATTGTGTTGCTGTTGATTACTTGTGCCCTCTTGCGGCGATACGTAGAATGATGTCGTATCAGAGCTGTATCAGAGTATTGGTTCTAGGAATAAGTTCAAGATTGACTCAATAGATGGCGGTGTAATATTATAATGATTACGTGATGATTTTGCAGAAAAATATTGTAATATTTTTAGGTTATTTTTATATATTTCATACATCTAATATCCGATTTATTGATTTCTCACTAGTTTTTAACAACCGCTTGCAATTTTATTAGGCAATAACACTGTTAAAGTTCAAAAAATGGTGTAGCACTGTTTAAACAACAATGTTTATTGACTGATGTAATGAACACTTGATTTTCAGTTTTTGTTTTATTTTTTTCATTTCACTCTGGTTTGCAGTCTTCTTAGGTCCTCAAAACATTGCAATTTTGTCCAAATTATTATTTTTTAGTAAGTTTTGGCACTGTTTTAATAACGATATTTAGGTCACTTTTCCACACTGTTTTTTAGCACTAGTCCTTGTTAAATCTCTAGATTTTTATTTAATTTCCACGATTTGCTATCTGATAAAACTTATGTACTATATTTGAAACTTATTTTTTGGCAAAATCTAATTAAAAACTTTAAAAATATACGGAGACAACTCAAGATAATGTTAACGGTCGCACTGCAGCGCCATCTCTCAGAGAGCAATGGAGCGGAGCATTCTTGGCTTACGTAGAATACACAAGACGAGAAACACAACTTTAAGAAAAAAAACCAAAGCTATTGATGCTCTAGAACATTCTATGAAGTTAAAGTGGAAATGGGCAGGGCATTTAACCCGATATGATGATAAGAGATGGACGAAGACAGTAACAGAATGGAGTGGACCGGTTGGAAAACGGCAAAGAGGCAGACCACTAGAAAGTTGGGATAGGGAAATTAAAGAAATATGCGGAATCAACTGGATAAAAAAAGCTCTAGACAGAAAGACTTGGAAAAATCTGGAGGAGGCCTTTACTCAAAGAGAGATCCTTAAAAAATAAAAAATAAAAGAATGACATAATCCACTTAAAGTATAAGTTAAAAACATATTTTATCATTCAATTTTATTTCGCGACTATAAATTAATGACATTTGCTTTTTTTTACATTTTTATCTAAATTTAATAAGTATTCCAAATTTTCTATATTATTTTATGTTATTTTATTTTTCAAATAATGTTAATAAAACAATGCATGAAATGTAATAATGTAATAATAAATGAAATAATTGTAAATATTAAGGATGAATAAAAGGCTTTTTTATTTTTATTTTTTTTATTTATTTATTTAATATAGCTGTTATTGATAGCGATAGTGACACATCATCTGACAGCAATGCATTGAAATTTTAAGATATACAAGAACACGTCTTGTTAGATCACTCTTATTCGAGATGTGAATAATAAACCTATCAATTCTAATTGTTTTATTATCTTTGTTTTATTCCATCTCCTAACATCTCCATGCCGTACTAATCTAAACGTCTGGTTTTTCTTTTCCCGACTACGGCAAAGCCAAAAGGAAGGGTTATGATTTTAGCAGTCTATGTATTTACGTATATATAATTTATATATGTATGTATGTATGCTTGTGGCCGATTTTTGTATGAGACGGGGTGTTATAAGTTTGACGTGTCTGTGTGTGTGTGTGTGTGTGTGTGTGTGTGTGTGTGTGTCTGTCTGTCTGTCTGTCTGTCTGTCTGTTCCCCTGTAGCACTCAGCTCAAACGGGTGAACTGATTTAAATGCGGTTTTTTTGTTTGAAAGGTGAATTAATCGAGAGAGTTGTTAGCTATGTTTGATGAAAATCGATCCAAGATGGCCGCCGCTACAAAATGGTGGCATACATATTTTTTCACAACTCCCTTAATATGGGTATCAAATGAAAGGGCTTGACTAGTAGAATAGCATTATACAAATCCAAGATGGCTGCCGCCACAAAATGGCGAATGTCGGGGGTTTTTTTAATTTTTAATTTATACTTGTAAAATTAGTTTCGGATAGGAATAACAGATGGCACCACTAGCTGCTTGCCCCGCGCTTTTGCCCACTAAATTATTATTAAATTATTAAGCGTAGTCGGGTTTTAGTTCACGAACTTTACTTGTATTTAGTAGATGTATTAAATAAATTATTTTATTGAGTATAATGTGTATAAAATTTAAAAAATGGGGTATAAATTATATTTAATAACGAATCTTCTTCTTTCTTGGTTATGGAAAATCTTTTTTCCATATCCTGAAACGTACCTACTTAACTTTAAATGTATAGTACTAACTATAGAAAAGTATTGAGCAAACTTAAAGAGATCAAGATGAAAACTAAGCTTTCCAATACACAAGAAAGTAAGCTTCAGAGGGTGTTTTCGATTCGCTGCGGCCAAAATCTGGAACGATCTTCCTCCTCCCCTTCGAGACAGACATGTGCTAATGAGCGATATGTGCTTTAAGGTAAAACTTAAAAGGTTTTTTCTTACAAAACAGCTAGAGGCAGCAGGATGATAATAAGCTAATCTCATATAATTTTTAATTTTTAATTATAATCTCATATAATTTTTAATTTTTAATTATTAATCCTAATTTATTTAAATCTTTTAAGCCATTTTGTATTTGTATTTTTTATTTTATATATTATTTTTCTATTTTTTTTATTATTATTATTTTTTTTTTCTCTTTTGTACAGTGCGTGTGCTATTATAATATAGGTATTTATCAATCTGGAAGTAGAGGATCTGTTTTTAATTTTTAATTTGTTTGTTACTTTACTTTATTTGATTGTTATTTTAATGAAACGGGAAGGGCGATGCGTTAGATTGTATTATACTAGTTATCGAAATGGAGCAAACTGAAAATCAGCGCTGGGCACGTCCAATGCCCAGCATAAAGCTGAGTTTGCGGCCATTTGCTTTATTGTTAGATAATTTAAGTTTTTTCGTTTGCTTGTGTGGTTTTTTTATTCTATGTAACAATAATGAAAGCAATAAAAATATTTATTATTATAATTATTATTATTATTATTATTATGAAAGACTAAATTGCGATTACACAAATAATAGAATAATTATGATAATTAAAATTATTATAATTATAAAATTTCTTTTTCCCTAATTTAGTGTCATGTCCTTACAGTAGCAATACACACACACACACTCACAGTGGCGCAAAGCCGCGCCAAAAATGCTTGTCATACATTATAGTACGAGCACATCCATTGATTATTAATTTATCAATGAGAATTTCCTCCCGTCCCGCGTCCCGCAGACCATGGGAGAGCCAAGTATATAATGGTTTTGCTATAGCTACGAGAGGACACTTCAATTCTGTTTCTTGTACTGTGCATATACCTGAGTTCATCTCCTGTCCGGACCGGAGCCCTAAAATTCTTTTGGTCCATTTATTGTTGTATTGTTTATCACAAAATATACGGAGTTATTGTATTCAAGATGTAGCCACTTGTTTGATTTCCGCTACATATTGGTGATCCGACGTGATCATGATACACGGCTACGAATCCGACGTGATACGATTGTTTGGACCCACGGGCGATTTAATCCATGGAGACATAAATATTTGGAGATGTAACTAATTGGAGGAATTTTATTGGAATTATTTGGAGAACTTCATTACCTACGTACTTTGGAAGACGTGACTGAGGTTTTTCTTTTCCTTAACCAAGTGCCTCCGGAACATAACCAGTGTTAAAAAACATAAAAATCAAGAATTACGATAATTATTGCATTGGAAAATAATTATTTTTCGTTCACTGAAAAGAACGTTGTGATTGACATCTGACACGGTCAAAAAAATTTATTTTTGAATTTTTTGGAATTCGAATGAAAAAATAGAAGAACGTAAAGACATTAAGTGTCAAAGTGTAAACAAGAAATTTTTTATTATTTTGTAATTCTTATATTGTAAATATTTTTCCTTTTTTACCAGTTTATTTTTAGCATTTATTTTAAATTTTGCGGACACTCATTTTGACTATGGACATAAGGTTAAAGGAATTGGAGGATGAGAATGCAACTCTAAGTAAAAAGATTAAAGAGCTAGAGGAAATTATAAAGGAAAATGTAACCCTCCGTTCCATATTGGCCAAAGCTTCGGAAACCCCAACCTCAACCCCTACGGAGTATTGTAGTTTCGCAGTTTCGCAGGTTTCCCCAGGCAGCTTGGCACCTTCTGCCACTGATAGTTTGTTCGGTCTTTTAAATTCCCTTCTTGATGATTTATCAGAACAGGTTGCTGCACTAAGCAGAAATAATTATAAACGCAATAGGCGTAAAGGTCGAAATAATAATAGTAAAACAAATTCTTACAGATCACAGAGCAATCACCAGCGGCAATCAGTGGGGGCGATGCCTGATTGCCCAGCTGATAGTCGCCGTTTATTTATTACAGAAGCAAAATCTAAATTGCGTTTTTTAATAGATACTGGCTCTGATCTGTCTTGTTACCCGGTAACGTGGATTAATCGACCACCTAAGGTAACTGAGTATACCATGCGCGCCGCTAACGGCAGCGACATCAAAACGTACGGTACGATTACCTTATTACTAGATTTAGGTCTTCGACGTGCCTTCAAATGGAACTTTATAATATGCGACGTTACTACCGCTATTATAGGGGCCGATTTCTTATCTTATTTTAATTTAATGCCAAATTGCAGGAGCGGCCAGTTGATCGATAACACAACTGGTCTGTCCAACGTGGCGTCCGTGTCTTCAGAGGGACACGTTAGTGTAAAGTCTATTGAGACTAAAAATGAAATACTATGTAAGTATCCTGCTATTTTAAGGTCACCAGGTCCAGTGCGCGAGATTAAACACAACACGGTGCACTACATCCGAACAACGGATGGTCCGCCGGTTGCTTGTCGCCCGCGCCGCCTGGGCCCACAGAAGTTAGCCATCGCAAAGAAGGAGTTCGCAAGTATGGTTGAATGCGGCTCCGCCAGACCTTCCGATAGTCCTTGGTCTTCAGCTTTGCATCTGGCTCCAAAAGGTGAATCTGATTGGCGTCCGTGCGGTGATTATCGCGCTTTAAACGCGCGTACGATTCCCGATAGGTATCCTATGCGTCACATAGGCGATTTTAATCAAAATCTAATTGGTTCAACAGTTTTCAGCACGATCGACCTTGTAAAAGCCTATCAGCAGATTCCCGTAGCAAAGGACGACATTTGTAAGACTGCTATTATTACACCTTTTGGTTTATTTGAATTTCCATACATGACTTTCGGACTCCGTAATGCTGGTCAGACATTCCAGCGCTTCATTGACGAAGTCGTTCGGGGTCTTAATTTCTGTTTTGCTTACGTTGATGATATTTTAGTTTTTTCTAGGGATCCGCAACAACATGCGGAACACTTAAATATTTTATTTAAACGCTTAGAACAATACGGCGTTGTAATAAATGAAAATAAATGCAATTTTAATGTTTCAGAAGTTCGATTTCTGGGTTACAAAATCAACGCCGCCGGCATAAGTCCGCCGGTTGAGCGCATTAAGGATCTTCAGGAGTTTCCCTTGCCGAAGACGGTACAAGGTGTTCGAAGATTCCTTGGTATGGTAAACTTTTATCGTAAATTTTTACCTGGTATAGCCCGGTACCAGGCTCCACTCATTGATGCTCTGTCGGTCATTCAAGGTAAAGGCGCTAAGCCGTTTATTTGGACGCCGGACTTAGAGCGTTGTTTTAACGCGTGTAAGGAGAGTCTAGCTAATGCTACTCTATTAGCTCACCCAGTCGCCGACGCTCGACTCGGGTTGTTTACCGACGCGTCTAATACGCATGTCGGCGCGTGTTTACAACAATTAGTTGATAAGGGGTGGCAGCCAATCGCATTTTTTAGCAAAAAGCTAACTGCAAAGCAATCTGAATGGCCTGCTTATTACAGAGAGCTTCTGGCAGTCTATGAGAGCGTGCAACATTTCAAGCACATTCTGGAAGGTCAACATGCCACTATATACAGTGACCATAAACCACTCTTATTTGTATTTACTCAACGGCGTGAAAAACTTCCGCCTGTACAGTTGAATCAAATAGTATTTATTTCACAGTTCACTACGGACATTCAGCACGTCAAGGGTGCTGACAACCTGGTCGCTGATGCTTTCTCACGCGTAGAGAGCATCTCGCTAGAAGACCATCTCGCTGCACTGGCGCACTCACAAGCTTCAGATGAAGAGTTGATGCGCCTGCGTGATGGAACATCCATGAAGTTAAACTTCATTACGGTACCTGGTACAACAATTAAGCTAATATGTGATGTTTCTACGGGTAAACCCCGTCCGTACGTAACTCCACAGTTCAGGAGGAGCATTTTCGAAAAACTTCATAACCTCAGCCATCCAGGTATTCGTGCAACCGCTCGTTTAATTATGGATCGCTACGTATGACCATCGATTCAACAAGATTGTCATATGTGGGCGCGAGCGTGTGAAGCGTGTCAACGTTCGAAAATTTCTCGTCACACAAATGCCCCGTTTACATCTTTCTCTTTGCCATCTGAGCGTTTTTCTGTAGTGCACGTAGACATTATAGGTCCTTTACCCTATTCCTCTGGCTATAAATATTGCCTCACAGCCATTGATCGTTTTACACGTTGGCCTGAATCATTTCCAATGCCAGATATAACTGAGGAAACGTGTGCCAGAGTCTTCTTAGATGGCTGGGTGGCGAGATTTGGGTGCCCTTCTTCTATCATTTCAGACCGAGGTTCCCAGTTCAGTTCGCATCTCTTCGCGAAAATCGTTGAGTTGACTGGTGCGCAGCATCGCATGACGACAGCTTATCACCCGCAATGCAACGGTATGGTGGAGCGTTTTCACCGACAGCTCAAGGCAGCCATTGCGTGCCACGCAAATCCGCAATGGACCGAGGTATTACCATTGGTACTCCTAGGTATCAGGAGCGCATGGAAAGAAGACCTCGGTGCGTCAAGTGCTGAACTTGTTTTCGGAGAACCTTTGCGATTACCAGGTGCGTTTTTTAACCCGCCTGCTAACGATCGCGTTTCGGACCCGGCGTATTTTGCCGATAGACTTCGCGCGCATATGGCCGAGTTAGTTCCGACTCCTTCTTCGAAACATGGTAAAACAATTTTTTACATTCCGAAGGACTTAGCCTCTGCAGATCATGTTTTCTTGCGTCGAGGGGCAGCTAAAAAACCTTTTGAACAGCCATACACTGGCCCGTTCAAGGTATTAGAGCGTAATAAAAAAATTTTTAAACTTAGTATAAAAGGCAAACAAGTAAATGTAGCAATAGATCGCCTTAAGCCGGCTTATATTTTACAGCCTCATCAAGACGATTCGCCCTTGCAATCGTCCCGTCCTTCTGTCACTACTCGCTCCGGTCGTAGAGTTCGTTTTTGTATTCCCTATCAAGCAGCTTAATGATTAACAAATTATTAATTTTTCTTTTTTCTCTTTTTTACTCCGTAGGGGGGTGATGTCGAGGTATGCAACCTCTGTTAATTCGTGTGCGCTGGCCAATTACACCAGAAGAAAAGAGTTTGTCAATGAGAACATTTTAAGAATTCGAATTACGAAGCCGCAATCGAGAATTAGCTACGAGAGGACACTTCAATTCTGTTTCTTGTACTGTGCATATACCTGAGTTCATCTCCTGTCCGGACCGGAGCCCTAAAATTCTTTTGGTCCATTTATTGTTGTATTGTTTATCACAAAATATACGGAGTTATTGTATTCAAGATGTAGCCACTTGTTTGATTTCCGCTACACCTTTACAAAGGCGTGGCGTTGCACCGTCCGCTGACTTCACTCAAGTTCATGTTAGCAACAAAGTATAACACGTGCCATCTCGCGCTTTGTGTGTCCGAGGCTTTAATTTCCACTATCGGTAATTGTGTAGTAATGTTAGTTTTCGCAACGATCATATCGACCCATCCCCGGGCCATTACCCGCTCGATCGAGCGTCCAATTAGCACTAAACAGTAAATCCCAATTATCTGGTATTCATTTACCCGCCGCGATGTGTGAATGCGATTTGTTGAAAACTCCACGGGATTAAAGACTAGCCCGATTTGTAATTAGATTCACAGCTGATTCGTTATTCAATAAATTAACTGGGAAAATATATTCATGCGATTTTTGGTATCATGTATTATGAAAACTATACCTAAGGTTAATGATATTCATGTTTATGTACATGCTTTATTGGTATTTAGTCTTAATTTGCTTTAAAATAGAAAAGCGATTGAAAGCAATTTCCTAGACCAAAATTTTATCAAACACTGCTACAAAAAAAGTTTTTTTAAATCGAAAAGTGTAATATATTTATTTTTTGTTGTTAATTACAAAAGCCATGGTTTTTGCTAGTAAAATTGTTTTTCTTCAACATAATAAGCTTGTAGTACTACTACAAAGTTCAAAAAGATTTATTTTTAGGACCTCAATTAAATAAATAAAATTAATGTTCGCGCAAATTAGTTGCAATGCCGCCCGTCCTGATAGATACTCTTTACGCCCTTTACCTACTCGAAGCTGTTCAATGGACGGCAGATAAGAGCAGGGCAGCCTGCTGTAACTGCAAGTATTTATTATGTCAGTATCGCTCGCGCCTGAGCCTCGGCAAAGCCGCCGCGTGGCTTGCGGGATCAGCCCCCTGCAGCCTTATGCCGACTTTGTACATTGTGGCAACTATGATCGAAATTGGAGTATCAAAACACAGTGACTTCAGAGTGAAATGGACCTAAACTGTGTTATACGACTGCCTGAATAAAGGAGTATATTATTGTTTTCAGGGTTCATGTATGTATGTATATTAGTTTATATATTCCACAATAAGTTCTATACACCGGAACCGATTTTGATGAATGAGGTATCGTTAGAATCCTAAGCTTATTCCGGGTGAAATAAACAACTAAAATTAAAAAATAATTGTAGGGTGACCATATTCAAATTCTGGTAGCGTTTCCGAGGTGTGCAAGCTCGGAATAAGCATACTGATAGTGATGCCGACCCGCTGGACCAACTACTTATTATCTCTCGCCGCTTACTCGCTTATTCTTGAACGGTTCAGGAGTTCCTCATATTGAATAACGGTTTGGTTAGTTGTTTGTTTGGTTATCATATTCAATTACTTTGTATTGTGCTGTGTATACACGATATTCTTCTGTTGTATTTATTTCTGAAGAATATGGATACGTATACAACAAAGTCACAATTTGAATTTGTATATATTTAATTACTAGCGTGCTATTAATTTGCACGCGCCTTCGCCCGCGTGAATTTCGGTTTTTCAAAAATTCCAAGGGAATCATCGATATCCGATTCCCGTTCCCGCTCCCTTTTCCAACCTTTATACCTACTTTCAAGGAAGTTTACTTTAGTAATCTACCTATAGCTGTGGCTGTAGATTGCTGTAGCTTTCGGTTTTTTTCAAAATCCTGCGGGAACTATGGATTTTTCCAGAATAAAAAGTACTTAGTCTACATATATGTTATACACAGTAGGTACACACAGTACACATCCATACACACAAACTTTCCCCTTTACAATATTAGTGTGATAATTCTTAGTGGATTTCAAAATGTTTTTACACTTCAATAATATACGTAAAACAAGATCGCTACGTACGTCCAGTAGGTACGTCCGACTGTTCCAGCCATTTTATTCAGAAACTATTAAAACTGCAAACTTGAAATTTGGTACAGTTTTTTAAAATTGGAATGTACTAAATTAATGTAATATATAATGAATATAATATATTAAATTAAATATATATAAAAAAATCTACGATAATAGGTCCTTCACCGCTATCGTGAGCCGAATACTTAACTCACATGCTGTCGACCAAAATATGTGCAGTTGGCCCAGTGTAAGCTTGGGCTTAAAGAACAGTGATAGAGCAGCAGCAGTTACAATACAGCATTATGTAACTTTATTTCTCATAATACTTGCTTTTAAAACATGATAAGAACTTTTTTGACTATACTAACTCATGCGTATTTTGATAAGCATCGGACTAGTTATTAATAGGTAGGAAATGTAGGCCTGTACGCCACACTGAGCGGTTTACAGAGGCGCCCCTTAATATTGTATTACACCAATTAGCTCGTACTACTACGCTCTCATAGACGATGATCCAATCTAAATCTACGTTTATCCTCTTAACTCCTGCTCCATAATATGTTTATTACGGAGTTTTGCCTTTCGCAACGCAAATTAGATTACCGCACGCGTATAATAACAGGAATGACGGCTGTCAGGCTGATAACGCCGAGCTCGCTCCCCACAGGCCCCGACTCGATTATGGAAATCCGAAATTATGTAAAACATGTCACTCAACAAAGATGAGCACACTGTGATGGACTTGTCGCTAAATTCAATATCACATCTGTTGTGATATGGCATTCGTTACACCCTATAGCTTGTTGTGCGTAACTTTCAATTTTCCCATACTCTTATGTGAGAGAGAAGCAGGCGTTACTTTGCGGAAATCAAGGAATGTTTTTTAGGCTCATGATATATTAGCCCTTAACTGCAATCTTTCTTCTGCCGCCTTGGCTGAAAGTATCCGGCAGATAATTTAGAAGATGGTTGAAGATCTTCGTATCCGGCCAACGAGGCACTGACTGACAGACGGTTTTATGTGTAGGCAACGATTGAAATGGATCCGGCCAACTGATGCCGTAATGCCGATGCCGATGAGGCTGATGCCGTAATCATCGTAAAGGAGATGTCCCAAAATTGCCCCAGAGTCGTTTTAAGTTTGTATAGTGAAAAATACCAATAGACCTAACTATATAAATCTAATAAAATTACTTTATAATTATTATTTGGAAAGACAAAAATAGAAACCTACGAACTAGCGGGGTTTTTTAAATTTATTCTAAAAAGAAGTATTTTTATTTCCTGTTATTGTTTACTGCCATTTTATTTACAGTTATAGTCTGATTTTTATTTGACGTGACGTTTGATGACTTTTATTGTATGATGAAAATTTAAAATTATTTAGCTATGATCCGCAAAACAGTCAAATTTGTATGGTACAACAAGCAGCATGTGCTATGCCCTGTCAGCCTTCCTGCTGTTAAATAAGCAGGAAAAATAAGCAACCAAGCGGACCCCAAGCACCACCACCAAGTAACACCACACAAATCCACCACCGAAATAAACTCGACGATCGTTTCGCTCCGACACCGGAGCATCCTCAGGAGATGTAGACTCTACAATGCACAACTGCAAAGTCTTGCAGTTGTGCATTGTAGAGTCTACATCTCCTGAGGATGCTCCGATAACCATACTATCTAGAGTCAAGAATACTATTTATTATTAATTTACACAGTAAAACCAACCAAAGGTAAAAGTTTCATCGTGACGCATAAACTTTTTTTCTGGGGCAAACAATGTATTGGGGAAGGGCCATCTCCTTTTGCGTTCTAATGACATTAAAACACACCGGAAGTAGGCACCTTTCTAGGTAATTTTTTCCTCTTTGGTTTCGGTAAATGACGAAGTAAGATACACGCTAAACCTGTGTCTGTTCTTAGAACAACACATCGTCGCCGGTGACTGGTGAGTCAATATCCCTGAGGCAATAAAAATTCAGCGTCTGCTTTATTCTGAGCACACCTTGTTCATCTGTCTCTATGTGTGTGCGTATGTGTTAGTCGCTTCGCAACGCGTAAATATCTGAAGTATTGTTTGAAGTTCTAACAAGAGCTGGCTTAACACAAGTTTTAGTGATTCATGCACTTCAATTGTTTTTTTTTTAGTATCGACGCCGCAAGAACTATAGTTCGACTTTTAATTATCTGCAGTAATCTGACGTTTCCTAATGTCATTCCGTAAAATAATGTTGCCAACCATATTTCTATAGTGATGTGATACGTTCAATTCATTCAATTTGATGCACAAAAGTTTCGTTCAAAGTTACTCGTTCATTATCATCATAATTTTATTTATCTACTCTCATATCTTAAAATCCCGATTAAGAAATCAAAATGTGTCACATATTGGACTACTTTATTCACATAGATCTATAATATTTAAAAAAAAAATTAAAAAGTTCATTATAACACTACTTTGTTAGGAAATTATTGCAAAGTAATGTTATAAAATAATTTTTTCTACATTATAGTACAGGCACTGGGGTCTGGTATTTTTGAGCCATGGCGGGTGTTTAGTTTTGTTACTTACAATTATTATCCCGCTATCAAAGTTACCCTATTACTACTACTGCATTATACTTTATTTCATTATTGACAGGTCTGGTCGAGTCACGGTTCTGGTTTTTTCAGCTATGGCGGGAAATCGTATTGTTTTTGGGGCCTATTATTTAAATTTTTAATTTATTGTTTTTGTAACCCAAACATGACGTATTGTGATTTTTGTTGCGCGGAAAAATGTCTAGCAGTGATACTGAAGAGAATTTAACTCCACCTGACCACCGCCCAACAATCTTTTGCCAGCAAAATCAAGGAAAACTCACGACAAATATTGCCAAGATTTAATGGTTTGGATTTTAAGATATATGAGTTAAGAGTTTATATAAAGTAGTGTATGAAACTCTACATAATTAGGTTTTAAAACACTCGTGTAATACTATTAAAAACTCACCTGCGGCTCGTTTTTTAAACTAACACTCGTGTTTTAATAACCTCTATTATGCAACCGTTTCATAAACTACTATTATCTACTAAGTAAATCAATGGCTCCTACGTATAAAAGCCAAATTAACAATTTTGTCATCTTGGCTTTTTTGTGGCAAACGCATCCTATTGATACAATTAATAATTAGAGCTTTAATTGAAAAAAAAAGTAAGAAGTATAATGATTGCAGTCAAGGGCTAACTTGTAGTTGAATAAAAAAATAGATGATGATTATGAACATAATCTGATTTTTGATTATTTTTTTTCCATAATTTTTTTAAATTTTATAAATAAAACTAGCCTATGCCACCTAGAATAAGAAATACAATTCTAACGATACCTTATTCATCAAAATTGGTTCCGGCATATAGAAGTTATGGTACAACATACAAACATACATGAACCCTGAAAACAATATACTCCTTTTTTTCAGGCAGTCCTTTAAAAAGGTTCTTTATGTTTCTTTTAAATACCGATGACCGAGGTTACGCTGTTTCAGGCTACTGTTGACGCTGTTGACTACTTGGCGAATATTTGTCGCCATTTTTCTTCGTTTGTCATTCGACATTTTCATTTTCACTGTCCATTTTCATTTTTACGTTCTGAGTGTATGAATATTTCTATTTTGCCTACTGCGCGTTGTATTTGTTACCAATTGTTAAGTTTTTGTAATGTTGTTTGGTTTTCATTATCTATTTTTGTTAAATTTACCATTTCGTTTTGTTAAGCATAATAAAACAAAGAAATGAATGCTCAGCCAAGCACATCGCATGCTGAGGGTACATTTTTACCTCCTAATAAAAAAAACCGCGTAAGAATCTAAGTACCAATGAGAAACTTTGGATTAGAAACGTTTATAAATATGTGTTTGAAGTGAAATCATCGGAATCAAACATTGAAGTTCCAAAAACCAACTCGGCTCCACTCGCTCGTCTTCGTATCGCAGCAATTCAGTGCTGTGTTCGGGTATAGGATGGATAGGAATTTAAGGAACGCATTCGAATTTTCGTGAAATTAAAAATAACTAAAAATATACATGAATTCTGGCGTAACTAATATTAAAGATATATGTATTTATATATATACATATATATAGTTAAACTTTGTTTATAAAATATAATAATTACTTAAAATATAAACTTTAATTTAAATAAAATAATTGAATGATTCAAATCAATCACTTGTACCCCATCCCTATTTTAGTTTCATTAAAAAGTGACAACCCACGAAACTTCACTTTACTGCACACAATTAAAAGTCGAAGTATAGATATTAGATGAATAAAATTCAAGTGACTGACTATGATTTAGATACAGCTTTTTATCTTATCTTGTTTTTTTTTGGTTTTTTTTTTGGCATATTCTTTGAACAGACATATTAGCCTTATAATATATTGAAGAAACTGGAAAAACACAAGAAAAGTTATAGCATGATTACCTACTTGGTTGAGTCACTGAGTGTTAAATTAAAATAACGTACTTACAAAATATAGTGAAGCTTTTATTGTATAACTAGATGATGCCCACGGCTTCGCCCGTGTGGATTTAGGTTTTTAAAAATCCCGTGGGAACTTTTGATTTTCCAGAACAAAAAGTAGCTTATCTGTAGAAACCCGTCCCCAAAACGGAAAAATCCCGTGGGATCCCCACGATTTCGGAATACAATTCCTTACAGCATCAGGGTTGAGGAGTTGGTATGTACCTACTCGAGCTCATTCAACAATAAAGTCTTTAATTGGTACCCCCAATATCAATTTAAATAACCGAAAGTTTCTAAAACCCATTAGTTTTGGGGATTAGGTCTTAGGTCTCCTACAGCATCAGGATTGAGGAGTTGGAATCCAAATTTTTTATAGAACAGGGTCGCAATGTTTCTCTATCGATTAAAAAAAAAATTACGCAAATCGGTTCAGAAATCTCGGAGATATCGGTGTACATAGGTAGAAAAACACAACTCCTCCTTTTTGAATGTCGGTTAAAAAAGTAGCCTATGTTACTCCCTGGTTAATTCTCTCCTTGTATGTGAAGGTCCCGTCAAAATCGGTTCAGCCGTTCCAAAGATTAGCCCGTTCAAACAGACAGACAGACAGACAGACAGACAGACAGACAAAAATTTTAAAAACGTGTGATTCGGTTATGGTAGCGTTCAAATAACCATATGAGCTTAATATGAGGTAGTTATTTCGATATTACAGACATACACTTCAATTTTATTTATTAGTATAGATTTATATGATAATCTCGATAACTCGTTTGTCATAGCGCAACCACTTAGTGCCGGCACACTGACATATTTGAAATCAGAGCCTTGCTCTTTATCCTGTGAATCAGTTAATTCGGATTAAGTAACGTTACCTTTAGTGTAACTTCTTATATCATTAACATAAATAATCTTTACTCAGCTATATGACATTAATCTGTTTCAGTCTTACTTTGTAACAATGTAGTTATTAAGTAAAAGTGTCAAAATCCCTGTACACAAAAGGCAGCAAGCTTCTTACCTATCTCCGTCTATAAAGACAGCTTAGTTCACTGGAAGCAAGCGTTTTATTGTCTCGTCTGGCTCCTTCATTGTGAGTGCTTTAAGTGTTATGATGAAATTAACTACGTGTAAACTGTTTATGATTTAATCGCTTCGCAAGCGCTTTGAAGCGCTGCATTAACGTCGCTTTGGAGCGCGGAACGGTGCTCGTTTTACTTTTATACTATAACTAGTTAACTACCATTCCATTTATAGCTTTGATTATGTTACGCTTTACGGAAATTTCATTTCGTTCTCCTCTATTAACGTTTAAACTCAGGATTTGCCTCGATTATATTTGTTTACGTAATCAAATTGCAATAACGTCGTCAACACGCGTTGAATGCTTAGATGGAACGCAGTCCGTGTACTACACAAATAAAAAAAAAACATTTACCTAGTATCATAATTAGTTCTATCATAAAACGTAGGACTACTGAAAATGCAGAAACATTTGCATAAATAAATAATTTCTCAAGTAGGTAGATACCTTACCTTACCTTCATAACTAACTACCTAGGCCTTGTAGAATTATTTTGTTAAAGCAAAAAATTTTTGCTACATGTTCGAGAATTTTTAGACATTCCAAACAGACGCTATGCTGTTTGGAATCCCTAAAAAATCTTGAGCCTCATTTCGAATCATTAAAAATGTGGTAAGTTTTTCAATAGCATGTATTTAACCCTAGATTACTAAACTATCCTACGAGTGACGTTGTTACTAAACTTTCGTAAAAATTACGACGGAAATGAAATGGGAATAAATAAGAAAATCAAACACTTTAATTATTTTAAAATTAATGGTAACATTCTTTGGGTTTTATAAATCACGTAATAATGAAAAAAAAAATGAAAAAATATTTTAAACAGTTAGGACACATGTTCATGTTATGTGCCCTACGTATGGCTTTTTTACATTTCATGTAAAAGTTTGTTGTCATTTTTCTTGACTTGGATGGATAAAAGTTACATATTTCTCTTGATTTTGGTTCTTGAATTATTACTGCTTCAGGAACAGATTCAAAGTTTAAGATAATTTTTATTACTTAGCTCTTTTATTTCACGTCGCAAAGTTGTAATATTTATTCTCTCTTTCAGCTGAGGCTCCATAAGATCATCAGTCATTTCGAAAACAAATTCTCATCTGGATTGGTTTTTTTTTACTGTTTCTTTATGGGCTCTCTCAATATCTCTCGCTTTTATGCGCTTTCTTCATCATCTTCATGAGTATCCACCTCCAACAACAACCGGCTAATCTCATCGACTCAAAGTCATCGAGACATCTAAAACAAAGGACTGTAAGCAAAAGAATTAAATATAAGTGACATATAGTGGTGAATATATATATAAAACACAAAATGAACGATAATCAATATAAAATATTTATAAATAAGTGATAAAAACAAGTGCACTCACCTTTGCCGAAAAGTCACGTAAACACTAAACTTTCGTAAATTTTACGACACTCTTGCTATAAATCAACACACAAATGACACCTGACTACAATCACAGCACGAAGCACATGGACAGAACAAATTAGGAAGGTACTGTGAAGCGGGGGGCGCGGGAAAAACGCGAACATTGTTTTTTTTAGGAATCGTCATTTTGCCGTCGTAATTTTTACGATAGTTTAGTATTCTAGGGTTAAAAGTTTTTTTGTTTATTAAGTACTTATCTATCTACAAAACTAATTAAGCTCATTCTGTGCATAGCTCTTTCTACTTAAACAGTAGCGTTGTATGAGGAGCAATTTCTCATAAAATAGGGTCCTAGGGCCTAATGTTTTCGGACGAGAGTGACGAGACGTCCCTTGAGGGCCGAATGTCGAATGGCCGCGATATAATCTGTCGCTCCCCAAACATAGTAAGTACCTAATACCTACTTGGATACTCGGGAATGAGTATATACACTATACAGGGTTTTGGGTAAATTTGAAAATACCGACAGCCTCCAACAGGCAATTTTATATATAGTTCTGAAGAATGACTAAGTCTAAATATATAAAAGGAAACGGTGACTGACTGATTGACTGATCTAATAATCAACGCACAGCCTAAGCCACTGGACGGATCGGGCTGAAAAACATGCAGATAGCCATTATGACGTAGACATCCGCTAAGAAAGGGATTTTGAATATTCAACCAAGGGGTTAAATAGGGCTTGAATATTTCTATGAGATTTATATGAATTCACGCGAATGAAGTCGCGGGCATCAGCTAGTTATTATATAACATTCACCAAATAATTGTTTTTCAAAGTTTTTATTGTAATGTCTGATATAAGTATATTATTTTAGCTCTAAAAGTATTTTGTGTAATGCCTCAACCTACGACCCGATTGTTCAAATTACGCTGCGTAAAGTTTAGAACACTATGACTTTATCTGCGTGAATTTATTTTATTAAAAAACCCGTGGGAACTTTTTAATTTCTAAGAATATGGAGTTCTATATTTTATCTTATATTATCTATATTTTTCTATATTTTATCTTATATTATAATAATTTATCTTATATGCCAAACATCAAGTTTGGTTTAACACGATTGAGTCGTGAACAGATAACACCACCACCACCACCACTACAGCCTTTTAACGTCCCACAGCTGGGCACAGGCCTCCTCTCTCATAGGAGAGAGGGATTTAGAGCTTAGACCCACCACACTACTCCAATGCGGGTTGGCGGGCTTTAACGACTATTGTCACATGATAGTGATAATAACCGGGACCGACTGCTTAACGTGCTCTCCGAGGCACGGGAGTGAAACACCGCCAACTACCAACTCCGGGCTGGCATTGAAAATTTCTTGACAGAAAAACCCAATACCTAACAATTATTTGCCCGACCCGGGAATCGAACCCGGAACCTCATGATCTGCAGTCAAATACGCTAACCACTAGACCAACAGATAACACGACGACAGATGAACAGACAGACATACTTTGGCACCTATTGTACCTATTTCAGTATGGATTAATAGGTAATTAAAGGGGCGAGTACAAAAGATCCATTTAAGGGTCGAAGTGCTTTTAGTGGGCCCCGGAAGATAAGATAAGATGGATTAATATAGGTATTCGTATAAGTTGTCAAATCGACTGTGATTGTTTGTTAAATCCGCCATTTGATGTTATCAGCGCTCATAACATCAGCTCAATCGATATCTGTGTTATTACGCGTCGGCTCCGGAACGAGGCTAACATTTGTGACAATTTGCTCCCTCCCCGCTGCCTCCTCACTCCGCGCCGCTCCCCGCAGCTCCCCGCCGCTCCCCGGGGAGCAATCTCAATCGGCGGACAATAACGTGTTAAATTGTAATCGCCAATACGTTCAGGCTCGCCGCCGCTGCAATCCGGGGCATTACTGAACTTGGCGCTTTCATTAGCGAATACCAGGGGAGAAGGAATTCAGAGTGTAGCACTCGAAATGATATCACACGTTACAGAGTGACAATACACATACTTTGAACACGCTACGTGGCCGAGCGATGCGTCTTGTGCTTAGTATTTTCTGGGCCTACCCTTCATTGAGACGGTTCCTGGTAGGAAGCTGCGCGATGTGGGAGAGGCGGATTTAATTTTTACATCAACTTTCAACCCTTCCGCGCTGCGTCGCCACCTCAGAAAGCCCTCATACGCATTAGCGGTTGCGGTAGCGGTGCGGCTAGTCGCTTTTGTATTTTTATATGCAACCGCTACCGCAACCGCTAATGCGTACGAGCGCTTAGTGCGTACAAAATGAGCGGTTGCATATAAAAATATAAAAAGCGGCTAGCCGCACCGCTACCGCAACCGCTAATGCGTATGAGGGCTTATACGCATTAGCGGTCAGCCGCCCAGACGGTTCTTGCCGCCTGACGCGGTTGAAACAGGTTGTTGAACCGCGTCAGGCGGTTGGACCGCTTGAAGTCTGACAACAGCGTTCAGTCTATCATAAACGAAGAATTAGTAGATATTTTCCAAAAATATCTTCTAATTCTTTCCATTGTTTTCATTTTAGGTCTCTGTTTTTATAATCTGCTGCTTCACAATTCCATATTGCTTATTTTCTTTTTTGACAACACACCTGCGGCACGCCGCGAACTGAACCGCCTAGTGCGTATAGGCAACATGGCGGCCAGCCGCGAAGCGGGCCGCTGCCTCCCATCCAACCGCCGCGGTTGGAATTTCGTCGCGGTTTAGTGCGTACAAAATGAGCGGTTGCATATAAAAATACAAAAGCAACCGCTAATGCGTATGAGGGCTTATAATTGCCAACCTTCGTAAGGAGACAAGAGTATTTTTGCACAAAGTCAGACACAACGTAAGCCCTCATACGCATTAGCGGTTGCGGTAGCGGTGCGGCTAGCCGCTTTTTATATTTTTATATGCAACCGCTCATTTTGTACGCACTAAGCGCTCGTACGCATTAGCGGTTGCGGTAGCGGTTGCATATAAAAATATAACCGCACCGCTACCGCAACCGCTAATGCGTATGAGGGCTAATAGTCCATTTCGTCTCTAAAATGCAAGCTATCTCTGAGCCAAATGTCAAGTCGACGGTCAGCGGCTGAGTCGTGAAAAGGTAACACACTGAAAAAAATGATTTCAGTGCAGACAGACGGACAGACACTTTCGCATTTATTATAAGTGTGGATTGTTGGTACTGAAAATGATGCTCTCTACAGCCACGGGTATGTTAGAGGCGGCCCTGACCCCTGACCTCCATACGTGAGCCGCAGTCAGCGCTCAGAGGGCCGCGAGGAGGGGGGACTGCACACAATGTAAGCACGAATGTGACCTTCCGATTTAAAATCACTTGACACAGATATTTGATATTCATTTTTCAAACATCATACAATTTATTTTTAAAAATATTTATTTTATTCAATGATAGGCAGCTCGTCAAGCCCAATCAAAACAATAGTATCATCTACGATTGATTGGAAAATAATAAGTACCTACTGAAGGTTAATATAAAATGAAATTATTTGATTTTTAGTGACAATACATTGTGGTAAAAGTTATAAGCGAAAATAAATATGTATTAAAATTCTACTACTATAGGTACTATTTTAAGCTTATTATACAACTGAAGATTATATAAACGATAAAAAAGCTTGGATTTAACTCGTTCCAGCAATGCGCGAGACGGCATTTCAATCATGTACATTAATAATAATAATTGTTATAATGTTATTTTTAAAAAAGAGCAACCGCCGAGTTTCTTACAGGTTCTTCTCGGCTGGAACTGCATTCCGAACCTGTGGTAGACTCAATCGACGATTCAAAAGCACTTGTAAAAGTTTATTTGAATAAAAAACTTTTCTATTCTATTCTATTCTATTCTATTCTATTCTATTCTATTCTATTAAAATAGGTACCCGAAGAAGCAGTTAATTCATCGAAAACAAATTTTATTTTCGTAATCTACATACATGTATACCTACCTAGCCTAACCTACCTACTGAAACTGTAGCTTGATTTCAAACGAGATATTTTTGCGTATAGACCAGAGTCGATCCCTTTAAAAATAATAAAAAGTAAAGAAAAATCACAGTAGGATGAAACCCATTGAAAAGGGAGGAGAATATAATAAGAATTAAAGGAAAAATAATTTACGGGCGATCTGAGCTAGGGAAAAAAAATGGGGGGAGTTTTAAGGGTAAAAAACGGTTTATCTCGATTTCCGACAAAACTACAAGTCCTATGGAAAAAAGTCCAATAGCAAAGTTGTAGATAATAAAAAGATCAACAACTTTTTAATATAAACTTTTTTCACTTAACCTCAAAATGTATGTGAAAAACTCAAAAAACCATGTTTTTGGTTTTTTATTATTATCTTTTACAAAAACATTTTTTGTTTCTCGAAATTTGGAGAAAACTTACCTTTTTATATCCCAAATACACTGTAATTTATTTGATTTGAAATGTTTATTATTTCTCCTTATTTTGACTTAATATCGAAAAAGCACTCTAATTTTCAATCGAAAAATCATCCGTCAAAATGTCAGCTTTTTTCAAAAAATACGTGTGCTTTCTGTTCGTTGAAATCTCTAATTTCCGATGGTGTAAAAATATATATATGTTACTATAGTAAATCTTCTCAGAAAATGAAAAAAACCGGAATTCGAATTTTGTACTAAAATATCATTCAATTTTAATTTTTTAGGTTATATTACGTTAAGCATGTTATTTTTTAAAGAAAATATTACTATTTTTATTTTAGAGTTGCCACTTCATTATACTTATTGCATTAATAGACCAATGTCGATAATTTTTGAAACCAAGAAAAATCACAGTAGGATGAAACCCATTGGAAAAGGAGGAGAATATTTTAAAAATAAAAGGACAAATAATTTACGGGCAATCTGAGCTCGAGAAGGGGAAGGGGGGGAGTTTTGAGGGTAAAAAACGGTTTAACCCGATTTCCGGCAAAACTACAAGTCCTATGGAAAAAAATTAATTTAAAAAGTTATAGGTAATAAAAAGATCTACAACTTTTGTATTGTCACTTTTTTCACATAACCTTAAAATTTATGTGAAAAGTTCAAAAAACCAAGTTTTTGGTTTTTTATTTTTATCTTTTACAATAAATATTTTTTTTTTTACGGAATTCGGTGAAAACTTACCTTTTTATGTCCCAAATACACTGTAATTTATTTGATTTGAAATATTTAGTTTTCTCCTTATTTTGACTTAATATCGAAAAAGTAATATTATATTAGTAATAAAGTAATATTTTCTTTAAAAAATGACACGCTTAACGTAACATAACCTAAAAAATTAAAATTGAATGATATTTTAGTACAAGATTTAAAAAATTCGAACTCCGGTTTTTTTCATTTTCTGAGAAGATTTACTATTGCAATATACATATATATATTTTTACACCATCAAAAAGTAGAGATTTCAAAGAACAGAACGCACACCTACTTTTTGAAAAAAGCTGATATTTTGACGGATGAATTTTCGATTGAAAATTAGGGTGCTTTTTCGATATTGAGTCAAAAATAAGGAGAAAAACTAAATATTTCAAATCAAATAAATTACAGTGTATTGGGGACATAAAAAGGTAAGTTTTCACCAAATTCCGTGAAACAAAAATATTTATTGTAAAAGATAAAAATAAAAAACCAAAAACTTGGTTTTTTGAACTTTTCACATAAATTTTGAGGTTATGTGAAAAAAGTGTAAAAACAAAAGTTGTAGATCTTTTTATTACCTATAACTTTGCCAGTTAATTTTTTTCCCTAGGACTTGTAGTTTTGCCAGAAATCGAGATAAACCATTTTTTACCCTTAAAACTCCCCCCCTTTTTTTTCCCGAGCTCAGATCGCCCGTAAATTAGTTTTTCCTTTTATTTTTATAATATTCTCCTCCTTTTCCAATGGGTTTCATCCTACTGTGATTTTTCTTTTTTTCAAAAATTAACGACACTGGGCTAGTATGACAGGGGCAGCACACTAAAAAGAAGCTAACAATATCCTATTAATCGTTGAAGTTATAAACAAATAAAAATTTATGTTCGTTTGTTTTTGGAATATACATAATTAGCATAATATAAATTCTTTAAATACAGAAATTCTAAATTGAAAAACAAATTCTTGAGACACCTCGTACCTAATAGGTACACCAAATATTCAAAAGTTCTTGAGCGTATTCTTCAAAATGCGTAACGCCTGCATCTTCTCACCAACAGTATGCTTAGTCTCAGTTTGAACACCTCTAAAACATGACCAAATACTACGTATCGTAACATTGTAATATGTAACGCAAAATGAACCTAAAGATTGAATATGTAATGCAAAATGAACCTGAGTCAAGTTAAAGTTAATTATAGCTAAGTTAATTATATCTACATTCCCAAATTGAGCCTAACGGGAATCGAACCTGGGACCACTTCTAAGATTATAGAGCACACCACTGCGCTACAGAAGTCGTCATTTCTTTTCACAGCGGGGAACTCAGTACCTACAAAATATTTTAGACAAATACAATAATTTTTGTAGGTATCGATTTGGTTTACCTACAAAAAATTTATAAAATTGACTAATTGACAATTAATCCATTCTTTAGCTGGCAAAAAACAACAAAAAAATGTGAGTCAATTAAAGAGAACTTTTCACAACAGTTCAAAATTAATAGGCTGTTACTTAATATTCAATACAAAAAGAAATTTCAAAGACCTGAAGTGGCCCTTTACACGATATTTAATTAAAAAAATACTTTTTATTCTTAGAACTACAACGTCAAATTAACATAAAGTGCTTCGTCTGTATTTGAGATGAGGGTTTTCGATAAAATTCTATTCGACAACCTTTGACATTTCAATAGGAGCTCGGGCACAACAAACAGCTTTAGAAAGCTCTTTTTTTTCGAGCGCGTGACCTAAACTATAACACTAACTACTTACCTATCCCATAGAATCTTGAATATTAAGTCACATTATACTTAGTTAAA
Source organism: Melanargia galathea (assembly GCA_920104075.1). Taxonomy (NCBI): domain Eukaryota; kingdom Metazoa; phylum Arthropoda; class Insecta; order Lepidoptera; family Nymphalidae; genus Melanargia; species Melanargia galathea. The sequence continues at coordinate 19,977,083 of OV049874.1, read as the reverse complement.
ACGAAAATTATTACGGCCATTGAGGGTCTTTCATGAGATTTAATCAACAACAGTAATTCGGTTAGTTAAGTTAAATAAGTTAAGTTGGTACAAACTCTACAGAAGTCAAAACAAAAAATAGAACGTTTTGGTTTGTTGTAATTTTCTTGTATTGATGATCTATGAGAACAGATGTAGGTATGCTAGACATACCTACAACCTATTTTAGAATCATTCTAGTAGACCATTTAGTTATATTTATGTCGCCTGTAGAGAATGACAGCCTCTTAAGAATGCTCAGAGACTCAGGCTAAAGCGGGTAGAGAGAAGTAGGGCTATTCTCTAAAATACCATCGATATCGAATCTCGATATCGAAGCTCACTCAAGTGAGATAACTCGCTTCGAAAGCAAACTCACTTCACCTTGGTTTGATATTCTGTAAACATCTGCTACGCACTTGCGAAGTGAAGTGAGTTTGAGTGAGAAGACCTGTACTATCGAGTTTTACAGAGTACAAATTAGCAAACTCATCTCGAATTCACTCTCTATAATTTGAAAATGGCTTTACAGAATAGCCCTGCTGTCCTTGATATTCCTCTATTTGATCAAACGGAAATGAGGAGATCTCTAAAAGAACTTGAGCTCAACGGGTTACGACACTGAAGTGGTAACAGGCTGGACACATAGAGTAACCGATAGATGTTGGGGTCTTAAAATGCTTGAATGCAACCTCACACCGGAAAGCGCAGTGTTGGCAGACCCGACTAGGTAACAACGAAATCAGACAAGTCGCAGGGAAACGCTGGATATAAGCGACGACAGACTGCGGCGTATGCCTACCAAGAGTCCTAGGTCAAGAGTCAATCAGTTTGCGACGACTTTATTTATGATTTTATGTCAAATGTGTCTCTACTAAATAGATTTCTAAAATCGTAACACTTCGCTACGTTTGTAGTGTAGGAGCGTAGGTAACAAACTTAAAGCAATTTATTATCGCCGCTACAGTGCAGCTGCAATGTTATCCGGGCCGGGTAAGGCGGCGCATCCGGCTCGCGCCCGGCCCCGGCTCCGGGCGCATCCTTTAACGAGTTTACCCGGGTGGAGTTCTGTGGCGATATACATCGCACGCCCCACTTTGCCGTGTTCGATTGAATATTGCGCGTAAATACACGATTTAGTATTGTTGCACGTTTATATAGGTGCTTGCGCCATGTCGCGTGAATAGCAAAGTACCGATTTGGCGCGGCAGATTTGCGAGGCTTTGCTTTGTCTTAATGTACTTTTGCTTCGGCCTAGACTGGATGCATTGTCGCGTAAGCTAATGCCTCTCCAAAATGCGGTGCTTAGCGGTAACCCAGCTAGTATTGTAAGAGGTCATTAGTTTGGTAACGATCTCTGAAACTGACTCTAGATCACAGGAAAAGAGCAACTATCCAGTGTCAAAAATTCTGTCTGCCTGCGCTAAATGATTGTATTCTCTCTCGGGTCTACAAAACAATGTTGCTTCTCTAGGGCAGCTATGAAGTGGTCAAATGCTTCCGTTGACACGCCCGAGCCGTCATCGAATTTCAATGCTATAGTAGGTAAAAATCAATCCTTCAGCTGCTGAAAACATTGCTCAGGTAATAGTAGCCAATGGGCGTTCAGCTTAAGTGATAAACTAAAAGGGATCTAAACTTATATCCCTAATCTATTTACGAATAAGCAACAAAATATCCATCATATGACACATATTATGCGACGCCTTGAAGGTGCGTTTTCCAGTTATGATGCTTATCTATAATGAACAAGGAAAATGCTCGGGATATCTGAGAATGTGGTATTTTCATAAACGTTCTAATATAATATTTTGTTTATTTTATTTAAGTGTAACTTAAGCGTGTGAGGTACTTATGTCGTCGTTGTCAACCAATAGACGTCCACAACTGGACATAGGTCTCTTATGTCCAGCTAACTATTTCATGGATGCATTTAACGATTTCTAGATTTGCGCATATAATCCTTTTAGTAAGTAAGTAAAGAACAAATTAACACTTTTTTTTTTTGTAAAACTGCTCCACTGCTTCTTAAATCTGTCATTTATGGAAATTAACTTTTGAAAAAGTAGCATTATTTGATATCTCCATATCAAATTAGCGATTTGCGTACAGTTAACGTGGGTTGGGAAGTAGATATTATTATTACATTATGTAAGTTTCAACATTGTTTGATTACATAAAAATGTCACGTGATATTGATTAATTAGCTGATTGGCACAACAAAGTGATTATAGTTAATTATATCAGAATATCAGAATTATACCGTAATTATAATACACAATAATAAATACGCTACAATACTTTTGACATCGAATCTTATTGAATGGAAGATACGTAAATGTTGTTTATTGTTGAGTTTCCATATTTTATGCAAAGTTATTTATCAATTATTAAATTCGTATGAATAATTTGACAACTAAGAATTACAATTTTAGTCAACATAATGTTGAACATATCTAACCATGAAAATAGCAGCAAAGGGGGTCAAATAAATACCTAGGTTTTCCAAAATGTATAAAATATAATTAATCTAATAAAAGATCAATATCGCCAAAATCAATTGAGACTAAAGTGACACAAATCGGTGGCAAAAAGATGCGCGAGACATCAGACAAGCCAAGCAGTTTGCAACGTATTGCAATCCCGTGATTTATCGTAAACACATACACAGACATAAATGCCAAACAGAACACATACTCCACTATATTCGGATAAAAATAACTAAATATATCACGAACTTAAAATAGAACACCTTGCAAAACTTTCCTTGCTATCATTTATTCCCGTTAAACGTTTGAGGGTATGAACATAGGGAGGCTATTCTGACAAACAGCCAAACATTTCAAGCAATCGCCAATAAACAATCGATTAAACAATATTGGTTCTCACCGGGGCGCCGTGTTTCCCGGCTGAGCCGTTTGGTCGGCTCGTTTGTTTGGGATGTTAATCTTTCAAACGAATGTTATAATCTTTATGAATTGCCTAAGTATCGATACATGTATAGACAACAAATTTCAGAGGTGTAATTTAACAAGAAAAGTTTCATTAGCGTATCATGGATTCATCCCCAGGGATCCATAATTTATTTTCATGAAGATAAGACGCTAGTATCTGGATAATAAACTCCGACGCTATTTTCCCACTTCTGTCGGAAACGGACATATTATAAAGTTTAACCTTAGGTTAGTATAATTCTATTTGTAAAAATTAAAATAAGTAAAAACTACTAGAGTGTCATTCAGTGATATCTGTATAACCAAATAAAATTTTTGTTTCTTTCTTTCTTTTCAGTTCCAGGCATCGCAGCTTCAAGAAGCCGTGTCTAACTTGGAGAAGTCGGAGGTCTCGCGTTCTGTTTGTCTCTTTAAAACTGAGCTTCGGTCATTGACATTAACTTTTTCCACTCCACTATTATATTAATAAACTGGTATTAAATTCCCTACTTTCTCAAATTAATTTAAACTAAACGCAAAATATATAAATATGCATTTTACTGTATGAAAGCGCTGGGGTTTTAATTTTTAATAATGTTTCATGTTATTTCTCCGGAGCGGCCCTCCAGGTTGCTTACTAAGTAATGAATAGCAAAGCGCGCGCTAAAACTTTAGTCTCTCCACTAAATTACGCTCTCATTAGAGTGAAAGAACTTTAATATGGCAGAAACACATTTGCAACAATCCACACGATACCTGTTGAGTTGAACTTAGTCGTCTGTTTGTCTGTCTGCAGTCTGCTAGCCTTTAACGGCCCCACAGTGCATCCGATTTTGATGAAAGGTACAGAAGTAGCTTACATCCAGGGGAAGTATTTTTATCCCGGAAAAATAACATGTTCCGACCGGAAAACAAAAAAATTGAAATACATAATCCGTTTAACCAATTTAGACGAAATTCAGTACAAAATTTTCTACCCTGTAATTGACATAGGCAACTTTTACCCTGGAAAAGCAACTAGTTCCCACAGGATTTTAAAAAGTCTAAATCTAAGCAGTCGAAGTCGCGGGCATCATCTAGTAGAATGTATTATTCTATGCTTACCCAAGCGTTGGTTGTACCTTTGGTTTTGACAACTTCGCTGGCGCAGTTGTGAGTGGCTTAAGTGTCGAATTCGATTCCTGGCCAGGGCAATTTGGTAGTTTATAATTCGTATAAAGACTTGTCGGGTGTTCGCTATTACCTACTAGCTAACAGAAATTGATGATTGATGCATGTTGAACGCCCCTCGAAAATAAAAACAACATGCGATACCTATTATGTTATTCGTATGAAACCCTAGCGATTCATTGCGACAGTTGCTCGTGAAAAATATTTGTTTGCCCTTCAAAAACAGTTGCAAAAAGCTCCGCGGGTAAATAATAGATCAAAGGGCTAAGTGATTGATGGGAGGGGAGTGCTGCGGGTGGAAGGGGGTGTGGGGGGAGGGGTGCGCGGGGCGAATCGACCTTGCGAGATTAATCTCTGTCGGTCGCGCGATCTCGCGGCGAAGACTACTAACTATTACCAGCGTGTTTGTGGTTGACAATCGCCCTGGCGCAGTTGTGAGCGCTACGTTCTTATACATAAGTCCCGGGTTCGATTCCCAGCAGCGGCAATTTTAAAATATAATGATTGTCTCTGGTACATTCTGGTGGGAGACTTTGTCTGTAGCTAGTTACCCCCCTGCCGATGAAGAGTTGATGAAATAACACTGCATTATTCCGTGAGAAATCCTCTTGAATCTAGAATTTGAACATGATTGATATACAAACTATTCGATTCGACACGAAAATATTATATCCAATCATCTGGATTATTTTTAAAATAATCTGACTCCTAAATTATCCGTAAAGATAGGTTGTATCTATCGTTCGACTGTGTAATATCAAGTAATTTCTTTGTATAAAAAATAACGAAAAAATTTGTTAATAAGTAAGTAAATGAAATTCGTTTATTTATGTACTTTCTATGGAGCAAGGCATTAACATTATCACGAATAGCTGCGATAGTAAACAGACGAAATGTAATGACCTAGAATCTAGACTGTCTCCTTTGACAAAAGACTTTGTCGTGCCGAAAGGTGGCTCTGTCAAAGCGTTGTATACATCCAGTAAACTTCCGCTTGGACGACTGTTCAACAAAAGCTACGAGTAGGCGACTCGATCGATGCGACTTCAGTCGCTGAAACTGAACTGAGATTTTTTATTCGACTACAAGTTAGCCCTTGACTGCAATCTCACCTGATGGTAAGTGACGATGCAGTCTAAGATGGAAGCGGGCTAACTTGAAAGAGATATATACTTCCTGATCGGTTTCTACACAGCACCGTACCGGAACGCTGAATCGCTTGGCGGCACGTCTTTGCCGGTACTTAGCTACGGTCGAAGCCACCAGATAAGACAATTTAGAAATTTTAAAATCCCAAACTGCCCATGCCGGGAATCGAACCCAGGACCTCCCGTTTATGAGACCACATCGCTCACCACTGCGCCAGAGAGGTCGTCAAAACTTTACACAGGGTTTTTTGGTGCCTTCGGCGGACAAGCCGAGTCGTCGCTTCGACCTCGTGTGAACGCGGCACAAGCTATCTTCCCAACAGATAGGTTGTTTTGATGGCACACTTAACTGACGCGGGTCGCGGAGCGGGACAGCCTGCGACCTACTTTGATGACCGAATTACATATAACTACCTAGACTAGACTAGTTACAGGAAAAATGTCTAATAAATTGACTTCTTGATATATTTGCTATTTACCTACCACTCGTTATTAGCTATTTAATTCTTTCGTATGTTGTGATGTTTAATTAGATAAAATATTTGATTTTATGTTGGTACACTTAATACAAACAAAATCGATTCAATTTGTTTAGAAAGAGCATTACTTAGTGACCTTTTTCTTTGTACAAGCAGAAATCATTCTGAAATTAATTAAATAAAGAAAATAATAAAGCGAGCAATCTTTTCCACATTCAAATCGTCCCACCCATTTGAGCGCTACAGGGTAACAGACAGCACACACACACACACACATACACACACACAGACACGTCAAACTTATAACACTCCGTCGTTTTTGTCGGGGGTTAAGAACAACATCTTCAACAATATCATCAAACATGGACATATTCACGACCTAAAAATATCACTGCTTGTGCAGCATTGCGATTTGCGACGATGTACAGATCGCGCCGGCTTCAATTCGTTTTTGTGCATCCCGCAACATTCTCCGCGGTTCCCCTTTGATCTCGAATGTGTTGAGTGAAAGACAAACAGACATTCAAGTCAACAGATTTACGACTGAACTAAGAACAGTGAGATTTAAATCGGTTGCAGTATATGTACCGATTCTTGCAAATCGTTTTTCTTTTACTCGGTGTCGGTAGTTGTATATTTATAAGTAAACGACGTATGCCGTAAATAAGAAACAACGTTTTTAACGGCAAAATTAAATTTGTTTCTCAATTCAGTTTATATTTTTGTTACAGCAATATTCAGTGCCTCACGAGTTTGTACGGAACCCTCGGTACGCGAGTCCGACTCGCACTTGGCCATTTTTAGGATTCCGTACGCAAAGAGTAAACGGGACCTTATTACTAAGACTCCGCTGTGTACCTGTCTGTATGTCTGTCCATCCGTCTGTTACCAGGCTGTATCTCATGAACCGTAATATAGTTAGTTGTCACAGATTATGTATTTCTGTTGCCGCTATAACAACAATACTAAAGAACAGAATAAAGTAAATATTTAAGGGGGGCTCCCATATTATAACAAACATGATTTTTTTGCCGTTTTCGTGCGCGAATCCGACTCGCGCTTGGCCAGTTCTTTGGCAAGTGGCCGTTGCGCCTCCAATCTGCAAGTGTGCTCCGAAGCTCAAGCGTTCATAGCGTGTGGCTGATGACATTGACGCTGAGTAGGTACAACACGCTATATTTCAGAAACAATTAAATCAACTTTGGCCTAGCAATCTCAGAGAAATTAGTGAAGCAATCAAAAATATTAGTGACATATGGGAATATTTGTGATTGTAACTTCGTACATAACTAGGTGTGTTATACATTGAAATCTTGCTGAAAGTAAGTAGATTACGATTGTGGAAAAATCATCAAAATCGGTGCATTTGTTTTTGAAATAATCGCGAACATACATGTAAACATACCGATCGAATACTGAACCTTTTTGAAGTCGGTTAATATGAAGCACGGTTTCGTCTATAAGTTCCATTAAACAGAACCGTATTAAAGCGCAACATTTCTCATGAATACATGAAAAATGCATTGCATCGCGCGCTGTTTCCTGCAAAAAACGTGAAAAATAAACTGGAAACAAATGCCCGCGCGATGTGTTAGAAAAACTTGTCTTGTGTACCATTTGCATTTTAATACACTTTTATTCCACTATAGCTGTATGCTGTAGAGCGCCTACCTACACAATATATTATATCCCTAGTGTATACATTTTGTACATGTAATACACAGTGTTGCACTTTGGAATTGTGTGAAGCAGAACATTCTTGCATACACGTTTTTCTACGTCAATTTGTGTAATATTATGTATTATTTTATATTAACGACTATTCCCCAAAGAAAAAAAATACGATACTACTTACTTATATACTTCGTGACCGTTAGCTATGTTACTCAGATTAATTTTACTTTATGACTGCCGCTCCGAAACACTGTCGTTAAGTCACCATATTTTATCGACTCCATGGTGGGGCACCACGTCACCACCCCGACCAATCGCTCGGACCTCGTGCGGTAGTGCCAACCGCGCAATGTTGCCATCATCATCATCATCATCATCAGCCTGTGGACGTCCACTGTTGGACATAGGCCTTCCCCAAAGAACGCCACCACACCCGGTCCTCAGCTTTCCTCATCCAGCCACTTCCCGCCAGCCTCTTTATATCGTCGGTCCATCGTGCTGGAGGGCGTCCCACACTACGTTTGCTTAAACGCGGTCTCCACTCAAGGACTTTCCGGCTCCAACGGCCATCGTCTCTACGACAGGCATGACCTGCCCACTGCCACTTCAGCTTGCTAATAGTTTGGGCTATGTCAGTGACCCTGGTTCTCCTGCGGATCTCCTCATTTCGGATCTTATCCCTCAGGGAAACTCCTAACATAGCCCTCTCCATAGCTCGCTGAGCGACTTTGAATTTGTGAACAAGGCCATTTGTCAGCGTCCACGTTTCAGCACCATAGGTGAGGACGGGAAGAACACACTGGTTAAAGACTTTTGTCTTCAGGCACTGAGGAATTGACGATGAGAAGACTTGACTCAATTTCCTAAAAGCCGCCCAACCTAGCCAAAAGGCAAGACAGACTGGGAGATTATATTATTCTTCTGTCTTCTGTATAACCTGCCTTAAGGTGTGTATGTGGTCCACGGTACTGTAGCCTTTTCGGAACCCAGCCTGCTCTGGAGGTTGGAATTCATCAAGTCTTCGGGCGAGACGATTTGTGAGAACCCTCGAAAACAACTTATATACATGGCTCAAGAGTGAGATGGGCTGGTAGTTCTTTAATAGCTCCTTATCTCCTTTTTTAAAGAAAAGGGTTACTACACTCTTGCTCCATGCTTTCGGCGTTATTCCGTTCATGATGACGTCATTAAACAGTTCCTTAAGCTCTGTCAGTACAGGAATACCTCCCGCACGTAGGAGTTCTGATGTAATGCCGTCATCACCCGGCGCCTTGTTGCTACTGAGTTGTTTGAGGGCTATTCGCATCTCGCCAATGTCAATTTCTGGAATATCCTCGGTGTAGTGGCGAGTCAAGGTCGCACGTTTGTCGTTCGCACTCTGAACTGCTTTAGGAGTCTGAGAAGAGTACAGCTGTTCATAAAATCGTTCGATCTCCTTCAGCAGCTCTGGTGTTGAAGTGACAGTCTTTCCGTCGGGAGTCCTCAGCTTTGTCAAGTGGCTCCTCTCAAGTCGTTCGGTAATTTTGAAACCTACACCTTTGATCCTCGGTTTCGTTCGATTGCATTTTGAATATTGCGATTGTTGTAGCGCCGGAGGTCAAATCGTATTCGTTTCTTAACACGCTTGTTTAGAGTATGCCACTCAGGCGACGCCGATGGGGTCTCCCGTCTCTTCTCCATTAATTCCAAGGTATCTTTGGAGATCTTAGATACCATTTTTTGCTCATGACGACACATGGCACAATGTTGCCAACATTTATTATAGTTAAGAAAATTGTAATATGTCGCCAGGACGGACCAGAGACGACATCAGAAGGCTATCATTATTAGCTAACCATTATCCATTATGAGGGTAGATCGAAATACTTTGCTGTTGGCGTTACATGGGTATGGCTGATAGAGGGGGGGGACACTTGACTCTAATAAAAATTTGCAATTTAAAACATCATATTTTACAAACGAATCTAGAAATCGAAAAATGATGTTCCCACACCTACAATATTTTTAAAAGACCTATTCAACGATACCTCACACTATGGGGTAGACGAGAAAAAAAATATTCATCCCCACTTTACATGTAGGGGAGCTACCCTAAAAAAAATATTTATCAAAATTTTATTTTACCACTTTGTTGCCGTGATTAATATTTATACTCATGCCAAATTACGGATTTCTAGCACTAATAGTCTCTGAGATTAACCGAGGACGGCAGACGGACAGACGGACAGACGGACGGACATGGCGAAACTATAAGGGTTCCTTGTTTACTACGGAACCCTAAAAATGATCAAGTATATTAAGCAAGATGGAAAAAATATAACACAGTGGCATGACGAGGAGCATTAGAAGAAATCCACACTGTTTACACACCGCGCGGTGACAGCCATCCCCGGCGGAAGCGTCGTGTGTGCGCACACATTAGCGTCGCCTATTAATATATCAGAGTGACAAACTGTTTACACTAACCCGTGGCCGCTCGCCGCCCGCCGCGCCGCCCGCGCGCCGCGCTGCAGGACGGGGCTTGTCGTCACAAATCACTAGTTTTCATCATAATGCATAGATGCGCCCCGGCTTCGCTCGAAATCGTTTCGTGGGGGCGTACTTACGTTACAGAGAAAATCGTTGTAGATTTTTAATCTAGTTTAGGTTGAATACTATTGGCAACAACTACTTGGTCGCTAACTATGGACCTCATAAAAAAACTAACAATGTTGTCCTACGTCATCGACAAAAGCAAGGACGCGACGCGAAAATATTAAATAGTAGCTGACCCTTCATGTAGTCTAAGTTGTCGCGTAGATAATTACGTCATTTTCTATGGAGTCGTGTTGCGTCGTGTCGCATCGCATTGCGTCACATCGCGTTTGTCGTTCACCTAGGACGAAGGGTAAGAGTCACTCTATGGGCGATTCGGAGTTTCTCTACGCGATCAAAACGGGTTGCAAAGCTGAAGTGGCAATGGGCGGGCACATTGTTTGAGGAACCGATAGATGTTAAGGTCCTGAGGCACACAGAGAGAGCTACATGTAGAGTTTCTCTACGCGATCAAATCAAAAGGAGATCCGTATAAGAATCAGTCATTAAAGTGGCAATAAACGGGGCATAAATAGTACTGGAAAAAACATGCCACCGAGAGATATGCCTAATATAGCATTCCGTTACGATGCCGCGTAGAAAATGATTAGGACTAATGAGACCTAATGGTTTCATGCCATATATCCCTAATCACCCATATCCCTAATCGGTTTCTACGAGACATTTTAAGCGGTCTAACCTGGAACGAATTTTGCCGTACCCGTTCCAAGTTAGCACACTTTCCACACTTATACTGCATCGTAACTCGCCTGAGTCACACAACTCACCCACAAGAGCTATCACTCTGACTGCAATCTCACCTGGTGACAAGAGGTGAGATAGTAAAAAAAAATGTGCTATTGAAATCGTTTTATGTTCATAACATTTAGGGGCACTTTGTAAAATAAAATGAGCATGAAAAACTCTGGAAACCCTCAAGACAGCCTCATAATATATTTCCGTTGTTTTATTATATTCCTTGTCCCTTGTAATCCCGCATCGAAGGCCCTCTCTGAAATATTAGTGTGCAAACACGCCGGACGCTCATCCCTCCGAGCTACGTAAAGCCCGAAACAAACAGACCGCGTGTCGGTAAGCAACACATATTACACTCAAAATTAAAATAAAAAAATCAAAATGGACAGTCGAGGGACTGTTGGAAAAAACTATGCTTCTTTACCATTGATATGCCACCACCATCACGCCACTGGAGCCTTTTACGTCTCACTGCTGGGCACAGGCTTACTCTCTCATAGGAGGTAGGAATTTAGAGCTTAGACCCGCCAAGCCGCTCCAATGCGGGTTGTCCGCTTTGACCGGTTCATTGATATGCATTGGCCATTAATTGCAAATAATAATAAAAAGATTGAATAAAAAAAAAACTATTATAATAATGAAAAAAGAATAAATTATGACGAAGAAAAAATGTCACATTGTCTCGCCTCACCTCAGCCCAATTCACACGCCCATCCTCTCGCCCTCCCTCACTCGCCCTACCTGCAGCGCTAGAAATCGTACGGTGGGGCATTCTTACGTTGTGATTTTTCCAAGTTAGATGCAGCCACCAGGCCTGACGTAAGAAGCATAGCTTCAATAAAAAAGGCGTAAGATGTCGTGGCACACCCGAAAGAAGTGAAGCTGTACTCTGTTTCACTTATTCATATAGGCAATAATATGCGCTGCCCAGCCAATAGGTAGGGACCTATTTTGTCATTGAGAAATTGTAACTCCTGCAACTGCATACTCGTATCTTTTCTTTGTAAGAGGCCGCCACCGTAGCGCTTGTCGTGTGTTTCAGGCTTAAATAAGAGTCCATTTGTAGGTTTGTTTTGTCGCGCAATGTGCTACAAAGCGGCTTACGCCTGAATAATGTTTAGGATGCTGGTTGTGTCTTTTGTGAGCCCCACGCGCTCGGTATTTTCACACAATTGTTTACGCATATTCAGACAAAGTGTACATACTGGTCTTCCGAAGAATAAAGATAAGATTGCGTTAAATATTAATAACTAATGAAGTCAAGTTTAAACATCTATATAGGTACAAATAAATAAAGTTGAAGTGTATTTTTCATTTTGAAGTTTGGAACGATAGCAGAACAGAAACATACTATATTTGTACAACATAATATTATGTTTGTACGAGTTAATAGATTTTGATGGAACTTGGAGTGTACAAGGAATTAGCTAGGCTACTTTTTATTCCGGGAATACACAACTGATACACAATTCTAGATAGGAGTAGGTATATTGCCTTTTGGAGATACTTTTATCACGGAGAAACAACAAGTTCCCACGGGGTTTTAAAATACCTAAATCTACGCGGAAGAAATCGTAGGCATCAGCCAGTTCACAATGAATGAGCACATTTTGTAATGTTGACAGTGTTTACACAGCCGAATTCCAGATCTCAACAATACTCGAAGGGGCCAAAATATAAAATATTCCGAATTGCGAATAAATTGGGGCGATTTACAATTTCCCGTACCCACTTGGCCTCGTCACATTGTCTTTTGGAATATAAATGCCGTGCTCGCTTTCCATTATAATTCTGTTGAAATATGTAATTCCATGAAATTTCTTATTGTGTTTACTTATATTATTTTGAGGCCTATCATTTTTCATATCATTTTATTCAGTCAAAGACTGCAGATTAATTCACCGTAAGCTTGACGATGACGCCTTATTGTATTTCTTTTGCATTGCAATGTAATATCGTAGAATTTTTCAGATTTTTCTTTAAAGTAGTTCAGAGAACTCACGAAACTATTACTTTAGCACTCATTCATAGTAAGCGGTAGTTTTCCCATAATTATTTCAAAAAATTATGATAGGAATTTCTATTCATCGACTTGACTTGTCATGTTTGATAACTTTAATACCTAATAATAGTTTAAATTTAAATTTTATTTCGAAATAACTCTCTCGATCTCTATTCGAATAAACTCCACTGTAACACACAAGACGGACTAGACGAAACTACAAGGGTTTCTTGTTTTACTACGGAACCCTAAAGCACGTGAAACTGGAGACCTAGCAATAAGCGACAATCCCATTACGTAAGTGCGACGAGGTGGAAAACTCGATAGTTCGATAGCAACATTTCACAGTGCAGCCGCAGACAATCCGCCGTGTACAGAAATATCTCCAGAGTCACAGCGCAAACTAGACGAAACTATAAGGGTTTCATTTTTACTACGGAACCCTAAAGCACGTGAAACTGGAGACCTAGCAATAAGCGACAATCCCATTACGTAAGTGCGACGAGGTGGAAAACTCGATAGTTCGATAGCAACATTTCACAGTGCAGCCGCAGACAATCCGCCGCGTGGAAAAATACGAGTAGGTATCTCCGATGTCGCAGCGCGGAGCTCGCCGGCGCGGTCGGGTCGTGAGGTAACTCGTAATATTTCGATTAAACGAAATGTCCGGGTCTCGGTGTTATGTGCCGTTTGATGTCCAAACTGTTTAGAGCTATTGCAGAATGTAGAGCCGGTTACTCTGAACAAAAAGAATTAAAGACGTAATGGGACAACTTTTTTTTGGGTTAAAAATGTATTTTGTTTAGTGTTTTAAAAACTATCATGAATGATATCAATAATTATAGCTATACCCTGATTTCTAATTCCGTGGATTTCATACGTTTCGTAATGTTACCAGAGATAAAACAATTCCCACAAAAAAGATAAAAAAGATCTTGAATTTACATAGTTGTATTGTACTAGTCAAACCCTTTAATAAGCTTAATACCCATATTGAGGGGATTGTGAAAAAATACGTTATCCGCCATTTTGTGGTGGCGGCCATGTTGGACCGATTTTCATCAAGCATAGCAAACAACACTCCCGACAAATTCACCTTTCAAACAAAAAAAAAAACCGCATTCAAATCGATTCACCCGTTTGAGCGCTACGGAGGAACAGACACACACAGACACGTGAAACTTATAACACACCGCCTCACCATCCGACGGTTCCTGGTGGTCTTCTTTGCCGCACCACCGATGTATTCTAGGCACTCCACATGAGTCCAGCTGTTGTCTTATGTAGTATTCACGTTTTTATTAAAATAGCAAAAGACATTACTCTTGACTAGTAGCCGTAGGTTCAAGTAAAGCGTGCGTTTATTGGTGGCACGACAGCACATAGGTACACGGCAGAACTAATATTTATTCAGCGGTAATGATCAATGCAACGCACGCAGTTACGCAAATAAGCCGCGTGCAATTACACGCGTGACGTCACAGGCAACTTGCACGTGACGTCACGGCTCGTAGTGTACAGTAAACAAGATTTATGTACATTGCTGTAAATTAGTGCAATAAATAGGTACCCACTTACTATTAGGTACTCACCGTTCATAATCTCATTAATATTATTGTGTGTGTGTGTGTTTGTTTGTTTATGTGTGTGTGTGCGCGCGCGTTTGTGTTTGTGTGTTTGTTACTCTTTAACGCCGCAACTACTGAATCAATTTGGCTGAAATTTTGAATAAAGATACCCTGAGATGCCCTGACTTAATATAAATATAGCCTACTTTTAATCCTGGAAAAATCCACAGTTCCCACGTGATTTTGAAAAAACCGAAATATGGTATATATTTCGGTATACAGCTATAAATATATTACTATAGCAAATTTCCTTGAAAGTAGGTATAAACGTTGGAAAAGGGAGCGGGAACGGGAACCGGAAATCCACGATTCCCTCGGGATTTGAAAAAAACTGAAATTCATGCGAGCGAAGCCGCGGGCAGAAGCTAGTAATATCTATAAATAAATATGTACCTACTTAACTTGTATTATCTTGGATAATTCATTTTTGCTGTTCTCAAATCAATGAACCATGGAGTTCAAACTGCCTCGTTGGTCTAGTAGCTAGCTCACTTGACTGTGGATCACGAGGTCCTTGATTCGAGTCCCAGGTCGAACCGATAAAAAGTTACTTACTCAAAATCAGCCTAGAGTAGGCAAGTGGGCGGTGTTACCTCCATGCCCCGGAGAACACGTAAAGTTGACGGTTTTACACCTAATCTCTCTCCAGTGCTTAGTCTAAGATCGGAGCACTCGAAAACGAACTCGAAAACTATTGATCGATTTCTGAGTAAAATAGACCTAAAATGGCTTTTATTAAGGTTTGAGTTCGCCAATACATTCAGCATTCGAACACAACGAGCGCCCCAAGCAGAAATGTTGTAAAATACATATTCGAACTATGGAATTACGACTTTAAAATACGAGTATTTGAGTTCATTTTGCTCTGAATTCACTTGTGATTCGATCAATAGTTTTCGAGTTCGTTTTCGAGTGCTCCGATCTTAGACTAAGCACACAGTTGAGTCGGATTGTCGTCCCACTCCCACTGGACTATTTTAATAAGAAACAGACTAACAGTTCCAACCTGAACCAATTTAGAAAAGAGCTCTTTTTTGCTAGAAATATACTTAAAGAATTAAATTAAATTTTTGTAAGCTACTTTTGCGCTACAAAAGAGGAAATTGTACACTTCCCTCGCTTAACGGCTTTGTAATTGTAGTAGAAATAGACCGTTCCCGAGAATGCAACGCGAGCCAGAATGGGAACGCTGGAAACACCTTTTATCGGGAATACGATAAAATGGAAGTCGCTCAACTTTGTAGTTTTGTGCAAAAGCCCTACAGTAAATAACATGAGCCGAACAAAAATTAATATTCGCATAAAACATTTAGCGCCGTTCATATTCCATTACTTACAAAATAAACTTTAATAATTTTTTTCAAAGAAAAATGAACCGACTTCAAACGATTCGAACTAAAAAGTTTAAAATAATTTTTTATTCATTTAGATTGACGATTAAACTACCTAACTCAAATAATATATAATTTTTTGAAGTCGGCGCCAAATGTCTCATTACTTTTCAAGTCGAAAATATGCTCCCCGCGTCCCGGACAGCCTCACCATCCGCGACTATTATGGTTCACCGCGCTCGCATTTAAAAGTGAATAGTTACTCTGATTTTACTAAGACGAATTGAATGTGGTTTGGCGCCGACTCCAAAAAATTATATATTATTTGAGTTAGGTAGTTTAATCGTCAATCTAAATGAATAAAAAATTATTTTAAACTTTTTAGTTCGAATCGTTTGAAGTCGGTTCATTTTTCTTTGAAAAAAATTATTTTATGCTTTTTAGTGATTTGTTTTCATTATATTACTTAATAATAATATAAATGAGAACTATGTTAAATAGATTATGACCTATATATTATTAATTATTATTAAATATCCTGTGACATATATACATTTTATGTGTCATACTAAGTATAGGTGAATGGTTTTATAATGTTCTAACCCAACCTAACCTACCTTCCGATCTATACAAGATTAGTTTGTATGCGTACTAAGGTAAAGTCCCCTTATTCCGTGGTATTTTCATAAAAACTCGAAAGAACGTCAAAAATTAAGCATTTACTACACCTTTCTGAAGAACTGGCTATTTTTATCAGAAGCGTTATTTATTTAACTCTTGAAATATCCTAAAAGGACAACAATTACAACTTGATTTAAATGTAAAATTAAATTAAATATGAAGAAAGTCCGAATGCTCCAATTCCGAGGTAAAAATCCTAATTCCGTGGCAAATGGCTCCTAATTCCGAGGGTACAAAATACAAAGGGAAACGAGTAGAATGAATTCTACATGGTGTTCAAAAATGAACTGTATTTATTAATAGATTTCAAAATCAATTCGATACGTATGTAATTGTTTAATTATGTTTGTGTGTAAAATACTAATATATGTATATTATTAATATATATATATAGCTGCTCGTGCTGATTCATTCACTCACTGACTGACTGATTGATCACCTCTCCTGTAAAATTTTGTATGAAAATTTTTTTTTTCACTAATGGTTTCGTATAGAAGACAAAAATTCATTCAGAACAAAAATATGGAGAGAGCTGATGATTGAGGATTTCGGAGACGGGTGAGCAGCACGCTTAAGGTATTGAAGATAGGTGGGGGGTGCTCGAACAAATGTCACTCAAAACGTCATCCAATTGGCCGTTAGCTGAAAAAAAATTCAAAATGGCGAAAAAAAGATGGCCGCCATACAAATTTTATCGGTCTCCATCTCCGAGGGTATAAAAGATGGAAGAGTGGTTTTTTCACAAAAGATGATCAGGATCCGATGGTTTATTGGATAAATAGAAAAAAAAATCAAAATGGCGGAATTAATTTTTCCATAGAAAATGTATGGCGAATATTGAGAGAGAGAAGTTGTGAACAATGCAGGCCTTTGATGCGGTTCTTTGGAGAACTCTCAAAGAAAAATATGGAAAGACATGATGATTGAGGGTTTGGAAGACGGTTGAGTAGCCCGGGCAGGGTATTGTAGATAGGTGGGAGGTGCTCAAACAAAAGTAACTCAAAACCTCATCCCATTGGCACTGAGCTGAAGAAAAACCCAAAATGGTGGATACAAGATGGCGGCCATACAAATTTCGTCGGTGATTATCTCACTAAGTATAAAAGATGGAAGAGTGGTTTTTTTTAGCAAAAGATGATCAAAACTTAATAGCAGTCAAATAGTGGCCTTGAAGTCGCGTGGCCTTTACTTCCTTTGACAGTACTCCTTAAATCCGGCAATTTGCTTTACTACCGGGAGGGCGATCAAAAATCCCAGGGTGGTGTCGGGTTTCTCGTCCACAGGTCCCTCGTTAACAACATTGTGCAAGTCGAGAGTGTGTCGAGCAGCGTAGCGTACCTTATACTCAGAATAACCAAACGGTATTCGCTGAAGGTCATACAGGTCTACCCACCGACATCGACACATACCGACGAGGAAGTAGAGGTCATGTATGAGGACATATCAAAAGCCATGCATGCCTCTAATACCTACTACAGTGTTGTGATGGGGGATTTCAACGCAAGGCTGGGTAAGCGAAGCGGTGTAGAGTTGAAAGTGGGACAATTTGGCTATGGGCGACGGAACCATAGGGGCCAAATGTTGGCCGACTTCATGGAGAAAGAGGGCCTCTTTATGATGAACTCTTTCTTCGAAAAGCGGCCACACAGGAAGTGGACCTGGATGAGCCCCGACGGTTCTACGAGAAATGAGATCGACTTCATCATGTCTACCAAGCGGCATGTATTCAATGATGTCTCTGTGATCAATAGGGTAAAAACCGGCAGCGATCACCGTATGGTACGAGGCACATTGAATCTGAACATAAAGCTCGAAAGGGCCAGACTGATGAAGTCAACGCTCCGACCTTCTCGCGCCCATATCCAGAACCCCGAGAGCTTCCAACTCGAATTGCAAAACCGATTCGCTTGCTTGGCAGATTGCGATTCTGTGGACGAACTGAACAACAGGCTGGTGGAAACTGTCCATGCGGTCGGGTCTAGGTTCTTTAAGACCCACCGTAGAAGTAGAACCAAAAAATTCTCAGACCATACTATACAATGATTATAAAATTATTTTGCTATAATCCGCTAACAGTTTTTACACAATCTTGTAGGCACAACACCACACAATCTTGTAGGCACAACACCACACAAATTCACCACAAAACAAACTCGACGATCGTTTCGCTCCGACACCGGAGCATCTTCAGGAGATGTCGACTTCACAACGGACGATTGCAAAGTGAGTTCGTGTCGAATGAGCGGTCTTATATATACTATCCCCGCTTAGTCATCTACGCTTAGTGTTAGCGGATTATAGCAAAATAATTTTATAATCATTGTATATCATGGAATTCCGCAAAGTAACGCCTGCTTCCATTCAACATCAGACCATACTCTCAATCTCATGGAACAGAGACATGAAATGAGACTGCAGTCTTCAGGAGACGCCCTTGCTTATCGGCGGATTAATAGACAGATCTCTAAATCACAGAAACGCGATCTGCGATACTTTAACACCGAGCGTATCAAAGAAACCATTGAGCGGAACAAAGGCTCAAAGGTGTTCGCGAGAGATCTGTCTATCGGTCAAAGCCAGCTGACGCGACTGAAGACTGACAGCGGTAGTCTCATTTCGTCTAAACCTGAGATTTTGAGAGAGGTTGAGAAGTTCTACGGGCAACTGTACACGTCAACACAGAAGCCTGTTGAAGATTTGGCTAAAGATCCCAGAGCCAAATTGACCCGACACTATACCGAAGATATCCCGGACGTCAGCCTATACGAGATTAGTATGGCTCTCAAACAACTTAAGGACAACAAGGCGCTAGGTGATGATGAAATCACAGCGGAACTCCTGAAAGCAGGTGGAAAACCGGTCCTTAAAGTCTTTCAGCGACTGTTCAATTCCGTCATCGACCAGGGCATAACGCCAGAGGCATGGCACAAAGGCGTGGTGGTTCTTTTCTTCAAAAAGGGCGATAATACCCTGCTGAAGAATTATAGACCCATCTCGCTGCTGAGCCATATCTATAAGTTGTTCTCGAGAGTCATTACGAATCGTCTCGCTCGTAGGTTCGACGACTTCCAGCCTCCCGAACAGGCCGGGTTCCGAAAAGGCTTCAGCACCATAGACCACATCCATACGCTGCGGCAGGTTATACAGAAGACCGAAGAGTATAACCGGCCACTTTGCTTAGCGTTTGTGGACTATGAGAAAGCCTTTGATTCGGTGGAAACTTGGGCTGTATTGAGATCACTGCAGAGATGCCGGATCGACTATCGGTACATCCAAGCGCTGAAGTGTTTGTACGAAAACGCCACTATGTCAGTCCGTATATAGGACCAGAATACGAGGCCAATCCAATTACAGCGAGGAGTGCGTCAGGGAGATGTTATCTCCCCGAAGCTATTTACCGCTGCATTGGAAGACGTCTTTAAGCTTCTGGACTGGAACGGACTTGGCATCAACATAAACGGCAAGTACATCACTCGCCTACGGTTTGCCGATGATATAGTCGTGATGGCAGAGACTCTGGGAGACCTCAATACAATGCTCAACGATCTCAGCAGAGTTTCTCAACAGGTGGGCCTAAAAATGAACATGAGTAAGACGAAGATCATGTCTAACGCTCATGTTCCGCTCCACCCGGTAATCGTTGAGAACTCTGCACTCGAAATTGTAGACGAGTACATATACCTAGGACACACGGTCCAGCTAGGTAGGTCCAATTTTGAGAAAGAGATCAACCGCCGAATCCAACTCGGCTGGGCAGCGTTCGGGAAACTTCGAGATGTCTTTTCGTCCAATTTCCCTCAGTGTCTGAAGACGAAAGTCTTCAAACAGTGCGTGTTGCCAGTGATGACTTATGGATCTGAGACATGGTCGCTGACAATGGGCCTCATAAGAAGGCTCAGGGTCACTCAGCGGGCGATGGAGAGAGCTATGCTCGGAGTATCCCTGCGGGATCAAATTAGAAATGAGGAGATCCGCAGGAGAACCAGAGTTACCGACATAGCTCATCGAGTCGCAAAGCTGAAGTGGCAATGGGCGGGGCACATTGCTCGAAGAACCGATGGACGTTGGGGTCCCAAGGTGCTTGAATGGCGACCTCGCACCAGTAAACGAAGCGCAGGTAGACCCCCCACTCGTTGGACAGACGATCTCAAGCGAGTCGCTGGCAGCCGCTGGAATCAGGCGGCACAAGATCGTGTGCTGTGGCGATCCTTGCAAGAGACCTATGTCCAGCAGTGGACGTCCATTGGTTGAAACTAACGAACGAACGAATTTGTAAGGATGAGATTTCTTAAAAAAAAAACTAATTTTACATTTGTACAATCGTTTTTTTTAGCTCAGGATGATGTTTCGAGTGATATTTGTTTGAGGACCACTCACCAATCTTCAATAGGTGCACTGGCCGTGCTCCTCATCCGTCTCCTAAATCCTCAATCATCAGCTGTCTCAATATTTTTCCTTCGCATGATTTTTGTCTTCTATACGAAACCATCAATGAAAAAAACAATTTGTACGGAAAAATAAATTCTGACATCTTGAGTTATTTTCTATCCATTTAGTAGATCTTTAGGTCTTGATCATATTTTGCCCAGAAAATACTCTTCCATCTTTTATACTTAGTGAGACATCAACGAAATTAGTATAGCCGCCATTTTGAATTTGCCATTTTGGGGTTTTTTTCAGTTCAGTGCCAACTGGATGAGGTTTCGAGTAATTTTTGCTTGAGCACCTCCCACCTATCTAGTATCTACAATACCCTGCCCGGGCTCCTCAACCATCTTCCGAACCCTCAATCATCATATCTTCCCATATTTTTTTTGAGATTTCTCCAAAAAACCACATCAAAGCCTTGCATAGTTTACAACTTGTAGTCTCTTCAATATTCGCCATACATTTTCTATGGAAAAATAAATTCCACCATTTTGGTTTTTTTTTCTATTCATTGAATAGACCCTTGGATCCTGATCATCTGTTGCTAGGAAACCACTCTTCTATTTTTTTTACCCTCCGAGGTGGACACCGACGAAATTTGTATGGCGGCCATCTTTTTTTCGCCATTTTGAATTTTGTTCAGCTCACTGCCAATTGGATGACGTTTTGAATGACATTTGCTCAAGCACCCCCCTCCTATCTTCAATACCGTAAGCGTGCTCTTCACCCGTCTCCGAAATCCTCAATCATCAGCTCTCTCCATATTTTTGTTCCGAAGGAATTTTTGTCTTCTATACGGAATCATTAGTTAAAAAAAAATTTATACAAAATTTTACAGGAGGGGTGATCAATGAGTGAGTCAGTGAATGAATCAGCACGAGCAATAATAAGATAAACGTTTTAGAATATGAATGTTTGCGTGACTGAACGCGAATGATACTTGGTGTAACTGAAACCATACTGAAATATTGTGAGCATCCTGTATTTTATTTCTATACATACCACATAATTAGAGGCTCATAGAACCTTATTCCGAGGTAGTATTTCTATCCATACCACGTAATTAGGGGCTCATAGAACCTTATTCCGAGGTAATACCACGGAATTGAGTTTTGTAACAAAAAACACGTTTCCTAATTCCGAGTGTTAAAAAAGAAAAGCTTTTTCCATAATAAACAAATAATTTAAAGCTTAATTAGATTATCTTCGTAAATATGTACAATACTCTCTCAAAATTGCATCGAAATATGTATAAATTTAATTTTCTTTTAAATTAATTTTCTTTAGCTTTCCCATACAATCTATCAATAAATTACCTAAATAGGTAAACTTTGACACGGTATAGTTAGTGATTGAGACGCCAAAGTGTACCTCGTAATTAGGACTCTGGAACCTTATTGCCTATTTAAATATTCAAAACCGAAACAAGAAGTATTTAACATAAAACGACTCTAAAAATTGAAAAAGTTATGAAGTCTATGAAATCGCAATTCCGCGGTATACCACGGCGTTAGGAACCGGCTAAAATATTTGGCACCTAACGCCGAGGTATTTTCAAAACCTATTTTCACCTTAATTTCTTTACAAACATTCACAAAAGGTGATTGTTTTCGATTGAAAATATAGTCCTTCAAATATTCAAATCTAAATAAAAACAAATAAAGCTCAAAATTAACGGATAAACACTATTTAAAAAACTGTAGGTATTTCGTGCACGAGGTCCAAAATGTATGAAACATGCGTTCGGGCCGGCTGCTAGTGTAAAACTTGCCGGTTATTTTAAAACATATACATATAAAACCAACAATTTCGTCATTTATCTATGGAATGATAAACTATCAATTGATTAAGATATGTTGCAGTAAAAAATAGCTTGGTGATCGGTAGAAAACGCTGTTTTTCTATATACCTCGGAATTGGGTGCCAATTTTAGAATACCACGGAATAAGGAGACTTTACCTTACTCTTGTATAATTTGGAAGACCTTGATGAAAAAGTAATTTACAATCTATACGCGAACAGTTTCACACCCTTGCGGTTTGGCTTTGTATAGGATGGAAATACACGTAACCGTGCACAAACTCCAAGGAATCACTCTATAGTACAGCTGTACTAACTTCGGCCCAAAAGTTTTTGCAAAAGGTCAATGTTACGTAGGCGTATCAGAGTGAAGTCTTTGGACAGAATAGCTATATTAGACTTCAGCAATAGGTCTGGCAATATCAGAGAACATATTAGTGACATATGTATTATGTATACATTTATGCTTATAACTTCGTACGTAAAAATGATAACTCGATGTGTTATATACTAAAACCTTCCTGAAAGTATGTAAGTAGATTACGATAGTGAAACAATCATCAAAATCGGTTCATTAGTTGCAGAGATAATCGTGAACATACTTACATACATACATACATACATACATACATACTTACATACATACATACGGGTCGAATACAGAACCTCCTTTTTTTGAAGTCGGTTAAAAATTAATAGTCAGTTCGACCCAAAATTAAATATTTTAAATAGGTAAATACAATAAAACCCAAATTAGGCGGTGCCACGTTCATAGTAATAACATTTAATTATTTTAATTCACAATATTATTTTTTTTACATTTCGCGTAGCAAAGCTTTATCATACAATGTTACTCGTATCGAGGTCATTGCACCGCGATGTGGGGCACATGCCCACGGAGTACGCAGCAGGCGAGTAGGTAGCTCCGTCGCTGCCGTCAAAGGGAACGTTTTATACCCGTAACGTCTTATTCGGATCGCGAACGACCCATTTCGAGCTGAAATATTTACAGCCCCAGCTCAGGCCCTTATTCGACTGCACACGGAAAGGTTATGATTTAATCAGTGTATGTTATGGCTGCCTCATTGGTCTAGTAGCTGGCTTGTTTGTGGGTTATCAGGTCCTGGGTTCAAGCCTCGGATCAGGCTCTAAAAAAGAAGCTTTTTGGATTTTCTTCCGCCGCCGGAGTGCCGCGATTAGAGGGAACTATATTTTACAGCGTCGTGTTCGTCGTTGCTGAGGGTTGACCCCTTTTCATTAATACCTACAACATAACGGTAGGGATTCTCTTAGGATAATAATTAGGTAATTATTATCCTTTCCACTTAGTGGGAAGATTTAATTTAATTTTTCTTAACAGAATTTTTCATAACAATTTAATTTTTCACGTAATTTTTGCGAATAAATACTTACATAATTTATCAAACAAGTAGGTGCCGTGATTGACAACGCGGGACCTTGATATGAGTGAAGAAGAATATTATGTAAAATTGTAATAAGTAGGGATTTTTATAGACATTTGTGAAGGTTGAAAAGTTTGTACGTATGAAAAAACATTTTGTAAACTCATGCGAACGAAGCAAAGTCGTGTGCATCAGTCACTATGTTATATTGGGTACAATATCCATTTAACATTCCACGTGAAGTTTTGCACATAAAAGTATGAGCCGCGTAATGCTACGCGCTGACGTCATAAATTCATTGTCCTGTGACGTCACACGCGTTCCTCCCCAAAATGTCATACATCAATCTCTGAGCTCTTTGATCTATTTTTATATTTTAACTGACAATGGGTATTTTTAGACAGAAAAATAATAAACCCATGCCAGATTTGCCTTAAGGCTGTAGGTATACTTTTACTGGAATTATATTACTTATGTTCCACCTGAAGTTTAGCAGAGCAGTAAAAGGTATATAATATACCATTTTTCCCGAGACAAATTAGCGTTTTACTATAATATGATATCGCCTGGTGGCAAGGGGGGAGATGGAAGCGGGCTAACTTGGAACTTACCCGCTCTGCTAAACTTCAGTGGAAATAGACTCTACGTTTCGCAGTTTAGCTAGCTATCTCACCGCCTAGCTCCCTCGGATATATCTCTGGTGGTAGTTTGGTTACCACGTGACACAAAAGTGACTCAATTTCAAAAGCATGTACACATTAATTAACGAGACTATTTATAAATTCTATTGCTCGAATTTACAGCACACTTCAAAGAAAGTAAAGTACTTAAATCCTTACAGCGAACAGCATCAAAAGTCACAGTTTCTCGCGACTTGTGGCTGACGATAAAAAGCGCTGGTTGAGCGAAACAGGCGCCGTAAATATTTCATTTTTCAACGCGAAGCGGCTCGTTTGCGATCCGCATGAAGACGTTAAGGTAACAAATGTTCCTTTTGGCGCGACATGATGTACTGGCTTCAGGGCTGACACACTCATGTGTCAGACGCAATTGGATAATAATATATTCCTACTCTGATTATTATTAATTCCGTGGAATTCTGACGTTTTTTAATGTTACCAGAGATAAAACAGTTCCCACAAAAAAGAAAATAAATTCAAAACTTACTTATAAATAAAAATCAATTGCCTCATGTAGATATTATGAAAAATGCCTAACAGATACTTTAGTTTGGGGTAAAATCGAATTTCAGGTGTTAACCCTGTTTTTCATACAAATAACACATTCTATTTTTAAATGACAACTGTCAGAATTCCAGCGAGTTAAAAATCAGACTATACATACATTATGCGCATACCTACGTGTGAAATAAATTAAATATTTAAAACCTAGAGTGTCAAAAACTAGGTAACTAATTTTTCGTACATTGTAGGTGATTTTAGCTATTATTTTGTTTTTTTCCCTTATACTTTAAATAATGCATCAAAACATATTTAATGAGTGTAGATTAGAGTACAATCAATGATTTTCTTAATGAATAAAGTGCATGAAAGCAACAGGCTTTGTATTCAGCTGCCCACAAGATATTGTAATAATAATATTAGTTATGTAAGTTTTGAATTTATTATATTTTTTGTGGGAACTGTTTTATCTCTGGTAACATTAGGAAACGTCAGAATTCCACAGAACTAAAAAATCAGAGTATACGTAAGAAATGAACAAGGTAAATAGAAGCGCCGCAAAGCACGTCGTTTGCGGCCTCAATAAGATATTGCAGGAGTTTAGCGTTCCTTTGACGCACCGCCCGCCGCGCTGTGACGTCACGTGACGTGTTGCGTCACAGACATTACCGCTCCCATTAACCTTTTTTCTTTAGGATTTATTGCTTTGGTGTAATTCAAGCTCAAGGTAACATTTACTTACTGTGGAGGTTATTGTATTGTATGGTAAATAATGAAATGGTTCGCATAGAGCAAGAGCCTACGACAACCAGACATTCGTTATTTTATAAAAGCTGATTTTTTTTCTGTCAACACATGGTGGAACGATCAGCGACTATGAAGTTGAGATCATGGTTACTTTGGGAGATAACAGGTAAAAAATGTGTAAAAAATCTTACGTCAAAGTATAAAGTAAATTTTTTTTTTATTTTCTTCGAAATAGTATCAGAAATCACATCATGCATTGAAGGACACTTATTACACTTGCTAGCCTCTGCCAGGCGTCCTTGAACTTTTAAACTTCAAGGGCGTCTGGTAGGGCCAGGGGCCAGCAACTGTAACAAGTGTCCGGCAATGGATAACGTGATTGCTAAAGTTATCGTCATCATCATGTTTTTAACCCCCGACGCAAAAACGACGGGGTGTTATAAGTTTGACGTGTCTGTGTGTGTGTGCGTGTGCGTGTGCGTGTGCGTGTGCGTGTGCGTGTGCGTGTGCGTGTGCGTGTGCGTGTGCGTGTGCGTGTGCGTGTGCGTGTGCGTGTGCGTGTGCGTGTGCGAGTGCGTGAGTGTGTGTGAGTGTCTGTCTGTTCCCCTGTGGCGCTCAAACGGGTGGACCTATTTGAATGTGGTTTTTTTTGTTTGAAAGGTGAATTAATCGAGAGTGTTGTTAGCTATGTTTGATGAAAATCGATCCAAGATGGCCGCCGCTACAAAATGGTGGATTACATATTTTTTCACAACTCCCTTAATATGGGTATCAAACGAAAGGGCTTGACTAGTAGAATAGCACTATTGCAAATTAAAGATGGCCGCCTATACAGAATGGCGAATGTCGGGGTTTTTTTAAATTTTTAATTTATACTTGTATCCACCCAAAAACATTGTACTTAATTACCTGTTTACATTGCGAATTATTTCTCATTGATTATGTACTTAATTAATACTTATCTAAAAGATCTCAGCTATTATCTTGAGTTGAAGCGGTCATGCTCCACAAAAAGTTTGCTTACATAAGCTCACGGTTGGCGCGACCAACCCTCCCTGCACCACACCCCTCACATCAATCACCTAACTCTTTGATCTATTATTATGAGCTCCTGAAGAACATCTAATCGGTTATCGGACGATAGCTCTGTGTCCATTGTTCATCAATTAGTTAGAGACATTTACATAATATTATATGAAAGTGCACGAAAACATATCTATGTACATAGTTACATACCTAGCTACTTATTTATACTTACAAATAAATAAAATTGTAGTGCATTTTTGTGACTTCAGATTTTATGGAATATCAGCCTATTATTAAGGTCGTAAGTATGTTTATTTGAAATAGGAGAACCCAAACAGACGGTTTTGAAATTTTTGTCTATCTGTCTGTACGGGCTGAAAAACCTTTCATTTATTTAGTTTAGTTTAGAAATTTAGTACAACCGAATTGGCACCAAATAGTGTGCTTTATAGTTATAAATTGTTCCTTGGCATTTTTAAAACAAAAACAACGCCTATTTAAGTAGATATTTTCAGAAAAACAATATTACCAGATTTTCAAGTCAAACAATTTATAGCTACGCAACATAGTTGAAATTCTTCAAATTACAAAACAACAAAAATTACGACTAATCTACGTCGTAGTACATGATTAATGAAAGGAATAAGATCCCTATTTTAATGGAGCTAAGAGTCAAAATTGCATCAACCTATTCACTGACCGCTGCTAATAGGCTGGATCTAATGAAGGGATCAAAGAGAGTTGTAATTTTATTCAAGAGTAATTTTAGAACAAATTGCTCGACTCGCCAGATCGATCGGGCGACTGGTCGAGCGAGTGATCTGTTAGTTCCCTTTGATGTGTAGCACGGATGCCGCGGCTAATTTGTAAATGTTTATCAAGAAAGCCTTGTTAGTCTAGTGGTTAGCAAATTCGACTGCATTTCACGAGGTCCCGGATTTGATTCCCGGTTTGGGCAAATTATTATTAGGTATTGGGTTTTTCTGTCAAAAAATTCTCAGTGCCAGCCCGGAGTTGGTAGTTGGCGGTGTTACACCCCCGTGCCTCGGAGAGCACGTTAAGCAGTCAGGCGGGTCTAAGCTCTAAATCACATTTTGTTTACACATTTCTAATAGCGTTGCACTAATTCACAAATAAACTCTAATGAAATGAAATACAAAGGATGACATTTGTTGTTTCAGCTAGTTTTATTATAATTAGGTATATGTACCTATATTATTGACAGTCACACACCTACTACACCAATTTAGACCGTATTCCGTAATACTTACCTACTCGAGATACAGGGTGATCCGAATTGTAAGCGGACGAATCTGACGGCTGAAACTAGTCGCAATAATTATACAGAATTAAAAGCATCAACGAAATTTCAAATTAGTGAAAAGCTTGTAAAGGCTTTAATCGGAAAATGGGGGGGCAAATAGGCTGTCGGAGGGACGGGGCAGACGATTAACTGGAAATCAGTTTATTGGTTAACGTTTAATTATCCAGTTATAATCAGATAAGCAATTAAACCAAATGCCCGAAATAAAACCTGTTAGTTGTTATTGCATTGTGTACCTACTTGCTGTACTTACCAATAATTATAAAAATATTATGCATACTTACTCTGTGAAGCAACTAAATCAATACAATATAGCGTAAGTCCGTTGTTTGTATCATTGTGCAAACAGATTTCAAGCTAACTTGCAAGATTAATAAAATCAACTTTTACGTCGAATTGTATTGATATCATCCTGAAAGAATCAGTCGTTTTCTAGTCGTTATCAACCATAGACGTCCACTACTTGCCATAGGTCTCTTATTTTTTCCACTCGCACGGTTTTGCGCCGTTTGTATCCAGCGCCTGCAACGTCTGACTACTTTGCGGGGGTCTGCCATCACTGCGTTTTACCATCCTGGGAACTCAACGCCATCGGTTCTTCGAGCTATGAGCCCGAACCATTGGCATTTCAGCTTCGAGACTCATTGAACTGTGCCAGTTACTCTGGTTCTTCTACAGATATCTTTTGTGATTTGATCACGTAGATAAACTCCGAGTGTAGTTCTCTTCAGCGCTCGCTGAGTGACTCCGAGCTTTCTTAATAAATTATGAGACACGCCTGCGACAAAAACGTCACAAAAGGGAATAAGGAAATTCTTCGTATAGTAAATAGCATACGTAATATGAAGAATTTTGTTACATTTGTCAGGTTACAATAACACAAGTGGAGTAATCATATTATTGAATTGATATTGTAAGACAATCCATGTTCCATATTTGTCACGCGCCGCGCAGTGACAGCTCGCGTGACGGCACATACGGCCGTACAATAAACATTGACATATTTATCGGAATATTAGCTTCGTGTTTTCCTTCTTCCCCTCATTTCTCACAAACGACAGGTCACACTACCGAAATGTCACAGAATATAAATATAAGTACCTCGATTTTCTCTTATGAAACCTGGGGGTAGATTATCCAAAAATGATTGCTACCATATGAAGATTTATATATAGAATTATAATAAGAATAACCACCCCTAATTATTCGACGCTATCTCAAGATCATCATCATTATCAACCCTTTATCGGCCCTTTATTGGCACGGGTCTTCTCTGATAAAAAGGGTTTAGACCGTAGTCCACTACTCTGACCAAGTGCGCGTTGGTAGACTTCACATGACTTTAAGAACATTATGGAGAACATCTGCGGAACGAGGTTCGTTTCACTTCGATCACGCCGCTACTGCGTTTTTTCATGCAACGGTTCTCACTGCGAACAACAGAACGAAGCGAAGTTCTCATAGTCTAGCGACATGACATTCGCTTCGCTCCCAAGGGCCTGGGGTCCGAGCTTCAGGCATGCAGTTTTCCTTACGATGTTTCCTTTCACCATTAAAGCAAGTGATATTTAATTGCTTAAAACGCACATATAACTCCGAAAAGTTCTCAAATTCAAACTCAACAAACTCGGTCTCTCCGAAAGCAAGAGAGTAAGCGGTGATAATCTATAGATTATATAGAGTAAGGTATAGTAGTAAGATTAAGGTAATTATCATATTATAGAGTAAGTAGTAGTAGAATAATCTATAGATTATCACCGCCTACTCTCTCTCTCTCTATTGATTACAATGCATTGTTTCAGCAAGAACACCGTAAATTCAGCCAATCACCACAATTAAGATCTGGGTAAGCTAAGCTATAATAGGCTAAAAATACTTTGCCATGCAATTTCTTTCAAGTGTTATTAGAGAAAAAACAAGAAAAATAAACAGAATGATAAGTTAATATCAAAGCGTGAAGAACTCGACGGGAATATTAAAACGTTATAATAATAATCTATTCGGAATGATAATATTGGAAAAAATAACGTGGCGGGTCAGGAATGGCGAGGACTGTAAATCTGGCGCGTTTTATTTCGCTCCTCGGAATAATTTACCTCACGAAACCCAAATTATTGGAGAGCCGAACATAATTTGTTAAAATATTGATAGTCAATTTCAAAGGTAAGTACAGTCACCTTCGTACTCCCTATTCAAGATAGATTATAACAATCATTTGATATTTTAAGCTAGCAGCTTTATCCTAGCGTTTCTCTGCTCAGAGTAAGTGGCACAAAATCGTGCAGGACCGTTTGTTTTCGCATGGACCTTGCGAAAGTTCTGTCAAAACCGGTCCAGCTGTTTCAAAGATTATCCCGGACAAAAAACACATGAAAATTTCGAAAACACCGGACTATAATATATATCTAAAGTATGATTGGTACGTAAAACTGATATTTACATATTTTATGGAGGCAGACGTCGTACACCTACGTAGTTTTTTATTCGCCAAAACAGTTAAGTACCACATACAATATACATAAAAGTGTATAAATTAAAATAAGAGAAAGTTTATCACGTAGCGTAGCTATGAGTTTTGAAAGACTCGAGACGCAGGTCCCTACAACTAATCTCAAGTTTCGGCTAGAATACGATTGTCATATATCTCATACGGTGTATAACGAGGACGATTAAAAAATAAAGGTAAAATAATAATTTAATGTAACTCACTGTACTGTCGTATTAAAAATACCTATCGTTTTTAATATAAAAAAGTTATTTTATTAAAACAGTGTAAAGTAGTTTATTTGCACCCTTTTTTAATACTGACTGATGTCTACGACTTCGTTCATGGGGGTTTAAAACTTAAAAATTGCCATGGGTTAGGCTGTCGTTGTAAAAATGTTCATATTATGAGCTTAATAAGATGCAATTATTTTGAAATCATAGACAGAACATTTCAGTTTTATTTATGTGTAAAAAAGTGGCATGGAGCTCAAAATTTTGTTAGACCAGTCTAACAAAAAGCAAACTGCCTCTACCTTAGAGGCAGTTTTATATGTCATCGAGCTAAAAAATTCAATAAAATCACATTTATTTCATGTTGGCCAACTTGTGGCGCCTACAATAATTGATAATTCAATATTCAAGCACCGTTTTGGAAAGCAGATTTTGCTGAGAAGATCCGCCAAGAAACTCAAGACCAATTAGGAACAAACTTTTTCACTTCAAAACTATAATAATGATCTTCCATAGACTGTTCCAACTTTGAGCAAAATAATAAGTCGACTATAACCAGATATACATGATCCGGCTGAGTTTGTTATTGGCTTTTCTCAGACCATCACGTTTCCGGATCCCTCGTAGCTTTAAATTGTCATAAATAAATTATCACCTCATTTCCATATACTTTTAAAATTAATTGACAATCAAAAAGTGTAGAGTATCAATTCTGAAAAATAAGTAATTTGAATTTTTCAATATGATGAATCGACCTGAATTTCAAAGCCACAGCCGACATTGTATAAATTTCTTCGAAAAAACCAGGGCGATAGGTAAACCTTTGAGAGTGTAATGTATTCTCTGTGGAAGATCGGCCGGGCACGCGGGATACGCCGGGATACTCCGGGATACTCCTGGATTAAACACGACGGAGGCGTGACGGGACCAATTAACGATCCTTGAAGGATATTCCGATGGAACTTGACACCTGTGAGATGAACGAAATTACAGCCTTTGGAGTCGGAACTGCGCTATAAAATTGACTTTTCATTAATTGATACCTTGTTTAATTTTGATTTATCGGAAAATTTTGAATTCCGGGAGAAAGATCTGTCGCAATGTTTACGAGTTATCTAGGGTTACTAACTGGCTAGTCTGTCTCAGTATTGTGCGATTGTCTTTAAGTACAAAACAATGGCAATGTGCTTAGAGTTCGTAAAAAACTTGTGATGAACTAAAAGCAAGAATTATGAGGAAAAAAGTTATTTATTATATATGCTATATTCTAACCTCTATCACTATTAAGTTTCCACTTAATAGTTATATTGATAGTAATAATATTTATTATTAGTAGTTAGCTTGATAGTTATATTTTTCTCACGTTATCATAGTTTTTAGTTACAGAAATAGCGATCGCCATTGAAATTAAGTTAATATTTTTGAATAATTTATTCAAAAATTTTAACTCAATTTCAATTCCGAACCAATTTTTTGTTTCAAAAGCCATCCAACAATATAATTTATCCCTAACGCCAGGCACAAATGATTCCGAGGGAAAAATATCAAGTGTGATCGTTGAGTTGAGTGGTAAAAAATTCCCCAAAAACTCCGCATATAGGGGTAAAATATGCACCCTTCAGGGGTAATACATTGCCTGCGGAGCGGCTCGCCCGGACAGATACAGCCGGAATATGAAAGAGCCGCGAACAAGGCATGGAAGAGGCGGGACGAAGACAATTAGCGAATGTTTTATTAATTTTTGACGACCAACCAGAGGTTCAATTGGCCAATTGGAATGGAAACGTGACGCATGGCGACAGGCGGGACATTCGGGATTCGATCCGGGATCGAGGCGATATCGCTGAAGCGATAAATCAAACAGGTAAATAATGGTTTCTACGTTTTGTTATAAGCAAATATGCACATAACAAAAGGTAATAAAATAACTTACTTGTAACGCAGCGTACCTACACAGAGTATGGGGATATGGGGATCACTTTCGGAAAGTTAGCGCTATTACTATACTACCTAAACACGATCCAATACCAATAACCATTTGTAGTAGGTATTAGTGGTTTAGTATTTAGTGTTATTCAAACCTGCAATGTCGGTACATCGCGCAAACCGCGGCGGCAACTAGATATTTATCCATCGTTTGTTGAACTCCAGCTGATTGCTTTACATTGCGAACTTTTAAAAAATACAGGAAATATTTTATTTTTTTTCGCGTTGTTTTTTGTGGTATATTTTCAGTAACCATCACTACTTCTACTACTATCTGTCTTCGTTTCCTATAGCCGTCCTGTTACACCCGTAATGTAAGAGTAGATGCAAAGCTGTTGTCTGTGTGGAGTCCGGATTATTGTCAGTACAATGATAATCGTTACAGCCGCATGAGCAAATTATTCTAACCAATTACATAATTGGGTCGACCGGGGTCTTTCGTGGTAATTATGGAGAACCCACACTGACACCGTGTGCTGACACTGCATTATGGCGCCGGTATGTGGAGACATGGGATGAGTGAATACGTGATGAATTGTAAATGTATATTTATACATAAAATTAACAGACAAACCGTTTAACTTGTGAACATGTTGATGGACGTAAGTAAATAAACATAACTTGAGATTTCTATTAGGATACTAATAATAATTATATTTACACATTATTCACATTAAACAAGTGTAAATTGAAAATTTAAAAAACCCCCGACATTCGCCATTTAGTGGCGGCGGCCATCTTGATACCCATATCCCTTGATACCCTTGATACATCTTGAGCCCTTTCATTTGATACCCATATCAAGGGAGTTGTGAAAAAATATATCATCCGCCATTTTGTAGCGGCGGCCATCTTGGACCGATTTTCATCAAACATAGCTAAGAACACTCTCGACTAATTCACCTTTCAAACAAAAAAAACCGCATTCAAATCGGTCCACCCGTTTGAGCGCCACAGGGGAACAGACAGACACACACACACACACACACACACACACACACACACACACACACACACACACAGACACGTCAAACTTATAACACCCCGTCGTTTTTGCGTCGGGGGTTAAAAATAAGATATTTACAAATACTACAATATAAAACTGAAACTGAACTGTCGGGAGTTGAATTAAAATTTTTACGCAAAATTATGATAAGGATAAATAAAACTGTTCCCCTGTGTAACCTTTGTTCAGATTACAACACGGGTTTGATTGACTTTTTGTAAGTGATAAATTTTGATTAGCATAATATTATTCAGGTACTTATTTAATAACAGTTTATTTCCAATCCCGTGCGGAGTTGGCTGCTCTCCCATCGGGCGCGTCCCCGGCTGGCGGATAGGGGAACTCCCACACCAGATCCGTCTGGCGGGAACTGAGGAAATAAAATACTCAGCGCGGACCAAAAGCAAGCAACCCAAATCCAGGCAGCGTCTGTACTCGGAGCGAGCGGCTGTCTGGTCAGTGTCTGTCCCACATTGGGCGGCTGTTTTTCTGGAAGATGAGAGTAGGAGTGTAGAGAATACTTAGAACATGAAAGCACAACATGAAAAGAAACTACCCCAGGCGGGTTCCGGTGCTGATACTGGTGCCGGGGAATCCCGCCCCCTGACAGCCTTGGCTGACAGGGGCTGCCCCTCGTATTCTGGGGGGGGCAACGTTTTGCTTGATTGGAATAAACCATTTGCTAGGTCTGGCCTGCTACAGCGCACGCCACCTAAAATGATAAAGGCATGGACCTTGACGGATGAAACGGAGCAGACAGAGACGGAAGAAGGCATGTCCACGGGAGACGAAGGGGCCCAAGGCAGAAGAACACCGTACGCAACCCCCCTGACGTTTTTCTCACCGATGGCGAGTACACCAAGGAACAGAGGAGAATGGAAAAGAAAAAAGTCCCCAACGAGTAAGGAGACTGAAACCTTGGAGGAAAAGGAAGATCGACTACTGAATGGATTGTTCGATAACATTGTAGCAGTAAATTCACTCGTGGACAAACAAGGACCACACAAAAACACGGCGAACGAGGTCAAGATAAGACTGCGTGAACTGCAAAAACTATGTGGGCGGGTGATGGATGTTAGACGAATGAGAACAGAAAGAAAAGATGAAGAGTCAGAAAGGACCCCGAAAAGAGTCAAAAGAGCAGTGGAGGTAGAAGAGAAAGGAACTAATACATCTACCGGGGGTGAGATGGAAGGATTGGAATGGGAGGATGATCTAGGTACGGAAACGGATTGGAAGGAGATAAAAGTTAAAAGGAAGAGACGAAACCTTAAGAATAAGAAAAGAAATGAGAAAAAGGAAGAAAACGTCGTGAGGAAAATACAGCCAAAGGATAAAGAGAAACACTTGGAAAAAGACATGGTGGAGAGAAAGAGAAATATGGAATAGAATAGAATAGAATAGAATAGAATAGAATAGAATAGAATAGAATAGAATAGAAAAGTTTTTTATTCAAATAAACTTTTACAAGTGCTTTTGAATCGTCGATTGAGTCTACCACAGGTTCGGAATGCAGTTCCAGCCGAGAAGAACCTGTAAGAAACTCGGCGGTTGCTCTTTTTAAAAATAACATTATAACAATTATTATTATTAATGTACATGATTGAAATGCCGTCTCGCGCATTGCTGGAACGAGTTAAATCCAAGCTTTTTTATCGTTTATATAATCTTCAGTTGTATAATAAGCTTTTTTTATGAGCATACTTTTAAGAAAGTTCTTAAACTTGTGTAAAGGCAAGTCTAAGACATATTTTTTATTCGGATAAACTTTTACAAGTGCTTTTGAATCGACAAATGAATCTACCACTGGTTCGGAATGGTGCTTACAATTCTACACGTTAAGAAGGGCAGACAAAAGTAGCCCCATTTCCGACGGCGGCACCCGTTCACGAGCATGACGCATGATCCAGCCATTGCTTCGCTCAACCATATTTGAGGGAACGTAACAACCCGCACCACACGACACCACCACAGAAATGTTTAAAGAGAGCGTGACATACTTAGGCTACCCATGATTAAAGCATCGAATTGAACACCAATAATCGAATACTCCTCAAGTTATAATAGCGTATAAAGCGAATAAATTAAATCCATGCTTTTTTATCATTTATATAATCTTCAATTGTATAATATGCTTTTTTCATGAGCACACTTTTAATAGAATTCTTAAACTTGTGTAAAGGCAAATCTAAGATTTGTTGTGGAATTTTGTTATAGAACATTACGCCCATTCCCACAAACGACCTTTGGACCTTTTTGAGGCGTAATCGAGGAATCACTAGTCCATCTCTATTTCTTAACCGCCTATCGTGTAATTCACACTTTTTATTGTAACTGTGAATGTTTTGCTTAACAAAAATTATGTTGTTATAAATATATTGAGAAGCTACTGTAAGAATACCTATTTCTTTAAATTTCTCTCGAAGGGAATCCCGCGGTTTTAAATTATAAATTGCGCGAATTGCCCTTTTTTGTAAAACGAAAATTTTTCCAATATCAGCTGCTTTACCCCATAGTAAGATTCCATACGACATAATACTATGGAAATATGCAAAATAAACTACTTTTGCAGTTTCTACGTCTGTTAACTGTCGAATCTTCCTAACAGCGTAAGCAGCAGAGCTAAGCTTGCCAGCAAGTGTTGCTATATGGGTGCCCCATTGAAGCAACACACATTGGAAGAAACACAGACCCTGAAACAAAAACACAAACGAAATACAGCGGTTAGAAAACCGATGTCAAAACCAGAAGCACTGCTAGTGGAGGTAAAAGACCGCGACTACGCTAGTGTACTTAAACAGGTTAAATTGGGGTTAGCAAACGATGAAGTAATCTTCTCTAAGGTGAGGAAGACAAAAAAGGGCGATATCCTCTTAGAGCTGGAGAAAGGGCAAGCTGGAGGTGCCACACTAATGAAGGAGAAGGTGAAAGAACTATGCCCAAGTTTAACGCTCAGAGCATTAAAAGAATCTGCTGACGTAATAATAAAAGGACTAGATGTCACCGTAGAAAGGGAAGAAGTAGAGGAATCCCTTAAACAAAATGTGAAGGAGTTCCGCATCAAAAGTTTCTGGGAAAACCGTTACGGAAACAAGAATGCTGTCATAGAACTTCCAAAAGATGAAGCTCAAAAACTAGCAGACCAGAAGAAGATAAAGATAGGATGGATAAGGGCCCCAGTCGTGATATTGGCAGAAAAGAAAAAATGTTATAGGTGCCTGGAATACGGGCATATTTCAACGGGTTGCCCAGGAAAAGACCGAAGCAAAAAGTGCTACAACTGCGGGAACGAAGGGCATAAAGCCAAAGAGTGCAATAAGGAGACTGCTTGCGCTATCTGCCTGGATAAAGGACAGGGTAACACAAACCACCGAATGGGCTCTAAAAACTGCCCGTCGTGGAAAGAAAAGGTGCCCGGCAGTAAGACAAACAAGCCAAAAAACGTGGTACAGGAGCGGGAAATGGAAGCTCATACATCAAAGTCCTCCAAATAAACCTAGATAGGACCCGAGCCGCCCATGACCTGCTCGAAGTGACGGTTAAAAAACATGATATAGACTTAGCTATCATAGCGGAGCCAAACAGGAAGATATTACAAGCCCAGGAATGGGTGACGGACAAAAGAGGAGATGTAACGGTGGTCGTATATAATAAACGAATTCCGACTACATTAGTAGCCCAAGGAAACGGCTTTATTGCAATACGCATGGCAGGGCTTGTGATATATAGTTGTTACTTCTCACCAAACTATAGTTTCGAAGAATTTGACCGAGACCTAAACGAGCTCTTCGATAGCATTGAGTCGCAGCACACGGACATCTTAGTAGCGGGAGACTTCAATGCGGCATCCAAAGTTTGGTCTAGTAAGAATGAAAATGCAAGAGGTAGCCAAATCATGGAAATGCTTGCGAGCACAGACATGGTAGTAGTAAACGAAGGGTTTGCCCCAACATTTCAAAGAGGTGTGAAGAACTCCACTCCTGATATAACTTTTGTAAGCTCAAGCCTGAGCCAAAAAGTTGTGGAATGGCAAGTTCTTGAAGAAGATAGTTTAAGTGGGCACAGATACATCAAATTCAAAGTACTGCAACACGAACGGAAACCCCGAATCCAGCCGCAGATGGGATGGAGACTGGACAAGCTAGATCAGAAGGTTCTAGATAGCATCTTGAAGGAAAGTGAAATTAGAACTCCTGAAGAACTGGTGATGGAAACCAAAAGAGCGTGCGACCAGGCTATGCCCAAAAAAGGGCTGCGTAAGAAAACACCAGTCTACTGGTGGAATAAAATTATAAGGGAGAAAAGAGAGCACTGCACAAAATGTAGGAGAAAATATACGCGAATG
Source organism: Melanargia galathea (assembly GCA_920104075.1). NCBI lineage: Eukaryota > Metazoa > Arthropoda > Insecta > Lepidoptera > Nymphalidae > Melanargia > Melanargia galathea. The sequence goes on along the minus strand of OV049874.1, from coordinate 19,938,725 downwards.
AGAAGAGGAAAAGGTAAGGAAAACTCGATGAATAATGAAAACAAGGAAGGAGAAATAAATAAACTAAAAGATGAATACAAGGCGGCAAAATTAGATCTGCAGATCGCCATTATAAAAGCTAAGACGGAGGAATGGAGAAAACTCTGCGACGAAGTGGACAAGGACACCTGGGGACTGGGATATAGAATTGTTACTAAGAAACTGCGACAAAGTCCACCGAGTTTGGACATGGACCTAATAAAATCCGTGGTCACAGTTTTGTTCCCTACCCATGAAGACTTCGGCCGAATAATGGCAGATGCCTCCTGGATTACAGAAATAACGGAGGAAGAGATAAAAACGGCAGCAGAAGGTCTCAAACTAAAAAAGGCGCCAGGGCCTGATCTCCTTTGCCCAGAGGTGGTCAAACTGGCAGTGCAGGCTATACCAGAGAAAATAAAAAAGGTTTTGAACGATACTTTTGCATCAGGGACTTTTCCTGCGGCGTGGAAAACGGCATCTCTGGTCCTTCTTAGGAAAGCTAATAAACCAGCAGGAGATCCAACCGGATACAGGCCGGTCTGCCTGCTCGACAGTTACGGCAAACTGATGGAGAGAATACTGTTAAAGAGGATCGAAAAGCTACTGCCAGAACACGGAGATCTGTCTGAACACCAGTACGGTTTTAGGCAGGGCCGGTCCACACTGATGGCTATCAAAAAAGTTGTACAAACTGCCACAGAAGCAAGACAGGGCACGAACAGAACCAGAAAGCTTTGTGCCCTAATCTGCCTAGATGTGAGGAATGCTTTTAACTCAGCTTCTTGGAGAGAGATCCTCTTAGAGATACGAAGGAGAGGTTTCCCAGGGTGCATACAAAATATTATAAGTAGCTACCTAGCAGATAGATATATAATAGTAAGAGACTCTAACGGAAAGGAAGAAATGGTCAAAGTCAGCAGTGGAGTACCCCAGGGATCGATACTCGGGCCCACTCTTTGGAACATTCTATATGATGGAATTTTCCAGCTGGAACAAGAAGAGGGCATCCAATTGGTAGGCTTCGCTGATGATCTGGCTCTGATTGTGGTTGCCAAAAATGAAGTTTCCCTCATGACTCGTGCTAATAGGGCGCTTAAGCGAATAAATAACTGGATGACAGGAAAGCGACTGGCATTAGCACCAGAGAAAACGGAAGCAATTATATTTAGTGGGAGGCGAAGGCTAGATCCTATACAATTTAGAATACAAGATGCTACAGTGACTCCGAAGGATCAGGTCAAATACCTAGGAGTATGGCTCGACAAAAGTCTGACTTTTAAGAAGCAAATAGAGGAGGTTGCAAATAAAGCGCAAAAACTCGCGGAAGCGCTAAAACGACTAATGCCGACGAAAGGTGGTCCTAAAGCGAGTAAGCGAAGAGTTCTAGCTTCAGTGGCTCACTCCGTCATTCTCTACGGAGCACCGATTTTTGAGGGAGCACTAAATGTAGAACTATACAGGAAAAAATTAGAGGCAGTGCAGAGAAGATTGGCAATTGGCATCTGTGGAGCATACAGAACAGTTTCAACTGAAGCAGTACTGGTCATAGCAGGGCTGATCCCTATAGCTAAGCTGGCCAGAGAACGCGCTACGCTGTTCGAGTGTAAGGATCAGACACCCGCAGAGTTGCGAGAGAAAAGCCTGACTGAGTGGGAAACTGAATGGTCTAGAGAAGGAAAAGGTAGCTGGACTAGAGAATTAATTACCGACCTAAAAGCGTGGCACAAAAGGAAGTTTGGTGAGGTAGACCGGTGGCTGACGCAGGCGCTCAGTGGTCACGGGGTGTTTAACACCTACCTTTTCGCAATAGGAAAAGCATCAAGTGAAAGTTGCTACTTCTGTGGAGAGGAAGACACCCCGAGACATGCCATATTCGAATGCCCTGCCTGTTTAGATCTGAGATCGGCAGCGCAGGGAACGAGCGAAAGGGTTGAGGCAAGAAACTTAGTCACACGCATGCTAAAAAATGAAGAGGAGTGGCATAAGTACGCCCAGATGATAAGGGCAATTATCATGCGCAAAGAGAATAGAGAACGAGAAGAGAAGAAGAAAAAAGAGTAAAAGAGTGGTCAGCACGAAGTAATGCAAATGCGGTTCCGTGCTGATCCAGAGGACAAGGGGAGGTTGTTTTAGTCCGTGCAAGTCGGACATGCCCTGCCAACAGGCAGAAGTCCGGAGGGATTTTTTCCTCCCCTGAGGGAAAAAAAAAAAAAAAAAAAAAAGTTTATTTCCAATATCAAACTTAAATAACTGCTAATTATGCATTCACAAAACGAATCGAACAATATTCCATTACCGGGATACGAATAAATTGAATAACAGACACACATTACCTGCTTAATTTTACAAACATAAAGCAATCCCATTTGATCGGGAATAACGTCAAATAACGTAATAACAAGTCACACAGAAACCGTGGAAAATGGCCACCAAAACGGAAAATTGATAAGTGGCAAATATTCAAATCGCATTGAATGATGAATCAATTATTCACCGGTACAAAGGTAATCGTCCGTTGTGTGGGCTGCTCATATTTGTCTAAATCAACGCACCCGGACCATCGATGTAGTTACTTTATAATATACATACGCCAATATGAATCTTCAATAAACCGGTTTTCCTTACCTGAGATAGAAGTTAAAGGTACAGTGGGGCTATTTTCGAAAAGCTACATCAATTATTTATTTATTGATACAATCGTAATTGTTGTTGATCGCCTGAATTTATGGTATACTTGCTGAAAAAAATGCACATTCGCCAATGACAAAAGAGTGTCGGCTAATCAGGGGTGAATGCGATCATCACATTGTAGCTGTTATTTAGTTAGTAATTTCCTCTGGTTCTGAAATTGTTCATGATTATCACAACATTAGATGAACCGTCTTCTCATTTACTTGGTCGTATCGGTCAGGCATGTCGTCGGTCCCGCATCGTAGAGATAAACTATATCATTTTAGTAGCAGTCAGAAGTAGCATGAAAAAAACTGTGTTGTTCGTCTTAATATCCAATTCATTACATTGAATTTGCGTTAATTTTGTGAAAATACGTGTCCAAAAAATTTGTGAGACGTCTAGACAACCACATTACTGCTAAACGAACAAGGCGTAGAGAAAAACTTAGAAAAGTTAGAAACAGCTGATGGTATTGTATTGTTTTTGTTTAGAACAAAATTAGAGAGTTGAAATAGAATTAAGCTTTAACTAAAGATAAAGCTAACAATAAAAGATAAATTCCAAATTAAGTGTCTAATAGGTTAAATTGTTTCAAAGTTCCTCGTTCGACTGTATAGGTAGATCAATTCTTTATTACAACAAATAGAAAAAAACTTCCAAATTAAATGTTAAATAGAAGCTTTAAGAAATTTTTTTCATCTATAATATAATAAGACTGTAACAGATCCAATTCTGTACATTGAAGATATTTTGAAAATTTTTATTGGAGGGCACTCTATAATCGATACTGAAGCCAAATCTGCAATTTGTTTCATTTTTGTCTGTCTGTCTGTCTGTCTGTCTGTCTGTCTGTCTGTCTGTCTGTCTGTCTGTCTGTATCTTGGCCGCGCATCACGCCGAAACTACTGAATGGATTCGAATGAAACTTGGTACGATTTGAGTTTATACTCCGAGGTAGGTTATAGGATACTTTTTATCCCGAAATTCAGCATGGTTCCCTTGGGAGAGGGGATGAAAGTTAAAACGTGTATTTAGCTGTAATTCATTAACGCGTTGTTCGATGTCACTCATTCTTTTTTTGTTAGAAAGGTAGTACTTTATATATTGTCCCGTAAATATTTCAAGGTCATAGGTTTTTTAGTTCAGAAATGACAGGCATTTAGTGGGTTCCAATAACTTGGGACCCGGATCTTTGTACGTACGGCTTATTTTAAACTGGCGTGCGTTTAAATTTATGTTTGTCGTTCTGTCTATTTATTCCAACTAATCTCTGAAACGGCTGGATCGATTTTAATGGAACTTTCAATGGCTGATAGGTGATGTTATAAGGAGTAACTTAGGCTACATTTAGTTTAGGTACAAAAAAGGATTATGGGATCCAATCCGATCCTATATAAAACCTATATCCAGGCGGACGAAGTCGCGGGGGTCGGCTAGTTGTAGAAATAAAATTACACAATTTACCACAAAATAAATTGCATGAAGGTAGTTTTATCGCTCGCTCGCTATAGCGATCTTCGCCAGACAATCTTTTTATAAGCTTTTTATAGAAGAATACTATCGAAGAAAAGTGAAAAGTTTAACATAACAACTTAACCGACAATAACGTGCTACCTAAACTCACTAAATATAATAATATAAAACATAATAATACGTAAATAGTCAAACATATATTTATTTATATATAGATAAAAATATGTATGTAGACATAGATAAAAAAAGAATATCTATATTAGAATGATTAAGAATTAGCATAGCCTTAGATTGATTAATTTATACAAAATAATATTCATATTAAGGTTTTATTATTGGAAAGAAAGTATAAATTTAACTTTTTATAAAGAAAATGTGTAATCATAATAATGTTTGGGAAACTCCAAAATAAAATATTCAGCGTGAACAAATAAAACGAGAAAGATTTACAATTCGCGCCCTCCCCTAGTCCCCTAGCCCTACACTCGTTATGTTATTTCTTTTGATACAATCATTTTCCTTTTACAATTTTTGCGCCATTGCTTCTTAATATTTCTTTTGTCTTTCCAATTATATTTAGTCACGTGCGTGATTATACACATTTTTGCTAGTATACCATCTAATATTTATTCGTCATAAATGCAAAGTGTATCTGTAGATCTGTTACCTTTTCGTGGCTTACCCGCTGAATCGATCTTAATATTTGACAGCGAGGAAGCTTACATCCTGAAGACTGGGATATAGTAGGTATTTTTTATACCGAAAATTCAAAACAAAACTTATAATATTTTTATTAATGTGATGTTGTGTTTGTGATTAAGAAATGAAAGTTCAAGCACAAATTTAATTCTAATTTTCCATTTTTTCCAAATGATTTATAAATGGAATGTATATTTCTATTACTTTTTCCGAACCTGTACTTATGCGTAACGTCAGTAGTTAACGATCAAGCGACACATCAAAAACGCTCCGAAAATAACAGCCCTTTTCTATAATTCAGGACTTTATCCTATTACGCCCGACCAGCATTAGGACTTGAAATAGCCTTGGAGACCTGTGGTTGCGCGAGGTACCCCACAGAAGATCAACGAAAGCACCACCTTCAGCATTCATCTTCCGCAACAGTAACACAATAGTAGTAATTAATATTGAGATGATTGAAAGTCAAAGTAATTAGCCACCATCTCTGTTCAGTTCTAGGACAATTTGGTAATCGCTTCTAGAGGATATATTGAGTTTGTCTAAACTCTAAAGGAAAACAATTCGTAGCATATAATACATAATATGTATACCTACGTCGTATTTTTTCAACCGATACAGCGAATGCAGATATTTATCATCATTATCATGTACCACTGAATCAGCGAATCAGAGTTAAAAATATTTGGTGCCATTCAGTAATTAATAAAAAATCAGCCAAGTGCGAGTCGGGCCTCGCTCTTTCAGGGTTCCGTACGTATAATTATGAACAATATAATATTTTGGGTCTAAGAAATATTTAATTTCCGAGTTAGACATCGCAAGAAACCGTGAAAGAAAAACGCAAAATAAGTTCGTTTGTTTTGGTCACAGCTTATAAACTATTTTATGAATCGTTGTTTTCAGTATTTGTTGTACAAATAGAGCATATAGTACATAATATACCGAAATATCATATTCCTAACTAGTTTAGTTTTTTAGATAGCCCCCGTCACAAAAATGGTCTAAAATTGACAATTTTGATGACCCCCCATTTCCTTACTTTTTAAGCAAAAACTTAAAAAAATATATATTCGTACTCTACTCAATGAGCTCTAAACAATGATACCCCACAAGCTAGGGTAAGAAAAAAAAATATTTTTCCGGCTCCTTTCTCATGTATGGGAGCCCCCCTGAAAAATAATTTAATTCAATTTTTAATTCAATATTTGATTTTGGATCAACGTTTTACACCAAATACCAAAATTTCAGGTTTGTAACTCATTTCGTCTGCGAGCTAGAGACCTGTGACCGGCGGACAGACGGACAGACAGACAGACAGACAGACAGACAGACAGCCGAGTGACATTAATAGGGCTCCGTTTTTACCCTTTGGGTACGGAACCCTAAAAATGATTTGATGTATGTATGATCTACTTATGTGTGTACACTTATAATTAGTATATGGGCATTCCTTCTATGATTGCAATGAGGGTAATTAGTCCTGTGTCACTACTATTTCACCCAACTTCCCGTGTTTGAACTCAGGTTCTACTGATGTTCCGATAGCTTACCCTCTCAAATGCCCGTAGCTTTTGTAAACCTCACAATAGTACATTGTTCCTCGACGGGAGAAAGTGACCGATTACTACGAGGGTGTAGTTTGAGGCCCGAGGCCGTAGGCCGTAGGGCCGCAATACGCCCGAGAGGAATCGCACTTTCTCCCGAAGGGATACATAGTGCTTTATACTACACCTGCGAGGAAAATAATAAAATAATCAAAAATATTAAAATTATTACCGTAATCAATCAGAAGAAGAGGTTGGGTTTCCATTGTCTTCTTCTTCATATGCTTTGTTGTAACTATTTCTATCTATCTTTAGATATCTTGGGTAAAAGATTTTCAATATAAAAATAACTACTTAGCCACATATTTTTAATTCTGGCGGCGTTGGGCGGCGTCATCAAATCTTCACTATCACTACTAAACACTTTGACTTCCATAATAGCTACTTGTAATTTTATAAATTGAAAATTTGGATAGGTAAAACAAAAGAAAGCGACTCGCAAAATGAAAAGAAAATAGCGCGAAAAAAAATCTATTTTGTATTTTTTACTTTTATTTTATGTTCATATGTAATTATAATAATTAAAATTAAATATATTTAAACTAGCAGACCCCGGTCCTGCCCGGTGACATAGCGACATCAGCGCCGCCTACCGTGACGGTTGTTATTTATTGGGTGCTTTTTACGTCGTGTTTGTCGACATAGGTTTTTTTTCATGTACTGATCGGATTTGATCAAAAATTAAAAAGAAAAAAGCACGTTAGTAATGGAATTTCATAAATGGAACTTCCGCTCTAGCGCGTTAACAATGAAATTCCATATATTTTTTCGTCCCGCCTATTTGTTTGACAGTAATGACGTACTTTGACTTTCGATATGACAAAAACCAGAAGGTACTTTCATTCAGAGCAGGTGTAGTATAAAGCAATATTATTCGTTAAGCGCGTCGATCATTTCCCCATACCTCAATTACCATCAACATGGACTAACAAGAAGTAGTTCACACGCAAAAATTCCTGCTTATTATAGTAGCGCATTTAACAGGCAATAAAGTGTTAAGGCAACAATTTAGAAATATTTATAGGCAGGCAGTTAAGTACCGGCAAACTAATCATTATTAATTCATTACAGAGTGGGTCCCGATGGTCTATTTGTTAAATGGGGCGTGATTTATGTTTGGGCGAGCGCTGAAATAGGTTACGGCTTGGGCGACCGGCGTCGGCTGGAACACGCTGAAGGACCGATTTAGTTTGTTTACTTTTAGAATTAATAATTTATTTAAATAAATATTATATAAAATCTTTTACCACTACTACCACTACTTGGCACACTACACATTACGGCACAGAGCTCTTCTCTGAAAAGAGAGAGATATTTGGAGCTTACACCCGCCGCGCTGCTCCAATGCGGTTGGCGGGCTTTAACGACTATTATCACAATATGATAACAACTGGGACTGATGGAGTAACGTGCTCTCAGAGGCACGGAGGTGCAACACTGCCAATTACAGACTCTGACGTGGCTATGAGAATTTCTCGACAGAAAACACAAACCTAATAATTTTTGACCGAACCCGGGACCTCGTGATCCGCAATCGTATATGCTAACCTCTTGTTATCTATATCTTAATTAATATTATAATGCGGAATCTGTCTGTCTGTTTGTGTATTTGTTTGTTACGTTCTCACGCAATGGATCCTAGAGCCCCCGAATATGACTGATGGGAAGGGTCAAGGCTCTCAGAAGCGAATATGACATGGAGAGAGAACCGCTATTGTAATTGTTAATTCCTTGTTAGTAGTGCTTGTTAGTTAACATGACGTATCTATACCTCGGCAGGGGCGTAGCTACCACCGTATATGCCGTATCAATTATACGGGGCCCCCAAGCCACGGGGGCCCCCGACGTGCGTAAGCAAAAATTAACAAAAACGTTCCAAATTTTTGTTTATTTCAGAAATGACAAAAGTCAAAAAATGTTGTTCAAAAGTTGCCCATAGAGGCAGAATCTTTAGAAAAACTAAAGTCATCATCAGCTATAAATGTTTTAATAAATCAGTTTGCCGAAAAAAAATTATACATTTAATTTGAATTGTTTGTAAAAATTTTAGAAAAAGTGTCAGATAAATAATTATGATGAATAAATATTGCTTTTAATTTTATGCAAACATTTTTTTTCTTTTGTGAGAAATCTTTACACTTCATAAGGGCCCCCAAACAAATTTTTATACGGGGCCCCGCCAAGGTACGCTACGCCACTGTACCTCGGTGACCTATTGGAACATTTCTCAAGCACAAACCGCGGTCAATTCCACAAATAGGTCAATGGAAATTGGAAACCGTTCCGCAATGAATTAATAACTATCTGTTTACTCGTCGACCGATGAGTCTATTACGAAAGAAAACCAACCAAATTAATAATTATGTTCTCTTGATCGAATTTCGGTCAGTCGGCTATCTACTGATTGGATAATCAGTACGGAGTTTAGCAAGCGATATTATAGTGCACATGGTATGCGCAAAAGCAAGACACTCTCTATTCGGAACGGACGGAAACACACTTACATATTATCATGGCGTGTCGTGCCACGCCAAAATCATTATCTTCTATTATCTTCTATATATCTATATACTAATAAATAAAATTGAAGTGTCTGTCTGTAATTTCGAAATAACTACAACATATTAAGCTCATATGGTTATTTGAACGATACCATAACCGAATCACACGTTTTTAAAATTTTTGTCTGTCTGTCTGTCTGTTTGAACGGGCTAATCTTCGGAACGGCTGAACCGATTTTGACGGGACTTTCACAGACAAGTAGAGGATTAACCAAGGAGTAACATAGGCTACTTTTTTAACCGACTTTCAAAAAAGGAGTTGTGTTGAAATCGGTAAGTACCTATGTTAAAAAACGCCCTGATAGGTATTTTCGCCGCGCGCGACGGCCGCGTACGCGGTGCGGCGGTACGCCGCCGCGCGGCGGGCGGGTGCGGTGAAGAGGGTGCATGCTCCAATCCAATTCCAATCTCCATTTCGAACGAGGGAGCTAATGCGTGCGGATGTGTACTGCGTTTGTTGCGTGCGTTTTCGTAATGTTTATTTTGAATCGGAGATTTTGTTTTTATTAGGGGTTATGATGTTTTTTATTTCTTTAGTTTGTTTTAGTCGTATGTACATATGTCGAAGGCAGGGTCACTGCCAACCGCGCCAATGCAACGGGCCAGTCAAAACTACTGAACCGATTTGGCTGCAATTTTGAATGGAGATAAAAAATTCCCTAAGTAAGTATAAAGGTTGGAAAAGGGAGCGGGAACGGGAACCAGAAATCTACTTATCCCTCAGGATTTGTGAAAAACCGAAATTCACGCGGGCGAAGCCGCGGGCAAAAGCTAGTACATATAATAAAATCGTAGACTTGCCGTATCTGTACATTAAAGATTTTTGCAAAAGAATAATTGGGGGATGTTAGGAATAAGTAATAGAACGTAAAAAGCTATTAATTATGAATGTCTGTTTGTCTGTTTATCTGTATGTTTATGCGCGCATCACGCAAAAACTACTGAATCGATTGAAATGAAACTTGACATGATTTAAGTTCATACTACGGAGTAACTTATAGGATACTTTTTATCCCGAAACTCAGCACTGTTTCCTTGGGAGAGGGGATGAAAGTCAAAATGTGTACTTAGCTGTAATTCATTAACGCGTGGTCCGATTTCATTCATTCTTTTTTTGTTAGAAAGTAAATACTTTAAAGATTACCGGCTAATCTCTGAAAGGCTGGATCGATTTTGATGGGGCTTTCACAAGCGGATGTTTACATTTTCATTTACCTAAACAACCGCCAGTGAACTTTTAACAGTTTTTAGCAAGGTATGAACTCAAAAGAGCTTAGAATTTTTTTTTTAAATCAATATCCACGCGAACGAAGTCGCGGGTATCCGCTTGTGATTTCATAAATTTAGTATGGTTAGAGATACATTTGTAGGTTGTGTCATGTTTGTAATTTTTACAAAATATATGAAACTGGCGAATCACGCCACGACACGTAAATGTGTTTCCGGCGTTAATTAGACATGACTAGAGAGGAGCCAGGTTCGGGTACAATGGATTTACGTACTCTTCAAGGCACGGGGTTGCGACACCGTCGACTCCCAACTCCGGACCGCTACTGAGAATTTCTTGACAGAAAAACCCAATAACTTTTATGGCGGCTCCTCACTTCGCGTATTCGTGTTCGCGTATTCGTATAGCTTTATTCGGCAAAATATTTGACGAACACGCGAATAAACATTACATGACAATTAGACCATCCACACATGGAGCAAATAGCCAAATACCCGAATATTCGCCACAATGTGTTACCAACTCTCAAAAATATTTTTCCCTAAAGCTTAAGTCAAAAACACTAATAAAAAGGCCAAGATTTTTGCTTTAAATTCGAAATTAATGGTTTGAAATTATGATGATAATATTGGTCTTATAAAAAAATTGTAAACAAGAATTGTTATAACGTAATTCCAAAATTATGATTCCTAATGAATGATTCAAATTGCTAATTTTATGAAAATTTAATTTTGAAATTACGGTTTTCATGATAAATAGTCCTAATAAAAAATACGAGACATTTTTTTTGAAAATTAAATTTTGAACAACTTTTATTTAAAATCTAAAAAGACAAAATACTTAAAAATACCCCAAAAATATAAGGCCCCTACAAAAATCCCACCGATTTTTTTTTACTCCCTAAATTTAGGGAGGAATCCCTAAGTTGGCAACTATGATTGGCCGAATACGATCGCACATAGGTAGTTACTCTATGGTAGATAGATAGGTACTCGCTAGTAGTCTGTGTTCTGTACTCCGCTAGGAGTAGGTACCTAACTATAAAATGTATATTATGTTCTGTGGTTCTGTGGATATGTCGGACCGTCGGACGAGATAGCACTTGCAGCGGGATTTTTAATTCTTGTTACTATATTAAATATAGATAAATTTTATGTGATTATTTTTTTAGGGTCCCAGATACAAAAATTAATTTGGTGGTCGTCGTCGCCGTTATCAACTGATAGATATCCTTTGTTAGATATAGGTCTCTTGAAGGGACTTCCACACGCCAAGGTCTTGTGCCGCTTGTATCTAGTGGCTCCCTGTGACTCTTCTGATACCGTCGGTCCACCTAGTGGGGGGTCTACCATCACTGCGTTTTCCGGTGCGAGGTCGCCATTCTAGCACCTTGGGACGTCACGGGACACAACGTCTATCGGTTCTCTGAACTATGTTAATTTGGTAGTTCTAAAAACCCTAAAATGGTCTACCACCACCACTACTACAGTCTTTCTAACGTCCCACTGCTGGGCACAGACCTCCCTCTCTCATAGAAGAGAGGGATTTAGAGCTTAGACCCGCCACGCTGCTCCAATACGGGCTGTAACGACTATTGTCGCATTATAGTGATAATAACCGGGACCGAATGTTTTAACGTGCTCTCCGAGGCACGGGGGTGAAACACCGCCATCTACCAACTCCGAGATGGCACTGAGAATTTCTTGACAGAAAAAACCAAATGATTTGCCCGACCCAGGAATCAAAGCCGGGACCTCGTGATCTGCAGTCGAATATATTAACCACTAGACCAATGAGGCAGTAAAATGGTCGCAATGTCCCAGTAATTCATGGTAATAAAACGTGTTAGTAACGGCACAAAAACAAATACAAGTGACGCTCGTATTAGTAAGCGGCACGCGAGCGTTATATTAGTATATTATTAGCTATGCGTTTATCCTGAAGAGTATGTTCCTTGATGTGAATAGGACGAATATGTAGTCACAGTATTTGTGTATTTGTCTATTCGGCTCCTTTGATGCGCGTTGAAAAACCGACAGCTGTGCGGATAAGCGTGTTTGTTATTCGTCATAATCTAGATTATAATTATTAATCTGTGGTTAGTATATGATCTATGTTGCCAAATAGGCAAATAACGCGAATATTCGTCAATTACCATCCACACATCGCCGTTTTCGGCAATTAATGTTATTCGTCCTATTTGCCGAATAGGCAAATAAATTTACCCAAATAGGCAAATAGCGCGAATGTTTCGTCAAGTATACCATCTACACATCGCCGTTTTCGGCAAATATGGCAAATACGCGAACACGAATAGCGAAGTGAGGAGCCGACATTACGTAACCAAGGCTTATACTCTAGCTAGCTTGTCTATGGTTATATGGGACGTGAGTCGAGGCTAGAATATCTGCCATGTTGGACGTGTCACAACGTCACGTCATCGGCATGCTGCCACAGACTAAGCCCGCCATGCGGCGCACCTCACTCCGAAATTCTGAAAATAAAATCCACCTTAATTTGAAATACTGCCGTGTCCACATTTTTTTCATTATACACGGACTTTTTAAAAATGTACACGTAGACAAAAGGCGAGTCGTGTAGATGTTTTCAAGGGCAGCTTTGTATCGGGGGTTATTGTGTAGTTATGAAAGGCCTTCGGAATCGAACAAAACTAACAATCACTGATCGAGTGTTCGCGTGATTGTTTTAATGATGCATCTCAACTTGACCCGGGAAGCTAGATTAATATACATTTTTTATAGATCTACAAGTTAACCCTTGACTGCAGTCTCATCTAGTGGTAAATGACGATGCAGAATATAGAAGCGGGCTAACCTGGGGGGTTATTCTGTAACTTAGTTAGCAACTGAAAATAGTTGCCAACTATTTAGTTCGATATACATTGCTGCTTTACTGTGTGAAATTTTGAAAACACTTTATAATTTCCCACAGTAAAGCAGCAATGTATATCGAACTAAATAGTTGGCAACTATTTTCAGTTGCTAACTAAGTTACAGAATAACCCAGCTGGAAGGGGTATGGCAGTTTTTATTACACCCATAGGTACTCCTGATCAGTTTCTACGTGCCATCGTACTGGTACGCTAAAACGCATGGTGGCACGGCTTTGTCGGTCGGATGGTACTAGCCACGGCCGGCTGAAGCCTTCCACCAGACAACCGATTAACCGATCTATGCTTTATTTTGGAGGATTGTGACCTAGTTGTAACAGCGCGTATTGGTCGATCGCGTAGTTAATCAACGTTGACTCAAGTACCAACTGAATGAGTGGCCAAATTGACGACCTTCCGTGTCTCGGAGACCACATCAAGCTGTAGATCCCGGCATTTTTCACAAATATCTGATACTAAAATGATTAAATCGAGCGAAATTCTCAACTTAGTCGTATGCGTATAATCCTATTTCTTTCAACCTCAACTGCTTTGTGAGCTGGGCAATCCGACATACAAATAAATATTTTAGATAGATAAAAATTTTAAATGTTGACGAATTAATTAATTATTTACGCTTACAAAAAGTACCCAAACTCTCACAGATCAACTTTCAGAAACCTGAGATTAGGTAACTCGAATTAAATAGGTATATTAGGTATACGAATTAAATTGAAAATTATCGCCATTAAATGTGTGCATAGGAGGACAGTTTAACGAACTCTACGAACAACGAAACTAATTTTAAATCTCGTTTCACAGTGACATCGTTTACGTCCGTCTACAAAAGAACGACAAAAATGTGACTATTTTGTAAACTCTCGAATTTAAACTGCGCCGCGGCACTCCTTTGATCAGCTCGTGTTTGACGCGGAGCTATTTTGAACGCGAAAGAGACGGAACCACACAATATTAATTGGTTTCAAAGCTAAAGGGTTGACAATGATATGTACCGTGTTGCATTTGTATTTGGGAGATGGTTTGTATTACTGCTCATCCACACGTTCGCCAACATGCTGGCCCATCTTATGGCCCAATATGTTGGCCCAACGTGTAGAGCGGGAGTTGGAAGGTATTGGAACGATGGCCCGCAAGTTGGCGCGAGATCCATTTCGAGTCGGTACATCAAAGGGTTTGGGACAGAGTTTGGCCGCACCATCCACACGTTGGAGGCAAGTTCAGTTTGCTACGAGCTCTCAGAGTGATCGCACGCATGCACGTCTTTTAAATTTTATATTCACGCGTCGTAACTAGTATAATGTCCACAAAATGGCAGTGACAATGACCAATGAAGAAACTTTTTGCTTTATAGAGCCCTACTAAGCCGAAAATTGTTTGTGGAACCCAAGAAATAAAATCACAAAAATAAAAAAATACAATTTTCGTATACACATTCACGTAGCTGCGGTATGCTGTGAATAATTAAACCGCAGCAGCTGTTAACGTCTCAATATTCAATTTTGTAAACACGTCCGCACATTGGCCCTAACCGGAGCATACTGAACGACCTTCCAACGTGTGGATGCGAACACAAACTCCTCGCCCAACACCTTCCAACATATCCGCCATCATGTTGGCCAATGTGTAGAGGCGCCTTAAGTCACGTCATTTTATTTTTAGTCGCAAAGACAGAATGTATCTCTATATCCACACTTTATTTAAACACTTTTATTGAATACCACAACCAAATTTATATAAAGAGAGCAAGCTGTTTTAATCGCCATTAGGCAGTTTGTGACAGGCTATATGACGTCATGCCAAATTCAATATGGTGGATTTGACACACGAAACTATTTCAAGAACAAAAATCTAAGAGAAATACCTATATTGAATTTAATATGTATCAAATGAAAAGTTTTAATATTGTGTAAATTCTGAAAGTTATAATAAAAATGCAAGTTTTAAAATGCGCAAAATATAATAGGAGTTATATTAGTTAGTTCTTGAAGTTTTCTGAAAACAGTTAAAATCTGCCCAGCGGAAGCCTGAAATGCAGTTTGAGTTACAAATTCGACTAGCCCGTTTAGCGGGGATCCAGTTTCAGGAATAATCGTTTAAAAGCCACGCATGAACTGTGAAACAAATTGTGCAGAAGCCGGCGCGGCGTTAAAAGCTCAACTCCGCGATTATTCAAATCACGCTCGCCCCCGACACCCGCCACACTGTGCGGAATCACTTGCACATCCTCGTACCTACTGTGCTCGTGTGTAACACGCCACGTGCGCAGATATCGAAAGCTTTGAAAGCCAATGATTTATTTGCGTCGTCAAATATTCCATTTATATTTTACGAGGACTTTTCTATAAAGTTCAACATATAATATTATTTTTTTAAAGTGTAATTATGTACAACATTCAAATTGTTGGGATTGACGCGTTCCCTCCAGGGAGTTAGTATTCTATGCTATAGCCCACCATGCCGGACCGACGATTACCGAACCCGGTCGGAGTGTGGGGTGGCGCGCTCCCGGGAAGCAATCCAGCATTCCAGCGGTCCAACGGTCCACCAGTCCAGCGGTCCAGCGGTCCAACAGTCCAGCGGTCCTGTTGTCCAGCAGTCCAGCAGTCCAACAGTCCAGTGGTCCAGCTGTGAACACAAACAGGCTGATGTTTAAATTAATGTAGTATTTTTGCCAACCGATAAAGGAATTACCTACTTCATGAGTCAGACAGAGTCAACCCATAATATTCGCCCGAACAAGTATTATTATAAATTCAGAAGTTTTGTTCGTTGCAACAAAAAATTTACTCTTACCCCTACTACTAGCCAAATACTGAGTTAATTACTTACGCACCTAACATACCACTCGAAATCATCGTTACCCACGAATAAGTAATTAGTTTGAAGGGGCCGGGCGTCGGGTCTAGCCGAATCGACGAATATGAAATTCTAATTTTAATAACGTTTTATTACAATTTAACATCCATTTATTAAACCAAACTCTATTCTATGAATTATGAGTACCTACCCCGAAATGATTTTAATTGAAACCTAAAGTTAAAATCAGTTATGTCTGTATGTTAACTGTCTGGTAATATTAGTACTGAAATACTCCAGTTACTCTGCCTGCGACTTGGTCCGCGTCGATTTATATAAATCTTTTACAAACTTTCAACCCCTATTTAATCCCCTTAGGGGTTTAATTTTCAAAATCCTTTTTGGTGGTTGCCTACGTCATAATAACTATTTGAATGCCAAATTTAATTTCAAAGTTTAATATAGGTAAGCTGTGCGTTGATAGATCAATCAGTCAGACAGTCAGCTTTTCCTTGTATGTTTATATTTCTGACAGTTGTGACACCTTTTCATTGATCACAATATAACATACTAACTAACATTCACCAAATCAAGGTGGGGTTTCTCTTGGCATAAGAACTCGGCAGGCTTCCAAAGTTAAAGGGTTGTAGTGGAGGTTTTAAATGCCGCAGTACAGGAAAACTGCCTCGTTGGTTTAGTGGTTAGCGTATTCGACTGCAGATCACGAGGTCCCGGGTTCGATTCTCGGGTCGGGCAAATAATTCTTAACCCGGCGTGAGTGAGGTCGGGTATGTCATACCCGAGAAGTTTTTAAACACAGATTATTTAATGTTACTGTTGCCATGCGAGTCCTGTCGTTTCAGTAGCTGGAGGTAAGGGTGCGAGGGTCGAGGTACAGTATCGAGTTTAGTGTTGCGCAAGCGGTGACGGTAGATACACGTACGTACATGTGGTTGGGGTACGTCACATCGTGCTTTGTAACATGATCTCATAAGACTTTTCAGTTCCTTTTTGATTTATAATAATTAGAAGACACTATTGTTATATTAATTTACCAAAGAAATTGAAATTTTGTTTGATTTTATGGAAAAAAAAGTTAATTACCTAAACTTGTATTTTTTCAAAGAAAATTTAGATACTTTGTTATTTCAATAAAAAATAACGCTTTTTGTACTTAATGCTGGTATTTTATTTACTAATCTTGTTGAATGGATACTATTATTTATATAGTTCAAGCATAAATGCTAATTACACAATCATAGTATTAAAAATTGAACACCAAAATTTTGGGTATCTCATACCCACCTCATAGCTGGTGTAACAATTTCTCACCTCATTCACGCCGGGTTAAGTATTGCGATTTTCTGTCAAGAAATTCTCAGTCCCAGCCCGGAATTGGCAGTTGACGGTGTTTCACCCCCGTGCCTCGGAGAGCACGTTGAGCAGTCGGTCCTGGTTATTATCACTATCATATTGTGACAATAGTCGTTAAAGCCCGCCAACCCGCATTGAGCAGCGTGGCGGGTCTAAGCAATAAATCTCTCTCTCTTATGAGAGTGAGAGATGAATACGAAGAGGCTTGTACTCAGCAGCGGAACGTTAAAAAAAGGCTGTGGTGGTGACGGTGGTGGAGGTTTTAAATGCCAACGTACATGAAAATTAAGCTCTCGAAATAATCATGAAAGTCAATCGCGCATTATCGGCGGAATAAATCATAGCCCAGAGGCATTACCATACGGACGAGCTAAGTGATTTCACATAACGTAGTATGAAAGGCGCTCGTGATTTGAATAATCGCGCTCCCGAGTGGCGTTCCCGTCTGCTCCGGTGACTCGCACTTACAACTTTCCTATTTTCATATTGTAGATACCTACTTACACTTTTAATATTACCTATCTTCTATTCATCAATTAGATAGTGCTTTGAAAGATTTACGCTTGAAGATACATTAATAATTCCAATCGTTCATCACACTTGCTTGTTATAAAATTGTATGTTTCTTTTTTTCTTTTTTTTTTCTTTCACGCAATTATATTCTTTTTTTCTTTCACGCAAAAACTACTAAACGGTTTTTGCTGAAAGGAGAATGACCAAAAATCTATGGGTGTATAACCCAGTCGTTAACAAGCATGTTGTATGCACCATTTATTGCAGATTTATTCCTGATAACCAAACACACCATTTTAATACCTCTAGGACTTGTCGTTTTTGAGTAAATCTAAGTTTAAGTTTAAAAATGATTCTAGGTTATGTGTAGTTTATTGTTAAACTAGTAAGAAAAGCCGTGTATCGTTCCTGCCGATTTGAACTGTTTGTTAGCGCGCACTATACTTATCATACCTGTTTAACGATATCCAATGCAAAAACAATAAACCATAATATAATTAATATTGGTCTCCGTTGCGCTACAAAATGTAAACATAGTAGACGTCACTAGCGTCACACACTACTAAAACAATGACATGTCACATTGACATCTTGAAATAAGTTTCGTTACACAAAATCAAGAAGGTTGTAGTTATATTATATTCCATTGCACAAAACGCAACGAAGTTAAAACAATATTGTAACAAAATAATAATATTAATTATTACTTATTTACTTTAAGCGTATATTGTACGATTTACAACAAATAACAAATAAAATAATGTATTTAAATAATTAATATCCGTTATATTTTAAATGAAATGATTTTTTTAAAATAACAAACCTCTTTATATTTGGGCATATAGGTATGCGTAGAATGTAATGCAAATGGCCGTCAGACTTAAACGGGAAGTTGAAAAGACGGTTAAATAACTTTTTTATTACATTTTTTTATCGTGAAGTGTAGCATTAATAATTATTAATTTTCAAATTATCATATATTCGTAAGATAATTTTTAATAAATTACATTTTGTGTAAATGTTTGGGTCAGGGGTGGCCATTCTCCTTTGGGATGAAGATAGATTATACCCTGGATTAACACATAGGCTACTTTTTATCCTGGAAAATTATAGAGTTCCCAAGGGATTTAAAAAAAAATCTAAATCCACGCTGTTGAAGTCGCGGGCATCGGCTAGTAATTATTATATAATATTTATGCGTAAAACCAACACAAACGACTCCTATCATATTAGATCTTCGTTAGTTTTTATACTTAAATCAGAAAGTTTCTTCAATGTCCCTTCTCGTCAGATAAGATACCTTATTTCCAGTCAAAATGCGTCATTTAAAAAAGCTTTGCAAAAAGCTGTCCTCGAAAAGAAATCTAATAAAATACTATGCGGCATGCATAATCTCGCAAATTTTAGCAAACTTTTCCGAGTTAATTCGTTTTTGCCTACTAACGTAATGTACGCTGACATATTAACACGAGCGTTACGGATTTTTTGAGCGGCTCTCAAGCGCTCCGAAGTGCCTATTGCCACGTTTTTAGGTGAAACGGTGAAATGCTCAAGTCATTTTACTGCCGGCATTTAGTTTTGACTGTTTCAATTATTATACATTTTTAATTATTCTACGTTTTCCATGTCGTTACATGTAATTCTTTTCTTTAAGTTCATTAATTGTTGTTTCACTTCTATCTTTTTAAGATAAAGATAAGATTAAACAATATAAGAGTCACAAGCTCGAATCGAGTCGTACGCGAGCGAATCTGGGAACCAACTGCGTTACTATTTTTAGAAAACTCCTACCCGACCCCCAACGTTAAGGAGTACGATTGTTAGAGATTAGGTAAATAATGATGAATAATGTAAATGAATTGTACACTAATATAGATAATTAACAGAGTTTATGAAATATTATATTAAGAAAACATATTGATTGAATGTATAACATTGTATTAATGCTTAAGTCAACCATTCAATCAAATGCGTAACCGTAAAATGTATAATAATTTAATTTAATATAATTATTAAGATCGATAATAGTTGATCAAATAACAAGTGCATGGCTGCGTGGAAATTAATAAAAAATACATCGACACAGACAAACTCCTTTAAATCCATAGATGAGATAATTTTAGATGGGGAAGTAATCAATGAACCTAGTGCCATAGCTAATAAATTCAATGATTATTTTATCGAATTGGCAAAGCAGTCGACAATCAGAGATAAATACAATAAAGAACATCTAAATAGTAGCTATCAATCTCCATTAAGTAGTATTTTTATATCACCTTGCACAGAAAAAGAAGTAAAGAATACCATTATGAGTCTAAGAAATACTGCATCCGCAGGTTATGATGGCATATGTACAAAAATTGTGAAAAGTTGTTGTAAACAGCTAACACCAGTTATGACATTTCTAATTAATCTCTCATTTAAAAATGGTAAATTTCCAACAAAACTAAAATTATCGGTTGTAAAACCTTTATTCAAAAAAGGTAATCGTTGTGAAATAGATAAATATCGACCCGTAACCTTGATACCGATCTTTTCAAAAGTCTTTGAAAAAATAATGCACGGAAAACTTAGTGACTACTTAACAAAAAATAACATAGTTAAAGAGCAGCAATATGGTTTCCAGAAAAATAAATCTACGGTTTTGGCATGTTTTAATCTCACTAAACGTATTATTGATAACCTAGACAAAGTCAAGACAGTTGCTGCATTATTTTTTGACATGTCAAAAGCTTTTGATTTCGTAGCCCATGACATATTATTAATCAAGCTAGAACATTATGGCATAAGAGGAGTAGCACTCCAATGGTTTGAAAGCTATTTGAAAGACAGATACCAGTATGTAGAAATACAAAGCGTGATTGATTCAAATGTTACTTCATTTAAATCTGATAGTAAGATCAATCCAACTGGTGTACCACAAGGAAGCGTGCTAGGTCCTTTATTATTTATTATATACATAAATGACCTACCTAACTGTGTTAATCAACCCTGCACGCTGTTTGCTGATGATATTTCTGTTGTAATAGAACAAAAAAATAATGAAAGTAGCTCTGAAATAAACAATGTCACAAAAAATATAATTGAATGGCTAAAGAGCAATGATTTAACCGTTAATATAAATAAAACAAGGTATATTCAATTTACTAAAAAACCTAATATCGTCCCAAAAGATCTTGACATTCACTATAATGGACAAAAAATTGATCAAGATAAAGTAACAACATTTTTAGGAATTGAAATAGATTGTAACTGTACTTGGAAATCTCATATAGCAAAGATATGTAACAAACTAAACAAATTTGTCTTTGCACTAAGAAGGTTACATAAAACTGTTAATGAACATACTGCGTTAATGGCTTACCATGGTTACATATCAAGTAATCTTCGTTACGGATTAATTATTTGGGGAAATTCTTGTCACATAAATAAGGCTTTTATAGCGCAAAAGAAATGTGTTAGGGCAGTTTGCGGAGCAGGTCCTCTCGATTCATGCAAACCTCTTTTTAAAAAGCTGAAAATACTTCCACTTCCATGTATGTACATTTATGAAATTATAATATTTATTAAAAAAAACAATAAACTATTTACGAAAGCCCCCGAAAGCAACAGACCTAAAAGGAATAATCGAAACACGAATAGACTAATAATACCTCATAAAGTAAACTCTGCACTCTTCAAGAAAAATTGTTATGCTATGAGTGTAAAATTATATAATAAGTTACCAAATGATTTTAAGTCAGACACCATGACGCTCAATATTCTTAAAAATAAACTATTTGAATGGCTATTATCTAATTGTTTCTATAGTGTATCTGAATACTTAAATAAATAAATAATGATACCAAATAAATTTAGTGCCACATGTATTAATGTTACTTATAGTAGTTGCTTAGTAAATAATAGACATTGATTATTAGAAATATTTAGATTATATATTATATAAGTTAATTTAATAATAATTTTAATTTTAACATTTTAATTTTAATATTGCATGCCGTAAGGTATTTGGCTTGAACATTGTATTAGAATAAGACGACCCTGTATCTAACCCAAATATGCAATAAATAAATGATTGATTGATTGATTGATTGATTGAAATTCCGTAAAATGTTTATCAAAGTAGTATTTTAGTTTGCTTGGTTATATTTTAAATAATTAAGTTGTTCCAATGATGAATTTTAATGAATGAACTAATATCATGACATTGTTATGAAATAGCTTAGTTTTATCCATGACGAGATTATATAAAGCACGGTAGTTGTAAAGAGGGAATCAATCGTCCCACAAAAATTGGTGAATAAACTTGTAAAATCAGTCTTCGTGTTGTTATTCTTCGAGGTCATCTAACAATCAGAAGCGGGATCCGCTGAACGCAGGTAACAAGTGATTAATTCGTTTATTTATGTATTATTTTGCTGTGTTTGTGTAAATTCTAAAGTGATTTAAAATCTAAGTGCTTGTGGTACTTATCATGAAAGTACACAGAAATATATTATCGATGGAAACGTGTGCCAAACTTATTTACACTTGTACATAAGTTTTCAAAATAACACTCGTTACACATAGATATTTCGATGTAATTAATAGTTTTAGTGCATAAAAATAATCGTACAAGTATCATCTTGCACTATTTTGAACTGTAAACACAGAAGTTTAGAAATAAATCTCAAAACAGGAGGTTATTTGGTATCATACGTAACCGTTTTTTTGGCACGCGTGAATTATTATTAGTAAAAAGTGGTAATCGCCGATCTACCCTATGTCTGTGATAAAAGCAGAGAATCAAATTAAAATAATTTTAATAAATAATGCAATAATAATTCGTAATCTTAATTTACCATGATAAATATTTTTTATCTACCCGCATTAAATCGATTTCCAAGTACTTTTAGTAGTTCAAATTCTAACCATAAACCATTTTATTTTTGCACACCACGGCCTGACGAGAGACTACAAGCTGCAGAGGGTGAGTGCGCTTACGGTGCACTGACCAGCCCTCATCACAGTCGCGGCTGCCTACAAGATCGACGCAGCCGAGAGTGCATGTGACGATGCAGCCGGGAGTGGCCTATCAGTCAACGACACAGCCAGGATTCCACACGTAATGCTCAAGTCTGGTATGTTGAATAGTTATGTTAAAGTTTCTGGATTTACGAGTTTAGTAAGTGTGCTAAGACGTATAGTTAGAATGATCAACAGACGTCCCATATTGCACTTCTCAGATTAAAAAAGGTCCTACTAAAAATGGTATGAAGGTACAATCGATAATCGAACTATGTTAGTAGCAGAGTAATCTTAAAACGAGCCTTTCATTTAGAAAGTAGTGAATATTATTACAAAATGGTTATATGGCTAAATGCTTGTAACATTTCCGATAAAACAGGTGATAGTTTTTATAAGTTAGTTAGAAGTTACTGCAAAGACTCGGAATTGTTAACGGTTATTTTTCTGTAACATTGGCAAGACTTATAGAGATTTTACCTAAATGAATTGAAATATATATAGCTTCACAATGTATATTTGACAACAGTTTGAAAATTTGAAAATTGTATTTTCGCACATACATATTACATATTACGCAAACTAATTGAAAAATCTTATTAAATCTTAATGATAAAGATAGTGCGTGAGGGATATTATTTTAACGACAAAAAAAAGCCATGGACTTAGATAGTTCTAAATAAGCCAATAGTTCAAATCATTTATACTGAACCATATTGTGAGGTGGTGATAATCTCGTAGTTTTAATTTTATTAAATTGATGATACAAAAGAACCAGTGTCGTGACAGTAGATCAATTTTGAATGAAGTTTCTCTGACTTTGTGTTGACGGTTTTACTACGGTTTTACATCATTGAGTATGAAACATTTTGTAATATTTCACATATTTAAAACATTGTTGAATGCGGTTGCTATGTTTAGATCCCAAAGGACAGGTGAAGCATTATAACCGAATAATATTTGATGCTCAATGCTCCTAAATAGGTAAAATAAGAAACTGTTAAGTCTATTCAGGGCCTTATAAAGATATAAGAAAATGATATATGAAGTGTCATTGCAATACATTGGCTTGTAGATCAGATACAAACTTGGATTGGTACATTTATTGACCGTGATAGTTCGAAATATAAACATCAATTTAAATAAAATAATAAAAAAAAATATATAAACGACTATTGATATAAACTGTAGTTGTGTTAGGTTCGTTGTGAATTTAATATTGCAATATGACCTCCTTTTGTTGAATTAAGGTATTTTTATGATTATTGATCTGACAATTCGAAAAAAAAGAGCTTTAGATAGGAATTGAAATGGCAGACATGAGATGTAAAGAAAAAAAGGGAATGTTTGGAAAGACTAATAAAATGTAAAATTGTATAAGAGAATGAAATAATAATAATTAAAGGAAATTATATACTTCGCCCACGTGAATTTCGATTTTTCACAAATCCTGAAGGAATCGTGGATATCTGGTTTATCTGTAATATCTTCGAAATTATTCATTTAAATCATATGCTGTGAAGGGCCATATAAATCTATATTAAATAAACAATGTATTTAAGGTATTTAATTAGATAAGGATTAATGTTGTATTGGTTAAAATCGCTTCGAAAATTAGCCATTATTTGTTGTAAAAAGTAAATGACAAAAAAAAATTTATTGTGGGGTATCCATAAGAGATAGACATATAGGTACCATAGTGCAGTTTTCTGTAGACCTTTTCAATATGTACAATACTTAGTACATTATTTTGATAAATCTCGTAGGGTTCAGCCTGCGTTTGCAATGTAAGCGGAAAAAATGTAATTATTTACGACATCACATTAGAATCTTCATAAATAACAGTATTTCTCCACTAAGTATTTAATGGATGTTATTAAAAAAAACCGCATCAAAATCCGTTGTGTAGTTTTAAAGATTTAAGCATACATAGAGATATAGGGACAGAGAAAACGACTTTGTTTTATAACTATGTAGTGAAGTGGATTTTTATTATAATTGACATAAACGAAAATTAACATAAACGATAATTGACTTGACATTAAAGATAAATAACAAATAATAATTGAAATTAAAGATAAATGATAAATGATAATTGACATTAACTATAAAAGACATATATGAATAAACGACATAAACAATAAACGATTTAAAACGATAAACAATATGAACAATAAACGATAAACCATATACGTACAAATGATATAAACGACAATCCTAACTGTGGGCTTAATAAATTAAAACTAACAAAGATGAAAGAAATAATTCAAGTAATAGATAACTTACATACTAACACTAGTTCAGGTATCGATAGCATAAACATTAGAAGGTAATAAAGTTCATCAAAAACTCCATAGCTGAGGAACTAACTCTATGTATAAATTCCTGTTTAGAAAATGGTACTTTTCTTGCGTCTCTAAAAATAGCTAAAGTAACGCCTATCTGTAATTTTGGAACAAAATCGGACCCGAGCAATTATCGAAAAAAAAAAAAAAAAATATTTATAATCGACTTGAATCCTACTTCATTTCTATTGATTTTCTGTATCAAAAACAATATGGATTTAGAGCAAAATTAAATACGTTATCAGCAACTGTTGACCTAGTATCTAAAATAAAATAAAATAAACAATATAGACGAAAAAAAATTGTTCTTGGAATATTCATAAATCTAAAAAAAAAGCGTTTGATACGGTTAGCCACAAGATACTTAATTTTTGAATCTTATTTAAATAATCAGCAGTCCTAAAATAATAACTTACGGAGTTCCTCAAGCCTCGATACTTCGATTCATAATTTTTCTGATCTATACTATAAATAATATGAATAAAACATGAACTAAAAGACGAATTATCACCATATTATGCTGATGCTACCACCTTATTTTATCATGGGAATAAAATTGAAAACCTAATTAAAGATGCCCAAAATGATCTTAATTTACTTAATATCTGGTTTCAATGTAACTTGCTAACCCTCAACGTAAATAAAACTCATTATGTAATATTTGCAGCTAAAAATATAAAAAAAAAAATTAATGATTTTGAACCACCAAAAATTAATAGCATTATCATCAATAGGTCAGATTGCGAGAAGTATTTAGGTTTAACAATCGACAATAAAGTCACATGGAAATCACATATTTTAAATATCAGAAATAAGCTAGTATCTTTAACAGTAGCTCTCCACAGCATAGTCCGTTGGCTACCACAAGTCTGCTACATAATCTACAACTGCCTGGCTAAACCACGGCTAAACTAAACGGCTCAAAATAAATTAATAAAAGTACTATTTCATTATGATTTTTTTAACATCAACAGAAAAAAATGTATAAAGAAAAAAAAATTGAATATAACAAATACTTACAAATATTACACTTGCATTTTAATACGAAAAATTTTGTCAAAAGAAATACATTCAAACATAACCTTTACCAGAAAAAACAAATATCCGCATTTACTAATTTTGAGAAGTGCTAATAACATAATCTTACGCCCACCAAGAATTACTAACTATGGAAAGAGAAATATTACGTTTGTTAAGTGCTCAGATATATAATAAACTGCCTAAAAATATAAAAGAATGTAAAAGTGTACATCCTTTTTAAAAAATGCTTAAAAACTATTTTGTGAAACTTAAAACATACTTAATACATAATATTTTTTTTTACGAATTAAGAATATTGAATTTACTTTATTGGGTCACATCTAGTTATGAGCTATCTATGAATTGACGTGACGATTCAGTAACATAGCCGCGGCTTGAATCGACTCTGTTGTGATGGTACCAAGTATTTGAAACCTACCCACTTTTATTACAAATTGTTTTAC
Organism: Melanargia galathea; assembly: GCA_920104075.1. Lineage (NCBI taxonomy): Eukaryota > Metazoa > Arthropoda > Insecta > Lepidoptera > Nymphalidae > Melanargia > Melanargia galathea. The sequence continues at coordinate 19,912,036 of OV049874.1, read as the reverse complement.
GCTCCGTATTGCAATAATTTAATTTTGTAAAATCTGTTTGCCTTTGTCTCGTCTTCTAAGTGAATATATTTGTATAATATTCTTTTGAGACAGTAAATTTATTTAAACCGAAACTGTATAGACGATATGCTGTATAGACGATAAGCTGTATAGATGATAAATTATATAAAAGAGAAATGATAAAAAAAAACATGAGAAATGATTTTTACATTAGAGATAAATGAATTTAGATTAAGATTAGTTTAATCTAAATGATAAAAGAGATATGATAAATGATTTTTACATAAGAGATAAATGCATTAAGATTAAGATTAGTTTATTCTAAAATCGAATGATTGATACTAAAACCTATGATGATGTAATTGATACACATACCGCAATGATGTAACTTATAATGTTTTTAAATGAATGCGATATTCTAGTTATCGATTAATAATGCCTTTTTTTATATGTATTTAAGTTTGCGGACAAACTATAGTTGTCAGGAAGGCCGAATGTTAGAAATTAGATTGATACACATACCGCAATGATGTAACTTATAATGTTTTTAAATGAATGTGATATTCAAGTTATCGATTAATAATGCCTTTATATGTATTTAAGTTTGAGGACAAACTATAGTTGTCAGGAAGGCCGAATGTTAGAGATTAGGTAAATAATGATGAATAATGTAAATGAATTGTACACTAATATAGATAATTAACAGAGTTTATGAAATATTATATTAAGAAAACATATTGATTGAATGTATAACATTGTATTAATGCTTAAGTCAACCATTCAATCAAATGCGTAACCGTAAAATGTATAATAATTTAATTTAATATAATTATTAAGATCGATAATAGTTGAAATTCCGTAAAATGTTTATCAAAGTAGTATTTTAGTTTGCTTGGTTATATTTTAAATAATTAAGTTGTTCCAATGATGAATTTTAATGAATGAACTAATATCATGACATTGTTATGAAATAGCTTAGTTTTATCCATGACGAGATTATATAAAGCACGGTAGTTGTAAAGAGGGAATCAATCGTCCCACAAAAATTGGTGAATAAACTTGTAAAATCAGTCTTCGTGTTGTTATTCTTCGAGGTCATCCAACACGATGCACAGACCATTGTACCTACTATACGGTGACCGAAACACACTAGCCCTAAGTACCTACATAAAATATCAAAATGAAGTCGAATAATAGTAGCTTACTGCAGTTAACGTTCAACAAAGTTTAACGTTCAACTGCAGTTTAACGTTCAACAAAGGCAGAGCCGTTCTGTCGGCGCATTCACACGCGGCGCACGTATTGTGGCCAGCGCCGCGTCCACGACGACTCGCACACAACTTTTATGCTCCAGTACTCGTTAACCACTGTATAGCTACTCAGAAGCGTTGTCATTCTTTGTGAGAAGCATTTCAAAGCTTTGTGGAAGTGAATAGCATTTTGTAATGGTTAAGTGATAATGTTCTCTCAGTCGAATTTCAGTCTCAAAGGAGTAGGAGACTAGCAAGAAATTAAAATTGAAATGGAAATTTACATTACATTATTTATTAGATAATGCAGGAGATATTGTAGTGCACAAGTGTGTGCGCAAACACAGGTGCACTCTTTATCTCTGTACTCTCATTCCATGACCGACTCATGGACTTGCGGCTAGTCGGCTGCACGCGTGTGTCGCATCGGCCGTGAACTACGGAAGGAGCACATTTATGGCCTGTTTCACCACCTTCTGATAAGTACCAGATAGCTATTTGTCTTTGCCACTTGACATAAAGTAAGAAAGTGATAAAACTTACGTTTAGGCTATCCACAGAGGCTATCCGACACTTGGTGGTGACACACACCAAGGTGGTGACACAGGCCCTTAGTGTCCAGAAAAGTAACAGCGCAATACTCTCACAGTGTAAGTCGGTAAAGGAACAATACATCGTGAACAAACTTTGTCTCAGAGATACAATCTGTCGTCTGTTTAGCCGGCGTTTGTACAATCAGATGTTCTTTGAAGGCAGATAAGCTTTGAGCGCAAATCGGATCGAGGAGGCGCTCGTCCGTCGAACTTCAGTGATAACATCAACCTTCGCCAGACTTGGGCACTTTGTACACCACTATATTATACAAATATACATACACCTAATAGAAATCTCTATATCTTGACTTAACGGTGTGAATCCGTAGCTTTAAACAAGCTATGTTTTAGAAGAAATTAAACCGACTTCCAGCAATGTCAGAGGAATTGGTGTACCAATCAAAAATATTAGTGACATATGGATACATTTACGCCTGTAAATTCGTACATAATAAATAATAGTTTAAAAAAACTAAAAAACACGCTTTTTATAGAAAACCAAACTAAAAAATAGAAAATAAATTTTAATAAATATAAATTAATAATAGTGTGCATATGAAAAAATGAATTTTATTAAAAAAAAACGTAGGGTGCATGGGTGTATAGAGGATTATCATTTCGATAATATCTAAAATCACCCCACGCTATGACCGTGTGTTACTAAAACCTCCTTGAAATTATGTAGATTACGATAGTGAAAAAATCATCAAAATCGGTTAATTGGTTCTTGAAATAATCACGAACATACAGACATAGTACATACATACATACACAATACACATACATATATTAAGTACATAATATGTACATAAGGATCGAATACAGAACCTTCTTTTTTGAAGTCGGTTAAAAGTCCAAAGTTCGATTTATTTTTGAATCAGCTTCGAAAGAAATTTGTCCACGGCGAAGACAAATAGCTTACTTAGACTCTACGGGAAAAATACGTGAGCCCGACACGTGTCAGTTGGAGAAAAGGCACAAGTTCAGGCGTATGTATGACGCAGCAGTCGTCTGCGTGCTCTCTTAACTGCCTCGTTGGTCTAGTGGTTAGCATATTCGATTGCAGATCACGAGGTCCCGGGTTCGATTCCCGGGTCGGGCAAATAATTGTTAGGTATTGGGTTTTTCGCAAAGAATTTTTTTTCAAAGAAATTGTTTTTGTCAAGAAATTCTCAGTGCCAGCCCGGAGTTGGTAGTTGGCGGTGTTTAACCCCCGTGCCTCGGAGAGCGCGTTAAGCAGTCAGTCCCGGTTATTATCACTATGATGTGACAATTATAGTCGTTAAAGCCCGCCAACCCGCATATTGGAACAGCGTGGAGGGTTTAAGTTCTAAATCCCTCTTTCCTATGAGAGAGGAGGCCTGTGCTCAGCAGTGGGACGTTAAAAAGCCTGTAGTGGTGGTGTTAGTGGCTAATTCTCTTGTACACAATCTCTAAACTAAAACAGCACTAAATGTAATAGTCGAATGTCTATTCTTTTCCGCGGGAAACAATGTAAAATGGGTAGCATTATTTTTATACCAGTCAGTTTAGTTTAGTGTAGAGATTGTTATTTATATGCAACAGAATTAGCACCCCAGTTTGGGTCTAATCCACAATTGCCACTTTATCGTGAACTGTACCTACTTATTTTTTGATTATGATTAAAAATGCTTGATCGCTCGCGGGACAGCAATGTGCTCCCAACGGCCAAAAAAACTCCATATTGACCTTTAGAGATTGACAAAATGAATGGGTTAAAAATACTGATCCAATAAAGACGAGAGGTCACTGATCAAACCTGTCAAAGATAACCAATCACACACGTGTACAATGTAAGGGGTATTATTTTAAATTTTCACTTTCACCCGGGTCATTTGTCGCCGCGAGTGAAGTTGACGCGGCTCCATTAATCACCCCCTACCCCCAACCCCCTACCCCTCCCCCGACCCCGTTGACCCCCTCCGTGACCCCTCGTCATTCCTGTCAGTAACGGAGCGAATATTGATAACTGGGCCTATTGAAAGTTGCCCAGTAACACCTTTATATTATGAGTATGAAGTTGTTTATTTATATTTGGTTTGATACGTTCATAGTTTTTTTTTTGACATGATAACGTCTTATAAATTGATGAACGACGGCCGCACGCACGAAAAAGCATGAATCATTGTCGTACTCAGGTACCGTCTAACCGAGCATGCAAGCGAGAGCGCGGAGTAGTAGTTGAAAGTTGAAAAATACAGTCGAGACACAATTTTATATACCCAAGGCGTAGGCGAGGTTTTTAACAAGCCTCGAGAGTTCATTTGTTAACGCGCAAGTGTATCATGTAACGTTTTTCATTCCATTTTAAAAAACATAGCGTAGTATTTATTCTGCCGCGTCACGCCTATCTGAGTAAACAGCGTTTTCATGAGTTATTGAAAGACATTTGAAATTTTCCATACAAAAAAAAACTTTTTTCAGAGCAAAACTCGCTAGGTACAAGAATGGCTCTGGACTCTGACACTTTGTCAGAGGATACTTAATGAATTAGAGACATTTAAAAAACAACCAAAATTCCCAAAAGCGTTTCAAATTAACATTTTTAGACGTCGAATTTACCTTTCGGTCGGCATGATAGGTTTCCCGGGATCAAGGCTCGCAGCATGGCCCGAAGATAACATCAATAAGCACCGAATAGCATTGCGGTACACGCCCAGCATCCATATTCATGAGAACCGAACGTGTAAAGCGATGTACACCGACCAGGATTACATTGTACGTACCTATAGAGTAGGTATAGATACACTTGAACTTTGTTATAATCCGCGCGCGTTCGGAATGGGATGGAATCTTGTCAAAGTGAACAATAATTAAAAATGATAGTTCTAGAGTAAAATAGGGTCAGTAAAAAGATCGAAAATTTAACGTCTAGGTGTTTATTTGTAAGATCACTTATTATATTGTACTCTTACGAAAATGCACAAAAATCTTTCATGTTTGTAATTATTTAAGGATCTCTTTCACCACCATCTAAGTGTAGGATAGCTTAAACTTAAGTTTTGTCACTTTGTTACATTATGTTAATTGAAAAAGACAAAACTTGTTAATAAACTATTCGAAACTTATCAGAAGGTGGTGAAACAGGGCCTAAGTATAAAAAAGTCATTGTAATAATACATGGATTAACCATAATATATTTATAAAACTTTGCCTTTAATTCGACTTATTATTATTATTGACCACAGAAAAGCATAGATCACAGAAATGACGCAGAAAATCATTATGCTAAATACGAGCAAATTACCACATTCTACAATATAAAAAAAATATCTCAATGTCTGTCTGTATGTCCTCTATGCACTTCTAAACTATTAATCCGATTATGGTGAAACTTGATGAGTTGTTCTGCATACACCCGCGAAGGTACCTAGCCAAAAAAGAAGGCGAGTTAATAAGTAAGATATAATGAAGGCGGTTAAAAATGGATGTCTGCATGTTTGTCTCCCAAGCGTTCCTAAACCATACTTTACATGGCATTGCATACTTTATATTGCATACTTTACATGCATGCCTGGAACAGCTATTTGATAATAATATCAGAAGGAGTATCTCAGTTCCAAAGAGTAGCATCCCCTTCTGAACGCGCGCGAACTATAAATAATTAATATGTTTCAGTCGAATGTGCCGTCAACAGTACTGGAGACCTGGTAAAACGAGCTGTAAAGTGTAGACGCTAATAATTGATAGGCGCCTCCAATAAGTGACTCCTCACTTATTCACCGACCTTTGTTCCCTACTCTCCCGTGACTTTACTATGTAGACTGGTGCTTTATTTCTTCAGCTCATTCTCTCGTAAAAACCACAATGGTCTAGTTTTATTACTTTAAATATTTTCAACTTACTCAAAGGAGGATGTTCTCACACAACAATATCATAAAACACACTTTAAGTATTTTATATTATTTAACTACTCTTCGTAACTAAAATAGTACGTCGGTAATTAAAGGCTCTAATAAGTACTAAAAGTTAAAGGCTCTAATAACTCTTTCTAATAAGTACATAATTCATTAATATCTAGTAGAAGATTGAAGACAAGCGAGAAGATAGCATGTTAGAGATAATTCTGTGGGGCATGTCACTGCTGTTGGTTCAGTATTCTTCGTTTGATGAGCGCGTAAACAAATAAACAAACTATCGCTAGTTAAACCATACCAACTATTGGAGCAGCTTGGTTGATTGACGCTCTAAATATCTAATCTCCTTTAAGAGAGGAGGCTTTTGTCCAGCAGTGGGACGTTAAAGGACTGTAGGTAGTAGTGGTGAAAATCACTATAAAGTAGGTAATTAAAATATCAAAGCAAGCGGACGCGAACATTTTTTCATTAATATTATTTTCCTTACTTTCACAAAATGCCTGCGAGCAGTTAAAGTTTTGTATCTACGACTTCCTCGCTAACTTAGTTGAGTGAAATATTTTCTGCTGAGTTGTGCTACGTGCCCGGTTGAGTTTCTGAGAAACGATTGCCGAGCCGGCATTCGTTCTTTACTATAAAGCTGGACATTCACGGTCGAGCCATTTGGCGGGATTGTGATCGACTGAAGGCAAATGTATGGACTGTTTTATTTCTTCTGCAAGTAAGTCTTTGACTATGATCTCACCTGGTAATCAAGGACAATGTAGTTTCAGATGGACCTATTAGACTATTAGAATTTGGAAGCAATTTAACTATAATAGCAGTTTTCATTAAATCCAAACTCCTAATTTGTTTCTACGTGGCACTGTATCAGAACACTGAATCGCTTAGCGGCACGTCTTTGCCGGTAGAGTGGTGACTCCACAGCTAAAGCTTCACATCGGACAAATTCCAATGATTAGGATTCTTAGTCGAAATTCTAATTAATCGACGTGTAAGATGTAAAAGATGTGAGTTCGCACAATCGCAGCTTGGTACTACGGCATACAGATTTTGCACTCATGGACAAATTGTATGACGTTAAATGGCTTGAAACTACGGATTATGGCGGGCGGAAAATCCGTGGGTTATCTTTGCACCAAAGTTTAACTTGAAAACTTGACACATATACGATCTTTTGACCGGTATGATATATTAACCGCTCCAGTAGGTACTCGGGTATCTGAGCTAAATCTAGATTCTAGGTCTCAACTTTTAAAATTTATATCTCCGAAACTACTGGTCCGATTTTGATGAAATTTTCAACATGGGCGGGCGTTAGCCCGCCGCGATGGCCGCGCGGCCTGACGGCCGCGTTTTACCAAGTACAAAACAATACCGAACCGAACCGACCCTAACCTAACCTAGAAAGTTCATAAATATACATCATGAGTCCCTTATAACAAATGTTCAAAATAAAAGGCTGAAATAATTTTAAAATAAAAGATAGCTGTTTTCTACTCTTCAGAAATCAAATCCACAAAGAATTTCACGCGGACTAATTAGGATGAAGTTCTATTGATGTAATTTTATTAACGTGTCTAAAAATTTTAATTGACTTTGATTGGGCTTGAATTTACTTGATATGTTTTAGCACAACTGAACATATTGTGTTATGGTCAGATTTTTCCAGTCAAAAAATTGCCATCCAGCCGATGGTGCAGAATTGGTAATTCGAGGTGTTCGATCCCCGTATCTCGGAGAGCACGTCTTCGCCGGGCCCAGTTATTACCACTATCATGACGTGACAATAGGCTAAATTCTAAATGCCTCTCTCCTATAGGAGGAGGCCTGTACCCAACAGAGGGCTGTCAAGCTGCAGTGGGATTAGTGCAGATGTTCAATGTTCATATCCACAGATATCGATTTAAAAAATCACTTTCACTAGGGTCATTTGTCGCAGCGAGTGAACTTGATGCGGCTCCATTAATCACCTTACACCATTCCCCTCCGTCCCCCACGTCCCTCCCCTGTCACCAGCAGTGCGAGAATTGATAACGGGGCCTATTGAAAACTTGCAAGTAACACCTAGTTTATACCACCTGTATTGCAACTAATAGCGCTATGTTTAGCTTCTTTTGTAAGTGCTATTATAAGAGCTTTAACAGTAAGATTTATCTGTGACTTCGGTCGCATAAAAGCTCTTACAAAAGTAAAGGCAAGCTGCATGTAGCGGAACCGCTTACTACTGTCAAATTATTGCTGATTTATGTAAATTTTTAGAAATGTTTTACAGATTATTAATTTCAGGTTAGAATGAACTGCCATTTGATTCATTCAGTGGCGCCGAACCGCCATCTTGAATTATTGGTATAAATACGGGTAGAGTCTCCTCCAGAGACTCAACCGACTAATAGATACTTCAGCGTCTAGGTGGTGATATTTGATTGAGGGTTGCGATAGCAATCACACCCTAATCGAATAAGTGCTGCCATTTTGGACTTAGCTGTGTGTAATTAATTAATTAGTATAAAATACATTTGAAAAGACATCTCAGTTAAACTAATTTCTGATTTGATATTAATTAAGTTTGTGCGGGTGATAAACACAGATATTTAAATAAAAGTTTGATTTAGTAAAAATACAAAATGATGACCTGCTTCTGGAGTAATGTGTTAACACTACACCGCGGCTCTCAAGAAAAAACTCACACGTGAATGCTTGATTCAATGAGTTATGCGTTTCTTGACTTTTACTTTTCCATATAACTAACAATAAGTACTAAGAATGCGAAAGTGTATCTGTCTGTCTGTCTATTAGCTATCACGGCATAGCCGTTGAACCGATCTTGACGAAATTCAGCAAAGAGGTACACGATGTATGATGATGATGATGAAAGGTACGACAGTGTACAGCGCATCGTACCGGTACGCTCCATAACTTGTTTGGCGGTAGACTGCCGCTATGTTCTTTGTTATATCCGAATATAAGTACAGAAATGTACAGAAAGTTATAAATTAATATTAATTTCCTTTTAGCAATGCTGATTAGATAAAACTTAATGCATAAATTTAACTGAAAGCAAAGCCGTAAGTCAATAAGTAATTAATTTATTTTTAAGGTTTTTAGTTTTAGGATTATTGTTCTTCTTTATTATTATTCTATAAGTTTGTATGTCTGTAAGTTTTAAGTATTAATAGTAATAAATATTTAGTCATTATGATTATGAAGTAACGTATGAAAAAAGTAATTAATTATTTTTTATATTTGATATTCATAAGTAGGACAGTATAATATTGTAAAATAAGCTAGCCGTCTAGTTATTGCAATCCATCTCATAACAATTTTCAATATGGAAATAGCCTAAATAAACCGATCTATATAGGTCGCTTAGTGGTGCCAAGGTTCTTGTAAATGCAGGATAAACATAGATACTGAAAGATAATATAATGCTTTATTCGTATTTTAACCTTGTTATTGATGTAAGTAAAATTTTACATGCATTTTTTTGATGACGATACTCGGTCTTCGTAACACCAGACGACCAAAGTCCCTCTTCATTCTTCAGTGATTGTAGAGCTGTTTGACTTTGTAAGAATATTGTTCGGAGTATATCGGACTTTATGTACATGACACTATAATATTATAAAGGCGAAAGTTTGTGTGTGTGTATGTTTGTTGAACTACTGAACCGATTTGGCTGAAATTCAGAATGGAGATAGATAATGTCCTGACTTAACACATAGGCTACTTTTTATCCTGGAAAAATTTTGAAAAAACTAAAATCTATAGCGACAGCTATAGGTAGATTACTATAGCAAACTTCCTTGAAAATAGGTATAAAGGTTGGAAAAGGGAGCGGGAACCGGAAATCCACGATTCCCTCGGGATTTGTGGAAAACCGAAATTCACGCGGACGAAGCTGCGGGCAGTCTAAAATATAATTTAGGAATATCCTCTCTATAAGACACAACATTAGCACCGCAGTCGTGAGGCAAGCACTCTTCAGGTGGCATAGTTTCAGTTATTAATTTCCCGCGGTGCGCCCTATCATGTAAATTGGCATGAGGCATGACTCTTAATTATTTAATAGTTCATCAAGCCGCGCTAAGTCACGAAGGGTTTTTATGGAAACTTTGTTACGATCGAGTAATTGGAGGGCGGAGTAATTGCAACTGCCATACCATACATCCACTGTTCCGCTGGAGTTAATTCTCAAGTTTCAATCAGCGTGAACTTCAACTAATGTAAAAATGTTTTTTTTTTCATACAAACCGTTAATATTTTATGTTTTTGTCTTATATAATTATCACTATTATCGTCCATATTGCTTGTGAAATTGATTAACATTCAAAAGTGGACAGTGTAAAAATTTTGAATAAATAAATTGAATCTGAAACTTAATACAAATTCCACCCTTTATTGAAGGTGACTTCATAATTTTTAATAACCCTTTTATTATAATTGTTAAATTGTCTTATAACCGTTGTCAATAAACAACTCCCTCATAATTACCGGCCTCTTTATAGTTAACCGCCAGTTTGGCGCGTAATTACTGACTGACTGTACTAACCGTGCAGCCTTCACGGGTAATGAACTCGCATCAGCCCAGCGTAACGCGACCCCTATTCCTCATAAAAACTCTTCATTATAACGACAATGTTCTTCATAGAGCCAAGAAATCGAGGCCACGTTATGATGGTTAGGTCGGCTAGAGGTTTCCAAACTTTTGAAAATTTTTTATTAGACGACTCGATTCTCGGTAAACGTATAAATCTTGACTTAAAAATAATTTTAATTGATACTAAAATTTGACTGAATTTTCTTAATATTATATTTTATTTGTCATACCTACTACTTACAAGGATAACGATATATATATGTATGTAAATCGAGGGGAATAAGGACAAACTAGGCGTAATTCTAATTTGCGTGTGAGCCGTGAGGGCCGGTGACAATTGGCCGGAGGAAATGAGTGAATTGCTTCTCCCTCAGTAAAAGTTGGTATTATTTGCCCAAGAGACCTTCAGTTAAAAATGTAAACGCTCTTAATATTACCAATATCACGCACCATCTGCGAAGTGTAGTTTGATGGTAATTATAAGATAAGTTCTTCTGCAAGTTGCTTCTTTCAATTCTGGTTAACTCATAGGATCCGTTTGAAAGTTGACCCCTGAGGGGTTTCACACTTTGGGAAGCGGTGCCTGTAAACAGACCCCGTGGCTCATTTAGCCCTAATATCCCCCCATCAAGGGTTTTTACGCGCAAAAGAGGTAAATCAGGTGCCTTTGATCCGAGATTGTGAGTTAACGACACGACGCAGCGGCTTTGGCAAGAGATTTTTGCGTTGATGTTTTAATTTTATAAAGCGACTTCAAAATAGGAAGCTGCTTCCACTGACGCCATTTTATATGCCACCCGACTGCCTCATTAGTGCAGTGGCAACTAGCTAGGCGGCGGATCATGAGATCTGGGGTTCGAATCTCAGGACGGGCCGAAAAAGGAAAGTTGCACTTTTCTGTTAAGAAAGTCTTAGTAGCAGCCCGGATTTGAGAAGTTAGTTGTGTTAAATATACCTCCATGCTTGGAGAGTACGTAAAGTTGTCGTTCCAGCGATTGACCTCTCACCGGTCGTATCGCATTGGCTTCTCATCGAACTACCAGAGTGAAGCCTATACATTTGTGAATTATAATATCTCCTGCATACCTTACTAGTCTTCACTTCTGTTGAGATTGGTCGCCATGGCCCTTTGATCAGAATTACATTATTATTGTAATTAAGTAAATTAAATTAGTACCTATCATAATGCTACCAGTTTCAAAAAGACGATTTCATTAAGTAGGTACCTATCTAACTAGGAAGTGAAAATATTGTCATCTACAAAAGAAAACAACTTGAGTTATTTTGAAGTCGCTCGAAACTAAACTAACGACAACATTAACGAAAATGTTCCAGACTTTATATTGGATGTAATAACTATCTTTCACAGCATTCACTTATTGTCTTCGATTTCTCTGACTCACTGAATTTCAGACTTATTACACTTCGGAACTGAGGCATCGAGCTATATTGTTGAGGCTTGTTTTATCCCGGATTTTATTCCAGAGCAGTCCGGAGTTGAGAGTTGGGACAAACTTCGTTCACTCGTTACATACGTCGTACCGGAATTGGAACCAACTTGAAAATATATTATTGTGAAAGTTTGGCGAGGTGAGCGCGGCCAGCGTGGGGTGAGCGCGCCTGTTGCTGGCACGGGGAAATAACTTTGAAATGTTATAAATTCGCTGTCTACTTCTGCGATGTGACTACTTTGTTTACTGACTAAACCAAAAACTCTCAGGCGTAGTGGTGCTGTGTCGAGATAAAGTTTCGAGATCTCGGTTTTTCTTTTTTTTCTCAATAGAGCATTCATTTCGAATTCATTTTGTCTTGCAAATCGTTATTTCGAGATCCATCTAATGATCAGTTACAAACTTCTAAACTTTTTAATGGATTTCTATGTTGTTTTCACTAGACACTTATATAAATTTCTTTATCTTCGTCTTCAACCGATAGATGTCCAGTGTTGGACACGTCTTTTCCAGATATGTCTTTGGATATGTCTTTTCCAGACTTCCACACGCCTGGGTCTTTTGCCGCCTGATTTCCTGCGACTTGTTTGACTTATATTATGATAAATGTGTTCAAAAACAGGACAGCCTAGTAATGAGTTTTTAGTTTTTAATGAAATAATCTTTAGTAATAAATGACTGAATTAATTAATATATAGGTACTTTTATATTACTTCATATTAATTCCTACTATTAAAATTGGATTGTATTGAATATTTCTGGAATAAAAATATGTAACTTAGATCAGTCCATGTATACTCCTATACCTGTTTGCAAAAAATAGCCCGTACAAACAGAGCGACACAATTTTATCAAACGTGCGTTTGGGTTACGTTTTCGTTCAAATAATATTAATTATGAGCTTAAAATTGACAATTATTTCGACAAACACTTCAATTTGATTTGTTTGTATAGACGCTATCTGTATAATGTCTGGTATCAATGCGCTTTACCTTACACTTAAAGCCTAGTGCAATAAACAAGTGCGCGCACTAGTTCACACACACAGTTCGCCCGCACGCAGCTCAGGTGCAACTCGCGAATTTATGTCGCGTTCAACGATCGTAACAAGCCTCCAACGCTCGAAAAACCTACATATCAGCCTTACAAGATATCTATACAAATACTTGGTTAAGTATGTAAAACTACTTATCTAATTGTCGTGACAATGTTTCTAACAAAATTCCTCCGAAACGGTTTGACCGATTCTTATGAAATTTGTATATATTCGGTAGGTCTAAGAATAGGCAGTATACTATTTTTCATACCCCTATGCAATGATGTATTACCTTAACAAGATCAGCATTCTAAAGCACCGACTCATTGCTACTTCGCTGATGTCCGATGACATCTACGACTTCAGTTGCCAGCCCGACGTCCGAGTGAACACGAACGTAACTGTTACTTGCCACACAATTTGTCAAAATGGTGAAATGTGTTGTTAAAATTTGTTTGTCACGGTCAGAAAAAGATAATAAAGCAACTGGTGTTACTTTTCACAAGTAAGTTTGTTTTATTTAATTCCGATTATCCAAAACAACACGTAATAAAAACATAAATTTACCGCGCATTATTTTTACTATAAGTGTTGCCAGTAAAAACTATTTTGATTTTCCCTACATTGTTGGGAAATTAGTGAATGAAAAAGCGAATGATGAACGTATGTATGTACCTATAAGGCAAACGTAAGTAAATCAGTAATTTATGTGATCATACTGAGTCATTATAAAATAGTTAGAAGTAGGTATAATGATTTCTTACTAAGCCGTATGTTCGTGATTATTTCAAAAACCAATGAACCGATTTTGATAATTTTTTCACTATAGTAATTTACAAACATTCAGAAAGATATTAGTATACATATACATACCTAGTGATCATTCTTATGTATGAAGTTACTAACATAAACGTACCCATATGTAACTAATATTTTTGCTTGGTTCAAAAATTTTCAAAATATCTTTAACTAGCGGACCCGGCAGACGTCGTCCTGCCCGCTATTAGCGCCACCTACCGGGGACAATTTTTCTACTTAGGTATAAACCTTCCCCTTGAATCACTCTATCTATTAAAAAAAACCGCATCAAAATCCGTTGCGTAGTTTTAAAGATTTAAGCATACATAGGGACATAGGGACAGAAAAAGCGACTTTGTTTTATACTATGTAGTGATGTACAGAATTGGACCAGTTACAGTTTTATTATTAGTACTAAATGATGCCCACGGCTTCGCCCGTGTGGATTTAGGTTTTTAAAAATCCCGTGGGAACTTTTGATTTTCCAGAACAAAAAGTAGCCTATCTGTAGTAACCCATCCTGAAAACGGAAAAATTCCGTGGGATCCCTATGATTTCGGAATGCAATTCCTTACAGCATCAGGGTTGAGGAGTTGGATATGTACATACTCGAGTTCATTCAACGATAAAGTCTTTAATTGGTACCCCCAATATCAATATAAATAACCGACAGTTCCTAAATCCCATTAGTTTTGGGGATCAGGTCCCCTACAGCATCAGGATTGAGGAGTTGGAATTCAAATGTTGTATAGGACATTGTCGCAATATTTTTCTATCGATTAAAAAAGAAATTACGCAAATCGGTTCAGAAATCTCGGAGATATCGGTGTACATAGGTAGAAAAACACAACTCCTCCTTTTTTGAAAGTCGGTTAAAAAAGTAGCCTATGTTGCTCCCTGGTTAATTCTCTACTTGTATGTGAAAGTCCCGTCAAAATCGGTTCAGCCGTTCCGAAGATTAGCCCGTTCAAACAGACAGACAGACAGACAAAAATTTTAAAAACGTATGATTCGGTTATGGTACCGTTCAAATAACCATATGAGCTTAATATGAGGTAGTTATTTCGAAATTACAGACAGACACTTCAATTTTATTTATTAGTATAGTAAGTATAGTATAGATAGATAGATGAAAGATTTAAATAAAGTTATTTACGTTCACGCATTTAAATATTTTTTTCCTATTAATAATCCTTATTTAATTCTATATGGTTTATATTGAAAATTTTAATAAATCTAATATAATTATTAAATCTCATAAACTCAAATATTTTTTTGGGGGAAATCGTTCTTTTGTGGGAAATTATTCCTGATACTGGTAACTCTAATCGTTTGTCTAATTGCAATGTCTTGTCCTTTTCTAACGTAATTAGTTTGAGGGCAGAAGAAACGAGACAAATATAGTTTACTCAAAGTTTACTTGGCGTATTTGTCAGTTTCAAAGCTACGTCTTTGAAACTCAAAAGTGGTTACGTTTTTCTGAAAACAGTTTATATGACGCTTCTACTCTTTATTTATTACACCTCACTGCCCCTATGTGATAAGGGTGGAGCATCCCAAAAAAAAAAATTATTTTTTGGATAAAATTTTTTATTTTTATTTTTTTATGATTCGGCATTTAAAAAAATTACACCCTAAATTTTCATCACCAACCCCAATTTTTTAATTATATTGTACTTTAATAGCCGGGTAGGTGGTGTTAACTTTTACACAACACAACAGTTGCTTGTAGACCTCGCTGGTGCAGTGGTGATCTTATACTTAAGTGGGAGGTCCTGGGTCGATTTCCTGCAGGCCAATTTATAATTTGTAAATTGTATCTGGTCTCATCTGGTGGTTTCAGCCGTGGCTAGTTACGACCTTACCGGAAAAAGCGTGCCGCCAAGCGATTTAGCGTTCCGGTACGATGCCGCGTAGAAACCGATCAGGGATAATATTATGTTTAATAGAAACTGCTATACATCTTCTTCCAGGTTAGCATAGTTAGACTGCATTATTACTTACCATCTGATGAGATCGCAGTCATGCGCTCACTTGTAGATAAATAAAAAAATTTAAAAGTTTTAGTGTAGGTAGGTAGGTACCTACCTACTTCCTTCACATGCTGTATTTAAGGTGAAACATTTTTAGTGAAAAACTCTGTCTGTCTGTCTGTCTGTCTGTCTGTCTGTCTGTCTGTCTGTCTGTCTGTCTGTCTGTCTGTCTGTCTGTCTGTCTGTCTGTCTGTCTGTCTGTCTGTCTGTCTGTATCTTGGCCGCGCATCACGCCGAAACTACTGAATGGATTCGAATGAAACTTGGTACGATTTGAGTTTATACTCCGAGGTAGGACATAGGATACTTTTTATCCCGAAATTCAGCACGGTTCCCTAGGGAGAGGGGATGAAAGGTAAAACGTGTATTTAGCTGTAATTCATCAACGCGTTGTTCGATTTCACTAATTCTTTTTTTGTTAGAAAGGTAGTACTTTAAGTATTGTTCCGTAAATATTTCAAGGTCATGGGTTTATTAGTTCAGAAATGACAGACATTTATTGGGTTCAAATAACTTGGGACGCGGATGTTTGTACGTACGGCTTATTTTAAACTGGCGCGGGCGTGCATTTAAATATATGTTTGTCGGCCTGTCTATTTGTTCCAGCTAATCTCCGAAACGGCTGGATAGATTTTGATGGAACTTTTAATGGCAGATAGGTGATGTTAAGGAGTAACTTAGGATACATTTAGTTTAGGTACAAAAAATAATTATGGGGTCCGATCCGATTCTATATAAAAACCTATATCCATGCGAACGAAGTCGCGGGGGTCAGCTAGTGTGAAATAAACCTGAAAAATTAAAAAACAAAAAATGGTATATAGGAGCTGTGGTTCCGGTACCGGGAATCGAACCCGGGCCTCTTGGCTAATACCACCATATAGCCAAGCGTACTTGCCACTAGACCATACCGGACTGGTTATTCCTTGTCGAAAATTTCGTATATATTCGTATCAGTATATAGATCAGTCAGTCAGTCAGTCACCTTTTCCTTTTTAAATATATTTAAATAAGGATTATTACCTTCAGTAATGACGGACTCCCATACAAACTTTCGTCTCCTATTTCAATCCCTTCAAGCCTTTTTTCTCCACAAAAGTAACCCTATGTCCTTCTTCAAGATTAAGTATATATCTCTCGCCGGATTATGCCTGCCTATAAAATATTAAAGGTTTCTGAATCTATATAGAGTCGTAAGTACGTGTAGAAATATGAATTGGAACCGTAATATTATTTGTATTCTTCAGGTGGAAACATGCTGAAAGGAAAAATCCTTAATTCATAAATTTAAATTTATGTCAGCCGTATTTGCTGCGGAGTTTTCCTGTGAGAATATTCAGAACACGCGCCTCCGGCGCTTAAAGTTCGATAACTCCTTTTAAGTTGTTTACTAACCGTCAATAGAATTCAGGTGTACGAAGTTTATTTATTATAGCCTCACTTCTTGTCAGCTTAACGGCTTTTGTGATAAATATAATTCCTTATCTCTTACATCAATCACTACGGCCCTTTAACGTCCCACTGTTGGACATAGGCTTCTTGCAGGAGAAAGATATGTAGAGTTTAAACCCACCACACTGCTCCGACGCGTAATGGCGTGTTTTAGCGATTATTGTTAACATTTAATGTCAGTGATAATAACCAGCTTCTTCAAAGTACCTTATATACGGGTTTGAAACCCCGCAAATTACTAACTCCAGAATAGCACTGAAAATTTTTTGACGGAAAAACCTATTACCTAGCAATTTTTAGCTAATTCGGGACTCGAACCCAGAACTTGCGTCCATAAGACCTTAGCTCAACAAGCTTAGTCACTAGACCTATACAGAAAACTTTACCAATACACCGGGATGAGTCTGCATACCATAAAAATATTCCATTTAATGTAGTACGTTCATACGTAATGTTTGTGTAGGCATACAAACACGTTACGTTGCAGCGTTTACTTACATGAAAATACGATTTTATGCTTATAAAATCGTATTTTCATGTAAGTAAACAAAAATCAACTGAAATAATTTGCCAGCTTGTTAAAAAATTAGACGCAAGTGTTTTCACGGCGCGTGGCGGGGTGTACCTACTCTACAATTTGCCGCAATAAATCAAATTGTGATTACAGAGCGCGGTCCTAAGTAAACGATATGAAAACGTTACATACATATAGACGAAACGAACGGGATTTGTGTACGAACGCTATTCTGAGCGAAAATTTACATAAACTATTTATAATATGAAATTTTTACTTTTTTATTAAAGTAGTTTATTTCTAGCGCGCCTCATACAAACGATTGTTATTAATTATTATAATTACATTTAACTAACAGTATCTCCGGTTAGAATAGAATAGAAAAGTTTTTTATTCAAAAATCTTTTACAAGTACATTTTCATTAGTTTTTCAAATATTTAGTATCTGTCTTTGTGTTTGGTATTGCTTATTATTTATTTATTCAGACACCTAATAATTATTATTGGTAGTGGCCCTGTTCTAGAGGCATGAGGGAAAGTTGTTGCCTACGCGTACACACTCCCCCTCGCCCTGCCAAGGATTCTTGCGTGTGTGGCAGACTGAACGAAGACGGCGGTAGCCAATCATCATCATGATCAACCCATTACCGGCTCACTACAGAGCACGGGTCTTCTCTCAGAATGAGAAGGGTTTTGGCCATAGTCTACAACGCTGGCCAAGCGGATTGGCAGACTTCACACACCTTTGAGAACGTTATGGAGAACTCTCAGGCATGCAGGTTTCCTCACGATGTTTTCCTTCACCGTACGGTATACGTTACGGTATACGGTTTCCTTCACCTAGGGTAGCCAATGCGGTAGACAATCATGACGTGATATGACAGCGAACCAATCACGAACGCTGCGCCCCTCACATCGCCGCGTAAAACAGACCAACAGACAAGAACTTCTGCGCATTAAAGGTCATACCTTTTGATGTCATTACAAATACGACAAGTAGAGTCAATAACTAAATAATTACGCATACAACGTCGACAGAATTAACAAGTATTTTACCTATGTTTGCCTCACCTAAGTTCAAAATTTCGGCGACAAATGTTTATGTTGGCCGGCCGTGATTTACCGAGTGCACCCTCGCGGTTACAAAGTTCCTAGGAAGGGGAAGGGGGTGAAAGACAAAGTGTCTGCGAGCAGAGATACGTCCCCAGCCCCACTAATGTTTGTTTGTCTGTTCCGACCGTAACAGCTTAACTTCAGCAACATTTGGATGTTTAACTATTTATGAAATTTCTAAATGAAGTGTTTTGTAGGCACACGACCAAAGAATTCCACATACGACCTTATGAAACTGAGGCACGCGCTATCCGTCCGGCAGCCGAAGCTTCGGCAAATTCACGAAACGATAGATAGATACTATAATTAAAATCCACACTAATTACAATTATAAATATGTAGTGTGGATTTATTTGTGGATTAAGCTGTGATAGCTTAGTGGTTAGGACAACCGACTTCTAATCGGAGGTCGTGGGTTCGATCCCGGGCACGCACCTCTAACTTTTCGGAGTTATGTGCGTTTTAATTATTTAAATATCACTTGCTTTAACGGTGAAGGACAAGTATAAATTGAAAATTTAAAAACCCCCGACATTCGCCATTTTGTGGCGGCGGCTATCTTGAATTTGCAATAGTGCTATTCTACTAGTCAAGACCTTTCATTTGATACCCATATCAAGGGAGTTGTGAAAAAATATGTCATCCGCCATTTTGTAGCGGCGGCCATCTTGGACCGATTTTCATCAAACATAGCTAACAACACTCTCGACTAATTCACCTTTCAAACAAAAAAAAACCGCACTCAAATCAGTCCACCCGTTTGAGCGCCACAGGGGAACAGACAGACACACACACACACACACACACACACACACACACACACACACACACACACACACACACACACACACACACACACACACACACACAGACACGTCAAACTTATAACACCCCGTCGTTTTTGCGTCGGGGGTTAAAAACATCGTGAGGAAACGCATGCCTGAGAGTTCTCCATAACGATCTCAAAGGTGTGTGAAGTCTGCCAATCCGCTTGGCCAGCGTGGTAGACTATGGCCAAAACCCTTCTCACTCTGAGAGGAGACCCGTGCTCTGTCTGCCCGTGAGAGTGAGCCGGTAATGGGTTGATCATGATGATGATGATGAGTGTGGATTATTTTCTCGTATTTAATTCATGATTACTTTCTGCATTATTTTGGTGATTTATGGGAAGTAAATGCACGGCATGAAGTAGTAGCAAATAACTGCAAAAAAATTGTTTAACTTCAGTAACTAGTGATAAAATAAAACTGGCTCTCTGAACATAACCGCATGCGCTAATGATTTCACAGTGGAATATGAAAACCAGCTCGTGATTTGAATAATCGCCGCCCGGAGTGGCGCGTAGGCCGTGCGCGCACTACGGTTTTTAGCCCCAACGCAAAAATGACGGGATGTTATAAGTTTGACGTGTTTGTGTGTGTGTCTTTTCCCCCGTAGCACTCAAACGGGTGAACCGATTAGAATGCGGTTTTTTTATTTGAAAGGTGCATTAGTCGAGAGTGTTCTTAGCTACGTTTGGTGAAAATCGATTCAAGATGGCCGGCGCTATAAAATGGCGAATGTCGGGGGTTTTTAAATTTTTAATTAATACTTGTTTATTTTACTTTCTGCTACACGGTTTTCGAATCGTTCTGTGATGAAATATCGCAGAAACTACGAGTATAGTAGTGAAGTAATGGCTTTGCTTGCTTATGGATTTTTTAATAATTGATTTTATTTACTACTTTGAAGGTGGAAAGAAAAATGCGACAATATTGAATTTTAACAGCGGAGAGTTTTTTTAAAGGTTAATACAGTAGTTAATCTTCGGCTGTATCCTAAAAACGCTTTAACTATTATTTTGTAACAAGATTTTAGTTATATCATACGTATACCCATAGGTTTCACATGTTATAGGTGATTTAAATTTTAAATTTATGTTTGAGAAATGTGACTTTTTAAGATGGTTTGTGATAGGTAAGTACCTCTTTTGGTGATCGAACACTACATAGGTAATTTTATCATTCTACAGTATATTTTAATTAACGTTTTTTGATAAAGAAAAATGCAACGGTTATTGTATTCGGCTGTGCATTAAAGTTTTGATTAAAAGAACAAAAGAACCACTTTAGTTAGCAAATAAGTGTATCGAAACAAATATTGTAAAATTTCTAATGAAGAAGCGAGTATAGGCTATTTTTACAATAACAATGCCTCATATCGGCTCCTCGCGGAGATTTTAATTGAAAACCAATAATTTTTCATGCGGTTGTTGGATGATTAACGAGTCTGTGCCGGGAATAGCACGTACAGTATGCTTACTGCTTAGTCTTACTTTTCAGCGCTCTAAAACTTTATAGTATACTATTGATCGAATTACAATGACTTCAAAGCAAAATGGACCTAAAATGGCTCATTTTAAGGTTTGAGTTCGTCAATACATTCAGCATTCGAAAACAGCCAGCGCCCCAAGCAGAAATGTTGTAAACCAAATATTCGAACTATTGAATTACGACTTTAAAATAAGAATCTTTGGGTTCATTTTGCTCTGAAGTCATTGTGTGTCAATACTCGAATTTAGATCATCGTTGCCACTATGTAAAAAGTCGGCATAAGGCCTCTGCTAATTGACTGTATCGGCAGAATATACGATGCTCGTTTATTAATTAGTGAATTGTAAACACGCTATTTCAACCTCTATCACACGTAAAATAATGTCCAGATTTGTACGAATGGATATGATTTTAGCTAAGTGCCTCGAGCGGTAAAAAATTGATGAGCTGATCGAACAAAAGGGAAATACTTAACAATCTAAAATATACAATGAATTAGTTCTATTGTAGTTATTTTGAGTAAGTAGAATGGTTATTTTATTGTTGTAGTATTTAAGAGATGAATTATTTTATTGTATAACAAGTTAGTTTTTGATTGAAATCTCACGTGAGGGTAGATCGTCTCAATGATTGCTACATTTTGATGCTTTCACCTCTGATTGACAGACACTGTCTCGCTATTGGCTAAAACTCATTGTTGCAGGAAGAATACGATAAATTCAGCCAGTCATCACAATTGAAACTGAACTGCATCAGTCATTGCTACGACTGATGTAGTTCTTACACAATCGGGGGTGGAGGTGATAAGTGACTAAGATGAAAAAGAGCTAACTTGGAAGCTGCATGCCTTTGTCAGTAGCCATGGTCAGTAATTATCACCATGACCGGTTTCTACAGAGCATTATCCCCAATAGCTTAGTTATTTGGCCGTAAGTCTTCGCCGGTACGGTGGTTAGTAACTTACCACGGCCGAAGCCTCCCAACAGACCAGACTTTACCAATTTTATAAATTCCCAAATTAACTCTGCCGGGGCTCAAACCCTTGAACCACCAAAGCTGCTCATCACTGCACTCAGGGAGTACAGGATTCTACATAGGTATTCCACGTTCGAATAAGTGCCCGAGACATTGTTATGAAGGCAAATAATCCGAAAAAGGGTAGAGTTATATTTATATATTTTTATTCAGGCAACCCTATAATAAAATATGTTTATTTACTTCCAAAATCCCCGGCCGTGCAGCGGTCATATAGTGAAAAACAACAAATAATGTACAAAGTTACATTCCACCCCGGAGACGAGGGGGCCGAAACTCACTCGAATAGAAATGACCATATTACGACACTGCGCGGTCCCGCAACAATTATGACCAAAAAAATTCACACCACTTTAACCCCAATGGTATCAGAAACAAGAACCAAAGTGGTTTGAATACGGAGTAAGATTTGTAAGCAGCGTTAATAAAGGTATTCCGCCGTATGGTCGTATTGTGCGGAACGTAGCTATGAAAGAATTTGGTTGACTTGCTACTTATACTTATCTTTAAGGAAAATCCAAGGAGTGTACGAATGTCTAAATATGGAAATCAAATTTGTGCGGAGCGCGTCTCCATAATAATTTGTAGAGCTCAGTAGTATTTGTAGAAATCAGCTAAACCATATGGTTTAGCTGATTTAACACATAATATTATGTGTTTGAAAAATGAAAAGGTAGGTAAATAGTCAAAAAACTAACAAAAATTATGAGTACCTAACATAATAGTAGTTTATGAAACGGTTGCATAATAGAGGTTATTAAAACACGAGTGTTAGTTTAAAAAACGAGCCGCAGGCGAGTTTTTTAATAGTATTACACGAGTGTTTTAATAACTAATTATGTAGAGTTTCATACACTACTTTATCTAAGCTCATCAATAGGTATCTTACGTATAAAAGAAAAGACTAAGAAATTAACAAAATTATTTATTATAATAAGTATTCATGTTTTGGATATTGCAATTTATAAATGTACTCAATTCTTCAGGGGAGAACGTTTTTGCATTTTTTCCCTTAAAGCCCTGCGATTTTCTTTTTAAAACACCAATCAGTCTTGTGTATTTAATAATATCGATTTGGTTGTAGATACTCAATATACTTTTGAGCATTGAGTATTTAGCCCATAAGGACAAAGACTTAAATTTATTTGATAATTCTTGGAAATATGCTAGCATTACATTTTCTGAAAATGAAGTGGTTTTTTTCAAAATTTTCCAACTCATAAAATCTTGGTAACATTTATTGTAAATTTTCTTTGATTTTGCTGGCAAAAGATTATTTGTCATTCCCGATGCTATTTCCAGAATGTCTGGTGGAGTTAAATTCTCTTCAGTATCACTGCTAGACATTTTTCCGCGCAACAAAAATCACTTGCAAAATTTTGAGTTACAAAAACTGAATAGTAAATAAATAATAAATTAAAAATAATAGGCGCCAAAATTCAATTGTCAATTTCGAATGTGCGGTGCGTGCAGTGCGTCTATGGTCAATTGTGGTAGCACTACACTCTGTCCTCTGGCCGCATCTTGCTACCGCCACACTTTCGCAGTAGTAGTAATAGGGTAACTTTGATAGCGGGATAATCATTGTAAGTAACAAAATTAAACTAAATAACTATTGTAAACTAACTATTGTACCTATTTCTTTTAAAATGTTTCTTTTGTTTAATTTATGTTTTTTTGGTGTACAATAAAGTATTAAATAATAATAATAATAATAAACACCCGGCATGGCTCAAAAATACCAGAACCCAGTGCCTGTACTATAATGTAGAAAAAATTATTTTTTAACATTGTTTTGCAATAATTTCCTAACAAAGTAGTGTTATAATGAACTTTTTTTTTTTTTTTTTTAAATATTATAGATGTATGTGAATAAAGTAGTCCAATATATGACACATTTTGATTTCATATTCGGAATTTTATGATATGAGAGTAGATAATAGTTATTTATGCAACTGTTGTATAATAAGGAGTATTAAAACAAGAGTGTGGGTTTTTATATGTACATAATTATTATAGTAATAGTAATACATGAGTGTTTTAATACCTAATTATCAACAGTTGCATACAAAACTATATTTACACCCATAATACGAATCCTCTATAAAAGATTCGAAACAGTTAGCTTACAGCTAACATTAAAAAGCCAGTCCTAGTAACCACATTATCATCCAAAGCAGTGTTATTAAAAACGGATAACATAATGTTAAACTGAATTTCATTACAATTCTCGTTTGGATGATGTATAATATTTTCGTTTTCAATTATTATTTAACATCACAGACGTAAACTACTTCGTTCTGAATAAACAAGTCTATAAAATTAATGAAACGTCTGATAAAACAAGACTTCATTTGGGCACCTGTAAAACCTGTTTGAATGAATTTCTCAGGTTGAGAATTTAATTTAAAGTTCAAAGAGGCTTGTGGAGAATTAATAAGAATAAAAGAATTAAGTACCGCGGCGTCTCGGGCGCTCGCAATGATATAGGTGCAAAAAATGAGACCGCGTTTAATCTGCCCGCCACCCATTAATCTCGCACACTCCGTCGCCCGCCATCTTAAATACCGTAAGTATAATACTCACATTTTATTTTTAAGATATGTATCAAGTGCCTATACACCTACTATTTTATTTTACAGATTATTTTTTATTAACCCCCGACGCAAAAACGACGGGGTGTTATAAGTTTGACGTGTCTGTGTGTGTGTGTGTGTGTGTGTCTGTCTGTTCCCCTGTGGCGCTCAAACGGGTGGACCGATTTGAATGCGGTTTTTTTTGTTTGAAAGTTGAATTAGTCGAGAGTGTTGTTAGCTATGTTTGATGGAAATCGGACCAAGATGGCCGCCGCTACAAAATGGCGGTTTACATATTTTATCACAACGCCCTCAATATGGGTATCAAATGAAAGGTCAAGCACTAGTAGAATAGCATTATGCAAATCCAAGATGGCCGCCACCACAAAATGGTGAATGTCGGGGGTTTTTTAAATTTTCAATTTATACTTGTAAAGCACCTAAGTAATAAAAAAGAAAGGGATTAATTTCTATTCTATTATATAATAATATTAAAATGCTTCTTAAAAAATAATTCATAATATGTACTATTCTCAACACAATCGTCATTTTTTTACGAATATAGTTTAGAAATATTAGTATTATAGTAGGTATAGTTAGCGTCATACATATAAATACTAATGTATCGAAATAGATAAACAATTAATATTAAATATAAATATTATCAAGAGTTATTATTATATTATTAATTCATTTAGACACAATTTATATCTTCTATATCTATCTATTATTATTATCTATACATATAATAAAATCGTAGACTTGCCGTATCTGTACATTAAAGATTTTTGCAAAATAATAACTGGAGGATGTTAGGGATAAGTAATAGAACGTAAAAAAGCTAATTTTGAAATTTTTGTCTGTTTATCTGTTTGTCTGTATGTTTGTGCGCGCATCACACAAAAACTAATGAATGAATTGAAATGAAACTTGGTATCATTTAAGTTCATACTACTGAGTAACATATAGGATACTTTTTATCCTGAAATTCAGCACGGTTCTCTTGGAAGAGGGGATGAAAGTTAAAATGTGTACTTAGCTGTAATTAATTAACGCGTGGTCCGATTTCATTCATTCTTCTTTTGTTACAAAGAAGATACCTTAAAGATTACCAGTTAATCTCAGAAAGGTTGAATCGATTTTGATGGGACTTTTACTGGCGGATGTTTACATTTTGATCTACCTAAACATCCGCCAGTGAACTTTTAACAGTTTTAGCAAGGTATGAGCTCAAAGGAGCTTAGGAAAACAAAATGATTCCCACGAGATTTTAAAAACCATTAATCCACGCGAACAAAGTCGCGGGTGTCCGCTTGTAAATTAATATATTTGAAGATTCAAAAGATCTATTCAATTGAGATTCTAATATTTTCAGAAAGCAATTGAAATTACCACGTTTTAAATTACCTTGTATAGAGGTAAACTTAAATTGTATGAGTTGCCTCGCAAAGACAAATAGGTCAATTGGTGAAACAAGCTATGGTCAAAGGAAAACTACAAAGACTACTGTACCTACCCACTATTCCGACGGCTGGGATTGAGCAAACATCTCAGATTTATTGAATTAATCTCCGATCGGGCAATCTTCAGCGAATGCGGCCGGCTCTTTGTTTGCCGATTGGAAAGCTTTCGCCAGTTTTCAGACGTCGTCAGCTGGATCTAGACAAAGGAATTGAAACCAATTAGTTGATTTGGGGCACAATTCTATATCTAGGCCCTTATTCACTGTAAAGCTGCAGGGCTTAAAAATACAACCTCTAGGTATAATCCTTACTTATATTATAAACACGGATGTTTGTATGTATTGATGTTTGTTGCTATTTCACGCATAAACTACTAAACGGCAACCAAAAAGACGGTGCCAGACATAGCACAAACATCTGAACACTTGTTTCAACATATGTAGGTATGTGTGGCCGGGGTCTTTGGTAGGTATTTGTTTAAAGTTTGAACACACTTGCACATTTACAATTTGCTATTCGGTATCGGTTTATCGAACGAACATCAAAGCATTTAAAGTTCAAATTCATATGAAGCGAACATATTTCATCAGGTAATTGGTTACCTGATGAAATAAGTGTATTATTTGCTTTATAATATTATTCAAATTGATATTAGTTAACTGTTAAACGGTAAAAATATGGATTTTTTCTCCGCGGTTCTGAATAACGCGGTGATGATAAAGTTTCAAGTAATTTCCGAAAACTTTAAAGTTGTTAAATTACTGAAAACACCCAAGTTATATATAAGGAGATTAAATTTCCTTTCGAACAACTAACTGCTTTCGAGAAGAAACTTTCAATGCCACGGTTGTGAGGTGGTTGTAAGTTTATAATATTTACTTTCCCCGCCCGTGTAAACCTAGACACAGAAAACAAACTAATAACTTGGTGGTGTATGCTGATACAAAAAGCAGAAACATACTTTGAACCCACAACGCGACCAGATGAAACGCGTTGAGTCAGATCTGTGCCCTGAGACCTGAGTGTAATTAGTGCTACGCTTAAAAATCGTTAAATAATACTGCCTTTGTAGGGTAATGTAATTTAACAAGAGATAAAGTTCGTAAACTAAAACCCGACTGCGCTTAGTAATTTAATTAAATATAAAATAATAATTTAGTGTACAGAAAACGCGGGGCAAGCAGCTAGTGGCGCCATCTATTATGTCTATCCAAAACTAAATAATATTTTACTTTTGCCGCTCGGACGTCGCTTCTCGATTTTTTTCTTATATAAAATGTAGCCTATGTCACCCGGACCATAACAAGAAAATAATTGACACCTCATTCATCAAAACCGGCCTAGTAATTTAGGCACTACGGCCACAAACATACTTACATAGACTGCTAAAATCATAACCCTTCCTTTTGGTTTCCGTAGTCGGGTAAAAACGCCAAACTCTGTTTAAATATTGTGTTAAATTGTTTTAATGTGAAACTTAGAAAAAATACTAATATAGACGCAAAACATGCTCAAATCGCGTGTTCTCGGGCAACATGCTATAGATGCATAGGTGCTATAGGTGTGTTTTCATCTTAATTTCAGTGGAAATTTACTTTGAAGGTTGTTCAATAATGTAAAATTTCTGCAACTTCAATATGCTTGGAAGATTCCCTCATCTGTCGTTAGTCTGGCGTTGTTTATTATTATCTAAGAAGTCATAACAAAGAGGCAGTTATCATACTTGAATTTTATTTATTTGTATGTACACTCACATTTTTTACACACAAGTACACGTAATTTTTTATCTATACTACATAATATACCCATTAATATATATATAGCTGCTCGTGCTGATTGGGTGACTCACTCATTGATCACCTCTCCTGAACAATTTTGTATGAAAAATTTTTTTTTCAATGATAGTGTCGTATAGAGGACAAAAATTCATGAAGAGGAAAAATATGGAGAGAGCTGATGATTGAGGATTTCAGAGACGAGCGAATGGCACGCTTAAGGTATTAAAGATAGGTGGGGGGTGCTCGAGCAAATGTCATTTGAAACGTCATCCAATTGACAGTTAGCTGAAAAAAAATTCAAAATGGCGAAAAAAAGATGGCCGCCATACAAATTTCGGCTTCGGCTAACTCAGAGGGTATAAAAGATGGAAAAGTGGTTTCTTCGCAAAAGATGATGAGGATCCAAAGTTCTACTTGATGAATTAAAAAAAAATTCAAAATGGCGGAATTTATTTTTCCATAGAAAATGTATGGCGAATATTGAAAAGACTACAAGTTGTGAACTATGCAAGGCTGTGATCCGGTTTTTTGGAGAACTCTCAAAGAAAAATATGGGAAAACATGATGATTGAGGGTTTGGAAGACGGTTGAGCAGCCCGGGCAGGGTATTGTAGATAGGTGCGAGGTGCTCAAACAAAAATTACTTGAAACCTCATCCAATTGGCACTGAGCTGAAAAAAAACCCCAAAATGGCGGATTCAAGATGGCGGCTATACAAATTTCGTTGGTGTCTATCTTACCAAGTATACAAGATGTAAGAGTGGTTTCTTGGAAAAAGATGATCAATACCTAAAGATCTACTTGATGAGCAGAATGATTCGAAGAAAAAATATGGAGCGTGATAATGATCGAGGATTAGGAATATGGGAGAGATAGGTGGAGGCTGCTCAAACCAAAATACCCGAAAGCGAAACCTCGCGGTCCGCTTGCGGGCCGCGCACCCACGCGCCCTACTAGTTAATATATATATAGCTGCTCGTGCTGATTCATTGACTGACTCACTGATTGATCACCCCTCCTGTAAAATTTTGTATGAAATTTTTTTTTTTCACTAATGGTTTCGTATAGAGGACAAAAATTCATTCGGAACAAAAATATAGAGAGAGCTGATGATTGAGGATTTCGGAGACAGGTGAGCAGCACGCTTAAGGTATTGAAGATAGGTGGGGGGTGCTCGAGCAAATGTCACTCGAAACGTCATCCAATTGGCAGTTAGCTGAAAAAAAATTCAAAATGGCGAAAAAAAGATGGCCGCCATACAAATTTCATCGGTCTCCATCTCGGAGGGTATAAAAGATGGAAGAGTGGTTTCTTCGCAAAAGATGATGAAGATCCAAAGGTCTACTTGATGAATTGAAAAAAAAATCAAAATGGCGGAATTTATTTTTCCATAGAAAATGTATGGCGAATATTGAAGATACTACAAGACTACAAGTTGTGAACTATCCAAGGCTTTGATGCGGTTCTTTGAAAAACTCTCAAAGAAAAATATGGGAAGACATGATGATTGATGGGTTGGAAGATGTTTGAGGAGCCCGGGCAGGATATTGTAGATAGGTGGGAGGTGCTCAAACAAAAATTACTCGAAACCTCATCCAATTGGCACTGCGCTGAAAAAAAACCCAAAATGGCGGATTCAAGATGGCGGATATACAAATTTCGTCGGTGTCTATCTCACCAAGTATAGAAGATAGAAGAGTGGTTTTTTGGTTTTCATGCGGAGGAAAAATCTGGAAAGCGCTGATGATTGAAGATTTTTGAGACGGATGAGGAGCACGGTCAGAGTATTAAAGATAGGTGGGAGGTGCTCGAACAAAAATTACTTGAAACCTCATCTAATTGTCAGTGAGTTGAAAAAAAAGTCCAAAATGGCGGATTTAAGATGGCGGCCATACAAATTTCGTCGGTGTCTATTTCACTGAGTATAAAAGATGGAAGAGTAGTTATTTGGCAAAATATGGTCAAGACGTGATTATTTGATGAACAGAAAAAAAAACAAGATGGCGGAATTTATTTTCCATGCAAAATATATGGCGAATATTGAAGAGAATACAAGTTGGGAACTATATGCAAGACTTATGATACAGTACCTTTTTAATTTTTTTTTTTATGGAAGAACTCTCATTCTGACAAATGATTCGGAGAAAAAATATTATGGAGGGTGATAATGATCGAGGGTTAGGAATATGGGAGAGATAGGTGGAGGCTGCTCAAACAAAAAAACACCCGAAAACGAAACCTCGCGGTCCGCTTTAGCGGGCCGCGCACCCAAGCGCCATACTAGTTAATATATATATAGCTGCTCGTGCTGATTGGGTGACTCACTCATTGATCACCTCTCCTGAACAATTTTGTATGAAAAATTTTTTTTTCAATGATAGTGTCGTATAGAGGACAAAAATTCATGAAGAGGAAAAATATGGAGAGAGCTGATGATTGAGGATTTCAGAGACGAGCGAATGGCACGCTTAAGGTATTAAAGATAGGTGGGGGGTGCTCGAGCAAATGTCATTTGAAACGTCATCCAATTGACAGTTAGCTGAAAAAAAATTCAAAATGGCGAAAAAAAGATGGCCGCCATACAAATTTCGGCTTCGGCTAACTCAGAGGGTATAAAAGATGGAAAAGTGGTTTCTTCGCAAAAGATGATGAGGATCCAAAGTTCTACTTGATGAATTAAAAAAAAATTCAAAATGGCGGAATTTATTTTTCCATAGAAAATGTATGGCGAATATTGAAAAGACTACAAGTTGTGAACTATGCAAGGCTGTGATCCGGTTTTTTGGAGAACTCTCAAAGAAAAATATGGGAAAACATGATGATTGAGGGTTTGGAAGACGGTTGAGCAGCCCGGGCAGGGTATTGTAGATAGGTGCGAGGTGCTCAAACAAAAATTACTTGAAACCTCATCCAATTGGCACTGAGCTGAAAAAAAACCCCAAAATGGCGGATTCAAGATGGCGGCTATACAAATTTCGTTGGTGTCTATCTTACCAAGTATACAAGATGTAAGAGTGGTTTCTTGGAAAAAGATGATCAATACCTAAAGATCTACTTGATGAGCAGAATGATTCGAAGAAAAAATATGGAGCGTGATAATGATCGAGGATTAGGAATATGGGAGAGATAGGTGGAGGCTGCTCAAACCAAAATACCCGAAAGCGAAACCTCGCGGTCCGCTTGCGGGCCGCGCACCCACGCGCCCTACTAGTTAATATATATATAGCTGCTCGTGCTGATTCATTGACTGACTCACTGATTGATCACCCCTCCTGTAAAATTTTGTATGAAAATTTTTTTTTTCATAAATGGTTTCGTATAGAGGATGAAAATTCATTCAGAACAAAAATATGGAGAGAGCTGATGATTGAGGATTTCAGAGACGAGCGAATGGCACGCTTAAGGTATTGAAGATAGGTGGGGG
The DNA here is from genome assembly GCA_920104075.1 of Melanargia galathea. Lineage (NCBI taxonomy): Eukaryota > Metazoa > Arthropoda > Insecta > Lepidoptera > Nymphalidae > Melanargia > Melanargia galathea. The sequence continues at coordinate 19,880,730 of OV049874.1, read as the reverse complement.
GTGCTCGAGCAAATGTCACTCGAAACGTCACCCAATTGGCAGTGAGCTGAAAAAAAATTCAAAATGGCGAAAAAAAAGATGGCCGCCATACAAATTTCGTCGGTGTCCATCTCGGAGGGTATAAAAGATGGAAGAGTGGTTTCTTCGCAAAAGATGATCAGGATCCAAAGATCTACCCAATGAATAGAAAAAAAATTCAAAATGGCGGAATTTATTTTTCCATAGAAAATGTATGGCGAATATTGAAGAGACTACAAGTTGTAAACTTTGCAAGGCTTTGATGCGGTTCTTTGGAGAACTCTCAATGAAGAATATGGGAAGACATGATGATTGAGGGTTTGGAAGATGGTTGAGGAGCCTGGGCAAGGTATGGCAGATAGATGGGAGGTGCTCAAACAAAAATTACTCAAAACCTCATCCAATTGGCACTGAGCTGAAAAAAATAATAAAAAATGGCGGATTCAAGATGGCGGCTATACAAATTTCGTCGGTGTCTATCTTACCAAGTATACAAGATGTAAGAGTGGTTTCGTGGCAAAAGATGATCAATACTAAAGATCTACTTGAAGAGCAGAATGATTCGAAGAAAAAATATGGAGAGTGATAATGATCGAGGATTAGGAATAGGGGAGAGATAGGTGGAGGCTGCTCAAACCAAAATACCCGAAAGCGAAACCTCGCGGTCCGCTTGCGGGCCGCGCACCCACGCGCCCTACTAGTTAATATATAAATATAGCTGCTCGTGCTGATTCATTGACTGACTCACTGATTGATCACCCCTCCTGTAAAATTTTGTATGAAAACTTTTTTTTTCACAAATGGTTTCGTATAGAGGACAAAAATTCATTCGGAACAAAAATATGGAGAAAGCTGATGATTGAGGATTTCAGAGACGAGCGAATGGCACGCTTAAGGTATTGAAGATAGGTGGGGGGTGCTCGAGCAAATGTCACTCGAAACGTCATCCAATTGGCAGTGAGCTGAAAAAAAATTCAAAATGGCGAAAAAAAGATGGCCGCCATACAAATTTCGTCGGTCTCCATCTCGGAGGGTATAAAAGATGGAAGAGTGGTTTCTTCGCAAAAGATGATGAGGATCCAAAGGTCTACTTGACGAATTGAAAAAAAATTCAAAATGGCGGAATTTATTTTTCCATAGAAAATGTATGGCGAATATTGTACAGACTACAAGTTGTAAACTATGCAAGGCTTTACCGCAGTTCTTTGAAGAACTCTCAAAGAAAAATATGGGAAGACATGATGATTGAGGGTTTGGAAGATGGATGAGGAGCCCGGGAAGGGTATTGTAGATAGATGGGAGGTGCTCAAACAAAAATTACTCAAAACCTCATCCAATTGGCACTGAGCGGAAAAAAAAAACAAAATGGGGAATTCAAGATGGCGGCTATACAAATTTCGTCGGTGTCTATCTCACCAAGTATAAAAGATGGAAGAGTGGTTTCTTGGCAAAAGATTATTAATACCTAAAGATCTACAGTTTGATGAACAGAAAAAAATCAAGATGGCGGAATTTATTTCTTTCACACAAAAAGTTGTTTTCATTGATGTTCGTATAGAAGAAAAAATTCATGCGGAGGGAAAATATGGAAAGAGCTGATGATTGAAGATTTTGGAGATGGGTGAGGAGCACGGTCAGGGTATTGAAGATAGGTGAGAGGTGCTCAATCAAAAATTACTCGAAACCTCATCCAATTGGCAGTGATCTAAAAAAAATACTAAAATAGCGGATTCAAGATGGCGGCTATAAAAATTTCGTCGGTGTCCATCTCGGAGGGTATAAAAGATGGAAGAGTGGTTTCTTCACAAAAGATGATCAGGATCGGAAGGTCTACTCGATGAATAGAACAAAAATTCAAAATGGCGGAATTTATTTTTCCATAGAAAATGTATGGCGAATATTGAAGAGACTACAAGTTGTGAACTATACAAGGCTTTGATGCGATTCTTTGGAGAAATCTCAAAGAAAAATATGGGAAGACAATACGATGGTTGAGGGTTTGGAAGATGGTTGATGAGCCCGTGCAGGGTATTGTAGATAGACGGGGGCTGCTCAAACAAAAAATACTCAGAACCTCATCCAATTGGCAATGAGCGAAAAAAACCCAAATTGTCGGATTCAAGATGGCGGCTATACAAATTTCGTCGGTGTCTATCGCACCAAGTATAAAAGATGGAAGAGTCGTTTCTTGGTAAAAGATGATCAAGACCTAAAAATCTACTTGATGAACAGAAAAAATCAAGAAGGCGGAATTTATTTTTTTCACACAAAATCTTTTCCACTGATGGTTTCGTATAGAAGACAAAATTCCATGCGGAGGAAAAATATGGAAAAAGCTGATGATTGAAGATTTTGGAGACGTATGAGGAGCACGGTCAGAGTATTAAAGATAGGTGGGAGGTGCTCAAACAAAAATTACTTGAAACCTCATCTAATTGTCAGTGAGTGAGAGAGTCAGCTGAAAAAAAGGCCAAAATGGCGGATTAAAGACGGGGGCCATACAAATTTCGTCGGTGTCTCCAGTTCCTTTTCAAAATTTGTTTTTATGGAAAAACTCTCATTCTGACAAATGATTCGGAGAAAAATATGGAGAGTGATAATTATCGAGGGTTAGGAATATGGGAGAGATAGGTGGAGGCTGCTCTCACCAAAATACCCGAAAGCGAAACCTCGCGGTCCGCTTTAGCGGGCCGCGCACCCACGCGCCATACTAGTATTATATATTATAGATACAAGTATAAATTAAAAATTTAAAAAACCCCCGACATTCGCCATTTTGTGGCGACGGCCATCTTGGATTTGCATAGTGCTATTCCACTAGTCAAGCCCTTTCATTTGATACCCATATTATGGGAGTTATGAAAACATATGTACCTAATCCGCCATTTTGTAGCGGCGGCCAGCTTGGATCGATTTTCTTCAAACATACTTAGCTAACAACACTCTCGACTAAAACATCTTTCAAACAAAAAAAACCGCATTCAAACCGGTTCACCCGTTTGAGCGCTACAGGGGAATAGACACACACACACAGATACGTCAAACTTATAACACCCCGTCGTTTTTGCGTCGGGGTTAAAAAAATGTACATTGAAATCGGTAGTCTGCGGCAATATACCGGCAGTGCTAGCCGCGCCAGTGGAGCGCGGTGGGCTATTCAGAGGCGAGTGGATCGAACCACACTCAGCACTTCGGATTTTCTGGAGCAGAAGTTCAAGGTTTTCAACAAAAATTTTTTCAATACATAGTTGAAAATTATGCTGATTTTTTTTTTGCCAACGCTGCGGTAGTTATGAAAAGTTTTGTATGTTGAACCATTAATACAAGTTTTGAAATATACTGCGAATAAATAAATATTAAGTATACCTATCCTTTGCAAACGTAAAAACAGTTTTTAACCTTCAGTTCTGTTCGCGTGAAACTGAAGTTTGAAAAAGTTTATTACTCTGACTTTATGTTTTCGAACTTTAAAAGTTCATTTCCCAATCAAACTTTCAATTTTAAAGACATCTGGCATCGTTCGGACTATGGGACAAGGTGACTCTCCCATAGTCCCTCACTCTAGATGAGTAGGTAACCGAACCCTTCCAAAATTAACACGCCTAATTCGAAATGCACCAATGTCCTTTTTTCCTCCGATTTTGATAAAAAGAGTGTGAGTCACGCAAAAGACAACACACGAATCGTAGTCATTTTTTGCATGAGTACTGAGTAGGTATAGTAAAGGAATTGAGAATGGCATAGGCATTTTTTTATCCCAGAAATCACACAATAGCCTCCTATAATTTTTCAAGTATTGGTTTTTCAATCACTCGACAAGAGAGTCTACGGATGGAATTGATTTTTTGTATGGCTATACAGTTAAAAACTTAGACATTGCGATAGGATACTTTATATACGGAATTTTATAATTATAAGCTAGAAAATATATTTTTTATAAGAAATTGAAATATTAACGGTGATAAATAAAATTCATAAATAAAATTTACGCTTTTTTATTATTTAAAAAGCTAAGCATTTATTAAATTAAACCAGAAATTTAAAACGAAACATGATATTGAATGAAATATTAAGGAAAATATAGGTATGACCTGAATAATTAACAGCGATGAGTATATTTTAACCTCAATGATAAATGAATACTTAACATAAATTATCTACTTATATTGGCCTATATTTTGTTCAATAACTGGCAGTAGGTATTATGCGACTTCTTTTATCAACTTATACAAAATTGATAAACTATTTCGTCACATCGAGAGAAACAATTGTATAATTAATTGTACAATGAACGTGCAAGTTGTGTGGCCATGCACTGGTGTAATTTTGTCACTTGTGAGGGCGCCACTGGTTGTTTCCTAATTTCATTACCGTCTGTTCGGAGTGACTTTTAGTGCAATTTGTGTTACTGCAATCTGAGAAGAGAACGGGCATTCCTGTTGTGAATTACTGTTTCTATTATATATTCAAGAGCTATTCAAGTGAACGGGAACAATCGCTCAGGAGCTGCTGAAGAGAATAGAGACTGAATATAATACAAACAAAATTAATATGGCCTCGCTGTTAGCTGACAAGTGGCCGTATTTGTTTAGGATACATGTATTTTGGAGATTCATGTGTGTTTATTAATTAATGAAACGTGTTGTTATATTCGACTTATTTATTTTACTTATTTATTATTCACTGGACGAATATTATGTCTCTACAGAATTTATGTAAGTAATTAAATTCTAGGCAATTATAATAATATTCTCCCGAGCAAATTTCAGTTATGGTGGCCAATCCCAATGCAGACAGACGCAAGCCAAAACAAGAGCACTCTTTACTCCTTCACTCTCATAATCTGATGGGATAGTAATTTAGGATGGGATTGAAGGATTTTTTGGCCCAACCTTGATACCAGACTTGATACCAGAAATTCTTCACCCGCAGCCAAACGTGGCTGGCTTAGCCACTAGACCAAGCTGGCGGTCGAAATAAAAAAAAAAAAAAACAGAAAATCGATCACCATTTGAGTACCTTGGGATCCCAACGTCTATCGGATCTTCGAGCTACGTGCACTACCCATAGCCACTTTAGTTCGCGACTCGATGAGCTATGTCGATTGTCCGTAACTCTGGTTCTCGTACAGATCTCCTTATTTCCGACCAGATGCCACAGTGATGCTCCAAGCATAGCTCTCTCCAACGCTCTCTGCGTGACCCTGAAGCCCTTAGTGCGCGACTATAAATTTAAGTAGGGAGAAGTTACTCTTTTTCCGGCCAAGTGTGTAAAATATGACACACATATGTAGGTCTGTAGGAGCTAGTGAAAATACGTTATTCGTGTTTCCTAATTGCATTTGGGACGGTCGAGATTAATTCCGCTGCAATCTGCACGAGTGCCATCTGAGCCCTTTGTACCTTGTCGGCTGAGCATCGCTGAGCATTTGCGACGAAAAACTTTCCACTGTACTGCAGTTTAATGCAAAAGTTCAAAATTACTCTGTAACAGCCATAATGTTAAGTTGGTCTCTGATAAAGTTGAGATTGTTACACAGGGAAGTACCTACACAATAATTATATCTACATGTGTAGATGAAGAATGACAACATAATATATTATCATAGTACGACAGGGAATGCGCGTGGTTAAATTGATTTCAAATGGAGGCAACTGAAGCCACAAGACCAAACCTGAGCCAATAATTTAGAAATCACAAATTGATGCATTAACTTTGAATATTAAAGCCTGATTTACACGTATTAAGTTGTCAAGTAGATTTAGAGTTAATTTTAAGCGACTTAATTTTAAGTAAGCGTTTTCACGAATCCAGACAAGTAATTCAGTAAAGCTCTCAAGTTCATATAGAGATGAACAGCGAAGTGCGAGATATAATTAACTCTGTAATTCTTTATGTGCTCAGCGACGTCACAGAAGAAATTATCAATGAAATTTTGGAGTCGCAACTAGTGATTGATTAGTTTGCGACTTCATTAAATTGGACCTGTTAAAACTGAGAAGAGAAAAACTGAGAAAGCTCCCGATTTTGTTAAGACATAACTTAAGTTCCAGCCGAGAGTGGGAAATAACTATGCTAATACTCTGAGTGAAATTGTTTTATGCAAAGCTCATGATCGCGAGCTCTCAGGAGCTCGTAGGATTTTTCTCAACAGTTTTTCAAGCTAAAAATTGCGAGAGAGTGTGAAAAGATTTAACTCTACTTATTTTACTGCATAGCATGCATAGTTTTCGGCGGCTGCATTATGTAATACTGTACAACTTCTTTGATGTAATACGTATATTATGTAATAACAACAAAGTAAGGAAAGCAGAATAAATTATGAAATCTTATAATAACCGTACGGGGTTCTGCCACCGGAAAACAATTCCTCTCGGACATCAAGTATTGAAATCATTTTGGCTTAGGGTTTCGGTTTAGGTTGATTAACTGGTCAAAGAGCAACATTATTTCAGAGATTTTTTTGTGTAAAATTATTTTTTAATTTAATATTTCCTTGGCGAGAAAGAATCTAAATAAAATTTTATAAAGTTGCGATGTAATTTTATTATGCATTATAAAATATGTAGGAGGAAAGTTAAAATAAGATTTAATCTCCCAACTGCGATGCACAAGTTGGACGAGGGTGCGCCGCTCGCCCCGAGCCGTTCGCTAACGAATAGTTCGAAAGTTAAGTTGCTAATTAAAATTTCAAGACTCATCTAAACTGTTACAAGATCAATATTTGACCTCAACGCAAAGTGTTCGTAAACTGCCGAGCTGCTTAACTTTTCTTTGGAATTTCCTGATTTTATATTATAATTCCCAGCTAAAATATTACTGGTATTTTCATAAGCATTATTTGTAATAACTTATTTTTGGCTTTATTTCAGTTATCCCTGGAAGAGCTGCCAAGTTGAACGTCTACTAGTAAGAATGTCCTTCCCGATCGAATTTCGGCCACGAAGTGGAGCGAGCCTCGCCTCGGTTCAGATTGGCCGCCGTGGCCGAAATTTGGTCAGGAGAATATTATTGTGCAGGAGATACTATAGTTCACTACATATACTCGAGGTGCACATGAGATACACTCTCTATTCCCTCACTCACATAGTCCTATGAGACGCCAATGACTATGACACGACATTTCTATTAATGAAATTCATTTCGAAAAATCAATTGAACTACCATATTATTTTCTGAAACAATATTCATCGTTGGAACAGTTTCCAAAACATTTATTACGAGTTCATTTTCACTTGTTCAGTAAACTCGCACATGACGCCAGGCTGTTGGCGTTTTTTGTCAACGGTACAAACATACAATGTTTGTAAAAAAAAGTTACAAGGCACAATATGTAGGTCATGGATGAAATAAAAATTTTGCCGACGCCGCCGGATGGGATTTTTGATATTGGAATAATATTCTTTGTTTGTTTTGGATACATATTTTTATTGCAAGTAGGTGCAATTTTTATACACTATAGATAGATATGACGTTCGATTCAAGTCGGAAATTTATCTTTTCTTAGGATTTATGTTTTGTTAATTTAAGAAGTTATGTAAAACAAAATTGCAATCCGCATACTCGGTGATTTCAATGCATCGTTTAGGACATTTTACGAGAGCTTCTTTATACAACACAATTCATCGTAATTAATGTAAAATTTGGTAAAAAAGCGTTGAAAAAGTTAATACTATTTGCTTACATTGTGTGCCTTTTTATTTTGGCTTGTGTCTCACGATTCAGAAGGTTTAATCCTTTGAAACGACTTTTCTTGTAAAATTTAACGCATGTACGACTCAAATATTAATACGGATGAGACGGAACTTTGGTATCATTTCCCTCGTCAAAGTCTCATTACGAGAGTTAAATATCTTTGAGGATATTCAGCGCATATTATGACGCCTATGAAGTAATTCCCGTCTCCCATGCGAGCGAGTGGGTTCCATGCTTTCACAGATTAAACGAATATAATAGATGGTAGAATAGAACAGATTTTAATATGTTTGTAACCAACGACGACCTCCCTGGCGCAGTGGTGAGCGCTGTGGTCTTATAAGTGGGAGGTCCCGGGTTTGATTCTCGGCAGGGGCATTCGATTTTATAATTTCTAAATAGTCTCTGGTCAAGTCTGGTGAGAGGCTTAAGCCGTGGCTGGTTACCACCTTACCGGCGAAGCCGTACCGCCAAGCGATTTAGCGTTCCGGTACGATACCGTGTAGAAACCAATCAGGGGTATACATACCTATTTTAAGTTAGCCCGCTTCCATCTTAGACTGCATCGTCACTTACCATCAGGTGTCAGGCAGTCAACTAACTAAAAAAGGAAACTTGTAGTTGAATAAAAAAAATCTGCTCTAATGCTCATGAATATAACTATGTATTAACTACTAGCTGATGATTTTTCCGAGATAAAAAGTAGCCTATGTCCTTTTCCAAGGTGTAGTCTATCTTTGTACCATATTTCGTTAAAATCGGTTCAGCGGTTTAGGCGTGAAAGCGTAACAAACAAACAAATAAACAAACTCACAATATAAATCTATCATTAGTTCTAACAAGATAAAGTTCTAAAGACTAAAACCTCTTTTCTAAACTATGCTTTCTGTTCGTAAACTACGCTTAGTAATCTATATAGTCGTTCGAGTCCCGTCGTTTGCTCCGAACTATCGGTCTCTCTCTCTTGCTGTCCATCCTGGACTCTGAGATCTCCTTCGGAGGGTGAGGAGATCTCAGCCTCGTCTCGCGGAGGTGTAGTATTTTGGGTACTGATATCACCGGGACCTACTAGAGAAAACCGTGATCTCCGCTTTAGCTGATCGACATGTCTGTGAATATTATTTCCGTCTTTATCTTTGACCTTAAAATTGTTACGACCTAACCGATCGACGACAGTTCCCGGGGACCATTTTTCTCCCTTTAAATAATTTCTATACCACACTTCCTCTCCTTCACGTACCTACCTATACATACATACATACATACATACATACATACATACATACATACATACATACATACATACATACATACATACAAAGACTGCTAAAATCATAACCTTTCCTGTTGGCTTTGCCGTAGTCGAGTAAAAAAGCGAATCAATCTCTCGATGTAGACTTAAATAATGCGCAGCAAAATAACCCAACCACCTGAATCTTTGTGCGATGCAACGCTATATGGATAAAATAGTACTCTCACTGGCATCACGTCATCACGTGAATTCTCCATCTATATTACTCCTTACGTCTGTGGCCGGCTATGAATCGGCTCGATTCCAAATGTTGGAAGGAATTGTTGAAAAAGTTTGAACAACTTTATGCAAATTACAGCATCAGCTGTTCCACCCGGATCTCGCTCCATGTAACTAACACTAGGAATTCATTCGAAACAATTTAAGAATTAGCTTTAATTTGCATGTGAGTTCTTGATATGATTTCGGAAGATTAGGGAATTAAAATGAACATCAGTTTTATGACTGAGATCCTTATCGGCTTAGAAATGAGTCCTTCCTTTCTCATTTAGTTTCAATTCCTCAATTAGTTGATGATGACTATCGTAGATACTAATCATTAATTCGTGATAGTTATGTGACTATGATTTTGCGTTGAAACTAGCTCATCTATTTTTCAGTCAATATCAAATTTTTTGATTTTTGAAAAAAAAAAAATTACGATTCCGGTTTTTCAATTAATAAAAATAACGTTTAAATATCTACTTTAAAAAGGGCTCAAATAAATTTTGATACACATATTAAGGGAGTTGTGAAAAAATATGTAATCAGCCATTTTGTAGCGGCGGCCATCTTGGATCGATTTTCATCAAACATAGCTAACAATACTCTCGAGTCTCGAATAATTTACATTTCAAACAAAAAAACGCGCTGCGCTACAGGGGAACAGAGGAACAGACAGACAAACACACACATACACAGACACGTCATACTTATAACACCCCGTCGTTTTTGCGTCGGGGGTTAAAAATACAACTAAAAATCTACGCATAAGTAATTTAGATAATCGTGCGAATCTGGGTTGTGTCCCTAATTAATATAATAAATGTTCCATATCGATGTTAAAGGCTTGTAATTACATTAAGCTGAAGCTCGACTTAAGCTGCGCTGTATTGTCTGCGAAGTCCAAAACAAAGCACTACCCGAAAGAGTGCCATTAAACCGTTTCGCGCCAACTCATTAATGTCGTACACCGTGCGCTATTAAAACCGATCACTATTTTATTCCCCCAATTTATATTTATTATTATTGATGTCAAGCACAAACCATTGTAGACGTCTGTGTTTATTGATGTGAAGTTATTATTTTAATTCTTCTTCTTCAATTAAATGTACAATCTGACAAACTGTACAATCTGTATGGAAAAACAGGGTTACCACCTGAAGTTCGATTATACCCCATGTAATGTTTCAGGATCCAATAAAACACATTTTTCTATTACTCAGGTAGGGTATTGATGCACGCAAGACAGAGCGCGTCCGCGTCCATCTATGGCCGGTATGCCACTGCCCTCTATCGGGACCTGCATACACTACACCCCAAACTAAAGTTCCTGAAGTAACTGTCAGGCATTTGTCAAATCTACGTGAGGCAATTGATTTTTATTAATGTACTAGCGGACCCGGCAGACGTCGTCCTGCCCGCTATTAGCGCCACCTACCGGGTCCAATTTTTCTACTTATAAACCTTCCTTTTGAATCACTCTATCTATTAAAAAAAACCGCATCAAAATCCGTTGCGTAGTTTTAAAGATTTAAGCATACATAGGGACATAGGGATATAGGGACAGAAATTGCGACTTTGTTTTATACTATGTAGTGATTTGTATTTAATTTGTTTTGAATTTATTGTCTTTTTTGTGGGAACTGTTGTATCTTTGGTAATATTAAGAGACGTTCGAATTCCACGCAATTTAAAATCAAAGTATAAAAGTTAACGTACGCTTAATATTGTATGAGTCTTAAAGCATACGTACTATTAGGAATATATGAACGCTTTTCAGGAGCTAAAAGCTGTCATTGAACTTTTAACTCCGAATATTTGATCGTTGTTCCGTAAGCTATGCACGTTTCACTCCGCACATATTTGAACGCTAAACAGTAAAACGTGAGTGCGGTTCTAGAATACTATGTTTAAATACTACATTAAGTGAACAAAATGCTGTGCAGTATGAAAGTTGTCACAAAAGCTAATAAAATCCAATCCTAACTAATATTACAAATGCGAAAGTGAGTCTGTTTGTTAGGCTTCACGCCTAAACCGCTGAACTAATTTTATTTAAATTTGGTACAGGGATAGACTAGATATTGGAGAAGGATTCAGGCTATTTTTTATCCCAGAAAATCATAGAGTTCCAAGTGGTTTTTAAAAAACCGAAATCCACGCGGACGAAGTTGCAGGTAGTAATAAATATTTGGATAGAATGTGTGGGCACTTTTTGCGGCCAGCAGTGTAAGATATCTGCAAGCCAGCGTCAAAGCGCCTCTCTGTGTTTCCTAATTGCATCTCGCGTCCATCCGGGATTAATTCCATCGCAATTGTCACGAGTGTCATCTGGACACGGTCCTCTGCCGTTTAGCTTTTAATCCAGGAGATGTTGATTCTTTATATTATTCAAAAGATACAACTCAATGTAATTGAGTTTTAATGTGAACTTAAGCTTAAGGGCTTGTTTCACCTCCTTTTGATTAGTGTCGGATAGCCTAAACGTTAGTTTTGTCACTTTCTTACTTTATGTTAAGTGACAAAGACAAAAGTTGTGAATAAGCTATCCGACACTTATCACAAGGTGGTGAAACAGGCCCTAAATCTTTTTGAACTTAAGTAATAATTAATTCAAGTCAGAATTACAGTCCTCTCTGAGTCATATGGGTAGTAGCCATTATCCTCTCTGAGCCGTATCATCTGAGTGGCAGTAGCCAATCAATGAGGTATGTTTCTTCGCCGCGTTGTTTCAGAGTTTTTACAATTTCCCCATTTGTCAAGAGTTTGGAGAACTGCTTTTGGAGACCGGGTGAACCGATTTCAATGCGGTTTATTTTTTGTTTGAAAGGTGAATTAGTTGGGAGTGTTCTCAGCTATGTTTGATGAAAATCGGTTCAAGATGGTGGATTACATATTTTTTCACATCTCCCTCAATATGGGTATCAAATGAAAGGCTTTGACTAGTAGAATAGCACTATGCAAATCCAAGATGGTCGCCACCACAAAATGGCGAATGTCGGTTTTTTTTAATTTTTAATTTATATCTACTTGTTATGATCAGAAGATTGCACGTTGCATTGTTTCATGAATTATTGTCAACTCATATCTCATGTCTGAATATTATGTAACGGTATTGATAAAATGGATTACTTTAATAGAGCTATAAAATCTAAGCATTCTTAACAATCTAAGCATTCTTAATAATTTAATTCCCAGACCAGCTTCACTTGCTCGATGTAAGAGACCTTCCTCGTACAATGGAGCTGCCGTGATTGGTCTAATGAAGACCAACAATCAGCAAGGAGTACCTTTGACGGGGAACAAAAGGACCGTCTTGGTTGATATGGAAGCGATTTGTTCGCACAATAGGATGAGTTCTACTGAGACCTGTGCGTGGGAGATACGCCCTATTGTCCGGCATTTCCTGCGACTTTGAGTAGTTGCTCATTATTTCGAGTTAGAGAGAGTTCCAAAAGGTCGTATCCCTTTATGAATGCGTGCGGGTTAGGCACAACAAGAGCACGATTATGGAGGTATAGAAGGTATTGATATTGGACTAATGTATTTTTTCGACTCAAGCACTATTTATAATCGAGTTACGTGGTATTATTAAAGACAAAAGTTTGTTTTTAAAAGAAATAGTTGTCTGTAAAGTCAGTTTACGGACGATAATAATAACGTCATTAGAAAACATTGCCTCTCTATCGCTTGTTCCGCGCTCTCGCTTACACGCTCGGCTAGGCGGTTCGTGACAATGACTCGAAAGCTTTGTCGTGCGTGCGGCCGGCGTTCATCGATTTATAAGACGTCTAAAAAGTTTTCTCGTGTTCGATTTTGAAGTTCAATTTATTTGAAGTCAGTTAAAAACTACACAAGTATAAATTAAAAATTAAAAAAAAACCCCCGACATTCGCCATTTTGTGGCGGCGGCCATCTTGGATTTGCAATAGTGCTATTCTATTAGTCAAGCCCTTTCATTTGATACCCATATTAAGGGAGTTGTGAAAAAATATGTAATCCGCCATTTTGTAGCGGTGGCCATCTTGGACCGATTTTCATCAAACATAGCTAACAATACTCTCGACTAATTCACCTTTCAAACAAAAAAACCGCATTCAAATCGGTCCACCCGTTTGAGCGCCACAGGGGAACAGACAGACAGACATACATACACACATACACACACACAGACACGTCAAACTTATAACACCCCGTCGTTTTTGCGTCGGGGGTTAAAAACATAACTCATCAACTTCGAATACAAATTCGCCCTAGCGAGTTATGGTTGCTAGGTCATCAGAAACTAGATTGGAGTCTCGAATCCGCAGCCACGATCTCAAACTGAACGTCGCAATCTACTTGAAGCAATCAGTCGCTTTGTAATATATCACGATGCAGTGCACCAGCGAGACAATTTGGCAGCCCAGTTGATACAGCAGTTTGTCATTACACGGCTTGTGTCTTGTCACGTCCATATCGCTGCTCGTATTGTGTCGGGCCTTTTGTCTGATAAATAATAATTTGATTATGCTAATAATTATATTGGACATGAAAAACTGTATCGACGTAATAATAATTATTATGTAGGTGTGTTGTTTTGAAATCAATCGGAAAATCATTACTTTTATAACAAGTATAAATTAAAAATTTAAAAAACACCCGACATTCGCCATTTTGTGGTGGCCGCCATCTTGGATTTGCATAGTGCTAATAATTCTATTAGTCAAGTCCTTTCATTTGATATTTATACTGAGGGAGTTGTGAACAAATTTGTAATTCGCCATTTTGTGGCAGCGGACATCTTGAACCGATTTTCATCAAACACTCTTGACTAATTCACCTTTCAAACAAAAAAACCGTTCACACATTTGAATGTTACGGTGGAACAGACACACACACACACGTCAAACTTATAACACCCCGTCGTTTTTGAAAATATGTACTTACGTCTATAGCTTCGTAAGTATCCAGCATACATTGGCTCAGCGTTGGGTGATTGCCGATCGAATTATAAACAAAAGTCGGCAAGCCGGCCAACGCTACTGGCTGCAAGCCCCTACTGTTTTAGCCAATGTGTACTGGGCTCTTAAACATTTTTTTTTTAATTTTATATACGTAAATGTATATAAAAAAAAATAAAAAAAATCAGCCAAGTGCGAGTCGGGCCTCGCTCTTTCAGGGTTCCGTACATAATTATGAACAATATAATATTTTGGGTCTAAGAAATATTTAATTTCCGAGCTAGACATCGCAACAAACCGTGAAAGAAAAACCCAAAAAAATGTTCGTTTATTTTGGTCACAGCTTATAAACTATTTAATAAATCGTTGTTTTCAGTATTTGTTGTTTAAATAGAGCATATAGTACATAATATACTGAAATATCATATTCCCAACTAGTTTAGTTTTTGAGATAGCCCCCGTCACAAAAATGGTCTAAAACTGACAACTTTGATGGCCTCCCATTCCCTTATTTTTTGAGATAAAAATTAAAAAAAAATATATTTATACTCTACTTAATGAGTTTTAAACAATGGTACCCCACAAGCTAGGGTAAAGAAAAAATTTTTTTTTCCGGCTCCTTTTTCATGTATGGGAGCCCCCCTGAAAAATAATTTAATTCAATTTCTAATTCAATATTTGATTTTGGGTTAACGTTTTACACTAAATACCAAAATTTCAGGTTTGTAACTCATTTCGTCTGCGAGCTAGAGACCTGTGACCGGCGGACAGACGGACAGACAGACAGACAGACAGACAGACAGACAGACAGACAGACAGCCGAGTGACATTAATAGGGCTCCGTTTTTTACCCTTCGGGTACGGAACCCTAAAAAATCAGCCATGTGCGAGTCGGGCCTCGCTCTTTCAGGGTTCCGTACATAATTATGAACAATATAATATTTTGGGTCTAAGAAATATTTAATTTCCGAGCTAGACATCGCAACAAACCGTGAAAAAAAAACCCAAAAAAATGTTCGTTTATTTTGGTCACAGCTTATAAACTATTTAATAAATCGTTATTTTCAGTATTTGTTGTTTAAATAGAGCATTTAGTACATAATATACTGAAATATCATATTCCCAACTAGTTTAGTTTTTGAGATAGCCCCCGTCACAAAAATGGTCTAAAACTGACAACTTTGATGGCCTCCCATTCCCTTATTTTTTGAGATAAAAATTAAAAAAATATATATTTGTACTCTACTTAATGAGCTCTAAACAATGATACCCCACAAGCTAGGGTAAAGAAAAATTTTTTTTTTCCGGCTCCTTTTTCATATATGGGAGCCCCCCTGAAAAATAATTTAATTCAATTTCTAATTCAATATTTGATTTTGGGTTAACGTTTTACACTAAATACCAAAATTTCAGGTTTGTAACTCATTTCGTCTGCGAGCTAGAGACTTGTGACCGGCGGACAGACGGACAGACAGACAGACAGACAGACAGCCGAGTGACATTAATAGGGCTCCGTTTTTACCCTTCGGGTACGGAACCCTAAAAATTACCTACTAAATTCAAATATCCAGATTCAGCTATGCAAATTCTTAACTTGATACATAAATTCAGTATTAATAGGTTAGCCGCCATAATGTTATAAATATCCGCTACTTTGTTCCCTTTATACCCGGTATTTGTATACCGATAAATTAATTACCGGTATCCGAGGCCCGGGGGACTGCGATTGATTATAATTAGTTTATTGATCCCACACATTTGACCAAATAAACGATATTAGTTTTATAGTGTAGTCGGTTATATTGATAAATAGCTTGCGATTGGAAACCAGCTAGGTTAAAGATTGTATTAAAAGAAATTCCATTTTAAAATTAACACTTATCAATTAGTTGATCCAGTCCAGGATTGCGTCCACGCGGATTTATTAAAAAAATATTTTGACATATTTCCTCTATCACCCCTTTTTACCCGTTAAAGGATGGACTTTCAAAAAATCTTTCTTGAAGCTTAATCTAATGTACCTACTCAAGAAATGTCTCCTTCAAATTTCAAATCACCAGGTTTAGGCTGTGCAGTATTTAACAGTCAGTCACTGTTTTAAAGGTATAGGACCTTTGCTTTTAAAATGAGATAGTTTTGTCCGTTATTTCAGTAGTATTTGATACTGAGCACTAAATTAACTATAATTATTTAATAACTTCCTCTTACTCACGACTTAACAGCTAACTAACAACATACACCGCTTCGAATTACAAGTATAAATTAAAAATTTAAAAAACCCCCGACATTCGCCATTTTGTGGCGGCGGCCATCTTAGATTTGCATAGTGCTATTCTACTAGTCAAGCCCTTTCATTTGATACCCATATTAAGGGAGTTGTGAAAAAATATGTAATCCGCCATTTTGTAGCGGCGGCCATCTTGGATCGATTTTCATCAAACATAGCTAACAACACTCTCGACTAATTCACCTTTCAAACAAAAAAAACCGCATTCAAATCGGTCCACCCGTTTGAGCGCCACAGAGGAACAGACAGACACACACACACACACACACACACACACACAGACACGTCAAACTTATAACACCCCGTCGTTTTTGCGTTGGGGGTTAAAAATAGGCAGGAGAGTATTACATAACGTAATTTTACGCGCACCATAATTTTGACAACATTTCGTTGGTGCATTTTGATTTCAGGAGACCGGAAATTTAGGTAAAGCTGTTTTCCAAATTAGTCGAGGGCACCAGAGTGTAATAAAAAATGAAAATACCGAAAATTCCATTTATTTTGGTGATAAAGTCGGCCATATTTTTATTTCATATACGAGTATGACCCAAATATTTATTTTTGAACTGCATCGTATGAAACTTTGTTACGAACAGTTCGGCTCACAAAAAATGGCAACAGCATGCGCCCCTGTTAGATGTTTTCGGACGACAAACTAAAATGAACATAACATATTATACTTCCGGAATTGGTGTTACGAATGCCATATTGAAAAATATGTTAGTTATGACCAAAGTTTGGATTGTGTTTTTTTACAGGATTTTATTTTTTGAAACAGGAGTGTGGGCATTACTTTTATTTTGCTGTTAAGCTTTTTGTGATTGTAAGTAGTCAAAATCAGAATCACAGAGACTATTTTTTGTAGTTGAAATCAAATTCAGAATCACAAAAGCCTACCACCTTAAGAGACAGCTATGTCCAGGTCAAGACAGCACGTTCAAAAAATGTGTAGACATAACAAGTTGTTAAAGCTCGCACCCTCACTTTTTACTAGAGTCAAGTGTCCAAGCAAGCGCAAATGTGTGTTCACTGTTCATAGAACCAATAGTTGTTCAAACGGAAAATTAAAGACACTAGCGCAAGCGGTCTTGAGATTGACGGATCAAATAAAGGCCACCTTTGGCAACTCCTCGCATGAGTGTATCTACAAGAAAGGGTACCAATCAGAAGCGAAGGCAGATCTTCAAGCCTCAACTTAAATGACGACCATGACAAGTATGTCGAGACTATAGCGCCTAAGGCGGGTTTTAGTGTCAGGCTGTTCGTCGGCGCTCAGAGTTCGGTGCGTAATTGGTTGACGCTGACCGCCGCCCACGCGTCTCTGTCTTTAGCGAGCGTTTGTCGCGCTGACAAGCATCAGCGCTGAGCGATCGGAGTTATTCTAAATCGCTTCTAAAGCAACCATTCATATTAGCTTTTCAGTGCCGAAGATCAGCGTGACACTAAAACCCGCCTAAAAATAACCTATAAAAAGCGATGCCTACATTTACCGATAATTAAATAACCTGTTGAAGTAACCACTCATTAGCGCCTGGCTTAGAATATTAAACAAGCTCCAGATAATATTTATCGGGGGAATGGCTAGTGAACATGTATAATCTGGGATTAGCTTATAAGCCTCGGGGCTTAACGGTTTGACCTTGTAGAGGTAAATCTGCAGGTAAAATGGTAAAGTTCAAAAATTACTCTATGTACCGTACCTATCATGATAATATAAATGTGAAAGTGGCATTTGGCTGAAATTTTGAATAGAGACAGATTATGCCCTGACTTTGACCCTGATATACTTTTATCCTGGAAAATTTACAGTTTCCACGGGATTTCAAAAATACCGAAATCTATAGCTACAACTATAGGTAGATGATTACTATAGCAAACTTCCTTGAAACTAGGTATAAAGGTTGGAAAAGGGAACGGGAACGGGAACTGGAAATCTACGAATCCTCGGGATTTGTGAAAAACCGAAATTCACGCGGGCGAAGCCGCGGGCAGAAGCTAGTTATTAATATTAATAATTTTGAATTTTGGCACGGCGACCAATTCCAATGGAAACGGAAACTAGCCAACTTCGCAGGAGATATTATAGTGTACAAACGTGCGCGCTTATACAGGTGCACTCTCTATTCCTTCACTCTCATAGTCAGATGGAACATGAACAGAGGGAGATGGGGCGCAGGACCAACGCCTTTAAATGCTCACCGAGGTGCGGGACCTCCATTTTTTCCCAACTCTGGGCTGCTCAAATAACTAACCAGTAACTTTTTTTTTGCCCTACCTGGGACACGCACCTATGCGCTATGACCTAATGATTTGCCGCTAGCCAAAAGTATTTATAAATATCAAAACTAACCATTGGACCACTGAGGCAGTCCGTTCGGTAACATAGTGTCACACAGACGCAGGTGCTCTTATTATTCTGCTTTTATTTTTATTATTTTTTACACTTTTGTAATTTTTTTTCCATTCTAAAAATAAAACAGAATCTCCAAATAGTCTGCCAATCCGTACTTGGCCAGCGTGGTAAGTAAACAAACGTGGTAAGTAAACGAACGTTGACCGTAAGTAAACGAACAGACTTTACAGAGGTGTTTAATAACAGGTCAATAACGTTATTCTGGGCGAGTGGGACGTATTGGCTTTGGTTTTACGCCAATTACCCAAATTGAAGTCATGACCTAGATTTATTCGTACCTTGACATGATACCGTTACATAACAAGATAAAGTTCAGAAGCTGAAACCACGACCTCAGACCCTACAGCGTTACTACAGTAGGTATCAATTAATTAATGTAATAATTAATTAGGTCACATTTTATTATATTCCAAAATAATATATTAATATGTACATAGGTATTTTATAAGAAGCGATCTTAAAATCCTCGTTTGTCTTGCGGTTAGCATGTTCGACTGCGCATCACTAGGTCTTGGGTTCGATTTCCGGGTTGAACCAAAATTGTTAGGTATTGGATTTTTGTGTCAAGAAATCACCATACCAATCTCAGTACCATCCCGGAGTTGGTACCGGACGGTGTTTTAGCCCCGTGCCTCGGATAGACGTTCTGGTTATTATCACTGTCATATTGTGAAATCTGTCGTTATACTTAGCCCGCCAATCTGCATTAGAGCAGCGTGGCGGGTCTAAGCTCTAAATCTGACAACTTTGTAGTGCTTAGTGAATCTTTCTTTGAACTTGATAGTCTAAGTCTGATCAACTTATTCTGACGCTCATAAAGTTCTTGAATGAATACGATCATAACAACTTAAAGATAATGTGCCATTTTAATGAAATTATGTAGAAAGCTAAATAGAAATTTTCAGGTAAATATAGGAATTATTACAGTGAAATTAGATCAGTTACAAGTTACGTTGTTAATCTTTCTGTAAGGCACATCACGCACGGCATGTGCATCCAACGGTTGATATTATCACGATTCGTTTATTGCGATATCTGTTTTTAACTCCCGACGCAAAAACAACGGGGTGTTATAAGTTTGACGTGTCTGTGTATGTGTGTGTGTGTGTCTGTCTGTTCCCCTCTAGCGGTCAAACGGGTGAACCGATTTGAATGCGGTTTTTCGTTTGAACGGTGAATTAGTCGAGTGTGTTGTTAGCTATGTTTGATTACATATTTTTTCACAACTCACTTAATATGGGTATCAAATGAAAGGGCTTGACTAGTAGAATAGCACATGATAGCATTATGCAAATCCAAGATGGCCGTCGCCACAAAATGGTGAATGTCGGGAGTTTTTTAAATTTTTAATTTATACTTGTAGTATCCATACATTAGTAGTGTACATGCGATTTCACATACTGCTGCGATAATACCAATCGTATACGTCCTAAAAAAAGCAGATAGGTAGGTTGGTTCAATATGTTTCATTTCGAAAAGGCTATTTATGTTTTTAATAAATAAAAGCGCTGCATAATTTCAATAAGCCATCGCCGTTCGCCCCTGTCCAGCGCTGGAGCGTAACTCAGCGCGGCGGGTGCGGTTAACGACTCCTGGCGAGCACTTGAGGAGGCTATATTGCTTTATTATGACACCAATATCTGCTCCCATCTCATCCATATTAGTTTAAGGCACCTGTTCCACCGCCGGCGAGGAAGCGTTTACTATAGGTTATTTCTCGCTATTGATAGATTTTACAGTCTTCTTTCACTACTGATCGGGTGGAAAGGTAGCCTAAGGTATATAGCCTAAGCCTTCGCTAATGAAGATAACTGGTACCTAAACTAGAAGCAAGATTAATTTTAAAGATTAAACAGGCTACTGTTTTAAGAAGGCCATTTAAAAATACGGAATATTTTTATATCTAAGCGGGCGATTGAAAATGCTCGAAACATCCCTGCGGGATCAAATCGGAAGTGGGAAGTTCCAGAGTTACCAATAATATCATTGGAATTACCGCCGTAGTTCATCGAGTCACGAAAGTGAAGTGACAAGCGACTAAGCACATAACGCGAAGAACCCGAAGTTCCCATCGAAATAATATATTGAGGTCCCAACTCCCGAAGTGCAGGAGAGATGACACCGTACCAGCAAACGCAGCATCGGAAGACCCGGAACGTCGGAAGAAGAAGTGGAGGGCCATTAGGTGGACGGATGATCTCAGGAATGTCTTTAGTAGCCGCTGGTTACAAGCGGCACAAGTTCGTGTACTGTGGAGATTCTTCCAAGAGACCTGTTATAGTTACCATGTAGTTACCAGCAAACTTCTTGAGCAAATGACCTTGACTGCGCATAAGCGAATTTTAGGTCTCTTTGGTGGGGCGTGCGGGCGCGACGGCGGGGAGTGTCGTATCGAGCGCGTGATTGGTAGATCAGTGTGCTTAGTCTAAAGCGGAGCACTCGAAAACGAACTCGAAAACTATTGATCGATTTCAGAGTAAAATAGACCTAAAATGGCTTGTATTAAGGTTTGAGTTCGCCAATACATTCAGCATTGTTCGAATGCTGAATGTATTGGCGAACTCAAACCTTAATACAAGCCATTTTAGGTCTATTTTACTCTGAAATCGATCAATAGTTTTCGAGTTCGTTTTCGAGTGCTCCGCTTTAGACTAAGCACACAGTAGACCTTTGCCTCCCGCTTTCCCCTTCTTTGCCCGGATGTGTAGGTACAATTTGCTAACTTACCCCCACTATGTCACTTCATGCTCAAGAAGTTTGCCGGCAATCGTATGAGAGGTGGACGTCCATTGGTTGGGATCATGATGATGGAAATCCAGAATCTCTCGATTATAAACTACGTAAACTGCCAACATCACCAAGTTACAAAGTCGTTATCGTTATAGAGGTTTTCGAAAACCCTTCACCGGAATTTCAACAGGTGATAACGACTTCGCGATAGTTACAATGAGTTAATTTGTAACTTTGATGCTGTTTGATGGATTATAAACTTTGAGTTTGACTCTAAAAGTTTAGTTACTGTTCAAGGTAACCATTGAGAAACTCTTGTTGAAAGTTGAATATAAACTTGATTATACCGAGTTACCACAAAGAAAATTAAACATTAAGTAAGTATACGAGTTAAACTTTCATCAAAATCTATCTACAAGAAAGAACTTGAGATACAATGACGTCAATTTTGATGATGTTTCCTAAACTATATTTTAATTATCCGCACCTTTTTAGTCAAAATACCTATTCAAAAAGGATGGAAAATAAATATTAACCTACCACAAAAATCACTTTGCTCTAGATTTTCACTTAGTGACTTGGCCGCTATCCCACTGGCGTTTTGCGAGCGTTGGCGTTTCTGCAACGTCTGCGCAGCGACAACGTCGCGTTGACGCGACGTCAACGTTGAGAGTCTCCAATAGTAGGGGAGCCCAAGAGGGGATTTTTGGATTTACTCGAGCGCGTCAGATTAAGATAAGAGAGGCGAGGCATCTTGCATCCTGCTGAGTACCCTCTACCATAGATAAGCCCTGCAAATAGAGCCCCGCGCAAAATAAAAAAAATGATGGACAGAAAATACTCAGAAACGTCAGATTAAGATATGGTGGGTTAATTACGAGCTAAGAAAAGTATATTTAGAAAATCAGACTATTTGAACGTAATGTACGAGAATGGGAGCATTACAAAGTTGCAAAAAAAAAAACATTATCTTGACCTTCTCAAATCTCGAGGGTGGTTGAATTTTTTTCTATTTTGAAGGAAATGATGCAAAAATAACAAAAAAAAATATAATCAGCTGATTTCCACAAGCCGAAGTTATAAAAATCGTCTATTGAAGATGAGAGCGTGCAGCTAGAAGCTTTCCCCACCACTGAAATGGAAAACCATAATATATAACCTTTTATTCTTCCTATCAACTAATCTATAAAATCTACAAGGTTCCGACGACGCTCGAGTAAATCCACATTTAGCATCCTCGGCTCCCCTACTATAATGGCAACCGTTCACGCTTCGACTTCGCAACTTCAACGCGACGTTAACGTCAACGCTGCGAAGACGTTGGAGAAACGCCAACGCTCGCAAAACGCCAGTGGGATAGGGGCCTAAGTGACAATCTAGAGCAAAGGTCTGTTCCAAAGTAGAGTTCCAAATCTGGTTAAAACATCTTTACCAGTTCATCTAAGCCAAAAAAAATTGTTTTTGGATCATTTCTGATTACACAAATAAGAAAGAAATGATACTCTAAAAATTTGTTAAGAGAACCAATCGACCCTAACATCATGCGAGAAAACCTAAGCGCATAGTATTTACTAGCCAAACTACTGTAGTTCAAAGTCCACTAAACGCCCTGTAATCTATGGAAAAACTATAAATTATATTCAAAAGATAAATCTTGAAATTCCGGTTAACTGCAAAACGGTAGGTACGCGCTATATTATCTCTCCCATACAAAACTGTGTAAAAGTTTAAAATAATTCGTTCTGCGCGCGACGTGCTGCCCATCTGTTGCTGAAATATCACTCAACTTTGCAACTACCAACCTTTCGACCTTTTTCCCTTTTCTTTCTTTCTCTTACTCTGTTAAGAAACCTACTTTTAAATCTTTCACTATCTATAGAATATTAAAAATTCCAAAGTTTGTGTTCGATTTTCGATTTTGACGTATCGTATCATTTTTATGTAGGTAATTTAGGTACACTATAGATATATTGAAATGAAATGTTACAATTTAAGGACCGAATATTGCATTTATTAGAGGACGCAATTTTATTTTTGGGACATGTGTGGAGGGTCAATAGAAACTTAACCTAAAGTTTGTGGGGTCGCTACCCTTGTCCCCCGGCCGCCATCTTGGAAAACACTTTTTTCGCGATATCTCGGAAACTATGCGTCTTACAAAAAATTTGTAATCACATAATTTTTAGCAAATTGTTTTGCCTACAAATACGTTTATATAACTTTTTGCCCTAAATTAAAATTTAAAGAAGTTATAAGCAAAAAAGTGAGAAATTTTTTATAAAATCTTTTTTGCTCTATACCTTTTTTTTATACATTTTACAAAAAAAACTTCAAACCAATCTTGTACTGTTTTGTAGGCCTACTCCACGGACATCTTGCTTATAAGGTACTCTTCAACATCATAATATTTTCAATCACTTATTAGCTAGCTAACTACTCTAATATACTTTTAATTCTTCGATGGTCCAGGCTGTGGCTGTGGCTGAAACAATTCGTTTTGACCAAAATCTCATGAGCATTGACGAACCCAGTCAACTTCGGAGCGCTGTAACAGCGTTTTAAATGAATGAAATATAAAAAAATTGATTGGTCCGAGGGATTTTTTTGTAAAATGTATAAAAAAAAGTTATAGACCAAAAAAGATTTTATAAAAATTTTTTCACTTTTTTGCTTATAACTTCTTTAATTTTTAATTAAGGGCAAAAGTTATATAAACATATTTGTAGGCAAAAGAGTTTGCTACAAATTATGTCTTTACGAATTTTTCGTAAGACGCATAGTTTCCGAGATATCGCGAAAAAAGTGTTTTCCAAGATGGCGGCCGGGGGACAAGGGTGGCGACCCCACAAACTTGAGGTTAAGCTCCTATTGACCCCCCACACATGTCCAAAAAATAAAATTGCGTCCTCTAATAAATGCAAAGCTCATGTAACATTTCAATGGACTTCAGGTTTTTGAAGTATCTTCATTTTACCTCCATTCTAAGAGGTCAAATCTTTTAAACAATGTAACTAACGAAGTAACTAAAAAAACCTACCTACTGCGCGTTAGTACGCGTTATGTACACTCTAGAGGTCATAGGAAAGTAGTTACTATGCCACGATAATTAACACAATTTTGTATGAAAATAACTATTATTCCACTTTATTGAACAAAAACAATCACATAAAAATTAATTTGTTATCGTCGAATTCGGCCGTTTATTCGAATGTTGGAAGCGGAATAAAATTCCCCTTTCACAATTGGACAAAAACAATAAGCAGAATATAATCAGTGGGCCGCACTGAATGAAAAATAATTGAATCTCATTTTAAATGAAAATATTGAACGCACAGAATCCTTTTTGTTGCGCACGTAGCCTGGGAGCCATTTGTCGAACTCATCGACGTACTTTAAATCGGTGCAAGAAGACAAAATCATCGTCATCATCGTCGTCTCAACAGAAAGACGTCTACTGCTGGACATAGATATCTTGCAAGAATCGGTACAGAGCCCAGATCGGGTTATGTCGTAAAATAAAAGTAAGTATAAGTAAGTAAGTATAATATGTAATTAAAATCGATTCAAAATTACTGTTAAAGAGCTCTTTTGGCAGCTTTTATTTTATTGAATTTGCATTTTAAACTAATGATAGAGCCAAGTACAAAATAGACTTTACTTACCAATAGAGATTTTTCTTCTTCTTCCTTCCAATGATTGGAATTAGGATAACACTATTTGTACTACATAACAATTCATTATGCTGTAAGTATAATATATTTGCATAAACCCTTTGATGAATTTGTTCACCAGATCTCTGTCTATCATACCTGTGACACAGATTTTTGTGTTCGAGGAGGGAAAAAATTTGAATCGAAATCGTACGATTTCAGCTTTTATCTCTTGTGTAATAAAGACCACAAGTTGTGTAACTTTGCATTAAGCAAATTAGTTTATTGTGAATACTCATATTTCGTGAATGCATTTCAAAAATTTCAGTAGGTATTTGGCTGTTTCGTTATTTTATGGATATTTGCGTAACTATGGAAAGCTAACTTATTTATCGAAGACAAAGGGAAACCTATCTCTTTCTTTGTAAAAATTCCGTTCATAGCTGCATAGAAAGGACTTTGAATAGGTCTTTAGGATCTAATCGCGCTTCCGCGATAATGCATGAGAATTTTGCATTGATCTGGAGTTCTATACTATTCAAACTAATGACAGTCATTAGGAGTATTGTATTCATTGCTATGAGCGTTAAATTGATGTAACTGCTATTACCTAATCTGCGAAACCAAGAAGTGAGAAATTAACGTACCATTTTAATATTTTCAAATGGTAGCTTCCTGTTAAACTTAACTGTAAGGCTGCCGTTAATAAAATAACTTTGGGTTGAACAAGTCAGGGTTCTTTGACTTTTATGAGATTCCCCACCCCTGACACTTCATACAAACGAGCCTACTACTGACAAGAAATGTTCGTTAACTAAAACCCGCCTACGCTTAATAATTTTATATAAAATAATAATTTAATGCAAAAGCGTGGGGCATGCAGCTAGTGGCGCCATCTGTTATGTCTATCCGAAACTAATATTAGTAATCTAGAAAGCCGCGCAAAGGTTATTTCTCGATTTTTTCGTAAATAAAATGTAGCCTATGTCACCCGGACCATAACAAATCAATTGACACCTCATTCATCAAAATCGGTCCAGTAGTTTAGGCGCTACGGTGGTACACACAGAATCTCATACAAAAATTGGACACAAACATACATACATACATAGACTGCTAAAACCATGACCCTTCCTTTTGGCTTTGCCGTAGTCGGGTAAAAAGGACAACGCTACATGTAGGTACATATCGCTTCATTTTGTACTGAGTTTTTAAAATTTCCATTTATAACGTTTTGTCTAACATGAAATAATCGGGAATCAAATCTATGAACCGTCGTCCATAATTGACCATTTGTACTTCATACTCGTTGGTCCTCAATAAACATATTCACAGCTGAATGCGTAACTACAAATAATACCATCATGCTCTAATTACTAATCCAAACAATATGGCGACTTCGGATTGTATTTCACGCTATTATTAAAACCGATAATTGAAATAATCAAAGCTAAAATCGCTGGAAGCGGTCCAGTGCGCAAATTAGACTAGCTTTTGCGAGTCAGTTTGCATTTTGTTTTTAAAAATTCAGTAATGTTACTTTGGACACTGTTAAAGTTTATAAACAGAAGGTGAATTAGGTTAAGTATAATAAGTACTATACACCCGTTTACAAACCCCTTTATTCACTTTACATTTCAGCTGGGTTTCATTTTTAGGGTTCCGTACCCAAAGGGTAACAACGGAGCCCTATTAATGTCACTCTGCTGTCTGTGTGTCCGTCCGCCGGTCACAAACGCACATTTTTTAGGTTTTTCTTTCACGGTTTATTGCGATGTCTAGCTCGGAAATTAAATATTTCTTACACCCAAAATATTATGTTGTTCATAATTATGGACGGAACCCTAAAAGAGCGAGGTCCGACTCGCACCGGGCTGGTTTTTTGGTCACTAATAAAAGTTTTCTTAGGACATCACTAAACTCTACCAGATATAGGAAAGAATTCATAATATTTTGCATTAGCTTTTACAAGTATACGGTACGACGCGCATATAAGAATTTGTTCAACAGTTTTTAGTCAAAATACTAAGCCTATTTCCTATATTTTTTCATGCGTACGTTAACCATTAATTTAATTTCGGACTTAAAATTTAATTGACGTCACATTGGTTGATTGTTATGATTTTGCCTTTCTAATTTTTCAGCGTTTCGAGAACACACTGCATTCGTGTGGATTTTGATGACAATATGTTAGTGCTCGAGCTACAGCATGTTGGCTATAAACACGATACGTTCAAATGGATGCAAAACCGCTGTGGGAATTGTTTGGATTAGAAATTAGCGTGTAATGAGATAGTTTGAGTGCATCGGCGTCGGAGCGGACCGACATTTAGCGGGATGAATAATACATAGAGACGCTGCGACACGATTTTGAGATACGATTTCAATTTGTAGTTTTAACTCTGATATAAAATGTAGAGAGGGAGAGTAACA
Source organism: Melanargia galathea (assembly GCA_920104075.1). Lineage (NCBI taxonomy): Eukaryota > Metazoa > Arthropoda > Insecta > Lepidoptera > Nymphalidae > Melanargia > Melanargia galathea. The sequence continues at coordinate 19,853,048 of OV049874.1, read as the reverse complement.
CAATTTTAAATCTAGGGAAACTGCACTTCTATTTGAGTAGAATTGTAAGTTTACTCGATTTGTAATTATACGTGTGTACAGCAATAGTTTCGAAAGAATCACAACTCTTTTTTAAACAAACCATACCTATTTAAGATATTGTGCCCTTATCGAAGTTGCATATTCGTTTAAGATGTGATTTATTTAAATTCCGTCAGCCTCCTGCACTGCACCGAGCAGCTACCTCAAGAGCAGTCTCAGCTAAACGGCAGGCCTTCGCAGACCTATTAACGGGTCTAAGTGGACCGCTTTCGGAAACAAAGACAGGTATAATAGTAGTGATGATTGACAAAATACCTACCACACAAAAAAATCAAAGTATTTCCTGTATTTTTCGTAATTATTAATATTATATCCGATTTTCGTAATTATTAATAATATTATTAATCAGCTGATGCCTAAATACCCAAAGTTGTCGCGAGCAGTGACGCGCCGCTCGCGAGGTCAATGTCCGGAATTTTGTACGTTGTTCATTGCCAGTTTGAAAAATACAAAATACTAAACCACAAATACTACAAGTATAAGACAAATGGTTATTGGTATTGGATTATTTTTAGGTTGTATAATAATAGCGCTAAGTTTTCAAAAGCGATCTCCTTATACCCCGTATGTCTTCCGACATACTTGCTATTCATTGTGTCGAAGTCGTGGAGAATCCGGTAGTTACATCGTGTAATGTAAAAGTGTTGCATATTAGCGAGTGCGTTAATTATTGGCGTTCTGTGCTCGACGTCGCAATATGTTGGCGCTAAGTTATGACATGTTTGCTTTGATTTACAATAACGAAGGTAGTTGTATAATCCCGCGAAACGTTATATCATTATGTTGCGGGATATCGGTAACATGAATTATCTACTCTAGTCTCGATACATGAAACTAGATCTCGCTTTAAAGGGATATCCTTGTGACAGCGTCATAATTGGATTACGCTATAGTGTTCTACAGAACAAAATCTAATAAACATGAATCATGTAACAGAGTTATTCGTAGTCATCAACCGATAGTTGTCCACTGCTGGACATAGGTCTCTTGTATGAGACACCCACACGCCACGCTCTTACACCGCTTGTATACAACGTCTCTCTGCGACTTGTGTGCGTCGTCGGTCTACCTACACTGCCCTCTCTAGTACGAAATTGTCAGTCCAGCAATCTGGGACCTTGACGTATATAGGTTCTAAGACTTCGCTTACAATTAAAGTACGAGAAACTCTTGAATGCACGCTCCACAAAAAAAGGTACTAAAAACTCCAAGTACCTAGGTAAATAGATTCTCATCGACTCAATCTGATTTTCGACAAAAAGAATGAGGTCAATGCGTAAAATTGGACAGTGTTACTCATCATATAAAGTTGGTTATTGATGGACGTAAAATGGTCTCCGATAAACAGCAATCGTCTGCGCAGCTCATAAAATAGGACATATAGTTTTTTGTTTAGATAAACTTTTACAAAGACAGAACAGCTCTACCTATATGTATACATTTTGCTTTAGCACCAGACCATTCTGAGCAGAGTACGGCACAAAAATACGATAGACTTTGAAGCAACATAGAGTCGGAATAAAAAACACATTAAGGAAGAAGCGCAAACAAACATCCATCGCCGCAGGAACAAGCCAGCTCGACAAACGAATCGCAAACAGAATCAGAAGACAATTTAAACTACAAGCATTAAGACGGCAACAAACGATCCCTGTAAACACTGCCTCTGCATAAGTTTGGATTTGCAAACAATGGTGGCTCCTTTTACCGTCTTACAACTTCCCCTCATTAACTCTTAACAGTGTTATAATAAAGTTTAAACTCCCATGTGTTCATGGTAATGTTAAATTGGTAAAACAACTCGGTGCATTTACGAAGCTAGCCAGGGCCAGTATTTGCATTGTTAATAGAGTTGACTGATTCAATATTATCGATGTAGGGCGGGTGGCAACTGCAAGAGTCCGATATTGAACTCTGTGATGGTATTTTCTTTGCAAAGGTATCCAAAGTTTTCATATATTTAGTTCCAACTTCCAATGTAGCCTTTTTTAGCAACGAGATTTGAAGCCAAATTTTAATATCCTGAGGTGTTAAAAAATTTGTAACTATCTCCGAAATGGCTGATTTTACTCCTAAATAGCAACTCTATGATGTTAAATATCTCAATCTGCTTGCACTGAGTTGTTTAGTTTCTTTTTATGGCACCTTACAAACAAGTTATCGTGATTTAAAAAATGATAAGAAAAATGACTAATGCTGGTATGTAAAATAAGAATGATTCATCCCTACTCGATTGCATTGTGGAGCTAAACTAAATCGTGAAAAAGATATAAGTAGCCCAGTCAAAAAACTTCAGGCACTATACAACAAATAAACGTAGGCAGACTAACCACAGAATATTTAGCTTCATAACCTGTGAATCCAGAATCATTTCAGAGAGCCTTACCTTATATGTTAGAATATAAACATGAATTTCACTTGAATCAGATTGGCAAAGCTCTACCCGATTTCTCGTGATACGTTGCATGTTACTGTGGGCTCTTCTCAAACCGAGATGCGTTGTTAACTCTCGTAGTTTTAAGTTGTCGTAAATAATTTACTTGAAAATAAAGTGTACATGTACAATGTACCAATTTCGAACAAAGAATCTGAATTAATATATATATAGCTGTTCGTTCTGATTCACTGACTCATTCATCGCCTCTCCTGTAAAATTTTGTATGAAAATTTTTTTTTTCACAAATGGTTTCGTATAGAGGACAAAAATTCATTAAGAGGAAAAATATGGAGAGAGCTGATGATTGAGGATTTCGGAGACGGTTGAAGAGCACGCTTAAGGTATTGAAGATACGTGGGGGATGCTCGAACAAATGTCACTCGAAACGTCATCCAATTGGCAGTGAGCCGAAAAAAAATTCAAAATGGCGAAAAAAAGATGGCCGCCATACAAATTTTGTCGGTGTCCATCTCGAAGGGTATAAAAGATGGAAGAGTTGTTTCTTAGCAAAACATGATCAAGATCCAAAGGTCTACTAGATGAATACAAAAAAAATTCAAAATGGCGGACTTTATTTTTCCATAGAAAATGTATGGCGAATATTGAGAGAGAGTATAAAGTTGTGAACTAGGTATGCAAGGCGGTTGATGCGGTTCTTTGGAGAAATCTCAAAGAAAAATATGGGAAGACATGATGATTGAGGGTTTGGAAGATGATTGATGAGCCCGGGCAGAGTTTTGTAGATAGATGGGGGCTGCTCAAACAAAAAATACTCAGAACCTCATCCAATTGGCACTGAGCTGAAAAAAAAACAAAATGGCGGATTCAAGATGGCGGCTATACAAATTTCGTCGGTGTCTATCTCACCAAGTATAAAAGATGGAAGAGTGGTTTCTTGGCAAAAGATGATCAAGAACTGAAGATCTACAATTTGATGAACAGAAAAAAATCAAGATGGCGGAAATTATTTTTCTACACAAAAAAAATTTTTATTGATGGTTTCGTGTAGAAAACAAAAATTCATGCGGAGGAAAAATACGGAAAGAGCTGATGATCGAAGATTTCGGAGACGGATGAAGAACACGGCGAGGGTATTGAAGATAGGTGGGACGTGCTCAAACAAAAACTACTCGAATCCTCGCGGTCCGCTTGCGGGCCGCGCACCCACGCGCCATACTAGTATTCTATAAAGTGTAACGTGGAAAACAAATGCTGATCAATACTCATAGCGTAACTTGTGCTATGAATTTTAATCAGCAGTTATTTTCCAAACGTTTAAAATTTTGATAACTACCCACTCAGACACTATAAGAGACGCTAAAACATTGAAAACAATCGAGAGCACAATTAAAGCACAATCGAAAAGCGCTGATCGCGGAAGATATCGCCAAGACAGAGGAGATATTTCTGCAGACAATTGCGATTCAGAGGCGGCCTTAATGAAGACTTCATCCGCACTGCAGTTGAGAGCAAAACTTGGAATTTAGTTGTCTTGTCAGATGCAGCGCTCCGAGTTTATAGTAGACAAACCGCGTGACGTAAAGAGAAGGCTTTGCGACTGAATACTTGTAAAAGTCTATTTAAATAATTAAACGCATTTATTTTTCTCTACTAGAATCGTATTTGACGACCTTCCTGATGCAGTGGTGAGAGCTGTGGTCTTATATGTGAGAGGTCCCGGGTTCGATTCCCAGCAGGAGTAATTTGGGATTTTATAATTTACAAATTGTCGTTTCTGTTCTGATTTGGTGGGAGGCTTCAGCCCTGACTAGGTAGCACCCTATTGACAATCCTCTACTCCCAAGATTGTCCCTCTACCTAAAGATTTTAACACATGTTTTTGGTGTGTTATCGTCATTCCAGCACCTAGGAATACTAATGTTTATATTATTAGTAACTTAACATAAAAAATAGTTGATGGGTTTTCCTATCAAGAAATTCTCAGCAATGGCCTGGAATTGGGAAGTTGTCAGATACGCGCCCTTGCTTCGCAGAGCACGTGAAATCGTCAGTCCTGCGCTGATCCATTTCCGATTGTGTGGTATTGGAATCCCCGGACTATGATGAAGGTAATAAAGAGTGATCTTTTGATTGCACAAAGACTGCACTGTATGTAATATGTCTAGCATAGGTTAGTGTCCGCTTCCGTTGAGATTAATGTGGTCGAAATTCGGTTGGATGTATTATTAGTTTAACAAGTGTAAATTGAAAACTTAAAAAACCCCCGACATTTGCCATTTTGTGGCGGCGGCCACACACACACACACACACACACACGCGTCAAACTTATAACACCCTGTCGTTTTTGTGTCGGGGGTTAAAAATAAATATCAACCCACAACACCACACTGGCATGTGACTTACGTATTTAACGGTGGCTATTCTAGTTGTATAAAATAAACCACTCGTAAACTGTAGCTAAAAGCAGAATAAGTCAACTAAATTCACACGTAACAGCATAATAGCTACTTAAATATTGTATGCAAAATGTCTGGCACTGAGCCTACAATCCAAACTCCACACAGCATAGCAATCATACAGTGTCAATATGAACCTGGATTATAAAGATTGTTCGGTGTAACAAGATCGCACGCCGGCGCAGTGCAGTACTGAGGCAAAGCTCACGCTGTGTAAAGCATGATATTGTCAATGCTTTTACACATACACATACACACAAGATACACAAGTGTAAATTAAAAATTTAAAAAACCCCGACATTCGCCATTTTGGGGCAGCAGCCGTCTTGAATTTGCAATAGCACTATTTTACTAGTCAAGCCCTTTCATATTTTGATACCCATATTAAGGGAGTTGTGAAAAAATATGTAATCCGACATTTTGTAGCTGCGGCCATCTTAGACCGATTTTCTTCAAACATAGCTAACAACACTCTCGACTAATTCACCTTTCAAACAAAAAAAACCTTATTCAAATCGGTCCACCCGTTTGAGCGCCACAGAGGAACAGACAGACACACACACACACACACACACACACACACACACACACACACATACACAGACACGTCAAACTTATAACACTCCGTCGTTTTTGCGTCGGGGCCGGGGGTTAAAAATACACAATTGCACTAAAACCTCGCTGCTACTGGACACGCTGCGCTCCGCTGTGGCTGTAAGACGTTTTAGCCATCATCATTAGCATCAACCCATTAACAGCCCACTACAGGGCACGGATCTCCTCTCAGAATGAGAAGGGTTTAGGCCGCAGTCCACTACTAGACAAGTGTAGATTGGTAGACTTCACACGCCTTTAAGAACATTATGGAGAACTCTCAGGCATGCAGGTTTCCTCACGATGTTTTCCTTCACCGTTACAGCGAGTGATATTTATTTGCTTAAAACGCACATAACTCGGAAAAGTTAGAGGTGCGTGCCGGGGTCGAGTCAGCCTCTCAGTCAGCCCCAAGGGAGTCCGAAGTCTTAACCACTAAGCCATACCCAGTCTAATTTCTTTAACCTTGTATAACTTAGGCTTCCTTCTGTGTGATCGCTAAACGGTTTTCCTCCCTCGCGCAACATTCGGAAGCTTGTGAGGCAATGAGGTGTAAAGTGTGGGCGTGTGACAGCGCGGGCTTTATTTGCTGTTTGAGGAGCGCGTAAAACACAAGGTGGGTAATGAACGAGCTTCTGCGCCATTACCTATTTACGCGCAAGTTTATAACGCGGAGAAAGCGTCGCTTCACACCGCGCGGGCACGGTACGCCCGGCGATTTATTAAAATTGCAGGAAACATACTCTTACAAACATTTTAAGAAATTGAAAATACATCTAAATTAATATTACACTACTATATTTTATTTACTTTAAAAGCACAATCAAGATGCTGCTTAATTATATCTGTAGCTTATAATATTGGTTACTCAATTATAGTACATTTAAATAAATGCCGCTAAGTAGTGAAACATGTAGGCCTGTACCGAAAGCGAGTGTTGACATCGACTCGAGATTGTAATAACCATAACGCCCGTGTATTACACGATGTTTTTCAATTCATTTTTCTAGAAAAACAGACAAACATGCTAGAATGAAAGTCCGCTCAGGTCACTTACTTGTCTTGTTTGTCGAAAAGCTATCATCGGTAGGCATATAATTATTTAAAGACACTTAGGTTGAGATCTATAGAGTGTACTCAGATTCAACGCAGAACGGGAGAATAATTAAAACGGGACATAAATATATCCCTAATCTCAATATAACGCTATCTTGAGTCTGTAATACGCTCTATAGATTACAGCCTAAGACAGATCTTGACCTGTCTAAGACTATCATTGGTTCGGAGAGCAGCTGAGAAGATACCATCAAAAAAGTCAGACAATCGCGGTCGTGTCGTATCCACCTCGGTGGCTGTAAAAGCGACATCTGATCCCGGGACCGGACGCAGCGGTTATTTCACGGTACATAAACATTTGATTTGGTGCGGGCTGCGGCAAGCGGAGGGAATTTTTACCACTTTGTATGCGCCTCCGACACCGCCACACCGCGGCGCCGCGGCACCGCGGAGAAATGAATTATAGGTACCAAGTCGTTTGCGAGTCGTTCCTTACTTGCGAGTAAACAGGGGGACTGTGTTTAGATAAATATTTATACCCCTTACCCGGTTCCTAGCTATGGGGGTTGTGTGATGTGAATCATAATAAAAGTTATTATTGTATGCTGAAGGATGAAATAATATCCAAGCGTCGAGTGTATTTACATTTTATGTATTAAGTATCAGAAGCGCGTCACATATTGTAATTATGTAATGGCAGATGCATGCGACTTCGCCGTGCCCCCTGAATAACTGTTTTCTTGTTGGACTAAGATACCTTGTAACGTGCTCTACGTGCCAGTTAAAGTCCCATCAAAATCGGTTCAGCCGTTTCGAACATTAACCCAGAAAAGCTGACGTATAGATCAATAATAAAAACCCGTTTTGTTGTGGGTTTCGATAGCGGCAAATGACCAAAATCTACTTAAGAAAAGGGAGTTAATAATTTCTAAATCACAGACAGGTATGTTAAAGAATTATTTAAGTATAGGTATTCTAGATAGATTTACCTTGACAATTTTAACGCTACTATAACTCAAATATCAGCTCATAAAATCTTATCCATCCAAATCCAGTTGAAAAATTTTTATTCTATAAAAATATGATCTTGCCGCTCTTGAGCTAACATATTACATTCTAAAAGAGTAGACTGTACCCACTGTACCCGTAATGCGAAACATAAATCTATACTAATAAATAAAATTGAAGTGTCTGTCTGTAATTTCGAAATAACTACCACATATTAAGCTCATATGGTTATTTGAACGATACCATAACCGAATCACACGTTTTTAAAATTTTTGTCTGTCTGTCTGTCTGTTTGAACGGGCTAATCTTTGGAACGGCTGAACCGATTTTGACGGGACTTTCACAGACAAGTAGAGGATTAACCAAGGAGTAACATAGGCTACTTTTTTAAACGACTTTCAAAAAAGGAGTTGTGTTGAAATCGGTAAGTACATATGTTAAAAAACGCCCTGATAGGTATTTTCGCTGCGCGCGACGGCCGACGCTCGCGCTGCACGGAACTCCCCGCGCCGCGCCGCGCGGCGGGGGGCGGATGGACCAGAAACTTATCCCTCAGTAATTGTGAAAAACCGAAATTCACGCGGGCGAAGCCGCGGGCAAAAGCTAGTATAAAATAAAGATCAAAATTACATTAACATATTTATAAGATTAATTCCGCCCTCTCTTCTTCACTTGCAGGTTCGAGTACCAACGCGAGACTTACTTATAAACGTTGCAGGTTCATAAATGTTAGGAGATTAAAATTCGAGTACAATACTTGAAGATTATTAATAGGCTACTTCAGACGCCGACTTTAATTTCAATAATCTTTGACGATTCAATGAATCCTGGAGGTTGTAATTAATTTAGTATGAAGAAAATTTTTAGTAATAATTTTGGTACTTAGTAAATTTACAGAACTAATTATACATATTTATCTCGTAGAAATTAAATTCCTACTACCTTAAACTTTTGACCTCTTTAAACAGTAGGTATTGCTCTCATAAATAAACCCCTTTGGAAACTATTTCAATTACTCGCAAGATTTCCCCGAAGTTGTTATCATTCGTAAAGTTTAAAAGGCCTTAAACATTACCAAATACATTGGTCAGAATAAGGAGGCCTATATTACGAAACTTAGTTGCGATCAATTTAATAGAGCCAAGATCTGTACCTACTTTGAGAAAACAAAAATGAAAAAAAAAAATGTCAACTTTTTTGACCAGAGTGCTTAGTCTAAGATCGGAGCACTCGAAAACGAACTCGAAAACTATTGATCGATTTCAGAGTAAAATAGACCTAAAATGGCTTGTATTAAGGTTTGAGTTCGCCAATACATTCAGCATTCGAACACAACGAGCGCCCCAAGCAGAAATGTTGTAAAATACATATTCGAACTATGGAATTACGACTTTAAAATACGAGTATTTGAGTTCATTTTGATCTGAATTCACTTGTGATTCGATCAATAGTTTTCGAGTTCGTTTTCGAGTGCTCCGATCTTAGACTAAGCACACAGCTCTTAAGATATACTTTAATTGTCTTGTTAAGGTGTATTCGAAGCATCCGGTCACTTGATTAGCTCGATCTGTAAATTCGGTCAAGCCGGCGACGACGCCGAGTTTTCCACAAGATACCTGAATTTTGTAAATAAAAACGGCTTAAAAGCCCAGTGGTTTATTTTATTTTCAGTCTATTTCTCAACGGAGATTTTAAATTCAGGCAAACCTCACAAAAAAATTAAACTCATCTCCGGCATTAGCGCTCTCGGCCATTAGTATTCTATTCATTGAAATTTTCAGCAATCCAAACTTGGTTCTTATTTGTGCTCCCTTTTAATCCTTGGAATAATTTCGCTTTACAGCTGCGCAGAGCTGCCTGCTCGCTCCCCTGCGGCCACTTTGATTTCGAACTTCTTACAATTGCTCGATCTTGGTTTCATCAACTATCTCTCTTTGTAAATTATTATGACCGTTTGAACTGAAATCTCTGAAATGATAATAATCAAATAGTGTTTATTTGAAATTTTTTTTTATTAGATTAATTTATTTTCAGGGTTCCGTACTCAAAGAAAGCCAAACAGGACCCTATTATTAAACCTTAGTAAAAAAATCTAGGGACCTAGGACAATCCGTCCCCGAGATGTAAACTACCTCTGTACCAAACATCAAAATCGGTTAAGCCATTGGCCATTAAGCCAGGCCGTGAAATGCTAGCAGACAGATGGACAGACAGACACACTTTCACATTTATAATATTAGTAAGTACGAATATTATGTGCCTATCATATCTTAATAAAACCAAAGTTAAAGTAAAAGTTCAAATTTCTTTGAATTTAGTTTTGAGATTTTGGAAATTCATTACTTAAACAAACAAGAATAGTAGATACTTAAAACTAAAATATTACCAAAATTACGTAGAAACTGAATGTAGCTAAATGTCCCTCGGGGAGCTATGATGCAGTTTTCACTGTGACCTTCCCTCGGGAAACCTAACAGAGTCCGTTATAGCGAGGAAATTGCTGTCTTTTATTTTTAACGGAAATAATATTATTAAAGTTTTCAGGAACCTGGACGTAATTTTCCTTTATTTAGAGAATTTCATCCATCTATACTAATAAATAAAATTGAAGTGTCTGTCTGTAATATCGAAATAACTACCTCATATTAAGCTCATATGGTTATTTGAACGGTACCATAACCGAATCACACGTTTTTAAAATTTTTGTCTGTCTGTCTGTCTGTCTGTTTGAACGGGCTAATCTTCGGAACGGCTGAACCGATTTTGACGGGACCTTCACATACAAGTAGAGAATTAACCAGGGAGTAACATAGGCTACTTTTTTAACCGAATTTCAAAAAAGGAGGAGTTGTGTTTTTCTACCTATGAACACCGATATCTCCGAGATGTCTGAACCGATTTGCGTAATTTTTTTTTAATCGATAGAGAAACATTGCGACGCTGTTCTGTAAAAAATTTGGATTCCAACTCCTCAATCCTGATGCTGTAGGGGACCTGATTCCCAAAACTAATGGGTTTTAGAAACTTTCGGTTATTTAAATTGATATTGGGGGTACCAATTAAAGACTTTATCGTTGAATGAACTCGAGTAGGTACATATCCAACTCCTCAACCCTGATGCTGTAAGGAATTGTTTTCCGAAATCGTGGGGATCCCACGGGATTTTTCCGTTATGGGGACGGGTTTCTACAGATAAGCTACTTTTTGTTCTGGAAAATCCAAAGTTCCCACGGGATTTTTAAAAACCTATATCCACACGGGCGAAGCCGTGGGCATCATCTAGTCTATACTAATAAATAAAATTGAAGTGTCTGTCTGTAATATCGAAATAACTACCTCATATTAAGCTCATATGGTTATTTGAACGATACTATAACCGAATCACACGTTTTTAAAATTTTTGTCTGTCTGTCTGTCTGTCTGTCTGTCTGTCTGTTTGAACGGGCTAATCTTTGGAACGGCTGAACAGATTTTGACGGGACTTTCACATACAAGTAGAGAATTAACCAGGGAGTAACATAGGCTACTTTTTTAACCGACTTTAAAAAAAGGAGGGGTTGTGTTTTTCTACCTATGTACACCGATATCTCCGAGATTTCTGAACCGATTTGCGTAATTTTTTTTTAATCGATAGAGAAACATTGCGACACTGTCCTACGAAAAATTTGGATTCCAACTCCTCAATCCTGATGCTGTAGGGGATCTGATCCCCAAAATTAATGGGATTTAGGCAGTGTCGGTTATTTAAATTGATATTGGGGATACCAATTAAAGACTTTATTGTTGAATGACCTCGAGTAGGTACATGTCCAACTCCTCAACCCTGATGCTGTAAGGAATTGCATTCCGAAATCGTAAGGATCCCACGGAATTTTTCCGTTTTGTGGACGGGTTACTACTTACTACAGATAGGCTACTTTTTGTTCTGGAAAATCAAAGTTCCCACGAGATTTTTACAAACCTAAATACACACGGGCGAAGCCGTGGGCATCATCTAGTTTAAAATATATTTACGCAGAACTGTGCAATGCCAGTTAACCCGTATTGGAGCAGCGTGGTGGGTCTGAGCTCTAAATCCCTCTCTCTTATAAGAGAGGAGGCCTGTGTCCACTAGTGGGATGTTTAAGAGTGCATTGCCAAGGATATGACCGAGTCGTATAAAATACTAGCGGTGCACCCCGGCTTCGCCCGTGGTACATAATATATAGCCTATAGCACTCAGGGATCACGTACATATCCAACGGTGAAAGAATTTTTGAAATCGGTGCAGCAGTTCCTGAGATTAGCGCGTTCAAACAAACAAACTCTTCAGTTTTATAATATTAGTATAGATAAAGGACCGGATTTATTTAAATCTCAACATAATATAATAATTTATAAGTAGTAAACAAAAATTCCAAAAAGGTTAACAAAACACCTCTACGGAGGATTTCGTTTCGCCGCTTGCTTGAACGGAATACCTAGCTCAGATTACTTTTGTGGAAAATTCTCAAAGCGATCCTTCACGAACCAACTTTTCACGAAAAAAGTAGGCAAGTACGAGTACCTGCGTTCAGAGCATTAACGAGGTCCCCTCCCGCCGGAGACTCTTTTAAACACTGCAGCAATAAAATGTCTTATCATGCCATTATAGACTTTTTTTTTTCTGTAATAAAATAGGTAAGTACATTTTAGTCTTGTTTGGAAGTACTTGAGTAATTAAGACTGGTATGCGGGTACTTATAATGTAGATATTTTTGACGTGATAACGTCTTATAAATCGATGAACGCCGGCCGCACACGCACGCACGAAAAAGCATGACTCATTGTCACGTTCCGCCTAACCGAGCGTGCAAGCGAGAGCGATAGAGAGGCAATGTTTTCTTATGACGTTATCACGTAAAATTATCAACCGTAAACTGACTTTACAGACAACCAATTTTTTGGTAAATAAATAGATTGTAACCTCGTGCCTTCATCTCGAGGTAGCTGTCTCAATGTACCTTTGCAGAAATATCAGTTATAAAAGTAAATTCTCGTTACCTACATTTTGGCAATTTGGGAAACGATCCAACTTTGGTGGTTAATTTTTTAGGGTCACAAGTTATACGAAGTTACTGAGTTCAAGGGAAGTCGTAAGTACATGAAAAGGGTTGATTCGATTTCAAAGGGCACTGGTTCCACAGGTACCTAATGTTGGTAAAGTTTTTGCATAGATCAATTTCGATGGAGTTTGTGGACATCTTGCAAACTTTACAAAGCAAAACATAAATATGCATCGTATTTCAATTAGGGATCCGCCAATCTGTTTGAATACTCTAATCTGAATAGGTACCTGAGTCTTGTAATGGTGACAGGTTTCGGCAGTGCCTGATTACCATCTTGTCGGCAAAGCTGTGCAGCTAAGCGATAAAACTGCCATATAATTTCTTGGTAAGCTCCTTCAGTTTCAGACTGCATCGTCCATATTATTTAAGTTTTGAACAATATCTACTCGGTTTTGGAAGGTTTTATGTTATAAAAATTCTAAAAGCTAGTAAGGGCGAGTCAGTTGTTTGACAATTATTAGGGAACCGATGATCAAACAAACATAAATTGCTGCTAAACACATAACTCTCCCGGAGTCAAGTCAAATTGAATTTAAATTAGCAAACTCTTTAAAATAAAATCAAAAGGTCGCAGTGAATACATCTCAACATCTAAATGCCTCCTTTTACGTTAAAATATTTTATTTCTGCGGCATTTGAAAGACTTTGCGTAAAGCGAAAATCTCGCTTTGAGCGAAATCATTTTGTGCTAAGTTCATAACGGCACGCTTTGAAGATTGTTTTTTGCGCAAGCAGTTGCAAGAAGCCCAATGATTTTCTTATATCCACTATTCTTTTTGAGATTTCTCTTATCCAGCCAGATGAGAAGCCTTAAATAAAAATTCACATTTCACTCTCAAACTACTCATTCGTCGTTGTCGTTTCAACCGCCTAAAAATCCACTGCTGGACATAAGTAGCAAGAATCACCACAGAGTACGATCTTGTGTCACTTGTATCCAGCGGCTGCCAAGGATTCGTTTGAGATCGCCTGTCCAGTCTTATTGGGTGGGGGGTAATCTTTCTAGGCTGCGTTTAGAGCAACTTGGGACCCTGATGTCTATCGGTTCTCTGTAATGTTACTCTGGTTCTCCTACGGATCTCCTCATTACTGATTTGATATCGCTCGAATGCTCTTGAACTTGTTCCAGCAATGCACGAGACGGCATTTCAGTCATGTACTTATATAAATTGTTATATTGTTATTTTAAAAAAAGAGCAACCGCCGAGTTTCTTACTGGTTCTTCTCGGTTGGAACGGCATTCCGAACCAGTGGTAGATTCAATTGACGATTCAAAAGTACTTGTAAAAGTTTATTTGAATAAAAAACTTTTCTATTCTATTCTATTCTCTGAGCATACATATAATAGATAGCTCCTTCCATCATCCGCTGAGTGAACTTGAGCCTTGTTATGAGGCCCGTAGTAAGGAACCATGCTTTGGATTCATAAGCCATAATTTCTGCGTAAATTCTAATGTTCAGGTCTAAAAATTTACAGGTCTAAAAATACTTCATAGTCACATCACGTACCTACTTTTACACTTATAGAGATTGTATACAAGATAATTAGTACCGACGACTTACAAATAGAGGTATTAACGTTGAGACGGTGTTATTTATGTTATTATTGCGCAGCTAAGTTATTATATCCAACATGATCATAAATCATGTAACCTCTCGCGACCTCCCACTGGGAGTGAGACACCTCTCTCACTAACTAGTGACACTGAGAGGACGCGTGACTCGACTGCAGACGCTTTTGCCATCTGGCATAGCGTTGCGCGCTTAGAGGATCGTGGGCTCAATACCCGGCCGTGCCGATTTGGACGAATAAAATTTTCACATCCAGCTTAGTTTGATGACCTCCTTGACACAATGGTGAGCAGTTGTATAAGTGGAAGGTTCTAAATTCATAAGTTCTAAATTGTCTTTGGTCTGATTGGAGACTTTGGTCATGGGGTGGTAGCATTACTAACGTACCGCAGAAACCGTGCCGCGAAACGATTTAGCGTTCAGCTAATTAATAAATTAATTAAATTCAAAAAAACTATTATTATTTCTTTTTGACAATGTGTTTAATGACACTTATCCGCATCTTTCATTTTTGTATAGATTTTGTACATCTTTGTACGAATTTCAAACGTAATAGATTAACAAACTAACCCTGTTGGCAAATCGATGCGCTAAATACTCTCGGGTGACCCTATTAACACACTTTACTTCAATAGAGCCTTCACCAAACATTGATATTGGGGCTTGGCCTTATTGGCCCAAGGTTTAAAGCGGATAATTAGGATTTCTTGAATGAAACTACCTATTATTCCCAGTATCTCCATGAAGATTAGCAATGGAGTTAGTGGAACCTACGACAATTCAGTCATGTACCTACTTAACATAACATTATTATTTGTTTTTTTTTTTAAAGGGCCACCGCCGAGATTCTTGCTGGTTCTTCTCGGTAGGAACGGCATTCCAAAGCAGTGATAGGTAGATTCAATTAACGAACCAAAAGAGCACTTGTATAGTTTATTTGAATAAAAACTTTTCTATTCCATTCTACCGAGCTTTTTTGGGCCAACTTGACCAGATTCCACGTAGATAATTAGTATAGGAATAGTGGATACCCTTAGTAAACATTCTATCATTAATTTCTGTGAAAATTCTTCTTCACGATACTTTTTTACATAATGAACACTTAATCAAGAAAAAAAATGAAATAACCTCTCGAGACGGCCTGCAAAAAATAATTCTAAGAATGTTGACCTTAATATAGAGTGGGCCTTACATAAGTAGTATCTGACTGACCCAAAACTTGGCTCGCTGGCCTTTATCAATATCATCTAATGGATGAAGAGACAGTGGCAAATTTGGTAGAGGCATTTGATAAGCCTTTAATATAGTACCTATATTTTATCTTAGTGGTGATAGATTCACGATTAAAGACTTTCAATTTATTCTGCAAATCATATCAATCGCACGAAATTATGTATAAAAGCTTGTGCCTTGGTCAACCTCAACACACTACAGCCAGCGGCGCAACATGCTTGCGTTCGCATAGAAAGCCTGCTTTATTTTCAGCGAACGTTTTTCAAACCATTTAACTTACTCCGAAAATCCACCACGGACTGATTTTTATGTATAGATTAATATACTTTCCCAGAAAATAGGTTCAGTTACCATTTTATATAACTACCGATTTTACAAATTACATCGACAGTTCTCGTTAATGAAGATTTTTCGCGTGGAAATGTTCAGCATTATGATGGATTTATATAATTTCACGTCTATCAAAAACATAAGTATAATCAGGGGTATCGTTGTAATTTACAAAAGTGGCGGTACTGGACAAATCTTCCATCTTACCTCAGGTACCTGTTCAACGCAGTAACGTTGAAGTTCGTTTGTTGTTGGAGTTTTGGACTATGGCTTTTGTAATAAAGAAAACGCGTGATATATTATGTAATTTATTTTGCACCGAAATATTATTTTAAACATTGACACTTGACAGTGACAACCTACAACTGACATACATAATTTAGACAGTACCTTCTTAAAATTTTCCGTTGGCTCTCGAACCATCATCTACGGTAGAATGCGGGGAACGAAAGAATCTGGCCTTTTCACAAATAAGGTCCCGGATTGAAAAACGAAACTTGGAAAGGGCGACCTTTTCTTTTGTGAGATGTTTATCTCCAGAGCTTCTAACAAAGCGGTAAACACTGAGAAAGGGAATACACTCATACAAAACTGTGTTCTATTTTTAGTGTACAGAGATTCTTATGTATTATGGTCAATAATTGTTTTTGAAAAATAATTTTGTCGTTGTGACTTTTTTTTAGGAACCTGAATTGTTACTTACTCGTGATTATCACCCCTTTATCATTATATATTCAACTATTTTACGTTATGTGCCAGTGCCTTCTCCTGACCTCACCTTCACCTTCTCACGTGACAATTAAGAGCATAAAAGGTATACTTAGATGGAGGGACCGCTCACGTTCCCCGCATGCGTTTATCACTTCCAGACTAATCGAAGCACGCGTTATTAAAGCCCAAATATACCATCTAAACACCAACCGTTCACCGTTCACAGGGACTGTGCTATAGAAAATATCGTATCGTGGATCGTTCATCGCAAAAATAAACGATGAACGGGGCACCGTCTAATTTGAGCTTTATGTACTTCCAAATTCGACAAATTATTTCGAGCGATGACGGTAAAAAGATAAATATTTTAAAAGAACGAAATGTACGAGTGTAAGGGAGTGAAATTGTGATCGTTTAAATAAATAAAGTCGACCAAAGCCGTTAGGATAATCGTGAAATATTGCAGCGCGGCCGTCTCGGGAGGAAATCAATTTCTAGATAATCCTCGCGAAAGGCACAAAGTTGCTAGTTGCGGCCCCAATACAAATGAGAACCGTTCCAGCCGCGAAACAACTACTGTGGCTTCAGTACAAAACCCGCTTTATTAATATTGCTCTTTTATCCCGACTATTAAAGATTTGACTCCATTTTTGTACGTTACAGTAGAGTATTCGAATATTTTAGAAGATTGAATCCTTACTAACATTATTAACGAGAAAGTTTAGATGTATGGATATTTGTTACTCTTTCACGCAAAAACTACTGAACGGACTGGGCTGAAATATGTAACGGAGATAGATTATATCCTAGATTAACACATAGGCTACTTTTTATCCCGAAAAATGAAAGAGTTTTTGTGAGAACCAAAAAATCTCAATCCACGAAGACGAAGACGCGGGCATCATCTTGTCTGTTATAAGTTGTTTCCTATGATTGGCTGACACTCTTGCTATGGACTAAAATTCATTATTGCAGCAAGAATATCATAAATTCCACCATTACCATCATTACCATCACAACTGAGATTGTAGCAATGATCGATGCAGTTTTTCCGCAATTGATCAGCCGAATAGTTGCGTCACGTCTGCTTTGAAAACTGGTTTTATTTTGGTTGCCCCGCGTGACTTATATGTCGTTATCTTTAGTCATAGTTTTTTCTTTAGTTTTAATGTTGATTTAGGTATATTAAGTTATGTAGGACAAACAAACAAGTAAGTATTTAAAAAAGCAAAACCTCAGACACGGTCGGAACTTTAAACAAAACCACCATCAAGTTATCAAGAGCAGTTAGCCGCCGAGTTCAGTGTTCAACGCGCAAACTTTCACAACTATTTCCTCTTATTTCTAGCTATTTCTTCTTATATTTCTCAGCTATTTAATATTCGAGCTTGTCCCGCCTTACGAGCACTGTTTTGACGTAGTTTTGATTGGGTTTGACTCTTTTTTTTTGTTTTATAAAAACTAAGTTGAATTCAAATTAGCGTTTTTTGCTCGTCTGAATCATAAAGTAGGTAGTTAGTGAGAATTTAAAAAGTGAAAAATTCTATATTAAATTGGTCTTTGTTAATGCTATTTACTTTTAATGTTTTGTGAACTCTACTGTTTTTACCTACATAACTATAAAAAGACTTTAAAATCGGTTCAAACTGCATATTGAATTATTTTCCAGCCAAATTTTAATAAAAATTAGAACAATATTTAAGTTTAACAAAAATGCTAGACGTTCATTGCCTACTATATCACGGGTGCAATTGCTTTTTTTCAGCAAATGAGCGTCCGATTTTTATCCGACTACGGCAAAGCCAAAAGGTAGGGTTATGATTTTAGCAGTCTATGTATGAATGTATGTATTTTTGTATCAGATCATATGTGTTTCACCGTAGCGCCTAAACTATTCGGCCGATTTGGATGAATGAGGTGTCAATTGATTCGTTGTTACGGTCCAGGTGACATAAGCTACATTTTATATACGAAAAAAATCGAGAAGTGACCTTCACGCGGCTAAACTTAATATTAAGTTGGACATGCGCCCTCAGAGTAAGCATTAGTAATACTTACTCTGAGCATGCGCCACTAGCTGCTTACCTCGCGCTTTCTTTCGTTCGAGTTCTACATTAGTACGTAGTTGAATACACGTTTATCTGCACACTAAATTATTATTTTAAGAATAGTCGGGATTTAGTTTACGAACTTTATCTCTTGTTAGAAGCTTAATCTTCTATCGCTTTGTCATTGTGGTAACTTGAGAGTCTGAACAGAAGCATTTCAAAACTTCCGTAGAGAAGATTGGGCTTCATCCTATGACCAGAGTCCCGTGTTATAGTAGCTAATTATAAGTTTTTGCTCTCTTTTTAACCCCCGACGCAAAAATGATGGGGTGTTATAAGTTTGACGTGTCTGTGTGTGTGTGTGTGTCTGTCTGTTCCCCTATAGCGCTCAAACGGGTGATCCGACTTGAATGCGGTTTTTTTTAAAGGTGAATTAGTCGAGAGTGTTGTTAGCTATGTTTGATGAAAATCAATCCAAGATGGCCGCCGCTACAAAATGGCGGATTACATATTTTTTCACAAGTCCCTCAATATGGGTATCACATGAAAGGGCTTGACAAGTAGAATAGCACCATGTAAATCCAAAATGGCCGCCACAAAATGACGAATGTAGGGGGTTTTTTAAATTTTTAATGTATACCTACTTGTTAGTATTTCTTCACCAATTATTTCGGTAAATGCGAGGCGCACGCGATAACAAATTAATAGAGAAACTAGTTACTAATCTGTACTTGATTTGTCTTTTTTTAATGTATACGTTAGTAGCAGTACCTATTCTGTGATCTTACTTCAGAAAGGATAAAGCTACGTGCCACAAGATACTAGTGTATACCTATATGAACAATTCTTCAAATTAACAGTGTGGTAAATAAATCATGTTAGTTTTACATCTTCTTGTGAAAGTCATCGGAGCTCGTCTCAAGTGGTCGCAGGTGTATTGCATTTAGTTCGTCTAGACACGGTCATTAAAGGTGCATCACTTACTTAAGTGTCTGATAACGTTGCAAGCGACTTGCTTATCGTAAATCACCTGTCTTTATCTCTGCTATACTATAATTATATACATGCTATCCCTACTAATATGATCCCGGGAGAAACAAAGGGTTCCCGCGGGATCCTTAATACAACTTAACTAACTTCATAAAATCACGGGTAAAATAATTTATTTATTTCGTTTTGAGAATTTACATACATAGTTTATGATAATTCATACCCTCTGTGAACTGAGTGCTTAGTCTAAGATCGGAGCACTCGAAAACAAACTCGAAAACTATTGATCGAATCACAAGTGAATTCAGAGCAAAATGAACTCAAATACTCGTATTTTAAAGTCGTAATTCCATAGTTCGAATATTTATTTTACAACATTTCTGCTGGGGGCGCTCGTTGTGTTCGAATGCTGAATGTATTGACGAACTCAAACCTTAATACAAGCCATTTTAGGTCTATTTTACTCTGAAATCGATCAACAGTTTTCGAGTTCGTTTTCGAGTGCTCCGATCTTAGACTAAGCACTCTGTATTATTCAAAGACACTCAGCGGACGATGGAGGAAGCTATGCTCCTTGTTACTCTACGTGATTAAATTAGAGGAAGTCTGAAGAAGAACCAGAGTAACATAGTAATAATGAGTCGCGAAGCTGTATTGGTAATGGGTGGGGCACATAGTACGAAGAACCGATAGACATTGGGGTCTCAAAGTGCTGGAACGGCGCACCGCACCGGAAAGCGCAGTGTTAGCAGACCCCCCACAAGGTGAATCGACGTCATCAGACAAGTCACAGGAAGCCACTAGATACAAGCGCCGCAAGATCGCGACACGTGGAAGTCCATACAAAACAAATAGGATCCGTGAGCCCGGAAAACCCCCACCATTATAAGGTAGAAAGGGGTCATGATATCAGCAATGAGATTACAGAATCTCTCTGTGCGAGGCAATATCGAAACAACTCAATAGCAGAGAGAGGCGACGGAGGCGATGCATTTTTATCGTTCAACCGTGCCGTGCTAGGAATGCGAGCGATCCATTTGACAGGAAATATCTGTACTACGCCTGATCGCCTGATCGCCGCGCAATACAACTGAAATGAAATCTTATATAACGGGTGTAAGGAGACCGCTCTCGGAAACGGAGACAAGTAATAGCAGTTATGATTACTGGCAACATCTTCGATCTATACTAATATACTAATAAATAAAATTGAAGTGTCTGTCTGTAATATCGAAATAACTACCTCATTAATATGAGGTAGTATCGGTATCGGTAGTATAGATAGTAGTAGCTCATATGGTTATTTGAACGCTACCATAACCGAATCACACGTTTTTAAAATTTTTGTCTGTCTGTCTGTCTGTCTGTCTGTCTGTCTGTCTGTCTGTTTGAACGGGCTAATCTTCGGAACGGCTGAACCGATTTTGACGGGACCTCACATACAAGTAGAGAATTAACCAGGGAGTAACATAGGCTACTTTTTTAACCGACTTTCAAAAAAGGAGGAGTTGTGTTTTTCTACCTATGTACACCGATATCTCCGAGATTTCTGAACCGATTTGCGTAACTTTTTTTTTAATCGATAGAGAAACAATGCGACCCTGTTCTGTAAAAAATTTGGATTACAACTCCTCAATCCTGATGCTGTAGGGGAACTAATCCCCAAAATTAATGGGTTTTAGAAACTTTCGGTTATTTAAATTGATATTGGCTACCAATTAAAGACTTTATCGTTGAATGAACTCGAGTAGGTACATAATTATCCAACTCCTCAACCCTGATGCTGTAAGGAATTGTATTCCGAAATCGTGGGGATCCCACAGGATTTTTCCGTTTTGGGGACGGGTTTCTACAGATAAGCTACTTTTTGTTCTGGAAAATCAAAAGTTCCCACGGGATTTTTAAAAACCTAAATCCACACGGGCGAAGCCGTGGGCATCATCTAGTCTAGTCTATAATAAAACTGTAACAGATCCAATTCTGTACATTGAAGATATTTTGAAATTTTTTATTGGAGGGCACTCTATAATCGATTCTGAAACCAAAACTGCAATTTTTTTCATTTTTGTCTGTCTGTCTGTCTGTCTGTCTGTCTGTATCTTGGCCGCGCATCACGCCGAAACTACTGAATGGATTCAAATGAAACTTGGTACGATTTGAGTTTATACTCCGAGGTAGGACATAGGATACTTTTTATCTCGAAATTCAGCACGGTTCCCTTGGGAGAGGGGATGAAAGTTAAAACGTGTATTTAGCTGTAATTCATTAACGCATTGTTCGATTTCACTCATTCTTTTTTTGTTAGAAAGGTAGTACTTTACATAATTGTCCCGTAAATATTTCAAGGTCATAGGTTTTTTAGTTCAGAAAAGACACATTACAACCCTCAGTATCGGGTTCAAATAACTTGGGACCCGGATCTTTGAATGTACGGCTTATTTTAAACTGGTGTGCGTTTAAATTTATGTTTGTCGGTCTGTCTATTTGTTCCAGCTAATCTCCGAAACGGCTGGATCGATTTTAACGGAACTTTCAATGACAGATAGATGATGTTATAAGGAGTAACTTAGGTTACATTTAGTTTAGGTACATAAAAGAATTATGGGATCCGATCCGATCCTATATAAAACCTATGAACACGCGAACGAAGTCGCGGGGGTCAGCTAGTACTACAATAAAAGCGCAAAAAAAATAATCAAATATTTCCTGTAGGTATTAAAAAAAATTCGCAATGTAATGCAATCAGCTGACACTAGAAGGTCAACGAACGTTGGGTAAATACCTAAAGTTATCGATGAAGTTCGTACAGAAATATCTGTAGTGTCATGAAATTAAATCTATTTTTTGGGTAAACAAATGTATTTTTATGCAATTATTTTAGAATAAAGTACTCGTTACTGCTCAATGGAGTTAAAAGGCTTTTATGAAATTAATTAATTAAAACGATAAAGTGCCATAAACTTCATTCCTAAAATTAATTACCAACAATTTGGACGTTTTCGACATCTACTCCGCGCATCGTTTCTACAGAGAACGCACACTCAAATCAAGCTGAGTGAACCGCACGGGCCGCACGGGCCGCACGTACCGAGTGAAATTTATTATATCCAGTCATCAGTATAAACAAGAAAAAACATCCGCATATAACGCTTTGCATAAAACACTGCTTTGGTTCAAGGCAATAAAGTATTTCTTTATAATTTTCGTCTTTTTTATTTCGCTTTTACACAAATCTCTTAATATTGCCGCCAATTAGAGCAGCGTGGCGGGTCTAAGCTCTAAATCCCTCTGCTCTGAGAGAGGAGACCTATGCCCAGCAGTGCGACGTTGAAAAGCTATAGTGGTTTAATATTTAATAACTTTGGTTATGTATATAAGTCAGTTTACTTTATACTTTATAGCATTTAGGAAACGCGTTGTCGCTTCGCTTTGCTTCGATACTACCATGATGTACGTTGAAAGTTTTTGCATTCGATGCGTCCATACTCTTGGTGTCATTTAAATGTATTGCGTACGTCGCGTGCGACATTTGAGTTGCGGGAAACCCGTTATGTGCGATTAGCACAATGTTCCTGTATTTAAGTCGTGCTAATTACCGCTCGTTGTCTAAATGTCCCGGTAAATTAACGTCCCGCCCAAATGCCGTTGCGCGGGAAATAATATTTTCGGGACAAAGGAACGAGACTCAGGTGGTTAACGAAAGAGTGTATTTACCTTTTTTTTAACATTTGTTTTACACTCCAACTAAGCGTAAGGGTGTCTTTCCACCAGAGACGTGAGTGTTAGATCAGAGGCGTGCGAGATTAAAGCTAACCTAAGAAAAGAGGAGCCCGCTTCCATCAAAGTTAAGTAGTGAGATGTGTTATACACTTGCGCATCCGTAGCTCACATCTTTAGCTCCCAATGCTCGCTCCAACGAGGTAATACTTAGCTCAGAGCTAAGCTATGAAAATCAAGCGATCCCTATTTATGCACAATACACATTCCTCACAGTAAAGGCATCCTTAGGGCCTGTTTTACTGTTTTCTGATATGTGTCGGATACGTACGTATAGCCTAAACGTAAGTTTTGTCACTTTCTAACAAAGACTTAGAGAACAAGTAGAAACGTTGTAAAACAGGGGCTTATATAGTTTTATACAAGTATAAATTAAAATTTAAAAAACCCCCAACATTCGCCATTTTGTGATGGCAGCCAACTTGGATTTACATAGTGCTATTCTACTAGTCAAGCCCTTTCATTGGATACCCATATTGAGGGAGTTGTGAAAAAATATGTCATTCGCCATTTTGTGGCGGCGGTCATCTTGGACCGATTTCATCAAACATAACTAACAACACTCCCGACTAACTCACCTTTCAAACAAAAAAACCGCATTCAAATCGGTTCACCCTTTTGAGCGCTACGGGGGAACAGACACACACACACACACACAAACACGCACACAGACACGTCAAACTTATAACACTCCGTCGGGGTTAAAAACTGAAGCTATTGAGAGTTCAATACCTAGATCTGTAATGTAGGCTCGCTCAAAAAATAAATGGCAGAGATTTCGGACAGTTTCAACACAGATTCGGTCGTGATATTCCCCTCTGCGTCCGCAAGTAGGTCGTGCTAATTACGCTCATTGTTTTAACGTCCCGGCAAATTGGGAACAAACACCATTACGAAGAGAAAACAATATTTTCGGGAACAAAGAGCGACCGATTTCCGGGGTCTATTTTAAATCTTTCAATCAATTTTGTTAATTAAAATTTGTGGGTGTTCTACATAAATGATTTTGAAATAAGATGCTAAATTTTGAAGTTGTAAACAACCATTGAATACACTTCTATTATTATCTTATCACTTATCACTTTGGCAGGCATCTCAAGTTTTCATAAACAAAAATAGGTATTAAATTATGTAAAAAACAATAAATAATTGACCGAGCGAAGATCTCTACGAAGAAACTCTACTTGGGTGAATTTGCACTTGTCTGTTCGTAATTGAAAGCCTTATAACGTGTAACTATAAATTGTGAAATTCACATAAAAACCTATAACAACTTTATACGTAGGGAGGGAGGTCCTCAAAGAAGAAAATGATGGGAGTTGGCGGAAGTTTGTTGCACATAGGCCTCGTAGTATCGTCGAAAACATCTTTTCATGCAGAGCTATTCATGAGAAGGAAATTATAGCTTAAGCTATTCTCGTAAACATTCAAGAGAAGAGAGTTAGGAGTTGCACTAGCAAAGCGCTTATATGCAAGTCCGTTAGACGTCAACCACGCAGCAGTGCTGATCCATGCGACGTTTATGTTATACAAAACACATGCTCCAGTTATAGGTATACTAAGCTATACTAGCTATGCTAAGTTTGTAAGCCGCGTATCGCCCCGGAGCTCGTGATAAGCAAGCCGCCGCGAGCGCCGCGCCGTGTGAATTCCTCAGAGCACAGACCGCGGCGTAATTAAGAGCTGTGTTAGCTCCCGACTAGAAGCGGAGCTAACAAACGCACCGAGTTTGTACAAGCTCGCTGTTATCAAATTTGGCCCGAAATCCTTTCAGCTCAACGTATGTAACGTTGAGCTAGTTGTATGTTCTCGGAGTAACAGAATATTATATTATGCTCTAATGCTAGCTCATTTAGTAGCTATAATCGTACAGTTACAGAAACATAATGTACAATTTTTAATTCTACTACAAGATTTCATTCCTTCACTGGTGGTAACTGCCGATGCAAGATAAGATGGAAGCGAGCTAACCTGGAAGGGATGTAGCAGTTTTTATAAAACTCATACCTACCCTTAATCGGTTTCTAGGCGACATCGTACCGGAACGCTTGCGGGACGTCTTTGCCGGTAGGATGGTTACTAGCCACGGTTGAAGCCTCCCACCAGACCAGGGGGGTTATTCTGTAACTTAGTTAGCAACTGAAAATAGTTGCCAGCTATTTAGTTCGATATACATTGCTGCTTTAGTGTGTGAAATTATGAAAACACTTTATAATTTCCCACAGTAAAGCAGCAATGTATATCGAACTAAATAGTTGGCAACTATTTTCAGTTGCTAACTAAGTTACAGAATAACCCAGCAGACCTGACACAAGAAATTATAAATTCCCTAAACCCCAGTACCTAATACTACCTACTATCTAATACCCATAAAATAATTTATTTTCTACAAAAAACCGGCCAAGTGCGTAGCGGGCCACGCGCAGTGTAGGGTTCCGTAGTCACAATCCTCGAAAACCAGATATAACTCCTTAACCTGTGAACCCTACTTAGCCATGATAGTTTCCCTTTAAAATTGATTATATTATATACTACTACTGTGAATTTTTTCAAGTTCCTATATACTGCCATTTGGCTGATAGAGGGGGGGGGGGGGGGTGGGGGCACTTGACTCTAATAAAAATTAGCACTTTAAAACATCATATTTTACAAACTTATCTAGAAATCGAAAAATGATGTTCCCACACCCACAGTATTTTTAAAATACCTATTCAACGATACCCCACACTATGGGGTAGACGAGAAAAAAATATTCATCTCCACTTTACATGTAGGGGAGCTACCCTAAAAAAAAAATATTTATCAAAATTTTATTTCACCACTTTATCAGCGTGATTAATATTTATACCCATGCGAAATTACAGATTTCTAGCACTAATAGTCTCTGATATTAACCGAGGACGGACGGACAGACAGACGGATGGACATGGCGGAACTATAAGGGTTCCTTGTTTACTACGGAACCCTAAAAAGACGTAATTATATGAAACGTTCAGAAATCCTACTACTAAACGCAAACTGGATAAAAAGTACGTGAAACTCGTTATTTTGCATTTAAATTGCACGTCCACATACAACGGACCAACGTACGAAGCACAAATGTTTGTGCAAAGAAAGAGGAAGTAAATAAAAGTACAGAGAGGAAAATGTAGCTTAACTACCCCCCGACAACATGTCGCTCGACAAAAACTTGCAGCTCTTTTTCTGTGTTATATTCTTCATATGGCCGCAGGTCGTTATCCCTTTCCATTATTTACAGAATGTTAGGAGTATCCTCGGTACCCATAATAATGGGGTGGTCTTCCAGAACCTTCCGCATAAATACTACTCGACTAAGTGTACGGGATTTCGACTTTTATTCTTGGTCTACATTATTGAGGGGTCTTATGTGATAATTTCAGCTTTCTAGGACTTTTATTTTGACGTGATAACGTCTTATAAATCGATGAACGCCGGCTACACGCACGAAAAAGCATGATTCATTGTCACGTTCCACGTGCAAGCGAGAGCGCGAAACAAGCGAGAGCGCGGAACAAGCGAGAGAGAAGGCACGATCAACCTAAGTGTTCGGCTTGTGACGCTATCACGTAAAATTATCGTCCGTAAACCGACTTTACAGGCAACCAATTTTTTTATTATATTGTACCTACAGATTATCAAAATAAATGTTACTGATTTTAACCGAGACCAAAGGCTTAACAAGATCTCCTAGAGACGGAAGAAGTCAAAACACTAAATTCAACCAATGTTGGTACCCATTTAGTTAACGACAAGGGTAACTAAATGGGTAACCAACATTGGCAACAAGGGTGCTTAGGCCATTAATTAAAAATTTAAAAAACCCCCGACATTCGCCATTTTGTGGCAGCGGCCATCTTGGATTTGCAATAGTGCTATTCTACTAATCAAGCCCTTTCATTTGATACCCATATTAAGAGAGTTGTGAAAAAATATGTAATCCGCCATTTTGTAGCGGCGGCCATCTTGGACCGATTTTCTCCAAACATAGCTAACAACACTTTCGACTAATTCAACTTTCAAACAAAAAAACCGCATTCAAATCGGTCCACCCGTTTGAGCGCCACAGGGGAACAGACAGACGCACACACACACACACACAGACACGTCAAACTTATAACACCCCGTCGTTTTTGCGTCGGGGGTTAAAAATTAAGATGTAGCTGCGTTGACAATGAGGCGCGAGGAGACATTACGAACATGAAACAAAAAGTATCTTGTGTGTCTTACGCTTAACATTCACCAAGGAAATGGAGTTCCTTCGATAGTATGTGTACCTATTGCTAGTCACTTTGTGTGGCAAAATTGAATTTAAAATTATAACGCGGCTGTCGTATACATCACTCTGGAGAAATACGCCATGTGTTTGAACGTCTTTACCTTAATCTGGGGAATATGATCGGAAATAAGAAACTATTATTATCAAAACTTTCCGTAAAGGTGATCATCATCATCATCATGATCAACCCATTACCGGCTCACTACAGAGCACGGGTCTCCTCTCAGAGTGAGAAGGGTTTTGGCCATAGATAAAGGAATAATTATTTCCTCTTATTCATTATTCTGTGGTTTTGGCCATAGTCTACCACGCTGGCCAAGCGGATTGGCAGACTTCACACACCTTTGAGGACGTTATGGAGAACTCTCAGGCGTGCAGGTTTCCTCACGATGTTTTCCTTCACCGTTAAAGCAAGTGATATTTAAATACTTAAAACGCACATAACTCCGAAAAGTTAGAAGTGTGTGCCCCGGAATCGAACCCACGACCTCCGATTAGAAGTCGGTCGTCCTAACCACTAGGCTATCACAGCTTAAAGGTGATCGTATATACGTCTTATTCCGCTTCTAGTGCCATCTCCTAGCGGAATTTGGAAATGGCAACGATTAAAGCTAGAACTCATCTTGAACCACTGGCAAAGGTTTTTAAGCCAGGATATCCTTCTTCTACCAGGTTTTTGCTTGCCTTTTGTTTCTCCTTTTATGATAAGTTGGTGTACGTATTATCTGGAATCATGCATTATATATACATATAAGTTCTAAACATATAATAACATATTTTCCATAGAATAGAATAGAATAGAATAGAATAGAATAGAATAGAATAGAATAGAATAGAATAGAATAGAATAGAATAGAATAGAATAGAATAGAATAGAATAGAATAGAATAGAATAGAATAGAATAGAATAGAATAGAATAGAATAGAATAGAATAGAATAGAATAGAATAGAATAGAATAGAATAGAATAGAATAGAATAGAATAGAATAGAATAGAATAGAATAGAATAGAATAGAATAGAATAGAATAGAATAGAATAGAATAGAATAGAATAGAAAAGAATAGAATAGAATAGAATAGAATAGAATAGAATAGAATAGAATAGAATAGAATAGAATAGAATAGAATAGAATAGAATAGAATAGAATAGAATAGAATAGAATAGAATAGAATAGAATAGAATAGAATAGAATAGAATAGAATAGAATAGAATAGAATAGAATAGAATAGAATAGAATAGAATAGAATAGAATAGAATAGAATAGAATAGAATAGAATAGAATAGAATAGAATAGAATAGAATAGAATAGAATAGAATAGAATAGAATAGAATAGAATAGAATAGAATAGAATAGAATAGAATAGAATAGAATAGAATAGAATAGAATAGAATAGAATAGAATAGAATAGAATAGAATAGAATAGAATAGAATAGAATAGAATAGAATAGAATAGAATAGAATAGAATAGAATAGAATAGAATAGAATAGAATAGAATAGAATAGAATAGAATAGAATAGAATAGAATAGAATAGAATAGAATAGAATAGAATAGAATAGAATAGAATAGAATAGAATAGAATAGAATAGAATAGAATAGAATAGAATAGAATAGAATAGAATAGAATAGAATAGAATAGAATAGAATAGAATAGAATAGAATAGAATAGAATAGAATAGAATAAAAGTTTTTTATTCAAATAAACTTTTACAAGTACTTTTGAATCGTCAGTTGAATCTACCACTGTTCTAATGTAAAAATTACGGGTACATACCACGATTAATTTGTTTTTTGTTTTTGTCGATATTTCGGTCCAGTTACATGGACCGTGGTCGCGACGAGACTCCATGTAACTGGACCCAAATATCGACAAAAACAAAAAACAAATTAATCGTGGTATGTACCCGTAATTTTTACATTAGAATATGTCGATAAGCCACGAAATAAGCCTTAAATCACTAGAATCTACCACTGGTTCGGAATGCCGTTCCAACCGAGAAGAACTAGTAAGAAACACGGCGGTTGCTCTTTATTTTTTTTTTTAAATAACAATACAACAATTTATGTACATGATTGAAATGCTGTCTCGTGCATTGCTGGAACAAATTAAATCCATGCTTTTTTATCATTTATGTAATCTTCAATTGTATAATATGCTTTTTTTATAATAATATGCTTACAATTCTACACATGTGAAGACGGGCAGACAAAAGTAGCCCCATTTCCGACGGTGGTATAAGTATCGGCATATAAGTTCGGTCTGGGATAATACTTGTGAAAATTTAAGAACATCTAATAAAACTTATTGCCTCTCCAAAACAAGCCCCTAATAAGGCATACCAACCCCCCCTCCCCTCTTACAGCCATTTCAATTTTAATATGCGTTTTTTGTGCGCAAACAAAAACCATGAAATTCTTCACAGATGCTCTTCATCGCTTGACATCTAAAATAAAATTAATGGTACATAACCCGTACTGTAATTTCAAAATACGTTTGGTAGAAGCTTTACCGAACTGAAGTCACAGTCGGTAAGTGCTTATAACCCTGATTAATATAAGTGTCTTCAAGATAAAGAAAACATGGGGAACTCCTTTCACTCGATGATTATTATTCAAGCGATGAGAGCACAAGATAAACATAAAGCCGACCTGAGAGGAAGGGCCATTCATTACGAGGGTGCTGTTTATACTAATTAACTCGGAGTCTGATAACATTCAAGCACGATAAGAGTTCTTATTCATTTATGAGGATTCTAGAGTAATTATAAATAAATAAATAAATAAATAAATATTCACACATACACACACGGTCGACTGTTCCTAAAGTAGGCAACTTAATGCCTGTGTTATAGGTAACAACCGACTGATAGACATATTTACATATATACTACAATATATTTATGTATATATATTTAGTAAATGTATAAATACATTATATACTTATATACTTGCATACACCCAGACTCGGGGCGGGAATCGAACCCGCGACCCCGGAGCGGAAGGCAGGGTCACTGCTAACCGCGCCAACGGGCCAGTCAATTCTGTATTAGAAATTTATGGAATTCACAGATATTACAAAACTCTTATTTCAAGAACTGCATTTGCATTGAATTTTGCTAAACGAGGCTTCAAAATTGGTTTGCTGTATAGTTGACTTGAGCTTAAACTCTAATGTTAGCCAGATACTTTCATTTAGGTAAAACATGCATTTGAGGTAGTGTGACTTTTATCATCATTTGCCATAAAATTATATTGGTGATGAATGTAAGAAGATAAATAAAATCTGTTACGGGATGCGTGATCAGGTCTTGATAATATCGCTACATTTAGCTGTAGGTACGCACAAAGCCTTCCGCCCTACGTTTTGAAAAAGGTACTTCGATCTTAGCTTCTTTATATTGCAACAGCTAACTGGCGATTTAAGTTCATATCATACAGAAATTATTTACAGCACAAACTTGAGGATTTTGAACTGACATAAAATAGAAATAAAAAAATCTATTCCTAAGGAGCCAAACCGAGTCAAATCGGAAATAGACTGGTAAACAAGTTCGAAAACTTGAAAAGTAGAGATAAAGGTCTTAAAAATATGAGCGATAGCTCATTCGATTTGGAATCACCTCTAGAAAAATTTTTTTGAAGGATTTTGGTGCAGGTAAAAAATTGCAATTGTTATTAACAAAATAAGATGAAAAAAAAATGATATTTTGTTTTATGTTAATAACTCAAAAAATATTTACATTTAAGCAATTTTGAAAAAAGCTCGTTAAAGAGGAGGAAATTTCCAATAAAAAATCTCAACTTCCAGAACTCTATCTCCATTATTTATAACTTTGATTTGACGTTGAAAATGGGGCTCCGCGCGGCGCTTACGGCAAGCGCGCGCGATCTTTCAGCATTGAAAATATTTTTTTTATAACATAAAATGTGATTTTAAAAATTAAAAAAAATTCAATTATCTTTTTAACACTTGAAAACATCGAGCCAAGAAGAATAAAAAAGTTTAATCACCATTTTTCAATAAGTTATTCAATTGTAAATTAACAAATTTGTCCCAAATTTCCGTTGGCATAAACAATGTGATGAAAGGTATAAATAATTGGCCTAAAAATTTTAAATTTCGTGGAGCCCTTCTGATATATATACTTCATAAGATCCTGTGATAAATTTTCGTAAAAGTTTATTAATTTGTTAATTATGATTTTTTATAACTAATGTAAATCATATGATTTACATGATTATTACGATTTTTCAATAGTTATAAAAAATCATAATCATTCAAAAACATTTTTCTAGAGGTGATTCGAAATCGAATGAGCTATCGCTCATATTTTTAAGACCTTTATCTCTATTTTTCAAGTTTTCGAACTTGTTTACCAGTCTAAAAGCAAATTCTGTTAAAAAGAACCGGCTCAGCTTAAAATGTTTTTAAACGTTGTTTAAATTTGTTTAATGGCAAATCTATTTTTTACGTAAAACACAATCATCTTCGAACCAATACTAAACCATGTACAATTAAACATTTAAGTAATCATCCGTTGTCCTAAACCTTGTGCCAATGTTTATAAGAGCTATAATTCTGTAACTCTTAAAACATTTGCTAATTCTCATGAACATAGGGCTGCCATGGGACAGGAATTTTCATAAAGAATTTTGGAATTTTAGACGTCATGAATTTGAAACTTTAGTTGCTCAGAATTTTTGAAAGAGAAGAATAATAACTGTACAATTATTGTTTACAAGAAATATTTGGTACAAAGTGAAGCCCGCGACTTCATCCGTGTGGATATAGGTTTTGAAAAATCCTGTGAGAATAGTCACTTTTCAGGTCCACAGCTATGGCTATGCAAAAAATCACGTCAATCTATTGCTCTGTTGCAGCGTGATTAATGGGGAAAATGGTCGAAAAATAATATGCAATACCTAACACAGGAACTGTTAATTTTCCCTGGATAAAAAGTAGCATAAGCCACTCTCGAAGTCCTCAGCTAAATACCCATGTAAATAAATCATGATGAATCACAGCTCCGCTGCGGTGTAGTTGAGGGACAGACCAACAAATAGCATGCTTTCACATTTTTATAGTATTAGCTGTAGTGATAGATTAGTAGTCATAAGTACCTAAGCGCTATTAACCATGCTTACAATTTTGTGAAATCGAAGTAATATTTTTGTCAGGAATTTATTCGGTTCTGGTAACCCTGCACAAACAGCGGCGAGTACTAAATTCCCTCGGATTATAGTCCTTAAGGTCTGTGCGGTAAGGCTTGCGTTTTGAGCGTATGCGGTTAATATAATTAATTCGGACGCCGCCTTTGTTCTGTGTAAAGGATAATATGAGGAACTGGGTATACAAATTGTATTAGGGAGGATGTGCTAAGCTGATGTGGCCTTGTGTTTGTTTCAAAATGTAATAGAAAAACATTTATTCTTGTCTTTTTTTTGTAACAGAATGATGTAGGTAATATTTTTTTTACATATACCTAGATTTTTCCTGAGGCTCCACATAATATTACTACAAGATACTTTATGCACCCACATTGTTGTCGCCGTATCTAACAAACCATCCAACGAGCTGGATCGCTTGTTAGATACGGGTATCCAGCGCCTACCAGCGACTTGCTCAAGATCGTTCTTCCACTTAGTGAGAGGTTCTTACAATGCTGCGTTTTCCGGTGCAAGGTTCAAGCACCTCGGAACTTCAATAGTTCTTAGAGCAATGCTTACTGAAATTTAAAAAGTACCAAAGCGAAAACCAAAATTCCATCACCACCACAACTACAGCTTTAAAGTCCCACTGCTTGGTACAGGGCCCCTCTCTCATACAAGAGAAAGATTAGACTCGTCAAGCTGCTCCAATGCGGGTTGGCGGGCTTTGACGAATATTGTCACATGTTAGGGATAATTACCAACTGCTTAAAGTGCTCTCCGAGGTACGGGAGTGAAACACCTCTAACTACTAACTCCGGACAGTTACTGAGAATTTTACTGACAATGATCACTAATCCATTTATGTTTGGGCCTGCTTACTGCTCCGGATATCACCCCGCTGGCCACTCAGCTCACCGCTCCACCCATCGCTCTGATCATGGCTCCGTTCTCTACTCCGCTCACCACCCTACTTACCCCTTCGGTCACAATGCCACTAAACGCCATGGCTAACATTCTACGAAACACTGTAAAGACGGTTGAATTAGGACCCTCAAAATGTAAGCAGAGACGTTAGAATTGGTATAGTAACATCCAATTGAATTGAGCCAATAAAGAACGAAGCTTCATCCACTCTCTAGGTACTAGCTGAAACTTATTCTCTTGAAAGCTAAAATCTGGTGTAATAAACGTGTTAGGTCGTCTCGTAAGATTTGCATGCCGCGGTGTAATAAACGGCGGCTTCCACAAACGCGATGAATTTTAAACGCGCCTCTCATTGTTTTCCTGCCGCTGTAGTGATAAAATATTCCCAACTAGAGGAGGCGAGCGTTACCGACCCGCTCTCTACAATATGATGCTGAGTTATTTACTATTCCGAGAGAATTATGACGAGGGTATTGTAAGAGATCGACGACGGTGTGAGATCAAAGGTATACAAATTCAAGGCATATTTAAAAATAAATAATCGACCATACTTAGTACAACGCATTCATAGTAACTGCAGCTCAACTTAAACCACTGACGAAGGTTACTAAGCCAGAATATTTATCTTAAACCAGATCTTCGTTTTATTTTCCGTTGTATGATGCGTTGGAGAGTACGTCATACAGTAAAATGTAAGTCAACCAGCATTGGAGCAGCGTGGCGGGTTTGAACTCTAAATTCCTCTCTACTATAAGAGAGGAGGCCCGTGTCCATAATGTATTGGAAACAAACTTTATGCACCAATCCGTATTGTCACATCTCCGTCACTTTACACATTAAGCCAACTATTACTGACAAAGACAACACTATTACTTATGTAAATTGAGCGGGAAAATGACATCACTATAATATTATTATAGACTACTTCGATGCGTACTTCTACGTAGCGAGCGACTGGATTAGCAGGCGGGGTGTTTCGCTTCTTTACGCCGTAATAGTTACTATTTTTGACCCCCGATGCAAAAACGACGAGGTGTTTTATGTTTGACGAGTCTGTGTGGGTGTGTATATGTGTCTGTCTGTTCCCCCTTAGCGCTCAAATGGGTGAACCGATTTGAATGCGGTTTTTTTTTGTTTGAAATGTGAATTTATCGGAAATGTTTTTAGCAATGTTGGATGAAAATCGATGATGATCCAAGATGGCAGCCACCACAAAATGGCGGATAACTTTTTTTTTCACAACCCTCTCAATATGGGTATCAAATGATATTTCGGGGTTTTTTTTAATTTTTAATTTATACTAGTTTGTTACCGAAGATCAACTTTACCTAGGCATAGATTAGATCAGCAAATTAGATATTTACATACAGACCTAAAGTTTAGTAGATACTAGACACTAGACACTTCGATAAACTCTACCTTGAAAATTTATCAAACTTGTAACAGTAGACGTAACTTTTTCATTAAACTGATGTTTTTATTCCAGTAAACTTTCATTATAATTTGGTGTTTTGTAATTTGAAACCAATTAATATTTTTTCGAAGTATTTTTAATTATTCTTATCGGTTCCTAATTGACAAAAGAAAATCGATAAATATAATGTAATCTCTTACAAAGGCTATAAAAAAACTTCATTAAAAAAAAGAAAGCGACGGCAAAATTTGCTTGTAATTAAGAAATCCGGCAATGAGTATTCCTAAGGGATAAAAATATCACTATGATATATTATAATTTACATACAACGGGTGTAAGGGGCCGCTTTTGGAAACGAAGAGAGGTAATATTAGTGATAATTACTGACAAGATACCAAAAAAAAACGCGAAAAATAATTAAAGTATTTCCTGTATTTTTCGTAAGTTCGCAATATAATTCAATCAGCGACGCCTAAATATCTACTTAAAGTTGCCCAGTGCCCACTGTGCGCGCTACAATACCTACTCCGTATTGTATCCGGGGCATTGACCCCGAGTTGTACGCGTTACATTGCCGGTTTGAAAAATAGTAAATACTAAACCACTAGTACTACAAATATAGGACAATAATTATTCATAGTTATTGGTATTGGATTATGTTTAGGTACTATAATAGTAGCGCTAAGTTTTCGAAAGCGGTTTCTTTATACCCTGTTTTATAACAGCGTATACTCAACACCACTAGTGATTGGTGAGGCGCTATCGATATCTGCCTCGTGTCCATTGGTGGACGAATGTGGGCTACTATATTATGTCTGATATATGACGATATACTGATTATACTTAATACAGATTACAGTAATTACAGATTACACTTTAAAATTGAGTTATATTACTGCTTTAATTCAGCAGACGTGATTGAGAAAATCTCATTTATTTGTGAAAATTCCCATTTCAGATGAACTGTGGAGCGATTTCGTTCGATTGTTCATAATCAAACTTTGTTGAACGCTGGACGAGTGAATGGTAATCGCTAATTGGTAAAGTACAGTTGTTGAGAAAAGTCACGGGATTAATTTTATGTTTACTTTTTATTCAACAGCTTTTTTCCATCATAACCCAAGAATTGACGCGGACTATTATCCCTTGCCTTTTGCCAAATTTTCCGAACTTATTCTTTTTTTTTCGACTTCTACTCTTAATTTATACTCGGGAGGTAACATACTTTTTTTACATATAATATGTGATGAACAAATAGACAGCGCCGGGTTTAACAGGTGTTGTGTTTTCACTTTTGTTATGTACAGCATGCTAAAGACATTACGAAATATAGTTATCTCTTAAGGAAACTTACTATTTTGCAGTCACGTCCGAACTTATATATATCATCAAAGGATTCAGGATCAGTCCCCCTATTCTTTAACTCAGTAGCTATTAAAATATGGAAGCCACTGAACTTATTTCACATACATTGTTTGTCCGTTGAAGGTTTGCTATCAACTTATTTTTATTTCACATAGTAAAGCAACAATGTAGGTATATAATAGAAATAATTCATTAATTCATTTAGTGATGATCACTAATTTACAGAATAAACCCCCAGGTAAAATTAAATAGAATTTCGTTTAATAGCTCGATTAAATTAGAATCCATTAAAACTTTTGCGGGTAAGTGTATTAACTGTGGCCAAATATATTCAGGTTGGTCTGATCCCCGACATGTTGCATGAAAGGGGCGATTTGTGTTTCAAATTAAAGCAAAACATTGGATTTTTTCATTTTATTTGCCTCTGGATTGGTCAGATAAACCCGTGAGCCGATTGTGAATCGATTCCGATTGAAATAATATGCTTTTGTGAATGAAATACAAAAGTTATTATTTTTTTAGAGCTTAGTCCCGCCATGCTGCTACGTTGCGGATTAGTGGGCTTTAACGACTACTGTTACATGACAGAGATACAAACCGGGACTTAAAGTGCTCTCTAAGTCATGGGGATGAAATACTGCCAACTACCGGGCTGGAATTGAGCATTTTCGAGTTGTCTTCATCGTCCACTGAGTGACTCTGACCTTTTTTATAAGGTTCATAGTTAACCATAGCCGTAGTATGTATGTCTCGGAGACATAAGTACTATAATCTTCACTGGTAACTGTTCGAAGATATTATCTTCAGACAGGGGTTTTGAATGATAAGATATCTCGAATTTCCCGGAAGCTACTGAGCCGAGTTGGATTCGGCAGTTAACCTCTTGCAGAAAATTGGACCTAGTGGTTTAAACTGGACTTAGTTCTCAGGTACATAATTATTTATAGCCATCACCAACACTACGGCCCTTTAATATCCCACTACTGGGACTATATTTTCCCACAATTTCAATTATGCCACTATTTTTAACCTGCAACTTTACCTAAGTAAACAGTCAGGTCTGTGTACATTATAGAACTTGAAATACCACAAGCTGTTTTGTTCCTCACATGAAATTACCTCTGACCTGAATTACCCCTCACTAAATTTACATCGAACGTCAATTCCGAAATCCAATCAACGCTGCGGAGTTTATTTAACCCGAAACCCAAAACAAAACTGGATCGCTTCAAAACTGAATTCCAAACGAAATGTGCTTTAGTTATCCGCAATGTACCCATCTTCTAAATGTCAGCTATCACTCACTGCCTAGATTCCCTGATAACGCCTAAACGCGATTATTTATCTACCGCCCAACTTCCAACTCTATTATCTTCATGCTAGGGTAGATTTTACAATGTGAATGTTTGATATGTTAGTAGGGTAGCCATATATTCGACGCGTGCGTTTTTGTCATCTAAATTGCACGCCACTTACAAGTTATTTGGTGCGATTTTTAATGCTATACGTTTTCAGGGTACATTAAAGGGGGAACATTTTTTACTTTCCCTGCAATTACTCTCACTCTTTCGTCCTCAATGTAAGCCTTTATTTTTTAACAAAAATGCCTTATTTAACGTATTCTAAGTTTTTATCCAAGTACAAATTGGATTAAGGTGTACAACCAAGTTTTAGTAAAGAGATTTTTACCTTTTTACCCGACTACGGCAAAACCAAACGGAAGGGTTATGATTTTAGTAGTCTATGTATGTATGTATGTATGTATGTATGTATGTATGTATTTATGTATGTATGTATGTATGTATGTATGTATGTATGTATGTATGTATGTATGCATGTATGTATGTATGTATGTATGTATGTATGTTTGTATCCGATTTTTGTATGAGATTCTGTGTGTTCCACCGTAGCGCCTAAACTACTGGGCCGATTTTGATGAATGAGGTGTCAATTGATTCGTTATAACAACGAACGTACGGGTGATATAGGCTACATTTTACTTACGAAAAAAAATCGAGAAGTGACCTTCCCGCGGTTAATCTAGAATATTAAGTTAGTTTCGGATAGACATAACAGATGGCGTCACTATTGCCGCGCGCTTTCCTTCGTTCGAATTAATATTTTAAATTTAAATATTTAATATTTAATAAGAGAACTTTTAATCTTTATCTCTTGTTAGTTTGGAGGTGTCTGATTTTATTTTATTCAACGACGCGTCGGTCTTTGGTCACGATCTCACCTGATGGTAAGTGACGTTGTAGTCTTAGATAAAATTGTACTGGATGCAACCCTATTATGTGCTGAAATCCCTCAAGATCCTTTCTGCGGTTGAGTCGTTAAAAACGTAAAAAATGTACACTTGCTAACAAAAAAGACAGAGTAGCTATCCCATCTATAGCATTAAAAGTATGGATTACGGATTGTTGTTGCATTATTTATACCTATCGTCTTTAAACCTTACCCTGGTCATCTTAAACTTAGTTGAGCAGGAACAAACCAGAGGTGGAATAGTAAAGTTCACATTCAAGTAACTTCGTCGCTCCAACTTATAAGTGTTAAGCCAAAAGCCCCCAGACGCAATCGCGGACAGGCTTCGCCTCTAAGCTTCTCACACTTTTGGTCACAGAGTAAATAAGTGAAAAAACCAGTGAAAATTGCTAAACTTTATTAAAATTATGAACAAAAAAAAACTTGAGAGGTATCAAGGGACAGCCTTAGAGGGTTATATTGTATAAAGTTATTATTTTTTATTATGTATTATGTACAAAAAACCTATATACACTCAACAAAAATAATCCTCGCGACACTTCACTGTTCAATGCGAAATAGAAAGACGAAACGAGAATAACTGGCTTGCTTTCTATAAGAGAGAGAGACAGACAGAGAAACACGCGCACGCCGCACGGCTTACAACTATAGCAAAAAGTGTCGTTACAACTTTTTCTCTTAATTTTTTCCGTCTAGCCCCCTTTCGCAACGTGCTATAGAATAGAATAGAAAAGTTTTTTATTCAAATAAACTTTTACAAGTACTTTTGAATAGTCAATTGAATCTACCACTGGTTCGGAATGCCATTCCAACCGAGAAGAACCAGCAAGAAACTCGGCGGTTGCTCTTTTCCAAATTAACAATATGACTCGTATATCGATAAGGAACTTCGTTCCAAAAATAATAACGGAAACCTGTTGAATGTGCCAATTTGTTCGTTTTATGATATTTTTAAAATGAAAGAGCACTTCGCAAGCGTGGAGCGTGATAAACACATCAGCGACGACCATTTAATATGAAATAATAACTGGTCAAAAGTGCGTGTCTTATTCATGCTAGTAACAAGTATAAATTTAAAATTTAAAAAACCCCCGATATTCGCTATTATGTGGCGGCGGCCATCTTGGATTTGCATAGTGCTATTCTACTAGTCAAGCCAAGACATTTGATACCCATATTAAGGGAGTTGTGAAAAAATATGTAATCCGCCATTTTGTAGCGGCGGCCATCTTGGATCGATTTTCATCAAACATAGCTAACAATACTCTCGACTAATTCACCTTTCAAACAAAAAAAAACTGCATTCAAATCGGTCCACCCGTTTTAGCGCCACAGGGGAACAGACAGACACACACACACACACACACACAAACACAGACACGTCAAACTTATAACACCCCGTCGTTTTTGCATCGGGGGTTAAAAACAAATAATAAGTAAATGCTAATTTGTGACCTTTAACTGCCTCGTTGGTCTAGTGGTTAGCATATTTAACCACAGATCACGAGGCCCAGAGTTCAATTCCCGGGACGGGCAAATAATTGTTAGGAGTTTTCTGTCAAGAAATTCTCAGTGCCAGCCTGGAGTTGGAAGCTGGCGGTGTTTCACCCCCGTGCCTCGGAGAACATGTTAAGCAGTCGGTCCCGGTTATTGTCGCTATCATATGACAATAGTCGTTAAAGCCCGCCAACCCGCATTGGAGCAGCGTGGCGGGTCTAAGCTCTAAATCCCTTTTTCCTACGAGAGAGGAGGCCTGTGTCCAGCAGTGGAACGTTAAAAGGCTGTAGTGGTGGTGGTGGTGGACAACAGTGCTCGAATCTTGATAAAATTTTGGTTTTCTCTTCTGCTAAAATTTCGGAATTTTTCAGATTTGCCACTATATGAGTGGAAACGACAGTTTTTATCGAAAAACTGTTGCAGAATCGCCTATTACTATATTCGTAATAGTTCGACTTGTAGACCAATGCTTCACAAAAACGTAAGCATATTTACACAGGCAATGCTGCAATTGAGAGATAGTTTTATATGATTTCTTACACACTCAATATCCAGTTCAATGGTTTGAATGTCAGCTCGGCTACATTGATTTTCTGTAAATAAACTCTCCCTTACTTAGATAATATATATTATTTAGATATTTTAAAGTTTCTATTTTGTAAACAAATAGATATTTTAAAATTCTATTTTATAAATAAAATACAAGTAAGTAAATCAGTTCCATGAGCGAGTGGGGTAAACACTATTAACTGTACAGCACTCCGCAAGATTTGCATACTGGCGCGTAATAAACGCTGGTTTCCTCAAACCGAATGAATTTTAAAGCAGATCTTGTTATATTAACGTCCGCCCGCTCTAAAATATAGCTGGCTACAGGAATTGGCCGGTATTACCCTGGTGCACCTCTACTCATAGATTAAAGGAAATATAGTCTGCTACATGACACACGTCCGTAGAAGCCGATTTTTCTATCTGCTGTAACCAAAACAACTGACCTAGCTATAACAAGAACGTTGGACAGCTTCTACTATTCAAAATGAGAGGTATTTTTTGTGCCGTTTCAAAGCACCCCACCAAGTATACGGGAAACTAAAGACATTTTTAAATACGATTTCTCACAATTCACATTAGTCTCCCATTTGTTTTTTCAAAAAAGTGATATTTTTTTATAGACAGTCTAGCGTATTTTTTTTATGTTTTTACTGTATGGTAAGCTTACGCTTGACAACAATTATGCTTGATAGTACGATTGATGGATGGTATGCTTTAAAGGTGCTTAAGTTATGTGACACACGGACGCCGAAAGGGCGTTCCATTCCATAGCGGTTCGTATCAGAAACGTTGACAGAAAACGTTTCATGCGAGTAGACTGGACGTCTACCATAGAGATGCCAACGCTCACAACTTTTCACAGTTCTATGGTGGAAAGTTGAAGGAGGATTGTGTTAATTAAAATTCAGTGATCTAAATAGTTACATCAGGATGATGCCACAAGGTGCGTTGCGATCTTCATTGCTTCTGCGGCGTCCTACATAGAAACATGCCCACAGAAGCTCATCCCGACCAAAATAAGTGCACCACATTACCACATTTAGGTGTAAGCTTACATTAATCTCTAGAATGTACAGAGCTTCACTTATTGAAACACGTAATACGTAGTCTCCGTCCAGAGTATACAAATAGTCTCTACAATATAAAGAGCTATTTAAAATTTAAACTTACCAGTACACCAAGACTCGCCGAGTAACGAATACATACACTTTCTGGGACATATTTATTATTGATGTACCAATGTAGTGACAAAAATAGAAATAAACGATGTAGGCATACATAGGAAAAACTTATCTCTACAAGAGATTTCTTCCAGCTTCCCGATATTGTGAGTAAGGCGTAGTAAATGATATAAGTCTTACGGTACTAGAAATTTAAAAGGAATACATCCTTAATTAAAAAATGTATTATGAATACATTTAATTTACTAACTATTAAACAAGACTGCAGCAAATCAAAATTAAATTATCAAAAAATTACCACTTCTAACAGAAAAAAAAGCGCATAGCTTGTGGTATTTTCTTTTCACGAGCTTTCTACAAATTCACCTTTCAAAAAAAAAAAACAAAATCAAAAACAGTTCATCCCTTCAGGAGCTACAAATCACTATGCCACAGATAGAAGGACACACGCGTGAAACTTATAACACCCCGTCGTTTTTACGTCGGGGGTCAAAAAGTGCGCATCTGACATAATAAATTATTTAACTCCAAATATTATAACTTTATGCACCTTTGTTACCAATTTAGATTTATTTCACTCAAAATAGCACAAAATAAATTGAATTTAATTTCACTTGTTAACAGTGATAATGACGAAATGGCCGCTAAACAGTTTTCGGTTATTTTAGGCCACGATCGCGCGGCAAGGGCGGTTTGTGTTTCAAATTGAAACAAAACATGAACATTTTAGGTTACCTATTTGTAACGAACGATTTGCCCAGAATTAGAGACGAATTTAGCCACAGATCGCTTCTATAATAGAGCTCGTCAACAAAAATCAATCGGAGTTTATCGTACTGATTTCAGTTGAAACTACCGAGCAATTACCTACCACCATACAAAAATGAAGTTTGGTTCTTGTTAGGGTTCCGTACCCGTAAAAAACGGAGCCATATTAATGTCACTCTGCTGTCTGTCCGTCTGTCTGTCTATCATTTTGTCCGTCCGCCGGTCACAGGTCTGTAGCTCGCAGACGAAATGAGTTACAAACCTGAAATTTTGGTATTTGTTGTAAAACGTTGACCCAAAATCAAATATTGAATTAAATTATATTTCAGGGGGGCTCCCATACATAAAAAAAGGAGCCGGAAAAAAATTTTTTTCTTACCCTACCTTGTATCATTATATCATATATCATTGTTTAGGGTTCATCAAGTAAAATACGAATATTTATTTTTTTTATTTTTTGCTTAAAAAATAAGGAAATGGGGGCCATCAAAGTTGTCAGTTTTAGACCATTTTTGTGACGGGGGCTATCTCAAAAACTAAACCAGTTAGGAGTATGAAATTCTGATATATTATGTACCATATATACTGTATTTAAACAACAAATACTGAAAACAATGATTCATAAAGTAGTTTGTAAGATGTGACCAAAACAAACGCACATTTTTTGGGGGTTTCTTTCACGGTTTGTTGCGATGTCTAGCTCGGAAATTAAATATTTCTTACATCCAAAAATATATTGTTCATAATTATGTACAGAACCCTAAAAGAGCGAGGTCCGACTCGCACTTGGCCAATTTTTTTAATATTAACCACTAAAAGACAATGAAGTCTTGCCACCAACTTAACAATTACTTGCCCGACCCGGGAATCAAACCCGGGACCTCGTGATCTGCGGTCAAATATACTAACGACTAGACCAACGAGGCAGCTCATCTCGTACGTGGCTTGTACATTATTCACAAGTTCCATCAGAACAATTATAATTTTTTGCACTCTGTTTAACATCACGCCGGCCACAATACAAGTTGTTATAATTAACTGAAATGGCGAAATCGCACCGCAAACACACGAATCACGGAATCACGATATTAATTTGACAGCGAAATTTCGCGCAACCCGCCGCAAATCACTGTTGTGAACGCCGAACACTGAAAATTGCGACCTGGAAATTAATATTACCGTTAAATAATAATCGCTTATACGGTGTTGTGAAACACCTACATATGTACTTCATTAATGTTAATTTTATCTAGCCGATGCCCGCGAATTTCTCCGCGTGGATCTTAGTATTTGCAAATCCCGTGGGAACTCTTTGATTTTCCGGGATGAAAAGTGGTTTATCGTCTCTTGGATGCGAGCTCAACGTCATCAAGATCGGTTCAGCGGTAAGGCCGTATTGTTCCTAATATCAACAGTTTACATTTTTTACGAAAGAATCCTAAAACACATTTCCGGGATAAAATATATTTTTTCTGGATAACTTCTGGTTTAATCCTCAATCGCTCTTTGATCCTATCCAAATCGACTACAATTTACCCACAATTTGCCCATATCTTTTTATTATGTGGACTCTGGACCTTAATTTTTATACACCTAATAGGGATCTTACATAGAC
Source organism: Melanargia galathea (assembly GCA_920104075.1). Taxonomy (NCBI): domain Eukaryota; kingdom Metazoa; phylum Arthropoda; class Insecta; order Lepidoptera; family Nymphalidae; genus Melanargia; species Melanargia galathea. Next base: position 19,808,673 of record OV049874.1, on the reverse strand, counting down.
CTTAATATCTGGTATAAATTTCAACTTGCTAGGTCCACTCGTTCCTGAGAAAATTGGTGGTGATACACGAACAGACAGACGGACAAGAAAGTGATATTATAAGGGTTACTTTTTTACCTTTTGAGGTACGGAACCCTAAAAAGCTAGTTTAGGCCCAATTCACTCTGAAGTCATTGTGTTTCAATATGTAGTATTTAATAAAGTTTTCAAAATGTGCAAGCTCGGACTAACCATTCTGAAAAGGACCCTCGATCGAGTAAGTACATGAGCATAACTCGACACATCAATTTAGCGGGCAACATTTGTTGATATTTTCCGAGTGTATGAAAGCAATTACAGCGCCGCAACGCGGCAGCGGTGAGCAGCGCTGCGCAAACACTCACGTTATTAACTGGCCGCCCACGAGACTAACAAAACAAAGAATGCTCTCTGCTCACTGGCTGATGAACTATGTAAATGACATTTTTGTTTCATTTTTATTTATACTCTTTTTACATGATGATATGATACTTAGTGTAAAGCGTCACAAGGTCTGTGTGTGTGTCTGTGTGTTCATGTAATGTGTCCAAAGTTTTCTCTTCCTAATGTAGATATCTAATGATATGATGTGTATCTCTCATTCCAATACTCTGTAACTCAGTACTAATCCGTACGCGCTTTGTCCAATAAATTCACGATATACGTCTTTACACCCACATATCGAACGCTCCTAGTATAACGTAAACAGCTTTTTTTTTAAAAAAGCTTCTATGGTCTAAAAATCGTCTTCTATCGTTTTAAGAAAAGCTTCAGCGTCTATGTATCTACGCCGTAGTCCTCTACGGGGTAGAGATGTAGACGCTGCACTGACAGCACGTAGGAGGCGTAGCATTGTGCTATACGTGATCAACGAGTGTAAATTAAAAATTTTAAAAACCCCTGACATTCGCCATTTTTTGGCGGCGGCCATCTTGGATTTACAATAGTGCTATTCTAATATTCAAGCCCTTTTGATACCCATATTGAGGGAGTTGTGAAAAAATATATAATCTGCCATTTTATGGCGGCGGCCATCTTGGATGGATTTTCATCAAACATAGCTATCAACACTGTCGACTAATTTACCTTTCAAACAAAAAAACCGCATTCAAATCGGTTCACCCGTTTGAGCGCTACAGGAGAACAGACAGACACACACACACATACACACACACAGACACGTCAAACTTATAATAATATGTTTGTTGTTTGATTTTTAAAATTTGAATGGAAATTAAATGTCAGTTAGGCAGTTTGCCGCGTGATCGCAGTCAGCGGTCAGCATACGTGCCTGAAACAATAATCTTCCCGCTCTGCGTTCAGCTCTCGGCCGCGGAGCATTGATTTTTACTAGCTTTTGAATATAACGAGCGAGCAGTACGCCATTGTTTCACTTCATCCATTGTTGGATTAACAAACCATTAAACGTGTACGTTATTGTTTTGTTTTAGCTGTAAAAAGAATAGGATCTCTTCAAGTTCTGTGAGGTGTAAGATGTGCATCACTATTGCTACATATAACTCCGGGGGCATATAATGTAAGATGTGCATCACTCTACATATTGTAACCCCTGCGGCAAATAAAGCACAAACATTTGAACACTTATTTGAACACTTGTTTCAACACATGTGTGGCCGGGGTCTTTGGTATTTGTTCAAAGTTTGAAAACACATTTGCACTTTGCCATTCGGTATTGGTTTTTCGACCGTACATGAAAGCGTTTAAAGTTCAGATTCAAATGAAGCCAACATATTTGCAAAGTCTGTCCAGCCGGTAAGCAAAACTGTGTGTTCAAACTTGTGTTCAAATGTTGTGTGGCACCGGGGTAAAACTAAGTCCCTCTGCCGAGTTGGTTTATGTGCCCGCTATTCTCTAAAATTACTGAAGGGATTTTGATCTCTTAAAAACAATAAAAGGTTTCAGCGGGAATGATGAAAAATCTATATCCACGCGATTGACTTACTAGTAGTATATTAATCTAGATTGCTTCGTCGTCGTCGTCGTTATCTCAACCAATAGACGTCCACTGCTGGACATAGGTCTCTTACAAGGATCGCCACAGAACACGATCTTGTGCCGCCTGACTCCAGCGGCTGCCAGCGACTCGCTTGAGATCGTGGGTCTACCTACGCTAGATTGCTTAACTCGTCTAAATCATACGCGAGTGTAATGATTTTCAGTTTGCGGAGAGCGCAGCTGCAAGCAGTGGCGGACAGATTGTGGTTTCATTAAAATTTAACGCGGTTTGTTTGACCAAGGTCTATTACATGATGATGTGGATAAACAGTTGATAGCATTGCACGTGGTATATGGCATTTTGCGCTATACCAGACGCGTCACATTACCCGCAAAATAAGTTTTCAGTTCCAAGTTCAATAGAAGTTTTTCATTACTTTCTACCTTCAAGGGTCAGTTGCATTCTAGATGGTTAAAGTTAAGTTACGGTTACCGTTAAAGTTTCATAAAAGAAGCAAAATATACAAAACGTAAATATACTGTTTGGACCCAAATAAAGAAAACAAAATATATCGTGCTAATAATATAATATATTATCGTTTATAATATATCACTCGTAACAGCAGACGCCACCATGATGGGTACGGAATAAAAATTTGAATGAACATGAAATATTCTTACTTACAAATAACGTCTCTCGTAAATCTAAATAAATCTGTAATAAACTAAATCCACTGATCTAGTTTCATTGATAAGCAAAAATGATTGACCCAAATACGTCGTAATGACATTAAATTGATATTTGGGGACCTGTCAGACGTGCCACAGTCACAAGCACACCACATTTGCAAAAATACACTGGAAATAAAATTGTGTGAAAACGTGTATCACAATTAGTCGCGTTTTAAAGTTGTCACTCTCTTAACCAACCACCTACCAACGCAACCACTCGTATGATAGCGGCTGACCATTTTGCTATCGAACCATATTTACATATGCCGCACCGCACGCCACCGAAAATGTTGTCATCCTCACCACCTGGATTATTGGCGGACCACACACAACTTGGTTGTGGTCTTTCCTTCAAAAAAATTAAAAAACCCAGTTAGTTTGTTGAGGGTTTTCTCAGACCAGATGCATTTGAACCCTCTTAGTTTTTAAGTTATTATCATCATTATCTTACGTTTATGTATTGTAAAAATGTCATTCAAAAATTTTAAAATGTACCACTTTTTAATAAACTTTGATGTCATTTGAATATATCTACTGTGACATTAATTTTATATAACGAACATTTTATTATTTGAAATATTCCTATTCTTATTCTCAAATTCTAAGCAATTACTTGCAGTGAGACCATTCACGCCCAATAACTGCCTAGCGAAATTTTTACCTGACTACGGTCAAAAGGAAGGGTTTATGATTTTAGCAGTCTATGTATGATTTTTGTATGAGATTCTGTGTATTCTACCGTAGTGCCTAAACTACTGGACCGATTTTGGTGAATGAGGTGTCAATTGAATGGTTGTTATAGTCAGGGTGACATAGATACAAAAATAATTGAGAAGCGACGTCCGAGCGGCTAAAGTAAAATATTATTTAGTTTCGGATAGACATAATAGATGGCGCCACTAGCTGCTTGCCCTGCGCTTTCTGGACACTAAATTATTATTTTTTATTAAATTACATTACTAATCGTAGTCGTAGTTTTGTAATTTAAGGGGTTTTAGTTTACGAACTTTATCTCTTCTTGCAGTTGTGGCGTGGTCCGTGTGATTAGCCGCTAAGATCCACGTCGTTAAACTTGCTCGAGCTTATTTATTTATCGAGTTGACCGAAGCGTTGAAATAAAAAATGCAGTGTGATTTTATCGCGGGCACTATTTGCAGTGACTGATTGCGCGACGGCGGGCTCGGAATAAGAAAAATAATATTGCACTTTAACCTTATTCATTTTATAGTTTTTTATGACTTAATGAGATTTTAAAGGTCTAGTAAAACTCTAAAGTCCAATTACCTTGCTTAAATTACCGAAACAGGTTTTGAATTATTTTTTTCGCTTTTCAACCCGCGCGGAGCCCTGATTTTTTTTTGTTTTTTAATAATAATAATCATTTATTGTAAGACAAGTACTTAGAATAATAATAATGGAGTATGAAATGTATCGAACATTATCACATCTTTGCCTTTCCCAAATTAACTAGCTCCAAATAATGCAGGTAGTGATTATGCGACGATTATGCAAACCGCTGAGCGTGTGAGCAAATCTGAAAGCTCGGCCGCCGATAGCGAGCGAGCCGTCAATTTATCACGACGCATACATTTCCATAAGCAACGCACTCCTTTGCGCCATTTTATTGTTATTGTCATCGTTTTCATCGATAGACATAGGTCTCTTGTATCGCCACATCACACGATCTTGTGTCGTTTGTGTTCAGCGACTGCCAGCGACTCGATTGAAATCGTTCTTTCACCTAGAGGGTGGTCTTCTAACTACCTAAAGTAGGTCGTCATTCGATTATCTTGGAACCCCAACTGTCTATGGTACCTATATACTGTCTACGAATCCCGCAAGATTACTCCGAGCAGAGCTCTCTCCATCGCGCGCTGAGTGATACCGAGACTTCTAAATATGAGGTCAATAGTAAGATGGGTTGCATATTGCGGTTCAAATTTTTAACTACCAAATAAATGCTGGTGTGAAGTTGTGGTTAAAATTTTTAACTACGAAATAAATGCCATCTTGGTTTTAATAAGTCAAGGGTTAGGTTAGTTAAGAAGAGGTTCAAATTTTGGTGAGAAAATATTAACTAAGGAGGTAGGTACTATAACTATACAAATATTTCTTAGACATTATTAGCACTAAGGCACGCAATTTTCACTGATTGAAGATAGAACATCTGTACTAAAGTGATACTAATTTGCTTAAAAAATCTTTATACGATAGAGCTCTATAAATAAACGAGTATATAATATATTAGCCGAAGTAAAACAAAACCGAGCCAGAGATCTTAAGCCACGTACAAGAAGTTAGTTGTGCGAAAGCAAACTACTCGCAGTGCTAGACTTTTAAAGCAAATGTTCCGACAATAAGTTTTTAGCTCTAACTTATAAGTGCTAAGCTGTAAACACACAGACACTACTGCCTCGTGTGACTTTTGAACTTCAAATAGATAATAAGACTTCAGACTTCTAACAAGCTATAATTAAAAAATTAAAAAAACCCGACTGCCATGCTAAAAAACGAACTAAAAAATTAATAAACTACCACCGTACCACTTACAGTGTAGTTGTTATTTATTTTGTTTTTCATGATTTGTCACTCCAAATTGATTTAAAACATATAGATTGTATACATTTTCGTACTCGCCTTTTAAAGCCCTTTATTTTGATATCCCACTCGAGGGTCTTGAAGAAAAAAATTTTTTTCAGCCCGCACATTAAAGTGCATAACATTCGCCATTTTGATTTTTTATGAATTTTATGTACCCAGTAACATTTGCGCCGTCAAGACAAATCTAATGATGTATAATTTATCAAAATGGGTTGAGCCGTTAAGTAGTTACGAACTGACATAGGAAACGGTCATTTTCTACGATTTATCACTCCAAATTGTTTCCAAATATATAAATTTATACATTTTCGTATTTGCCTTTTGAATCCCTTTATTTTGATACCCCACTCGAGGGTCTTGAAGAAAAAATTTTTTTTCAGCTCACACATTAAAGCTCATAAAGTCCGCCATTTTGATTTTTTTTTAAATTTAGGTACCCTATAACACTCGCGTCATAGAGACAAATCTAATGACGTATCATTTATCAAAATCCGTTGAGCCCTTGAGTAGTTACACGCGGACATAGGAATGGACATACATACACACAGGTGAAACACATATACCCAGTCGGGTAATAAAAAAGCTAGGTTATGAATTCGATCCGTATGCAATGTATGTATTTGATCTCACACACAATATTCTCTTATCTCTCTTATGTCTCTTCGAAGACCACGCATACATTTTATTTTTTTAAGATATGGGATATGGCCTCAAAAAATAGGTGAAGATGTGACAAATTTTCGAAAATAGAGAACAATAACGGTTTGTTTTTCTATCATTACCGAATACAAGCATAAAAACATACATTCATATGTACACAGAAGAAGAACATCATCATAGTGGTAGATTCAATTGACGATTCCAAAGTACTTGTAAGTTTATTTGAATAAAAAACTTTTCTATTATATTCTGTTCTATTGTATTTCATAAAATAGGTTTATCGGTTTGTTATGAATAAACAAAATAAAAGCGCGGTTTTTCAAAGAATTAATAATCCCCATAATTTGTTTGGGATGTGTGAGGAGTAGGAGGAGAAAGGGGATAAATAATCCATTTTATTATGTGCATTTGGCTGGATATTCACTGTAATCGGAAATATTTCTGCATAATGTATTATTTTGAACTAATACTTTTAAGTAATGTTAATGAAACCGTAGCGAGTGAAATTCAATACTACTTCAACATGCACGTGTATTCCAATATTCGTGTAAAGTATTTCATCTTTATCAGCCATAATACATCCGCTGTTGGTTATTGCATTTCTATGGTAGCCGCAATTCTTGAGATGTCAAATTTTCAAATTCAAATTCAAAAATCATTTATTCAAATTTGGTATAGATCGACGAGAATCTCATGAAAAATAGGTAAATTAAATTTTGTAGTAAGCAACACTAGGTTAACTCGGCTGCCCTAGTGATAAACAAAGTAATTACATTCAAAACACCTTACCTGGGATCGTTTCACGAAACGAAAAATCAAGCAACTGCATTTTAAATACAAAAACAAAGTAATCAACATCCAATTACTTTGTTTGTGTGTTGTGCTTGTTGTTTACTTGGTTTTTGCATTAAGAATAGAATAGAATAGAATAGAATAGATTTTATTGCATGATTGTAAGTATGTACATGGTAGGTGTTACAAAGTTTTGTTTGCATGTTACAATCAGCCATAATTATAATGGCGTGCAATAATTCGATTTTACAGTTGTGAATAAAATACAAAATTAGTCTAATTCTTATGCTACAGAAGTCATACAATTTTTATAATAATTTTAATTTATTCATTAAGGAACTCTTTTACAGAGTAAAAACATTTGTCAACCAACCAGTTATGCAGTTTTGTTTTAAATCTTGTAAATGGTAAATCTTTTATTATAGAGGGTAGCTTATTATAAATTTTAATCATCATATAAAAACAACTTTTTGAGCTCAGAGCAGTTTATATTCCGGGTAAGTGTGTGCAGTTACTTTGTTTGGGCAATTCAAATTTCAGTAAACGGTTCAAGTTATTTGAAATATTAAACTGTGGTAAAAAACTACTCGACATAAAACTTTTGTTAATGCAAAAAAGTCAATTTAAAAAAAATTACAGTTACTTTGTTTATCGCTAAGGCAGCCATAAAGTTGCTAACTTTGGAATTTCATTTCCGTATTTTTTATGAGATTCTGGTCGATCTTTACACTGTACACTTTTTGAACTTCAATATAATTATGAAGTACATGGAAGTGAGGTAATGATGATAATTACTACGAAAACTTAAAACTAAAACTAAGAGGGTTCCAAACGTGCCCTGGTCTGAGAAAATCCCACAAAAAACTCAGCCAGTCAAATACACAGTGGTCAAATAATTTATGTCTTCTTAATTTCTTGATATTATATAGTACACGAAGTACTTGTATATGCTAGCAACTAGGTACCTACTATATATTTTGTTAAAATCAGAAGGTGGAAAACTGTTCATAGTGCTGATAAAAATATAATCCTACTTAGTCTTAAGGTCATTGAGCTCGTAATTTTAATGCCTGCTCTACACCATCGCCGATGCCATCGCCGATAAAAACGGCAGCGATCATCGCAATCATCGTGCAAGCATCCACACGATCGTCCATTATCGTTTATTGAGCGGATAAATTAAATTCCCTTTGATGCGTGCCCAAAAACCGACAAGTCGCCGATCGCCACGATTACTGATGATTGTAACGACGATGATCGGCGACTACAAGCGGTAAGCCCTCAACAAGATCGTACACGTGTGTAATCGTCTATAGTTGCCGATGTGAAGAGGAGGCTTTATGCACATTGTACCGTATCACTCTGTTCGAGGGCAGAGACAATGTGAATGCGTAGGAAGTTATTGGAATCGTTCAAACTTTCAAGCGTTCGTTAAACAGAACGCTATCGATCATTGTGCTCCGCAATGCACATCGGCGTGAACAATCGGTGATCTGCATAATCGCCGTCAATTAGACCTCTGCGTCACGAGTTCGCCCGACACTGACGTGACACTTGTTACTATTCTATCATGTGCTATCGTTATTTTGACGTTAATATTGTATCACTAGCTGATCCCCGCGACTGCGTCCGCGTGGATATAGGTTTTTATATAGGATCGGATTGGATCCCATAATCTTTTTTTACCTAAACTAAATGTAGCCTAAATTACTCCTTATAACATCACCTATCTGCCATTGAAAGTTCCGTCAAAATCGATCCAGCCGTTTCGGAAATTAGCTGGAAAAAATAGACAGGCCGACAAACATAAATTTAAACGCACGCCAGTTTAAAGTAAGCCGTACGTACAAAGATCCGGGTCCTAAGATTATTTGAACCCAATAAATGTCTGTCATTTCTGAACTAAACAACCTATGACCTTGAATTATTTACGAGACAATACTTAAAGTACTACCTTTCTAACAAAAAAAGAATGAGTTAAATCGAACTACGCGTTAATGAATTACAGCTAAATACACGTTTTAACTTTCTTCCCCTCTCCCAAGGGAAGAGTGCTGAATTTCGAGATAAAAAGTATCCTATGTCCTACCTCGGAGTATAAACTCAAATTGTACCAAGTTTCATTCGAATCCATTCAGTAGTTTCGGCGTGATGCGCGGCCAAGATACAGACAGACAGACAGACAGACAGACAAAAATGAAAAAAATTGCAGTTTTGGCTTCAGTATCGATTATAGAGTGCCCTCCAATAAAAATTTTCAAAATATCTTCAATGTACAGAATTGGATCTGTTACAGTTTTATTATATTATAGAAAGATAGAAGAAGAAGATAGATGACGTACTCGTACTATCATTATTTTGACGACAACCCTGGCGCAGTGGTGAGCGCTGTGATCTTGTAAGTGGGAAATCTCGGGTTCGATTCCCGGTACTGGCAGTTTGGGATTTTATAATTTCTAATGTGGTGCTGGAGAAAAATGCTCCGGGTCCCATAGACAGCTTTTCGGTTCAATGCATCTATCTGTATACTTGCCAAACTGAAAATAAAAAAACAAGGCTCTCTACCATCTGCCCTAAGCAAATTCTAGAATACATTGCACACATTGCTAGGACATACGGAGATAATCTTGAAAAACTAGTCGTCACTGGCAAAGTGGAAGGAAAAGATTACGTGGCCGCAGTCCGATGCATTGGTCTTACCAGATTCGCTGCTCACTCCAATCTACTGTTTACGATGCTCTCCAAGAAGCTGTAGATAGAAAGAGATGGCGTACCATGGTGAAGAATAAAGTCATGGCTGAGGATGGTCACGACCCTCAATCATGAGGAATACGATGGAGAAGGACGATATCGCGTAGAAACCGATCAGGGGTATGGGTTTATTAAAAACGAGCGGATACCCGCGACTTCGTTCGCGTGGATATTGATTTTAATAATCCCGTGGGAATCATTTTGTTTTTCCTAAGCTCCTTTGAGCTTATACCTTGCTAAAAACTGTTAAAAGTTCACTGGCGGATGTTTAGGTACATCAAAATGTAAACATCCGCCAGTGAAAGTCCCATCAAAATCGGTCCAGCCTTTCAGAGATTAGCCAGTAGTCTTTAAAGTATCTACTTTCTAACAAAAAAAGAATGAATGAAATCGGACCACCCGTTAACGAATTACAGCTAAGTACACATTTTGCCTTTCATCCCTTCTCCCAAGGGAACCGTGCTGAATTTCGGGATAAAAAGTATCCTATATGTTACTCCATAGTATGAACTTAAATCATGCCGAGTTGCATTTCAATCCATTCAGTAGTTTTTACGTGATGCGCGCACAAACATACAGACAAACAGATAAACAGACAAACAGCCAAAAATTTCAAAAATAGCTTTTTTACGTTCTATTACTTATCCCTAACATCCCCCAGTTATTATTTTGCAAAAATCTTCAATGTACAGATACGGCAAGTCTACGATTTTATTATATGTATAGATAGATGTATAGATAGATAGATTGACATACCTCTTCCAAGTTAGCCTGCTTCCACATTAGACTGAATCGTCACTTATTATCATCGTTTCCAATGTGCTGCCATCAAAAAGCCTGATAGGTACCAATAAAACAATATTAGAATAGTCTAATGAAGTTATCCGAATTCTGAAATAAAAAGTGAATGCAAATTGTTTACGTCCATAAACAATATAACAGTACACGTCAATATTTTTAATGGAAAAATATGCAAACCGTTCTCGAACAATAGGTTTTTGTTTCAGAGTGTAGAATCAGTACGTGCCTACTGCGTGTTCACGTGAAATTGTGCTGAACGATAAACAAAAGACGTGCTTTGGTGGCCATTTTGAAATGAATAAAAATATCATCGCGGACGTGAAGCATTGAGTCTGTTTGTTTCATTGATTGATCGAAACGATGGTACGTGTGAATTTATACATGTCCATCTATCTGTCAGTCTGTTAGAGCCTTCATCTGGCATTCAACTGACATTCAACTGGCTACCTATAAAGCTGGTTTCACAGCTGTACGGGAGACCCGTACGGGCTCCCGAAACGGAGCGTGAGGTGCTAGAACATGATTTCACAGCGACTTGCATTGTTCCGTACAGGATTCGTTCCACGTAGAGCTCGTACGACAACTGTAGAACGTGGAAATACAACGTGGAATACTCGTGTCATAGCACTGCGGGCGCTACCGTATGGGTCTCCCGTATAGCTATAAAAGCGGCGTAACGGTTGAAACTGTAGACCCTTGCGACAAACAGACGGACAAACAACGGGGGCTTAGTGCCCGTTCCATTTAGTACTTACCCTTTGGGTACAGAACCCTAGGAATAAAGTATTCTAACAAAACCCCTAAGGAAAAGTATTTCAAAATACTGAACATGACAAATTACCTCTGACCCAAATTACTCATTGCTACACGTCAAACGTCAATTCCGAAATCCAATCAGCGTTGTGGAGTTTATTTAACACGGGGTCCAAAACAAAATTCGATCACGCTAAAACTGAATTCCGAATCAAATGTGCTTCAGTTATCCGAATTGTGTGATATTTGAGAGTAGTAGGCAGGATGGTTTACGGTGTTGAATAATTTATATCTCCTATACATAATATCTAAATATATGAAAGGAAAAGGTGACTGACTGACTGACTGATCTATCAATACAGATCTCAAACCACTGGGCGGATTGGGCTGTTTGGTATGCAGTTAGCTATGATGACGTAGACATCCACTGAAAAGGATTTTTGAAAATTTAACCCCTAACGGGGTTAAATATGAGTTGCAATTTTGTATGAGATTTGTATCAATATCCACGCGGTCGAAGTCGCGGGCATCAACTCGTATGTGAATATAATTGAAGTATTCGACGGCCTCCCTGGCGCAGTAGTGAGCGCTATGTCTTATAAGACCCGGATTCGATTCTCGACAGGAAATATTTGGGAATACATAATTTCTAAATCGTCTCTAGTCTTGTCTGGTTGGAGACTTCAGCCGTTTATTAAATTCTAAACTCAATTACCTATTGACCAAGTTCCTAACGAAATAGCATGGTAGTAAGTACATTAATAAATAATTATACCTGTCAATATGGTTCAGAGATTTGTCCGCAACGAAATAAGCACCACTGTCATCAAAGCTCACGGCGGATCTGCCGGTACTTATGTCGTGACAAACAACAGATGAAGCGCGATCGGCGGCCATTTTAAAATGAATAAACCTCATCGAACGTGGCGAACAATGGCGCTGTTTATTCGGAGGCAGTTCGCAGCGCGTCGCCGCCATTGTTGCGAAATAAAATAAAATGTTAACATAAAAACGGGTTACTGTTATTAGCGGCACGCTTCGTTAACATCAATTTGAATGTAAATAAATTCGCTGACTTCACTGCGAGGATCAAAATTGCACTTTTGTTTTTTTTATATAGGCAGGTAAGTACGTTAACGTCGAATGTACATAATTTGCTGGGATTTGAAATTGTTTAGGATTTTGGATTGTCTATTACCTTTATTTTATCACATCATAAATGGTTATATACTTATTTTGTGCTATATTATAAACTAGAGAATGCCCGCGGCTTCGCCCGCGTGAATTTCGGTTTTGCACAAATCCCGAGGGAATCGTGGATTTCCGGTTTCCGTTCCCGCTCCCTTTTACAACCTTTATACCTACTACCAAGGAAGTTCGCTATAGTAATCTACCTATAGCTGTAGCTATAGATTTCGGGTTTTTCAAAATCCCGTGGGAACTGCGTATTTTTTCAGGATAAAAAGCTATGTTTTAAGTCAGGGCATAATCTACCTCTATTCAAAATTTCAGCCAAATCGGTTCAGTAGTTGCGGCGTGATTGAGTAACAAACATCCATCCACACTTTCACATTTATAATATTATAGTAAGATAAGAAGTAAGATAGTAAGAAGTAAGATCTTAAAATGTGGCTAATTCTGATGTACATATTGTACATTCAATTTCTAAATTAAACTTTGATAGCTGTAAAAATAGTGTTATCCTGTTAAACAAGGAGCATTGTGGAAGAGACAAGAAACCTGTCGTTTTAGTTTAGACTGTGACTATCATAAGTAACCAGAATTTTTCCTACCACTATTCAGAGATTACGCGAACAAACTAACAAAGCCGCAATCTTTACTACTTTATAATAGTAGTGTAAGTAGATTAACATGTTTTTCAACTAGTACATGTAGGTGCCTATATGGCAATAATTTGAATCATTCATGATAATTATAATATCTTTTATTTCGTATATATTAAAAAAAATGTAAATGTCTGTTATCAAATCCGCGCACCTGACACAATGCCAAGTGATTGATACGGGATGGATACGGGACATAAAGCTCGCCCTACAATGTACATTGTCAATCGATCGACCGCGATTAAAACGCGCCTGGGTTGCTATAAAGGCATGTAGAGAGTATTGTGCGGTCGATCATAGTATATACCGCGTATTGTTACGTTTGCGGTTATCATACCGAATACAATTTTATCGATCAATCTCTGTTTCAGAATATTTCGAAGTTTAAAATCACCTAATATGCCGATTGGTTTTAAAATTAAGTTCTTATATTTAGCAAATTCTAGCTATTCTTAATTGCAAACTCGGTCCCGTGGAATCTCTTTTTCTCACCTCGCCCTTCTCTCCCTGTCTTTCTTTCCTTCCATTTCTTCTTTCGCGATGAAAAGTATCCTGTGTCCGGAATGAAAACTATTTTTGTGTAATCTATCTATACTTAATATAATAAAGCGGAAGAGTTTGTTTGTTTGTTTGTTTGTTTGAACGCGCTAATCTCTGGAAGTACCTATCGGATTTGAAAAATTATTTTTGCATTTGGTAGTCCAACTTTTGGGGCAGGTTATAGGCTATTTAATATCCCTAAAATCCTCCCCTAAGGGGGTAAAATGGGGGTGGTAAGTTTGTATGAAAGTCCTATGTTTTTAAAGTTACAGACCTGAAAATCGGCATTTAGATTATGAGTTTTAAATAATAAAACTCTGTATATTTTATTTTGAAAAATCTTCTTTTAAGGGTGGTAAAATAAGGGATGAAAGTTTTAATGGGAACTAAAACTGATCGCAGCACCCTCTGGCGGCCTAACTTGAAGCGATCACATCGCCTTCTGGTGGCCAAAACTGGAAACTAAAAAACGATCACAGCGCCCTCTGGCAGCCTAAGCCGGAAACTTGAAGCAATAGCAGCACCCTCTAGCAGCCAAAACTGGAAACTTGAAAAAAACTATTGCATCGCCCTCTAGCGGCCAAAACTGGAAACTAAAAGCGATCGCAGCGCCCTCTGGCGGCCTAACTTGTAGCGATCACAGCGTCCTCTGGCGGCCAAAACTGGAAACTAAAAAATGATCACAGCGCCCTCTGGCCGCATAAACCGGAAAATTGAAGCAATAGCAGCGCCCTCTAGCAGCCAAAACTCGAAACTAAAAACGATCACAGCGCCCTCTGGCGGCTAAAACTAGAAACTAAAAATGATCGTAGTGCTCTCTGGAGGTCTAAGCCGGAAACTTGGAGCAATAGCAGCGCCCTCTAGCAGCCAAAACTGGAAACTAAAAAAACAATTGCAGCGCCCTCTTGCGGCCAAAACTGGAAGCTAAAAACGATCGCAACGCCCTCTGGCGGCCTAAGTAGGAGACTTGAAGCGATTGCAGCGGCCTCTAGCAGCCAAAACTAGAAACTGAAAGAAAAACTAGAAAAACAGCCAAAACTAGATAGTGTGGATATTTGGATGTTTAGATGTTTGGATATTTGTTACTCTATAACGTCGAAACTACTAAACAGATTTGGCTGAAATTTTTAATGGAGGTACATAATGCCCTGACTTAAAACATGGGCAACTTTTTATACTGGAAAAATCCACAGTTCCCACGGGATTTTGAAAAAACCCAAATCTACAGCTATAGGTAAATCAATATAGCAAACTACCTTGAAAGTAAGTATAAAGGTTGGAAAAGGGAGCGGAAACGGGAACCAGAAATTCACGATTCCCTCAGGATTTGTAAAAAACCGAAATTCACGCGGGCGAAGCCGCGGGCAACAGCTAGTAAACTTTATAAAAATAAGTCGGGTTTTCCTTCCTGACGCTATAACTCCAGAACGCACGAACCGATTTCCACGTTTTTGCATTCGTTGGAAAGGTCTCGGGCTCCGTGAGGTTTATAGCAAAGAAAAACACGCAAACGAAGTCGCGAGGGTCAGCTAGTAAACTATAATAGACGAACAGACGGATAAATTTTAATTTTTATATTTAAGATTACGGTTGTTTACATTGGTATTATTATTTTAAAATATACCCATTTTCGAACGTTTTGTGTGCCTATTTGTCGGTTTGTCCGGGCTCATCTTCTAATTGGTTTTTTGTAAGACTCTTTCAAGAGGTCTATGCAAGAAACGATCAAGGCTACTTGATCTTAATTCCGGGATAGCAAATGGTTCTTACTTAATTTTAAAAAAAACAATATCAACTCTGTTATAGTTGCGGACATAGAGTGCTGAATAGTTTATTGTTCATAGTTGTAGTCCTGGGGCCATATTATTGAATATATTAGAGAGGACCGCACGATAATGCTTCAATTGACTGCGATTATGCAAATCACCGTTTGTGAGTCGACGCGAAACGTTGTGCACTGCACGCGATAACGTTACCGGATAGCGGTATATAACGTTACCGGATAGCGGTATAACGGGAAGGGATAATTTTGTAATAAAGCGTAATTCAAATATGAAACGCTGGCAAATACTGACATTGTGCTATTAAATTACGATAATGGATAATTTTGTAATACATGTTGATTATAATGATAGTTGATAGTTGATTATAATGATAGTTTTACTAACAATGTGTGCTAATTATTGCGAGCGAGGGTTAGGTTACTTTGCGAAACGTTATATTCGATAGGCCTGAAATGCTTGTAATTAGGATGTTTTCAATTCGACGAACTTGCCATAAGTTCGTGTAAATTAAAAATTCTTATCAGCTGGTACACGTGGAAGCCATGAGTCTATGTATAATAGAACCGATATACTGCTTTCCATTAATGTTAACTTATAGATTACCAATATCTATAAGTTAACATATCATCGAGGCTAAATATTCTTTATGCACATCATCAGGACTAGGTTTCCATATTATTGCAGTACCATCACATACCATATACAGTACCATATACATAGTGTATCCAAGTCCATTTTAAAATGGATCTAATATAGATAGCAATAACATGACTGAGAACCTTACATCGACTGGGAAAAAAATTGGTAAGCCTTAAACGGTTAAACAAATTTTCATCGAACTTAACTGAGGACTGTTAATCCAATTAAATTCGCATTAAAATAAGAAAACCGAATTGAAATCTATTCATCCGTTTGATTGGTATAATAACACAAACAGATAGACACATAGGCAGACTAAGCTGTCAAACTTATAACACCCCTCTTTTCGCGCCGGGGGTGAAAAATTACTTGAAATTAATGGACAAAATATTATACAGTTTATATACTTTAAGCCTTTCTTTGTGTCTGCGATGGAAATTACAGCTATAGGATAATGTCATAATAATTGGCATTAATAGCATGCACATAAATAATCTACGGGCATTACTTATTGAATATTAATTTTAATCATTTATGAATTATTTCCGAAATTTAAATTATTATCGACCATGCGTCGTATGCGATAATACTGTAGTAGGGTGAAAATTATGTAAGCTTTCGCATAATATACATATCTGTGACATGTATAATTTTAACATAATTATGTTATTAAAATAATGTTATTCTTTTTAATTCAACTGCGCGACAGCAGCGGGTATGTTTTATATGGGTATGTAATTATGTACATATGTATGTTGGATACTTAATATCTTTGAAACGGCTGGACTAATTTAAATCAATTAGGTGTTTACCGATTCGTCTAAACCGTGTAATAGTTATAGTAAGGCCATGATTATAAATGACAATGTATAATTTCAAAAGCATTACTTAGATAAAAGAACCACCGTTATCCAGGAATTAGTGCCTTTTATTACATTATACATTGCCGTATAAAAATAGATCTTTTAACATTTAAGTAGACATAGTATTGTTATAGACAGGTACAATCGGCGATCGTCTACAATTTTGCGTAGAATGGAATAGAATAGAATAGAAAAGTTTTTTATTCAAATAAACTTTTACAAGTAGGTACTTTTGAATCGTCAATTGAATCTACCACTGGTTCGGAATGCCGTTACGACCGAGAAGAACCAGCAAGAAACTCGGTAAATGTGTTTAAATCTCCTTTTTCCATCGACATTAATTTGTTTCTGGTACGTTGAACTTTTTATAATTGGGTAATTTTTTATAATTACGTACATTGATGCATTTTTCTTTACAAATGTAAGATGTTGTATATTGCAGTATTAATATATTCAAAGATTCATTGTTTTACTTTACTACGCACTAGTAGTAATTATCCCCCGACGCAAAAACGACGGGGTGTTATAAGTTTGAAGTGTCTGTGTGTGTGTGTGTCTGTCTGTTCCCCTGTGGCGCTCAAACGGGTGGACCGATTTGAATGCGGTTTTTTTTGTTTGAAAGGTGAATTAGTCGAGAGTGTTGTTAGCTATGTTTGATGAAAATCGGTCCAAGATGGCCGCCGCTACAAAATGGCGGATTACATATTTTTTCACAACTCCCTTAATATGGGTATCAAATGAAAGGGCTTGACTAGTAGAATAGCACTATTGCAAATCCAAGATGGCCGCCGTCACAAAATGGCGAATGTCGGGGGTTTTTTAAATTTTAAATTTATACTTGTAATTTTAAGCAAGATTAAATTTTTATAGCAATTAATATTGCCAGCCACTTTAAGGTTAAATGGTAAAATCATGGAGCTTTCTTATTGTTATTGATGCAAATACTTGTAATGTGAAAGTATAGACAGACAATAGAATTTTATTCCATAAAATTAACGACAAAGTACGTAATCTTTCTCACGCTCCATCTCAGAATGTGATACACTTAAACCGAGTCTAGACGAAACTAAATTAAATTCATCCCCTTCATTGGTTTCTAATCGTTGAATAACACTTAGAAGTAACTTAGAAGAAATTTTCACTTAAATTCTTTTTATATTTTCTTAATTTATTTTCAATGATCTTTTAAAGTTGTTCTTTTATATTTTTTTTTTACTGAGCGAAGCGATGTTTATTAGACGTCCCTGTACTGAGAGTAGTTTTTTGATATTCCGTCAGATTTTTCCTTCCAAAAGCGTATCCTTTCAAAAGACTAAACAAAGAACTCTTCGTTTTTCGATTATAGTACGAATTTCGCTCAATTATCTGATTTTATATGTAATTCCAGTATAACTCTGTGTGGGCCCGTTGTCTTCAGTAGGTAATTATATGACGATATCTATAATCTTAATCTCTATATCTCTATATCTTAATATCTCTAATCGGTACTTTTACTGTAATATTTTTAATAATAAAAAGTGAAATTTAAAAACAGCGTTAATTATCCTGCTGTAGGTAAAATTAAAAGTAGCCTCCAATCAAACCAAAGCCCCCGGGCCTTCGCCAGTGGACTGCACAAGTCACGGCATTAATTCAACTTTTAATGGAACTACCTTCGCTCCTCGGGGAAGACCTTTGTCATCGGCTTCGATGTGGGTCGCCGCTATTTGAATTTCATACTTGATTGGCTATTTTTCTTGTACTCCATATTGTTCTATTCAAAATTATAATTAGGTAGGTAAGTTTCTAGTTTGGAGTTTTCATTTCTTTCCATTTCTCAAAATTACAATTATTACTGGCTATTCGAGGAGTAGCCATTAATATTATAAAATATTATTACTTATTTTTAAATGTGAGACTTATGGAACTCGCACACGACCAGTCTTTGTTTTTGCGTCAGTTTCATTGTAGACTGTAGTCGAGAGACTTTTTTCAGAAACTGCATTAGGGCAGTCTCAGTAGTCATCTCTTACAATTAGGTCAGTCAAGCGCGAACTTGTCAAAGGAAAAAATCAGACAACTCATTTCACAGAACAAAATTGTCCTTTCACAGTCAATTGACTGCTCAAAGATGTTTAAACCTTGTATTAGTGATAGAGCGGATAGTTTGAAGAACAGGACAAACGTTGATGTCCTAAATGCTTGAAAGGCGACCCCTCTAAGAAAAATGCAACGTTGGGTGAAACAATGATAGACAACATCATATCTCCATTCCAAACAGCCATACTGGTTCAGTAGTTTCGGCGTTAAAGAGTAACAAACATACATACATACATACATATGCACAAATTTTCCTCTTTATAATATTAGTGTGATGTCAGAAAGGATTCTTGAGTTTACTTTTCTTAGGAGTCAAGTAGTATAATTATGTATAAGAACGCAAGAGCGGAAACTGGATCTGTAGTGTGTAGACACTAAAGAGTTTTTATATTATTTATATTATCGGTGGTTGATGGATATTTTATGAAAAACTTAGGACTTGTCACTTGTCGAAAAATATGTGTGAGATACAGAAAAAATAATTATTAATTACTAATATAAAACATAATGTTAATTTGAAGAAATAAAGTACCTAATTTATAAATACAAAAACCAGTTTCATTAAGAAATATTACATGGCGCAGTCGTATTAGCGAACTCGGATAATGGCTAAGAAGTTACAACAGGAAGGCATAATGGCGGCCAGTGAACTTGAATGACCAACCAAAATTAGAGGATGTTATAAAATTTTATGAAGATTACTTTAAGCCAAAACAAAATGAAGTTATAAATAGTTACCATTTCAACAAAAGATGTCAAGAGGAGGGAAAGAATTTTGATGCCTTCTACACTGATATAAGAAAATTAGCAGAAAATTGCAATTTTGGTGAACAAATGGACCGGATGTTGAGAGACAGAATAATTATTGGAATCAGACAGCAGAGGATACAACAAATAATATTAATAACAATGAATGTTTTGAAACTGAATTTTTAATTATTAATGAACCAGTGAGACCGATCCTAGGGCTAGGCTCGTTGTTACAGCTTAGACTTTTAAATAATAATATTAATATTAATTCGGTTATAACCAGTTGCACTAATACTAATATGAAAATGAGTAAAGACTCAATTGTTAATATGAATAACGAACTTTTTCAGGGAATTGGGGAGTTTAAGAGTTCACTGCAGCTACGCATTCAACCTGGCGTAGAGCCTGTGGTGAGACCCCCTAGACGTGTGCCTAACGCACTTAAGGATCGCCTTGCAGACAAGTTGGAAGCTCTGGTGAAGCACAAAGTCATAGCGAAGGTCGATCATCCTAAAAGTTTTGTAAGCAACTTGGTTATAATTGAAAAGAAAGATGGTTCACTGAGAATTTGCTTAGATCCTAAAGATCTTAATAAAGTATTAATAAGAGAACATCATTTGATTCCAACAATTGATGAGATAGTATCAAAACTTTGTAATAAGAAATACTTTTCTGTGCTTGATTTATCAGATGGTTTTTATAATATTATTTACTACTTGTTTTTTTTATAATAATGTAACTTATACAAGAACCTCTTTTCATGTTCGACCAGCATAAACTTTGTGGATCACCAGTTAAAGGTTGCCAATGGCTGGTTGAATGGGTAGTAAGATAAATATATAATATATTAATAGATTTTTTTTGTAACATAATTTTGATTTTTTTTTAAAAAAAAGGAGGAAGAAAATGTATATTGTTTTGGTTTATTAATTTTTCGTTTAAAAGGGGATGATGTAGTGTGTAGACACTAAAGAGTTTTTATATTATTTATATTATCGGTGGTTGATGGATATTTTATGAAAAACTTAGGACTTGTCACTTGTCGAAAAATATGTGTGAGATACAGAAAAAATAATTATTAATTACTAATATAAAACATAATGTTAATTTGAAGAAATAAAGTACCTAATTTATAAATACAAAAACCAGTTTCATTAAGAAATATTACAGGATCATCGTGAATTTTCTATAAAAATGAGTGTATTAACGCCCTGCTGCTTGCTTTACTACCCACCCCGCTACCCAAAACCGCTCTCATCTGGGTCCTGAACTTAGTTTCATAATAGATAGAGGTTCCCTATAAGCCGCTCTATATTTAGTAGAGTCTCTCTAAATCTGCTGTAATCAATTTTAAACTTGAAAAGTCCTTTGCGTAATAAAACGGGCGGCCATTTTGAAGTGGAAGAACATTGCAACGGAATTTTTAATTCCTTCGAAATATTCCTAATAATTGAGTTTGAATGTTGAGCCTTTCAGGCATTACGACAATGAGTGAAAGTACGTATCGATAGACAATATCCTTCTACTCCATTAATTAGATCCCGTTTTTGAGAAAAGTCCCTTTCTGCGTTTTAAAACTTTTATTCTTGCCATTTAGGCTTCTTCGGAAAGTTTTCATTTCAATCGCTTAATAGATTATTATTAACTGAATCCCTAAAAAAAATTATATGCGTAATTTTGTTACATTACTTTCCTGTTCCTATTCACTTTGAGATCAATAAGGTTTAGGTACAGCCTATTATGCAGCAATCTGTCGTTGATACCAAACTAGACGTTTCTCATAGTATACTTACAAGGAACAAGTATAAATTAAAAATTAAAAAAAACCCCGACATTCGACATTTTGTGGCGGTGCGGTGCGGCGGCCATCTTAAATTTGCTTAGTGCTATTCTACTAGTCAAGCTCTTTCATTTGATACCCATATTGAGGGAGTTGTGAAAAAATATGTAATCCGCCATTTTGTAGCGGCGGCCATCTTGGACCGATTTTCATCAACCATAGCTAACAACACTCTCGACTAATTCACCTTTCACACAAAAAAAAACCGCATTGAAATCGGTCCACTCGTTTGAGCGCCACAGGGGAACAGACAGACACACACACACACGGACACGTCAAACTTATAACACCCCGTCGTTTTTGCGTCGGGGGGTTAAAAATAGAATTATTGTGCAATAATCCGCTAAAATTACCAAGAATTTGATATACCGGACGTTAACAGCGAGTTTGGTTATCAATATCAGAAGCGTTGCACCAGCATTCCATGCGCGTTGCTATCACAATCATCATCTTTCCACACCAGTACCGTTTAGAATCCCACGGATAACATTTGTTGGACTCCTCGACTCCAGGGCCAGCCGTGAGCTTCCAGCCCACGAACCTAAGGGCGTGGGGGAAAGTCGAGGACTGAGAAATACTTCCAACGCTCAAAAATAATAGAAAAATGTCACGGACATTAATCAACTTTAATTGCAACATAATGTTGCTTATCGGGCAAATAATATCATTGTTAGGTATTGGGTTTTTCTGTCAAGAAATTCTCAGTGCCAACCCGGAGTTGGTAGTTGGCGGTGTTTCGCCTCCGTGCCTCGGAGAGCACGTTAAGCAGTAGGTCCCGGTTATTATCATTATCATGTGACAATAGTTGTTAAAGCCCGCAAACCCGCATTGGAACAGCGTGGCGGGTCTAAGCTCTAAATCCCTTTCTCCTACGAAAGAAGAGGCTTGTGCCCAGCAGTGGGACGTTAAAAAGCTGTAGTGTGGGTGGTGGTGGTTACTGATCTATCTATTTATTCGTGACAAAAATTTGGAAGTTAAATAATCATTGTGAAAATATTCGTGTCACATATAGGTTGCTAAAATTAAAAGGGTCGTACATTTTTGGCACTCCACTAGAGAGGGGAGGTCTTCAAAGGGCGCACCTGGGCCGGAAACCGCCGGGACGCGGGTCCCTCACGTATCAGACCTTATCATTAGAATGAACAAATTATCAAAGAAAGAAACCTTAATAGCTTAACGGTATACATGTCAAGTGTATCACGTACGAGAATAACCATACGTGAAGCCTTCCTTTTGTCTTTTGTCCCTTGTTTTACTACGGAGCCCTTTTGAAGAATAAAATAAGTCTGGGTAGGTACCTCCAAACCAAACCGAAAATATAAAGTTGAAATTTTTGACGTGATAACGTATAATAAATCGATGTACGCAGGCTACACGCACGAAAAAGCATGACTCAATAGCGGTAGAGAAAACACGATCGGCCTAAGCGTTCGGCTTGTGACGCATCTGTCTCTCTTTGTTTTCTTATCACGTAAAATTATCGTCCGTAAACTGACTTTACAGACAACCAATTGTTTGATATTGTTTTACCCACTAAAATGTCATCGTCGAATAGGTAGATATTCTGAAAAATTTTACGATAAGCACATAGCATAAAATTATGAAATAAACTACCGCTATTGCCGTGGGAAATACATCTCAGGAGCTATAGACGACCAAGTTAATGTGTAGCCGGGCCAGTGTTAACTTGGAACAAACAGTATAGTGATAGAGGTAACAATACAGCATATAATTTATCTTTGTCTCTCATAATTCTTTCTTTTATTTTGTGACAAGAAGTTTTTTTTAATAGCATGACTACAGGACCATGCTTTAAAAAGATTCCGGTTTACTCTCCATGGACTAGAAATGATATTACTAGTCCACTGATTCTACCACCACTACTACAGCCTTTTAACGTCCCACTGCTGGGCACAGGCCTCCTCTCTTATAGGACAGAGGGACTTAGAGCTTAGACCCACTACGCTGCTCCAATGCGGGTTGGCGGGCTTTAATGACTACCGTCACATGATAGTAATAATAACTGGGATCAATTGCTTAACGTGCTCTCCGAGGTACGGGGGTGAAACACCGCCAACTACCAACTCCGGGCTGGCACAGATAATCTCATAACAGTAAAACCCAATACCTAACAATTATTATATATTTATAACAAATTGACAATTATATATGTATAATGATATTATATTCTTTAAATCAGGAATGGTAATGAAAAAAAGACGAAATTGCGTTTCTCTGAAAAACAAAGGTTATATTTTCAACATCAACTTAAAACAAACATATTTTATCGAATAAGTACAAAATTTTTGTCTACAAAGTAATAACTCACCTGAAAAACAAAGAAACAACATTTAAAGCCTTTTATTTCAGGTAAATTTCTTTAAATCTTGAAAAGTTGAAAGTAATTACGAGTATAATTTAAATATAAACAAATGTCACAAGTGACAGCCGCTTTTCGGTTTACGAGGCAAATTCAAATTATGAAAAGTGCGGCAAAATTTAAATTAAGAAAAACATGCATGATTTTCTTTACATGTCCCCCCCTAGAAAGGAACAATTGCAAGTGACAAAGTACGTAATTGTTCATTCACTAACTAACACTGGAGATAGTTTTGTGATGTGGTATAGGTTTGACTCCGCTTTCTTGTGTCCGGCATCAACTTCATAGATTGAATTGGAAATCCTCTTCAGAATTTTATATGGTCCAATCCTTAATTCATCCATTTTCTTTCTATTTAGCCGATTTCCATTTTCCACATAAACTCTATCTCCCACTTTAAATTTATATTCTTCTCTATGCTTATCGAATATTTTTTTATTATAATTGTGTGATTTTATTGTGTTTTCTAGAGCAAGTTTTCTATCTTTTTCCAGATCTTCTTTTGTACATTTTTTTTTCAATTCAAGTGGTAGAATATTTATATTTTCACCTTCCAAAAGATATTTAGGAGCAAACTTCGTGACTGTGTGTTCTGTTTCATTATATTTTTCTACACATTTGTGTGCAATAGTAGTCCAAGCCGTTTTTTTATCACTTTCATTTATTTTACATCTTATTTTATTGACTAAAGTTTGATTTAGTCTTTCATTAAGTCCATTTGAAAATGGTGCATCAACAGCCGTAAAAATCATTCTTATTTTTCTTTCTTCAAAAATTCTTTGAACTCTTTGGAATTTATTCCAGGGTACTGGTCAGTTAATACTATATCAATGTTGTAGTTTTGTGTTACATTATTTATTAGTTTAATAAAATCACTGGAACTTTGATTCTTTGATGTGTAAATGTAAGCGTATCTCGTGAAATGATCAACCAGGAGATGTAAGTATTTTTTTGTTGACCGTGATCCTCCGAAGCCTCCAATGGTGTCAATAGATACAATTTCAAATGGGCGTGTCGCTGGACCTAAATGTGACATTAAGCCATATTTTGTGTTTCTTCTTGATTTGTTTTTTATACAAATTTCACATTCATCACAAATTTGTTTAATGTTTGCTATTATATTCTTTGCTGTGTAAAATGGCGTTATTTTATTTGTCATCTGGGTTCTTCCAATATGGCAGTAAGTGTTGTGGACATCTTTTATTAGAGTTTTGCTAAGTTCTTCTGATAATATGATTTTTTTATTTTTTCTATTCTTTTTGTAATAAATGTCATCCTCCAATATAAATTTTCCATTTCGTAGATCTGGATTTATGTGTTGGTCGTTTTTTATAGTTTCTAAGTTAATTAGATTGACTACTTTTAAAAAATCCTCAGTATTCTCATAGGGTTCTAAAACTGGATTTCTGCTTAAACAGTCTGCTTCTTGGTTTGATTTTCCTGGGTTATATTTTATTTTAAAATTATATTGGGATAAATAATACATCAAATCCTCTAATTCCTCATCCGTTCTAGCTTTGATGTTCATATTTTCTAATGGTTTATGATCTGAGTATACTAAAAATTCTTTTCCCATAAGCCAGTGCTGCCAATATTTCACAGCTTCTTTTATTGCCAGACATTCAAGATAAATTGCCTTCTTCTTTTTTTGAGTTTCAGTTAATTTTTTTGAAAAATAAGCAACCGGCTTACTGTTTCCATTTTTATCTTCTTATTTCAACACTGCCCCTACTCCATTTAGCATCTGTGTAAATTTTTATTGGTAATTCTGGGTCAAAGATTTTAAGAACTGGATCTGAACATAGTAATTCCTTTATTTTATCAAATGATTCCTGGCATTCTGTGGACCATATAAACTTGACATCTTTCCGCAGTAAATTGTGTAATGGGTCAAGGATAATTGCCCTGTGTGGTACAAATTTTTGGTGAAAATTTATTTTTCCTAAGAATTGCCGAATATTTTTTCTGGATGCTGGTACTGGAAAATTTTTTACTGCAGTTAAATAGTCTTTTAATGGTTTAACTGAATTGTTTTCTATAATGTGACCACAATATTTGGCATAATTATTGGCGAAAGTACATTTTAGGAATTTTAGTCTAAAGCCTTCTGCTAGTATTGCCTCCAATAATTTTGATAAATGCAATAAATGTTCTTCAAATGTTTTTGAAAAAATTAAAATGTCATCTATAAAATTTACTGCAAAACTCTCTAGTTTGTATTTTCTTATGATGTTACTTAGTATTCTCTGGAAAATGGCTGGAGCAGTCTTTAATCCAAATGGGAGACATGTCCATTGAAAATGGCCTTCTTGTGTAACAAATGCTGTTTTGTATCTATCTTTAATTTTCAACGGAATCGACCAAAATGCTGAGTTAATGTCTAAAGTAGAAAAATATTTACAGTTTACAGTTTTGACCATTAAATCCTCAATTAATGGAAAGGGTTGTGATTGAGGGACAACAATTTTGTTCAATTCTCTGAAATCAATACATAACCTGGTTTTTTTTTCATCTTCTTTTTTATAAGCCAGAGTTACTGGTGCAGCAAATGGGCTATAAGATTCTTCAATCAAATTCTTCTCTAGTAATTTTGATATTTGATTTTCTATTTCTCTTCTATCTTCAGCTGTGCATCTGTATGGACGTTTGCTACAATATTTATCTACCATCAAGTCAATATGAGCTTCATAATCTTGTACAGTGCCAACATCATATTTATCTTTAGCAAAGACCGATTTGTATTTTTCTATCAATTTTTCAATTTCTGATTGTTGATATAAATCTAAATGGTTTACTAACATTTCAAATCCATTGGAGTCTATATATTCATTGAAATTTATTTCACATTTTTTATGTGTTTTTTTTCTTGTTCTAACACCTTAGAGTGTATACAACTTCCTTTTTCATTTTTGTCACCTAGTACATCAGGAATTTTGATATATTTTGAGTTATTATTTTTTTTCAAAACCGAGGTTTCTTTCTTTTCTTTTTCATTATTACATTGTATGATCTTTAATTCTTCATTTTGAATTAATTTGAAGTTTTTAATGCAATCTAAACCAATCAGGAAATCATAGTTAAAATTTTCACTATCAACAACAAAAATATCCATTATTTTTTCAATATTGTAGATTTTTAATTTAAGTGTTACTGTTCCTATTGTTTTCTTCTCACCATTAATAGTTTTCAAGTTTACTATTTGCGCATAATTTTTATCTTGTTTTGGTTGTATCTTCAATAATTTTGCATTAATTAATGAAACATTTGAACCTGAATCATAAATTCCAGAAATTTTTAATGTATCATTTAATAGTAGCTTTACTTTTATTAATGGTGGAACTTCTAGTTTTTTGGGTTTCCCTCATTTAGTTCAATTTCTAATTCAGAGTTATTTACAGTTTTAACTACTGGTATTTTATTTTTCTCTTTAAACCAGCAATTTTCTTGAGGATGGTAGCGTTTTCCTTTTTTCTGCTCCAGACAGGTTTGGCATGGTTTTTTTTCTTCAATTTTCTTTGATTTAGTATCTGAAGATGCAATACTTTTTTTATCATATTTATTCTTTCCAACAAGATGTTCAAATTTCCCTAATTCGTTGTAGAGATCTTCCGTTTGTTGTAAAGGTTCCCGGTCAATTTTGTCGGCCACATGATTAGGTAAACCAAATGCGATGAGGTCTATAAGTGTCCCTGTATCGATTGATTCCCTCACTTCCAGTAACAACTTTTCTTTTTTTAAAGCATACTCAAGTAACGAACCTGCTTGATATTTAAAGGCAAAAGCATATCTGATGGGTGACCATCCTTTATTTGCAAATGTCTCACAAAAATTTGATTCCCATTTATTCCATTCAGATTCTATAGTATATTTAATTACCATACAATTGTACCAGTCTATACTGGAATATTCCAAAAAATTTTTTAGGATTTGTATTTTCCTTTGGTCTTCGACGATTTGAAATCGTTCACATTCTTTGTTAAAATTTTTAATCCACTGGTGCGCATTTGAGTTTCTGCCTGTGAATTTTTCAATAGTGAAATCCTTCGCAATTTTTCCTAAATTTTGTGTTTCCGATTTGGTTTGTTTATGTTCAAATAATTTCTCCAACAGTTTTTCCAACGTTTGATTAGAGCTACTAGCTGTAGATTCAGCGCATTTTGTTTCTTCCATAATCTCTTCTAGGTAAAAATCACCAAACTGTAAGTTTTGTTCATCATCCAAGTATATTTTTGATATATCCTCCGTTAATGTTATCCATACTTTTCTAGATTGATGTCTTTTAGTAAGTGATTTTTTTACCTTGGCATAGTTTGGAGTATTTGTAATTACTTGATGTAAATTTGCAGGTTGGTATTCAGTTGGTATCCCAAAAATTTGTCCAGCAGGCGTAGCTATTGAGGTTATGCAGATGATGTTCGATTTTCCATCTGTTGTTGATTTCACAACAAAATCAAATCTCAATTTATCCATGTTTCTTGAAATATTTGCAGAAAATGTTGTTTTATAATGATATTATATTCTTTAAATCAGGAATGGTAATGAAAAAAAGACGAAATTGCGTTTCTCTGAAAAACAAAGGTTATATTTTCAACATCAACTTAAAACAAACATATTTTATCGAATAAGTACAAAATTTTTGTCTACAAAGTAATAACTCACCTGAAAAACAAAGAAACAACATTTAAAGCCTTTTATTTCAGGTAAATTTCTTTAAATCTTGAAAAGTTGAAAGTAATTACGAGTATAATTTAAATATAAACAAATGTCACAAGTGACAGCCGCTTTTCGGTTTACGAGGCAAATTCAAATTATGAAAAGTGCGGCAAAATTTAAATTAAGAAAAACATGCATGATTTTCTTTACATATGTATAACAATTATATATAATATTAATAAAAAAAAAAAAAAAGCTGTGATAGCCTAGTGGTTAGGACGACCGACTTCTAATCGGAGGTCGCGGGTTCAATCCCGGGCACACAAATCTAACTTTTCGGAGTTATGTGCGTTTTAAGTATTTAAATATCACTTGCTTTAACGGTGAAGGAAAACATCGTGAGGAAACCTGCATGCCTGAGAGTTCTCCATAACGTTCTCAAAGGTGTGTGAAGTCTGCCAATCCGCTTGGCCAGCGTGGTAGACTATGGCCAAAACCCTTCTCACTCTGAGAGGAGACCCGTGCTCTGTAGTGAGCCGGTAATGGGTTGATCATGATGATGATGAACAATTATTTGCCCGACCCGGGAATCGAACTAGGGACCTCGTGATCTGCAGTCAAATGCGCTAACCACTAGACCAACGAGGCAGTTCATTGATTATCAAACAAATAAAAAAAAAAATCGCGAAATGTAGACGAATACCTGACAAAATCAAAGCGAAACTTTCCCGCTCATTCATATGGAAAACAACAATATGTGTTGCTCAGCCAATTAGGTGCGTTTCATCGCCTTGTTCGTTCGTTTCACTCAGGCCACAGTCCCAAAAGTTCGTTTGGAAGTTTCACTTCAACAAGTCTATTGCAGAAAATCCAAAAAGTTTTGGAAGTGCCTACTCCATTCAATCAACATAAACTTGGATCAAAGGCTAAGTAGATGCAGTGCTGGAGACTTTAGCAGTTTTTTCCCGTTTTCAGTGAAAACTAAGCTAAACTAATCAAAAGTACGTCAGAACAGTGCTTATAACTTGGAAAATCTCTTCACTATCGAATACTTTGGAAATGAGAACAAAAAAGTTATGAAAGTTTTACGCGTCAAACACTAATGAATTTAATAAAGATTTAGAGATGTAAAATACTGTTGGATTGCAGAAACTTGAGTTCCCGGGTTCAAATCCTGGCAGTGGAAATTTAAACATTGGCTCAGATGGTGCGTATACACCAAAAATTGATATACCCTTTCCTGGTCAGGTGGAAATCAAAGGCTTGTCAAATAAAAAAAAAATAAACTAAAGAATCCTTTCACATAAGAATCAAACGTGATTGTTATCAAAAAGATCTTCAAACAAAGAAAATTGGGTACCGATTATAAAATATTTTATTCGTTTCATATTGGAGCCAGCAGGAGTTTTCAGTCGAACGGTCCGCAAAGGACAAAGACCGGGGACTGGGGGCTGGGGACAAAGGCTGGAGGCTGGGGACAAAGACTGGGGGCTGGGGACAAAGGCTTGAGGACGCTCTCGTGAATGCGTACGGAATATTATTACAAGGATAATGGCGGCGGAATAATTGCCCGCTCAAATCCCAATGCGATTAGCCTGATCGAATTCAATTCTTGAATCAGGTTTTACATTTTTTTACTCCTCTACAGCAAAGCAATAAGAAGGTTTGGTTTTCGGATTGAATTCTTGATTAAGTATATACCAAAGCCTTTACTGCGTTGAGTAGTGTACCTCTACTCTACTTCATAATATTCTGTCGTAATATCATAGCAATGTTAGTCTTCTTACCCAAATGCGTGATGCACAGAAGTCGTAAGTGTTTATCAGTCTATGTACTATGTATGTTTATTCCTTTGTGGCACTCTAGAGACCAAATACGTAGGCAAATTTTGATAAGTGGACATCGTTAGATTTGCCATGCTAGCGCGACTGTCGACGAGAGCATAAAAATTAAAAAAAATCAAAATGGCGGATTTTGGACTCCATAATGTGGGGTTCAATTTTTTTTCTTCAAATCCTATCGAGTGGGGTATCAAATTAAAGGTCTTCAAAGAGTGATTACGAAATATACGTGGGTCATTCAATAAGTAAAGAGACAAATGGCTATAGCTCAAAAACGGTTTATTTCAATCTTTCAAAATTAAGGCTATTTTTCAACATAATCACCCCCCACAGTTATGCACTTGTCCCATCTTTCTTGCAGCTTCCTAATTCCCTTGGTGAAGAATTCTTTCGATTTACCCCGAAGCCACTTTTGCACCGCTTACTTAACTTCCACATTGTTAGCAAATCTTTTTCCACGTAGGGCGTCTTGGAGTGGTCCAAACAGATAAGAGTCCACGGCGTTTGCTCCTGATAGCTGGTCTAACTTTGTGTTCTAGCATCTCAGAGTAGTATTGGCTATTGATAGTTCGCTGATCTTCAAGAAAATGACAATAGACTGGACCCTGTGAGTCCCAAAAAATGGTCAGCATCACTTTACCGGCGGAAGGTTGAACCTTGAATTTTTTGCGAACTGGAGAGCCAGTGTGTTTCCACTCCATACTCTGCCTTTTGGTGTCAGAGTTGTAGTGATGGATCCAGACCTCGTCGCTGGTCACAATTCTTCTTGGTTTTACACCTTCTGCGACTAAAAATGTAATGGCTGAGCGCTGGTCTTCTAAGGTGCAATCTTCTAGTGGACTTGCCATGGTGAATTGAAAGTTTTGAGGCTATGGTGACATAAAATGACGAAACAGCTGATCAGAGCATATCCCAAGGTTGCCAACTAACACCCCTGAAAAGATTGTACACATTCATTGAATAGTTTTAAAAATTATAGCATTTGTCTCTTTACTTATTGAATGACGTAATATTTATATGACAAACAAGCGGACACCCGCGACTTCGTTCGCGTGAATATATATTGGTTTTTAAAATCCGTAGGATTTTCCCCATTTTATTTTTCCTGAGCTCCTTTGAGCTCATGTCATGCGAAAACCTGTTAAAATTTCACTGGCGGATGTTTAGGTAAATCAAAATGTAAACATCCGCCAGTGAAAGTCCCATCAAAATCGATCCAGCCTTTTAGAGATTAGTCGGTAATCTTTGAAGTATCTACTTTCTAACAAAAAAAGAATGAATGAAATCGGACCACGCGTTATTGAATTACAGCTAAATACACGTTTTAACTTTCATCCCCTCTCCCAAGGGAACCGTGCTGAATTTCGGGATAAAAAGTATCCTATATGTTACTCCGTAGTATGAACTTAAATCGTACCAAGTTTCGTTTTAATCCATTCAGCAGTTTTTACGTGATGCGCGCACAAACATACAGACAAACAGACAAACAGACAAAAATTTCAAAAATAGCTTTTTTACGTTCTATTACTTATCCCTAACATCCCCCAGTTATTATTTTGCAAAAATCTTCAATGTACAGATACGGCAAGTCTACGATTTTATTATATGTATATAGATATATAGATATAGATATAGACTAGTATGGCGCGTGGGTGCGCGGCCCGCTAAAGCGGACCGCGAGGTTTTGTTTTCGGGTGTTTTATTGTTTGAGCAGCCTCCACCTATCTTCATCCCTCTTCCAAACCCTCGATTAGGACTTATTTTTCAGCTCACTGCCAATTGGATGAGGTTTCGAATAACTTTTGTTTGAGCACCTCCTACCTATCGTCAACACCCTAGCCGTGCTCTTTACCCGTCTCCAAAATCCTCAATCATCAGCTTTCTCCATAAGTATTTTTCCTCCGCATGAATTTTTACTAAAAAAAGAAATTTCACTAAAAAAATTTTTGTGTGAAAACATAAATTTCGCCATCTTGTTTTTTTTTCTGTTCATCTAGTAGATTTTTAGTTCTTGATCATATTTTTCTTAGAAACCACTCTTCCATCTTTTATACTTGGTGAGATAGACACCGACAAAATTTGTATAGCCGCCATCTTGAATCCGCAATTTTGTTTTTTTTTTTCAACTCAGTGCCAATTGGATGAGATTCTGAGTAATTTTTGTTTGAGCACCTCCCATCTATCTACAATACCCTGCCCGGGCTCCTCATCCATCTTCCAAACCCTCAATCATCATGTCTTCCCATATTTTTCTTTGAGAGTTCTCCAAAGAACCGCATCAAAGCCTTGCATAGTTTACAACTTGTAGTCTCTTCAATATTCGCTATACATTTTCTATGGAAAAATAAATTCCGCCATTTTGAATATTTTTTCCATTCATCAAGTAGACCTTCCGATCCTGATCATTTTTTGTCAAGAAACCACTCTTCTATCTTTTATATCCTCCGAGATGGAGACCGACGAAATTTGTATGGCGGCCATCTTTTTTTCGCCATTTTGAATTTTTTTTCAACTCACTGCCAATTGGATGACGTTTAGAGTGACATTTGCTCGAGCACCCCCCACCTATCTTCAATACCTTAAGCGTGCCATTCGCTCGTCTCTGAAATCCTCAATCATCAGCTCTCTCCATATTTTTCCTCCGAATGAATTTTTGTCTTCTATACGAAACCATTAGTGAAAAAAAAATTTTTCATACAAAATTGTTCAGGAGAGGTGATCAATGAGTCAGTGAGTGAATCAGCACGAGCAGCTATATATATATTAACTAGTATGGCGCGTGGGTGCGCGGCCCGCTAAAGCGGACCGCGAGGTTTTGCTTTCGGGTATTTTGGTTTGAGCAGCCTATCTCTGCCATATTTCTAACCCTCGATCATTATCACTCTCCATATTTTTCTCCGAATAATTTGTCAGAATGAGAGTTCTTCCATAAAAAAAATTTTTTGAAAAGCAACTGTATCAAATTTTGCATAGTTCCCAACGTGTAGTCTCTTCAATATTCGCCATATATTTTGTATGGAAAAAAAATTCCAACATCTTGTTTCTTTTCTGTTAATCAAGTAAACCACGTCTTGATCATCTTTTGCCAAAAAAACCACTCTTCTATCTTTTATACTCAGTGAGATAGACACCGACGAAATTTGTTTGGCCACCATCTTGAATCCGCCATTTTGGACTTTTTTTCAGCTCACTGCCAATTAGATGAGGTTTCGAGTAATTTTGTTTGATCACCTCGCACCTATCTTCAATACCCTGACCGTGCTCCTTACGTCTCCAAAATCTTCAATCATCAGCTCTCTCCATATTTTTGCTCCGCATGAATTTCTTCTATACGAAACTATCAGGGAAAAAACTTTTTGTGTGAAAATATAAATTTCGTCATCTTGATTTTTATTCTGTTCATCAAGTAGATCTTTAGGTCTTGATCATCTTTTGCCAAGAAACCACTTTTCCATCTTTTATACTTAGTGAGATAGACACCAACGAAATTTGTATAGCTGCCATCTTGAATCCGCCATTTTGTTTTTTTTTCAGCTCAGTGCTAATTGGATAAGGTTTTGAGCAATTTTTGTTTGAGCACCTCCCAGTCCCATCTATCTACAATACCCTGCCCGGGCTCATCAACCATTTTCCAAACCCTCAATCATCATGTCTTCCCATATTTTTCTTTGAGATTTCTCCAAAAAACCGCATCCTTGCCTTGCCTAATTGAATGCCTTGCATAGTTCACAACTTGTAGTCTCTTCAATATTCGCCATACATTTTCTATGGAAAAATAAATTCCGCCATTTTGATTTTTTTTTCTATTCATCAAGTAGACCTTTGGATCCTCATCATCTTTTGCGAAGAAACCACTCTTCCATCTTTTATACCCTCCGAGATGGAGACCGACGAAATTTGTATGGTGGCCATCTTTTTTTCGCCATTTTGAATTTTTTTTCAGCTCACTGCTAATTGGATGACGTTTCGAGTGACATTTGTTCGAGCACCCCCCACCTATCTTCAATACCTTAGCGTGCCATTCGCTCGTCTCTGAAATCCTCAATCATCAGCTCTCTCCATATTTTTGTTCCGAATGAATTTTTGTCCTCTATACGATACCATTAGTGAAAAAATAATTTTTCATACAAAATTTTACAGGAGGGGTGATCAATCAGTGAGTCAGTCAATGAATCAGCACGAGCAGCTATATATATATTAATGAAGGGTTCCGTGTGAATGCGGTCTTACGCATTCGGGTTTTTTATTTTCGTGCCAATATTACGCTTGTTAAAATGTTGGATGTTAAAAACTACGGCCATTCTACATCATAACAGCAACTTACAAGTCTGGAAACATCAAAGCCGTAGTATCAGCGCGGCGCACGTGCAATTAGACGTGGGCTGCTGTAACGGCGATACTCAAGTTTTATTTCAGGACTTCAGGACGTTATGTATCTGTCGCTGGACCGACGCCAGGGGACGTTGTTCGTGTAGGTATACTTACACTGCGATACACTTGCGATCTCTTCTTCATGACTCAATTGAGTCGGTCGTCTTCACGTCGCCTCAACTGATAGACGTCCACAGTTGGACACTGGAATATGGTTATGTTATATTTTATGGAATATGGTTAACTTGCTTGAAATCGTCCGTCCGTCTTCTAACGTTACGTTTGTCGGTGTGGAGTCGCCATTCGAACTTTTTAGGTTTCCAACGTCTAATGCTTCTTCGAGCTAGCTGCAACTGGCCATTTTCGTCGTGAATTGTTTATATTATTAGTACTTTTTGTCCAACTGCTTGCGTTACTGGAGTCGCTTGGATATCGACGTCGCTAACGTGTATTGCCTATTAAGTCGTCAGAAACATCCCTCCAATACCATGTAATGCCATCTCTAAACGCTACCACACTAGCGACATAGCATTGCCTGTTAAGTCTTGAGAAACATCCTTCTTTCGTTATGTAGTGCTCTTCAAACTGAAGCTCGGCAGTCAGCCGAAGAAAACTGTTCCAGTCACGTGCTCCCAATTTTAGAATTTTTCGGGCTATTTTCATATCGAAAAACAACCGTGGAAGCTCTGTTTTGTAGGTGATAGAAAAAAGCCACCCTCCTTCCGTAGAGTCGGGTAAAAGCTCAACAAGGAAGCGGTGTACGCTCACCACAATGAGTACAGTAATTAGACAGAACTTATACAATTATCAGCAGGCCGGTGCCGGCGCGACTGCGCTTATTTATTGTTACGACTATATTAAGAAACTTGCGGGTCGTCCGACTGGAATTACGTTCATACCTTTTTATGTGATGACCGAACTTTATATTAAATACGGAAGTTACGTTACCAAACTCGGGTACAAGTTTAAAGGCCCTTTTAAATAATCGTTAACTTAAGTTAATAGGCATAGTTTAAGTCGTAATAATTATTGTTCTATCTAACCCTGTTTATAATATGACTGAGGGTGAGTTGCAGTTACCGTTAAAGTTTGTTTGAAGTGTCGGGGGTGTGATATAGGCGTTTATTAAAATAGTAAAAAATATTTCATCGATTTTTTTCATCGATCTAATGCGTAAAGGCCTATTTATTATACCTACTCTATATTTATGCCTATTTTAACTAGGTACTCGGAATACCAGATTTTTTCTTATTTATTTATAGGCCAAATAAGTGAAACCTCTGAAGAGCCGTATGAGGGTAAAGAAAATAAAGTTTAGATATAAAAACAGTCGTTATGCATTAATTTAATGGCGGCATCAAAGGTTTTATGGGTAAAGAAACAATATAATGTAGACATTAGGTATATTAGTCAGACTAAGAGACATACCTACCTATCTATAAGAAATACAGATAAGATACCGCATTCTTATAATTATTATAATAGTACTGTTTGTTTTCCCTATACTTAGTTAGGTAGGTATCCTAGATTTGCTTCCCCTTGGTAAATTTACTAAATGACAGATCTACAAGTATAAATTAAAAATTAAAAACCCCCGACATTCGCCATTTTGTGGCGGCGGTCATCTTGGATTTGCAATAGTGCTATTCTACTAGTCAAGCCCTTTCATTTGATACCCATATTAAGGGAGTTGTGAAGAAATATGTGATCTGCCATTTTGTAGCGGCGGCCATCTTGGACCGATTTTCATCGAACATAGCTAACAACACTCTCGACTAATTCACCTTTCAAACAAAAAAAACTGCATTCAAATCGGTCCACCCGTTTGAGCTCCACAGGGGAACAGACAGACACACACACACACACATACACACAGACACGTCAAACTTATAACACCCCATCGTTTTTGCGTCGGGGGTTAAAAATGGTTTAGGCCTAAATTAGGTACCTAACATGCTATCAGCAAACTCAAACCTTTAAAGAACATGAGCAATTAATTAGCTTTAGCCCGCGACTTCTTTAGCGTGTAGTTAGATTTTTTTTAATCCCGAGGGAACCCTGTTTTCCCGTAATAAAAGTATCATATGTAACACAAGAGTGTCATATAAGATACTACCTCATACTTACATTGGCCTTACAAGAGGTCAAAAAGATCCATTCTATCACTCTTGTGTTACGTACATAGGATCATCTTGGCCTCTTCTTCTTGATTTTCTCGCTCACTCTTGATCTTGGTCACTATACTCATGAAAAAAACATGTTAATCCGAAGCTCAGTTAATCAGTGTTGCGGCGTAATTGAGGGACAAACCAACAAACAAAATATGCACTTTCGCATTTATGATATTATTAGAAGAGATATAATAAGAGATGTTACACGTTACTTTTTTGCTCCAAATAAGCCTATGAATATGGGTCTACAATAAATACCATAATATGCTAGGCTATCATGTAGTAATAGAGAATTCTTTAATGAACTCTCACAACAATCATTCACAATTGCCACCAGGCAACACCGCCCTCGATCATAACTTTTTACGACTGTAAAATAAAGTTAAATTTTTCTCAAATTAAAAAAAACAGTAAAATTTTAATGGCGTCGTAAAATGTTTTATGATAAAAGAAACAAAGACGTACTGAGGTTTTAGACGCTATCTCTAACAAGAATTATAATTTTGGATATTTTTTAGGGTTCCGTACCCGAAGGGTAAAAACGGAGCCCTATTAATGTCACTCGGCTGTCTGTCTGTCTGTCTGTCTGTCTGTCTGTCTGTCTGTCCGTCTGTCCGCCGGTCACAGGTCTCTAGCTCGCAGACGAAATGAGTTACAAACCTGAAATTTTGGTATTTAGTGTAAAACGTTAACCCAAAATCAAATATTGAATTAGAAATTGAATTTAATTATTTTTCAGGGGGGCTCCCATACATGAAAAAGGAGCCGGAAAAAAAAAATTTTTCTTTACCCTAGCTTGTGGGGTATCATTGTTTAGAGCTCATTAAGTAGAGTACAAATATATATTTTTTTAATTTTTATCTCAAAAAATAAGGGAATGAGAGGCCATCAAAGTTGTCAGTTTTAGACCATTTTTGTGACGGGGGCTATCTCAAAAACTAAACTAGTTGGGAATATGATATTTCAGTATATTATGTACTATATGCTCTATTTAAACAACAAATACTGAAAACAACGATTTATTAAATAGTTTATAAGCCGTGACCAAAATAAACGAACATTTTTTTGGGTTTTTCTTTCACGGTTTGTTGCGATGTCTAGCTTGGAAATTAAATATTTCTAAGACCCAAAATATTATATTGTTCATAATTATGTACGGAACCCTGAAAGAGCGAGGCCCGACTCGCACTTGGCTGATTTTTTATTTAAAGTAAGCTATTGACCAAGTGGGCAATAAATAAAAATCAGGTCTAAAATTGGTCTAAAACTGACAACTTTGATGGCCTCCCATTCCCTTATTTTTTGAGATAAAAATTAAAAAAATATATATTTGTACTCTACTTAATGAGCTCTAAACAATGATACCCCACAAGCTAAGGTAAAGAAAAAAATTTTTTTTTCCGGCTCCTTTTTCATGTATGGGAGCCCCCCTGAAAAATAATTAAATTCAATTTCTAATTCAATATTTGATTTTGGGTTAACATTTTACACTAAATACCAAAATTTCAGGTTTGTAACTCATTTCGTCTGCGAGCTAGAGACCTGTGACCGGCGGACAGACGGACAGACAGACAGACAGACAGACAGACAGACAGACAGACAGCCGAGTGACATTAATAGGGCTCCGTATTTTACCCTTCGGGTACGGAACCCTAAAAACTTACAATGCTATTTGTCACTCAGCGGGCGATGTCGGTGTTGAACTCTCCGTGCTCAAATCAGAAATTGGTGATCTATTTTCATATAATAAAATAGTATTATGGTGATTTTTGTACCTATAAAAATCAATACTATGAAACTAAACTTAAATTCGTAAACTGAAAGCGCGTATATTTCATATAGGCATTATTACGTGAAGTTTTCTCACGCCCGATCGTAATCTAGTTTCGGAACTAGAAGCCAACTGAACGCAAGTTGCCAACAAGTCTGAACTTCCAAGTGCAGTGCTATGATTTCCTAGCCGGCTTGCCCTCACTCGCCCCGCGCACGTCCCATACGAGTTAGGCTGACTTGCACCACCGGGAAACTATGGAAGGGGTTGTTTACTGGTTCTTTACCTACATCATGTGCTCTCTACGAGTATACTCGTACTTTGTAAAGTGTGCTCAGAAACTTTGCAACTTCTTTCTATATTCAGCATTGGTATTAAAACATGCCAATTGCCAATGCTTTTGCGGTGGACACCTAAATGACTAGCGTGGAACACTTTTCTTTATTTAAGTAGATATTAATAAATGTTATGTAGGGATTCCTTGTTTTACTTCGGGACCATTAAAAAGATGTGCAAAAATTATTTACAAATATTTTTACATCATCACAGATTAGCTCATCTTAGCTCTGAGTAGAAAAGATTGAAAAAGCTTTTTTTGTATACGTATCGGTATTTTTTTATTCTTATATTTTTATGGGACCTGTATGTTAGTCACGCCGTGTATACCTACTGCTGAAAAGAGCGTCGTATGTTATCGCAATGTTTCTTTCGCCACAAATTGTTAACATTAAGCCTGCCTCAAATGTTTAACACATTTTTAATACAGCGTTATATTTGAGTACTTGAAGCCTTTGAGTAGTTGAAGGGTGTTTCAAAGCTTTGATCCCAGTACCTACAGGCCCTTTGGAGACCTTTCCTGCTCTCGTGGAAGGAACGACAAATATGTGTCGCCATTTTTGTTTCTTGAAACAGAACACACTGTTACTCCACAACCTTAAAGTTTGAAGTAAAAAAACTCATTAGAGCGATAGCATTCTGTCATCATCGTCGTCGTTACTGATCGATAGACGTCCACGGCTGGATATAAGTCTCTTTTGGGGCACACGAGGTCGTCTTGTATCCAAGCGGCTTTGCAATGATATGCGAACGAACAAACAGAAAAATGCACAAATTTTAATTTTTATATCCTAATCATAATATGAAGATTTCTCATTATACTGCTATCACACCAGATATATTTTGCTATTCAACAAAATAATAGTAAGGGGAAAAAATATTACAAAAACTTCATACAGTTACGCCGCAATAACTCCCATTTCCATGAGCTTAGTACACACGAGCGCATACGTCGCGCGGCGGCGCGCCGCGTAAATGAATGTAGCGTATAACTTTTTCACTTACACGAGGCATAAGTTACTTTAACGTGTCGGCGCGGGATCAGATTACAGCTTACACGGTGCGGCTTTGTCGTCACGACTTTACGGGTGTTCGTGTATTGTGTATTTAATCAGACGGCTCCGAGCCGAGCGAGTAGTCTCGCGTGGCTGAAACAAACTCGAGAAAGAAAACCTGCACGCGGTTTGAACGCTGTCAATGTTTTATATCGCGTTAGATGTTTGACGTCATTTTGAACGCTCAAACAAATTTCTATAATTTTCTCGAATAGAGGTACCGTCACTTAGAAGCCGTTATAGCATCGAATAATGTCGATGAAAGGAATGAAACACTAACTAATAATAACTAACACTATAACTTTGATAACACAAACTATCTAGCATAGCGGTTTGTTTGGGTGGACATTGAAAAAGAATAAGTGAGTTTTAGGTCCTGTGAAACTTGGGTGAGTGGGAAAGTACTACTCTTAGTCAGTTCAGTTAAGTAAAACATGGCTTGGCTGTGACAGAGTTCTTGCGAGCCAAGATGTACGATTGCCTCTAACGAGGCACGTCTACACCGATCGAGCGTGTTGCATTTTTTTCGGTTGGGCATTTTTTAGCAAAGCTCGGTATGGACTCGGCTAACCACGAAAATGTGGTTATAAATGTCACGCCGTTTCAAAATAAATAATCCGATTAGGATCTCGTACAAATTGTACGAAATTAAAATGTCGTACAATTAAAATACTTAATTAGCGTAAACTGTAAAATATTATGCGGTTTCACAGACGGAATTTTAATTTCGTTTTCCAGCGGTTTTAAAAATATTTTTGAACCGACTACAAACATGCTAAAATATTAAATAAATAAATAAGCCTGGCTTATCAAGTTTTGCATCGGATAAAAGAGCAAGAACAATTTTGATCTTTTCTTTCTAATCTTGATTTTTATTTACGTTTAGAAGTTTTTTTTTTAATGGCAAAGGAACTGTACTTTAAGCATATGATAATAATTATATACTTTTGATTAGTTTCTGAAGTTTATCTTTATTAGAAGAGCCTATCCCCATGCTTTCCACGATTTTAAATAAATAGTTAAGAGCACGACGTGGTGCAGATTTTAAATATTTATATTTGAAATCTATGAAACAAGTGTAAATTGAAAATTTAAAAAAACCCCGACATTCGCCATTTAGTGGCGGCGGCCATCTTGAATTTGCAATAGTGCTATAATTCTACTAGTCAAGCCCTTTCATTTGATACCCATATCAAGGGAGTTGTGAAAAAATATATCATCCGCCATTTTGTAGCGGCGGCCATCTTGGACCGATTTTCATCAAACATAGCTAAGAACACTCTCGACTAATTCACCTTTCAAACAAAAAAAACCGCATTCAAATCGGTCCACCCGTTTGAGCGCCACAGGGGAACAGACAGACACACACACACACACACACACACACACACACACACAGACACGTCAAACTTATAACACCCCGTCGTTTTTGCGTCGGGGGTTAAAAATGAATCCATTCAAGACATGTGACATGTGTGAAATGACAGTTTTAAAAGTAAATTAGAATAATATTTTAAAACAGTCATTACTACGTACATAGTATAAAAAGTAAAGTTTTTACTAAAATATCTCATAAAAACAATGACTGGTAGTTTGGCAATTATAAGGGTACAGATGAACCACTCCACACCCACACATACACACTCCCAAGCTCTACAATATACCCTTTTGCGGTCGGGTAAAAATCAGCACTACCACGTAAAAGCAAGAAGCATTATGTGTATTTTTAACCCCCGACGCAAAAATGTCGGGGTGTTATAAGTGTGTGTGTGTGTATGTGTATGTGTGTGTGTGTGTGTGTCTGTCTGTTCCCCTGTGGCGCTCAAACGGGTGGACCGATTTGAAAGTGTTTTTTTTTTGTTTGAAAGGTGAATTAGTCGAGAGTGTTGTTAGCTATGTTTGATGAAAATCAGTCCAAGATGGCCGCCGCTACAAAATTGTGGATTACATATTTTTCACAACTCCCTTAATATGGGTATCAAATGAAAGGGCTTGACTAGTAGAATAGCACTGTTGCAAATCCAAGATGGCTGCCGCCACAAAATGGCGAATGTCGGGGGTTTTTTAAATTTTTAATTTATACTTGTAAAACAGTAGAGCTAGTTAAATTCAAAGAGCGCAGTAGCTCCGTAGTTTCACTTACACGTGCATACGTTAACTTGTCGCCAGCAGATTAGGCGTGAACACGGCGCGGTGCGGATCCGCGCGGATTAGCCGGCTCAAGCTGAATTGCATACAATGTACTGAGCTTTACATTTCGACTAGTTGAAAAAGTTAAGTTGAAACAAAATTAGTATGAAAACGTATTTTGATTTGTGAATTTTGTGTCGTTGAGTGTGGTTTAACTTTTAGCGTCAGCGCATATTGGTTAAGCAACGTTGACCCGAGTCGGTAACTAGATGGGTGACCGAGTTCAGTGGTCCCATGTTGGAAAGGATGACACCTCTAATGTGATTAGTGGAAAGCGTCACCAATTAGGAATACAAAGTCAGCGTGAAATAGACACAGAGAGAGAAATTTGTTAAAGTGCAATATTTACGTAGTTTTACTTCTTCTTCTTCTTCTTCATCTTCTTCTTCTGGGCAGGTGTCCACACTTAAACCAGTTGTTCTTCTTCTTCTTCTGGGCAGGTCCAGTCTTAAACCAGTTGGGGTCTGTTGTGCGTGATCTGCTTCTCTCATTGGTGTCTTCACTCCAGCCACCCAATGTCGCTCCAGAAGCTCAGCAGGCCGCCCAGGTTGCCAAATACTTCTTGGAGTGAGGCTGGGGATCCTAGGTGGATCTCGCGTTGTTCGGTAGTTTTATTTATTAGGATTCTAAAACACTTTTCCTTAGAATGCTGCAGAGCGCGCCCCATACGAGCTAAATTCTGTTGTACACAATCTCTAAACCTAAACTAAATTGACAAGTTTAAAAATAGTGCTATCCTTTTCCGCAGGGAACATTGTGAAAGAGATAGGAATATATTTAGGCCTGTCATTTTAGTTTATTGTGTACAACAGAATTGGCCACATTATCTACCTATATTTTGTTAGATTCCCGTAAATGTAGGTAGTTTCAAAGTTACACAGTAAATCTTAAACTGGTACCACAATAACCTATCCGAAATCGCGTAAAAAGTTACTCCCGAAGAAAGATAGTCAAGGAAACGAACACAAGAAGCGAAAGACAAACTAAAATTAAGCGTTACTGCGAGTAAGTAGGGAAAAAAAACATCGATAATATCGGCACACTCACTCCCGCCGTAAAAAGTGCGTCCTCAAAAGACCCTTGATGAAGGCGGCGCTCACTCGGGATTTTTAACACAAGATAATCTCAAGGAATCACAACAGCTCTGTTTATTAAACTCTGACAACCGAAACTTCTCCGTAACACCGACCTATAAAGTTTAAATCCCCTTGTAAGTGTTAGATGCGTCCAACACGCATTAGCTACACCCTAAATTGTAACATACTACGAGGGATTAGGGTTGTTTTTCCCTTGTGTGTCGCAGGTGTGTCGGATACGTTCAGCTCAATGTTCCCCTGGGATATTACACCTTCGGAACAAACCCATCAACTGTGTATCTCTACATTGAGTCGTAGCTTTAATTCACCGGTTTATCTCCGAGTCTGAGTGGTGAGGTATTAAAGAGTTAATGGGAGGATGTAAATTTCTACACTTGAAATTGTAGACGAATACCTACCTAGCTAAATCTACCTAGTTAGATAGGTCCAATTTTAAGAATCCAACTCGGCGGGACAGCATTTTTTTTTGTTATAAAAATTGGGGGCAATCAAGCTGGCACCTGATATTAAGTGATTACCATCGCCCATGAACATTTGCAGTACCAGAGGAACCACTTATGCGTTGCCGGCTTTTGAAGAATTTATTGATCCTCCCCTTAATAACCCCAGGTTTCAGAAAGCTTCGAAATATATTCTCGTTCAAGACTCTTTAGTATTTTAAGATGAAAGACGTCTTCGAACAGTTTATGGAGCAGAACACAAGATTATGGATCCGAAACAAGGTCGCTAACTATGGGTTTCATGAGAGGGTTTAGGGTCACTCAGCGGGCAATCGGAGAGAATCAGAGGCGGGGCGTATAGCATTCGAAGAACCAACAGACGTTGGGGTCGCAAAAGCTCGCGTAGCGACCCTGCAGAGCCAAACCCAACATTGGAAGACCCCCTGGTGGACGGACATGTCAAGAAAGCCGCTTGCAGCCACTAGATACAAGCAGCTTGCAAGAGATATAATTTTTCTTGCTCTTCAATATTTTCTGTTTTAAAAAAGACAAAAACTTTTTTAATTACTCAACGTTCATAAAATAAGAAATAAGCTAGTAGCTTATCTCTTAAGAACATTAAAAGTATTAAAACTATGATAAAGAGTTGTTTATTTGTAACAAGTATAAATTAAAAATTTAAAAAACCCCCGACATTCGCCATTTTGTGGCAGCGGCCATCTTGGATTTGCAACAGTGCTATTCTACTAGTCAAGCCCTTTCATTTGATACCCATATTAAGGGAGTTGTGAAAAAATATGTTATCCGCCATTTTGTAGCGGCGGCCATCTTGGACCGATTTTCTTCAAACATAGCTAACAACACTCTCGACTAATTCACCTTTCAAACAAAAAAAACCGCATTCAAATCGGTCCACCCGTTTGAGCGCCACAGGGGAACAGACACACACACACACACACACACACACACACACACAGACACGTCAAACTTATAACACTCCGTGGTTTTTGCGTCGGGGGTTAAAAACGATCGTCATTAAGTGGCGAGGCGCGCGGCTCGGAGCCCAAAACAAAGAGTGAGACAAGCGAGCGACGTCTCTCTGAAAGTGTTTGCTCGAGCCCGGCTCCGGCGCCGAGCGAAAACATTAACACCTCACTACCGGCCGTTTGCTTACCTACACTATATCGATACCACCACAGAGTAGA
This sequence comes from Melanargia galathea, assembly GCA_920104075.1. Taxonomy (NCBI): domain Eukaryota; kingdom Metazoa; phylum Arthropoda; class Insecta; order Lepidoptera; family Nymphalidae; genus Melanargia; species Melanargia galathea. The sequence continues at coordinate 19,763,760 of OV049874.1, read as the reverse complement.
ATAACTTGAACAAACCCTATTTACATAATTATGTATTATTATTGCATTTTTTTAAAACCCAACTGAACAATCAGAAATCTTTAAACAATACGTTTTTTACTAAAACACTTAGACAGGCAGCCGAGCGAATCGAAATATTTAACACCTGCGCACTTGAGTAGCTACCTCCATCGAGAATTTTCATAGAGGAAAAACTTGGTTGTCTTATCGAAACGAATCTACTCAGGAATATTCATCCTGTTTATTAATCACTAAAAAATTTGTTCGTCGGCTGCCGGACCAAGTGTTTCGGAAACTATATCGTCCACATTAGTCAAGCAATTTCATGTACTTACCTATATTCAAAAGAAACTGTATTTATAATACGAGTGAAGTAATCAGAAGACATTTTGGGATTTAAATATGCCTCTAAAAAGTTTAAAGTTTGTATAAAACGCAAACTTATCGAAAAATCCGTCTTATTCTAGATTCTAAAAAAATCTATTAAGAACCTAGAATTTATTATTCTTTTACATTATTTTAGTCTTTTACCTTGGTAAATGCTCTAATAGCTAATACTCCTAATGTTTGGCCTAAGTGATAAGAGATTATGATACTCAAAAGAATACCCAGCTGAGTTTGTTTTGGGGCACTTAACTCGAAAAACCGATAGACGCTGGGATTCCAAAATACTTGGACCGAAACCCCGCTTCGGGAAACGCAACGTAAGATAACCTTCCACTAGGTGGACGTACGATCTCAAGTAGTCGCTAGGAGATGCTGGACATAAACGGCACAAGTTTGTATTCTGTGGCGATCGTAGCCACACGGATTCGGTTAAAAAGACGCAATCTTTTTAACCGAATTCAAAAATGGAAGAGGTTTCTCAATTCGACCGTATATATGCTTTTTTTATGAGTGTTCGCAGATAACTTCGTCGTTTATGAACCGATTTTGATGATTCTTTTTTTGTTGGAAAGAAAATATTTTAAAGGTGGTCCCATGATAAGAAAATTGTTTGATGATGGCAGACCAGAGAAATCGAGGTGACCTTTCGAAAATCGTAGGTGTGACTAGTGCGGTTGAAAGTTTTATTAGCTTACATTTACTCCAACATAGAGAACAGTGAAAGTTTCATCAAAATCGGCTTATTAGTTTTCGAGATATGGACTTTTAAGTGCGTAGTGAAGTCGGTTTAACTTTCAATCGCTTGACGACAACCAAGCCCGATAGATATCTATGATGACTGATAAGGTCTAACTTGTTACGCGCTTGCCTAAAAAATGCCTATCCACTCTTGCCTTGAAGGTACTCAAGTCAAACGGGTCTGAAAACACGGACGCCGGAAGGTTGTTCCATACCCTAGCGGTTCTTTCGGTTGACTCTCGGGTTTATGTCGGTGAAAGAAGTAGTGTTCGAGTTTGAGAAAGGTGTTCCATACCTTAGCGGTTCTCTCGCTCTCTCAGTATTGACTCTCTGGTTTATGTCGGCGAACGAGGTGAGTATTCGTGTTCGACAAGGGTGTTCCACACCTTAGCGGTTCTCTCGCTCTCTCAGTATTGACTCTCTGGTATGTCCACAGGCTGTGGCACTGGCTTCTTCACAATGTAAAGGTAAGTTAGCCTGCAGCCTACACAAACAAGGGCCGAGTTTGGAAATCCATTTGTCACCGTCACTCACACGAGCTTCCCTGTGTACACATCAAACGATTTGTTCCAACACTTTTTGGGGGATATTATTGACTCTGTAATGTTACGTCACCTCGGGGAAGGAAATATGATTTTCCCGGAAAGGGTATAATATTTTGTCTTGCCTTTTTACCCGATTACGGCAAAGCCAAAAGGAAGGGTTATGATTTTAGCAGTCTATGTATGTATGAATGTACATAATATTATGTTTGTGGCCGATTTTTGTATGAGATTCTGTGTGTACCACCGTAGCGCCTAAACTACTGGACCGATTTTGATGAATGAGGTGTCTATTGATTCTTTGTTGTGGTCCGGGTGACACAGGCTACATTTCATTTACGAAAAAAAAATCGAGAAGTAACCTTCACGCGGCTTTCTAGATTATGAAATTAGTTTCGAATAAACATAACAGATGGCGCCACTAGCTGCTTGCCCCGCGCTTTCTGCACACTAAATTATTATTATTAAATTATTAAGCGTTGTGGGATTTAGTTTACGAACTTTATTCTGTTCTGTGTTTGTACTTAATAATTTAATCTTTTTTTTAATATTTAATACTTATTCATTTGTAACACAATAATATTTACAATACTTACTAATAAATTATAGTCTACACAAAATACCGCATGTTCTAGTAATCGACGGAATCCATAATTACGCGGCGCCGCGCCGTGGAGTATCAAATTATGTTTGTTAATTTATTAATTAATTAATAATAATTAAGTAATCTTATGAAATCGCGGCGCGGTTCGCTGTTTTAATTAACCGCCGTCATATTATTGCGGAAATATAGTACTTTATGGCATTTCTGGAAACTTCCTCAGATAATAGAATGAGTTGTTTTAGTATTAAGACCTGAAACACACACAACGCGCGGCGGTATCGTGTTCAGTGCGGCAACAATAATAAAATTGTTGTCTTGTATTATCTAGCTACTAGCTGATGCCCGTGATTTCATCCGCGTGGATTTAGGTTTTTAAAAATCCCTTGGGAACTCTATGATTTTCCGGCATAAAACGTAGCCTATGTCCGTCTCTAAGGTGTAGTTTATCTCTTACTAAATTTCGTCAAAATCGGTTTAGCAGATAAGGCGTGAAAGCGTAACAGACAAACAGAGTTACTTTCACATTTATAATCTTAGTTAGCGATTTATAGGCATCCCAGTAACAGGAAACTCTAAAACTGCAGCAGTTGCAGAAAGGTGAAATATGTTGCACTCCAACTTTGCTGTTTACGAGCCAGATTTATGACGTCACCTGTCATCCAACTAAAGCGGTTCTATATATTTTAAACGTGTTACAACTTTACAACCAGCTCGTTCCGACTTCTATGATTGATCTTGGAAGGCAAAAATTAAAAGAAAGTTGATACGAAACTTCCACGCCCCTTCCGAGTTTGTACCCTTCTATCCCTTCTTAATTAAGAAAGGATAGAAGGGCACAAACTGTTTAGTTATGATCTTAGCTAATGGAAAGTAATCATAATAATTATGGTTACTTTTCATCAGCTAAGATCACAACTAAACTCTAAATCGTCTTAGTTCTGATACACCAGTTACGACGGTGGTAACCCTTCTGAGACACGTGCCGCTGAGTTATTTAGCGTTCCGGTACGATGCCGTGTGGAATACGATTTTTATGGAATTAATAAAAGCTGCCATACCCCTTCCAACATACACATCATCATCAGCGACATTCGGTCACAAATTGGGTAGCCAAACCTGTCGTCGCATACAAGAAAGCCGGTGGTATGTCTTCTTTCTCCTCTGTGGACGAAGATATTAAAACAGGCCTCGTCATAAATACAAGTATAAATTAAAAATTAAAAAAAAATCTCGACATTCGCCATTTTCTGGTGGCGGCCATCTTGGATTTGCGTAGTGCTATTCTACTAGTCAAGCCCTTTCATTTGATACTATATTGAGGGGTCCCTACTATATTGAGGGGGTTGTGAAAAAATGTGTAATTTTGTGGCGGCGGCCATCTTGGACCGATTTTCATCAAACATAGCTAAGAAGCGCGCAAATTTATAACACCCTGTTGTTATTGCGTCGGGGGTTAAAATATATAGCTAAATAATAATAATGCCTAAAACGAATAGCACAAAGAATACATAGCTCGTTATATCTTAATTTAGCAACGCAAAGCCTCGCCAGTCGACAATTTAAAGGTAAGGCACTTAAACAATGCGCTCAGTGACTCGGAATCTTGCAGTCTAGCGAGTTTCAGATTTAGTCCCTCTGTAATTTAGTTCTCCGGAGCACAGACAACTTTCTCTGTAATTATTGTCTGTAGGTAGCTACTGTATTACTAGTTTTTAGTTGCAGTAGGTGTTTGTTTTATTTAAGCTACATTTTGCAGCAACTTTGTCCTATATACCTACAAAACTTAATAGGTTACAGCTTATGTAAGGTCGTGGTAGTGTACGTTTGTGTATTCATTAGCACGTAAAGATGTCGGTACTGCACCTGATCTCTCTCCGATCGTTTCGCTCTAGCGTCCCGTCGGAGATCGCTCGCGAGAGATGCTCGCGACTTCGCCCGCGTGGATTCATGCAAATCGCATACAATCATTCATCCCCTTTTAACCCACTTTGGGGAAGTTTTTCAAAAATTCTTTAAACACAATTCTTTATTTTTAACCGAAAACCTAAATACCAATTTTCATGGATATAAATTGATAAATGACGTGAAAAATGACGGACTCTCATAAAAATCATCATCCCCTATTTAACATACCTGGGCTTCGATCAAAAAATAAGGTAGATAAACAGTCTCAATGAAATCAAGCCTCAACCAAGTCCCCGCATCACTGCTTACTTATACAGATATATATACTCTCTAGCTAATAAAACATAGGCCCCAATTGGATATTATTTAATTTTAATAATAGACCTTAACTCATAAAATATAGCATTGCAAAAAATTTGTGACTGTTTCTTACTTATTGTCTTTCGGCTTTAGGAATGGGACGAAGTAATAAATTACAATAACACCCAAAAATTAAACAATATATCTAAAAAAATATTTAATATGAAATGAACCTTATAACTATCAGAAATAAATTACAAAATAGTCGTAAATAATAAGCGAGTAACATCATTTCGGAGCTGTGCTTATTTATTGCTGTTGGCTCCAGCCGTTTAGAACAAAATCACTAGTGGAGTCGCTTACTTTGTTTTTTTTTAAATAGTGAAATAGATCAATTATTTATTTTACACATTATTTAATAACTAGCTTCTGCCCGCGGCTTCGCCCGCGTGAAATTCGGCTTTTCACAAATCCCGAAGGAATCGTGGATTTCCGGTTCCCGTTCCCGCTCCCTTTTCCCACCTGTATACCTACTTTCAAGGAAGTTTGTTATAGTAATCTACCTATAGCTGTAGCTATAGATTTCGGTTTTTTCAAAATCCCGTGGGAACTGTAGATTTTTCCAGGATAAAAAGTGCAAACGCATAAAGATGCATGTAACTATTGTAATAATGTGCTATGTGAGCGTGATTTACTTAAAAACAGACAGCACTATCTATACCGTTTTTGGAAGTCTATATCTATTTAAGTCCCACAGGAATACTTTTCCGGGATAAAAAGTAGCCTATGTGTTAAGGCATAATCTATCTCCTTTCAAAATTTCAGCTAAATCGGTTCAGTAGTTGCGGCGTTAATGAGGGACAAACATACACTCACACACAAACTTTCGCCTTTTTAATATTAGTCAGATTTTTTTTTGGAGGGCACTCTAATCGATACTGAAGTCAAAACTGTATTTTTTTTTCATTTTTGTCTGTCTGTCTGTCTGTCTGTCTGTATATTGGCCGTGCATCAGCCGAAAATATTGAATGAATTCAAATTAAACTTGGCATAATTTGAGTTCCATACTACATACGGTAGGACATAGGATACTTTTTATCCCGAAATTCAGCTGCTGCAGCTTGTAATTAGCTGTAATTCATGTTAGAAAGGAAGTACTTTAAAGATTGACCTATAGAAATTTCAAGTTTATTGGTTTTGTATTTCAGAAATTACAAACATCGCAACAGTATTATCTTTTAGAAATTTAAAATGGATTTAAAATTAATGAAAAAGGGTTAAAAAAACTAGTGAAATTTAAAAGGTTTTATTTTTGTCAAAAGAGTATAAGTCAATCAATGGTTGTTAATAGAGAACAATGATAAACTCTATTACAAGTACTTAAAGACCATTAATACACATATTAAATCATGATCGGATAACAGTGTACTTATGAGATAGTATTAAAAAAATGGCAACGGCGCGATTCTTTTGTAGTACACTAGTACGAATAAATGGATTTGTGTTCAAATGTTGTTAATTCCCTTGGAACAAATTTAATTTGTTGTATAATTGCCGTTTCGACCTTTCTTTCATTTCAGCAGATTTCAGTTTTCCTGCGTAATGTAGACGTATGTCTATATATTTTTCAATTACTGCCTTTAATAACATGACCTTATGATCAAAACTCGCTAGTTGTCCTTGACAGTGTTCATGGATTCCTATGAATGTACCAGCATAATTAATTTTCTTTAATACTGATATGCACATTTTTTCTTTTACACATCCTCCAGTACGAAGAAATCTACGAATAACATCTTCCGATGTTTTACAAATAAGAAAAACGTCATTAGAAGCGTAGCATAATCCACCCAAGTCTTTGATGTCAATTAACTTATGGAATCTCAATTTTTCTTTGGCTAGCAAAAAGTCTTTACAGTATTCGCATTTTAAATGTTTTAATAAATGGCGAACTACGAATCCAGCTATATAACCAACAATCTGCACTATTAATTCCTGCTGTCCTGCTGATTGTTCATCTAACGAAGCAGAAAAAATGTCACAATTTCCTTGATATTTTTGGATTTCTGCATCATTTTTATCATTTTTCTTTTGTATGTCAGATCCATCGTCCTCTAACTCTAATTCTAATCGATATCCGATGGAGGAAGCATTTATATTGGAAACTGAGTTTCCACAATTTAAAATTGGCATTTCCTCGAGAGGTATGCAATTCCCAGAAAATTTGTCTGTAGTCTCAATAAATGTCAGAATTTTTTTGTAAGCTGCCATAAATTGTTGTACATTCGGGTTATTATTATGCCCACCATGGCTTCTAATATTCCCAAAAAAAAGTTCTATATGATCCTGGCTCACTTTATAGGTCATCAAAAATGAAAGATACTGAGTCTCAACCACATTTTTGTACAAATACTGAACACTTTCAATGCATACTAACAGTCCAATCACGCCAGTATTTGCTTGGCATTTCCACAAAGGTACAGTTTCAGTTGTAAAAATTACTCTGGTTTCATTTTTTTGCTTTACAGATCTCTTTCTTTTGATGGTAACTGTTAGAGATTTAAGATATTCCTTGGCGTTTTGTAAGAAATCAAAACAAAATTTTACGTTTTTGGCTTGCAACGGTTTTTTAAAGCCTATGTTCTTCAAATTACGACTGTTAAGTAAATCAAAAAGGTCATTTATAAGCAGCAAAAATTTTATTGTAGCGTCAGAATTATCGAATGCCGGCAATTTTAACTCTTGACAAAACTGTATTGCTTTTGCCACACTTCGACTCATTAATTGTGTTGCCAGCTTGACCTTCATGATCTCATTTTTAAATTCAATGTGTCTATTTGTCAGTTTGTTGGCTAAGTTTAAGGAAATTTTATGTTGCAAATTATTTAAATCGCAGAGTAACTTCCATTTGATGACTTTATTTTCATTGTCAGTTATACAGCTTTTTGATTCAAGTGTATTGCGCATGAGCTTTACCATATGACAAGCGTCCAGGAATACGGTAACATAATGTTTGGAAACCGGATGTTTGAAATGGGTTTTTAATTCATTCATATTATCAATATTACATCCTAATAACTTCATAGTTAGAAGATTACTTCTACAGCCATCAAATGTAATTGAAACTACTCGCACTCCTACTGCATGGCATTTTTCAAGTGCTATATTAATGATATTTGCTTTCATTTCAGCTTTTAAACCTGCAATAAAAAAGTACGCTAGAGGTATTTTCCAGCTTTCATTTAGTGACACCAGAAGTAATACGTAAACTTGATGGGCAATTGGATCATTGTCAGTTGCTTCTCCTAAACCCATGTCAACAACGCCTATGTAACGACCTCTGCACCATATCCTTTGTTGTCTTATAGCCATTTCGTCAGCTATTAGAGAACATAAAATTTCCTTCTGACCAGATTGTGATTTTTGTTTAAGCCTGTCAAGAGTTTCAGATGTGTAGCCGGGTTTTGCATCTACACTCGTGTACCATTGAAATAAAGTGTTGGGATGGGGCAAGCAATTGTGAAATAGTTTTCTTAGATATCTGTAGGCGGCTGGTGAGTAGAAATGTAAGGTGAGCGCAAATTTTCTGGCACCTGGTGGATATTTACTAAAAGGTCTCTTTTTGTTCCCAATATTTTTTAAAAATAAAGCATTAAAAGTATCTTTCACTTCAACGTGGCTGGATAGATTATCTAAAATAGACTCATCCAAGTCTTTCTGTTTCCTAAGAGCGGTGATTGTGCCTTTTAATGTAGCATTCTTTTTTTCTAATCTTTTTTTTATTTTTTGCAAATTTTTTACTTTTTTATTTTTTTCAAATAGGCGTTTTTTACATAATCTCAAATCTTTTCTTAGTGAAGCCTTGCGAGGAGTATCATTTATTGATGCATTTGGAGATTCTAAGTTTTCTGTTCTTGACTCATCCAACTGAAAAAAAAAACATCATTCAAGAAAATATAAATTTAATTTAATGATGGTCGATGCTTAAATGGTCACATACCTGCAAAACGTCCGGATTAGCCACCTTAGTGCATTCCATACTAGAATTGTGTGCAGCAGTGCATGATGTGCCTTCAATATTTCCTGTTACAAGAGGTGCTGTCATGTTCTCTCTAGTTCTTGATTGCTCTAGCTAAAACAAATTCATTATTCTATTAGCAATGAGTTCGGATGAATGAAAGACAAACGTACAAATATAAAAACAAAATAATGCACCATTACTCATGTCACATGTACATGATTACATTAAATCCAATTCCCCACACGCCAGCAGTATTAGTGGGGGGTGGCAGCGATAATCCGCGATTCAAAATGACTTTACCTGTACATTAGGAATGGCTGTCTTTTTTATCCTCCTGAATCCTTTTTTGGTTAAATATATGTCATCTTCACTAAAATGTTCTGAACAAATGACACTAGAGGCATTTGGTTTATAATATTCTTCCTCTCTCTCTTGCGATATAATATGCCTCCATTTCTCTCTTTGAATTTCATTTTGTGGGAAACTAAAACAAACGAAGTATTCACAAGTAGGTATAAATTTAAAATTTAAAAAACCCCCGACATTCGCCATTTTGTGGTGGGGGCCATCTTGAATTTACATAGTGCTATTCTACTAGTCAAGCCCTTTTATTTGATACCCATATTGAGGAAGTTGAGATAAAATATGTAATCCGCCATTTTGTAGTGGCAGCCATCTTGGATCGATTTTCATCAAACATAGCTAGCAACACTTTCGATTAATTCACCTTTCAAAGAAAAAAAAACCGCATTCAAATCGGTTCACCCGTTTGAGCGCTACAGGGGAACACATACATATATATATACACACACACACACACACACACACACACACACAGACATACACACACCCACAGACACGTCAAACTTATAACACCCCGTCGTTTTTGCGTCAGGGGTTAAAAAAATTACTAACGTGTAACGCATAAAAAAATTAGGAATGACGACTCCGTATCTTTTCTAATGGGTCTTGTTCTAAAGCAGTAATTTTGTTTCGTTCTTGATAATCAAAGACCAAGCGAGAGTGAAAGGGATAGGTGCGTACTCGGTGCGTGGTTGTAAATGATGCAAATATCAGTAAATATTAGGATTAATATGCCATTTCTTATAAAAATAATAAATTGACCAAGGCTATACTTATTTACTTACTGAAAGTATGACACTCCATCTTTTTTCTGCACTTTTAACGTGTAATTCTTGCATTTTTTCACTGCACACTTCGGCATCGCTACACGTTATACGCCTGGCGCAAACACGACGCGACTGAGAGCAAAACAAGGCATATTTGCTGTTTATGCCCTGTTTTGACGGTGCCACTTTTGAGACGCGTTCGGGCATCTACCTTATTTTTTGATCGAAGTACCTGGGGGAGAGTTTTCGAAATTCCAGAAACACGTAATTCCTTATTTTTAACCAACAATGCAAAAACCGATTTACATTGATAATATAACTTTAAAAATGACGGACTTTCATAGAAACTTTCATCCCTTATTTAACCCCTTTAGGGGTAGAATTCACAATAATTCTTTCTTAGTGTGCGTTAACGTCATGAAAGGAAGCTACTGTGAAATTTTCAAGTTTCTAGCTTCAGTGTGTTAGGCTGTGCGTTGTTGATCAGTCAGTCAGGACAAACTTCTTTATATTACTTAGTATACATTGACATATAGTTAGTATAGATATATTATAATAGAAAATCAAGTTTTTGCTTGCCAGCAAGAAAAGTTGTCAACTTTAAACTTTTTGAAATTTTTACCCCTCTAAAAATAATATCCGATGAAATATATTTATTTCGCAAAATACGTGTATATCTGAAGATCTTTAACAGTGACGTTGTCTATCGCTGAGGGTACGTTTCGAATCTGCGACTAATCTAACTTTTAATAGCAAACACTGACCCTCGTCACGGAAGGGTTGGCGCGTTTGTTTTGTGAGGAACCAATATATTATTGTCACTAAGATATTCTATAGATACCTTACTTGATTGTAAATATTTTAATAGATTTTTCAGGAAATCGCTTATTTACTTAACTATGACCTACAGAGGATCTTCTAGAGTGCCCCATGATGCTGGTGGTCTTCATAAAATATTTTGTGCACTAACGTCCGGAAAGCCATGATTCGCATATTTTTCAAAATCTAGTACAGGCCGATACCTGATGTATTCCTAAGTCTTTGAATCCTGGAAATTAGAAAAGTGGCTAGGGTAAAACCGGATAGACGCCCCACTTTTTGAAATGGCCTCCTAACTTTTAAAATATTAATTTATCACAAATAATATTTATGAATATAGCTAGTTTAATCTTTTGGGTTCCATTATGACTTGTTTTTGTTGTACTAACGATTACAGATTTTGCAGAATTTAACTTTTTGCAGACCCTTTTTTTTGAGGATAGATGCCTACCTGTGTGGATAGATGCCCCACTATGAAAATACTAAAAAGGATAGATGCCCTATGAAAAAAATAAGCAAAATACATAGTTTTATAAGGTTTTATTATCTAAATATATAAAAGGAAAAGGTGACTGACTGACTGACTGACTGACTGATCTATTAACGCACAGCTCAAACCACTGGACAGATCGGGCTGAAAGAGATAGATGCCCCGAAGAATATTAGAACTATTAGGAATTTATTGAAAAAAGAAATAAAAATATAAAATAACATTAAAAATATTTAAAAAAAATACTTGATATATCTATAGGTATATTAGGGGATAGATGCCTCTAAGGGCACCTATACCTCGAAAAATCGAGGCAACTATCCTTTTTGATATGGATAGATGCCCTTTTATTTATTAAATAAACTAAAAAGTAAAGAGCGATTATTTACACTTAGGTGTACACTTATTGAACCAGTGTATTGACATAATAAAAAATATAACAGAATCTACTACTACTTCAAAAGTTATACAACGGCAAATACTCGCCTCTAAAACTTTGAAGGATTTGCCGCGTTCGCTGCGGAGATAATCACACGCACAAGCGAAACAAATTGTTTTAATACAAATGTATGTAGGGGCCTGAGGTTTGGGGGGCCTGTGCTTCTTATTTAAACTATCAATTTTTAGTCGCGAGTTTGGGAAGTCAGGTTTTTTGACATTGAGGCATCTATCCAACTGCGGCATCTATCCGGGTTTTACCCTATAGCTAAAAATTACAATGATACGCGCGGCACATGGGTAGAATAACCGATAGACGTTGGAGGCCCCATGGTGCTGGAATGGCGACTTCGCACCGGAAAGCACAGAGTTGACACACCCCGACTAGGTGGACCGATGACATCAGACAAGTCGCAGAGAGCTGCTAGAAACAAGCGGCACAAGACCGCGGCGTATGGACGTCACTCCGAGAGACATATTATATCTAACTGTGGACGGTTATAGGTTAAACAAAATGTAACTTTAAACTCCTAAATTGGGATAATCCCGGAGATTTTCACAACCTCCGAACTCTCCGGTAGGATTTGGGGTTGATCCCGGTCGGCGATATTACGTCGTCCGCGTGTCGTGTCACCTTCATTAGGAACTTATCTCTTATATGAGCTCTTTTGGTCAACGTGATAGGAAAAGTTTTCTTCGATAAGTTGTCAGACTGTGAAAAAATGTTGACTCGATCGTTAGAACTCGATGTTTCCAACATATAGTACCGGGTTAGGATTTGGTTTCATTGCACCTCTGAGTTTCATAATATGAACTTAGAAACTAATCATATATTTATTTTTCCGTGCATCTAAAATCATCCAGCAATCTCAGAGAAATCGGTGTACCAATCAAAAGTATTCATAGTAGTTCAAGTAGTCATATATAAATTTATTTATGCGTGTAACGTCGCACATAAGAATGATATCTAAGTGTGTTATATATTAAAACCTTCCTAAAAGTATGTAGATTACGATAGTGAAAAAATCATCAAAATCAGTTTATTGGTTTTTAAAATAATCGCGAACATACAAGTACATACATACATACGGATCGAAAACAGAACCTCCTTTTTTGAGTTGTTAAAAAAATCAGCCAAGTGCGAGTCGGGCCTCGCTCTTTCAGGGTTCCGTACATAATTATGAACAATATAATATTTTGGGTCTAAGAAATATTTAATTTCCGAGCTAGACATCGCAACAAACCGTGAAAGAAAAACCCAAAAAATGTTCGTTTATTTTGGTCACAGCTTATAAACTATTTAATAAATCGTTGTTTTCAGTATTTGTTGTTTAAATAGAGCATATAGTATATAATATACTGAAATATCATATTCCCAACTAGTTTAGTTTTTGAGATAGCCCCCGTCACAAAAATGGTCTAAAACTGACAACTTTGATGGCCTCCCATTCCCTTATTTTTTGAGATAAAAATTAAAAAAATATATATTTGTACTTTACTTAATAAGCTCTAAACAATGATACCCCACAAGCTAGGGTAAAGAAAAAATTTTTTTTTCCGGCTCCTTTTTCATGTATGGGAGCCCCCCTGAAAAATAATTTAATTCAATTTCTAATTCAATATTTGATTTTGGGTTAACGTTTTACACTAAATACCAAAATTTCAGGTTTGTAACTCATTTCGTCTGCGAGCTAGAGACCTGTGACCGGCGGACAGACGGACAGACAGACAGACAGAGAGACAGACAGACAGACAGACAGACAGCCGAGTGACATTAATAGGGCTCCGTTTTTTACCCTTCGGGTACGGAACCCTAAAAACAAAACAGATGGCTTTATCGTTTCTGTAGATTACACTTTCAGGCAAGGATTTTACTTTATAGGTCGACGGCAGGTATGTAGTCATGTACTAAATAAATATGTATCTAAAGAACATAACGTTATGATATTTCTGTAATTATTACATTATTCTGACTTCAGTTCATTACATCTACACCTAATGAAACTAAACGAGGAATTAATATAATATCATTTAATATTTACAGGCATGGTAAGGGTTGCTTAATTAATAACGTTAATTAGTTAAGTTAATAACTAACGTTAAAATCGTGAGAGGAAATGAATTTATTTTACTTAGGCGGTATTATTAAGTAGTTTAATATTATCTTACTATTTGGGGATTACAAGTCTTAAATTGATTTTCAGAAAGACTTACATTACACAATATTGAAACCCGTCTCTATTATAGTATCGATTAATCTACTAATATTATAAATAAGAAAGTGTGGATGTTTGGATGTTTGGATGTTTGTTACTCTATAACTGAACCGATTTAGCTGAACTTTTGAATAGAGATAGATTATACCCTGACATAACAAATAGTCTACTTTTTATCCTGGAAAAATCCACAGTTCCCGCAGGATTTTGAAAAAATCGAAATCTACAGCAACAGTTATAGGTAGATTACTATAGCAAACTTCCTTGAAAGTAGGTATAAAAGTTGGAAAAGGGAGCGGGAACGGAAACCAGATATCCACGATTCCCTCAGGATTTGTGCGAAATCGAAATTCACGCGGGCGAAGCCGCGTGCAAAAGCTAGTATCATATAGTTTAGATGTTTGGAGGGTACCGTTTAATGCTCATTTGTCTCTCATTGTATATCTTTGTCTCTTATTGTCTCTCAATCTCTTGTCTTGTAAATATCTTACTAAGTACCGTACACTCGTGTCACATAGTCTAGTAATAAACAATAAATTCTTCTAATTTTACAGAATCACTGAAAACTAGAGTATGTGTTCTTCATGGTCCAACTAGCCAATGCAAATATACAAACTTTATCATCCGTTTTTACTCCTTTAGGAGTGGAATTTCAAAAAGTCCCTTCCACCTTGAAGGTCGCCTTTACGGCGGTCACGGTCGGTCTAGATCGGTCAGTTACGGCACTATGTTTTTATAGATATAGAATATAGGATCTTCAAATATCTAAGTTCAGGTAACATTGCTCAGTGCAAAACAAAAGACAGGAAGTGAAACGGAGAAAAACATCCTGGCCAAAAAACCTGGCACTAGTGGTCGTCAAGAGATCAAAATCAAACATTAAATCAAATCAGCTTTTGTCATAAAATGATACAAGAAATTCTATTCATTATATTTTTTTACTCTTTTATCTACTTCTTTCATTTTGTATCACAAATCCATAGATTCCTATCTTCTTGTTACAAATAATGTTTTTCAGTAAATGAAACGCAAACCCTTCAGTGAGGACTGACAAGGGTCAGCCGCCATTAAAAGTTAGATTAGTGACAAATTTGTAACGGATTCCCGGAATACGGAAAACTCGCCGTCTTTGATCCCCGGGGACTAACGAATTACTTGAAAGCAACTTGAAAGTTGGAATATTTCTTTTTATATATTGAGCTACCTACAGGAATTTTTACGGAGGCTGGCTTCTAATCAAATTTTTCTAATAGTTTTGTGTAAAGTTAATCTAAGGCCCTTCGCACACGGGTCGTAAGCGTAGTCGTACCGTAAGCGCATCGTTACGACGCTACACGTACGAGACCGGCAGTGTTGCACAAACGAATCTTCGCGTGGACGTATCGTTTTGGATATCAGTTAAAATCATGGAGTCTATGGCATCAGAAGTTTTGGATGTTCATGACGTGTCCGGTTCAGTTTTAACAATATTTCTGCCCAAGCTTTGTCTTTAACATCTTTTCTTTTTAAAAGTTAAAATTCATAACAAATTGAAATTCAGTTAAATTCAGGTGTTTTTTTAAAGAAAATAATGAAAAGACAACTTTTTACGATAGTATTTTTACGCCAGTACTCTACGACTGTCTTAGACAATAAACGCCTCCTACGATTCGCTGCAACACCGCTTCGTACGCGGACTTGTTTGAAAATGTTCATGCTCGTATTGTTCTCGTTTTTCGCGTTGATTACGCTACGCTTACGCTACGACGCCGTGTGCGAAGGGCCTAAAAAGTTTCATACGACTCCAAATAATGGAAAATGTCAATTCGACATGTAGGTAGGTAAGTCTATTTTTAACCCCCGTCGCAAATAACGAAGGGTGTTATAAGTTTGACGTGTCTCTGTGTGTGTGTGTGCGTGCGTGCGTGCGTGCGTACGTATGTGTGTGTGTGTGTGTGTATGTGTTCCACCGTAGCGCTCAAACGCGTGAACTTATCTTATCGATAGAAAGTTATTTACGTAATATTTTTAGTGGCTCAGTGACTAATCAAAGATCTTGTCCATCAAGATCTGAAACTGTCACTCTGTCTTGCCCCACGTCACGCTAATTTCCTCTTCTACAGGTTTCGCTGATTCATCAATACTTGACACTTCTGGTAATACGGTCTTCTTTTTGACGCGACGCCTCAAACATCTGATTCACTTGACGATTCGAAAGTCTTTTTTTTGTCTCATGGAAGACTTCCACAGTGGCTAGTTTCCACATATTATGAGTATGTCCCAGAAATTTTTTTTTCCTCTCGCGTCGCTTTGCTAATAAAATGTATCACCCGCTCTATGAGTATATATAAGCTGTAATCTTTTAAAATAGTGAAGTAGTGAGAAGTGATCCAAACAAACCTGCACTAAAGTGTTGAATTGGTATTATTTGCTCCAACTGTGAGACGAGTTTGCGAAACTTAAAACTACTGACCTAATTTCTGTGACTTAATTCCCGTAACGATATAATCGCACATTACCGAAGTGTCACGCCACAAAAAGTAGCTGTTTATTTTAGGTAAAAAATTGATGATTCAAATATTCTTTTTCACATCATTTTTTATACATTAGAATTCGAAATTATCACCTAAATAGTCGCGAGTTCAAATAAATTTCTTATGATCTATCGAATATGCTGTCGAAATTATTCCAAAAGTGACATTGAAGTCGGCATGGATTGTACGGATCGCCAAAATACGACGTAATATAACAATTTTTAACTAATACTTTAGTTTAATGGGTAGCTTATTCGACTGCAAATCATAAGGTTGCGCCAAATTAATCCCTTTTCACCATTTTAGGGTTTGGATTTAAAAAAATCTATCCTTAGTGCTTTATGATACCTACTCCGATTATTTCCACGATATTATTGCTACGATTTTAACCTGAAAGCTTATGTACTCATGAGATTTTTCGCACAAAACAGGGTATAAAAGCGTATTCAAATTTTACGTAGGTACTAGTCGCAAATACCAAACGAAGAAGCTAGTTCAGCGGAATGAGGCAAAGATCCACAAAGTGCAATAACTTGACTCGCAAAGTCGCTGCGAAGAATGTCACTTGTCATAATTATTATGACGCCTCAATGGAAACTGCAGCGAATTCACATACCAATATAACTTCAAAACTGTCAACAACAACTTTGAACTCTATTCCAATAGATTTAATGTATTTTCGAACGCTAGTTAAACTAAGTTCTTTAACAGTAACTTTTGCTAATTATCAAGCGATTTTAAACTCTGTTAAAATAACAATAGAGATTTGTGTGAGTGTATGAGTAATATGGTTAAAGTTGATATAACGTGGCTTCATTTTAATTTGTCATATAAATTGAGATTTACTTTTTACCGCTTAATGGTGTTTCTAGTGAAACTCATACCTTTTGAATTGTGAATTATTTATTTACAGGACACAAGTTTAACTGTGACTGAATATTCGTTCGTAGCAGGTTCGTAGCAACTAGCAATCTAGACTCTAGAGATAAGTATTTTAGTAAAACCTTTAGAATTATTATATAACTAGCGGTCCGCCCCGGCTTCGCCCATGGTGCATAATATATAGCCTATAGTACTCAGGGATCACGTACATTTCCAACGGTGAAAGAATTTTTGAAATCGGTCCAGTAGTTCCTGAGATTAGCGCGTTCAAACAAAGAAACTCTTCTGCAGCTTTATAATATTAGTATAGATAGATTATATGCAGATGCGACATCTTAGGCCACATCAAAATGTTCCATCTATGATAGTGAGGAAGTAAAATATTATGTTATAATATTGAAAAAATAATTAAAAAATCTTTGTACTTGTATTGCTTACACGAACAAAAAAAAGAAATATGAAGGTTACAACACTTTTTAGCTACCGTTGTCAAATAGTTGAAACAACTTCGAAGCGACAAAAAAATGGTACCAGCAGCTCGCAGCGGGCTGAAATATGTTACGCTTACAACTTTTCTGTTCGTGGCACAGATTTATGAAGTTGAATGCGAGCTTCTGAGAGTGAAATGAAACAACTTACATACGTATTTAAGTACTCAATATGTACAAGTGACACATATTTTCTAGTTTTAGTAAAATAAGTTCTGCATGAATAACTACTTAAGAAACTACAAATATTGTTTCTGGATTGAACTTATTGCAATGACTTAATTATCTTTACTAACTATAATATTACAAATGCGATATTGTTTTTCTTTGTTTAGTTTGTCCTTCATTCATGCCGCAATAGAGCTACAGATCGAAGTGTTGCATGATGTTATAAAACCTAGAGAGTATCGTAGGATAAGTAATTTAGTTCTCGGGAGTCTTGGGGAAAAGAAAACATAACTCTTCTTGAACGAAGTCGCGAGATTTACAATGAAAAACAAAATAATTTTGCTATAATTAATCCACCGATTTTGGCGGATTAAAGCAAAACAATTTTTTTTTCATTATAAGTATATCATGGAATTCCGCAAAGTAACGCCTGCTTCCATTCAAGAAGTCGGGAGCAAAAGCTAGTTGGTTAAAAAACTTAAGTAGGTAAATCGCAATGTCGAAATTTTAGCTGACTAAAGTTTTGATCACCTAGAAGTGTCTAGAAATTATACGAAGCATTTGACGAACAATTTTTACCGATGTAACAAAACCGTGAAGATTTGTTGACTTTCTCGTATCTGGAACGTCGCAAATCGGGTCATTTCGGTCGCTTGGCTATCAGCAAGCGGCGTAGGTCTAGCAAAAAGCCTAGCGGCCGCACGGACAGGCCTTACTCACCTAGATAAATTGCTGCCTGCTGCCTGCCCCACTTTCAGCCATTTGTCCGCGCCGCGGTAAACGTTTCACTAAACTTGCGCTGAACGCGAATATTATAATGCTTCTTGCAATAAACCGTTTTTTGCCGACTCGAAAAGTAATTGTATTTAATTTTGCTTTTTAACCCCCGACGCAAAAACGACGGGGTGTTATAAGTTTGACGTATCTGTGTGTATGTGTGTGTGTCTGTCTGTTCCCCTGTAGCGCTTAAATGGGTGGACCGATTTGAATGCGGTTTTTTTTGTTTGAAAGATGAATTAGTCGAGAGTGTTGTTAGCTATGTTTGATAAAAATCGATCCAAGGTGGCCGCCGCTACAAAATGGCGGATTACATATTTTTCACAACTCCCTTAATATGGGTATCAAATGAAAGGCCTTGACTGGTAGAATAGCACTATGCAAATCCAAGATGGCCGCCGCCACGAAATGGCGAATGTCGGGGGTTTTTAAATTTTTAATTTATACTTGTATTTCTTTCATTTATTCAGATAGAACGTCCATGACTGCTATCTCACCAAACATAATGTAAAATAATATTAGGTATGAATCTTTGTAAATATTAATATTAGATTGGAATGCAATTTATAAATGAATAAACTTGATCATCATCAACCCACTACTGGCTCACTACAGCGCACGGGTCTCTTCTCAAAGTGAGAAGGGTTTAGGCCGTAGTCCACCACGCTGGCCAAGTGCGGATTAGCAGACTTCACACGCCTTTGAGAACATTATGGAGAACTCTCAGATAAGCAGGTTTCCTCACGATGTTTTCCTTCACGAGTGAAATTTAATTGTTTAAAAGGCACACAACTCCGAAAAGTTGGGGTGCATGCCGGACCCCGAACTCAGTCCCCCCGAAAGGGAGGCCGAATCGATCGATCTTGACTAAAGACACTATGACTGCTATCCCAGAAACGGACATAAGTTACGTTTCATCCCGGAAAATCAAAATGTTCTCAAAGGATTACGGGTTTAGAGAAATAAACCTAAAAATCTACACGGACAAAGTCGCGGGCATGGGCTAGTCTCTCATAATTCTAGAAACGTCTCGCCTGCGCAATCTGTTATCTAACAAATGGAGTAGTTCAGGCGGTTAATATCAGCAACGGTAGAGTCTGTTCTGCAGCAAAAACTGAAATGATCGCAGACATTCCTCACCACGACAAACTTAGTTTTTATAGACAAATGGTCTATGTCGATTGTCAAAAACTTACACCACGCGGATGAAGTCATGAGCATCAGTTATTACATTATAGTTACTTCAAAAACTTTATTATTTTTTTTACAACATGGTCTTCCCATTTTATGATCCCGTTTAATTTCCAACCAAAAGTATGTGTTGATACGAATATATACGAAACTTTCGACAGAATAATCAGTCCGGTATGGTCCAGTGGCAAGGACGCTTGGCTACATATGTGCAATAGCCAAGAGGCCCGGGTTCGATTCCCGGTACCGGAACCATTCAGCTCTTGCCCCTCTTTTGCTTTTTAATTTTTTACTTTGTTTCACAAAATTTATCAAGTTTAAATAATAAATTTTATTATTATGCACAGTATTATGTCAGTTCAAAGTTATATTTCTTTCATCCACAGTGGCAAGAACGCTTGGCTATAAAGTGATATTATCCATAAGGCCCGGGTTCGATTCCCGGTACCGGAACCATCAGCTCTGGCCCATCTTTTACTTTTAAATTTTTCACAAAAATCAATTTGTAAGTAATAAATTATTATGTCAGTTTAAAGTTATGTTTCTTTCATTCCTAAAAGAGAACTTGATACTTAATCTGAGTTTCATCCACAGTGGCAAGAACGCTTGGCTATAAAGTGATATTATCCATAAGGCCCGGGTTCGATTCCCGGTACCGGAACCATCAGCTCTGGCCCATCTTTTACTTTTAAATTTTTCACAAAAATCAATTTGTAAGTAATAAATTATTATGTCAGTTTAAAGTTATGTTTCTTTCATCCCTAAAAGAGAACTTGATACTTAATCTGAGTTTCATCCACAGTGGCAAGAACGCTTGGCTATAAGGTGTTATTATCCATAAGGCCCGGGTTCGATTCCCGGTACTGGAACCATCAGCTCTTGCCCCTCTTTTGCTTTTTCACTCACACAAGATGAAATGCGCGATAATGTTGAACTGAAACTGTAATCTTTGTTTATTACGCGCTGACAAAAATATTCGTTGCCCTGCTGTAATCTACGAAAAGGGCTTCCTTTCATGGCTCGCATTTTGTAAAACTAAAAATAGTTTTATCGTGAAAATTCTATTTAAATTATTTTGGAGATACAACTAGGTACAATTATTCAATTGTTGATTCTCAACTTGTTGATTCTTCAATTTAATTCAACTATTTATTTGCGGAAACATTTTTTACACAAAGATGTTTAATAGGAGTTTTCCACTAGAAATGTTTTTTACACCACCACCTTTTACAGCATGTGAACCTACTTGTACTAATGAAAAATTTACAAGCGTACTTCTTTACACCACTTCTTTACAATCACAGGCATTATACCTCTTAAAATGCCTGGTAATTGAAAAGAAGTGAGGAAACAAGTCATCATGCGGATTGCATACATTAATATGTTCAATACCATTTCTCCTCCCTTTACATATCTGTGGTAATTTAACTTTTAAGAGCAAAAGGCGGACCCTCGTCAGCGGAGGGTCTGAGCATTTGTTTTGCTCGGCTCAATATATCACTGAAGGTATTCGGAGTTCGGACCTAAAGTTTGTTGCGTTGCTCTCGCGGTTGTACGGATTAACTAAATGATTTCATTTCATTCTATGTGCCCGTTCTATTTCAATATCTGCTTTTTTCTCTCACTGCGTAATATTCTTCGTGTCTGGGGGCTCTTCCAATAAGTAATGGATTACAGAGACACGTAAAAATGGTAATTTAAAAAAGAGCAACCGCCGAGTTTCTTGCTGGTTCTTCTCGGTTGGAATGACATCCCGAACCAGTGGTAGATTCAATTCGCTATTCAAAAGTACTTGTAAAAGTTTTTTTGAATGAAATTTTTTTATATTCTATTCTATTCTAAAATGTCTAATTTTTGTCCCAATATTGCGTGTAGTGGTTATATTGTTTTTTCATTACCTAGATCTTTAGTGATACCTACTTGCTACTACTATATCTTCAAAATCAGTTTACGCATTTAATCTCTAGAGTCCTTAAGGTGTTACGTTTTCCATATTTACGATTCACATGAAGTTATTCATGTTACCATTCAAGAGCGAATGGATTATATATTTATACTGAAATTACATCGTACAGCCTTAATATAATTTTTAATTTGCGCGAAATGAAATGTATGGAAAACGTACCACCTTAAGCAACAAATAAACAATTTATTATGAACAAAAATAACCATTATTTTGGATTTCACTTTCGTGGTTATAAAACAAGCTACAAGGCAGAGTATGGAGTATGAATGAACACAAACAGTCATGTCAACATGCTCTACGTATCAGCGGTATTACTTTAAAGTGCCTAATATCCCTTGGCCGGCGGAGTTCCCGCAAATGTGCCTTTAAAAGCTCGCCGTAATAGCCACTGTAGCGGCTTTTAGCTGCGAACACTGGCCGGGCGGCCGCGCGCCGAATAAAGGAACAGCGGGAATTAGAACTCCGAATTGAACGACAAAAACTGTAGAAACGACTTAAATAGCTGTAAAGAGTTCACCCGCAATGTTACAACGCTATTTTTCTTAGGGCCTGTTTCACTACCTTCTGATAAGTGTCTGATTGCCTAAATGTAAGTATTGTTCCTTTCTTACTTTGTGTCAAGTGACAAGGACAAAATGAGCTATCCGACACTTATCAGTAGTTGGTGAAATATGCCCTCAGTCTTTCATAAATAACAAGTATAAATTAAAAAAATTAAAAAACCCCCGACATTCACCATTTTGTGGTGGCGGCCATATTGGATTAGCATAGTGTTATTCTACTAGTCAAGCCCTTTCATTTGATACCCATTAAAAGAGTTGTGAAAAAATATGTAGGTAATCCGAAATTTTGTAGCGGCGGCCATCTTGAATCGATTTTCATCAAACATAGCTAACAACATTCTCGACTAATTCACCTTTCAAACAAAAAAACGCATTCAAATTGGTTCACGTGGTTCACACGTTTGAGCGCTACAGGGGAGCAGACAGACACACATACATACACACATACACACACAACACACACAGAGACACGTCAATATTATAATACCCCGTCGTTTTTGCGTCGGGGATTAAAAATAATAACTTAAAGTTGAAAACTTTGCCCTGTTACCGCATAGCGTAATGAATGAATACTGAAAAGTATTCTCTGTATTATAAATGTTAGATATTAAAAATAATGTAAAGAATGTTTTGAATAGCAGAAATTTATTGTATTCGCGTTGAATTCTAAGCATGTAACACAGAAAGGTTACATGCTTACCTATAATTTAACCTATAATGTAACAATCAAGTAATAGTACATTGTTCCACGACGGGAGAAAGTGACCGATTACTACGAGGGTGTAGTTTGAGGCCCGAGGCCGTAGGCCGTAGGGCCGCAATACGCCCGAGTTAGGAATCGCACTTTATCCCGAAGGGATACATAGTGCTTTATACTACACCTACGAGGAAAATAATAGACAAATCAGTTAATTATTGAAGTTTATATTAAAATTTGTACAATTATTAAAGTTCAAGGAAATATTTTTATTAGGGAGATTAATGGTTTTTGATGATGATGATATTACTGGCTGTGCTGTTGGCACAGCGCTTGTGGAAGGCTTTGGTTCAACGGTTTGTATGGGTACATCACCCATTGACATTGTAGTCTGTTCATGACATGTACGAGTAATTATTGATTTTGCAATTTGATCATTAATTTTTGTTTTATTTTCTAAAGAATTTTCAATGTAACTTTCTGCCACGGCTGAAGATTTCCATCCGCCATGCCTTTTTATCGTGGTTAAGTCGGCGCCAGTATCTGCAAGAATGGTGGCAGAAGTTCTGC
This sequence comes from Melanargia galathea, assembly GCA_920104075.1. NCBI lineage: Eukaryota > Metazoa > Arthropoda > Insecta > Lepidoptera > Nymphalidae > Melanargia > Melanargia galathea. The sequence goes on along the minus strand of OV049874.1, from coordinate 19,740,355 downwards.
GCAAACAATGGCCAGTGTAGTCTTCTGGGTTGGGTAAATTTAGATACGACGCTATATCTTTCGGCACTGAACTTATTTTATTTTTTCCAATGACTTGTTTTGTACATTTCTCATTCCTATATTGTACTAAAAAGCGTTTAGTATTTATATCATTAGGGCGAAGTTTTATGTATTTCTTCAAAATGTCATGAAATAAGCCTGATATAACAAATGTTCGCTCAATTTTGGTTTTTGTTTTAGGAAGCTTGACTATGATCACATTTTCATGAAATTCAATATCATCTGTAGTTATATCAACGAGTTCTTGTGAACGACAGGCACCATTTATTCCCAAAATCAAAATTACCTGAAAACAAGTAAATCAAATATGAATACATATCTTAAAAGATTTTGAAGTATTAAATTACCTATTTTTATAAATCTTACCTTCATTAACAAATATTTTTCATCTGGAGCACATTGCAAAAAAGATCCTAAAGAAGAATTGCACATCCTTAGTAGTAAAAACTTTTGATTTTTTACTACGGAATCCTTCTGATTTTCTTTTCAGAAACGCTGTCAGTTTTTTATACTCCATAATATTTATGTCGTTTCTTGACAATATAGTGCTTTTTAACATTGAATATAAAGACCACAAGGTACTTGGTTTATACTTTTGCCCTAATTGACTGAAATTAGAGAGTAAAACATTTTCAGAAAAAGTTGGCGCTTTTCTGTCGGTTTTCCACTGTACAAAATCTTCATAAGCTTTGTTGTATCTATGTCTAGATTTTTCTGGCAAGAGATTTTCTATAAGAGCGGGGCCGCACTGCGAAAATTATTCGTGCGATTTTTTTCGCAAAATTCTGTGACATATGGAAATGTATGAACCTGCACGCACAGGCGGTTTAAAATTCGCGAGAAAAATATATTAAAATGCGGAATTTAAACCGCGCGAATAAAATTCGCGCGAATAAATTTCGCAGTGCGGCCTCGCTCTAACTGCTTGGGCACTTATTTTTAATTCTGGCGGCGTCATCAAATCGTCACTATCACTATTAGACATTTTGAGTTCCTTACAAGCTTGTAATTTTATAAAGTAAAATATAAACAAAACAAAAGAAAGCGAGTCGAGCGAATATTTTCTTACTTTTAAATGACGTAAATAGAGAAAATGTAAGTGGCCAGTAAGATTTTTTTAACAACAATATAAATATACAAAGAGTATTTATATATCACGAAAAAATTTCTAGTAAAGATTCTGTATTCAGTTTTATTTTATTAACAGATTCGTCTATAGTATATTCTTCTATATTTAATTAGATTAATTAAAATTACTATATTAATTATTAGTTATGACTTACTTAGTTACTATTATATTTTTTTGTTACTTAGATAGTAGATACTTTTTAAGTCTTGTTTTGACAAGCAATCGAAACATGACATAAAAAGTACTTAATATTTAATATCAAAAATTAAAAAAAAAAAGCACGTTAGTAATGGATTTTCATACAAGTTTTCAGCCCGCTCTAGCACGTTAACAATGAAATTCCATACATCTTTTCAGCACGCATATTTGTTTGACAGTAATGACGTACTTTGACTTTTGTTACGAGACAAACCAGTAGGTACTTTCCGAGCAGGTGTAGTATAATAACAATTTCGACTCAAAACTGTAACTGCGTGGTATGCTACTGTGTTATTTAGTTCGGCTGCTTATCACCAAGCATTAACCCTAAACCAGGACGCGGTTACATTACATCGAAATTATTTAATTATCCGGAAGCTTGATTAGTTAATTCACCGATAATATCTCGGCGGCCGTTTACGCTGATTGCGTGACGGCGTTTGTTTAATTATGTACATTGGGGTGGCGGGTGATTGCGGAAGCTTATCGGCTGATCTGTTGAAGCTCTTAGATCACCTGTCGAGATAGACGGGTTTCGGGCTTTCAGTGGTTCCCGATCGGCTGACCAAGCTTAAGTCGACCCGACATCACGGCCTCATTAGTAAGAGCAAAGAAGGATTTAACGTAACAACTTTAACGAATTTGCATTTCGAACACATTATTGAGACCGATAGCCTAGTGGTTAGGACTTCAGCCTCCCTATCGGGGGGACTGGGTCCGATCCCCGGTACGCATCTCTAACTTTTCGGAGTTATGTGCGTTTTAAGCAATTAAACACCACTCTCTTAAACGGTGAAGGAAAACATCGTGAGGGACAAAGTTGTACAAAAATCCTAAAAATAGGATACTTATTAGCCATGCTGAACTCAACTTATTTACACTCTCCTTTCCCCTCCAACAAAGTCTACAAAATCAGGGTTCTTCAATTTTTTAAGAAAATTTACACTGTCACTTTAACCATGGAGGTACCATAACCATTCGCTTGTTTTTGTTGAGCACAATTTAACATTAACGGTAACTTTAACAGCCTGGCATACAACTTGTCCTTAATAGTTACGAAATAGGTGCCTTGCATTATGATCACTATAACAATAAGAGGAAGATTTGTTTTACTCACGGGCGTCGGCCATTTCACTATTACTCGCCGCAAAATGGCGTCGTTACATCGGGAGAGCAATTGCCGGAATTTTTAATAAAACTTACCCCGTTTGTCTCCCGAACGGCGCAAGTACTTGTTTGCAAGTAGCCAGCTAACCGTGTTACGAGCTACTTTTTATTGGCTTTACTTTCTACTGAAAGTTACTGATTTTGATTTTATATACTACTGTCAAGTGATTATGAAATAAAAATCAGCCAAGTGCGAGTCGGGCCTCGCTCTTTCAGGGTTCCGTACATAATTATGAACAATATAATATTTTGGGTCTAAGAAATATTTAATTTCCGAGCTAGACATCGCAACAAACCGTGAAAGAAAAACCCAAAAAAATGTTCGTTTATTTTGGTCACAGCTTATAAACTATTTAATAAATCGTTGTTTTCAGTATTTGTTGTTTAAATAGAGCATATAGTACATAATATACTGAAATATCATATTCCCAACTAGTTTAGTTTTTGAGATAGCCCCCGTCACAAAAATGGTCTAAAACTGACAACTTTGATGGCCTCCCATTTCCTTATTTTTTGAGATAAAAATTAAAAAAATATATATTTGTACTCTACTTAATGAGCTCTAAACAATGATACCCCACAAGCTAGGGTAAAGAAAATTTTTTTTTCCGGCTCCATTTTCATGTATGGGAGCCCCCCTGAAAAATAATTTAATTCAATTTCTAATTCAATATTTGATTTTGGGTTAACGTTTTACACTAAATACCAAAATTTCAGGTTTGTAACTCATTTCGTCTGCGAGCTAGAGACCTGTGACCGGCGGACAGACGGACAGACAGACAGACAGACAGACAGACAGACAGCCGAGTGACATTAATAGGGTTCCGTTTTTACCCTTCGGGTACGGAACCCTAAAAATGAAAGATAATTTTTTTCCAGAAATGATTGTAACTTTTTAACATACGTAAAATTGACAATTAATTTTTTGAAAAATGTGTATGTTTATCTTCTGGTGTTTTAATAGAACACCAGAAGACATTTTGGAAATGTGTCTCAACAAAGTTTTTACAAAAGGCACACTTTAAAATCTTAATTTTAGTATAACTATTATAAAAGGGGGGGGTAAGGGAGTGCACCTCCATCTCAGCACTCCAATTGTCAACCTCACCTGCACGTGGTGCCCCCTGCTAATCAACAGACGAGGCTCTGACGACCGACAAATGGCGGTATAACCATTTCTTATCGGCTAGACTACAAAAATGACAAGGGCCGATGTCGGGCAGCAGCGACATCGGTACAATAGTCTAGCCCTGCGATCGCCAACCCGCCTGCCCAGCGTGGCGATTATGGGCATAACCTTGCATGAATAGAAAAATAAAGCCACAGCCCCCAGTCCCCGGCGGCCCCGCTATTCCTAGCTCTGGCAGCGGTTACGGTAACGGCGGGGCAGGGGGTGTCAAGAATCTCCGGAAGAGATTCCGCTGCCGACCCCGACGACTGGACCTGGCAACATATAACGCACGCACTTTGAGGACCGACGAAAAGATCATCGAGCTGGAAGAAGCAGTGAGCAAGTTGAATTGGGGTGTCATAGGATTATCTGAAGTCCGAAGAGAGGGGGAGGACTCGATAATCCTTAAATCCGGCAACTTGTTCTACTACCGGGAGGGTGATCAACAATCCCAGGGTGGTGTCGGGTTCATCGTCCACAGGTCCCTCGTTAACAGCATTGTACAAGTCGAAAGTGTGTCGAGCAGGGTAGCGTACCTTATACTCAGAATAACCAAACGGTATTCGCTGAAGGTCATACAGGTCTACGCACCGACATCGACACATCCCGACGAGGAGGTAGAGGTCATGTATGAGGATATATCAAAAGCCATGCATGCCTCTAGCACCCACTACAATGTTGTGATGGGGGATTTCAACGCAAGGCTGGGTAAGCGAAGCGGTGAAGAGTTGAAAGTGGGACAATTTGGCTATGGGCGACGGAACCATAGGGGCCAAATGTTGGCCGACTTCATGGAGAAAGAGGGCCTCTATATGATGAACTCTTTCTTCGAGAAGAGGCCACACAGGAAGTGGACCTGGATGAGTCCCGATGGTTCTACGAGAAATGAGATTGACTTCATCATGTCTACCAAACGGCATGTATTCAATGATGTCTCTGTGATCAACAGGGTAAAAACCGGCAGCGATCACCGTATGGTAAGAGGCACATTGAATCTCAACATAAAGCTTGAAAGGGCCAGATTGATGAAGTCAACGCTCCGACCATCTCGTGCCCATATCCAGAATCCCGAGAGCTTCCAACTCGAATTGCAAAACCGATTCGCTTGCCTGGCAGATTGCGATTCTGTGGACGAACTGAACAACAGGCTGGTGGAAACTGTCCATGCGGTTGGGTCTAGGTTCTTTAAGACCCACCGTAGAAATAGAACCAAAAAATTCTCAGACCATACTCTCAGTCTCATGGAACAGAGACATAAAATGAGACTGCAGTCTTCAGCAGATGCGTCTGCTTACCGGCAGATTAATAGGCAGATCTCCAAAGCGCAAACACGTGACTTGCGTAACTTTAATACAGAATGTATTAAAGATACGATCGAGCGAAACAAAGGCTCAAAAGTCTTCGCGAGAGATCTGTCTATCGGTCATAGCCAGCTGACGCGACTGAAGACCGACAGCGGTAGTCTCATTTCGTCTAAACCTGAGATTTTGAGAGAGGTCGAGAAGTTCTACGGACAGCTGTACACGTCAACACAGAAGCCTGTTGAAGATTTGGCTAAAGATCCCAGAGCCAAATTGACCCGACACTATACCGAAGATATCCCGGACGTCAGCCTATACGAGATTAGTATGGCTCTCAAACAACTTAAGGACAACAAGGCGCCAGGTGATGACGGAATCACAGTGGAACTCCTGAAAGCAGGTGGAAAACCGGTTCTTAAAGTCTTTCAGCGATTGTTCAATTCCGTCATCGACAAGGGCATAACGCCAGAGGCATGGCACAGAGGCGTGGTGGTTCTTTTTTTTTTCTTCAAAAAGGGCGATAATACCCTGCTGAAGAATTATAGACCCATCTCGCTGCTGAGTCATGTCTATAAGTTGTTCTCGAGAGTCATTACGAATCGTCTCGCTCGTAGGTTCGACGACTTCCAGCCTCCCGAACAGGCCGGGTTCCGAAAAGGCTTCAGTACCATAGACCACATTCATACGCTGCGGCAGGTTATACAGAAGACCGAAGAGTATAACCGGCCACTTTGCTTAGCGTTTGTGGACTATGAGAAAGCCTTTGATTCGGTGGAAACTTGGGCTGTATTGAGATCACTGCAGAGATGCCGGATCGACTATCGGTACATCCAAGCGCTGAAGTGTTTGTACGAAAACGCCACTATGTCAGTTCGTATACAGGACCAGACTACGAGGCCAATCCAATTGCAGCGAGGAGTGCGTCAAGGAGATGTTATCTCCCCGAAGCTATTTACCGCTGCGTTGGAAGACGTCTTTAAGCTTCTGGACTGGAGCGGACTTGGCATCAATATAAACGGCGAGTACATCACTCACCTACGGTTTGCCGATGATATAGTCGTGATGGCAGAGACTCTGGGAGACCTCAATACAATGCTCAATGATCTCAGCAGAGTTTCTCAACAGGTGGGCCTAAAAATGAACATGAGTAAGACGAAGATCATGTCTAATGCTCATGTTCCGCTCCACCCGGTAATTGTTGAGAACTCAGCACTCGAAATTGTAGACGAGTACATATACCTGGGACACACGGTCCAGCTAGGTAGGTCCAATTTTGAGAAAGAGATCAACCGCCGAATCCAACTCGGCTGGGCAGCGTTCGGGAAACTTCGAGATGTCTTTTCGTCCAATATCCCTCAGTGTCTGAAGACGAAAGTCTTCGAACAGTGCGTGTTGCCAGTGATGACTTACGGATCTGAGACATGGTCGCTAACAATGGGCCTCATAAGAAGGCTCAGGGTCACTCAGCGGGCGATGGAGAGAGCTATGCTCGGAGTATCCCTGCGGGATCAAATCAGAAATGAGGAGATCCGCAGGAGAACCAGAGTCACCGACATAGCTCATCGAGTCGCGAAGCTGAAGTGGCAATGGGCGGGGCACATTGCACGAAGAACCGATGGACGTTGGGGTCCCAAGGTGCTTGAATGGCGACCTCGCACCAGCAAACGAAGCGTAGGTAGACCCCCCACTCGATGGACAGACGATCTCAAGCGAGTCGCTGGTAGCCGCTGGAATCAGGCGGCACAAGATCGTGTGCTGTGGCGATCCTTGCAAGAGACCTATGTCCAGCAGTGGACGTCCATTGGTTGAAACGAACGAACGAACGAACGAACGAACGATTATAAAATATTATTTTTTTGATAAAAAAACCTTGGACATCTTGGTCTTATAGCCAGCATTACTAATACAAATGTAACTGATATTCTTGGACGGTGATATAATAAAAGGAATACCCGGCTGAGTTTTTTGGGTGCTCTTATCAGACCCTGGCAGCTTCAGTTTTCAATTGTTGTAATTAATTACTACCATTACCTACTTCATCTCCATGATATGTAAAATTGATTGACATTCAAAAAGTACGAGTAAGTACCAATAATCTATAATATAATAAAACTGTAACAGATCCAATTCTGTACATTGAAGATATTTTGAAATTTTTTATTGGAGGGCACTCTATAATCGATACTGAAGCCAAAACTGCAATTTTTTTCATTTTTGTCTCTCTGTCTGTCTGTCTGTCTGTATCTTGGCCGCGCATCACGCCGAAACTACTGAATGGATTCGAATGAAACTTGGTACGATTTGAGTTTATACTCCGAGGTAGGACATAGGATACTTTTTATCCCGAAATTCAGCACGGTTCCCTTGGGAGAGGGGATGAAAGTTAAAACGTGTATTTAGCTGTAATTCATTAACGCGTTGTTCGATTTCACTCATTCTTTTTTTGTCAGAAAGGTAGTACTTTATATATTGTCCCGTAAATATTTCAAGGTAGGTTTTTATAGGTTTATTTCATAGGTTTTTTAGTTCATAAATGACACACATTTATTAGGTTCAAATAACTCGGGACCCGGATCTTTGAACGTACGGCTTATTTTAAACTGGTGTGCGTGTATATTTATGTTTGTCGGTCTGTCTATTTGTTCCAGCTAATCTCCGAAACGGCTGGATCGATTTTAATGGAACTTTCAATGTTATAAGGAGTAACTTAAGCTACATTTAGTTTAGGTACATAAAAGAATAATGGGATCCAATTCGATCCTATATAAAAACCTATATCTACGCGAACGAAGTTGCGGGGGTCAGCTAGTATAAAATAAAGTCCTGTTTGTTCGAACACTTATAACTCGAGAACAGCTGGACCGATTTTCATGGTTTTTGATTTGTTATATTTGGGACCGTCTCGAACAACAGAATAACTATTAAAACATTGAAAAATTGAAAAAAACATAAAATAAAAAAAAAACATTTTCCCATAAAAAATGTTCATTAGTTTGGCAACTGTCAAACATTTAATGTTCATCCCGTGGATACGGTAAACTTGGTGTGTTTGTCACCTAACTCCTCCTGAACGGCTGGACCGATTTGTATGAAATTTTGTGTGTTGGGTTGGGTGGGTGGTCGGGTGGGGATCCTGGATAGTTTGAAAACCCAATTACCGGGTAGGTACAGGTAACCTACTGGGTCGCACTAGGTGGCTCCGATGTCGGTATGTCATCGGGCAGGACGAAGTTTGCCGGATCCACTAGTTTTAGATAAACAATCTGACCTGACTCTGGATGTAATATTAGCAATTTGCAATTTCAGCAACTTGGTTGATTAAATATTCTAAAATGAAATTGCTGAATTAGGTTATTCATGTAACAGATTAGATTAAACAAGTCATTCCACACAGCCGGGCTCATCGTATGACAACAGGACCATAGTCAGTGTGTCCACGAAATTAATTATCGACTCGCTACCATTATGAAAATTTGTCGCTATATTAATATTAATGTTCGGCGCGGCTTATCACGACAATTTGTATAACTCGTATAATTCATATTATAATTTGTATAATTTATGGAGCGGATCGGTCCGTTTCAACCCTTATGAATAATTGCTAATGACCACCTAATCCGGTAATTTGTCGCCTAACAGAGAGAATATAAAATTCGGACAGCTTTACGTGGCTTCTGAGCTCCAAAATTAACCACTAAATGATTATAATTTTTTTCAATCTTGAATCGCACTATTGATTTATCTTTTTCTTATCTAAAAAAAGAAAAAGTTATCAATATTTTATATCCATATTAACATTATAAATGCGAAAGTCTGTTATAAATGCTGAAACTCTGTCTGTATATTACGTTTTCACGCTTAAATCGTTAAACCGATTTTGATGAAATTTGGCACATAGATAGACTAGACCTTAGAAAAGGATATAAGCTTTCAGCAACTTTTTATCCCGGAAAATCATAGAGTTCTGAAAGGATTATTAAAAAATCTAAATCCACGCGGACGAAGTCCCGGGCATCATCTAGTTCTTATATAAATGACTAAGCTGAAGCCCGTAACTAAAATTGTAATACAGAAACGGACAAACAATCTTTAACGCCAAACGCAGTCTCCGTTTCATCGTCGTTGGTAAAAATAAAATAAACGCGGGAATTCTAGGTATATTCTTGGTTGCGTATATTAAGCAATAACGCATTTTATATTTTCCTTCGACCTTTTCTGAAACAAAAAATACTTATTATTTCGTGATCTTTAATTCACCTCAATGAAACAAATCAAAACATTATTATTTCGTCGATATTCCCAAAAGTTTCCTGCTTCCCGGCTCGCAACATTCAGCCCGTCTATCTAAGAGCCACGAGTATCTTCACGATTCCTCCCTTTCAAGTAATTTATTACTCATGCAAATACTCCGTCTGAGTCATTAATCATGAGATTTTCTTCCTATTTCTCATAATGATATGAATTACGACTCTGTTTGATTTTTTTTCTTTTTGACTGTAGGCTGAGAGGTAGTGTAACGTTTTATGTTCAAAGTGTTTATAGCTTTTATGCTTGCGGATCATAGATCCAGGGGTCTAGAACGGGTCGGGTCGGAACCAAAAAAAGTTATTGGGTTTTATTGTTAAATAATTATGTGCGTAAGTCTTGTGCATCATAATATCGCCTGCGTAGATGACTAATCTCCATTGAGATTGGCCGCCGTGGTTGAAATTCGGTCAGGAGGACATTATTTGGCGACCTACCTGGCGCGGTGGTGAGCGCTGTGGTCTTAAAAGTGGGAGGTCCTGGGTTCGATTCCCAGCAGGGGCAATTTGAGATTTTATAATTTCTAAATTGTCTCTGGTCTGGTCTGATGGGATGCCTAACCGTGGCTGGTTACCATCCTACCGGCAAAGCCGTGCCGCCAAGCGAATTCTTGGCGTGCAATGCCGTGTAGAAACCAATCAGGGGTATGCATACCTCTACCAAGTTAGCCCGCTTCTATCTTAGACTGCATCATCACTTACCATCAGGTGAGATTGCAGTCAAGGGCTAACTGGTAGTTGAATAAAAAAAAAAATTGAAAATTAAATCTTAAGGCCTCTTATTCACAGCGCGGTTTCTTAACCGTACGGCGCGGTTGCTGCGCCGTAGTGCAGTGCGTGTGAACAAATTACCATTGTGCTCTATACAGCAATGATGGCTGTGTCTACTTTATATGGCGATTAAACCGTAATTTTTTACAACTTGTAAACAAGACCTCATGAAGAACAGAAAAAATCGTTGATTATAACGTTGGCAGTACACAAAACGTGTACACAAGTGTGGTGCGGGTTGTTACGTTCCCTCGAATATGGTTGAGCGAAGCAATAACGGGTGCCACCGTCGGAAATGGGGCTACTTTTGTCTGCCCTTCTTCACATGTGTAGAATTGTAAGCACCATTCCGAACCTGTGGTAGATTCATTTGTCGATTCGTAAGCGCTTGTGAAAGTTTATCTGAATAAAATTGAAGATTACTTATATAAACGATAAAAAGGCGTGGATTTGACTCGTTCCAGCAATGCCCGAGACGGCAATTCAATCATGTACTTAAACATAAAATTGTTATATTGATATTGTAAATTTGGAAAAGAGCAACCGCCGAGTTTCTTGCTGGTTCTTCTCGGTTGGAATGGCATTCTGAACCAGTGGTAGATTCATTTGACAATTCAAAAGTACTTGTAAAAGTTTATTTGAATAAAAAACTTTTCTATTCTATTCTATTCTAAAACCTCACATGTGTAAACACATCGGATAAACGGTTCACTTGCTCTCAGAGCTGTAAGTAGTAAATTGGCCATTATTGTCTTCCAGAGGGAAGGAGCCCGAATTCGGAATATTATTTCTGTCATCACAAGATTTTCCTTGTATTAAATTACATATTTTGACAAGGGATATTGACGAAGTGGTTTGATTAAGCTCTCGGCCCACTACACCGGTCCGTACTATGAACGCGCTGTGTACGTATCAGCCGCGAAAAAAACATGACAAACTATACGCCAACTAGAATGCATCAACAACGTATCATACTCGTATAAAACGCGATTAGTGACCGTAATAAACCCGTTCAATAGGTTTACGGTGCCCGTTCTATTGATTGTATTACAATAAACAAAAACTAATAAATCCCATTTTGTATTTTTAAATTTTGATGCCAATCGGCAGTTTTGAATGTTAACTTTAATTGGCATAAAAATTGCTAAATCAATTTCAAAAATACTCTAAAAATAATTAAATACAGTAAAATTGATGAATTATATACGGGTACAACGCATTTGACTGGCTGCACCTAACACTCAAAGAATTTCTGTACGTGTGTTATGTACGGTAACGTATTACGCGATGGAATGTTGTAGTGGACAGGAACCTTTTTAACGAACAAATTATAGACAACCTTGGCCAGCGAATATTTTTGATAATATTTACTCAATATTTTCCTGATGGTTTTCCGATCATAATATCTTATAATATTTTTTAAGACTGGCATTGTTTTATAGACTAGTCACTACTGCATGTTTTTTGTGCTTTTATCCCCTGACGCATAAACGACGGGGTGTTATAAGTTTGACGTGTGTGTGTGTGTCTGTCTGTCTATTCCCCTGTGGCGCTCAAACGGGTGGACCGATTTGAATGCGGTTTTTTTGTTTGAAAGGAGAATTAGTCGAGAGTGTTGTTAGCTATGTTTGATGAAAATGGATCCAAGATGGCCGCCGCTACATAATGGCGGATTACATATTTTTTCACAAATCCCTTAATATGGGTATCAAATGAAAGGGCTTGACTAGTAGAATAGCACTATGTAAATCCAAGATGGCCGCCGCCACAAAATGGCGAATGTTGGGGTTTTTTTTTAATTTTTAATTTACACTTGTAATATCTCTTGCATTGTTGTTCCGTGATCAACTTCAAGCCTCCGAATTCTTTCGAATAGGGTTCATGTAGTAGAAGTTCATATTATCAAGGAAGTTGTGAAAGAATATGTAATCCGCCATTTTGTAGCGGCGGCCATCTTGGACCGATTTTCATCAAACATAGCTAACAAAACTCTCGACTAATTTACCTTTCAAACAAAAAAAACTACATTCAAATCGGTCCATCCGTTTGAACCCCACAGGGGAACAGACAGACACATACACACACACACACACACAGACACGTCAAACTTATAACACCCCGTCGTTTTTCGTCGGGGGTTAAAAATGAAGAACGTTTTAATCAGTTTGTAGAACATTGTATTAGTTTGAAAACCAAAATTGGTAGAGGACCCGTGCGCCGCGGTTGACCGGAGGTTTGTGGGCACTTCTTATCAGATGCAATGCAGTTTGTCGCCCACTTGTTGCGTGCGTGCGGTTTTGCCTGTTCGTGTGGTCTCGCAATTCTCGTACAAACATACAAAGTGTAGGCTCCTTTGAAAGTTTGCAGCTAACAGTTTTTGGAATTTCATACGACACACTATACAGGGTATTTTTACCGCGGCGACAAATTTAAAGTCGGACTTTTAATTCAATGCAGTAAACTGACGTTTCATGGGTTGCTACTTTTTGACGAAAAAAAAATAGGGATAGTGAATGATGTGAATGATTCATCACATCATCATCACAACAATAATTATTTCATTTTATCTTTATTTACTACAATTTTCACAAAATTTATTTTTATGAGGATATAGTAGATTATCTTAGATATTTAGTTACCTGTAATAACTTCCTAATTATACATATAACCTTAAAACTTTAAGAAACTAACTTTATGAAATTGTAGTCTGTAAAACGTGAAATGTATGTCTAGAGGTAGGTTGTTCCTACTATATACAATTATTTTAAGATCTTAATATGCAACATTTAACTGATTTTATGATTATTATCATAAATGAAATGAAATGAACCTATCACATAGAGATTAGGTTGACAAACTTATTTTACGGAATGACATTATTAAATGTCATTTTACTGCATCGAATATAGTCAAAGTAGGTATCATCATCATGATCAACCCATTACCGGCTCACTACTACAGAGCACGGGTCTCCTCTCAGAGTGAGAAGGCCAGAGGTGAAGTGGCCATAGTCTACCACGCTGGCCAAGCGGATTGGCAGACTTCACACACCTTTGAGAACGTTATGGAGAACTCTCAGGCATGCAGGTTTCCTCACGATGTTTTCCTTCACCGTTAAAGCAAGTGATATTTAAATACTTAAAACGCACATAACTCCGAAAAGTTAGAGGTGCGTGCCCGGGATTGAACCCACGACCTCCAATTAGAAGTCGGTCGTCCTAACCACTAGGCTATCACAGCTAGTAAGTATAGGTACAGCAAAGTAGGTATAGGTATTTAAATCGAAATCAAACCAGAAACCACATACTTTTAAGGTCACAGCGCTCACCATAATGCAAGGGATCATCAAATCCATTTTCCATCAAACATTTGAGCTATCAAATGATCAATCTTTGTCAGTAATAACCTTTGTCAGCAATAACCTTAAAAAAAACTGGTCTCTGCAGACAATCTTAATAAGAGAGTCGTTTAATCGAATAATATCTACGTATCCGGAAAGATCACAAATCACGAGATCTTCGCGAATGTCTTTTTCCGTTTCTCCCAAACGTCATCGTTTAGGAGGAGCGGTATGGTTATGCCAAGATTGCACACCTCGAAAATGCTACAAAAAGAGTTTAATGAGGAGGTTTACATGTATAGAATTGTAAGCACCATTACGAACCAGTGGTAGATTCATTTGTCGATTCGTAAGCACTGGGTCCGAAAGTCGTTTGTGGGAAAGGGCGTAATGTTCTATAACAAAATTCCACAAGCAATCTTAGACTTGCCTTTACACAAGTTTAAGAACTCTGTTAAAAGTATGCTCATAAAAAAAGCTTATTATACAATTGAAGATTATATAAACGATAAAAAAAAGCATGAATTTAACTCGTTCCAGCAATGCGCGAGACGGCATTTCAATCATGTACTTACATAAACCGTAATATTGTTATTTTTAAAAAGAGCAACCAACGGAAGTTGGAACGGCATTCCGAACCACTGGTAGATTCAATTGACGATTCAAAAGTACTTGTAAAAGTTTATTTGAATAAAAAACTTTTCTATTCTATTCTATTCTAACTAACAAATAAAATCACTACTCAACACGCATTTAGCTTTAATTTAAAACAAATCTACAGTTGGACAGCATTACATTGCTGTGACCAATTTTAGTCGGAAAGTGGGAGTTCTACCGCCACACAACGGCGCGCCGCTTAATGCTTGGATTGCATGCGGCGGTTGCGCTGTTTTTCGGACTACCGCCAACAATAGTTTTCGATATTCGAAATTGAATAGCGGTTTAGAGGTCTGCAAGCTCTGCATAAGGCCTCAGCACTCTGCGAGAGATGGTATCGCCTAAATAATGGGTCTCGGGCGGCGATAGCGACAGGTGAACTGCTTTGTGAGGGCGGCGCGTTAAATTGAATGCGTGCGAAGAGGCGCACTTCTCGCGAGGCCTACGTGCCCCGGATAATCACCTCCGAGCTCGTTCCTTATCGCCCCGTCGATTCACGTAACAATGCGAATAAGATGTTGAATCTTTTCGGGGTTCCGCAACCAAAGTTAACCAGGTTTCAAATGTGACCCTGACTGACGGACGGATGACCAAGCAGCGGATAAATGTCTATCTTGTTTTAACTAGAAGAATCATATTATGTGGTTAGCTAAATGCGAGTTAGTTAATATAGGTTACGAGTTAGTCAATATACATACGATATCTATACTGACCACAGAACAAAAAAAAATACTACTGTTTAACTCGCATTTAGCTTAGTATACTTGTTGGACTGAAAACAAGTTCCTTATTCATATGATGTTTCTTTTAACGAAGGTTGGTTTAGACGATGTAGAATGCTATGCTTTGTCTAGTTTTCGTTTAGGTCTCCTCATAACACCAGATTTGATCCCGCAGGGATACTCCGTTGTATTACGCTGTTTTTCAAACAAGCAGTGAATAATATAAAGCTATTATTCAACCGTAATAACTTTTCTTACGAATATCGTGGTGCTCACACAAAGGCGCTATTCATACGCGCAATTAGAGCTGCGATTAAGCCACATCCCTCAGGGCTGGTCGCCCATTGTCTCGCGCCCGCATGAAACTCATTGAGAGAACATACGAGCAACTGCAGTTAACTTACTTTTACTCTATTTCATCCATACATCCATCAGCCTGTATCGCAGATGTCAGTAACATTGTATGTACTATAGAAATACGTGAGAAGAGGTACCGTCAGCACCAAGCTGCCTGGCCAAGGCACATTGAAGAAACATCTATGTTTCTTCAATGTGCCTGAATCTTGTTGCTAATTTAGGCTACTTTCGAGTGTTTTTAACCACCGACGCAAAAACGACGGGGTGTTATAAGTTTGCACGGCGCGCTTACCGAGGTCATGCACACATTGGCAGTAGTCGCGGCCGTGTGGACGAGTATTGGTATTTCGCGTTACTCCCTCTTGGGAACTCTTTGCTTTTGTATTTGCAACAAACTCTTTACGTTTCTGTTTTAGTGTGTCGCTAAAACAAAAATCCCCCCGCGATTAACCCCCGACGCAAAAACGACGGGGTGTTATAAGTTTAACGTGTCTGTTTGTGTGTGTGTGTGTCTGTCTGTTCCCCTGTGGCGCTCAAACGGGTGGACCGATTTAAGTGCGGTTTTTTTTTGTTTGGAAGGTAAATTAGTCGAGAGTGTTGTTAGCTATGTTTGATGAAAATCGATCCAAGATGGCCGCCGCTACAAAATGGCGGATGACATATTTTTTCACAACTCCCTTGATATGGGTATCAAATGAAAGGGCTTGACTAGTAGAATAGCACTATTGCAAATTCAAGATGGCCGCCGCCACAAAATGGCGAATGTCGGGGGTTTTTTTAATTTTCAATTTATACTATAATATAATTTTTTAATTTTGTAATTTGTACACGTCGCGACAGACTATATTCTACTAAGAAAACCCCTACCTTGGTTGCTTATTTTTCTTGCATGTCTTGCAGCGGGACGGTGCGGCGAGCAATGCACATCGCATGCTGCATTTCGTACCATACTTTACGTACCATACGATATTTGACTGTTTTGGTGGATTATAGCAAAACAAGTTTGTACTTCCTTGTGTCTATGAGAGAATGCTTCGTATTAATCGATCCTTTTAGTACACTTCTCTTGCCCTAGCTAGGATTAATCAAATAAACGAAACACGTTGTAGGCAAATTGAGGAAAGGAACAAATCGGCTCGTTTATCAGTGTCTCCAATAAGCAGCTCTTATCGGCGATCGGCCTATCTGTTGCCTATTTGTTGTCTATCGGGTACAAACACGAATTACGTACTAAGGACGATACAAAGATTAATGAGTCTCTTTGTCTTTCTGTTAAACCGTGACTGAATTTTGTTTAGATAGACTGACAAATGGGTTTATGGCTAACACCGAACGTCACAACAAAACAAACTTATTACATAGCATGTTAAGTAAAATGGTGATGTAAGTGTGTTTGTGCGTCTATTTATCTACTATTTAACTAGGTTTTAGACCTTTAGAGCATTCTTCGTGATAGTCGCCCACAGCTGGACATAGGTCTCTTCCAAGGATAGCCACAGAAAACTAACCTGTGTCGCGCTATCAGCGACAAACGCCGCGTTTGCTTATACGAGGTCGCCATTCGAGCACCTTGGGACCCCAACATCTATCGGTAAGTAATTAGTCAATGGGTAAACAAAAATAATAGCGACCTTAAAATATAATAATCGATATTGTTATTTGCAGAAACATCAAAATATCTAATTATTATCTCATCCCATTCACATAACAAATGTGATGCCAAAGGATGCAATAGACATAAGGAAACTATTAACGAGAAAAATATAACGAAAAATCTTCCTGGAACCTTCAACAAAAACGTCTCAGCCAATAATAATAATCGCAATATCACCCTAAGTCCTAATACAGAAACAGCCGTAACACTAAAGCTGAGTAACCATACAACGCATTATAAACCCAATCCCGAAGGAATAAACCACAAAATTGGACTAACGTTGACCATTTAATAAAACAACGTTACACATGCATACGGTACAAAATAAAATAAACTTCAATGCGTTGTGATAAAGGTTGGATGTAAAGCAGATATAAAATAGTAACTTACGTAAAACAATGATACTAAAGCAGTGTAAAGAAACAAAAATCAACCTCAATACCTTGCAATAAAGGTGGATTAAGTAGCAAATATAGATAGTAAAGTTGGCTTAAAGATCCAAACGTTGGATTTGAAGGCATGTTAACCGCCTGGACTCGGAGACAGTGTTTCGGAATAGCTTTACAGCGTGTAAAAGTCATGACATTGTAGTATGTTTGTAACGTGTTCGCAACCAGTTTTAATGTTATCATGCTTGTTAAACTCGTACAAAGGACACGATTTTGTAAAACTAATGCTTTCAGAATTAGAAACGTTAGTTGGAAATTAATTATTTTTCATATAGGTAGTATGATATTATATGTGTGTGAACCCTGTTCGCCCGACAGCCGTACCGTCGGCAAACTCACGTAATAGCTCGCGAGATGATTTATGCATTCGCCTATTCTGTCGCCCTCTCTCACTCGCCCTACCTTCATCGTGCGTAGTGGAAGATCATACTGTGTCGTTTTATCCAAGTTAGGTGCAGCCGCCAGGCCCGGCGTAAGAAACATAGCTTCAAAAATCTACAGCTCTGTATACCCATCTTCTAAAATACACTCTGAAGGAGTTTGATTTTTTGATATCTGGACATCTTTTACATATTATGTTTGACAGCCTTTCCCCATATTTCTATTCTGATAAAGGCATTTAGCTAATGATTTGTAAATCATAATGCACTTATGGTACGAGTATTGTTGTCGTTTAGCGCGGCGCGGTGCATTAAACTCGTTGTTATCGCGCTTAAACACCAGTTCAACTGCACAAGTAGGGCAACACCCACTGTTAGATTTAAGGCTGCCCATTCATCACGCGGAACTTCAAAAGCATAGCGTCGTAACTAACATCTGTTGCTTTTCACACAAACTTTGATCTTGAGTTTATATGGGGTCAGTTGCGTTATGTATTTGCAATCGTATTGCCCTCAAAATTAAAAACGATCGTGACTCTTCATTTTTGGACATTTATGTCTCATTCTTTACGGAGTTTGACACTTTGAATTTTAGAAACGCTGTTCTAAAGATCAAAAGTGCTAAGCTAACCAAACTTTGAACATACATTTATTGAGATTTCTAAAAATGCTTTAACTTGTGAAGAAAATTCCAATTTTCCTTATATTTGAATCATGTTGCATTTATATTAAATTTGTATATCTAGTAAATATATTTTTTGAAGTTAAAGCGGGACAAATTCAAGTGGAATTCCGTGCGATTCAGCGAATGGCATACCTACTGCGCGGGAAAAAATTTATTAGACTTAATTTTGTTAAAAAGACTCTCCTGAATCAGTCGCATATACCTACTTAGTCTGATGTTTTATTTAGTTTAATATGCGACATGTTTGGCTAGTCATTGTCGTGTTGTGAATAGATGGCTTTATTTTAAAGAGGTACTTATCCAGTAGTTGTTGTGTATGGGCATTGTTATACTCCTAAACTCGTGCGAGCGTCCAACTGGCCAGCTTTGCTCTCTTTTACTAAATCACTCACATTTTCCAAGCGGTTTCACCGGTTTAACTGCGGCTAATTTAATATCAAACTACATGGGATGACGAGAAAACGACTTCTCTATGATTATTATTCATATAATATACAGCTATAATAACTACTATATAAAAATAAGTCGGGTTTTCCTTCCTGACGCTATAACTCCAGAACGCACGAACCGATTTCCACGGTTTTGCATTCTTTGGAAAGGTCTCGGGCTCCGTGAGGTTTATAGCAAAGAAAAACACGCAAACAAAGTTGCGGGGGTCAGCTAGTATAGCTATAACTAAACGTACGTTAAAGGTAATAGTATTTTGATTATGAGTACAATTCGTGAGTGATTGTTTAAATACATTTTTTTTTCTTGCGAAACAAGCGCTTGACGATCTGGTCTGGGTTGGAGCTCGCTTGCGTAGAAGATGTCTATTCACTCTTGCCTTGCCGGTATTCAAGTTAACGTATAGTGGTTCGTACCAGAAACGTCGAAAAAAGTAGAAAAGGAAAAGAAAAGTAGAAAAAGTTTCGTGGGAGTATATTGGACGACAACCACACTATCCACCTTTTATATTAATAATTTTATATAAATAATAATATTATCTTTTTGATCTATAATACTTTTCACCTGCTATATTTGTGACAATTCTAACCGCAAATCCTTATTTGCTAATCAGTGGCTATGGGGCACAGAACCTAAGCTATTTTTTTATAACGGTAGCTGTAGGTATAGACATTTTAGAGTGGCGTGTGTTATTTCAGTGACCTATGAAAATAAACAGGAATACCTTATACTTTACAGGATCCTGTAGAGTTTTATTTTAGATTATAAATCTCCTATAAAAATTGTAAAGGAAGGATGCTCTTCTTTACATAAAAGATATGCACTTAAAAGAAAAAAAAAACAGTTTCAGTTTCAAGTGTTCGATGTAAAAGGAGAAAATCTGGAAAATAGTAAGCAAAGCGCTCGACTGGGGCGAAGTTTGAAAACATTGTGTAGAGAGATGTCTGGCGGCGGGGCTGGCTGGAATTTCATTAAACTTGGCTCGTGCGAGCTACTGGCTGCCAGCGGGTGGCTACTGGCAGCTCGAGACCTGGTGATACAGATTTTCAGGCCGACATTCACACCGTTACTAGTTGAAAATAGTACATGGGCAATTGTTCAATATTTAAAATAAAAACTTAAAATGAGTCGTCATCGTTATATTCAGACGAGGATACATGGAGAACAGCAGACAGCTCATCATAGGCTTCTTGTAGGGAATTTCACACGGTAAGGTCTTGTGCCACATGCATCCAATGGCTCGCTGTGACTCTTCTCATGTCGTCTCTCTACTTACTGGGAAGTTTGCTAATACTGCGCTTTCCGGTGCTAGATCACCATTTCGGAACGTATAACAAGCTACTTTGTAGCGGCGGCCACCTTGGACCGATTTTCTTCAAACACAGCTAACAACACTCTCGACTAATTCACCTTTTAAACAAAAAAACCGCATTCAAATCGGTCCACCCGTTTGAGCGCTACAGGGGAACAGACAGACACACACACACACACACAGACAGACACGTCAAACTTATAACACCCCGTCGTTTTTGCGTCGGGGGTTAAAAAACATTTAAAAATTACCCAAAACTCTACCTAATGATCTCTTTCTCTCTCTCAACTGGAGTAACTACGTGATTTTAAATCTTAGGTTTTAAAGATGACGTAATTGAGACCGACGCGGACGGCTTAACGAGACATGAAGGAACCAAAAAGGCATAATTCAGACCTACAAAGTTAGTAGAGTAGTCATCCATCTAGTTACCGACTTGAATCAGCGTTGCTTAGCCGTCGCAATCAAGTATTAATGCACTGTTGTAACTAGGCCACAAGTCCCTCAGAGTTCCCATAGAAAATAATATTCTACTATTGTAATTCTAAACCCCATAACTATTCGGTGTAACCATTGCGATTCGGGCTGGTTTTTGATTCCATAGCCACTAGTGGCCACTAATTTCACGTCTAAGTGGCGAGGTACTTTGTCACAGCGTTCCATAAAACATTGCGAAGTTGTTTTCGGCGGGACAAAGCTTTGTCTAGCCGTCTCTGTCGCCTCTGTCGCCTCTGTCGCCTCTGTCGCCTCTGTCGCCTCTGCCGCCGCTCCCAACTTGTGGAACTTGAGGCCAAAGTAGTAATTTATTGTAATTGCCTTTTTGCCTCAGGTGAGGCAGGACGTGCGCCCCAGATTTATACAGACGCTAACAAGATTTTCAGGTTAAAGCACTTTTAATGCATTGAAGGAACTCGTTACTCCGAACGAATATAGGTGTAAACTTTGACTTCAAAACGTTTTTAAGGTTGGGTATCCTGGGTGCGAAATGAGATTTACTAGATGAATTGATATGTGTAGTTAGTACGGAATCCTTTACTCGCGAGTCCGACTCGTACTTGGCCGGTTTTAATTAACTCGTTTTTGGAGTGTATACTTGTCAAGTACGTACACACGCTTGACATGATGATATTCCAAAGTGAAGAAAAACATTAGAACATGTATTTACGATGGACCCAATTACCTACTAGGTCTCTTCGTTACGTTTTATATGATTAACGAAGCTAGGACGAAATCTCGAGATTTCCAAATATATTCTATTACTAGATGATGCCCACGGCTTCGCCCGTGTGTATTTAGGTTTGTAAAAATCTCGTGGGAACTTTGATTTTCCAGAACAAAAAGTAGCCTATCTGTAGTAAGTAGTAACCCGTCCACAAAACGGAAAAATTCCGTGGGATCCTTACGATTTCGGAATGCAATTCCTTACAGCATCAGGGTTGAGGAGTTGGACATGTACCTACTCGAGGTCATTCAACAATAAAGTCTTTAATTGGTATCCCCAATATCAATTTAAATAACCGACAGTGCCTAAATCCCATTAGTTTTGGGGATTAGATCCCCTACAGCATCAGGATTGAGGAGTTGGAATCCAAATTTTTTGTAGGACAGTGTCGCAATGTTTCTCTATCGATTAAAAAAAAATTACGCAAATCGGTTCAGAAAATTCGGAGATATCGGTGTACATAGGTAGAAAAACACAACTCCTCCTTTTTTGAAAGTCGGTTAAAAAAGTAGCCTATGTTACTCCCTGGTTAATTCTCTACTTGCAAGTGAAAGTCCCGTCAAAATCGGTTCAGCCGTTCCAAAGATTAGCCCGTTCAAACAGACAGACAGACAGACAGACAGACAGACAGACAGACAGACAGACAGACAAAAATTTTAAAAACGTGTGATTCGGTTATAGTATCGTTCAAATAACCATATGAGCTTAATATGAGGTAGTTATTTCGATATTACAGACAGACACTTCAATTTTATTTATTAGTATAGATAATAGATACCTATGGAAGTAGAGTAATCTCATACGATGATAAACTCGGTTAATTGGATGCGTCTGAACAACAACGTCGAAATATTTAACTGAAGGTACTCAATTTAGAGAAGTTAACACTTGCATATATTATTTGCATATATTTTAGTGATAATATGATTGGAGTGTCTCTATTGAATTTAATCAAAGAATGAGGTGATCCGTAGGAGAACCAAATTCACCGACGTAGTTCAGCAAGTTATAGATTGGTATAGATTCAGTTCAATGCAAACTTAACCACGTTAAAGAGGAAAATAGGTACCAACCAAAACTTCCACCTCGCAAATAAGCTCGAATATCAAACCGTGATCTGTATGAAATTACGCATAATCCGTAAAGTTGGCCAATAAAAAGTCGCTCGTGGCGCGGATCGCTCGCTCCTTGTAAACAAGTGTTTGCGCCGTTCCGCAGACAAACGGGGTAAGTTTTATTAAAAATTCCGGCAATTGGCCCTCCAATGGAATGACGCCATTATTGCGGGGAGTATTACGAGTGGCGTTTCGGTTTCGGAGACAGAAAACTAGTTAAAACTGTGACATACAAGGCCAGGGACGAATCTAATGGAAAAACGCCGGAGGAATTCATGCGCGGAAGTTCTGTTTGGCATTTTATCAGTGCTGATATGACACTTCCCTGATCTATAGAAATAAATATTTAAGTGTAGCTTTCTTTGATTTCATATAACTGCTGAAAAATCTTGGCTCATAAATATGTCTGTCTTAGATGTAATATTATGACTGTTTGAATTATACCATAATCCAAATAGATATCTTTTTGTCTAATCTTCGAAACGGCTGAACCGTACTTGACGGATATTTCACAGATAGGTACCTACATTACACAAGGAGTGATCTAGGCTCCATTTTATACCGGAACTATTTAAGGTTTCTTCGTTAAATATTAAAAACTGTTGATGTTACGGACGAAACGGTCGCACAAGTGATCTTGATGAAGTAAAGCACAGTTCATAACTGCCATTTTGAAGATGGACATAACTATAAGTTACTTTTTAGCCCGGGATATCAAAAAGTTAGCTTTGTGTTTTGCCGTTAGTTTTGTCAATGGCTTTAGGTATCAAAGTTCACACAACTTTGCTTCTTTAAATCGATTTTTGGAACCAGACTAATCGACATTCTCAACGAGTTGTGAAGGTGAAGTAGTAAAAAGCATTAGATGCTGGAGTGGCGATATTGCACCGGAAAGTGCAGGGTTGGCACAACATTTGGATGGGTGATATAAAGTGAATCGCAGAGTTGATAGGATTTTGCGAAGCGATGATCAGCCCTCCTCCGCAATAGTTGTAACTCGTCGTAATGGATGGTAATGGAGAAACCTCATTTTGCGGCGGAAACTTGTATAATTGAATGCCGCTGACAATAATACAAGCGCGTGCACTGGGAGTTTAGTTTAGTTTGGTTTAGTTTAGCGAGCGCCAAGTTTAGTGAGGAGGCGTTCCGCAAGTGGAGTACAAGTCTAACAGAACAAACTTGGATTGAGATTTATGCATGGGATGTAGGAGCTAGTTAGCGGTAGATTGCGTATGCGATTTGCCGTTATTGTTGACTTCATCAAAACTAGAAGCAATTAATTACTGCATGGAGTCTATTAAACGATAGGTTTTGCATCAGTCGATTTCAACGATCATAAGTAATGTTTAACTGATAGAGCAAAGAATGTATTAGAATTTGGTCATTAAAACTTCATTCATTTAATTTACTTACGTTAGTTTCGCCAGTCACAGAATTGACTGTAGTAAAACTGACAGCAATATCTACCTTTCCTCTTAAGTAATAGAACTAAAAACAAATATTCGTGCGATTTAACTAAATTATTGATAAAAAATATTGGAATCAGTCCATAATAAGTAATATTTAGGTCAAACAAACCGTTATCCACATAATTTGTGCTGAATCAACATTCAAATTGCACTGAACTCGCAGTGTTTTTATTGCATTCAATTTAAATGACCCCCGATAAGTATTCGCGTAGTTCATTAGTACTCGTATCAAACCGAGTAGATACACAAGCACTAAGCGAATCGTATTTGCAAAACCAATAGCATTATCGTACAGCTCCTGAGTTGATCTCAACTTCGAATGTGGCAAAAGTTTTAAGCACTGCAAAGCCCAGTTTAGTTTTTGCTATGTAAACAGTTGGACCGATAAAGCGACTGGAATCAGCTACCACCGCAACTTCATTTAGACGTAACAACACTTTTTCCTTTAGTAATATTAAACTCTTCTACATTCAGTTAAAATTCAATATTGCTTGTAATTTTTTGTGATATAGAACTAGTAATTTCTGCCTTGTAGTGAGGTCCATAGCACTAACAACATTCTTTGCTGAAGCAACAGTTTGCTTATTATGTTATGTGGAACTACTTATGTTAATTGTGCATTTCCGTGTAGCATAGGTAAGCTGTAGGAGTGAACGTTTTTTCATTAGCTTCAGAATGTATCTTAATGTTAATGTTTTTGTTTGTAACACGATTATTCTGCAATAATTCATGTTGCAACTTCTTTGGAGCAAAGGAACCCAATTTTAATTCAACTACAATGTTTTATACTCTATGTACCTATATAATTTGATTTTTGATGATACAGTCACAGGTGAAGCAATTTGCCTTATAGATACTCATTTTAGATTACGCAATTGCAATTGATATCAATTTTTTAAACAAAGTGAAGTTTCTAAACAGGTAAGGTAAGGTCTAAAAAAATGATCAAGTTATAGACTTATCTATAACCCGCGGCGAATAAGTTGTTGTAAGTCCCACAGAAATACTTTTTCGAGATAAAAAGTAGCTTATGTGTTAATCCAAGCTAAAATCTATCTTTTTTCCAAACAGCCAAATCCGTTCAGTAGTTTTTGCGTCAAAGAGGTTTTTCGCCTTTATAATATAAGTGTGATTTTATATAACTTTTTTAACAACTACCTACTTATTAACAGTTTTGTCAGTTGGTTTCGATAGAGACGGCTAGAAGATATTTTAATCTCCAAAAAACCTTCTAAATAGGTAAGGTTAACTTTGGCAATTTAAAAGAGCTTGGAAAAGACCTACTCGAATCAACCATTTTATTATTATGTATTTAAATCGAGATTCATTTGCAAGTCCAACCCGATAGGAGTGAAAACGTGAAATCTCCGGCGACCCGATTCAACGGGGCGACATAACGAAATTTATATTCCGACCGACATTTCTATTTGAAAGCATTCTTTGCCCATACGCTTTACTGGCTCCCCTTTGTACCGTGTAACATGCCCTGGATTATTTTTACATGATCCGATATGGTAATATCAGATATTAGACGCAAAAAATAAATAATAAGTATTTTTAATATTAAATGTTTACAGTTCTAACAACTGTGATCTACTGTGAAATAAATGCATCCTCTCTCATAGAGTAAAAGTACAGAACTAAAATTAGGATACTTTTTTTGCGGACAAACATGTGTAGGTATATCCATACAAATCTAAACCAGAATATTAGGCAGTAAGTATTGACTTTTTTATTTATACAGTTAGAAGCACATTTAGTTAAAATAGTCAAAAAAGACATTTTTCCACTAAAATGTTGCTGAAATATAGGCGGAAAACGTAACCAAAACTTACCTTTTGGAACTCGTACTTACGGTCAAATCAAATCTTAGTATTTTTTTTAACATACATTAAAACCTTTCGATGCTACGCTACGTTTTACGACAGTAGAATATAGGTCTTGATATGTTATTTGGATTGATATTAGTCCAGTCAATTTAGACTTCCAAGGTTACAATAATTCACACCTGGCTGACCCCGAGTAAATTTTTTTCCAGGTGTCGGATCAATGAGGACTTTTCACATTTCATTTATAATAGTGTTTCGAACAATCCTACCAATTTTCAGCCAAGTGTGAGTCAACTATGCGTGTCCAGGAGTAAATTTTTTTCCAGGTGTTGGATCGATGAGGACTTTTCACATTTCATTTATAATAGTGTTTCGAACAATCCTACCAATTTTCAGCCAGGTGTGAATTATTGTAACCTCACCCCTATTTTTTAGTCTAATTTGACCGGTCTATATTGGTTACACAATACACATGTTATACTAAGTAGGTAATAGATATCGGAGCGGACTAGATACCGATATCGGACATAGTGATATGCTCTGCGTTACGAGCATACAGCTACATACTGTTATGACCACGACTTTTACACGCTGTAAAGTTGTTTCGAAACACTGTCGCTGCATCTAAGTGGCTAACATGCTGTAAATCCAATGTTTGATCCTCTCAGGTAACATTATTATTTACGTACAGTATCGTTAGATTTTCCACTGCTTCGCTCGCTTTTACTGCTTTGTCACTGTAATGTTACCTTTTACATGTGATTATTATGTACATATAGCGGCAAGTGCGTGTGCGTTCAAATTTATATTTGTCGGTCTGTATATTTGTTCCAGCTAATCTCCAAAACGGCTGGATCGAGTTTAATGGAACTTTCAATGTTATAAGGAGTAACTCAGGATACATTTAGTTTAGGTAACTAAAAGATTTATGGGATCCGATCCGATCCTATATAAAAACCTATATCTACACGAACGAAGTTGCGGGAATCAGCTAGTCTTTAATATAAGTTATCAAAGCTCATATTAAGAAAAATTAACACACATTAATACGTAATACATTTTGACACACATAAATACATTTTGATGTGATAACGTTTTATAAATCAATGAACGCCAGACCGCGCACGCACGAAAAAGCATGACTCTTCCGTCACGTACCGCGTTCAAGCGAGAGCGTGGAACTAAGCGTTCGGCATGTGACCCATCTATCTCTCTTTGTTTTCTTATGACGTTATCACGTAAAATAATTATCGTCCGTAAACCAACTTTACAGACAACCAATTTTTTTTTCAACAATTCCTTTCCATGACATTTCAAGATGTATAAAATAAAATTTGTCACGTATTTAAAAGTAATAAAACTTTTATAAAAAATCGATTTGGAAACTCAATTTTCATGGCGATTTCAACACAATTTTGGAGCAAAAAGTTTATCAATTTGGAAGCTCGCCAGACGGTGAAAGAGTATTTATGCCTCTATAACACACATAGCTACTGCGTCGTAGCTATAACTTATATAGTATAATAAAACCTACATTTTAAGTAAATTATAAAATTGGGTAGCTTACATATAGAAGTAAAAAATTCGAGTACACTTATGATGTCCAATGAATGGTGCAGTATGAGATTTAAATTTCGGAACACTTCGTAACGTCATATATAATGTTCAGAAATATCAAAAATATTTCACGCTAAAGCATTAAGTAGGTATATCTGAATTAAAATAAATTATAAAATAAACTAACATCTTAATCACTACATAGTATAAAACAAAGTCGCTTTCTCTGTCCCTATATCCCTATGTCCCTATGTATGCTTAAATCTTTGAAACTACGCAACGGATTTTGATGCGGTTTTTTTTTATAGACAGAGACATTCAAGAGGAAGGTTTGTAAGTAGAAAAATTGGACCCGGTAGGTGGCGCTAATAGCGGGCAGGACGACGTCTGCCGGGTCCGCTAGTTAAAAATATTTTCAAAAAAATAATCTAATATAGGTGTATCCAGCAGTCCCATACAATTAGTCAGATGCTATCAGTCCACCTATTGGAAGTCTTCTAACACTGCATAACCGAACTTTCAATGAAACTTACAAAAAAAGTTTGAAAAATTACAAAAAAATTGCGATATTACACTAGAAAACAATAATAAGAAAACAATATACCTAGGTTAGATTAGCTAATCCCCCCATTCTAACTACAGAATCTGAATATCAAAAATTTTTTTTTTCCATAAAGTCGGTTTCCAGACGATAATTTTACGTGATAACGTCATATTAAGAAAACATTGCCTCTCTATCGCTTGTTCCGCGCTCTCGCTTGCACGCTCGGCTAGGTTAGGTACGTGACAATGAGTCATGCTTTTTCGTACGTGCGGCTGCCGTTCATCGATTTATATGACGTTATCACGTCAAAATATATGAGTTATAGTTTCATCAAACTGGTCCGGAAACTGGCATTGTTCCAAACATTTAAAAGACGAAGGTCCCAAAAATGGTCCCTGAGGGATGGCCAGGGCACTTAAAACTAATTTATAGGTCTAACCATCGGTTCAACTTTGGGGCAGTCGTAAGGTACACGTGCGGTGTTATTGCCCGGATCCTACCCGGAGCCTCTAATTTGGAGTCACAAATTATTGTAATTATCAAAACTTTGACTCCTCAATTGCCTGGTCAGGGGTGAGCGAATGAACTATTGGTAGCCATCTTGAATTATATCTACTACTCTAGTGATGTAAGTATCTAAACTTTTTAAAGCGTGAAAAGATGTATTTATCATCATATTTTTTAATTTGTATTTATTTATTTATTTTAATTTAATTTAATTAGAACGGATAAATATCCAGTAACACTAATTAAATAGGTATATTAAAAGTAATTAAATATTTTAAATACATTATAAATACAATAAATGGAATGCGAGGAATCAAGAAAAATAAATTCGACGACTTATGAAAGTGACATGGTGCAGTTATATTTCTAACAGAACTGCAATAACGCAGTCAAAATAGACGTCAAATGTTATCAAATAGCACTACCTAATTCCGACAGAGCTGAATTTTGGTAGAGAGATATTTTAGGAAAGGTGATTCCTAGGAAAAAAGGTATATAAAATATTTTTATAGATAATTTTATGATCTACAATTTTTGCATAGATTGTATTTTTATAAAACTTACCGTTTTCGAGAAAAATCCAAAAAAAAACAATAATTTTGACTTTGACCTTGAATAACTTTATTAGCAGACATGGAATCAATGGGGACTTTTGACACATTATTCCTACTGGTGTAGCCAAGGTCTTTACCAAAATTCAGCTCTGTCGGAATTACTGTGAATTGAAATGTCTATTTTAGCCCGGCTACAAGCATTGATTTAAAGTTGTGTGCCACGGGCTTGCAAATACGTCACAATGAGGCGATTCTACTAACATTATTCATTGAGTGCAGGCAATGTTCGCGGAATGGGAGATCTACTGCGGGCTGTGGGTCTATCTTGTGGGCAGGTGAATGTGAAAGCGATTGCTTCCATGTAACATTTCGATTCCATTCCATCAGCCTGTCCACTGCTGGACATAGGCCTTTTCCAGTGCTCTCCACCAAGTACGGTCCTCCGCCTTCCTCATCCACGGGCTTCCCGCCGCCTTCTTGAGGATATCGCCTTAGGAAATTCATTAATTGTGTAGTAACCTCGATCAATAATTAATGTGTTCTTCCACATTGTTTAAAGGGATAACGGGCAACGGCAAGTAAAAATTAGCCGGAAACAAGTTTTAAAAGCGTATGCTCAACTCCACAAATCATTTCTGTATTTTGCGTAGACGAAATGTGTCAAAACTCAAAAGTTTATCACAAGATGTAGTTTTTGCAGTAAAGGTATTGTTAGATAGGTAGATAATGTTGTACTCATACGAATAGATAGGTATATGTGCAATGATTCGATGTAACCCACCACGGCACCTTTGTTGTCCAAAGCAATAATAGGGTATTATGTTGTAGCAAATTGGATTGTAGGAGCGTGTGCATCCGATGCGTCGATATCGGCATCCGATACCAAATGTATCAAAGCGGCTCGCAAGTATTGGACCTCTCTTTGTTATGGAATCAAAGGTTTACACGACCCGATAGCCCGCTTCCGGTTGTTTGAATCACGAAACCGAGACATAAGTAAACCATAGCAGCTGCTACATAATCTATACTTCTATACTAATAAATAAAATTGAAGTGTCTGTCTGTAATTTCGAAATAACTATCTCATATTAAGCTCATACGGTTATTTGAACTGTACCATAACCGAATCACACGTTTTAAAAATTTTTGTCTGTCTGTCTGTCTGTTTGAACGGGCTAATCTTCGGAACGGCTGAACCGATTTTGACGGGACTTTCACATACAAGTAGAGAATTAACCAGGAAGTAACATAGGCTCAAAAAAGGAGGAGTTGTGTTTTTCTACCTATGTACACCGATATCTCCGAGATTTCAGAACCGATTTGCGTATTTTTTTTTAATCAATAGAGAAACATTGCGTTACTGTCCTATAAAAATTTGGATTCCAACTCCTCAATCCTGATGCTGTAGGGGACCTGATCCCCAAAACTAATGGGATTTAGAAACTGTCGGTTATTTGAATTAATATTGGGGGTACCAATTGAAGACTTTATCATTCAATGAACTCGAGTAGGTACATTTCCAACTCCTCAACCCTGATGCTATAAGGAATTGCATTCGGAAATCGTGGGGATCCCACGGGATTTTTCCGTTTTGGGAACGTGTTACTACAGATAGGCTACTTTTTGTTTTGGAAAATCAAAAGTTCCCACGGGATTTTTAGAAACCTAAATCCACACGGGCGAACCCGTGGGCATCATCTAGTATGTATATATTTTTAATTGTGAACTTAATACCTTGTATTACAGATTCTTGAACTACTGAATTGTAACTGCCTCGTTGGTCTAGTGGTTAGTATATTCGTCTGCAGATCACGAGATTTCGGGTTCGATTCCCGGGTCGGGCAAATATTATTAGGTATTGGATTTTTCGGTCAAGAAATTCTCTGTGCCAGCCCGGAGTTGGTAGTTGGCGGTGTTTCACCCCCGTGCCTCGGAGAGCACGTTAAGCAGTCGGTACCGGTTATTGTCACTATTATGTGACAATAGTCGTTTAAGCCCGCCAACCCGCATTGGAGCAGCGTGATGGGTCTAAGCTCTAAATTCCTCTCTCCTATGAGAGACGAGGCCTATGCCCAGATGTGGGAAGGCTTTAGTGTTGGTGATGGTCGTTGTGGATTAAAGGTTTTATAGTCAGTTCTTAGTCTAGTGACGTCTACTGCAAAGAATACTATTACTGCATAAAGAAATGACACTCACTTGCCCCCGCCAACTGCCGCCGGCCAACAATGTAGAAGTATGCCTAGTAGTACCTATTACGCCTTGTCCCATTTGATTTGCGTATAGGGTTGGCCGTGTCAGTTAGAAAAAGGTTCGCTTTATGAAGTGTCGATTGTGAGTCTACGGGTTAAAACTTGACAACCAGTAGGTTACATCGTCGTAACCAGTCGGGCATACACCGACCAATGCCGAATGTGGAAAAACCCCTGAAGCGCGTAATATTTTCGTAAAAGAGTAATGTGAAAATGCTATAAAAGAGGCCAAATATTGTAATTCTGTGTTGAATACGTTAACAGAGATTTTACGTTTGCGATTAATTTAATTTAAATTTCGCAACCTTCTCGATTGTTTTCGACTTACTGATAATTTACTTATCGGAATCCATTTTATTTTATTTGCATGCATAAATATTTGTAATGAGGTTTTTAACATACTTATTCATTCATTCCTTTTAATGTGAATTTTATATTTAAAATTTTACATTTTATCAAATAAAGTTTAAAGATTATTCGTAATTAAATAAACAAGATAGACATCCACCTCTGGACATAGGTCTCTTGCATTTTTGCCACAGAAGGCGATCTTGTGCCACTTGTATCTAGCGACTACCAGTGATTCACTCGAGATCGTCCGTCGCGTCGTAAAAATTACGTATCAAATAGAATTTATTTGTTACCATTAATAGAAAATCTATACCGATATCTAATTAACCGACTTCAAAAAGGAGGTTCTGTATTCGACATGTATGTATGTATGTATGTATGTTCGCGATTATTTCATAAACCAATGATTGGATTTTGATGATTTTCACTATCATAATACTAAATACTTCGAGGAATGTTTTAATGTATAATACATCTAGGTATCATTATTTTATTAACTAGGTGTATTTTTTAGAGATTGCTGGACCGAAGTTGGTATAATTTTCCTAAAAAATAGCTTGTATTATCACAAATACAGGCCGAATACAGTTTAGATCTGAAACTGTAGGTAACCATTATTCTAGTATATTATGGTTTAAGCACAATAGCATAATATTATACGCAAACAAGCTAAACACTGCTAGCTGCATACAAGCAAGTGCGAAATGGTTATATTGAGTCATAATGTAGTAAATATACCCAGGCGGGTGGTATCGGGTTTAATATGTGGTCGCGATACAAAGGCTAACACCGCCGTGGGGATTAGCGCATCTCTAATTATGCTTTAACGTTCAACTAATATACTAGTTAAGTAATAATTTTCCTGGATTCACATGTAATAATACCATCTGCTTGAATACTAGTGTAGTAAACTGATTTGCATCTAACATCCTGAATTATAGGTCCGAAATATGGTCGCTTACTATGGGCCTAATCTATACTAATAAATAAAATTGAAGTGTCTGTCTGTAATATCGAAATAACTACCTCATATTAAGCTCATATGGTTATTTGAACGATACTATAACCGAATCACACGTTTTAAAAATTTTTGTCTGTCTGTCTGTCTGTCTGTCTGTCTGTCTGTCTGTCTGTCTGTCTGTTTGAACGGGCTAATCTTTGGAACGGCTGAACCGATTTTGACGGGACTTTCACATACAAGTAGAGAATTAACCAGGGAGTAACATAGGCTACTTTTTTAACCGACTTTCAAAAAAGGAGGAGTTGTGTTTTTCTACCTATGTACACCGATATCTCCGAGATTTCTGAACCGATTTGCGTAATTTTTTTTTTAATCGATAGAGAAACATTGCGACACTGTCCTACAAAAAATTTGGATTCCAACTCCTCAATCCTGATACTGTAGGGGATCTGATCCCCAAAACTAACGGGATTTAGGCACTGTCGGTTATTTAAATTGATATTGGGGATACCAATTAAAGACTTTATTGTTGAATGACCTCGAGTAGGTACATGTTCAACTCCTCAACCCTGATGCTGTAAGGAATTGCATTCCGAAATCTTAAGGATCCCACGGAATTTTTCCGTTTTGTGGACGGGTTACTACTTACTACAGATAGGCTACTTTTTGTTCTGGAAAATCAAAATTCCCACGAGATTTTTACAAACCTAAATACACACGGGCGAAGCCGTGGGCATCATCTAGTACAATAATAATAATAATAAATCTTTATTTTGTTCCAAATTTAAAATGTCACTTTAAGAGTCACTCAGCTGGCAATGGAGAGAACTATGATCGGAGAATCCTTGCAAGATCAAGTCAGAGGTGAGGAGATACGTAAGACAACTAGAATAGTTGAAAGATTTGTAAAACTTAAGTAGCAATGGGCGGTACCACATAGCTCGAAGAACCGACATGTGGCTAACGCAAAGTCTCAAGATCTTAGATAGATTCCCATGGATTGATGGATGATCTCAGAGGAATCGCTGGCAGCCGCTGGATACAAGCGGCTCAAGATCCAGTTTTGTGACGATCCTTATGTGAGACTTATGTGTAGCTGTGGGCGTAGTATATAACTCCAGAAGCTGCCACTCATATTCATCTTGCGGCACTACATGCAGTATATCGGATATTGAATCAGGGCTATAATATGATTTCACGTTACTCATTTTATAATCCTTTTTAACTCCAATATCCTGCATGTAGGACGATAGCGCTCAAAAAGGTCGACAAAAATAACATATAAAAAATTTCAAGCTCTGAAAGTCGTTGAACTCCCAGTCCTTTCTAAATGTCACTGTTACGGCAGGATTCTTTGAAAGAGATGTTATCAGTTAAATAATAGCCCTTAGACACACCGATAGCGCGATGTGAATGTTCTTTGTTGGGGCGAAATGTTTGGATTGAATACGTGCTCTACATAGCACGTGGCACCTGTTTGAGATAATTATATAATCAGTGTAGATCATGACGATTTCCCTATTGTGTTCCCTCGTTATAGTGGAAATTTCCGGGTTCGATTTCCTATAGAAATTTTGAGGAATTTATATAATTTCTATATTGTCTCTGGTCTTGCCGGGAGGGAGGTTTTAGTCGTAGCTTGTTACAAGTCACGGCAAATAAGTCTAGCGTTGACCTTCAATGCGCAGAAGTCGAAAATGAGGTATCTCGGGTGGTGAGGGTGACGCGGGGAGGGCGTGGGGATCGTTCGTAAGCACCGATTAGCTTTCGCGGATCCCTCGTAAGCGCTGATTGGCTCTCCAATCGTATTGTGTCACTCGTACGACGCTATGCGCACTTAAAGGTCAGCGCTCGACTAACGTGCCGGGAGTTATACCACTCTATCAGCAAGAACGTTAAGCAGTCAAGTGATTTAACATTTTGGTACGATGCCGCGTAGAAACCGATTAGGAGTATGTGTTTGGCTAAACTGCCATAAATGCCACTATACCCCTTTCAAGTTAGTCTGTTTCCATCTTATACTGAAATTTTAAGACCTTACTCTGACTTTGTACAGTCCTAAAATAGAGTTAAAATGTGACGTATCTATGTAAGTCAATAAGGTACTTAATGTCAGAGTACGCTTGAAAGATCTTACTATCTTATCTAATAATTATCTACGAAGAAAGTCTTTAGAATGCATCTTCAGTTACCACCAGGCCCAGGTCGCAAATTTAGGTCACGACTAGCAAACTACGCAAGAAATACTACAGTGCATAACTTGCATAGCTGCATCCTCTTTTCTCTACCCTCATAAAAGTTCAAGGAAACCCACGAAATAAATTGTGAAGGAAAACATTTTCTCCTTGCCTCTTTTCTTAATACATACAAATTGAATCTTATAGTTTGTCGTTTCCGAATAAAAGTTGAATGGAGCTCGGTTGACACGTCGCTCTCTCCTCCGGGACGCGTTTGAGGCCTCCCAGACAAATCTATTTAAGGCCTCACGCAATCCAATTGGGCCTCTTAGCTGAGAATTTGCTAAAACATCTTACATTTCGGCGCGCCTTTAGATTAAGGTTACGACAATTTATATAAGTCGTGATGGCCTCATACCTGAAAGAGAATAATCCTCGGAATTTTTATGAATTACCTGCGACGTGAATTTACATTTCACGTGCATGCTCCAAGGCATTTTTCCTGCGGGAACCTGGCGACGTGAGGGGATTCCGGCAGTAGGTGGTTCTTCGTTATTACGTGTAAACCTTACTTGGTTTGTATTTCAATCACGCCGCTACGGATCGATGAGAATTTTTGCATGTGTAAAGTTGAGGATCCGGAGAGTGATATAATGCACTGAGTGACGAAGATCCGTGACAAACAGATGGACAAATAGACAGACACAGAGTGACAATTATAGGGCTCCGTTTTGCTCTTTGAGTAAGGGAACCTAAAAATCAACCTAACTGTCGGCGCTGAATAACAGCTGTCGAGTTTGGATGTAGATTGGTACTTGTGGAAGATTATTATAGGTTTAAACCTGGTGCCTTTTCGTGTATCGTTCTAGATGTGTAAAAAGGGGTCGCCATAGCGGTGGTTGGAGGTCACATTAGGTAGGGTTTTAGCGTTTTTTAGTTAGAACTGAATGTTGTGATGATTGTTTAACTGAAAGTTAAAATGATGACGCCCTCCGAGATAATATATCAAACTAAAAAAATTAATAACCTCCGACCTGTGGAAAACCGCTCCAAACGTCGAAGCTTGATCTTGATCTTGACTATGATGTCTCTGCCAAGTGCTCGTCGAGACAAATATAACTTTAATAAAAATCCGCATTAAAATCGGTGTACATTTCCATTATTCGTCTAAGATCCCTACCGCAGCTAACAAAAGAGCTGATAACTTTGAAACGGCTGAACCATTTTTATAAAACATATCTAAAAACCATTCCTAAAAAACCTTCTTTCAAACAAAAAAAAAACGCATCCGAATCAGTTCACACGTTTAAGTTGGGTTAAGCTAGGGGTGACAGACAGACACACATAGCGGTCAAACTTATGACACCCGTCGTTTTGCGTCGGGGGTTTAAAATTATACCTATCGTCGTAAGCTCCAATAGTAACAATATATGGACAAAGCGCCCGCTGTTGGGACATTGGCCGCCGTGTCCGGAACCGGAAACGGTTGATATGTGACTTTGTTTTGCGTCCAAGGAGTCGAGCTGAGTACCGTGGGGGAGTCAGTTATTGTGCGCTTTGGGAGATATCACGATTATCTTTGTATGACGGCCGAGTATAGAGCCTGTGGTTTTGATTGTTTTGTTCAGTTTAAGTTTAATGGGCTTTAATAGGCCCGGTCATCATCATCCGGGCGTGGCATACGTAAACGTATCCGTATCCGTATCCGTAAACGTATCCGGGTGCGGCGGTAAACGTGACGCGATACGGCGGCGTATCATGCAAAGTTCCAATCATCGGTTCCAATTCAATATTCTAGAAACCTGTTAGTGGAATGTCGTTTAGGTTATAGATATTGACAGCCACTTGACCGCACATGAAATGAAGTCAAGAGCGATGCGTCAGACGACGCTATGTTTGATCCGCTCTCCTAGGTGAACCACAAACGCGAGAACGCGACATAATACGACGCGACGCGAAAATATCAAACGGTAGCTGAGCCTTCACGTGGCCTACGTTGTCGCATAATAAGTTTATCATTATCTATGGAGTCGTATCGCGTCACGTCGCGTCGCACTTGTCGTTAACCCAGGACAGCGGG
This sequence comes from Melanargia galathea, assembly GCA_920104075.1. Lineage (NCBI taxonomy): Eukaryota > Metazoa > Arthropoda > Insecta > Lepidoptera > Nymphalidae > Melanargia > Melanargia galathea. Next base: position 19,703,636 of record OV049874.1, on the reverse strand, counting down.
TAAGACGGCGCGGTTTAGTCGCACGGCACGGACGCAAACCGCATCGCATCACGGTAACGGCGCCGTGCCTTGGTGTGGTGTGCCAAGCTTAAACCTAACCACACATGGTGTATGAGACCGCCGACCCGTGTGTCCAGTGTGACGATTAAGGAAAGATAATTTTTTTCAAAGAAAAATGAACCGACTTCAAACGTTTCAAACTAAAAAAATTAAAATATTTTTTTATTCATTTAGATTGACGATTAAACTACCTAACACAAATGATATATAATTTTTTGAAGTCGGCGCCAAATGACTTTCATATTTTTCAAGTCGAAAATGTGCTCCCCGCGTCCCGGGCAGCCTCACCCTCCGCGACTATTATGATTCACCGCGCTCGCATTCAAAAGTGGATACTCTGATTTTACTTACACGAATTGAATGTGGTTTGGCGCCGACTCCAAAAAATTATATATCATTTGAGTTAGGTAGTTTAATCGTCAATCTAAATGAATAAATAATTTTTTTCAAAGAAAAATGAACCGACTTCAAACCATTCGAACTAAAAAGTTTAAAATAATTTTTTATTCATTTAGATTGACGATTAAACTACCTAACTCAAATAATATATAATTTTTTGAAGTCGGCGCCAAATGCTCATACTTTTCAAGTCGAAAATATGCTCCCCGAATTCGATTCCGACGAATTGAATGTGGTTTGGCGCCGACTCCAAAAATTATATATTATTTGAGTTAGGTAGTTTAATCGTCAATCTAAATGAATAAAAAATTATTTTAAACTTTTTAGTTCGAATGGTTTGAAGTCGGTTCATTTTTCTTTGAAAAAAATTATTTTATGCTTTTTAGTGATTTGTTTTCTTTATATTAATAATAATATAAAATTGAGAACTAAGTAAAATAGATTATGACCTATATATTATTAATTATTATTAAATAACCTGTGACATATTACATACATTTTATGTGTCATACTAAGTATAGGTGAATGGTTTTATAATGTTCTAACCCAACCTAACCTAACTTCCGATCTATACAAGATTAGTTTATATGCGTACTACTCTTGTATAATTTGGGAGACCTTGATTAAAAAGTAATTTACAATCTATACGCGACCAGTTTCACACCCTTGCGGTTTGGCTTTGTATAGGATGGAAATACACGTAACTCTAAGGAATCACTCTATAGTACAGCTGCTGTACTGACTTCGACCCAAAAGTTTTTGCAAAAGGTCAATGTTACGTAGGCGTAGCAGAGTGAAGTCTTTGGACAGAATAGGTATAGGTATTAGACTTCAGCAATAGGTCTGGCAATATCAGAGAACATATTAGTGACATATTTATACATTTATGGTTATAACTTCGTATGTAAGAATGATAACGATGTGTTATATACTAAAACCTTCCTGAAAGTATGTAGATTACGATAGTGAAACAATCATCAAAATCGGTTCATTAGTTGCGGAGATAATCGCGAACATACTTACATACATACATACATACATACATACATACATACTTACATACATACTTACATACATACATACGGGTCGAATACAGAACCTCCTTTTTTTGAAGTCGGTTAAAAATTATTTTAATCTTTTTAGTTCGAAACGTTTGAAGTCGGTTCATTTTTCTTTGAAAAAAATTATTTTATCAACACTAACTTAAATAACGAGCTAGCTAAAATAATAACTTTTAACTCGACTCGAGACTCAAACCCGAGACCTTTTATGATCTGCAGCAGAAATAATAAGCTAACCACTAAACCAATGAGGCAGTCAATTTAAATATTAAGACCTCGACTATAAAAAAAATCCAACAGCATTCGCGAACCAAACATATTTTGTTATTCTGCTCAGATCTATCGACTTTCTTTTGAAACTTCCGGCTCCTAAATAGGATGATCTATAGCTTAATAACTTGTATTATATAATTTCGTCCTTAGTTACACTCGAGTACCTAATTTATTACTCATGCAAATATTCCGTAAGAGTCGTTAATCATAAGTGGATGTCTCCATACCTACTCCTAGTCGTGTGAGTTAGTGTGTGTGTGTGTGTGTGTGTGTGTGTGTGTGTGTGTGTGTGTGTGTGTGTGTGTGCGTGCGTGCGTGCGTGCGTGCGTGCGTGCGTGCGTGCGTGCGTGCGTGCGTGCGTGCGTGCGTGCGTGCGTGCGTGCGTGCGTGCGTGCGTGCGTGCGTGCGTGCGTGCGTGCGTGCGTGCGTGCGTGCGTGCGTGCGTGCGTGCGTGCGTGCGTGCGTGCGTGCGTGCGTGCGTGCGTGCGTGCGTGCGTGCGTGCGTGCGTGCGTGCGTGCGTGCGTGCGTGCGTGCGTGCGTGCGTGCGTGCGTGCGTGCGTGCGTGCGTGCGTGCGTGCGTGCGTGCGTGCGTGCGTGCGTGCGTGCGTGCGTGCGTGCGTGCGTGCGTGCGTGCGTGCGTGCGTGCGTGCGTGCGTGCGTGCGTGCGTGCGTGCGTGCGTGCGTGCGTGCGTGCGTGCGTGCGTGCGTGCGTGCGTGCGTGCGTGCGTGCGTGCGTGCGTGCGTGCGTGCGTGCGTGCGTGCGTGCGTGCGTGCGTGCGTGCGTGCGTGCGTGCGTGCGTGCGTGCGTGCGTGCGTGCGTGCGTGCGTGCGTGCGTGCGTGCGTGCGTGCGTGCGTGCGTGCGTGCGTGCGTGCGTGCGTGCGTGCGTGCGTGCGTGCGTGCGTGCGTGCGTGCGTGCGTGCGTGCGTGCGTGCGTGCGTGCGTGCGTGCGTGCGTGCGTGCGTGCGTGCGTGCGTGCGTGCGTGCGTGCGTGCGTGCGTGCGTGCGTGCGTGCGTGCGTGCGTGCGTGCGTGCGTGCGTGCGTGCGTGCGTGCGTGCGTGCGTGCGTGCGTGCGTGCGTGCGTGCGTGCGTGCGTGCGTGCGTGCGTGCGTGCGTGCGTGCGTGCGTGCGTGCGTGCGTGCGTGCGTGCGTGCGTGCGTGCGTGCGTGCGTGCGTGCGTGCGTGCGTGCGTGCGTGCGTGCGTGCGTGCGTGCGTGCGTGCGTGCGTGCGTGCGTGCGTGCGTGCGTGCGTGCGTGCGTGCGTGCGTGTGTGTGTGTGTGTGTCTGTCTGTCTGTCTATCTGTTCTCCTGTGGGGTGGACTGATTTGAATGTGGATTTTTTGTATGAAAGGTGAATTAGTCTAGAGTGTTGTTAGCTATGTTTGATGAAAATCGATCCTAGAAGGTCGCCGCTACAAAATGGCGGATTATATATTATTTCACAACTCCCTCAATATGGGTATCAAATGAAAAAGCTTGACCAGTAAAATAGCACTGTTGCAAATCCAAGATGGCCGCCGTTAGAAAATAGCGGATGTCGGGGGTTTTTAAAATTTTTAATTTATACTTGTTCACTTACGCGTAGCATATAATAGACAAGTTTTTATTCAAATAAACTTTTACCTACTTTTGAATCGTCAATTCAATCTACTACTGGTTCGGAATGCCGTTCCAACAGAGAAGAACCAGCAAGAAACTCCATCAGGTACCTGGGCAAGTAGTCCTGGATTTGATTCTTTGTCGAGTCATTTGGCAATGAGTGTGAGGGAACGGATACTGAAACTGTGCACTATAATATCTCCTGTGTAGTTAGTTGGCTAGGTCTCCGTTGAGATAGGCTGTCGTGGCTGAAATTCAGTCAGAATTGCTGAATACTATACTGTACATAAATGTTTATTTTTGTTTGCGTAAGTGGTATTTTGTATTTGTACCACGTATTTGTACCAAAATAGAATCTTTTTTCTTTAAATAAACCGGTTAAGTGCGAGTCAGACTCGCAAACCGAGGGTTCCGTACTCCAGGAGTATAAGTACAAGCTGTTTTTCATTACTTTGTCTTAAAAGGGTGAATCAGTTCAGGTACTTGGGACATATCCTGACCGACGATATGCGTGATAACCTCGACATCGAACGAGAACGGAGGGCTCTGGCTGTTCGGTGTAACATGCTCGCACGCCGTTTTACGCGGTGCAGTCCTGAGGCGAAGCTGACACTGTTTAGAGCATATTGTCAATGCTTCTACACGTGTCAGCTTTGGCTCAACTGCACCAAAAGTGCACGTAGCAGCATCAGAGTGCAGTATAATAATGCATACCGCATTCTGATGAAACTGCCTAAATACTGCAGTGCGTCGAGCATGTTCTCCGACGCTAGAGTGCCCGATTATTTCGCGGTTATTAGATCTCGAGTTGCGGCTTTATGGTCCCGCATTCGCGATTCTGAGAATGAGGTCCTCAGGGTATGTTCCGAGTGTCCTGAAAATCCCTTCCTGAAGTACTGGCTTGCCGTACATCGAGACAGCAATTGTAAATAGTACGAACCCCTTTTTGGGGGCAATTTTAATTTCTCTTTTATTTAATTTTTTATTGTTTACATTTTTGTATTTTTGTATTGAAATGGGTAGAAATAGCCTGAAATAAATGACTATTATTATTATTATTATTACAAGGTAAGGAGCTAATTAAGCTAGGCCTCTGAATTGTATGAGCGCTCATACAACTCAGAGGTCTATCTTAATTGGCTCAACTATGTATGTATAGGGACACCCTTTAATTTCCAACTTTTTTTAGTTTTTGGAATTTTTCCTTTATGTGTGCTGTAAGACCTGGCTTTTTGCCAAATTTCGTAATTCTAGGTCAACTGGAACTACCATTTAGGTTTTCGACCCAAAACATATAGGGTACTTCCAGTTGACCTAGGTTTGTCAATTTTGGTCAAAAGCAAGGTCTTACAGATCAAGTAAAGGAAAAATTCCGAAAAATAAAAAAAGTTGAAAATTAAGGTAAATTTTGGTACTTACAAGTTTTCGTGAAAATCTAAATTTGCCCATATATTTTTATTGTATGGACTCAGGACCTTAATTTTTATACACCTAATAGGAACCTTAGTATTTGGTATAAATTTCAACTTGCTAGGTCCACCCGTTTCTGAGAAAATCGATGGTGACACACGGACAGACAGACGGACAGACGAACAGACGGACAAGAAAGTGATCTTATAAGGGTTCCTTTTTTCCTTTTGAGGTACGAAACCCTAAAAATGAACAAAAGGCCTGAAATATACTGTAATATTGGAAAAATAATAAAAGGTTTATCGTATTTCTTCACCCCTATAAAAAGACAACAAATCATCCCCGAACAAGTTGAACAAACACAAACTCCGGAACCTTTTCACGTGTACACAAAGAGCCTTAAATAGTCTAAGAGAGTGGAAGCGAAAGTAGTTTGTTCGCGAGACGTCGATCTATTGTCAAGTGGCGTCGCGACGCGCGCAAATAATAACCTTTTCGACATCAATGCTTTGATATATGAATCAATGATAAATGCTTTTACGCGCAGTGTTTACCTACGGGGTGTATTTTGAGTGCGTGCAAAAAAATTTGTACTGGCTGATGCCCGCGACTTAGTTTCTTTTTTGTAATTTATTAAAAACAAGCGGATACCCGTGACTTCGTTCGCGTGGATATTGGTTTTAAAAATCCCGTGAGAATCATTTTGTTTTTCCTAAGCTCCTTTGAGCCTTACCTTGCTAAAAACTGTTTTAAGTTCACTGACGGATGTTTATGTAGATCAAAATGTAAACATCCGCCAGTGAAAGTCCCATCAAAATCGGTCCAGCATTTCAGAGATTAGCCAGTAGTATTTAAAGTATTTCCTTTCTAACAAAAAAAGAATGAATGAAATTGGACCACCCGTTAACGAATTACAGCTAAGTACACATTTTGACTTTCATCCCCTCTCCCAAGGGAACCGTGCTGAACTTCGGGATAAAAAGTATCCTATATGTTACTCCGTACTATGAACTTAAATCATATTGAGTTTCATTTCAATCCATTCAGTAGTTTTTAAGTGATGCGCGCACAAACATACAGACAAACAGATAAACAGACAAACAGACAAAAATTTCAAAAATAGTTTTTTTACGTTCTATTACTTTTCCCTAACGGATCCCCGGTTATTATTTTGCAAAAATCTTCAATGTACAAATACGGCAATTCTACGATTTTATTATATGTAGGTATAGATATAGAATAGATGTATAGACTAGATGATGAGCGTCGGAAATGGGGCTACTTTTGTCTGCCCATCTTAACATGTGTAGAATTGTAAGCATCATTCCGAACCAGTGGTAGATTCATTTGTCGATTCGAAAGCATTTGTAAAAGTTTATCTGAATAAAAAAATATGTCTATTCTATTCGGCTTTGCTTCAGCTGTCCACAAGATAGTTAAGCTACTTGTAACAATTTTGTTTTGAAATGAGCAACTGCTGAGTTTCTTGCCGGCTCTTCTCAGCAGAATCAGCATTCCGAACCTTAGATAGATAGATAGATACTTGACATGTCATAAGAGCCACACGTTGGCCTACATGAAATAAATGATTTTTAATTTTGATGCCCACTGCTTCGCCCGTGTGGATTTAGGTTTTTAAAAATCCCGTGGGAACTTTTTATTTTCCAGAACAAAAAGTAGCTTATCTGTTATGTAGTACCCGTCCCCAAAACGGAAAAAACCTGTGGGATCCCCACGATTTCGGAATGCAACTCCTTACACCATCAGGTTTGACGAGTTGGATATGTACCTACGCGAGTTCATTCAACAATAAAGTCTGTAATTGGTAGCCCCAATATCATTTTAAATAACCGAAAGTTTCTAAATCCCATTAGTTTTGGGGATCAGGTCCCCTACAGCATCAGGATTGAGGAGTTGGAATCCAAATTTTTTTAAAAAACAGGGTTGCAATGTTTCTCTATCGATTAAAAAAAAAATACGCAAATCGGTTCAGAAATTTCGGAGATATCGGTGTATATAGGTAGAAAAACACAACTCCTCTTTTTTTGAAAGTCGGTTAAAAAAGTAGCCTATGTTACGCCTTGGTTAATTTTCTACTTGTATGTGAAAGCCCCGTCAAAATCGGTTCAGCCGTTCCAAAGATTAGCCCGTTAAAACAGACAGACAGACAGACAAACAAAAATTTTAAAAACATTTGATTCGGTTAGAGTACATTTCAAATAACCGTATGAGCTTAATATGAGGTAGTTATTTCGAAATTACAGATAGACACTTCAATTTTATTTATTAGTATATATAGTATACAGATTCTTGTGATTTTTTAATAATCCCTTAGGAATTATTTTACTTGCCGGGTCTCCTTATATAATCGTCTGCCTGTCTATGATTGGTTTAGGTACGTAGTACTATAATATATTCTGTGGTTTAGGTTTAAATTGTATAGACAAGATACTGAGTTGATTAAATATTGCTATCAAAATATAGTTATTCCCACGGCTTTGCAGGGATGAATTAGCTTGACTTCGCAATGATTGTAACTAAATTGCCTCGTTGGTCTAGTGGTTAGCATATTCGACTGCAGATCATGAGGTCCCGGGTTCGATTTCCGGGTCGGGCAAATAATTCATTGTTAGGTATTGGGTTTTAAGTAATTCTCAGTGCCAGCCCGGAGTTGGTAGCTGACGATGTTTTACCGGCCGTGCCTCGAAGAGCACATTAAGCAATCGCTCCCAGTTATTATCACTATCATGTGACAATAGTTGTTAAAACCTGCCAACCCGCATTGGAACAGCGTGGCGGGTCTAAGCTCTAAATCCCTCGCTCCTATGAGAGAGGAGGCCTGTGTGTTCCAGCAGTGGTGCGTAAAAAACACTGTAGTGGTGCTGGTGGTTCAGAAAGCAGTTCAGCTCAAAAGAGACGGTAAGAGTTTCAGCTGTTGTTCTTTTCTAAACACAAAATATTACAATATATTAAAACACTATCGTATGGGCTCAATGCAAAGCTGATCGCTTCCATGCAACTTTATCATTATTTTTGAATGATGCTTTAAAATCGTATACATGTAGGCACTACCTAAGTACTTTAATGTTAAATAATTTTAATAGTATGTAGTGAAATCGAAACACCGATTAAAATTGATAGCCTCCTGACACGAATTCGTAAATAACTAAGTATTTTCAATAAAGATCGTGAAAAGCTACTTTTGAAATCAATTTGGATTTTCATTCGCTAAAATGTTTACTGCGAATTTTCCAGTATACGAAACACACGCGCCACGATGCTCTGCTGGGCTCGTATGCTCCAAGTTAAAAGTGCTATGCGATAACGGAATATCATCTCAATATTAATTTCCATTATGTAAGAGTGAGGGAATGGAGAGTGCACTATAATAACTCCTGCGTAGATTGTTATTTTACATTGAGATTGGCCGATGTGGCCAAGTCGTTCAAGAGAAAATTATTATTAAATTAAATTCAAGATGCGCGATGACATAAAATGTTAACTCTAAATTATTATGATCTAAGTAATAAATTGATTACGATATTGGCAAAGTGAATTGTGCTGTGTTGGCACAACTAAAAGCCATACAATAAACAAACAACAACAACAACAATAAATTGATTAATTACAACACAATATTAGAAAGAATCTTGTCAACGTGGTCTCAATCGATAGATGTCCACTGCTGGACATGGGTCTCTTGCAAGGATCGCCAGAGAACACGATCTATGCTGTTTGTTTGCAGAGCAGCTGTAAGCTCGCTTGAGATCGTCTATCCACCTGGTGGGAAGTCTTCAAGCCCCTTACCTACGTCTGGCGTGTGCTCTGTATATTGCCACTTCAGTTTCGCAACTCAATGGACTATGTCGGCAACTCTGATTCCCCTATGTATCTTTCTCCTTGCTCCAAGCATAACTCTCTCAATTGCCCGATGAGTGACCATGAGCCTTCTTATGAGGGCTAGTCAAGCCAATTTAAAAAAAGTTAACACACGTTCCGCTCGTGACATACACCATATTAAAAACTATACGATTATAACGAAGTACCAGCCCAGCCTGGCGGGTAATCAAATTCCCTCGCCTAAGTAGTGTACGGGTCGAAGTTTTTACGTGATGCCATCGAAATTACGTTAACGTTTGACGTAGATTATCTGAACCCCTCGGAACTATTTTGGTCTGTTTTCCTATTTTTGGTCCCTTTTCTTGTGACAATAATCCACTATAGTATCTAAATACTTATGCCTATCGTACTGTTGTTCCAATTAAAGACGGCAAAACGATGATACAACACAATAGAATAGGTGTTAATATTATAACAAAAATAATATTAGGAGGCGTCTGTTGCGATCTTTTTCTCTGACCAGGGCGTATTGGGAATTGTCCAGTTCACTAGCTCAGCTGCTTGCTTCAGTTTTTAGTTGGAAAGAATAGTAATCATCACCATCAAGTGACTACAGTTCAGTGAAAAATGGTTATGTTGAATGGAAGCAGGCGTTACTTTGCGGAATTCCATGATATACAATGAATATAAAATTATTTTGCTATAATCCGCTAACAGTGACAAATTTGTAGGCACAACACCACACAATCTTGTAGGCACAACACCACACAATCTTGTAGGCACAACACCACACAAATTCACCACAAAACAAACTCGACGATCGTTTCGCTCCGACACCGGAGCATCTTCAGGAGATGTCGACTTCACAACGGACGATTGCAAAGTGAGTTCGTGTCGAATGAGCGGTCTTATATATACTATCCCCGCTTAGTCATCTACCCTCCTTTCTCTTTCTCTCTGGCCACGCCCCCTAAATATGTTGAGCAACGGTGAAGATGACACATTTATTTGCTCATTCAGCAATTCGACACTTCTACCGCTGTGCCCAACTATTTCCAATTGTTCCAACACGCACAGTCTTAAACTTTTACAGCATGTGTGTAAAATTTCAAATGTATGACCCTCGTCTATCCTATGTCCACTATCCAAGAGATACATTTGAAATTTTACACAAATGCTGTAAAAGTTTAAGACTGTGCGTGTTGGAACAATTGGAAATAGTTGGGCACAGCGGTAGAAGTGTCGAATTGCTGAATGAGCAAATAAATGTGTCATCTTCACCGTTGCTCAACATATTTAGGGGGCGTGGCCAGAGAGAAAGAGAAAGGAGGGTAGATGACTAAGCGGGGATAGTATATATAAGACCGCTCATTCGACACGAACTCACTTTGCAATCGTCCGTTGTGAAGTCGACATCTCCTGAAGATGCTCCGGTGTCGGAGCGAAACGATCGTCGAGTTTGTTTTGTGGTGAATTTGTGTGGTGTTGTGCCTACAAGATTGTGTGGTGTTGTGCCTACAAGATTGTGTGGTGTTGTGCCTACAAATTTGTCACTGTTAGCGGATTATAGCAAAATAATTTTATATTCATTGTAAAAAATGGTTATGCAAACTCACTTCACAGCACGTCCGTAGCGTAGCAAATAGCTACGCACTAGCAACGCGCAGCATGTAGCTACGCACTACCAACTCGTAGCAAATAGCTACGCACTAGCAACGCGTAGCATGTAGCTACGCACTAGCAACTCGTAGCAAATAGCTACGTAGTCCAGAGTGCTTAGTCTAAGATCGGAGCACTCGAAAACGAACTCGAAAACTATTGATCGATTTCAGAGTAAAATAGACCTAAAATGGCTTGTATTAAGGTTTGAGTTCGCCAATACATTCAGCATTCGAACACAACGAGCGCCCCAAGCAGAAATGTTGTAAAATACATATTCGAACTATGGAATTACGACTTTAAAATACGAGTATTTGAGTTCATTTTGCTCTGAATTCACTTGTGATTCGATCAATAGTTTTCGAGTTTGTTTTCGAGTGCTCCGATCTTAGACTAAGCACTCAGACTGTATCGAACGATGTACTAAGGTTTTGTATTTTTATTTTTTTATTTTCTCACTGACTTCGTCTCACTGACTTCGAATTTTGCTGACGTATTCAATTTTCGGGTCCCGGTAAATATCGTAATTTCAGATGTACCATGCTGAAAATTTAGAAATAATAAATTACTAAATTGACACTACAAGATATCGTACCCAGCTTAAAATACCATATTGCTCATCAGTGCAGTGGTCGTCAAAACATTGAAAAAAATATACCTATCGTATTTTTATATAGAAAATATCCAAAAAAGCTCCGCTTTGGGTAATTCCTCGGGTCATCTTTACACCACTTATCGATGTTATTCAGAAAATCAAACGATTCCGAACGGAACACGACAATGGCCGCCATTGTTGGCCCCGCGCTGTCGTGAGCATATCCCCCGGACCATTATTCATGCCATTGATTTTATGTGTCAGACATATTTTCGCTTCCCATCGAAAGAGAGAGCATATGTTTTTGGAATTTGAAAGGTTTCATAATCTGTTTAACGAATTCGGATCTCTGTTCGGGTTTTGAGTAGAAATAAATCGTTATTATGTTCGATTTTTAACCCCCGACGCTAAAACGACGGGGTGTTATAAGTTTGACGTGTCTGTGTGTGTGTATATGTGTGTCTGTCTGTCCCCCTGTAGCGTTCAAACGGGTGAACCGATTTGAATGCGGTTTTCTTTGTTTGAAAGGTGAATTTGTCGGAAGTATTCTTACATATGTTTGATGAAAATCGGTCCACGATGGCCGCCACCACAAAATGACGGATTTTTTCACAACCACCTCAATATGGGTATTAAATGAAAGAGCTTGACTAGTAGAATAGCTTATGCAAATTCAAGATGGCCGCCACCACAAAATGGCGAATGTCGGGTTTTTCTTTTAATTTTGAATTTATACTTGTTGATTATGTAAATGTTGTCTACGCTGTCTTAACTTGGACTGATATAATTCGCGATAAGACTGCAGTATGTGAGACGAGCTGCATGCGTTCCCCGCATGCTTCAATTTGTCGATTATTTCCAGTCTGGGACTAAAAAACGCATGCGGGGAAACGCAGATGCGAAGTGCGCAGGCAACGTGGCTTCTAGGAAGTTATGATTCGAGGCTTTGCCTTCAGCCTTTACTTGAACCGCAACTATCAATGGTCTAAGAGGGAATCGAACTCGAAACCTTTGTCAATGGTTGAACCACACTGCCTTATAGGTTATACACTAGTGTGCTTTAATAACGTTTTGAAGTCTCAACAGTCTCACAAGAAAAAGCGAACAGAAATCCGAACAGTCGATAGTTCAAACCACAACCCGTGCGCTGTAATTTATTGTAATATCAAATTCTAACACAAGCTTATAAAACTGCTCTTATTGCTGCTTATTGCTATGCTCAGTTAGAGGAGAAAGGGGAAAATTAATCATATTTAACGTGGCAAATATTAATAGTGGTGGAGAGAGCCTCATCAACTGCATAATATCTTAAAAGTACTTACACCACACTAGAAATAAAATACTAACGTATAAATAACCGTTAAGTTGCCCATTTCCTGTACCATTTTTAATTCCGCGGCGATACAGGGTGGTTCTTTTAATTTTATTGCAGCTCCGCGCCAAGATAGTCGGGGTAGAAGTAAAGTTACGCTGGTGATTTACTGAGCATTATTGCCGTTGCGATTTTCTCACACATTCGTCTTTAACCCCCGACGCAAAAACGACTGGGCGTTATACTTAAGTTTGACGTGTCTGTGTATGTGTGTGTGTCTGTATGTTCCCCTGTAGCGCTCAAACGGGTGAACCGATTTGAATGCGATTTTTTTGTTTGAAAGGTGAATTAGTCGAAAATGTTGGTAGCTATGTTTGATGAAAATTGATTCAAGATGGCTGCCGCTACAAAATGGCGGATTACATATTTTTTCACAACTCACTTAATATGGGTATCAAATGAAAAGGCTTGACTAGTAGAATAGCACTATGTAAATACAAAATGGCCACCACCACAAAATGGCGAATGTCGGGGGTTTTTTAATTTTTAATTTATACTTGTTACTTATAGAGCAATACAAATAGGTAGGTACATACATATATTATTTATTAGCGGACTAGAAGCAAGAAGGTCGACCTCCCTGGAGCAGTGGTGAGCGCTGTGGTCTTATAAGTAGGAGGTCCCGGGTTCGAATCCCGGCAGTGGCGATTTGGAATTTTATAATTTCTAAATAGTCTCTGGTCTAGTCTGGTGGGAGGCTTCAGCCGTGGCTAGTTACCACCCAACCAGAAAAGCCGTGCCGCCAAGCGATTTAGCGTTCCGTTACGATGTCGCGTAAAAACCGATCAGGAGGGTATGGGGTTTAATAAAAACTGCCATACCTCTACCAAGTTAGCCCGCTTACGTATCAGACTGCATCGTCACTTACCATCAAATGAGATCGCAGAAAGCACAACCAACGCATTTTTCAATAGTGCAATCTATGCAAGAATACTCAGTTGTAAAACGTCATTTATCATTAAATACTGGAAACTGCGGTTCTTTGTACCTCCTTCGTATGTTTAATTTATCTCAAAACGGAATTAGAAGAAACCCCAATTCCTCCAATGTCACTAATGCACGATTATCGATTCAGTTTTTGCTACTTCTCCCACAGTCCCCCCCCCCCTCCCCGCACTAAAGCCGTATCAGCGGAGGATTTGTTAGATTGCTTCTCTATCCTGAATACATCTTCCATCTTATTATTTTTAAATTTTATTACAAATACTTTTATCTTACCAGGACGTTATAGGTACTTTGAGTAAATTTTTCTTTAAATAAGATCGGTTCAAAATATCTATCTATAGATCTACTAGCCCGCCGCCCAACCTGACCGACCCGCCCTGGCTTCGCACGAGTAGTAATTACCCGCTACTATCCCACCATAGAATAGAATAGAAAAGTTTTTTATTCAAATAAACTTTTACAAGTACTTTTGTATCGTCAGTTGAATCTACCATACATTGTTTTGTTATTTATTATGTTATTTATTATTACTCAGCAGTTTTTGAGTTTATCGCGAATAGACAGAGAGACAGACAGACGCTGCAAGGGACTGCCAGACAGTCTAAACTTAGTACTTACCCTACGGGGGTAGAGTTAGAGATCTAAGATAGGTATACCACTATGCTCAGAATAACTCTGCGGGACCAAAACAGAAACGAGTAGATCAGTAGGAGAACCAGAGTTACCGGCATGACCCATCATGTTCCGAACTTAAAGAACAATGACAATAGACGGGGCACATAGCTCGAAGAACCAACATTTGTTAGGGCCCTTAGATGCTCGACTTATGTTTGATTTATCTCAGAATTCCATCCCTCACTATCAATAGAAATAGCGGCCAATCTGTCATGAATAGAAAAAAATTACCGGCCTATTCATAAAAACCCAAATTCACACACCAAGCGTACCGCCCACATAAAGTAAGTATTACGGAGAGCAAGAAATGCGACCAAATCTCGTTCCAAAAACAAGATATAGCCCTATAAAAAGCTCATAAGCAATAATAAAAGGTAGTATATACCGTAGATATCTCGCAGTAGATTAAATAACTCCGATTTATTACGTGCTCTGAATGTCTCACGGATAAATAGTGGATGCTGTACTAAGAATACAAAATAGTTTTTGGCCAAATCCTCTCGCGTACGGCATTCATTCCATCACGTAACTTCGATAAATCCACTGAGCAATATTTAGTTATACATCATCCATTGCTGGCTCAATATGGGTACTACAAAATGGTTTGAAACAAATGAAGTAATGGTTGATGATTTTACTGGCAACAGGAGTAATGTGCAATATGGTATGCATAGTAATGTATGCCAGAGAGAGGGGGGGATGGAAGAAAAATTAAATTAGTAGTTCCAGTACAAGTTGGAGCAAGTTGTGATAAAAGTAAATACAGTAGAGGCGATCACGCTTTGTTTGTTTCGATATTTTCCCGTAAAGTTATCCACTTCTCCGGGCGATTATATTTGTTAGAAGTTTTCGTTTTGCTCTCTTGTATTATTACATTCAGGTGCGTGTTAATTATTTTCTGCAGGTATCTACGTAATCTACGTTATTATATTATTATCTCGAGATTACAGGTTGAGAAACAATTAGTGCTTTTATGATTTTCTGCGTTGTCTGGGATTATTAATCGTACCTACCGAATACTCAAGACTACATATATAATTACCTATACGGCTATTTCTAGACCCATCATGTATCTGATCGTCATCATCATTGTCAACCAATACACGTCCACCGCTGGACATAGGTCACTAGCACACACTCGGCACAAAACACCTGTGTCCAGAAAAGTTTTCAGATATTTTCTTGCATTTTCTTTGAGCCATTGAATCCACACTCGTAAAAGCGGCGTGAAAGATCCCACACTAAGTAGACTGATGACCTCAAGCGAGTCGCTGATAGCTTGATACAAGTGCCACAAGATCGCGTTTAGTGGCGACTGCGGCGATCCTTGCAAGAGACATACTTCCAGCTATTGATGACCTCCCTGGTGCAGTGGCGAGCGTTGTCTTATAAGTGGGAGGTCCTGGGTTTGATTACCGGCAGTGGCAATTTGGAATTTTATAATTTCTAAAATGTTTCTTGTCTGGTTTGGTGGGAGGTTTCAACCGTAGCTAGTTACCACTGTATGCGAACAAACGCATAATATTTATTATCTGTAACACTCAATGTTGACAGCTCTGTGATTTACATCGCACTACTGATTGTCTGTGACCGTACTTACTCTCTGCGCGTTCACGAAATTTTCACCACATTTTGTCCTTTGTGATTTTGTTTCTTTGAGTTGATAAAATAATAAAATATCAAGTTTCCTATACAAAGAAAAATTTGTTTTTGTTTGACCTAACATTTTTTGGTCCATCGAGCAACGGATGGAAGAACACAGCGCCGATTCACAAAGTTCACATCACGTTCACATCAACCTCGCCGTGAATCATGACGACTTCCGAATCGGGGGAGTTGGACTTGGACAGGCTCATCGCTCAAAGGAACTCCGTAAAAGGTCGAATCACGAGGATATACAACTTTGCCCAATCTGATACGTCAGACGTAGACGTAACGGAACTCAAGGTACGACTCGCGGATCTACACAAACTGCTAGAAAAATACGACAACTTCCAAACTTACATAGAAATGGAAGACGAAGATCAAGACAAAAATGAACAGGACCGCAACGCAGTGGAGGAGAAGTACTACACTACGAAGGCGTTACTACAAAAGGCCATCGACGCGCGTGCCACGCCGGCACCCACTCAATACAACACTTCAAATTTCAACGCTATCCACATCAAACTACCAAAATTAGATCTACCAACTTTTGATGGAACAATGAAGGATTGGCACAGCTTCAAGAATATCTTCATGTCTGCCATCGGGGACAGCAGTCTACCACCAGTGCAGAAGCTTCAATATCTAAAGTCAGCCCTGCGAGGAGAAGCCGCAGGACTCATCGGATCCATGCTCATCACCGACAGTAATTATACCAAAGCATTGGAAATTCTAAACGACAGGTACGACAATAAAGTGATTATTGTGAACTATCATATTAAAGCGATTGTTAATCATGCTCCAGTTACTAAAAATAACCTTAAAGAATTCTTGATTGTATTACAGCAAAGTTTAGATTCATTAAATGCACTCAACATTGATACTAGCAAGTGGGATATATTATTAGTTTTTCTTATTACTCAAAAATTAGACAATTCGCTTAGAGCTGCTTGGGAGATCAATAGAAAGGAAACAACATTACCTACCTTTACAGAACTTTTGGAATTCCTCAGCTTACGTAGAACCGCTTTTGAGTTAATGAATGACAACAAGTCACAGCCTCCAGTCAAGATTAAGGTAACACATAGCGCTACAGTCGAACATACTAATGGTGATTGTGTATTATGTAAAGCTCAGCATATGTTATTTAAGTGCCCTGAATTCTTGAAAATGCTTCCCACACAGCGACTTGACTTTGTAAAAAATAATTCACTTTGCAGAAATTGTTTGAAGCCTTTTAAACTTAACGAGAATCACACATGCTCAAAACACAAGTGTTTTACCTGCAGAGGCAGGCACCATAGCACAATCCATATAGACAGCCCTAAAATAACCTCTAAGGCACTGCATTCTGCGAATATTGCTGGTAATGATTTGCAACCCGCATCTTTAGCATCTCAAACTACACCCACTCAGATGTCTGCGCTAAACAAGCCTACATCTACTGACAGCTTAAAGTCAATAACATTACCTACTCAAGCTAACACTGCTGACAACAGCGCACCTGTTGTTCACACAGCTATGACTAAAAATACTAACAATATGCATATTTTACTATCCACAGCAGTCATCAAGATAGCCGATGCCAATGGACAGTGGCACACAGCCAGGGCTCTCTTGGACTCGGGAAGTGAGGTCAACCTGATCACTCACAAGTTAGCACTCAAACTGCAATGTAAGTTTGATCTTAATCAATGCTCTATCAAAGGAATAGGTTCTTCTAACTTACATTCAAATGTATCTCTTACTACTCGAATAGCGTCACGCACCAGTGAATATCAAGCCAGTCTTACATGCTTAGTGATGGATAATATTACAGTTAATCTACCACATTTCTATATCCCCACTGACAACTTGAACATACCTACGAACACTGCTCACTCACTAGCAGACCCAACATTCAACATTCCCAGTGAAATAGACCTATTAATAGGTGCACAACTATTTTATAACATCATAACACAAGGAAGATATACCTTAGGCGAAAACTTACCTTGTCTAATTAACTCAGTATTTGGTTGGATTGTATCAGGTCCATTTCTTGACACAAGAGCGATCCAACACACTTCACATACACTAGTGAATCTACACCTCACTGAATGCAACAATAGCGACAAACTATTATCTAGATTCTGGGAACAAGAAGAGTTAACCGACAAACCAACACTCACTCCAGATCAAGCATACTGCGAACAGTTGTTTACTGACAGCACTAAAAGTGATGACACAGGTCGTTATATAGTTCATTTACCTATCAATCAAGAGATGATTTACAAATTAGGTGATTCTTTCAACACAGCATATCGATGCCTCTTACAATTGGAGTCAAGATTTAGCAAAGATCCTAATTTATACCTACAATATAAACAATTTATTCATGAATTTTTAGAACTTGATCATGCCGAGATAGTTCAAGGGGACTTTAGATCTTCTGGTAAATACCCTGCCTACTTTCTTCCTCATCATGCAATTTTGAAGGATTCTGCGATTTCTACTAGATTAAGAACCGTGTTCAATGCAAGTTCTCAGAGTTCCAGTGGTATCTCATTGAACGATGCTCTTTTTGAAGGTCCTAACATCTATAATAACATACTAGACATTATAATAAGGTTTAGAATGCATAAATTTGTTTTTTCTACGGACATAGTAAAGATGTTCAGAAATATTTTAGTTCACCCTGAACACCGCTCTCTATTGAGAATATTATGGAGAGATACAAACCATGACCCTTTTCAATGCTTACAGCTTAAAACAGTTACATATGGCACTAAGTGTGCACCCTACTTAGCTTGTCGAACACTCAAAGATTTAGCTCACAGACACCAAGATTCACACCCTCGAGCTGCTCAGTGCATCCAGGAACAATGCTACATGGATGACTTAATGGATGGAGCTGATGACATGCACACAGTCACACAACTTTGTGATGAGGTCACTGACCTATTACATAAAGGTGGTTTCACATTACACAAGTGGTCATCTAACTGCAAGGATATCCTAGAGCATGTCACTAGTAATCTTTCAGATAATTTGAGTTCTGCCTCATATGAATTCTCACCTGAATGTATTGTCAAGACACTAGGCGTACAGTGGATACCTACTAAGGACTGTTTTACTATATCAATACCTATCAAAGAGCCCACTCAACACACTAAGCGAACAGTTCTGTCTAGCATTGCTCAAATTTTTGACCCTCTAGGTTTGCTATCGCCTACTACTATTAGTGCTAAGATTTTAATGCAAAAAATTTGGAAACTTAATTTAAATTGGGATAGTTCGTTACCTGCAGATATTGAGAATCAGTGGTTAATATTTTATAAAAACTTACAATGCTTGAAAGGCATGGAACTGCCACGGTATTATTTTTCTGACATCCCAACCAAACTTGAACTTTTAGGATTTGGTGATGCATCTTCACATGCATATGGGGCATGCATATACCTACGTGCTACCTACCCTAACAAAAAACCTACTTGCACTCTAGTTATGTCTAAGACAAAGGTTAGTCCTATTAAAGTAGTTTCAATTCCAAGATTAGAACTCGGATCTGCTTTGCTTTTAGCTCGAATGACTAATAAAGTAAAAAACATACTTACCAAATTTAACATAGTAAATACTTACTTATTTTCTGATTCTGCCATTGTGCTTCACTGGTTGAAGTCACCATACAAGAAGTATAATATTTATGTTTCAAATAGGCTGATGGAGATTTTAGAATTGACTTCATTAGAAAATTGGTTTTATATTAACACCAAGGAGAATCCAGCTGATTTGCTCACTCGTGGTATCACAGCTGAGGCACTTACCAACTCGGATTTATGGTGGTCGGGCCCTAAGTGGACTTGTGAACATATTACCAACTGGCCTATTGTTATTCCACAACCGGTAGCAGAATCTGACAGCAGGTTAGAGCTGATTAAACCTAAGCCTCACACTACTCATATGGCCACTACTGCACATACATTCTTTGAATATTTTGATAGATTTTCAAACTTTACAAAACTTAACCGAGTCATGGCTTATGTTCTTAGATTTATCAGCAACTGCCGAAGTAAAGTTAAGAATAATTCATTTCTTTCAGTATCAGAGTTAAATAATGCACATGACTTTATCATTCGAACTGTACAACAAACATATTTCCCTAAGGAAATAAAGGAATTGCAATCATTGAAGGATACAGATAGCCAACATAACTGTTACACATTTAAATCTAGTCCTCTGAGAAAATTAAATCCATTCTTGGACAGCCAAGGAGTTATCCGTGTAGGAGGTCGAATAAGACATGCAAACATTCAATACAATCATGCACACCCAGTCATCTTACCGTGCCAGGCGCACATAACTACACTTATAATTGAACAGTATCATTCCAGGTTATTGCATTCAGGTATTCAAACGACACTTGCCAATGTAAGACTGAAGTACTGGCCTATAAAGGGTAGAATTGAAGTGAAGAAAGTTATTCACAGGTGTGTGCGATGCATTCGGTTTAGAGCTTCCACTTGCCAGCAACAAATGTCTGACCTTCCCAGTCCAAGAGTGTCTTTGGTTCGTGCATTCACTCATGTTGGCATCGACTTTAGTGGTGCTATTCACATAAGATCAAATATGACTCGCAGTTGTAGATACACTAAAGGTTATATTTGTTTAATGGTTTGTCTTTCTACTCGTGCTATTCACTTAGAATTAGTAGGAGATTTGTCTACCCAGACCTTCATAAATGCTCTAAAAAGGCTAGTGTCCAGACGTGGAATTTGCTGCCAAATATACTCGGATAATGCTTCTACTCTGAAAGGAGCTAACAGTGAGCTTAATGAGCTATACAAAATGTTTAAAAATGAAAAATCCTATAGCTCAATTGTCAATTTTTGCAGTAGTAATAAAATTCAGTGGCATTTTACTGTACCTCTAGCCAGCCACATGGGAGGAATTTATGAAGCTGGAATTAAGTCTGTAAAAGCACTGTTAAAAAGACAATTATGTAATAGTAAGTTAACTTATGAACTATTGAATACTGTACTCATTCAGATTGAGGGAATCCTCAATAGTCGTCCATTGTGTCCAGTGAATGATGAACATAATGACTTAGCTTGCTTGACCCCAGGTCATTTTATCATAGGGGCGCCTATTGTGGACTTACCTGAACCTAATGTTTGTGATATTTCAGAAAATAGATTATCCTTGTTTCAAAAGGTTACTCATTATAAACAGATGTTTTGGAAACAGTTCTATAAACAATATTTATCTGAACTTCAAGCTAGAAATAAGTGGTTATGTAAATTTAAGAACTTAGAAATTGGTAATATAGTTATAATTAAGGATGAGAATACTCCACCATCTTGCTGGCCTCTAGGCAAAGTTATTCAAGTTTATAAAAATACAAGTGACAACCTTGTTAGATCTGCACTTCTTAAGACTTCATCTGGGGAGTATCATCGTCCCATCCATAAATTAGTTTTATTGCAAGAATAAGAATTTATCTGTATGTGTCATATTATACATATAATAAGAATGGTCCTTTAGAGTTGTTTAATTAGTTGTTTAATTGAAACTTGTTGTTCTATTATATTGTAACAAATGCATAAAATTTACCTATTACACTTTCTATTTAATAATATTAGTTTTATATACATAGGTACTACTTTATATATCTGTAACATAAAATATTAATATAAGCTATAATAATTAAGTTTTGTATGTTAGCACATCAATCTTTGTTTCCCACAATTAACTTTAGTTCAAAACTGCACTTTTAGGTATAAATATGTAACTCTTCGACTTTATGTTCGGATTTTGATGTAACCAACTTTACAGTATTTGCCTTTTATACTATGTAACTAAATACTTTCTTTGTTTAACTCAATTACTGTTTATTTTATATTGTTATAGCATTAATACATAGCATTCTTCACCTGCTGGGGAGTATGTATGCGAACAAACGCATAATATTTATTATCTGTAACACTCAATGTTGACAGCTCTGTGATTTACATCGCACTACTGATTGTCTGTGACCGTACTTACTCTCTGCGCGTTCACGAAATTTTCACCACATTTTGTCCTTTGTGATTTTGTTTCTTTGAGTTGATAAAATAATAAAATATCAAGTTTCCTATACAAAGAAAAATTTGTTTTTGTTTGACCTAACAACCACCTTGCCAACAAATAAGTGCCACCAAGCGATTTAGCGTTCCGATACGATGTCGCGTAGAAACCGGTCAAGGATATATATATATATATATATATATATATATATATATATATATATATATATATATATATATATATATATATATATATAGGTTTAATAAAATGCAGCCATACATCTTCCAAGTTTGCCCACTTCCACCTTAGACTGCATCGTCATTTATAATGAGATCGCAGTCAAGAGCTAACTTGTAGATGAATAAATTAAAAATTTAAAAAAGCCCCGACATTCGTCATTTTGTGGTGGCGACCATCTCGGACCGATTTTCATCAAACATAGCTAACATTCATAACATACTTACACACACATACACACACACACACACACATAATCATAATCATAATCATTTATTTATTTGCCCAGATTGAGTAATAACATGATCTTAAATAATTATTAATAGCACTTCAATCTGCCACTGAGTAGCATGCAAAAGAAAAAGAAATAAATTACAATAAAACCAATAAAACTTTAAATAATATAAAATGTCATGCTTGAAGTCTAACATAATATTCCATAATAAAAAATAAAAAAAAAGATAAAATAATGTCAATTGCACATCTACCAACTATCAGTTAAAAATTCCTTGATTGAGTAGTAGCACTTTTTCAATAAAATATCGTTAATTCTTTGTTTAAACAGTGAGGTACTAAGATTCTTGTCAGCCAATGACGCTGGTATTTTATTGTATATTTGTGGGGCCATATTAAAAAAACTCTTCCCGAAAAATGCGGTTGTGTGGTGCGAGAAACATATTTTATCATTCCGACGTTTACTTTCACAGAATTTAAAAAGTTTATGGTTAGTTTTAACGAATACTAAAACTTCATATATATATAAACACGGAGTAGTTAGTATGTTTAATTTATTAAAATAGGGTTTACATGAGTCTGTCTGGCTCAGATGGCATATTGCTCTCAAACACTTCTTTTGACTTTTGAATACCCTATCTATGTCAGTTGAATTACCCCAAAATATTATCCCGTATCGTAGATTCGATGTAACATATGCATTGTATGCTATTACCACTGTTGACTGATTAACAATTTTGGAGAGCAAATACAGTGCAAACGAGAATTTATTTAATTTTGAGCACAAATACTCAATATGATTTTTCCAGTTTAGACTATCATCAATATGAAGGCCTAAAAATTTTGTTTGTGCCGTTTCCGAAATTTTTTCACCTTGATAGTTTATGTCTAAAGATATTTTCTTGCGTTTGTTAACAAATGTCATAATTTTAGTTTTCTTAAGGTTTATAATTAAATTATTAGAAGTCAACCAATCAATAATATGTCCTATTGTATTATTTATGTCCTCTTCAAATAAATTAATCTCGTCACCTGTAAATATTACTGTACTATCGTCAGCGAATAAAACCATTTGATGCTCAGTTACAGTTGGGAAATCATTTATATATGTGATGAAAAGTAGCGGACCTAATATACTTCCTTGAGGTACTCCAGTTGTTACATTTCCGATTCAGACATATATCTTGTTTCAGCTTTTTCCTCCCATGCTATGTTTGTTATTTGTGTCATCTGCTGCCTACCTGTTAAATATGACTTTAAAAGTGCCAAAGAGTTTCCTCTAACTCCGTACGCATATAGTTTGTTTTCCAATATTTGGTGATCCACATAGTCAAAAGCCTTTGTAAGATCCATAAAAAGTGCACATACATGTTTTCGTTCGTCCACATTAGTCATTATTGTTTTAAGAAATGTGTATATGGCTAGATTTATAGATTTATTTTTCCTAAAGCCTATTTGCTCTTCCGCTAAAATCCCGTTTTTTTCAAAATAGTCATTTAAATTGTTATAAATGTATTTTTCAATCACTTTACACACACACACACACAGACACGTCAAACATAACACCCCGTCGTTTTTGTGTTGGAGGTTAATAAAAAAATGCGTTAACGACGTCAAAACGCCGTCGTATCTCAATAAAGCCGTCAGGGCGATCGCTGAACATTTTTATAGTGCACTCAGCGCCGTCGTAAATCATAGGCCAGTTTACAGTGAGCTTGTAAACCGAAGGTTTACGATCGCTGCACGTCGATGTAGAATACTACTGGAATTACCTTGCAAAATCAACAACGTCATCACACTAATATTATAAAGGCAAAAGTTTGTGTGTGTGTGTGTGTGTATGTTTGTTACTCTTTAACGCCGCAACTACTGAACCGATTTGGCTGAAATTTTTAATAGAGATAGATTTTGCCCTGACTTAATACATACTTTTTATCCTGGAAAAATCCACAGTTTCCACGGGATTTTGAAAAAACCCGAAATCTATAGCTACAGCTGTAGGTAGATTACTATAGCAAACTTCCTTCAAAGTAGGTATAAAGGTTTGAAAAGAGAGCGGAAACAGGAACCGGAAAACCACGATTCCCTCGGGATTTGTGAAAAACCGACATTCACGCGGGTGAAGCCGCGGGTAGCTAGCAGAAGCTAGTGATTAATAAACCATTTTAGAAGCAATATAAATTCCGGTTGTAGGCAGTTGTTATTAAATCCATAGGTAAAAAACCATGATTCCCTCGGGATTTGTGAAAAACCGAAATTCACGCGGACGAAGCAGCGGGCAGAAGCTAGGGATTAATAAACTATTTTAGAAGCAATATAAATTCCAGTTGTAGGCAGTTGTTATTAAATCCATAGGTACCCGTGAATGCCTAAGCATTCAGCACTGCTTTGTCGGTACAATGGCCGGCCCTGAGGGAGACATTTGTCTGTCGAATATGTACGACAATCCGGCACTCAAGAGCAACATACCAAACTATTAGACCACTCAGCAATTATTTTCCTAATTGCTTTCATTGCTTTCACTATACCAGGGAGGTCATCAAAGTTAAGTTATACAAATAAAAATAATAATATTATGAACTATGATTAAATATTTGCATTTATCACCCGAACAAACTCAATGCAATGAATATCGCACTAGATTAGCTATTAAGTATAGTTTATTTTATAAAAGAATCAGAGGCGCGGGTGGCTGAATAAACTTTAAGCATTGTAATAAAATTGAATAATAATTGTTTATGAATGACTCTTCTATACAACATTGTACAGTGCTGCGCCTCGGCCCCGCGCGCTGTTAATCACCACTCGACACTGTTAACTCTGTTAACAGTGTTAACAGTGTTAACACGGGCCGGCGTGTTTACCGACGTGTCGAGGGCGTTGCGTCGGTCCACCCGTTATGGCCGTATATTGCCGATTTATTGGCGTTATTCTTCTATACTAATAATTACTAATAAATAAAATTGAAGTGTCTGTCTGTAATATCGAAATAACTACCTCATATTAAGCTCATATGGTTATTTGAACGATACTATAACCGAATCACACGTTTTTAAAATTTTTGTCTGTCTGTCTGTCTGTCTGTCTGTCTGTCTGTCTGTCTGTCTGTCTGTCTGTTTGAACGGGCTAATCTTTGGAACGGCTGAACCGATTTTGACGGGACTTTCACATACAAGTAGAGAATTAATCAGGGAGTAACATAGGCTACTTTTTTAACCGACTTTCAAAAAAGGAGGAGTTGTGTTTTTCTACCTATGTACACCGATATCTCCGAGATTTCTGAACCGATTTGCGTAATTTTTTTTTTAATCGATAGAGAAACATTGCGACACTGTCCTAGAAAAAATTTGGATTCCAACTCCTCAATCCTGATGCTGTAGGGGATCTGATCCCCAAAACTAATGGGATTTAGGCACTGTCATTTATTTAAATTAATATTGGGGATACCAATTAAAGACTTTATTGTTGAACTAGATGATGCCCACGGCTTCGCCCGTGTGTATTTAGGTTTGTAAAAATCTCGTGGGAACTTTGATTTTCCAGAACAAAAAGTAGCCTATCTGTAGTAAGTAGTAACCCGTCCACAAAACGGAAAAATTCCGTGGGATCCTTACGATTTCGGAATGCAATTCCTTACAGCATCAGGGTTGAGGACTTGGACATGTACCTACTCGAGGTCATTCAACCATAAAGTATTTAATTGGTATCCCCAATATCAATTTAAATAACCGACAGTGCCTAAATCCCATTAGTTTTGGGGATCAGATCCCCTACAGCATCAGGATTGAAGAGTTGGAATCCAAAGTTTTTGTAGGACAGTGTCGCAATGTTTCTCTATCGATTAAAAAAAAAATTACGCAAATCGGTTCAGAAATCTCGGAGATATCGGTGTACATAGGTAGAAAAACACAACTCCTCCTTTTTTGAAAGTCGGTTAAAAAAGTAGCCTATGTCACTCCCTGGTTAATTCTCTACTTGTATGTGAAAGTCCCGTCAAAATCGGTTCAGCCGTTCCAAAGATTAGCCCGTTCAAACAGACAGACAGACAGACAGACAGACAGACAGACAGACAGACAAAAATTTTAAAAACGTGTGATTCGGTTATAGTATCGTTCAAATAACCATATGTGCTTAATATGAGGTAGTTATTTCGATATTACAGACAGACACTTCAATTTTATTTATTAGTATAGATGACCTCGAGTAGGTACATGTCCAATCCTCAACCCTGATGCTGTAAGGAATTGCATTCTGAAATCGTAAAGATCCCACGGAATTTTTCCGTTTTGTGGACGGGTTACTACTTACTACAGATAGGCTACTTTTTGTTCTGGAAAATCAAAGTTCCCACGAGATTTTTACAAACCTAAATACACACGGGCGAAGCCGTGGGCATCATCTAGTATATACAATATAAGTGGTATATTGTGAGCTTGTTCTTACCTAGCCAGCTTTAGTTTTGTCTAGCTTTAAAAAAAAGGTTCTCGATTCGGCGTGTATTTTTAGGGTTCCGTAGGTCAAAAGGAAAAATGAAACCCTTTTAGGGTCACTTTGTTGTCTGGTCTGACGTCTGTCTATATGTCTGTCTGTCTGTCTGTCGTGACTGTCAAGAAAACCTATAGGGTACTTCCCGTTGACCTAGTCAATTTTTACTATCAACGATATAAGCTTCACATTATAAAACTAAGTCCCCGCCGCGTCCGTCTGTCTGTTTGTCCGCGATAAACTCAAAATCTACTGAACGGATTTTCATGCAATCACCAATAGACAGAGTTATTCATGAGGAAGGTTTTGGTGTATAATTTCATAATATTTTGTGTAAATTGATTGAAATGTGACGATAATTGTTGAAAATGTCGGAAAAGTTAAGTCGCCTGGGAGCTTTCATCGGAAACGCTGGCTAATCCCTTTAAGATTTAACAAAACAATGTATGATGTATATAAGCGTGTAACTACTACCCGTGCGAAGTAGAACCAGCTGGGTTATTCTGTAACTTAGTTACCAACTGAAAATAGTTGCAAACTAATTAATTAGTTCGATATACATTGCTACTTTACTGTGTGAAATTATGAAAGCACTTTATATTTCCCACAGTAAAGCAGCAATGTATATCAAATTAATTCGTTGGAAACTATTTTCAGTTGGTAACTAAGTTACAGAATAACCCTGTAGCTCACTAATACCTAAGTTGATGTGAATAACATAAATGCCACTTATTCAAGTAACTATTCCTTGCAAAAAATGTAAAGCCATTTGAAGAGAACGCTTATATTTGTTCGTGAGTATTGGACAGTTACAATACAAACTACTATCCATCCAATACGCATTATTCTCCTGTGACCCCTGTAATACAAATTATCCTAATACTCGTATATATCTGGGGCATAACGAGTCACTCACCTGGGCACGAATCGCCCCAATTCCGCGCGACAAATTGCCCAATTACCCAAATAAATTACCAACTCTTCGTACGAGATACTATCTTTTCATAAGAGAACAAATGTGGCAGATTATTATTGAAAAGGCAAAGCGACGTCTCTGAGTATACTTGGGTGAATTTGTCTGTTTGTCTATCTGTTTAATTAATGAATATAATAAATTAGGTTAAGAGGTGTGTTATATGCCTTCCTACCTTCCTTCTCGAAAGTATGTAAATTACGATAGTGAAAAAATCATCAAAATCGGTTTATTAGTTTTTGAAATAATATGCACATACAGATATAGAACCTCTTTTTTTGAAGTTAGTTAAAAATACTATTTAAAATCGGTATTTGGGGCTTTTAAATGCCGTTTCCTAAGTTTTTGATTATAAACAGAATTTACTACTTAAATTCCAATACGCGCACTAGATCAAATATAGGAAAAATTTAGTTTATCCCGGAGGGTCTGCATCGAGTGTATTAAGTGATTGATAGGTCGCAGGTGCATCACTGTGATGTATCACGCTGTCATGTCATTCACGTTTTTTACTGATACTATTGTAGATACCATATTACATGAACAGTGCATACGCCAAGTGGCCCTATAAACATTTGGCGAGTCAGTACTCCAACCCTTGTACATCCCACTGTTGGACGGGCCTTATAGGTACTCAGACCCGCCACGCTGCTCCAAATACATATGCGGTTTATTGAAAGGTTTATAAAAAAGGCTCTTTAGAAATAAAATAGAAGACGCCGCGCCGCGCGCTGCTAAATCAGAGAATAACTCAAGTGTAAACTTGTAACTTTTAATTGTCGCCATCAAAAAACAAGAAGTATGAAAGTTGGGAAGAACAATGAAAGTTAATGAAACAAACACAATTAAGCAGCAAATAATGAACCCCTTTATTGCAACACGTAGAATTTGAAATAAGCCCGAATAAAACGATTAAAATACAAAACTTAGATCAGCTCGCCTCTCTGCTAATGATGTGGTCTAAGTTTGAAGCGATACGCGACGTACCGATTTGAAAGTGTTTTTCTATTATTCAAAGGCTCTAATTAATTGTAATGGTTTTTAGCTATATTTGATGAATGTTGCACATTCTTTTAAGGATTAATTATCAGCTGTTCTATGATTAGATTATTTATTTATCTCTGTCATAGAATTGATATTAATATTACTTCAACATAATGTAATTGACTTCAAATTTAGTACACTAGGCTCAATTTATACCGCAGCGGAATGGAATGGAAGCATCAATTTCGCCTCATGATGCGAGAAGGCGCGCGAATTCGCTGGAATGCTCGAGTATTCTCGCGCATTCCAGCTAAACGTTTGGCACGGCACTGCTGTGACCGACCCAACGGACTCTCTGTTCGCGCCACTTCCCGCGGATTCCACAGACGGCACCGACAGTAGCTACGGGAATTCTCGTGAATGCACGAGGATTCCTCGAAAGACGCGCGACCTTTTTTGGCTCCTATTTAATTTGTATGTTATGCAATTGACATAAAGTTCATTTAGCTATGTAAAATTTTGTTGCAAAAAGTCGCTTCCATTCCATTCCGCCGCGGTATAAATTGGGCCTAAGAATACCAGATGACACTGCAGTAATACAGTAACCATGATTTGATGCTGCAACAAGGACAGTCTTCAAAATATCCAACTCCTCAACTCCACGATATATCAACTTAATGTAGGTGTATTGTGTTGGTACTCACTTGTTTGGTCCCGATGATGGTTTATTGACAATAACCAGGGTTTGATGGAGCAGCAAGGTGGTCACAGAAAGTTGTCTCTGAACGTTAAGGGAGTTTGTACTCATTGGATCAGTCTTAACTACTTCGTAGACAAACTGGTTGATGTCTGATTATGGAGCTGGAAAGGTAACCGAATGTCTCGTCTTCTTAATCGTTATACGCTGTTGGCAGAGCGGTCGAAGTCCTCACTTTAAGATCTTGCTTGACTAATGCTGGACTAATAGCTGTCTTGCTCATACACACATGGAAGGGAATATACATCGCAACCCTTACTCGATCTAGCAGGTGTTTTGGTGCCTTTCAATTCTTATATTATGTAAAATTCGCTTGAGACTTGTACCACAGATGAAAACTTGCTTGAGACAATAACGCTGTTTGGCAAACTCCATCCCATCAATTTTATTGTATAAGTTTAGGCAAGTTCGCCCCGGCGCGGCGCGGCTCGCAACTCCGCGTCACTGTAGCGACGGAAACCGAGGCTATGTTAATTAGCTATCGGCGATATTCGACAATCTTATGTAATAGAATTGTTTTACTCGTAGATTGTTCGGTATTAGAAAATTTGGATGAGACTCAAGATATGTATCTTTAAAAGTATTGGATACAATTTGGAATCTTTATAGTGTCTTTATTAGCAGTCTACTGAGCAAATCTCTGCTTTCTAATACTTTGCGGTTCTGAAAAAATACTCTGTAGATCAGTGTGCTTAGTCTAAAGCGGAGCACTCGAAAACGAACTCGAAAACTATTGATCGATTTCAGAGTAAAATAGACCTAAAATGGCTTGTATTAAGGTTTGAGTTCGCCAATACATTCAGCATTCGAACAATGCTGAATGTATTGGCGAACTCAAACCTTAATACAAGCCATTTTAGGTCTATTTTACTCTGAAATCGATCAATAGTTTTCGAGTTCGTTTTCGAGTGCTCCGCTTTAGACTAAGCACACTGGTAGGGCTGGTGTATTCTTTGGGTAATGAGAAGGGATTGTGAAATTAGAAGAGCAATGTTGAACTTTATTAATAAGCTATGAACAAGTTGCGGATTGCCGTTAGAAATTTTACGAATAAGTAACACTTACCTGGAATCTGCACTCGTTAACTATTAATGTTAAATCTTAGATATCTTATTTGCATTTTTTCATGAAAATATGCTGATAAAATATGCACAGAAAATATTAGCAAATCACTAAATATCTCTTCACTCCCATGGGAAGAAAAGAAGACAGCTGGACTCATCGCTGCAACCCACTGTTTCAATACGGGCACTTGACCGTCTTAAATAAATGCCTTACTTATGAAATCTATACATATAATAAAATCGTAGAATTGCCGTATCTGTACATTGAAGATTTTTGCAAAATAATAACTGGGGGATGTTAGGGATAAGTAATAGAACTTAAAAAAGCTATTTTTGAAATTTTTGTCTGTTTGTCTGTTTATCTGTTTGTCTGTTTGTCTGTTTGTCTGTTTATCTGTTTGTCTGTTTGTCTGTATGTTTGTGCGCGCATCACGTAAAAACTACTGAATGGATTGAAATGAAACTCGGCATGATTTAAGTTAATACTATGGAGTAACATATAGGATACTTTTTATCCCGAAATTCAGCACGGTTCCCTTGGGAGAGGGGATGAAAGGCAAAATGTGTACTTAGCTGTAATTCGTTAACGGGTGGTCCGATTTCATTCATTCTTTTTTTGTTAGAAAGTAGATACTTTAAAGACTACTGGCTAATCTCCGAAAGGCTGAACCGATTTTGATGGGACTTTCACTGACGGATGATTACATTTTGATGTACCTAAACATCCGCCAGTGAACTTTTAACAGTTTTTAGCAAGGTTTAAGCTCAAAGGAGCATAGGAAAAACAAAATGATTCCCACGGGATTATTAAAATCAATATCCACGCGAACGAAGTCGCGGGTATCCGCTCGTTATAATAATATTACAACAAGTATGAATTAAAAATTTCAAAAATCCCCGACATTCGCCATTTTGTAGTGGCGGCCATCTTGAATTTGCATAGTGCCATTCTACTAAGCCCTTTCATTTGATACCCATATTGAGGCAGTTATGAAAAATATGTAATCTGCCATTTTGTGGCGGCGGCCATCTTGGAACCGATTCAAACATAGAGCCTAAAACTCAAACCTTCAAATAAAAAAAACCGCATTCAAATTGGTTCATCCATTTGAGCGGTACGGTGGAACAGACACACACACACACACACACACACACACACACACACACGAAATCTATCTACATAAAGTCATTCAAGTAAAGAACATATTTTGTCTGTCTCAGCTAAGACGTGGACAAAAAAGCAAGGGGTGCGGGATTAAGGAATCAAGCAAGCGGGACGCGGAGCGGAGTGTCTAATCCCCGCTGATGGATCGCCGACCCCAATCTGTTTTTGCTCGGGTGAACCCGGTTTTTGCATTCGTTTTCCGTCAACCCCTTTTTAAGTAAGTTTTGCTTTTGTTACTGTCACTGCCGATGCCGTGACTTTGAGGGCAGAATCCGAGATTTTTAATATTATTTTCTTTTAGTTTTCCTTTTTCTCTTGCAAATCCTGACATTGGAGCTGTATTTTATCAATAAAGATATCAAAAATAACTAACGGTAAATTGATTATAATGAAATTCACTTGTCTCAAACTTATTGGTTGTTTGCAATTTTTTGAATAAAGTACTTTTTTATTAACATTTTTGTCCGTCTTTCAGCCTGTTTCTCTGTGTTTATCTAAAAGAGGAGATTCTCAGTTTGGCGTATATTTTTTTGTATGCAGAGAACAAAGATTTTCCCGTTATATTTTACAATGTATCATAAATATCTATGAATATCTATGAATGGATGACTTTTTAAATGGAACATATAACTCAGTTGCGTTACTATCAGACTAAACTATACAAAGCAAATATTAAACCTTCAATACAAAGCCTATGGAAATGTTTGCATAGTAGAAGCCTCGAGAACAGTGCTTACTAGTTACTTATAATAAACGGGCCTCACAGCTTAACGTGCTCCCTGAGGTAAGTAAAGCCATTGATTTGTAAACCATAGAGATGCAGACTTCATACTGTTAAAGTGCTAACTAACTAACAGTCGTTTTCCCTTGGCGGTCCATCGGACTATGAGAGTGAGGGAATAGAGATTGTACTTGTGTTAGTGCACACACTTGCGCAATATAATATCTCCTGCATGACGAGTTGGGTCGTCTAGAGGACATTATTTATTGCAACGATTGGTCCTCTTATCCACTAGTCAAGTAGAGACCTCTTTGGATATCACAGCCTCTACTGTGTAGCACCTCTCCGCGCGTGGGCATAAATTGTTTGCATTTACCTGCAATTAAACAGTCCTGTTTGCTGAGAGAGGATGCACAGACAAACATCACAGTTGTGGCCACTGGAACTAAAACCTGATACACACACAAAGCGCGACGGCAAGCTTTTGTAGCGTTTGTAGCGTTCTTTAGCGTTGTAAATTGTAATGCATGGAAAAACCGGTCAAATGTGAATTGGCTTGGTTGACCGAAAGTTCCGTTCCTTGGAAAAGAACGCTTAAAGAAATAATAGTTCTTTATATAGGGACACCACAAAACAAAAAATAAATCCAAAAATGTTTTCGGCTGTTTTAGTCACAGCTTACAAACTACTTTATGAACCGGTGTTTTCAGTACTTTTTGTTTTAATCTATACTTAATATAATAAAGCGGAAGAGTTTGTTTGTTTGAACGCGCTAATCTCAGGAACTGCTGGACCGATTTCAAAAATTTTTTCACCGTTGGATATGTAAGTGCTATAGACTATATATGTACCACGGGCGAAGCCGGGGTGGACCGCTAGTACAGTGTTTGTATTTGTAAACGTACACACGTACGCGCGCGTTCAGTGTGACGTTCTTGTAGGCTTTGAACAGAGGTGTTTGTTGAGAGGAGGCACATACAAACATAATAGCCAGCCACTAGATCTGAAGCTCGACCGACCTTAATGGAACCCACTCGCCCACGGTCCACGTCCCGCGGTATTACTCTGGATGCTTTAAGCGATATCGAATATTATGTTCTTGTGTTTATGACAATCATAAATAAGTAAATAATAATCAGTGGTTCGCTCTGAACTAAAAACCTTGCAAAGGAAAATAAAACCCGGCTGAGTTTGTTGTGGGCCCTTCTCAGACCAGGGCGCGTTTGAGACCCTCGTAGTTGTAAATTCAAATTCAAATAAACTTTATTCAAAATTGGTACACTGTACACTTTTTGAACGTCAATTTATGAACAGGTAATGGTGATAATTACGTTACGTAAGTATTAGTTGTAAGTTTTGTAAGTAATTATCACCTTTCATGTTCTTAAATTGACGTTCAAAAGCTGTACAGTATACTTACTAACTTTGAATAAAGTTACTTTGACTTTGCGTTTTCTATGTTCGTAATAAGCAACTGTCCAAACACAGTGCTAACTAAAAATTTCCAAATTGTCGGTGTTAGCAACATCTATCCACACAATTATTGTAAAGTTATGGTGCTTTGTAAAAAGTAATCGGTCAAATAGTTCTATAAATAGTGACTTTGACAGCTTCTCACATCGTCAGCGATCAATAATTTTTTTTTTAAGTTTGAATAAACACTCATACTTATTGAAAAACTAAATGTATAGTTAGTATGAAGACTATTAAACGTTAGATCATTACCTAAATAATTTGGTAACTAAGATTGACTTTATCATTAAATCTGGAATAAGGCTTCGTCCAGAGCAATTGAGTTCAGCAAACACTCAGCAAGCGTGACGTACGTATTAACCCTAAACGCCATCGAAGGCTCGTGAGAGTCCTAGCCCATTAAGGACTATGTGAAGCGGTTAAATCAAAATGGTATCTCTTTCCAAAACTTTGAGCACAATCTGTGAAACTCATCTCTCTCGTGGATTTTGCATCGGCTAAACGTTCAAAATACGATAAGAAAACTATATAATAAAATCATCATTTTGTTATTATATCACGTGCTCTATGAGGCACGGAAACAGGGAAGTACTAAATTAATTTCAAACAAGGTTATTCACTACTGTGTCAACAATTTACACCAGATATCCAATTTACTCCGTATACTCCGATATACTCCGTTTTGCCCTTTGGGCACAGAACGCCAAATATTATTAAGAGTCATGGTGGCTTCATGCGTGGAATCAGAATAAGGCCACATTATTCAGTCAG
This sequence comes from Melanargia galathea, assembly GCA_920104075.1. Lineage (NCBI taxonomy): Eukaryota > Metazoa > Arthropoda > Insecta > Lepidoptera > Nymphalidae > Melanargia > Melanargia galathea. Next base: position 19,669,194 of record OV049874.1, on the reverse strand, counting down.
TCAAAACAAATAGTCCAAGCTCGGGGAAGCTACACGACGCACGCATTAGCGCGAGTCTCTCCGCGCTGGAGAGCTCTACCACTCAGCCTCTCCGCAACGGAGAGCTACCACTAAATCTCTCCGCACTGGAGATTCCGGAGAGCTGCCACTGAGCCACGGCGCCACGCGTGCCCGCGGGAGAGAGCAGGTGCATCGTACGGCTATACTGATCTCACGGGGTTATCTTGATTTAGTGTGACGTTAAAATGCGTCTCTTCCTCGATTTATGTCTTAAATGCTTTATTTTAATGGTAGGTTTTTATTTGGGAGTCTATTAAGTGAAGATTTTTGTAAATTGTAAAATTAAATTTTACTCAAAATTACTCGTGCGGTGACTAGTTACCAGCGTCTACGGATGACTATTTCAATGTTCTGAATATTATTAAAATCAGCGATGTATTAATGTGTCAGCACGTTAATTTATATTTTAGCTACCGAATGTAGAAAAATGTGGAATACGACAGCATTTGATTCATTTTTTGTTATATTTTTAACCCCCGACGCAAAAACGACGGGGTGTTATAAGTTTGACGTGTCTGTGTGTATGTGTGTGTGTGTGTCTGTTCCCCTGTGGCGCTCCAACGGGTGGACCGATTTGAATGCGGTTTTTTTTGTTTGAAAGGTGAACTAGTCGAGAGTGTTGTTAGCTATGTTTGATGAAAATCGGTCCAAGATGGCCGCCGCTATAAAATGGCGGATTACATATTTTTTCAGAACTCCCTTAATATCGGTATCAAATGAAAGGGCTTGACTAGTAGAATAGCACTATTGTAAATCCAAGATGGCCGCCGCCACAAAATGGCGAATGTCGGGGGTTTTATAAATTTTTAATTTATACTTGTTTATTTAGAATAAAGTTTCTCCTTAAAGTCGTTAAAAAGAATGAACGAACCCGCTACGTGTTACTATCCTCGGTACAATCGAAGAATTGAAAAAACGCTGGAAGACGGCTAGAAAAGTTAAATGTTTGCAATTTGCGCCTCGTGGAAAAATATCGTCCAATTACAACTTTTTTATAAAAATTCGAAGCGCTAAGTAAAAACCTGTAGGGCAACTAACGTCGAAAATATTGGTGTAAAATAAAAACTCCACTGAGTTTCGGGTGGGGCTACTAAGCGGGAGATTTAACAATTAATGGGAGATACAACCATGTTAAGTTTATACAACAAGTTTAGTTTGCTATAATGCGCTAAGTCAGTCTCCCGTCACTACATACGCAGGAAAAGCAAACAAGATGCATTATGCACCTTGAGTGGAAAAATAAGACAAAGCAAAGTGTACAAAGTGCAAAATAATACATACAAATATAGTGTAACTACATTTTACCCCTGGAGACTCATGGTATAAAATAATCTGCTGCCTTATTTTCTATCTTAGTGATCATCACAAAATGAAAGCTACCGGATTAGTTCGATATACATAGCTGGCCTAGTTACATTTAAAACTAACCCGCACCTCCTCAAGGCCCATGGTATAAAGTATAAACAATCTGCTGCCTTACTGTCTACCTTAGTGAGCATCACCAAATGAACACCACCTAATTACTTCAACATATTATTAAATTGCTGCTTTACTGTGTGAAATAAAAATAACAATTCACAGCAAAACTTCAATGGATAAAAATATATGCCAAATAAGCTGATTGACTTCCATTTTTTAATAGCCACTAAGTCAGAAAATGTAGTCTATATAAGGGGGTCTGGTTCCTCTTATGCCAGGGAAATAAAAAGCTATACTGTCAGTCTCGTGGCCCGTTCGGCACCTGACGCGTTAATGCGCCTTGATGAATGTGGCTCAGTGACAGCTCGGATTACGAGCTGAAAACAGCTGCCCGTGGCCCGGCGCCGCGGCCCGTACACGGTGACGTCACAACATGGCGCTCGCTATCACCACCGCTTATATTACGCTATTAATCAACAAATATGTGACATACAAAATATTGCTCTGAGATATGATCACTAAAAATAATTTTTAGAATAGAAAATTAAAAATTATTGGCCGGTAAATTAAAAAAAAAATTCGATATCAACAATAGCGTCACCCAAATAGCTACAGGCCATCTACGTGTTCCCATAAGTACAAAAAATATCATCAAAATCGATCAAGCCATTTAGGAGGCGGAGAATGACGAACACACGGACGTCGGAATTTTATAAATTAGGATTATACTTAGTTAAAAATGATGTATTTAGATATTTAAAAAAAATCTAATATTCATGCATAGAATAATTTGTATGAAATGTGTTCCGTAGTGTAAACCGGGAACCGCCAAGCGGTGAGTAACCGCGGTGCGCGCTTGACCTTATTTCAAAAAAGTGTAGAAGTTAAAAATCGTACTGTGAAACATTTTTCACAAAAAGGCGAAGTTAAGCAACGGGAATGGAGCTGACTGTAAAGCTGGCTGGCCACCGGGGATTTGCTGGGTATGTAGTTAACTAGCATAATAAATTTTGGAAATCTTAATATTCCTACACCAAATACTACGGTAGTTTCCGAGTTATCGAAGTGATCAGTTATCGAAGAGATCTCCTATTACCGATGTATTGAATACAAGTATAAATTAAAAATTTAAAAAACCCCTGACATTCGCCATTTTGTGGTGGCGGCCATCTTAGATTTGCATATTGCTATGTTACTAGTCAAGCCCTTTTATTTGATACCCATATTGGGGAGTTGTGAAAATATATTATATAATCCGCCATTTTGTGGTGGCGGCCATCTTTGATCGATTTTCATCAAACATAGCTACACACAGACACACACACACAGAGAGAGAGAAAGAGACACACACAAACACACACACACAAACACACACACACACACACAATTTGAAAAATCTCAAACTGATTAGGCACCATGTTCGATGAAAGCTCCCAGGCAGCTTAACTTTTCCCGACATTTTCAACAATTATCGTCATTATTTCAACCAATTAACATTAAACCTTAACAAATTATACATTTAAACCTTCCTCACGAATCACTTTATCTATTGGTGAAAACCACATGAAAATTGGTTCAGTAGTTTTGAGTTTATCACGGACAGACAGAAAGGCTTGGCTAGGGTTCCAAATATACCCTGCTCCTTGAAGAAGTTCACAACATACTCAGCCTTTTCCTCCAGTTCATTTTGTCCGCACATCTCCGGTGGGCGGGCAGCCTTCAGCCGGCACTCTATTAAATTATTCCGTTTCGTCTACTCAACGTGGCGCCGTAATGTTACTAGTTGTCAAAAGAGACCGTTGGAAGAGGGCTTTTATTTTTTTTTCTGCGGTCAAGTGTCCTCCTTTTTTCGCTCACTCTACCTCTGTTATGCTTTATGAACCCGTTTCACTTTTATTAACATTGAATAGATCATTTAGGGGTTCTGTATCACGTTTCTGGATCTAATTTCATCTTGTTGCTTCTTCACCTTTTTACTACTGCACAGCAAGACACGGCTTTTCGTCCCTACGTCTTTGAAGTTCCATCTACAGGCATGAAGCCATTTAAGTCTTCATTCCTTATACGCGTGGCTAGAGCTTGTAATAGGTACTCTAACGAGACCTGTGTTCGCCGACACTTACAACCTTTTATACACTACTAAAATGACTGCCTCGTTGGTCTAGCAGTTAGCATGTTCGACTGTGGATCACGAGGTCCTGGGTTCGATTCCCAGGTCGGAACAAAAAAATGAGGTACTTATTTGGTTTTCTATCAAGAAATTCTCAGGCGCAGCCCGGAGTTGGAAATGGGTGGTTTTAGATATACCCTCGTGCCTCGGAGAGCACGTAAAGCCGTTGGTCCTGCGCCTGATCTCTCTCCAGTCGTACCGCATTGGCGTCCCATCGGACTATGAGAGTGAGGGAATGGAGAGTGCACCTGTGTATGCGCACACACTTGTACACTATAATGTCTCCTGCATAGATGGCTAGCCTCCGCCTCGGTTGAGATTGGCCGCCGTAGCCGAAAATCGGTCGGGAGGACATTATCTTTTAAACAAGAGTCGATACGCATCTTCTAGGCAAACATGTACCAACTTGGGTCCTATCATCACAGCATCACAGGAGTTATTAGAATAGAATAGAATAGAAAAGTTTTTATTCAAATAAACTTTTACAAGTACTTTTGAATCGTCAATTGAATCTACCAATCAAAATCTAATATTGTGGTCAAGTGTGTGTATTACTACCGTACTTCAACTGAATTCGAGATGTTATCAAAAACACGCTACGCTTTGGTTTCACTGATCACTGGACTATAACAGCCGGGTTTTCATTTTTTTGTCACCTGATTCATTAGTACCTAATCTACGTACATTGTTCCCGCTAACACGCGTATTCGGGAGCTATAAAGCATCGGAAAAACATCACATTTGCAACAATTTATGCGCACATTTGCGATTTACTGCGATGAGATACGCGCGGCCCGCATGACTTATGCAATACAGGCCAAATATGGATCAATTGATATCTATTATCTACCTATTGCAGTGTTTTGGACTGTTTAGTGCCAACCGATAATAATGAACTCATGGTAAGAACTTATGACATGTCCTTTTCTGTTTGGATTTTTTTAATATCAATTTTCTCTTTGACTCTGATCACTTTTGTAAATGACGATGCATTTTAAGAAGCTATAGTTAAGAGTCCTCTCCATGGGAGTGACAAATCGTTGGTGAGTGGAGTCTAAAACAGTGATTTCTGCATTTAGAGAGCGAGACGTCTTCAGTAAAGAAGAGTAATAAAAATATATACATAAATAAATAATAAATTAATTAAATAAATAAATTTTTCTTGAGATATCATGATTTTTAGTGAAAAACGGCAATGCAAATCTAGGTTTGGGGTTTCGCCTATTTTAGCAAACATTTGTCAACTTTTTACATGAACTAAAGACATTTGTAATTATTATGAAGTAACCTATGATAAGACTACGGTCGTTTTTCAATTTTCTAGTTTCTTATATAGTTTATTTATGCACGAAGTTGCCCCAAAATTTGCCCAAAAATAGTGATTTTTCAAGGGTCATAACTTTCAAAATAAATATAATTTTACTAATATTTTTATTTAATGGCATAGATAATGGAGACATAAATTGATATCTGGCTTGACTTTAGACTTATTGCGACAAATATTAGAATAATAGGCGTAATACGTTTGTATGGAAAAGCGCGTGAAGAGAGCGGCCTTAAGTTAATCAAGGTGTATGGCAGTTTTATTAGACTTATACATACTCCTCATAATATAAGTGGTGATTGATATTGCAAAAGGCTCCGAGACATGGTCGCTAGTGGGCGATAGGGATCGGTATTTCTGCGCTTGATCAAATCAGAAATGAGAAGATCCATAAAAATCCAGTGACCGTCATAGCTTAATGAGTCCTGATGCTGTAGTACCAATGGAAGGGGGCGCGTAGTTCAAAAACATTGGTGTCCCAAGGTGCTGGAATGACGTGACTTTACAGCAGAAAGCGCTGATTGTTGCAATAGGTGAACACGCAATTGATCCCGCAGGAATACTTCTAACACAGCTCTCAACATTGCCCGATGATTGATTCTTAACCTTCTTATATGGGGTGTAAGTGGCCCAAATTCCACCTATGTGGCCAAAGTAAACCTCACCTGCGCGCGGTGCACCCTACCAATATGCTAACGAGGCCCTGATGCTCTCAGTCCCCTTTACGGGTCGTTGTGCCTGATACCACACAACGTAATCTGGATGGTATCACCGCTCTGTGGTAGGATTCTACCCCGAATCCGCCTGGCTAGCGACCATACTTCAGCCGTAATCTGCCGCAAAGCATCCGTGTGTTCCGGCAGCGAGCTGAAGAGCCAGTCCCCTTCCTCAAAAGCCGGCAACGCATTAGTGGTTCCTCAGGTGTTGCTAATGTTCATGGGCGGCGGTAATCACTTTACATCAGGTGACCCGCTTGCTCAGTTGCCCGCTCAACCAATAGACAGTTGCCCGCTATTCCTATAAAAAAAATGGTATCAATGTTAGCCACCATGTTTCGGATCTATAAGTCATCACTGGCAACGCGCACTGTTCGAAAACTGTTGTCTTTTACAAACAAACAAAAGTTTCGTCCATGACAAGTAATCTTGTACGAAATATTAGAAAGATATCAGTGGGTCTACCATCAACTATAATCGCGACTCAATTAAAGACCTAAACTGAACTGAATCGCTATTTCGTACCATGAACTCTTTTATCCGAGTAATAGACGTCATGACGTCATGAACGAAACAAAAACCTAGTATAAAAATATAGAAACAAAAAGATACTTCATGGTACGAATTCAATGCGATTTATTTTAAGCGCCGATATTGAATAGCATCGGAATTGGATCGTTAGATTAAAGATTGTTGTAGGCCTCCTGGTCTCGAAAAGATATCTGGAAGCTTCTTGAATAGGCAGCAGGCAGCAGCTAAGTTCGATTCGGTAGTTGACCTCTGTCTCAAAATTAGACCGCGTGTCCTAGATATATATACTTTGCTCATTAACAATTTTGAGTGCCGAGTTCTTAATAATATTAAACATAATTAAATTAGGCATGATAAAATACACCGACAAAATATTATTATCTTTATTGCCGGCTATCCTTCAAAGCAAAATATAAATATGACAATAATCCTCGGAGCCACGAACAGGGTGGGATCTGCAGACAAAGCGCCGCCGTTTATCTCATCGCCACATCTCCCTCACTGTCGCAGCATCATCAATCTCCTAAGCCTGAAGCAGGCAGACCTTACCTTTAAAATATTCCTACACACCTTACAAAACTTCACCCAGGTTATTAAGCAACTAGCTTCTGCCCGCGGCTTCGCCCACGTGAATTTCGGTTTTTCACAAATCCCGGGAAATTGGATTTTCGGTTCCCGTTCAAGTTCCCTTTTCCAACCTTTATACCTACTTTCAAGAAAGTTTGCTATAGTAATCTACCTATAGCTGTAGCTATAGTTTTCGATCAAAATCTCCACGGAACTGTGAACTTTTTCAGGATAAAAATTATGATGTGTTAAGTCAGGGCATAATCTGTTTCCATTCATTTCAGCCAAATCCGTTCATTAGTTGCGGCGTTAAAGAGTAACCAACATACACACACATACACACACACATACACACACACACAAACTTTCGCCTTTATAATATTAGTGTGATGCATCGAACTATTACGCTTAGAATGGAAGTTTCTAATAAATTTCCGCTCGAAACGTAAGCTATAAACCAACCCATGTGTGCCCTGTAATTACATTTGCCGACACGCACACAAGCGCATGAGTACCTTGAGCACTGACGCGACGATAGACGTATCGAGCCTGTTAAGGCCCGTTAAAAATGGCTTATCGCCGCGTCGACGACTGCCTTTCTTTACCTATTTATTCTAAGGTGTGATGTGATAATAAAATATAACCCTACTATGAAACAACTTTTTTTTTTTTGGGAACCATATGGAATAGTTAAGTCCACCCGTGTGAAATTATTGGACGAGTCGGTTAGTATTTGGTACAGAGAAAAATTAAACATGATGGTATTAATTTTACAACCATAATTCAACAACAACTAACGGTCGGCCTTACCCTAGTAAATTTAGATCTTAGTATTTTCAAAAATAGGTATTACATTACGGGTACGGACTGGCTGGAGATGCTCTGAGAGAATCAGAGTTACTGACATAGCTCATCGAGTCGCGAAACTGAAGTGGCAATGGGCGGGGCACATTGCTCGAAGAACTGATGGACGTTGGGGTCCCAAGGTGCTTGACAGGCGACCTCGCACCAGCAAACGTAGCGTTGGAAGACCCCCCACTAGATGGACGGACGATCTCAAGCGAGTCGCTGGTAGCCGATGGAAACAGGCGGCACAAGATCGTGTTCTGTGGCGATCCTTGCAAGAGACCTATGTCCAGCAGTGGACGTATATTGGTTGAGACGACGACGGACTAGCTATAAACGATGTAATAAGCAGGCAAACGAGGCAATGTGGTTACTTATCGCCATTTTTAACCCTCAACGCAAAAACGACGGGGTGTTATAAGTTTGACGTGTCTGTGTGTGTGTGTGTTTGTGTGTGTGTGTCTGTCTGTTCCCCTGTGGCGCTCAAACGCGTGGACCGATTTGAATGCGGTTTTTTTTATTTGAAAGGAGAATTTGTCGAGAGTATTGTTAGCTATGTTTGATGAAAATCGGTCCAAGATGGCCGCCGCTACAAAATGGCGGATTACATATTTTTTCACAACTCCCTTAATATGGGTATCAAATGAAAGGGCTTGACTAGTCGAATAGCACTAAGTATTGTAAATTCAAGATGACCGCCGCCACAAAATGGCGAATGTCGGGGTTTTTTTTAAATTTTTAATTTATACTTGTAGCGCTAATTGTTAAGAGCAATGAGAGTGAAGGTACCCGGAACTAATGTGGATTGTGATAAATTATATTGGGAAATATCAAATTTAATTCCCAGTATGCTCGTTGGGGAAACTGAACTTAATATATTGTCTTTATTAGTTGCCACTACTTTGTATTTCTAAACAAATATATTATTGAAGCTGCAAACCAACTATTCATTTTATATCGTTTCGCGCTACAAAGAAAAATATCAGTATATTCACGTAACAAATGACCAAAGCGAACACCGTCTGATGTATGTCTGTGGCACAATTTGAGCATAGTCGGAAGAGCCGCAAATAAGATGTGGATCTGCCGACAGAGCCGGCCATTTGTCTCATCGCCACACGTCGCGGCGTCATCCGTCACCCGGATTCACGCTCGTCTTGTGAATACTTACCTTTTGTATTTACTGTTATTATAAAACCAGCCAATATCCGCGATTTTTGGTTTTAATAAATATAATAGGGAGCTCTATATGGTACCGAAAAGAAAAGTATTCTGTGTGTTGAATCAGGATAAAAGCTGGTTTGGTTTATTATCTGTGTACCACATTTGTATCCTTCAGCTATTTACAGCATCGAGTATTATATTATATTCATTACTAGCTACTGCCCGCGGCTTCTCCCGCGTGAATTTCGTTTTTTCACAAATCCTGAGGGGATCGTGGATTTCCGGTTCCCGTTCCCACTTCCTTTTCCAACATTTATACCTACTTTCAAAAAAGTTTGCTATAGTAATCTACCTACCTATAGCTGTAGCTATAGATTTCGGTTTTTTCAAAATCCCGTGGGAACTGTGATTTTTCCTGGATAAATATTAGCCTAAGTCAGGGCATAATCTGTCTCCATTCAAAATTTTAGCCAAATCGGTTCAGTAATTTTGGCGCACACACACACACAAACTTTCGCCTTTATAATATTAGTGTGATATTTCTAAATATTCAAACATCTTTACAATGTTTCACGATTATAATATCAGTGAAATTGTTTGTCTCTTTGTTTGTTGACCACACGACATACAGACGAAGTTTTCATGTTTAAATATCGCCCCTTACTTATAATAAAAATCCGTTAAGTAGAAACCAAGATAATATTTAAGTACAACTTGACGCTAATTTGTCACCGAAAAACCGTGGACAAAAGCTATTTTTTATTAGTAAACAAATACAAATTATTACAATACAACAAGTGACCTGAACAACTAAAGAAATAAAAAGCTCACAAAAAGACAAAAGCGGAAACGAGGACAAAAAAAGAAAATGTCAAGTGCGATAAGTTGGTTATGAATCCCTTTGTGAGAGCCAACGAAGTAAAGTGGAGTGGAATGGGATCGGCGATTTGGCGGAGTTCAAGTTAATTCAAGTCGTCCAATCAATAAGGATTTCGCTTACTGAAGCCTAACCCGGCTAAGTGATGCCGGCGTCTCGCCAGTCTGTTAAAAGACCATTCACTTGGCACATTATTCGGTGGGACAAAAGAGATTCGGCCGTATGTACGGGGTAAGCTATTTTATACGTTCAGACGCGACTATTTTAAAATAATAGACGAAAATTTCACCTAGCAGTGAATGCTGTATAATTGAAGCACTTACCTAATTAGATCATATTTGGAGTTACTTACAAATAACAAGCTATTTTTAGGAAAAATTAAACCGACAATCTCAGAGAAATCAGTGTATAATAGAAAGTCGTATGAAACGGTTGAATGTTTATGTAATAGAGGACTTATACAAGCAGACTTTGTTTACTTTCATTCATAAATAAAATGAATAGAGATCGATACTAGTCAGTAAAGTATCGCCTCTTACCAAGTACTAGTGTAGGGAATTAAAACTCTCAGCTACATTTGTGTATAATGTTGTATATTTTATATCATATATTTAACAATGCACTTTGAACTTGACTTGACAATTTTACAACGACTGAGGACCCGGGCCATCATCTCAGTAAATACCAATGGTATGGATACAAGGAGTAACAGAAGTAGAATGTCGTCGCATCGAACTCCGCATGGTAAGCCGGGCAATTTGAATTTCAATTTGTTCCATTTGATAATTATCTTTTCTTCCGGCGCGCGCAGCCAGCCGCACACGGAAATGAGGTTGAACACCTCGACACTAGTATCATTTACTTACTATAACTAGTATCGTTATCGTTACTAGTATCGTATACTCACTAATAAATGAGTATACCTACGATATAATTGTCGTGAAGTGTAAAGGTCAATAACGATAAAAATACTTATTATTTCGCGCGCGGTGACAAATGGCGTGGAGATAAAACGTCGTGTCGCTGTGAGCGAAGCTTCCCTTTATTTCGGACGTCACAAGCCGAACACTTCATTATTTCACCTGAGTTTTATCTGGTTTTGTTAAAGCTGGTCACGTTTCTACTATCAAAATGCTCTTTATTTGTTAAACTATGAATAAAAGAAAATCCTAAGAACCCAAGAATCAAACCTAAGATATTTTTGCGTGCAAAATTACAGGCTTTTCTCGTAGCTGAGCCATGATGTTGTGAAACTCATTACATAGTTGTCGCAAGCCACGGAGCAACATAGTTGGCTCGCTTTGCCTCATCAGGCGTTGTTCACATACCTGATACATCGCAAACTTGAAACAAATTGCGTTCAACGTGAGCAAAATTATAAATAAACCTGGAATAAATTGCGATGCAAGGAATAAACGCCAAATTAGATGGTGCCCCGTTCATCGTTCATTTTGCGGTGAACGATATTTACTATGGCAAAGTGCCTGTGAACGATGAACGGTCGGTGTTTAGACGGTTCATTTTCGATGATTCACCGATGAAGCCTCTGAAATGAAAGCAAACAAAAATCTCGAAAAATGAACCGTGTAATTTGGCTTTAAGCTTGCAAAATGGCAAGAAGTTATCTGTTGAAAAACTTTAAAGTATTATCTCTGTCTGTCAATTTTTCAAAGGACAGATTTTCCACACAGGACAGATGCCAGCGATAATGTGGCATGTGCGCACTCCAAGACAAGCGACTAACAGTTATAGGCCCCACAAGTACCTAAGTAACTGAACTGGAAATCGAACCTCTGCTGTACCGAAGAGCTCTTCAAATTCGACGTCATCGTCACCGACTTAACCGATAGACCTCCATCGCTAGACATAGGGAAGACTGCCGTTTTACCTATACTCAGGACGCCAAAAGTTTAAATTTTGTGTCAGATCTCGGTCATTAAAAAATTTATGATGATGCGATTTGCAAAACCTTCCATTACGAGATTTTAACACACCGGTCCTGGCAACACTGATCGCCGCAGAATACACGATCCCGTAAAGAACTTCGAATTGAACGACAACGTTCCATCAGCGCGCACAAACGCGCACAAACGCGGCGTAATCGGGAAAACTCGCGAAGAAACAATACGCTGTGGATATAATAAATAAGGGTGGGATTTATTCCGTGAGCGGAATAAAGGGCGAACAAACCGCCTGAATATAAAAGAGCTCCGCGACGTATAAGCGGGAGGGTTATTTTGTTCCTCGGCAGAGGTTAACAATGCTTCAGTTGGCCAATAAACGTTCTTATACAGTGCTCAGAGCATAGGTACCTGCCTTGCAAGGGACCAGGCAGCTATTCTCTAACTTAGTGATCATCACGAAATGATAGCCACCGAATAAGTTCGATATACATTGCTGCTTTACTGCGTGAAATATAAACAGTGATTTCATTGCATACAGTAAAACAGTAATGTATATGGAACTAATTCGATGGCTTTCATTTACTGATGTTAGAGAATAGCTCTGCAGGTGCGCAGATAGCATCCTTCCCATCCTTGCTGATCGAATACTGGACACGGAGGCTAACGAAGTTAAAGAATGTCCAATTTCGTAGGAAATATTACAGGGCACAAGTGCGTGCGCGCAAACACATGTGCACTCTCTATTCCCTCACTCTCATAGTCCAATGGGATGCCAATGCGTTGCGATATGACTGGAGAGATCAGGTACATGACTGACGGATTTAAACGCTCTCCGAGGAAATTGAGTCAAACACCGCAAACTTCGCAACTCGGGTCTGCTACTGAAAACTTCTTATAGAAAACACAATAACTTTTTTGTTTTGGCCCGATCCAGACCTCGTACCCAAGACCTCATGAACCGGTCGGACAAGCTAGCCACCAGGTCAATGAGGTAGTTAAAAACAAAATAAATATTGTAACACTGAAATGACTTCCGTATAACTGAAATAGCTATTTCCGGAGTGCCATCAGCAAAAATGTAGTGCAATTACCATTGCGCTGTAGCACGACGCTATTTGCTCAGCAAACATTAGCTGGGAATTACACACTCCGAGCGCTGGTTACTACACGTGCAGCTACTCCGTGCGATTGCTGCCAGCCTGGTGCAATGTTACTGCAGACTCCTGTAAAACTAGAAACTGGGTCAGTATTTAACTAGGAATTAAAAGATAGAATTGAGCATGTGTGTTCTAAGTAATTTGTTGATTAAAACGCAATTAATAAAATAGAGGCAATGTTAAACTTTTCCGACTACTTTATGTAATTACTGAATGCACATATCGCTGTTTTTTAACTATCGCAGGCCATGATGAACTCTCGCGAACCAACTGAATTCTGGTAAGTTCAAATAAAACACTGCAACAAAGCTATAAATGGAAAGCGTAATTTTAATCCTCTTCAAACGAAAACACTCTACATTTACTTAAATGTAGTACACGCTATTGCTAGAGTGCTATAAGCAAGAGTGCAGTCCAATTATCATTGTACTGTTGTAGCCTGTAGCTCGGCGGCGGCTATTTGCTCTACAAACATAAGCTGTGAATTACACACTCTCTCCGTGCACCTGAGCGCGGATTAATACTGCACGTACTCCGTGCGATTGCTGTTAGCCTAGTCCAAAATGTACAGTGTACCAATTTTAAATAAAGTTTATTTGATTTATTTGATTTTATGATTTGAATATTACCTGCTGGATATTTGTGATGTAAAACAATTATTAATTTGGTACATAATATTAATTATTAACGTAATTATATTTAAATATTTTAAACTCTCGAGGATTATAGTCACAATCACAAGTCTTACACTAGCGGCACGCTATGATGGCCGGTTTGACACATTACAATAGTGATGTGGAATGTCAATTTATTCTCGAACAAAAAACAATTAAGTTTTGTTTTTGTACCTGATTAAATAGGTTTAATAAAACAAAAATGTATATGTTTATTTAATTTATTTGAACGAACTGAATATTTGAACGAAAATGAATATACATACTTTATATGCACACAAGAAACATATGAATACAAAAGATACCAAAAAAGGTGCCACAAAAGGCCATAATTAATCAGATTCGTCCATACTACTATTTTCACTGTCGTCACTGCTATCATCACATACATTAGATAGAGAGTGGTAGATTCATCTGACTATTCAAAAGCACTTGTAAAAGTTTATTTGAATAAAAAACTTTTCTATTCTATTCTATTCTATTCTATTCTATTAATAATTATATGTTCGTTTTCTATAATATTATCTATTTTCACATCTCTTTCATAATCTTCCCTTATTAATTTAACAGTTCTATTCACAACCTTTTCCCAGTCTCCTTTAGTCACATGTTCACAAGCTTCTTCTAATAATTTTAGCATTTTTTTTGTGGTAAATGGGGGTTCTGTATTGTGTCTTGCAGCATATCCCTTAATTTGAGCCCACACCAACTCAATCGCATTATACTCACAATGGTAAGGCGGTAACCGTATAACTCTGTGCCCATGTTCTAATGCTATTTCGTCAATGACGTATCGGATCTTGGTTGGTTTGTTTTCTTTTAAAAGACGTACTAATTCCGCTTTTAACATATTCATGTTTGCATCTACGCCATTTTTACGAAGCCATGCGACGATATCAGCTTTCTTTTGGGATTGGGCAGGTGGCTTGTCAATTTGCATCGAGTGGTATGGGGCGTTGTCCATAATTATAATAGATGGTTCAGGGAGGCTACACAACATTGAGGTAAACCATTCAGTAAACTTTTCTCCATTCATGTCTTCATGATAGTCTCCAGTGGTTTTTGACGCAAAAGCCATGAGAGAACCTTCGACAAACCCGTTGATGGTTCCGGCGTGACAAATTATAAGTCGCGATCCTTTTCCTACAGGAACTTTGGAAGTAGATGCTGCTGTGTCATCGTTCCAAGAACGGCCTACAGTATGGTTAGCATTAAGCCATGTTTCATCCAAGAACACAACATTTTGCCAATTTTTGATTTCTTTCACTTGCCGTAAAAAAGTATACCTTGCCATCGCTATATCAAATCTTTCCATCAATATTTTGCGTTTGTTACATTTTTTGTATCGAAATCCAATGGTCTTCAAAATCTTCGTTAAAGAACTTTCCCCACCGAAGAATAATCCAGCTTCCTTCAGTGAATGCACCAACTTTTTTCTTGTTGGATACTCCTTCTGTAAATAGTAGCCGTAAACATGTCTTCGGATAGCATCGGCATCAAAGCTATCGATGCCTACGACTGGTTTTGCTCGTTTTCTCTTTTTTGGTGTGTGAAGTTTATTTTCTTCTGTGCCAGTCTCGCCATATTTTTTTTTAGTTATCCGTCTAACAGTTCGTTGTCCAATATTAAGCGCATCAGCTACGCGTTCAACCACTGACGTTATAGGTAAAATTGGCCCTCCATTTTGAGCTTCACGATCGAAATAGTTACGAAGGCGTATTACGAACTCACGTGTCTGACTATTTAGAACAGTTCTCTGCGTACGTTCGGTCATATCGACGAAATCCACAACAAAGGGCTTGAACAGAGTCCAAATTAACGAGCAAGGGTCAACAGTAATGCAGTATCAATATTTGAAATCCAAAGCCAGGTCAAAACTATATCACAATCGCATTGAACTGACAGTTTATACTTTTCGAAGCAACGTCAATTCGAAACTGCTTTGTTTTGCATTGAGCATTGACGCGAGTTTGCCGGAGGTAGTAGTTGTGCTAGCCAGCGATCCTATGTGACGATCGTATTAGATTCCATTTTTAAAAATTTATTGATATTTTTTTGCGATTTCAGAGGTTTGTCCACATAGTGAAAATTGTTCATATTCACAAGTACATTCACCCCTTAAATGGTGCAAACTGATTTTTCTACACTTGTATACATTTAAGAAATCAATTTAATAAATAAATTTTGAGTCCTAAACCTAAAACTACATTCGATAAAATTTATGAATCTCTGCACATCACTATCGTCAATAAAGTAATACAATTATTTCCTTCAAAGTCGTTATCAATTAATACGGAACTTCATGAGCGGACAAACGTCAAACCGGCCATCATAGCGTGCCGCTAGAGTAGTAAAAATTAAAACGAAAAAAAATGCAATAAAAATAAAAACTCGGCAGTAACTAAACAGTCTACAGCTATACTCTACCTACATCAAAGATATTAAAACCTAAACTCGAACATTAGAAAAGCTATTGATTGTATAACCTTTACTGTATCTATAAGTTGCAAATAAATGAATTTGTGTTTGTATAAGTAGTATTTGTGTTATTAAGGCCAGTTTTTTTATTTAAATCGTTCCAGTAATTAATACTTCAATTTTAAAAAATTAAAAATACTATCTGCTTGGAATCTATGATGAGATATTTTATTTAACTTAGCTTAGCTAAACGTTCACTTCGAAAATAGGCCTAACGCAGTAGAGACTTTCACACACCGCGGTCTTGTTTCGCTTGTAACATACAGCTCTCTGCGAATCGTTACCTTCCCACCTAGTGGAAGGAGTCTGCCAATACTACGCGTTCCGATGCGATGTCGCTATTCCAGCATCTTGGGACTCCAACCTTTATCATTTTTTCGAACTTTATACCCCACATATTGGCTACTTAGCTTCGTAACCATTGAGCTACTCAGAGGCGGCTTTACCTATGTTGCAGGGTGTGCGATGCACACGGGCGCAGCGGTATTAGGGGCGCTGGACACTTTCACATTAATTTACCTATTCCATTTTGACCGTGCGCTTACTAGAGAGCATTAGGGTAGACTGCACATGAACGCTACATGGGCTAGAGACGCCTCTGGAGCTACTCGTATGTTTGTGATTCTGATGACTTTTGCCACATTGTCCTATCTATCACAAACACAACGTTTCAATACCTCTGGTGTTCAGTAATTAATACGGTGTTAACGAGCCAGTTTGAGAAGTGCCCCCGAAAGTACCGCGAACGATTTCCGGCGGCGGTGTCGGGTTGCTTTGTTGTAACTTTTTAATTTATTCGGCTTCTAAGAGCTTCGACGATCTTTCGGCGGAAATGGCAAACCGACATTAGGAGACAAGTTTAATGACTTCTTTTGCGTTTCTTTATTTGTTCTTTATGTTAAATCGGTGATTTAGCCCCTGAATAACTTAAAGACCTTCAGTGGTGTTTTTTTACAAGCCTTCTAAGCTTAGCTATGTTCGTATATTGTTTCTGTAGAAATTGGTACGTATCTGATTTTGCGGTCACATTCACATTTTCAATTGACCTGAAAATTTACAAATGTGTGGTTTGGATGACAATAGCAACTCTCTGATATAAATCAGTCTGTTTGTGCTATCTATATATAAATGGCAACTGAAATTCTCTCTTCTCCATTATGCAATCGAACAGTTGCTCGTTTCTACATAATACACATGAGCAGCAGCATTCTATACCAGAATCAACAATTCCCCTTGTCGTTTTTTTTTGTTACGATAACTCCATTGTTAGGCGCCATAAATAGATACTCAAAAATTTAGCGCAAACAGACTGACACATTTGGCATCGGAGAGTTATTATTTACGCTGTGAACTCGGAAACAAAGATTTCGGAGATCTTCACCAATTTTTTTATGACCTCATGTACCAGAATACGTAGGTACCTACTACGATGAAGAAATACTCGTAGCTCCAAAATGGGAAGTATAAAAGCTTTAAAGCTTCTCGGCAAAGTGCGAGATCCCGACACAATATGTGTTTGTATGATTACTCCGAGCTTGCACACCGTGAAAGCTTAACTATAAAATTCGAATGTCAAAAAACTGTAATATAAGAGAAAAATGAACCCAAAAAATCTTATTTTAAAGTCATAAATTCAGAAACTTCAAATATTTATTTCACAAAATTTCCGAAAATTTTCGGAATTTTTTTTAGCCATTCGTTCATTTCATTCAGCCATTCATCTACACGAACGTCTGAATGTTTTGGCGAACTCAAACCATAAAAAAGCCAGTTTAGGTCTATTTCACTCTGAAGTCATTGTGTTTTATATTTGAATTTTAGTAAAGTTTCCGAGGTATGCAAGCTCGGAATAACCATACTGCTTCGGCTCGGGCGCGCAGGAAATTGAATACAATCTGGGAAATCGACCGGTCCGTATTACGGCGCGTACCTCCTAAACACCGACGTGGTTTACGATTTTACGCCACTGGCTTTGGAAAACACCTACTTACTGTGTGCTTAGTCTAAAGCGGAGCACTCGAAAACGAACTCGAAAACTATTGATCGATTTCAGAGTAAAATAGACCTAAAATGGCTTGTATTAAGGTTTGAGTTCGCCAATACATTCAGCATTCGAACAATGCTGAATGTATTGGCGAACTCAAACCTTAATACAAGACATTTTAGGTCTATTTTACTCTGAAATCGATCAATAGTTTTCGAGTTCGTTTTCGAGTGCTCCGCTTTAGACTAAGCACACAGCTGTTACTTGAAAATAATAAATAACTTTTCTAGGCTAAAGCGTTATCGACCACTACAGCTCTTTATAAGCGGTTATAGCCTAGCGGTTTAGACTTTGACCTTCCTTTCGGAGATACCGATTTCGATCGTCAGGACGCACCTTAACTTTTCGGAGTTATATGAGTTTTTAGCAATGAAATATCACTTTGGAAAACATAGTGAGAGAACCTGCATGCCTGAGAGTTCTCCATAATGTTGTCAAAGGCGTGTGGGTATCATGGGGGACTATAACCTAAACCATTCTGACTCTGAGAGGAGACCCTTGCCCTGTTGTGGACCAGTAATGGGTTGATCATGATGATGATAATGATGATTATTATTACAGCTCTCTAAAGCCCAAATTAGACGGTTAATTTTTCGGAATTTTTGCTTTCATTTTCGAGGCTTCATCGATGAGTCATCGAAAATGAGCCGTCTAAACACTGATCGTTCATCGTTCACAGGCACTGTGCCATATCAAATATCGTATCGTGCATCATTCATCGCAAAAATGAACGATGAACGGAGCACCGTCTAATTTGGGCTTTACGTGCCATCGCTGGAAACAACTCTCCTCTTTTTTAGAAGAGATGGATTCAGAGCTGACTATAGCCACGCTGCTCCAATGCGGGTTGGCGGGCTTTGACAACGATTATCACATGATAGTGACGACAGGTTAACGTGCGCTCCGACACAAGGGTGGAACATCACAAACTAACAACCTTGGACTAACGCTGAACATTTCTTGACAAAAAACCCAATACCTAAGAATTTTTGGTCCGACCCGGAAAGCAAACCCAGAATCCATAGTCGAACATACTAATCGTTAGACCAAAGAGATATTTTGGCTGTATAGGGTTTTTGAACAAACAAGCAAGCAGGTCACCTAATGTTAAGTAATCCACCACCCATCAACATTTGCAGCATCAGAGGTGAATATTCTACTTAAAACGGGATGAATCACTAAAACCAAAAATGCAGGAAAATCTTACTTTAATATCTTCATAATAAATTGTAAATAATCTTTAATCAACATGTCCAGATGTGGATCTTACAACCCTACATTTTCGAATTATTTTATTCGGGTGGAAAAATACCCAACATCGATAAAAAAAAACAAATATTACCGATTACCGATAATTGTATAGTGTCGACATAATCGTATATCGATACGTACGTCACCGACATGTATTCGTATATCGATACTAAAGTCACCTTACACCCCTAGAAAGAGAAAATCACACAAATATCGCGGCCATTTTATCGTTCCGAAGCGGAAACTGCGAGAGGAATAAATATGTATTACCGCGGTCATTTCATTGCAATTTATTGACAGATATCCCGCATGAAGCTATTTATGCGGATAATTCGAAAACGTGAATTGCGAGTGTGTTTGCACATTCGGATATGTTTCCTTAAATTTAAATGGATATGGTGTCAATTCGCATACCAAATTTCCAATTTCAGTTCAGAATCGGAAATAATTTATTGCTTTAAGTCATAGAATAGAATAGAATAGGAAAGTTTTTATTCAAATAAACTTTTACAAGTACTTTTGAATCATCAAATTGAATCTACCACTGGTTCGGAATGCCGTTCCAACCGAGACTTATAATCTATCTTCTATCTATACATATAATAAAATCGTAGACTTGCCGTGTTTGTGCGCGCATCACGCTAAAACTACTGAATTGATTGAAATTAAACTTGACATGATTTAAGTTCATACTACATAGTGTTAGAAATTAGGTAAATAATGATGAATAATGTAAATGAATTGTACACTAATATAGATAATTAACAGAGTTAATGAAATATTATATTAAGGAAACATATTGATTGAATGTATAACATTGTATTAATGCTTAAGTCAACCATTCAATCAAATGCATAACCATAAAATGTATAATTATTCAAGTTGATATAATTATTAAGATCGATAATAGTTCAAATTCCGTAAAATGTTTATCAAAGAAGTATTTTTGTTTGCTTAGTTATATTTTAAATAATTAAGATATTCCAATGACGAATTTTAACGAATGAACTAATATCATGACATTGTTATGAAATAGCTTAGTTCGTTCATGACGAGATTATAAAAAGCACGGTAGTTGAAAAGAGGGAATCAGTCTTCCCACGAAAATTGGTGAATAAACTTGTGAAATCAGTCTACGTGTTGTTATTCTACGAGGTCTTCTAACAATAGTAACATATAAGAGAGTTTTAAGAGAGATAGGGATAATAACCGAGACCGACTGCTCAACGTGCTCTTCGAGGCACGGGGGTAAATCCCCGCCAACTACTAACTCCGGGCTGATAATGAGAATTTTTTGACAGAAACCCAATCATCATCATGATCAAGCCATTACCGGCTCACTACAGAGCACGGGTCTCCTCTCAGAGTGAGAAGGGTTTTGCTTTTGGCCATAGTCTACCACGCTGGCCAAGCGGATTGGCAGACTTCACACACCTTTGAGAATGTTGGAGAACTCTCAGGTATGCAGGTATCCTCACGATGTTTTCCTTCACCGTTAAAGCAAGTGATATTTAAATACTTAAAACGCACATAACTCCGAAAATTTAGTGGTGGCCCGGGATCGAACCCACGACCTCCGATTAGAAGTCGGTCGTCCTAACCACTAGGCTATCACAGCTTTTTTATTAGGGGGGGGGGGGGGAACCCAGTACCTGACAATAATTTACCCGACTCGGGAATCGAACCCGGGACCTCGTGATCTGCAATTGAATATGCTAACCACGAGACCAACGAAGCAGTTAATGCGCCCCAATGTGCAAAATTAAGATGCAATCATCAGCTATCGTGATTCGTGATCATTAGTGACGTAAATAGTGCAAGGCGAGCTGTAGACAACATTTATCTTGATCGAGCGTGTGATGGGGGCTGGGGGCAATGAATACAAATGGCCGCCCGGAATCCCGGATGTCCTGCGTGTATTTAAATAAAAATGTCTTTGCTTTGAAACGAAAGGAAAAAAAGTATTACAGACTTTTTTTAGGGTTCGGTACCTAAAGGGTAAAAACGAAGCCCTATTGATGTCATTCTGATGTCTGTCCGCCGGTCACAGGTCTCTAGTTCGTAGACAAAATGAGATAAAATTTTGGTATTTGGTGAAGAACGTTGAAATAGATCAATTGAATTAGAAATTGCATTAAATTATTTTTCCGGGGTGCGCCCCCATTCATGAAAAAGAAGCCGGAGTTTCTTTTTTTATTTACCCGACTGGGTATATGTGTTTCACCTGTGTGTATGTATGTCCATTCCTATGTCCGCTTGTAACTAATCAACGGCTCAACGGATTTTG
Source organism: Melanargia galathea (assembly GCA_920104075.1). NCBI lineage: Eukaryota > Metazoa > Arthropoda > Insecta > Lepidoptera > Nymphalidae > Melanargia > Melanargia galathea. Next base: position 19,647,725 of record OV049874.1, on the reverse strand, counting down.
ATAAATGATACGTCATTAGATTTGTCTCAATGACGCGAGTGTTATAGGGTACCTAAATTTAAAAAAAAATCAAAATGGCGGACTTTATGCGCTTTAATGTGCGAGCTGAAAAAAAAATTTTTCTTCAAGACCCTCGAGTGGGGTATCAAAATAAAGGGATTCAAAAGGCAAATACGAAAATGTATAAATTTATATATTTGGAAACAATTTGGAGTGATAAATCGTAGAAAATGACTGTTTCCTATGTCAGTTCGTAACTACTTAACGGCTCAACCTATTTTGATAAATTATACGTCATTAGATTTGTCTTGACGGCGCAAATGTTACTGGGTACATAAAATTCATAAAAAATCAAAATGGCGAATGTTATGCACTTTAATGTGCGGGCTGAAAAAATTTTTTTTCTTTAAGACCCTCGAGTAGGGTATCAAAATAAAGGGCTTTAAAAGGCGAGTACGAAAATGTATATAATCTATATGTTTTAAATCAATTTGGAGTGACAAATCATGAAAAACAAAATAAATAACAACTACACTGTAAGTGGTACGGTGGTAGTTTATTAATTTTTTAGTTCGTTTCTTAGCATGGCAGTCGGGTTTTTTTAATTTTTAAATTATAGCTTGTTACCCTAGGTTGTAGGATATTATTGTTTAGAACTCATTGAGTAGAGTACAAATATATAGTTGTTTAATTTATTTTTTTCAAAAAATAAGGTAATGAGGTGGGGGGGGGGGGGGGGGGTAGGGGTGGCATCAAAGTTATCAGTTTTAGACCATTTTTGTAACGGGGGCTATTTCAAAAACTAAACCAGTTAGGAATATGAAATTTCGGTATATTATGTACCATATACTGTATTTAAACAAAAAATATTGAAAACATCGATTCATAAAGTAGTTTATAAGCTGTGACCAAAACAAGCAAACATTTTGTGGGTTTTTCTTTCACGGTTTGTTGCGATGGATAGCTCGGAAATTAAATATTTCTTACACCCAAAATACTATGTTCATAATTATGTACGGAACCCTAAAAGAGCGAGGCCCGACTCACACTTGGTGAGTTTTTTTGGTTTAGCAATTCCGAATTTCCGAAACAACGGTGGGCATGTTTTCTTGCGATGTCTTCTTTGTAGTTCTTTTATTGATTGAAACTCATTCACTGCCTCATTGGCTTAGTGGCTAGCTAGTTTGGCTCTAGTGAGGTCCTGGGTTCGAGTCCCGGGTCGGGCTAAATAAATAAAAAATAAAACTTAGGTTTTCTGTTAATAAAGTCTTAGTAGCAGCGCAGAGTTATGAAGTTGGGTGATGTAAGATATGCCCGTGCCTCAGAAAGCCGTCGGTCGCAGATCTAATCTCTATCGGTCGTGACGCATGCACTATGAGAGTAAAGGAATAGAGAGTTCACCTGTGTTTGCGTACGCATTTGTGGAGTATATTATCTCCTGCATATTTGGCTAGTTTCCACCTCCGTGGTCGAAATTTAGTCGGGGGAACGTGTTATTATTTATTGAAATTAAACCGCGGGCAAAATATATTGTAAATGTAAAAATATTGATCTCCTTCCTCTTTACACAGTTGGAGATTGGAAGAAAAAGATTTCCTTTAAGGCAACAAATTAAAGTTATAAAAGGGGAAGCGCAAACTGCGTAAAAGAAAATTCTGTTTACTCGATTGGAGTAGGTATATCGAGCGCGCCGCCCTAGGCGCCGGACGTCGGGTGCCAGGTGCCGGGCGCCCGACGTCGGGTGCCGGGTGCCGGGCGCCGGACGTCGGGTGCCGGGTGCCGGGCGCCGGACGTCGGGTGCCGGGTGCCGGGTGCCGGGCGCCGGGCGCTGGGCGTCGGGTGCCGGGTGCCGGGTGCCGGGCTCCGGGCGTCGGACGCCGGGTGTCGGGTGCCGGGCGAAACTAAACAATCTCGAACTAATAGTGTTGTAACGTCGCCGGGAAGGATGATTTTTTCCACCTTACGCTCGATTAAGTTTAAGGCTTGAAGGCGTTAGAGCTGTCGACGTTGCATTTAAGTAATTTAAATGTCTTGTTCTTCATCAAAGAGTTTCTATTCTGTATATACTTATAGTATAGGATCCCGCTATACAACGACCTTCACCGAGATGTTTATTTGATGAAACCTATTTTATATTTAATTTAATATGTCAATAAATATATTGCATATGGGTTGCCTAACTTTCAGTCCAGGATATATTTAATTAATAATTTAAAAAAAAATATTTTTTAAACGTTTCACTGGTTTGATTATTAGACAAATTGATAATGAAATAATCTTTATTTTCATTTAATTTTAATTCAATAATCAGACCGGTGCAAAATGCTAGTATCGATTTACCTGTTTACCTACCAGGCTACCCGAGAGTTGTGACCGGAAAAGAATAGGTAACCTAACGTTTGCATATTCTATGGGCTTCATACTTTCGATTGGTATAAATTTGTCTAATAATCAAACCGGTGAAATGTTTAAAAAAATTTTTTTTTTATTATTAATTAATCATATCCTGGACTGAAATACGTTAGAAATAAATCACTACATAGTATAAAACAAAGTCGCTTTCTCCGTCCCTATATCCCTATGTCCCTATGTCCCTATGTCCCTATGTCCCTATGTCCCTATGTCCCTATGTATGCTTAAATCTTTAAAACTACGCAACGGATTTTGATGCGGTTTTTTTTAATAGATAGAGTGATTCAAGAAGAAGGTTTATATGTATAATAACATCCATTAAATAGTGGAGAAATACTGTTATTTTTGAGGTTTCTAATGTGATGTCGTAAATAATTACATTTTTTCCGCTTACATTGCAAACGCAGGCTGAACCCTACAAGATTTATCAAAATAATGTACTAAGTATTGTACACATTGAAAAAGTCTACAGAAAAGTCCGCGATGGTATATGTCTATCTCTTATGGATATCCCACAATAACATTTTTTTGTCATTTACTTTTTACGACAAATAATGGCTAATTTTCGAAGCGATTTCAACCAATACAGCATTAATCCTTATCTAATTAAATACCTTAAATACATTGTTGATGTAATATAAATCCATATGGCCCTTTACAGCATATGATTTAAATGAATACTTTCGAAGATATTATAGGTTTAAAAATTGCGGCGGCGGGAGCGTGCCTATAAGCGCGTCGGAGGCCGCGGTTCTCCCTATTAATAGCCGTGTCGATAATTTTTGAAACCAAAAAAAAATCACAGTACGTAGGATGAAACCCATTGGAAAAGGAGGAGAATATTATAAAAATACAAGGAAAAATAATTTACGGGCGATCTGAGCTCGGGAAAAAAAGGGGGGGAGTTTTAAGGGTAAAAAACGGTTTATCTCGATTTCCGGCAAAACTAGAAGTCCTATGGAAAAAAATCAAATGGCAAAGTTGTAGATAATAAAAAGATCTACAACTTTTGTATTTACACTTTTTTCACATAACCTCAAAATTTATGTGAAAAGTTCTAAAAACCAAGTTTTTGGTTTTTTATTAGTAATTCGGGTATAAGGTGAGATATAGTAAGTTCATTGTGGAAAATATCGTAAAAAGTCAAGCCGCCTGGGAGCTTTCATCGAAAACGCTGCCTAATCCCTGAGCGGGTAGTACCTACGCATAATATGCTCTACTACCCGTGCGAAGCCGGGGCGGGTCGCTAGTTAAATATAAAATAGGTTTCATCAAATAAACATCTCGGTGAAGGTCGTTGTACAGAGGGATCTTAGACCATTAGGATAAATTTAAAAATACCTGCGATCAACCTGCTATAAGCAACTTCTATACATCATACTTAAGTACTTAACTTTTGCTCCAGTGTTTTTTAAAATTATGTAATGTAGTCTAAATAGTTTTTTATACTCATATAAAATTTATGATAAAATGAGCTAGCTACACTCATCATGATTATATTATGAAATGCCTTGTCCGCAACATTATTAAATCTGATATTTACCATATTTTAATAATAGTACTTAATCACACTAATATTATTTTGAATGAAGATAGATTATGCCCTGACTTAATACATAGGTACTTTTTATCCTGGAAAAATCTACAGTTCCCACGGGATTTTGAAAAAATCAAAATCTATAGCTACAGCTATAGCAAACTTCCATGGAAGTAGGTATAAAGGTTGGATGAGGGAGCGGGAACGGGAACCGGAAATCCACGATTCCCTCGGGATTTGTGAAAAACCGAAATTCACGCGAACGCAGCCGTGGGCAGAAGCTAGTCACAAATATAACAAACTTAAGTAGTAAAATCAGAACTCTTACTTATTTGCTGTAGTAAGTTTTCAATGGAAAACCATTTCGCAATAAACTTTCACAAATTGCAATGCACTGACCACGTTACACAGTGTTTATAACCCGCGAATTTCTCCCGCGCACTTTTAAAATAGCTGCCATATTTATCCAATTTTATTTCCTATGTTGTCGCGAGCCAGTTATCAATTATTTCGAACCCCCCCCCCCTTCCCCCTCTCCTCCCACCCCGTGTGCGAGTAATTGGAAAAATGAAACTTATTCCAATTTGCGCAGTGATTGTTTTCAACGACGTATGTTTTTCAACGTAGAGTAAAGGAAATGGTAGATATATTTTTTATTCATCTATAAGTTAGCCCTTAACTGCGATCTCACCCAATGGTAAGTGACGATGCAGTCCAAGGTGGAAACGGGTTAACTTGGAAGAGGTAGGTATGGCAGTTTTTATTAAACCCATACCGCTGATCGGTTTCTACGCATCATCGTACTGGAACGCTAAATCGCTTGGTCTTGTCGATAGGGTGGTAACTAGCCAGAGACAATTTAGAAAATATTATAAAATCCCAAATTGTCAATGCCGGAAATCGAACCCAGGACCTCCCACCTATAAGACCACAGCGCTCGCCACTGCGCCAAAGAGGTCGTCAAACTTGCACGGTCAAGTCAGCTGCAGTAAAAGCAATAAAAAAAAAGGGCTGAGTCGTGACTAAGCATGCATGACATACACAAGCTACGCTAACAGCTAATCTAACAGTTGCACGAAAAAGTTTACAGCATTTTTAAGTTGGGGTTGGATGTTTGTATGTCTGTAATTATTGTTAAATAAAAAAAGAAACTGATTTTTAATAAAGTAAGCCACTCGATGTTTGACGCTTGATAAGGAGACCTCATAATAAAGCTCTCAGAGTCACTCAGTCACCGGAGAGAGCTATCCTCGGAATTTCTCTGCGTGATCTAATCAGCTCTAAAAAAAATAGAGTCACTGATGTAGCTGAACGGATTGAGATGCTGATATGGCTGAAGAGCATATAGTTCAAGTACCGGTAGAAGTTAAGGTCCCAAGGTGCTAGAATAGTGACCTCGCACAGTATAGCATTAGCAGACCTCTTATTAGGTACACCGAGGACATCAGATGAGTTGCAGGCAGCCGCTGGATACAAGTAGCGCAAGACCGGAGCGTATGGAAATTCCTACAAAAGACCTATGTCCAACCAGTGTAGGTCTATCAGTTGATGACGATGATGATGAAGCCGCTTGATGAAAGAGAGCAATATATGCGTGAGGAGCAACACAAAGTGCCTTCACTTTTCTAGACACACTGCATAGTTCTACGTGTTTTTCCTTTAGTCTGAGATGTTTTAACAAATTTTGATCCAATCAGCCTGGTGGAGTGCGTGAATATAATTGGTACGGAGGCAAATAAATGTAGGTGTCATTTTGATCTTTTAGTGTCATGAAAATGTATTCTATTCTACAGTCTGGAATGAAAATGTATTCTTTTTTAAACCCCGACGGAAAAACGACGGGGTGTTATAAGTTTGACGTGTGTGTGTGTGTATGTGTGTGTGTGTGTGTGTGTGTGTGTGTGTGTGTGTGTGTGGTGTGTGTGTATGCGTGTGTGTCTGTCTGTTCCCCAGTAGCGCTCAAACGGGTGAACCGATTTGAATGCAGTTTTTTTTTGGTTGAAAGGTGAAATAGTCGAGAGTCTTCTTAGCTATGTTTGATGAAAATCGATCCAAGATGGCCGCCGCTACAAAATGGCGGATTACATATTTTCCACCCAAACGCGCGTCGTGCGTCCGCAATCTTGGTAAATAACTCATATTTGTAACATTTTAACATAGTAAGGAATATGGGGGATCACTTACACAATCACTTATAATTATAACCGTACCCAGGCTGATGCATGGGTGAACGTTTTCCAGCATTGTTTCTACACAAACGGACAGCAAACAATTTAATTAAACAACGTAAGTCGTCGACTTACGATATAGTAATTTAATAATAAATTGACTATTTTAATCCGGCCATTAGCTCCGTGGTCGCGCCTAACGCTATATTCTGGATATAAACTGCTCAAATTTCCAAAACCTTCTTCCTAGCACAGACCTAATCCCTTGCTTTCCTATCCTATATCGGCTACACCGCAGTGCTCCGTTAGATGGCGCTAGTAGTCTCAAAATCACGATAAATTCAAACTGAAGACCGGCGTCCGGCACCCCCGCGCCCGCACTTTTGCAATGGCGATCGTAATCAAACCGCAAGCACGCGTCTCCGACACTTTTTTTTGTTAAAACCGCAATAAACTGCATCAAACAGTATAGTGACCTCGGGAGTGGAGTGAATTAACCTCATTGAGCTGCAGCACAAGTGCAGTGGACCCTGGAACGGAGTGGATCCGCCGCCAGACCGGAGCCAGAACTGCGACTATCAGGTACGCCGATTTCCTCCAACTTCCTAAAAAAGCCCCACGTCTGTGAGCAGTTTATATCTATCAATTCGTCACCTATAAATACAGTCCACAAATAGTTTTGTCGCGAAACTTTGTCCAAAGGTGGACCAAGTTTCGATTCCCGCGCCGCCACTCCGTATAACTCTGTTTCGCTTGTATAACTTCGGCTAGGGTGTCTGGCCCTACGCCCTTGCAGTTCAAACAACTCGGTTTAACCGACTCACCGTCTGGGGTTTGGTTGTTTTGACAAATTGACTCCAATCTAATTACCTGTGGTGTAGAAAAATATATTGCCTTTTACAATGGTCGAAAGTTTCTAATTCAATATTTTTAATGGACTTCAGAAAAAGGACAGAAGTTGTAAAGAAGCATGATCTTGTCTTGTCGCAAATGTGAAGAGAAACATCAGCGCGTACTATCGTATCTGTGTCCACCAATCCGCATTCGGCCCGCGTGGTGGGCTACGGCCTGAACTCTTCTCACACTGAGAGGAGAGACCCGTGCTCTGTAGTGGGCCGGCAATGGGTTGATAATAACATACTATCCTAAACGGCCTCGGCGATCTGAAAAAAAAAAAAAAAAACACGCGGACAAAGTCGCGGGCATCAGCTAGTAGGCATCAATGGGTATAAAATAATACCGATAAAATAACATTATCTAACGCTTTGATAAATAACACTTTGAACAATCAAAAAGCCTTCAATATTTTTGCTCTATCGGCTGTTTGATCCCTGCTTCCTTCCAATTTATTTTCCCTTTCTTTTGACACCTTCAATATTAATGTACATGTTGTAAACATGGCAATATTTCTTTTTACCCCACTGTGCGACGCAAAGGAGGGTAATGTGTTTATCAGCTTATTGTATATGTTTGTACCGCTGCGTTGTGGCGCTCTAGAAACTTAAACTTACAGCAATTTGCCTTAATTTTGCGAGTCTCGCAAAACTTATAAGATGGCAATCAAACTTCTATATGGATATTGTGAAAAAAAAAAAAAAAGTTGACAAACTATGTTAAAAAACCCATTACCTAACAATTATTTGCCCGACCCGTGAATATAATTGTAAATAATAACGCTTAACTACGTAAATCAAGCGGGAGAAGGCCAGCCGGTGGTCAATTTTTTTTAAAGCCTTGGTTTTTCTAAATAGCAATGGATATAATAAAATAGTAAATAAAATAAATTTTAAATAAATTTTTTCAATAAAATAATGTTTTTAATAAATTTGCAATTTAACTAAAAATTTATGCTGATGTAACAGCTGTTTTGATTGCCAATCAATTTCGACACAAAAAAAACGTTTCTTGATGTTGTAAAAAATTTTAAACGCGAAAATTTGTCGATAACTCAACGGAGTTCCAATTAACTATCCCCGATTGGGAAAACTTTCTAAAAGTAGGGTATTGGTTGGGGGGAAGGGGGAGGGGGACAGTGACAAATGATAGAAATATTTCAAACCGCGTGGGAAATGCGTCTACTAAATGGAGTTCTTACAATTCTTTATAGTTTACATTTGATGATAACAGTAAATGGTATAAGAGGTCATAATTTTGGTTTATGTAAATCTCCAAAATGACTAATTCTGAGTTATATCACAGGGTGTACACTGTACAAGTAGTACGGAAATTAGGGTACCGATTTAGAGTTAGGGTACGATACCGCGTAAAAGCAGATCGTACCCTAACTATCGATCGTACTCTAAATTGATAAAATTGTTGTTACCTATGTACAAAATAAGCATTAAGTTGCCTACTTTAGGAATAGACGACCATAGTTGGATTATTATAATTATCCATAGTAACTAGTTGAGATGAAAAATTGTGAGCTCAAACGTGTGAGACGAGATAAATAATTTTCAGGAATGTTTCATTTGTTGTGTTGGCTAATCTTATTCTTGGTTGAAATCTTACGTGTGGCTCAAGTTTCGTGGTCCAAAAAATCTATATAAAAATACAATATGTTTGGATGTTTGTCCCCTACGCGTTCATAAACCATACTTTACGTGGCATTGCAGCATATGCCAGGAGCAGCTAGTATGAGATAAATTGGAAAAGAGATCACCGCAAAATTATTAAGTTTCACAATGGCTTTCAGTAATGAAAATTTAACAATGAATACTTACAACTGGAGTATAATTTTTTAATTTAAACTTGGCCGTCAAAACTAGTAATATTTCGCAGTTAACACTCGTACGATTCCGCGCAACTCGGACGGGGCGTGTGCGGAGAATTTGCAATTTTAAAAAATACAACCAAACTTCGTCACAGATGTGTCTCCAGTTGAAATATGGCCGCTCTGGCCCATAGTTTTATATTAAATTGCTCGTAATTCCGCCAGGGGCGCTTCGTTTGCGTTTCTGGGAAGTTGGCGGAAAAAGGAATGCCAAAATATAATATTTCCTTTACCGATTTGAAAGTCAGAATGGTAACATTGATGTATGAATGGTTTCTTGACTTGATTATTTATTTTTACAATCTTTACAAACGCGAAAGTTTGTAAACATGCAAAAACTACTGAACTAATTTGACTGAAGAAAACACACATAGATATATTATGTACGTGAGTGGAGCCTTTGTTTAATTTAGTTTTCAACGCTATTGTTGCATTAGAATAATCTTTACCCACAAAAAGAATATTTACGATTTCACCAGTCTTTCGTTGTGCGTGTATGTGTGTCTGTAACATACATACTGGCACACTGTTAATATCAAAACATTTTCGTATTTTGGATAAAAAGCAAGTGTGAGAAATGTTATACACTTGAGAATTAAGTGACAGGCAAAAATACAACGCAAAGGCGCATAAATAACGAAAAACACTCCTTTTCCGAACGTACACTTACTCGTGGATAGGAGTAAGACGCTCATCCCCAACACTTTTATCTTTCTCGCGTAAAACCAAATGAAATTCAACGATCACTTTGTCTACGTATAAATAGTGGATGCGAGAAGCCGAGTGTTGTGGGTAATCCAGTACGTAGGTTGGACGGGGCAAGACAGAAACTGTTGCGGCAGCGTTTTTAGGGTTCTTTAGTCAAGCCACCCACCACCACCACTACAGTCTTTTTAACGTCCCACTGCTGGGCACAGGCCTCCTCTGTCATAGGAGAGAGGGATTCAGAGCGTAGAACCGCCACGCTTATCATATATCTTTATCATAGTGATAAAATAAATGGGACCGACTGCCGACGTGCTCTCCGAGGCACGGGGATGAAACACCGCCAATTACCAACTCCGGACTGGCACTGAGAATTTCTTGACAGAAAAATCCAATATCTAACAATTAATTATTTTGAATCGATTTCCATTAAACACAGACTAGCTAAGAACACTCCCGACTAATTCACCTGTCAAATAAAAAAACCGCATTCAAATCGGTTCACCCGTTTGAGCCCTACAGGGGAACAGACAGACAGACACACACACAAACACACACACACGTCAAACTTATAGCACCCCGTCGTTTTTGCGTCGGGAGTTAAAAATAAATAACTTGAAATTACAGTATTATGTTACGAACATACTTAATAGTCGTTTAGGTGTGTACCGCCCTAGTTCCTATAGAGGATTATGTCTTCTTGTACCACAGTCATTTATATAGTAATCTGCACTCGGGACGTGCCTTACAGCGTAAGTTTGCGCAGAAGTTTATTTAGCCCGAGCAGGTGTAACACGACATCAACTGAGTTGCAAGTTGGATGCACTTTCGTGGATGCCTGCCTCGAAAAACCAGAATATTATTACAAGTTTTCTTATACCTGAAATAATATAATTAATAACTGCATCGGGACGCGGGACTGCATCATCAGGTGAGATTGCAGTCAAGGGCTAATCTGTAGTTAAATAAAAAAATAGTGTGCAATTCAGAATTTTAGATGCTAGGTACTTTCGGAATATTTTGTGTGCGAAAGGGAATTATGATCAAATATACCTTTTTATATCTAGTACGAGTTTAAACAATTATTACAACCTACTGTGGGAACTTATCACACTAATATTATAGAGGTAAGTTTGTGTGTGTGTATGTGTCTATGTTTGTTACTCTTTAACGTCGCAACTACTGAACCGTTTTGGCTGAAATTTTGAATAGATTATGCACTGACTTAACACATAGGCTACTTTTTATCCTGTGAATATCCACAATTCTCACGGGATTTTCAAAAAACAATAATCTATGTATAAGTAGATCACTATATTAAAGTAAACTTCCTTGAAAGTAGGTATAAAGTTTGGAAAAGGGAACGGGAACGGGAACCGGAAATCCTCGATTCCCTCGAGATTTGTGAAAACCGAAATTCAGACCGAAGCCACGGGCAGAAGCTAGTAGTACATATATCTAATGAGAGTTCAATCAATTATTACCACTGTGAGGACATAAAGTATCTTAAAGCGCTGATCACACCCCAGACGATAAAAACATTTTAAAAGTTAACTTTGCTTGAAAACGGAGCTTTTCCACTGTAACTTTTTTTTAACAGGGTCGTTAAAGCTGTCACCGCCCGGTGGATTCAATTAATTATCCTCTCCCTCTACTCAGGTACATAATCTGTACTTTTTAAGCTAGTTTTTATAAGGCGCTTCAGCAACAACAATTAAGTTACAAACTTGTACCTACTCGAGTTTGGAACTAAACTAAAAATAAGAATCTTTCTTTTGTTGAAAGCTTCAGTTTCGGATATTTGTTTTAAAATCTGCTACGGATCTTTCGTTATTACTTGTACGTAAATGATTATAATGGATCATTTTAAAATGACGATACCAACTAATACAGTATACTCTTCTAAAGGGTAGACAGGAGTATGCATACCTCTTCCAAGTTAACCCGCTTCCATCTAACTTACCATCAGGTGAGATTGCAGTCAAGGGCTAACTTGTAGTTGAATAAAAAAACAAAAAAAAATAGTCGACGTGGATTCTCATTTTTAACCCCCGACGCAAAAACGACGGGGTGTTATAAGTTTGACGTGTCTGTGTGTGTGTTTGTGTCTGTTCCCCCGTAGCGCTCAAACGGGTGAACCGATTTGAATGAGGTTTTTTTGTTTGAAAGGTGAATGTGTCGGGAGTGTTCTTAGTTATGTTTGATAAAAATCGGTCCATGATAGCCGCCGCCACAAAATGGAGGATAACATTTTTTTTCACAACCCCCTCAATATGGGTATCAAAAATGAAAGCGCTTGACTAGTATCTGTAGAATAACACTACGCAAATTCAAGATGGCTGCCACCACAAAATGGCGAATGTCGGGAGTTTTTAAATTTTTAATTTATACTTACTTGTATTGTGGAATCGGTATCTGGGTGGCAAGTATATACTTTGATACAATGATTCCGCTTTTGCCAAGTCCTCAATCCTGATTATGTAGAGATCAAGATCATCCAACGTCATAAAACTATGACGTTTGATGATCTTGATTACGAAGATTCCGATCTTGATAATTTAATTGTTAATTTCTCAAATTGATGTTAGTCAACAACATCTTGATCACCTCTCTTCATCAGGTGAGATCATATACAGGATTCAGTAATGATATAAACAAATATCATTGATTTATTCATATTTCTCTTTCATATATTTCTCATTTCTCTGCATATTTTTGACAAAACGAAATTTTATGCATTTCATAAAGCTATTTGATAAAGCCGTACAAATCAATAGAACTGTCAAAACATTAAATTTATTTTTATTCGGGTACATTTTAACCATATTAAATGGTACAGTTTTGAAACTAGCGCCGGGATGTATGAAAGCGGCGATAACAGTTACTCAATGTTATGTTCGGTAATATGAGAAGAGGACACAGGCGTGAGCGATAGCGGTTTTAAAATGATACAAGTATAAATTAAAAATTTAAAAAACCCCCAACATTCGCCATTTTGCGGCGTCGGCCATCTTGGATTTGCATAGTGCTATTCTACTAGCAAGCCGTTTGATTTGATATTGTGAAAAAATATGTAATCCGCCATTTTGTAGCGGCGGCCAATGTCTTCCGCGACTTGTGGCCGGCCACTAGTCATCGCCACTAGTGGCCCAGTGTGCGGGGGTTGTAATGCTTTATTATCTTAGATCCGCTGCTCTTTTCAGCGTGAGCACACCGCACGTATTAAATTGAGTGTGACACAAGACGTGGCTGTAATAACGGCAAATTGCCATCAAATGGTCGCCGGAGCAATTTGCCCGCGCCGAGCCCGACTGTGCCGTCCCGACTTAGGAGCATCAATGCTTAGTCTGTACTGAGACCCTAATGAAAATACCTCTACTTATTTATTGACTGAGCGAAGCGAGCTCTATGAGCCTTCTTAGTCGAATTTACACTTGATCGTCCATCTGCCTATCTGCATGTCTATCAGACCTCAATAACTCTTCAATGAATCTACATCCATAATTAGGTACAGTCCTTTAACGTCTACCATTGGGCATAAACCTCTTCTCTTAGAGGAGAGAGGAATTTATGCTGCTTCAGTGTGGTTGGCGGGCTTTAGAGACTATTGTCACATGATAGTGATAGTGATAACCACGACCGATGGCTTAACGTGCTCTCCAAAGCATGGTGTGATGCACTGCAGGCTTAGTACCAATTCCGGGCCTGTACTGAGAAGTGAGATTTCTTAACAGAGAAACGACGCAACGTGAGACCGTGACACGCTACACTTAGCCATAGACAGCAGTCGATCAAGTGACACTTAGCTATAGACAGCAGTCGATCAAGTGACACTTAGCCATAGACAGCAGTCGATCAAGTGACACTTAGCAATAGACAGCAGTCGATCAAGTGACACTTAGCCATAGACAGCAGTCGATCAAGTGACACTTAGCCATAGACAGCAGTCGATCAAGTGACACTTAGCCATAGACAGCAGTCGATCAAGTGACACTTAGCCATAGACAGCAGTCGATCAAGTGACACTTAGCCATAGACAGCAGTCGATCAAGTGACACTTAGCCATAGACAGCAGTCGATCAAGTGACACTTAGCCATAGACAGCAGTCGATCAAGTGACACTTAGCCATAGACAGCAGTCGATCAAGTGACACTTAGCCATAGATAGCAGTCAATTGAGCGATACTTAGCCATAGATAGCAGTCAATTGAGCGACACTTAGCCATAGACAGCAGTCGATCAAGTGACACTTAGCCATAGACAGCAGTCGATCAAGTGACACTTAGCCATAGATAGCAGTCAATTGAGCGACACTTAGCCATAGACAGCAGTCAATTGAGCGACACTTAGCCATAGACAACAGTCAATTGAGCGATACTTAGCCATAGATAGCAGTCGATCAAGTGACACTTAGCCATAGATAGCAGTCAATTGAGCGATACTTAGCCATAGATAGCAGTCGATCAAGTGACACTTAGCCATAGATAGCAGTCAATTGAGCGATACTTAGCCATAGATAGCAGTCGATCAAGTGACACTTAGCCATAGATAGCAGTCAATTGAGCGACACTTAGCCATAGACAGCAGTCGATCAAGTGACACTTAGCCATAGACAGCAGACGATCAAGTGACACTTAGCCATAGATAGCAGTCAATTGAGCGACACTTAGCCATAGATAGCAGTCGATCAAGTGACACTTAGCCATAGATAGCAGTCAATTGAGCGACACTTAGCCATAGATAGCAGTCGATCAAGTGACACTTAGCCATAGACAACAGTCAATTGAGCGATACTTAGCCATAGATAGCAGTCGATCAAGTGACACTTAGCCATAGATAGCAGTCAATTGAGCGATACTTAGCTATAGATAGCAGTCGATCAAGTGACACTTAGCCATAGATAGCAGTCAATTGAGCGACACTTAGCCATAGACAGCAATCGATCAAGTGACACTTAGCCATAGACAGCAGACGATCAAATGACACTTAGCCATAGATAGCAGTCAATTGAGCGACACTTAGCCATAGATAGCAGTCGATCAAGTGACACTTAGCCATAGATAGCAGTCAATTGAGCGACACTTAGCCATAGATAGCAGTCGATCGAACGACACTTAGCCATATATAGGAGTTGATTTAGCGACACTTAGTCATAGATAGCAGTCAATCGAGCGACGCTTAGCCCATAGATAGTATTCGATTGAGCGAGTGTCGCGCATCAATTTTCGTTTCTCAGTCTTATCCTTTCGGTTAAATAGAATTATATCTGACTCTGTATTGGCAAAAATAAAAGTTTATCCCCAACGAGCAAGCGACAGCGCGAATCATTATTAAAATACAGCCTTAAAAGAATTCGTTAGACAAAATCTAATTTATTTTTTAAAAGGCAACCCTTTCCTCAGCTAACCCGCTCCGCTACACGGGGAGTTTAGAGCCTTTGAGCTAGACTCTATTAACATAAAATATTTAGCTCCGAGTTACACCATTTATATTTTACGACATTTGTTTCGCCCTGTTATATATTGCTAGCACATCCTAGAAGTAGAAATAAACTACCATATTAAACTACCATAATATTAGTCTTGTAATGAATTTGTTCCCCTATGTATAAATAAAGTCGTGATTCGAGTTCCGGGTACCAAAATGTCCCAAGTTGTGGGCCGGCTAAAAAAAAGAAAAGTTATTGGGTTTTTCTAACAAGAAATTCTCAGTAGGTAACAGCCCGAAGTAGGAAAGTTGGCGGTGTTAAATACACCACGTGCCTCAGAATGTACGTTAAGCTGACGGTCTTGCGCTCTCGTTCGTATCGCTTTGGCGTCCCATAGAACTATGAGAGTCCCATGAAAATCTCTGCCCTCCAGGTGCACTGTGAGAGAAGCTGAAGTCAGGTGAGGAGCTACTTCATCCCTTGACGGTTCCTGTTGGGTTTTCTTGGCCATCACTGTTGACGAACTAATTAATGCTAGCCGTTGTTTTATGTAGATCGTAGTCGTATCGTATAAATGACCCTCAAAAATTACAGGGCGAGCTTGAAATGTGACGTAATTAAAAAGTTACGCCAAGGTGAGGGTCTGAAGCGACAGTTGCTTTTTATTCCTCTCTTGTAAGTTAACATTTTCCGAAAAACTTGGATATTTATTTATCTTATACGTATAGTTTTTACCTGAACGGTAAATTTTTAGGGTTCCGTACCCAAAGGGTAAAAACGGAGCCCTATTAATGTCACTCGGCTGTCTGTCTGTCTGTCTGTCTGTCTGTCTGTCTGTCCGTCTGTCCGCCGGTCACAGGTCTCTAGCTCGCAGACGAAATGAGTTACAAACCTGAAATTTTGGTATTTGGTGTAAAACGTTGACCCAAAATCAAATATTGAATTAAAAATTGAATTAAATTATTTTACAGGGGGGCTCCCGTACATGAGAAAGGAGCCGGAAAAAAAAAATTTTTCTTACCCTAGCTTGTGGGGTATCATTGTTTAGAGCTCATTGATTAGAGTACGAATATATATTTTTTTAATTTTTTGCTTAAAAAGTAAGGAAATGGGGGGTCATCAAAATTGTCAGTTTTAGACCATTTTTGTGACGGGGGCTATCTAAAAAACTAAACTAGTTAGGAATATGATATTTCGGTATATTATGTACTATATGCTCTATTTGTACAACAAATACTGAAAATAACGATTCATAAAATAGTTTATAAGGTGTGACCAAAACAAACGAACTTATTTTGCGTTTTTCTTTCACGGTTTCTTGTGATGTCTAACTCGGAAATTAAATATTTCTTAGACCCAAAATATTATATTGTTCATAATTATGTACGGAACCCTGAAAGAGCGAGGCCCGACTCGCACTTGGCTGATTTTTTCATTATACAAATATCTTATTGCTCGAAGAACCCATATAGGTTGGGATATCTTGCACCAGGAAAGGCAGCATAGTAAGACTTCCCACTAGGTGGAACGGAGATCTGAAGCGAGTCGCTGGCACCCGCGTTTTAAAATTGCAGTATATTTTGTTCTGTTGCGATCCTTATAAGACAGATATCTATGTTGAGAGGACGACAACGAATCTCTATTTTCAAGCGAAAGTCTATACATATAATAAAATCGTAGACTTGCCGTATCTGTACATTGAAGATTTTTGCAAAATAATAACTGGGGGATGTTAGCAGGGCCGGATTAACCTTATCGGGGCCCCTAGGCAGTGCAATTCTCGGGCCCCTAGGCAATGCAATTCTCGTGCCCCTTTCTTTTTACATTTGTATATACTTCATTGAGAATTTTCTCAAAAAAAATTTGTTAGGTGAAGCTTTTTTTTTTTGTTGCATGGCCCGCATCGACTAGGGCCCCCACGGGGCCCCGTGGGCCCCTAGTCGGTGCGGGGCCCCTAGGCAGTTGCCTAATCCGCCTTATGGATAATCCGGCCCTGGATGTTAGGGATAAGTAATAGAACGTAAAAAAGCTATTTTTGAAATTTTTGTCTGTTTGTCTGTTTGTCTGTTTATCTGTTTGTCTTGTTTATCTCTTTGTGCGCGCATCACGCAAAAACTACTGAATGGATTGAAATGAAACTTGGTATGATTTAAGTGCATACTACGGATTAACATAATATAGGATACTTTTTATCCCGAAATTCAGCACGGTTCCCTTGGGAGAGGGGATGAAAGTTAAAATGTGTACTTAGCTGTAATTCATTAACGCGTGGTCCGATTTCATTCATTCTTTTTTTGTTAGAAAGGATATACTTTAAAGATTACCGGGTAATCTCAAAAAGGCTGGATCGATTTTGATGGTACTTTTCTGGCGGATGTTTATATTTTGATCTACCTAAACATCCGCCAGTGAACTTTTAACAGATTTTAGCAAGCTATGAGCTCAAAGGAGCTTAGGAAAACAAAATGATTCACACGGGATTTTCAAAAACCAATATCCACGCGAACGAGGTCGCGGGTGTCCGCTTGTCTTTAATAATACGAAATACAAAATGGGCAGCTATAAAGCAGACATAATGCGCTTGTTATCCCTTTAGCGGCGAAATTATAAGGATCGCGAGTATTATACAAAAAAGACTGATACTCCGCCGATTGTTTACAAAACTCATTACAAGCCGCTTTGTTGCTGCGCCGTTTTTAATTACGTTCACCGTAATTAATATAAAAAATGTTACAGCTCCGCGGCCCCTCGACAAATATTAGCCGAGGAAATCTTAATGTTTGTAATATAACTTGTTTTACCTCTCGAGGAAAGGACGTCTTAATTCAGTTTGATGAAGGTAAGTACCTACCTACTTGTATAAACTTCTATTTTTAGGATTCCGAACCCAAACGAGACTCTGTTTTAACGAGCCTACGCTGTTTGTCCGACTGGGTGTCCGTCTGTACGTCCGTACGTTTATACGTCCGTACGTCCGTCCATTCGCACGTCTTTCCGTACGTCCGTATATCACAGGAGTCTACAACCGTAATATATAGCCAATTGAAATTCAATTCATAGAATAGTTACTACTACGGCAAATAATAAAATTTAAAAAAAAATTAAATCCTGGTATTCTTACACAAAGAAACCTTCACTATTAGTTAGATTAATTATTTATCCATGTAATAAATAATTTTAAAGAAATATACGCATTTATGAAATAAACTTACTGAAAAATTATTTGAAACATGAAAATTCATTATACCTACTTATGAGCATGTCGCTCATAAAATTAATTTTACATTAAAATGTCCAAATTTAATTTAATTTTTTGTACGTACCTTTCTCTTCTAGACCATTGATATAATATTATTAAAATTAATCTTCCACGTGAAATATTCCAACAGATGAAAACCGCATTGAAATCCAGTAATAAGTTTAATAGAAGTTATAAGCGACTACAATAAGACTTGTTTCATAGAATTTAGAGAAGAAGAGATTTGTGGTAGAAATCAATTCCCAGCGACGTTAAATAATAATTAATACCAATTAATATATTCACTAAGCTTATCCCCTCAACCCGTGTAAGATGACTTCGATCATGAATTATTAATTGCGGTAATTATGAATTATTCAGTTAACCGCTTATACGCGATGAATGTTTCATGACGGCGTAACACACCCTCAACATGTCGACGTAAGCTTAAAACTTCATGACATTTATCTATAAACTTAAAACCCCGTCTTCGGCTGGGTGTTAATGGGCTTTAATATTACTGTTTTTAGGTTCCGTACCCGAAGGTCAAACCGGAGCCCTGTTAATGTCATTTCCGTGACACATGATATTTAGCTCGTAGCCGGAATAACCCGCCCACCAACCTATATTGGAGTAGTGTGGCGGACCTAAGCCCTAAGCCCCTTTCTCCCACGAGAGAAGCCTGTGTCCAGCCGTGGACGTCAAAAGTGATGGTGGGCATACTAGTATACAGAGGAACACAAACAATTTTTTTCCTTCTCTTGGCTAAACCAAAAATACTAGAAAACTGTAAACATTGATTCAAAATGTAGTTTGGAAGCGGTAACCAAATCAGGCGAAAAAATTTTTGAGTTTTTTTTTGTCTCACAGATTGTTGCAATGTCTAGAAATTCACCCTCAAAGTGAAAACCTCCTTTGCAGACGAACATCTATGTTCATGACACATCTTTTTATCTAAGACTTGGAGCCTAAACGTTATACAATACTTGTTTAACATTTAGACATATTTCCTCATACAGAAATCGCTATAACACGCGTATTTCGGCAGTCCGCAATAAAAGTTTATCGCAACGTATGCTCCGATCATAAAAGCTACGGTACGGGCCCTTCCCCTCGCTCGTACGCGTAATTTAGCGCTGTTGGGTTACACGTTTTTGATTTTATTGAAAAAGACCGATGTCTTCACGTTTTCTGACGTACAATCTATATATATCGTGTCGTGTTAGTTTGAACACTTATTATCTCGAGAACGGCTGGAGCTATTTTCATGGTGATTGATTTGTTGTATTGATCTCCGTCCCGAATAGCATAATAACTATAAAAAACATTGGAAAATTTACGAAAAAATAAAATAAAAGAAAAAACATTTTCCCATACAAAATGTTCACGGGTTTCGTAACTGTCAAACATCCCGTCGCGTGGATACGGTAAACTCTCTCACCCGTACCTATATAATTATTCCATATGTGTGTTTATCACCTAACTCCTCCTAAACGGCTGGACCGATTTGTATGAAATTTTATGTGTATATTTCAAAGGGTTCCTGGATGGTTTGAAAACACAATTACCGGGTAGGTAGAGGTAACCTATCGGGTCTTAGTAGGTGGCGCCGATGTCGGTGTGTCACCGGGCAGGACGAAGTCTGCCGGGTCCATGTCTCTCGGGTCCGGGTCGGCAAATAAAAACAGTCAGTAAATGGCTTCACCCGTATTGATTTACAAGTGGGTATGTATTTTAATTTTCCCCTTACAATACCTATATTTAGATACAACATAGTTCACGAAGATTTACGGGATGGCCCGACAATGGTGGGGTATCTCCACGCGTCATTACGCGCCGTCGGCTATATTTATTTACCGTCGCATCGTCCGATAGTTCTTTATATTACGGGAGATAAACGACCGCGGCCAGTTGGCCGGAACCCCTCGATCAGGGAACCATGGCCGCTAAAAGTTGGTGAGGTAAATTATTATTTCGGTTTTCTTAACTTTCATTGCAAAAAATTAAACTTTTCGTTGACTGACTTCGTTTGGCCCTAGTCATCGCTTCTCGTGAATTACGAGACTAATCGAATGAGCCTACACGTATGTACAATACATTACATACAAACATATTACACTACATGGGTAGGTAACAACACAACTTAATGCTAGCCAATCACACTAATATCTATTATAACGGCAAAAGTTTGTGTGTTTGTGTATGTTTGTTACTCTTTAACGCCACAACTACAGAACCGATTTGGCTGAAATTTTGAATGGAGATAGATTATGCCCTGACTTAACATTTATAGGCTTTTTATCCTGAAAATTCTACAGTTCCCACGGGATTTTGAAAAACTGCAGAAATCTATAGCTACAGCTATAGGAAGATTACTATAGCAAACTTCCTTGAAAGTAATAAAGGTTGGAAAAGGAAGCGGGAACGTGAACCGGAATTCCACAATTCCCTCGCGATTTGTGAAAAACTGAAATTCACGCGGCCGAAGCCGCGGGCAGAAGCTATATATGTATATCTATAAAAACGGCAAAAAAATCATGTTCGTTGTAATGTTATATTGCCAAGACAAAGAAATGTCTCAAACGATAAAAGTCTACTTCTGGATATTTCTACTTAGGTCTCTACTCTCTAGCAAGGGCTTAGGTCTCTAGCAAGGATAGCCACAGAACACAATGCGTGTGTATGATAAGCAGCTAGCACCAGCTGCTGTATAGAAGCAGCTGATTGCAGCTACCAGAAACTGGCTTGAGATTCTCCAAGTATAGCTCTTTCCAACGTCCGCTAAGTGATCCCTAGAGTCTTAAGAGTGACAGTTAATTGCAAGCTTCGTATTCACAAGTCATCACAAGCAACACGCATTGTTATCTATATCACAATGAAGAACAGAATGGAACGAACTTTTCGCAGATAAAAAAGCACAATGTTCAACAACTCTTTCTTCGCAGTAAGTCAAATATAAATACCCCGAGAATTGTTCCCCTTATCGTAACAAGGTGCGTTGTTTTCCTTGATCATTAATTCCCCATTCACTTCACGAGCGAAATAAAAAGATTGATACGAGAACCCCGATTGTTCCGAACCTCATTACAGGGCCCTTTGTTGCCAACAGCGTTTTTAATTACATCCACCTTTTGTGAACATTAAAAATTGTATAATTTTTCTTTTAAATAACAGGAAGATGATTGTTGGTAAACAAAAGAGTAGTGCTATAATTACTTCATTTCTCTTTTTGAGGGTAAATTAAACTGCTATATCCACTCCAAATTGGCTTGTTTCAATTGCTCGCTTGAGGCTGGACCAACAATTTCAACTATGTGAGATAGCAGTAAAGAGCTGATTAACAAGTATATAAATTAAAAATTTTAAAAACCTCCGACATTCGCCATTTTGTGGTGGTGGCCATCTTGGATTTGTATAGTGCTATTCAACTAGTCAAGCCCTTTCATTTGATACCCATATTGAGGGAGTTGTGAAAAAATATGCAATCCGCCATTCTATGGCGGCGGCCATCTTGGACCGATTTTCATCAAACATCAAGAACGCTTCCGACTAATTCACCTTTCAAACAAAAAAACCGCATTCAAATCGTTTCACCCGATTGAGCGCTACGGTTAAACAGACAGACACACACATACCCACACACAATGACACGTCAAACTTATAACACAGGTTTTTGCGTCAGGAGTTAAAACCTAAAACCTGTATGAGTTAAGGTGATTCTCAAACAGTTCGGATTGACCATGTCCAATTAATTGCCCATAGACGTTAATCGATTCGGTGGGAAAGCACCTTAGGGCATCACAAAAAAATAATCTTAAGAAACAAACCTTTAATATGTGTCAGATAGGAATTCAAATTATATATTTATTTGCGTATAACTTCTGCTACTTAGATGATTAAGGATGAATTTTCTTGTGTTTTTTCTCATATTATATAAATAACTAGCGGTCCGCCCCGGCTTTGCCCGTGGTACATAATATATAGCCTATAGCACTCAGGGATCATGTACATATCCAACGGTGAAAGAATTTTTGAAATCGGTCCAGTAGTTCCTGAGATTAGCGCGTTCAAACAAACAAACTCTTCAGCTTTATAATATTATTACTAGCTTTTGCCCGCGGCTTCGCCCGCGTGAATTTCGGTTTTTCACAAATCCCAAAATCTCCGATTCAAAATAAAAATTACGAAAACGCAGGACACATCCGCACGCATTAGCTCCCTCGTTCGAAATCACAGATTTCGAAATGGAGATTGGAGCATGCACCCTCTTCACCGCACCCGCCCGCCGCGCGGGCAGTTCCGTGCAGCGCGAGCGTCGGCCGTCGCGCGCAGCGAAAATACCTATCAGGGCGTTTTTTAACATAGGTACTTACCGATTTCAACACAACTCATTTTTGAAAGTCGGTTAAAAAAGTAGCCTATGTTACTCCTTGGTTAATCCTCTACTTGTCTGTGAAAGTCCTGTCAAAATCGGTTCAGCCGTTCCGAAGATTAGCCCGTTCAAACAGACAGACAGACAAAAATTTTAAAAACGTGTGATTCGGTTATGGTATCGTTCAAATAACCATATGAGCTTAATATGTGGTAGTTATTTCGAAATTACAGACAGACACTTCAATTTTATTTATTAGTATAGATAAAGTAAGTATAGATTTTCTTCACTTATTAGATGGATAATAGAAAAAAGTCTCTGCAACAAAATATTTTCTAACAATATTGGGCTCACTAATAGATTGAAATAGTCCGTATTATTTATTAGAATATACAGAAACAGAAATAAAAAAACATCATCTTTAATGGTTTCCGCTAATACCTACAAGAAAAAAGAAAAATACTTTTAGGGTTCCGCATCCAAAGAGCAAAAGGGAGCCCTATTAATGTCACTCTGTTGTCTGTCTGTCTGTCCATATGTTACTAATGTCTAGCTCGTAATGAATTGTGGGACTGATGTATAATGTTAACGTAAAACAAAAAAAATTGTTTTTCATACCGAAGCATGGGGTGTCATTGTAAAAAAATCAATGAGTGAAGTGTTGAATGGAAGCAGGCGTTACTTTGCGGAATTCCATGATATACAATGAATATAAAATTATTTTGCTATAATCCGCTAACAGTGACAAATTTGTAGGCACAACACCACACAATCTTGTAGGCACAACACCACACAATCTTGTAGGCACAACACCACACAAATTCACCACAAAACAAACTCGACGATCGTTTCGCTCCGACACCGGAGCATCTTCAGGAGATGTCGACTTCACAACGGACGATTGCAAAGTGAGTTCGTGTCTCTCTCTCTTGTTTCGGATTGAGTATGCTGCATGGCCCTATTGGCCGCTACAGCGTCACCGGGGTTGTCGGAGAGCGCGAAGCTCTGCCAGGGGGGAGTAGTGAGCCCTAGGGCTCGATGAGTATCGGAGGGCGGCAACGTCTTCCTAAGGGCGCCTCCTGTGAGGCTCGGACCACGGCTTAGGTTGACGTTGGGGCGAGTGGGTTCGTTGGACTAGATTAGTCCGAGCGCCCCCGAGACCGTGGTAAGGGCCCACGTCCGGGTGACGTCAGAAATCGGGGACCTCGTCTTCGCCGGCGAAGACGCTGTGCATCGGTTGTGTGATTGTGTGGCCCTAACATATAGGGTGCATTGTCGGTAGTTATTTGATCGTCGGGGTCGTAAAGGATGTGCTTTGGGCGTCTTTTATCGGGAGGGTCGTTACGATCTGGAGTGTAAGCTGATGCCCCTACCACCAGAGGGTTGGGGTGCTTAGCTGCTTTCTCAAAATAGTTTTTGGAAAGTTGTTTGAAATGTTGTGCAATAGTGGGGAGTTGGAGATCTCTATGGAGATCCACATTGCGCATGAACCACGGAGCGCCCGTGGCCATACGCATAAATCGGTTCTGTATTACTTGAAGTTTATGATACGAGGAGGGAGGGAGGTGCGCAAACACAACGCTCGCATATGTCATGATGGGTCTAATACATGTTTTGTACAAGGTAATTTTATGTCTGAGGGACATTTTGCTTTTTGCGCAAAGCATAGGATAGAGACGACCTAGCACATACGCCGCCTTGTTCCGAACTCGGCGTATGTGTGCTGTGAATTTCATCTTTTCATCGAATGTTACACCCAAGTACTTGGCTTTCTTTTGCCAGGGGATGGGACGCCCGTGAAGGGTGATTTTGAGCTGATCGAGTTTGAATTTAGATTTCGTCTTTTTGGAGAAAAGCACTGCTGCGCTTTTTTCCGGGTTAACCTCGATCCTCCAAAGGCGGAACCAGCGGCCCAGGCTGTCTACCGCTTTTTGGAGTCGAGATATAACATGACGATAATTTTTATCGGAGCTATAAAATGCGGTATCATCCGCGAACTGTGCAATGCTAACGTGCGGGGATCTAGGTATGTCGCTTGTGAATAGCGCATACAGAAGGGGGGAGAGCACGGAGCCCTGAGGGACTCCTGCTCGGATCGGTCTAGGGGACGACAAGGTACCGTCTAGTCGGTATCGGAAGGTCCTATTGGTGAGATAGTCTCGTAGCAGACGTACGAGACTCTCTGGCACGCCTAGGTGGAATAGCTTGTAGATCAAGCCGGCGTGCCAAACCTTGTCAAAAGCTTTCGCTACATCAAAGAATAGGGCTCCTGTTGGGATGCCTTTCGTCTGAAAACGTTGAAAACCTAGATAGATGTGCTCCGTGAGGCGGTGCGCTTGGTGAATACATGAGTGTTTGGCTCTAAAGCCAAACTGCTCGTCGTTGAGGAGCTTTTTGTCCTCAACTACTTTCTTTAATCGGTTCAGTATAATTTTCTCGTACACCTTGGCAAGGGTGTTGAGTAAGCTGATGGGACGGTAGCTAGTGGGGAGGTTGGCAGGTTTCCCTGGTTTTGGGATGCCTATGACTGTTGCTTCCTTCCACCTGTCGGGGAAGGAGCAACCTGCCATGAGTGTGTTGAAAATAATAACCAGGAGGTTGATTATTTGCTCGGGGAGTAGTTTGAGAGTTTTGTTAGAGATTGAGTCTGGGCCAGGAGCTTTTTTGGCGTGTAAGTCCTTGATGATCTGATGAACTTCACCGCTGGTCGTGGGAGTGAGTGGTTCGCCCCCGGGGGCGGACGCGAATAGAGCGGCTAGTTCATTATCGACTGATTCTACGTGGGGCCTATCAATGGAAATTGTACTTGGAGTGCATTGTGACTCTAGGCTGTCGGCTAAGCACTCGGCCTTATCGATATCTTCAAAGGCGGGCGGTTGGTTGGGACGTAGAAGCGGAGGGGTGGCCGAGACAGGGTCGGCTTTGAGAGCTCTAGCCAGCTTGTAGTACGCTACATGCGATGGCGAAAGTTCGCTCAGCTTCCTGTCCCATTGTTCGTCACGGAGTTCGGCAAGGCGAGCCTTTACCTTCCTCTGGGCTCTCCAGAGTTCCCTCCGGTTGTCAGCGGTCGGACATGCGTCATGGGCTCTACGTTTGGCGTTTTTAATTGTGATAAGCTCTCTCGCGTCGTCCGGGAGCTGCCTACGGAGGAATCCGTTTGGCATTTCCCGGGAGCATTCGCTTAGAGCATCGCGAATATGGTTAGTAAGGTGCAGTGAGGCTGCCTGCGCTTCATCTAAGGTTTCTATTCTGTCAGGTATCTGAGAGAGGTGCACTGAATCGAGTGACTTAAGATGCTCTGATAGCTTCTTGAAGTCGATGATCGTTTTGGTCGGGGGGTCCGTGGAGGGCGGAGGTCCTAGCTGGAGTAGGACGGGACGGTGGTCTGAACATAGTTCGGATAGCACTCTCAGAGGGCTCACCTCTAGGGCGATGTTCTTTAAGAGTGCTATGTCGAGTATGCCCGGTCTGTCTGTAGTAAGAGTTCGTGTCTAATGAGCGGTCTTATATATACTATCCCCGCTTAGTCATCTACCCTCCTTTCTCTTTCTCTCTGGCCACGCCCCCTAAATATGTTGAGCAACGGTGAAGATAACACATTTATTTGCTCATTCAGCAATTCGACACTTCTACCGCTGTGCCCAACTATTTCCAATTGTTCCAACACGCACAGTCTTAAACTTTTACAGCATGTGTGTAAAATTTCAAATGTATGACCCTCGTCTATCCTATGTCCACTATCCAAAAGATGTTTTGCGAAATGAGATCTTTGAGGCTGGTTGTTTCTAAAGGCAGCCATATGTTCTTTATATCGAGTTACAAAATTGCGCCCAATTTGACCAACATATATAGCACTACATATATTGCACTACATAAACTCAAGTGCCCCGAATGTAGTGCTATATATGTTGGTCAAACTGGGCGCAATTTTGTAACTCGATATAAAGAACATATGGCTGCCTTTAGAAACAACCAGCCTCAAAGATCTCATTTCGCAAAACATCTTTTGGATAGTGGACATAGGATAGACGAGGGTCATACATTTGAAATTTTACACACATGCTGTAAAAGTTTAAGACTGTGCGTGTTGGAACAATTGGAAATAGTTGGGCACAGCGGTAGAAGTGTCGAATTGCTGAATGAGCAAATAAATGTGTTATCTTCACCGTTGCTCAACATATTTAGGGGGCGTGGCCAGAGAGAAAGAGAAAGGAGGGTAGATGACTAAGCGGGGATAGTATATATAAGACCGCTCATTAGACACGAACTCACTTTGCAATCGTCCGTTGTGAAGTCGACATCTCCTGAAGATGCTCCGGTGTCGGAGCGAAACGATCGTCGAGTTTGTTTTGTGGTGAATTTGTGTGGTGTTGTGCCTACAAGATTGTGTGGTGTTGTGCCTACAAGATTGTGTGGTGTTGTGCCTACAAATTTGTCACTGTTAGCGGATTATAGCAAAATAATTTTATATTCATTGTATATCAATGAGTGAAGTACAAAAATATATTTTTTATTATTTTTAACTTCAAAAATAGCGAAATAGCGATGGGCCGTCAAAGTTGTCAGTTTTAAACCATTTTTATTGTTTATTGTTTATTGTTTATTGATGAGATATACCCGTGGAGACATTACAGTTGCCCAATTCGTCTCCACGGGCTACAAAAATATAATACAACACAAAAATACAATAGGTACATAATAAAATATAAAAATATAAATACTTAATCAAAAATAATACAGAATTACTTATCCTCTAACATCAATTTAAAACTATTTATGAGCTGAAGCGGCGGGGTGTGGAATATATCCAGTTCTGAGTCTCTATGTATTAGATCATTGAGCAAGCGTAGTGCACGAGCTACTGGCGCTTGCCCAGCCATTACAGTTCTGCAGCGCGGTAACACAAACAATTTACGACGGCGCGAAATTGCATAATTATCAGGCGCATACAGACCTACGTGCTCTAGTATAACAGAGTTACTTTTCTTACCCTGTATCAGATTGACCAGGTATAGAAGTAAGGCAAGATTACGCCTCACTTCCAACCTATCGTATCCTGTCATCCCGAGCAAGAATAAGCTTGGATATATTGTGGGATATCCCACTGAATATCCGTACTGTTTCCTATATAGCCAGCGAATAAACTTTTTTTGTATCTTTTCTACCATGTCTATATACTTTGCTTCGAATGGATTCCAAATAATAGCGTTGCTCTCTAATTGACTTCTTACGTAAGCATTGTATAGAAGCTTTATAATAGAAATAGATCTAAAATGCTGCGCATGCCGGAGTACAAACCCTAAAGTTCTATAAGCTTTACAACAAATTTCTTGTATGTGACTACGGAATGTTAGATCTTGTGACATATTCGTACCTAAATCCCTAATCGTAGTCACTCGCGATAAAATTGTTCCGCTTAGTTGATAATTTACAACTATTGGTGCTGTCCTCCGCGTAAAAGTAATGATGGAGCATTTTTTTTCATTAAAAAATAATTTATTCTGGTTACACCACCGCAACACATTATCAATGTCAGTCTGAAGAATCAGGGCGTCAGAAGAATGTTCAACTTTAACAAAGATTTTCAAATCGTCCGCAAATAGTAAACAATTGGCGCGAGTAATTACGTTTGGTAAATCATTGATTAATATTAAAAATTCCAAGGGACCCAAATTACTTCCCTGACTTACACCGGAATGTGTATAGTAGGGTTCCGAACGATAGCCCTCATACTGCACGTACTGTTTCCGGTTTCCTAGGTAACTGGAGAAGAACTTAAGTAGACACGGTGTAAAACCGACGGATGCAAACTTACCAAGAAGTACGTCATTGTCGACTACATCAAACGCTTTTTGAAAATCAAAGTAAGCCGCATCCACCTGCGTACCATCATCTACCACCTCAGTGACGTACGTCCAGAATGCCAACAAATTAGTGCAAGTCGAGCGGCCCGCTCGAAACCCATGTTGAGCTTCAGAAAGCTGATGCTCGAATTGTTTCCTTATGCGACATTCTAGTATCGACTCAAATAACTTGCCGAAGACTGATAATACAGCTATTGGTCTAAAATCGCTTATCTCTGAACTAGGCTGCTTTTTAGGAACTGGCACTACTCGAGACGTCTTCCAAACTTCAGGATAAAAGGAGTTCTTATAACAAACATTGAAAATATGATGCAATGGTGACAGAAATACTCTATAACAATCTTTAATTAAGTACGGTGGAATGCCATCCGGGCCAGCGGAGCGCTTCGCCTTAAGTTTTTTTAGTGCTCTCCTTACATCGTCACAAAGTATAGACTCTATGTGTATACGCTCGCTACCCCCACCACAGGCCTTCAATGCATCGTTGACACATAATCGCGGCGGCACCTGTGCGTAAACAGAACTAAAATACTCTGCGAAAAATCCGGCGCACTTCTCCTTCGGGACTAATTCCCCATTTTTCAAAATCTTTTTTTTAATAAAAGCTCGCTTAGTAGTTACAAAATCCCAAAATACATTTGGCTCACTCTTAATATTACGCTCCATATTCGATTTGTAGAGCTCAAAATCCTCATCGATGTTTGACTTGACTAGTAATCGATATCTAGAAAATAATTGCCGAAACCGCTGATCTTTCGTGGATTTAAATAGTTTGTGATATTTCGCTTTTAACTCTATATTTCGCTTGGTATTGCTCGAGTACCACGCGGGATAAATATATCTCAATTCTCCAACTTGCCGCTGTTTAAGTGGAACACAATCAACGAAGCACGACTCAAGAATTGAGTAAAATAGCTCAACAGCTTTCTGAGGATCTATAATTTCGTATAAAGGTGACCAATTCGTTTTAGCTAAACGATCGTATAGTATTTGAAAATTAGCCTTTTTAAAATTCCATTCCGTTTCCGCGCTTGACTGAGAACGGTTATATTGTCCCCAATCAAATACGCAGTCAAAACTAACCTCAAGCGGAGGATGGTAACTATCCGGGGGCACAACTGACTCCTCAGCTCTGTGCACCAACACTTGACTTAATGATTCACTAACAAGTATAAGATCTAATAATTCCCCGCTCTCGTTATAAATTTCATTAATTTGCTTAAGCTCACAAAATGTTAAAACGAAATCGAACTGAGTTTTTGCATTCAAAGTGGCAGAGTTAAAATTAAAATCGCCACAAATTAATATCTTTTGCTCGCTGTAACAAGCACAAACTCTCTCAATACATTCATAAATCATTAAATAGTTATCATCACTAGATTTCGGAGGTATGTATACACAAATTAAAATACATATTAAATTATTGCCTCGGTATAAACCGCCACAAACTAACTCGCTATTTAGCGCTTTGTTAAATGGTAAGTTTATTGCGTGTAATGTATACTTTGAATGCGCTATAATAGCTACTCCTCCCCCACGACGATTATCTCTTCTGTCACACCTAAGCATACAAAATCCAGTAGGGATCACTTCCGAATCCAATATGCCTTCAGTGAGCCAGGTTTCACTGATAAGATGAACATCAACAGGAGAGGCACAGATCGCGGAACAAAAAGTATACAACTTCGTACGCAGGCCCCTTACATTTTGGTAAGAAAACACTAATTTACGAGATTTGTGAGTTTGACTGTGAGATTGGCCGGCTGGAATCACCGTACACTTTGGTTGCACGTCTACGAAACCACTCGTTAAATTCAATATTCGACGGCCAATTCCTAGCTGACATGAAAAAGTCAAATAAACTTTCCGGCACAGTTATTACAAATGAGGCATAATTAGTATGTTTCAATTACAGCTTTTCTACAGTATACGGAGCCCCAGTCGAGCACTTCTTAGCCATATATGATTGTACCTGATCGGCCGTAACATCATTTCTTAATGACCACAAGTGAATTTGCCTCGATTTTTCCACCGGAACTAACTCGTTATCAACTTCTCCAGCACCTCTAATTGGCGGTTTGCGCTGTCTACCTCTAACGACGCGCCACTGGTGTGATTCATGCGCGTTAATTTCCATCGAACCGGTAGCCGACGCATCGCTGGCGATAGGGAGCATATCGATTACGTCTTTGACGTCATTCAGCTCGATACTAACAGGTGTCACCACTTGTGACTCACTGCTCTGTGACCGTGGTACCTGCTGCGTCTTCGACTGCACCGGCGGTGTCGGTTGCACCTTCGCTTGGGTAGAGGTCGCTGCTTGAGCTCGCTGTCTCCTTGTTAGAATTCCCGCGACGGACTTCGGGTCTGCTCGCTGCGCCGTCGGAGTTCGTGAACCGGTTACAGCCGTCGCGCACGATGACGTAGACTGCTGTCTCGGCTTCGCAGTATTTCTGTCGCCTATCGATGTTTTGGGCTTACCCTCATTTGCTGCAGATTGCGTCGCATTTTTCTCATCTAGTTTTGCTTCGAGAGATCGAACTGCATCCAGCAACGAGTTGATTTTTAACTCCAACGGTAGCACTAAACTTTGCAGGACTTTTAACAATTCCGCAGGGACCAATTTATCCATAATTTCTAAGTTACAAATAAAAACTATGGAGCACACTAAAACACGTCATTCGCTATCGCACCCCCCCGCGCAATATACGTTAACAACGTTAATAGTCGTTACGGAGTCTATCTCAAAAATTAATAATAATAATTTGGAGTGTGGCTATGTACTGTATTTTAACAACAAATAAATAAATAATAAAAAATACTGATTTTTTTTTTGTATTTTTTTTTTGCGATTTGTAAACTGGGGTCATAACAAACGAACATTTTTAATCACATAAAGAGTCCAATAGAGCTAGGCCCGACTACCACTTGGCTGATTTTTCCATTTGAGTGAGTCAGCAATTGTGTGAATTGCGCCAGACCGTGGGTGCTATTATATAAAACTCTACACGCGGAGATTTGCTCTGAATTCCTCCTAAAAACTTAAGTTGAGGACACAGCGAGTGACCATTTTAAGGATTTAGAATTTACGAAAGAAGATTTTTAGGAAGAAGTCGAATTTTAATTAAAAATTCTTCTTAAATCTGACTTCTGATAAAGCGAATGTTTATTTTATGAAGTGTTCTTTGTAACGAATATAAATAGTGCAAATATGTATTTTTAAATTTTATGATAGGCTTGCGCTTGATGATAATAATCAAGCCTACAATGATGACAAGTAATGATGAGTCTAGAGCGCGCTTGTCTAGAAAATGGCATTTCACTCTCGCGTGGCGTGTTGTACGTGACAGGTTTACGGACACCGGAAAGGTATTGCATACCATAACAGTATAGCTGCAGTATATAGTTTGCATCAGAAACTCCATAGAAACCTCAACGCTCATAAATCTTCTCGTCCCAAGTTTGCCGTTTTAATTCTTGATTTTATTTTATTTAATACTTTTTTGCCCTCAAAGAGATTTTTTTAAATTATTATTATGCTTCTGTGCCACTATCTTTAACCTCTTAGCGATGGAATTGTCGAAAGTGAAGTGAAATTAATAATACCACCCCTGTCACAAACGCCGGCCGAATGTTAATAATAATAATAATTATAATAATAATAAATATTTATTTGCAAATTGTTCATCCAACCATTACAGCCTTTTACTGTTAAACTAAGGAGACGTAATATTTTGACGTGATAATGTCTTATAAATCGATGAACGACGGCCGCACGCACGAAAAAGCATGACTCATTTTCACGTACCGCCTAGCCGAGCGTGCAAGCGAGAGCATAGAACAAGCGATAGAGAAGCAATGTTTTCTTATGACGTTATCACGTAAAATTATCGTCCGTAGACCGACTTTACAGACAACAATTTTTTTTCTAGATTCCCACTATACCACCCCGGATGACACCCGGCTGAGTTTGTTGTGGATTCTTCCCAGACCAGGATGCATATAAGCGCAAAAAAGTAATAACATGAAAGTCTGTGGCTCTACAGGTCCTCAAAAATGTTCTTATTCGATTGAATACCATTAATGGCACCATTAATCATTATAGATAATTACCTATTATTATTGTAATAGACGTTCCTAAATTTACCCTAGTAGTTGCTATCCTGGATACACTGTATATAGTTATAACATGTTTAATGAGAGTGTAAAGGCCAAAGAATTCTAAAAATTTGAACCATATCATAATTTCTATGAAAGTACCTTTACATTCATTCGAGATGGTTTTAAAAATACGCTTTCAAGAAACCCATCCGTCGTAATGCATTAAGATCCGGGAAAAGGATTTCCGTTGAAATGACTTAAGGGTATAAAAGCCACTGAGGAATTCTTTGAAAATCCGAATCTTTTTACCCGATTTCTACCATAAATAAGAGAAAATAAGCTTACTAAGACATGAAAGCATTCATTACCGACGTGGTTTGATCATCGATGCTTTAGTTTTAAGTGCACCTATATGCTTCTTATGTACATAGGTATGTTTGTAATACTTGGAAAATAAAAAAATCAGCCAAGTGCGAGTCAGGCCTCGCTCTTTCAGGGTTCCGTACATAATTATGAACAATATAATATTTTGGGTCTAAGAAATATTTAATTTCCGAGCTAGACATCGCAACAAACCGTGAAAGAAAAACCCAAAAAAATGTTCGATTATTTTGTTCACAGCTTATAAACTATTTAATAAATCGTTGTTTTCAGTATTTGTTGTTTAAATAGAGCATATAGTACATAATATACTGAAATATCATATTCCCAACTAGTTTAGTTTTTGAGATAGCCCCCGTCACAAAAATGGTCTAAAACTTACAACTTTGATGGCCTCCCATTCCCTTATTTTTTGAGATAAAAATTAAAAAAAATATATATTTGTACTCTACTTGATGAGCTCTAAACAATGATACCCCACAAGCTAGGGTAAAGAAAAAAATTTTTTTTCCGGCTCCTTTTTCATGTATGGGAGCCCCCCTGAAAAATAATTTAATTCAATTTCTAATTCAATATTTGATTTTGGGTTAACGTTTTACACTAAATACCAAAATTTCAGGTTTGTTACTCATTTCGTCTGCGAGCTAGAGACCTGTGACCGGCGAACAGACGGACAGACAGCCGAGTGACATTAATAGGGCTCCGTTTTTTACCCTTCGGGTACGGAACCCTAAAAAATTAAAAAAAAAAACAAACCAAATTCAAAATGAACTAGAAAATTAATTACTACACCCACAGAAAACAAAGCAGTTGAAGAAAACTGAGGCAGTATAGTTTCGCATGCAAAGGTAGTCTTATTGCTAACTAGCTACTTACTGTCCACGGCTTCGTCCGCATGAATTTCAGTTTTTCACAAATCCCGAGGGAATCATGGATTTTCGGTGCCCATTCCCGTTCCCTTTTCCAACCTTTATACCTACTTTCAAGAAAGTTTGCTATAGTAATCTACCTTTAGCTGTAGCTATAGATTTCTTAAATCTTCTCTCTCAAAAACTGTTCTTAAATGTTGTTATTATCAAAAGAGAGCTTCAATTTATAAAATACTAGCTTCTGCCCGCGGCTTCGCCCGCGTGAATTTCGGTTTTGAACAAATCCCGAGGGAATCGTGGAGTTCCGGTTCCCGTTCCCGCTCCCTTTTCCTACCTTTATACTTAAAATATCAAGCAAGGTCGCTATAGTAATCTACCTATAGCTGTAGATATAGATTTCGGGTTTTTCAAAATCCCGTGGGAACTGTGCATTTTTCCAGGATAAAAAGTAGCCTATGTGTTGCCAATGCATGCTACACAGCAAAGTATTGCAATAATGGGTTATGTGAGCGTGATTTACCTAAGAACAGTCAGCGCCCTCTGTGGCGTTTTGGAGGTCTATATCTATTTTAGTCCTACAGGAATACTTTTCTGGGATAAAAAGTTACTTTATGTGTTAAGTCAGGGCATAAGCTATCTCCATTTAAAATTTCAGCCAAATCGGTTCAGTAGTTGCGGCGGAGAAGAGGAACAAACATACACACAAACTTAATAACTTAATAACGCCTTTATAATATTAGTGTGATTGTTATTTTCCTCGCTAGAAAGCTCCGATACTCGATAGCATACGCGTCCGATCGCTGCTAAATTCAAAATGCTATAGGAGAACTTTACGCATCGCCGCCCCGGCCGGCTGGAACCGCGCGCCGCGCGCAAAGTCTATGTCCCGCAATTTTTAAATCTGTAATATCTTCGAAAATATTCATTTAAATCATATGCTGTAAAGGGCCATATAGATCTATAATAAATCAACAATGTACTTAAGGTATTTAATTAGATAAGGATTTATGCTGTATTGGTTAAAATCGCTTCTAAAATTAGCCATTATTTGTCGTAAAAAAGTAAATGACAAAAAATGTTATTGTGGGATATCCATAAGAGATATAGTAGGAGATCCCACCTTAGAAATTTCTACCCTCATCTGTTATTTAAACGAATTATATGTCAAATGAAAGATTATTTTATTCTTAATCGAACCGTATTTGGTTGCCTGGTCAAAAGTGGTGCTAAATCATGGTTGCCTGGATTTTAAGATATAAAATGTTCGGTGCGAGTGTTGAAAGTGACAGAAAAGTGTTGCGCGCGCAATTTCATTTGACAGACAAAGATGCAGTGAGGCAGGCGTGCACTCGGCAGGTGCTTAGTCTATACATAGATTAAAACCATAGACTTTCTGTGCCTGTCCATTAAAGATATTTACAAAAAAATAAGTGAGTGACGTAAGGGATAAGTAATAAAACGTAAAAAAGCTGTTTTTGAAAATTTTGTCTGTTTGTCTGTATGTTTGTGCATGTATTACGCAAAAACTACTGAATGGATTGAAATGAAACTTGGCATGATTTAAGTTCATAGTACATAATAGCATATAGGATACCTTTTATCCCGAAATTCAGCAGAGTTCCCTTGGGAGAGAGGATGAAAGTCAAAATACACATTTTGACTGTTTGACACATTACAGACAAACAGACAAAATTTTCAAAAACAGCTTTTTTACGTTTTATTACTTATCCCTTACGTCACTCACTTATTTTTTTGTAAATATCTTTAATGGACAGGCACAGAAAGTCTATGGTTTTAATCTATGTATAGACTAAGCACCTGCCGAGTGCACGCCTGCCTCACTGCATCTTTGTCTGTCAAATGAAATTGCGCGCGCAACACTTTTCTGTCACTTTCAACACTCGCACCGAACATTTTATATCTTAAAATCCAGGCAACCATGATTTAGCACCACTTTTGACCAGGCAACCAAATACGGTTCGATTAAGAATAAAATAATCTTTCATTTGACATATAATTCGTTTAAATAACAGATGAGGGTAGAAATTTCTAAGGTGGGATCCTAGACCAATAGACATATACCATCGCGGAGTTTTCTATAGACCTTTTCAATGTGTACAATACTTAGTACATTATATTGATAAATCTCGTAGGGTTCAGCCTGCGTTTGCAATGTAAGCGGAAAAAATGTAATTATTTACGACATCACATTAGAAACCTCAAAAATAACAGTATTTCTCCACTATTTAATGGATGTTATCATACATATAAACCTTTCTCTTGAATCACTCTATCTATTAAAAAAAACCGCATCAAAATCCGTTGCGTAGTTTTAAAGATTTAAGCGTACAA
Source organism: Melanargia galathea (assembly GCA_920104075.1). Lineage (NCBI taxonomy): Eukaryota > Metazoa > Arthropoda > Insecta > Lepidoptera > Nymphalidae > Melanargia > Melanargia galathea. The sequence continues at coordinate 19,611,525 of OV049874.1, read as the reverse complement.
AGGGATATAGGGACATAGGGACAGAGAAAACGACTTTGTTTTTAACCCCCGACGCAAAAACGACGGGGTGTTATAAGTTTGACGTGTCTGTGTGTCTGTGTGTGTGTGTGTGTGTGTGTGTGTGTGTGTGTGTGTGTCTGTCTGTTCCCCTGTGGCGCTCAAACGGGTGGACCGATTTGAATGCGGTTTTTTTCGTTTGAAAGGTGAATTAGTCGAGAGTGTTGTTAGCTATGTTTGATGAAAATCGATTCAAGATGGCCGCCGCTACAAAATGGTGGATTACATATTCTTTCACAACCCCCTTAATATGGGTATCAAATGAAAGGGCTTGACTAGTAGAATAGCACAATTGCAAATCCAAGATGGCCGCCGCCACAAAATGGCGAATGTCGGGGGTTTTTTAAATTTCTAATTTATACTTGTATACTATGTAGTGAAGTGATATGATAGAATACATTACACAGATATTTCTATAGATAAGATATATCTGTCTAGTAAGTGTAAGTTTTTTTGCAACAATTTTTCTCTCTCCATTTTCTTTTTTAGGATTAAAGTCCACCACCACAAGTACTCTTTCAATTAAAGCCTTCTTTTCTTATATACATTTTGACATATAACACTAATCCTATAATGAGCGAGTTTTAAATATTTTCTTCGAAGCTCCGAAGTTATTCATCAAAGGATTAACGCGCTGTCACGTATATTGAGGAGCGTCATATTGCTCTATATATTAATATTATTATTGTTTCCCATCGTTTCCAATCACAATACATTACCGGATTGCGGTCTCAAGGATACATCGGAGGAATCATTAGCCAAAGAAAGTGGATATAAATCATTAAGTATTATCATAAATAAATATTCAGTGCCGTATTAAATTTTATCCCTAACTGCGGGCGCTTGGCAAACTTCCAGAGGCCATGTCTGGTACACGGATATAGAATTTACCTGCTGGAATAACTTTAATAATGCTTTTTGGTTGCATCATATTATACAGAGTCAACGTAATCATTATGTACCGTTTCTAAGATATTACGTTGTTGTAATACATATCATCTACGAAGCATTTCAATCCATCACAATTCACACTAATATTATAAAGGCGAAAGTTTGCGTGTACGTATGTATGTATGTTTGTTACACTACGCCGCAACTACAGAAGCGATTTGGCTGAAAGTAATGGAGATAAATTATACCCTGGAATAACACATAGGCTATCTTTTTATCCTTTATATTTAAAAATCCACAGTTACCGCGAGATTTTGAAAAAACCGAAATTTGCTACAGAAATCTGCAGCCACTATAGGTAGATTACTATAGCAAACTTCCTTGAAAGTAGGTATAAAGGTTGGAAAAGGGAGCGGGAACGGGAACCGGAAATCCACGATTCCCTCGGGATTTGTGAAAAACCAAAATTCACGCGAGCGAAGCCGCGGGCAAAAGCTAGTATTTAATTTACGTAACAGCGGCGCAGGCTTTCATTTCCGCTCTCCTCAGACGGTGTTTGTGCAATAAACCAAGCATAAATAGAATATCAGTTAAGAAGATATTAGTACAAGAGTAAGGCCTTTAGAAGTATCGCAAGGAATTTGTTGTTTGACATGCGAAATTGTCTGTTCTAACACATAGATTTTACTATTAGTTTATCTTATTCCCACGTACTCATACATACGTTACGTTTTTGATATATGTATTTCACGGCGGAGATGTGCTAGGGACTTGAGTATTGTACGTCGTTGAAATGACATAGAAATAAGATGGACTCTAGCCGAGTCAATTTAGACTTTCAAGGTTACAATAATTCCCACCTGGCTGAAAATTGGTAGGATTGTTCAAAACACTATTATAAATGAAATGTGAAAAGTCCTCATCGATCCGACACCTGGAAAAAAATTTACTCCTGGACACGCACAGTTTATTCACACTTGGCTGAAAATTGGTAAGATTGTTCGAAACACTGCCACACACACAAAAACTGCCTCGTTGGTCTAGCGGTTAGCACGTTCGACTGTGGATCACGAGGTCCTGGGTTCGATTCCCAGGTTGGGCGGGCCAAAAAAAAAATGAGGTATTGGGTTTTTCTGTCAAGAAATTCTCAGTGTCAGCCCGGAGTTGGAAGTTGGCGGTGTTAGATACACCCCCGTGCCTCGGAGAGCACGTAAAGCCGTCGGTCCTGCGCCTAATCTCTCTCCGGTCGTGTAGCATTGGCGTCCCATCGGACTATGAGAGTGAGGGAATAGAGAGTGCACCTGTGTATGCGCACACACTTGTGCACTATAATATCTCCTGCGCAGATGGCTAGTCTCTGCCTCGGTTGAGATTGGCCGCCGTGGCCGAAATTCGGTCAGGAGGACATTATTAAATTAAGGCTTCTAGGAAGCTCACATCTGCGGCATCGACGATGCAAAATTGACTCCGATGTTTTTCCTTACACTATCCATTTTCTATCCATTAAGATTCTTTGATTTTCCTTTTGATTGTTATCGGCTGGCGTGTTTCCTGTTTTTGAGCGAAACTTGCTCATTTAGTGGCTTTAGTGGTTTTAGTTGGAAATCAAAAGGCTATGAGTATTTTAGTGAAAAACTTCCGTGATCAAGATGAAACTTATCAAAAGATCCGAACCGGTATTTACTGGGTAATACATAAAATAATTGGAGACTATTGTGACGATTGTAAAATGTATGTGAAAAACCTCATTAAACTCAAAAATACTACTAATTTTGTTGTTTCTTAGAATCTCTGAATTTCACGCTGGCAAAGCCAAGAGTAAAAAGTAGTTAGGTATACATAAAATTAAAGTGTTTTAAAGTGGTTTTGAAATAACTGCCTGTTGTTAACCTCATTATGATTTTTTGGACGACACAAAAACGCACGTTTTTCAAATTTTTGTTTGTCTGTCTTTCTGTTTGTAGGGGCTAATCTTCAGATCGGCTGAACCGATTTCGATGCGTAATCGTATCAGAGATGAGAGGATTATACAAACAATTATCTAGGCTACTTTTATACATCCTGAAAGTATTTAAGACTCCTTTTTATAAGTACATTTTCGCGGCCTACTCCTCTCCTCCTCTTACTCTCCTAGACCAATCTTGACAGAGTTTGGTACAGAGATAGTTTGCATCTTAGAGTCAAATATGCGTTCCGTTATATCCCGGAAAAACAGTCTCCATGGGATTTTTAAAGATGTGAACGACTAAATCGCGAGCAATCAGCCAGTTAACTAACTACAAGTATAAAAAAATTTAAAAAACCCCGACATTCGCCATTTTGTGACGGCGGCCATCTTGGACCGATTTTCATCAAACATAGCTAACAACACTCTCGACTGACTAATTTACCTTTCAAACAAAAAACCGCATTCAAATCGGTTCACCCGTTTGAGCGCCACAGGGAACAGACAGTCACACACACACACACACACACACACAGACACGTCAAACATATATCACCCCGTCGGTTTTTGCGTCGGCAGTTAAAAACAGTCTCCATGGGATTTTTAAAGATGTGAACGACGAAATTGCGAACAATCAGCCAGTTAACTAACTAAAACATAGATCGATAAACTTTAATTACAGAAAATCCTTCGCGGAAATCTACGTCGCGCTGAGTTAATCTCTCAATGTTTGAATAAAACTTTATTATTAGAAGATACTCCACGAACCACCGCACCAAATGTGTGCGTTGCTTAGGAACAAACGTTTAAAATTGCAAAACTTTCCATACGCATGCGAAATGTTGGTAATTATGTAGATTATTCCCTCATCAGGCAAATAAGGCGGAATTCGGAGCTCGCGCCGAGTGATAAACTTGAACACCTGTGAGCCGATTTATAGCGCTGCAATACAGCGAGCCATGCGTCACACGACCGTCTTACATTGTAGCAAAAATAAGGCGGACTCTGGATTTGTCTACAGAATGTTGGTAATTATGTAGATTATTCCCTCATCAGGCAAATAAGGCGGAATTCGGAGCTTGCGCCGAGTGATAAACTTGAACACCTGCGAGCCGATCTATAGTGCTGCAATACAGCGAGCCATGCGTCACACGACCATCTTACATTATAGCAAAAATAAGGCGGACTCTGGATTTGTCTACAGAATGTTGGTAATTATGTAGATTATTCCCTCATCAGGCAAATAAGGCGGAATTCGGAGCTTGCGCCGAGTGATAAACTTGAACACCTGCGAACCGATTTAAAGCGCTGCAATACAGCGAGCCTTGCGTCACACGACCGCCTTACATTGTAGCAAAAATAAGGCGGACTCTGGATGTGTCTACAGAACAGAATGTTCGTAATTATGTAGATTATTCCCTCATCAGGCAAATAGGCTCGCTTGCTCGCACGGGGAACATGACTTATGAGTCATCCTTTTCCGTGCGTTCATAGGTTTATAAGATGTTATCACGTCAAAATATCAATGTAATGGTATATTAAACAACGCAGATTGTGCCCGATTGATCAGTGTAGCCGAAATGAGTGATTGAAATGAATGAATTTAGTTTGAAATGATATCTACTACATATTATTTTGATCACCCTCATCAATCGATTTTACATACCGATCAAAGCCATTCGATTAGGTATATGATCATGATGAGGTACCTTAAAACACCAGGAAAAGCCACCAAAAACAAAATATGTATCTGAATGGCACATGAAAGTCGCTGCTTGAACAGCCGGCCTTAATCGCCAAGTAAATGAGTGCCGCGGCGGTTAATCGCAGCCGTGACGCTTTGTCTGAACTGACAGAACAATGTGGGCCGTCCCATTCACGGGCAGTCTCGTGAAGCGTGTCGTGTAATTTATGGCGGCCTTAGCGCGAGTTGGTGCGACTTCTTGACTTTAGGGTCGGTTTCTTGGGGATTTATGTCGCGTCCGATTTGTGCTAACTGCTAGTTTTAGATAGAATGAGGACACTTTTTATTTTATTATACGAACATGTTACATGTAAATGCGCCGTTGAACGGTTTAGCGGTTACCACTGTGGATCACGAAGTATTGGGTTCGATTTCCGAGTCAGGCCAAAAGTTGTTTAGTGTTTGATTTTAATGGGATTTTTCAGTTAATAATTCTCAATGCCAGCCTGTAGTTAGTTATCGGTGGTGTTTCAGCCCCGTGCCTCGATGAGAACGTTAAACCGTCGGTCCCAATTACTAATTATAACACTATCATGTGACAATCGTCGTTAAAACCCGCCAACTCGTATTGGAGCAACGTGGCGTAAAGCTTAACTCTAAATCCCTCCCTCCTATGATAGAGGAGATCTGTGCTCAGCACTGGGACTTTAAAAGGCTGTAAAAGGTCGGTTGTAGTGGTTGATAGTGGCCGTAGTGGATATAAAACTCAACTAAAATAAGCCAACTTCACTAACACTACCTCTATGAGATGTAGGAGTCACAACCATCAGAAATGAGGAATGAGACAGAAAGAGAGAGATATTTCACGTCACAGCAACACGGTCACTAATTCGCGGCCACAAGGGAATTCAGTTGAATGTTTTAGTGACGCTTTGTAATTCGCTAAGAGCTCAGGAGTACTTCGGTGTGCTTTAATAATTCATGCGCGCAAAGCCGCTATGAGCCGGACACATTTAGATTGTTCTGGAAGCATTAGAGGATTGGGCGACCGACAAATTGTAATGGAATGCCATTTTGTTAACACCATTGCAGAAGAAACATGCACGAGGTTGAGACACCGCCTAATACGGGCTGGCGCTGAGAAATTCTTGATGGAAAAACCGAATACCAAACAATTATTAGCCCGATGCAGGAATTAAAACCGAATTAAAATTGACAATCGAACATGCTAATCACTAGGCTAACGAGGCAGGCAACGAGTACAGGCAACGAGTGTTAATTATATAATAAATAAATAAATAAAAAAGGCCTTTATCACCAGAAACATGCGATCAAAATGTATACAATTGACTTATAAATATAGTTTTGTTTTATTATTTGTATAACTGTGAAACTACAGAACATTGTGTTTGATTGGTTACGTTTGTATGGACCACGATATTATTTAAACGTTTCTCAACGTGCTCTCTCAGGCTGAGATTTGAGACTAGAGTTAAAACGGAACAAAAACATGTTCCTGACATAAATCTATCTCGTTCTAAACTTGGTCTCAAGTCTGAGTAAAGTAAGCTCTATAGATCTTAGCCTGCGACGCGGAGAAAACCTAAAGGTTAAGCTCGGCCACCCATCCAGTCACAATTTACGATCAACGTGCTGCCGTGCCATGACAATACACTGTATCTTCAGATACACCTCGCACAAGGTTACATATAATGGCTATTAAATATTTCTATTAATATTTATAAATACTGTGAAACTCCATAGAAAAATACACTGTATCTTGTAAAGTATGTGTATCTGTTTTGACTAAACACTGCATCATCAAATACTTACAGTGTTTTGTCAAAACACAACTCTTGATTTTGTCGACTGCCATAATATATGCGTACAGTGTTTTGTCTTAACAAACTCGCGACTCGGAAGCTAACGACAGTTTTTTCATTACTAAGTATATTAGATAGTTCAGTAACCTTAATAATCCAACCTTGCGTCAAATCGTGTAGTTCTGATTTTTTGCAGACTTGTTCATGATGTTAGCCAAACTGAACTTTGTCAAAAATCGAAAAAACCGCGAAAATTTCGGATTTTTTTCAGATTTTGGCGATTATAATCCAAAAGGCTAGTTCTTGATGAGGTTTTTCTATATGGCTGTATAATAATGAATCCATTTCAAAACATATTTCAAATTCAAAAAAATTAAACAAATATTGAAGATTTTATGGCCAATTCCCAAAAAAATCAAAAAATCGCGATTTGCCAAAAATGTATGATTTCCAGATACAGTGTTTTGTCATGGCACGGCAGCGTATGCCCAGATAGACTAAAACGTAACATAGGATTGATTTGATGCGTTGCATTGCTTGAGCTTATAGTATAGGCGTTTGAAACGGAAGTTTACTGAACCAGCGCGAAGCGTGTTACATTGTTAGTGAATTGCAGCGTTGCACTAAATTATTTAGGCCATTCCCTCTCCGGCCCTAAAATGGTGATTTGGGCCGTTGCGCTACCAGCTTCCGCTCTTTGGGGGAATTGGACGCTAAATGCGCGCAACTTCAGGCATTGCAGCTATTTAAAGTCTAGTTAAACCAGTATGTAACCGCATTGCACCTTGATACTTCGAACCCCATTTGTAAATCTGCTTATAAGTATGTATAAATAAAATTGCAGCGTTTATCTATAATTCCGAAATAACGCTCTATGATTATTTGAACGGTATAATAAACTAATCCAACGTATAAGACGTTTAAGTATTATACTGGCTGCATTTCTACGCTGAACAGCCAGGATGATTCTTTGCGCAAAAAAAGAGCCAACCATAGATAAAAGTGGAGCCAACCCTTCTGACACCAGATGAAATGTATCGTAAGATTTTTTTAGCACTGAGACTCCAAAGCCATTTTCCATCACGGAAAATGAAACAAATATGTAGGTAATTCTGGATGAGAGCTGTTTTTGTGTTGCTTACCGGATTCAGCAATTTAAATCTATATAAAAAACTTTTTATTATGTCACAGTCGTCCAAAAGCTTAATCATCAAAAGATGAGCGTGTGAATTTTTCGCTCGTTAGTGAAATTATCATAAACACCGCTGCCGTCCTCACCGAGCACTCAAATCCCCATTGTTAAAACTTTTATATGAAATATTATGTGCTTAAGTATAATTTTCGCGAGACATTTAAATCCAAAGTTGAAAATTGCTTTGCTATAGGTAAGTTTGCAATCTCAATACGTGTTTATTGACACGCTTTACAACATAGATATCTAGACTGAATTAGATGTAGTGACGTAGATTTTAAATTTGTCACGTTACTAAGATGGTTAGAACATTAAGTGGGGAATATTGAGGATGAAGAATAAATATTTCTCCGGCGGTTTCACCCGCCAGTGCGCTCTGGGGCTTAGGGTGGATTGAATCCCTGCAGCGGATTCCGTTAGTGTAGACGATTTACCGGTAATGTTATTGTCTCGCGTAATGGGAAACTGTACAGAATCGATTTCAAAACAGGACCACTTTATAGCTGCTACAGCTTTGGAATATCTGCGCGAACATTTCATTCCGAGAAATTTTTCACAGCGTGTACCTACTCATTAAAAAAAATAACAGAAAAACATTTATTTAATTAATTGTACTCCACAGTAGAAAGTCTGAAGCAGATTTTTACGTATGTAAGTACCTACAATGACACTGGCGCTAGGTACCTACTTAATCATTTAAAGTTTAAATGATTAAGTATCTAAGGACAGGAGCGTCGCCAGCTGATGGGCAAGGGGGCAAGATGTTATTTATGGAGGATGGGAAAAGTATGAATTTTAGGTACAGTCGAGAGGTTATGAAAGCAAGTGTTACTAGCTTTTGACCTGATTGAAAACTTGTATAGGTACATTTATTAGAAGTTAAGTGAGTGAAATTAGGATTTTGGCTGTATTTGGTTATATCTTTTTCAAATCTCTCTGGGGGTTAGCTGCTCCTAGCTGCTCCCCCTTGTCAACGCCCATGACTAGGGAGTTGGTGGCGTGTCTTTCGTCAAGATTCGTTCAGCAGTCGAGCCGTGAAAAGATAGCAGACAAAAAGACGCACTTGCGCGCTCATAATAAGATTATCATTGATATGGCTTATTTTCTTTTATTAGATACATTTGAAATTAAGTAACAGTAACTGTGCAAATTAAAATGGACCTCACCTAAATATTTATAGACAAGAAAAACCTTAAGATAAATTAAATTGTATTCCGAGCCAACAAAACCTCAAGGCTCCGAGCCTTGGGAATTACGCGGCGGCGCGGCCTCGCCTGAGATAAGACGAGATAAACATTCACAATCGACTCGCCGCCAACTAAACAGAACAAAGAAATTTACTAGTACCTACTTACGTTGTTCCCATTATTCTTAACTGCCTCGTTGGTATAGTGGATTCACGATGTTCATTTCATTCATAGGTTTGAACCCGGGTCGGGTAAAAAAGTTCTTGAGTTCTTCGTTCGATAAATTCTCAGTAGCAGCCCTAAGTTGGGAAGTCGGTGGTGTTACACCCCCATGTCTCCGACAACATGTAAAACTGATCTCTCTCCAGTTTTTTTATTGCTATTTTATCGGACTATGAACTTTACGCTGACTATAATAGTTGGCATAAAATACTTAATTCCACCACCACTACAGCCTTTTAACGTCCCACTGCTGGGCACAGGCCTCCTCTCTCATAGGAGAGAGGGATTTAGAGCTTAGACCCACCACGCTGCTCCAATCCGGGTTGGCGGGCTTTAGCGACTATTGTCACATGATAGTGATAACAACCGGGACCGACTGCTTAACGTGCTCTCCGAGGCACGGGGGTGAAACACCGCCAACTACCAACTCCGGGCTGGCACTGAGAATTTCTTAACAGATTTTTCTGTCAAGTCCCAATACCTAACAATTACAGATATTTGTCCGACCCGAGAATCGAACCCGGGACCTCGTGATCTGCAGTCAAATACGCTAACCACTAGACCAACGAGGCAGAAATAAATTTATATAAATTAAAATTAATTTTAGTATGTATGTTTGTCATCTATGCGTTGCTAACCTATACTTTACGTGGCATTGCAATGCATTCCGGGAACAGCTAGTTAGTAAGTAACTAATAAAAAAACTAACACTTAGTATCTATTGCCAAAAAGAAGAATATAGTCGATTTTGTCGCTGATTCTAACACTAGGAAACCTTTGTCGTACTTAAGTAAAGAATAAAAAAAAACTAACATACCTATCTATTGCCAAAAAGAAGAAATTTAGTCTATTTTGCCGCTGATTTTAACACTAGAAAACCTTTGTCATGGAGACCTTACAATGATTGCTCGTGTGTACCTAGCTTAGTTAGTTACAAGAAATGTACTTCTACACACCAACTGTACGCACACTTTGAGTTTCGACGCAATTTTTGAGTTGACTTACAGTCCGTCTGTTTAGTTACACTAATTACTTAATATCAGAAATAAACAATATTATAGACAAGTACGAATCGCTCCACAACTTCCTTATAATCAATTACAAAATGAACAAATAAAAAAGAATAAAAAACAGAGGTGTTATAAAAGTATTTTTCACCAACAAAAACATTTCCTTTTCACAAGAAAAACTTCGCAGTTATTAATAACAAGAATTCAAAGAAAACACTCATTCCAAACATGCAAAAGAAGAAAACGCGAAAAAGAAAAACCCGGAAAGATTGGATTAATTTTCCCGATTTCGCTTTGAGCTCGCGCCGCTGAGCCTAGGCTTTAGAAATTTCTTTAACTCGATAAAAATAATATTACGCTGCTAGTCATTTTGTGTAATAATTAATAAAATGTCCTCCCGACCGAATATCAGCTTAATGGATTTCAGCTAACCTCTCGGAGCATATTATAGTGCTCAAGTGCGCGAACACAAGTGCCCTCTGTATTCCCTTACTCTCATAGTCCGATTTGACAGCAATCCGACAGATCACTTGCAGGGCCGATGGATTGAAGTGCCCTCTGACGTTCGTGAGTGCATCCTCCTAAGTCTGTAGTAGTAGTACTGAGGATCTCTTGACAGAAACACCCAATACTTAGGTAACTAACCAAATTTTAGCACTTATTATATTAAGATTCTTCCAGTGCGCACTAGTTCGGAAAGCGGATTCTGCTCACGTATACGGGAATACGGCTGATAACCTAGGAGTATAAAGTTCGAATCAACATTTTACAGGATTTATACTTGTTAAAATTTAAAAACCCCCAACATTCGCCATTTTGTGGTTGCGGCCATCTTGGATTTGCATAGTGCTATTCTACTAGTTAAGCCCTTTCATTTGATACCCATATTGAGGGAGTTGTGAAAAATATGTAATCCGCCATTTAGTGGCGGCGGTCTTCTTGGACCGATTTTTATCAAAAATAGCTAAGAACACTTCCGACTAATTCACCTTTCAAACAAAAGACCGCATTCAAATCGGTTCACTCGTTTGAGCGCTACGGTGGAACAGGCAGACACACACACAGACACTTCAAACTTATAACACCCCGTCGTTTATGCGTCAGGGGTTAAAAAATAGTGTTAAAATTTTAAAGACGAAGTAGCAACACGTAGCAATAGGTAGATATGATACCAATCCCCGGGCACGGTGGTATCCATGACGGATTTCCCCACGAAAAAAAAAAAAAAAGGAGTTAAATTAATACGTTTGACAAAAAAAAAAGAAGATAATTTCAACAAAAAACCTGTTAATGTCTCCAGTTACTACGGTTACCAGTTTGAACGTGTGAACTCTCTTGCGCCCTTTGAGCCGGCGAAGCTACACCACTTTCATTAAACACAGAACTTTCCAAGTCAGTAATAGAGCACGTCTTTCATAGAGGCGCTAATTTTGCTTTGCAATTTTCTGCTCGCTAGAATCTCTAATTAGACGCTGTAAAACTACTGAAGTGTGCATTGATACAAATTGTTTTCACGGAGTGACTATTTATTTAGGAATCGAGTAAATTACGACATTTTACATAAAAGTGAATTTCGTTTCAGTGAAAAGTTAGCTTTGACCTTTGACTAAGTGGAAGTATCACACTAATATTTTAAAGGCGAAAGTTTGTGTGTATGTATGTGTGTGTGTATATATACCTATATGTGTATGTGTGTATATATGTACATATGCGTTTATATTATGTGTATGTTTGTTACGCTTTAACGCCGCAACTACTGAACCGATTTGGCTGATATTTAAAACATACATCTTCTATATAAAAATAAGTCGGATTTTCCTTCCTGACGCTATAACTCCACAACGCACGAACCGATTTCCACGGTTTTGCATTCGTTGGAAAGGTCTCGGGCTCCGTGAGGTTTATAGCAAAGAAAAACACGCGAACTAAGTCGCGGGGGTCAGCTAGTATCTTATAACTATAACTTGAAATAAAGTAAACACTTGTACAGGTCCGAAAGTCGTTTGTGGGAATGGGCGTAATGTTCTATAATAAAATTCCACAAGCAATCTTAGACTTGCCTTTACACAAGTTTAAGAACTCTGTTAAAAGTATGCTCATAAAAAAAGCTTATTATACAATTGAAGATTATATAAACGATAAAAAAGCATAGACTAAGCTCGTTCCAGCAATGCGCGAGACGGCATTTCAATCATGTCCATAAATAATTGTTATACTTATTGTTATTTTTAAAAAAGAGCAACCGCCGAGTTTCTTACAGGTTCTTCTCGGCTGAAACTGCATTTCGAACCTGTGGTAGATTCAAATTGACGATTCAAAAGTACTTGTAAAAGTTTATTTGAATAAAAAACTTTTCTATTCTATTCTATTCTAACACATAGGTTACTTTTTATCCCGGAAAATTCACAGTTCCCACGGGATTTTGAAAAAACCCAAATCTATAGCTACAGCTATATGTTTACTATAGCAAACTTCCTTGAAAGTAAGTGTAAAGGTTAGAAAAGTGAGCGGGAACGGGAACCGGAAATCCACGATTCCCTCGGGATTTGTGAAAATCCGAAATTCACTCGGGCGAAGCCGCGGGAAGAAGCTAGTTATTTATATAATCGTAGAAAAGAGATGCCATATACTACCCACATCCTAAATCTCTCAGTAGACATAAATTTATTTAGCTCCGTGTACGAGAGACCGCGCCGGAGTTCTCACAAATCGCTTAAACGTGTAGCTTCTCCAAATGACCATTTTGGGAACAAAGTTGTAGTCGGAATAATTTCATGAAACAATGTAATTCACTTAGCACTAACGTATGCTAACTTTAACTAATCGGTTAGTAAAGGTAACTGCAATGCGTCGTTATCGTCAACCGATAGGCATTCACCATAAGTTTCTTGGACTTCCACACCTCGCGTTCTTGCGTCGTTTGTGTCCAGCGGCTCCTTGCGTCTCGTATGATGTTGTCTGTCCATTGGTGGGGGTCTGCCAATGCTGCGAGTATATATTTTTTTTTTAATTCAATTATTGCGGAATCGGTGGGATTCGAACCCACATCTCTCAGATATCACGCCTTGAGTGCACTGACCAATTATTACACCACGGCACCAAGTTTCGTCTCCTGCTCGGTGTATTTCAAAATTTATTTGAAAATTTACTTCGAGTAGCAAACATTTTAATAGAAATAATACTGCTAGGAAATAATACCTGCGAGGAAACAGGTAATATTAAAATATACTCATTGTCTAGTAATTAAACATTGAAAACCTGACAAAATAACAACTAACTGCTTACCGGATCTTACAGGATCTTGAATTTGAAAAACTCAAAATGATAGGTCATGTAAGTAGGCGAACTTAATTAGTCTTATGATAAGTCAAGACTCTACCAACAGTTCGGAAAGCGGATTCAGATGAGAATTATAGTCGACAAAAATCTTTGAATTTGATCTTTTGAACACACAAATAGTTGTTAATATGTCTACTACTCTACATCAATGTGCGAAATGTTTCTAAAGGAAAATGGGGCATTGGTTATCAGTTTCAAAGTATTTGACGAGTTGCATGCCTTCACGACACGCAAGAAACATGGATTCCCGCAAAAAGACCGTGCCAAGTTGCCCGTAATGGGGGCAAAAGGGGGTAATTCCATTTTGCAACTCACGGCTCGAGTTCTAATTAGACAAGGTAACACTACTGAAGTGTTAATTGAATCAAATTGCACTACCTTGAGTGGGATGACCAACAGACAACAGTTTTGTGAGACATTATCGAAAATATTTTTTTCCTAGTTAAAAAATAATTATACACACGGATGAGTTCTATATTATAATCATGCGCAAATGAGTCGTATCGCTGATGAGTTCCACCATTCATTTTTAAATAACAGAAAATATCAAAATTATAAACGAATCTGTATTTACATTTATTGTATGTACATACTTTGTGGGCAGTAATGCCATGCTGAGGGTGGTTAGTTAGCCAGACTATTTCATGTTGAGGCAGTTACTGGATTTAAAAAAAAACACAGTTATAATAAGTAAAATTTTACTAACACTAAGGGCCAGTTATTGTCCTAAATAAATAGATTTTATTTTACATAATTTTTTCCACTGCTGGATCCACCTATTTGAGAGTCGCCAGCACGCACGGAGCCTTTCTCATCCAGCCTCTTCCCGCTATCTTCTTAAGGTCGTCGGTTCAGCGCGCTGGGTGCAGATCGTTACACGCTACGTTTGCCGATATGCAATTTCCACTCTAGAACATTCTGCCCCAGCAGCCATCTTTTCTTATGATAGGCATGGCTTGCCCACTGCCACTTCGACTTGCTAATCTTTTGGACTAACTTTATGGTCAATAACGTTGTCTTATGGATTTCTTCGTTCCGGTTTTTCTCCTTCAGAGTTATACCCAATATAGACCGCATAGAAAAAAAATGGGATTTGTCCTTGAATAGTGTAATGCATAGACACAGCAATTCGCGTGTTCGTAGACCGCGCTGCTTCCACCACCGCGAAGGCATCCGACACAGAGCACCTCGCGCCACCGGAACACAATTTGCATATTTTGAATTTCGAAAACTGATTTCAAAACTGAATTTCGATCAACAGCCAGCCAACTACTCGTTCCCACACCTGACTCGCCATGCCAATGGCTCTCCAATCAGTGCTACATTTTTAATTTAGTTTAAGTTTAATTTCCATTTTAGAAAAGGAATTAAAATAATTGACTACCTAGTTAGTTTTAAATATCGAAATTGTCAAACAATTTGGACACAAGTGTTGATAATTAATTTGTTAATAATAATATTATGTTGTATTTTTTACTAATGCATAATATGATACATCGTTCAAATTGGAGGAAAGTAAGTTATTGGTATTCGAGAAGCTTCGCGATATCTTTTTGTCCAAAATTCCTCAATGCCTGAAGACAAAAGTCTTCAAACAGTGCGTGTTGCCAGTGATGACATACGGATCCGAGACATGGTCGCTAACTATGGGCCTCATAAGAAAGCTCAGAGTCACTCAGAGAGCGATGGAGAGAGCTATGCTCGGAGTTTCTCTACGCGATCAAATCAGAAATGAGAAGATCCGTAGAAGAACCAAAGTCACCGACATAGCTCAGCGGGTTGCGGAACTGAAGTGGCAATGGGCGGGGCACATAGTTATGAGAACCGATGGACGTTGGGGTCCCAAGGTGCTGGAGTGGCAACCTCGCACCGGGAAGCGCAGTGTTGGTAGACCCCCCACTAGGTGGACCGACGACATCAAACGAGTCGAAGGGAGCCGCTGGATACAAGCGGCACAAGACCGTGGCATGTGGTACTCCCTGCAAGAGACCTATGTCCAGCAGTGGACGTCGATTGGTTGATAACGACGACGACGACGAAGTTATTGGTCTCGTCATTAAGTTTAGTCAGCTTAAATACTTTATACGTTCACGTATCATTCATCCGATTGAGCTGAAACTTGGCACAGAAATAGCTTGCATCCTGGAGACGAACATGGATACTTTTCATCCCGAAAACAGTTACCACGAGAACGAAGTCGTGGCCATCAGATAGTCTAGAAATAAAATTATAACGTAAAAGCAAATTATTTAAAAGCTTAAAGCATCTTAACTACAGAACGAAATAAACACGCTCAATTTAAAAAGTCTAAAGGAACTACAGAAGTGTTTGAAATAAATCCAAAGCGCAAGGATCAAAGGATCTCGGAAAAATAATCCACTCTTTTCAGACTAGCATTTTCATTTCATCCCAAGTATAAATGCTCAAAGGTTTTAAGTACATTAATTAATCTCTCGAGATATTAATTGGAGATTCAAATATTACGTACCCTTACTTACCTTAAAAATTAAATTATTGTAATATTCTTTATTAAAACAAGTAAAGAAATGTGATAGTAAAATGTAAATGTAGATATGTAAAAAAAGCTGTTCTTTTTCATTTCATTAAAAGACTAATTTGGATATATTCAATTCTTGGAATGGGTACATAGTTTTAAGAACTGATAGATGGGTTTTGTGGTTTAAGTCAAAGATTCTGACGATGACGGTTCTTGATACTTTTATGCACATATAACTTTAATCATTAAACGTTTAAGTTGTAATCGTTAAACGTTAAATCGTTAAAAGCGTTTAAATTGTTTATAACGTTAAACGTTAATACAGACAACGTACTGGAACTCTGAGATGTCACTACGGTCGAGTCCCAAGATATTGTGAATTGCATAAACACTTCAAGGAGTTACATTCAACATGAACCCATCGCACGCTTTATTTTGTTCACCCTGTAGGGATTACGTACTACATCGCAATCAGGAAATCTGATAAGGGATATACAACATACCTTAAGGCGGTAGCACACTCGCAAGTACGTATAAACCTCCGGAGCAATTCACGGGTCGCCCGGGGTTTAGAACGGGATTGCTCGTGTCGGGGCGTCAGAATTTACGATCGAATGCAACCCGCCACTTGAAACTTTTACTTTAAAAGAGAATGTAATAATGTCGCTGGTATAGCTTTATACTGGCCGACGCCTCACGGCTTTGTCTGCTTGGATTTTAGTTTTTAAAAGTTTTTCTGGAAATTATATATTTTATCCCAGGATAAAAAGTAATCATTGTCATTCTCTGGTATGCAAACTATATCAGTGCCGATTTTGTCAGCGGTTAGCGAAAATGTATTAATATAAAAAATTTGTTTTAGTACAGGTACCCTAAGATTTTACGGAGAGTGGTAAAATACCACTCTCCGTAAAATCTTCTATCTGCGTATGAAAGTGTTATCAAAATCGGTTCAGTTCGTCTTCGTTTCAAAGATCAGATCACACAAATAGAAACAGAAAAAATTTAGAAATGAGAATCTGATTACGCTAAGGTTCAAATAATAAAACTATCAAAATTACAGACACTTTCAATAGCAGTTAGCCCTTGACTGCGATCTCACCTGGTGGAAAGTGATACAGCAAGTCTGATGGAAGCAGTTTAACCTGAAAGTCAAACAACACCTTTATGAAATCCATCATCCCTTATATTGTTGTTATTCTTGACCGTAACGGCCCCGACGTAGACCGCCATTTTATTCTATAAAACGTACCTACGTTATATAAAATTCATGTGTAATCCTCAAGTCTGCTTCTACCTTAAATCCCAGACGTCGCATTAGCATACAAAATGACCGCGAGCCAGCGTTTGCCCAACACTAAGCTGCGTTCACAAGGAACGTATGGTCAGCCACAGAACTGCAAGCGTAACGCAGTTTACTGATTTTCCATGCAATTTTTCGTTCACACCGAATGGAGTTGGAAATTAGTGGGGTTTCACCCCCGTGCCTCAGAAAGCACGTCAAACCGCTGATCCTACCTATCACCCATCATGTTACACAAGTTTAAAGCTTTATTGGAGCAATGTGGCGGGTATACGCTAATTAGTCTCTCTTTCCTCCGTAGAGGCGGTCTCTACGGAGGAAAGAGAGACTTTACTTATACCTGTGCTCAACTGGGGGACAGTGCTCAGCTGTGGGACAGTGGTGGACTTAGCTGAGTGTAATTAAAAAATTGGTGTAAGTCTGATTTGAAAGGACATTTCATTTAGATTGGCCGCTTTGTCGATATCAGTTGAGAATGTGCGGGCGCGAATAATGGTGGTTTAACTTGGTTATAATTTTAATGTTTTTGTTTTTCACTAATAGGAAGTCAGCACTTAGTGCGTTAAAATTATTAAAAAGTTCCTGTTTACGATCACACTGTGACCCACACACAGGCCTGCTTACAATAGGAGGCTGACAATACATTCTGAACGCGGCCTAACACCGCTCGCTATTATTTCTATGTGAATTTAAAGTAAGTCGATTTCTGGCGGTCTGTTATTTTGTATTTATTTGGGAAATGGCTGGAAAATTCGGCCTGGAATTGGAAGGCATCGAAGGAAAGTTCTATCTCGATGATCAAAATACGAGTATGTTATTTTACTGTGCTCTTTATGTTGCTGCTGAAAGTTTTTATGTGACGGTATAATATGCATTTAACATAAAAAGTTATTTTGTTCATATCTCTTCTGGGCAGATTCTTAGATGTTTTACAGCTACAGGCCACATTCCCATTTATTCTGAATTATCCTGAAAAAGTGCTGGGCCCTATTTTGACGCAGTCTGTTGTATTTAAGCAGATATAACCTCAGAACAGGTTCTTTGATTATTATTTTTCAAGGTTATAAGCCATTTTTTTTTTAATTTTTTTTTGAAGCCACTTAAGTTCATTTATTTAATAATAGATAATATATCTCCCGAACGAATTTTAGCCACGGCGGCCAATTTCAACCGATACGGAACTAGCCAACTATGCAGGAGATATTATAGAGCAGAAGTGTGTGTGTGAGCAGAAGTGCATACAAGGTGCACTCTCTATTCCTTCACTCTCATAGTCCACTGGGAGGCCAATTCGACACGACCGGTGAGAAATCAGGCGCAAGACCGACGGCTTTACGTGCTCTCCGAGGCACGGGGGTGTACCTATCTAACACCGGCCATTTCCAACTCCAGGCTAGCATTGCGAAATTGTTGACAGAAAAACCACATAATTTTAGTAAGCCCGACCCGGTAATCGAACCCAGGACGTCGTGATCTGCAGTCAACCATGCCAACCGCGCTAGACTACAGAGGCAGTATGGAGAATAATAAAATTGCAAATACCTACCTAGATCAGCATTCGAATGGAGAGGCGAGTCGGCGTTATCGGGAGACAGGACGAAGTTTCTCAAACTGCAGCGTTGCAGTTCGCAGTAATAAACTAATGCATTGAAATATCTACTATTGAAAAGGTCGCGCAAATATTGAATAATTTATCAATTCGTGCATTATAATATTTTATCATCATCATCATCATGATCAACCCATTACCGGCTCACTACAGAGCACGGGTCTCCTCTCAGAGTGAGAAGGGTTTTGGCCATAGTCTACCACGCTCGCCAAGCGGATTGGCAGACTTCACACACCTTTGAGAACGTTATGGAGAACTCTCAGGCATGCAGGTTTCCTCACGATGTTTTCCTCCACCGTTAAATCTCCGATTAGAAGTCGGTCGTTCTAACCACTAGGCTATCACAGCTTTTTAATTTATTAAAAAAAAATATTATTATTTTTTTAATATTTTATGTTAACTGTGTAATTTTTATTGGACTTAAAAAATGAGTACGTTCTCTGTTGGACACGTACACTGGTGCAAGTGACTTGGACACTGGTGCAAATTATCGTCACGTTATAAATACGTACGTATATCATTGTATTACCGTACGTACCATTATTAGGTACGTACGACGTACGTACGTATTACGTAGCGCGAAGTACGTTTTACCATATTTGTACTTTATACGGCTGATGTTGCAGTACAAATGTATAATTGAGAACATTTTCAGGAGATTAGTTTTCAAATTGTATTGGAATTGTCCTGCATTTTTATTTTCAGAAAACTCAAGTATTTTGTGTCTTCAGAGTTATCTGACCAAACATAACTGTAAATTTTATGGGTTGGTATGGTAAGATATTCCTGATAATTCCGGTACAATTATTTCATGAACCTAGTAAGTCAATTAAAACGAAAAATTTGACCTTTCGATTTATTTGCTCCCAAGAATATTACAAGCTAGACCAACCTTAGGGCGTTTGTGCACTTACTCGTTTTCGATTCGTTTTCGATTCGTGTTCGTTTTTTTAATGAACATCATAAAAACGTATACGAAATTCACGAATGACATTTGTGCACTTAATCGTGATTTCACTATACGTTTTAAGCATTTCGTAGATAAAACCGTGTTCATAATGTGTGCTGCATTTAATCGTCGTCAGCTTTTCGCACTTCTCTTATACATTCGTAGGCGATCATCACTTAATGACATGACATGACATCATGAAAAAACTTTTTTTAATTACTATCGAAAGAATGTTGCTACTTTCGATTTCATATTGTGTCATATAAAAAAAAGATTCCTCGGCAAGACACACGTTTTAGAGAATGCATAACTCCAGAAAAAATGCTGGCAGTAACACTAAGGTAAGTGATTATGAATATTTCACACGGTACGGTTAGTATCAAAATTATCTAAGCATACGTCATATATTTTGTGAACATCCCAAGTGGACATTACGCTCTTGTAAGAAAACAGTAACAACTAAGTATCAGAAATGATATTTTTTATGAAATGTTCATATTTTGCTGATAGTTTTTGACTACCAACCACAGGTATGGAAATTTTGATTATACTACAATATTTAGGTATTTTACTCGAAGTAAAACTAATTTGAATGAAACAAACGATTTATTTTAATGCCAAACTAAGTAGGTATTAATTTTTAATAATAATCAACTGCGTTGAATCATGTTTTGTTGGAATTCAAGAAATGCAAATACCTATGTTTTCCAAATACCTCACAACATCAGGACTCATCTCTGCCCTCTTTCCACACACCATTCCACTCGCGTCCTTATTTTAAAACGATTCGATGTGAAGAATTCACGAATATATAAACACGAAAACGAATCGAAAACGAGTAAGTGCACAAACGCCCATACAGTTATAAGGAAGGCTATGTCGAATCGTGTTTTCACGAAACACGAAAACGAATCGAAAACGAATAAGTGCACAAACGCCCTAACTGTACAACCGAGACAAACCTCAACTGTGTGCTTAGTCTAAAGCGGAGCACTCGAAAACGAACTCGAAAACTATTGATCGATTTCAGAGTAAAATAGACCTAAAATGTCTTGTATTAAGGTTTGAGTTCGCCAATACATTCAGCATTGTTCGAATGCTGAATGTATTGGCGAACTCAAACCTTAATAAAAGCCATTTTAGGTCTATTTTACTCTGAAATCGATCAATAGTTTTCGAGTTCGTTTTCGAGTGCTCCGCTTTAGACTAAGCACACTGAAATATAAAACTTAAATGCAATTTCGAAAATACGTAGGTATCTCTGGTTAGCAAATACTGATATTGCAGCACATTTTATGTAGAAGCTGGACAATGGGGGCTCGCCGCGGTTCCCGGGGCGATATTTGTGGTAATTCTTGAAATTACCCTAATTTTACACTCTCGCATTCTAAATGTAAATCGGGTTAACTAAATACTCGTGTGACGCTTGTGAGAGTGTGTGATTTTGTTTACTGTTAACACTAATGTAATGTAAATAATTGAAAACTACATACCTACTATAAATTTAACGTGGCTGGGAATTTGGATACTTTTCTTCGTAACTACTTATACACATATTATTATAATCATGAATACTGTAGAGTATTGACTAAAGGATTACAAACAATACTAGCTAATGCCCACGACTGCGTACGTGTGGATTTAGGTTATTTAAACATCCTGAAAAGTTATTATTATTAGGCTACCATATTTCACGCCATCATATTAGGGTGGATAAAACACTTATAAGCAAGCAAAGCAAATCACATGCCTACTATGTATTCATCATCATCATCATCATGATCAACCCATTACTGGCTCAGTGCAGAGCACGGGTCTCCTCTCAGAGTGAGAAGGGTTTTGGCCATAGTCTACCACGCTGGCCAAGCGGATTGGCAGACTTCACACACCTTTGAGAACGTTATGGAGAACTCTCAGGCATGCAGGTTTCCTCACGATGTTTTCCTTCACCGTTAAAGCAAGTGATATTTAAATACTTAAAAAGCACATAACTCCGAAAAGTTAGAGGTGCGTGCCCGGGATCGAACCCACGACCTCCGATTAGAAGTCGGTCGTCCTAACCACTAGGCTATCACAGCTTTTTTTTAACTATGTATTTCACCTACCTATTATCTCGATACTTTCATTGGGTTTTAGTATACGTGGTTGATATTGCGCTTTAATAAAACCCTTTCGATTCATTTCTAAGTTCAAAGTACAGAGAGAAAATAAACCCAGATGCCGAGACGCAATTAAAAAGGGCCTAAGATATTTAAATTAGTGACAGATTGAAAAAAAAAAAAAGATAATGTAAGAAGCTATTAGCAAATAAAACTAAACCGCCGCCTTCGCCCGCAACCTAGAAATACACCTTGTTGTATAACTAATAGCGTTGTCTTTGTTCCGCTCGATTTACGTATATCGTTGTCCTTGTCAGTTGTAGGCTCGCTTGTGTGAAGTGTCGGGGGTGTTCTGTTGACGAGCTGTCGTGTATAACTTAGGCAAAGAGGCTGCTCTACATTTTAGACGAATCTCTTTAATAAATTACGCTTACTGCTTATTTCTACATATCCCATAGCCAACTGAGTACCAAGCGTTTTAGGAGGTATAATATGTATATAGCCTGATGTCAACGGAATGAAGATATTGTAAAGACCCGGGTAATTTCCGCCCAAATTGTTCGCAAGACGTCGTTAGATATAATTTCCTTGATACAAAGCAACTTGGCAAATTACTTCGTGATTTACCCCGTTACGCTGTGGGGTGAATGAGTTAAGTCGGTGGCACTATGAGAGCTAAATATAAACGAAATTGGCTCCCACGTAAATTACCCAGTTTCTTATGCGCATTAAGTTCTCTGTCGAGAATTGGTTCCGAGTGAGCGGGTTTCCATCTTAGGGAAGATCTGGATTGTACGATATTAATATTATCTTATTATATTTAGAAATTGTATTAATAGAAAATGTATCAAATTATTATTAAACCGTATTCTATCACGTAACCGTATTCACTGTCTCTGACTATTTTTGGAAATAAAATGTGAAAGGGGTTAGTTGAATATAACACATACTAATAGATCAACTACAAGATCAACAATTTGATAAAATCAAGTCGATTAAATGATTAGGCTTGCTCTTAAGTCAGATCACATTAGGAAAATAAGGCATATCTTTTCACTCACAAATAACTGCAAATGAAATAAAATAATGAGATAGAATTGTTATTTGAATTCATAACTATGTATGTAAGTCTTATGATCTCTTAAAACAATATATTATAATGAGATTTTGCAGTGTTTAAATTATGAAGCAATTTTGAAAAATATGTTTCAACGGGATATCTTATAGAATTTTACGGATTTAGGTGAAAACTACGAGTATAAGTACCTACTTATAACAACATTCATAAAAATATAATTTATACCTACTTTTTGGATCTTTAATCTAAATTCACATTGCAATCGATATTTAGACAAAAATCTACAAAAGTACTTAGGTATATGGAAAAAAATAAAATTTGTTTTTTTTTATCTGAAACGGTTATTAATTTTCTTTCCGCGGCCAACTTATAAAATAAAAGCTAAATCATTTTACAGTCGTAGTGTACCACCAACCTTGTATGTGCGCAATATTTATCTGCGGTTTAGTTATTAGCCCTTTTGAGCCCTTCATGTGCTTTAATGAATCGAGTTCATTATTTCTTCATTAACGGCGTACGCCCTTATGAACCCTGACAGTTTGAGGGCAAATAAAGCATTCAAATTTCGTTCGTGCGTAAATAACAAACTCGGGTGACTTGGTTGGCAGAAAGTCACAATGAAAGCGTGCGTAGGAGTGAACGGTTTATATAAATAAACTGATTTTCAAAAAACGACTTCAAATGCCACTTATTTTTATTTGTACACGTATTGGTTGAGGGTTGCGCGTTAATTTTGTAACTAGGTTTTTTTATGCCCGACTTCAACATACGCTTTCAAACAAACAAAATTATACTTAGATAGTTACTAATGACGTTTTTGAAAGTTTTTTTTTAATGACATCTTGAGTCCTCTCGACTTAGGAGTGCAGCATCAGGATTGAAGATTGGGCCCAAAAATTTTTATAGGACCATCTGGCAAACTATCTCTATCGATTATAAAGAAACACCTAAACCGATCTAGAAATCTCGGAGAAATCGGTATACATACAAAGAAAAAAAATCGTGTATGAAAGAGAGAGTATAAATGTAAAGAGCCTTGTAACATTGACCCAATGCACTCGGCTAATGCACTTGCGTATATTTGCCGCGTGTGACAAAACCGGCTTGAGTAGAAACTATATTATTTTAATTATTTATTTCGTCCAATTCTATCTACGTAATTTCCCAAAACAACGTTGACACTATACCTACTCTCAATCCCGGAAAAACAAAAGGCTCTTACGGGATTTTTCATAAAATTCATAAAAAAAATCCATGTGGAGGAAATTGCAAACAAAAGCCAGCAATAATATGAGTTGAAAATAATTGAATACCGTTCATTTCTGCAGCGTCTGTCGCCGATATGATGTCAATGGAGGTTCATCTGATACGAAACGTTCCGACTGATAATACGAACACAGCGAGATTGATCCACAATCCATGCTAAATATTGTCTGTTTGTCTGTTAATTTGTAGGCAGGTAGTACCTCATGTTAGGTAGGCAACTTGCGGCTCTTATGAGAAGTCAAGCCTCTAAACCACTGACTCAGAAAGTGGATTCTTATGAGAACAACAGAATCCACTCTTGCTAAGCAGGATCTTGATGGATATTGGTACAGAAATACTTTGCATCCTGGCGGTGGATACATGCTACTTTTTATCCTGACAAGTATAAATTAAAAATTTAAAAACCCCTAACATTCCCCATTTTGTGGCGGCGGCCATCTTGGATCGATTTTCATAGCTAACAACACTTTCGACTAATTCACCTTTTAAATAAAAAAAACCGCATTCAAATCGGTTCACCCATTTGAGTGCTACAGGGGAACAGACAGACAGACAGACACACACACACACAGACACGTCAAACTTATAACACCCCGTCGTTTTTGCGTCGGGGGTTAAAATAGACATTTTTAAACAAAACAATATGAACTCCCACCTAGTTGCTATATGTTTGCCCTCTGGCCAAGACTTTCGGTAACCTATCTAACTACCTACATGATTGCTTAGCTTTTTATAAGTTGCCGTTTATATGAGACGGTTCCTGAAGTAGCGACGCAGTGTGGGAATGGTAACCGCTGGGCGGCTGGGGTGACCTTTGATGTAAAAGTGAAATTCACATTGATTTCTATTAAAATACATATAAGCTGGACTGGCTATAAATGACGGAAGTACAAAATAAAATATATTGATTAATTATCTTCATTTTAGTGGTGATAGCTAAGAGAACTGAGATCTAATGTGATTTGTGATAACTTGAATTGAATGTCAACCTAGAACCTATCTCAAGAACCTGTCCCAGTAAAACAGTAAGCCTATAATCAACGCAGAGACTAGTGTTTTCCTCGATAAATAAATCAAGCTGTGGCTACAAGAAGCATAACACAAACTACACAAAGATAAGATGTCCTTTTTCAATGTTAACTCACTTATATAACCCACTTGCCTAACACGACCGTCCTAAGCCATTACGGTTAAGATAACCGCTTATTTTGGACCCACACCCCTACCTTATGACTCAAGACTTAAGGTTAACTTTAAGGGAGTTTAAATGTCTAAGTAATCTGGTTGGTCTTCGAGTCACAGCTGTGAAATTGTAGGTCTAGTCGTTTGTGGTCGCTCCGCCTAAATACGTATAAACTATAGTTTGGTATTATCTGAGCAACACTGGTAATATATTTGGGGCGCCTTGAGAAATTCCGTAATATATCACTTTTTGAGGTGGCTGATTTGTGGAGCTAACTCCGGATGTTCCCTCTAGCGTAGAGAAACAAACACTTGACAAGCAAGGTTACATACCTACTCTTGATAACTACGTTGAAGTCAGAAACATTATAAACGTCATGGTTGAAGTATATTTTGTAATTCGATCGATCAAGATTTTTTCACGACTTGGCAGATTAGATCTGTTTTTGGCAAAAAAGAGAAGGCTCTCAATTCGGCGCGTATTTTATTTTTTATGTTACTTACACGGTTTCTTCCTTGATTTCTGAACAGATTAGCCTATTTTTGTTTCATAAATTTCATAATTTTTGAGTAAATTTTCCATATCCCATACTTTTTTCCAACTTCTCAAACCTAATGCTACAGAGGTACTGTCTAATTAAACTGTGCAGAAGTCCCCACAATTAGAAACTTTTGTTTTAGATATCCACAAAGTCTAGACTTCATCATTGAACTCCAGGTCTTTCTCCTTAATTCAAGGTGTTTCTCCTTCAATCAAGAACTGTCGATTATTATGAACTGATATTAATTTTCAGTAAACAGTTTAAAATAACAAAATAGTACATTGTTCCTCGACGGGAGAAAGTGACCGATTACTACGAGGGTGTAGTTTGAGGCCCGAGGCCGTAGGCCGTAGGGCCGCAATACACCCGAGAGGAATCGCACTTTCTCCCGAAGGGATACATAGTGCTTTATACTACACCTGCGAGGAAAATAATAAAATAATCAAAAATATTAAAATTATTACCGTAAATCAATCAGAAGAAGAGGTTGGGTTTCCATTGTCTTCTTCTTCATATGCTTTGTTGTAACTATTTCTATCTATCTTTAGATATCTTGGGTAAAAGATTTTCAATATAAAAATAACTACTTAGCCACATATTTTTAATTCTGGCGGCGTTGGGCGGCGTCATCAAATCTTCACTATCACTACTATACACTTTGACTTCCATAATAGCTACTTGTAATTTTATAAATTGAAAATTTGGGTAGGTAAAACAAAAGAAAGCGACTCGCAAAATAAAAAGAAAATAGCGCGAAAAAAAATCTATTTTGTATTTTTTACTTTTATTTTATGTTCATATGTAATTATAATAATTAAAATTAAATATATTTAAACTAGCAGACCCCGGTCCTGCCCGGTGACATAGCGACATCAGCGCCGCCTACCGTGACGGTTGTTATTTATTGGGTGCTTTTTACGTCGTGTTTGTCGACATAGGTTTTTTTTCATGTACTGATCGGATTTGATCAAAAATTAAAAAGAAAAAAGCACGTTAGTAATGGAATTTCATAAATGGAACTTCCGCTCTAGCGCGTTAACAATGAAATTCCATATATTTTTTCGTCCCGCCTATTTGTTTGACAGTAATGACGTACTTTGACTTTCGATATGAGAAAAACCAGAAGGTACTTTCAGAGCAGGTGTAGTATAAAAAATCAAAAAACATTGCGCATAGGTTTCGTCATTTATTTATTTTTACGCCCGCCCGACTTCAAGATACGAGTACAACAAAAAAATTCTAAGTAATATTAAGTATACTTTGTAGTGAGGCGGTTGAATTTTTATACGCATGACTTAATATACTTATCCCGAAATCTGGCACAATTTCCGACGAAAGTCTTCAAAAAATCTAAAACCGGACCCGTATCGCGGACCGTACTACGTCAGTTCAGTTTATCACCCGCTGGTTTCCAGGTCACTGGACGCCGTATTGTCCCAGGAGTATGCCGGGACACATCGCGTTTCGTGTGGTTTTTACTGAGCAAAGTTTTCCGTCCAAGCCACAGCATATTCCTGGAAAATAACGATGACACTTGCGTTTTTTACCACTATTTTTAATTTATGTTAGGCATCAAAGGTCAAAGGCTCTATCTACATAAAAAAAATACATTTCTTACAATAAATAAGTGATTAATTATTATTATTATTATTACAATTATTATATTACATGGTAGGTAATAAACTATGCCAAGTGAACCATCATCACTACATAATAATAAAAAACAAAGTCCCCCTCCGCGTCTGTCTGTCTGTTCGCGATAAATTCGAAAACTACTGAACAGATTTTCATTTTCATTTCATGAGGAAGATTTACCTAAGTGTATTATTTGTTGAGATTTTGTGTAAATTGATTGAAATATTATTATATTTCAACGAATTTACCACCAAGTTGGTTGAAGTATAAAATATTTTGGATAATTGTTGAAAATGTCGGAAAAAATCAAGCCGCCTGAAAGCTTTCATCAAAAACGCTCTCTTTGAGATACAACAAAACAATGTATGGCAGAATAGTAGCGGGTAATTACCTACTATACGTGCAAAGCCCGGGTGAGCGCTAGTCTTATAATATAGCGTAAGCAGAACTGCGCTTTATATCTCCAACGGACCTCTATGAATATGTAACTTGTGATCTCTAGATTGTGAAACTACTATTCCAACTGTAACTAAACATTAAAATGAACCTAACTAACCTTTTATGTGTAGTAATTAGCGTGGAAGAACATTACCGTGACGTTATAACTAATTGCTGATAACTTGCGGTAAGCCACTCGCGGGTCGAAGCGTTCCGACTTCACTCCTTAACGACCACCGCTCGTTAGAACGAAAGGTTTCGGCTATTCTTGAAAATTAACAGATCCCCACGGCCAGTCTAACGAGACATTCCACCCCTCCCTGATTCGAGAGCATCTGGAGGAATTCGCAGGGTGGCCATTCTTGGTGGGGTGTCAAGGTAAGTTGGATGGGTGTTTGGCGGTGCCGCATAAACTTTTATGCGTTTGAAATTGCCCGAAAATTGCTCATTTTGCGTTTTCGAAGCGCAGAGCAGCCGTTCAGTTGTATCCTGAACTAGACGTGTTGATTAGTACTGATGCAGTGTTATGATGATCATTCGGCTTATGGTTAATGGGTTATGTTGATGAGAGTAGATTCTGTGATCGTAAAACATTATTGGATGGTCGGAATAATATTAAAACGGAGGCATGTGAATAAAATGGGCAATTAAACAAGACGAAGACGAGAGAATTAATCGTTTTTTTTTTTCATTTAAGTCCATTTGCGCATCAAGCGGTTAAAGTTACAGTTTAAAGTTAAATTGCCTCACGGAAAAACATACGAACACGTTGATATTCGTATCTCTATTATTAAGGTTAATAATTCAAAGTATCCTGACATAGTGATTTAAGGCTTATTTTGTGGATTATCGACATATGTAGTTTAATGTAAAAATTACGGGTACGTACCACGATAAAATATTTGTTTATTTGTCGATATTTCGATCCAGTTACATGGACCGTGGTCACGATGAGACTGATAGTCTCGTCGTGACCACGGTCCATGTAAAGAAAATGTACGAGAAATGTAAGAGACTGACAGTCTCGTCGTGACCACGGTCCATGTAACTGGATCGAAATATCGACAAATAAACAAATATTTTATCGTGGTATGTACCTACCCGTAATTTTTACATTAGACTGTACCTATCCTGACATGAATTACCCAAATGACATAAATGACCATAAACATATTTTTTTAAACGTATTCATTCATCAAATGGCTATTTAAACTATTCTTTTTTTATCGGCTTACATTTACTTTAACTTAGGGAACAGTGTAAGTTTCATCAAAATCGGCTGAGTTCAAGATATGGACCCTTTTCATTTATTGAAGCCGCTTTCATTTTTCTTAAGTTATAGCTTCTTCAAACTGTATAAAATAATTATTCGTTGCACTTGTATCTATACATTTAGTCTTTTCATTCCGCGCAGCATTCGAATTCAAATTTCGTAGTCAAAAGAAAACTTGAACGGATTCCAGCAATCTGCACCAATTGCACACTTTTAGTGTGTTTTAGTGTGCTTCAGTGCAGCATTTTCGACTTCATTGCAACACAATCATCTTTATTTCCCAACTTTAAGTATCAGATCTCGTGTCAAAAGCCAAAGTGGTATAAAATTAGTAGTTTGGAATGAAGCCAAAGAATCTTATTAGTATCTATATTTTATGCCAATTGGAAAACTCATGATTCTCTTTGATTGAATTTTAAAATGAAATAAATAAAATTTGAGTCTATCTGCGATTTTGAAATAACTGACTCTTATTAAGTTCATAATTATGATTAATCCTTCTCTACCTGTTTGTGAAAATCCAATCAAAATCAATTCAGCCAGTCACACAACAACGTGTTTCTAGGTGATGCTATCGTTTAAATAATCAGACTCTTGATGAGTTACGTGTATTACATATAAGTAACTGCCTCATTGCTCTAGTGACTTGGTTTTTCAACTGCTGATCATGAGGTCATAGTTCAATTTTAAAAGGTTAAGAAAAATAAAAATTTATTGGATTTTTCTTTTCAGAATATTCTCAGTTAGTCAGTTGGCGGTGTTGCACCCCCGTGCCTCGGAGAGCACGGAATGCCGTCGACCTTGCATCTGAACTCTTTCCGGTCATGTCGTATTGTAGAAGTATGGAAATGAGGGAATAGAGAGTGCACCTTTGTTTACGCACAACTTGTGCACTAATATATCGCCTTGACTTGTCTCCACCTTTAAGATTGGCAACCGTGGCTGAAATCCGGTTGGGAGGACATCATTATTTCTTGTAGGTACTTATAGAAAACAAGTATAAATTAAAAAAATTAAAAACTCCCGACATTCGCCAATTTGTTGTGGCGGCCATCTTGGATTTGCATAGTGCTATGCTACTAGTCAAGCCCTTTCATTTGATACCCATAATGAGGGAGTTCTGAAAAAAACAAGTAATCTTCCATTTTGTAGCAGTAGCCATGTTGGATCGATTTTCCAAGAAACATAGCTACGAACACTCCCGACAAATTCACCTTTCAAACAAAAAAATCGCATTTAACACACAACCAATATGCTCAATTTCACTATATTATATGGGCAAAACAAGCAGCATGCTAGTGTAATTCAGCACAAAGGGATTGGAATATTAGCGCGCATGGTTGTCCGGATAATCCGACCGTGGAACGAGTCGCGACCCCCGAGGCCTGAGCGCTGTGACAATACAGTACAAAGGTCAATTCATACGGACGAAACCACATCGAAAATATGGCAAAAATGGTGACAGAGATCGTGTGTGAAATAACCTCGCCGCCACAGATCACTAATAGGGCCTATAGACCTCAGTATCTGGTATAAATTTCAACTTGCTAGGTCCACCCGTTCCTGAGAAAATCGATGGTGACATACGGACAGATGGACAGACAGACATAGACGGACAAGAAAGTGATCTTATAAGAGTTCCTTTTTTACTTTTGAGGTACGGAACTACGGTATAAAGTAACCCTTACCCCTAACCCTATAAACGACTACGGTATAAAGTAATTACTGGTAACTTAAGATATTACCTTACCTTAGGTACTAAGATACAAAACTCTTCAGTATCTGAAAATTGAAGTCTTCGAACAGTGCGCGTTGTCAGTGATAATAATAGCATACGGCTCTAAGACAAGCTCGCTAACAATGTGCCTTATAAAAAACTCGAGAGTCACTCAGCGGAAGAGAGAGACTAGAGAGAGCTATGCTCCGAGTATCTCTTCGTGATCGAGTTAGATATGAGGAGATCCAGACAGGCCAGAGCTACTGACATTCAGAGATGAGTAGATTTGTAGGAGAACCAGAGTTACTGATATTGAGTAGTGAGACTGACGTGGAAATTGGCGAGGCACATAGGTCGAAGAACCGATAGATGTTTGGTTCACGAGTTTCTGCCAACAAACACAGCGTAGGTATACGCTGGGTGAATGGGCGAGTTACAAACGAATCGTTGGCAGCCATCGTATACAAAAGCCACAAGATCTGTGGCGATCCTTGTAAGACCTTGTCGACCTGTGTCCAGCCGTGGACATCTATCGGTTGAAACGACAATTCGTTCACTAAAACAAGCTATATTTTAGGGAAAATTAAATCGACTTCAATATACCATAAAATCTGCAGAGTTCCCTTGATTTCTCCTGGGTCCCATTATTAGATCTTGACCTGATAACCATGGAACCACCTGAAAAGGGTACCATTTCAAACAAAAGAAGAATTTTACAAATCGGTCCAGGCGCCTTTGCGTAATCGGGAAACATGACATAAAAAAGATTCAGTCGAATTAAGAACCTCCTGCTTTTGGAAATATGCTTAAAAGAGATACGTATATACTTGATAGAGATACGTTGATAGAGATACGTTTAAACTCAAAAGAGACTTTTAAAAAATATTCCGACGTTTGTTAATTCTATTCCCGGTAACGGACCGGCCCGGTGTCCCGGTGTGCCGGGGTCTCGTCTCACTTCGCTGTCGGATTAACCCGAGCCGGAACAACCTGGCGGATTCTCCAGGCAAATATTCAAATATTCCATACCTTTTATACAATGCTTGCAAAGCCTTTTATATTATGTGCTTCTGAAGTTTTGTTCTTGTTGCCAACTCATTATTTTTTCTGTTTTATGTTCTCTACGTGTCTTTGCGTTACAGTTTAGAAATAATTGCCTCTTATCATGCTCATTTTCTGAACGATACAATTCGATCACAATAGCCTTTAATATATACTGTAATATATACTGTATACTGTATCATACATATCCCAGACATACGTTTTTAAATTTTGTCTTTCCATTTGTTGTTTATTCCTTTTTATTATTATTTTATTATTATTAATTCCATTAGGTAAGGGCTTAACCAGCTTAATAGATTTTGACAGTATTTTGACAAACAGATAGAGGAAATACAAGAAGACACGTTTTATCCTAGAAATATTTAGAATTCCTTCGTAAAAAAATATGATATTAGGGACAATGTAGATTAATTGCTGAACCGATCCTGACAAAATTTAATACAAAGTTAGCAGATCTGTACATTCTGAAGATGGACAAAGGCTACGTTTTATTCCAGCGAATCAAAAAGTTCCTACGGGATTTTTAAAAACCTAAATCCGGAAAAAGTTTCGGGTAGTACTTGTCGTGCTATGCACAAATGTGTCGTGAATTCTTGTTATCTTTTGACAGCTGGATTGCTTAACTGAGCGTGATAAAATTTCGATAAAGAGATAGGTTACGTTCTGGAGACCGACCTATGTTACGCCAGACAGTCTTCTTTATAACGACAGAAAACTTATTCAATAAATAAAGCAGTAAACATTTTAAAATAAATAGTAGATACATATACGTAAAAATTTTTATTAAGTAATAGCCCAGTCAATTTAGACTTCCAAGGTTACAATAATTCACACCTGGCTGAAAATTGGTAGGATTGTTCAAAACACTATTATAAATGAAATGTGAAAAGTCCTCATCGATCCGACACCTGGAAAAAAATTTACTCCTGGACACGCACAGTTTATTCACACCTGGCTGAAAATTGGTAGGATTGTTCAAAACACTATTAAAAATGAAATGTAAAAAGTTCTCATCGATCCGACACCTGGAAAAAAAATTACTCGGGGTCAAAATTTTCACAAGAAGTTTTCAGCAAAACGGTAAGTTTTATCATAAAATTATCTTAGACAAAATTGTAGATCTAATAATTATCTATAAAAAATGTCAAAATAGTTTTTTCTTAAGAGCCACCGTTTTTGAGATATAACGATTCAAAAAGATAAGTTTCGAAATAAAAATGAGGGACTAGGTTTCTTTTTACCCGAAATTCTGATATTTATAATATTTTATATGTAAGTAAGTAAGTAAGTAAGTGTGTAACTTACACATAACTTACACTTGTAAGTTATATACTTACAGACATTTTTTATAGATAATTATCTGATCTTCAATTTTGTCTGAGCTAATTTTATGATAAAACTTACCGTTTTGCTGAAAATCGTGAAAAACCCATTTTTGTGACTTTTGATCCCGAGTAATTTTTTTTCCAGGTGTCGGATCGATGAGGACTTTTCACATTTCATTTATAATAGTGTTTCAAACAATCCTACTAATTTTCAGCCAAGTGTGAATAAACTGTGCGTGTCCAGGAGTAAATTATTTTCCAGGTGTCGGATCGATGAGGACTTTCACATTTCATTTATAATAGTGTTTTGAATAATCCGACCAATTTTCAGCCAAGTGTGAATTATTGTAACCTCACCCCTATTTTTTAGTCTAATTTGACCGGTCTATAAGTACATTTCTCGAAATTGAATTATTGGTTCACCCATATCAAATATTGAAACATCAAAGGTCCTATAATACAATATCAGAGGAGTAATCACACCATGTGGTTTTGATTTGTACAATAATTGAATAGAACACAATTTGTATTGCAATCAACTCGACCTCCAGGCGACAGTTATAATGTTGTTATATCAGTGGTCTTGAGCAGAAACTAAAATTAAATTATGAATCAATTTATTTCATTTCAATTTGTATTCAATAAGTATGGCAATATCGTTCTTCATTTATTCTTTAGAATAAAGTGCATATAGTATTAAGGGTATAAGGGGACAGCTCTCGGATACGAAGACAGGTAATAATAGTGATGATCAGTGACAAGATATCACAAAAAAAAAACGCGAAAAAAATGATTATGCTGCATGCATAATCATTTTTTTCATCAGCTGATTGCATGTATGCAATCAGCTGATGCTAGAGTTCAACGAACCTTATTGTCATCACGATTTGCACGATGTACATTGCCAGCTTGAAAAATACTAAATACTAATACTACAAGTATAAGACAAATGGTTATTAGTATTGGATACCGTTTAGGTAGTGTAATAATAGTGCTAAGTTTTCGATAGCGGTCATCTTATACCCTGTATGAATTACTGTGAACAGCTATAACTATGTTAGTCTGACCACTTTACTCGTTATTTACCGATATAATAGGATATGAAAATTTAAACGACAAACTTTTAATATCGGGTAGAATAATCCCTAATGGACTCCAAATTGAATATCGACTCTACAGGGTGACTGGTAACAGGATACATTCCTTGCAGGGGCTTAAAGTAGAGCTCATTTGCAGCAAATTTTTTCATATAATGTCCTATCCGAAACTTAGTAGTTTCCGAGTTATTGAAGATTTAAGGTTTTTAGCAAAAAATTCCAGTTTTAAAGTTAAAATTAGTTGCTGAAGAAAATCATACCAGGTTTTGTTGGTTTTTTTGTTGTTTTCTGATAGAAAAACGTTCAGAAACTCAATCAAAATCAAAATAAGCTAGAACATACCGTTGACTTTTCAGTTAAGGCCTAAAAACCACGTATTATTTTTAGGTAAAAAATCGAATTTGGTGAAAAGCAATAGTATTTCTAAAAAAAAATGTATGGAACGTTACGTACAAATTACTGAAATAACTTCCTTGATTCATTAGCTATTCAAAAAGGTACAGATGTCTACAACTTTTTCCAAAACCTTGATTTTATTAAGAAAATACTGAGGACTGACGCGCCTCAATTTGACCGGGATGGAATCACAAAGTATCATAATTTACATTATTGGGTGGCAAAAGGAGAATTTGCCGCCCAATAATGTAAATTATGATACTTTGTGATTCCATCCCGGTCAAATTGAGGCGCGTCAGTCCTCAGTATTTTCTTAATAAAATCAAGGTTTTGGAAAAATTTGTAGACATCTGTACCTTTTTAGATAGCTAATGAATCAAGGAAGTTATTTCAGTAATTTTTACGTAACGTTCCATACATTTTTTTTAGAAATACTATTGCTTTTCACCAAATTCGATTTTTTTCTTAAAAATAATACGTGATTTGTAGGCCTTAACTAAAAAGTTAACGGTATTTTCTAGCTTATTTTGATTTTGATTGAGTTCCTGAACGTTTTTCTATCAGGAAACAACAAAAAAACTAACAAAACCTGGTATGATTTTCTTCAGCAACTAATTTTAACTTTAAAACTGGAATTTTTTGCTAAAAACCTTAAATCTTCAATAACTCGGAAACGACTAAGTTTCGGATAGGACATTATATGAAAAAATTTGCTGCAAATGAGCTCTACTTTAAGCCCTTGCAAGGAATGTATCCTGTTACCAGTCACCCTGTATAGTGTAAGAATTTATGTATAAAACAACTTTCTGCAAATAAACTCCGTCCGATGCGAGCGAAAAGAACCAAAACGAAACGAACACGTTCCAATGAAATGCTAAAAGTTAGGAATAAGAGCCGTTGCACAGCTGATGCTTCGCTTCGGTTTATTTTCGCAAAAGTTTTTAGGGTTCCGTACCCGAAGGGTAAAAAACGGAGCCCTATTAATGTCACTCGGCTGTCTGTCTGTCTGTCTGTCTGTCTGTCTGTCTGTCTGTCTGTCCGTCTGTCCGCCGGTCACAGGTCTCTAGCTCGCAGACGAAATGAGTTACAAACCTGAAATTTTGTTATTTAGTGTAAAACGTTAACCCAAAATCAAATATTGAATTAGAAATTGAATTAAATTATTTTTCAGGGGGGCTCCCATACATGAAAAAGGAGCCGGAAAAAAAAAATTTTTCTTTACCCTAGCTTGTGGGGTATCATTGTTTAGAGCTCATTAAGTAGAGTACAAATATATATTTTTTTAATTTTTATCTCAAAAAATAAGGGAATGGGAGGCCATCAAAGTTGTCAGTTTTAGACCATTTTTGTGACGGGGGCTATCTCAAAAACTAAACTAGTTGGGAATATGATATTTCAGTATATTATGTACTATATGCTCTATTTAAACAACAAATACTGAAAACAACGATTTATTAAATAGTTTATAAGCTGTGACCAAAATAAACGAACATTTTTTTGGGTTTTTCTTTCACGGTTTGTTGCGATGTCTAGCTCGGAAATTAAATATTTCTTAGACCCAAAATATTATATTGTTCATAATTATGTACGGAACCCTGAAAGAGCGAGGCCCGACTCGCACTTGGCTGATTTTTTTAATTCACCTACAAGCTAATCTTTGACTGCCACCTCACAAATGGTGTTATGTGAATGCAAGTTGAGATCTAGTATTACGTTTATATTTAGCGTACTTTGACTTTTCTGAAGACATTGGTAGTTGTAACATCATTATACTCATCATCATCATCATCATGATCAACCCATTACCGGCTCACTACAGAGCACGGGTCTCCTCTCAGAGTGAGAAGGGTTTTGGCCATAGTCTACCACGCTGGCCAAGCGGATTGGCAGACTTCACACACCTTTGAGAACGTTATGGAGAACTCTCAGGCGTGCAGGTTTCCTCACGATGTTTTCCTTCACCGTTAAAGCAAGTGATATTTAAATACTTCATTATACTCATCTCTGCATAATTGTCAAATAACTAGCGACCCATCCCGGCTTCGCACGGGTAATAATTACCCGCTACTGTCCCACCATACATTGTTTTGTTCATCTATGTAGGTTTTGTTATATCTCAAAGGGATAAGGAAGCGTTTTCGATAAACGCAGGCGGCTCGGCTTTTTCCGGCATTTTCAACAATTATCGTCACATTTCAACCAATTTACACAAAACCTCAACAAATTATATAATTAAACCTTCCTCATGAATCACTCTGTATATTGATGAAAATTTCATGAGAATCCGTTAAGTAGTTTTGAGCTTATTGCGAACAGACAGACAAATAGACAGACGCAGCGGGGGACTCATTTTTTATTTACCCGACTGGGTATACATATGTGTTTCACCTGTGTGTATGTATGTCCATTCCTATGTCCGCTTGTAACTAATCAACGGCTCAACGGATTTTGATAAATGATACGTCATTAGATTTGTCTCAATGACGCGAGTGTTATAGGGTACCTAAATTTTAAAAAAAAATCAAAATGGCGGACTTTATGCGCTTTAATGTGCGAGCTGAAAAAAAATTTTTTCTTCAAGACCCTCGAGTGGGGTATCAAAATAAAGGGCTTTAAAAGGCGAGTACGAAAATGTACACAATCTATATGTTTTAAATCAATTTGGAGTGACAAATCATGAAAAACAAAATAAATAACAACTACACTGTAAGTGGTACGGTGGTAGTTTATTAATTTTTTAGTTCGTTTTTTAGCATGACAGTCGGTTTTTTTTAATTTTTAAATTATAGCTTGTTATAATACGTAGAGACTACAGTGTTCTTTGTTTCAGGTACGTTTGTGGGGAGTAACCGTGGCTATACAAACCGAATTCTGTGTAATGTTACCTTTAGGTACTAGTTATTATTCTGTGGTAATGTCGAAATCACTAGGCGAAGCGCATTATGGTTATGAAGAAAGTAGATTTTTTATTTTTTCATTTCGCACAATCGATTTTAAAATCTCTTGCATTTGTTAGATATTGTAGTGTTTTATGTTCATTTTATACCATTTTTCTTTATTGGATAATACCCATACAAGTCGGATAGCGACTGCATATAGATTGGTGACGCTTTAGACCGGCCCATCACCATTACCGGTTTCCCGTGTAGAAAGGACTTCCCAAAATTTATTGCTATTCTTTGTACACATTACTAGACAAACAACACACAATTTAAGGTCGTATCCTCACTAGGCGAACAGAGAGCGGCAGACTGTCCGCTGGCTAACACTATTCATAAGTCTGGATGTTGCATAGTTTTGGAAGCATTTAAATCACTGAACTCACTGAATAACTTGGCAAGCGAAACGCCGCAAACTGCGTACATTACGCGCTGTTCGGATACCCATTTAAAAAGCATTGCACAAAACTGCACAAAGCACAAAACTGGAAGCACACAGTTAGCCGCTCACTGTTCGCCTAATGGGGACACGTCCTAAAAATCGCTAAATCTTCCTAAACCATCGACGCTATAATGTACCTACACTATAGATTCATATTCTCAAACACTATACACAATCTCCTTTGAAAATATTATCCGCTTACTTTGTACATATCCAGGAAATTGAAGTCTTCGTATATCGGAAGTACGGAGGTTCAAGCGTGATCGAGTGCTGAGATTGTGAGCGGAAAACAACGCCCAATGCGCGCCAAGAGCAGGTGGGGAAAAGCTTCTTGAAATAGCTCCCGAAACTAAAGACTCGCCGAAGTGAAAGTAAAGACAACCAAAAAAAGTGCGTGGTCACTTGACATCACCGTCACGACTGATTCCCGACTGACATCCACTTCTGAGCCTCTTGCAAGAATAGATGCTAAAGCCCGATATTGTACCTAGCTTGTGACTACCAAATAATCTCTTGAGATCATCCGTTCACCTAGTTAGGAGTATTCGAAGGCTGGATGTTTTGGTGTGAAATTGCCACTCGAAAACCTTAACGTCTATCGGTTCTTTGAGTTATAAGTCCCTATGCGCTATATCGGTAACTGTGGCTCTTCTTCGGACCTCTTTGTGTCTGATTTGCTCCCACAGGGATACTCCGGGCGTAACGCTCTCCATCACTCACTGAGTGACTCTATAGAAGTAGTTAGCAACTATGTTTCGGATCATATTGAATGGGGATTTGAGAGTCAACAAACTCGAATGCTTTTAGATTTGGCAAAGTAGTCATATGCAAGAAATCGAAAAAACCGGGGAAAACGCTACTTTGAACTGTCGCTGATTTTAAAATTATTGCCTTTTCTTATGCTGCTGTGTGACGCGCCTCATACTACTGATGCACAAAACAGAAAGAATACAGAGGTAAACTCATGTATTCTACTACTTTGGTACCTAGGTACTTCACTTCTTATACTCATCCGTAGTGCTAGGGTAATCAACTCGGACTGAAGCAAATTCAAAAACATATATAATATTATGTATTAAGTTTAAATGGAATGTATTTATATTGTGATTGTAGCAGAATATGGTTTTTTGTTTATTACTTAAGGCCAAGGCACTTTTAGTCCTTGCTCTATTGGTGTCTTTTTCTTGAAAAACTTTTAAATCAAACTGAGATCTTCTTTCCGATGTCCGATTGAGCTTAAATTTGTATGTAGCATCTTCGAAACAATAAATAGGTTTGCCAAAAAGTTCAAGAAAAGAAAAAAGATATTTCGTTTTCATCATCAAAACAATCTTTTTCTATACTTGAATAAATTGATTTTATCAACTGCCTCCTGAAAATTCCCCACCGGCTCGCCGGCTTATAGTGGAAATATTACACACATATTGAAAATGGTGAGCCACAATTTGGGCGAGATATTGGGCACACAATATAAGGGAAGTATGATATAAGCGGCGAGATAAATACAGAGACCGGGCTTTATAGTAAACGCTGACTGTGCCGCGCTTCGGTGGGAATTTTTTGACATTATTCGGGCCTTTGAAAGTCTGAAGTAAAATATTGGCAAAGCAAAATACATATACATTATACATGCTTCTCGATGAAAATATTGCAGAACTTCTTGCACTAAAACAGTTCTCTATTCCGTCACTCTCTTTATCAAAACTCTAGCGTTGGACATGTTTAACTGCAGATCACGAGGTCCTAGGTTCGAGTCCCGGGTCGGGCTAAAATTGTTAGGATTTGTCTCTCAATAAATTTTCAATGCAAGCCAGTTGGTAGTCGTTTGTTTGTGTTAGTGTTTCACCCCCGTGCACGGCGAGCACATTAAGCCGTGAGATGGTACCTTTTAACTATATGTCAATAGTTGCTAAAGCGCGCGAACCTGAATCATCAGTCAATCATCAATGGAGCAGAGTTTAACAGAGGAGAAGTCGGAGAGATCTAAGCTCTAAATTCCTCTGTCTTACAAGAGAGGCCTGTGTCCAACAGTGTGCTGTTCAAGGGCTGCAGTTGTGGTACAACTGGTGGTGGAATAATCATCCTTCTAAGTTTGTAAGAAGAAATAACCAGCTTGCGCAGCCTGAAAGTGTGAATGAGGCCAAGTGCACGTGTGAGATAAAAAACCGGCCAAGTGCGAGTCGAACTCGCGCACGAAGGGTTCCGTACCATTATCTACAAAAACGGCAAAAAATCATGTCTGTTGTATGGGAGCCCCCTTAAATATTTATTTTATTCTGTTTTTTAGTATTAATTGTTGTTTTAGCGGCAACATCATCCGTGAAAATTTCAACTGTCTAGCTATCACGGTTCATGAGATACAGCCTGTTGATAGACGGACATACAGAGAGACGGACAGACAGACTGATAGACAGACAGACAGATGGACAGCGGAGTTATAGTAATAGGGTCCCTTTTTTACCCTTTGGGTACGGAACCCTAAAAATCGCAAACACATAAATTGCAGAAAATCCCTTTCATACGAATTATGTTATCTAAAAATGGCTCTCAAAGAGAAAGGTAAGAACCAGATAAACGCTTTTGATTACCTCAATCGGATATTAAGACGTTTAAAGTAGAGCTGATGGTTTTGCAATGCAGCCAAAGATGCTGCACTAAAGCACACTGGAGCGCGCGATTGGTGCGGATTGTTGGAAGCGGTTCAAGTTTCCCCTGGGGGGCCGGAGGGGGGGGTGAAATTTGAATTTCAAAGTCACATGTTGGAGTGTTAGTATTCAATGCTGAGTGCAATGAATAATTTCCCTTTGGAATGATATCTAGACGATTTGTTCGAGTATCTATTTGCCGTTATGCTTTGGACGGCAAAAATAATTGGCTCTGTGTTTTTTTAATCGGCATAAAAATCTTGTCCTGGCGCGATCCTTGAAAAAGCAGCAGTGGACGTACATAATATCGGCTGAGACGACACCACCACCACTGCAGCCTTTTTACATCCACTGCTGGGAACAGGCCTCCTCTCTCAAAGGAGAGAGGGATTTAGAGCTTAGACCCGCCACGCTGCTCCAATGCGGGTTGGCGGGCTTTAACGACTATTGTCACATGATAGTAATAATAACCGGAACCGACTGCTTAACGCGCTCTCCGAGGCACGGGGGTGAAACACCGCCAACTACCACACCGGGCTGGCATTGAGAATTTCTTTACAGAAAAATCCAATAGATACCTAACAATTATTTGCCCGATCCGGAAATCGAACCCGGGACCTCGTGGTCTGCAGTCGAATATGCTAACCACTAGACCAACAAGGTAGGCTGAGACGACAACGATGACGAATATAACTCTAAATTCAAAATTTCATAAACCCCCGACCTGTGGGAAAACTTCACGTCCCACCATCCTCCTGCTACAAACTTCAGACCTTGATTAGGTACTATGACGTATCTATCATGTACTCGTCGAGACAAATCTAACTAAAAAAACCGCATTCAAATCGGTGCATCCGAGTACTAGGTGTCATAGACAGACACACAGACACACACATAACGTTCAAACTTATAACCACCCTCAGTCGGGGACTATACACATTTTGATCGGAAAA
The DNA here is from genome assembly GCA_920104075.1 of Melanargia galathea. Classification (NCBI taxonomy): domain Eukaryota; kingdom Metazoa; phylum Arthropoda; class Insecta; order Lepidoptera; family Nymphalidae; genus Melanargia; species Melanargia galathea. The sequence goes on along the minus strand of OV049874.1, from coordinate 19,569,728 downwards.
AATAAATTCAATTTTGTAATAGTTAGGTTGAATTAAAAAGTACGTCCAAACATTATTGGCAGGGAATTAACGGGCGAAGTTTCCGTAAAAAGGAAATCCGGAAGCGCTGGATAAATAGATATTGGAAGTTTCTAATGCCATCCGTAATTTATCTTCCGACGGAGATTGGTTACGGATTCAGTCGTGGAATTGTGCGGATCCATTCTGAAATGGAATTCCCTGAACATTAATTCCCTTGCAAATGTGGAATTGGAAGAAATGCATTCGTTATATTCCTTTTGGAATTTCTTTCGAAACCATTTTAATGACTTTCGGTAATCCCACTCGTAATTCCACGGAGCTTTTCACTTACACATCTTACGTGAATTGTATGAATTGTATGAAAAACGTTTATGTACTTACATACATAATTCTTAAAAATTAAAAGGCACAAAATAAGATTTAGATTTCTTTACTTGCAACGGTATAATATGTATTTTACTACCTCATGCGGCCTTTTTCATTTAGGTGACGTTTAAATGCTGCGGGAACTCTTTGACTTCCACGGATAAAAAGTATCCAGAGTACTTTGGCCATATTATGAGAAACACCAAATATGACCTCCTGCAGCTCATAATTCAGGGCAAAATAGCCGGAAGAAGACCACCTGGCCGTAGAAGAACGTCCTGGCTAAAGAATTTACGCCAATGGTACGGGAAAAGTACCCGATCTCTGTTCCGTGCAGCAGCATGAAAGTACAGATAGCCCTAACGGTTGCCAACCTCCGATAGCAGACGGCACTACAAGAAGAAGAAGAAGAAGAAAAAGTATCCTATGAGTATACTTCCTGTACACGTTTTCAGGAAGCAAGATATTTTTGATCAACAGATAAACACATTTTTTCATTAAGATATTGGTCGTTATAGAATAGAATAGAATAGAATAGAAAAGTTTTTTATTCAAATAAACTTTTACAAGTACTTTTGAATCGTCAATTGAGTCTACCACAGTTATATCAACTGTTAGACGTCTACAGCTGGACATAATTTATGTACATAGATATCTTGAAAGGATCGCCTCAGGACATGATCTTGTGCCGCTTGTATCCAACCGCTGCCATCGGCTCGCGTGAGATCGTCCATTTGCCTACGTCGACAATCGAAAACTTCGGGCCCCAACGTTCACGTCATCGTCAAAGGTATTAGTTTGGATTTTATTTCATAAGTAGGTTCTACGTTTTTGAATAGTTACTTATTATACAAATACTAGCGGTCCGCTCCGGCTTCGCCCATGGTACATATATACCCTATAGCACTCAAGGATCACTTACATATCCAACGGTGAAAGAATTATTGAAATCGGTCCAGTAGTTTCCGAGATTAGCGCGTTCAAACAAACTCTTCCGCTTTATTATATTAGTATAGATTATTATATTACTATAGATAAAAGTACATAATATATAAAAACCATTTCATGAAAATGTGCGAGCTGTTTTCCAATTTTCTTTTGAGACGTGTGTATTACGTACATACATAGGTGTTACATGAACCAATCCATGCGTAGATTGCTTTCGTTAGATGTCGCGTAAGGTGGCTCCGGCTCTATTACGGGATCATTATCTGTGATATAAGAACAGGGAAGCTAATAAAAACGCGCGGTTATCAGCGATTAGGCGGTAATGACCATGCGTCTTCCTCGCCTGCCTTAGGGCTACTACGAACTGTGCAGAGAATAATACTTTGTGCGTGAAAATACGCTAGATTTAGCGTTGAATCTATTCTTATAACACAGAATTCATTACGATTTGTTGCCCGTGGTCCCTTCGCGTAGTCCCTCGAAGGGACCACGGGCAATTTTTTTTACCCGTGGTCCCGGCGAGAAATATAATGCGACCGAATTTAAAATGTATCAGTCATAACTGCGTCGTCAGCTACATCGATGGTCGTCAGTCAATATATTATTCTTTTTTTGATCGTTTCGCAATTAAAAACTCTAACAAAATATATCTATACTAATAAATAAAATTGAAGTGTCTGTCTGTAATATCGAAATAACTACCTCATATTAAGCTCATATGGTTATTTGAACGGTACCATAACCGAATCACACCTTTTTAAAATTTTTGTCTGTCTGTCTGTCTGTCTGTCTGTCTGTTTGAACGGGGTAATCTTCGGAACGGCTGAACCGATTTTGACAGGACTTTCACATACAAGTAGAGAATTAACCAGGGAGTAACATAGGCTACTTTTTTAACCGACTTTCAAAAAAGGAGGAGTTGTGTTTTTCTACCTATGTACACCGATATCTCCGAGATTTCTGAACCGATTTGCGTAAATTTTTTTTTATCGATAGAAAAACATTGCGACACTGTCCTACGAAAAATTTGGATTCCAACTCCTCAATCCTGATGCTGTAGGGGATCTGATCCCCAAAACTAATGGGATTTAGGCACTGTCGGTTATTTAAATTGATATTGGGGGTGCCAATTAAAGACTATCGTTGAATGAACTCGAAGACGATGGAGTCCCATCGTCTTTGACCTTTTTAAATACCTTTTTAGGGTTCCGTACCCAAAGGGTAAAAACGGAGCCCTATTAATGTCACTCGGCTGTCTGTCTGTCCGTCCGTCACAGGTCTCTAGCTCGTAGACTAAATGAGTTACAAACCTAAAATTTTGGTATTTGGTGTAAAACGTTAACCCAAAGCCAAATATTGAATTACAAATTGAATTAAATTATTTTTAAGGAAATAGGTACATGAAAAAGGAGCTGAAAAAATATATTTTTTTCTTACCCTAGCCTGTGGGGTATCATTGTTTAGAACTCATTGAGTAGAGTACAAATATATATATATATATATTTTTTTTCTCAAAAATAAGGAAATGGGGGCCATCAAAGTTGTCAGTTTTAGACCATTTTTGTGACGGGGGCTATCTCAAAAACTAAACTAGTTAGGAATATGATATTTGGGTATATTATGTACCATAATATGCTCTATTTGAACAACAAATACTGAAAACAACGATTCATAAAATAGTTTATAAGCTGTGACCAATACAAATGAACATTTTTGGGTTTTTCTTTCACGGTTTGTTGCGATGTCTAGCTCGGAAATTAAATATTTCTTAGACCCAAAATATTATATTGTTCAAAATTATGTACAGAACCCTAAAATAACGAGGCCCGACTCGCACTTGGCTGATTTTTTGTATAATATCGGTATCGGTTGGTTCGATTCTGTTATCATCTATTTATAATATGTAACAAAAGTGTTTTTCATTAAAAGATGGTCACATCAACACACATTGATTGCTTGCATAAAGTATGCATACAATCAACGTCTTTTTCATCAGCGTCTTTTTTTGTTACCATGTTCCTGTAATAAAGTATAAAAATTTGTTTTTGTTTAATGTAGATATGTATATAATTTTATATTTTATTAAATAATATTATTTTACTAATTGCATCTTCGTGTTTATTTCTATGTGCATTGTCCATGTGTCTGTGTGTATGTATGTATGTATATAACAAATCTCTAACAGAATTAGCATATAATAATAATTATGCTTACTCAAAGCTTATTTGAAAAATTAGGCAATCACCAGAACTCTGAACTTGTGTAGACTGCAAATATGAACCTAGGAAAACAAGAAGGTAGGTACATAAAAATTATTTTCAAAAAACCAACTTCAAACGCCACTACAAAGTATAAAAATTAATTTTTGTTTGGACAGGTACGTTGAAGTTGGGCGAGCGTTGAGCGTCAGTTTAGTCGTTTCTTCGTATGCCCATAATCATTCATATCCATTCATAATCGACAGTTCCTAAATCACCACGGCTTAGGAGTTCAGTATCCTGTACCACTAGGATTTACTTGGTACCTATAAACCTATAATATGAATAACTAGTGTTGCGTTCTGTGCGCGAGCTGCTAAAGCAGCTCGCGGGCCGCGTAGCCTTGCATAGTTCACAACTTGTAGTCTTTTTAATATTCGCCATACATTTTCTATGGAAAAATAAATTCCGCCATTTTGAATTTTTTTTCAATTCTTCAAGTAGACCTTTGGATCTTCATCATCTTTTGTGAAGAAACCACTCTTCCATCTTTTGTACCCTCCGAGATAGAGACCGACGAAATTTGTATGGCGGCCATCTTTTTTTCGCCATTATGAATTTTTTTTCAGCTCACTGCCAAGTGGATGACGTTTAGAGTATTTTTTGTTTGAGCAGCCCTCGTCTATCTAAAATACCCTGCCCAGGCTCATCAACCATCTTCCAAACCCTCAATCATCCTGTCTTCCCATATTTTTCTTTGAGATTTCTCCAAAGAACCGCATCAACCACCTTGCATAGTTCACATTTCTCTCTCTCTCAATATTCGCCATACATTTTCCATTAAAAAAATAAATTCCGCCATTTTGATTTTTTTTTCTATTCATCGAGTAGACCTTTGGATCCTGATCATCTTTTGCGAAGAAACCACTCTTCCATCTTTTATACCCTCCGAAATGGACACTTACGAAATTTGTATGGCGGCCATCTTTTTTTCGCCATTTTGAATTTTTTTCAGCTCACTGCTCGAGCACCCCCCACCTATCTTCAATACCTTAAGCGTGCTCTTTACCCGTCTCCGAAATCCTCAATCATCAGCTCTCTCCATATTTTTGTTCCTAATGAATTTTTGTTTTCTATACGGAACCATTAGTGAAAAAAAAAATTTCATACAAAATTTTACAGGAGTGGCGATGAATCAGTGGATGAATCAGCACGAGCAGCTATATATATATTAATTAATAATAATAATACAAGGTACCTAGAATATGAATTCGTAATGAACATTGCCCCAATTCCTATTTAGATGGGCAGTAAGTAAACATTTTTTTGGGACCATTTCGTGAACTTCCACTTCGATTAAAAAAAATCACGCAAATCGGTTCAGAAATCTCGGAGTAATCGGCGTACATACATACAAAAAAATACGCATCGAATTGAGAACCTCCTCCATTTTGGAAGTCGGTTAAAAATAAGAATATTTGCTGGACGTTCTTCGCCAAAAACAAAATACGCGTCGAATTGAGAACTTCCTCCTTTTTATTAAGTCGGTTAAAAATTTGTTAGAAACTACGAACACGAATTTTCGACTAACTATGTCAGTATGTTCATATGTACTTCACTTTGTTCATATGTAGTGATAGAATATAATTATACTTATAACCTTCTTGGTAGTGATGTAAAGTATCAGACTATTAAATTCGGTCGCATTATATTTCTCGCCGGGACCACGGGTAAAAAAAATTGCCCGTGGTCCCTTCGAGGGACTACGCGAAGGGACCACGGGCAACAAATCATTAATACAAGTACTTAAAATAAAACTGTATGTGACTGTACTATTTTTGCGGATGAAAGATATTTTCAAAATTTTAATCTGAGGTAGCTTTATTATCGACATAGATCTCAAAATAGTTATATTTTTTGTAAATTTTTAATAGTCGGGTTGTTAAACGCGCATCTTTTTTTGAAACATTGTTCGTGAAAATAAGTTCTCACTTAAATGAGAAATGAGCAAAAACTCATTTTTCTTCACTAGTCATTACAGCTTAAAGAGCGCATCTTTGTTGCTTAAAACTACTCAGTAAATAAAAAACCGGCCAAGTGCATGGCGGGCCACGCGCAGTGTAGGGTTCCGTAGTTACAATCCTCGAAAAACAGATATAACTCCTTAACCTGTGAAGCCTACTTAGCCGTGATAGTTTTCCTTTAAAATTGATTATATACCCTACTGCTGTGAATTTTTTCTAGTTCCTATATACTGCCATTTGGCTGATAGAGGGGGAGGACACTTGACTCTAATAAAAATTAGCACTTTAAAACATCATATTTTACAAACGGATCTAGAAATCGAAAAATGATGTTCCCACATCCACAGTATTTTTAAAAGACCTATTCAACGATACCCCACACTATGGGGTAGACGACAAAAAAAATATTCATCCCCACTTTACATGTAGGGGAGCTACCCTAAAAAAAAATATTTATCAAAATTTTATTTCACCACTTTGTCGACGTGATTAATATTTATACCCATGCCAAATTACAGATTTCTAGCACTAATAGTCTTTGAGATTAACCGAGGACGGACGGACAGACAGACGGACGGACATGGCGAAACTATAAGGGTTCCTTGTTTACTACGGAACCCTAAAAAGGGGTTTCGAATTAGGAAAAGGGCAAATTCACATTTCTTATTTCAAAATGGTTCCCGAATCATTCAAAATCTCGTACACTCTAACAATTTCTTTAACATAAGCATATTACTAAAGCCTTAAGTTAAAAAAGCATAAATGTCTAGAGATTGTTTTTACCCTAACGCCGACCTAAAATGAAAAAGACTACATAAAATCCCTATCTTTAGCTCGCACGTAAGCATTATTTTTGCAATGACGCAATGAGATGGTTGGTGGAGATGGTAGAGATAACTGCCTCATTGGTCTAGTGGTTAGCTTGTACGGCTGCGGGTCGTGAGGTCCCAGGTTCGAATAGGAGTCGAGCTCGGTTTTTAACCCCCGACGCAAAAACGCCGGGGTGTTATAAGTTTGACGTGTCTGTTTGTATGTGTGCGTGTGTGCGTGCGTGCGTGCGTGCGTGCGTGCGTGCGTGCGTGCGTGCGTGCGTGCGTGCGTGCGTGCGTGCGTGCGTGCGTGCGTTCGTGCGTGCGTGCGTGCGTGCGTGCGTGCGTGCGTGCGTGCGTGCGTGCGTGCGTGCGTGCGTGCGTGCGTGCGTGCGTGCGTGCGTGCGTGCGTGCGTGCGTGCGTGCGTGCGTGCGTGCGTGCGTGCGTGCGTGCGTGCGTGCGTGCGTGCGTGCGTGCGTGCGTGCGTGCGTGCGTGCGTGCGTGCGTGCGTGCGTGCGTGCGTGCGTGCGTGCGTGCGTGCGTGCGTGCGTGCGTGCGTGCGTGCGTGCGTGCGTGCGTGCGTGCGTGCGTGCGTGCGTGCGTGCGTGCGTGCGTGCGTGCGTGCGTGCGTGCGTGCGTGCGTGCGTGCGTGCGTGCGTGCGTGCGTGCGTGCGTGCGTGCGTGCGTGCGTGCGTGCGTGCGTGCGTGCGTGCGTGCGTGCGTGCGTGCGTGCGTGCGTGCGTGCGTGCGTGCGTGCGTGCGTGCGTGCGTGCGTGCGTGCGTGCGTGCGTGCGTGCGTGCGTGCGTGCGTGCGTGCGTGCGTGCGTGCGTGCGTGCGTGCGTGCGTGCGTGCGTGCGTGCGTGCGTGCGTGCGTGCGTGCGTGCGTGCGTGCGTGCGTGCGTGCGTGCGTGCGTGCGTGCGTGCGTGCGTGCGTGCGTGCGTGCGTGCGTGCGTGCGTGCGTGCGTGCGTGCGTGCGTGCGTGCGTGCGTGCGTGCGTGCGTGCGTGCGTGCGTGCGTGCGTGCGTGCGTGCGTGCGTGCGTGCGTGCGTGCGTGCGTGCGTGCGTGCGTGCGTGCGTGCGTGCGTGCGTGCGTGCGTGCGTGCGTGCGTGCGTGCGTGCGTGTGTGCGTGAGTGCGTGTGTGCGTGTGTGCGTGTGTGTGTGTGTGTGTGTGTGTGTGTGTGCGATAACCGATTTGAATGCGGTTTATTTCGTGTAAAAGGTGAATTAGTCGGGAGTGTTCTTAGCTGTGTTTGATGAAAATCGTTCCAAGATGGCTGCCGCCACAAAATGACGAATATCGGGGTTTTTTAATTTTTTACTTTAGGTATTATATTCTGTCAATAAATTCTAAGTAACTGCCCGGAGTTAAAAAAGTTAGCGGTATTACACCCCCGTGCCTCGGACAGCACGTCCTGCCTCTGATCTCTCTCCGGCCGTGTCGCGTTAGCGTCTATGAGAGTATAGAATAGAATAGAATAGAATAGAATAGAATAGAATAGAATAGAATAGAATAGAAATAGAATAGAATAGAATAGAAAAGTTTTTTATTCAAATAAACTTTTACAAGTGCTTTTGAATCGTCGATTGAGTCTACCACAGGTTCGGAATGCAGTTCCAGCCGAGAAGAACCTGTAAGAAACTCGGCGGTTGCTCTTTTTAAAAATAACATTATAACAATTATTATTATTAATGTACATGATTGAAATGCCGTCTCGCGCATTGCTGGAACGAGTTAAATCCAAGCTGAGTGAAGGAATAGAGAGTGTACCTGTGTTTCCGCGCAATCTTGTGCACTTTAATATCTCCTCATTAGTTGGCTAGTCTCCGCCTCCGCGGAGATTGACCGCCGTAACCGAAATTCGGTCGGGAGAAGATAAAAAATACCATTAGTAAATCTGTTATAATTTTTGGCAAAAAGTATTTTGAAGAGTTTCATATATTTCGTAGAAATGATTTTAAACATTTTCCTACATTAAATTTTCACCTGCGTAAGATTAAATTAAATAACATTTGGTAAAATAACTGTTCATTTTTGAGTGAATTTTACGCTATTTGTAGAATCCATTGAAATTAATCAAAACTGTTACACGAAGCAATTTTATGCGTTTTAATACGATGCTAGGTACCAATGTATATAGATTAAACATTTATTTCAAGCTAGCTTTTGCCCGCGGCTTCGCCCGCGTGAATTTCGGTTTTTCACAAATCCTGAGGGAATCGTGGATTTCTGGTTCCCGTTCCCGCTCCCTTTTCCAACCTTTATACTTACTTTCAAGGTAGTTTGCTATAGTGCTCTAGCTATAGCTGTAGGAGTAGGTTTGGGTTTTTAGGAAATCCTGTGGGAACTTTGGATTTTTCCAGGATAAGAAGTAGCCTACGTGTTAAGTCAGGGCATTATCTATCTCACTTCAAAATTTAAGCCAAATCTGTTCAGTAGTTACGATGTTATAGAGTAACAAACATCCAAACATCCACACTTTCATATTTATAATATTAATAGTAGGACAAGCTTTCCAAAATGGTTTTTGATATTCAATGAATCTCCCGATTGTTCGGATGCCTTTTCAACTGAAAAGAACCAGCAAAAAACTCTGTTCTCTTTTCAACATCATTTCAGTACGATGCTGTATGTATAAACAAATTGCTCATAACGGTTATTCTCGTATCACGGCTCTCATAAGAGAAGTCTTCCTTGACAGCTTACTTATACATGTCTTAAGAGAAGTCTCCGCCTCGATAGCTCCTGAGCCAATGCCAGACGAATTTTGATCCTTATTTGAATACTAACTGATGCCCGCGACTTCGCCCGTATGACGTTTTTAAAATTATACTATGAACTAAAATAACTGACCCGGAATCGATCCAGTGCGCGGTAATTCAATTACAATACCATTGCTATTGTAAAGGCTCGATCAGTGGCTAAAACTAGGCTATGGAACGAGCGGCGTTAAAAGGCTTTTCAGCTATACAGGGTATAAGGGGACCGCTTTCGAAAACTTAGCGCTATTATTATACTACCTAAACACAGTCCAATATCAATAATCATTTGTCTTTATACTTGTATCATTATCCGCTCAGCTGCCGCAGCTATATTGTGTAATATGAGTCAACTGCTAACCAACTCGTCATAATACGCGCCACGTATACTATACCTAAAATGAGCTCTGAGAATGGGCTGAAGTTTGAACGGAAAAACGGCAAGATCTACTGTCGCTGTGTATGTTGTTCTCGTTTTTCATATAGTTTGTTTGTTTGTCCCTGCAAACAATTTTATACCTTAAATGCCGAAAAATAAAACTTAAAAACTCGAAAAGACATAATATGTCTTTTTAGCAGTTAACGGAGGTTTTGAAAAAAGACATAATATGTCTTTTGGCCAGTTGAGCGGTTAATGGTTTAGTATTTAGTATTTTTTAAACCGGCAATGTTACGTGTACAACTCGGGGTCAATGCCTCGCACGGAGTAGGTACTACGAGTGGCGCGCGGCCGGCGATAACTTTAGGTATTTAGGCATCAGCTGATTGCATTACATTGCGAACTTTTAAAAAATACAGGAAATATTAATTCTTTTTGCGTTTTTTTTGTGGTATCTTGTCAGTAATCGTCACTACTATCCTGTTCTGTCTTCATTTCCGAGAGCGGTCCCCTTCCACCCGTTATATCAGAGTGCTTAGTCTAAGATCGGAGCACTCGAAAACGAACTCGAAAACTATTGATCGATTTCAGAGTAAAATAGACCTAAAATGGATTGTATTAAGGTTTGAGTTCGCCAATACATTCAGCATTCGAACACAACGAGCGCCCCAAGCAGAAATGTTGTAAAACACATATTCGAACTATGGAATTACGACTTTAAAATACGAGTATTTGAGTTCATTTTGCTCTGAATTCACTTGTGATTCGATCAATAGTTTTCGAGTTCGTTTTCGAGTGCTCCGATCTTAGACTAAGCACACAGGGCTCACGCAAACTTTGAACAATGCACAGAATTTAGTTTTAATGGCAGTGACATTATTGTAAGAAATCGTAACGCAACAAGAACAAATCTTTGAAACGATTTTCCTTTGTTATGGACGTTTTCCACCCCTAAAGAGACGAATCACTCTCTAGGTGTATTTTTACGTCTACAACGTTATAGTATATGTTGTAGTAATATGAATAGAAGTGTCCTTGTCAGTATTAGTTCGCTTATGTGAAGTGTCCAAGGCTGTATTTCGGGCATGCAACAGTATTTTATTTATTTATACATCTTTATTGCTTAAAATTATTATGACAGTAATTAGATTTTTAGGTAAATGATTTAAATTTTAAAATACTTACTTATAACCGAAATTTATTACCTGCATAAGGAATATGCTAATACTAGCGGACCCAGCAGACGTCGTCCTGCCCGGTGACATACCGACATCAGCGCCACCTACCGAGACCCGGTAGATTACCTGTACCTACCCGGTACCTAATTGTTTTTTTAAACCATCCAGGAACCCATTGAAATATACACACACAATTTTTATCCAAATCGGTCCAGCCATTTAGAAGGAGTTAGGTGACAAACACACGTACAAAAAAATTAAATAGGTTTAATTATATACGACGGGATGGACATTAGATATTTGACAGCTGTTACGAAACCCAAAACATTTTTTATGGGAAAATGAATCGTTCTCGAGTTATAAGTGTTCGAACAAACACGACTTTGTTTTATATATTAAAAAGATAAGACGGCACAGAAAAGTATTATTATATCAAAATCGAAACTAAGTATAAAATATTTTTTCAATTTTAATACTTTTTTTAAGCGTCGTTTATCAATGCACGCTAGTTTCAGAGCTCAACGCACAGCGTCAATGGACGGTTGCGCTCGTGAAAATTTAGAGGAAAATTTCATTATAATTTTTTTCCCTCATCTCCGCGTTTCTGCTATTGTCTCTTCTGTGCACGCATTTTTGTTCCTCTATTCCGAGTAATTCAATTACCATGCAACATATTTTTTTTTTGGTTTCAAAGTATTACCTATCTGGTATTTGCGTAGTAATAATATTGCAGTTGCCTGAAATACTGTAAATTTTTGTACGAACCAGTGTGCAAATGCCACGTTTGAAATGTCGCGTAGAGGTATTTACCGTAACCACCAGTATTTTGAAGTGAGATTTCAATCAAAAGCTAACCTAGGTAATGTTAGCCCGCTAGACATGGAATAGAAAGAAAAACTTGTGTAAGTCAGGGGCTAATTCCGTCTGTTCGGGCAATTCCGTCTTTTTGGAATGAAGTTCCTTATGGCGCGTTGCGAAAGGGGGCTAGAGGCAAAAATTAAGAGAAAAAGTTGTAACGACACTTTTTGCTTTAGTTGTAAGCCGTGCGGCGTGCGCGTGTTTCTCTGTCAGTCCTTCTCTCTCTTACATTTTCGTTTCGTCTTTCTATTTTGCATTGAACAGTGTGGTGTCGCGACTATTATTTTTGTTGAGTGTATACAGGTTTTTTGTACATAATAAATAATAAAAAATAATAACTTTATACAATATAACCCGGGTGTCCTGACACCTCTCAAGTTTTTTTGTTACTACGCTCGCAACAGTCGAGCTGCGCCTTTGATTTTTATATCAGCCTCTTCGTGCGGGTCTTCTTCGATTGCTAATATAAAAATCAAAGGCGCAGCTCGAGTGTAGCGAGCGCGGTAGTAACACAAGTATAAATTAAAAATTTAAAACACCCTTGACATTCGCCATTTTATGGCGGCAGCCAACTTGGATTTGCAATAGTGCTATTCTACTAGTCAAGCCCTTTCATTTGATACCCATATTAAGTGAGTTGTGAAAAAATATGTGATCCGCCATTTTGTAGCGCCATCTTAAACCAATTTTCATCAAACATAGCTAACACACTCTCGACTAATTCACCTTTCAAACAAAACAAACCGCATTCAAATCGGTCCATCCGTTTGAGCGCCACAGGGGAACAGACACACACACACACACACACACACACACACAGACACGTCAAACTTATAACACCCCGTCGTTTTTGCGTCGGGGGTCAAAAAAGATGGAATTGCCCCGATAGACGGAATTAGCCCTCCTGATCTATTATCCTTTAATTCCTAGGCACGAATTGAACAAGAAGCGGTTGTCCAGGAATATAAAAAAGGCAGCGATGCAGTCTAAAATTGCGGTGTTAATATTAAGACAAATTATTTAAAGATATTTTAACAGGATCCCTAGGAATGCTATGACAGCTTGAAGGTGGTCGAATATACACCTTCTAAAACCGTAATAACGCGCTAACTTGGAAGTCGGTTTCTACACGGCATCGTAACGGAACGACTTTGCCGGTAGGGTGGTAACCAAGTCACGGCTGACACCTCCCTCCAGACCAGACCACAGACAATAGAAATCATAACGTCCCAAACTGCCACTGCCAGAAATCGAATCCAGGACCTCCCACTCATGTGATCACAGCGCTCGCCACTGCGCCAGGGTGTTTGTCAAAAGGCGAGATTCCAGTCAAAGGCTAACGTAGTTAATGTTCGCTAGACATAGAATAAAAAGCTGTGATAGCCTAGTGGTTAGGACGACCGACTTCTAATCGAAGGTCATGGGTTCGATCCCGGGCACGCACCTCTAACTTTTCGGAGTTATGTGCGTTTTAAGTATTTAAATATCACTTGCTTTAACGGTGAAGGAAAACATCGTGAGGAAACCTGCATGCCTGAGAGTTCTCCATAACGTTCTCAAAGGTGTGTGAAGTCTGCCAATCCGCTTGGCCAGCGTGGTAGACTATGGCCAAAACCCTTCTCACTCTGAGAGGAGACACGTGCTCTGTAGTGAGCCGGTAATGGGTTGATCATGATGATGATGATGATGAGACATAGAATAAGAGAAACAAAAATACTTGTGTATATTCTTTAATTATTCCTAGGCACGAATTGAACAAGAAGCGGCTGTCCAGGCACATACAGGAGGCAGCGGTTGTCGATCTTCACGTCGGCCGGCTGCGGCTCGCCCGGCGCCGGGTACAGCTTGAAATTCAGGAACACTGACGCCACGGCGAATCTTAGTGTCATCTGAGCGAATCGCATACCTGAAAGTTTAAGTCAATTTCAAAGATGTTTCAATTTTTACATAGCTCCAAGAATTGATACACGTTTGGGTCCCAAGATGCTCGAATGGCGATCCCTCATAAGCTAAACGCAGCGTTGAAAGACTCGCTGTAACGAAGCGTTCTTCTAACCCCCGGTACATCGCACTGAGTGAACGGCAAGTCGCTGTCTTACCCGAGACCTAGTATGTATGTCCAGCAGTAGACGACTATCGGTTGAGACGACGACAAACACTGCTTTTTAGGGTTCCGTACCCAAAGGGTAAAAACGGAACCCTATTTAATGTCACTCGGTTGTCTGTCTGTCCGTCTGTCCGCCGGTCACGGGTCTCTAGCTTCCAGATTAAATAAGTTACAAACCTGAAATTATGGTATTTTGGTGTAAAACGTTGACCCAAAATCAAATATTGAATTAGAAATTAAATTAAATTATTTTTCAGGGGAGCTCCCATGAAAAATCAGGGGTATTATTGTTTAGAGCTCATTGAGTAAAAAACGAATATATATTTTTTTTTATTTTTTACTCTAAAAATATTTTCTTATTTTTCTAGGCCAAGAGGTGCCATCAAAGTTGTCAGTTTTAGACCATTTTTGTGACGGGGGCTATCTCAAAAACTAAACCAGTTAGGAATATGAAATTTCGGTATGTTATGTACCGTATACTATATTTAAACAATAAATAGTGAAAACAACGATTCATAAAGTAGTTTGTAAGCTGTGACCAAAACAAACGAACTTTTTTTTTGGGTTTTTCTTTCACGGTCTGTTGCGATGTCTAGCTCGGAAATGAACTACGCACGAAAAATGTATATTTCTTACGCACAAAATATTATGTTGATCATAATTATCATAATTATCTACGGAACCCTAAAAGAGAGAGGCCCGACTCGCACTTGGCGAGTTTTTTATTTAATATGGTACAACAGCAGCCCAATCAATGCGACGCCTTCTCATGGCTTTGTCAATACAAATGTCATATCGCGAGAGAGCTTGATAGCTTTGTCGATGCTCATGTCGCGAGAAAGAGCTTGATAGCTTTGTCGATGCTCATGTTGCGAGAAAGAGCTTGATAGCTTTGTCGATGCTCATGTCGCGAGAAAGAGCTTGATAGCTTTGTCAATGCTCATGTCGTGAGAAAGAGCTTGATAGTTTTGTCGATGCTCATGTCGCGAGAAAGAGCTTGATAGCTTTGTCGATGCTCATGTCGCGAGAAAGAGCTTGATAGCTTTGTCGATGCTCATGTCGCGAGAAAGAGCTTGATAGCTTTGTCGATGCTCATGTCGCGAGAAAGAGCTTGATAGCTTTGTCGATGCTCATGTCGCGAGAAAGAGCTTGATAGCTTTGTCGATGCTCATGTCGCGAGAAAGAGCTTGATAGCTTTGTCGATGCTCATGTCGCAAGAAAGAGCTTGATTGCTTTGTCGATGCTTATGTCACGAGAAACGAATAAACTTTTTCTTCAAATAAACAAGTGCTTTTGAATCGGCAATTGAATCTTCTCACTTATCTTTATAGAAAACGGGCGTAAAATCTTCCAAGAGTTGGATAAATGTTTCTCACCTATACAAAACCTCGGTCCTTCTCCAAACGGCATGTATGTATACTGTTTAATATTCTTTTCATTTTCTGGCAGAAATCTGTCAGGATCAAACTTTTCTGGATCAGGGAAGTGATCAGGATCATAGTGCATGCCGATACTGTTCACATAGACTGGTGTGCCCGCTTTAATTGTTACTTTGTCGTCAATCTGATAGTCTGTTGCGGCGATTCTATCTAGCCATCCCATTGGGCTGTATTTGCGAAGTGCCTCTAAAAATAAAAAGCCGCTTGTTAGAGTCATTAGGGTTCCGTACCTCAAAAGGTAAAAAAAAGGAACCCTTATAAGATCACTTTCTTGTCCGTCTGTCCGTGTGTCACCACCGATTTTCTCAGGAACGGGCGGACCTTAATTTAATTTTCAACTTTTTTTATTTTTCGGAATTTTTCCTTTACTTGATCTGGATGACCTTGCTTTTGACCAAAATTGATAAATCTAGGTCAACCGGAAGTACCCTATAGGTTTTGGGTCGAAAACCTAAATGGTAGTTCCAGTTGACCTAGAATTACGAAAATTGGCAAAAAGCCAGGTCTTACAGCACAGATAAAGGAAAAATTCCAAAAACTAAAAAAAGTTGGAAATTAAAGAGTGTCCCCATAGTTGAGCCAATTAAGATAGACCTATGGGTTGTATGAGTGCTCATACAATTTAGAGGCCTAGCTTAATTAGCATTTTACCTTTTAAGACAAACTAATGAAAAACAGATTGTACTTTAAATACTTCTGGAGTACAGAACCCTCGGTGCGCGAGTCTGACTCGCACTTGACCGGTTATTTTAAAATAATTTGATTAAAAAATAAACTTAAATTTTGAAGTGTCATGTGTAATCTATAGCAGATTCAAGGCACTCAAAAAAAAAAGCTTTTGAATAATTATTTTACTATGGTAGGGGAGCCGATGATGCTAAATGTGGATTAACTCGAACGTCGTCGGAACCCACGGCCATTAACCAATGGAAATCGGCTGATTATATTGTTTTGTTATTTTTTCATCATTTCCTTCAAAATAGAAAAAAATTCAGCCACCCTCGAGTTTCCAGAAGGTCAAGATAACGTTTTTTTTTTGGAGCTTTGTAACGCTCCCACTCTCGTACGTTACGTTCAAATAGTCTGATTTTCTAAATATACTTTTCTTAGCTCGTAATTAACCCACCATGTCATAATCTGACGTTTCTAAGTAGGTATTTCTGTGTATCATTTTTTTATTTTGCACGCGGGTCTATATAAACGGCTTATATAATTAGAGGGTACTCAGCAGGATGCAAGATGCCTCCCTTATGTCAATCTGATACGCTTGAGTTAATCCAAAAATCGCCTCTTGGGCTCCCCTACTATAAGAATTAAATCTTTTATACAATAATTTCTAAATAGAAACTTTAGTAAATCGATTACATTTTCAATTAGAACAAAATAGGAATTCCAATAATAATAATCAGTACAAGAAAATAACACTCACCTTTTATACAACAATTAAGGTAAGTCAACTCTGAAAGCAATTGTGTATCAAAACTCTTGTTTGCAATCCGTTCTTTTGCATCTTTGACCTCCTGGTATAACTTGTCCTGTAATGTAAGACTTTAAAATTGAATTATTTCAGTATTGATAAGGAATTTTAAGCAGATGATAATAATTATTGATAAATGATCACTGAATTAGCAGAACATCGTTACGAAGAAGACGGATATATCTAGACTGAAAAGATAAATCCTAGTCAAAATAAATTGATCTTCATTGCAAAGTACTTAACCCCCGATGCAAAAACGACGGGGTGTTATAAGTTTGACGTGTCTGTGTGTATGTGTATGTGTGTGTGTCTGTCTGTTCCCCTGTGGCGCTCAAACGGGTGGACTGATTGGAATGCGGTTTTTTTTTGTTTGAAAGGTGAATTAGTCAAGAGTGTTGTTAGCTATGTTTGATGAATATCGATCCAAGATGGCCGCCGCTACAAAATGACGAATTAAATATTTTATCAAAACTCCCTTAATATGGGTATCAAATGAAAGGGCTTGACTAGTAGAATAGCACTATCCCAATCCAAGATGGCCGCCGCCACAAAAAGGCGAATGTCGGGGGTTTTTTTAATTTTTAATTTATACTTGTTTGAGAACGCAGTTAGTTACCTGTAACTCAGGTTGGAAGGCCATTTCATAAGTGAGGAAAGAAAGCATACTCCCGGAAGTTTCAAAGCCACCAAGTAGGAAAATAGCCGCTTGTGCTATCAACAAGTCCTCAGAGACATCTAAAAAGAGTAATTAAGATATATTGTATCGATTATATTAATTACGAGCGGAAACCCGCGACTTCGTTCGCGTGGATATTGATTTTAATAATTCTGTGGGAATCATTTTGTTTTTCCTCAGCTCCTTTGAGCTTGTACCTTGCTAAAAACTGTTAAAAGTTCACTGGCGGATGTTTAGGTAGATCAAAATATAAAGATCCGCCCGTGAAAGTCCCATCAAAATCAATCCAGCCTTTCAAAGATTAGCCGGTAATCCCCTTTCTGACAAAAAAGAATGAATGAAATCGGATCACGCGTTAATGAATTACAGCTAAGTACACATTTTAACTTTCATCCCCTCTCCCAAGGGAACCGTACTAAATTTCGGGATAAAATGTATTCTATATGTTACTCCGTAGTAGGTATATGAACTTAAATCATGTCAAGTTTCATTTCAATCCATCGAGTAGTTTTTGCATGATGACAAACATACAGACATACAGACAAAAATTTCAAAAATAGCTTTTTTACGTTCTATTACTTATCCCTAACATCCCCCACTTATTAGTTTGCAAAAATATTTAATGTACAGAATACAGATACGGCAAGTCTACGATAGATAGATAGAAGAAGATAGAAGATACCTACTTGTTACGTTATGAGGCAGCTTGTAGGGTAACAAGTAGATAGATATGCTGCTTCTTTGGTCTAGTGGTTATAGCATATTAGACTGCAGATCAAGAGGTCTTGGGTTCGATTGCCGGGTTGGGCAAATAAAGATATTATCAAGGTACCTATTAGGTTTTATCAAGAAATTCTCATTGCCAGCCCAGAGTTGGTAGTTGGTGGTGTTTCACCCCCGTGCCTTGGAGAACACGTTAAGCAGTCGGGTCCGGTTATTATCACTATTATGTGACAATAGTAGTTAAAGTCCGCCAACCAGCATTGGAGCAACGTCGTGGGTCTAAGCTCTAAATCCTTCTCTCCTATAAGAGACGAGGCCTGTGTCCACTGGGACGTAAAAACAGTGGAATGGTGGAGGTGCTGATGGTTACGCTACGTAAAAATAGTGTGATTTCACAATACGTGATTATAATATTTCGTTGTCTCAAAAAATAGACAATCACTGCCGGACATAGGTCTCTTGTAAGGATCACCAAAGAACACTTGTGCCGCTTGTATTCAGCACCTTGTTTGACTCGGTCGTCGATCTACCTAGTGAGAGATCTTCCAACGCTGTATTTGCCAGTTTTAGGTAGCCGTTCAAGTACCTTAAAACTTCAACGTCTATCGGTCTCAACGCTGTGTTGTGCGAGATAGCCATTGCGAGATAGCCATTGCGAGATAGCCATTGCGAGATAGCCATTGCGAGATAGCCATTGCGAGATAGCCATTGCGAGATAGCCATTGCGAGATAGCCATTCCAATACCTTGACCCCGACGTTTATTGATTCTTCGACCTTGTACTGGAATTGACTTCTCTTTATTTGCCAAATATTTTACCTTCATTACTCTCCATCTTCTCCTTTTTGATCTTGATCAGAGCATCGAGTAGGTCTTTTGAATCTCTTTGCTCCGCCGTGTTCTCCTCTCGGCTTTTGACAATCCTTCTAAATACTTGTTTCAAATGTTCTTCTGATCCTCTTGGAAAAAACTTCAACCTGTACAGGGTCAAAATATTATTTAAAATTAACGTTTACTGTTTACATTGTTCGGTCTAAATCATATTTCAATGTAATTGTAACCGTAAATAATAGTTAATTTTTAGTACTTTTGAATCGTCAATTGAATCTACCACTGGTTCAGAATGCCGTTCCAACCGAGAAGAACCAGTAAGAAACTAGGCAAGAGTTAAGAGTTGTTATCGTGATCTTAATTGAAAAAAATTAACTCTACTAAAAAAAATATCTGCAACTTACCTGAAATAGTCAACTACATCTGGGAAAAAGAAGATACTGCACCAAGACAGTCCCCGCATGAGGCCAAACTTGCCGAAATCGTGGGTAATTGATCTCATTAGACCCTTTCCTGTGAGCGTCGCGTCGCTGGCCACTCCGAATGCGGAAGTGCCGATAACATCAGTCGTATAATCCACATACATTACCTAGAACAATGAGAAATACTACAGTTCTTGAGGCATGAGCAAAACCGGCCGGGTTATGCACGCGTACACTCGCTCACTTTCCCTAAAAAGGATTAATGTGTATATGTAGTATGGCAGATTGTACGTAGATGGCATATAAAATCAATGCTGGATGTTGCGCCTCGATTCGGCCCGCATAAATTGACCCACACACTTTTTCACTTTCCACATTCAAGGTCAAATCTTTAGACCCGTGCCAAGAACTATATCACTGGTTAACTATTTCACTACAAAGCAAATAATGTATTATAAGAGTTTTATTGGTTTTTAGTTGAGTTTTGTTTTGTATTTAGCTGAGATTGTGAAAAGTGTGAGTGAAAAAGTCAATCAATATAATTAAGTGATCATGGCTTTTGTCTAACTACATAAGTAAAGTTGCATATCAAAATTACGAAGAAGGAAACCTTATAATGCGACTTGGTTTGTCTATCTGTCCGTCACAAGATCTTAATTCAGTAACTACTAATATCGACTGGAATAGTAGTTTCTATCTATATATGGGACTCTTTTATACACTCAAAGTATCCCAATAGCTGGATGGATTCAATTCAATAAGATATCTATTGATTCGTCTAAAACTCGATTTAATGGTTACAGACTTTATTTTGAGTTATTATCTTGGATATTTGTAAATTATTGTTTTCACGTTTTTGTTTTTATTTGACTTCTTTCATTGTTACTCACTTGGAGGTTAATAGGTTTATCTCTGTCGTTATGAATCCTTTGTGCTAGTTGTTTAGCTTTTAGTCCGATATAGTCTTGCAGAATCCTGAGTTTGGCTGCTGTGAACACGGAACTCAGACGCTGTCTCATGGATGACCAAATAGGATCCTTAAAAAAGTAACGAAAATACACAGGAATTCCTTTGAGGATTAATAATGATAATTTATAAGACACAAATATGAATAACGGAGTATCCCTGCGGGATCAAATCAGAAATGAGGAGATCCGCAGGAGAACCAGAGTTACCGACATAGCTCATCGAGTCGCGAAGCTGAAGTGGCAATGGGCGGGGCACATTGCTCGAAGAACTGATGGACGTTGGGGTCCCAAGGTGCTTGAATGGCGACCTCGCACCAGTAAACGAAGCGTAGGTAGTCCCCCCACTCGATGGACAGATGATCTCAAGCGAGTCGCTGGCAGCCGCTGGAGTCAGGCGGCACAAGATCGTGTTCTGTGGCGATCCTTGCAAGAGACCTATGTCCAGCAGTGGAAGTCTATTGGTTGAGACGACGACGAAGAAATATGAATAAACATCTTTCTTTCTCAAGTTTTCTTAAAATCTTACGTTCACGGTGAACAAATTCAGTCCACCAACAGGATCTGTGTCTCCAGAGCTCAAGTATCTGTTCTTGAAGTTGGCGAAATCTTTGACAAGTATCCTGCGAGCTATGTCAGGCGAGTTGACGACCAGGCCTGGCCGCCAGAGGAACCAAATCCCCACGTAGGGACTCTTGAGCTCATATAGTTGTCGCAGCCAAAGACCCTGTAAACGAAAGTGTTTTAGGCGTGAGGACTGTACAATATGACTTAGTATGGTTCGATGTTTTCGCTCACAGAAGAATAAAACGTCATCTTAGGCTTAGCGCGCACTGCGAAATTTACTCGCGCGATTTTTTTCGCAGAATACTGTGATATATGGAAATGTATGAAGCTGCATGCACTTGCGATCCTACTTTATTTAATATTATAAATGTGAAAGTGTGGATGTTTGGTTGTTTGTTACTAAATCACGCAAAAACTACTATATAGATTTGGCCGAAATTTGAAATGGAGATAAATTATACCCTGGATTAACACATAGGCTACTTT
The DNA here is from genome assembly GCA_920104075.1 of Melanargia galathea. Taxonomy (NCBI): domain Eukaryota; kingdom Metazoa; phylum Arthropoda; class Insecta; order Lepidoptera; family Nymphalidae; genus Melanargia; species Melanargia galathea. The sequence goes on along the minus strand of OV049874.1, from coordinate 19,548,494 downwards.
TCATCCTAATCCTATCGTAATAATAGTACAGTTAGATATCACAGGCCAAATCACATTAACCTTGTTATAATAAATTTATATACAAGTATAAATTTAAAATTTAAAAAACCCCCGACATTCGCCATTTTGTGGCGGCGGCCATCTTGGATTTGAAATAGTGCTATTCTACTAGTCTAGCCCTTTCATTTGATACCCATATTGAGGGCGTTGTGATAAAATATGTAATCCGCCATTTTGTAGCAGCGGCCATCTTGGACCGATTTTCATCAAACATAGCTAACAACACTCTCGACTAATTCACCTTTCAAACGAAAAACCGCATACAAATCGGTTCACCCGTTTGAGCGCCAAGGGGAACAGACAGACACACACACACATACATACACACACACACACACAGACACGTCAAACTTATAACACCCCGTCGTTTTAGCGTCGGGGGTTAAAAAAGGTTGTTAAAGTTTAAAGGTTAAAGGTACAACACACTGTAGGTAACTATAATTTATTTAATAATTTCGTGTCGTTTAAAACACATTGTCGATAATAATAATAATTAATCTTAAGTGGTAAAACATTATTATTCATTATTATTGCAATGTCCCACATTATTTGTGCCAGATTGTAAAGGACAAGGTTTTACAAGGATCATTATTATTATTATACCTACTCGTATTATAATATGTAGGACGTAGGTATCTATCCAATAAATGTGAAAGTAACATTGTAAGTTTGTTACCTTTTCACGCCGCTGAATCGATTTCGACAAAATTTGATTGCTGTATGTTAGTCTCGCTAAAACTCACAAACGACTTGACCGATTCCGATGAATTTTTTGTGTGTGTTTGAGTAGGTTCCTGGATGGTTTAAAATTATAATTGAATCCCGTATGTTTCGCAGCACTCGGGTTCTAGCTTTTTTAAATTTTATTACGGACAAATGATGCTTATGCGTGTTTCAGTTGGCCCTTGGGTGGTTTAGATTCACAAGAATTAGACCCAGTAGTTGGCGCTGCAATTGGTTTTTAGGTTCAGTGCAAGACAACATCTGCCGGACCCACAAGTTTGAAATAAATATAAATTAAGGCTGTTCAATCTATCTATATCTTCTATCTATATATCTATATCTTCTATCTATTCTATACATATAATAAAATCGTAGAATTGCCGTATCTGTACATTGAAGATTTTTGCAAAATAATAACTGGGGGATGTTAGGGATAAGTAATAGAACGTAAAAAAGCTATTTTTGAAATTTTTGTCTGTTTGTCTGTTTGTCTGTTTATCTGTTTGTCTGTTTATCTGTTTGTCTGTTTGTCTGTATGTTTGTGCGCGCATCACGTAAAAACTACTGAATGGATTGAAATGAAACTCGGCATGATTTAAGTTAATACTATGGAATAACATATAGGATACTTTTTATCCCGAAATTCAGCACGGTTCCCTTGGGAGAGGGGATGAAAGGCAAAATGTGTACTTAGCTGTAATTCGTTAACGGGTGGTCCGGTCCGATTTCATTCATTCTTTTTTTGTTAGAAAGATACTTTAAAGACTACTGGCTAATCTCCGAAAGGCTGGACCGATTTTGATGGGACTTTCACTGGCGGATGTTTACATTTTGATGTACCTAAACATCCGCCAGTGAACTTTTAACAGTTTTTAGCAAGGTTTAAGCTCAAAGGAGCATAGGAAAAACAAAATGATTCCCACGGGATTATAAGCAAAGTCTACCAATCAGAGTTGAGAACTTGCAGGAACCTGGAGAGATAGCCGATTTATTCGCCAGAAAATTCAAATTAAAACCTATAGAAATTGATACGCTGCGTAATGAAGATAATATTTTAGTTTCAAAGTCGATTTTTAATTCACCTAATGTTATACAGTTTACGCCAATTAGCATTAAAAATGCAATTAAGGAAATAAAACGTGGAAAGTCACCTGGACATGACAACTTGAGTATAGAACATATCATTTTCGCGGGAAACGTTCTATATTCAAGGCTATGTACTCTATTTAACTTGTGTATAAGATATTCATTCTTACCTGATGACCTTATGAAAACTATTGTTGTACCCATAATTAAGAACAAGACTGGTGACTTGAGTGTAACGAATAACTACAGGCCTATCTCTCTGGGCACTATAATTGGAAAAGTGCTGGAAAGATTGCTGCATCCCGAATTGCAGAAGAATATTATCGATGATGCTCAGTTTGGCTTCCGTCCCGGTCTCTCAACTGACTCGGCTGTCCTCAGTCTTAAGCATACAGTACAATACTACACAAAACGTAATACATCTGTGTATGCATGTTTTTTGGACCTGAGCCGCGCATTTGATCTAGTGAACTATGAAGTTCTCTGGAACAAATTGCATGCCGCTCAGGTCCCGGAGGAGAAAACGAGTCTGTTGAGATACTGGTACGGGGGCCAAGTGAACAATGTTAAATGGGGCGACGCGACCTCTAGCGGATACATGCTAGATTGCGGTGTTCGTCAAGGTGGGCTCACCTCTCCGGACCTTTTCAACGTCTACATCAATGGTTTGATCAAGGAACTGAGAAGCACCAGGATCGGTTGTCATCTGGGAGGTGTCTGTGTTAATAATCTTAGTTATGCGGATGACATGGTGCTGCTCAGTCCCTCGATCGGAGGATTGAGGAAGCTACTTTCAATCTGTGAGCGTTATATTAAGAATCACGGATTGAAATATAATGTTTCTAAGTCGGAGATGATGATATTCAGATCGGGAAAGGGTCCGGAGAGGGTGCCACCGGTTTATTTGAATGGCTCTGCAATTCGGGAGGTGCGGCAATTCAAATATCTAGGACATGTGGTCACTGATGACCTTAGGGATGACTTGGATATAGAAAGAGAGAGAAGAGCATTGTCGGTTCGGTGCAACATGCTCGCGCGCCGGTTTTCCAAGTGTACTACTGAGGTCAAATTAACCCTGTTTCGTGCATATTGTCAATGTTTTTATACTTGCCAACTATGGACGAAATTCAGGCGAACAACAATGAGCACCATGAGGGTGCAGTATAATGATGCATACCGCATCCTCATGCGGTTACCGAGGTATTGCAGCGCGTCGGGCATGTTTGCCGAGATGGGAATCTCCGATTTCTATGCGATTAGGCGCAACCGAATAGCTTCCTTTTGGGAGCGATTGCGCCAGTCGAATAATGTCATCCTTAGGGTCATCAGTGAGGATATGTCCAGTGATATAATTAATCACTGGCGTTCTGTACACCGAGACGCAAATAAGAAATAAGAATAGAAGTGGTTTTATTAAATAGCTTAAGCTATTTTTCTACTTGCTATTTTTGTTTTTGGTAACGAATTATTTTAATTATTTTATTTGTATTTTATTGTTTACCCTACTTTTTATGTAACCAAAGTGGATTTTTATCTGAAATAAAGACTATTATTATTATTATTATTAAAATCAATATCCACGCGAACGAAGTCGCGGGTATCCGCTCGTACAAAATAATATGTTCGATAATTTATTTGCTATCGACACTTACTGGATTATGTAGTTGGAGAAAGTTGAGGCTTCCGAGAATGAGGTTGGGTGGCTGACTGGGCACTCCGCGGTCTGACCAGTAGTTTCTTACTCTCCGCCATTTCATGTACAGCCAGGTCAAAAGGCAAGTGGCTGTGCTAATAATTAGCACGTACGTATACATTCTGTAACGAATGATGAAATGAAATGAAATGAAATGAAATTTATTTGCTCAAAACATGGGTAACGACAACATATTATGATAATAATATTTATCTATACATCTTAAAGTGCTTTGTCTTCCTTGTCTTTTTGGCCTGTGCCTTAAATTGTAGAGTTTTAATGTGCAATCATCGGATTTAAAAAAAAAACCTACGCGCCGAATTGAATTATTCTTCCTTTTTTTATTTTTTACCCGACTGGGTATATGTGTTTCACCTGTGTGTATGTATGTCCATTCCTATGTCCGCTTGTAACTAATCAACGGCTCAACGGATTTTGATAAATGATACGTCATTAGATTTGTCTCAATGACGCGAGTGTTATAGGGTACCTAAATTAAAAAAAAATCAAAATGGCGGACTTTATGCGCTTTAATGTGCGAGCTGAAAAAAAATTTTTTCTTCAAGACCCTCGAGTGGGGTATCAAAATAAAGGGATTCAAAAGGCAAATACGAAAATGTATAAATTTATATATTTGGAAACAATTTGGAGTGATAAATCGTAGAAAATGACCGTTTCCTATGTCAGTTCGTAACTACTTAACGACTCAACCTATTTTGATAAATTATACGTCATTAGATTTGTCTTGACGGCGCAAATGTTACTGGGTACATAAAATTCATAAAAAATCAAAATGGCGAATGTTATGCACTTTAATGTGCCGGCTGAAAAAAATTTTTTTCTTCAAGACCCTCGAGTGGGGTATCAAAATAAAGGGCTTTAAAAAACCAGTACGAAAATGTATACAATCTATATGTTTTAAATCAGTTTGGAGTGACAAATCATGAAAAACAAAATAAATAACAACTACACAGTAAGTGGTACGGTGGTAGTTTATTAATTTTTTAGTTCGTTTTTTAGCATGGCAGTCGGGTTTTTTTAATTTTTAAATTATAGCTTGTTTATTTACCCGACTGGGTTATGTGTTTCACCTGTGTGTATGTATGTCCATTCCTATGTCCGCTTGTAACTAATCAATGGCTCAACGGATTTTGATAAATGATACGTCATTAGATTTGTCTCGATGACGCGAGTGTCAATGGGTACCTAAATTAAAAAAAATTAAAATGGCGGACTTTATGCGCTTTATTGTACCTACGAGCTGAAAAAAAAATTTCCCTTCAAGACCCTCGAGTGGGGTATCAAAAGGGGTATCAAAAGGCGAATACGAAAATGTATACAACTTATATATTTGGAAATAATTTGGAGTGATAAATCGTATAAAATGACCGTTACCTATGTCAGTTTGTAACTACTTAACGGCTCAACCAATTTTGATAAATTATTATACGTCATTAGATTTGTCTTGATGGCGCAAATGTTACTGGGTACATAAAAATCATAAAAAATCAAAATGGCGGATTTTATGCACTTTAATGTGCGGGCTGAAAAAATTTTTTTCTTCAAGACCCTCGAGTGGGGTATCAAAATAAAGGGCTTTAAAAGGCCAGTATGAAAATGTATGTCAATCTATATGTTTTAAATTAGTTTAGAGTGACAAATCATGAAAAACAAAATAAATAACAACTACACTGTAAGTGGTACGGTGGTAGTTTATTAATTTTTAGTTCGTTTTATAGCATGGCAGTCGGGTTTTTAATTTTTAAATTATAGCTTGTTAAAGTCAGTTATAAAAGCCTATTAAATAAAGTGTGTACTTTGTGTGGTTAAAAGTTTATCTTCTATCAATAATTAATATATATATAGCTGCTCGTGCTGATTCATTGACTGACTCACTGATTGATCACCCCTCCTGTAAAATTTTGTATGAAAAATTTTTTTTTCACTAATGGTTTCGTATAGAGGACAAAAATTCATTCGGAACAAAAATATGGAGAGAGCTGATGATTGAGGATTTCAAAGACGAGCGATGGGCACGCTTAAGGTATTGAAGATAGGTGGGGGGTGCTCGAGCAAATGTCACTCGAAACGTCATCCAATTGGCTGTCAGTTGAAAAAAAATTCAAAATGGCGAAAAAAAGATGGCCGCCATACAAATTTCGTCGGTGTCCATCTCGGAGGGTATAAAAGATGGAAGAGTGGTTTCTTCACAAAAGATGATCAGGGTCCGAAGGTTTAGTTGATGAATAGAAAAAAAATTCAAAATGGCGGAGTTTATTTTTCCATAGAAAATGTATGGCGAATATTGAAGAGACTAGAAGTTGTGAACTATGCAAGGCTTTGATGCGGTTCTTTGGAGAAGTCTCAAAGAAAAATATGGGCAGACATGATGATTGAAGGTTTGGAAGATGGTTGAGGAGCCCGGGCAGGGTATTGTAGATAGGTGGGAGGTGTTAAAACAAAAATTACTCGGAACCTCATCCAATTGGCACTGAGCTGAAAAAAACCCAAATGGCGGATTCAAGATGGCGGCTATAGAAATTTCGTCGGTGTCTATCTCACCAAGTATAAAAGATGGAAGAGTGGTTTCTTGGCAAAAGATGATCAAGACCTAAAATCTACTTGATGAAGAGAAAAAAAATCAAGATGGTGGTATTTATTTTTTATACAAAATTTTTGTAGGGTGGGGTAGGGGCAGGGGCAGGGGTAGGGGCAGGGGCAGAGGCAGGGGCAGGGGCAGCGGTAGGGGTAGTGGTAGGGGTCGGGGTAGGGTTTAGGGCTAGGGGTAGAGGTAGAGGTAGAGGTAGAGGTAGGTAGGTAGAGGTAAGGGGTAAGGGTAGGGGTAGGGGTAGAGGTAGAGGTTGATATTTAGAGGTAGGGGTAGGGGTAGGGTTAGGGGTAGAAGTAGAGGTAGGGGTAGGGATAGAGGTAGAGGTTAGAGGTAGGTAGAGTTTGGGGTAGGGGTAGAGGTTGGGGCAGGGGTAGGGGTATAGGTAGGGGCAGGGGCAGGGGCAGGAGCAGGGGCAGGGGTAGAGGTAGGTAGGTAGAGGTAGGGGTAGGGTTTAAGGGTAGGGGTAGTGGTAGGGTTTAAGGGTAGGGGTAGGGGTAAGGGTAGGGGTAGGGGTAAGGGTAGGGGTAGGGGTAGAGGTAGAGGTAGGTAGGTAGAGGTTGAGTGTATGGAACTTCGTTCCATCCAGGTGTCTCTTGACACCTCTCAAGTTTTTTTTTCACTGATGGTTTCGTATAGAAGACAAAATTTCATGCAAATGAAAGATATGTAAAGATCAGATTGAGGATTTGGAAGACGGGTGAGGAGCATGGCCAGAGTATTGAAGATAGGTCGGAGGTGCTCAAACAAAAATTACTCGAAACCTCATCCAATTGGCAGTGAGCTTAAAAAAAATTCAAAATGGCGGATTCAAGATAGCGGCCATAAAAATTCAGAGGTGCACAAACAAAAACTACTCGAAACCCCGCGGTCCGCTTTAGCGGGCCGCGCACCCACGCGCCATACTAGTTAATATATATATAGCTGCTCGTGCTGATTCACTGACTGATTGATCACCCCTCCTGTAAAATTTTGTATGAAAATTTTTTTTTTCAATAATGGTTTCGTATAGAGGACAAAAATTCATTCGGAACAAAAATATGGAGAGAGCTGATGATTGAGGATTTGGGAGACGGGTGAAGAGCACGCTTAAGGTATTGAAGATAGGTGGGGGGTGCTCGAGCAAATGTCACTCAAAACGTCATCCAATTGGCAGTGAGCCGAAACAAAATTCAAAATGGCGAAAAAAAGATGGCCGCCATACAAATTTTGTCCGTGTCCATCTCGGAGGGTATAAAAGATGGAAGAGTGGTTTCTTCGGAAAAGATGATCAGGAGCCAAAGGTCTACTCGATGAGTAGAAAAAAAAATCAAAATGGCGGAATTTATTTTTCCAAAGAAAATGTATGGCGAATATTGAGAGAGAGAAGTTGTGAATTATGCAAGGCATTCAATTAGGCAAGGCAAGGATGCGGTTTTTTGGAGAAATCTCAAAGAAAAATATGGGAAGACATGATGATTGAGGGTTTGGAAAATGGTTGATGAGCCCGGGCAGGGTATTGTAGATAGATGGGACTGGGAGGTGCTCAAACAAAAATTGCTCAAAACCTTATCCAATTAGCACTGAGCTGAAAAAAAACAAAATGGCGGATTCAAGATGGCAGCTATACAAATTTCGTTGGTGTCTATCTCACTAAGTATAAAAGATGGAAAAGTGGTTTCTTGGCAAAAGATGATCAAGACCTAAAGATCTACTTGATGAACAGAATAAAAATCAAGATGACGAAATTTATATTTTCACACAAAAAGTTTTTTCCCTGATAGTTTCGTATAGAAGAAATTCATGCGGAGCAAAAATATGGAGAGAGCTGATGATTGAAGATTTTGGAGACGTAAGGAGCACGGTCAGGGTATTGAAGATAGGTGCGAGGTGATCAAACAAAATTACTCGAAACCTCATCTAATTGGCAGTGAGCTGAAAAAAAGTCCAAAATGGCGGATTCAAGATGGCGGCCAAACAAATTTCGTCGGTGTCTATCTCACTAAGTATAAAAGATGGAAAAGTGGTTTCTTGGCAAAAGATGATCAAGACCTAAAGATCTACTTGATGAACAGAATAAAAATCAAGATGACGAAATTTATATTTTCACACAAAAAGTTTTTTCCCTGATAGTTTCGTATAGAAGAAATTCATGCGGAGCAAAAATATGGAGAGAGCTGATGATTGAAGATTTTGGAGACGTAAGGAGCACGGTCAGGGTATTGAAGATAGGTGCGAGGTGATCAAACAAAATTACTCGAAACCTCATCTAATTGGCAGTGAGCTGAAAAAAAGTCCAAAATGGCGGATTCAAGATGGCGGCCAAACAAATTTCGTCGGTGTCTATCTCACTGAGTATAAAAGATAGAAGAGTGGTTTTTTTGGCAAAAGATGATCAAGACGTGGTTTACTTGATTAACAGAAAAGAAACAAGATGTTGGAATTTTTTTTCCATACAAAATATATGGCGAATATTGAAGAGACTACACGTTGGGAACTATGCAAAATTTGATACAGTTGCTTTTCAAAAAATTTTTTTTATGGAAGAACTCTCATTCTGACAAATTATTCGGAGAAAAATATGGAGAGTGATAATGATCGAGGGTTAGAAATATGGCAGAGATAGGCTGCTCAAACCAAAATACCCGAAAGCAAAACCTCGCGGTCCGCTTTAGCGGGCCGCGCACCCACGCGCCATACTAGTTAATATATATATAGCTGCTCGTGCTGATTCACTGACTGATTGATCACCTCTCCTGTAAAATTTTGTATGAAAAATTTTTTTTTCAACAATGGTTTCGTATAGAAAACAAAAATTCATTAGGAACAAAAATATGGAGAGAGCTGATGATTGAGGATTTCGGAGATAGGTGAGGGGCTCGCTTAAGGTATTGAAGATAGGTAGGGGGTGCTCGAGCAAATGTCATTCGAAACATCATCCAATTGGCAGTAAGCTGAAAAAAAATTCAAAATGGCGAAAAAAAGATGGCCGCCATACAAATTTCGTCGGCGTCCAACTCGGAGGGTATAAAAGATGGAAGAGTGGTTTCTTCGCAAAAGATTATCAAGATCCAAAGGTCTACCCGATGTATAGAAAAAAAATTCAAAATGGCGGAATTTATTTTTCCATAGAAAATGTATGGCGAATATTGAAGAGACTACAAGTTGTAAACTATGCAAGGCTTTGATGCGGTTCTTTGGAGAACTCTCAATGAAAAATATGGGAAGACATGATGATTGAGGGTTTGGAAGATGGTTGAGGAGCCCGGGCAGGGTATCGCAGATAGATGGGTGGTGCTCAAACAAAAATTACTCAAAACCTCATCCAATTGGCACTGAGCTGAAAAAAAAAAACAAAATGGCGGATTCAAGATGGCGGCTATACAAATTTCGTCGGTGTCTATCTCACCAAGTATAAAAGATGGAAGAGTGGTTTCTTGGCAAAAGATGATCAAGAACTAAAGATCTACAATTTGATGAACAGAAAAAATCAAGATGGCAAAATTTATTTTTTTCACACAAAATATATGGCGAATATTGAAGAGACTATAAGTTGGGAAACTATACAAGACTTTGATACGGTTCCTTTTCAAAGTTTGTTTTTATGGAGGAACTCTCCTTCTGGCAAATGATTCGGTGAAAAAAATTTGGAGAGTGATGATGATCGAGGGTTTGGAAGATGGATGAGGAGCACGGCCAGGGTTAAAGATGCTGAAAATGATAGAAGAAGGTGGAGGCTGCTAAAACAAAAATAATACTGAAATCCCCGCGGTCCGCTTTAGCGGGCCGCGCAGCCAAGCGCCCTACTAGTTAATATATATATAGCTGCTCGTGCTGATTCACTGACTGATTGATCACCTCTCCTGTAAAATTTTGTATGAAAAATTTTTTTTTCACTAATAGTTTCGTACAGAAGCCAAAAATTCATTAAGAACAAAAATATGGAGAGAGCTGATGATTGAGGATTTCGGTGACGGGTGAGGGGCACGCTTAAGGTATCGAAGATAGGTGGGGGGTGCTCGAGCAAATGTCACTCGAAACGTCATCCAATTGGCAGTGAGTTGAAAAAAAATTCAAAATGGCGAAAAAAAGATGGCCGCCATACAAATTTCGTCGGTGTCCATCTCGGAGGGTATAAAAGATGGAAGAGTAGTTTCTTCATAAAAGATGATCAAGATTGGAAGGTCTATCTGATGAATAGAAAAAAAATTCAAAATGGCGGAATTTATTTTATCATAGAAAATGTATGGCGAATATTGAAGAGATTACAAGTTGTGAACCATGCAAGGCTTTGATGCGGTTCTTTGGAGAAATGTCAAAGAAAAATATGGGATGATATGATGATTAAGGGTTTGGAAGATGTTTGATGAGCCCGGGCAGGGTATTGTAAATAGATGGGGGCTGCTCAAACAAAAAATACTCAGAACCTCATCCAATTGGCACTGAGCTGAAAAAAAAAACCAAAATGGCGGATTCAATATGGCGGCTATACAAACGTTGGTATCTATCTCACCAAGTATAAAATATGGAAGAGTGGTTTCTTGGAAAAATATGATCAAGACCTAAAGGTCTACCTACTTGATGAGCAGAATGATTCGGAGAAAAAATATGGAGAGTGATAATGATCGAGGATTAGGAATATGGGAGAGATAGGTGGAGGCTGCTCAAAACAAAATACCCGAAAGCGAAACCTCGCGGTCCGCTTTAGCGGGCCGCGCACCCACGCGCCCTACTAGTAATATATATAGGTATTATACTGAATCTCTCAAAACTGTAGTACCTAGTAGGTAAACCTCAATAAAAATGCGTAAACCGATAGAAATTTTCGAATTGGGTGCGGCAAATTTAAATTTAGAACATCTCTAAAGTACAAGGTAGGTAACCTAGTAGATATATATACTTAGAAGTATTAATAAAAATAATTTTTTTTCACCTTGACTTTTCATGTTCGCAAATTACCTAAGATCGGTACCATTGTAGTCGTGGTTTCGTTTAAAATTTGCACTCTACAATTTTACAATATTTGACAATACAGTTTAGGGACTAAGATCAACTCACGTATTACTGCCACTATCCAAAATTCAACAGTAGAATCAAATCAATCGTGCAGAATTTGTTCCTCACAAATTTTTAATATTCCACTTTGTAAGATATCACAGAAAATACGTTATTTAGCTTCGAATGTGGGTTTGACTCTGCTGTTATGCACCTACATGGCCTATCTACCTTAAGCTTTATAAGCAACAGTATGCTTAGTCTCACTTTGCATAGCTCGAAAACTTCACTAAATACTACTGATCGAAACACAATGACTTCAGAGTAAAATTGACCTAAACTTGCCTATTTTAAGGTTTGAGTTAGCCAATACATTCAGCATTCGAAAACAGCCAAGCGCCCGAAGCAGAAATGTTTTAAAATAAATATTCGAAGTATTGAATTACGACTTTAAAATAAGAGTATTCGGGTTCATTTTGCATTACATAATACAGTTGCTCGATACGTAGTATTTGGTAAAGTTTTGGAGGTGCGCAAACTCAGAATACCTATATAGGTTAGTGCAAACCGCCGGGAAAATAATTATGTTTTCAGGTAAATCATGTGGTAGGTGACGTTACGTGACTCGCCCACAAAAAGTGGTGTTAAATATCTTTAAAAGGGGGGTAAACATCTTCTCAGCATACTATTGATTACATTTAAAAATATACGTATATCAAAAAACACACTTTTATGAATAACAAAAATTGTATCAAAGCAAAGGTAGCCAAATCGAGGTGCAACGTACGACGAATTATTGTTTTGCCATCGCATTATAATAATATAGCAGAGGAGTAAAGGGTCACCTCCAACCTGCATCATCGTTCGAGTTCAATGGTACCTATAGGTAGGTACCATTAAACCTATAGGTACCTACTACCTACCATTCATTGTTATTATTGTTTTGTCAGAAAATCATAAGTTTGTAAAGTTAAAACAAAATGCATTCATGATTAAATATTCATTTAAACCACTAATTATAGCATATACATATATATATAAATCAATGCCACTTTTCGTTGTAATTTTATAACTCAAGAACGGGCTCACCTATCCAAACCAAATGTTTAGGTTTAGGCTTTGTTTGGACTATTTAGTAGATGGTTTATGTGAAGTTTGCACAAAATCGGTCGAGCGGTTCTTCATTTATCACATTTTTCATTTTTATCAATGGGTTCCTGGATGGTTCGAAAACACAATTACCGGGTAGCTACAGGTAACCCACCAAGTCTCGGTAGGTGGCGTTGATGTCGTAATGTCACCGGGCAGGATGACGTCTGCGAGGTCTATATTATAATATTATAATAAACATTGATTATCACCAAAATATACTTAACTGTTGTATAAAAAATAATATGTACTGCTTACTTTTTGCGTAAATACCGACCTAATAATAAAATTTAAGTACTTACTAACATATAAAAATATCACCTTAAAACACCACTGTTACTAAGATACAACTTTTGACTATGACCACAAACATAATAATAAACATTTTAGTTTAGTTTTCCACGATACAAGTCCTTACATAATAAAATGTTGCAGCGATATTGTAAAAGCAGTGCTATTGCAATTTAACTAGGATCCGTACATCGTTAATTATCTGACTGAATGAAACTTCTTGGATAGAGATAACTTGCTTCCTTGAAACGATTCCTGGATAGGTTTTTTTAGAGTCGGGAGAAGAAATCTGTTCTCATCAGCTTTCATAATTTTAATCGATGTCACTAGATAAAAAAAAATCCCTGTCCCTCGGTTCGCGATAAACTCAAAACTACTGAACGGATTTTCATGCGGTTTTCACCAATAGACAGAGGAATTCATGAGAAAGTCTTAAGTGTATAATTTCTTAAATTTTTGTGTAAATTAATTGAAATATGACGATAATTGTTGAAAAAGTCTAGCCGCCTAGCCTGGGAACTTTTATCGAAAACGTTACCTACTTTGAGATATTATAACCAAGCTATATAGCTGTTATTCTGAATTTGCGCACCTCCAAAACTTTACCAAATACTATGTATCAAAAAACTGTAATATGTAATGCAAAATGAACCCAAGTACTCTTATGTTAAAGTCGTAATTCAATACTTCGAATATTTATTTTACAGCATTTTTATTGGGGCGCTGTTTGTAAACGAATGCTGGATGAATTGGTGAACTCAAACCTTAAAATAAGCCAATTTAGGTCCATTTTACTCTTTTTTTTTTTTTTTTTTTCTCTCAGGGGAGGAAAAAATCCCTCCGGACTTCTGCCTGTTGGCAGGGCATGTCCGACTTGCACGGACTAAAACAACCTCCCCTTGTCCTCTTGATCAGCACGGAACCGCATTTGCATTACTTCGTGCTGACCACTCTTTTACTCTTTTTTCTTCTTCTCTTCTCGTTCTCTATTCTCTTTGCGCATGATAATTGCCCTTATCATCTGGGCGTACTTATGCCACTCCTCTTCATTTTTTAGCATGCGTGTGACTAAGTTTCTTGCCTCAACCCTTTCGCTCGTTCCCTGCGCTGCCGATCTCAGATCTAAACAGGCAGGGCATTCGAATATGGCATGTCTCGGGGTGTCTTCCTCTCCACAGAAGTAGCAACTTTCACTTGATGCTTTTCCTATTGCGAAAAGGTAGGTGTTAAACACCCCGTGACCACTGAGCGCCTGCGTCAGCCACCGGTCTACCTCACCAAACTTCCTTTTGTGCCACACTTTTAGGTCGGTAATTAATTCTCTAGTCCAGCTACCTTTTCCTTCTCTAGACCATTCAGTTTCCCACTCAGTCAGGCTTTTCTCTCGCAACTCTGCGGGTGTCTGATCCTTACACTCGAACAGCGTAGCGCGTTCTCTGGCCAGCTTAGCTATAGGGATCAGCCCTGCTATGACCAGTACTGCTTCAGTTGAAACTGTTCTGTATGCTCCACAGATGCCAATTGCCAATCTTCTCTGCACTGCCTCCAATTTTTTCCTGTATAGTTCTATATTTAGTGCTCCCTCAAAAATCGGTGCTCCGTAGAGAATGACGGAGTGAGCCACTGAAGCTAGAACTCTTCGCTTACTCGCTTTAGGACCACCTTTCGTCGGCATTAGTCGTTTTAGCGCTTCCGCGAGTTTTTGCGCTTTATTTGCAACCTCCTCTATTTGCTTCTTAAAAGTCAGACTTTTGTCGAGTCATACTCCTAGGTATTTGACATGATCCTTCGGAGTCACTGTAGCATCTTGTATTCTAAATTGTATAGGATCTAGCCTTCGCCTCCCACTAAATATAATTGCTTCCGTTTTCTCTGGTGCTAATGCCAGTCGCTTTCCTGTCATCCAGTTATTTATTCGCTTAAGCGCCCTATTAGCACGAGTCATGAGGGAAACTTCATTTTTGGCAACCACAATCAGAGCCAGATCATCAGCGAAGCCTACCAATTGGATGCCCTCTTCTTGTTCCAGCTGGAAAATTCTATCATATAGAATGTTCCAAAGAGTGGGCCCGAGTATCGATCCCTGAGGTACTCCACTGCTGACTTTGACCATTTCTTCCTTTCCGTTAGAGTCTCTTACTATTATATATCTATCTGCTAGGTAGCTACTTATAATATTTTGTATGCACCCTGGGAAACCTCTCCTTCGTATCTCTAAGAGGATCTCTCTCCAAGAAGCTGAGTTAAAAGCATTCCTCACATCTAGGCAGATTAGGGCACAAAGCTTTCTGGTTCTGTTCGTGCCCTGTCTTGCTTCTGTGGCAGTTTGTACAACTTTTTTGATAGCCATCAGTGTGGACCGGCCCTGCCTAAAACCGTACTGGTGTTCAGACAGATCTCCGTGTTCTGGCAGTAGCTTTTCGATCCTCTTTAACAGTATTCTCTCCATCAGTTTGCCGTAACTGTCGAGCAGGCAGACCGGCCTGTATCCGGTTGGATCTCCTGCTGGTTTATTAGCTTTCCTAAGAAGGACCAGAGATGCTGTTTTCCACGCCGCAGGAAAAGTCCCTGATGCAAAAGTATCGTTCAAAACCTTTTTTATTTTCTCTGGTATAGCCTGCACTGCCAGTTTGACCACCTCTGGGCAAAGGAGATCAGGCCCTGGCGCCTTTTTTAGTTTGAGACCTTCTGCTGCCGTTTTTATCTCTTCCTCCGTTATTTCTGTAATCCAGGAGGCATCTGCCATTATTAAGCCAATTTAGGTCCATTTTACTCTTTTTTTTTTTTTTTTTTTCTCTCAGGGGAGGAAAAAATCCCTCCGGACTTCTGCCTGTTGGCAGGGCATGTCCGACTTGCACGGACTAAAACAACCTCCCCTTGTCCTCTTGATCAGCACGGAACCGCATTTGCATTACTTCGTGCTGACCACTCTTTTACTCTTTTTTCTTCTTCTCTTCTCGTTCTCTATTCTCTTTGCGCATGATAATTGCCCTTATCATCTGGGCGTACTTATGCCACTCCTCTTCATTTTTTAGCATGCGTGTGACTAAGTTTCTTGCCTCAACCCTTTCGCTCGTTCCCTGCGCTGCCGATCTCAGATCTAAACAGGCAGGGCATTCGAATATGGCATGTCTCGGGGTGTCTTCCTCTCCACAGAAGTAGCAACTTTCACTTGATGCTTTTCCTATTGCGAAAAGGTAGGTGTTAAACACCCCGTGACCACTGAGCGCCTGCGTCAGCCACCGGTCTACCTCACCAAACTTCCTTTTGTGCCACGCTTTTAGGTCGGTAATTAATTCTCTAGTCCAGCTACCTTTTCCTTCTCTAGACCATTCAGTTTCCCACTCAGTCAGGCTTTTCTCTCGCAACTCTGCGGGTGTCTGATCCTTACACTCGAACAGCGTAGCGCGTTCTCTGGCCAGCTTAGCTATAGGGATCAGCCCTGCTATGACCAGTACTGCTTCAGTTGAAACTGTTCTGTATGCTCCACAGATGCCAATTGCCAATCTTCTCTGCACTGCCTCCAATTTTTTCCTGTATAGTTCTATATTTAGTGCTCCCTCAAAAAGCCAATTTAGGTCCATTTTACTCTAAAGTCATTGTGTTTCGATCAGTAGTATTTAGTAAAGTTTTCGAGCTGTGCAAAGTGAGACTAAGCATACTCGTCCGAAGCCGGAGCGGGTCGCTAGTAGAAAAAAATAATTTCACAGCAAAACAGAAGGTTGCAATTGAAATACACAGCAAAAAGACATATTATCTTTAATAAGTATACTAATTATTTACAGAACGAGGACAAAAACATCCAATGTCAATGACAACACATTTTTAAACCATATAAGGCTGGACGCACATTTTTATCAATTTCTTGTACCGTAATAATATAATGTTCTTCTGGCTGAATTTCAATGGCCAATTTCAACGAAGACAAGTCAACTGCAAAGGAGATATTATAGTGCACAAGTGCGCAAATAAACATGTACACTGTCTATTGACTCACTCTCATAGTATTTATATTCATATACATACCTCGATCATAATAATTATATCACATCTATAATTGTTATCTATCTGGACGCTAAAACTGTTATGATAATGCCATGTCAGGTTATCTCCACTGACATTAGATACGACCAAAACGACGCAGAATTTAGTCAGCCCAAGATATTACAATAGGACCTCTTATTCACAGACGTTTTTTGCCGTGAAAAATTACGGCGCCGTAGTGCAGCGCGGCGTTGTTAACAAACAAGCTTCCGTTACGCCCCATACACTGACAACCGTGTCTACACACGGCGAATTAACCGTAATTTGTCACGACAAAAAAACGCTCGTGGACAAGAGGCTTAAGAGCTAATCAAAATAATATAACATATTATTATACGTGAAATTATGATGTTAAACCATACACTGCAAAAAAACATGTTTTGAAGAATGGACGTCTTAGTGGAAATTTCTGGCTCGTATTCATAATCGATGATCATGAACTTATTGAGGTGTGCATGAGTTTTACACAAATGTTGTCAGAATGACACATAATTTTTAACATAAGATTAACTAGGTTTTGCCAGCGGCTTCGTGAATATCGGTTTTTTAAAATGCCGCGGTAAGTGTGGATTTTTCAAGGATAAAAGTAGCCTAGGTATCGCAATCACAATAATATTATAAAGGCGAAAGTTTGTGTGTGTGTGTGTGTGTGTGTGTGTGTGTGTGTGTGTGTGTGTGTGTGTGTGTGTGTGTGTGTGTGTGTTTGTTCCTCTTCTCCGCCGCAACTACTGAAACGATTTGGCTGAAATTTTGATGGAGATAGATTATGCCTTGACTTAACACATAGGTTACTTTTTATCCCAGAAAAGTATTCCTGTGGGACTAAAATAGATATAAACATCCAAAAACGCCATAGAGGGCGCTGGCTGTTCTTAGGTAAATCACGCTCACATAACACATTATTGCAATAGTTTGCTGTGTTGCATGCATTGGCAACACATAGGCTCCTTTTTATCCTGGAAAAATGCAAAGTTCCTACGGGATTTTGAAAAACCCGAAATCTATATCTACAGCTATAGGTAGACTACTATAGCGAACTTCCTTGATAGTAAGTATAAAGGTTGGAAAAGGGAGTGGGAACAGGAACTGGAAAAACACGATTCCCTCGTGATTTGTTTAAAATCGAAATGATTCCTACAGGATTTTTAAAAACCAATATATGTATATCCACGCGAACAAAGTCGCGGGTGTCCGCTTGTCTGTAAATAAAATAAATAACTTAAAAATAAATACAGAACCACTACTTAATTATCACGTCTTCATCGTCTGAACCTTCTACTTAGAGATTTGACGTTAATAAAAAAAACACTTTTTACAAGCAAGGATAAACCAGTTTTTCTGAGTAACTTTGGTAAAATAAATTGGATTCCTCTGGATAACTCTTAATTTGTTTACTGAGAAAAGCTCTATTAAAGAATCGTAAGAAAAACAGACAAAGGCAAAGGAGGAATAAAATACATCGCCCCGTGCCTCGAGGCCGGGTGTGGTCGTCGCTCGAATGTGTCACAATTTGCAGAGAACGTGACGTGTCGGTTTACTGGCCGCGTCACGGTAACTAGCCGGCTGCACTCAACAAAATATATTAACACAAAGGAATAAAATACACCGCGCCGTGCCGCGAGGCCGGGTGTGGTCGTCGCTCGAATGTGTCACAATTTGCAGAGAACGTGATGTGTCGGTTTACTGGCCGCGTCACGGTAACTAGCCGGCTGCACTCAACAAATATATTAACACAAAGGAATAAAATACACCGCGCCGTGCCGCGAGGCCGGGTGTGGTCGTCGCTCGAATGTGTCACAATTTGCAGAGAACGTGACGTGTCGGTTTACTGGCCGCGTCACGGTAACTAGCCGGCTGCACTCAACAAATATATTAACACAAAGGAATAAAATACACCGCGCCGTGCCGCGAAGCCGGGTGTGGTCGTCGCTCGAATGTGTCACAATTTGCAGAGAAAGTGACGTGTCGGTTTACTGGCCGCGTCACGGTAACTAGCCGGCTGCACTCAACAAATATATTAAAACAAAGGAATAAAATACACCGCGCCGTGCCGCGAGGCCGGGTGTGGTCGTCGCTCGAATGTGTCACAATTTGCAGAGAACGTGACGTGTCGGTTTACTGGCCGCGTCACGGTAACTAGCCGGCTGCACTCAACAAATATATTAACACAAAGGAATAAAATACACCGCGCCGTGCCGCGAAGCCGGGTGTGGTCGTCGCTCGAATGTGTCACAATTTGCAGAGAACGTGACGTGTCGGTTTACTGGCCGCGTCACGGTAACTAGCCGGCTGCACTCAACAAATATATTAACACAAAGGAATAAAATACACCGCGCCGTGCCGCGAGGCCGGGTGTGGTCGTCGCTCGAATGTGTCACAATTTGCAGAGAACGTGACGTGTCGGTTTACTGGCCGCGTCACGGTAACTAGCCGGCTGCACTCAACAAATATATTAACACAAAGGAATAAAATACACCGCGCCGTGCCGCGAAGCCGGGTGTGGTCGTCGCTCGAATGTGTCACAATTTGCAGAGAACGTGACGTGTCGGTTTACTGGCCGCGTCACGGTAACTAGCCGGCTGCACTCAACAAATATATTAACACAAAGGAATAAAATACCTGCTTATGCCCTGATTTAACACATAAAGTAACTTTTTATCCCGAAAAAGTATTCCTGTAACCTAACTAAATAGAAAAATAGATATAGACCTCCAAAACGCCACAGAGGGCGCTGACTGTTCTTAGGTAAATCACGCTCACATAACCCATTATTCCAATACTTTGCTGTGTAGCATGCATTGGCAACACATAGGCTACTTTTTATCCTGGAAAAATGCACAGTTCCCACGGGATTTCGAAAAACCCGAAATCTATGTATATCTACAGCTATAGGTAGATTACTATTTACTATAGCGACCTTGCTTGATATTTTAAGTATAAAGGTAGGAAAAGGGAGCGGGAACGGGAACCGGAACTCCACGATTCCCTCGGGATTTGTTCAAAACCGAAATTCACGCGGGCGAAGCCGCGGGCAGAAGCTAGTATAATATATAAAAAATCAATGCCACTTTTCGTTGTAATTTTATAACTCAAGAACGGGCTCACCTATCCAAACCAAATGTTTAGGCTTTGTTTGGACTATTTAGTAGATGGTTTATGTGAAGTTTGCACAAAATCGGTCGAGCGGTTCTTCATTTATTACATTTTTATTAATGGTTTCCTGGATGGTTCGAAAACACAATTACCGGGTAAGTACAGGTAACCCACCAAGTCTCGGTAGGTGGCGTTGATGTCGTAATGTCACCGGGCAGGATGACGTCTGCCAGGTCCGCTAGTTACACAATACTTTTACATAATAATATTATAATAAACATTGATTATCACCAAAATATACTTAACTGTTGTATAAAAAAATGTGTACTGCTTACTTTTTGCGTAATAATAAAATTTAAGTACTTACTAACATATAAAAATATCACCTTAAAACACCACTGTTACTAAGATACAACTTTTGACTATGACCACAAACATAATAATAAACATTTTAGTTTAGTTTTCCACACTACAAGTCCTTACATAATAAAATGTCGCAGCGATATTGTAAAAGCAGTGCTATTGCAATTTAACTAGGATCCGTACATCGTTAATTATCTGACTGAATGAAACTTCTTGGATAGAGATAACTTGCTTCCTTGAAACGGTTCCTGGATAGGTTCTTTTAGAGTCGGGAGAAGAAATCTGTTCTCATCAGCTTTCATAATTTTAATCGATGTCACTAGATAAAACAAAATCCCTGTCTCTCGGTTCGCGATAAACTCAAAACTACTGAACGGATTTTCATGCGGTTTTCACCAATAGACAGAGGAATTCATGAGAAAGTCTTAAGTGTATAATTTCTTAAATTTTTGTGTAAATTAATTGAAATATGACGATAATTGTTGAAAAAGTCTAGCCGCCTAGCCTGGGAACTTTTATCGAAAACGTTACCTACTTTGAGATATTATAACCAAGCTATATAACTTTTATTCTGAATTTGCGCACCTCCAAAACTTTACCAAATACTATGTATCAAAAAACTGTAATATGTAATGCAAAATGAACCCAAGTACCTACTCTTATGTTAAAGTCGTAATTCAATACTTCGAATATTTATTTTACAGCATTTTTATTGGGGCGCTGTTTGTAAACGAATGCTGGATGAATTGGTGAACTCAAACCTTAAAATAAGCCAGTTTAGGTCCATTTTACTCTAAAGTCATTGTGTTTCGATCAGTAGTATTTAGTAAAGTTTTCGAGCTGTGCAAAGTGAGACTAAGCATACTCGTCCGAAGCCGGAGCGGGTCGCTAGTAGAAAAAAATAATTTCACAGCAAAACAGAAGGTCGCAATTGAAATACACAGCAAAAAGACATATTATCTTTAATAAGTATACTAATTATTTACAGAACGAGGACAAAAACATCCAATGTCAATGACAACACATTTTTAAACCATATAAGGCTGGACGCACATTTTTATCAATTTCTTGTACCGTAATAATATAATGTTCTTCTGGCTGAATTTCAATGGCCAATTTCAACGAAGACAAGTCAACTGCAAAGGAGATATTATAGTGCACAAGTGCGCAAATAAACATGTACACTGTCTATTAACTCACTCTCATAGTATTTACATTCATATACCTCGATCATAATAATTATATCACATCTATAATTGTTATCTATCTGGATGCTAAAACTGTTATGATAATGCCATGTCAGGTTATCTCCACTGACATTAGATACGACCAAAACGACGCAGAATTTAGTCAGCCCAAGATATTACAATAGGACCTCTTGTTCACAGACGTTTTTTTGCCGTGAAAAATTACGGCGCCGTAGTGCAGCACGGCGTTGTTAACAAACAAGCTTCCGTTACGCCCCATACACTGACAACCGTGTCTACACACGGCGAATTAACCGTAATTTGTCACGACAAAAAAACGCTCGTGGACAAGAGGCTTAAGAGCTAATCAAAATAATGTAACATATTATACGTGAAATTATGATGTTAAACCATACACTGCAAAAAACATGTTTTGAAGACTGGACGTCTTAGTGGAAATTTCTGGCTCGTATGCATGATCGATGATCATGAACTTATTGAGGTGTGCATGAGTTTTACACAAATGTTGTCAGAATGACACATAATTTTTAACATAAGATTAACTAGGTTTTGCCAGCGGCTTCGTGAATATCGGTTTTTAACCCCCGACGCAAAAACGACGGGGTGTTATAAGTTTGACGTGTCTGTGTGTGTGTGTGTGTGTGTGTGTGTGTGTGTGTGTGTGTGTGTGTGTGTGTGTGTGTGTGTGTGTGTGTGTGTGTGTGTGTGTGTGTGTGTGTGTGTGTGTGTGTGTGTGTGTGTGTGTCTGTCTGTTCCCCTGTGGCGCTCAAACGGGTGGACCGATTTGAATGCGGTTTTTTTTTGTTTGAAAGGTGATTTAGTCGAGAGTGTTGTTAGCTATGTTTGATGAAAATCGGTCCAAGATGGCCGCCGCTACAAAATGGCGGATTACATATTTTTTCACAACTCCCTTAATATGGGTATCAAATGAAAGGGCTTGACTAGTAGAATAGCACTATTGCAAATCCAAGATGGCCGCCGATACAAAGTGGCGAATGTCGGGGGTTTTTTAAATTTTAAATTTACACTTGTTTAAAATGCCGCGGGAAGTGTGGATTTTTCAAGGATAAAAGTAGCCTAGGTATCGCAATCACAATAATATTTTAAAGGCGAAAGTTTGTGTGTGTGTGTTTGTTCCTCTTCTCCGCCGCAACTACTGAACCGATTTGGCTGAAATTTTGATGGAGATAGATTATGCCCTGACTTAACACATAGGTTACTTTTTATCCCAGAAAAGTATTCCTGTGGGACTAAAATAGATATAAACATCCAAAAACGCCATAGAGGGCGCTGGCTGTTCTTAGGTAAATCACGCTCACATAACACATTATTGCAATAGTTTGCTGTGTTGCATGCATTGGCAACGCATAGGCTCCTTTTTATCCTGGAAAAATGCAGAGTTCCTACGGGATTTTGAAAAACCCGAAATCTATATCTACAGCTATAGGTAGACTACTATAGCGAACTTCCTTGATAGTAAGTATAAAGGTTGGAAAAGGGAGTGGGAACAGGAACTGGAAATATACGATTCCCTCGTGATTTGTTTATAATCGAAATTCACGCGGACGAAGCCGCGGGCAGATGCTAGTTATTTATATTAGCCTTAGGTTATTCCATAACCTATGAATGTTAAACAGCCATAGCAGTTTAATAGTTGCTGCGTGAAAGAGTAACAAACATACACACAAACTCGGTGTGAAGTGGGATGTTCAGTCAGTGTACCTACATAATATTATTATTAATTGCGCGTGTGGGTGGTGGTGGGATCTCAAAATAAAACCTTAAAAAACTAAAATATATATGTCGCCAGTGATGACCAGAGATGGACCAGCAGACGACATCAGAAGGCTATTCTAGTATTATCATTATTCATTATCAGGGTAGATCGAATTACTTTGCTGTGGGCGTCACATGGGTACGGGCCTAATTGAGAAGCCTTCTCATTAACTGACACACTAACTGACTAACCCTACCCCTACCTAGTTCGGTCTCCTCCTCCCCTGCAACCGAACCTCTTCCGACCAATCTAATCTACACGACACACATCGCACGATACCACCTACTTTGTACAACACAACCTATAACACAGTACACCGCACGAGCGAAGCAGCGCTCTCGTCGAGCGCCCAGATCGGAATGTGTCACACGCGCTACCGCTCTCTCTCTCTTATAATAAAATGTTGGTAGTGGGAATGACGTAATGGCGCAATGCTAGGATTATTCACACTACAATATCAACGAGCCGACACGGCCATACTGACATTCGCACGTCCCCGTGCGACTGCCAGCGTCCAAGGATGTCTACAAAGAACAACACAGGTGAAGTACACCTCTAAATACGCTCGCCCATCCCTGACACTTCACTGCTTCTAGGTCACCTCCGTCTGTCATGTATCAATTGTCAATCATCACATCAGCTGTCAATCGCGTCAACCAACCACCATCTCATGTGATGACGTATAGCAGACCCAACCAGTCAGTACTTTAATCTGTCAATTGCCAGTCATCACTTCAGCTGTCAATCGCAATACACATCTGGAAGGAGTGTGTCCTTTCAACCAACTCCCTTGAGTCTGGCCCGGACGACACTTCCTTACCAGGATAGACTCAGGAACCTAATATAACACCCAACCAGTCAGTACTTCAATCTGTCAATTGTCAGTCATCACTTCAGCTGTCAATCGCAATACACATCTGGAAGGAGTGTGTCCTTTCAACCAACTCCCTTGAGTCTGGCCCGGACGACACTTCCTTACCAGGATAGACAACATGAAACACACACAACTAGTCAGCGCCCTTCACTTGTAACACATGGTCAAAGTCATCGTCATAGTCAAAATAATAATCACAGTCAACCCATAATCTGCTCAAGAACGTCGACCCATATAGGCCAGTCCATTCAATTAACTACATCACACACGCACACGTCATTTTCCCTGCCAAGTCCCGAAAATGGCAACACTCATCTGATTAGGGTGCAATTGCTATCGCAAACCCTCAATCAAATATCACGGTTAAAGTTACTCTTACCTATTCTCAACTAAACAACTCAAACTAAAACGAATCTACCACTGGTTCGGAATGCCGCAACCTAGCGAGAAGAACCAGTAAGAAACTCGGCGGCGTCTAACTTTCTAACATAATTGATCAAAAACTACTTCCCGTAAACGCAATCCTATTTCTTTAATTCCAATCGTGTAAACCATTTATCATTTATCATATCATCATCTTGATGAACCATTTTAAGAACTTCAATCTCTTTACGGCTTTATCACAACCACGTTTCGAACTTGCTTACTTTTGAACATCGATGAAGGTACCTGGACAACAGATTTTGGTTAGCAACTAAAACCATTTGTCAAACTAATCATTCATCTCAATAGTGCGTATTTTATTATTCTGCGAGTATTTCTAAAACTTTACTTTCAATTAATCACGATTTTTTTTTTGTTTTTTTTTTTGTTAGTTGGTTTTTATTCTCAGCTTAGCGCTGTCAGTTGTTATCGACATACAACTCGCCAGCCATCACGGCCAACCCCTGACATTCGATCGTCCTCGAGCGACTATTAATTATCCTCAGCAATCGGTATACCCGAGATCGCCAGCCCTACTTCAAAAAGCCCTCAAAAACTTAGGCAGCCCGCCAGGCCCCTGAAACTATCTCGGTTTCTAATCTAAACACTAGTTATAGTTAACACCACATAAACGCGCAATTTGATCCGATACAATCGGTAACAGTGTGGCCGATCAATTCTCGGAAACCCACACACAATCGCTCAGTACCGTCACGCTTTTATTAACTAAAAATTCCTAGAAAAGGTGAACAATTGAGTTCACATTTCCATTTGGGTCGGTTACCCGCATATAACATCTCGCTAATTTTATCACGAACCACCTGCCGTAAATCAAAGGCGGTGCATATGACGCTAAACCGTTTTACGAGGATTCAACTAAACTAATCTTAAGTTTTCCGGTTGTGACCCTTAAACGCGGTAATCCGTTAATCGAGAAATCCGAGTTTTCGTTAAGCAATGACAATAGTCGCGGTTTATCCTCATCTGGTATATCCGTATCAATATCCGAAAACTATTTTACACATTGAAATAGAAAAAGTATCCGCAGTCATTGCACAACCTGCCTTTAAAATATCACGACTTAACGCAAAAACTCATCTAATATAACGTCAAACAAAAATTTGTAAAGTGGGTGTGTCCATCAATTAAAAATTTCACATAAAATTTGCAAGGTACTATTAACACTTGAACTCTCAATACCGGTAATTCAATTTTATTATAACTCACACCCGATAGCCTATTCGCAATACTTTCTTTAACGAGACGAATCGCGGCACCGAAATCTTAACAAAATGAAAACGACCCGCGTCGCGCACACAACACCGGTTCTACAAGGCTTTTTGTGCCACGAAGGAGACCGACAAACGCAAATGCAGTTAAAGGCTCTGGCTCATCAATCTGCCCTTCAGATCCCACCTCTGATGTCGCCAGTGATGACCAGAGATGGACCAGCAGACGACATCAGAAGGCTATTCTAGTATTATCATTATTCATTATCAGGGTAGATCGAATTACTTTGCTGTGGGCGTCACATGGGTACGGGCCTAATTGAGAAGCCTTCTCATTAACTGACACACTAACTGACTAACCCTACCCCTACCTAGTTCGGTCTCCTCCTCCCCTGCAACCGAACCTCTTCCGACCAATCTAATCTACACGACACACATCGCACGATACCACCTACTTTGTACAACACAACCTATAACACAGTACACCGCACGAGCGAAGCAGCGCTCTCGTCGAGCGCCCAGATCGGAATGTGTCACACGCGCTACCGCTCTCTCCCTCTTATAATAAAATGTTGGTAGTGGGAATGACGTAATGGCGCAATGCTAGGATTATTCACACTACAATATCAACGAGCCGACATATAAATAAAAATCGGCCAAGTGCGAGTCAGACTCGCGCACCGAGGGTTCCGTACTCCAGAAGTATAAGACGTACAATCTGTTTTTCATTAGTTTGTCAAAGGTAAGGTGCTATTATAATTAAGCTAGGCCTCTAAAATAAAATAAATACAGAACCACTACTTAATTATCACGTCTTCACCGTCTGAACCTTCTACTTAGAGATTTGACGTTAGTAAAAAAACACTTTTTACAAGCAAGGATAAACCAGTTTTTCTGAGTAACTTTGGTAAAATAAATTGGATTCCTCTGGATAACTCTTAATTTGTTTACTGAGAAAAGCTCTATTAAAGAATCGTAAGAAAAACAGACAAAGGCAAAGGAGGAATAAAATACATCGCCCCGTGCCTCGAGGCCGGGTGTGGTCGTCGCTCGAATGTGTCACAATTTGTAGAGAACGTGACGTGTCGGTTTACTGGCCGCGTCACGGTAACTAGCCGGCTGCACTCAACAAATATATTAATACAAAGGAATAAAATACATCGGCTCGTGCCTCGAGGCCGGGTGTGGTCGTCGCTCGAATGTGTCACAATTTGTAGAGAACGTGACGTGTCGGTTTACTGGCCGCGTCACGGTAACTAGCCGGCTGCACTCAACAAATATATTAACACAAAGGAATAAAATACAGCGCGCCGTGCCGCGAGGCCGGGTGTGGTCGTCGCTCGAATGTGTCACAATTTGCAGAGAACGTGACGTGTCGGTTTACTGGCCGCGTCACGGTAACTAGCCGGCTGCACTCAACAAATATATTAACACAAAGGAATAAAATACATCGGCTCATGCCTCGCGGCCGGGTGTGGTCGTCGCTCGAATGTGTCACAATTTGCAGAGAACGTGACGTGTCGGTTTACTGGCCGCGTCACGGTAACTAGCCGGCTGCACTCAACAAATATATTAACACAAAGGAATAAAATACATCGGCTCATGCCTCGCGGCCGGGTGTGGTCGTCGCTCGAATGTGTCACAATTTGCAGAGAACGTGACGTGTCGGTTTACTGGCCGCGTCACGGTAACTAGCCGGCTGCACTCAACAAATATATTAACACAAAGGAATAAAATACATCGGCTCATGCCTCGCGGCCGGGTGTGGTCGTCGCTCGAATGTGTCACAATTTGCAGAGAACGTGACGTGTCGGTTTACTGGCCGCGTCACGGTAACTAGCCGGCTGCACTCAACAAATATATTAATACAAAGGAATAAAATACATCGGCTCGTGCCTCGAGGCCGGGTGTGGTCGTCGCTCGAATGTGTCACAATTTGCAGAGAACGTGACGTGTCGGTTTACTGGCCGCGTCACGGTAACTAGCTGGCTGCACTCAACAAAAAAGTAGCTGTGAAAGAAGAGTGAGGTGAAGTAACCACAACGCCAACTAGATAATCACAACCACTCCTATCAAATAAAATGGTTACATTTTACCAGTTCACGTATAATTATTTTCTATTCTCTTCACAAAGGGGAGGAAACACCGTGAGCACCATTTGGTCAGCTTCAACTCTCAATCTCACCTGTTTAAGTACAAAAGTGTGTGCATATAGGTGCGCTTTCTGTTACCTCACCATCATAATCCGATGAGACAGCAATCCTATGACCAGAGAGAGACCAGCAGCTCTCATGCTCATAAGTTGACATCAACATGCTTTCCGAGGCATGCGTATGTAGCGCCAACTCCAGCCATCTGAACACTTTTTTTTTTGGAAAGAAATCCCCCTTAATATTTATGGGCTAACCAGAGTCAAACCCGGGGCCTCTTGGTCCGCAGCTCAATAAATAAGCCAAATAAGTAAAAAAACGAGAGCCACAACCCAGATGACAACCACGACCAGTCTATGAAGAAGAAGGAAGTGTCCTGGACTATTCCTTCTTAATTCTTCATCCGGTGCCTCTCCGACTAGCGAAAGTTGGCAGTCAGCTTCACATACTCCTGCTTATTTTTCGCGAAACGAAAGAGTTCGGCGGTTCTCGCGATTCCTGTCCACTCGCGAATGACCTATGCCACTTTTTCCAGCAACTTTTCCCATCATAATGAGTTTATATTTACCGTACCTGAGCACGTGTCCCAGATATCTGAGACACCAAGACTGTAGCGTATAATAATTCTTTCCACGTACATGAATTTTTGTATGTATTTAAATATCACTTGCTTTAACGGTGAAGGAAAACATCGTGAGGAAACCTGCATGCCTGAGAGTTCTCCATAACGTTCTCAAAGGTGTGTGAAGTCTGCCAATCCGCTTGGCCAGCGTGGTAGACAATGGCCAAAACCCTTCTCACTCTGAGAGGAGACCCGTGCTCTGTAGTGAGCCGGTAATGGGTTGATCATGATGATGATGACATGAATTTCAACAATTCGTACGAGCTACATACAACCGCGCGTCCTCAGCAATCGTCAATTTCGCATAGGGGAAGAAAAGAGAAATAAAATTACATTTGGGCTCCCGATGGTGCAGCGGTTACGTGCCGCGGATTTGACGCGTCATCCTTCAGGTCACGTCCAATCCACGATGAATCTACTGAATCCACGTTAGATTTTTGACGTGATAACCGAACGCTCATCAAACTGTTGGCTGAAATATTTTACAAAAGTTTTAATACTGAAGTTTCGGTAACTGATTCGTTGGTCTAGTGGTCAGCATATTCGACTACAGATCACGAGGCCCCGGGTTCGATTCCTGGGTCGGGCAAATAATTGTTAGGTGTTGGGTTTTTCTGTCAAGAAATTCTCAGTGCCTGCCCGGAGTTGGTAGTTGGCGGTGTTTCAGCCCCGTGCCTCGGAGAGCACGTTAAGCAGTCGGTCCCGGTTATTATCACGAATATGAAACAATAGTCGTTAAAGCCCGCCAATCCGCAGTGGAGCAGCGTGATGGGTCTATGCTCTAAATCCCTCCCTCCTGTGAGAGAGGAGGCCTGTGTCCAGCAGTGGGACAGTAAAAGGAAGTAGTGGTCGTGGTGGTCACCATTCAACCAGCTAAGAGCCCCAACGTCTACTCTATGGGTTCTTCAAAATTTGTGCCTTATCTATCACTTCAACTGTGGAACCCATTGAATTTTTTTTTATATAGGAATAGCGTGCAACTGAGCAAGTGGGTCACCTGATGTTAAGTGATTACCGCCGCCCATGAAAAATTAGCAGCACCTGAGGAACCACTACTGCGTTGCCGGCTTTTGAGGAAGGGAACTCGTTCTTCAGCTCGCTGCCGGAACACATCGGATGCTTTGCGGCAGATTACGGCTGGAGTGTGGTCGCTAGCCACACTGTGGCGGATTTGGGATAGAATCCTACCACAAAGCGGTGATATCATCTAGATTACGTTGTGTGGTATCAGGCACAACGACCCGTAGAGGGGACTGAGAGCGTCAGGGCCTCGTCAGCATATTGGCAGGGTGCACCGCGCGCAGGTGAGGTTGACTTTGGCCACATAGGTGGAATTTGGGCCACTTACACCCCAATATATCAATGACTTCCTCTAAGGATCTCCTCATTTCTGATTTGATTTGAGCAAGCGCTACCGGTAGATCAGCCGGGCGGCCCAGAAAACTCGATTGACTTGAAATTTACGCCCTAATTAGCTTTCATTAAACTTTTTGAGTAAAACTCCTGAACTCGCAGTAATTTGTTTGAATAATACGGCTAATTATAAATTTCTCCTCAGTTAATTGCTTT
Organism: Melanargia galathea; assembly: GCA_920104075.1. Classification (NCBI taxonomy): domain Eukaryota; kingdom Metazoa; phylum Arthropoda; class Insecta; order Lepidoptera; family Nymphalidae; genus Melanargia; species Melanargia galathea. The sequence goes on along the minus strand of OV049874.1, from coordinate 19,518,558 downwards.
CGCGGACTTTTGCTTCTGTGTGTTTATCGAGACGGTTTTATTGCTTTAACTGACGGAGCAGATGGTGTCACCTAATGGATGGTAGTCACCGCTGCTCATGTATAAGTAACTGAGGTTAAAAAGGTACTACTGAACTCATAGTACCTATTTAACCTACTTTAAGTATAACAAGTACTCTGGCTATTGTCTGAAGTAAATTGGCCGCCGCCATTTTGACGCTGCTTGCTATGAGAAGCGAGAGTGAAGGTGCTCGGAAGTAATGTGAATTGTATTGGAAAATTTAAATATAGTTCCCAGTACCTTCAGTGCGGTTCAGATTAAACGCAAATTAATAGAAAAATCTGACAAAAATCCATGGACATAGATTGCTTTAAAAGCCAACAGTTCAAATAATTTTTATGGCTATATCATATTGTAAGATGGCGATAGTAAAAAAAATAAACCCGGCTTAGTTTGTTGTGGGCTCTTCTCAGACCAGGGCGCGTTTGGAACCCTCGTAGTTTTAGTTTTAAGTTTCCGTAAGTAATTATCACCATTGCCTGTTCCTAAATTGACGTTCAAAAAGTGTACAGTGTACCAATTTTGAATAAAGTTTATTTGATTTGATTTGTTCATTGAATCGGCAAAAGAATCAGTACATTTTGTCAGCGTAGTTGTATTAATATAGGTCAACCCAAAAACACCAAAAGTCTGTGAACTTTTTGAAGTCGTCTTTCCTTTTGAAGACGGGACCCGCTAGACTATCAATGGCTTAGAGAATGGAGTGTGGAGATCCCATAATACACTTATATCTGAAAGTGGACATCCATGCTCCATTTTCTTTATAGAGAAAGTGTTTCTAAGTTTGAGACTACGAAAATCACACTAATATTACCTATAAAGGCGAAAGTTTGTATATGTATGTGTATGTGTGTGTATGTTTGTTACTCTTTAACGCCGCAACTACTGAACCGTTTTGGCTGAAATTTTGAATGGAGATAGATTATACCGAAATCCGAAATCTATAGCTGCAGCTATAGCTAGATTACTATAGCAAACTTCCTTGAAAGTAGATAGGTTGAAAGTATAAAGGTTGGAAAAGGGAGCGGGAACGGGAACCGGAAATCCACGATTCCCTCGGGGTTTGTGAAAACCGAAATCCACGCGGGCGAAGCCGCGGACAGAAGCTAGATAGATTAATACAATTATCTAAAATCTAAACTATTAAAATTTAATTGACTGATCTGTAATGTCTTGGTTGTGCATCAAGTTGGTGTTCTCGGGTGTGTTCTTTAAAAATTAATAATCACAAAAGTTGCCTGTTGCCCGTGAACGAAGCCCGAAGTTTGTTTGAAGCGGCGCCTTTTCAATTTGCGCCGCAAAGCCGCGGTAATCACCGGCCCTTTGAAACCCTACACTTTGATTCATGTCGCAATTAATGCTACAAGTTTAATTCTGGCTTTTTTTAGGACTCCGTACCTCATAACAAAAAATAGCAAGTTCACAGAATCTCTTTGATGTACGTCCGCGCATCTGTCCGTTTAGGGTTCCGTACCTAAAGGCAAAACGTCTCTCTCTACTTAAACGTAACTATATTAATGTCACTCAGATGTTATAATAGAAGTAGGCGTTACTTTTGTTATAATTAAGTATGTCAATCCAAGGACACCAAAAGAGTCTGTGAACTTCTTCGTGAAGTCGTCTTTCCTTTCAGAGACGGACCCGCTAGAGAACGGAGTATACTATTGTGTTGTTGCCACACGCGGGAGACCCGGGCAACGAGGCAGCTGACGAACTAGCACGTAAGGCCACGACACTGGGAGTTGCAGGGCCGGAACCCATGGTACCTATTCCTTTCAGTGAGTACAAGACCTGGTTGCATGCATTAACACGCAAGGAACATTCCACACTTTGGAACAATGCCACAGATTGCCGACAGACAAGGGAAGCCTTTCCTACTCTAAATCAACAATTAACTAACAAACTACTGCACCTAGACAGAGGTAAACTCAGAAAGGTGGTGGGACATAACAGGGCATAGCCCACTAAACAAACACCTTTTCACTATAGGTGTCACAGATAGCCCTCTATGCAGAGCATGTATGGAGACGAATGAAACACCAGCGCACGTGCTCCTAGAGTGCACAGGCGTGACCGAACAACGCAGGATCCACCTAGGATCCCCAGCCTTACTCCAAGAAGTCCTCGGCAACCTGGGCGGCCTGCTAGGCTTCTGGGGCGATCTCGGATGGCTGGAATGAAGACTACAACGCAAGAGGCGATCACGCACAACAGACCTGTGTGGTTTACGTGCGGATACCTGCACAGAATGAAGATGAAGATGTGTTGTTGCCATTGTACTCGTGCGGAAGTCACAATACACAAATCAAATCTGTATGGTACAACGTATGCGCTATGCACAACCCGATGCAGGAAAAGCAAGTAATAATCTCCAACACCACACAAACCCTCCAAAACACATTTAACGCACTTTTCACACTAACACCGAAGCATCCTCAAGAAGTGTTTTTTTTATTCAACTACAAGTTAGCCCTTGACTGCAATCTCACCTGATAGTAAGTGATGATGCAGTCTAAGATGGAAGCGGGCTAACTTGGAAGAGGTATGTATACCCCTTGATCGGTTTCTACAAGGCATCGTGCTCGAACGCTAAATCGCTTGGCGGCACGGCTTTGCCGGTAGGGTGGTAACCAGCCACGGCTTAAGCCTCCCACCAGACCAGACCAGAGACAATTTAGAAATCATAAAATCCCAAATTGCCCCTGCCGGGAATCGAACCCAGAACCTCCCACTTATCAGACCACAGCGCTCACCACTGCGCCAGGAAGGTCGTCAATGAGGTTGTAGACTTTACAATGCACGATCACAAAGTACTTACTTGATACTTATGATACGGAACCCTACGGGCCGGACGCGAGCCCAACTCGCTCTTCACCGTCTCGTTCGTTCCAGGTGCTCTTACAACTTGAGATTTTATAAAAAACAAGACACGCAGGTTTAAGACTTTTCTTTTTTATTTCTTTTTGCTTTACTTTTGTATTTTGCATATTTTTTGTTTGTTTGTTTCATATACAAACTTTGACGGACATGCCATGGCATACATACGTTAACTGCACGACGGAATATCACACTGAATGCGCGCGTACGCGTGTATAGAAGGTCCGGTCGCCGCCTTTGGTAGTAGCATTGACCTTTTAATACAAAATGAACTGATTCTGGTGGCGATTCAAATCGCCGCACCTAAAGGTGCGTCCAGACTTGAACATTTCACCGAACCGAACAGCGAACATTTCGGCGAACTTGTTACGCTCAATGTAACGCTTGTTACTGGGTAACAGTTCGGCGAAACTTTCGCCGAACTGTTACCCAGTAACCCATCTCAAGCGCTCCAAGCGCGCCGTCCACATTGAGCGTAACAAGTTCGCCGAAATGTTCGCTGTTCGGTTTGGTGAAATGTTCAAGTCTGGACGCACCTTTAGGTATCTACCGGGAAATAAATTAATTGACATTTCCCAGTAGGTACAATTTGTCCACAATTCACATTACATCCGGGCACCTTCGCTTTCACTTTTCTTAGCAATCAGCGACACAAGTATAAATTAAAAATATAAAAAACCCCGACATTTGCCATTTTGTGGCGGTCACCATCTTGGATTTGCAATAGTGCTATTCTACTAGTTAAGCCCTTTCATTTGATACCCATATTAAGGGAGTTGTGAAAAAATATGTAATCCACCATTTTGTAGCGGCGGCCATCTTGGACCGATTTTCATCAAACATAGCTAACAACACTCTCGACTAATTCGCCTTTCAAACAAAAAAACCGCATTCAAATCGGTCCACCCGTTTGAGCGCCACAGGGGAACAGACAGACACACACACACACACACACACCAACACCGCCGACTACCAACTCCGGGCTGGCACTGAGAATTTCTTGACAGAAAAACCCAATACCTAACAATTATTTGCCTGACCCGGGAATCGAACCCGGGACCTCGTAATCTGCAGTCGAATATCCTAACCACTAGACCAACGAGACAGTCAATAGCCAGCGTACTTATATTTAATAATAGAGATCTGTTGGTACATGTACTTTTTAGGCCCACTTATACCTATACGAGTAGTGGTGACTACCAACCATTAGCTGACTCATCTGCTCTGTCAGTAAAATATAATAATAAATAATAACAAGCTATAATTTAAAAATTAAAAAACCCGACTGCCATGCTAAAAATGAACTAAAAAATTAATAAACTACCACCGTACCACTTACAGTGTAGTTGTTATTTATTTTGTTTTTCATGATTTGTCACTCCAAATTGATTTAAAACATATAGATTGTATACATTTTCTTACTCGCCTTTTAAAGCCCTTTATTTTGATACCCCACTCGAGTGTCTTGAAGAAAAAAATTTTTTTCAGCCCGCACATTAAAGTGCATTACATTCGCCATTTTGATTTTTTATGAATTTTATGTACCCAGTAACATTTGCGCCGTCAAGACAAATCTAATGACGTATAATTTATCAAAATAGGTTGAGCCGTTAAGTAGTTACGAACTGACATAGGAAACGGTCTTTTTCTACGATTTATCACTCCAAATTGTTTCCAAATATATAAATTTATACATTTTCGTATTTGCCTTTTGAATCCCTTTATTTTGATACCCACTCGAGGGTCTTGAAGAAAAAAATTTTTTTCAGCTCGCACATTAAAGCGCATAAAGTCTGCCATTTTTATTTTTTTTTAATTTAGGTACCCTATAACACTCGCGTCATTGAGACAAATCTAATGACGTATCATTTATCAAAATCCGTTGAGCCGTTGATTAGTTCCAAGCGGACATAGGAATGGACATACATACACACACACAGGTGAAACACATATACCCAGTCGGTATATGAGTTTAAAAAATAAAAATAAAAAAATAAGCTGTGATAGCTTAGTGGTTAGGACAACCGACTTCTAATCGGAGGTCGTGGGTTCGATCCCGGGCACGCACCTCTAACTTTTCGGAGTTATGTGCGTTTTAAGTATTTAAATATCACTTGCTTTAACGGTGAAGGAAAACATCGTGAGAAAACCTGCACGCCTGAGAGTTCTCCATAACGTTATCAAAGGTGTGTGAAGTCTGCCAATCCGCTTGGCCAGCGTGGTAGACTATGGCCAAAACCCTTCTCACTCTGAGAGGAGACCCGTGCTCTGTAGTGAGCCGGTAATGGGTTGATCATGATGATGATGATGATGAAATAATAATTAATCATGTTGTTTCGGTCAATGGCCATTGCGGCGTACTTGTATCAATAGAGGTCAGTGATTGAAGGGGTCGCGACCCACAACGCGGAGAATCGAGTGAAACACACAATCGTTCCGCAAAGGGCCGCTAAATGAAGACAACCAACACAAAGTTTCCATTCAATTTGCTCCTCAAAGCGCAATAAATTTGCAAGTGAGCCCTATATTTTATTTGCCGCCATAAATTCTCTGACTGCGGGCTGTTAAATGTTTATAGGTGGTTTTAGGGGCTGAATTTCAGCGTTGTTTTGTGTGTTTCGCGGAGGATTCAATTTTTTTTTTAAACTATTGAATAGAAGCAGGCGTTACTTTGCGGAATTCCATGATATACAATGAATATAAAATTACTTTGCTAAAATCCGCTAACAGTGACAAATTTGTAGGCACAACACCGCACAAATTCACCACAAAATGAACTCGACGATCGTTTCGCTCCGACACCGGAGCACCTTCAGGAGATGTTGACTTCACAACGGACGATTGCAAAGTATTTTCATAAATTTGTTTTATTACATTTTTAAATCTACTGTTCGATAACTAGATTATTTATTTTGAGAAATAAAGTCTCTAGAAATAAGGACCTAGATATAATGAGTTAGAAAGTCGACATTATGATTTATAAAGAGTTAATTAATATTATGATATGTATCACACTGAATCAAACCAATGCGAAGCCCTAAACGTCACATGGCATTTCAATAGTACGCTTCCTATCATTGGCATACAGCATCGCTAGATTTTACTGTTGCATCGTTCAACACACACATATTATATAGAGTAGATCGACGATCATCTCTGTTTACTATGAATTCACGCGTGACAAAATAAACACATGTGATAAGAAACACCTTTTTGCGAGTTATTTCTGAACTTGTTTGCAGTTCGAATAACGCAAAATGGCACTTTCACGGTTATTTTCATGCACTAAAATAAATAAATTACTTCGAAATCGCGGTGCGTAACTACTAAGTGTGATTTTACAACTTTGTTCGTAACTAGGCATCACCTTGGCACACGTTTTCCTCGTACTTCGCCGTTCTATCCTTGACAATATATATCTATGGTATATCTATGGTACAACACCTCTAGAAAAATAAAGTAAAGAGCGAGCATTCAAAGCACAGCACAGTGGCCGTAACTCACGATTTCACGAGCTATCGACGAACGGTTAAAATGAAATATGCGCCGCCCGCCCTCCGCCCTCCGCCCTCGCCCTCCGCCCTGCGCCTTGCCCGCCCTGTACCGTTTGAATATTATCGACGCGAGAAAAATCTAGCGTGAGATTTATGATGTCTTTTCTCATTTTATGCTGTACCATTTTTAAAAGCAGGTATACTGTATTCAAATAAACCGGTCAAGTGCGAGTCAGACTCGCGCACCGAGGGTTTTGTACTCCAGAAGTGTACCTAAGTACAATCTATTTTTCATTAGTTTGTCTTATATGGTAAGGTGCTAATTAAGCTAAGCCTCTAAATTGTATGAGCACTCATAAGTACAACTCAGAGGTCTATCTTAATTGGCTCAACTATGTATGTATGGGGACACCCTTCAATTTCCAACTTTTTATAGTTTTTGGAATTTTCCCTTTATTTATGCTTTATTTATGTCAAATTTCGTAATTCTAGGTCAACTGTAACTACCATTTAGGTTTTCGACCCAAAAAATATAGGGTACTTCCGGTTGACCTAGTTTTGTCAATTTTGGTCAAAAGCAAGGTCTTACAGATCAAATAAAGGATAAATTCCGAAAAATAAAAAAGTTGAAAATTAAGGTAAATTTTTATACTTACAAGTTTTCGTGAAAATCTAAATTTGCCCATATCTTTTTATTGTGTGGACTCAGGACCTTAATTTTTATACACCTAATAGGGATCATAGACCTTAGTATTTGGTATAAATTTCAACTTGCTAGGTCCATCCGTTCCTGAGAAAATCGGTGGTGACACACGGACAGACGGACAAGAAAGTGATCTTATAAGGGTTCCTTTTTTCTAACTTTTGAGGTACGGAACCCTAAAAAATCTATCGTTTAAACGGTTTGCAGAATATTTTGGTAAGCTCTTTTACTGGTTGTTAATTAGCAGCTTGTGTGTGGCATAAAAAGTCAAACAGGGTCACCAAACTAGATAATTTTTGGTTGGCTGTTGTTTTTATAGCTTTTTTTTTATTTTTTTTATTCAAGTACAAGTTAACCCTTGACTGCAATCTCACCTGATGGTAACTGATGATGCAGTCTAAGATGGAAGCGACCTAACTTGGAAGAGGTATGCATACCCCTGATCGGTTTCTACACGACATCGTACCGGGACGCTAAATCGCTTGGCGGCACGGCTTTGCCGGTAGGGTGGTAACCAGCCACGGCTGAAGCCTCCCAGCGTCCCAACAGACCAAACCAGAGACAATTTAGAAATTATGAAATCCCAAATTGCCCCTACCGGGAAACGAACACGGGACTTGCCACTTATAAGACTTAGGGAGGTCGTCGCCAATATTATGAATGAAGTATGTATGAATATAAAATAAAATTTTGGCAAGTAGCAACTGCTACCAAAGCCTTTGGACCCAGTATAGATGTTTATGTACGATACTGTTTCTGGATGATTATAAATGATGTCGATTATTTAGTTGGAAAATCTCGCCAATTTTTCGCCTGGAGTATTTATTTTTGACCCATAAATGTTGATTTTAATAATAGTATTATAATAATAATACATAGGTACCTACTAATTTTAGTTTGTTATGTAAGCCTATTGATTGTTTTATGAGGTCTCATAGATGTATTCAAGAGAATTACATGATAAGTTGTTTAGTCTGTGCCCGAATATTTGAATTAGGTAGATACATCTATGATAATAATATAGTCTATGGATATATAGAGGCATGGCCTACTCGAATAGCATGTAACATGGCGATAGCCATTTAATAAAATATTGTACAAGTTTGAAATAAATGAATGTATAAAAACTATTGAGAAGAATATTTTAAAATTCCCAATAATCCTGAAGCTGTGGCTACAGCTTCAGAAGTGGGATAACAGGGAAATTATTATTTTTCTGTTCCACGCCAACAACGCGACGTGAGAGTGTAAGTAACGCGTATATTCATACGTGATTTGTTACTTTTTTTTCGCCTCTCGATTTTATCCTGTAATCAAATTCCATACTTTTCTCATTTGAACTCATTTTATCGAATATGTAACTTGTTCAAGAAAGAATTTATTTTAAAAGGAACAATCAATTTGCGCCTTTTAATACGAAGGAAAAAAACAAAAGTTTTTTTTTTGTTGTTGTTCCGAGTGGCATTTGCGGCGCTCGCAGCGCTGTAAGAAAATCGATACGGGTAACCGTGCTGTGTTGTGAGCGCTAGAAACGCAATTCGGTAGAGTTCCGAATTCAAACTATTTATGCTAAAGAGAAAATAGTAATATACCTACGACATTCAGCAACAAATATTATTCCAAATTCAAACTTATTAGAAAAGTTTTTGAGTGGTAACCATTGTCTCCACTACCACTTTAATGTAATAATATTTTGTTATTATTGTATATTGTAAACAAAGAGTTCCCAAGAGGGAGCAACGCGAAATATTATTACTCGTCAAGACGGCCGCGCCTACTGGCTATGTGTGCGTGACCTCGGTAATCGCGCCGTGTACGATACAACCTCGAATCGCATATGTGTGCGCGCCTAGGGATACCGGTTATTTGGACAATTGCACAATTTTTATAGATAAATCAAGTATGGTGTAGGATAAAATTTTGTTTTTATTAATTATTTATCTTTAATCTACGTGTGTGTAAAACTGTTTGTTTAATGTAAATCAATAGTTTGCCATGGAAACAGCATTAGTAATTACTTGATTACAGAATATTCATTAGGTATCTACCTCATTATTTAAATATCGGCTGGACCGATTATGATGGAATTTTTGGTGTGTGTTTGTGTGGGTAAGAAGATAGTTTGTATCTACAATTGGACCCTGTAGGTGGTGCTGCAGTCATGTTCTAGGATTTTTTTTATTACGAACAAATTTTGTTGAAATTTTGTAAGTTTCTTGTCCCTGGGGAGTTTAGATTCATAACCTAATTGAATCCGGTAGGTGGCGCTGCAAATTCGTAACACTAGATACTAAATAAAAATTATTTCTTGATTTAGTCAAATACTTTTATAATACGTTTCCAACAGTCGTCATGTCGTGTCCTTCTGATGACAGCTGTCCAGCGATGTCTTAGTATTGGATCCGTTGGAAATCTACATTAATTAAGTATTAATAATAATTATAAACTAATTAGAAAATTTATTTTTAATTTTTTTTATATAATTTATATTTATAATCATAATTATTTAGAACTAGGAAATGCCCGCGGCTTCGCCCGCGTGAATTTCGGTTTTAAACAAATCCCGAGGGAATCGTGGATTTCCGGCTCCCGTTCCCGCTCCCTTTTCCAACCTTTATACCTACTATCAAGGAAGTTCTCTATATTAATCTACCTATAGCTGTAGCTATAGATTTCGGGTTTTTCAAAATCCCGTGGGAACTGTGAATTTTTCCAGGATAAAAAGTAGCCTATGTTTTAAGTCAGGGCATATTCTATCTCCATTCAAAATTTCAGCCAAATCGGTTTAGTAGTTGCGGCGTGATTGAGTAACAAACATCCAAACATACAAACATCCAAACATCCAAACATCTAAACATCCAAACATCCACACTTTCACATTTATAATATTAGTAGGATAATTATTATTTAAAAAAATTATTGAAGGTCAAAATTCAGTAAGTATAATATTAATAATAAATATTTACTATATTCCGGGACTTCCCTATATTTGTGGCAAATTACCTCACTACTGGCAACAAATTGATTTTATTAATAATTATTAATGTTCACACACGTATAACATACAACAATATATTTTTGCACAATAATGTGCAAAATACCACAATGCTCAGCTGGTATCACCGGCCAGTTCGACGTACCTATAAAACATCGAAATTAAAAATCCTATTTTCTCAAAAAAACATACGCAAATGTAAAAACTTACTGATGATATGAGATCTTCGACCTCTTATTTTGTTGTGAAGGATAATTACGACATAATTTCACCGCACAAACCGGCATATTTTTTTATTTTTCGGGAGCTGTTTACTGCGTAGTTTATTAAGTGACACTGAAGTAGGTGAGAGCGATCCTACCAATTTAAGTGAACATTTTTTAGGGCGCACTCGTGAGTTACATTATCAATCTGGCCATGTGGATAATCAAAGATTGTAAATTAAATTATAAAGTATCGCGTATTATTCATTCAAGAAAAACGAGAGAAGTACCTACCTATCAAACACAAAAGTATCTGTAATATGAGTTACTGAAATTATTCAACTCTATTACTTAGTTATTAGTAGAAACCTATTATTCATATTAACCAAGTTAATTAAATACCTTTATTAATTTTGTTCAAATATTTAAATATTTCGTAAATATCCTGAGTACTTATAAATCTATTTTGTCTAATTTTTGGATTTTCAAAGAGTATTTATACCATAGTACACCATAGTGTAGGGAGTGATGCGACGATATACATAAAATATCGATACCTACTATGTCTGTGATATCAAAACTTAATATTACGAATGAGAAACCATAGTTTTAATATTTTAGTGTTGTGGAAGAGATTTCTAAGCTAAAATTTGTCAGTTTCAGCTTTGGAACAATGGATTGAGATGATGATGAGAGAGAGAGATGATGAGAGGAGTAAGTTTAGTGCAGACCTAGATGACCTAGATGGTTCGAGAGGTTCCAGGGTCAGGGTAGCACCTTCGAGACGAGAGAGGCCCGTAGGTTTAGTGCAGACTTAGATGACCCCAGGTTCGAGAGGTTCCAGGGTCAGGGTCATGCACTAGACCTAAGGCAATGTACAACTAGTCATGCGAGCCAGTCGGACCCAGGTTTGGGTCAGGTCAGGTTACATGATTATTCGGAGCAACTAAGGGTATGGCGAGTGGTCATACCGAAGTGGAGAATAACAAGGATAAGCAGCTGACGGAGAGCGTCAATAATGAAAAGAGTTCCTATGGTGGAGAAATTCTTGGAGATGGAAGTTTTCGGTAATAATCTATACTCTGTGGTATAGCAAGTAAAAGGGATGCCATTATTTGTTGAAGTGAGACAGCAATACTTGAGAGATTTCAATGAACTAAAACCTCTTTGGAATTTGTTTGGAATGTGTAGAACTTTCTTCAGATACGCGATGATTCTAAATTCAAATCACATTATAACCCTTGATATAATGGATTTCAGTACAACATTACAACCCGGCTAAGTCATAGGAATGTAATGACGTACTTTATCTGTGGATAACAGACCCTGTAATAAGGCATTCTAGAGCAAGCGGTGTAAAAAAATATGTATCTTCAATGAACGTAATCTATTTTATAAATTTTTTATTCCTTTACCATATCTAAGATAATCTAAGTATTGTTTCTTTAAATCATTCAGAACAATAAAAGTCGGTTGTAATACTTGTGCGCTGACTACCGCGCAAAATAGGATCAGCGATCGGATGCTTAATTACCGAGTCATACTTATACATTTTCCGTAACACATATACCGTACTAGTACACTGTAGCTAGTATGTACAGTATTATTATTACAGAAACACACATAGCTTTAGAGGTCTCAGATCATTGGAGAATTTGTTTGGAATATGCATCTAGCTTTGGTCAATCAGAGAGTAGGAAAATCAAAGAGAAATAAACTGTGGTATGGTCTGTTCGTTTACTTACGGTCAAAGTTCGTTTACTTACCACGTTCGTTTACTTACTACGCGGCTAAGTGCGGATTGGCAGACTATTTGGAGAATATGTTTTATTCTTAGAATAGAAAAAAATTACAAAGTGTAAAAAAAATCATAAAAATAAAAGCAGAATAATAAGAGCATCTGCGCCTGTGTGACGCTATATTACCTAACGGACTTTAATGTCAAATGTCAAAACTGTCAGTTGTCACTTGGCATTTATTGTCAGCGTCAGCTTAATTTGTTTTTAATGTTTTCATTTAATATTTTCTATTATAAAATTTACCCAAACATTTTTATCCAACCAACAAACAGTTTGAAAAAAAAATATGATAAAAATAAGTAATTAGTTTAGTGATTGTGAGAGGTTTATTGATTCAATGGAAGTGTTAATTAGTTATTCATGTGAGATCTTGCCGAGGTTATTTCTAGGTACCTACAAAATTTAATGGAATGAAATTGTATCAACATCACTTCTTTCTCTATTCGCGAAAACTAAATAAAGTCCCTAATCTGTAAAGTTTAAAATATCTTCTAATGCAATTTGTTGTTTTAATCGGGTGATAGAGATATAGCTTGTGTACCATCGTTAAATAATCAATGTACTCTAAATAAAAGTTAATGAACACCAACATAGGAATTTAATATTACACTTTTATTCCATACACCAATGTTTGCCTATGGCTATTCAATAGTGACCTTTTGTTTTTGTATCTTCAAAACATGTTTACTTGTTGCACACTCTATACGAAAATTCTGTGCATGCCACTAGATACAAGTACAGCTATCTCTAAAGAGACTTCTGGCATTATAATACGGGTACAGTACTGTCGGTAAACAGTTAAATACACATATTTATTAAAACCGCAGCAAATTACAGTTTACTATTATTTTAAATTGACAATTATTTATTTATGTAGCATTTACCTATTTGGTAATGTACTTAATTAATCTGTGTATTGTTTGTGTGGTTGAAGCCCTCTGTTAAGCATTTTAATAGATACTGGTAAAGGTCTCTTCCAATGATACATTGCTTAACCTCTCAACTGCCGGACAACGTCTAACGTCGACATGCATGCTTCTAATTACTGAAAGTATTGCCACAATTTATTAGATTCCAGCAATTACTAAATTGGTTATTATAAGTTATGTATGTGTTTAATGTTACTCACTTTTATTGTTTTGATAAAATATCGGTAAGAAGGAAATTAATTTTATAGAATCCCTTTCTATTAAAACACAACTATTAAGACAAAGGAATTTAACCTCATATTAAATTAAACAAATTTGTATGATATTCAAGAATAAGTTTACCTATTTCGAGAAAAACTAGTAAAGAAAAGGAATGAAACGGCATCTAAAATTTAATGCTCTGTATATTATTATTCATTGATTCATAAGATAGGTCTATCCAAATAAAGTGTGTACACAAAAATTATACAATTAAAAAAATAGAGTTTCACATAGAAATTAATACAGTGAATATAACGTTGTATATACAGGTACAATAAGGATACTTATGGTTGAACGGCTTGTTGAACAAAATCTGTCCACAATATTTTGCTCACAGTAAGCAATCAAACTGAGTTACTAATAATTTTATAGTTACAAATAAAAATTAATGTAACTATTAATATTTAGTTTTTGCTTACATATTTAAGAAAAGTACACAAAAGTTATAAGTCAAATGAAGTACACTTGTTCATAAGTACAGTAAAACGTGAATAAAATATAATTATGAAAATAGTTTTCTATACTTGAAACAAGTTTGTAATTCAATAAAGTACCTAGTTATCTGTATACTATAACATGAAAATTGAGTTGAGAAACTCTATGATAATCAACCTACTTATATTTTAAATCTATTAACAATGTTTCTTTGATGTATTAACGAATAATAAGTTGCATTGTAAAATTATTTATGTTATTGACGTCTAGTATTTTTTTGAATAAAACTATACTCACACAATATTTTAGTTAAACAAAAATATAATCTTGCTTACCTTAAACACATTACCATCATAAAAAGTATAAATATGAAATACACAAGTGTTGGCACACTTACTTAATACATCATGCTCATATACTTGAACATTCAATTAAACATAGTAAATGAGAAAATAGATTTCGTTTATTTACTATAAATGTATCATATGCATGCACTAATTGCATTAAGTTACATGTGTAAATTCAAGTGTAAGTTTGTGTATGCATAATTATGTGTATACGTGAATGTGTCTGTGTATATTTATAAGAATATTTTAAGAAAATATTATGACTGTTATTACAAAATGTTATTTTTTTTCATGAAATATTATTTTAGCTATGTTTAAGAATATTTCTAAAATATTGCTATAACCTAATATATCTTGAGAATCGACTGCAGGAGAGCTTCTGATTAATCAAAAGATAGTTTTTTTTTAACCAAGTATTAATGTGTTCTTTTACATCGTAAAATGTTATAAAGTAAATTAGGTCCCAGGATTTTGTTAACTTTGTTATATAAACACTATAAATTGTTTTTTTTTTGTATTGATATGAAGCGGCGACAATTTTTGTGTGGAGAGACAACAGTGTTATTAGTTATTTAATTCTAAAAACGTTGGGTCATAAGATGTAACTTTATGATGGTACCTGATATACCTGATTGTCTTACTAAAAGTACTTTACTTATTGAGAATAACATGTATGTCGCGTTTCGAGAGGGTTTAAAGTGCATAATCTTTTGTATATACTGCTGAGCCCATTCAGCCTCAATAAATCTAGTTTTTGCAAAACCTCCCTAAACAAGAATGCAGTAGATTAGAGAGCTGTAGTTAAAAGAATGATTCTGATAATGAATAATTATGACAATATGGTAATTTTAATATTATAGTGTAATAATTATAAAGATTGTAAAATAATAACAATATCTGTATTATAATAATTGTATAGCACTACAAATAATCAAAGATTTTATTTATTTATTGGGAACAACCAATAATTGTTACATCAAATTAAGTATCTAGTTAAAAATCACACAAAATACATAGTTAAATAAACAATTTATTAAAAAGTCTATAAAAAATTTTATATTAAAGTTAAAATTAATGTTTTCAATTAAAAAAAAAAATATCAAAATAGAAAATAATTATTCATATGTACGTAAACTATACATGTATTATAATAATAATAGTAATTAATATAAATAGTTATTAATAATTTAACATCTTAACAATCCTATCACTTCTTTCCTAAACTTTGGTAATGTATCATTAAATATATTCCCCTCCTAACTGATTGTTGTAAGTCATGGTTATAGCGCAAAATTGTTTAAGATTTTAATTAAATTCATTCGTAAAACAATAAAAATAAAAATAACATAAAATATCACATATTTCTAGTACTAATATTAGTGTAAATCTTAAATAAAACTATGTCAAGTAGATTAATTAAATTGTATTTAAGTAAAAATTAAAAAGAAAATAAGAAAGATTAAAATTAAAATAATTCTAAATTGTTTGTTAGAATAAGTTACTATAGTAGATTGTATTATGTCTTAATTATTTATTAACATAAATTGTACATTTCGCATCTCGGAGCGAGGGGACTCGCTCATTACAGGAAGGCCGAGCTGTAAGCCTATTGATTGTTTTATGAGGTCTCATAGATGTATTCAAGAGAATTACATGATAAGTTGTTTAGTCTGTGCCCGAATATTTGAATTAGGTAGATACATCTATGATAATAATATAGTCTATGGATATATAGAGGCATGGCCTACTCGAATAGCATGTAACATGGCGATAGCCATTTAATAAAATATTGTACAAGTTTGAAATAAATGAATGTATAAAAACTATTGAGAAGAATATTTTAAAATTCCCAATAATCCTGAAGCTGTGGCTACAGTTAGCTAATCAAGTCTTAGCTATAATAATGTCATCTTTTGTTTATGCTAATTAATTCCAAAAGTTAATACTCCTAGCAAATACTCTTTTCGATGTGCGCATGGTTAAAAGATGCACTCAGGGTTCAGATTCTATTTTTTTAACCCTTTCATTCAATAAGCGGTTTCACTCAAAACAGGCTTAGTACACTAAAAAAACCTAGTGTCCCCGTTTCGTGCGAGCGTCACATTGAAATAGATAAAAAGAAGTAAAGTAAAAAGTTGCATTTGCATGAAATAAACAACCCAGCTTGCAAGTGAAACTAACCAAAAAGGACACGTTCTTTTATTCAGAGCTACATAATCCACTATTTGTACGGTGCATTCAGGTCGATGTAGCCGACTCGGTGAATAGAATTAGCCGACCACGGACGGTGGCGCCCTCTCTCCGAACCAAACCTCAATGTCCGGGGACTCCCCGACTCGGTCGTATTTGCACGTAAATCGACGGAGCCCGTCCGTCGTGTTAGACGTTCCGAATTTGAATTTTAAACTAAGCGTTCCGTTTTATGCAGAAAATAAACTCTGGAGGTAGATGTTTTTAACTTGAAGGATTATTCATTTGATTCGAGTTGGGTTTATGTAAATCACGCCTCGATCTTATGCAAACTATATTATTTAAGTAAATTTTCGTGGTTGGTGTAATATTAAATAGGCTTTAATTTTAACGCTCACCAAAATAATATTTTAGACTCAACTAGCTGATAGAATGTGAAATAATAACTTGACACCAAATAAATATTGCTTTTGCTTCCCAAATGAATGATTGCTTACCAAATATTGCTTACCCAATATCATCAAAATCTATGTTTCTCATTGCTCTAAATATTCCATTAGATTAGGTCACGCGAAATGCGGAACGAATTCTATTAATGTCTAATCCATATATAGATTAGATCGAAAGTAGCCCAAACCGAAATCTGATTATTTAATTGATTAAATAATGTTTTTTTTATTATTTTTTGAAAAAATAATAAAAAAAATCGTAAGACAAGTCTTTTCCACCCCTAACCTTAACCATGGAGGTAAGAATACTAACTTCTACAACCCACTTTGCTTGCTTTTTGGTGAGTTAGTGAGACTAAACGTCAAAGTTAAAACTCACCAAAACTTTAACAATGATGGTGGTTTAAAGTCGATAAAACGTTATCAACTGAAACAATGTGGTGACAAAAAACCTACAAAGGTTTTTTGTCACCATAACGTCTTAAGTTTTTCAACACTTATTAGCAATTATTCTCCAGACTGCAAGCTTGCAGTGCAAGTAGCTACTTGTCTGCAAAACTTAATTAAAATATGTTCAGTGGTTTACAAATAAAGTTTAAAAATTTAGTAAGGGTTTAAGCTATAGGTATTTCTAAGCAAGCTTTTTTTAATGTACCTATCTTCTGTATGTTTGTTTGTAATTACTTTATCACCGTTTCGGGAAGCTGGTATTATGTATAGTTTAATAGTTTGTAAGGTTACCTCTTACTTCTTTTTAGAAGCATAATCAAAACATTAACTAAAAATGTAAAATGTTATGAAACTGAGCCAGTTTTCGTGGTCACATTATTATAAATGCTTAAACAATTGGGATTAAGTCGATGTCGGGAAAACGTTACTCCTGAATTTGGCTTAAAATTTAAGGTCTACTTAGGTTTTATTAAATTTGTAGAATCTCGCTGTACCCCTCTCGAATTTACGCTTCATTTAAAGTTTCCCTTATTAAATTGTCAACTGTTTCAAACAATTTCGGTGAATGTTTTTAAATGTTTTGCAAAGAAATGGTTAACTATAAATAGTAGTAAAAATTTACCAGTTTAAATAATATGTGTACCGGAGAGTTACATTTTTTATTATGACTAACACTTCCACACGATATTGAATCCTTTTACGGCAGTAAAGTTCACCTAGTCTACATTCAAGCACCATGAGATCTATCTTTTTAACCCCCGACGCAAAAACGACGGGGTGTTATAAATTTGATGTGTCTGTGTGTGTGTGTGTGTCTGTCTGTTCCCCCGTAGCGCTCAAATGGGTGAACCGATTTTAACGCGGTTTTTTGTTTGAAAGGTGAATTAGTTGGGAGTTTTCTTAACTCGTATGTTAGATAAAAATCGGTCCAAGATGACCGCCGCCACAAAATGGCGGATTACATATTTTTTCACAACTCTCTCAATATGGGTATCAAATGAAAGGGCTTGACTAGTAGAATATGTAAATCCAAGATGGCCGCCACCACAAAATGGGGAATGTCGGGGGTTTTTTTAATTTTTAATTTATACTTTTCTTCTTCTTTGTCTATCGTTCATCTTTGACTTGAACCTCTATTCTTCCATGGTTCTTCGAACCCCGTACATTGCCACTTCACCTTCACAACCCATTGAGCTATCTATGACTCTCTCTGGTTTTACGATACATCTCCTCATTTCTGATTCGATCACGTAGAACTCGCTACGTGATCAAATCAGAAATGACCTCAAAAAGGGCATTTTATAACCGCAATTACGGCACGAATTCAATAAAATTCTCGTACCTACAAAAGTAAAAATATTAACGTCGCAGCGATGACATCAGAAAGAACCTCATAAATTGTGAGCTAGATTTTTTTACTTATTCAAACTCTATAGAGGCGAACGGGCGAATAGCCGGCCAAGCTTCACTTTAGCCTTTAGAGTTTAGCCTAGCCGATAGCCCGTGAGTTACGAGCCATACTACGGCTGCGTTTTAATGCTTTGAGAGGATATTTCAATGCCGGTGTGTGACAAACGCTCATAAAGATATTTTCGCTCTTTGAAGTTTAAACTGAAACTCGAAAAACTTTTCCTTTTTTATTCCCGACTAAGGAATACATTGTAGACCGGAATATTTCGATGTGATAACGTCTTATAAATCGATGAACGCCGGCCGCATGCTCGAAAAAGCATGACTCATTGTCACGTACCATACGAAAGCCATAGAAACGCACGTACCATAGCAAGCGAGAGCGCGGAACTAAGCGTTCAAAGTGTTGTGAAGTTGTGTTCCATCTATCTCTCTTTGTTATCTTCTTTGTTTTTTTGAATTATTTACTTGTTTGTTGCGAAATGACACACAATTTTCCGCATGTGCAATTACTAATGTGCATACATAAATACGGGTCGAATACAAAACCTCATTTTTTGAAGTCGGTTAAAAATTGTTTTTCATTGTACAAAATATTATATGTTTTTCACATACACAACAAAAGACAGACACACGGTTTCGGCAGGTCCACAAAAGGTGTCGCGGACACAAAGGCGCGTCTATCTCGTGACACGGGGTCCGTCACCTCCGCCATACATCACCTACTGGCCTTTGACCTTTGTGTTAGTAGCAAGTAGTGGCCAAATATACGATTGAATGCCAAATCGGAGCTGTGCTGATCTTAATTTTTAGGGATCCATGCTCTTTTGCTAAGCCTACGACTAAGTCTATTCGTCCATCCATCTGTCTGTTACTATCTTACATTAGTAAGATAGTTTAATGTACTTACTTACTTGTTAAGATAGATATCTAAGACATACTTAATACCTGTTTTTGTACTCTGCGGCGCTGTTGATTCCAAAATAAATGATTATTTATTTATTAAAATATTTACTCAATTCACAGCAAGTAGGTAATAAAAATTGAAAAATTTAAATCCAAGAAGATCCCATACCAAAAACCTCTAAACAAAATGATTTTTTTCAAAATGCAACGCCTAATAAGATATACAATATTCAAACCAGATTTTAAACCAGAATTTGACCAGATTGTAGTGCATACTCAATAGTAAAAAAATAAGAGTTCCGCATTCAGAGGATGCCGAATTTTTGGTCAGGCTAGACTATTTAGCGCCTTGATTTTTATAGCCTTGATGTTGCTAAATTTTTGTTTACTATAATATAATTTAAATGTGTAATGATATACGGAACCCTGTGTGTGCGAATTCGACTCACATTTGGCCGGTTTTAGTTTTCTAAAAGCTTTCTCGATCCATCAAACGATTTCTCCAATTGGTAAATCCTTCTACTTTCCACGTGAACCTCAAATCGCTTCGTATAACTTTAAGTCATTTGTGTTCGCGGGTTAGGAGTGCTTTCACTCCGGTACGTACTCTGTGACCGCGGCGGGCGAACTTTGGAGTTCACAGTTATCGAGGTTTGTTTGCAATTGTCAGAGTTTACACCTTTGAATAACTTTAATTAATTTAATTAATACAAGCTATATATTTTATATATTTTATTTTAACGCTGTGATAGCCTAGTGGTTAGGACGACCGACTTCTAATCGGAGGTCGTGGGTTCGATCCCGGGCACGCACCTCTAACTTTTCGGAGTTATGTGCGTTTTAAGTATTTAAATATCACTAGCTTTAACGGTGAAGGAAAACATCGTGAGGAAACCTGCATGCCTGAGAGTTCTCCATGCCAATCCGCTTGGCCAGCGTGGTAGACTATGGCCAAAACCCTTCTCACTCTGAGAGGAGACCCGTGCTCTGTAGTGAGCCGGTAATGGGTTGATCATGATATATTTTAGTAAATAATAAACCGACTACAATATACATTTTTAAAGAAGAGTTGCCTCGATTTCTCCAGGATCCCATCATCAGATCTTGACCTGATGAACATGAGATCACCTGGGATGTATACCCCTTCAAACAAAGAAGAATTTTCCAAATCGGTTCAAGCGTCTTTGAGTGATTGGGGAGCATACAGAAAAAAAAAGATTCCGAGTTCTCCAGAACTGAGAACCTTCTCAATTTTTTACGTCCTGCGAGAAACACAAAAACTACACAATAAGCTGGCTGATTCTGGTTTGCAGAATGCCAAATATGCCAGGACGGTCGTTGACGATAAAGTAATATAGACCATACATTAGACTAAAATTTTGTATATAATACAGGCAACATTTCACTAAAAATCTGGCTTCGATTTGATAATGTCAGCGTCCTGTCTTATTATTAAGACGGAGGTTACCATAGCGGATTATGTCAGTCCAAGTCTTCCTCATTCACTGTGGCCTTAGAAACTTGCTCTGCAAGTCACCAACAATAATATTTTATGTACGTATGAGCACAAAATCGGCTTCCCTCTGTGTCAGTTCGAAAATCTATTACACAAACAAAGAGATGCAGCCACCGATGGAAGTTTTCGAACAACCGGCGTCTTGTAATCCCCGCCTTATGAAATTCAATGAGCACTCCGCCTTAAAACATATACGATCCGCACCCGATGTTTCACCACGAACACCACATACATCAACTTCGTATCTTAATTAATCATACATTGCTGATTCTGTTCGAAAACCTCAAACATGTTTATTTGCAAAAGAAGCAATGGATGTTATTCCCATGGAGGTCTGTTTAACGTGTGAATGGTAGATAGAAGCTTTCACTGTCATAATACAGGATGAGAGAGGTTAAGTTTACGGGGATCCAGGATTCCAGGAGTAGAGTCCTTGTATTAAGCGCACTCTACACTCACGTCGAATCTCGACCGCGAATTTGCCCTCGATTCGCGTGTTGCCTCTGAACGACAAGTATTACGTGTTTCTACACTAGCAAGCATTTTAGCATTCTTCGAGGGAAGCTTCGAGATCTCGAAGCTTCCCTATCTTTTCCTCCGAAATTCCTTAGTGCCTGAACACTAGTATCTTTGAACAAGTGGTCGATGGAAGAAAGCTTTCTCCATCGCCCATGCATATAATATTCTCGCAGTTTCTCTGAGTAGGTAATCTGATCAGAAATGAAGAGATCTATAGACAAACCAGTGTTACCGACAAAGCTCAACGGGTTACGAAGCTGAAATTGGCAATAGGTGGGACACATAGTTCGAAGAACCGAATACCGTTAGACGTCGGGGTGCCAAGGTACTAGTACCTTTCACCGGAAATTGCAATATTTGCGGACCTCTGATACCTAGGTAGGGTGACGACATCAGGCGAGTCGCAGGAAGCCGCTGGAACGGCGCGAGACCTTGGCAACGAAGTGTCAACTGGCAGACGGAAATTGTGAAGAGACCTATGCCAATTAGTGGATATGTATCTGTTTATGACGACAGCACTCGAAAAGTTTCATGACTTTTCGCAGTTTAAGTTCGCAGTCAAAATTATGGACCAATAGCCTTAAAGTACCAACAAGATAACACAAAACTGCCCACACTTGTTTTACTCTTCTGGCGTTCGTGAGCTGCTGGCCGCGGCGCGAGTGTAGAGCCTTTAGGGATAAATTCGTGACGTCAATATTCAAGTTACTTGTATGTAAGTGGTGATGACGGGTAAAAAATACTTGCCGGTTTTGCGACGTGTTAACAAAGTTGTTATTTTCTCTTAGGGTTCCGTAACTTACAATGGAAAAAAATGTACCCTCATACGATTAATAATCGTTGTCAGTTTATCTCTCAGTACCTATGTATGTGCGTTTTTCTTGAAAACTGCTTGAGGTGAAAGACTGTTTATAGCTTGCGCCCTTGATTGCATCCGTGCGAAACTTGTATTCAAAATCCTCTAGAAACCGTTTGTTTTCCTGGAATGAAAAGTATCCTATGTTCATTTCCAAAGCCCGCCAATCACAATTGGACCAGCGTGGCGAGTCTAAGCTCTAAATTCCTCTCTCCTGTCTCTCATAGGAGGCCTGTGCCCAGCAGTGGTGGTGGTTAATTTCCAAATTCCAGTCTTCTCGTTCAAAATCCCTCATTACCTGAAGAGCGAAGTCGATTCTTGACTTTAGAATTCGGGCGAAATCGCGGGCGTAAGATAGTTTATGATAGGTAAATCTACAAGCTGTAACTAAAGCCTACTAAAAATAGGGACTTGACCATCGCGCCAATATATAAAAGTTATAAATGATTCAGCAGCATGAGCCCCTCGCGATAAGGTCTAAGCATCGGTAAAATATATGCAATAGGATAGGTTGGCACGCGCCCAGTTGGCTGTAACTGAATTCTATCTATTGTTATTATTAAAACGTTACAGAGATAGCCCAATAGAATACCATTGTGTGTTCGGAAAACGTTTTAAGTGAACGTTTATTCGGACCGAGAGGAGAGTCTTTTACTAGTAATAATAAAAAAGTAGTTAGTTATGTTGTTTTTATAATAATTGACATTTCAGTAACTTTGTAATCAATGTGTAGGTATTTAGTAATACTTCTGATACATATTTTACATATTAATATAGAAATAAATTAATCTCGGTAGCTGTAGTTTGACTGATACTGTAAAAATATGTAGTTACAAAATTACGAGGATTCCAAGTTTTACATAATTTTGAACCCATTCAACTTTACATTTCGTCCGGGGCTCGCTAGAAATAAAATCAAGTTTTTTATTTCTATCGTGATATATCAAGTGATATATTAAGGTTTGCGCTTGATGACAATCATGTCTGATTGAAAACAATTATGATCTCTGGATTGGAGAACGCTTACCTAGAGGATGCCTATTCACTCTTGCCTTGAAGATACTCAAGCAACTCAACTGCAAAATTGTTATTTTTCATAATATTCATTTTTTGTATTAAGAATATCCAATTACGTGAAAACAATGATCTTTCATAAAACGGCTGCCTTTCAAGTAAACCGACATTAAAGGCTCTCTACTCAGAACGGCTAATAGCATTAATATCAAAGGGTGAAATTGTTTTACCTTCAAAACGTTTTTGTAGGTTCTGAGGGACAGAACATTGAATATTCATACTTTAAATCCTCCAAAGAGAAGCTGTAGCGTAAAAACTTAATTGAATTTTCGGATGAAAAAATTCGTTTCGGGAGAATCCTCCAATTATTTATTGTATCGGTTATGTTTTTTATGTTTTGTAGGTACATAAAAATATGCACACAATCGCAAAAGAATCTTTTTTACTGAACTAGAAAGTCGTTTTTAGTCACGGTGATACTTTTCGTCAATTCTAAACCAATTTCATTAATTCTTTTTAGGGTTTCGTAGTAAAACAAGAAACTCTTTTAGTTTCTTCCAGTAGGTCTGTCATCTGCATAGCCTCTTTGTTCCAAAACTATTAAAGCTACAAAGTTGAAATTGGACACGAAGTTCAAACACACAAAACCGACTATAAAAACTATCTACTATTTTTTTTCTATCATGTTGGTATCTACACTCATATTCATGACGTATGTTGATATTTGCGCCTTTTTTGAATGCTTAGTTTTTTGGTGAGCTCTGCAATCTTTGACTTCCCAAAACGATGTATCGAACAATCAAAGAACGATGAAAGAAAAGTTTGACAATTCTTTTCAAAAAAAAAAAAAGACCGTTAGGTATATTTCCCACTGTATTCAAAAAAAAAAAGTGCACAGCGAAAAAAGCATACAACGAAAAAGTGCACATAATCCGCCATACATGCCCCCCTATGACATCTTTCTAATCTCGAGGCTGAAGAGGATCACAAAATCGTGACATTTTGCCACCATTTAAGATAAAAACAGAACCATCGAGGACTGGCCCGTTGGCGCGGTTGGCAGTGACCCTGCCTCCCGCTCCGGGTACGCGGGTTCGATTCCCGCCCCGAGTCTGGCTGTATTTATAATAATATGTATGTATACCTTTATTAAAATATATAATTATGTATTTATATTTAAATATGTCTATCAGTCGGCTGTTACCTATAACACAAGCATTAAGTTGCCTACTTTAGGAACAGACGACCGTGTGTGTATGTGTGAGTATTTATTTATTATATGGAAAAATGAGTTCCAGAAGCATTTTTAAAATTGGAAAAAGCGCTGGCACAAGTGCATCTAACTCTTATATCTATGGGGGATCACTCTAAAGGGAACAAAAAAGTTGTTGATGAATAGGTACATAAAGATTCTTAAAGAAAAACGAAAATTCCCGTTATTTTTTTATCAAACCTCGCACACGTAGCACTACATTGTAACAAATTGAAGTAACTTTGTTTTCTTTTGAAAATCCGATTACATTGGTCCGCATGTAGGTAACTGAAATAGAAGGTTGCTAATTAACTTGATTTGTACCTGTCGCGACTCCATCGCGCTAATGGATGACAAATTGGATTTGGAGTGAAAGGCAACTAATTATTTCACGTTTAAACGAAAACACTTCGTAAGTCCATTACTGCTTCGGGCGAAGTTGAATGCGAAGTGACGCTTCGGATTTCCGTTGGTATTCCAGAAACCAGTTAAGTACTGTGTAAATACGTTACAGAAGTTAATCGGATTTTACTCTGCCCTACGTTTTACTTGTGATTTCGTCTGCGTTGGTACAGTCAGTGCGTCATTTTGCTTTGGCTTTTTTTTTTTTGAAAATATTTATTCCATGACAACTGATAGTCTCTACTAAACTTATAAAGGCCGATTCGCACAGGTGTGAACGCGTTCATAGAGAATGTATGAAAGAATATTTTTCATTGTGCCGGAACTGTGCCGGCACTGATGCTTCACTGATAATATGTGCGAAACGGCCTTAAGTAGTTTATTACTTTATCCGATGATTTCAATATGTTAAATGCAATAATTCACATATTCCTTGTATACCAAATGGCGAGCAGCATAATAATTGATTTACAAGGAACCGGCGTCGTAAACTATAGTAACACCCTCTGCGTATAGAATACAGCAATCCTTTATGGAATATACTTACGCTTTTTGTGTCATGATTCTGAAAGAATTCAAGATTTGTCACTACAAAAATAATTTATACTAGGGGAGACTGGGTACGGTTGAAACATTTTAGCGTTAATCTTCCATTTCATCGGAAATACTTAAGCGAGCGTTGAAGGAAATATATCAAATAAAAGAGCACATATCTGTCTACGAATGGGCAATGTTATTTGAGATCACTGTATTGTATTTTATGTGTAAAATCAAATCTAAAAAAAAATGGAAACTGTTTCAACCGTCCCCATGCCAGGGTCGGTTGAAACAGTGCCTGGGGTCAATTGAAACACATGCAAATAATACAAAATATAATAAATGAACATGTTCTATTCATCGTCTAATAACATTTTACGACTTTCTAGTTGTATATCCTTTAGTTTCGCATAGTTTTGTTAGACATACTTTTTAGGTAGGCAAAAATATATGTCAGCACATTTAATTTAATATTTAGATTGTTCACGCTCTTGTTCCTGGTTAAACACTCGATTGTGAGCCTTATATCCCATTTCTTGATTTTCATTGCCACCGTTACATCTCGTTTACGTACATTGTATACCTCAACAGGGAACAGTGGTTCAGTCCATTCTTTTTTGCCGCTGTTCTTAACCAAGATCCGGCTTTCACATCTTCTTATGCTTATTTGTACGTCAATAAGTCACCTTGACGTCTCGTAGTCTCCCTTTGGCGTACCCTTGGCATCTTAAAAACAAGAAAATTAAATAAATAAAATGTTTCAACCGTACCCACAAAAAATGTTTCAACTGTCCCCAACCCCCCTTCTAGGTATAAAATGGTTCACAGTAAGAATAATAATAAATTTGAATAAACACTAATCATACAACCATATTCTACAAACTTCAATAAAAACGATACAAAACTCTCAGTACTCTAACTTTAATAAAACCATTATAATTGCAAAAATGTAAGGACAAGAAATACTTACTTTTACGTCAAAAAACACAATGGGGCCTCCTATCTACAAGTACAGCGCGCGAAAGGCTACGCAACACCAAAATTCGTGTTTGGACTTGTCGTCCGCTTCGTTCTTCCCTTGTGACCATCAACCTCACCACACACGGTGTCGAGATATTCGCTTTGTTTCAACCGTACCCCGTTTCAACCGTACCCAGTCTACCCTACACCTGCTCTGAAAGTACCTTCTGGTTTTTCTCATATCGAAAGTCAAAGTACGTCATTACTGTCAAACAAATAGGCGGGACGAAAAAATATATGGAATTTCATTGTTAACGCGCTAGAGCGGAAGTTCCATTTATGAAATTCCATTACTAACGTGCTTTTTTCTTTTTAATTTTTGATCAAATCCGATCAGTACATGAAAAAAACCTATGTCGACAAACACGACGTAAAAAGCACCCAATAAATAACAACCATCACGGTAGGCGGCGCTGATGTCGCTATGTCACCGGGCAGGACCGGGGTCTGCTAGTTTAAATATATTTAATTTTAATTATTATAATTACATATGAACATAAAATAAAAGTAAAAAATACAAAATAGATTTTTTTTCGCGCTATTTTCTTTTTATTTTGCGAGTGGCTTTCTTTTGTTTTACCTATCCAAATTTTCAATTTATAAAATTACAAGTAGCTATTATGGAAGTCAAAGTGTCTAGTAGTGATAGTGAAGATTTGATGACGCCGCCCAACGCCGCCAGAATTAAAAATATGTGGCTAAGTAGTTATTTTTATATTGAAAATCTTTTACCCAAGATATCTAAAGATAGATAGAAATAGTTACAACAAAGCATATGAAGAAGAAGACAATGGAAACCCAACCTCTTCTTCTGATTGATTTACGGTAATAATTTTAATATTTTTGATTATTTTATTATTTTCCTCGCAGGTGTAGTATAAAGCACTATGTATCCCTTCGGGAGAAAGTGCGATTCCTCTCGGGCGTATTGCGGCCCTACGGCCTACGGCCTCGGGCCTCAAACTACACCCTCGTAGTAATCGGTCACTTTCTCCCGTCGAGGAACAATGTACTATTAAACAATGTGCAAAAAAAATACATTTATTATACCGCAGTTCTAGGCGCACGAAGTGCGCCAGGCCAAGTTCCTCCGGCCTTGTCGCATGAGTGTGTTATTTACACGATCCATTTCGAGCTGTTTTGACCCCCCTCATAACTCTGGTTCGCGGGATAGTAATCCTACGAAATTTGAAATATAAGTTAAACTCGTGGATGTGATGATAAATTGAAAGTTTCAAATTTTCAAGTTGAACCGTTTCTGAGATACAGAGGTTTGAAAATCACATAAAACAAGACCTACTCACTGACTGATCAAAATTATGACGCACTTCCCGTGTATGTGGAATGTTGAAATTTGGTAAGAAGATGAGTCTTAGTGTGTATATGAAGGAAAAAATCGAAAAATGTCCAAAAGTTGCATCAGACACTGACCAATTCAAAGATATATAAAAATTTGTCTGTTCCCACATCACACAAAAAATACTGAACAAATTTTCATTTTGTTTTAATAAATGTATTTTACTTTATTCGAAGCTATATATGGTTCTTGTTTCATCGAAATCGGTGCACTATTTAGGGAGATGTGACTTTTTAAGTTTTCTAGCAAGGGGTCAATCTTACTGGTCTTGAGTTCTAATAAAAAGTAAAGTGTAGGTAAATAATAAAACGCCAAGAGGTATATTTTTTTATCGAAGTCGCGGGCGCGACTTCGTCGGCGTGGACTACACAAATTTCAAACCCCTATATTACCCCCTAAGGGGTTGAATTTTCAAAAATCCTTTCTTTGCGGATGTCGTACGCCACATTAATAGCTATCTGTGTGCCTAAGCCCGTTCCTTCCAGTAGTTTGAGATTCGTCTTTGCCAATAAAACCAGAAGCGCGATTTTCTTAATAATTTTGATAAGCAACCTTGACCCAAGTCAGGAAATGGATGGGTGGCCGACTTTGGAGGTTTGGAGGAGACTTTGGTGTCCTATTGATTCCGGCTACTAGGTATCACTAATATCTAATACTATTCATTAAACTCAATGAGAGTCAAATACTCAAAATCTTCTCTTAGTTAAGCCGTATGGTTCTAAGTTCTGAAACTGACCACTGAGTGGAAATACTCTGGAGTGGAGTTTCTGTTATCTGTGATTTTGACAGACAGACGAACAAAATAAAAATTCACCCAATTAGAACAGAGAAAGCGACTTTGTTTTATACTATGTATTGAAGATTAAACCACATCTAATCAGACCGTAAAATGTGATAGGGTTCTATTCCTAATTATACTGAAGCGTAAGAGAGAAAAAAGACTTCATTATACTTATTGCATTAACTTTGAAATACTTAGAAAAAAGGAGTGAGATCCAAACAAAAACATTTCATGTGAATAATAAGGCCAACTTCCTATCAAAAAGTTTCGGCCATTAAAAGTACTGATATCAAAAATTATGACCAAGTCCTTTGCTAGGCTCGATAAATGAAACCATACAGTTTTAGAAGGTATATCTTCTTCGATCACCCTCAAGCTGTCAAAGCATTCCGAATGATCCTGTTAAAATATTTTTAAATAATTTATGTCTTACTAATAACACTATAATATGAAGCTAATTTGGGACTGAGAATAGTTTTATTGTTTTCAACTTGGCAACATTTTTTAAATTAAACAAATTCAAAGGAGTGCAAAAATGTTGTCAAGTTGAAAACAATAAAACTATTCTGTCCCAAATGAGCTTCATATTATAGTGTTATTAGTAAGACATAAATTATTTAAAAATATTTTAACAGGATCATTCGGAATGCTTTGACAGCTTGAGGGTGATCGAAGAAGATATACCTTCTAAAACTGTATGGTTTCATTTATCGAGCCTAGCAAAGGACTTGGTCATAATTTTTGATATCAGTACTTTTAATGGCCGAAACTTTTTGATAGGAAGTTGGCCTTATTATTCACATGAAATGTTTTTGTTTGGATATATTATTACACAATAATTATTACACAATAATTATATTAATGAATTTCTTAATGACAGAGATGTATGGAAGCAATCTGCTTTGCGTTGCAGCTGTCCATGAGATAGTGCGAAGTAATAAGTAGGTATCGTAATTTCGGACTGTTTGGTAGATATTTTTTAATTTTGAAACACTAAATTACTTCTACTAACAAGTGTAAATTGAAAATTTAAAAAACCCCCGACATTTGCCATTTTGTGGCGGCGGCCATCTTGGATTTGCAATAGTGCTATTTTCCTAGTCAAGCCCTTTCATTTAATACCCATATTAAGGGAGTTGTGAAAAAATATGTAATCCGCCATTTGATAGCGGCGGCCATCTTGGACTGATTTTCATCAAACATAGCTAACAACACTCTCGACTAAATCATCTTTCAAACAAAAATAAAATCAGCCAAGTGCGAGTCGGGCCTCGCTCTTTCAGGGTTCCGTACATAATTATGAACAATATAATATTTTGGGTCTAAGAAATATTTAATTTCCGAGCTAGACATCGCAACAAACCGTGAAAGAAAAACCCAAAAAAATGTTCGTTTATTTTGGTCACAGCTTATAAACTATTTAATAAATCGTTGTTTTCAGTATTTGTTGTTTAAATAGAGCATATAGTACATAATATACTGAAATATCATATTCCCAACTAGTTTAGTTTTTGAGATAGCCCCCGTCACAAAAATGGTCTAAAACTGACAACTTTGATGGCCTCCCATTCCCTTATTTTTTGAGATAAAAATTAAAAAAATATATATTTGTACTCTACTTAATGAGCTCTAAACAATGATATCCCACAAGCTAGGGTAAAGAAAAAATTTTTTTTTCCGGCTCCTTTTTCATGTATGGGAGCCCCCCTGAAAAATAATTTAATTCAATTTCTAATTCAATATTTGATTTTGGGTTAACGTTTTACACTAAATACCAAAATTTCAGGTTTGTAACTCATTTCGTCTGCGAGCTAGAGACCTGTGACCGGCGGACAGACGGACAGACAGACAGACAGACAGACAGACAGACAGACAGACAGACAGACAGACAGCCGAGTGACATTAATAGGGCTCCGTTTTTACCCTTTGGGTACGGAACCCTAAAAACCGCATTCAAATCGGTCCACCCGTTTGAGCGCCACAGGGGAACAGACAGACACACACACACACACACACACACACACACACACACACACACACACACACACACACACACACACACACACACACACACACACACACACACACACACACACACACACACACACACACACACACACACACACACACACACACACACACACACACACACACACACACACACACACACACACACACACACACACACACAGAGAGAGAGAGAGAGAGAGACACGTCAAACTTATAACACACCGTCGTTTTTGCGTCGGGGGTTAAAAACTTATGTAGACAACGTGGTGACTACCACCGACCACGGCCATAGCTTACCACGGCTGAACTAATTTCAAAATTCTAAATTACTTACCAAATTAACCCAGCGAGGAATCGAACCCGGGACATCCTACTCAGATTACATTACTCTGATGCAGTTGAAGTGGTAAAATTGTACAAAATTTGGTAAAATGTGGCAATTTGGAACAAAAGATGGTACTGTTTCCGGGACCCCTAATATTAAAAGCTCTTTAGGAGGAAGATGAATGGCGGACTACGTCATTAGGACAGGCGTAGGCCTTCGATTACGACTGTCGATGGAATAAAAGAAATAATTAAGCCACTAATGGATATCAAATCGTTAACTGAAGCCCTAATGGGATTAAAATTCATTTCCTCATTACGAAGGTTCGACGGCGCAAAAACATTTCAAATCGATTTAGTTTTTTTAATTGCTTGGATTTTTGGGACACCCTTTTCTTTTCAGCATATTTTTATAACTCCTTCACTCCTAAGCCTTTCTAAGGCTGTAAGAAACAAAACGCGGAGGGTAAAATGCCTATAGATGTATCTCTACCAACCCAATGAGTCATGAATATTGAAACTAGTCGCTATTCTAGGTTATTCGGAATGATTAGCTGACTCATTCAATACCCACTGAGCCGTCACGCTCGGCTATGTAACGCTCGTTCGGGTAAAGTCGGCTTGAGTCGATATTCAACGCGTCAATGCTATACCTACTCACTCTACTTTTTGAATACAGAACAAAAAAAGTTATATTTCTTATTTTTACTAGCTTTTCTGTCGTATGCTTAAGCACGCACTATTATTTTTTGAAGTAGAAATTATTCGCGTTTGGCATTTAAAGTCGCCGTGCCGTGCCATGCAATTACCGCTCACGAGTTCTGTTTGTTTCAGTCTTTATGATTAGTAATTAGCTGCCTCCAGACTTCAACGCCTTGCCTCTAATTGCTAAAGTTTTAGATTGATGAACTGTGACAAGGTTCAAGGGTATATTTATTTTCATTAGACTTACTAATTTTAGTTAACTAGTTTGTACCTAAAAAAGTTAGACCCATTTAAATGTCAACTCACGAAATTATTAGCCCGCAAAGTACCTACGCTAAAAAAGCTGTGATAGCCTAGTAGTTAGGACGACCGACTTCTAATCGGAGGTCGTGGGTTCGATCCCGGGCACGCACCTCTAACTTTTCGGAGTTATGTGCGTTTCAAGTATTTAAATATCACTTGCTTTAACGGTGAAGGAAAACATCGTGAGGAAACCTGCATGCCTGAGAGTTCTCCATAACGTTCTCAAAGGTGTGTGAAGTCTGCCAATCCGCTTGGCCAGCGTGGTAGACTATGGCCAAAACCCTTCTCACTCTGAGAGGAGACCCGTGCTCTGTAGTGAGCTGTGTTACATATAAATAAACGATTGTGTCTTTAGCTTTATTATTTAGCTATGTCTCACATTATCTATGATTTATATTATCTGTGATTCTGTCTACCAATAAATTGCTCTCTCTATTGGCCACACCTACAGCAGGAAGACGTGTTTCATTTTTATAAACCTAAAATCCGAGTACGAAAATGTAATATGGTGTCAGAAGTGATTAAAATCTTCAAAATAATTAACATTGCAAGTGGAAAAGACACGAAAAATAAAGTTCAGTCGTAGTCATGTCCAAACCCAGTACTTCATCAAAAATCAAGTCCACACCGTCATCGGACAACATGGCGGACGCCCAAGTAACTTCTTTAATCAACAATGTCGACAAATTAAATATAAACTCATCTAACATGCAAGTGGAGTGGAAAAAATTTGCAACAAATTTAAAGATTTTTATGCGCGCCAACAATTTCGAAAAAGAGACAGAGGCACGCAAGGTCGCCATCTTGCTAGCGTGCATCGGAAGCGACGCTTTAGAAATTTTCTATTCGTTCAACGTGGACATCGACCAAATTAGTTTCGAAGATTTACTCAAGAAATTCGAAGAGCATTTCCTACCTAAAGTCAATATTACGATGGAACGGCACAAACTGTTTAACCGTAAGCAAGGTCAGAATGAGGACATAGCAACGTACGCTACGGATATAAAAAATTTAAGTCTCCAATGTGGATTTGAGGAACTCCGAGACAATATCCTCAAGGATGTATTCTCATGGAACTTGAACAACGACTACAATTACATTAGAGAAAAACTTCTAACAAATGACCCAAAAACATTTCAAGAATCTTTAGATCTAGCTAAAAAGCTGGAAATGTCAAAGCAGCAAGCCAAAGTTCTTCAAGGAGAACAGTCAACGTCGTCACAGTCAACCTCATTTGTAGGGAAAGTCAACAGTCACAAGCAGTCTAATAATAAATTTAAAAATTTTAGGAGTTCACGTCAAGTCAGTCCGGCAAGGTCAAGAAGCAGTCCAGTCAAACACGTCAGTCCATCCATCAGTCCCAAAAACTGTCATCGATGTGGGCAGATACATCGATACCGCTGTCCAGCCATTGGAGTCATCTGCAAACTCTGCAATAAACCGAACCATTTTGCCAAGGTATGCCGCAGTAGAAAGCAACTGAATACAGTCTCTCAGTACGAAGAAGCCACACCTTTATTAATTTTGTCATGTGATGCCATTTCAAGTCAAAATAGTGCATTCCAAATAGATTTGTTAGTCAATAATGTCCCTATTAGCTTTACTTTGGACACGGGTGCTGAAACAAACATATTGTCTCTAAATAATTTTAACAAATTAAATATATCGTCAAATATTTTACAAAAAAGTAACCTTAAACTGAGTACGTTCAGTGGTGAAATTATACCAACTGTAGGTCTGTGTAATTTACCTCTTATTTGTAATAATCAGTCTTATAATGTAACCTTTCACATTGTCGACTTGTTATGTAAAAATATTTTAGGTCATGAGACATGTCAAAAGTTAAAATTAATTAAAAGAATCAATAATGTAAAATTT
Organism: Melanargia galathea; assembly: GCA_920104075.1. Lineage (NCBI taxonomy): Eukaryota > Metazoa > Arthropoda > Insecta > Lepidoptera > Nymphalidae > Melanargia > Melanargia galathea. The sequence continues at coordinate 19,484,576 of OV049874.1, read as the reverse complement.
AAGTCAAATTTAGAGCAAACAGATATTTTTTCTAAATATGCTGACCTATTTGAAGGCATAGGTTGTTTAAAGGACGTTGAAGCTCATTTAGTCTTAAAGCCTGATGCAGTCCCTTCAGTTGATCCATGTAGAAAAGTACCTTTCCGTCTTGTAGAAAACCTAAAAAAGGAGCTAGAAATATTAGAAAAAAATAATATCATAAAAAAGGTAGAGGAACCTACCGAATGGGTTAACTCTTTGGTACTTACCACAAATAAAAATGGCAGATTTAGACTATGTATAGATCCTAGAAAACTAAATAATGCTCTCATGAGACCTCATTATCCTATACCTACTATAGACGAAATTAGATCCACATTGTCAGGTGCCAAGTACTTCAGCACACTAGATGCCAACAAAGGTTTTTGGATGATTCGCTTAGATGAAGCATCCTCAAAGCTCTGTACATTCAATACTCCTCAAGGAAGATACCGCTATCTTAGATTACCATTTGGAATCAATGCTGCCAGTGAAATATTTCACAGCGAGATGATCAAAAGATTTCAAGACTTAGACGGAGTCAAAATAATGATAGATGATATTTTAATTTATGCCCCCGACAAAGAAACACATGACAGACGTCTAGAAAATGTTTTAAAAAGAGCTAGGGAGTTAAACATTAAATTTAATAAAGAAAAGTCAGTAATTTGTAAACAAGAAGTTCGTTACTTAGGTCATATTTTCAATAAAGATGGTGTTAAAGTCGATGAAAGCAAAGTCAAGGCAATATGTGATATGCCGATACCCCAAAATGTCAATGATCTACAAAGATTCTTAGGAATGGTCAATTATTTAGGTCCGTTCATTCAAAACTTGTCCCAAAAAACATCATGTCTAAGAACATTATTGTCAAAAAATACTACATGGTCGTGGTCACATGAACACAACACAGAGTTCAAAATTCTAAAAGATATCATAACAAAAACTCCTGTCTTAACTTATTTTGATCCAAATAAAGACATAACATTGTCAGTCGACTCGTCAAAAGATGCAATGGGTGCAGTCATTTCTCATAATAATCAACCAATTGCTTATGCAAGTGCATCCTTGACACCCTGTCAAAAATCATATTCCCAGATTGAAAAAGAGCTGTTATCCTTATTGTTTGGTTGTACTAAGTTTCACCAATACATATATGGACGTCAAACACTTGTCGAAACAGACCATAAGCCAATAGTCACATTAATGAACAAACCTCTACATGACATACCTCCTAGGTTACAAAGAATCATGTTACGACTTCAACCTTATGATCTTAAAGTCACATACAAACCAGGCAAATACCTTTATATAGCAGACACTTTGTCAAGAGCTGCATTATCCGAGCAATCTCTAAAAGAAGTAGATCAAGAATTAGACTTACACATAAACTCAGTATCTAGTACATTGTCAGTCAGTCAAGAAAAACTTAAAGAAATTAAAGAAAATTCAGTCAAAGATGAAGTCCTATCTCAAATAATAAAATACTGTCAAGACGGTTGGCCCGAGCACAAAAGATGTGTTCCAGTCCTTGTCAAACCTTACTTTGATTTAAGATATCAAATATATGTTATAGATAACATTGTGTTTAAAGATTCAAGTATAATATTGCCAAATAAAATGCGCAACTATGTACTTACTTTATTACACGAAGGTCACCAAGGCATAAACAGTTGTATTAAATCCGCTAAAGGTATTGTTTATTGGCATAATATTAATAAAGATATTGAACTTACCATCATAACTTTTGAATGGCTGAACGGATTTGAATGTATCGTTAGAATCTTTACACCATCCTGAGTGCCATTGGCTAGTTTATCATGTGTTTTTGGCGGGGCAGCCAAGTTTTTTTTTTAATTTTTTAATTATAGCTTGCTATTATAGTATGGATATGGATTAAATTTACCTGTAAAAATAAAATAGCAATGCATATTTTTCGATAACGTATGAAATCTGCAGGCATTACAATATGTGAAAAGGGTTCAGCGAGAGTCATTATATAATATTATAATCCATATCCATACTAATTTATATATACGGAACACTAAGTGTGAGAATGAAAGCGACATCCAAGTAATATAGTAACACAATTCTGGCAACTTTGCTCTTTGCGGGGCATAAATCAGCAGCATATAGCGTTTATTTAAAAAAGAAACCTCTACACATGATTTACCGCGGGTAGATGTAAAATGTAATATCGGAGTCCATTTCCACCGTCCCGCGCGCACCGTCCCGCCGGGACGCATATGGAAATGAGACAAAAAAGTCAATACACTGATAACTCGGAATGTACGGTTTCCCTTTAGTATAAAATATTGCGGAAAAAACGTCCTTTCTTTTGGTTTTTTCCTTGACCTGTTACAGATTTACCTCGCGGGAAAAACCAGAACCGCACCTATCTTTCTCTCTGCTTCACATTTCTCATTGTATAGTGAACTTTTTAATTTATTACAATATAGTTAATACTACAGTTACAGTTACTTGTGTACCGTACAACAATATTTTACAGTAAAAAAATGATTATTTATCTAAATATTTTGCAAAACATGTTTGGAACTTTATATTATAACCCTATATCCATGTTGCTGTTACCTATGTTTTAAGAAAATAAACTTCATTTCATTTCATTTCTTCAGACAGTCAAATAATAAGATAAGATTATCTATACTAATAAATAAAATTGAAGTGTCTGTCTGTAATATCGAAATAACTACCTCATATTAAGCTCATATGGTTATTTGAACGGTACCATAACCGAATCACACGTTTTTAAAATTTTTGTCTGTCTGTCTGTCTGTCTGTCTGTCTGTCTGTCTGTCTGTCTGTCTGTCTGTCTGTTTGAACGGGCTAATCTTCGGAACGGCTGAACCGATTTTGACGGGACTTTCACATGCAAGTAGAGAATTAACCAGGGAGTAACATAGGCTACTTTTTTAACCGACTTTCAAAAAAGGAGGAGTTGTGTTTTTCTACCTATGTACACCGATATCTCCGAGATTTCTGAACCGATTTGCGTAATTTTTTTTTTAATCGATAGAGAAACATTGCGACACTGTCCTACAAAAAATTTGGATTCCAACTCTTCAATCCTGATGCTGTAGGGGATCTGATCCCCAAAACTAATGGGATTTAGGCACTGTCGGTTATTTAAATTGATATTGGCGATACCAGTTAAAGACTTTATTGTTGAATGACCTCGAATAGGTACATGTCCAACTCCTCAACCCTGATGCTGTAAGGAATTGCATTCCACAAATCGTAAGGATCCCACAGAATTTTTCCGTTTTGTGGACGGGTTTCTACTTACTACAGATAGGCTACTTTTTATTCTGGAAAATCAAAGTTCCCACGAGATTTTTACAAACCTAAATACACACGGGCGAAGCCGTGGGCATCATCTAGTATCAAGTATAATAGAAAAAATTTAAAAAACCCCCGACATTCGCGATTTTGAGGTGGCGGCCATCTTAGATTTGCATAGTGCTATTCTACTAGTCAAGCCCTTTCATTTGATACCCATATGAGGGAGTTGTGAAACAATATGTAATCCGCCATTTTGTGGCGGCGGCCATCTTGGACCAATTTTCATCAAACATTAAAATTTTTTCAAATTCAAAATTCAAAATTCCCGCTAACACTCCCGACTAATTCACCTTTCAAACAAAAAACCGCATTCAAATCAGTTCACTCGTTTGAGCGCTACGGGGTGAGAATAGACAGACACACACACACACAGACACGTCAAACTTATCACACCCATATAACACCCCGTCGTTTTTGCAACGGGGGTTAAAAAAGAAATTATCCAAATATATTGTACACCAAATTATTACACGGAATTCATACAGCGTACCTACCGCCTCCGCGCAAGATTCGATTTGAGGAAACTGAATAACGAATGCGTCGCACCTACGAAGATTACTCGCGACTCGCATCCCGAACAATCCCGCAATTTCAACCCTACGCCCACACGAATAAGAGCTTCTGCGCAATACGGAGAGGAAATTTTCAATATACACTTGGCAGTCTCGCCGGGGAATACGCCATTCAATCGAACAGAAAATATTTTATTGCACATGGACGTTCACAAAAGTGCTTATTTCGTGCCTTTTGTATTTGCAACAAACTCTTTACGTTTCTGTTTTAGTGTGTCGCTAAAACAGAAATCCCCCCGCGATTAACCCCCGACGCAAAAACGACGGGGTGTTATAAGTTTGACGTGTCTGTGTGTGTGTGTGTGTGTGTGTGTGTCTGTCTGTTCCCCTGTAGCGCGCAAACGGGTGGACCGATTTGAATGCGGTTTTTTTTGTTTGAAAGGTGAATTATTCGAGAGTATTGTTAGCTATGTTTGATGAAAATCGATCCAAGATGGCCGCCGCTACAAAATGGCGGATCACATATTTTTCACAATTCCCTTAATATGGGTATCAAATGAAAGGGCTTGACTAGTAGAATAGCACTATTGCAAATCCAAGATGGCTGACACAAAATGGCGAATGTCGGGGGTTTTTTAATTTTTAATTTATACTTGTTATTTGATATTATCTAAACCAAAGGAATTCATGTATGAACTGTACATCGTTTAATAGATATTATGTTCATAAAACGCGGTCTTATGCCGCTTGTGTCCAAGGGCGTCCAGCGATTCGCTTGAGTTTTTAACCCCCTACGAAAAAACGACGGAGTGTTATTTTGACGTGTCTGTGTGTGTGTGTTGTTTGAAAGGTGAATTAGTCGGGAGTGTTCTTTGCTATGTTTGATGAAAATCGGTCCAAAATGGCGGATTAAGTAGATACATATTTTTCACAACTCTCTCAATATGGTTATCAAATGAAAGGGCTCGACTAGTAGAATAGCACTATGCAAATCCAAGATGGCCGCCACCACAAAATGGCAAATGTCGGAGGTTTCTAAATTTTTAGTTTTTAATATAAACTTGGCATAATTGCAATCAAAATAAAAATTATTTAACGCACCGGTATTATATTGCTATTTAATTTTAGCAGACGTTTGCATTTCTATACTTCTATCTATACTTTTACTTCTATACTTATAAATAAAATTGAAGTGTCTGTCTGTAATATCGAAATAACTACCTCATATTAAGCTCATATGGTTATTTGAACGGTACCATAACTGAATCACACGTTTTTAAAATTTTTGTCTGTCTGTCTGTCTGTCTGTCTGTCTGTCTGTTTGAACGGGCTAATCTTCGGAACGGCTGAACCGATTTTGACGGGACTTTCACATACAAGTAGAGAATTAACCAGGGAGTAACATAGGCTACTTTTTTAACCGACTTTCAAAAAAGGAGGAGTTGTGTTTTTCTACCTATTTACACCGATATCTCCGAGATTTCTGAACCGATTTGCGTAATTTTTTTTTAATCGATAGAGAAACACTGCGACACTGTCCTACAAAAAACTTGGATTCCAACTTCTCAATCCTGATGCTGTAGGGGAACTGATCCCTAAAACTAATGGGATTTAGGAACTGTCGGTTATTTAAATAGATATTGGGGGTACCATTTAAAGACTTTATCGTTGAATGAACTCGAGTAGGTACATATTCAACTCCTCAATCCTGATGCTGTAAGGAATTGCATTCCGAAATCGTGGGGATCCCACGGAATTTTTCAATTTTCGTGCAACGGGTTACTACAGATAGGCTACTTTTTGTTCTGGAAAATCAAAAGTTCCCACGGGATTTTTAAAAACCTAAATCCACACGGGCGAAGCCGTGGGCATCTTCTAGTCTAGTAATATAATAAAGCGGAAGATTTGTTTGTTTGAACGCGCTAATCTCAGGAACTACTGGACCGATTTCAAAATTTTTTTCACCGTTGGATATGTACGTGATCCTTGAGTGCTATAGGCTATAGAATAGAATAGAATAGAATAGAATAGAAAAGTTTTTTATTCAAATAAACTTTTACAAGTACTTTTGAATCGTCAATTGAGTCGGATTTGCAGTTGTCCTTGCACGAATTTGAGGCGTGGGACGGTAGAACGCGACAACGATAGTTTTTTCAAATACCTAATTTTCAAATACCTAATTTTCAAAAGTCTCTTCAACCACATTTCCCCTTAAACTTGTGTAAAGGCAAGTCTAAGATTGCTTGTGGAATTTTGTTATAGAACATTACGCCCATTCCCACAAACGACTATATATGTACCACGGGCGAAGCCGAGGTGGACCGCTAGTATATTATAAACCATTCAACAATATCTACTTAATTGTACGGCCTAAAGGTGCGTCCAGACTTGAACATTTCACCGAACCGAACAGCGAACATTTCGGCGAACTTGTTACGCTCAATGTGGACGGCGCGCTTGGAGCGCTTGAGATGGGTTACTGCGTAACAGTTCGCCGAAACTTTCGCCGAACTGTTACCCAGTAACCCATCTCAAGCGCTCCAAGCGCGCCGTCCACATTGAGCGTAACAAGTTCGCCGAAATGTTCGCTGTTCGGTTCGGTGAAATGTTCAAGTCTGGACGCACCTTAAAATGGAATTGGGTTGTTATCACTTATCGCCAACGATTCCGCCTTTTGTGCTATTGTCCAGAGCATTCTCGACAAACGATTTACGGTTCAATGTCAACATTTTCAATTTCCTTTGTTAACGACATCTCCGTACCTACTGATACCTATTTATTCTCGAGAACAAGCGGGCGCGGGCGCTTGGTTTATGATTGGGAAGTACAAATATAAAGATGTGAAAGAAGAAATGATCAACTCATTATGAGGCACGGGTCCTCCCTCAGAGAATGCCGTAAGGCCGTAGTCCACCGCGCTCGCCAAGTGCGGATTGGTGTGAAGTGAACACCTTTGAGAGCATTATGCAGAACTCTCAGGCATACAGGTTTCCTCACGATATTTCACCCAGCTAAACAAAGTGAAACAAAACTTTTTATGGCCTTATGTGGAATTGACACAAATCAATAAGATAAACATCGGCCACAAGAAAATGCTCAGACGACTGCGGGAAATTTAGCGTCTCATTAGTTACTATTTTGAATGTGTGTGTTTATTTAGTTAGATACATAACCTATGTATTTTATGAAAAACAATTTCAAGACGTCAGCTTGGCTGTGTATATTATCTATACATATAATAAAATCGTAGACTTGCCGTATCTGTACATTGAAGATTTTTGCAAAATAATAACTGGGGGATGTTAGCGATAAGTAATAGAACGTAAAAAAGCAATTTTTGAAATTTTTGTCTGTTTGTCCGTTTGTCTGTTTGTCTGTTTATCTTTTGTCTGTTTGTCTGTATTTATGCGCGCATCACGTAAAAATTACTGAATTAATGGAAATGAAACTCGGCATGATTTAAGTTCATAATATGGAGTACATATAGGATACTCTTTATCCCGAAATTCAGCACGGTTCCCTTGGGAGAGGGGATGAAAGTCAAAATGTGTACTTAGATGTAATTCGTTAACGGGTGGTCCGATTTCATTCATTCTTTTTTTGTTAGAAAGGAAATACTTTAAAGATTACTGGCTATCCTCTGAAAGGCTGGACCGATTTTGATGGGACTTTCATTGGGGGATGTTTACATTTTGATCTACCTAAACATCCGCCAGTGAACTTTTAACAGTTTTTAGCAAGGTATGAGCTCAAAGGAGCTTAGAAAAAATAAAATTATCCTCACGGGATTTTTAAAAACCAATATCCACGCGAACGAAGTCGCGGGTGTCCGCTTGTCATTAATAAACCGACAAAAGAAATACGTATTCATAAATACATATTACTTACCTAGGTATATACCTATATCACACGAGTAGATAAGTATCTACTCGTGTGCTTATATTGCGAAAGTAATTATATACATACTAGTGAACCCGGCAGACTTCGTCCTGCCCGGTGACATACCGACATCAGCGCCACCTACCGAGACCCGGTAGGTTACCTGTACCTACCCGATAAATGTGATAAATGAAGAACCGCTCGACCGATTTTGTGCAAACTTCACATAAACCATCTACTAAATAGTCCGAACAAAGCCTAAACATTTGGTTTGGATAGGTGAGCCCGTTCTTGAGTTATAAAATTACAACGAAAAGTGGTATTGATTTTTATTGTATACTAGCTTTTGCCCGCGGCTTCGCCCGCGTGAATTTCGGTTTTTCACAAATCCTGAGGGATAAGTAGATTTCTGGTCCACCCGCCCCCCGCCGCGCGGCGGCGTACCGCGGTACCGCGTACGGCGGGCGCAGGGCGCAGGGGCGTGCGGCGCGGCGCGGCGCGGGGAGTCCCGTGCAGCGCGAGCGTCGGCCGTCGCGATCGCGCGCAGCGAAAATACCTATCAGGGCGTTTTTAACATAGGTACTTACCGATTTCAACACAACTCCTTTTTTGAAAGTCGGTTAAAAAAGTAGCCTATGTTACTCCTTGGTTAATCCTCTACTTGTCTGTGAAAGTCCCGTCAAAATCGGTTTAGCCGTTCCGAAGATTAGCCCGTTCAAACAGACAGACAGACAGACAAAAATTTTAAAAACGTGTGATTCGGTTATGGTATCGTTCAAATAACCATATGAGCTTAATATGTGGTAGTTATTTCGAAATTACAGACAGACACTTCAATTTTATTTATTAGTATAGATATAGATTATATTATTGATCCATGTGTTTAATACTTTTTCAACCGTAAACCGCTGAAGAAGATTATAGGCATCTTTTTTAGGGTTCCGTACCTCAAAAGGTAAAAAAGGAACCCTTATAAGATCACTTTCTTAACCGTCTGTCCGTCTGTCCGTCAGTCCGTGTGTCACCACCGATTTTCTCAGAAACGGGTGGATCTAGCAAGTTGAAATTTACACCAGATACTAAGGTCTATATTATTATATATATAAAGCTACTTGAAGTCAGGTACTGATCACCTCTCCTGAACAATTTTGTATGGGACTTTTTCACCATAATTTTCACGTGTGTAAAATTCAAAAATATAAGGTCTACAAAATTATAGAGAGAGCTGAACGTGGAAAACTGACTAGGGTGCCCTAAGGGATCTCGAAAACTATCAGTCGGAAAGGTACCGTCCCGAAACAAAAAATGTTCAAAACCTTGGGCCATTGGGTGAACCGGTGAAAAAAATATGGCCACCAAACAAAAAAAAATTTCGTCTCCATACAAAAATTTTGCAAATTTTCAAGAGGCTCTCCAGAACAATTTTGTATGGAACTTTTTTCGCCTCACTATTTATATGCGTAGAACTTATGAGTCTTCCTTCAGGAAAAATATGAAACGTCATGAATGTGGAAAATTTACCAGAGTACCTCATGGGTCCTCCAAAACTACCAGTCATACAGACATGGTCCCAAACAAATGTTATTAAAGACCTAGGGCCATTGGGTGAACCGGTAAAAAAAGATGGCCGCCGAACAAAAAAAATTTTCTCCATACAAATTTTTTGGGTTCTTTTCAAGAGGCTCTCCAGAACAATTTTGTATGGAACTTTTTCCCTTCACTATTTATGTGCGTAGAACTTATAGGTCTTCCTTCAGAAAATTATGAAACGACATGAATGTGGAAAATTTACCAGAGTACCTCATGGGTCCTCCAAAACTACCAGTGATACAGACATGGTCCCAAACAAATGTTATTAAAGACCTTGGGCCATTAGGTGAACCGGTGAAAAAAAGATGGCCACTGAACAAAAAAAAATTCTCTCCATACAAATTTAGTGAGTTCTTTTCAAGAGGCTCTCCAGAACAATTTTGTATGGAACCTTTTCCCTTCACTATTTATATACGTCGAACTTATGGGTCTTCCTTCAGAAAAATTCTGAAACGTCATGATTGTGGAAAATTTACCAGAGTACCTCATGGGTCCTCCAAAACTACCAATCATACAGACATGGTCCCAAACAAATGTTATTAAAGACCTAGGGCCATTGGGTGAACCGGTAAAAAAAGATGGCCGCCGAACAAAAAAAATTTTCTCCATACAAATTTTTTGGGTTCTTTTCAAGAGGCTCTCCAGAACAATTTTGTATGGAACTTTTTCCCTTCACTATTTATGTGCGTAGAACTTATAGGTCTTCCTTCAGGAAAATTATGAAACGTCATGAATGTGGAAATTTTACCAGAGTAGCTCATGGGTCCTCCAAAACTACCAGTCATACAGACATGGTCCCAAACAAATGTTATTAAAGACCTTGGGCCATTGGGTGAACCGGTAAAAAAAACATGGCCGCCGAACAAAAAAAATTCTCTCCATACAAATTTTTTGGGTTCTTTTCAAGAGGCTCTCTTAGACATTTTTGTATGAAAAATTTTCCCCCTACTACACTTATAAATAGAACTTAAAGATTTTTTTTCACAAAAATCACAAAACGTAGTGAATGCGGAAAAATTACCAGAGAACCCTAACGGCCCTCAAAAACTATCAATCATAGAGGCATGGTCCTGAAACTAAAAATGTTCAAGACCTTAGGCCCTTTGGTGAGCCAGTAAAAAAAAGACAGCTACGGAACAAAAAAATTCGTGTCCATATTTTTATTTATTTTATAAAATTTCTTTTTAATTTTCAAGTGGATCTCCAGAACATTTTTGTATAGATCCTTTTTTTCCACTAAACGCATGCATAGAACTGATTAGTGTCCTTTCAGAAAAGATACGAAACGTGATACCAATATTTCTTTCTATCTTTCAAGAGACTCTCCAGTATATTCTGGTATTTGGTATGGCCTCCCATTTCTTTATTTTACGAATATTGAAAAGACTACAAGTCACGCGAGCTGCTTGCAGCTCGCGCACCGAGCGCAACACTAGTATTATATAAAGCTACTTGAAGTTACGTACTGATCACCTCTCCTGAACAATTTTGTATGGGACTTTTTCACCATATTTTCCGTGTGTGTAGAATTCAAAAATTTAAGATCTACAAAATTATAGAGAGAGCTGGACGTGGAAAACTGACTAGGGTGCCCTAAGGGATCTCGAAAACTATCAGTCGGAAAGGTACCGTCCCGAAACAAAAAATGTTCAAAACCTTGGGCAATTGGGTGAACCGGTGAAAAAAATATGGCCACCATACAAAAAAAAATTCGTCTCCATACAAAAAATTTTCTAATTTTCAAGAGGCTCTCCAGAAAAATTTTGTATGGAACTTTTTTCCCTTCACTACTTATGTGCGTAGAACTTATGGGTCTTCCTTCAGAAAATTATGAAACGTCATGAATGTGGAAAATTTACCAGAGTACCTCATGGGTCCTCCAAAACTACCAGTCATACAGACATGGTCCCAAACAAATGTTATTAAAGACCTTGGGCCATTAGGTGAACCGGTAAAAAAAAGATGGCCGCCGAACAAAAAAAAATTTTCTCCATACAAATTTTTTGGGTAATTTTCAAGAGGCTCTCTAGAACAATTTTGTATGGAACTTTTTTCCCTTTACTATTTATGTGCGTAGAACTTATGGGTCTTCCTTCAGAAAATTATGAAACGTCATGAATGTGGAAAATTTATCAGAGTACCTCATGGGTCCTCCAAAACTACCAGTCATACAGGCATGGTCCCAAACAAATGTTGTTAAAGACCTTGGGCCATTGGGTGAATGGGTAAAAAAAGATGGCCGCCGAACAAAAAAAAATTCTCTCCATACAAATTTTTTGGGTTCTTTTTAAGAGGCTCTCTTAGACATTTTTGTATGAAACTTTTTCCCCCAACTACACGTATAAGTAAAAAATAGAACTTAAAAGATTTTTTTTTTCACAAAAACTACAAAACGTAGTGAATGTGGAAAACTTAGCAGAGTACCCTAACGGCCCTCAAAAACTATCAATCATAGAGGCATGGTCCTGAAACTAAAAATTTTCAAGACCTTAGGTCCTTTGGTGAGCCAGTAAAAAAAAGATAGCTACGGAACAAAAAAAAAATTCGTGTCCATACAAAATTTCTTTTTAATTTTCAAGTGGCTCTCCAGAACATTTTTGTATAACTAGGTCTTTTCTTTTTTTTTTCCCACTAAATGCATACATAGAACTCATTAGTGTCCTTTCAGAAAAGACACGAAACGTGATACCAATATTTCTTTCTATCTTTCAAGAGACTCTCCAGAATATTCTGGTATTTGGTATGGCCTCCCATTTCTTTATTTTACGAATATTGAAGAGACTACAAGGCCCGCGAGCTGCTTGCAGCTCGCGCACCGTGCGCAACACTAGTTCCCTATTATAGGTGTATCAAAATTAAGGTCCTGAGTCCACATAGTAAAAAGATATGGGCAAATTTAGATTTTCACCAAAACTTGTAAATACCAAAATTTACCTTAATTTTCAACTTTTTTATTTTTCGGAATTTTCCTTTTACTTGATCTGTAAGACCTTGCTTTTAACCAAAATTGATGAATCTGGAACCGGAATGAAACCGGAAGTACTTTTGGATCGAAAACCTAAATGGTAGTTCCAGTTGACCTAGAATTTGACGAAATTGGGCAAAAAGCCAGTTCTTATAGCACAAATAAAGGAAACATTCCAAAAAAATAAAAAAGTTGGAAATTAAAGGGTGTGTATATTAATATATATATAGCTGCTCGTGCTGATTCACTGACTGATTGATCACCTCTCCTGAACAATTTTGTATGAAAATTTTTTTTTTCAATAATGGTGTCGTAGAGAGGACAAAAATTCATTCGGAACAAAAATATGGAGAGAGCTGATGATTGAGGATTTCAGAGACGAGCGACGGGCACGCTTAAGGTACTGAAGATAGGTGGGGGGTGCTCGAGCAAATGTCACTCGAAACGTCATCCAATTGGCAGTGAGCTGAAAAAAAATTCAAAATGGCGAAAAAAAGATGGCCGCCATACAAATTTCGTCAGTGTCCATCTCGAAGGATATAAAAGATGGAAGAGTGGTTTCTTCGCAGAAGATGATCAGGATCCGAAGGTCTACTCAATGAATAGAAAAAAAATCAAAATGGCGGAATTTATTTTTCCATAGAAAATGTATGGCGAATATTGAAAAGACTACAAGTTGTGAACTATGCAAGGCTGTGATCCGGTTTTTTGGAGAACTCTCAAAGAAAAATATGGGAAAACATGATGATTGAGGGTTTGGAAGACGGTTGAGCAGCTCGGGCAGGGTATTGTAGATAGGTGCGAGGTGCTCAAACAAAAATTACTTGAAACCTCATCCAATTGGCACTGAGCTGAAAAAAACCCCAAAATGGCGGATTCAAGATGGCGGCTATACAAATTTCGTCGGTGTCTATCTTACCAAGTATACAAGATGTAAGAGTGGTTTCTCGGAAAAAGATGATCAATACCTCAAGATCTACTTGATGAGCAGAATGATTCGAAGAAAAAATATGGAGAGTGATAATGATCGAGGATTAGGAATATGGGAGAGATAGGTGGAGGCTGCTCAAACCAAAATACCCGAAAGCGAAACCTCGCGGTCCGCTTGCGGGCCGCGCACCCACGCGCCCTACTAGTATATATATGAAGCCAATTAAGATAGACCTCTGAGTTGTATGAGCGCTCATACAATTTAGAGGCCTAGCTTAATTAGCACCTTACCTTTTAAGACAAACTAATGAAAAACAGATTGTACTTATATTTTCCATACGTTTGTTCGGACTACCTTCGGAACGGCTGAACCCATTTTGGTGGCACCTTCTCAAACCTGTTGAAAATTATGCAAGGAGGCCAATTTTCCCGGATAATAAAAATGCTCCCACGGGATTTTCAAAAAACCTATATCCATACGCATAATTAATATCCATACAAGGTCGCGGTCATCGACCATCACTAAAAGATATAACGTACCGTTCAATCAATCCGATAAGTAATACTTTTTATCAATGCACTTTTGAAGGTTACGTTATTATATCATCGTAATACATTAATTTTTATCAAGTCAGCGCTGGTATTATTTTAATTGTTGAACTCCTGGGCATAAGGTAGTTACTTAAATAATAATTAAGAACTTCTTGCAAAATTATAGATAACCACGCAATAAAAGATCGCAATTAAAAAACATGAATAACAACCATCTTTATTCATATTTTTTTACTTTCAAATACAAACTTAATTATAAAATAAACGATCAAAATGTAAAGCTATAAACGAATAAAACATTTAGTACCTCATAAAATCTATGTATCTATCAATAACTAGATGATGCCCACGGCTTCGCCCGTGTGGATTTAGGTTTTTAAAAATCCCGTGGGAACTTTTGATTTTCCAGAACAAAAAGTAGTCTGTAGTAACCCGTCACCAAAATGGAAAAATTCCGTGGGATCCCCACGATTTCGGAATGCAATTCCTTACAGCATCAGGGTTGAGGAGTTGAATATGTACCTACTCGAGTTCATTCAACGATAAAGTCTTTAATTGGTACCCCCAATATCTATTTAAATAACCGACAGTTCCTAAATCCCATTAGTTTTGGGGATCAGTTCCCCTACAGCATCAGGATTGAGGAGTTGGAATCCAAGTTTTTTGTAGAACAGTATCGCAATATTTCTATATCGATTAAAAAAAAAATTACGCAAATCGGTTCAGAAATCTCGGAGATATCGGTGTACATAGGTAGAAAAACACAACTCCTCCTTTTTTGAAAGTCGGTTAAAAAAGTAGCCTATGTTACTCCCTGGTTAATTCTCTACTTGTAAGTGAAAGTCCCGTCAAAATCGGTTCAGCCGTTCCGAAGATTAGCCCGTTCAAACAGACAGACAGACAGACAGACAGACAGACAGACAGACAGACAGACAAAAATTTTAAAAACGTGTGATTCGGTTATGGTACCGTTCAAATAACCATATGAGCTTAATATGAGGTAGTTATTTCGATATTACAGACAGACACTTCAATTTTATTTATTAGTATAGATTAATATAAAGTAGCTTGTCCTGACTGACTGATCATCAATGCACAGCCTAGACCACTGAAGATAGAAACTTGAAATTTTCACAGTAGCTTTCTTTTGTGACGTAAGCGCACAATAAGAAAGGATTATTAGAAATTCCACTCCGAAGGGGGTTAAATAGGGGATGAAAGTTTGTATGAAAGTCCGTCATTTTTCAAGTTATATCCATGAAAATTGGCAGTTGTATTGTCGGTTAAAAATAAAGAATGACGTGTTTAAGGAATTTTGGAAATTCTACCCCTAAGTGAGATTTATAAGAATCCAAGCGGACGAAGTCGCTGGCATCAGCTAGTAAGTTATAATCTAGGAACAAATTCAACACAAATTGCTTCTCCGGGACCATAGAATATTCCTCGCTTATCAATAGCCATGTCCTGTGGTGTCGGCATGCCGGGGAATGGAAGGACTTTGTAATTCAGAAACACGGACACCATGGCAAAGCGCATAGTCATGTAGCCGAATCTCAGACCTGAAATGAAAAATGTAGAAGAAATAATATTAATGTCCTCTTGATCGAATTTCGGAAACGGTGGCCAATCTCAACAGATACTAGCCACCTATGCATGAAATATTACAGTCCACGAGTATGTGTACTGATCTCTCTATTCCCTGACTCTCATAGTCCTATGGGGGCGGTGGCCTGACAAGACTGGAGAGAGATCGCAGGACCGATGGTTTTACATGCTCTCCGAGGCACAATGATGTAAGGCCGTCAACACCTACCCTACTCCGGGCTGAGATTTTTAATAATTTTTTCGTAGCCTGATCCGAGACTCGAACGCGAGACTTTATAATCCACAGCCGAATTAGCTACCCACTAGACCAACGAGGCAATCATCATAATAAAATAAATTGATTTCTGTAGAATCTATGTTTATCACAAGTTGAACGAAATACTTTATCTAATGTCAAAATATTATAGTCCTTACCTATGCAAATTCTAGGACCTTCTCCAAAAGGCATGTAGGTGAATGGTTTGATGTTTTTCTCGTTCTCTGGTAAGAATCTAGTGGGGTCGAACTTGTCCGGGTCGGGAAAGTAATCAGGGTCGTAATGCATGCCGATGCCGTTGACGTACACCGGAGTGCCGGCTTTGATAGTCAGATTATCATCGATCTGATAGTCCTCCGCGGCGACCCTGTCCAGCCAACTCATTGGAGAATATTTCCGGAGACCCTCTGTTGGCAAAATTTCAGAAAGATTAAAAATTTCAGAATTACTTATTCATAAGTTTCTAATAACATTTTTATAGTTTGCAACACCGTTTGGCTCATTTCACCACCTTCTTATAAGTGTCGGATAGCCTGAACGTAAGATTTATCACTCTCTTACTTTATGTCAAGCGACAAAAATAAAACTTGTGAATAAGCTATCCGACACTTATCAGGTGATAAAACAGGCCCTTAATCATTTTCGTCACTCATACACTGATCCACGCATCAGGTGACCCAAATCTGCTCGAAAGGCAAAAAAGAGAGGCTATAGCACCATGGGCATATGGTACCATGCCCACAAATGATCACTTGAATGGTGTATATTTTGTGTAAACATTTGGGCTATTTTAGTACTTAATAAGCAACTTCAGTACGTTCTCAAAATAAATAACAATTTTCAAGTATTATATAACCTTTGATAACACAGTTGAGATAAGTCATATCAGCTAATTGTTCTGATGTAAAATCATCATTACCACCATTTTGTTTTTTGGCTTCAAGAAGGTGTTCATACAGTTTTTCCTGAAAGAGATGATTTCTTTTACTATCTATAAAAGTAAATTAAGAAAACAAAAAGATTTGAGCATAATAACCTAAGAAGTTAAAATACAGTTTTCAAAGAAATAATCACAGGCGACTATATTATTATCATTAAAAATATTATTACTTTGTAGTGTTATGTTAACGGGATGAAGTCTAATATGAACATTAAACCTATAAATGTAGAGCAACAAGTAATTTTAAATCTTAATGCCATTATTGATGAGGGTAAACTTATTTCTATATGTTGTCGGATGATAATTTCTTGTGCAAAAGCCTAAAAAAATATAAACAATTCAATTACATTTATATACAAACCTGGATTTCGGGGTTGTAGGCCAATTCATACGTTATAAAAGCCAACAAAGCGCCAGAAGTATCATATCCACCGGATAAGAAAACTGCTGCCTGAGCAACTATAAAGTCTTCTGAATAGCCTGTGTGAAAAATTATTATTCCTTACATTATTATATTATTATGAAACAAGCGGAAACGCGCGACTTCGTTCGCGTGGATATTGTTTTTAAAAATTCCGTGAGAATCATTTTGTTTTTCCTAAGCTCCTTTGAGCTCATACCTTGCTAAAAACTGTTAAAAGTTCACTGGCGGATGTTTAGGTAGATCAAAATGTAAACATCCGCCAGTGAAAGTCCCATCAAAATCGCTCCAACCTTTCAGAGATTAGCCAGTAATCTTTAAAGTATTTCCTTTCTAACAAAAAAAGAATGATGAAATCGGACCACCCGTTAACGAATTACAGCTAAGTACAAATTTTGACTTTCATCCCCTCTGCCAAGGGAACCGTGCTGAATTTCGGGATAAAAAGTATCCTATATGTTACTCCATAGTATGAACTTAAATAATGCTGAGTTTCATTTCAATCCATTCAGTAGTTTTTACGTGATGCGCGCATAAACATACAGACAAACAGACAAAAGATAAACAGACAAACAGACAAACGGACAAACAGACAAAAATTTCAAAAATAGCTTTTCTACGTTCTATTACTTATCCCTAACATTCCCCAGTTATTATTTTGCAAAAATGTTCAATGTACAGATACGGCAATTCTACGATTTTATTATATTACGAGCGGATACCCGCGACTTCGTTCGCTTGGATATTGATTTTAATAATCCCGTGGGAATCATTTTGTTTTTCCTATGCTCCTTTGAGCTTAAACCTTGCTAAAAACTGTTAAAAGTTCACTGGCGGATGTTTAGGTACATCAAAATGTAAACATCCGCCAGTGAAAGCCCATCAAAATCGGTCCAGCCTTTCGGATATTAGCCAGTAGTCTTTAAAGTATCTACTTTCTAACAAAAAAAGAATGAATGAAATCGGACCATCCGTTAACGAATTACAGCTAAGTACACATTTTGCCTTTCATCCCCTCTCCCAAGGGAACCGTGCTGAATTTTGGGATAAAAAGTATCCTATATGTTACTCCATAGTATTAACTTAAGTCATGCCGAGTTTCATTTCAATCAATTCAGTAGTTTTTACGTGATGCGCGCGCAAACATACAGACAAACAGACAAACAGATAAACAGACAAACAGACAAACAGACAAACAGATAAACAGACAAACAGACAAAAAATTCAAAAATAGCTTTTTTACGTTCTATTACTTATCCCTAACATCCCCCAGTTATTATTTTGCAAAAATCTTCAATGTACAGATACGGCAATTCTACGATTTTATTATATGTATAGATAGATGTATAGATAGATCACAATATAACGGGGGGATGAGGCAAGATGTGAATGTCGAAGAAACAATCTGCTATATCTAACAGTGAATAATAATGGGCTGAACATGTCAATACTAATGATTATATTTTCGAAATATTATCATAAACTCATAGACCATTAATTGTAAGTATTTATTTTCGGCACTAAATTATTCTAGTAATAGGGTATTTGACTAATTTTTGGAAATTGTTTTAAATTATTCTTTATTACTTATTAATACACACTACATTGATATTTTTCGCAATATCTACAATATTAAGAATTAAATCAATGATAAAGTTTAAGTTTTGAAAACCACGCCTAAAACGACATTTTTGATCACATGATACGCGTGACGTCACAAATCGCTATGCAAGTCACTTCTCTCGCTCGCTCCTTTTCGGAACTCGGTGCGTGCGACAGAGACGCTACGCAAGGCGACTGCTGTATCGTAAAGTTGTAAATTGTTATACCTACTCATTTTAATATCAATCTTATTCTTTCAAGTATAAAGTTTAGTTTCGGTTGACTTGATAAACTTCAATTATAACAACCAAGTTACGCGCAATCAATTGACGTCACAAATCGCTGTGCAAGTCACTTCTCTCGCTCGCTCCTTTTCGGAACTCGGTGCGTGCGACAGAGACGCTACGCAAGGCGACTGCTGTATCGTAAAGTTGTAAATTGTTATACCTACTCATTTTAATATCAATCTTATTCTTTTAAGTATAAAGTTTAGTTTCGGTTGACTTGATAAACTTCAATTATAACAACCAAGTTACGCGCAATCAATTGACGTCACAAACAATCCCAGAGCGTTCACGTTCCTGATAAAATTTCAAAAATTATTATGTTTTATTTCGTGCAAAATATCGCGTAAAACTATACTAACTAAAATTACATAATTTAGTGTGATTGAGTGAAATATGTCTTTTTTAGGCTATTATCTGATAATATGACCACAATCAATAGTATATTTTCAATGTTGTCAAATACCCTATTGAATCTCAAAGCAAATCAAAACAAACTATACTTCGACTTTTAATTGTATGCAGTGTGCTTAGTCTAAAGCGGAGCACTCGAAAACGAACTCGAAAACTATTGATCGATTTCAGAGTAAAATAGACCTAAAATGGCTTGTATTAAGGTTTGAGTTCGCCAATACATTCAGCATTCGAACAATGCTGAATGTATTGGCGAACTCAAACCTTAATACAAGCCATTTTAGGTCTATTTTACTCTGAAATCGATCAATAGTTTTCGAGTTCGTTTTCGAGTGCTCCGCTTTAGACTAAGCACACAGTAATGTGAAGTTTCGTGGGTTGTCACTTTTTAACGAAAATAAAATAGGGATGGGGTACAGGTGATTGATTTGAATCATTCAATTATTTTATTCAAATTAAAGTTTTTATTTTAAGTAATTATTATATTTTATGTACAAAAGTTACATATATATATTTATATATATAGTATATATATATAAATACATATATCTTTAATATATAAAACAAAGTCTCGTTTGTTCGAACACTTATAACTCGAGAACGGCTGGACCGATTTTCATGGTTTTTGATTTGTTGTATTTGTCTTCGTCCCGAATAGCAGAATAACTGTTAAAAATATTGGAAAATTGACGAAAAAATAAAAGAAAAAACATTTTCCCATACAAAATGTTCATGGGTTTCGTAACTGTCAAACATTGAATGTTCATCCTGTCGATACGGAACTCTCTCACCCGTACCGATATAATTCTTCTGTACTTTTTCCTAAAGGGCTGGACTGATTTGGATGAAATTTTGTGTGTATATTTCAATGTTTCTCATTTTCACTTAAATTCTTACGCGGTTTTTTTTAACAGAAGGTAAAAATGTATCCTCAGCATGCGATGTACTTGGCTGAGCATTCATTTTTTTATTTTATTGTGCTTTACAAAACCAAATGGCAAATTTTACAAAAATAATGAAAACCAAACACAACGTTACAAAAACTTAACAATTGGTAACAAATATAACGCGCAGTAGGCAAAATGGAAATAGTCACACTCAGAACGTAGAAATGAAAATGGACAGTGAAAAATGAAAATGTCGAATGACAAACGAAAAAAATGGCGACAAAATAATATTCGCCGAGCGTCAGTGTCAACAGCGTCAACAGCAGCCTGAAAAAGCGTAACCTCGGTCATCGGTGTTTAAAAGAATCGACATAAAGAACCTTTTTAAAGGACTGCCTGAAAAAAAGGAGTATATTGTTTTCAGGGTTCATGTATGTTTGTATGTTGTACCATAACTTCTATATATGCCGGAACCGATTTTGATGAATAAGGTAGGTATCGTTAGAATCTTTAGCTTATTCTAGGTGACATAGGCTAGTAAAATTTAAGAAAAAATGATGATGACCATGGTCCCGCATCTATACTAATAAATAAAATTGAAGTGTCTGTCTGTAATATCGAAATAACTACCTCATATTAAGCTCATATGGTTATTTGAACGATACTATAACCGAATCACACGTTTTTAAAATTTTTGTCTGTCTGTCTGTCTGTCTGTCTCTCTGTCTGTCTGTCTGTCTGTCTGTTTGAACGGGCTAATCTTTGGAACGGCTGAACCGATTTTGACGGGACTTTCACATACAAGTAGAGAATTAACCAGGGAGTGACATAGGCTACTTTTTTAACCGACTTTCAAAAAAGGAGGAGTTGTGTTTTTCTACCTATGTACACCGATATCTCCGAGATTTCTGAACCGATTTGCGTAATTTTTTTTTAATCGATAGAGAAACATTGCGACACTGTCCTACAAAAAATTTGGATTCCAACTCCTCAATCCTGATGCTGTAGGGGATCTGATCCCCAAAACTAATGGGATTTAGGCACTGTCGGTTATTTAAATTGATATTGGGGATACCAATTAAATACTTTATTGTTGAATGACCTCGAGTAGGTACATGTCCAACTCCTCAACCCTGATGCTGTAAGGAATTGCATTCCGAAATCGTAAGGATCCCACGGAATTTTTCCGTTTTGTGGACGGGTTACTACTTACTACAGATAGGCTACTTTTTGTTCTGGAAAATCAAAGTTCCCACGAGATTTTTACAAACCTAAATACACACGGGCGAAGCCGTGGGCATCATCTAGTTAAAGACTAAAGTTGAAAAAAAATAATTAAAAATCAGATTAAGTTCATAATCATTATCTATTTTTTTTATTCAACTACAAGTTAGCCCTTGACTGCAATCTCACCTGATGGTAAGTGATGATGCTGTCGAAGACGGAAGCGGGCAAACTTGAGAGAGGTATGCATACCCCTGATCGGTTTTTACACGGCATCGTACCGGAACGCTAAATCGTTTGGCGGCCGGCCGGCACAGCTTTGCCGGTCGGGTGCTAACCAGTCACGGCCCACGGTTAAAGCCTGCCACCAGACAGGACCAAAGACAATTTAGAAATTATAAAATCCCAACTTGCCCCTGCCGGGAATCGAACCCGGGACCTCCCACTTATAAGCGCAGCACGAAGTAATCAATGTAAAAATATTAATATTATGTATCTATACTATCTATACTAATAAATAAAATTGAAGTGTCTGTCTGTAATATCGAAATAACTACCTCATATTAAGCTCAT
The DNA here is from genome assembly GCA_920104075.1 of Melanargia galathea. NCBI lineage: Eukaryota > Metazoa > Arthropoda > Insecta > Lepidoptera > Nymphalidae > Melanargia > Melanargia galathea. Next base: position 19,462,561 of record OV049874.1, on the reverse strand, counting down.
ATGGTTATTTGAACGCTACCATAACCGAATCACACGTTTTTAAAATTTTTGTCTGTCTGTCTGTCTGTCTGTCTGTCTGTCTGTCTGTTTGAACGGGCTAATCTTCGGAACGGCTGAACCGATTTTGACGGGACCTTCACATACAAGTAGAGAATTAACCAGGGAGTAACATAGGCTACTTTTTAACCGACTTTCAAAAAAGGAGGAGTTGTGTTTTTCTACCTATGTACACCGATATCTCCGAGATTTCTGCACCGATTTGCGTAATTTTTTTTTTTATCGATAGAGAAACATTGCGACCCTGTTCTATAAAAAATTTGGATTCCAACTCCTCAATCCTGATGCTGTAGGGGACCTAATCCCCAAAACTAATGGGTTTTAGAAACTTTCGGTTATTTAAATTGATATTGGGGTACCAACTATTGATATTGGGACTTTATCATTGAATGAACTCGAGTAGGTACATATCCAACTCCTCAACCCTGATGCTGTAAGGAATTGTATTCCGAAATCGTGGGGATCCCACGGGATTTTTCCGTTTTGGGGACGGGTTTCTACAGATAAGCTGCTTTTTGTTCTGGAAAATCAAAAGTTCCCACGGGATTTTTAAAAACCTAAATCCACACGGGCGAAGCCGTGGGCAGATGCTAGTTGTAAATAAAATAAATAAAAAAATAAAATAAAAAAAAGACCAAAACCACTGCGCCAGGGAGGTCAAAATCATCTAGAAAATTATAAGTAGATTCCAAAAATATGTAAATATGTTATTATAATGTTAAATATATTTTTTTCTGAATAACTAGTAGGTATTCTTTTAAAAATATTTTTTTTTTTGTAATAAAAGGGCAGTAGCAACTTAGCATGTTAACTATGACAGATATCGTCAACACACATAGGCTGTTATTGCAATAGAAATAGTACTTCTTACTTTTTTTTTCAATTAAAGCTCATATAATTAATTGTACCAATAGGATGCGTTTGCCACAAAAAGTCAAGATGACAAAATTGTTAATTTGGCTTTTATACGTAGGAGCCATCGATTTACTTAATAGATAAATAAAATTATGATGATAATGAAAGAGTAACTTTGAACGAAACTTTTGTGAATGAAATTGAATGAATTGAACGTATCACATCACTATAGAAATGGGGTTGGCAACATTATTTTACGAAATGACATTAGGAAACGTCAGATTACTGCAGATAATTAAAAGTTTGACTATAGAAAGAAATGCATAGGCATCTCTAATAACTAAAAGTAGATTAATCAGAATCTTATCTAGAGATGATGATGATAAAAAAAAATAACCCGGCTGAATTTGTTGTGGGCTCTTCTCAGACCAGTGCGCGTTTGGAACCCTCGTAGTTTTAGTTTTAAGTTTCCGTAGTAATTATCACCATTACATCACTTTCATGTACTTTATATATTGACGTTCAAAAAGTGTACAGTGTACCTACTTTGAATAAATGAATTTTGAATTTGAATTTGAATTTGAAAAGACTTACCTTCTTTACGTTCTTCACTTTCCTTCTTAACTTTCAACAAGGCATCGAGTAGATCATTGTATTCCCCTTGTTCACTACGATTTGCTTCACGCTGCACCACTGCTGCCCTAAACACCTTCTTAAAGTAATCTGTTGATGATTTCGGAAAAAACTTGAATCTGAAATTCGATATAATATTAGTAAAGTACTGAACTGGGTTCTAAAATATTTTGTTGGTTTTATTTTGCACTAGCTGACCCCCGCAACTTCGTTCGCGTGGATATATTTTATTTATTTATACAACTTTATTGCTTAGAATATTTACTAACCTAAGGTACAGGAAAAACTTACAACAAAAGGCGATTATATATAATGATTATATATTATATAGCGATTATATATAAGGATATATGTTTTATATAGGATCAGATCGGATCCCATAATTCTTTTATGTACCTAAACTAAATGTAGCTTAAGTTACTCCTTATAACATCACCTATCTGCCATTGAAAGTTCCGTCAAAATCGATCCAGCCATTTCGGAGATTAGTTGTAACAAATAGACAGACCGACAAACACAAAAAACGCACACCAGTTTAAAATAAGCCGCACGTTCAAAGATCCGTATTTGTCATCAGGACATTCCTGGGAAGGTTCGGATGGAATTGTTTGAACTTGATCTTTAGGCCGTGTCCCCACTAGGCCAACACTGAGTGCCCAACTGTTTGCTTCCAGTTTTCCTCCCTATACTCTTTAAATGAAATTATATCCAAACAACGCATAATGTACGCAGTTTGCGGCGTTTCGCTTATTAACTTATTCAGTGAGTTCAGTGAGCGGCTGATTGGCTCCAAATGCCTCCAAAACTATTAATTAGCGACCGATACGCCGCTCAGTGTGCTTAGTCTAAAGCGGAGCACTCGAAAACGAACTCGAAAACTATTGATCGATTTAAGAGTAAAATAGACCTAAAATGGCTTGTATTAAGGTTTGAGTTCGCCAATACATTCAGCATTCGAACAATGCTGAATGTATTGGCGAACTCAAGCCTTAATAAAAGACATTTTAGGTCTATTTTACTCTGAAATCGATCAATAGTTTTCGAGTTCGTTTTCGAGTGCTCCGCTTTAGACTAAGCACACAGAAAGCCAGTGAATAGTGAGCCGCTCACTGTTCGCCTAATGTGGACACGGCCACAGTCATTATTCACGTTTTTCTTGGATTGTGGGTTTTTTTTGTGAATTCTAATTCTCTCTTCTTACTTTTTGGTAAACAGAGAAATTGGTAATGTATTTTCTTACTCTTTGGTTGACCAATTGGGAAATCAATAAGGACTCACCGGAAAACATCAACTAATTCCGGAAAGAAGAACATACAGCACCATCCTATACCTCGCAATACGCCGTACTGCATAAACTCCTCAGTGACTGATCTCAGATGACTCTCGCCTGTCAGGGTAGCGTTACATTCCACGCCAAAAGCCGATGTTCCGATAACATCAGTTGTGTAATCTGCGTACAATTTCTGTAGACAGTTTTGTTTAATAATAAAGAGTTTCACTTAAATTAATACTCTATCATCGGTTCGGAAAAGAGATTCAACAAATAGAGCAGGCAATAAACTGAGTTATTTCAAAAGGTTAAGCATGTAAACGCCGAAATAGGGATAGAGATAAGGGGATAGTAATGTACATAATAATAATTGATCGTAAAATCGAAGAATAATTATGTCGAATGGACTTGAAGATGTAACTCTATCTGTCTGTCTGTAACCTATTCAGGGCTCGACCGCTATACGGATCCTGACAAAATTTTCCACGGATATAGCTTATATCCTGCAAATGGTTACATGCTATATTTTATTTCGAAAAAATTTAAAAGTTCCTATGACTTTTTAACATCTAAGTCCATGTGAATCGCGAGCTTGAGCTATTTATCTAATTTTTGGATTTACCGGAATAAAAGTATACCTACAATAGTTTACTTCTCGGAGCAAAAATTTTTTACCTTTAGATATATTCGGCTGTTACGTTCTCTCTTCAGTCTTTGAACCAGCTCCTTAGACTTGGTGCGGATGAAGTCCTGTAGGATTCTGAGCTTGGCCGCAGTGAATGTGCCGGTCAGACGACGCCGAATGTTCGTCCAGTCGGGATCCTCAACAGAGATCAACCGTGTTAAAGAAAATATTCTGTTAAGTTCAGTATGCTTAGTCCCACTTTTTACATAGTGGCAAGGATGATCGAAATTCGAGTATCGACACACAATGACTTCAGAGCAAAATGAACCCAAAGTTTCTTATTTTAAAGTCCTAATTCAATTGTTCGAATATTTCTTTTACAACATTTCTGCTTGGGGCGCTGGCTGTTTTCGAATGCTGAATGTATTGGCGAACTCAAACCTTAATATGAGCTATTTTTGGTCCATTTTACTCTGAAGTCATTGTGATTCGAACAATAGTATACTATAAAGTTTTGGAGCGCTGCAAAGTGAGACTAAGCATACTGATACGAACCGCAAGTCCGTGCGTGATTTACCTTCAAAGAAAGAGTAAATAGGCATTTTCTAGACAAGTGCGTCCCAAATTAAACTTTATCAGCTATCCCTCAGGCATGATTGTCATTAAGCGCACAATACAATAAAAAAAAACCAAAAAATATATTTATCTTTGACAAATTACTATAAGATACATTCCGACAGTTTTTGATTTGGACAAGGTAATAACAAATATAAAATTCAGAGAAAAATAATTTTGTAAATGTCTGAACTTATTATTTATCTATGAATCCCACAGCCAAGAATATCTTATAACTTTCATATTGATTGATTCTCTTAGGTGGCTTTCTTTTGAAATGTACATATTAGATATTACGTCTAGACAAAGCTTTGAAATATTAAAATGGAGCACATTTTTGAAGTTGCCAATAAGATTACTGAACCAATTACGTTGAATGTTACGTAAAAATTGTATCGCTGACAGCAGTGCCTCAATTCCAAAAGGTCGTATTAGTTCTTCTTTTGAATATTTTTCACTTTGAAACTTTGATTTTTACCCGAATTGAAAAGAAGAGGTTCTGTATTCAACCCGTATGTATGTATGTATGTATGTATGTTCGCGATTATTTCAATAACCAATGAATTTATATAGATGATTTTTTTCACCATCGTAATTTACATAGTTTCAGGAAGGTTTTAGTATATTATTATAATACATCTATCAGTCTTATGTACGAACTTACACGTATAAATGTAGCCATATGTCATTTTGATAGGTATAGGTCGATCAGAATCTCATTAAAAATATGGAAATGAAATTTCAAAGTTAGCAACACTACGGCTGCCCTAGCTATAAACAAAGTAACTGACATATTTTTTTGAAATTGACTTTTTGCATTAACAAAAGTTTTTAACCCCCGACGCAAAAACGACGGGGTGTTATAAGTTTGACGTGTCTGTGTGTGTGTGTGTGTGTGTGTGTGTGTGTGTGTGTGTGTGTGTGTGTGTGTGTGTGTGTCTGTCTGTTCCCCTGTGGCGCTCAAACGGGTGGACCGATTTGAATGCGGTTTTTTTTGTTTGAAAGGTGAATTAGTCGAGAGTGTTGTTAGCTATGTTTGATGAAAATCGGTCCAAGATGGCCGCCGCTACAAAATGGTGGATTACATATTTTTCACAACTCCCTTAATATGGGTATCAAATGAAAGGGCTTGACTAGTAAAATAGCACTATTGCAAATCCAAGATGGCCGCCGTCACAAAATGGCGAATGTCGGGGGTTTTTTAAATTTTCAATTTATATGTCCAGTAGTTTTTTACTACAGTTTAATATTTCAGATAACTTGAACCGTTTACTGAAATTTGAATTGCCCAAACAAACTAACTGCACACACTAACCCGGAATATAATGCAAAAAACAAGTAAACAACAAGCACAACACAAAAACAAAGTAATTGGATGTTGATTACTTTGTTTTTGTATTTAAAATGCAGTTGCTTGATTTTTCATTTCGTGAAACGATCCCAGGTAAGGTGTTCTGAATGTAATTACTTTGTTTATCACTAGGGCAGCCGAGTTAACCTAGTGTTGCTTACTACAAAATTTAATTTTCCTATTTTCCATGAGATTCTGGTCTACCTATACACCGTTTTCTTTGCGATTGCTAGATCAAAGTCGGATGAATTTTTTTCTAAAATATAACTAGTTTGTCACCAGAATTTAAAATTTCTTACTTTTACAGTGAACAAATTCAAACTCCCTATAGGATCGGCGTCACCGCCCGATAGGAATCTGTTTCTGAAGTTAGCGGAATCCTTCACCAGCACTCGGCGCGCGACGTCGGGCGAGTTGATGATGAGAGCTGGTCTCCAGAACAGCCAAATGCCGATGTACGGCGTTTTGAAACTCTCGTACATTCGGCGCATCCAGACACCCTGAAATATGGAACTATAGTTTCTAATTGAAAAATAAACCAGATTCAGAAACCATTTGAATATCAATCAATTTTACAAATAAAGATGGATGGAAGTGAAATTTAAGTTACGAGGCTTCTATATACCTCCCACTTAAACAACCACGCACAACTATTGCACAATATAGGTCACCATAATTTCATAAAAATATGAAATATCTACTAGGTTTTGCCCGCGGTTTCGCCCGCGTGAATTCGGTTTTTCACATATCCTGAGGGAATCGTGGATTTCTGGTTCCCGTTCCCGTTCCCTTTTCCAACCTTTATACCTACTTACTTTCAAGGTAGTTTGCTATAGTGATCTACCTATAATAGCTGTAGATACAAATTTCGGGTTTTTCAAAATCCCGCGGGAACTGTGATTTTTTCCAGGATAAAAAGTAGCCTATATTTTAAGTCAGTGCATATTCTAACTCCGTTCAAAATTTCAACCAAATCGGTTCAGTAGTTGCGACGTTATAGAGTAACAAACATCCAAACATCTACACTTTATAATATTATATATATAGTAGGAGGATATTAGTAGGACTAGTAGGATTAATATACTCAACGTACTGCACGTAATAATATATTTGACGACCTCCCTGGCGCAGTGATATCTTGTGCCGCCTGATTCCAGCGGCTGCCAGCGACTCGCTTGAGATCGTCTGTCCATCGAGGGGTCTACCTACGCTTCGTTTACTGGTGCGAGGTCGCCATTCAAGCACCTTGGGACCCCAACGTCCACCGGTTCTTCGATCAAATAAAAACATAGTTACCGCATTCTCTCGCTGCAGGAAGGTCAGGCTGCCCAGTATGGGGTTAGGTGGCGAGTGGGGCACGCCGCGCGCTGCCCAGTAGCGTCGCACGCGTGCCCAGCGCTGGTACACCCAGCCCAGCGCGCACGCGACGACCACCGCACCCAACAACGCGTATACCATACTGATAATGTTATACTATATTGTTTTACGAACAGTTTATTTTATGATCATGTGACAGTGTTGCACTGAATGTCAGGGACGAACTGCGTGACTCCGAAAGTGCAATCTTTTCTTATCGTGTTAAGTATTTTAATCCATTGCCGATAACAATAATTAATTAGTGTTGGGCGTTGAGCTCATATGATTCGCGCTTACGATCGTGCTAAATAAAGTACTAAAAATCCGGCGAAAAATATAAGACGTGATTAGGAACGCGTAGAGGACAAACATTTTAATATTAATGTTGGGGAGGGGTACGAATCAAACTCCTCGGTGGGTTCAAGTGGACTGTATTTTAAGTTCACAATAGTTCACGGTACTTCGAGTTCTTATAGGTCTTCTTTGATCGAAGGTTATAAGCGAAGTGATGCTATACAATAAAAAGCGCGCTTTTATCTATTTCTCCCACTCGGCAAGCGCATACGGTCGTACCCAGCGGGATACAAGGCGATCGCGGGTGGTGAGGGCGTAGCGGGGCGCGCGGGTGTCGGCGGGCAACCAATCAGCGTTAGTCACTGTTGGGGCGCGGCGCTGCGCGTGGCACGGAGCTCCCGTCCGCAACATTTCTCCCCTCAGCGTAGCTCCGGCGTAGCTTCCTTTTCAGCAGTGGTCAGGACGGCGAGCTTTCTGGTAGGCCGATGAAATAAGCCGCCTCGGGTTCTCACGGTGGCACTGCGCACTTCTCCATCTGGTCCAGGATGCACGTGTTCGATGATACCGCGTGGCCAGACGTTTCGCGGTAGAGTGGGATCCACAATCACCACCAGATCACCTTCCTGGAGCTGACGTTGAGTCGAAGCAGGCTGTCCGCGGGGTACGAGCGTAGGGAGATACTCATGTACCCAGCGACGCCAGAAGCTATCAGCGAGCGCTTGGACAGCTCGCCAAGTGCGTCGATCAGCTGGTTCGCAGGGTCCTGTGTGTGGCAGGCCAGTCGATGACCCCAACAGGAAATGATTTGGTGTCAAGGCTTCAGGGTCAGCGGGATCAACTGACACGTGCGTCAGAGGGCGAGCATTAATACTGTACTCAGCCTCCGCCAGCAACGTTATAAGTACCTCTTCCTTTGGTACCTTCTCTCGTAGTACAGTGTTAAGAGCCACTTTGACGGAGCGAACTAGGCGCTCCCAAGCTCCTCCTTGGTTTGGTGCTCCTGGAGGTATGAAGCGCCATTCCATACGATGGAGCAGCCCCGAGTCGCGAAGAGCTGGCTCCCATTCGGTGTACGCCCTTTTCAGTTCAGCATCGGCACCTCGAAAGTTGGTCGCGTTGTCACTGTACATGGTTGCAGGCCATCCACGTCTTGCTGCCATACGTCGGATTGCCATGATTGCGGAATCAGTAGACAACGATGCCACTAGTTCCAGATGAACGGCGCGTGTCGTCAAACAAGTGAAGAGTGCGCCCCATCGCTTTTCTCTTCGGCGTCCCACTGCAATTAACATAGGGCCAAAGAAGTCCACTCCACAGTTGGTGAATGGGCGACGAAACGGATCTAGGCGTGCTGTAGGCAGATTTCCAGTTGCTGGTATGTTCGGTGTAGATCGGTGAAGACGGCAAAGTAGGCAATCGCGTGCCACCTTTTTCACTGTTGGTCGTAGGTTTGTCACCCAATACTTCTGCCGGACGTCGTTCACGACTCTTTCGTTGTTCGCGTGTCCCGCTGCACAGTGTTCGCGTGCGAGCAGTAGTCTTGTGAATGGGTGGCGGCCATCCAATATGATAGGCCGTTTTGCTGAGTCGGGTACACTGGCAGCATCTATTCTACCACGGACTCGTAGCAGGCCGTCTTCCAAAACTGGGTCGAGTTTGGCCAGGCGACTAGATCTTTGGATGACTTGGCCAGCACGCAAGCGGTTCAAGTCTTCAGCGAAGCTTTCTTGTTGAGCAGCACGGTGCCATAGCTTCTCAGCTAGCTCGAGGTGGCGTACTTCTAAGCTTGTGGATCGTTTGCGACATATGTCAGCGAATGCTAATAGTTGCGCTGTTGTTCTTATTAGCTTCTCATAAGATGAGAATCTGCTAATGTCTGGTAGGCTCGATGAATAGCCCTTGACCATAGTGATGTGTGCGACGATTTCTTCGACGCTATCTCCAATGTTTGGATCTTCATTAGGCCAGGCGTCTTCATTTTCACGCAGGAAATGTGGACCAGTGAACCAACGATCTTCTTGCTTAATGGGATGGTAGTTCGGGCGAGTCGCATCGTCGGCTATGTTGAGGTCGGTCGGGATCCATCTCCATTGGTTCTCGTCGGTGAGTTCCGCTATTTCACCTAGGCGGTGTGCTACGTAGGGAGTGTAGCGTCTTGCTCCGTTGCGAATCCATTGTAGCGTGGTTTTGGAGTCCAACCAATAAACGACTCGGTCAGGCTTGAGACGATGTTCTTCCATGATTGATTTAGCTAGCCTGGCTCCGATGAGTGCCGCTTGAAGCTCCATGCGTGGGATACTTTGCGCTCGCAGTGGTGCTACCTTGGCCTTGCCAGCAACTAGCACGAGTTCCACACTACCGCTGTAGCGCTTTATTCTCCAGTAAGCTACAGCTGCGTAGGCTTGAGCGCTGGCATCGCAGAGTATGTGCAGTTCCATGGATTGCACTCCCCTCGTATTGTAGTAGCGAGGGAGTCGAAGTTCTTTAATTTCTTCCAGGTTCTTAAGCCAAGCGCTAAAGTTATCAGCGATTTCGGTGGGTACAGGTTCATCCCATCCAACTTGTAGGCGCCATAGATTCTGCAGAATGATCTTCGCTGTTATCGTGAAGTAGCTCAGTAGTCCAAGCGGATCGAAAATGGACATGACTGCACTCAAAGCTTCTCTCTTGGTCGGCGAACGGTTCTGATTGTACACTTCTCTCGGAACTCGATTCATTGTCGTGTTGAATGCAAGTGTATCTTCAGAGGGTAACCACAGTAGTCCTAGAGTCTTTTCTTGGCTGTGGTTATCGGTTCCCAGGCGTGTTGGTGCTGGGGCTTTGAGTTCGTCAGGGATCGTAGCCAGGACTCGTTGACTGTTCGAGTTCCATCTACGCAGAATAAACCCAGCTTGTTCGTGCACGAAGTTTATTTCTTTTGCGGTTTCAATGGCTTCTTGTTCTGTGTCATAACTGTCGACAAGGTCATCCATATAATGGTTTTCTGTGATGGCTTGCAGCGCTCTTGGGTGGGTCTGGGCAAAGTCACGTGCATTTGCATTTCGCACGCTGTGTGCGAGAAACGGCGAGCTTCGGGCCCCGAAGATCAGCGAAACCATTTTATATTGCGTCGGTGAGTTGCGTCGATCATTTCCACGCCACAGGAATAGTTGTGCTGGTTGGTCCTCTTTTCTAATGCGTATTCGCAGAAACATCTCTTCTATATCTGCAGTGACTGCTACAGCCCGTTCTCGGAATCGATACAGAATCCCAGGTAGTGACTTCAGTTGATCTGGACCATCCAGAAGCTTGTCGTTCAAGCTTGTTCCTTGATGCGTAGCTGCCGCGTCGAAAACCAATCTCACTTTGCCCGGTTTGTTTGGGTTTCGGACTGCAAAGTGAGGTAGAAACCACCGACGATCGCTGACTTCTGAACCATCACAAGGTTCAGCGTAACCTTTATTCAAGAGGTTAGATATTTGCTTGTTATATTCTTCACTGAAGTTTTTGTCTCGATCCATCTTGCGTTCAATATTTCTCAATCGAGTGAAGGCTTCGGCGTAGTTACATGGTAGAGTGACGTCATCGCTCTTCCATGGGAGGCCAACTTCGAAACGGCCATTGACTCTACGAGCTGTTTCTTCGAAGATCTTTAGAGCTCTCTCGTCTTCTTTCAGGGTCTTCGTATTGAGAGATATACCGATGGCATCGAGTTGAAAGTGGGAGCGGACTAAAGCGTCGAGTCTATCGTCGCTGACTTGTTCTGTCGGCTTCCCGGTTCGGATATGAAGAACTTGATCTTCGTTGCGACCAAGAGTGACACGCGGTGCAGAGCCGTGTATCACCCAGCCAAGTTCAGTGCGTGATGCTGCAGGTTCGCGACGACGTCCAGTTAGTAACTGCTGTGACACAATGAGCTCCCAGTTGTCAGAGCCGATGAGTAAACGTGGTCTAGCTTGTTCATAGCACACGCTGCTTGGTTCTAAGTTTCGGAGATGCGGATACCGTAGAAGTTGTATCGGCACCGTTTGGTTCAACAGCTGGATGTCCCGTATGGTTCTTGCTCGTATGACGTGTGAGGCCTTTGAGTTTTTGCCCCTCAGCTTCAGTCGGACGATCCTGCTAGTTCCTTCTCTTTGTGTGGAGTTCACCCCATGGATGTTAAGAGGATGAGCAGGCCCTTCCAGGTTCAATTGGTCAGCCAGTTCTTCTTCTATAAGTGTGATGGTTGAACCTTCGTCCAAAAGGGCGTAAGTCTGGATCTCGATGCCATCAGAGTTCGAGATGACAATTGGACACACTTTCAGCATCACTTTGTTGTCCGTGGAAGTTGCATCCATGTCAGTGGAAGTCGATGCCACCACCTCTTCTGATCGGTCTTGACATGATTGATCGGGGTTCTCAGGGGTTCGTTGATGCAACAGAAAGTGATGTGAATGTATGCAGCCGTCAATGCTACATTGCTTCGCCTTGCATGCTGCGCGTCGGTGCTTCTTTGTTAGGCACTTGAAACAGATTTTGTTCATTTTGGCCCACTCCCAGCGTGCGTTGACTGTCATTTCTTTTATCTTCTTGCACTGGGGTGGTTCATGGTCACCACCACAGCACTGGCATTGTTCCTTTTCTATGGCAGTGAATACGCTGGCTTCTCGGACTTTCTTCGATCTTTGAAATGTTCCTGAAGATTTTGGGTTCGATTCCTTTCGAGTTGATGTGGCTGGCGTAGTAGGTTTCGAGTACGTGAACTCTAAGCCTATTGTAGCCTCGTTGTTTAAGAAGCGAGACAGGATCACGATGTGTGGTTCCCCTGGGCGCCGGTTCTCTGATGCATATTTGGCAAAACTTCTTCGTAAGTCAGGAGGTAACTTATCCACAATGTCTCTGGTAAGCATGCGGTTCTGCAAACATCCATCAAGGCCTTCGACGTTGGTAATTGTAGCCACGATGTTCCGAACTTTGACGGCGAAGACGTTCAATTCGGTCGTCGTTGGTCCCAAACGTGGCAACCGCTTGATCTCTTCCAAGGCCTTGTCGATCAGAGCTTCTGGACGACCAAAACTCTGTTCTAGAGCTTCCATGATCTCTGTAGGGTCACAAGCCGTGTATAGAAGTGAAGCAACGGCGTCTCGGGCTTCTCCTTTCAATGCGTTGCGCAGGCGTTGCATATTTTCAATTGGTGAAAACTTGTGAAGGCGCGTCGAGTCTCGCATAGATGCTTTGAAAGGCAGCCATTCGTTTTCGGACCCGTTGAAAGTAGGTAGCTCTGTAGAAGACCGTGGCGGGGGTCTATAACGGCTCATTCGCTCAAAGCTTTCCACCAGGGCGTCTATGCTTCGGTTTCGTGAGCGATTCGGCGTTGGTGAGCGGGTTCGACGATCTTCATAGCTACGGTTCGGTCGAGATTCGGCAATGTTCGTGCCGGGTTTTACAGGGGGTGCAGCAGCGAGAGGGGTTCGGGTCTCTCGCGCAGGTAGCCGGTCGGCGGGAGGCTCCCCTCGTGCAAGATCGGCATGACGCAACCAATCTTCCGTCTGTTGGTTTGTGTTGATAGCTTCTTCGGGTCCTCGTGTGCTCCCTTGGTCATCGTCTTGTATAGCAGCTAAGTCAGCTTCTAACTTTTTCTGCACCAGTTCAGCTTCAACTTGCATCTGACGCATTTTAATAGCAGCGAGTCGTTCTGCCGCCTCGTACTCTGCTTGCTTGATGCGGGCAGCTGTGCTTGCTGTGGAGCGCTGAGATCGTATTGATCGCGTCGGTGAAGGAGGCCGGGCACGAAGGGTCTGTTGTCCAAAGGTGCTTCTTGTCTCAACAATGGGTTCTTGTCGTGGGCCGGCACTAGTTGATGGAGACGACTCCATGAAGTGAATCTGAACAGGGCGAGCCGGGTTCGGCGCGCGAGGGGTCGGTTCTTGCGGCGCAATGTGCTCGTCGTGTTCATCTTCAACTTGTGAGGTCTGGCTCCTAGTTCGAACCATCTTGATCTTAAGACTTCGGGTCTTGAGCCTTCGGTTCTTGAAGCTTCAGTTCTTGAAGTTTCGGATCTTGAGGCTTCGGTTCTTGAGTCTTCGGTTCTTCTGGTTCTTGATTCGGCTCGACGGTCCAAAGGTGTTCTTGATCGGGCTCGATGGACCAAAGGTGTTCTTGATGCGGCTCGAAGGACCAAAGATGTTGGGGAGGGGTACGAATCAAACTCCTCGGTGGGTTCAAGTGGACTGTATTTTAAGTTCACAATAGTTCACGGTACTTCGAGTTCTTATAGGTCTTCTTTGATCGAAGGTTATAAGCGAAGTGATGCTATCCGTGGTCATCCGCGTGGACCCTCTCGGGTCCCGGGGTATCTGCTCAGGGCGTTGGCCCTTTCCAGAAGAATCAGCGCCGCCTGCAACTACAGGCGGGGCACTGGGTTGGTCTCGTCCGTGGTGTCAAATCCGGTTAAAACTGCCGCAGGGCGATCGAGCCCGCGTGAGATCGCGGGCGATCAGCAAGCTGCGGCAGAGTGGGTATGTCCGTGTGGGGCTTACGCCCGCCGCTCAGCGAGGTCGAGCTCACCGGGAGAGATCCGGCGAGCGCCCGTCAGCCAGCGGCGAGGAAGCAGTCATGTCCGGTGGGGAGATGAGGTCACGTGGCAGGCCTCTGACGTCCGGCGGCCTCCGATGGTATGGCGCGATGCCGCGCAGGTGCTGGGCTCGCGCTCCATCGGCGCGCGCGAACATTGAGGTGCTCAGGCGGCGAACGAAGTCGTCAAGGCTCTCCATGCGCAGGTCTCTGGAGATGACCTGGTTCCGTACGAAGCGCGGGGCTCCGGAAATGGTGCGTAGCGCGAGCGACTGCTGGGCCCGCAGCGACTTGCGGCCCGACTCGCTGACCAGCGCGTACCACGCTGGGGCCGCGTACGTGAGTCGCGTACGGACGTACGCCTTGTAGACGCACAGCTTCGTACGGAGAGGCAGGTGGGATGCCAGGACGGGGCGCAGGAGGCTTCGAACGGCGCGCGACTGCGCGACTGCGTTCTTGACGTGGTGTCGCATCGAGAGGCTCCTGTCGATGGTCACTCCCAGGTATTTGGCCACCGGGGACCATGCGACGGTCTCTCCCAAGAGCGACACCGGGGGCGGTAGGGCGGACCGCCCTACGTACATCGCCTGAGTCTTCGCCACGTTGACCTTCAGTCTCCAGTCCTTCAGCCAAGAGGGAAGTGCGTCCAGTGCTCGCTGCATCTTCAACGCTGCGTGCGAGGCGTTCAGCGAGGTGGTGATGAAGGCAGCGTCGTCGGCATATAGCGCCAGCATGGCGCCGCCAGCAACTGGGATGTCGTCCGTGTATCTGCTGTAGCAGACGGGCGACAGGCAGCTTCCCTGGGGCACACCGGCTCGGATGGGGCGCTCCGTGGACAGGGCGTTTTCAACCGCCACTTGAAAACGTTTGTCTTGCAGGAAGGTGGCCACGGTCTTGACTACTCGACGGGGAGTAGTAGACGTGGACAGCTTGTAGACGAGGCCGGCATGCCAGACGCGATCGAACGCTTTCTCCATGTCGAGGAATACTGCGATGGAGTGCTCTCGCTTGTTGTAGGCGGCAGCGAGGTGGTGCAGTACCCTCGTCGCTTGCAGCGCTGTGGAGTGTTCGGCACGGAATCCGAACTGTTCGTCGCGTGGCTGAAGGTGGGGCGTGATGTGCAGCAGGAGCAACTTCTCGAAGATCTTCGAGGTCGACGACAGCAGCGTGATGGGACGGTAACTCCCAGGCAGCAGGACGTTCTTCCCCTGCTTGGGGATGAGAATGACTCGCCCGAGCTTCCACGGGGTCGGGAAGTGCCCGGTGCGGAGAACTCCGTTGAAGAGCCGCGTCAACGTCGCGATTGCTCGCGGGGGAAGGTGACGCAGGGCTTCGTTGGTGACTCGATCGGGGCCGGGCGCTTTGCGCAGTTTAGCTCGACGAATCATTCGGAGAACTTGTCCCGGGGAGAAAACGACGGGGTCTTCCGTCGGTGCTATCGGCGGCTCGAAGTATGTCTTCACGTGTCGCTCGATGGTCTCTACGTGCTGCACATCCGCAGTCGGGTTCGGTGTAAACTGCGTCTCCAGGAAGTCCGCGAAGATCTCCGCTCGGTCCTCGGCGCGGTAACGGGGGGTTCCGTCACTGGCCAGAAGGGGCCTAATCGGAGGGGACTTCCCGGAGAGACTTCGGCAGACGCGGTGGAGGCCGGACCAATCGTCGCCGGCTCGCTCGATGGCGGAGTGCCAGGACTCCTCAGCGACTGTCTCCAGTGCTTCGGAGATTTTGGCAGCCAGAGCGTTGAGTCGGGTCTTCATGATCGGGCACCGCAGGTTTTGCCATGTTCTACGCAGCTTCCTCTTCTCCTCGAGCATCGCAAGAATGTAGGCCGGGAGCTGGCGTGGTCTACGGGTGGTTGCAGCGTCGAGTCTGGACTCTCGAAGCGCGTTGGACATTGTCGCGCTGAGGTCCGTGGCGAGTCGGTCGACGTCTGCAGGGGTCTCCACTCTATAGGACGGCGTGTGCTCCGCCATGTGTGCGGCGAAGATTCGCCAGTCCTGGCGATGCTTCGGAGAAGGCAGTTGAGTCATCGGCGCGGTCTTCAGCGTCAAGAGGACTGGTTGGTGGTCGGAGATGAGATGGTCATCCAGGACGTCTATCGACGGAGCTGCGGCGAGGCCGCGGGTGACGGCTATGTCGAGGACGTCCGGCGTGTGGGCTGCACAGTACGGATAGTGCGTCGGGACCTCTGGTCCTAGCACCTCGTAACCGTGGCGGTCTGCGTCGTCCAGGAGGCGTCTGCCATCCGGGGAATCGGCGTTGGAGTTCCACGCCGTGTGCTTCGCGTTGAAGTCTCCGGCGATAATCGTGGGCAGCGGCGAGTCCAGCAGCGTGTGGACGTCAGCCACTGCGAGTCGATTCGTCGGCGGCTTGTAGAACGCGAACACACGCGTGGGCTGGCGGTCAACGCAGACCTCCACACCGAGGGCGTACGACGTCTGCAGCTGAGGTACTGGCAGCAATTGGTGGATGACACTCCGACGGACCAAGACTGCTAAACCCCGATAAGCAGTCCCGATCGGCGAGGCGTGGTCCTCCCGGTAGACATAGTATCCGGAAACCTTCAACTTGTCTACTGGTCTGAGGTGAGTCTCGTTGATCAGTCCGATGTCCACTCGACGCTGAGACAGCAGGTTCTTGAAAAGACGGGCTTTCTGCGAAGACAGCCCGTCGGCGTTCCAGAAGGCGATACGGAGTTCAGCCAGTGCAGAGCTCCATAATGCACTGGAGGATCAGCGGGACTGGGTCGCGCTGCTCCTGGATCGCCATCAGAACCTGGTTCAGGGTGCCGATGACTCTGGTCAGTCTGGGGTCCAAGTGGCCGCGAGCCGGCTGGGTAGCTGGCTGCGGTTGTGCCACTCGCTTCGCCTTCGTCCCCCTCTCGGGGGCGGCGACCACGGTGGGCTTGGACGGGGCGACGGGCGGCGGTGGCGGCGCCGTCGTCGGTCGTTTTAGTGCTGGGCGAGGCGCGGCTTGCGGCGCTGCGGGCGGCGCCGTTGTGGACGGCGCTTCACGCTGCGCGCGGGCGCGCTTACCGCCGCGCTTGCGGCGGCGCTTGCCGGCCGGCTGCTGCTGTGGCTGGTTGGCGGCAGCCATGAGCGAGCCGGGGGCGTTGGCCTCTGTTGCGGAGGCGGCGGCGGTGGTGGAGCGCGCGGATGTAGTGCGCGCGGTTGTGCCCGCCCGTCGGTTCCGGACCTCCTTCCGGAACACCGGGCAACTGGCGTGATTCGCCGTGTGCGCGCCCCCACAATTGGCGCACGTCGGTGGCTCCTCGCGCGGGCGCTCGCAGTCCCTCGCTGCGTGGCCCTCCCCGCACCGCACACAGGCAATGGGCCGGTGGCAATTGTGCGAGGAGTGCCGGAACTGCTGGCAGCGGTGGCACTGCGCAGGGCCTTTCCGGCCGTGCCAGTGCTCGATGGTGACTCCGGGCATACACAAGAGTTCGTGGATGTCGAAGAGTCGACCGCCCGGAGTCACGTCGGCTGTCCGCTGCAGCTGCGCGAACAGCAGGCATCCCGGTCGTCCCGGGCGTGCGGGGATGGTGCGCACGTGCTCCGGGATGAACCCGAGCTCGCGCAGCTCCGCCTCCACAAGTGCCGGCTCGGTGTTGGCCGGCAGGCCGCGGATCGCCACTTTCACGCTGCGCTCGGCGGGCAGCGAGTAGCAGAACCAGGAGATTCCGGTGGCGCTCTCCAGCTGCGTGAGGTAGCGCTGGATGATCCGGAACTCCTGGTCCGACTTTGGGATGAAGCGGACGCCCTTGCCAAATGGGCGTCCGTTGGGTGCGTGGCCGAGCACTTTCTTCAGCTCTCTGAAGTGGGTCGGCCAGTCGGGCAGCACCTCGACTACGAGAGGAGGGTAGCGGGCGGTCGGCTTCGGCACGGCGGCGGCGGCGCCGGAGACGGCGGCGGCGGCGCCGGAGGCGGCGGTGGCGGCGGCAGTGGCGGCGGCGGCAGTGGCGGCGGCGGCGGCGGCGGCGGCGGTACCTGGCTGCGGCGCGGGTTTCGGCGCGGTCGTAGCGGCGGTGGTGGTCGCGTACGTCGGGCTTGTCGCCATGGGCGAGCCCGGCGAGAGGCGCGGCATGGTCGGCGGCGTAAATGCCGACGGAGCTCTGTGTCCGCCTTTCGGCGGCGACGGGAAACGCCCCACAGGTATAGTTGGCTGCGGGGCGGTGAGGCGCGGTGTGCGCTGTGGAAGCGGTGGCGCGGCCAGTAGCGGCGCGGCGGGCGTGGCGGACGCGGAAGGTGCGCCGGACGCGGCGGATGGCTGCCGCGCGGCGGCGGCGCCTCGAGAGACCGGCGTGTTCGGTCGCACGGTCTCGATCGAGGACGCCGGGGTGAGGGTTATCGGACTCGCGGCGAAGATCTCCTCGCCGGCGCCGCCGGACGGACCCTCACCGTCGGCACGGGCGGCAAGCGTGGCCTGTCCGGACGCGATGATCGCGTCTAACAGGCCGGGTCTTGTGCGCACAAACACTTTTCGGCGCAGACCGCGACGCCCGCGAGGCGCGCGTCGATGCGCCTGCGGCGGCGGGTTAGGCGTCGACGGCATTTGGTTAGCCGTCGCGCATTAAACCGGCGCGGAAGAAATCGGGTGCGCGATAAACGCGGGTACGCGGGTGGGCGTACAAATTCGCGCGGGTAGGTTTACGGCGGGTGGCGGAGCTGCCGTGCGGCGCGGCCCAAGCAGCGGCGCCGGCGCAACAACGCCCAACCGGCCCGTCCCCGGGGCTTGCCGCTGGTGGCAGACCGGGGAACTAGACCGGCGAGCGCGCTACGTAATCCGAACGCCGCTGTTGAACGCACTAGTTTTCGCTGAGGCAGTCGCACGAACGCGAAAACATACGAGGGGCCCGAGCGCCGGTGCAACACGTCTGCACACCACGGCAGTCGGACGTGATGCTATACAATAAAAAGCGCGCTTTTATCTATTTCTCCCACTCGGCAAGCGCATACGGTCGTACCGAGCGGGATACAAGGCGATCGCGGGTGGTGAGGGCGTAGCGGGGCGCGCGGGTGTCGGCGGGCGACCAATCAGCGTTAGTCACTGTTGGGGCGCGGCGCTGCGCGTGGCACGGAGCTCCCGTCCGCAACAATTAATTTATATGTAGATTTTTTGGGCCAGGAATTATTGTGAACGCATGCAGAACAACTCATCAAAGGTTCATCATAATCGGATGAATAATTTAAGAGTGCCTAGAGGACAAACACACTTACATTGATTTTTATTTATATAATAAGTTGCTGTGGTCTTTTCGAGTAGGTTGCAATGGTGTGTATGTTACTTTACCTTAAATATTTAAAGCGTTACTACTTAATTGTAACCAATTTAATGATCCATATAAAAAATACGTTTTTTTTCAGGCGTTAAATTTTATTATTTTACTACGGACAAATTTATAACAAAATAACGTTAACGTTAACCGTTAGCGTTAATTTTTTTAATGACAACAATAAAAATAACGTAAATTGTGACAAAGTAATTTGGCAAGTCATGCCATTGGTACGGAATATTGTCTTGTTATAAAAGCGAAAGTAGCTTACTTATGTTATCTTTTCACGGCTCAGCCATCGAACGGATCTTGACAAAATTTGGGACAGAGAGATGGCCCACACAAAAATTATGTCTACCCATTTTCTCGTCGAAGATAATTAATAGAAGTACTTACCTAAACGAGAAAATGATAGAACATAATTTTCTCGTGGATCTAATGCTAGCGCAACTGTAGACAAAAAGGGGATACTTTTTGTCCTGGAACATCGAACTCACGGTATTTTTGAATAATCTAAAAAATATGATACTTTAATTACACATCTTCAAGGTTCATACGGTGAGATATATGTACCAGCTGTTGTTTGAAAACAGACATGGCAAAATCTACTAGAGGCTTTTCTATTTTCTACGGAACCCTAAAGAGGCTGTCTATCAGACTTTATTCATGTGCGGAACGGCCGAAATTGAATGCAGAAATGTCCGGGCTATGTTTACACAATCGCGTAACGATATTTATTCCCGGGCACAGTATGGCGTGCGTTTCTGAAATATGACTGCATAAATTTGCAAGAATGCACTATTTGTGCTGAATTCGTTTCCTATCGGCTGCCATTTTTCATGCAAATATTATAGGTATTAGATTCTGCCCGCGGCTTCGCCCGCGTGAATTTCAGTTTTTCACAAATCCCAAGGGAATCGTGGATTTCCGGCTCCCGTTCCCGCTCCCTTTTCCAAACTTTATACCTACTTTCAAGGAAGTTTGCTATAGTAATCTACCTATAGCTGTAGATATATATTTCGTTTTTATCAAAATCCCGTGGGAACTGTAGATTTTTCCAGGATAAAAAGTGCATACGCATACAGATGCATGCAACTATTGTAATAATGTGCTATGTGAGCGTGATTTACCTAAGAACAGTCAACGCCATCTATCGCGTTTTTGGAAGTCTATATCTATTTTAGTCCCACAGGAATACTTTTCCGGGATAAAAAGTATAAGTTATGTTATAAGTCAGGGCATAAGCTATCTCCATTCAAAATTTCAGCCAAATCGGTTCAGTAGTTGCGGCGTGATTGAGTAACAAACATCCCAACATCTAAACATCCAAACATCCACACTTTCACATTTATAATATTATAGTAGGATTAGTAGGATTGGTATTGTGATTATGTGTGATAGCTTCTGCCCGCAGCTTCGCTCGCGTGAATTTCGGTTTTGAACAAATCCCGAGGGAATCGTTGATTCCCGGTTCCCGTTCCCGCTCCCTTTTCCAACCTTTATACTTTCTATCAAGGAAGTTCGCTATAATAATCTACATATAGCTGTAGATATAGACTTCGGGTTTTTCAAAATCCCATGGGAACTGTGCATTTTTTCCAGGATAAAAAGTAGCCTATGTGTTGCCAATGCATGCAACACAGCAACCTATTGCAATAATGTGTTATGCGAACGTGATTTACCTAAGAACAGTCAGCGCCCTCTATGGCGTTTTTGGAAGATTATATCTATTTTAGTCCCACAGGAATAGTTTTCCGGGATAAAAAGAAGCCTATGTTTTAAGTCAGGGCATAAGCTATCTCCATTCAAAATTTCAGCCAAATCGGTTCAGTAGTTGCGGCGTGATTGAGTAACAAACATCCAAACATCTAAACATCCAAACATCCACACTTTCACATTTATAATATTATAGTAGGATTAGTAGGATTGGTATTGTGATTATGTTTGATAGCTTCTGCCCGCAGCTTCGCTCGCGTGAATTTCGGTTTTGAACAAATCCCGAGGGAATCGTTGATTCCCAGTTCCCGTTCCCGCTCCCTTTTCCAACCTTTATACTTTCTATCAAGGAAGTTTGCTATAATAATCTACCTATAGCTGTAGATATAGACTTCGGGGTTTTCAAAATCCCATGGGAACTGTGCATTTTTTCCAGGATAAAAAGTAGCCTATGTGTTGCCAATGCATGAAACACAGCAAACTATTGCAATAATGTGTTATGTGAACGTGATTTACGTAAGAACAGTCAGCGCCCTCTATGGCGTTTTTGGAAGATTATATCTATTTTAGTCCCACAGGAATACTTTTCCGGGATAAAAAGTAGCCTATGTTTTAAGTCAGGGCATAAGCTATCTCCATTCAAAATTTCAACCAAAACGGTTCAGTAGTTGCGGCGTGATTGAGTAACAAACATCCAAACATACAAACATCTAAACATCAAAACATCCAAACATCCACACTTTCACATTTATAATATTATATATATATATATATATATATATATAGTAGGATAGTAGGATTAGTAGGATTGGTATTGTGATTATGTGTGATAGCTTCTGCCCGCAACTTCGCTCGCGTGAATTTCGGTTTTGAACAAATCCCGAGGGAATCGTTGATTCCCAGTTCCCGTTCCCGCTCCCTTTTCCAACCTTTATACTTTCTATCAAGGAAGTTTGCTATAATAATCTACCTATAGCTGTAGATATAGACTTCGGGGTTTTCAAAATCCCATGGGAACTGTGCATTTTTTCCAGGATAAAAAGTAGCCTATGTGTTGCCAATGCATGCAACACAGCAAACTATTGCAATAATGTGTTATGTGAACGTGATTTACCTAAGAACAGTCAGCGCCCTCTATGGCGTTTTTGGAAGATTATATCTATTTTAGTCCCACAGGAATACTTTTCCGGGATAAAAAGAAGCCTATGTTTTAAGTCAGGGCATAAGCTATCTCCATTCAAAATTTCAGCCAAATCGGTTCAGTAGTTGCGGCGTGATTGAGTAACAAACATCCAAACATCTAAACATCCAAACATCCACACTTTCACATTTATAATATTATAGTAGGATTAGTAGGATTGGTATTGTGATTATGTTTGATAGCTTCTGCCCGCAGCTTCGCTCGCGTGAATTTCGGTTTTGAACAAATCCCGAGGGAATCGTTGATTCCCAGTTCCCGTTCCCGCTCCCTTTTCCAACCTTTATACTTTCTATCAAGGAAGTTTGCTATAATAATCTACCTATAGCTGTAGATATAGACTTCGGGGTTTTCAAAATCCCATGGGAACTGTGCATTTTTTCCAGGATAAAAAGTAGCCTATGTGTTGCCAATGCATGAAACACAGCAAACTATTGCAATAATGTGTTATGTGAACGTGATTTACGTAAGAACAGTCAGCGCCCTCTATGGCGTTTTTGGAAGATTATATCTATTTTAGTCCCACAGGAATACTTTTCCGGGATAAAAAGTAGCCTATGTTTTAAGTCAGGGCATAAGCTATCTCCATTCAAAATTTCAACCAAAACGGTTCAGTAGTTGCGGCGTGATTGAGTAACAAACATCCAAACATACAAACATCTAAACATCAAAACATCCAAACATCCACACTTTCACATTTATAATATTATATATATATATATATATATAGTAGGATAGTAGGATTAGTAGGATTGGTATTGTGATTATGTGTGATAGCTTCTGCCCGCAACTTCGCTCGCGTGAATTTCGGTTTTGAACAAATCCCGAGGGAATCGTTGATTCCCAGTTCCCGTTCCCGCTCCCTTTTCCAACCTTTATACTTTCTATCAAGGAAGTTTGCTATAATAATCTACCTATAGCTGTAGATATAGACTTCGGGGTTTTCAAAATCCCATGGGAACTGTGCATTTTTTCCAGGATAAAAAGTAGCCTATGTGTTGCCAATGCATGCAACACAGCAAACTATTGCAATAATGTGTTATGTGAACGTGATTTACGTAAGAACAGTCAGCGCCCTCTATGGCGTTTTTGGAAGATTATATCTATTTTAGTCCCACAGGAATACTTTTCCGGGATAAAAAGTAGCCTATGTTTTAAGTCAGGGCATAAGCTATCTCCATTCAAAATTTCAGCCAAAACGGTTCAGTAGTTGCGGCGTGATTGAGTAACAAACATCCAAACATACAAACATCTAAACATCCAAACATCCACACTTTCACATTTATAATATTAGTAGGATTACAACTTGCTATAACAGACGAGGTTTAAACATTATTTTTTTCTGATTTCAAAAAACAACGTTTTTTTTACGTTTCACGCAACGGTAGTTGCGGTGAAAAGAATCTCGGGAATTGTTCAGAGATTTTTTTCACCGCAACTACAACCGATTTGTCTGAGATTTAGAATGGAGATAAATAATTATGTCGTGACTTAACACATAGGCTACTTTTATCCTAAAAAAATTCACAGTTCCCGGAGATTTTGAAAAAATCGAATTTTAGAGCTACAGATATGGGTACAAACTTCCTTGAATAGGTATAAAGGTTGGAAAAGGGAGCGGGAACGAAGACCTAAAATCTACGATTGCCTCGGGATTTGTGAAAAACCGAAATTCACGCGGGCGAAGCCGCTGGCAACAGCTAGTATTTATAATACATATACATATATTTTAATAATTATAAAATTGAATGTTAATAATAATAACCGTAACGGATTGCCTCCGAATATAAGTAAATGGAAGCCGAAAATAAATATAACATAAAATGTAAATAACATTCCACATTTGTAGGAAGGCCGTTTTAATTAAATATTTTCAGGAACAATAGTCCGCGCCCCCTACATTGTTCCCGGGAAACAAACAATGGCCAATAAAAGCCTCCGTTCCGGTCGAGAAGGTAATTGACTATTAATCTAGGAAGGCCCTCACTCTGAATTAGAGACGATATAAATATAGTCGTCGTAGTGCGAGCTTAGGCCACTTATACTTGAATACGTTACCTAGTACGAGGTATTTTGCTTGTGTTACCTATCTATCTATCTACTTATTCCACGTAATACGTATATCTGTCTTAGCCCAATCATAAAATCACCCACATCATAAAACGCCCGGCTTTTTCATGAAATGGTGGCATTTCATGATATCACCAAATAGTCAGTACATGTCGTTTAATTGTCAATGTTTGTCGATTTGGTATTTATTAAGTTTATGATTTAGGCATCAAATAAAATGTGTCTAACGTTGTCGTCATTGTCATCTTGTTGGGGTTTGAAGCTGCTGGAAGGACGACCACATACCGTCTACCGAAACGCTAAGCGTTGGTAAACCGCCCACTACGGGGACAGACGACATCAAAAGGGACGCTTGGAGTAGCTGGATTCAATCGACTCAAACTGAAGTGCACAGAAGTCCCTAAAAGAGACCTACAGGGACATCTATCGGTTGAAAAAGAAGCCGAAGAATTTCAAAAAAAAAGAAAAAACAATAAGAACAAATCAAGCTAATAAAAAACTTGTAAAAGCTACATCTATAATATAATAAAACTGTAACAGATCCAATTCTGTACATTGAAGATATTTTGAAAATTTTTATTGGAGGGCATTCTATAATCGATACTGAAGCCAAAACTGTAATTTTTTTCATTTTTGTCTGTCTGTCTGTCTGTCTGTCTGTCTGTCTGTCTGTCTGTCTGTCTGTCTGTATCTTGGCCGCGCATCACGCCGAAACTACTGAACGGATTCGAATGAAACTTGGTACAATTTGAGTTTATACTCCGAGGTAGGACATAGGATACTTTTTATCCCGAAATTCAGCACAGTTTCCTTGGGAGAGGGGATGAAAGTTAAAACGTGTATTTAGCTGTAACTCATTAACGCGTAGTTCGATTTTACTCATTCTTTTTTTGTTAGAAAGGTAGTACTTTAAGTATTGTCCCGTAAATATTTCAAGGTCATATGTTTTTTAGTTCCGAAATGACAGATATTTATTGGGGTCAAATAACTTGGGACCCGGATCTTTGAACGTACGGCTTATTTTAAACTGGTGTACGTTTAAATTTATGTTTTTCGATCTGTCTCTTTGTTCCAGCTAATTTTTAAAAAGGCTGAATCGATTTTGACGGAACTTTCAATGGCAGATAGGTGATGTTATAAGGAGTAACTTAGGCTACATTTAGTTTAGGTACAAAAAAGGATGATGGGATCCAATTCGATCCTATATAAAAGCCTATATCCATGCGGACGAAGTCGCGGGGGTCCGCTTGTACATAATATAATACCAGGACATCACGTAACTATACATGCAAGCCTTGATAGTCCTCTTAAATGCCTCTTAAAAGTTCAAAATTGCGGTGAATTTAACA
This sequence comes from Melanargia galathea, assembly GCA_920104075.1. NCBI lineage: Eukaryota > Metazoa > Arthropoda > Insecta > Lepidoptera > Nymphalidae > Melanargia > Melanargia galathea. Next base: position 19,437,366 of record OV049874.1, on the reverse strand, counting down.
TCATTCCGCAGTTCCGCTAACTACTAAGCACCGCTACTTATGTCTTTAGCAATTTTTGCATAACCGCCGCAGTTTGTTCCGCGAACAGCCGAAGACATCATTCTGCATTGAAAATGTTAATTTTCTCGAAAGTTCCACGCTGCGCTTAAAGTTCAAATTAGTGGGAAAGACGAGTGGAATATTAAAATGAACTGCAATTATGCATAGCAGAATTACAACGATCTTCTAGTGTATTTATTTAGTTGTATTTAAACTGCCTCGTTGGTCTAGCGGTTAGCACGTTCGACTGTGGATCACGAGATCCTGGGTTCGATTCCCGGGTCGGGCCAAAAAAAATGAGGTATTGGGTTTTTCTGTCAAGAAATTCTCAGTGCCAGCCCGGAGTTGGAAGTTGATGGTGTTAGATACACCCCCGTGCCTCGGAGAGCACGTAAAGCCGTCGGTCCTGCGCCTAATCTCTCTCCGGTCGTGTCGCATTGGCGTCCCATCGGACTATGAGAGTGAGGGAATAGAGAGTGCACCTGTGTATGCGCACACACTTGTGCACTATAATATCTCCTGCGCAGATGGCTAGTCTCTGCCTCGGTTGAGATTGGCTGCCGTGGCCGAAATTCGGTCAAGAGGACAATAATATTAGTTGTATTTAGTCTCGTATTCGTTAATCATCTTTTACTGCCTCGATGGTGTAGTCAGCTTAAATACGGCTCAAGATCATGAGGCCCAAAGTTCGAGTCCCAAGTTGGACAATTGGACATAAAATGTTATTGGGTATTTCTGTCACTAAATTCTTTTTTAACCCCTGACGCAATGGATGCGCATGACGATAGGGTGTTAAGTGTATGTGTGTGCGTATCTATCTGTTCCACTGTACTGCTCAAACGGGTGAACCGATTTGAATGCGGTTTTTTTTTTTTGAAAGGTGTGTTCTTAGTCAGGAGTGTTCTCAGCTATGTTTGATGAAAATCGGTCCAAGATGGCCGCCGCCACAAAATGGCGGATTACATATTTTTTCACAACTCTCTCAGTATGGGTATCAAAGAAGTCGGTTAATGAAAGGGCTTGACTAGTAGAATAACACTATGCAAATCCAAGATGGTCGCCACGACAAAATGGCGAAACTCGGGGGTTTTTAAATTTTTAATTCATACTTGTTTGCTTTTAAAATTTTCTTTTTAGCATTGAGCATTGATGTACCTACAGTACCTCGTAGATCATGATAATATACGGCTAATAATTATTATGTTACAAGCGGAACCCGCGACTTCGTTCGCGAATCATTTTGTTTTTCCTAAGCTCCGTTGAGCTCATACCTTGCTAAAAAGTGTTAAAAGTTCACTGGCGGATGTTTAGGTAGATCAAAATGTAAACATCCGCCAGTGAAAGTCCCATCAAAATCGATCTAGCCTTTCAGGGATTACCCGGGTAATCTTTAAAGTATCTCCTATCTAACAAAAAAAGAATGAATGAAATCACATTTTGACTTTCATTCCTTCTCCCAAGGGAACCGTGCTGAATTTCGGGATAAAAAGTATCCTTTAAATTACTCCTTAGTATGAACTTAAATCATGCCAAGGTTCATTTCAATCCATTCAGTAGTTTTTGCGTGACGCGCGCACAAACATACTGACAAACAGACAAACAGATAAACAGACAAAAATTTCAAAAATATCTGTTTTACGTTCTATTACTGATCCCTAACATCCCCCAGTCATTATTTTGCAAAAATCTTTAATGTACAGATACGGCAAGTCTACGATTTTATTACCTACTAGCTGATCCCCGCGACTTCGTTCGCGTGGACAAATACACGCCAGTTTAAAATAAGCCGTACGTACAAAGATCCGGGTCCCAAGTTATTTGAACCCAATAAATGTCTGTCATTTCTGAACTAAAAAATCTATGACCTTGAAATATTTACGGGACAATATATAAAGTACTACCTTTTTAACAAAAAAATAATGAGTTAAATCGAACTACCCGTTAATGAATTACAGCTAAATACACGTTTTAACTTTCTTCCCCTGTCCCAAGGGAGCCATGCTGAATTTCGGGATAAAAAGTATTTAAAACTCAAATCGTATCAAGTTTCATTCGAATCCATTAAGTAGTTTCGGCGTGATGCGCGGCCAAGATACAGACAGACAGACAGACAGACAAAAATAAAAAAAATTGCAGTTTTGGCTTCAGTATCGATTATAGAGTGCCCTCCAATAAAAAATTTCAAAATATCTTCCATGTACAGAATTGGATCTGTTACAGTTTTATTATATTACGAGCGGATACCCGCGACTTCGTTCGCGTGGATATTGATTTTAATAATCCCGTGGGAATCATTTTGTTTTTCCTATGCTCCTTTGAGCTTAAACCTTGCTAAAAACTGTTAAAAGTTCACTGGCGGATGTTTAAGTACATCAAAATGTAAATATCCGCCTATGAAAGTCCCATCAAAATCGGTCCAGCCTTTCGGAGATAAGCCAGTAGTCTTTAAAGTATCTACTTTCTAACAAAAAAAGAATGAATGAAATCGGACCACCCGTTAACGAATTACAGCTATTTACACATTTTGCCTTTCATCCCCTCTCCCAAGGGAACCGTGCTGAATTTCGGGATAAAAAGTATCCTATATGTTACTCCATAGTATTAACTTAAATCATGCCGAGTTTCATTTCAATCCATTCAGTAGTTTTTACGTGATGCGCGCACAAACATACAGACAAACAGACAAACAGATAAACAGACAAACGGACAAACAGATAAACAGACAAACAGACAAACAGACAAAAATTTCAAAAATAGCTTTTTTACGTTCTATTACTTATCCCTAACATCCCCCAGTTATTATTTTGCAAAAATCTTCAATGTACAGATACGGCAATTCTACGATTTTATTATATGTATAGATATGTCTAGATCTGTATAAAACTAAACCATCCTAAAAACAGTTTTATTTATCTTTAAATGAAGATACTACTTTTACAAGTTTAGTTACAAAACCCGTAAAGCTTAATTCAGGTGAAAGTTCATCGTAGGTTTATCATTGTGCAAAGATTCAAAGTTGTAAGTTTTAATGAGGGCCCGCAGGATGCGTGCAGGGACCGGACGGAGCGCTCTCGCGGGACTCGGGACGACCGTTACAAACTTTAACTGATCAGAGGAATTTTTTTCGGATTTAGATAAATAGTAGAAAGGGTTATTTGGTTAATTTGTTTATTGTTAACTAGCAACCCGCCCCGGCTTCGGATTTTTGTATCAGATTTTGTGTGTTCCACCGTAGCGCCTAAACTACTGGACCGATTTTGATGAATGAGGTGTCAATTGATTCGTTGTTAAGGTCCGGATGACGGCTTATTTTTACCCGACTACGGCAAAGCCAAAAGGAAGGGTTATGATTTTAGCACTCTATGTATATAAATATGTATGTATGTATGTGGCCGATTTTTGTATGAGATTCTATGTGTACCACCGTAGCGCCTAAACTACTAGACCGATTTTGATGAATGAGGTGTCTATTGATTCGTTGTTATGGTCCGGGCGACATAGGCTACATTTTATTTACGAAAAACATCGAGAAGTGGCCTTCGCGCGGCTCTCTAGACTAGAAAATTAGTTTCGGATAGGCATAGCAGATGGCGCCACTAGCTGCTTGCCCCGCGCTTTTGCCCACTAAATTATTATTAAATTATTGAGCGTAGTCGGGTTTTAGTTTACGAAGTTTATCTCTTGTTACTACTGGAATATTTAGGATTCCTCCGTAACAATATAATTATCTAGATCTAGATAAATAAATTTTCATAGGCTAAGTCTGACACAGAAGGAGCATCCCGGAAACGGAATTCAAGCTTATCTTTTGCGTATATTTTATCCCGGAAAATTTTAAAGATTTTAAAGTATAAAGAGCATGATCTATTAGATATTATAAAAATAAAATTACCTAAGTAATATATTGGGATAACAGCGTGGGAGCTGTTTTCGTTAGAGGTTTTATTAAAAATCCATTTAGCTTGGACTTATGCCTGCCTGTAATGAATATACACTTCTGAGAGTTGTAAAGTCTAATGATCTCACCTGTACTCCGTAGTTACAGTTAATAAGAAAGTTACCAAAAGGTCAAGTCACCCCTTACAATTTAAGATTTGGGCCGAAGTAAATCTGACAAACTTTCCTAATTGGGGAGACAGCTAAATGAGCCCCAAGATACTTGTATGAATTTCTGTTTGCGTTAAATCTTATTAGTTTGAAAACTACTTAGCTATTTTTCGTTGGAAATTGCTTACTCCATTTTCAACAGTAAGAAGTGACCACAACAAATGATTGATTTTAGTTAAAGATATCAAAATGATCTAATTATTATATTATGGGGAACCCCCAAAATTTATTGTTTTTTTTTTTCTATTTTTGTGGGAAAATCTTAATGCGGTTCACAGAATACATCTACTTACCAAACAACAGTATAGTTATTATAGTTTCAGAAAAAAGTGGCTGTGACATACGGACGGACAGACAGACAGACATGACGAATCCATAAGTGTTCAGTTTTTTGCCATTTGGCTACGGAACCCAAAACGGTAATAGGTAGCGTAAAGAGTAATGTAAGTTAATCTTGTTGTTAGTCGGTAATCGAATCCGGGCCGGTGACCGATGGTGATCACATTGTACGCGATTCTCCAAAGGCCACGTTCGCGTAGTATTTGTCAAGCGGAGGGCACGAATTGAAAATGCAAACAATTTTCACGTCCCAGCGACGTTTACGTTTGTGATTGTGGCGAATAGTTCCCGACGTGACGACGGTTGACTCGACTGATTTTTGAGTTTTTTTGACTGCCCCGGGACTCGGTGGCCTAGCGGTTGGCGTGGTCAATTGCGGATCGCGAAATCCCGGGTTCGATTCCCGGTTCGGGCCAAAAAATATGAGGTAATTTTTTTTATTTAAAAAAGAGCAACCGCCGAGTTTCTTGCTGGTTCCTCTCGGTAGGAACGACATTCCAAACCAGTGAGAAATTCAAAAGCAATTAATACATAGGTATAGTAATTAAACTGGCATACACTTGCAAGCAACCAGCTTCCATCTCAGACTGCATCGTCACTAACCACTAGGTGAGATCACAGTAAATCGCTATAAAAAAGCTCTTAAACTTGAGTTTAACCCCCAGTAAAAAACATACGGAAAGTAGAATAAATAGTAGATTATACAGAAAGGAGTCTAGAAATCACATGTACTGAAGTAAACAACCGCTCATCGTAAATACACAATAAAGTTGTCTTGACCCCAAAACCCTACGAAAGTTAAGGGCTTAAACCAACACGACATGGGAGCTGCTATAGGACGGCACCTAAGACGCGCGCGTACGCGTGCACGAGTAGTAATACAAGCAACTCTATAAAGCACGTAAAACTGCAGAGCGCGAAGACCACGGCAGTAGTAGTGCACCCCCGACACTTCTGTATGAAGTGTCGGGGGTGCACTACTACTGCCGTGGTCTTCGTGAACGTGAAGTGAACTTGCTACTAACAAGGACCACGTTATATATAAATCGAGCGAGAAAAGGACAATGCTATTAGGCGTACTAGACCAGGGTAGAAACCTTTAAAAATAATAAAAAGTAAAAGAAAATCACAGTAGGATGAAACCCATTGGAAAAGGAGGAGAATATTATAAAAATAAAAGGAAAATTAATTTACGGGCGATCTGAGCTCGGGAAAAAAGGGGGGGGGGAAAGTGGGAAAGAAAAAAGTGAAAGGGCCGCGCGGCGCGTCGCAGCGCGCACATATAGGTAGCTAGGTACATCTATATAACAGTTTTAATGGTAAAAAACTGTTTATCTCGATTTCCGGCAAAACTACAAGTCCTATGGAAAAAAGTCACATGGCAAAGTTGTAGGTAATAAAAAGATCTACAACTTTTTCAAAAATTATCGACACTGGGCTATACCTACTTCTACGTCACGGGCTAAGTCAGGCAACTGTTTGCCGAAGAGAGTGTTCGAGAGTGAGCCGAGATGGCCGAAGGCCCTGTTTATATAGTAACTAGCGGTCCGCCCCGGCTTCGCCCGTGGTACATAATATATAGCCTATAGTACTCAGAGATCACGTACATATCCAACGATGAAAGAATTTTTAAAATCGGTCCAGTAGTTTCTGAGATTAGCGCGTTCAAACAAACAAGCTCTTCAGCTTTATAATATTAACTAGATGATGCCCACGGCTTCGCCCGTGTGGTTTGTAAAAATCTCGTGGGAACTTTGATTTTCCAGAACAAAAAGTAGCTTATCTGTAGAAACACGTCCCCAAAACGGACAAATTCCGTGGGATCCTTACGATTTCGGAATGCAATTCCTTACAGCATCAGGGTTGAGGAGTTGGACATGTACCTACTCGAGGTCATTCAACAATAAAGTCTTTAATTGGTATCCCCAATATCAATTTAAATAACCGACAGCGCCTAAATCCCATTAGTTTTGGGGATCAGATCCCCTACAGCATCAGGATTGAGGAGTTGGAATCCAAATTTTTTGTAGGACAGTGTCGCAATGTTTCTCTATCGATTAAAAAAAAAATTACGCAAATCGGTTCAGAAATCTCGGAGATATCGGTGTACATAGGTAGAAAAACACAACTCCTCTTTTTTTGAAAGTCGGTTAAAAAAGTAGCCTATGTTACTCCCTGGTTAATTCTCTACTTGTATGTGAAAGTCCCGTCAAAATCGGTTCAGCCGTTCCAAAGATTAGCCCGTTCAAACAGACAGACAGACAGACAGACAGACAGACAGACAGACAGACAGACAGACAAAAATTTTAAAAACGTGTGATTCGGTTATAGTATCGTTCAAATAACCATATGAGCTTAATGTGAGGTAGTTATTTCGATATTACAGACAGACACTTCAATTTTATTTATTAGTATAGATATAGATTATAGATAGTTAGTATTCTTTGGCATGGCTGAAACGCGCGTTTCTCATTGTCAGTATGGATCTTTGAGTGGAAACACAGAGCGTATGCTTCGGGCTTTACAAGAATTCCGCACAACATAATGTTGAACACATATCGGCGCGACACAAACACGAAACCCGCGCGCACCGAGCCTACTAAGAAACTCAGCATTGGTTCTTTTATTTAAAATTGAAATAAATTCAAGTAAAAATATATTATGTTGTGTATACAATATAGTTACTACACAGGCCTGTGAATTTAACTTTTTACCCCATTCCATTAATTACGTTATTTTTTTAATACTTATAATGTTTATTTGTTTTGTTTTTTCATCCAATCTCGCGCATCTAAGTAGTTTATATTATTTTTATCGATGATGTGCACATTTTAGAATTTTTAACTAATGTCTTGAAAAACAAAAATTACTGAATGAATTTAAAATTATTTTCTTAGCATTGAACAACATTTACATTATTTAGCGGTAAGCGTTTGAATGTTTTATTTGCGGGGCGTGCGACAAGTCTCATAATGTGCGATCAGCAATCGAGTTGTCCTGACCCGAAAACACTGGAAAAAGATAAAAGAATTCCACGCAAAAGCTCTCGTTTTCATCAATTTAGTTTTCTTTGTGCTCGGATCTAATATCGAGATATCTGGGAGGCAACTTTTATCGTCGCGCCTCCATTTCTGAAACCACATTTAGCAATTGGCATTTTTGTGTGAAAGGGAATAGTGTTATGAAGCTTATCGCTGATTTTTAATTTTAATTGAAATTCTATTTCATCAGATTATATCGATATATCACACTATCGTCTACATGTTTTAATTCATGGCTATTAGGGCTGGCACTGAGAATTACTTGACAGAAAAACCACATATATACCTAACAATTATTTGGCCCGGGAATCGCACCCGGGACCTCGTGATCTGCAGTCGAATATGCTAACCACTAGACCAACGAGGCAGACATTGCTCGTAAATCGTGGATCTTAAACCTGTAAAATAGACTATTAGCATACAAGACATATACCTAGGTAGATTAAAATATTCCCGCTCATATTAATATCATGTATCAATTACAATAAATGACAAATTATAAAAGTGCGATAATATAACCTTTATCGAATGAATGAATTTATTTACATTTATTGTACACCACAATATAAGAAGATACAGAAAAGGCATGACTTGTCACTTCTCAATAACTTCCAAATAAATGTAGGTAAGTAGGTATTAGGTATTTTGTTTCCGGAAAAATTTTGTCAAAATTTTTTGCTGCATACCTACTCTACATTTTTCGCGTACGATAATATTATTTTCCGGAATTCCGTACACCGTCGAACGAGACACCGATAGAGATTACCCATCTCGAACTCCGGAACAAACAGCCATTACAACTTTCGATCTTCTACTTCATACCAAAACTAACTGACTGACAGTTACCTACAAAATAAAAACGTTCAAAATTCGAACTTTTTCATACAGTCGCATAAATAATATTATTCTTAAGTACCTATATCAACTTACAGAGACTGAGTCATAGTGTGGCAATTCGGTTATTAGGGCGAATACAGACCGTCGTTTTTTGCGCGTATAAGATCGCTTTGTTGCGTTCATAAACGCACCCCTTTGCCACACGCACATCAGACATTTCGTACAAACGTCTAAATCTTGTTTAGACGTTTGTACGAGAAACTGAAACTAGGTATATACTTTTAGGTGTACCTATTTATGGGTTTCACCATCATTCTCGGGTAGACAATTGTAACTTTTCTTTTTTTCTCCTTTGTTTAATGTTCTTTAATTTTTTACTTATTTTTGAGTCGGTTGGACAGATATTATAGTTATCACTTCCAAAATACGGAACCTACGAGAGTCTGAATCGCGCTTTTTATTTTTCTTTGTCATCTGATTCTGGTTTACCCATTTTCAGTCCATGGGATTTAATTATAAACACTTTTATATACAAGAGCTTAAAAAGCAGTTCGTCGCTTACTTACGAGCATTTGAACTAGAACATTAAGAACATGAGGAAAGGAAAGTGAATTTAAGATATTCCAACGCAAGTTACTTCAATGCAGACCACGTGTGAAATCTTACGCTATTCAATCTTGAGGGTATTAGGCGATGGAATCTACTACGTGAACTATTTATTAAGGGCGGCCTCTGAACGGGCGGTCCACTACAGAGTGTGTAATGAATTGAACAGCGTACTTAGTGGGATTCACTTAAGAAATTGATTGTCATGACTCTGATTATAATGTTGTCTTGAATGAATTTCGACCACGGTAATCTCAACGGAGACTGACTAATTGCACAGGAGATATTATAGAGCACAAGTGTGTGTGCACTTGTCTACCAACCAAGATACTGGTTAACGTAACCAAAACTGACCTCCAGACTGACCCGTGTGACCCTGCCTACCGCACCGGGGTCGCGGGTTCGATTCCTGCTCCGAATCTGAGTGTATTTATGTAAGTATATAAGTATGTATATAAGTATTTATATGTGTATGAAATATATATACAGTATCTAGAAAAAAACCCTGTCAGATCCGAAAGAGAAAGATTGTTATCCCACAGACATCACTGAAAAAAATATTTAAAAAATTTTATTCATTAAGATAAAAATGTTATTGTAATTTAAAATGCACATTTTTAGTGCCATAATTCCCCAATATTGCGCAAATTTTTGAAATGTGACAACACCAGAGTCGGCGGGCGGCATCTTTTGTAAATACCGCTGGCACGTGTAAGCCTGTAAAGGCGTGTTCACAATAAGCTTAGAATCGACCGGCGCAGCATATTGTTTGCCGACTAAAATAAAAAAAAACAACCAAGTGCGAGTCGGCCTTGACTCGAGAGAGCCGCACTCTTTTAGGGTTCCGTACATAATTATGAACAACATAATATTTTGGGTGTAAGAAATATTAATTAATTTCCGAGCTAGACATCGCAACAAACCGTGAAAGAAAAATCCAAAAAATGTTCGTTTGTTCGGTCACAGCTTACAAACTACTACGAGCTAGAGACCTGTGTGACCGGCGCACAGACGGCCGGACGGACAGTCAGACGGACAGACAGGCAGGCAGGCAGACAGACAGACAGACAGACAGACAGTAGAGAGAGATTAATAGGGCTCCCTTTTTACCCTTTGGGTACGGAACCCTAAGAAGCAACAAATCACCCAGCTCACACTCTCAGTCAGTGGCCTGAGCTGAGCCACAGACTCACGTACCTAATGAATTGGTTAGTGTGATCAAAATAAAAACTATCGAATAATTTTATGAATAAAACTGCTGATTGAATCAGATAGCGCACGTATCGCAGCCGGCTGTATGCATTTGCGTGCGTAATTACTGCCGCTGACAGAACAAGTCGTTGTTTAGCAGCAAACTGTAACACTAGACATACCTCCATACTATTGGACCCTAACGCGTAATGAGCATAATGTGAAGATGCCTTAAGCTATCCCGACCTTGAAATAAGTTATTTATTTTATTACCATTCGTTTACACCAGGGATTCTCAAAGTATTTTGGGCAAGAGACCCCTTTTCCAAAATGAACTGATAGCTTAGACCCCCATAAACCAATTACATTAAAATCCTACCTCTAGTTTTCTCTATTGATACAAAATATTTACCAATTTAAAAACTTTGCGGTTGGTTAAGTGAGTAAACTTGACATCATTAATTGGTAAAATATTAATCATTCTTATAACAAGTTGGTACACGTAACACAACTTAGGTAACTTGAAATTTTGAATAAAGCAGGGTACTCACCTAGCCGTGTAGTATGTAACGTATCTGATACTGTATCAAGTGAGTACGTAGGCACGAGCCCGCTGCGAGCCGCTCGCCCGTGAAGCGCAATAAGTTCGTAGTGTCCCCCCTAGTGGCGGTAAGTATCACTGCGAACACAAAGGCGGCTCCCAATGTGCGCGTGGACGGCAACACGACCGTGGACGAGCCGTACCCACTTGCAAGTTTATACAGTATCAGATACGTTACATGCTATACGTCTAGGTGAATACCCTACTTAAGAACTTGTGTTAATTAACAGGGTTTGACACCTCGTCGACCCCCAAAATCAGTTTTCATTTATGTCGACCCCTGTGGTCGATATCGACCCCCCACTTTGGGAATCCCTGGTTTAGGTACACAAATTTCGCTTTGTTAAAAGCCGTCATAAATGCCGCCAGTTCATACCGAAAGGCGGCGTCGGCTTCTTCAAAGACTCGACTGGGCGGCACGTCACAGAGGGTGGGCACGTGTCACCTCTGAAGTCCTGAAGTCACACAGTTTCGCGCGTAAACTGTTTCCGAGTGGTCGTTCCGTAGCTGTGTTTGTGTTCTGTCATTTCTGCGATATGTCTTATTCTAATTAAGAGTATTTCAATATGTCAATGTGTCTGGGTGCTAGCTAGATGAAGCCTTAGAAGTCTTGGATGTGGCTGCCCATCGGTCAATGTGGTTCCAGCATGATAGTGCCCCGCCACATTTCACCCGTTCCGTGCGTGAATACCTAAACGAGCAGTATGGAGAACGGTGGATTGGTAGAGGTGGACCAACTAAGTAGGTAGGTGGCCAGCGCGGTCTTCTTTCTAAAGCAGTTTCATTTTTACCTCATCATAACCTGACCAAAGCTTTGTTTTAATTTTTTTAATTTGTCGTATTTAATATCCGTTCCAATATTACCTGCCTATTTTAACTAGGATTGATAATAATTAGGATCTGGTTTCTGTTGACGTATTGATTCAAAAACTAAAATAAATGTTTAAAAGGATCAAAATAAAACATGTGCTATAGTAAGTACATAGTATTGTTCTGTATTGCCCCGTTAAACAATAAAGATAATTAAGTACAGCTGTGCCCTTGAAATCTCACGCCTATTATCTTTTTGTAAAGACGATAAGTACCTAAAATACTTTGTACCCGATAGGTAGGTACCTACCCGATACCTACTGAGCGCTGACGCCGCGTCTGTGTTACCATGTGACTTTCCCCATTTGATAAAATTAAATTTTAGTTTTTTTAAGGGTAATTTTTTTACTTAGTATTTCAAAATGATTACCATATATAGAACCAACTCACGATACCTAATTACAACGTCACGGATCTGACAGGTTTTTTTTTTACATACTGTATACATACATCATATATATTTAGTATATGTTAATATGTATATCAGTCGGTTGTTACCTACAACACAGGCATTAAATTGCCTACTTTAGGAACAGACGACCGTTTGTGTATGTGTAAGTATTTATTTATTAATTTTATTTATATGATAGTTACGAGTAAGTGACGATACATTCGCTTTTAAGATGAAAGCTTTCATCTTAAAATCGTCATTTACTAACAGGTGGGTTCGCAGACAAAGCCGTCGAATAGAAAAAAATAAGACGTTGTCAATGCTCACAAAAAATATTATTCCTCAAAGTATAATTTTTCAAACATCGCCCCAAATCCTATTCACAAAGAAGAGTAAGATCGGGGCCAAGTTTGTTTTGTTTTATTACTCAGACCTCCTTGGACGAAGTGCGGAAAAAAAAGAAAATAGCCCGAAATTATTTGTGTTTCAAAATTAAAAAGTTACGGCATTACTCCCAAGCACGAAATTTGGGAGGAAAAAATTTGAAGCATTTATTAAAATTGAGAGGAATTATTCAAATCGAGGAGGGAGGAGGGAGGCGCGAGGAGGGAGCGGGAGGCGCTCTCGCCGTCAGTAAAGCGTAATTGATTCCGTGGAAGTTATAATAGCTGACAAATTGTTACATACTTTTGAACAACCCTAAGTGTTTTGCAAGCGTTGAATTTACCTTTACAATTAGTTGCCTCGTCCGTGAAGGTAAACGTCGGTAAAATTTTACTCTCAACAAGAAAATTGAAGGTTTCATAATTGTATAATTGCCTTATCGATTTGTAATATAATTTGCACTGCGAAAATAAAAAAATATTTTTTTTTTAATAAAAAATTAATATTATTAGCATGTAACTAATGTCCAGTCTTTTCGAAAGTTCAATTCGAGTCGAATTCAACTCTTTTAAGGCCTAGGCCGCACTGCGAAATTTATTCCCGCGAATTTTTTCGCATAATTCTGTGACATAATATGGGAATGTATGAAGCTGCACGCACATGCGATTTAAAATTCTCGAGAAAAATATATTAAAATGCGAAATATAAACCGCGCGAATAAAGTTCCCGCGAATAATTTTCGCAGTGCGGCCCCGCTCTTAGGGACGAAAAGTATCCTATGTCCGTCTTCAGGGTCTTTGTGCCAAGTTTCATCTCAATTAGATGAATGGCACATGAACGCATAAAGGACGAACAGACATACATTTTTACCACAACTGAACTAAAAAGGTATACGTTCTAAATGTTGAAACATGCATGATAATTGTATCAAGAGTAGTCGATTTTAAATTTTGAATTTTATCTTGTTTTGTGCTGCTTTTTAGGGTTACGTACTCAAATGGAAAAACGGAGACTTATTAGTGTCACACTGTCAGACAGCAGATCTGTTTGTCTGTATAAAATTTTGTAAAATAATGACTTTAGATTTAGGAGCAGAAGGTTGATCCAAAACCGAATACAATTCGTATTTATTATTTATCTTCGAAAACAAGGAAACGTGGTTCAAAGATATCAATTTCAGTCAATTTTTGTTACGGATTCTATTTCAAAAATAATTAGGAATTCCTAATTTATGTAACTAGTATATTAATTATATACTATTTTAGAACAAAAATACTGGTTAAACTGAACTGGAAAAACTGAAAACACCGATTCTAATTTTTAAGCTGTCACCGAAACAAACGAAAATTTATGGTCGGTCATAGTATGTACGGAACTTTTGTAAAAGGAGGCTTAACTCTCACTTGGCTGATTTTATTTTATGTTACATTTCCAGGTCACAATATCTCGCATACCCTGCGCTCGAGTGTGGAGCGAACTTGGTTTTCATCTCTTGTATATTTACTCGAAGTTAGCGGAGAGCCTGTTACAACTTTAACCATACTACTTACTACGCTCAAGTTTCCTCTCCAACTTTCTTGCTGTTTTCTTATTCATACGTGGAATATACAAGATAGTCTTGTAGGGATGCTCTGATATAAAAGTGCTTGCTTTGCCTACTCCAAAACTTTATAATACTCGGTGATGCTTGGGACTTCCTTCGCGTGGATTTAGAGTTTTAAAATCCATTAAGTTTTTTGATTTCCCGGGATAAAAAGGAGCCTATTCATCCATCTTTGGTATACAAGTTAATTAAGTTATCTCTGTTTCAAATTTATGAAGAGTTCGGTTAAGTTTTCAGCGGTCAACTGTATACCTAATATCGACAGTTTATAATATTCACACGAATTTTTCCGGGATAAAAAGTAACCTAAGTTACTCCTTGCATAATCCTCTGAAAATCCCGTCAAAACTTGGTTCAGCTATTCTGAAAATCACCTCGTTAAAACAGACAATAATTTAAACAAGTCTGTTTTGCCTTTGCTATATCGTACAAATAAATAAACATTAGGAGCATATTTGGAGATACTTATTTGATACTAGCTGACCCCTGCGACTTCGTTCGCGTGTTTATAGGTTTTATATAGGATCGGATCGGATCCCATAATTATTTTATGTACCTAAACTAAATGTAGCCTGTTACTCCTTATAACATTGAAAGTTCCATTAAAATCGATCCAGCCGTTTCGGAGATTAGCTGGAACAAATAGACAGACCGACAAACATAAATTTAAATGCACACCAGTCTCAAATAAGCCGTACGTTCAAAGATCCGGGTCCCAAGTTATTTGAACCCAATACCTACTGATGGTTGTAATGTCTGTCATTTCTGAACTAAAAAACCTATGACCTTGAAATATTTACGGGACAATATATAAAGTAATACCTTTCTAACAAAAAAAGAATGAGTGAAATTGAACAACGCGTTAATGAATTACAGCTAAATACACGTTTTAACTTTCATCCCCTCTCCCAAGGGAACCGTGCTGAATTTCGGGATAAAAAGTATCCTATGTCCTACCTCGGAGTATAAACTCAAATCGTACCAAGTTTCATTTGAATCCATTCAGTAGTTTCGGCGTGATGCGCGGCCAAGATACAGACAGACAGACAGACAGACAGACAGAAAGACAGACAGACAGACAAAAATGAAAAAATTGCAGTTTTGGCTTCAGTATCGATTATAGAGTGCCCTCCAAAAGAAATTTTCAAAATATCTTCAATGTACAGAATTGGATCTGTTACAGTTTTATTATATTATTATAGAAGATAGATTGTGGCTAATTCTGTTGTACACAATCTCTAAACTAAACTAAATTGACAGGTTTAAAAATAGTGCTATCCTTTTCCGCAGGTATCGTTGTGAAAGAGATAAGAATATATTTAGCCCAGACATTTTAGTTTAGGTTTAGAGATTGTGTACAACAGAATTAGCCACATTATTTGTATAAATTGTGGAACATTAAATTTTTATGTCAGTGTACATATCGATTGCGCATGTGGGTGGTCATTAAAATTTGGCAGAAAATATTTTCCGCACACCCAGACATCCAACTCGCAAGGGCGGCTCGATTCCCTCCATGTTTGCACCTATCAGAAAGGATTACAATGCAAAAGCCTGTCCATTGTTGTTCTTTCATTGATCGCGTCCACTGTCGTTTTTAGGATTCCGTACTCGAAGGGTAAAAACGGAGCCCTATTAATGTCACTCTGCTGTCTGTCTGTCCGCCGGTCACAGGTCCCTAGCTCGCAGATGAAATCAGTTACAAAGCTAGCTTGTGGGGTATCATTGTTTAGAGCTCATTGAGTAGAGTACGAATATATGTTTTTTAATTTTTGCTCAAAAAATAAGGAAATGGAGGGCCATCAAATTTGTCAGTTTTAGACCATTTTTGTGACGGGGGCTATCTCAAAAACTAAACTAGTTAGGAATATGAAATTTCAGTATATTATGTACCATATGCTGTGTTTAAACAACAAATACTGAAAACAACGATTCACAAAATAGTTTATAAGCTGTGACCAAAACAAACGAACATTTTTTAGGTTTTTCTTTCACGGTTGCGATGTCTAGCTCACAAAAAAATATTTCTTAGACCCAAAATATTATATTGTTCATAAATATGTACGGAACCCTAAAAGAGCGAGGCCCGACTCGCACTTGGCTGATTTTTTGTATGCAATTGTTTCCGAAAACACCACGCAACAAATAGCGCGCTGAAGACTCGAGTTATTCGCGGCGGGAGAGCCTGTGGAGCCGGCTGACGACGCAAATGGGCACTAACAGGCAGCAATTCTTTGTTCGTTTGCAATATTTCCAGGGCCCTCTTTGTTCCCCGTGCCTATATTGTTTGCCGCTAGTGGGACGCTCAGCTGATTCGGTACAAAGTTTTTTATAGTATTGATCGCGTTCAATAGTTGTGACACATGCTTGTGCTCTTTTTTATCGTATAATATCTAAGATTACAATCTGCCTCGTTTAGTATATTCGACTACAGATCACGAGGTCCCGGGTTCGATTCCCGGGTCGGGCAAATAATTGTTGGCTATTGGGTTTTTCTGTCAACAAATTCTCTGTACCAGCCCGGAGTAGGTAGTTGGCGGTGTCTCACCTTCGTGCCTCGGAGAGCACGTAAAGCAGTCGGTCCCGGTTATTATCACTATCATGTGACAATAAAAATAAAGCCCACCAACCCACATCGGAGCAGCGTGGCGGGTCTAAGCTCTAAATCCCTCTCTCCTATCAGAGAAGAGCAGTAGGACGTAAAAAGGCTGTAGTGGTGGCGGTGACAATCATGCCTAATGGAAAGCAATAATGAGGTCTAATTTGGAACGCACTTGTCTAGAAAATGCCTATTCACTCTTACCTTGAAGGTACTTAAGTCGTATGAGGCGGGAAACACGATTGCTGGAAGGGGGTTCCATACCCTCGCGGTTCTTATCAGAAACGTTGACCTAAAGCGTTTCGTGCAAGTAGACTGGACGTCAACCACATAGGGATGCCAACGCGCACGACTTCTCGCTGTTCTGTGGTGGAACGATGAAGGAGGAATTAGGTCATGAAGTTCCTGAGCACACTCCTATGTATAACCGATAGAAGACCGATAGACAGGCGACATCGCGTCGGTGCTGTAAACTGAGCAATTTTAACTCTAAATCTAAACTTTTGTTTCCGTTATTAGGTACGCGGAGACCCGCTGCACAAAGCAGCTCATGCCCGTAAAGTAGACATCCCTAGAAAAGTCGTCATATGTTCAACTCAAGGTTTTAAGTTTAAGGTTTTTCTTAAGTAATTATCAGACAGTGTACAGTCATCGCCCGCCAACCCGCATTGGAACAGCGTGGCGGATCTAAACTCTATATCCCTATCCTCTCCTATGAGGGAGGAGACCTGTGCCAAGCAGTGGGACGTTAAAAAGGCTGTAGTAGTTGGTGGTTGGTACAGTGATCAATTTTGAATAAAGAAATATAATATTTATAAGACTAGATACATTCCGGCACATTGTTCGAAGAACTGATCGACGTTGGGGTCCCAAGGTGCTTGACTGGCGACCTCGCACCAGCAAACGTAGCGTTGGAAGACCCCCCACTAGATGGACGGACGATCTCAAGCGAGTCGCTGGTAGCCGATGGAAACAGGCGGCACAAGATCGTGTGCTGTGGCGATCCTTGCAAGAGACCTATGTCCAGCAGTGGACGTCCATTGGTTGAGACGACGACGACGACGAAGACTAGATATTGAATAAAGAATATAAAGTTCTAGATTCCGTTGTAAAACTAAAAACCGGCTACAAATTATTACTGGATGAAAAACTTTGTCCCTTTGTGGGCACGCAAATGGCCGCTAACTGGCGCGCCGTTCTTTGTTCGTTTGCGGTGTTTGCAAATTGTGCAGAAGCGGGACTACCTGGATTTTAACTTTTTTAGAGTTCCGCACCGAAAGAGCGAAACAAAGCTCTGTCTATTTCGCTCTGCTATTGTCTGTTTGTATGTCTATCTGTCCGTATATCAGGGATCTGTAGATCCTAGCTAGAATGAGTTGCAGATCAATTTGGATGTAATTAGATAAGTTTCTTTCAATATTATTCAGAAAGGGTCCCATATATGAAAAATAAGTAACATAAATATATTTTTTTAGCCTACTTAGCATGTGGAGTGTCATTGTTTAGAACTCATTGAGTACAATAATATTTATTCATTGAGTAGAGTACAAAGAAATTGGGGGCCGTCTTTGTCAGTTAGTCTATTTTTGTTACGGGGTAAACCCCGTTAACTAACTAGTTAAGTTTTTGAGATAAATCTCAAAAACTTAACTAGTTAGTTAAGAATTTATAACTTCTTTATATTATGTACCATGTGCTGCATTTTTAACTTTTATTTTAAATACAGCACTTTAAAAATTCAAATTTGTGTGTGTAACCCGCCACGCCAAACCTCACTACAGTAATCCTGTAAACTCTACTAATTAAAATTTACCGAGAGTTTATTTTCATCCCTGCAATAATCGAAACGACCGCTCTCAAGACGAACCTTGTAAGTGACAAAATTAATATAAATTTTTTGAAGTAAGTATTAAGTTACAAAGTAACCTGTACAGTGTAGAAATGCGTCCTTTTAAAATGTTACTATATTTAATACTTTTGTATTTAATAAAAAATTTAAGACTTGTAACTAACCGTTAATACATAAAGTAGACTGTTTGACATTATGTTTTTATAGTATTTTTATTCGATAATAAGTATGTATGGATGTTTTAAGTTCAGGGATTTGAATTTTATTTAATACATACCTTTAATCAGTTTCTACGTGGCACGTCTTTGCTGGTAAGGTAGTAACTTGTCATGGCCGAAGGTTCCCAGACTTAAGTGTAATTAAATAAAATAAAAAAAATAAAAGTTTTCTTTTCTTTTATTATATTATATATAAAAAGAAAAGAAAAGTCCAAAATACAATATTTCTATTTCAAAATTTATATTTTCCACATTATACTCTTACCGCGAATCGGTGTCCTGGCCTTCTATTTATAGGACCACTGCGCCAGTGAAGTCCTTTTCGTTAGCTTTTTTAAAACGTAGTGCGAGTTACTAGGTTTTGATTTAGAGCAGCATAAAACACCTACGAGTTTATTTGTCAGCGACCGCAAATTAAGCCCCCAATTACGTGCAGATAATTGATGAAAATAGTGCTTTTAATTGTCGCCCAGTCCGAACAACTCATTATAGGATTGGAAACTAACTGTAATTCCCTGTTTATTTTAAAATAATTTCTTCATGGCATGATTTATTTTATTACACGGCGGCGTGGGTCATTAAGTTTGAAACAAAAAAATTGACATTTACCTACGGTGGCGCGCATTGGAAAATACAGGGCGTGACAAATCTGTCCTTGAGTTCCATTTATCTGCTGTTAAATTAATGCAACAAATGCAGAATTGGGGTACTCACAGTTAGGGTAAAACCCGGATAGACGCCCCACTTTTTGAAATGGCCTCCTAACTTTTAAAATATTAATTTATCACAAATAATATTTATGAATATAGCTAGTTTAATCTTTTGGGTTCCATTATGACTTGTTTTTGTTGTCCTAACGATTACAGATTTTGCAGAATTTAACTTTTTGCAGACCCTTTTTTTTGAGGATAGATGCCTACCTGTGTGGATAGATGCCCCACTATGAAAATACTAAAAAGGATAGATGCCCTATGAAAAAAATAAGCAAAATACATAGTTTTATAAGGTTTTATTATCTAAATATATAAAAGGAAAAGGTGACTGACTGACTGACTGACTGACTGATCTATTAACGCACACCTCAAACCACTGGACAGATCGGGCTGAAAGAGATAGATGCCCCGAAGAATATTAAAACTACTAGGAATTTATTGAAAAAAGAAATAAAAATATAAAAGAACATTAAAAATTTAAAAAAAAATACTTGATATATCTATAGGTATATTAGGGGATAGATGCCTCTAAGGGCACCTATGCCTCGAAAAATCGAGGCAACTATCCTTTTTGATATGGATAGATGCCCTTTTATTTATTAAATAAACTAAAAACTAAAGAGCGATTATTTACACTTAGGTGTACACTTATTGAACCAGTGTATTGACATAATAAAAAATATAACAGAATCTACTACTACTTCAAAAGTTATACAACGGCAAATACTCGCCTCTAAAACTTTGAAGGATTTGCCGCGTTCGCTGCGGAGATAATCACACGCACAAGCGAAACAAATTGTTTTAATACAAATGTATGTAGGGGCCTGAGGTTTGGGGGGCCTGCGCTTCTTATTTAAACTATCAATTTTTAGTCACGAATTTGGGAAGTCAGGTTTTTTGACACTGAGGCATCTATCCAACTGCGGCATCTATCCGGGTTTTACCCTACTACAATACAGGAACGATGTTCTATTACCGTCTCGCATTGAGTAATTCAAAAGGTTTGCTCGTTTGTATGGTAAACTCAATGCCTGCAAAGGGCTACGGACGTAGCCCTTTACGTAGCAATCGTAGCCAGTGACTACGACTTTGATGTACGATTTATATTACCATCAACTGTAATTATTTTATTTATACATAGGTAGGTATATAGAAGCACTAATTACTTTTCGGGGTAATTACCCAGTCAAATTAGACGTAAAAATGTTATCAAATAACAGTTATACAATTTTTGCCTGGACTACGTTTTTATAAAACTTACCGTTTTCGAGAAAAATCCAAAAAAACCGAAAATTGTGACTTAGACCTTGAATAACTTTTTTAGCAGACATGGGATTAATGGGGACTTTTGACACTTTATTCCTACTGGTGTACCCAAGATCTCTACCAAAATTCAGCTCTGTGGGAATTACTGCTAATTGAAATGTCTATTTTGACCCGGCTATAACGAAAATTCACAAAAGTGCTAATGTTTGTAATTATTTATAGGCAATAAAAAAGTCACTCAATTTTCAATGTCACATAAATTTTCTTTTATTTATGAAATTTTAACTCTTTTTTTCGACACTGTTGTCCACACAATAACACAAATCACAAAATAATGCTGAAAATGGCAGATTATGTTGGAACTGGCATCATAAATTGTGCCCATTTTTGTAGCCATATTGGAAAAAATAAAACTTCTATCTTTATCTTTGGAATTAATTATATCAAAATGCCTTTCACACTTTCCTTAAGGGATATATTTTCTATCGAGAAATACCAGCGAGTAACTGGCGGTTGCTCACCCCAGAAATATTTTGTAGCAAATATGGTTTGTAATGTACGCGTTAAAACCCAGGTCAGTGGAACATTAATCATATCAAAGAGGCCGTCCGCTGAAAGCCGAGAGTCATTTTATATTCCGAAGGCCTATTTAAGATTTTATGGTCGCCGCCATAACGCAGCTTCACACTGACCCCATAAGACCAACAAACGATCGGTGCTAAATAAAAAGGCCATTCGAGCATTTTATGGGCCTAAGTTGAAAGCTCGGAAGGACGGGGACGTTTGGGGCCATTCATCTCCAAGCAGACGACGTAAGGAGGCTGCCGGGCAAGCTCCGCTTACCCTCGACGAACATAGTACGCTCTAGATGTGGCCCAAGCAATGGAAATTTAGCAAATTTAGAGGCAGAACAAAAGTCCTCTCTTTTGATACAATCCCAGTAAATCGTACAAAGTATTCTTTGATCTTATAGTTCGTTCTACGTCGTAGTTCTAAAAATTCTTGCAAGATATTTCACCGCGGCTAATTAATTGCCTCGTCTGGTGACAGAAGGATTGCCTTATTTCTTGCGCAAAGAATCAGTTTGGCTGTTCAGCGTGGAACAGCAGCCAGTATTCTTGGCACCATTTCACGTGGGTGATTTTGATAGTAATCAGATAGAGTTCTATTGTAACATTTTAATGTTACGAAAAATGTTTGTGGTCTTTTCCCGTATTCCGATATACATCTGTGCATCGACGCCTCTTGTCACGTCTCCATAGAAGTGACATGGAACAAGAGAACAAGTGGAGTACTGTACGGAAAGATTAATGTTGTTAACAAAAACGTTTCTCCCCCGATGCGAGCCGACGACGACGGTGAATTGAGTTCGCCGACATGTTTATATGTGCGTCACAAATATCCGTGACATCCGGCGAGGAGTAAGAAAAAGCCGAGTTCTTTGAATATACAATACATACATACATAATTAAGGAATGATATTTATTGAAATGAATTGAAAAAATTACCTACTAATTTCAGTGGATCGACGAATTTGAAAATATGACCCAGTTATCCGAGTGCTACCCAACGAAGCTTCTGTGGACTTTTATAAACCTCTACCACCACTACAGCCTTTTAACGTCCCACTGCTGGGCTCCTCTCTAGAGAGGGATTTAGAGCTTAGATCCCCCCAAGGCTCTATTCTAGGTCCATTCATGTTTCTGGTTTATATTGATGACTTACCACATTTCGTCAAAAATGCTTGCGATATTGTACTATTTGCTGATGATACGTCTTTAATTTTTAAATTCGATAGAACTAAAGACAATTTTGACAATGTAAATAATACTTTATCTCAAGTTTCACACTGGTTTACTATAAATAATCTACTTTTAAATGCTAAAAAAACCAAGTGTGTCGAGTTTTTATTGCCCAATACAAGGATTACTAGCAACAATTTAAAGATAAGTGGTCAGCCATTGAAAACTGAGAACACAACTGTGTTCTTGGGAATAACCCTAGATGCAAAGCTTCAATGAGGCACCCATATAGCAACACTTGCTGGCAAGCTTAGCTCTGCTGCTTACGCTGTTAGGAAGATTCGACAGTTAACAGACGTAGAAACTGCAAAAGTAGTTTATTTTGCATATTTCCATAGTATTATGTCGTATGGAATCTTACTATGGGGTAAAGCAGCTGATATTGAAAAATTTTCGTTTTACAAAAAAGGGCAATTCGCGCAATTTATAATTTAAAACCGCGGGATTCCCTTCGAGAGAAATTTAAAGAAATAGGTATTCTTACAGTAGCTTCTCAATATATTTATAACAACATAATTTTTGTTAAGCAAAACATTCACAGTTACAATAAAAAGTGTGAATTACACGATAGGCAATTAAGAAATAGAAATAGACTCGTGATTCCTCAATTACGCCTCAAAAAGGTCCAAAAGTCGTTTGTGGGAATGGGCGTAATGTTCTATAACAAAATTCCATAACAAATTTGCCTTTACACAAGTTTAAGAATTCTATTAAAAGTGTGCTCATGAAAAAAGCATATTATACAATTGAAGATTATATAAATGATAAACAAGCTATAATTTAAAAATTAAAAAACCCGACTGCCATGCTAAAAAATGAACTAAAAAATTAATAAACTACCACCGTAACACTTACAGTGTAGTTGTTATTTATTTGGTTTTTCATGATTTGTCACTCCAAATTGATTTAAAACATATACATTGTATACATTTTCGTACTCGCCTTTTAAAGCCCTTTATTTTGATACCGCACTCGAGGGTCTTGAAGAAAAAATTTTTTTTCAGCCCGCACATTAAATTGCATAACATTCGCCATTTTGATTTTTTATGAATTTTATGTACCCAGTAACATTTGCGCCGTCAAGACAAATCTAATGACGTATAACTTATCAAAATAGGTTGAGCCGTTAAGTAGTTACGAACTGACATAGGAAACGGTCATTTTCTACGATTTATCACTCCAAATTGTTTCCAAATATATAAATTTATACATTTTCGTGTTTGTCTTTTAAATCCCTTTATTTTGATACCCCACTCGAGGGTCTTGAAGAAAAAAAATTTTTTCAGCTCGCATATTAAAGCGCATAAAGTCCGCCATTTTGATTTTTTTTTTAATTTAGGTAGCCTATAACACTCGCGTCATTGAGACAAATCTAATGACGTATCATTTATCAAAATCCGTTGAGCCGTTGATTAGTTACAAGCGGACATAGGAATGGACATACATACACACAGGTGAAACACATATACCCAGTCGGGTAAATAAAAAATAAAAAAAGCATGGATTTAATTTATTCGCTTTATACGCTATTATAACTTGAGGAGTATTCAATTATTGGTGTTCAATTCGATGCTTTAATCATGGGTAGCCTAAGTATGTCACGCTCTCTTTAAACATTTCTGTGGTGGTGTCGTGTGGTGCGGGTTAATGTTACGTTCCCTCAAATATGGTTGAGCGAAGCAATGGCTGGATCATGCGTCATGCTCGTGAACGGGTGCCACCGTCGGAAATAGGGCTACTTTTGTCTGCCTTTTTTGACGTGTAGAATTGTAAGCACCATTCCGAACCAGTGGTAGATTCATTTGTCGATTCAAAAGCACTTGTAAAAGTTTATTTGAATAAAAAATATGTCTTAGACTTGCATTTACACAAGTTTAAGAACTCTATTAAAAGTATGCTCATAAAAAAAGCTTATTATACAATTGAAGATTATATAAACGATAAAAAAGCTTGGATTTAACTCGTTCCAGCAATGCGCGAGACGGCATTTCAATCATGTACATTAATAATAATAAATAATTGTTATAATGATAATTTAAAAAAAAGAGCAACAGCCGAGTTTCTTGCAGGTTCTTCTCGGCTGGAACTGCATTCCGAACCTGTGGTAGATTCAATTGACGATTCAAAAGTACTTGTAAAAGTTTATTTGAATAAAAAACTTTTCTATTCTATTTCTATTCTATTCTATAGACCCACCACGCTGCTCCATATTGTCACATGATATTGTCACATGATAATAGCCGGGATCGAATGCTTATCGTGCTTTCCGAGGCACGGGGGTGAAACACCGCCAACTACCAACTCCGGGCTGGCACTGAGAATTTTTTGACATAAAAAATTAAAAATTCAATATACTTAACAATAATTTGCCCGACCCGGGAATCGAACTCGGGACCTTGTGATTTGCTGAAAACGTGAATAGCAAATCCAGTTAAATCATCAGCATTTTCTCGGCAAAGTACCGCAAACCCCAAACAGTACACAGCATCGGTGTAATGTATTCAAGTGTCGCGAGTGTAAGACACACATACGTTTGTGTCCGACACAATCCTGTGACGAATGTTTCACGGTAACGTAGATCCCGGGCTCTTAGGTCTAAACGGTTAGACTTCAAGAGATGTAGGGACAAGAGCATGTATAATATATACCTAGGTATTACTGTAACAATCACACTAATATTTTAAAGGTGAAAGTTTGTGTGTGCGTATGTTTGTTACAATGTTGTTTAAATTAGTATGTAAGGAAAAATGTAAATCAAATCAAATCAAATTTTTTGTAATAAAGGCTATTTTATTTTTTTATTTATTTATGTTTGTTACTCTTTAACGTCGCAACTACTGAACCGATTTGGCTGAAATTTTGAATGGAGATAGATTATGCCATGACTTAATACATAGGCTACTTTTTATCCTGGAAAAATCCACAGTTCCCATGGTATTTTGAAACCTATAGCTACAGCTATAGGTAGATTACTAAGGTATAAAGGTTGGAAAAGAGCGAGAACGGAAACCGGAAATCCACGATTCCCTCGGGATGTGTGAAAAACCGAAATTCACGCGGGCGAAGCCGCGAGCAGAGCTAATATGTATTAAAGTAGACTTATTAACAGTAAACTTAAGTTTCGCGCCATTGACTGCAAGCCATCGATTTCAAAAATTTTTTTTTTAACTTGAAACTTACACTAAGAGAGCAATTTATAACTTTTTGCGACACGATTTTTAATTTTCCTTGCAAAACATCACTCAATAAGCGTTAAATATACCTTACGAGCTAACCAATACGTGATAAATTGCAATTTTAAAATCGTTGCAATATTTTTCTCGTTTATTTTTACTGCAATAATAAACCCATGTTGCATTTCTGCGACAAAATTATCGCGCGCTTTCCAGGACGATTTTTCTATCGCCGATCATTGAATTACATTGTACTGACGTTCGCCGATTTTCTAAATTAAGTCGCTCTAAAGACACTGAATAGTAGATATCTTTTTAGATATCTAGATCATCATCATCATCATGATCAACCCATTACCGGCTCACTACAGAGCACGGGTCTCCTCTCAGAGTGAGAAGGGTTTTGGCCATAGTCTACCACGCTGGCCAAGCGGATTGGCAGACTTCACACACCTTTGAGAACGTTATGGAGAACTCTCAGGCATGCAGGTTTCCTTACGATGTTTTCCTTCACCGTTAAAGTAAGTGATATTTAAATAATTAAAACGCACATAACTCCGAAAAGTTAGAGGTGCGTGCCCCGGGATCGAACCCACGACCTCCGATTAGAAGTCGGTCGTCCTAACCACTAGGCTATCACAGCTTCGATAGAGATAATATAAATTCGAGATATCTAGATAATATTACTCAAATCATTGAAATAAAAAAATCCTTTCCCATCCGTACGCTTGTTTAATCGTAGAAACAGGACACGAGAAAGCGCAAAAGGTAATAATATTTTATAAAAATATTTGCCCAACAACGGGCAAAACTCCAATCGCTTTGTTCAGAATGTAAGACAAATAAGGGCTTTAGCACACAAGAATCCTTTAACATCGAAGGTTGGTGATTTTATCACTTTCCAGACATTCTGTTCAGCGACTGAAAACACTTCCCAGTTCGGTCACGTCATACGCATTATGCAGTGCGATTCAGCATCGCAAAAATGGGAGATTTTGATTTATCACGTAAGTACTTAACTGAGAACAACGAGAGATGAATCTTTAGTTAGCAGAGATTCAATATGATAATAGTCGTTTATGCATGTTAAACAACAAATACTTGTAGTTTAAAAAAAATTAATACATAGTCGGGGGCTAATTCAATCGAAGTAATCGAAGAAGACGCTTACACAAGTATAAATTAAAAATTTAAAACACCCCCGACATTCGCCATTTTGTGGCGGCGGCCATCTTGGATTTGCATTGTGCTATTCTACTAGTCAAGCCCTTTCATTTGATACCCATATTAAGAGAGTTGTGAAAAAATATGTAATCCACCATCTTGTAGCTGCGGCCATCTTGGATCGATTTTCATCAAACATAGCTAACAACACTCTCAACTGCGTACTTCACCCGTTTGAGCGCTACAGGGGAACAGACAGACACACACACACATACAGACACGTCAAACTTATAACACCCCGACATTTTTCGTCGGGGGTTAAAAAAAAGCATAAAAATCAAAGGTGCAGCTCGATTGTAGCAAACGTAGTAATAAAAAGACGGAATTGCCCCTTATGACGGAATTAGCCCCTCTGACTTCAGGATCCTCTGAGACAAGTCAAATAAGCTCGAAGTACAAGTTGAAAGCTCGTAAAATCGTCCGTTGTTCGCGCCATCTCTGTCGTGATGCATTGACGTTCCGTCAGACTACAAGAGTGAAGGACGTCAGACTACCAGGAATAGAGAGTGCAACCGTGCAATACTTACTATAATTTGAGTAATTCCGCCTCGCTGAAATTGGCCGCCGCGACCGAAATGTGTTTGGATGAGGACATAATACAGTGTGTAAACGTAGCTCTAGCGCTACGTGATTGTGTCGAGATAGAGATGAGTTTCCGATAGTAAAATTATCGCGTGTGTCTAAGCCTTAAGACAAATAAGAGAAACAGGTCCTTTGTTCTCCGGCGGCGGTAATGTTGTAAGGAGGTTCCGCAAATTTCTCTATCGCGAAACAATCGGGACAATAAAGTGTATTTGTTATCGTTGGATGTTCTTCACAGGGCCGGGCTCGGGTGACCAGGTGGGAAGCGGTCAGAAAAATATAACCAGATAATTCTAAAGAATACTTAGGAGCTATATTTTAGAAAATAAATTAAAAATTAAAAAAAAAACCCCGACATTCGCCATTTTGTGGTGGTGGCCATCTTGTATTTACATAGTGCTTTTCTACTAGTCAAGCCCTTGCATTTGATACCCATATTGAGGGAGTTTTAAAAAAATATGTAATCCGCCATTTTGTGGCGGCGGCCATCTTGGACCGATTTTCATCAAACATAGCTAAGAACACTCCTGACTAATTCACCTGTCAAACAAAAAACCGCATTCAAATCAGTTCTCCCACGTCACACACACGTCAAACTTATAACTTCTTCTATCGCTTCTATCGCTTGATGCCTTATTTGTTTTAAGTGCACAAGTGCTGGAAGCGTCGGGGGTGATTTACTTATAATGTTATGTGTGGCACTAAATATTTTTTCTTTCTTTCTTTCTTTCTTTCTTTCTTTCTTTCTTTCTTTCTTTCTATAACACCCCGTCGTTTTCGCGACGAAGTTGCGGGCATTATCTAGTTTTGAATAAATCTGAATCTACTTCTAATTGTCCGTTAGGTAACCTTAGGATTCCAGTCGTCTGAAATTCTAGATTGTAGGCCGTGCGCTCGTTTGTAGCCCCCGTGCTGGGGTATTTGTGGGAGCGATTGGATCCATGTTTCGGCTCCGGCGGCTCGGAAAGGTTATCGATGCTTACACCGTGCCCTGTTTCGGTTGCGCCAATTAATTCTGCCGTTCTAGACCTGGGGTCAAACGTTTGCGTGTGCAAATTTCTGTCTAACCGAGCGATTTCAGTCGAAACTTTAAACGTTATTAATATTAATTTTAATCTTCTTGCCTTACGGCCTTAGAACTCTATACCCTTGGATATTAAACTATCTCGATCGCTCCCTATCGTGAAAACTAAACTGAAACAATATTATATTTTATTCTCTTAATCTATCTAGGTATGTAGGTAGGTACAATTGCGGGTAGGTATAGATCGACCTCATCGATCTCATGAAAAATAGGGAAATTAAATTTTGTAGTAAGCAACACTAGGTTAACTCGGCTGCCCTAGTGATAAACAAAGTAATTACATTCAGAACACCTTACCTGGGATCGTTTCACGAAACGAAAAATCAAGCAACTGCATTTTAAATACAAAAACAAAGTAATCAACATCCAATTACTTTTTTTTGTGTTGTGCTTGTTGTTTACTTGGTTTTGCATTTATATTCCGGGTTAGTGTATGCAGTTACTTTGTTTAGGCAATTCAAATTTCAGTAAACGGTTCAAGTTATTTGAAATATTAAACTGTGGTAAAAAACTACTCGACATAGAACTTTTGTTAATGCGAAAAAGTCAATTTCACAAAAAATGTCAGTTACTTTGTTTATCGCTAGGGCAGCCGTAGTGTTGCTAACTTTGGAATTTCATTTCCGTATTTTTCATGAGATTCTGGTCGATCTATACTGCAGTCTGTCTGCAGTATTACCTTATATGTATTTTCTTAATAACTAAAATTATACATAAAATATCAGTTATGAAAGATATCAGTAAGTATGTAGCGAAATATCAATTAATTGTATTAAATAAAATAAAAATTACTTTTTATTTGCAAACTATGCCAAAACTTTACAATCGTGTTATTAGGTAGTGTTTTTAATTCAAACAGTTTGGAATTCTGGTACCAGATGATACCTACGTAAGAACTTATAAGACGCGACTTGTTAGTTCGGGACCACTTCGGGACGATCCACTATTCCCAGCATTTTAACATTAAGAAAGAACAAAGAAGCAATCTATTGTACGCACTGGCTACCCGCGAGTCTGAATAAGTAATGGACATTACAGGTCAAACGGTACATAACGAAGAAAAACTGCCCGCTCAGCTCTTTACTTAGTCACGGCTGCTCTCATGAAAATTCTACGTATCTATAATTAATATTTTATGTTTTTTTTAGAATCTTTCTTTATCTTCGTGGAATATCTCCATTACTGAGAGCACCGACTCCTTCTATTAATCCTCATATAATGGCAAGGACTTATTACCAACCGTCAATACTCATAGTCAAGTCAAGACTACCACCAAAAAAAAAATACAATGGGTATGTGGTTGTATTCCAGCCAAGCCAGCCAGCTTGCCAACAAACTGGCCCAACAGTTTGGCGAGAATTAAATGTAAATATTTTTGTATGTACATATTTATTTGAAAAAAAATTAAAAAAAAAAATTAATGTAACAAATTCTTTTGTTACAATAATACAATTTGTTACATTAATAAAATTAAAAATTTCACTCTCCATCTTGTTGTTTGTGAAAGTAAAGCCAGTAAATAGTGTCCATGCAACTTTGTCGTTTAGAAATTCATATATAATTGTGTAATAACATCGAAATATGTTTTTACACATTGTTTTAATATTTGTGTAATGGCAAATAATTCTTGCGGAATCAAGTTATACAAGCGTTTACTCAACCCCACAAAGTGTTTTTGTACTTTCCGCAGACGATATGACGGTATTACCGGGTTGTGATGGTTCCTAGTAAGAAAAAATTATAAGATACTTATATAGAGAAAATAGCAACAGTTCGCAATTGCAGAATTCCAGTTTAAAGATATCACAAAAATAATCACAAAGAGCGCTAGCCGAAAGAAACCCGTAACAACAGTTTTACTAAACGCAAATCATATCCCCGAGTATCGTAGGAAATTTTCATTAAGTACAAAAATGAGAAACTTTTTTACGCGCGCCATCGCTTAGCGTTTTGAGTTTTTCCGGAGTTTCCGCCATAAATCGTCCGTTAAGAACTCCGCTTATTTATTTTTTACCTCGGTCGGGGAACTTTGCGCTATAAAATTGCGGGAAATATTACGATGTGTTGTAAACCGCTATTAAACTTTTCTACGACTCCTGAGGTACTTCCCACGAACACTGGGCATGCCCTCCTTGGCTCTATTATTTACGTACCTACTTATTTACACCACAACTCAAGTTATAACGCTCATATCTCATAACTGTGATAAATATTTTACCAAGACTACGTTTCTCTAACAGAAATTTCTGATAATAAGTAGCTTATATATGCAACTGGCTTAAAAAATAAAAGGAAATTTGACCGAATAGACAATTTATTGAGCCAGAATTGTACAAAAAGGCAGCGATATCAAAACGTCGAGTGTTCAACCGCATGCGGGCCCGCAGCAGCTCCCGCACAGGCCGCCGACGCAGCCGCCGATGCAGCCGTGCCCGCAGCTGAAGTAGGAGCCGGCGACGCCGCCGCGCGCGCTGCGACAGGCAAAGTCAAAGACAAAATAGATCTATTCAAAACTAGATTATGCCCGCGACCTCGTCCGCGTGGATTTATGTTTTTCAAAATCCTGTGGGAACTATTCGCTTTTCCAGGATAAAAGTTGACTATGTCAATTTCCAGGAAGCAAGACCTTTAAGAATCCCGTGAGAACTCTAACCTAAAAAGTAACCTATGTCCATCCTTGGGATATAAGCTAACTCTGTACCTTTCATCATACCTTTCATCAAAATCGTTTACACTGTTGGACCGTAAAAAGCTAGCAGACAGACAGACAGACGACTATGTACTCACCCATGTATACAGCCGAGTTCCCCACAAGGCCCCCTGCAGTTAGCCCCTATCGCGTGGACACAGCAGGGCCCCACGGCGCATTGCCCCGTGCGACAGGCGTGAGGGCCGCAGGGTCCGGCCATCGGGCCCTGGCAGCCGAGGCAGGCGTATTTTACCGGCATACTTTCGAATTTCTGAAAATAATTTCAAAATAGTTATATATTGGAATAGGTATACTGAAATGATATTTTTATTGTTCGCAGATCACGAAAGAAATATGAAAGCAAAATAATTTTAAAATTTTTATAGAGGTAATTTAAATTTTGTAAAGCATTTTGATGTCTGTTTAGAAATTTTTTTGGTGACAGAAAAATGTCATTATTCTTTTTAAGGGAGCAATATCATTATCAAGAAATCTTAGAAAAAAGATTCTATTTCTAGTACAAAAGGTATTTTTAATTTTGTGAATAATCCCATGTCAAAGATGACATTTTTTCGTTCTCCATTTTTCTTTTGACAGAATATTTTTAACTCGATTTTCTAATATTCTTCGAGCAATTTAAAATTTATCAAAGTGAAATTACCTAATAATTACTAAAAGTACGTAAGTCTCATCTCACCTCTTCTCTATTCTACACACTTCCCCAAAAATAATTGCAGTTTTGATCTACGATGCAATCAAAATCAAACACAGCGGTCGGACTCTGAAATCTGAATGTTACCAAGAGTGCCAACTGATCGACCATTTAAAGACTACCGCGTCAATCGATCCTTATGTACAAACATTTGGGGTAAGGAAGCGCACCTCCATGTAGCGCCCCCTGCTGTCTACTAATGAGGCCCGGATCCCGAAATAGCTAGCCTGGATAAATAGTACAGACCAGTATCAGGCAGCAGCGACAGTGGTGCGAGCAGTCTAGTTCTGCGATGACCCAACACGCCTGCCTAGTGCGGTCATTATTGGGCAAAACCTTGTATGAAGAATAAAACACGGCCAAGGCCCCTAGTACAAACATTTATTTCAATTTGAATACAAGTGCGCTAGACTAGCTATGGCCATGCAAACTGACCTGATTTTTGTTCCTATGCGTCGCGCCGAAGGTACTGGGTACTTTTAGTTCCGGGTGGCTTCACTGTTATTTTACTAAGCAATCAGCGCCAAAATAGCTAGAGTTTGTTAAAAAAGAGAATTGGCGCGGCCAAACAGTGAACTAACGCGCTATAGTATTGTACTTGTACGGGGAAGGGCCCGTGGTCCCACCGATTTGACCTACCACTTGTATTGCCCGTCAAACAAAAGCACAGCAGTGCCCTCCAATCCCACGCCGAATTCTCTTTTTGAACATCTGATTGTCAAATTGTTTCAGTGAGTGCAGCACTCGAGGTCAGTGACAGAAACTTGTTATTTCCAGCCTGCTTCCAGAATGCCTTGCGGACCCGCGACGTGTGGCATGCCGTGCTGCGGCCAGGTGTGCGGGCGCAGCTACCCGGCGCCCTTTTGCGGCCCGTGCTGCGGCGTGTGCACGGGGCCCTGCGGCAAGCCCTTCGGCACCTACAGCTGGCGTTATAGACCCTGCTGCTAATACTAGAACACCTTCTAGAGTATTCTTTTGTTGCGTTCACACGCTTCTGACAAACACACCTACAAGTCTACACGAGCCACGCCAAACACTCCGGCGCGTCGTTTGTTGTGATGTTAATCACACGCCTGTGAACATAGCATTAGAAAGTTGGCTGTAATTTTGTATTTTGGATAAAATATATTGTTGAGAAAACTTTAATAAATTCAACTTTTTATTTATTACTAGTTAGTGTGTACGAAGATTGATTGATTGGTTAAACTGAGCCGTGAAAAGTTAGTTGACAGAGAGAGACACACAAACAGATAATTACATTTATAATATTAGTATGAACTAGCTGACCCCCGCAACTTCGTTCGCGTGTTTATAGGTTTTATATAGGATCGGATCGGATCCCATAATTCTTTTATGTACCTAAACTAAATGTAGCCTGTTACTCCTTATAACATTGAAAGTTCCATTAAAATCGATCCAGCCGTTTCGGAGATTAGCTTAAACAAATAGACAGATCGACAAACATAAATTTAAACGCACACCAGTTTAAAATAAGCCTTACGTTCAAAGATCCGGGTCTCAAATTATTTGAACCCAATAAATGCCTGTCATTTCTGAACTAAAAAACCTATGACCTTGAAATATTTACGGGACAATACTTAAAGTACTACCTTTCTAACAAAAAAAGAATGAGTTAAATCGAACTACGCGTTAATGAATTACAGCTAAATACATGTTTTAACTTTCTTCCCCTCTCCCTAGGGAACCGTGCTGAATTTCGGGATAAAAAGTATCCTATAACCTACCTCGAAGTATAAACTTAAATCGTACCAAGTTTCATTCGAATCCATTCAGTAGTTTCGGCGTGATGCGCGGCCAAGATACAGACAGACAGACAGACAGACAGACAGACAGACAGAAAGACAGACAGACAGACAAAAATGAAACAAATTGCAGTTTTGGCTTCAGTATCGATTATAGAGTGCCCTCCAATAAAAATTTCCAAAATATCTTCAATGTACAGAATTGGATCTGTTACAGTTTTATTATATTATAGATAGATAGATGATCTGGATTTTCGGTGAAGGGCCCGTGGTCCCCACCGATTTGACCTACCGGTGGGTCAAACACTATACTACTTATGGTGGGTGGGCCCTTCACCGGATTTTCGTATGGTGATCTATCTCTAGGAGGTTTTTTGAAAATGTGAAAGAAAAATTATTATAAAGCTCTCAGCCAAGAATTAATCATTTTCAAAACTAATCGACCTCGCCGTGTTATAAAGGTGCCTACAACCTACAAGCAAAACCTCAAGATACTTTGATGTGTAATAAAAAGATAAAAGAGAAATAAAGACCATCAGATAAATTCAAACATTTTTATTTAAACACGTACACGTTCACCAAAATCTTCACGACCAGACCTGCACATGCCGCGGGCGCTGCCAGCGTGTTCCAATCAGTGTTTCACAGGACTTGATATTCAGCAAGGTCCGCAACAAGGGCCACAAGGTCCACATGGACCGCATGGACCGCACGGGCTGGGGCATGGACCGCACGGACCGCACGGGCTGGGGCATGGACCGCATGGACCGCACGGACCGCACGGGCTGGGGCATGGACCGCACGGACTGGGGCACGGACCACATGGACCGCATGGACCCGAGCACGGCCCGCAGCAGGGAGAAGGGCATGAACCACAAGGTCCACACGGTCCACGGCAAGGGCCGCAGCAGGGAGATGGGCAAGGGCCACAGGGGCCGCAGCAAGGCCCGCAAGGCCCGCAAGGCCCGCAAGGCCCGCAAGGCCCGCAAGGCCCGCAAGGACCACCCGGGCCACGGCAAGGGAAGCAGGGACCGCATGGTCCACAGCAAGGACCGCACGGGCCGCAAGGGCCGCAACCGACACCGCAAGGACCGCAACACGCCATTTTCACTTTTTTTATTTCACTTTAAAGAATTTTGTGCTCAAATAATAAATTTTACTTGGTAATTTTGTATGTATATATTATTTTGAAAATTTACAAATTTTTAAATATTTTTTTACGTTTATAAAAATAATATTGTGTCCTGTGTAGAGATGGATAGAAAACTGAATATATTTTTCTGATTTTTGAAGAGCATTCTTCTTTATTTAAATAGATTGAAAAATTCAAATATTTTTAGATAGCATGTAATGGCCAGTATTTTAGTTATTAACTTTAGGGCACGGACACACTAGCAAAGTTCTACCAATGATAGAACAAGGAACTATAGTTATGCCCGGGCTACACGAGGCTAGTTTTTCAAACTAGGATAGCAAGCTAGTTCTCTTTTAAACTGTCTTGGCTGGTTGACCTGGCTTGGAATATGCTAGTTCTGTTTACATGAGGCTATATTGTTTTAAGCTAGTATTGGTGCTGTGACTGAGGTGACCACACGTCCAAAATGAACTGCACGCGAAAAAAAACACTATTCGACTGAAACAGTTACTTCAAAAACTATCAATACCCATCGTCTTTAATTTGTCACACAATTTTTGTAGTGCTGAATCACGTTTACACTTGTCTTTATGACTTGGAAGGGTGGCGTTCCACAGACATTCATGGTCACGGTACAGTTGTACGAACTTTAAATTAATCTCCGTACTTAGTTTGGGCATCTTAAAATCTCAAAAACACGTCGCGGCGAAAAACAAACAAAACGCGTGGTTGACTCGTAAGCAGGTGCTTACGAGTCAACTGAAAACTAGCTTCGCCGGTCACATGAAGCTAGTACACAGGCCAGGATAGTAAAATCAGTGGTGGGGGCGCTACTAGCCTAAAAAATAGAACTCCATTCTATTAAAAACTGTCCTGGCTTGTCAACTAGCTTACTAGTTTACTAGCTTAGAAACGAAGCTAGTTTTGTCTACACGAAGCCAGAAGTACTAGCTTGCTAGCTTACTGACACTAGCTTGCTATCCTAGCTTGAAAAACTAGCCTCGTGTAGCCCGGGCATTAGAGATAGAGCAATCTCTGTGATCGTCATGCGCATTGATCTATTAACTAAGAGATCTGAAGCTAAAAATTAACTTGAGGTACAGTTATTGTACTCACCTAACCTAAATGACTCCTGTCTAGGTGTAAATGAAACACCGAATCGCACTTGCTTTTTATTATTTCTAAGCATGTCACTAAATTGATTGTCAAATGGACTTATTTGTTAAATTTTAATAAATTTAATCCTACCAAATTAAATAGGTATGTCTTATAAACCATCATAACTTTATGGATTGTTTAGATATTGTTTTTGCATGTTTTATGTCAATTGACAATTGAATTTAGTCGCATCATAATTTTCCAAAAACATACATTACGCGGCTGATAAATTTTTATTATTTTGGTGTTCTTCGTCCAAGAATTTATAAATGTTTGATCTTAAGTTATTTTTGATAAATTTTCCGTAGTTTTATTATAATGTCCTGTGCTGTGAAAGGATGTAATTCCTATACGGGCCGAAAAGAAAATTTTAAAGAAACATTATCATTTCATCGGTGAGTTTTCATAGTTTTGTATGTAAATATAATCTAAAATTATGTAACGTTATTTGTAGTTTTTGGAAATCATCATCGTGTTCAATTCTACACCGATTTTTGCCTATTTTTTAAATATTTTCTGTTGACTAATAAAGGTTATGTTTTTTAGCATAGTGATGTACTAAAATTGCATATCGATTACGTGCGATAAAATTTTTAACCTCCGACGCAAAACGACGGGGTGTTATAAGTTTGATGTGTCTGTGTGTGTGTGTTGTGTGTGTGTGTGTGTATGTGTGTGTGTGTGTCTGTCTGTCTATCTGTTCCTCTGTAGCGCTAAAACGGGTGAACCGATTTGAACGCGGTTTTTTTGTTTGAAAGGTGAATTAGTCGAAAGTGTTGTCAGCTATTTTGATGAAAATCGCTGCAAGATGGCCGCCGCTACAAAATGGTAGATTATTTATTTTTCACAACTCCGTTAATATGGGTATCAAATGAAAGGGCTTGACTAGTAGAATAACACCATGCAAATCCAAGATGGCCGCGATCAAAAAATGGTGAATGTCGGGGTTTTTTTTTAATTTTTGAACATTAGATTCCGTAGCCACTACACACAATGAATACTTACGTGTATTTCCGCGTGCTAGATTGTTGTATCATGATTGCTAAATTTTATTTGTTACAGATTTCCAAAGAACCCAAAAATAAGAAATGAATGGGCACAAAGAATAAGACCGCAATATTGGACATCGCAGAAACACAGTCATATTTGTTCAAAACACTTCACACTTAATTGATTTGTGCCCAAAAACAATTTAAAATGGAGGCGCTTGAAAGCAAACGCTATTATTTTTGCCGCATATAGACACATTGGTAATTATAATAATATCAAATATTTGTAATAATACCATAATTTCATGCTAGTGTTGTGTGAAGGTGCAAAATACATGCAAATACTAGGGTTGGACTTAATAGTCTTTGGCACGAATTCAGAGATAAAATAGTCATTAGTGATAGATGTTTGGTCCACGAGTATAATGCTAACACTCTTACAATAAGGTAATTCATCGTTTTCAAGAAAACAACGAAAATCAATTCTAACCTCAACACTGGATGATTTACCCTCTCCCTCCCCCCATCCCATTACCCATATCAAGGCGGTACGTTTTAAAAGTTTTACCCTAAAAGCTGTTATTGGTGTATGAAAAACGCTGAAGCGAAACGTGAAAAATGTTCTACCACGTCTGATTTTTTTAATTTAAGGCAAGAGAACCGTTACCAATGGATGTCTGTAATGCAGAAGAAAATTCCGCCAATGAAGTTTCCATTCGCACATTAACGGAGTGACGTATAAACATTAATGTTCAAAGAAATTTAGTAAGTGTATACCTAATATTCGTTTGTTCGTTCGTTCGTTCGTTTCAACCAATGGACGTCCACTGCTGGACATAGGTCTCTTGCAAGGATCGCCACAGCACACGATCTTGTGCCGCCTGATTCCAGCGGCTACCAGCGACTCGCTTGAGATCGTCTGTCCATCGAGTGGGGGGTCTACCTACGCTTCGTTTGCTGGTGCGAGGTCGCCATTCAAGCACCTTGGGACCCCAACGTCCATCGGTTTTTCGTGCAATGTGCAACGTGTGCAATGTGCAAATTGCACGAAGTATAATATTACTACCTATTAATATAAATAGGTTTAATATTTTGTATTTCGAGACAAAACAATTCACTATTGTAATCTACATAGTACTTTCAGGAAGGGTTTAGTATATGTATAACACACCTAGTTACCATTCTTATGTGTGAAGTTACACGCATAAATGTACCCACATGTCACTAATATTTTTGACTGGTGCACCGCGGTTCCTCTGAGATTGCTGGACCGAAGTCGGTTTAATTTTTCTTAAAAATAGCTTGTATGATCGTATTTTCGAAACACCGTTTATAAAGTTTCATCGACTCGAAAAAGACTCGATTTTATTTCAGTTCTAGAAGGCACAACAAAGGTTTTAGAAGGATATGTATATTTTGTGTTTTTTTTTATATATATATATATTGTATATTTTTCGATGTGTACACTAAAACCTTTCTGAAAGTATGTAGATTATGATAGTGAAAAAATCATCAAAATCGGTTCATTAGTTGCGGAGATAATCGCGAACATACTTATATACATACATATATACATACATATTGATACATACAACTATAATATAAAAATATACTATAATATGAAACATATTATTCTTGTATTTCCTAACAAGATGATGCCCGAGACTTCATTCACGTGAGCTTAGGTTTTTATTTTATTAATCTTGTAGGAACGCTTTGATACTGCAAGACAAAAGTAGCCTTAGATATCGGTTCCCGGGATGCAAGCTATCTGTGTACAAAATTTCGTCCAAATCGGATGGGCCCTGAAAAGGTAAAAGACAGAAAGACACACTTTCGCATAATGTAATATTAGAGTATGGTCCACATATTTAAACACGCATATTGTGTCCCTATAGATCCTCACAGTCAAAATATCGATAGTTACATCACTAGCACGTCACGTGTCATCGTCACGTGTCATTAAAAAACTTGTGACCACAGACAGATGTAAACTTGACATCTATTTAGAGTATATATTACAATATCTTAGGTCATGCGTATTCTTTGACGTTGTTTGTGTCTTTTTTTTTTAGGCTCGAATTGTCCTTCCTCATTCTTGTCCTGAAATTGATACAAGTCATAACCTTATCCGCTAAGAAACGAATTCTGATATAATTCAACCCTTAAAGGGGTGAAATAGGGGTTTGAAATTGTACCTATATGAAATTCTGTCAGTTTTAAGTAAGAATAATGAAATAAAGTGTTTAACCGAACATAGAAAACATACTGTATTGTGAAAAATTTTAAAAATGAGGGTTTGAAAAAAGTATGAAAGTAAGTTTGTAAGTATTGTATGTAAAAACCTATCAAGTGCGAGTCGGGCCTCGCTCTTTTAGGGTTCCGTACATAAGTATGAACAACATATTTTGGATGTAAGAAATATTTCATTCCCGAGTTAGACCTCGCAACAAAAAGAAAAAAAAAATTTGTTGTCTGTATAGTGGTTTACGGACGATAATTTTACGTGATAACGTGATAAGAAAACAAAGAAAACAAATATACATGCGTCACAAGCCGAACGCTTACTTCCGCGCTCGCGAGCAAGCGAGAGAACTTACGTTCGTTGAATAAAAAAGTATCATATTAGAGCGGGGCCGCACTGCGAAATTTATTAGCGCGGTTTATATTCCGCATTTTAATATATTTTTCTCGCGAATTTTAAATCGCATGTGCGTGCAGTTTCATACATTTCCATATGTCACAGAATTTTGCGAAAAATGGTTTGTATATTGACGGAACGCGTTTAGGAATTGATTACACGGCGGCTTATCGGCGTTTACAACTTCTCGCGACGACCGCCGCGCGCCGTAAAATCGGCGCGGGTTTACAGCGGCCTGTGCACATAAACAGAAACGTATTTAACAGATTGGGTCGAGGCGGGCTTGTGCCACATGGGTAGGTATCCCTACAGAGAGGAAGCTTCATACAAGCGGCCCGCTGTAGGTACACGCGCGTTTTCGAGCCTGTGGTGACAGACTTGGACAGACTAGACGCGGAACGTCCGTGAACCGTTGGTAAGAGCTCGTGTGTGAGTGTACCTACAGCGGGCCGCTTGTATGAAGCTTCCTCTCTGCAGGGATATCTACTCGTGCTCGTGCCTCGTAACAACCGTAACCGACCGAGCTGTTATATTAACAACATTTGCCATACGAATTCGTGCGCATGCATTCGTTTTTAACCGATTTCAAATAAAGGAGGTTCTGTGTTCGACCCGTATGTAAGTATGAACATAATATGTATGTTCGTGATTATTTCAAAAACTAATAAACCGATTTTGATATTTTTTCCACTGTCGTAATCTAAATACTTTCCGGGAGGTTTTAGTGCATAATACACCTAATTATCGTTCTTATGTACGAAGTTATACGCATAAATGTACCCATATGTCGCTAACATTCTTGATTGATATAACCGATTTATCTGAGTTTGAAAAATGAAAACTTCTTTAGACGCGTTGATCACTTTATTTTATGGGCATTAAATTAGACTGAGTCGTCACGCTCGGCTATGTAACGCTCGTTCGGGTAAAGTCGGCTCGAGTCGACTGAAGGAAAGAGATAGGTATAGTGAACGCGTCACTGCTATAATCGCTCTACTTTAGGAAAATAGAACAAAAAACAGTTGTTTTTCATATTATTTTATTAACCACATCTTGATGAAGTTTTTACTTCTGTCAAGTGGTCTTAAGCACACACTATTTTTTTTAAATGCGGGTAACTGATGTAAGAAATCAGTTACTTACCCGCATTTAAAAAAATAGTATGTGCTTGGCTGAGAAATCAAGTAAAAATCAATTTTATTTGATGCGGCTTTGACTGCATTCAATCTTATTGCCAAGATGGTACTTAATTCAAGGTTAAGTACAAAAATTATCTGCGAAAAATAATATCTTTTTTAATGTTTTTACTATAGTAACTATGTACTTACACCATACATAATATACTAGCTAATTGACTGACAAAGGTTATCAGTTTATCGGTGTCCAGAGCATATATTCTACACATTTAAATAAAATAAGAGTGTTTGTCTGTGATGCAAAAATATGCCTCTTATTAAGCTCAAATGATTTTATTTGAACGAAAGCTTATGACCCAAATACGCATATTTCTAAATTTACGTATGTCTGTTTGTTCGGGCTAATCTTGAGTAGGTACGACTGAACCAATTTTGATGAGACTTTGGCAATCAGGTGAAACAAGTGAGGTAGTATTATACAAGTAGTGATATACCTAACTCAATGAGCAAAAATACTAGACAAATTTAAAACTGACTTCAAGAATCACTACCTCATACTTACAATGATTAGCGACATTACCCTAATTATTTGCATAATATATCATATATAATATAAAATGTTTATATACCTACTTACGTAAATATTTTGTTCAGGTATCTATGTTGTATGTTTATTGAATTTATTTTGTTACATGATAATATATATTATGCAATATATCACAGCTTATTCTTTAAATATCTTCTTAGCCTTAAGGTTGTCTGTAAGAGATCGCTTTTTAGCGATAGGACCGCCTTAATGTGACTATTACCTACAATGTAGTAATATCTTATCTGTGGTGACAATAAAGAATATAAATTCATATATCCACGCGGCTGAAGTCAGGGGCAACAACAAGTACATGATATAGTAAGAAACGATTGCACATTCGGAAGCAGTCAGTTCGACCCTGACAACTAAACGTAAAGTCGTATCACATTAAACTCTTCGAATCACAGTGTTGTATATCACTACCAGTATGGTATACGCGTTGTTGGGTGCACTGGTCGTCGCATGCGCACTGGGCTGGGTGTACCAGCGCTGGGCACGCGTGCGGCGCTACTGGGCAGCGCGCGGCGTGCCCCACTCGCCGCCCAACCCCATACTGGGCAGCCTGACCTTCCTGCAGCGAGAGAATGTGGTAACGTTGATTTTATTAATTAGTCATTGTCGATGACCACCGTGGCGCAGTGGTTTATGATGTGATCTACAGGTTCGATTCTAGGCTGTTCCCGGAATTTTTGGGACTCCATTGCAGTTAATACCATTCTACCTGCAAAGGCGGCAAGCGACTTAGTTTTTCCATAACTTTTGATATTTTAAATAATAATTTTTGTGACATACTACTTAAGTTATTTTGATTCACTGAAGATTTCCCATCGGCCCCCATCCTAATATTTTCTGTTCAAACGGGCCCCGAACATTAATTATTGCAAGTATTCTAGTCAGCCTTGCAAATATTCCAGTCAGCCACTTGAGTAATTCCTCTCCCATCGGCCCCCGAACTGGCATAGATCTACTTTTTTTCCAAATTACTCGAGGCAGTTGGGAATAAAGATAAGGAATTTTGCGAGACAGATTTCCCATACACTCATGTAAAGATTTGCCAATGGTAATTTTTATTTGATCCAAGCATCTCCAAGAACTCAAAAATAAACGTTTCAATTCTCAGCGTCACTCTTCCACCACTACAGCCTTTTTAACGTCCCACTGCTGGGCACAGGCCTCCTCTCACATAGGAGAGAGGGATGTAGAACTTAGATCCGCCACGCTGCTCCAATGCGGGTTGGCGGGTTTTAACGACTATTGTCACATGATAGTGATAATAACCGGGACCGACTG
Organism: Melanargia galathea; assembly: GCA_920104075.1. Lineage (NCBI taxonomy): Eukaryota > Metazoa > Arthropoda > Insecta > Lepidoptera > Nymphalidae > Melanargia > Melanargia galathea. The sequence goes on along the minus strand of OV049874.1, from coordinate 19,394,745 downwards.
CTTAACGTGCTTCCCGAGGCACGGGGGTGAAACACCGCCGACTACCAACTCCGGGCTGGCACTGAAAATTCCTTGACAGAAAAACCCGATAACTAACAATTATTTTTTGCCCGAACATGTAATCGAACCCGGGACCTCGTGATCTGAGTCGAATATGCCAACCACTAGACCAACGAGGCAGTTCACTACGTCACTCTTCACTACCATTTAAAAACTCTTTTGTTTGTGTTTTTAAAAATATTTCAGGGTGTCTGGGTGCGCCGGATGTACGAGAGTTTCAAAACGCCGTACATCGGCATCTGGCTGTTCTGGAGACCAGCTCTCATCATCAACTCGCCCGACGTCGCGCGCCGAGTGCTGGTGAAGGATTCCGCCAACTTCAGAAACAGATTCGTGACCGGCGGCGACGCCGATCCAACTGGGAAGCTGAATTTATTCACCGTGAACGTAAGGCATACGACATACGGATCCGAGACATAGTCGCTAACTATGGGCCTCATAAGAAAGCTCAGAGTCACTCAGAGAGCGATGGAGAGAGCTGTGCTCGGAGTTCCTCTACGCGATCTAATCAGAAATGAGGAGATCCGTAGAAGAACAAGATTCACCGACATAGCTCAGTGGGTTGCGAAACTGAAGTGGCAATGGGCCCCCTTGGGGGTTGAGGTCCCTTGATTGAACTTTGATCATCGGCATTTGGGCATTACATCGTTACTACGTATAACTATATTCTTTGAATTTAAAATCTCTCTGCATAGTATTCATTCCATTGCTGGGGTTTATTTGTTCCAATCCATCCATCCATCCATCCGTAATATAATAAAACTGTAACAGATCCAATTCTGTACATTGAAGATATTTTGAAAATTTATTTTGGAGGGCACTCTATAATCGATACTGAAGCCAAAACTGTAATTTTTTTCATTTTTGTCTGTCTGTCTGTCTGTCTTTCTGTCTTTCTGTCTGTCTGTCTGTATCTTGGCCGCGAATCACGCCGAAAATACTGAATGTATTAGAATGAAACTTGGTAGGTACGGTTTGAGTTAATACTCCGAGGTAGGACATATAGGATACTTTTTATTCCGAAATTCAGCACGGTTCCCTTGGGAGAGGGGAAGAAAGGATTCTGGAAAAATCAAGGGAACTCTTCAAATTTTATAGTATTTTAAAGTCGATTTATTTTTTTCTAAAATTTAGTTTGTTACCTGTTTGTTTTAAATACGGTTGATCTTTGTTGAGGATCCCGACTGGACGAACATTCGGCGTCGTCTGACCGGCACATTCACTGCGGCCAAGCTCAGAATCCTACAGGACTTCGTTCTTGTTAAGTCTAAGGAGCTGGTTCAGAGACTTAAGAGGGAACGTAACAGCCGAATATATCTAAAGGTAAAAATATAGAATAATAATTTTCTTCCAGTGGATTCCCTATTCTATATAATTAATAATTTGGTACCTAGAAAAAAAAAAAGAAAAAGTGTTATTAATCAAAGTAGGTACACTTTGATTAATAACACTTTTTTATTTTTTTTTTGTTCTACAACAAATTAGCCCTTGACTGCAATCTCACCTGATAGTAAATGATGATGCAGTCTAAGATGGAAGCGGGCTAACTTGGAAGAAGTATGCATATCCCTGATCGGTTTCTACACGGCATCGTATCGGAACGCTAAATCGCTTGGTGGCACGGCTTTGCCGGTAGGGTAGTAACCAGCCACGTTTTAAGCCGCCCACCAGACCATTTGATTAATGTTTGGTTGCCTCATCTCCCATGATACACGTCTTCCTTCGCCTTGCTCTTATCAAATCATATTATAACGTACCTATTGCCTCTAGAAAATGGACTCTCTGTCGACATAACTTTTCATAATAATATTATGATCCACCTCAAATAAAAATGTTTTTTGTTTTTTTTTTTTTTTCACTTGTCAATGAACAATTAATGTGATCTGTATTTACAGAAACTCTACTCGGACTACACGACCGATGTGGTCGGCTCATCGGGTTTCGGTGTAGAGTGTGACGCGACGCTGACCAGCAAGGGTCACCTGAGATCGATCACTGAAGGTTTCATGGAGTACAGTGTCATGCGTGCCGTAGAATGGACTAGTATATTCTTCTTTCCGGAAATAGTTAACGTTTTTCGGTGAGTCGCGCGCTACGCGCTACGTTCCGCATTACGTGACAATGAGTCGTGCTTTTTAGGGCATGTAGCCGGCGCTCATCGATATAAGACGTTATCACGTTAAAAAGGATTTGTCGATAGTCGATAAAAAATTATAAATAGCGAGGTAGAGCTCTCACAACCTCTCTCAATGATGGTGTCGTTATATCCCAACTATTGTAAAATTGGTGTGCGAAAAATGTTCATTACACTAATTTTTAACCCCCGACGCAAAAACGACGGGGTGTTATAAGTTTGACGTGTCTGTGTGTGTGTGTGTGTGTGTGTGTGTGTGTGTCTGTCTGTTCCCCTGTGGCGCTCAAACGGGTGGACCGATTTGAATGCGGTTTTTTTTGTTTGAAAGGTGAATTAGTCGAGAGTGTTGTTAGCTATGTTTGATGAAAATCGGTCCAAGATGGCCGCCGCTACAAAATGGCGGATTACATATTTTATCGCAACACCCTCAATATGGGTATCAAATGAAAGGGCTTGATTATCAAAATAGCACTATGCAAATCCAAGATGGCTGGCGCCACAAAATGGCGAATGTCGGGGGTTTTTTTAATTTTTAATTTACACTTGTGAATAAAGAATCTGAATTGATGGAAGACTAAAAATAAATATCTACATACTTTATTTGATTCCAGATTTAATTATTTTCCAAAACCATCGATAGCTTATTTAAGAAGGGTATTCAGAGCTGCGGCAGCGCAGCGCGCAGTGAACCGCGGCACAATCGGAGAGCCCAAAGACTTTCTTGACGCTTTGTTGAAGACTAAAAAGGAAACCGAAGAAAGTAAAGAAGGTGAGGCTCCGATTAAAACTGATATCACGTTTATCAGCATCGATTCGCATTTAGCTGAGTGGACTCAGAATGATTTTTAGGGTTTCGGTAGGTACCTCAAAAGGAAACAATCAGCCAAGTGCAAGTCGGGCCTCGCTCTTTTAGGGTTCCGTACATAATTATGAATAACATAATATTATATTTTTAGAGTTAAGAAATATTTAATTTCCGAGCTAGACATCGCAACAAACCATGAAAGAAAAACCCAAAAAATGTTCGTTTGTTTTGGGTCACAGCTTATAAAGTACTAGCGGTCCGCCCCGGCTTCGACCGTGGAACATATTATATAGCCTATAGCACTCAAGAATCACGTACATATCCAACGGTGAAAGAATTTTTGAAATCGGTCCAGTACTTCCTGAGAAGCCAAAACCCCCGTCCAAATTTAAAAAACCCCCGACATTCGCCATTTTGTGGCGGCGGCCATCTTGGATTTGCAATAGTGCTATTCTACTAGTCAAGCCCTTTCATTTGATACCCATATTAAGGGAGTTGTGAAAAAATATGAAATCTACACTAATATTATAAATAATATTAGTGTAGATTTCATGAATCGTTGTTGTATTTATTGTTTAAATAGAGCATAATATGGTACACAATATACCGAAATATCATATTCCTAACTAGTTTAGTTTTTGAGATAGCCCCCGTCACAAAAATGGTCTAAAACTGACAAATTTGATGGCCCCCATTTCCTTATTTTTGAGCAAAAAATTAAAAAAATATATACATTTATTCGTACTCTACTCAATGAGTTCTAAACAATAATAACCCACAAGCTAGGGTAAGAAAAAAAATTTTCCGGCTCCTTTTACATGTATGGGAACCCCCTGAAAAATAATTTAATTCAATTTCTAATTCAATATTTGATTTTGGGTCAACATTTTTCACTAAATACCAAAATTTCAGGTTTGTAACTCATTTCGTCTGCGAGCTAGAGACCTGTGACCGGCGGGCAAACGGACAGACAGACAGACAGACAGCAGAGTGACATTAATAGGGCTCCGTTTTTACCCTTTGGGTACGGAACCCTAAAAAGGAACTACCTAGAGGTATCGAATCGTAGTCCGAATGTCAATGCCCATTTTCTCAGGAACACGTAAAGATATCAAATTGATATTAATATCAAATATATATTGGTATTAATCTGAAATTATGATATTAATCTAAAATCCCTCGGAGTTATGAAAAGGTCAAACTTCTGAGTCAACTCAGTCAAAAGATACGACCGTTTATGCCGCATATTTTGACACCCGCATGGGAATCAAAACCTGGGTACTACAAGTATAAATTAAAAATTTAAATAACCCCCGACATTCGCCATTTTGTGGCGGCGGCCATCTTGGATTTGCAATAGTGCTATTCTACTAGTCAAGCCCTTTCATTTGATACCCATATTAAGGGAGTTGTGAAAAAATATGTAATCCGCCATTTTGTAGCGGCGGCCATCTTGGACCGATTTTCATCAAACATTGCTAACAACACTCTCGACTAATTTACCTTTCAAACAAAAAAAAACCGCATTCAAATCGGATCACCCGTTTGAGCGCCACAGGGGAACAGACAGACACACACACACACACACACACAGAGACACGTCAAACTTATAACACCCCGTCGATTTGCGTCGGGGGTTAAAAATGGAGAGCAACACTTGCAGGTGTGCATGTTTAAATATTATAATTATAATTCATCTTCGATATCATTAGATTATCGTAAGCACTTGTAAAGGTCCGAAAGTCGTTTGTGAGAATGGGCGTAATGTTCTATAACAAAATTCCACAAGCAATCTTAGACTTGCCTTTACACAAGTTTAAGAACTCTGTTAAAAGTATGCTCATAAAAAAAGCTTATTATACAATTGAAGATTATATAAACGATAAAAAAGCATGGACTTGCTCGTTCCAGCAATGCGCGAGACGGCATATTTCAATCATGTATACGTACATAAATAATTGTTATATTGTTATTTTTAAAAAAGAGCAACCGCCGAGTTTCTTACAGGTTCTTCTCGGCTGGAACTGCATTCTAAACCTGTGGTAGATTCAAATTGACGATTCAAAAGTACTTGTAAAAGTTTATTTGAATAAAAAACTTTTCTATTCTATTCTATTATATCTGTATTTACTTACTATGAGAAAGGATACTTTGCTAGCCACATCCAACCCTGTATATCTACTTAATAATAATTTTTCATAACAGGTTATTCAGAAGACTTCTTAGTAGCTCAGGCAGCAATTTTCTTATCCTGTGGATATGACACTACTGGCTCTTTGTTGGCTTTTCTGACATACGAACTGGCCTACAATCCTGGAATACAGGTAGGTAATAAAGATCTATCACACCGATACACATCTCAAAGTTCTGGTTCTCTAGAAATATTGAGTTCATGTAATGAAGCCTCATACTTATACCTAACTAAACAAGAAAACAAGCTATAATTTAAAAATTAAAAAAACCCGACTGCCATGCTAAAAAACGAACTAAAAAATTAATAAACTACCACCGTACCACTTACAGTGTAGTTGTTATTTATTTTGTTTTTCATGATTTGTCACTCCAAATTGATTTAAAACATATAGATTGTATACATTTTCGTACTCGCCTTTTAAAGCCCTTTATTTTGATACCCCACTCGAGGGTCTTGAAGAAAAAAATTTTTTTCAGCCCGCACATTAAAGTGTATAACATTCGCCATTTTGATTTTTTATGAATTTTATGTACCCAGTAACATTTGCGCCGTCAAGATAAATCTAATGACGTATAATTTATCAAAATAGGTTGATCCGTTAAGTAGTTACGAACTGACATAGGAAACGGTCATTTTCTACGATTTATCACTCCAAATTGTTTCCAAATATATAAATTTATACATTTTCGTATTTGCCTTTTGAATCCCTTTATTTTGATACCCCACTCGAGCGTCTTGAAGAAAAAATTTTTTTTCAGCTCGCACATTAAAGCGCATAAAGTCCGCCATTTTGATTTTTTTTTTAATTTAGGTACCCTATAACACTCGCGTCATTGATACAAATCTAATGACGTATCATTTATCAAAATCCGTTGAGCCGTTGATTTGTTACAAGCGGACATAGGAATGGACATACATACACACAGGTGAAACACATATACCCAGTCGGGTAAAAAATAAATAAATAAATAAAAAAGCCGTTAATTATGAGATTTCAATACGTTCTAAATATTATGAGTGTAACAATATTTGTGAATGGTACTCATTTTTATTAATCTCCACACAAACTACTATATTATCTTCTTCAAAAATAAGCTCCTATATGCATTGATATATAATAAATCACAAAGGGCTTGTTTCACCACCTTCTGATAAGTGTTGGATAGCCTAAACGGTTAGTTCCCACTAGTTCAACTGAGTAGTTCAACCGTTGAACTAGTGATACTTTTTTGTCCCATTAGTTCAACTGCATCTAGTTTAAAAAAAAGTTGAACTAATGGGACAATATAGTTGAACTCAGGTAGTGCGGGGAATTCAAGGAAATTGATTAAATTAAGTGAAATTAAATTATTTGTGTGTAAAGCATATTTATTTATAGCCAGATAACGTTTGTCCACCAACACTACACCAAAAAAAAAAACCACAAAAAAATTGATATTTCAGTATACATTTATTAATAAACTAGCTTCTGCCCGCAGCTTCGCCCGCGTTAATTTCGGTTTTTCACAAATTCCGAGGGAATCGTGGATTTCCAGTTCCCGTTCCTGCTTCCACTCTCTTTTCCAAGCTTTATACCTATTTTCAAGGAAGTATGCTATAGTAATCTACCTATAGCTGCAGTTATAGATTTCGGTTTTTTTATAATCCCGTGGGAACTGTGGATTTTCCCAGGATAAAAAGTAGCCTATGTGTTAAGTCAGGGCATAATCTCGCCTTTATTTGCCTTTATAATATTAGTGTGATTATTAATCATTCCACTACTTTTAAGTCACTACTGCAACGTTTGTAGCAAAATTGGTAAGCTCACCCTAATACTGACTTGTAATCGAACAAAAAAAAGATTCCAATAGTTAGCTTAATTAAAAATACATATTATAGTTTTTTATAAATATAATAAATCTTTGCCACGTCTATACATTGTATTTGAACTAAACGAACTACGAGCATATATTTTACCAGCTTGGTCTGGTCAAAACTAAATTTGAAATAGTAAAAAATAGTATACGTACAGCAGACAGCACACAGGTGAGCAACGTGATCATGGGTATTAAACGCTATTATTATTATAATAAATTAATTAATTTCAATTTTGACTTAATTTAATCTGATGAATTCCCCGCACTACGCACTACCTGAGTTCAACTATATTGTCCCATTAGTTCAACTTTTTTTAAAACTAGATTCAGTTGAACTAATGGGACAAAAAAGTCTCACTAGTTCAACGGTTGAACTACTCAGTTGAACTAGTGGGAACTAACCGCCTAAACGTAAGTTTTGTCACTTTCTTACTTTATGTCAAGCGACAAAGACAAAAGTTGTGAATGAACTATCCGCCACTTATCAGAAGGTTGTTGTTGTTGAAGGTTGAAACAGGCCCTAAATCTTTTGTCAGTGAGCATTTTATTTTGATCTGACGAAAACTTATCGAAGTTTATGCCTAATTATCGGTTTTTGTTCTGTATCGAAGTGAATTTATTGTTCCGAAGCTCCTCATTTGCTTTTAGTTTCTGCTTGATTTTTCTTTCACCTTTAAAAGAATGTCATGTTTCAGGAACAACTGTACGAATCCCTTCTTGAAGCCAAAAAGCAAAATGGTAGCGATGATTTTACATTAGAACAATTAGTAGATATGCCTTATCTCAACGGTGTTATCAAAGGTAAGTATTAATTAAAAATTTATTTTGTAACCTGAACTTACCCAAGCCTAACAAAAATCACTCTATACTTATTATAATACAGTGAAGTCCCCCGCCGCGTCTGTCTGTCTATTCACGATAAACTCCCAAAAACCAATCATTCTATCTATTGATTTTCACCGATAGACAGAATGATTCATGAGGAAGGTTCATAATATGTATAATTTGTTAAGGTTTTGTATAAATCGGTTGAATCCGGGGCCTGGTCGCTAGTTATGTATATATAGCTTTGTTCTTGTCTAGGTCTTATCCGTGGTACTACCGGTGATCTTATTGGTAGTACCACGGGAGTATCAGTATTCAGTAGTAGTTCGCTTGTATAGAAGGTATGCCACAGCACTGGAATTATTTTGTATCTTCTTCTGAAATTTCAATATCTTCCGCACAGAGGGTCTCCGAAAATATCCTATAATGGGTTGGCTGGACAGGGTCGCTGCTGAGGACTATAAGATTGATGATAATCTGACTATCAAAGCCGGCACTCCGGTGTACGTCAACGGCATCGGCATGCATTACGACCCTGATTACTTTCCCGACCCGGACAAGTTCGACCCCACTAGATTCTTGCCAGAGAACGAGCAAAACATCAAACCTTTCACCTATATGCCTTTTGGAGAAGGTCCCAGGATTTGCATTGGTAAGGACTGTTTGACATCGAATCCGTTTTCTTGTTCGTGAAACCAGAATTGTCTTTTAGCGATGAAACTGCCGGCCAAGAAGACCACCAGGAACCCTGAAGGGCTGAAGGGTGAGACAGATCTACCTTCAGCGCCTATTACAATGTGCCCGCCGGGTAAAGGCCCGCGCGGTCCGTAGTGTGACCTGCGCTGTATCACACAAACATTTTTAGTTTTCTTAAATATGAATTGCGAGCAAACGAGCAAGCGAATCGCCTGATGTTAAGTGATTACTGCCGCCCATGAACACTCGCAGCACCAGAGGAACCGCTAATGCGTTGCCAGTTTTTAAGGCATTTGTTGACCCGTTCCTTGAATAAACTCATACCAAAGTTAGGTACGTGGAAACACCACCTAAGGGCGTTTGTGCACTTACTCGTTTTCGATTCGTTTTCGATTCGTGTTCGTTTTTTTAATGAACATCATAAAAACGTATACGAAATTCACGAATGACATTTGTGCACTTAATCGTGATTTCACTATACGTTTTAAGCATTTCGTAGATAAAACCGTGTTCATAATGTGTGCTGCATTTAATCGTCGTCAGCTTTTCGCACTTCTCTTATACATTCGTAGGCGATCATCACTTAATGACATGACATGACATCATGAAAAAACTTTTTTTAATTACTATCGAAAGAATGTTGCTACTTTCGATTTCATATTGTGTCATATAAAAAAAAGATTCCTCGGCAAGACACACGTTTTAGAGAATGCATAACTCCAGAAAAAATGCTGGCAGTAACACTAAGGTAAGTGATTATGAATATTTCACACGGTACGGTTAGTATCAAAATTATCTAAGCATACGTCATATATTTTGTGAACATCCCAAGTGGACATTACGCTCTTGTAAGAAAACAGTAACAACTAAGTATCAGAAATGATATTTTTTATGAAATGTTCATATTTTGCTGATAGTTTTTGACTACCAACCACAGGTATGGAAATTTTGATTATACTACAATATTTAGGTATTTTACTCGAAGTAAAACTAATTTAAATGAAACAAACGATTTATTTTAATGCCAAACTAAGTAGGTATTAACTTTTAATAATAATCAACTGCTTTGAATCATGTTTTGTTGGAATTCAAGATACCTATGTTTTCCAAATACCTCACAACATCAGGACTCATCTCTGCCCTCTTTCCACACACCATTCCACTCGCGTCCTTATTTTAAAACGATTCGATGTGAAGAATTCACGAATATATAAACACGAAAACGAATCGAAAACGAGTAAGTGCACAAGCGACCATACAGTTATAAGGAAGGCTATGTCGAACCGTGTTTTCACGAACACGAAAACGAATCGAAAACGAATAAGTGCACAAACGCCCTAAGGGAGTTGGTTCCAAAAACTTTATATTGATGGAATGATTTTTCGCAACGCTTGGTCGAAGTGTGTCAATGATCGATGTGGTGAGGATGAAAACACGGATAGGTAGGTTAGAAACTAGTTAGGGCATAATATATCCACGTAAGTCTACCCACTGTGTTATGTTTTAGACATCGATAAATTACGTGTTTATACTCCTAGTTACAAAAATTGTATGTTTGAAACCAAAACTATAATCGTCTACAGACATCGCTTTATTTCTTGTCTAACTCTATCTATAATCTTTTTTTTTACATTTCAGGTATGAGATTCGGCTTAATGATTGTGCGCTTTGCAATGGCATCCGTGTTTCTAAATTACAAAGTCCTTCCGTTCCCAGACATGCCGACACCAGAAGATATAACCATCGATAAGTTAGGATTCTTCTACAGTCCTGGAGAAGCCATCTGTGTTGAATTTGTACCTAGAACGTAATTTTTATTAGGACTGAATAATCTTTTATCCGTTTACAGTTTTTTATTTTTAACCCCCGACGCAAAAACGACGGGGTGTTATAAGTTTGACGTGTCTGTGTGTGTGTGTGTGTGTGTGTGTGTGTGTGTGTGTGTGTGTATGTGTGTGTGTGTGTGTGTGTGTGTGTCTGTCTGTTCCCCTGTAACGCTTAAACGGGTGGACCGATTTGAATGCGGTTTTTTTGTTTGAAAGGTGAATTAGTCGAGAGTGTTGTTAGTTATGTTTGATGAAAATCGATTCAAGATGGCCACCGCTAAAAAATGACGGATTACATATTTTTTCACAAGTCCCTTAATATGGGTATCAAATGAAAGGGCTTGGCTAGTAGAATAGCACTATGCAAATCCAAGATAGCTGCCGCCACAAAATGGCGAAAGTCGGGGTTTTTAATTTTGTAATTTATATAATGTATTATTGTATTAGCGTATATAATAGGTATACCTACTTATACTAGGTAGGTACTTAAATTATATTACTTATCATTCATAAAAATAATAGTAGCTTTTATTTCATCGGATTTGTCTCTTACTTTAGGTAATAATTTATTTTGTAAACAGTTCTTACTTTTTATTAATTAGGAATTATCTTTCAAGTAGGTAACTATGAATGATTGCAATTATAATTATCGCATTGCGTCAAAGGTTAGGACCCGGATAGGAGGATAATACCGAAAAAATATTATCAAAGTAGAATTTAAAAGCAGACCGTACCTAGGTACCTACTAATACCTATCTAAATTTTATATTAATTCATTACATATATTGGATGTGGACAACTCGACCATTCGGTCGATTTTATTGCGGTTGAGTTGTATCCTATAAAACGGGTATAAAACAAAGTACCCCACCGCGCCTGTCTGTCTGTCTGTTCACGATAAACTCAAAAACTACTGAATGGATTTTCATGCGGTCTTCAACCAAGGGACAGTAATTCATGAGGAAGGTTTAGGTGTAGGAGTGTATAATTTGTTGAAGTTTCGTGTAAATTGGTTGAAAAATGACGGTAATTGTTGAAAATATCGGAAAAGTCAAGCTGATTGGGAGCTTTCATCGAAAACGCTGCATAATCCCTGTGACATATAAACAAAACAATGTATGGTGGGATAGTAGCGGGTAATTACTACCAGTGCGAAGCCGGGGCGGGTCGCTAGTAATATTCTATAGACAGGATATAATCACACTAATATTATAAAGGTGAAAGTTTGTGTATGTATGTATATAATATGTGTGTATGTGTGTATGTTTGTTACTCTTTAACGCCGCAACTACTGAACCGATTTGGCTGAAATTTAGAATGGAGATAGATTATGCTCTGACACATAGGCTACTTTTTATCTTGGAAAAATCCACAGTTCCCATGGTATTTAGAAAAAACCTAAATTTACTATCTACAGCTGCAGCTATAGGTAGATTACTATAGCAAACTGCCTTGAAAATAGAATATACTAGCTTTTGCCCGCGGCTTCGCCCGCGTGAATTTCGATTTTTCACAAATCCTGAGGGATAAGTAGATTTCTGGTCCACACGCCCCCCGCCGCGCGGCGGCGTACCGCGGTACCGCGTACGGCGGGCGCAGGGCGCAGGGGCGCGGCGAGGCGCGGCGCGGGGAGCGCGAGCGTCCGCGTCGGCCGTCGCGATCGCGCGCAGCGAAAATACCTATCAGGGCGTTTTTAACATCTGTATTTACCGATTTCAACACAACTCCTTTTTTGAAAGTCGGTTAAAAAAGTAGCCTATGTTACTCCTTGGTTAATCCTCTACTTGTCTGTGAAAGTCCCGTCAAAATCGGTTCAGCCGTTCCGAAGATTAGCCCGTTCAAACCAGGGACTGAATAACCGGAATTTAATGGTAGTTTTATTTAGCGGTAATGGGCCTACCCTTTTAATAAAAGTACCGAATTGTTTAAATACCTATAATTTCGGTACCGCTTCATTTCGGTACCTCTTTATTTCTGTACCTTTATATTTCAGTTTACCGGTACCGAAATAAAATTTCGGTACCGAAATTTTATATCGATATTTTTATCTAATAAGGCTTTACTTTGATGTGCCGTTGAATGAATCCCACCACTTCGGCATTCTATATTCTTTAATATTCTTATTTTTAGATTAAAACTAGCATTTGGAATTTCTTAAAATCCTTACGTTTTAACAAACACTGGAACCGACGGGAAGCGGGGGACGCGCGGCGCGCGGCACGTGGTCAAATTCTTCACCCCGCGCGCGCACCTTTTCGTATTTTTTCGGTACCGAAATCGCAAACCGGTTAAATAAAGGTATCTTTTATAAAGGTTGAGATTTTGGTACCTATTTTGTACCGGTATGATAACGGTGGTATGTACCGGTATGCTCTACCGCTTTCAGTCCCTGGTTCAAACAGACAGACAGACAGACAGACAAAAATTTTAAAAACGTGTGATTCGGTTATGGTATCGTTCAAATAATCATATGAGCTTAATATGTGGTAGTTATTTCGAAATTACAGACAGACACTTCAATTTTATTTATTAGTATAGATACTTAAAGGTTGGAAAAGGGAGCGGGAACGGGAACCGGAAATCCTCGGGATTTGTGAAAAACCGAAATTCACGCAAGCGAAACCGCGGGCAGAAGCTGGTAATATTATATAGACAGGGTATAATTTTTAATAAGTAAGTAGGTAGGTACATAAGGGCCATGAGCGATTGAAAAGAACAAAATCCAATATTTAGGTATCAGAGGAGATAAACTTTCTCCAACATCCCGTGTGTGTCTAATCACTGGAATTGAGTGGAGGCTGGAGCGACGTTAGTGCAAATATTGACTACCTACTCTGGATTAGTTCCTTTCGCTACAACCTTTTAGTTTCGTGTCTAATCGGACATAAGAAGCAAGCTCTGGTTTCCTTTTAAAAGCCTTAAAAAACCCCTTTTTGCTCTACGTACCTACTTAGTGTGCACTATTTACACATAATAATATTATCTTTCTATTATTTACTAAATTATGTTTACAAAAAAAAATACACCATCCAAGTGATCATTTATAGACACGATGCCCAAGACACTGCTATGTTCATAGAACTCTATACATTTTATTCAATGGAGTCTCAGAAATTGGTCCACGCGTCAGGTCACCCAAGAGCTGGCGGTTATTTTAATTAGCCCACGGCTAAGACTGGCAATACAGATTGGGGCCTTGGCCAATTTCAACTGAGACTTGGCAGCCATGCACGAGAAATGTGCAAACACAAGTGCACTCTATTCCCTCAATCTCATAGTTCGAGAATCTACCACGACCGGAGCGAGATCAGGCGCAGGAACGTAAGTAGGTTTTACGTGCTCTCCAAGGGGGTGTAAAACCGCAAACTTCCTTACCCCAGACTGCTAATGAGAATATCTTAATTAACAGGAAACCCAATAAATTTATGCTCCTATAAAAAATAAAATCGGCCAAGTGCGAGTAAGACTCGTGCACCGAGGGTTCCGTACTCCAGAAGTATACCTAAGTACAATCTGTTTTTCATTAGTTTGTCTTAAAAGGTAAGGTGCTAATTAAGCTAAACCTCTAAATTGTATGAGCGCTCATAGAACTCTATCTAGAGGTCTATCTTAATTGGCGTCAACTATGTATGTATGGGGACACCCTTTAATTTCCAACTTTTTTTATTTCATATTTGTCAATTTTGGTTAAAAACAAGGTCTTATAGATCAAGTAAAGGGAAAATTCCAAAAATAAAATAAGTTGAAAATTAAGGTAAATTTTGGTACTTACAAGTTTACGAAAGTGATCTTACAAGGGTTCCTTTTTTACCTTTTGAGGTACGGAACCCTAAAAATCGGGATTCGATCCGCAGCCAAGCTAACTAGATACTAGAGTAACGAGAAAGACAGATGTTATATAAAAAGGTCCGGGAAACAGCCCGGGGCAGCCATTAATCTGCGTCAACAAGACGTCGAATCAGTAATTAAGAAGTTTATCATAGAGCAAAAAATTAAGCATCGCGAGCGTTCGACCTAAATATCAGAGGGTAGGGCGGGGCGCCAGTGCCAGCAGCCGTACAAGCCGAGTATCCGCGTACTATTTCCCTACTGGTCTAAGATACCATCATAGAGATTACTACCCTCATCTGTTATTTAATGCTGATAGAGATAATATGCTAGATAATTCATAGATTGATACATTGCACTTTGGTTGCCTGGCTAAATTTGGTGCCTATGATGTTAAACACAAAAAAATGTAATCAATTTTTTTCGATCTGCTTCCCTCATCTGTTATTTAAACGAATTATATGTCAAATGAAAGATTATTTTATTCCCAATCGAACCGTATTTGGTTGCCTGGTCAAAAGTGGTGCTAAATCATGGTTGCCTGGATTTTAAGATATAAAATTTTCTGTGCGAGTGTTGAAAGTGACGGAAAAGTGTTGCGCGCGCAATTCCATTTGACAGACAAAGATGCAGTGAGGCAGGCGTGCACTCGGCAGGTGCTTAGTCTATACAAAGATTAAAACCATAGACTAGCTGTGCCTGTCCATTAAATATATTTGCAAAAAAAATAAGTGAGCGACGTAAGGAATAAGTAATAAAACGTAAAAAAGCTGTTTTTGAAAATTTTGTCTGTTTGTCTGTATGTTTGTGCATGTATTACGCAAAAACTACTGAATGGATTGAAATTAAACTAGGCATGATCTAAGTTCATACTACATAATAGCATATAGGATACTTTTTATCCCGAAATTCAGCACAGTTCCCTTGGGAGAGGGGATGAAAGTCAAAATGTGTACTTAGCTGTAATTCATTATCGCGTAGTCCGATTTCATTCATTTTTAGGGTTCCGTACCCAAAGGGTAAAAACGGAGCCTTATTAATGTCATTCAACGTTTTAATAAATAATCAACAAATTCTTTTTTGTTGAAGTAACAAAAAATTTAAATTTAGTGGAGAAATTCGAAAAAAGGCGTCCTTATTTTGTGTAATAGACAAAGATGACTTGACAGGTTGAAAATTGTTTGGAGTAAATCTCATTTCGTCTGCGAGCTAGAGACCTGTGACCGGCTGACAGACAGACAGACAGCCGAGTGACATTAACAGGGCTCCGTTTTAACCCTTTGGATACGGAACCCTAAAAATGAATGAAATCGGACTACGCGATAATGAATTACAGCTAAGTACACATTTTGACTTTCATCCCCTCTCCCAAGGGAACTGTGCTGAATTTCGGGATAAAAAGTATCCTATATGCTATTATGTAGTATGAACTTAGATCATGCCTAGTTTAATTTCAATCCATTCAGTAGTTTTTGCGTAATACATGCACAAATATACAGACAAACAGACAAAATTTTCAAAAACAGCTTTTTTACGTTTTATTACTTATTCCTTACGTCGCTCACTTATTTTTTTTGCAAATATCTTTAATGGACAGGCACAGCTAGTCTATGGTTTTAATCTTTGTATAGACTAAGCACCTGCCGAGTGCACGCCTGCCTCACTGCATCTTTGTCTGTCAAATGGAATTGCGCGCGCAACACTTTTCCGTCACTTTCAACACTCGCACAGAAAATTTTATATCTTAAAATCCAGGCAACCATGATTTAGCACCACTTTTGACGAGGCAACCAAATACGGTTCGATTGGGAATAAAATAATCTTTCATTTGACATATAATTCGTTTAAATAACAGATGAGGGAAGCAGATCGAAAAAAATTGATTACATTTTTTTGTGTTTAACATCATAGGCACCAAATTTAGCCAGGCAACCAAAGTGCAATGTATCAATCTATGAATTATCTAGCATATTATCTCTATCAGCATTAAATAACAGATGAGGGTAGTAATCTCTATGACTGTATCTCCCACTATACAGCATGTGTGTAAAATTTCAAAACATAGAATAGACGAGGGTCATACTTTTGAAATTTTACACACATGCTGTAAAAGTTTGAAACTGTGCGTGTTGGAACAATTGGAAATAGTTGGGCACAGCGGTGGGAGTATCGAATTGCTGAATGAGCAAGTAAATGTGTCATCTTTACCGTTGCTCAACATATTTAGGGGGCGTGGCCAGAGAGAAAGTGAAAGGAGGGTAGATGACTAAGCGGGGATAGAATATATAAGACCGCTCATTTGACACGTCCGTCACTTTGCAATCGTCCGTTGTGAAGTCAACATCTCCTGAAGATGCTCCGGTGTCGGAGCGAACGATCGTCGAGTTCATTTTGTGGTGAATTTGTACGGTGTTGTGCCTACAAATTTGTCACTGTTAGCGGATTATAGTATATTCATTGTTTTGTGTTGTCAACACGTGTTGGTGACAAAAGTTGGCTTTTCTTTACCCAGAAGAGACCCAGCTTAAGGAATTGGTATATACACATTATACGCCTGCTCGCGCAGTGGCGCCGCACAATATCCTAATATTATTTTAATTTACGTTTCTGCCCGCCCGTGATGAATACGGCAAAACAAAATTAAGATCGCCCACTTAACTCTGCATTGCAGATTCGCCTCCAAATAATAACGCAGGGGGAAATTTTAAATGAATCACCATCCTTGAGGATAGCTTCTAGCTTCTTTTATATGAATTTAATCCTCTTTGGTAGGTACCTACTGAGTTTGAATCTCAGAAATGTTAGGGAGTATACTCATACCTACATATTATATATTGTATAAAATAGGTAAATAAAATTGAAATGTCTATCTTGATATAATCCGCGGCACGAAACTCGAGCGCTGACATTCAATGCACAGAAGTCGAAAATGAGGTATCTCGGGTGGCGAGGGGGTCGCGGGGAGAGCGTGGGGATCGTTCGTAAGCATTGATTAGCTCTCGCGGATCCCTCGTAAGCGCTGATTGGCTCTCCAATCGTACTTTGTCCCGCTGACTCGTACGACGCTATGCGCACTTGAAGGTCAGCGCTCGAGTTTCGTGCCGCTGTTTATAGGATAGGTCATTAAATCGAGACACATTTCTTAATCTGTTTGTGCAACTCACACATTAGAGTCCTTAATGTGACTAGAAGTAGGTCCTACTTGTTCCAGTTACATAAAAGAATGTGTACGTCTTTTTGATTTAACTTTAGAGGTCAGGAATCGATTTGACTGAATTCAAGGCTCAAAGTAGGTAGATACCTAGTGACTCTTGAGACTAATAAAATTATGCGCAAGTTTCAAAAAATCGAGTTTCGAAATTAAGAACAAAGGACTCGAGTATTTTACAATATTGTCCCCTGTGTTACAATAGTGAGTTCACATCGGAATTGCAGTGTTGGCAGATCCTCCACTAGGTGGACTGACAACATCAAACTGACTGACTGCGCTTGTGACAACAGATCTATGTATATCTAACTCTGAATGTCTATCATCTATCAAGCACTACTATACAATTCTCATGGAGTAAGAAGTTATTAAAATAAACTACCAATACTGTACTATACATTATATTAGTAACTACATAAATCATGCTTTGTAAACATCAGTGTGTTTATAGTTAATCTTCTTATCTATGCCGAGCAGTTGTCGGATGATGAACTCCGGCAGTCTCTTGTGCCGCCAGCGCGTCGGCAGGGGCGTGTGGTTGGCTTTCTGCAACTTGCTGGATACGTATTGTTCTGCTGAGAACTCTTTGGCTTGCTTCACCATCGCAAAGAGTTCATTTTGGAAGATCTTTTCTTTCTTGATGCGACGGTTTTTCTTTACCTGCAAAGAGTAAACAACATTTCATTATCACACTAATATTATGAAAGCGAAAGTGTGTGTGTGTGTATGTGTATGTTTGTTACTCTTTAACGCTGCAACTACTAAACTGATTAGGCAGAAATTTTGAATGGAGATAGACAGGCTAAATTTAACACATAAGCTAGTTTTTATCCTGGAAAAATTTACAATTCCCATGGGATTTTGAATAGACCGAAATCTATAGCTGCAGCTATAGGTACATTACTACAGCAAACATCCTTGAAAGTAGGTATAAAGCTTGGAATTTGGAAAAGGGAGCAGGAACGGGAACCGGAAATCCACAATTCATTCAGGATTCAGAAAAACTGAAATACATGCGGGTGAAGAAATTAGTAAAATCTATATTTCTTTATGTTTCTTGGTTGGCTGAACTGATTTTATGTATTGCTATGTGTTATTTGACTGTATCCAAACCTGGATCAAACAGATTTTGAACTGAATAGAATGGATTTTGAAGATTTTGAACTGAATATTACAAATCCTTCAATGGTTTATCCCTGCAGCAGTAAAAAACTAAAAAAATATATAAAAATTAACCGATATATAAGGAAAACACAAAAGTTATTAAAAATTCATAATTACTCTTTTAAAATGTTAAAACCCAAACAGGATAGATTGCAATTGTTAGAACAGATTAAAAACTATAGTGCACAATTAGAAAGTAGTAAAATTAGTTATGAATCTGACACACATATATTAGAAGTTCAAATTGCCAGATTGCAAACTTCTTTACATACTCTGGCAGCCCAGTTTGACTCTTGTCAAAAAAATATGAGGTCGGAATACACACAGACTTCAGATGAGACACAATTAAAACAGTACAATCACAATAAACACAAAAATTCCTTAGTAAATAACTGTGCTAATGAAGGTGCGGGTCATCCACAGTCTGTGTCCCCGGCTTCATTGTCCTCAAAATCAAGGCATATGTGTGACAGGTTCCCTGAACAAAATGTTGTAAACAATGCTAATATTTCCCTCAGACATACAAAATCAAGCACAAAAACATTCATGTTTAGTGACGGAATTGGTAGTAATATGGGCATATTATTAAATCTACATTTACAGGGACATACGGTATTGAACTGCTGTTCCCCTAATGCGGGATTAATCTCTGTGGTAAATTCAATTTACAAAAATAGAAATAGTTTTGATGAAAATACAAATTTGATAATCTTTTTTGGAAACAGAGGTAACATTAACAAAAAAGATTTGGAATATTGTTATGAATCTCTAAATAAATTAAATGTAAATAATATTGTTATTTACACATTCCCCTATTGTCAAAATCTGCCACACCAAGAAAATACTCTTAGATATAAGTTGAATATGACATTGCACAATTTATGTACATACAATAATAAATTTAAAATTATTGACATTACCAAATGTGGTAAAATTCATTATAATTTGAAGCAAGATAAATATACACTATCTTGCTATTTTAAAAGACAGATAGCTATTTCGCTATCATATTTTTTTTCAATAACAGCCAAGAATTTGGCTAAACAAACTGCTTTTATTGAGCAGTGTTATAATTCTGACTGCATCTTGGATGTCAATCCAAGTAATTTTACTTTAAACTAGATAAGGAGACAACAGAGGTTTCCTCTTGCTTAAATAAATCAAATTATAATAAGGACATACAATATTTAAAGAATAAAAAATCTCAAATTATCAACCTTGTTCACCAGAACATTCAGTGTATTAAAAAGAAGGATTTGGAGATTGAGTTATTTTTAAAGAATTTTAATATTGATATTTTATGTATTACTGAACATTGGTTAAAAAAAAATGAATACATGTTTAATTTTGGTGACTACCGGGTTGGTAGTTCGTTCACCAGAACAAAATCTATTCATGGGGGCTCATTAATATTATTGAACAAAAAATTAAAATTCAAAAATCGAAATGACATTGTGAGCCTGTCTGTTGAACGGACAATTGAACTAGCGGCAGTTGAATTAGAGCAATTCATTGTTGTGTCTGTTTATAGACCACCATTGTCCAATTTTGAACTTTTTGAGAAGGTAATGGATGAAGTATTATTCAAAATAGTAAATTCAAGTAAAAAGTTACTTGTATGCGGTGACTTTAATGTCAATATTTTGGAAAGTAGCCCTTTAAGTGTAAAGTTATTAAATTTGTTTATGTCCTACAACTTATCCAAAATGTTTATGGAACCAACAAGAATAACTTCAATAAGCGCCACTTGTATAGATAATATTTTTACAGATATAAATCCTCGTAGTAAAAGCATTATTAGTAAATTAGATTCAGATCACTGCGGACAATTAATTCAGTTTGAAAGTTTGAGGGAAAAGTCTGCTAAACGTAAAATAACTTTTGTACCAGTAACGTCGGACCGTATAAAGAAAATGAGAACAGGTCTAGTTAAAGACATTCCATTTCTACCAGATATTTTAAGTCCTAATGAAATGTATAACTTATTCTTTTATTCATTTCATAGAATATTTAATGATATTTTCACTAGTAAATCGGTCTTAATTACTGATGCAAAAGCCTTTAGCGAGTGGGCAACAATTGAATTACATAAAAAAAGGCAAAAATTATATGAACTGTATGCGGAGCGACAATATAATACTAGTGATGAGTTCAAGCAGTACGTTCAATTGTTTTCCAAAACTTTTAAGAGGGATTGCATTGTGGCCAAGTCTAAATATATACAGACCAAAATAAAAAACAGCTCCAATGTAATAAAATCTACCTGGAAGATAATTAACGAAGAGACAGGGAAAGCAACAGAGAAAACCAGTGAGTTTAAACTTATTGTGGATAACAAATCTATAACGTCAGACTCTGAGGTTGCTTCAGCCTTTGAGGCCTTCTTTACGGATATCCCTGTTTCTACTACAAGATCATTGAACTCTTCACCAGCTGCCGCTCTCTCATTATTGGAGGATAGCGTGCCTGAATGCAATCAAAAATTTAAATTCAGTCACGTTAGTTGCTCTGACGTTATTAAGGCCTTCAAATTAATCGACAATAAGAAAACAAATGATTTGTGGGGAATTTCCGTTAACGTTGTAAAGTCATTGATTGACATTGTTGCACCTGAGTTAGCTTTAATATTTAACAATTGTATCGACTGTGGTGTGTTTCCTGACTTAATGAAACATAGTAAAATAATTCCGTTATTTAAATCAGGTAGTACTAGTGACCCCACTAACTTTAGACCAATATCGGTACTACCTACCTTTAGTAAAATTTTTGAAAAATTAATACTAAATCAATTGCTTAAACATTTTCATACTAATGATATATTACATACAAAACAGTTTGGTTTCACAAGGGGTCGCTCAACAACTGATGCTGGTGTTGAGTTAATTAAACATATATTTGAAGCCTGGGAGGAGTCACATGATGCACTTGGAGTTTTTTGTGATTTGTCCAAGGCTTTTGATTGTGTTGATCATGAAACATTACTCAGAAAACTACACCATTATGGAATTAAAGGTGCAGCTTTGGATTTAATGAATTCTTACCTTAATGATAGAACACAAAAAGTAGATGTGAACGGAAAGCGGTCTACCGGATCAGCTGTAAAAATAGGAGTTCCACAGGGTTCTATTCTTGGGCCCTTTCTATTCCTTATTTATATTAATGACCTTCCTTATCTCGCTAAGGATAGTCACGGGATAGTATTGTTTGCTGATGATACATCACTTTTGTTTAAAATTGATAGATACCAAAGAATACCTGACGAAGTAAACAATTCTCTCACAAAAGTGGTACAGTGGTTTGAAGCAAATAACTTATTACTTAATGGGAAAAAAACTAAGTGTGTTAAATTCACTTTACCTAATGTTAAACAAGTTGAAACCACTGTACAGCTTAATAATGAGGAATTAGATCTAGTGGATACGGCTGTTTTCCTGGGGATAACGTTAGATGCTAAACTCCAATGGGGCCCTCATGTAAATAACTTATCGAACAGACTTAGTTCTGCTGCATATGCGGTTAAAAAGATTCGCCAACTAACTGATATTGAAACTGCGAGGTTAGTTTATTTTAGTTACTTTCACAGCATTATGTCATATGGCATACTTTTATGGGGTAATGCTGCTGATATTAATTCCATTTTCGTGCTGCAGAAGAGGGCTGTTCGTGCCATATATAATATGGGACCCAGAGAGTCACTGAGAAATAAGTTTAAGGAAGTTAAAATTATGACAGTTTATAACCAATATATTCTTGAAAATTTAATATATGTACACAAAAATATCGATAAATTTAAGAAAAAAAGTGACTGTCATAACATTAATCTTAGAAATAAAGATAAACTTGTGTTGCCCACTACTAGGCTGCGAAAAGTTGGAAAATCATTTGTTGGTAATTCTGTACTTTTTTATAATATGTTGCCAGAGAACATTTTGGATATGTCTCTCAATAAGTTCAAAGGTTTTATTAAACGCAAATTAATTGAAAAGTCTTACTATAGCTTAAAAGATTTTTTTAATGACAAAAATCCATGGACATAGATTGCTCTAAAAGCCAACAGTTCAAATCATTTTTATGGCTATTATACCATATTGTAAGATGGTGATAATAAAAAAAAAATAAACCCGGCTGAGTTTGTTGTGGGCTCTTCTCAGACCAGGGCGCGTTTGGAACCCTCGTAGTTTTAGTTTTAAGTTTCCGTAAATAATTATCACCATTGCCTGTACCTAAATTGACGTTCAAAAAGTGTACAGTGTACCAATTTTGAATAAAGTTTATTTGATTTGATTTGATTTGGAAGTAGTTTCTTATCCCAATGAACTTTTACATTTGTTTCAAATCTTCAAATGAATCTACTACTGGTCCTGTAAAGAAAGCTATATACCGTATGAACTACTAGCAACTCGCCTCGGCTTCGCTTGGATAGTAATTACCCGTCTCTAGTAACTATCTCACCATACATTGGTTTGTTATATCTCAAAGAGTAATAAGCAGCATTTTCGATGAAAACTCCCAGGCGGCTTAACTTTTTCCGTGATATTATACACCTAAACCTTCCTTATGAATCACTCTATCTATCGGTGAAAGCTGCATAAAAATCTGTCCAGTAGTTTTGAGTTTATTGGGAACAGACAGATATACGCAGTGGGGGACTTTGTTTGATAATATACATATAGTGATAAGTATGTATAAATACTGCTGTGATAGCCTAGTAAAAAGCTGTGATAGCCTAGTGGTTTGGACGACCGACTTCTAATCGGAGATCGTGGGTTCGATCCCGGGGCACGCACCTCTAACTTTCCGGAGTTATGTGCGTTTTAAGTATTTAAATATCACTTGCTTTAACGGTGAAGGAAAACATTGTGAGGAAACTTGCACCCCTGAGAGTTCTCCATAACGTTCTCAGAGGTGTGTGAAGTCTGCCAATCCGCTTGGCCAGCGTGGTAGACTATGGCCAAAACCCTTCTCACTCTGAGAGGAGACCCGTGCTCTGTAGTGAGCCGGTAATGGGTTGATCATGATGATGATGATGATGTATTTAAAATACTAACC
Source organism: Melanargia galathea (assembly GCA_920104075.1). NCBI lineage: Eukaryota > Metazoa > Arthropoda > Insecta > Lepidoptera > Nymphalidae > Melanargia > Melanargia galathea. The sequence goes on along the minus strand of OV049874.1, from coordinate 19,371,100 downwards.
CTGGCCCAGCGATATCTCATCCTCTTCCACAGCTTCATCCTCTGGTGCTTTTTCATCTTTTTCCTTCTTATGACAATCAGACGGACAGCCTGCTTCTCCTCTTGATGAACGGCCGGCAGACCTATCTCATCTTTCCTCCAATTTGTATCAATTATTGGTAAAATTGATCCAGGATTCACTATCGGTATATAGGACAGTGGGTCTTGCTTTCTTGTAATTCCATTGGGCTTCTCATTGATCTCAAAACTAATACTTCGAGGTGTAAAAGATAAAGTTTTCGCTTTATTTGTTACATCTATTTTTGCTTTTAACGACGGTGTTGTTTGGCATTCTTTTAGCGTGTTTAAAGCGATTTTCAAGTTTACCAGCCGTAAATCTGGAATTACAGATATTTTTGTGTTAAAAAATGTAAAAATTACTGGATTAAAAAGAAAAAAGCCTATGAATCGAACTTACATTTTACGGTATTCTGCAATGAATTCATCATTTTGATATATTGTTTAGAAGCAAAACAACATTATATTTAACTTAATAATTACGTATTTAGTGTTACATTAATTAATATTAAAATTTATAACCTCAATCACAAGCCAGATCTGAATAATGACACTGACAGCTGACAGTTGACATTGACATTTAATTTTGACAAACACAGATGATAACCTCGTGCCTGATAGTTATTAGAAGCACTTGTACGAAATAAAAACGTTAATTTCAATTTAGATACTTTATTAACGGTAAAATATTAACGTTAATTGGTAACTTAAGCTGTTACATTTAACAGTTTAACAACGGAACAAGTTGTCGGTACCCCGTACCTGTTTAAAGCGAAACAAATAACAATCAATGCTACAATCTCAACAAGTGGTAGTGGTGAATTTATGGTATTCTTTAAGCAACAATGCATTTGCCATTTTCGCAAATAGCGAGAGAGGGTTGGCCGGTCACTATAGCAATAACATTTAGATAATCGACCCTTTGATAAATCTATGGTCCAAATCATTCGTCGGAAAAATAATCTAATCGATCTCTTGCGGAAAGATTAATATAGAAGCCACGAAGGAGCCTATAATTTTTTTTAAAAGCTATATCTTATGACTTGTAAGTTGTACTCATAAATATTACACATTCACGTTTTCATAAAAATGAAATTTATTATTAAAACAAATTAAATTAACAAGTTATCAACCTATAATGTTAAAAATTTTTGTCTCTTTACATATTATAAAACATGTCCGTTGGAACAGCACCTACATCACCAACTATAGCAATGGCCATTTGGTTACCTGCAAAATAGAAGATTATTTAGATAGGTATGAATAATTCACGAATAATTATTAAATTAATCACACATGTTTGCCTGCACTAACTTTTAAACAAACAAACAAGTGAAAAAAGGATATAAGTAAATTAAGCGATAGAAGTTAATTCAATCAAGCTGGATAACATTAAGCCTGGCGTGTAACATTGAACAGTGGCATTTTATGGAATAACTTCGATGAGACTATTGCTTTTGCCGATTAAGCTAAGCTAGCTGGTATTACCCACTTTGACATTGTGTATATTTTTCAATAAAATCAAAAACAAACGCTTAGATCCCAATATATTAGCAGTGGCGACGATGTCTCCATCGGAAATAGCGTCGACCATAGCGATGGCATTCTCCGCTGTATCGATGTGCGCGCAACTGAGCGCTTGCAGCGCGAGGCCCTGCGAGGCCTGCACGGGGTCCTCGTCGTGAATACACAGCCTCAACTCTGAACACGCAGTAGTACAAAAGTTACTAAACAAGACGTGATACTCTAAAACAGGGATCACCAAACTACGGCCCGCGGGCCAAATCCGGCCCGCCAGTGCCATTAATCCGGCCCGCGACAGCCAATGTTTTATTGTTGTTACTATTGCTGTAATAGGTTGAAGAAGAAAACACAGAATGGTAAATAATAATTAAGTACTCTGTTTTATTTAGGTAGGTACTTGCAAGGTAAAACGACAGGATTAACCACTACTTGCAACTAGATTTTGTTAAGTGTCACAATACACAATAGTAATTGAAATGTAAAAAAGCGTATATTATGTTTGCTTAGGTCGCGCACTTTGCGACTAGTCTTGAAAATATATTATAGTAAAGGGCAGGAAAATTAAAACTGTTTTGGCATTTGGGGCCTTGGAACATACTGAAAAATGGCCCGAAGGATTCAAAGTTTGCAGGAGACCCCTGATCTAAAAAATTGAAAGTAAAACCGACTTCACTGCGCACTTAAGCCCGATTCGCACATCACGATCAGTGAAGCATCAGTGCCGGCACAGTGAAAAATATTATTTCATACATTCTCTAACGCGTTCACACCTGTCCGTGTCAGTGACGACGCAGTGTTTCACTGTCCGTTCATAGAGAATGACATATTTTTCACTGTGTCGGAACTGCGCCTGCCGCGGCACTGATGCTTCACTCCATAATATCATCAATGGGCCAGGTCATATCTCGAAAACTACCGAACCGATTTTGATGAAACTTGCTCTGTTGCCCAAGTTGAAGTAAATATAAGCCAATAAAAAAATGCTCACAATCCGGTCAATAGTTTCGGGAAAACCCGCGGACAAACATACATAAGTACCTACATACATAATTATTACATCTATGTTTTGTATAAGTATTTGTTTGAAAGCTCTTATAGCTTAGGTATCATATGTGAATATTGTGCAGTTCCAATAATATTACATACCTACATACCGGTCGAATTGATAACCTCCTATTTTTGAAGTCGGTTAAAAACAACACTTTAGACTAGGTTTGTTCTTACGTAGCTTTCCCAAATAATTCAGTCGGCAACTATTTCTGTAATTACAAATGATGACCGTATTTTGTGATATATGATAATTATGATTCTTACGAAGTCTTTTCTTGCCGTCTTCGATCTGTCGAGAGTTCAATTTATGAACGTTAGCCAGAAAATCAGTCGCGGCAAAAGCGGCTTTACACGCCGTGGCGGCTTTGGTTTTCGCTACGATACCTGAGTCAGAGAACGAGAGAATGATAACAGCTCCTCATTACGCTGGTCTTTCTGAATGCAGCATCATGTTCATAATCGTGAATTCATTACTCAGTCTTGTCATCTGCCTCAGTGGTCTAATGGCTAGCTTGTTAGTAAAAAATTGGGGTTTTCTGCCAAGAAATTCTCAGTAGCAATCTGTAGTTGGTAATTTGTTAAATATAACACCGTACTTCGTGGTCACTCTTCGGTCGTGTAGCGTTGGCGTCACATCGGACCATGAGTGGAGGAATAAAGACTGTTTACCTACCCGTGTTTGCGCGCACACTTGTGCACTTTAATATGTACTGTCTCTCCACCATCGAATATTATTTATTGTTAACAGAGCTAGGTATAGATTTGATACGATATGATCAGCGTCACTATCAGCTAGCTCAGCTAGCAACAGTAATTCTAAAGACTACCTAATAATAAAACTGCCATCGTAATCGATCCAGCTGTAGACGTAATTGGTTGAGATGCAACCAATTACGCCCATAGCTGGACATAACTCTCTTACAAGAATCGCCACGGAACAAAATCTTGTGCCGCTTGGGTCCAGATAAGGGTAGGTAGTTCCGAGAAAATGTTTACCATACCAAAAACTCCAGTTTCCGCGTAAGAGATGTTGAACGCTCTGTAATCAGTAAATATGTCCCCCTGGGCCAGTATCCCGGTGGGTCCCTGGGCAGTCCTGTCCAGCCAGTGCTGCCCCTGAGCCATGCAGCCGGAGCCGCAGGCGGACGCTACTATTGCGTGTTTGAACAGATTGCTAGAACAAATGGTTGTAGAACAATAGAAAAGTTTTTTATTCAAATAAACTTTTACAAGTACTTTTGAATCGTCAATTGAATCTACCACTGGTTCGGAATGCCGTTTCAACCGAGGCATTGATGGCAACCGAGGTTGGATGGCAGACCTCACGTATGAATACCATCTGTAGGGGACACATGCAGGCGACCGGCAGTTGTCCTCTGCCCGTCGCGTACACTAGTCTCGTTTGTATTTGTACCTAATTTTATATTATCAAATAATTAAATCAGTAATTTTAATTGTGTTATTTCTCCATGACTTTGTAGACCTAAGAACACGGCGCTTACACCACAGTACTTGATAGGCACCTTAATCTAGACTAGTCCACCTCCTAAACCATCGTTGGTGAATAGAGATTTAAGACGATGACGAGTGAGGGTAGTTCAGTTTTTCCTTAACATCCTTAACTTACTTAACATCGTCAGTTCCACATCCTTGCACAGCTGCAGCGATCCAGGTGTCGCTGTCGGGGCCCAGGTCGTAAGTCTCTATGCCAGTACGAAAGCAGGGGCGAGTGTGGCACTGTCCAGACATTGGCTTTTCCTAGAAAAACAAAACTGGAACATAATGAAAAGATTTACAACATCAGTTTGGTCTATAAGGCACGACTTTATATTATACATTTTACTTCAACGTTAGTGTGTTTTAATTCATACTCGATAATCTATCAGTGTCATCGAGATATGCTAACTCCTACTAACAGTGTTAAAGTAAGTCTTTTTCTTGTTTTTAACTCCCGACGCAAAAACGACGGGGTGTTATAAGTTGGACGTGTCTGTGTGTGTCTGTTTCCCCGTAGCGCTCAAACGGGTGAACCGATTTGAAAGCGGTTTTTTTTGTTTGAGAGGTGAATTAGTCGGTAGTGTTCTTAGCTATGTTTGACGAAAATCGATCCAAGATGGCCGCCACCACAAAATGGCAGATTACATATTTTTTCACAACTCCCTCAATATGGGTATCAAATGAAAGGGCTTGACTAGTAGAACAGCACTATGTAAATTTAAGATGGCCACCACCATAAAATGGCGAATGTCGCGGGTTTTTAAATTTTTAATTTATAATTGTGGAAAAAGGTAACCCACCACACTGGAGTCAATCATTTGCGCCAGTTCAATAGTTTCCTCGAACGGTATACCAACACTGGCCACCGCACAACCAACAGATCTGAAGTTGGTTGCGGCGTATCTCATCAATGTTTCACTCCGCATGCCATCAATCCGTCCCTCTTCGCAGAACATCGAGTTGGCGAGAGGGCCGGCCCAGCACGCGCGCTGCACCAGGTCCAGTACGCGTTGCTCTGGATGCATCCTGGTCAGATCGCCTCTCACAAGCTGCCGCCTGTCATCTATTTCCCATTCGTGGTAGGAGCATCTAGAAAAACCAGAAACGCTTCGTACTTTCTTGATGGGAATTTTCAACGTTTCTTCTCCGAAACTGGTACCTATGTAGGTTTAGTTACCAAGTTAATTAATAATGTCGGTAAAAGAAAATACTGCTCACAGAAGTGCTTTGTCATGCGATCTAGAATCGCCAAGAAACGACGACGTGGGAGGCTTCAGCCGTGGTTAGCCTACCGACAAAGCCGTGCGTTCCGGCACGATGTAGCATAGAAACCAATTAAGAGTATGCGTTTAATAAAACTGCTATACCTTTTCCAGGTTAGCCCGCTTCCAAGTTAGACTGCATCTTCACTTATCATGAAGTGAGATCGCCTTTTGTTCCGTTGGTATAGCCGAGCCCATATAATATCATCCGCTCCCGTAATAGATCTCTTAAACTAACTACTCGTCAAGGTACTTAATGAAATGGCACCTCGCAGCCGCATCCACCAAGTAGCCTTTCAGCGTGGTGAACAGGGGTAGAGGACACCTCAGGGTGAAGGCGATGGTCTGCCGGTCAGACGTGCACGTCAAGTAGGCGCCCTGCTGCTGCAGCACGCGCAGTTTGCCGAAGGCGGTGCACTCACTGCCCGAGCCTGAGGACATGGCGCGGATGAAGTGGCTCGCTCCCAAGTCGTCGTTGGTCTCGAAGCGGGAGCCAGTCTGAAAATGTAACAGCGCCATGCTCATCATCATCCTTAATTTAATAAAACTACCAGCCTGTTTTTCTTCTTTCCAACTAAGTTACAAGCTTTTGCTGGGAGTAGGTACGTAAGTAGATAGTGGGTGTACGTCGCTTACACGTATTTGCTGGAAACGATTTGTTTCGTCGTCTTTGCCTTAGACGTCTCCTAACGCTGCGCTTGGGGCACCAACGTCTACCCTAACGTCTATCAGGGTTGTCATCGAGATGTGGGGACTTCCAGATAGTTTCGCATACGACTCAACTTAGGGATTTCGATTCATATGTTTCAATTGTCATCAAATGTTAGTGATGATAATCGAAACTGGTGGCTTAACGGTGAAACGATGGACTTAAATTCGTCGTTTAAGTATTAAGTCGTTTATATGGGGTCTAAAGATTTACCTATATATGGGGTAGTGTTAGCCCTAAACCTGCATTGGAGCAGCCTGGCGGGTCTAAGCTCTAAATCCCTCTCTCCCATGAGAGAGGAGGCCTGTGCCCAGCAGTGGGACGTTAAAAGGCTGTAGTGGTGGTGGTGGTAGTTTTAGAGAGAATAATGGTGTACTAGATGTCCCTAAATTGTCTCTAGTAGACAAGTACAGTTGTCCCGAAAACAGTGTACATCAGCGCACTGTCCCAACTATGCCGCACGTCACTTTATATTTAAAGTAACTTTATAGATACCAGCTACTTACCAATGAGTACCTACTAAGTAATAAAATAAATGTTCCAAACCTGGAACATAACAGTGCACGCGGTCATCAGAGCGCCGGACACCCTCGCAGCCACAATCTGGATGCCGTTGAGCATCTGCGACTTCTGGATCTCTGTCGGCCCGTACATGGCCCGGGGGACACATACGGCCCCCCGGGATGCGCTGGTCGACACACTCTTGTAATGATGTAGGATTCCCGACGATAGCTTTTTCATTTTATAAGAAGCTTGAGTTTTACGAGATACTAGATAGTACTTAAGTACGTATTATATAGGTACCTAATTGGATAGGCGACAGAACTAAAGGCCGATTCGCACATATCAGTGAAGCATCCACCACCACTCCACCACTACAGCCTTTTAACGTCCCACTGCTGGGCACAGGCCTCCTCTCTCATAGCAAAGAGGGAGAGACCTTAGACCCACTACGCTGCTCCAATGTGGGATGGTGGGCTTTAACGACTATTGTCACATGATAGTGATAATAACCGGGACCGACTGCTTAGCGTGCTCTCCGAGGCACGGGGGTGAAACATCGCCAACTACCAACTCCGGGCTGGCACTGAGAATTTCTTGATAGAAAAATGTCTTGACGAAAAAATGAGTGAAGCATCAGTGATACTGAAACACTGCATCGTCACTGCTACCGGACAGATGTGAACGCGTTCATAGAGAATGTATGAAAGAATATTTTTCACTGTGCCGGCACTGATGCTTCATTGATATGTACCAATCGGCCTTTATTGTCTCAGTCTGAGTGGAGTCAGTGCGCTCCATAGATCTCACTCAGGCCGATTCGCACATATGTTCCGGTAGATACAGTGAAAAATATTCTTTCATACATTCTCTATGAACGCGTTCACACCTGTCCGTATCAGTGACGACACAGTGTTTCATTCAGTATTAGTGAGTGTTATCAGATATATCAGTGAAGCATCGCTGCGCCGGCAGTGATGCTTCACTGATATATCAGTGAAGCATCACTGCCGGCGCAGTTCCGGCACGGTGAAAAATATTATTTCATACATTCTCTAACACTGAACTAACACTCACTAATACTGAAACACTGTGTCGTCACTGATACGGACAGGTGTGAACGCGTTCATAGAGAATGTATGAAAGAATATTTTTCACTGTATCTACCGGAACTGTGCTGGCACTGTGCTTCACTAATATGTGCGAATCGGCCTTAACTCTATTGTGGCACGATTGAAGGAAAATAGTCCCGCTAGGTGCAATCGTTTGGTTTCCACAAAAAAGACACTTTTGTATTTATTATATCTATATGAAAACGTTTGACATTTATTTCATGAATACATCGAATCAAAGATTTTATAACGTTTCTCTCCACGATTCTCTCTGAATGTCTTCAAATGTCACTTTGGCTCTTTGATTTTAAAAAAAAGTCAACATGGATGCGGGTAAAGGTCCTATGTGGTAGGCACGTAGGTAATAGATAACTTTAGATAGAATTATAGATACCTAATTTTTGACGACCTCCCTGGCGCAGTGATGAGCGTTATGGTCTTATAAGTGGGAGGGCCTGGTTTCGATTACCGGTAGGGACAATTTGGGATTTTATAATTTCTAAATTGTCTCTGGTCTGGTCTGGTGGGAGGCTTGGGGTTAATAGGGTTCCGTTTTTTACCCTTTGGGTACGGAACTCTAAAAGTAAGTAGGTACACGAATGTGAGGTAGGTAATGGTGATAATTACCTACTACGAAAACTTATCACCTTTAGCTCCACCGCTATCGGAGCAGCTGACGTTCGGAGCTGTTATGTGATATCTAAGGGAAAAACTACTTACCTATTATTGTTAGAGACCCCGCAGACATACAATTTCAAGTTGGCCAACTAAATCGCGGAGAATACTGATAAGCACAGTGACATATGACACCCCGCACATCATAATCAACTAAATCGTTCAACTAAATAATTGGACGACGATTGTATCTGAATCGAAATTCCCTTCCGATTACGTCCAATTTAAAAGTTGGCCGATTAAATTGTGAAAGTTTGCGATGTAGTTGTTCGATAGTCGGCCAACTTGAAATTGTATGTCTGCGGGGTCTCTTATGGTTATCAATCGGTATAAAATGACTTGCGCTAACTGTAGCGCTACCCCCCGTACTGTTAGGGTAATGCCGAGTTTGCATTTTGAATATGGAATATCGAAACACCACAATATCAGATCAAAATGAACCCAAAGCGTATTATTTTTAATTCTTAATTTATATTAATTCTGTTTTTGATTGATTTTCTTTTCTTTTTACTGAGTGTAAAAAAAATTATTAGGTATAAGAATTTTTGTCTGAAATAAAATTATTTTGTTTTATTTATTTTAATCAAATCAGCTACTTAGCTTTTTAATGTTAGTAAGTATGATATGGATCAGATCAGTCAGATCATCTGGAATCCAAATTCCGGCGCTGAGTTTAAGTGTTAAACGGTAAACCTACCTACTTAGTTATCATTTTTACGACTACATTTTTTCACGACCGCATCGCGGTATCAATTTTAATTATTATGTTCTTCTGTTTAGTTGTTTTCACGTGAATGTGACTGCGGTGACCACGAGGTGAGAGTAGCTTGGTAACTTATGAAAGTGGTAGGTATATGTGGTATTACCACTTTCATAAATGTAGTAGAGTACCTAGTACCTACCCATCTCAAAAATATTAAGTACCTAGGTACCTACTAATTTATGAGATAGGTAAGTACCTACCCCTGAAATTCTTTTCATAAAGGAGAAAGTTAAACGGCAGTTTTACAGAAGGTTAGAATCTAAATTTGTAGCTGTAACAATGAAATTATACTTTCTTTTTTGGAAATTATAATTTCATTGTTACAGCTACAAATTTTTAAGATTTTTAAGATCTAACATAATATGAAAAAAATCTTAAAATTTTGTGGCTATAACAATGAAAATATTATACTTCATTTTAACGCTAATTAGGTATTATTTTGTTTTTGTACTGTTATCATAATAACAATTGAATTCTAGGTGACTCGGATTTTAGGTAGGGTGAATGTTCTATAAGTCGGCACTTTAAGCGTCATGTCATGTTTAAAAATTCGTAGACGTGTCAAACGAAGCAATTTCCGTACAATGTTTTTTTCTTCTAATACTTCATGCTTTTGACTTTTTGAATCAATTTTTAATAGACGCTTTTTGCATAAAGAAGTATTTTTTTTAATTTATTTTAAAAAAAAGTACTGATTTGCCTAAGCTCGGCACCTTTGTCCCTTTCTCCGGCATTTGTGTTCTCAAAGTCGGCCCTTATGTTTTTATTAGAAAATTAGCTTTTACCCCCTATTTTGTTCGCGAAAATTTATGTTTTTTTAAATATTTATAGGAACTCTTTCCTCGTTTTCATTTTATTTCATTTTCCCGCCAAAAAAAATATACACTTTTTCGAAATTAATAGAATTTTTGAAGAAATAGTTATAGAATTTTTTTAACAACCTTCACAAACAATCAGACAATTTTTATATAGATAATATTAAGTTTATTCAATAGGGCCGACCTTAGGAATAACCCAAATTCTTAAGTCGGCACCCCCTGCCGACCTCAGGCACCTCATACTACCGGTTTTCCTTAGCCCGGCACCCCTGTTTTTTCTTTAACTACGCAAAACAATTGAGTTAAATCACTATAACATGATGGCAAATATTATACAAAACAAATTAAATCGCAACAACAAATATTATAATACGTAATTTATTCCTTACCAAACAACGCTCGGAAAGTAGCAATTTTGTAAGAAATTCAGCGATTTCCGCACTCGCGCTCGTTCTATGCGACAATTGAGGGAAAGGGGTGCAAAAAAGTACTGCCTTGTTTTAGAACTATTTCCCCATTGGAGCAATACTGAATAAAAAAAATACTCATTGCGATTAAATGGCACCAAAACGATAATATCGACAGAAATATAAGGAAGTGCCGACTTAAGGGGGGGGGTGCCGACCTAAGGAGCGTCCACCCTACCTACTCCCAAATTGGTACAATAGGAGATGGAATTTTGTATGAGATTAAGAATTCACGCGAGTGAAGTCGCGAGCATCTCCGTAAGTAATGTACCTACAGAGCTGGTAATTTTATTCTACTTTAAAAACACCCTGAAAAGGTAGTGTCAAGAACTAGTCCTTTTGGGTTATAATTGCCAAAATAAAAGTTAAAATTGGCAATTATAACCAAAATCTGAAACCAATCTGAATTTTTTGCGGTTTTTTTTAGGGTTCCGTAGTAAACAAGGAACCCTTATAGTTTCGCCATGCCCGTCCGTCCGTCCTCGGTTAATCTCAGAGACTATTAGTGCTAGAAATTTGTAATTTGGCATGGGTTCACGCCCACAAAGTGGTGAAATAAAATTTTGATAAATATTTTTTTAGGGAAGCTCCCCTACATGTAAAGTGGGGATGAATATTTTTTTTCTCGTCTACCCCATAGTGTGGGGTATCGTTGAATAGGTCTTTTAAAAATACTGTGGGTGTAGGAACATCATTTTTCGATTTCTAGATCCGTTTGTAAAATATACTAATTTTTATTAGTCAAGTGTCCCCCCCCCCCTTCCTCTATCAGCCAAATGGCAGTATATAGGAACCTGAAAAAATTTACAGCAGTAGTAAGTATATATAATCAATTTTAAAGGAAAACTATCATGGCTAAGTAAGGTTCACAGGTTAAGGAGTTATATCTGTTTTTCGAGGATTGTGACTGCGGAACCCTACAATGCGCATGGCCCGCCACGCACTTGGCCGGTTTTTTTTTTTCGATTTTTGACAAAGTTACGTTCATCGCTCGAGGTCACAAACTTGGATTATTCATTAGGCAAACATCATAAACAAGTCTGCAAAAAATCAGAACTACCCGATTTAACGCAAGGTACCGCATTACTAGCAAATCCTAAAGTTACTGGACTGCAAGGCCTTTTAAGTTATTATTATCATAATTTGACAACAACAAACAATAATATTGCATATCTACATGTTATCGTTCAATTGATAATCTCCGGCGTCGCGCCGCATTCAAGTGATACCGAATCAACCTATCACTTTTACGATTTCATTGTTCTTATTTATCGCGGTAGGTATCAGTAGGTTTTATGTTTCTTCTGTTTGTTTGTTTTCACGTGAAAGTCACTGCGGTGACCATAAGGTATGTGAGAGTAGCTTGGTAGTACTAGGTACCACTTTGACGACCTCCCTGGCGCAGTGGTGAGCGCTGTAGTCTTGTAGGTGGGAGGCCCAGGGTTCAATTCCCGGCAGTGGCAATTTGTGATTTTATACTTAATTGGTCTGGTCTGGTGGGAAGGTTCAGCCGGGGCTAGTTTACGTTACGGGGCCGATTTACGGTTCCGGGCCGATGTCGCATGGAAACCGTGGACCGATAAAGATTTCCCTTCTAAAATTACGATTTTTCAAAAAGACTTACTTAGTAATTTCATATTCGTACCCAAAAGAAGAAACGGATAAAATGCTCTTACATAAAATATTATCCGTAGTGTCCATTTACTCTAAAATCGCGTCGTTGTCATCGTTGACCACGGCTTTACTCTAAAATCGCGTCGTTGTCATCGTTGTCATCGTTGACCACGGCTGGACATCGCGTAGGTCCCTTTCAAGGATCACCACAGAACATGGTCTTGTACCGCTGGTATCCAGAGGCTGCCAGCTACTCGCTTGAGATCGTGCGTCCACCTAGTGGGGTTTTTCAACACTGCGTTTACCGTTGCGAGGTTGCCATTCAAGCACCCTGGAACCCCAACGTCTACCGGTTCTTTGAGTTAGGTATATGCCCGCCCATTGCCACTTCAGCGTCAGGACTCGATGAAGATCCTGGTTCTTCTACGGATCTCCTCATTTCCGACTTGATTTGATTTGATCCCGCAGGAATACTCTCGAACAAAGCTCTCCATCGCCTTGTGAGTGACCTTGAGCCTTCTTGTGTCCCCTTAGTTAGCGGCCATGTTTCGGATCCATAAGTCATCACTGGCAACAATAGCTTTCGTCAACAGCCCTAACCTTAGTAATTGTTGAAGATAAACAGTCTTTTGGTATAAAATAATAATGTTATATCAGATTTTTGTTTTATATAAATAACTGTCCTACAAATTAAATACAACATGGTCACTCTCACGTATAGATTACGCCCAGCAAAACAACACCTCATACTAAAACACAGCACATAAAAGCATTAATTTACAAAATAACTATCAACTAGTCGATGTCGTCAAGAAAATCCTATATCCTTTCGTGAAACTAAATTAAGATAAAATTATCTTAATAAAAGTAGCTTCGAAATAGTATCAAGAAGAAAACATCGCACAGTATAAAACCCATTCAAAAAAGTAATTCAATTTTCAAGATTTCATCGCATCACTGAAGAAAAAGTTCTAAAATCCAAAGATGGATGAACAGTTCAAAGATGGATCGGATTTTCCAATTTTTTTGGACTACAACGATCCTCTGGGACATTATCGCCATAGATTTTATTTAAAGAAGGATACGATTTACATGTGCAGTAATTCCCTAGGACTAGCCTCTAAGGACGCCGAGGATACAATTCTGAAGGCAGTGCAGAGATGGAAAGAGGAAGGCGTGAAGATTTGGAACGTGGACGATAGCAAGTACTATTCATACTCAGCAGAATTAGCCAAACTTATGGCAGAGTTGGTCAGCGTTGAACCAGATGAAATAGCAGTTACAGGTTCTACAACAGTGAATATACACCAGGCGGTGAGCACGTTTTACAAACCTACGAGAGATAAATACAAAATACTAGTCGACAATATAAATTTTCCCACCGATAGATACGCAATCGATAGCCAAGTGAGGCTGAAAGGGTACGAAACGAAAGACGCAGTGAAAATTGTCAAGTGCAAAGGCAAACTGATGGAGGAAGACGATATTATCGAAGCGATGACTTCGGATGTAGCTCTGATATTGCTGCCGATGGTTTATTATAGGTCCGCACAAATTCTCAACATGGCTAAAGTTACTGAAGCTGCAAAATCAAAAGGTATTATCATCGGTTGGGATTTGAGCCACGCGGTCGGCAGTATAGAGGTTGACTTAAAATCTTTGGACATTGATTTCGCCGTTTGGTGTACCTATAAATATTTAAACGGTGGTCCAGGAGCTACTTCTGGTTTGTACATAAATAGGAAACATTTTAATAATCTCCCCGGTTTGGCGGGGTGGTTTGGAAATAAACCAGAGACACAGTTCCGGTTGAACCAAGATTTCGATCACCAAAAAGACGCGAACGGCTGGCTGATCGGAACACCGCACGTACTTTCCATGGCAGGTTTGGAAGGTTCCTTAAAAATATTCCACGAGGCTGGAATGGCTAATATTAGAAAGAAATCCTTGCATATCACCGGTTACTTGATGTATCTAGTTGATACGAAGTTGGCTAGTTACGGTTTTACTATTGGTAATCCGAGGGAAGATGAGAAAAGGGGTGGTCATGTATGCTTGGAGCATGACGAGGCGTATAGAATATCTGTAGCTGTGAAATCTCGCGGCGTAGTGACAGACTTCCGAGATCCTAATATCATACGCTTGACTCCTGCGGCGTTGTATACGAGTTATCAAGAGGTGTATAAAATGGTAGAAATTCTATTAGATACCGTTCGAAATGAGACTTATAAAGAAATTAGCTTAAAAAGGAATTTGGTAGTATGAAAAATGTTATTTTACATACATATTCTAAAAGGTTAGGGTAAGTAAAGCAATATTTTAATAAAAGGAGAATATTAAATAAAACAAAAATGTAGTTTGTTTTCTTTGTATTTTATCTCGAAAATAGTCTTAGTCTATTAATATAATTATTCTAGGTGTAGAGTGAATATTTTTGTCTTTCTCTAAACTGCACCGTTTAATGCAACTAGAAATTTTCTAAAAACTCAATGCTCACTTTATTATGTATAATCACATTGCAACTGTACATAATATTTTGTTAAAAAATAGCTAGTTAATGAAAATAAAACCAAAATGTCAAAATAGAACTTTCTTCACTGTAGGTTTTTGCCAAAGTTTTTTATTTTTTTAGATTAGGCATTAAAAAAATCGTAAACTATCCAACCTTAACTATTTATTTACTTTATTTATCTAGTTAACTTTCTTCTATATATTTACAGTAATTTACATCACAAGAATTAATTTGTATGGTGGACGACGTTAAAACATATTTTTTTTACATTGTACAGTATTTTTCACACGGAAATCCTACGGCAACTATAAATAAAGATTTGTAATTAGAAATTGATCTAGATAATCTAAAATGGTACTGCGAAAAATATTTTATGAAGATTTGGATCCATCCATAAAATCTATCGATCGATCCATCGATGGATTTTAAGGCCGGGGACGCACTGCGAAATATATTCGCGCGAATTTTATTTGCGCGGTTTATTTTCCGCATTTTAATATATTTTTTTCGCGAATTTTAAATCGCAAGTGCGGGCAACTTCATACATTTCCATATGTCACAGAATTTTGCGAATAAATTTCGCAGTGCGGCCTCGGTCTAAATTTTTCAATCCGAAAATCCTTTTAAAATAAAAAGAACTCTCTAGATCAGATTTCTAGAACAAAATCTTATAAGTATTTTTTCGATCAAAATTCCTAGCCATCTTGGGATGGACGGTTTAAAAACTCATTCTGTATTAATATTAAATTATTAATTTAACAAAATAAAATAATTTCATAAAGGAACTTGAATCACGATATTTTAGTAGATATGAGTATTTTAATAGTCTAGCTAACAATAATTACAGAAAAAATGTTACATAATAAACACTATTCTCATCGTTACGTAGGATTTTTCTGAGTATGTTTATAATATTTCTTCCATAATTCCAACAAATTATTTTTAAAATTATGTATTATTTTTAAGTTAACTTTTCAATTATAACCCTTTATCTGAGAAATAGATTTTCTATACAAAACTTTACAAAATGGTCGATTTATTTTCGAGTCAAAAAATATTCGGCCATTGAAAAATCGACCTTCAAATTTCAAAAACTACAAATCAAAACAAGTAAGGTCTACAAAAAAGTAAGCATTTATTTTGCAATTTTTTTGTCATAATAATTATTATAGAGTAAAAAAAGACTTGCGGTCACAGTGTAGGCATGGCCGCGGTACTCGTGTTGTGTATGTTTGTTTGTGTGTTCGTTCGCCACCATACTCGCGCCTCACAGTGCGCACTGACTCACAGACGGCTCCGCTTCTGACTTGAGATCCTGGTGGAAAAAAAAAACATTAAGTGTAAATAAATGTTTCAAGCCTGCCACCTGATTGTGTAACTTTTGACGATGAAATGGTATTCATTTGATGGCCTAAGGCCATTAAAGTAAAATATTCCTTGAATGTATGGATTTAAAGTCACAAATTCAGTACAACTGATTTTAACATAGAGCGTTATGGGTCGTATCGTACATACCTAAACGTATAAGAATGGATACACGAAATTGAGCTCTATTTCAATGTACTTATGGTTTATTTTACTTTGATGCCTAAGGCCATCAAATGAATACCATTTCATCGTCAAGAGTTACACAATCAGGGGGCTGATCGGAGAAATAAAACTCTTGCTAGGCCCCTCATTCACGCACATTTTTTGCTGTGAAAAATTACGGTTAATTCGTCGTGTGTAGACACGGTCGACAGCGTTGTATAGAGCACAATGGAAGCTTGTTAACAGGTACGGTTTATACGGCACGGCGCTGCCCGCCGTAGCTCCACGACGTGTGGAGAACGAATTAACCGTAACTTTTCACGGCAAAAGTGAAAGGAGGCCTTAAGGACGCCATTTTTGTTTCTTTTTTCATGTCAACACTAAGTATAATCAAGCCACGTTTAATGTTCACACATATGAGATGATATTTAATTTTTTATAAATAGTGTTGCCTGTAGAAAAATCTTTAGTTTTTCTCACTACAGTATACTATAACTATACACAAAGTTGTATGGCCGCCGGCCTTCAAATAAACTGAAGCAATCGAGAACCTCGCAAATGACTTGCAAAAATGACGTCCATTTTTCAAATCCAAAATGGCCGACGTGTTTTAAAGAAATCAATATAATTGTCATTTCCTAGGTTTTCGAGGTCAATGTTTACGAACTATTTTCTATCACAAATATACATAAATTATGTTAAACTGTAAGCGTATTTCAGCAAATGAAAATTCCATTCCTCATAAGCTAAGCCTAATAAATAAATATACTGAAGCGCACAGGGGAACAACAAACTATGTCCCCTAGAAAATGGAAAATGAATTGAGAAATTGTTATGGATTGTAATCCGCCCGAAAGATGTACTGCATTAGTTTTTTACCGATAAAAAGTGTCTATGTGCAATTCACACACAGAAGTAAAACTTATATTCTAATTTTTCAAATGCCCCAAAATATTATATGTATTAAACATTAAAACCTTGTTTATGTTTTGAAATAAAATTTGGGTTCGAAAACGGAATGTAGGCGGAGAGCGGAAGCGGAGCGTCATGGAAGCCTACTCTATCTCATTCTCTCCCAGGCTAAATCCTATTTGATATTCAAATGTTTGTCCCTCTCTGTCACTCGCGCAGCGCCTGGGAACTCAAACGACCTCCTGTCACCTCATGGACTCCTGGTACGCGAGAGGATTTTGGTGTCACTTTTTCGTTTCATCGAATTTCAAATGCACAAATACTAAAGAAGTTTCACTTCGAAAAAAAAATGGTATTGCCAGCTCAAAAAACATAATATAAATGTGACAATGCAAAAGATGTTTTTTCCCTTGTTTCCTCGTATCCTTTATAACTACTAAGATGCACTACGCAATAAATACCGGGTCTAAAGGGATTGCTATCGAAAACTTAGCGCTATTATTACACTACCTAAACATAATCCAATACCAATAACCATTTGTCTTATACTTGTAGTATTAGTGGTTTAGCAATTAGGATTTTTCAAACCGGCAATGTATAGCGTGCACAACTCGGGGTCAATGCCCCGCGAGCGACGGGCGGCCGGCGACAACTTTAGTTATTAGGCGTCAGCTACATGCGAACTTTTAAAAAGTACAGGAAATATTTTTTTTTCGGATTTTGTTTTTGTGACATCTTGTCAGTAATGCCACCACCACTATACTCTAATTTTTAATTCGGAATGGAATTCCGGAATTCTGACAGTAGTTATTTAAAAATAGAATGAGTTATTTTTATGAAAAACAGGGTTACCACCAGAAGTTCGATTTTGCCCCAAACTAAAGTATAGTCCTACAAGTATAACTTGGCGCGGCTGTGCGCCACTGTGTTCAACTCCAGTGTTGCCACTGTATAGGACATGACATTTGTGGCACTGTACCTGAAGTATCTGTCAGGCATTTGTCATATTTACATGACACAATTGATTTTTATTCATATGTAAGTTTTGAATTTATTATCTTTTTTGTGGGAACTTTTTTATCTCTAGTAACATTATGAAACGTCAGAATTCCACGGAATTAAAAATCAAAGTATTACCTGTCTTTGTTTCCGATAGCGGTCCCCTTACACCTGTTACAACACTATAATATAACAACATTTAGCGATAGTTTGTATGTAGCTAGTGGCGATGTTGATTGGTCAGTGTACTAACACATCATCATATGGAACAGCCGTTAGTGCGCGGCCACGCGGCGGCGCTCTCTAACGGTTCCTGCAAGACAAACACACGGGAGGCACGTCACAAGCGCGCTACTACCAGTGTACTTTAGTTTGTTTATTTCTTACCAAAAACCACATCTGTATATCTGAGATGATAGTAGGTACGGAAAAGCGTGCTTAGTCGCAGAATAATTGATAGTACTCTTGGTACAGAGGGCTGATTCCGCACAGACATTTAAAAAGATAGCGTGCGTGTGAAAATGTGTGGTGTGGTGTGCGTTATACACAGTGTGCAGTTTGGTGTGCGTTATTACACAATGTACAGTTTGGTGTGCGTTATTACACAATGTACAGTTTGGTGTGCGTTATTACACAATGTACAGTTTGGTGTGCGTTGTCACACAGTGTGCAGTTTGGTGTGCGTTATCACACAGTGTGCAGTTTGGTGTGCGCTACACACAGTGTGCATTATCCACAATTTGCAGTTTGGTGTGCGGTTTGGTGTGCCTGATACGCGGCGGGCGGTGTGGTGTTGTGTGGTGTGGTGTGCATGATACAGTTTGCGTAACAGTGTGCGGTATGCGGTGTGGTACGGTACGGTGCTGTGTGCGGTGCGGTGCGGTGTGGTGTGCGTGACGTACAGTTGGTGAGGCGCACCGAGGGCCAGTGTTGCTCCTCGCGCTCGGGCTCGTGCGCGCGGCGCCGCACGCTGGGCGGCTCGCTGCGCGCCACGCAGCCCTCGTGGATGTGCACGCACGTGATGTCTGACCCGGGGATCTCGAACATCACCTCCAGCAGCAGGTTCTCCTGCACAACACAAACAACACGTCACGCTACAACACGACACAAACAACACATTTTATGCCCGATCCAGACTCTCGCGAGGCGCCTCCTAGGGGCTCTCGGCACGAGTCTTGACGAGTGGAGGCAATCATCCAGACTCTCGATCCTCGCATCCTTTGACTCGCGCACGAAAAACCTCGCCTCGCCTCGCTGTCGTTCCATACAAATATAAATTTAATAAACCCCGACATTCGCCATTTTGTGGTGGCGGCCATCTTGGATTTTTATCAAACATAGCTAAGAACACTCCCGACTAATTCACCTTTCAAACAAACAAAAAGCGCATTCAAATCGGTTCACCCGTTTGAGCGCTACGGTGGAACAGACAGAGACACGTCAAACTTATAACACCCCGTCGTTTTGGCGTCGGGGGTTGTAACATCTCGTTACCATGATGGCGCGCAGTCCCCTGGCGCCCGTCTTCCGCTCCATGGCCATGGAGGCGACCGCCTGCAGCGCCTCGTCGCTGAACGACAGCTCGCACTTGTCCATCGCGAACAGCAATTTGTATTGGGCCACCTGCCAAAACAATTCACACATTATTTACAATAACTAGTGGATCCGGTGGTGACATACCAACATCAGCACCACCTTCCGAGACCCGGTAGTTTACCTGTACCTACCTATCCAGTGATTGAGTTTTCAAACCATCCAGGAACCCATTGAAATATACACACAAATTGATCCAGCCGTTTAGGAGGAGTTGACAAACACACGTGCCGAAGAATTATATAGGTACGGGTGAAAGAGTTTACCGTATCCACGTGACCGACGGGATGTTTGACAGTTACGAAACCCGTGAACATTTTGTATGGGAAAATGTTTTTTCTCGTATTTTAATTTTTCGTCAATTTTCTAATGTTTTTAATATTTATTATGCTATTCTGGATGAAAAAACAATGAATTTTCAAAAACAATGAAAATTGGTCCAGCCGTTCTCGAGTTATAAGTGGTCGAACTAACACGACTTTGTTTTATATATATAAGATTTACAACGGTTTATCCTAATGAATTGCTGGTGCAGATGTTTAATGCAACATCAGTGGGCGTTATCTTCTAAATATATAAAAGGAAAAGATAACTGACTGACTGATCTATCAACGCACGGCTCATACCACTGCACGGATCGGACTGAAATATGGCATGCAATAGCTTTTAGAATGTAGGTATAATTTTAATTTAACCAAATGGCTCGATATAAGTGAAAATGTAAGTAAATAACAGACTTTCAACCTACATACATAACATATAGCACATACATAGTGTCACAAATCGAAATGTCGGTTTGTTTTTCTTTAATCTATTACCTATAAAACAGTACTGTGATAGACCATCAGTCTGAGGCGCATACAATGGTCACCCATAACCCATAAAATAAACCCATGAACTTAGAGATTATTTTTGGATGAAATTTTCCTTGAATACCCTAGAGAGATGCACCGATGGTTTTTTAAAATTCCCTCCCCTGCACCTGTGAAAAGGGGTAGTAAAAGGTCACTTAAGATTCCACAGATCACAATATGCCCTGTAACAAATTGCTCAGTATGATTCTTGCATGTTACTGGCTGACTAGTGATATCACAATACTCACAATAGCGTTCTTGGGTTCAGTAAGTATCCGCACGAGCAAGTCTTGGTTGAGGCTGTGGAACGGCACCAGTACTGGAAACCTGCCCACGAATTCCTGCATACATAAAAACCAAAATCAAATAATTATCCAGCCTACGGCTCCGACACGGTCGCTAATTGTATATGGGCGTTTTAAGAACACTCAGAGCACTCATCGGGGCGTAATAAGAACGCTCAGAGCACTCATCGGGGCGTTATAAGAACGCTCAGAGCACTCATCGTGGCGTTATAAGAACGCTCAGAGCACTCATCGGGGCGTTATAAGAACGCTCAGAGCACTCATCGGGGCGTTATAAGAACGCTCAGAGCACTCATCGGGGCATGGAGAGAGGTATGCTCGGAGTTTCGGAGCTCGGCGAGGAAAAAGGAAATGACTGTCTTTGAAGGTACGCAAGAATAGCCTGCCACACTGTACTATCCTCGGTTCGGACACAACCAACACCATAGATTGAAGTGGTCCAATCCCCTCCATCCACTGGTCGCTTTCCTGGGCATCCCTTAACCGCTCCTGTCCGCGACCCGTGATTGACAGTTCTACTCCCATCAGCTTCTAAATGACCTACCCAAAGACCCTGGCGTATTAACACCGAGCGATTGAATTCCTATTGCCCTTTGGCCAATATCTTATTAGGACCCCACGGTTGCGCAACTAAATGGACACCATGTGAGGTACCCACCATAGAGAGCAGGTAAACCATTATGTTGGTAGCGCGACTGGTTGCGCTACCACTCTTGTCCTAGTGAAATACTTCTAAGGTGCTATGGTCCTGACATACTGGTCATGGTCACCATTTTAACTCATTGCTATTTTTTTTTTAAATACTCACACATACACACACGGTCGTCTGTTTCTAAAGTAGCCAACTTAATGCCTGTGTTATAGGTAACAGCCGACTGATAGACATATTTACATATAAATCACTACATAGTATAAAACAAAGTCGCTTTTTCTGTCCCTATATCCCTATGTATGCTTAAATCTTTAAAACTACGCAACGGATTTTGATGCGGTTTTTTTTAATAGATAGATTGATTGAAGAGGAAGGTTTATAAGGAGAAAAATTGGACCCGGTAGGTGGCGCTAATAGCGGGCAGGACGACGTCTGCCGGGTCCGCTAGTACATATATATTTTAATAAAGGTATACATACATACATATTATAAATACACCCAGACTCGGGGCGGGAATCGAACCCACGACCCCGGAGCGGAAGGCAGGGTGACTGCCAACCACGCCAACGGCCCAGTCAGTAGTATTGTAGCTCGCTTAACAATCTGTCTCGACTCCTCCCTGACAGTTGCCTTTCTTGTACACTCGTGTAATGGGATTTCCGTTGTGGCCTTGGTCTGATCCGTCTATCTCCTGGGCGTTCCGCTGCGTGCTTTCGCCTTTCACTTGGATCACTAGTCGTTCCATGACCGAAAAAAGAAAGATCGAAGCTTGATCAATGGAAGACAGACGCTGCTCGATGCCGAGTTCTCGGACTCGCTCGACTTAGTGAGATAGTGCCATTCAAAGGGTGATAGAAACCAGATGAACAAGACCCAGCCGCGAACATGCTGAATGAATGTAAATCGCCAAATATCTTGGGCATCTTTGAGAAAAGAGTGTATAGCCCATTTAGGCAAACGCGTACCATCTTAGGCCACATCATCATTTCATCAGGTGATTGTGGTCAAACGTGTGCCGTAATGGATTAAAACAAAGATTCACTATGTACAACTGACCGGTATCATGCCGAAGTCGATGAGGTCGCGGGCCTGCACGGAGCGCAGCCAGTGGTCGCGCTCGTCGGCCTCGGCGCGCGCGCTGTCCAGCGGCGACGCGTCCGCGGCGGCGGCGGCGAGCGCGGCGCGACGCCCGGATTTAGGATCCCACGCTCCGAACCCGAGGTATTTCTCGTTGTTGCGCCGCTGGATAAGCCTGCGGAGTCATGATATAGTGGACAAATCAGCGTCATAGTCTTGTACTTTGACTTCAGGAAGGCGTTCGATAGGGTTAACTATGATATACATGGCAAAGCTTTGCCATGTGGAATTCGCTCCTGCACTTCTTAGCCTACTTGTGAATTATCTACGCGATCGCCAACAAATCGTTAAGTTAGGATTGTGTAAGTCTCGAACATAATATCACGCGCGTTCTGGTGTAAGCTAGGGTGCAATTCTTGGGCCATCACTGTTCTTGCTTTTGGTTAACGACATCCCCGCGGTCCCATCAGTCTCTTATATGCAGATAATCTGAAGCTATTCGGTTAAATAGTAATATATATCAGAGTGCACAGAAAAAAATTCAATAAAAATGACACCCGACTGAGTCTCGCCGGGAACAGCTAGTTATTAATAATTACAACAGTTTTGTAATTGAGACAGACAAACGAATACCTGTCGAGTCCGTTGTACGCCCCGCTGGCCACGAACAGTATGTTGGTGGTGTCCACCTGCACGGCGTCGCCGCGCAGCTTGCGCGAGTTGCGCTCCGGCACCGACACCACCGCGCCCTCCAGCATCTTCAGCATGCCCTGCTGCACGCCCTCGCCTACCACACGTCATCATCATCAGCATCATCATCACAACACCGTCACCATTATCATCATCATCACCACCACCATCACCATCATAAAAACATTTAAATCTTTGCAACACAAAAAAACAGGAGATTTATGGGGAATATCAGTAAAAATAATTCACAATATTATTGATGTTATTGCGCCATATCTTGCTGTAATTTTTAACAAGTCCATAGATTCGGGATCATTTCCCGACCTCATGAAATGTAGTAAATTGATACCTCTGTTTAAGTCGGGAAGTAAAACTGATCCAAATAACTATAGGCCGATTTCAATTCTACCAACTCTCAGCAAGATATTTGAAAAAATAATGCTCAACCAACTGCTCCTGCACTTTAATTTAAATAAATTACTTCACTCTGAGCAGTATGGTTTTACTAAGGGTCGTTCAACAACCGATGCGGCCGCAAGGCTGTTACGGCACATTTTCGATGCTTGGGAAAAGTCACAGAATGCCATTGGTATCTTCTGTGATTTGTCAAAAGCATTTGATTGCGTTGAGCACGAGACTCTTTTACGAAAATTAGGCCACTATGGTATTAAAGAATCTGCACTCAGTCTCATTGCGTCTTATCTCGGTGATCGTATACAAACGGTGATCGTATACAAAGGGTATGCATCAATGATGTTAAGTCATCCGGATCAGCCTCAGTGATGGGTGTCCCCCAAGGCTCTATTCTAGGTCCATTCATGTTTCTGGTTTATATTAATGACTTACCACATTTCGTCAAAAATGCTTGCGATATTGTACTATTTGCTGATGATACGTCTTTAATTTTTAAAGTCGATAGAACTAAAGACAATTTTGACGATGTAAATAATACTTTATCTCAAGTTTCACACTGGTTTACTATAAATAATCTACTTTTAAATGCTAAAAAAACCAAGTGTGTCGAGTTTTTATTGCCCAATACAAGGATTACTAGCAACAATTTAAAGATAAGTGGTCAGCCATTGAAAACTGAGAACACAACTGTGTTCTTGGGAATAACCCTAGATGCAAAGCTTCAATGGGGCACCCATATAGCAACACTTGCTGGCAAGCTTAGCTCTGCTGCTTACGCTGTTAGGAAGATTCGACAGTTAACAGACGTAGAAACTGCAAAAGTAGTTTATTTTGCATATTTCCATAGTATTATGTCGTATGGAATCTTACTATGGGGTAAAGCAGCTGATATTGGAAAAATTTTCGTTTTACAAAAAAGGGCAATTCGCGCAATTTATAATTTAAAACCGCGGGATTCCCTTCGAGAGAAATTTAAAGAAATAGGTATTCTTACAGTAGCTTCTCAATATATTTATAACAACATAATTTTTGTTAAGCAAAACATTCACAGTTACAATAAAAAGTGTGAATTACACGATAGGCGGTTAAGAAATAGAGATGGACTAGTGATTCCTCGATTACGCCTCAAAAAGGTCCAAAGGTCGTTTGTGGGAATGGGCGTAATGTTCTATAACAAAATTCCACAACAAATCTTAGATTTGCCTTTACACAAGTTTAAGAATTCTATTAAAAGTGTGCTCATGAAAAAAGCATATTATACAATTGAAGATTATATAAATGATAAAAAAGCATGGATTTAATTTATTCGCTTTATACGCTATTATAACTTGAGGAGTATTCGATTATTGGTGTTCAATTCGATGCTTTAATCATGGGTAGCCTAAGTATGTCACGCTCTCTTTAAACATTTCTGTGGTGGTGTCGTGTGGTGCGGGTTGTTACGTTCCCTCAAATATGGTTGAGCGAAGCAATGGCTGGATCATGCGTCATGCTCGTGAACGGGTGCCGCCGTCGGAAATGGGGCTACTTTTGTCTGCCCTTCTTAACGTGTGGAATTGTAAGCACCATTCTGAACCAGTGGTAGATTCATTTGTCGATTCAAAAGCACTTGTAAAAGTTTATCCGAATAAAAAATATGTCTTAGACTTGCCTTTACACAAGTTTAAGAACTTTCTTAAAAGTATGCTCATAAAAAAAGCTTATTATACAACTGAAGATTATATAAACGATAAAAAAGCTTGGATTTAACTCGTTCCAGCAATGCGCGAGACGGCATTTCAATCATGTACATTAATAATAATAATTGTTATAATGTTATTTTTAAAAAGAGCAACCGCCGAGTTTCTTACAGGTTCTTCTCGGCTGGAACTGCATTCCGAACCTGTGGTAGACTCAATCGACGATTCAAAAGCACTTGTAAAAGTTTATTTGAATAAAAAACTTTTCTATTCTATTCTATTCTATTCTATTCTATCATCATCATCATCCCCCCCACCATGACCATCATCATTATCATCATCATCATCATCATCATCACAGCTTTTAGTCCCTCTGCTGGGCACAAGACTCTTCTTCTTAGTTTGGTTAGTGGCTTTTTGTCATGCCAATACGGCACAATTCACAGGCCTCCTCTATCATAGGAGAGAGGGATTTGGAGCACAGCGCCACCACGCTGCTCTAATGCGGGTTGGCGGGCTTTAACTACTATTGATTTTAAAAACCGGGACCGACGGCTTAGCATGTTCTCCAAGATGCGGGGGTGAACTACTATCAGCTACCAACTCCGAACTTGCATTGAACATTTCTTATCAGAAAAAAACCTAATATTTAATAATAATTATTGTCCTGACCTGGGAATCGAACCCGGGACCTCGTGATCGACAATCAGACCAGAGACAATTTAGATACTATAAATTCCCAAACTAACCCCGGTGGGTAGTCGAAACCGCGACCTCCCACTTATCAGACCACAGCGCTCACCACTAAGCCAGGGAGGTCGTAAAATAATAATGAAACAGTAGTGAAACGCACCCCCCACATCCCTCAGTTGGTGTATCCCGGGCACGGCTCCGATTTTGTCCACCTCGTCCAGAAACACGATACCGGTCTGCGCACGCTCCACACTGGAACATACAAATACACTTGAAAATACATCAAATCGTATAGGCGATGGAGTTAGCTATACAAGGTGTAAGGGGCAGCTATCGAAGACGAAGACAGGTAATTATAGTAGTGATAATTACTGACAAGATACCACAAAAAAGAAAAGTGTCTGTGCGCAATTCACACACGGCAGATGTTAAACTTATGTTCTAAATCTCCAAAATATTATTTAAATTATTATATTAAACATTAGAACCTTGTTTATGATTTTGAAATAAAATTTGTGTTCAAAAATGGAATGTACGCGGAGAGCGGAAGCGGAGCGTCTCTCTGTCACTCGCGCAGCGCCTGGGAACTCAAACGACCTCCTGTCACCTCATGGACTCCTGGTACGCGAGAGAGGATTTTGGTGTCGCTTTTTCGTTTCATCGCTTTTCAAATGCACAACGATCTACACAAGTTTCATTTCAAAATCCTATATTTTTGAAAAGTTCGCAATGTAAAAAGCAATCAGCTAACGCTAGAGGTCAACAAACGTTGTTAAATAGCTAAAGCTGTCGCCGGCCGCCCGCGCTGCCTACTACTCCGTAAGCGAGGCATCGACCCCGAGTGGTCACGTCTCCTAGATCTTCCGTTACTTCCAATGGGAATAGACGGCTAGCCCCATTATGATGGTGACTCACTTGAAGTTGGCGTCCTGCAGCAGCTTGGCGATGACGCTTTCAATGTCCTCACCGACGTAGCCGGCCTGCGTCAGCGTGGTGCAGTCGCAGATCGCGAACGGCACGTCCAGGCACTGCGCGATCGTCTGCGCCAGCAGTGTCTTACCTGGAAAATAACACGGGTGTTAGTATTGTTATAAGTCACGGAAAATAAGTCGAGCGGTGACCCTCAATGCGCAGAAGTCGAAAATGAGGTATCTCGGGGTGTGAGGGGGTCGCGGGGAGGGCGTGGGGATCGTTCGTATGCACTGATTAGCTCTCGCGGATCCCTCGTAAGCGCTGATTGGCTCTCCAATCGTATTGCGACCCGCTCACTCGTACGACGCTGCGCGCACTTGAAGGTCACCGGTCGACTTACGTGACGGGGGTTATAGTTTCAAAATAATTAAAAATTAGAACAAGAGGGTAGTTTTAATTATGGCGAATGAGTCGGCCTCTTGTTGGATCTCTGCTATACTTGCTAACCGCGCGCGTACCGTTCGGTATGTCAATAGTCGTAAAATTAATTATTCAGTGTGCGCCGGGCGTCGAGTTCGCGTACAAACCTACCGCGCGTTACACGCATAGATTGGTCGAGCTCGGTGAGGGTGCGGCTCGCCGCTCGCGTCGCCGCGGACTAATCCGCGAGCCTCATGACAAACCGCGAACCCTGCCATTCACACGAAGATTGGTCCGCGGACTTGTCGCCAGCGACAAATTTAATCTCGCAGATTGGTGCGCCCGTGAATGGTAGGCCTTAATCTCTATTAAACTCAAAATACTTATATATATTCAGCTATATAAGCCCCGCAAATTGGTATTGCGCCTGGCCGCCATTTTCATGACGTCAGCACTAGACAGACGTCTGTTTGTTGTTATTGTTGTTTAATAAAGTAAGATTAATTGACGAGTGTTAATAATAAATATTATTAACACAGAAAATGATAGTGATTCAGACACAACAGACTCTGAAAAAATTCTAAATCCGAATTACAATAATATGATTAACATCAGTGGAGTTGATGAATTAGGATAATTTCTTCATTTAAAATCTATAAAAGCTGAAAATTATTAGTTAATTCGGTTTAATTTATTTATAAAAAAAAAATGTTTGTTGTCGACGGTATATCTTCATATCGTCTGACGTCACGCTGAAGTTAATGTGACTACTCTAGCGGCACGCTATGATGGCCGGTTTGACGTTTGTCCGCTCATGAAGTTCCGTATTAATTGATAACGACTTTGAAGGAAATAATTGTATTACTTTATTGACGATAGTGATGTGCAGAGATTCATAAATTTTATCGAATGTAGTTTTAGGTTTAGGACTCAAAATTTATTTATTAAATTGATTTCTTAAATGTATACAAGTGTAGAAAAATCAGTTTGCACCATTTAAGGGGTGAATGTACTTGTGAATATGAACAATTTTCACTATGTGGACAAACCTCTGAAATCGCAAAAAAATATCAATAAATTTTTAAAAATGGAATCTAATACGATCGTCACATAGGATCGCTGGCTAGCACAACTACTACCTCCGGCAAACTCGCGTCAATGCTCAATGCAAAACAAAGCAGTTTCGAATTGACGTTGCTTCGAAAAGTATAAACTGTCAGTGCAATGCGATTGTGATATAGTTTTGACCTGGCTTTGGATTTCAAATATTGATACTGCATTACTGTTGACCCTTGCTCGTTAATTTGGACTCTGTTCAAGCCCTTTGTTGTGGATTTCGTCGATATGACCGAACGTACGCAGAGAACTGTTCTAAATAGTCAGACACGTGAGTTCGTAATACGCCTTCGTAACTATTTCGATCGTGAAGCTCAAAATGGAGGGCCAATTTTACCTATAACGTCAGTGGTTGAACGCGTAGCTGATGCGCTTAATATTGGACAACGAACTGTTAGACGGATAACTAAAAAAAAATATGGCGAGACTGGCACAGAAGAAAATAAACTTCACACACCAAAAAAGAGAAAACGAGCAAAACCAGTCGTAGGCATCGATAGCTTTGATGCCGATGCTATCCGAAGACATGTTTACGGCTACTATTTACAGAAGGAGTATCCAACAAGAAAAAAGTTGGTGCATTCACTGAAGGAAGCTGGATTATTCTTCGGTGGGGAAAGTTCTTTAACGAAGATTTTGAAGACCATTGGATTTCGATACAAAAAATGTAACAAACGCAAAATATTGATGGAAAGATTTGATATAGCGATGGCAAGGTATACTTTTTTACGGCAAGTGAAAGAAATCAAAAATTGGCAAAATGTTGTGTTCTTGGATGAAACATGGCTTAATGCTAACCATACTGTAGGCCGTTCTTGGAACGATGACACAGCAGCATCTACTTCCAAAGTTTCTGTAGGAAAAGGATCGCGACTTATAATTTGTCACGCCGGAACCATCAACGGGTTTGTCGAAGGTTCTCTCATGGCTTTTGCGTCAAAAACCACTGGAGACTATCATGAAGACATGAATGGAGAAAAGTTTACTGAATGGTTTACCTCAATGTTGTGTAGCCTCTGTACACGACGATTAGTTTAAACTCGTAAGATAATTAGGTATATACATAAGTAAGCTTAGGTTAAGATATTTTGTACATATACATGTAACTATTAGCCTTCTAATAAGAGAATAAAAAGTCAAGTCCCTGATTCCTATTAGAAATAAGGCTAAAAATTGTAAGTAATGAGTATGACATACGAAAATAGTTTAAACAATATAATTAATTGTCACTATAATAAGTGCGAAAGAGACGATTGTGTAATACGAATAAACACGCCTCCGCCCACTCGCTGAATCACCCGTACTAAATTTATGTATAAATACAAGGCCCAAGGGCGACGCATTCATTCTCGTAGCGGCAGTGAAACAGCGAGGACCACCTCTCCTCGGCAGACTACATCCAGCGGAAACGGGCTACACAGCGACAGGGCGGCGGGAACTCTACGGCACCGTGGTCTTTTATTTTCACCTCTCCACCGACTACCTGGTCGATAGGATCCGCGCAAGTCCAGGCTTTGTCCTGAACATTGGTCCTAATTCGAGCCGGATCAAACGTCGATCAGAGGTGTGGGCATGGTGAAAACTAGATCCCGATCTGTGGTGCCGGAAGAGTCTCCTATTGCGTCGGGCGATCACATAGCCCCTGGCATCATGCCGCGCACCGCCAACGATCACACGTCGCTGCCGCTGGATGGTCGCTTCGCGTCGGACAGTCTAGCAACTGCCCCGGGCCCCGCGCCGCGCGTCGCCGACATCACGCCGCGAGAATCACCGGAGTCTCCGAGTCCGTCTCCGTCTCCAGTACCCTCGTC
The DNA here is from genome assembly GCA_920104075.1 of Melanargia galathea. NCBI lineage: Eukaryota > Metazoa > Arthropoda > Insecta > Lepidoptera > Nymphalidae > Melanargia > Melanargia galathea. The sequence continues at coordinate 19,340,883 of OV049874.1, read as the reverse complement.
GGGTCCAACGTCGGGCAGCCATGAAGAGGCATCGCAGACATCAACATGCCGCGACTCGTCGCCTCTGCCCGCCGCCGCGAAACCCCGCGCGCCGCACACCGAGTGCGCCCCCGCGCCCGCGCACCCCAGTGCCGCCCGCGCGCCGCACACCGCGATCTCCCGCGCGCCGCACCTCACGTGCGGAAACGCGCCCGCGTACGTCAGTGCCGCTCACGCGCCGTTCCCGGTTGGCGCCTATCCACCATATCCGAGTGCAAGTGAAGTCGCTACTGCCACCACAGTGTCACCGCGCGTCGCGCCTGCAAATGCACACGTCGATACACCGTCGTGGGCGCCGAACGCGACCGTGCCAGTCAGCACGCACATTCACGTACCGCCAGGGTCGGCGCCTTCCACCACGTCCGTCAACGCGCCGTCGTACACCGAGCCACGTCCGAAGCCCAACGCACACGAACTGCGCGCCTCCAAGATACGACTGCTCGAGCTCCAGCAAGAGTTAACTCGGCGGGACATCGAGCTACAGAAGCTGCGCATCGAGGAGGCAGAGAGCAACGCGCTCGACGTGCAGCTTACCAAACTCGACCAACGGGTCGACAACTGGCTTCAAAGACGTGAGGTTCAAAGTGACGACGCGCAATTGGCGATGAACGCGCCACCTCACGTGAGTAAATTTACATATTTTGGTGATAAGTGTCAACAGGGTGCGAGCGTGCCGCGAGCGCCACCCGCTCTGTGTCTTCATAGTGCTATGTCCGGTGACTATGCCTGCCTCGAGCGGACCTCGGGGGTTAGAGACACAGAGCGCGGACATCCCGCTTCGATGCCGGAGTCCGCCACAGTGTTTAACGATAAGTCACGGCAACCCGCCGTGAGTAAATTTACATATTTTGGTGATAAGTGTCAACAGGGTGCGAGCGTGCCGCGAGCGCCACCCGCTCTGTGTCTTCATAGTGCTATGTCCGGTGACTATGCCTGCCTCGAGCGGACCTCGGGGGTTAGAGACACAGAGCGCGGACATCCCGCTTCGATGCCGGAGTCCGCCACAGTGTTTAACGATAAGTCACGGCAACCCGCCGTGAGTAAATTTACATATTTTAATGATAAGTGTCAACAGGGTGCGAGCGTTCCACGAGCTCCACCCGCTCTGTGTCTTGATAGTGCTACGTCCGGTGACTATGCCTGCCTCGAGCGGACCTCGGGGGTTAGAGACACAGAGCGCGGACATCCCGCTTCGATGCCAGAGTCCGCCACAGTGTTTAATGATATGTCACAGCAAGTCGTCTCGGGGCCCAGGTTCATCGGGTATCCCGCGGCTTGGCCAACGTCCGACGACCCTCTAGTCAAAGAGGCTACGTCTATAGCCCAGCCTACCCTATCGGAGGCAGACCCAGGGCTCGCGCCGCGGCCGCCGGCGAGCGCCGCCGCCGCGCCACCTTATGTAAATAATAATAATAATAATAATGATTTGTTAGGTATGTTCGAACGTCAACAACAGTTGTTTTTGCAAGGTCTAACGCAGCTTTCCCAGGCAGTCGCGACGCCCGGCCAGCGCAACACGGCGAGGTCGCTGGTCGAGTTACCGACCTACGCAGGTGCTTATGACGAATGGTACGCTTGGCGAGACACGTTCAACGCTACTTCACGGCACTTCGAGGACGCCGAGAACAAGGCTCGGCTCCGACGAAGCCTGCGTGGCCCGGCGAGGGACCTGGTCGGTCTCCTCAAAACCACGGCGTCGTCGGCCGAGATCGTCGCGGCCCTGGAGAGCGTATACGGCCGACCCGACTGCATTGTCTACGCGGAGCTAGAGAAGTTAAAGGCGCTGCCGCGCCTCACGGATTCAGGCAAGGAACTTCCGGTTTTCGCATGCAAAGTAGACTCTGTAGTGTCAACGATCATAGCTCTTAAGCAAGAAGCTTATCTCGTCAGTCCACAAACATTACATACTATAGAGGAAAAAATGTCAGCTCTTTACAGAACGAGGTGGTTCGACTTCGAAGCGAGGCAGCCCGACACCGAGCCCGGCCTGCTGAAATTACGCCGCTTCCTGACCACCGAGATGAAGCTGCAAGTACGACACATCCGGCCCGAGACTGCAGCGGCTCCGAGGCCGCATGAGCAGCCGCGCCGAGTGCAGCGAACCCACGCGGCGAGCGACGCACGCTCACCGACCAAAGACGATGACAAAAGGTACGATGATACATATTCTCCGAAGCGGGCCGACAAGAGGTGCGCGTACTGCGCGCGCGGTGGCCACGTCGTCCAGGAGTGTCGTACCTTCAGAGGCCTGTCCCTGGACAAGCGCTGGGAAGCCTGCCGACAGAAGAAGCTGTGCTTCCGTTGCCTGGGCTCCAGGTCCTACCGTCACCGCTGCGTGGGAAAGAAGTGCGGGCTAGACGACTGCTCGTACTTCCACCATCGACTACTTCATCAATCGCCGAACGGCGAGAAAACAGCAGCATGCGAGGGCGACGAGAGAGCCATGCGGGCCGTCTGCTCCTCGACGGGAATACCGGCGCTGCTTAACATTATACCGGTAACTATTTCCGGTCCCAGAGGGAAAGCCGAAGTCTTCGCGCTACTCGACAGCGGGTCCACGATCACGCTGGTCAAGGAGGACATAGCACGAGACATCGGAGCGCAAGGGCCTTCGCACGAGTTGAACATCGAAGGTATTGCAGGCTCTAAGTTCAAAAACGCGTCACAACTAGTGACATTCGCTATTAAAGGGAAACATTGTCCAGAAGAGCACTTCATCGACGCGCGCACCATACCGGACTTAGGCATCTCCGGCCAGGCGATCCCGCGCGCTGTTATTCGGAAGTGTGCCCACCTCAAGGACATAGCCGATCAGCTGCAGTACGACTATGCGGTACCATCCGTACTGATCGGCCAGGACAACTGGGAACTGCTGCTAACGAGCGACTGCCGCACGGGTACACACGAGGAGCCGGTCGCTTCGCTCACCGGGCTGGGCTGGGTGATCCACGGCCTGTACAACGACGAGAACGCGGCGTCTGCAGGCAAGGAGCAGGTGGGCGTACACCGAGTCACGAAGGTACGCTCGGTGGACGACGACAACTTGGACCAGCTCCTCAAGGAACACTTCTCCCTGGAATCGCTCGGAGTCGAGCCACGCCGCCCTCAGTCAGACCCGGAACTGCGCGCACTGAACATCCTCGACGCTACTACTCGCCGGCGGGAGGACGGGAGCTTCGAAGTCGGCTTATTATGGAAAAATGAAGCAGCCGTCATACCCGACAACTACGAAGCCGCCCTGCGCCGCCTCGAGGGAGTCGAGAAGAAACTGGACAAGGATCCCAGCTTGAAAGCGCGATACGAAGAACAGATGAAGCGCATGGTGGAGAACGGCTACGCAGAGATCGCCGTCAACAAACCCGCCCCGGGAAGAACGTGGTACCTGCCGCATTTCGCAGTAACAAACCCAGCGAAACCAGGCAAGACTCGTATAGTACATGACGCGGCGGCCACGACTAAGGGGGTGAGTTTGAACAGCCTATTGTTAACAGGACCAGATCTGCTGCAGTCTCTACTGGGCGTACTCATGCGCTTCCGTCAAAAAAGGATAGCCGTAACGGCTGACATCAAAGACATGTTTTTACGTATCGGAATACGCGAGGAAGATCGCGACGCATTACGTTTCCTATGGCGAGGCGACGCCCGGGATAAGAAGCCCTGCGAATATCGTATGAAGTCGGTTATTTTTGGCGCTACGTCATCGCCGACTGCGGCCATATACGTAAAAAATAAAAACGCGGAAGAATTCCGAGACAACTATCCCGATGCGGCCGACGCTATAATAAGAAATCACTATATGGATGATTATTTGCAATCTTTCAGTTCTATCGAAGAGGCCCAGCGGATCGCCAGCGAGGTGGACTACGTGCACAAGAAAGGCCATTTCGAGCTGTGCAAATGGGCATCGAATGAAAAGGCGGCCATCGAGCAGTTCACTCCCGCGCCGAGCGAGTCCAGCCGCGACATGGACACCGGCGGGAGCGAGAAGATACTCGGGCTCGTCTGGCGACCGCAGGCAGATACTTTAGGATTCAATTTAAATATGGCGCGAGTAGCGCCCAACGTCATCAACGGAGAAAAGGTACCAACAAAAAGAGATCTCTTACGCACCGCAATGTCACTTTTTGACCCTCTAGGTCTCGCCACGCCAGTCACGATCCAGGCGAAGCACATCCTACAAGACACCTGGCGCATGGGCATCGGCTGGGACGACCAGCTGCCGCCAGACCTGGTCGAGAGATGGCAGAGCTGGCTGCGAGACCTGCGAGACCTGGGCCACATCGCGCTACCACGCTGCTACCCCGCCTACGACGACGCTGACGAACGAGAGCTGCACACATTCACGGACGCGAGTGAGACAACCTACGCGGCCGCCGTCTACTGGAGGGTCAAGCGACCCGACGGCCAGGTGACGGTCAGCCTCGTCGCAGCTAAGGCGCGGGTAACCCCTTTAAAAACTGTTTCTGTCCCGCGGTTGGAGCTTCAAGCTGCCGTGCTAGGCTGTCGCTTGGCTAGCACCATACAACAGGAACACGACGAAAAACCGATTCGTCGCGTTTTTTGGACTGACAGTAAAACGGTGCTGGCCTGGCTACGAGCCGGTCCACGGGTATTTAAACCGTTTGTTGCCCACAGAATAGCGGAAATAGAAGAATCGACACGAGTACTAGAATGGCGTTGGGTACCTACCAAAGACAATGTCGCAGACGACGCGACACGTAAAACCCCAGTCACGTTTGGCAACGATCACCGGTGGTACAGGGGACCGTCGTTCCTATACAACGACGAAGCGGCCTGGCCAACCGAGCCAATCCTTCCCGCCACAGTCACGGGGGAAGAGAAAACTTTAGTAACAAGGAAAACAATAATCATCGACGAGTCGTTGCCCGATCCAGCACGCTTCTCGTCCTGGCTTAGGTTGCTAAGGGCAACGGGTAGGGTAATACAGTTCATTAGATTGATCCACAGGTACACGCGCGCTAAGGCCGCGCACGCGCGAACACGACACAACGCAGAGGCGGATCCCGTGTGGACCCCGCGACCGAAGACCCAGCCGCCGCCGCGCTCTGCGCGACACACGGCTGCCGCCGCGCCTGACCGCTTCATTCCTCTGGGAGCGGAGGCCCTGCAGGCGGCGGAGCGCATCTGGCTACGGGCGATGCAGCAGCGAGCTTTCTCCGCCGAACTCGCCTGTGCCACCAACGGCACGGCTCTCCCGCCAGACAGCCGCATCCGCAACCTGGCTGTCTTCATTGACGACGACGGCATCATGCGAGTGAAGTCCCGCATCGACGAAGCCGAAGACACCACGCCGGAGCTGCGCACGCCGCCGATCGCCGACGGCAGCCACCCCTACACGCGGCTGTACATCGACTGGGTCCATCGCGAGCTGCATCACGGCGGCATCGAGACCGTCGCTAACGAAGTCCAGCAACGGCTCTGGGTCATCCGCTTGCGCCCCACGGTCAAGGGCGTAATCCGCGACTGCCAGCCCTGCCGTCTGCGCCGCGCCAAGCCGTCGTCACCGCCCACTGGGAACCTGCCGCGCTGCCGCCTAGCGCACCACCAGCGGCCGTTCTCCTACACCGGCCTGGACTTCTTCGGGCCGCTCTCCGTCACCGTGGGCCGACAACGTCAGAAACGCTACGTGGCGCTCTTCACCTGCCTCACTACGCGCGCCGTGCACCTGGAGATGACGGCGCACATGACGACCGACAGCTGCATCATGGCCATCCGGCGCATGATGGCTCGCCGTGGCCGGCCCATCGAGTTCTGGTCTGACAACGGATCGAATCTCCGGGGAAGCGATGCAGAGCTGCGTCAGGCCCTCGACGAACAGCGCCTGACAGACGCCGCAGCGAACCTCCTCATCAAGTGGCGCTTCATAGTCCCGGGCGCGCCATTCTGGGGCGGAGCCTGGGAGCGACTCGTACGGAGCGTGAAGACAGCCCTTCGAGTCGTACTACACGAACAACACCCGCACGAAGAGACCTTAGCGACGCTACTCGCTGAGGTCGAAAACACCGTCAACAGCCGACCGCTCACTCATCTGCCTGACGACGAGCGCCAGGGGGCGCTAACACCGAATCACTTCCTGCTCGGCGGGCCATCCCGAGTACCGCAGCCGGGAGCGTTCGACGACTCCGACCTCACACTAAAGAAGACCTGGAGGAACAGCCAGCGCCTCGCCGATCTCTTCTGGGCGCGATGGCTGCGAGAGTATCTCCCCACGCTTCAACACCGGCGGGAGCCGCACGGGAGAGGTGCAGCAGTCCGAGTCGGCGACCTGGTCCTCATCGTCGACGCTTCGCTTCCACGCAACACCTGGCTACGAGGCATTGTGGAGGTCATCTATCCCGGCGCAGACGGCATCACAAGGGCGGCGGACGTGCGAACCACGCGAGGCATCCTTCGGCGGCCAGTCAAAAAACTCGTCGTGCTACCAACAAACAATGAAGCTGGAGCTTCACGGCGGGAGAATGTACACGACGATTAGTTTAAACTCGTAAAATAATTAGGTATATACATAAGTAAGCTTAGGTTAAGATATTTTGTACATATACATGTAACTATTAGCCTTCTAATAAGAGAATAAAAAGTCAAGTCCCTGATTCCTATTAGAAATAAGGCTAAAATTGTAAGTAATGAGTATGACATACGAAAATAGTTTAAACAATATAATTAATTGTCACTATAATAAGTGCGAAAGAGACGATTGTGTAATACGAATAAACACGCCTCCGCCCACTCGCTGAATCACCCGTACTAAATTTATGTATAAATACAAGGCCCAAGGGCGACGCATTCATTCTCGTAGCGGCAGTGAAACAGCGAGGACCACCTCTCCTCGGCAGACTACATCCAGCGGAAACGGGCTACACAGCGACAGGGCGGCGGGAACTCTACGGCACCGTGGTCTTTTATTTTCACCTCTCCACCGACTACCTGGTCGATAGGATCCGCGCAAGTCCAGGCTTTGTCCTGAACAGCCTCCCTGAACCATCTATTATAATTATGGACAACGCCCCATACCACTCGATGCAAATTGACAAGCCACCTGCCCAATCCCAAAAGAAAGCTGATATCGTCGCATGGCTTCGTAAAAATGGCGTAGATGCAAACATGAATATGTTAAAAGCGGAATTAGTACGTCTTTTAAAAGAAAACAAACCAACCAAGATCCGATACGTCATTGACGAAATAGCATTAGAACATGGGCACAGAGTTATACGGTTACCGCCTTACCATTGTGAGTATAATGCGATTGAGTTGGTGTGGGCTCAAATTAAGGGATAATATGCTGCAAGACACAATACAGAACCCCCATTTACCACAAAAAAAATGCTAAAATTATTAGAAGAAGCTTGTGAACATGTGACTAAAGGAGACTGGGAAAAGGTTGTGAATAGAACTGTTAAATTAATAAGGGAAGATTATGAAAGAGATGTGAAAATAGATAATATTATAGAAAACGAACATATAATTATTAATGTATGTGATGATAGCAGTGACGACAGTGAAAATAGTAGTATGGACGAATCTGATTAATTATGGCCTTTTGTGGCACCTTTTTTGGTATCTTTTGTATTCATATGTTTCTTGTGTGCATATAAAGTATGTATATTCATTTTCGTTCAAATATTCAGTTCGTTCAAATAAATTAAATAAACATATACATTTTTGTTTTATTAAACCTATTTAATCAGGTACAAAAACAAAACTTAATTGTTTTTTGTTTGAGAATAAATTGACATTCCACATCACTATTGTAATGTGTCAAACCGGCCATCATAGCGTGCCGCTAGTGTAGGTTACAGCTCAATAGCAACGTGCGGGCGTTATACTACAACCGCATTTATTATACCAGTTACAGGCTGATGGAATGGAATGGAACGGGATGGAATGGAACGGAATGGAACGGAATGTAACACTCACCGCTGCCCGTGGGCCCCAGCAGCAGTACATTGCTCTTGTCGAGGCGCAGCTCGTGGTGGCTCCTCTCAAGCACCTCGGCGCCGGCCGCCGCCGCGCCGCCGCCCGCGCCGCCCGCGCTGTGACTCAGGTGCAACAGATCTGTAACAATACCATATTATAAGTAACTTGTGAGTGAATCCATCACAATAACAAATATCACTCGGACAGTTTAAATGCTAAAATTAAAAGTAAAAATCCACAAATAAGATACGAAACGGGTGTAAAAACAGTCGTTTCGCTTTTAAACCCGTTCCGCGTCCACAGATCGATTCGCCACACTCTCGCGCGCTGTCATCTCGATGTCACGGTCGAAATTGATTGCGCATTCCTTAGCATTGTCACTACATAAATAAACTCACTTACTTACTTACATAAATATACACTATAAATAAACTTTTCTCGATTATATTTTTTTTTTTAAATGTCTGTGTGCAATTCTCACACGGAAGAAGTGAAACTTATATAACTAAGTATTCAAACTTTTCAAATGCTCCAAAATATTATATTAAACATTAAAAGCTACTTCATGTTTTTAAAATATTTGGTTTCAAAAACGGAACGTAGGCGGAGAGCGGAACGGTGGAAATCGAGTTGTAGAACTTAGGCGGAGAGCGGAGAGCGGAAGCGGTGGAAATCGAGTTACATTCTATCTCATTCTCTCGCAGGCTGAATCCTATGTAAATATGTATGTTTGTCCCTCTCTGTCACTCAAACGACCTCCTGTCACCTCATGGTCTCCTGGTATACGCAAGAGAGGATTTTGGTGTCGCTTTTTCGTTTCATCGATTTTCAAATGCAGGGAATGGTGCGCGTCACCGGTACCCGCGTCGCGTTGTTGTAGATGCGTTTGTAGTGGTTGTACTCCGCGGACACACAGACAAACAGACGGACGGACGGACAGACAGATGGACATGACGAAACTATAAGGGCTCCTTGTTGACTACGAAACTTTAAAAAATTAATATTGCGATAATTTTACGTGATAACGTCATAAGAAAACATTGCCTCTCTATCGCTCGTTCCGCGCTCTCGCTTGCACGCAGTACGTGACAATGAGTCATGCTTTCTCGTGCGTGCGGCCGGCGTGCATCGATTTACAAGACGTAAACACTCTATGAATAAGTTTTTTCAAAGAAAAATGAACCGACTTCAAACCATTCGAACTAAAAAGTTTAAAATAATTTTTTATTCATTTAGATTGACAATTAAACTACCTAACTCAAATGATATATAATTTTTTGAAGTCGGCGCCAAATGACTCATACTTTTCAAGTCAAAAATATGCTCTCCGCGTCCCGGACAGCCTGACCCTCCGCGACTATTATGGTTTACTCGCATTCAAAAGTGGATAGTTACTCTGATTTTACTAAGATGAATTGAATGTGGTTTGGCGCCGACTCCATACTTACTTACGACGTACATACTTACATACATACATACGGGTCGAATACAGAACCTCCTTTTTTGAAGTCGGTTAAAACGTCACCTCTGTGCGTGTGATGCAGCGGATGGTGCGCGTCGCCGGCGCCCGTCACGTTGTTGTAGATGCGCTTGTAGTGGTTGTACACGGCCACGGACAGCACCTTCTTGGCGTACTCCTGCCCCACCACGTGCTTGTTCAGGTATTCGAAGATCTTCTTCGGCGGCGGGGGGGGCTTTCTGCAAACACGGGAAAATAACGATGAGAAATGTGGGCGAATACATCGGACTGGAAACAAACAAACGAGCATAGAAATATATCTATTATTAAGTACAAGTCACGGCAAATAAGTCGAGCGGTGACCTTCAATGCGCAGAAGTCGAAAATGAGGGTGGTGAGGGGGTCGCGGGGAGGGCGTGGGGATCGTTCGTGAGCACTGATTAGCTCTCGCGGATCCCTCGTAAACGCTGATTGGTTCTCCAATCGTATTGTGTCCCGCTCACTCGTACGACGCTGCGCGCACTTGAAGGTCACCGCTCGACTTACGTGCCGGGGGTTATACGGCCAAGAAAAGAATGGTCTCATGGGAGGAAAACGCGTGCCGAATTGATGGGCAGTTGTGCATAAATTTCCAAAATCACACTCAGTACGTACTGAGATTTCGACGTAATTTATTTGTTTTGTGGCCTGGTTCACCACCTTTTGAAAGTGTCGCATGTGTTTCCATATATTTTAAGAAATAGAGCCTAGTCAATGTCCATAAGCCATAGGGACCGAATCACGCGTTGGAAGCTATCGAGGAGTTGGATGGTCCATAGACCATATTGCTAGCAGCATCAGATCGAGATTATCATAATATAATCTGTCACCGTGTATACTTAGTGTACACAAGTCGAAAAGACGGACAAACAGACAGACAGTCAGTCAGTCAACGTGCGACTACCCTCCTGTTTCATAATCAGACCCTAATCACTGTCTATTTGCCAACTACTCGTCGAGATCACATCACCTGCTGAAAATTGCCAAGTTGAATAGTGTACAGACTCTTCTGCCTGCAATGGTCTTGGTTATCATAATATAATTGTAGTGCCATCGAGTACACTTAGTGACAAACAAACAAACAGACAAAGTGTTCAAACTTTAAATATCCCTCTTTTTTCGTCAGGGATTTAAAAGAAACAAGATGCTCTTCCAATTGCTCTTCAAAATTGCCGAACAATTGAATAGTCCACAGACAGTCCCGCTTGCAACGTCAGGTTATAATTGTAGTGTCATCGGGTACACTTTGACAAACAAACAAATATACAGACAGAAAAAGTAGTTAAACTTAAAACACCCCTCTTTTTACGTCTGGGATTAAAAAAAAAACCAAGACTTTCATAAATTCACGGAAGCTACCCAGTCCCACCTATCTCTCACAACAAAGCAGTCTGAGATGGGAGACGCCGATAAAACAATAAACATGTCGATGGGTCACTTTTCACGCGATAAGCTTATCGCACGTTGGCCATTGTTAGCCAGTCCAATTCGCTAGAGATAACCTGCAGACGTGGGTAAAAGGGTAATGACTCCTGAACTGATGTGTATCGGCCCCGGGCGAATAAACTAAGGTCAGAGCACGCCACAAAAAAAGGAAAGTGGGTTGCACAATTTATTATTTATTTATACGGTTTAACGAATTCGATGAATGTTATGGTAAAGTTAACGAATCTCCGAATTAACGTAGTTGGTAGTTTACGATGTTCCACCCCCATTTACAGAACCATGTCACAAAATCATATTCTGTCGCGATCCATAATAAGACCAGCAGTGAATAATATCTAACGGTCGAGATGATTGATTATGATGAAGAAGATGATGATGATTATGATGATGATGATTATGATGGATGATGATTATTATGATTATTATGATTATGATGATGATGATGATCATGACGTTGATGATGATGATGATGATAACGAACCTGTAGAATCCGGACTTGGCGTCGGCGTTGTCCTTAATGGTCTTCTTGGTGTCGACCTCGCTGAGCACGACGAAGAAGTGGTGGCACTTGTCGCACTTGACGAAGCGCGTGGAGCTGACGAAGGTCTCCACGTGGGTGCACGGGTCGCCGCACTTGGGGCACGTGAGCACGCCGCTGCCGCCCTTCTTGCCCGACGACGAGCCTGGCCAGGGTGGACAACGAACATCATTCAAACGGAACATTTTATACGAGCAATTCTTTTAAATTGTATGATAAGCTTACGCTTGACGACAATCATGCCTGATGGAAAGCAAATGCGCTTGCCCAGTAAATGCCTATTCACAGTATACGTACACATAAACAGAATTTATTAGGGATATCCAAGTATACCGATAGCAAACATTTTGCGATCACCATGAGTTATGACCATTATAATTAAAACAAAAAGCTAATCAAATGTTCGCGTTGAGAAATACTAGAGATTTTAACCGAAACCTTGTTGACTGAACGTGACCTGGCGCAGTGGTGAGCGCTGTGGTCTTATAAGTGGGAGGTCCCGTATTCGATTCCCGGCATGAAAATTTCAAAATTGTCTCTGGTCTAGTCTGGTGAGAGGCTTCAGCAGGGGCTAGTGACCACTCTACTGTCAATGGGAAATATGCATCTGCGATCAGGGGGGTTATTCTGTAACTTAGTTAGCAACTGAAAATAGTTGCCAACGAATTAGTTCGATATACATTGCTGCTTTACTGTGTAAAATTATGAAAACACTTTATATTTCCCACAGTAAAGCAGCAATGTATATCAAACTAATTCGTTGGCAACTATTTTCAGTTGCTAACTAAGTTACAGAATAACCCAGCTGGTCAACTTATTATTTCAATACATTATCGTATTGAGCGAGTTCAACAACCATACCTCAGAACTTTGGCTTGGCGTAGATAATGGTTGGTACCGCTGTTTGAATAGTTAAATGCACTCAGGTTAGAATACTACAAGGTCGAATCCTTAAGAGTACCAACAGTTTTGCACGTTTTTTTTATAATAATAGCTGGCAAACGAGCAAGCGGGTAACTGATTACCGCCGCCCATGAACATTAGCAGCACCTGAGGAACCACTAACGCGTTGCCGGCTTTTAAGGAAGGGGTCTGGCTCTTCAGCTCGCTGCCGGAACACATCGGATGCTTTGCGGCAGATTACGGCTGAAGTGTGGTCGCTAGCCACACTGGCAGATTCGGGGTAGAATCCTACCACAAAGCGGTGATACCATCCAGATTAAGTTGTGTGGTATCAGGCACAACGAACCGTAGAGGGGACTGAAAGCGTCAGGGCCTCGTTAGCATATTGGCAGGGTGCACCGTGCGCAGGTGAGGTTGACATTGGCCACATAGGTGGAATTTGGGCCACTTACACCCCAACATAACAATTATATTTAACTCATACTTTGTAATCAATATATTTTTTTTCTTGGACCAGTGCTAGCCTACTGCCTAGTGGTTAAGACTTCGGCCTCCTTAAATTCGGGGGGGCCAAGTTCGATCCCCGGCACGCACCAAACTTTTCTGAGTTATGTGCGGTCAAAGCAATTAAATAATATCACTTGCTTTAAGGGTAAGGAAAACATCGTGAGGAAACCTGCACGCCTAAGAGTTCTGCAAAATGTTCTTAAAGACGTGTAAAGTCTACCAATCCGCACTTAGCCAGCGTGGTGGACTACGGCCTAAGCCCTTCTCATTCTGAGAGGAGACCCGTGCCCTGTAGTGGGCCGGTAATGGGTTGATAGTGATGATATTTTTCTTGGTAGGTACTAACTGCTATATGTTGTAAAAAATTATTTCGGCGAGCGCTTAAATTGTAGCCATTGCAAAATAATAGTCTTCCACTTGACCTTTATCATGTGCCCTCTACTTGATAAAGACGTTTCGTGTACGTCGAGAGTGGAACAATGAAATTGCGACCTTGCCCGCATGGTCTTGGGGACGGTTTCACCTTGATGTCGGTTGAAAAGAACGTGGCTTTGTTTTAAATTACGTATAAATGATCGATTGACGTAGGTGCTCTCGTACAGTGTAGATGATTTTGAACTTGAAATTAGTTACAGAAAAGTTTTAGTATTGAAGGCACGTTTCTAGGGTCAAGGAACTTTTTTTTAATTCAACTACAAGTTACTAATACTACACCTGATGATAAGTGACGATGCAGTCTAAGATGGATGCCGGCAACTTGGAAGATGTAAATATGCATACCTCTGATCGGTTTCTACACGGCATCGTACCGCTTGGCGGGCACGGCTTTGCCGGTAGGGTGGTAACCAGCCACAATTAAGCCTCCCACCAGACCAGACCATACCAGACCATAGACAATTTTCGAAATTATAAATTCCCAAATTACCCCTGCCGGGATCAAATCCGGGGCCTCCCACTTTTGAAACACAGCGCTCATCACTGCGCCAGTAAGACCGAATTTCCATGTGGTGTGAAATGAAACATGGGTACAATATTGTGTTGGTACTTATTTGAGGATGTATTCATGGTGTCAATATCTTGAAAAGGCCAATTTTCAACATTGGACAATTACTATAGACCTGATAGACGATGCTGATGTTACCGGTTCCTAACGACAGGAGGGGAGGAGATAAGCTGGGGGAGGAGATAAGGGAAGGGGGATAAGGGAGGGGGAATGGCGATGGAGGGGGAGAGGGAGGGGGAGAGGGAGGGGGAGGGGGAGAGGGAGGGGGAGAGGGAGGGGGAGAGGGAGGGGGAGAGGGAGGGGGAGAGGGAGGGGGAGAGGGAGGGGGAGAGGGAGGGGGAGAGGGAGGGGGAGAGGGAGGGGGAGAGGGAGGGGGAGGGGGAGGGGGAGAGGGAGGGAAGAGGGGGCGAGGGAGAGGAGAGGGAGGGGAGAGGGAGGGTGAGGGGAGGGAGAAGGGGACATGATGGGGGGGGGGGGGATAGGGCGGGATCAGGCGCAAGACCAACGGCTTCGAGCCACAAAAAAAATTATGAAAAAATCTCTTCCGCGACTTGTGGCGGCCACTAGTCGCCACCACTAGTGACCTAGTATGCTGGGGATGTTAGGATAGTTTCAAGTTTCAACGCTAAAATATTATAGTGTTACCTGTTCCTGGGGCTTCTTTGGAGGTGTGAGGCGGTCCGGGCGGCTGCTCCGTGGGACTCTTGCAGAGCACGGCGCACGTGCTCAGCGGGCGCGAGCACGGCCGCCGGACCGCGCGGCAGGTTTGTGCGCTACCTGCGAACGAACGAACGAACAAACTTTTACAATGATCATGATCGTCCTGCCAACGGAATTTCGACCACGGCGGACGAGACTAGACAACGGCGCAGGAGATATTATAGTGCATGATGCAAGATGGCCTCCGGCACAAAATGGCGGATTACAATTTTTTCACAACTCCCTCAATATGGGTATCAAAAAGGGTTTGACTAATAGAATAACACTATGCAAATCCAAGGCCGCCCACCACAAAATGGCAAAATATGTCGGGGGTTATTAAATTTTTAATTTATACTTGTTTTATTTTCTACTTCGTTGGAATAATAACTCTCAGTATTCAGTTCCTGTTAAAGAACTCAATCCTTTTTGGCAAGACTCGAGTCTTTTCCAACAACACTCGCCACATTTCGTGACGTGACTTATGATGAGTGTGTGATTAACAGGAAAACGTCAGGTCATGTCTTCAGCACACTCCATATTTATTTACTAGATGATGCCCACGGCTTCGCCCGTGTGGATTTAGGTTTTTAAAAATCCCGTGGGAACTTTTAATTTTCCAGAACAAAAAGTAGCTTATCTCTAGTAGGTAACCCGTCCCCAAAACGGAAAATCCCGTGGGATCCCCACGATTTCGGAATGCAATTCCTTACAGCATCAGGGTTGAGGAGTTGGATATGTACCTACTCGAGTTCATTCAACGATAAAGTCTTTAATCGGTACCCCCAATATCAATTTAAATAACCGAAAGTTTCTAAATCCCATTAGTTTTGGGGATCAGGTCCCTTACAGCACCAGGATTGAGGAGTTGGAATCCTTTTTTATAGAACAGGGTCACAATGTATTTCTATCGATTAAAAAAAATTGCGCAAATCGGTTCAGAAATCTCGAAGATATCGGTGTACATAGATAGAAAAACACAACTCCTCCTTTTTTAAAAGTCGGTTAAAAAAGTAGCCTATGTTACTCCCTGGTTAATTCTCTACTTGTATGTGAAAGTCCCGTCAAAATCAGTTCAGCCGTTCCGAAGATTAGCCCGTTCAAACAGACAGACAGACAGACAAACATTTTAAAAACGTGTGATTCGGTTATGGTATCGTTCAAATAACCATATGAGCTTAATATGTGGTAGTTATTTCGAAATTACAGACAGACACTTCAATTTTATTTATTACTAGCTTTTGCCCGCGGCTTCGCCCGCGTGAAATTCGGTTTTTCACAAATCCTGAGGGATAAGTAGATTTCTGGTCCACCCGCCCCCCGCCGCGCGGCGGCGTACCGCGGTACCGCGCACGGCGGGCGCAGGGCGCAGGGGCGCGGGGAGTTCCGTGCAGCGCGAGCGTCGGCCGTCGCGATCGCGCGCAGCGAAAATACCTATCAGGGCGTTTTTTAACTTACCGATTTCAACACAACTCCTTTTTTGAAAGTCGGTTAAAAAAGTAGCCTATGTTACTCCTTGGTTAATCCTCTACTTGTCTGTGAAAGTCCCGTCAAAATCGGTTCAGCCGTTCCGAAGATTAGCCCGTTCAAACAGACAGACAGACAGGCAAAAATTTTAAAAACGTGTGATTCGGTTATGGTATCGTTCAAATAACCATATGAGCTTAATATGTGGTAGTTATTTCGAAATTACAGACAGACACTTCAATTTTATTTATTAGTATAGAAGTAGGTATATAGAGTATAGATAAGTATAGATTAATTAATTAAAGAGTATAGATTAGTATAGATTTACTAGAGCGACCCGCCCAGCTTTGCACGGGTTGTAATTACCCGCTTCTATCCCACCATATTATATTCTTTTGTTATATCTCAAAGGGATTAGGCAGCGTTTTCGAAAAAACCTCCCAGGCGGTTTGACTTTTTGCAACAATTTCAACAATAATTGCCGTCATATTTCAACCAATTTAAACAAAACTAACAAATTATACACCTAAGCCTTCCTCATGAATCACTCTGTATATTGATAAAAACTGCATTAAAACCCATTCGGTTTTTCACGAACAGACAGAAAGACGCAGCCGAGGGACTGTTTTATAATATGTACCTAGTGATTTATTCAACCAATTGGTAGACCCCCCCACTAGGTGGACCGACGACATCAAACGAGTCGCAGGGAGCCGCTGGATACAAGCGGCGCAAGACCGTGGCGTGTGGAAGTCCCTTCAAGAGACCTATGTCCAGCAGTGGACGTCGATTGGTTGATAACGACGACGACGATTTATTCAAACAAAACTATCTCCTTATAAATATTATATCCTTGAACAGTGAACTGCATTGTTTTGTCAATCTGGCGACCTACTTTCTATACTAAGTGTTTATTTACGACTCTACCTACCTTAAAAAAGTGATAGTGTTTATTGTACAATTTGCAATAGGTAGTAGTTATCGTTCTTTTAAATTCTTAATTGAAATTAGTCTCTCTCCAGAAACTTTAGCAGCTATTTTTATGTTTAGTTAAGTAGCAAATGGTTGGGCTACATTTCAAAAACTTTTCTTCTAAAATCATAGGCAAAGTAACAAAAAAAATACGCGCCGAATTGAGAGCCTTCATCTTTTTTGAAGTCGGTTAAGGCAATTAATATGCACAAGGTACGCATACATTTTAGTGAGATTCGGGATTAGCGTCTGGTAGAATAGAATAGAATAGAATAGAAAAGTTTTTTATTCAAATAAACTTTTACAAGTACTTTTGAATCGTCAATTGAATGTACCACTGGTTCGGAATGCCGTTCCGACCGAGAAGAAACAGCAAGAAACTCGGCGGTTGCTCTTTTTAACCCCCGACGCAAAAACGACGGGGTGTTATAAGTTTGACGTGTCTGTGTGTGTGTGTGTGTGTGTGTGTGTGTGTGTCTGTCTGTTCCCCTGTGGCGCTCAAACGGCTGGACCGATTTGAATGCGGTTTTTTTTGTTTGAAAGGTGAATTAGTCGAGAGTGTTGTTAGCTATGTTTGATGAAAATCGGTCCAAGATGGCCGCCGCTACAAAATGGCGGATGACATATTTTTTCACAACTCCCTTGATATGGGTATCAAATGAAAGGGCTTGACTAGTAGAATAGCACTATTGCAAATTCAAGATGGCCGCCGCCACAAAATGGCGAATATCGGGGGTTTTTTAAATTTTCAATTTATACTTGTTATTAAAAATTAAAATCCTAAACCATTTCGAAATCGTCGGTTAAAAGATAAGTAATATCTGAATTGTAATCGAGTCCTTGCTGTAAAAAATAACTCTACTGCCAGGCCTTATTATCCTCACATATAAGCAAGTTAGTTACTGGGTTACAAGGTAATGAAAAAATACACAAAAACAGGTTGTGCAACTCCACCTTGACACAATAACATTGGACCAACGGATCAGCGTATAATGCCATACGCAAAAGGAAATTACGGGTCCGGTCGCCTTATAAAATGATTCTTATTTCTTACACACGCCCTCAAAATGTCTTATGTGAATCGATCATCGAACCGAAAAAAAAATTTCACCTCAGTAGCTCAAAAAGGGCGCGTTTGCTACCCGAAACCAGTGATTCTCGCTACAAAAAAGAAAATTTATTTGATAAAAGATTTTTAAGTTAAGCATAATAATAAGTAAGTAGGTACGTATAATCTGAATGTAAAAAATTCTATGTTTCAGTAAATATTTTTCTTACTTACATCTTGTATTTTTTCGCTATAGAGGTGAAAAGTTGTATGTACATCACATTCACACGATAGCAAACTTTTTGTTTCTTGTGCCTTTGAATCCCTCACTACACTCAGGATTCTAAATAAGAATCCTTCGCTCGTTCGGGATTCAAACTAGGCACTCCAAACAAAAAATAACTTGGCTATCTTGTTCAACAAATAACTATTGTCTTCTTAAAAATTTACTGGGTTTAGGCAACCATTAGTTGTTTATAATCACGATCCACCACCACCACAACAGCCTTTTAACGTCCCACTGCTGGGCACAGGCCTCTTCTCTCATAGGAGAGAGGGATTTAGAGCTTAGACCCTACTCTGCTCCTATGCGGGTTGGCGGGCTTTAACGATTGTTGTCACATGATAGGGATAATAATCGGAACCGACTGCTAACGTGCTCTCCGAGGCACGGGGGTGAAACACCGCCAACTACCAAGTCCGAGCTGGCACTGAGAATTTCAGGAATCGAACCCGGGACCTCGTGGTCTGCAGTCGAATATGCTAACCACTAGATCAACGAGGCAGTTAGTATCTATAATATAATAAAACTGTAACAGATCCAATTCTGTACATTGAAGATATTTTGAAAATTTCTTTTGGAGGGCATTCTATAATCGATACTGAAGCCAAAACTGTAATTTTTTTCATTTTTGTCTGTCTGTCTGTCTGTCTGTCTGTCTGTCTGACTGTATCTTGGCCGCGCATCACGCCGAAACTACTGAACGGATTCGAATGAAACTTGGTACGATTTGAGATTATACTCCGAGGTAGGTTATAGGATACTTTTTATCCCGAAATTCAGCATGGTTCCCTTGGGAGAGGGGATGAAAGTTAAAACGTGTATTTAGCTGTAATTCATTAACGCGTTGTTCGATTTCACTCATTCTTTTTTTGTTAGAAAGGTAGTACTTTATATATTGTCCCGTAAATATTTCAAGGTCATAGGTTTTTTAGTTCAGAAATGACACACATTTATTGGGTTCAAATAACTTGGGACCCGGATCTTTGAACGTACGGCTTATTTTAAACTGGTGTGCGTTTATATTTTATGTTTGTCGGTCTGTCTATTTGTTCCAGCTAATCTCCGAAACGGCTGGATCGATTTTAATGGAACTTTTAATGTTATAAGGAGTAACTTAAGCTACATTTTAGTTAGTAGTACATAAAATAATTATGGGATCCGATCCGATCCTATATAAAAACCTATATCTACGCGAACGAAGTTGCGGGGGTCAGCTAGTTTAAATATATATCACTACATAGTATAAAACAAAGTCGCTTTCTCTGTCCCTATATCCCTATGTCCCTATGTACGCTTAAATCTTTAAAACTACGCAACGGATTTTGATGCGGTTTTTTTTAATAGATATAGTGATTCAAGAGGAAGGTTTATAAGTAGAAAAATTGGACCCGGTAGGTGGCGCTAATAGCGGGCAGGACGACGTCTGCCGGGTCCGCTAGTTTTTTATAAATTAGTTACCAAATCACGCATTCAGCAAATCAATTCACACTTGGCCAATGCACTGCAATAGCTATTTGGCTACCTATGTACTTACTGTATGTTCATTTCATAACTTTAATAAATTATTTATTATATTATTATCCAGCAACCATCGCATACGTGACACTGACTGGCGGAAAGAGAAACTTTACAGATAACATCTAACTACAGTAGAAACTAGCATAACTGAGTACTGAGTGACTGAGTAGTAACTGAGTCGATCGATAAACATACACCACATCTACCACTACAGCCTTTTAACGTCCCACTGCTGGGCACAGGCCTCGTCTCACATAGGAGAGAGGGATTTAGAGCTTAGACCCGCCACACTGCTCCAATGCGGGTTGACGGGATTTAGCGACTATTGTCACATGATAGTAATAATAACCGGGACCGACTGCTTAACATGCTTCCCTTTCTCCTGTAAGAGAGGAGGCATGTCCCAGCAGTGGGACGTTAAAGGGCTGTAGTGGTGGAATCAAACCCAAGATCTCCCACTTACAAGCCCACAGCGCTCACCACTGCGCCAGGAAGGTCGTAAAAAGTTACCTAATACGTTCACCACAAAAGCCACTTAGTTACAAATGATGGCGATTATCAAAATGGATGCCATTACAAACTCATTACACGGGCCTGCCATTCGAGAGAGGCGAAAGTTTCCACGGGGTTTGTATGGTGGTGGAAACTACATTTAAATCCATTTCGAAGTTTAGAAGTTATAAGCGAATACACAGACAAACGCGGATTTAAACTTTGAGAAGGATTTTAGAAGTTTGACCGCTTTGTCTGTCTGTATAATACATATAAATGTGTATGTCTGTCTATGTATATTGTCTTTATAGCCGCTGCTAAAGGTAGCGTGTGTGCTCAGTGCCTAAACAACATCTAAACTATAATCTAGTTTCTCATGAAAGTGAAAGTGTTGAAATAACTCGACACTTAGCGTAAGCGGTAATAGGCTATAGGGCTATTCTCTAAAATACCATCTCGAAATCGAAGCTCACTCAAGTGAGATAACTCGCTTCGAAAGCAAACTCACTTCACCTTGGTTAGATATTCTGTAAACATCTGCTACGCACTTGCGAAGTGAAGTGAGTTTGAGTGAGAAGACCTGTACTATCGAGTTTTACAGAGTACAAATTAGCAAACTCATCTCGAATTCACTCTCGATAATTCGAAAATGCCTTTACAGAATAGCCCTGCTGTTTAGGAAGGAGCATTGGAGTGCTTTTGTTACCCACACATTATTATTTACTAGTTGTAGTAGTAGCCCCGGCTTCGCACGGGTTGTAATTATAGTCCGTTCGGTAACATAGAGTCGGTACAGGCGCAGGTGCTCTTAGTATTCTGCTTTTATTTTTTATTTTTTTTTCTGTTTGTAACTTTTTTTCTATTCTAACAGAATCTCCGAAAACCCGTGTTCATGATAATATTATATTTTATGTTTATGGTTATATTGTAATAAAATACGAATATAAAAAAATATAAAAAGGAAAGAGAATTTTAATAAAAAAATATGAGTAGGTATAAAACGCCAAAACCCCTTGTGCCTGTACACGCCGCGCGGCATGCTTTGAAGTCGCGGCGGCGTCTTTGGTAAAACACCGCGCGGCGGAGGCGGCGAGACACAAATGGCGACCGTAAGAAAATGAACAGACCATACCCGTTCCTATCCCACCATATTATATTGTTTTGTTATATATCTCAAAGGGTAACCAGCGTTTTCGATGAAAGCTCGCAGGCGGCTCGGCTTTTTCCGACATTTTCAACAATTGTCGTCATATTTCAACCAATTTACACAAAACCTTAGCAAATTATACACGTAAACTTTCCTCATGAATCACTCTGTCTATTGATGAAAATCGCATGAAAATCCGATCAATAGTTTTTGAGTTTATCGCGAACAGACAGACAGTCGCGCGGGGGATTTTGTTCTTTAAAGTGTAGTGACTACCCAATGTCTGCAATTTTGTTTCCAGGTGTTCTTTTTCGTGGTGGAAAGTATTCACAAACCGTCTCCAGGAAGTAAGCTATCTCTGTAGCTCAAACGGTTGAACCAGGCAAAGACTTTTATTTTTAAACCCCGACGCAAAAACGATGGGGTGTTATAAGTTTGACGTGTCTGTGTGTGTGTGTGTCTGTCTGTTCCCCTGTGGCGCTCAAACGGGTGGACCGTTTGGGTGGAACCAGCATTTCAAACCGGTGGTAGATTCTTGACATGTCATAAGAGCCACACGTTGGCCTACATGAAATAAACGATTTTGAATTTTGAATTTAATATTTTTGATTGGTACACCAATTTCTCTGAGATTGCTGGACCGAATTTGGTTAAATTTTTTCTAAAATATAGCTTGTTAATACCCCATCTTAGTTTATGGAGGTATTCAAATGTTTCTATCTTATGTTTCTATGTTAGCCAATGTACCTAGCATAGCTGTTATGAAAGTGAAAGCGATGAACTAACTCTACTTAACTGAAGCAGTAGGCTGTACGTTCGAGTGCTTTTGTTATATGGCCATTCTTATATTATAGTGCTATGTTGTATATTATGTTGTCTGCAAGTCATTACTCATGAGGCACTCACAACATCGCGTAACTAATAAGGGATTTAGATTTATTATATACAACTTACCAAGTTGGTATATTCATCTGATTATATAATTAAACTGACTATAATTCATATGAATTATAGTAAAAGTTAAAAAATTATTTTCTGCTCATTAGATTTCCATCCCTGAACAATTAACTTTTTTTATCCATTTCATTGTTTTTGAAGATAGGAGTAAAAAAACATACATTCATGTTCTTTCCAATGAATCTAGAGAATAGCACTCATGATATTAAAAAAATATTAAAAAAATATTTTTTTATATCATATTTACCAGCAGCAATATTAAAAAAATTCTTGAATTTTGAACTCTTTTGAAAAGGATATCTAGATTATAATACATCCACTGACTGATTCTCATCTCTTGAGAATCTCAATTCACTGCTGGGCACTGGCCTCCTTTCTCATAGGAGACAGGGATTTAGAGCTTGGACCTGCTATGCTGCTCCATTATGGATTGATGGGCTTTGCAACTATTGTCACTTGATAGTGATTGTAATCGAGACAGACTGCTTAACATGCTCTCCGAGGCACAGGGGTACAACACCGCTAACTACCAACTCTGGGATGGCACTGAGAATTTCTTAACAGAAAAAACCCAATTCCTAACAATGCCCAATCCGGAATTGAACCCAGGACCTTGTGATCTGCAGTTGCTAGTCTGCTAAACACTAGACCAACGAGGCAGTTACAAGTATCATCATAGAATAGAATTTTGTGCGGCTTGTATGCAGCTGCTGCCAGCAACTTGCTTAGATTGTTCATCCATGGGTCTTTCAAAGCTACGTTTCTTGGTGAAGCATCGCTATTTGAGCATCTGGGGTTCCCAATAGATAATTGTTATTTCAGATATGTGCCTGCCTAACTGACTAACTGACTGTTTTGAATTAACTATCAAGAACGTTATTTAATTATTTGTACTTACTAACTAATTACTGAAATATTAAAATAAATCATCCTAATAACAGAGATGTACTTAAATTAAGGATATAATTATGCAATTAGTTCATGGTTTTACTTTAAATTTTGCATTTATTTATGCATGTAGATTTATGACCATGTTTGAAACCTCAATCTAAGTAGGTATACTAATTTAGTATTACAATGTGGCTAATTCTGTTGTACACAATCTCTAAACCTAAACTAAATTGACAGGTTTAAAAATAGTGCTATCCCCTTCAGCAGGGAGACAGGAATATATTTAGACTTGTCATTTTAGTTTAGATTAATTTATATATTAGTTTTATTTTATATTTTTATTTATTTTATATTTATTTTATATTTTAGTTTAGATTAATAAATTAGAGATTGTGTACAACAGAATTGGCCACAATATTGTAATATTTAAACTAAATTAGGTACATAATATTTAATAACTAATTAGATATAAATTCTGCTATTTTTTTTAAATTAACACCATTTCACTAGAACCCAAGAAATAGAAATATATTATGCTCTTTCTCCATATAGGAGCAAACAATAGGTTAGCAGTACTTATCTTTAATACAATAAATACTTAAAAATAAAAATTAAAAATTACAAATCAAATAAAACATCCAAATCACTGTAACGAGGCAAGGTGCCCAGAACGCTGGCTGCGTTACCCCGTTGAATGGCCAGACTAATATGCTGACCGAGGTAACTGCCAGCCCTCCGGTCACCCGTGGACTCCACGAGACGGGATGATAGGTCCTTAAAAAAGGACCTAGCATCCTCGCCCCACGAACCCATGGTCTCCACCCCAAAAGGCACAAATATGAAATTATTTTCTATATTTTCATATTTGCGCCTCTTGGCCCTTTCCGCCTTAGTGGCTGCCGCTCCGGCCGCCACGGAGGTCACTTGTATATGAGACAACGCCAGTGTATCCACACAGGTGGCATCCCATACAAGCGACCTCCCTTGCTTCCATGGATTTAATTATTATTTATTTCCTTATCTTTGATTTAATATATATTTTATATGCAAAAAGTACAATTTAAAAGAAGTTTATGTGATAACAAATAGTTTTCATCACTAGTGAATTGCATATTATCTTACAAAAGTTAGCAGCAAGCAAAGTTAAGTAGAGCATAATAAAATGATTAATATTTAAGATACATAAATAGCTATAGTGCAGGTGGAATTAATGGCATAAGCTAGTATAATAGTATTATGTATATTAATGCATAATATATTCATGTTAATTAGAGATATGAATTTGAATAACCTATACATAAAATAAATAAACAATTTACACAAAAAAGACCTCGCGAACCAATGTCAAACTTGCGACAATTTACATGTTAATGACCTTCTTGTGATCACGGCCCGCTGCAGGCAGCTCGAATAATCATGTTCACGGAGACAAAAACATCGAGTGGCGCATGACGTTTTGTTATCAAACATTGTATTTGCGCGTGTAAACTTAATGAACTGCGATGCACTCTACGTGGTACGCCTTTGGAACACGGCCAGTTTGATAGAAAACAATGATTAGCCCACTCACCTGATGTCAGCTGCGAATTTCTCCTCACAGCGATTCTCCCGACGGACACGAAACTCAAGCGGACGCTGCTCATTTTACTAATCTTAGCGCACTTTATCACATTAGCGAAATACTCGACAGATACGCGAAACTAGCGAAATTGAAATGCTCCCTATTTGCCGTAATCTCTCGTGAGCAATTTTTATTGTATTTATTTGTCAGTGAGAGGCTATTCTGTCATGACGCAACACTTTTAGTCAACATCAACACCGATTGCTCGCAAAGATACGACAGTCGACAATATATTTTACACGATTTATCCACTTTAACTGCACTTTTCTATTTTTTTTATTGTATGATTAGCAAAAACAATTTTATTTTGTGGATATGGAAACGGCCATACCGACGTTCACAGCTGATTTTGTGGTATGAAGTTATGAATTATGTGGAATTATGATGGACCAATGAACATGAAGTTGGTTGCTGGAAAATATTTTTGATAGGTACCACGTCGTTTCGATACTTCTGCCACCTGTTGTTGCCAATACTAAACTTAAAATTATATTACTGCTTTACCGTCTGAGTATAAAGCTCAAGACACACTGCAATAAATTCGAAACCACGTTAATCGTCTTTTTCAAGAATCTAAAAAAACATAAAGTGCGTTGCGGTGGTTTTAGTACACCAACGCAAACATTCGCTTGAAATAGTTTTTAAATCAGTTGCCAACTGATTTAAAAACATTGAAACCAATAATTAAAAACAATTGACGCTTTTGCGCTTCGACTTTCCAGCAATGTGCGCTTAGCATATATTTCTTTATCAATGCTACATTACTGCCATCTGTAATAACAGAGATAAAACACTGCAAAAATACTGCTTTATCATACGAGAATAGACAAAAAGAAAAATCTACTCTATGGGAGTAATAATGACTCTGTGACTCTATAGCACTGATCAAACCATCACCCCGGCCTCCAGACGTTGGCCCCAACGCTGGCCCCAACACTGTTTGCGCAACGTGTGGATCGGGAAATTAGCATATCAATCAATCAATCAATCATTTTATTAGGCCCAACCATAGAGATAATAATAATAAATAGAGCTGGCATAATGTCCTATAGAAATTAGTGGATCGGAAAATAGCTCAAGCTTATCAAAATTTTCATAAGTGTGAAAGAGACAACATTACATTTTTGACATAATAATAAAACAGTTTGCGGCACACTCGTGACTTAAGATGGCCTCCCTAAAATGTATACATGAACACTCACACACGCACAACTTGAGACATCACAATGAACACGCGCCATTTTATGTTACAGGATTGTGCGTGTGTGAGTGTATTTTTGGCACGTTTATAAGGTAGTTATGCCAACTCTACTTATTATTATTATCTCTATGGGCCCAACACTCGCGCGAACGTTAGGAGTTGACCGTTCTGTGTCGGTTTTTTCCAACTGCTTGTCTACACGTTGGCGGACATGCTGGCCCATCTTGTGGCCTAATATGTTGGCCAACTTGTAGTGTGGGGAGTTTGTGCTATTTTGGTAGGTATTGGAATGATGGCTCGCAAGTTGGCGCGAGATCCATTTCGTGTCGGTACATCAAAAGGCGCCTCTACACGTTGGCAAACATGATGGCGGATATGTTGGAAGGTATTGGGTGAGGAGTTTGTGTTCGCGTCCACACGTTGGAAGGTCGTTCAGTATGCTCCGGTTAGGGCCAATGTGCGGTGTTCTGAATTGCCCGTGTCAACTAGTAGTTGACATAGAACATGGTCTCTGAATTGCCCGTGTCAACTAGTAGTTGACATGGCCTTTGGGTGCGTCGGGCGGCGGGCATAATAGAAATATACCTATTCCTCTTACACTCAGGCGTATTTATTTATATTATCTCGCTTCTACGTTAAATTTCCTAGTAGTTAGAGAGGAAAAAAACATAGGTTTATAGGAACGATTAAAAAAGAAAAAAAGTTTCAAGTGGCAGTTTGTGTCGCGGACGCCGTTGCGCGGTCGGGCGTACAGTTTTTGTTTTATAATTTCGCGTGTTTTAAAGTGATTTATGAGTATTTTCGCTGTGTTTTCATATATTTAACGAAATAAGTAAACAATTAATGTGTTTTTAACAATATTTCACCATAGAACACAACATTTTTTTGTTTACGGAGACCAAAATATTCGTTTCAAATATTTTGGCAGTTAAAAATCGAATGTTTGTCTTCAGTTTTAATATTTTTTTTTTCGTATTATCTTATTATTCGAAATTAATAAGTTAAATAACTAATAATTGACCGGAATTAGAAATAAAATTAGCAAAATACAGTTAATCAAGCAAGGATCGCGAATTTTCAAAAAAAATTACGCCTGCCGGCGCCAGGCTACTTTGCAGAATCAAAGTGATGTAAGTAAATATTTTTGTATAGACGAGTGTATATTTTTATGTATTTTCCTATTGCCTAATATCTTATTAACGTAATTTGAAGTTAAACTCCCTAGGTTACCGCTTTAATCTTCAAAGATTTATTTTTAAACACAAGTGGCGCTCCGAAACGCGCTATTTCAATATTTATCGCGTCGTAATACGATACCAGAGTCGCATATTGAAAAACAAAAGACTGTATTCTATAGCCTCATTCATAGTAAACGTAAAAAACAACACTTGACAGCCTTACAATATCAAGTGAAGTCATAATAAACGCTTTTATGAGGCCCGCCGCGGGTGGGCGCCGGCCGAAAGTCATAAAAAACGTACGGGCAAAGTCAAGGACCTTATAGACAAAGCTCGGAGCTATCGGACAAAACAAAAGGTATTTACTAAATTGAATATTGAGACGTTAACAGCTGCTGTGGTTTAATTATTCACAGCATACCGCAACTACGTGAATGTGTATACGAAAATTGTATTTTTTTATTTTTGTGATTTTATTTCTTGGGTTCCACAAACAATTTTCGGCTTAGAACGGCTCTATAAAGCAAAAAGTTTCTTCATTGGTCATTGTCACTGCCATTATGTGGACATTATATTAGTTACGATGCGTGAATATAAAATTTAAAAGACGTGCATGCGTGCGATCACTCTGAGAGCTCGTAGCACACTGAACTTGCCTCCAACGTGTGGATGGTGCGGCCAAACTCTGACCCAAACCCTTTGATGTACCGACACGAAATGGATCTCGCGCCAACTTGCGGGCCATCGTTCCAATACCTTCCAACTCCCGCTCTACACGTTGGGCCAACATATTGGGCCATAAGATGGGCCAGCAAGTTGGCGAACGTGTGGATGAGCAGAAAGGGTTCGGGGACAGAGTTTGGATTTTTATAATATTATTTTTAAGTACTGGCATAAAGTATATGGGTAGTTCTCACGAAATGTTGAAATTCGGTTCCAAAAAATTAATGAAAATTTTTGATGGATATTTGTATTTATTTTTTATAAATTATGTTAATTATGTAACTAAATTTAAATTATAATATAGTGGTCCCAAGAAAAAAAATTGTTTACAAAAGTTATAAGGGTATTTAAAAAAAATAGAATAAGGGAATGACGTCTTAGGTGAGGGAATGACTTTTACAAACAATTCATGAATCTCTGACAGTAAAACGATGTTTATTTTTTAATTTGTTTATCAAATATATTTTCTTACATTGCTAGGAACTGTTGTGAAGATAATCATAAAGTATTCAGACTGTAGATGACAATCTTTGTGAATTTTATTGTCTTATCACTTTATCATATTGACAGTTATAAAAAAAATCAAAAAAGCTTAGATTCCTTAAAAATTAACATAAATAGTATTTTTTCAATCAAATAAAGCTCTTATCTTATCTATTCATTATCAAAGTTAGTAAAAATCTTTACTAAAACTAAAAAAAACTAAAGAAAACACAAAAAAATACTTTCTTGAAAATTAAAGAACTAAAAATAAATCTACAAAAAAGTTCTCTTTGCCAAAAAAAACTAAGCTCTTTTTTCAAGTATAAAAGTTAATAAAACAAATCTCTTTAACTCTTTATTATCAACTAGCTGATGCCTACGACTTCGTCTGCATGGATATAGGTTTTTTGAAAATCCTCTGGAAACACTTGGGAAAGTGGAATTTTTCGGGATAAAAGTAGCCTGTGTCCGTCTCCAAGATACAGGTCAGCTCTGTGCCATATTTCGTGAAGATCCGTTCAGTGGTTGAGCTGTGAAAAGGTAACAGATGGAGAGCTACTTTTGCATATTTATAATTTTAGTAGATAAGGATTGTTATCTTCAATAATGACGGACTCCCATAAAAATCTTCATCCCCTATTTCAACCCCTTCCAGCCTTTTTTTACCAACAAAAGCTAGCCTATGTTCTTCTCCAAGGTCCAATCTATCTCTATACTGAACATCAAAATCGGTTCAGCGGCTTAGGCGTGAAAGCGTAACAGACAGACAGACATAGTTACTTTCGTATTTATAATATAATATAATTAGTAGGGATTAGACATCTGACTGATCTATTTTCTTCACAAAATAACATCCTCTTTTGATTAATTTTGGGGGCTCGATCCTCTGCACTATATCTTTCCTGGGTACAACTGTTCATCTTAGATTATTATTGAACATATGCAAAATTTGTGTTAATTTATCTTCTTCTTCGTTAATCTTCTTTCTTCTTGGCATTATTTGATCCTACAACAAGATGGCATCGGTAAATTTGAAGGTTAGTTCGAAAAAGATAAACTGACTCAGTCGAAAACGATTCCCTTATAAATCATCATTCCCTCACTACACATTAAAATGAGGGAATGACGGCGAGGTAATGACAAAATCAAGCATAACTAAAAAAAATCACGTGATATAGTCTTATATGAATAAAGATTTTGAATGGAAGCAGGCGTTACTTTGCGGAATTCCATGATATACAATGAATATAAAAATTATTTTGCTATAATCCGCTAACAGTGACAAATTCGTAGGCACAACACCACACAATCTTGTAGGCACAACACCACACAATCTTGTAGGCACAACACCACACAAATTCACCACAAAACAAACTCGACGATCATTTCGCTCCGACACCGGAGCATCTTCAGGAGATGTCGACTTCACAACGGACGATTGCAAAGTCCTTTCAATCGTCCGTTGTGAAGTCGACATCTCCTGAAGATGCTCCGGTGTCGGAGCGAAACGATCGTCGAGTTTGTTTTGTGGTGAATTTGTGTGGTGTTGTGCCTACAAGATTGTGTGGTGTTGTGCCTACGAATTTGTCACTGTTAGCGGATTATAGCAAAATAATTTTTATATTCATTGAATAAAGATTTTTTGCATAACTAAACAAGTCCCTAAAACCCACATCACGATATAATTAATAGTAGTTAAAGTACTTACCTTTTGTTTTTATAGAATGTGATGGAATGACGGTCACAAATTAAATATTAAAAAAATATAAACTAAACCTTTTTACAACAAAAACTTTAACACGCTAACGATAATTTTGCCATTATGGAAAAATCGACAGTACTGCCAACTATCTAAAACTAATTTTAGCGTTCGAGTTTGATTAAAACTGCGTTCATAAAACGACTGTCAGTAAAGGTGTGAGGGAATGATTTAATTTCTTGGGACACGTGTATGTTATTTTTTTTAAATTCCGGTCCGCACTTTATTGACCAAATGAGAAATATTTTCTTAAATCTGGTGTATTTTTAATAGATTAGTCAAACATGCATCGCTTTTAATTGATTTTTTTGTGTCTTTAAAAATATAAATGTAATTTAATCTGGAGCTTGGGACACAGTGAGGGAATGATTTTTGGTACATTATATACAGTGTAATTTATTTATTTATACATATAGTTCGGAAATAATAATTGACATTCTTAGGCACAGTAATGCAGATTGCTAGAAAATAATATCTACCAATAAATCTATTAGATTTTTGTAAAAACTGAAAGAACAAGAATTTCATGTTTTCGTGAGAATTACCCATAATCTAATCCTTAATTCTAGAAAATTAATTCGGTTGTAAAATTCGGTATGGTAAAAAAATTAAAATGCGTGATTTCTATCACGCGTTTGACGAAAAAATAAGTACACGTGATACTTAACTTACTATACCCCCCCCCCTTCCCCCCTTGTGATATTTCGTGACTTTTGGTGAACCCCCCCCCCCCGCCCTTTCGAGCCTCACGTGATTAATGGATAGCCCCTTATAGCAATTTCAATTTCTGTATCGTACGTCTTCACCAGTGGCGTAATTACACCGATGGGGACCCGTGGCCGTCGCCGAGTTCTCAACGATTATCGGGTGAAGCGGGACATGAGTATTTGACATAATTTTCGTCTTACTCATGTTCATTTTTAGGCCCACCTGTTGAGAAACCCTGCTGAGGTCGTTGAGCATTGTATTAAGATCTTCCAGAGACTCTGCCATCACGACTATATCATCGGCAAACTGCAGGTGAGTGATGTACTCGCCATTGATGTTGATGCCAAGTTCGTTCCAATTCAGAAGCTTAAAGACGTCCTCCAATGCTGCGGTAAATAGCTTCGGGGAGATGACGTCTCCCTGTCGCACTCCTCGCTGCAATTGGATTGATCTTGTGGTCTGATCCTGTATACGGACTGACATGGTGGCGTTTTCGTACAAACACTTCAACGCTTGGATATACCGATAGTCGATCCGGCATATCTGTAGTGGTCTTAATACAGCCCAAGTTTTCACTGAATCAAAGGCTTTCTCATAGTCCACAAATGCTAAGCAAAGTGGCTGGTTATATACTCTTCGGTCTTCTGTATAACCTGCCGCAGCGTATGGATGTGGTCTATGGTACTGAAGCCTTTTTGGAACCCGGCCTATTCGGGAGGCTGGAAGTCGTCGAACCTACGAGCTAGACAATTTGTAATGACCTTCGAGAACAACTTATAGACATGGCTCAGCAGCGAGATGGGTCTATAATTCTTCAGCAAGGTGTTATCACCCTTTTTGAAGAAAAGAACCACCACGCTCCTGTGCCATGCCTCTGGCGTTATACCCTCGTCGATGACGGAATTGAACAATCGCTGAAAGATCTTAAGAACTGGTTTTCCACTTGCTTTCAGGAGTTCCGCTGTGATTCCGTCATCGCCTGGCGCCTTGTTGTTCTTCAGTTGTTTAAGAGTTGGTATAGTGTCGGGTCAATTTGCCAAATCTTCAACAAGCTTCTGAGTTGAGATGTAGAACTATCCATAAAAGTTCTCGATCTCTCTCAAGATCTCAGGCTTTGATGAAATGAGACTACCATTGTCGGTCTTCGCGTCAGATGGCTCTGGCCGATAGACAGATCTTTCGCGAAGAGAAAGAATCTTTTTGGTTAGTTTATGAACATTTTGTTCTGAAACAAAAAATGACATGCAATTTTCGTCTTAGGTATAGTGCTGCCACACCGCAGTTACAAATGTTAGTAAACATTATTGTTAGTTAACTTTTTGTCACAAATGTTAGCAAAGTTTTAAATGTTTTCATGTTCATGAAACATTTTTAACAAATTTTTATTAACAAGTATAACAAATTATAACATTTGTTAAACAACATTAACCTGGGCGACTGCGGGACGTGCGGAATGTGCACACTTCAGGAAAGCTTCAAGAAATAAAATTATTTTTTATCAATCTACAATAGTTATTATATTATAACAAAACTGTCCAATTTTGTCCATTGAAGATCATATTGAATTTTTTTAAAGGGCTCTATAAATAATTAATACTGAAGCCAATAGTGTAAACTTTTCACGTTGGCAACTTAAATTAATTAAAGATCATTGATGATAAATTGATATAAGTAATATTAAATGTTAGGATACTCCTGTGCTCACGGCCCTCTCGGGCCGGGGGCCCCTTTCGTCTCGGGGCCCGTGGCATTTTGCCGAAATGCCACCCTGTAGTTACGCCACTGGTCTTCACGTTGGCTCTGACGGGATAGAACTAGTATTGGCGCCAACATGTTGACGCCTCATGAAAATATCCACCAACGATGGGGCCAGCATTGGGGCCAACTCGACGTGTGGAGCCGGCATCAAAATCACAGTGTCCAATAGTGTCATCGAGCGACTTCAGTCTTCAAATCTTAAAGTATACTTCAAGTGACATAAAATGTCATGTTTGCTCGAAATTGTCCAAAATGGCCGAGACAGAAACTGATAATAACAGTATTGTACGGCCCGAAAAAAATTATAAGGGCGCAGTGGTTAATAATGGACCCCGTCGCGTTACTATATACAAAACGGAAACCGGCTTCGGTTTCAACGTTCGCGGTCAAGTTTCCGAAGGCGGGCAGTTGAGATCGATCAATGGTGAACTGTATGCACCTTTGCAGCATGTGAGCGCAGTTCTGGAGCAGGGTGCAGCGGAGCAGGCTGGCATACGAAAAGGGGACAGAATCCTCGAAGTGTGAGTACCCATTCCATGGAATTTTTCCATAAGCATACTACATAATTCGCGGCTGAAAAAAGCGTTCTCTTTATGGGGCTTTTCTCAATAATGTTTGTATTTCCCAACCTCGGCAGTTATAAGTTTTTCTTACTAGAACTAAGTGGTTCAATTTACATTTCTTTGTAATATGATACAGTTTGAATGGTGTCTGTGAGTCACAAACCTGTTTTGCGAAATTGTTTAGAAACAGTTAGGTCCGATGTCTTGTGCAAACGTATACTAAAAAATGTGTTATTGTTGAGCGTACATTGGGCAATTGAGACGTTTGAAATGTTTCGAGTTTCTTGCGTGGGGTAAAAAAATATGTATTACCAAAGTATTATATGTGATCAATTAAACTGGATTATCTGTACACAATGTGGCCAATTCTGTTGTACACAATCTCTAAACTAAACTAAATTGACAGGTTTAAAAAGTGCTATCCTTTTCCGCAGGTATCACTGTGAAAGAGATAAGAATTTATTTAGCCCTGTCATTTTAGTTTAGGTTTAGAAATTGTGTACAACAGAATTAGCCACATTGACTCCTTAAGTTAGTTCTAATGAGAGAACCATTAAAGTCTTCCTCACACAGGTGCATTCTTGTCTCCTGCAATATTACAATATCTGTGGAGTGGTAATGTAACAATTCAACACACTGATGGTGCGATTCCCTCCGGATCCTCAATTTTTGAAATATATTTTATTTGTAACTCTGACAAAGCGATCAAAACAGAATTGAGGAACCCATAGAAGAACTAGACAAACTGATATAGTTCAATGGTCATGAAATTGAAGAGGCAATGGCTGGGGCATATCATTCCAAAAACTGATAGATATTGGGGTCCCAATTGAATGGTATTACACTGGAATGTCTTTGCAGATTCTCCACTATGTATACTAATGACATAAAACAACAGACAGAATGACGGTGCCACTGGATATAAGCGGCGCAAGACTACGTAGTGTGAATGTCCCTACAAGAGTAATCGGAGTCATAAGTAATGGCTTTCAAAGAAAATGTAGAACTTTAGTTTGACTTGGGTAGATAATTCTATAAATAAAATTGGTATCAAATAGCAGCTTCTGAATAAATTAGTTTAATATTCCACTATCCGAATATAGCAAAAAAATTAAATAAATTCAATCCATAATTTACATAAATAATATGAATTTTATTTGCATACAATGTAGCAACAGCCTAGAGACTGTCAGCTGTAGTCTAAATATAGCAACTCTATATTGTGTAAGGTTTCTTTAGACTGCATTGCTAATTACTGGTTAATTGTACATTATAATATTAGTTTATAATATTATAATATTAGTTTGTAACTTCCAATCCTAGGAAACTACCAATAAAGCTATCTTGGTGATGAGCCTTTGCAGCTTATTAGATCTCCGGAACATGTTGACTGTCACCAATCTATTGTGCTTGCATATCTGTGAAAGCTAAGTAATATTTTTTTTGACGTAGAGCGTGGGGATCGTTCGTAAGCACTGATTAGCTCTCGCGGATCCCTCGTAAACGCTGATTGGCTCTCCAATCGTATTGTGTCCCGCTCACTTGTACGACGCTGCGCGCTCTTGAAGGTCACCGCTCGACTTACGTGCCGCGAGTTATACAATTAGGAGTTAGGACTACAATTACTTTAATAGGATGCGATAATAAAATGTATAAATATCCATTGTAAGCAAATCCCTGAGTAAGATACCACTATCTGGCATGTGTGAGTTATGTGCCGAATGCCCACACAAATCATAATTATTATTATTTATTTATTATTTATTATTATAATAGGTAACAATATCCATCATTATA
This sequence comes from Melanargia galathea, assembly GCA_920104075.1. NCBI lineage: Eukaryota > Metazoa > Arthropoda > Insecta > Lepidoptera > Nymphalidae > Melanargia > Melanargia galathea. The sequence continues at coordinate 19,305,749 of OV049874.1, read as the reverse complement.
TTCGCATATACACATATATAAGTATATACACATTTGAACAAAATAATGGAACCCTGGAAGGGCGCCGTTACCATTTTAGTGGGAGGCGGACTTATTTTATCATTCGTTTAAGAAGTCGTATACTTTATAATATGCTTTTTCTTGTAAGTATTATTATCTTTAATTATTGCATCATGCACGCCATACAAAATTACTGTCTGTTTGTACCTCCATCTACCTATTGTTTTGGGATATATGTGGGATATGGTGCCTCTGTACATACACTCTATATACCACACAATTAGCTTGTGCATAGCAACAGATTTTATTTTAGTAAGGATGCACATATTCTAACAATTAGGCCATCATAGGTTGCTGTACACAAACCTGTAAAATGTAAAACAAAGTCATAAACAACAAGTATAAATTAAAAATTTAAAAAACCCCTAACATTCGCCATTTTGTGGCGGCGGCCATCTTGGATTTGCATAGTGCTATTCTAATTGTCAAGCCCTTTCATTTGATACCCATATTGAGGGTAAATATTGTGAAAAAAAATGTAATCCGCCATTTTGTAGCGGCGGATATTTTGGACTGATTTTCATCAAACATAGCTAAGAACACTCCCGATTAATTCATCTTTCAAAAATGAAAAAAACCGCATTCAAATCGGTTCACCCGTTTGAGTGCTACAGTGGAACAGACAGACACACACACACACGCGCACATACACAGACACTTCAAACTTATAACACCCCGTCGTTTTTGCGTCGGGGGATAAAAACAAAGTCGTAAGCAAAAACAAGTTGGATGCAATTACAATTGATTGCATTACGCCTGGTATTATTACATGCCCTGATACTCCAGTAACCTACATAATATATTATCACGGACACATGAAATTGTATACTCCTATTAAATGCATTACATTTGACACTCAGTGTATGGGAGTCTGAATTCTGAGACATTTTCGCTGACTATGAGCTTCATAAGAAAGCCACTCAGCAGCTGATGGAGAGAGCTATTGCTTGAAGTTTGTGTATATGGGTCAAAATCACCAAGGTGGCCAATTTGCAAATGTGAACTTTTGTAAAAATTATCACGTCTTAGAAATTGAAAAAATAACTTACAATTTACACGATATTATCAATAACTACGCTGTAAAAGAAGCGCGCAAAATATACACATTTTATTTTTTTATCCAGGATTTCAATTTTTAAGTAATTCCAATCACTACCTACTACAATTTATGAATTTAATTATTTAATTAGTGTATATTTATGAAATAAAAGTACTTAAAAGTAAAATCCTAAGAATTTCCATTATTTTTGAAACGGACGTTTTCATAGTTCCCGAAATGAGTCATTTCGGGAACGGTCATTTCGTGAACGAAATGACCGTTGCGATGAAACGATGTTTGTTTACGATGCGTTGAAATGATTTTTCAACGCATCGTATTATTTTAAATAGTCGTAGACAATCTTGGACGCCAATATACAACACTAGCGGAAACAGAACAGCATTATTTAATGGAATTAAGACTAATTATCTTCACTTATTGTTATGTTAATAATTTTGAGCCGTTCCCGTTATGATGATTTATTGATGTACGGTACCAAAATACACAATTGAAATATTCATAACAAAAAAAATATTATTGAAAACTGCCATAAAACAACCGAAAGCTGTGTACATCCAAGAGATTTAATCGTGCGACTGCACAATAGCCCCACAAAATAGAGTGCATCCACGATGTGACCTACAAACTATCGGACAGAGTTATACGTAAGACAAATGTAAAGTTACTTACATTTCCTTTTATTTGTAATAGTGATTAAGCTACTGTAATACAAGTGTATCAAGCATGATTCAACATTTTATTTTTAAATCAGTATTTCAATGTTTTGTGAACATTTCAAAATACGGAAATGCGTTTTGGGATGCGTTCCCAAATGACATTTTCACTAGTTTTATAAGGGAAAAAAATGTGTTAGCATAATTTTGCAAAAAACAATGAAGGGTTTAGATAAAATTAACTAAATCTGATAATTTAAAATAATTGTGACCCAATTATTTCAAAGCTTTATTAGGTAAAATTGTGTCAGAACCAAATTTCCCACCTTGGTGATTTTGACCCATATAATCTAACTAGTAGGTCGCGTGGCTGCGCGGCCCGCTAAAGCGGACCGCGGGGTTTCGAGTATTGTTTTTGTTTGAGCAGCCTCCACATATCTTTAATACCCTGGCCGTGTTCCTCACCTATCTTTAAAATCTTCAATCATCAGCTTTTTCCATATTTTTCCTCCGCATCAATTTTTGTCTTCTATACGAAACCATCAATGAAAAAAAATTTTTTTGTGTAAAAAATAAATTCTGACATCTTGTTTTTTTCTGTTCATCAAGTAGATCTAATGGTCTTGATCATCTTTTGTCAAAAACCACTCTTCGATCTTTTAGACTTGGTGAGATCTACACCGACGAAATTTGGATAACCGCCATCTTGAATCCGCCATTTTGATGTTTTCTTCAGCTCAGTGCCAATTGGATGAGGTTCTGAGTATTTTTTGTTTGAGTAGCCTCCATCCATCTACAATACCCTGCCCGGACTCCTCAACCATCTTCTGAACCCTCAATCATCATGTCTTTCCATATTTTTCTTTGAGACATCCCCAAAGAACCGCATCAAAGCCTTGCATAGTTCACAACTTGTAGTCTCTTCAACATTCGCCATACATTTTCTATAGAAAAATAAATTCCGCCATTTTGATTTTTTTTTCTATTCATCCAGTAGACCTTTTAATACTGATCATCTTTTGCGAAGAAACCACTCTTCCATCTTTTATAACCTCTGAGATGGACACCGACGAAATTTGTATGGCGGCCATCTTTTTTTCGCCATTTTGAATTTTTTTTCAGCTGACTGCCAATTGGATGACGTTTCGAGTGACATTTGTTCGAGCACCCCCCACCTATCTTTAATACCCTAAGCGTGCCCATCGCTCGTCTCTGAAATCCTCAATCATCAGCTCTCTCCATATTTTTGTTCCGAATGAATTTTTGTCTTCTATACGAAACCACTTGTGAAAAAAAAAATTTTCATACAAAATTTTACAGGAGGGGTGATCAATGAATCAGTGAGTCAGTCAGTGAATCAGCACGAGCAGCTATATACAGTGTGTCCGGGATCGAATTAGCGATATTTTAGGGACATATTCTACAACTCATTACCTCTCTGAAAATACCACTTATTAGGGCCTGCCCCCCTCCCCCTCCCAGGGACAGCCATTTCAATTTGGTGTGCGTTTTTGTGGGTATGTGCGCACAAAAATTGTAATAACTCGAAAGTCTGCTGATGCACAGGTCTTCAAATGACCTTATTCGATTGGATACAATATTCTCCATCACTAAATACCAAACAATAGAATAAAATGTTAAAATAACTCGATCAAAAATGCTTCGGAAAAAAATTATTTTTTCAAAAATATTGAAAACTACAAGTTTTTGCTGCATTTTGAAAAAACGAGGTCATTAAGACCACATTATAAAGTAATAAATCGATAGCTTTTGAGATAAGCAACAAAACGACATAAAAATTTTGACTGTAAGTTACTTACTTCTGGAGATATTGGTAATTATAAGTACTTCGTCCCCAAGCATGAATTACGAGTATTGAACCCAAATTTAAGATTCATCATTTTTTTACTACAAATAAGGTAAAAAAATCTTAACTTTATTATTTAATTTTTGTTAGTTATAAACTCAATAACTCAATAACTCTGATTTGTGTATGTGACACAAATCAGATATCCTAAAAACTAGGTTATTTCCGCCACAAACCGAAATTACCACCTCTGTTCTGTTAGCTAGTTGCTTCATGTTGGGAGGATCGTTGCATCATGTCCAAATACAATCTTATTTTATCTGCAACGGACAGGATCGTCTCCAATAATTCTTTTCTGGTATTTGGTACCATATAAAAGACCTTCTGCTTCATAGGTCCTCATAAAAAGAAGTCCAAAGGTGTAAGGTCTGGAGAATGAGGTGGCCATTCCATTGAATTGCTGCCACGTCCGATCCAAGGCGAATAGTTGACATCTAAATGCTCTCTTATGGCTATAATAATACCGAGTAGGCATGTCTTTAAACCTAGCAAAATTCACAAACCTGAATCACAAACAAAAATGAGTAATAACTTAAGTAGCTATCATAACGCCTCCTCGCCAGGAACAATAAAATAAAATTTCAGATATTTAAATTTTTTATACGAATTTTTAATCAGTTGAAGTAGGGGTTTGATCCTAAGTTTTAACCTCATTCACTGACTAATCAAAAACAATATTATTATTACCTGATCGCCCGAGGTATGCGATGGAAACCCACATTCGAATAACATAAGAACTTACGCGCTCGCGGTTAAGTTATGTTTAAATAATAATATCTCCAAAAGTAAATAACTTACAGTAAATTTTTTTATGTCGTTTTGTTGTTTATCTCAAAAACTGTCGATTTAATACTTAACAATGTAATCTTAACGACCTCGTTTTTGCAAAATGCAGCAAAAACTTGTAGTTTCAATATTTTTGAAAAAATATTTTTTTTCCGAAGCATTTTTGATCGAGTTATTTTAACATTTTATTCTATTGTTTGGTATTTAGTGATGGAGAATATTGTATCCAATCGAATAAGGGCATTTAAAGACCTGTGCATCAGCAGACTTTTGAGTTATTGCATTTTTTGTGCGCACATACCCACAAAAACGCACGCAAAATTGAAATGGCTGTCCCTGAGAGGGGGAGGGGGGCAGGCCCTAATAAGTGGTATTTCCAGAGAGGTAATGAGTTGTAGAATATGTCCCTAAAATATCGCTAATTCGATCCCGGACACACTGTATATGTTACAGCCAAAGTAATAAATAAGGATATTATGTATACTATCCAGCTATTATAAATAATATCAACTCAATTTGGATAAAGTGATAATTGACACAGAATTATTAAAATTATCTAGCTATTATAAATAATATTCAGCTATTTTATATAATACTAGCTGACCCCCGCAACTTCGTTCGCGTAGATATAGGTTTTTATATAGGATCGGATCGGATCCCATAATTCTTTTATGTACTACTAACTAAAATGTAGCTTAAGTTACTCCTTATAACATTAAAAGTTCCATTAAAATCGATCCAGCCGTTTCGGAGATTAGCTGGAACAAATAGACAGACCGACAAACATAAAATATAAACGCACACCAGTTTAAAATAAGCCGTACGTTCAAAGATCCGGGTCCCAAGTTATTTGAACCCAATAAATGTGTGTCATTTCTGAACTAAAAAACCTATGACCTTGAAATATTTACGGGACAATATATAAAGTACTACCTTTCTAACAAAAAAAGAATGAGTGAAATCGAACAACGCGTTAATGAATTACAGCTAAATACACATTTTAACTTTCATCCCCTCTCCCAAGGGAACCATGCTGAATTTCGGGATAAAAAGTATCCTATAACCTACCTCGGAGTATAAACTCAAATCGTACCAAGTTTCATTCGAATCCGTTCAGTAGTTTCGGCGTGATGCGCGGCCAAGATACAGACAGACAGACAGACAGACAGACAGACAGACAGACAGACAGACAGACAGACAGACAAAAATGAAAAAAATTGCAGTTTTGGCTTCAGTATCGATTATGGAGTGCCCTCCAATAAAAAATTTCAAAATATCTTCAATGTACAGAATTGGATCTGTTACAGTTTTATTATATTATAGATCTTGCAAGACTTGGATAAAGTAACAAAACAAGAACTTATGTTTAACTGATCACCAGATATTGCAAAATATAACGTCAAATAAACAGTTTATACCACCCAAAAACATACTTAGTTACTTCTGCAACGGCTTCGGCGCTGCGGGAAGTGCAGCCCCATCGCCCTTGCGTAGCAAATCCCAGGCACCCACGCACACCTCCGCAGCTTCGGCTTGCTGGTCGCCTTCGGCGACCTGCCTCATCCGCTACGGCTCGCACGGGTGCCTGCGATTTGCTACGGCGGGCGGGGGCTGCTCTCCCTTCGCGCCTACGGCTTTATAAAAATACTCTAGGGGCAGGGCAGACAAAACTACGTGGTCTGTTAAATGAAACTTGGCATGATTTAAGTTATTATATTGTTATTTTTAAAAAGAGCAACCGCCGAGTTTCTTACTGGTTCTTCTCGGCTGGAACAGCATTCCGAACCAGTGGTAGATTCAATTGACGATTCAAAAGTACTTGTAAAAGTTTATTTGAATAAAAAACTTTTCTATTCTATTCTATTATTCCGTAAATATTTCAAGGTCATCGGTTTTGTAGTTCAGAATCATAATCCTCAGTATTCCATATAACTTGGAACCCGGATTGCACAGGAACCTTTAAACGTCTGGATTATCACCTGGGGTGCATTTAAATTTGTGTTTGACGGTCGCCGAAATGCTTGATCGATTTTGATGGGACATTGGGAAAAATTTAGGATGGGAAAGAACTATTAAAAAATTAATACTCATTACTGTAGTTCCATTTTAATGCGCCACTTTTAACAGTATGAGCTCAAAGGAGTTTAGGAAAAACAAAGAGTTCCCGCGGGATTTTTAAAAACCTAAATCCACGCGGGCGAAGTGGCAGGCATCCACTAGTTAATCTATACTAATAAATAAAATTGAAGTGTCTGTCTGTAATATCGAAATAACTAATTCATATTAAGCTCATATGGTTATTTGAACGATACTATAACCGAATCACACGTTTTTAAAATTTTTGTCTGTCTGTCTGTCTGTCTGTCTGTCTGTCTGTCTGTCTGTCTGTCTGTCTGTTTGAACGGGCTAATCTTTGGAACGGCTGAACCGATTTTGACGGGACTTTCACATACAAGTAGAGATTTAACCAGGGAGTAACATAGGCTACTTTTTTAACCGACTTTCAAAAAGGAGGAGTTGTGTTTTTCTACCTATGTACACCGATATCTCCGAGATTTCTGAACCGATTTGCGTAAATTTTTTTTTAATCGATAGAGGTACATTGCGACACTGTCCTACAAAAAATTTGGATTCCAACTCCTCAATCCTGATGCTGTAGGGGATCTGATCCCCAAAACTAATGGGATTTAGCCACTGTTGGTTATTTAAATTGATATTGGGGGTACCAATTAAAGACTTTATTGTTGAATTACCTCGAGTAGGTAAATGTCCAACTCCTTAACCCTGATGCTGTAAGGAATTGCATTCCGAAATCGTAAGGATCCCACGGAATTTTTCCGTTTTGTGGACGGGTTACTACTTACTACAGATAGGCTACTTTTTGTTCTGGAAAATCAAAGTTCCCACGAGATTTTTACAAACCTAAATACACACGGGCGAAGCCGTGGGCATCATCTAGTATATTAATAATAAAGCGGAAGAATTTGTTTGTTTGAACGCGCTAATCTCAGGAACTACTGGACCGATTTCAAAAATTCTTTCACCGTTGGATATGTACGTGATCCCTGAGTGCCATAGGCTATATATTATGTACCACGGGCGAAGCCGGGGCGGACCGCTAGTTAATAATACTTATTTTCGTCAGGTACTTATCTCCTGAGGTGTCTCCGTAGAAATTACAACAGTTATGCTTATAATGTTTCTATCATCAGCTTTGGCACGGTCTACATCAGAAATTTTAGGCTAGGTTAGGTTCAATGGCGTGCACTTCATAAAAGCAGAAAAGCACTGCGTACCTTGAGAAAAGCAATGCTTATGTAAAACGATAAGTAAAGGAGCAGTAGAAATTTTAATACTACCAATTGCATACCCTGGCTTCAAACCCTGTGCACGCCACTGGTTAGGTTAGGTTAGGATAGGGTAGTTTAGATTCCCGTGTGGGGTTGCTGGTCCCCCATCGGGCGCGTCCCCCCGGTGGCGGATGGGGGAACGCCTCCCAGATATGGGAGGTACCGGGGAAACCTGGCGCGGACCAAAACCAGCAGGGGGTTGCCGCTTGGAGGATCCTGGTACTTCTCTGTTCATCAGAGTGGACTGTGGAGACTCCGGGCGGCGACAATCGGGGGGGAGGCTTTCGGGCCGTGAGGAAGAAAACCTCGTTAAAAAATTACAGGAGGGGGTGGAAACGCCCTGCGCGGCGGGTCCGCTGGTCTTTGTGGCCGGTGGGCGCTGGCTTCGGCCACCGTCGGGCAACCCGTAATCCGCACTGAGCGGAACCGGGGGCCCCACGCACTGAGCGAGGGGCCGCGAGGAAGAAAACCTCTATAAAAAAAATTACACGAGGGGTGAACCTCTTGAGGGTCGCCTGCGGGTGTGGCCCTCTTGAGGGTTGCCTCTGGCGGGGAACTCCGGGTGATGGAATGGCGTATCCGTTGCCCGTTGAGACGCCTCGGGTCGGGAGGCGCACCACTATGTTCCTGGTGCGCCTCAGACGGTGTTAGGGGGCCTTTAGGTCCCCCGGTGGAGGGTCTGCCTCGGCGGACGGCGCCGGCTGGGTCGCGGATGATTGCGCAAGTGTACCCGTAACCCAGCCACCAGGCGACACGGAGGAACATCGCTGGGTTTTAGTGGGTATTCTGGCCACTTCTTGGCCTGCCTGAGTCCCACACTACCTTCCGGAAGCATTGCAGTTCGCTGTAAGGCTCCCGGAGGGTGTGCGTAAATGCATTTCCCAGCGTCAAAAAAAAAAAAAAGGGTAGTTTAGATTACGAGATTGTGGTGATCACGCCACACCACAAAGGAATGAGATGCGGGAGGGGAAGCAAGTCGGGCCGTATTTATCATTTTGACCAACGTTCACCTGCTATTATGAATAATGTCTGGTTTGACATGATATTATGAATAATATCTGGACAATTTAGATATTATTTATAATTGCCAGTCATCTATACTAATAAATAAAATTGAAGTGTCTGTCTGTAATATCGAAATAACTACCTTATATTAAGCTCATATGGTTATTTGAACGCTACCATAACCGAATCACACGTTTTTAAAATTTTTGTCTGTCTGTCTGTCTGTCTGTCTGTCTGTCTGTCTGTCTGTCTGTCTGTTTGAACGGGCTAATCTTCGGAACGGCTGAACCGATTTTGACGGGACCTTCACATACAAGTAGAGAATTAACCAGGGAGTAACATAGGCTACTTTTTTAACCGACTTTCAAAAAAGGAGGAATTGTGTTTTTCTACCTATGTACACCGATATCTCCGAGATTTCTGAACCGATTTGCGTAATTTTTTTTTTAATCTATAGAGAAACATTGCGACCCTGTTCTATAAAAAAATTGGATTCCAACTCCTCAATCCTGATGCTGTAGGGAACCTAATCCCCAAAACTAATGGGTTTTAGAAACTTTCGGTTATTTAAATTGATATTGGGGGTACCAATTAAAGACTTTATCGTTTAATGAACTCGAGTAGGTACATATCCAACTCCTCAACCCTGATGCTGTAAGGAATTGTATTCCGAAATCGTGGGGATCCCACGGGATTTTTCCGTTTTGGGGACGGGTTTCTACAGATAAGCTACTTTTTGTTCTGGAAAATCAAAAGTTCCCACGGGATTTTTAAAAACCTAAATCCACACGGGCGAAGCCGTGGGCATCATCTAGTTATGAATAAAAGCTAATTAATTACTTTGGCTGTAACATATATATTAATGACTAGATGATGCCCACGGCTTCGCCCGTGTGGATTTAGGTTTTTAAAAATCCCGTGGGAACTTTTTATTTTCCAGAACAAAAAGTAGCTTATCTGTAGAAACACGTCCCCAAAACGGAAAAATCCCGTGGGATCCCCACGATTTCGGAATACAATTCCTTACAGCATCAGGGTTGAGGAGTTGGATATGTACCTACTCGAGTTCATTCAACGATAAAGTCTTTAATTGGTACCCCCAATATCAATTTAAATAACCGAAAGTTTCTAAAACCCATTAGTTTTGGGGATTAGGTCCCCTACAACATCAGGATTGAGGAGTTGGAATCCAAATTTTTTTTATAGAACAGGGTCGCAATGTTTCTCTATCGATTAAAAAAAAAATTACGCAAATCGGTTCAGAAATCTCGGAGATATCGGTGTACATAGGTAGAAAAACACAACTCCTCCTTTTTTGAAAGTCGGTTAAAAAAGTAGCCTATGTTACTCCCTGGTTAATTCTCTACTTGTATGTGAAGGTCCCGTCAAAATCGGTTCAGCCGTTCCAAAGATTAGCCCGTTCAAACAGACAGACAGACAGACAGACAGACAGACAGACAGACAGACAGACAGACAGACAGACAGACAGACAAAATTTTTTAAAACGTGTGATTCGGTTATGGTCGCGTTCAAATAACCATATGAGCTTAATATGAGGTAGTTATTTCGATATTACAGACAGACACTTCAATTTTATTTATTGGAATCCAAATTTTTTTTATAGAACAGGGTCGCAATGTTTCTCTATCGATTAAAAAAAAAATTACGCAAATCGGTTCAGAAATCTCGGAGATATCGGTGTACATAGGTAGAAAAACACAACTCCTCCTTTTTTGAAAGTCGGTTAAAAAAGTAGCCTATGTTACTCCCTGGTTAATTCTCTACTTGTATGTGAAGGTCCCGTCAAAATCGGTTCAGCCGTTCCAAAGATTAGCCCGTTCAAACAGACAGACAGACAGACAGACAAAAATTTTTAAAACGTGTGATTCGGTTATGGTCGCGTTCAAATAACCATATGAGCTTAATATGAGGTAGTTATTTCGATATTACAGACAGACACTTCAATTTTATTTATTGGAATCCAAATTTTTTTTATAGAACAGGGTCGCAATGTTTCTCTATCGATTAAAAAAAAATTACGCAAATCGGTTCAGAAATCTCGGAGATATCGGTGTACATAGGTAGAAAAACACAACTCCTCCTTTTTTGAAAGTCGGTTAAAAAGTAGCCTATGTTACTCCCTGGTTAATTCTCTACTTGTATGTGAAGGTCCCGTCAAAATCGGTTCAGCCGTTCCAAAGATTAGCCCGTTCAAACAGACAGACAGACAGACAAAAATTTTAAAAACGTGTGATTCGGTTATGGTCGCGTTCAAATAACCATATGAGCTTAATATGAGGTAGTTATTTCGATATTACAGACAGACACTTCAATTTTATTTATTAGTATAGATATAGAACCAGAATCCCCACACAGCTAAATAGGTTGCAAAGCTGATTGCAAAGTTTGAAGAACTGATAGATGTTAGAGTCCCAAGGTGCTGTATGAAATACCACCTTAAACTGACTATGTGCGGCTTTTCGTAAACTGACACATATTCTGCAAAATGTTACTAAATGTTTATTAGCAAATAAGTGTTATTCGGTTCTACTTGTTTACATTATTTATTATTGTCCTTTATACTAAATTATATACTAAAAATAATGTAGTGTGCGTAAAAGTAGTGAAGTGTTTTCTTATTGTTCCCTGCAGCAAAGAATTGAATTACTTTTAGACAAAATATGCTAATCAATTGCCTATTCTTCAAACTATATACCTAAGTAACCTATGTACATATTTCTACCAATCGAAATAATTTATTTATTTACTTTGTACTGAATACATAGATCTTAATGGGAACACCACAAATTAGGGTAACGTCGCAATAATTAATAATTATTGTAATCTATGTTAGTTTATGCATTGTTAATAAAATAATTAAACTAATTACTTTCATTTGTGATTCTAAACTAGAATAACTAGTAATGCTTAGTGATAAAACAATATATTATTATGGAAATTCGAATAGTTAACAATGATTAAATATATGATTAGACTGTAGATATTCTATAGTGTATTTTTTTAAAGATCAGAAATGGTATCAATATTTGAAATCATATTATTTTATGTTGTGATAACTAGTTGTGATTATTTAATGAACTTGGTACAAAAATTTCTATTATTAAAAGTTTAAATGTTTTTGAAAGGTTTATTTAGGTCTATGGTGTTCTGTGGTCAATTCGCTCAGATTCTTTTGAGTTATAGTCGTAAAAGTGTGCCTTAAGATGAAATGGTCTCACCAAAAAATTCCAATAAGTAAAGTTGATAACTAAGGACACCTCCATATTGGAAAACTGTCAAATTATACATTAATTTATAATAAACATGCGTTTAATGATTGTTCATGAAAAGAAAAGTGTATATATAAAGAATTTGATTTCTAAGGTGCATATTAGTAAAACAAAATAAGGCATGATGTCTGTACGAAGAGGGGCAGCTGGGGAATTCCACTTTTGTAGTTATTACTGCGACAACACCGGATTTGAGATATATGATCTGGAATCACCACAAACTAAACGATTTTGGTAATTTACTCCATGATAAAAATACATATAATACATATATGTATCTATCTACTGTATCATTAGATAAAGTTTCTGTCTTGTTTTGCAATATCATTTTTAATGTCCACATGCTAACTCCATCATCATACTCACGTGTATTGAAAAGAACAAAGTACTCATTAAAACAGAACAAATCGCCACATAGCATATATGCAATTATAAAGTTCCAGTGTCTAGTTCCAACCTTCATTATGATCAACCCATTACCGGCTCACTACAGAGCACGGGTCTCCTCTCAGAGTGAGAAGGGTTTTGGCCATAGTCTACCACGCTGGTCAAGCGGATTGGCAGACTTCACACACCTTTGAGAACGTTATGGAGAACTCTCAGGCATGCAGGTTTCCTCACGATGTTTTCCTTCACCGTTAAAGCAAGTGATATTTAAATACTTAAAAGGCACATAACTCCGAAAAGTTAGAGGTGCGTGCCCGGGATCGAACCCACGACCTCCGATTAGAAGTCGGTCGTCCTAACCACTAGGCTATCACAGCTATATCCTACATGCTACAGCACCTTCATCATCAGACCATAATCATCTATGGTTGATTGCCCAAAAATCTTTTGTCAATTTTGACGGAAACAACATACAAATAGAGCAAGCTAATTTAAAAATTTTGTGGAAGCGGAACATTTATGAAATCCCCTTGATGACCATCCGTCATTCTGGCACAGTCAGTCTGACCTCGATTTTATCTGTCAGTCTGGCACAGTTGCTTGGTGCGTGTTGGTCTTCTGCCACAAGGCATGGTCTTCTTACCCAGATGTGTCGCAGGAAAGATTTACTTTAATCAGGATTGCGCCGGCTAAGGCCCGCCATCTTGGCAAGAAGCCTCGTGATCTTTCTTTGTGTCCGCACTACGGACGATAGGTTTACCGCCGCTTTGTGCTAAGCCTTGGTGGTGGTGGATCTTGCGTCATCGCCATGGTACTGCGCTGGTGATAGCAATCGCAGGAGCCACAGCTGTTGTTTTTGATGTGATAATTTTTTCCTTTACAGCAATGGGGTGAACGTGGAGGGCTCCACACACAAGCAAGTGGTCGATCTGATAAAGTCGGGCGGAGACTGTCTCACTCTCACTGTCATCTCTGTCACACCTAAGGTTAGTATTTTCATATTACGATGAAACTCACTGATTTTCTTTTTTTGTTTTATCTAGCCTGAACTGACTTTAGCATGGTTATAGGTAGCAAATTCATTGGAGCCGTTAGTTTTAAAATCTTCGCCACATTTAAATTCATTTCAAACTGGGAGGAAAGGCAGGATTGAGCGGGATCCTGTGTGAGAAAGGAAATCATTTCAAACGCCGTAATATCTATCATGTCATATCAAAACTGACCAAATTTTTATTTGATCTCAGCGGGAAATTGTGCTGGTAAGTACCAAGAAAGCTAGACAGTAGAATGTGACGGTGAATGGTGCACTAGAAGATTGACGCGATCTAAAACGTCGCGTTAATGATTCTCATGTTAGGAGGCAGAGCGCAGTAAAGTGGGCCTTGAGTCCTTGAAGGGTGCACTAGAAGATTGACGCGATGTAAAACGTCCCGTGAATGATTGTGATGTCAGGAGGCAGAGCGGCTCGAGCCGTGCGACGACGGGTCGGCGCCGGTGGGCGTGATCGGCGGCGCGGCCAACTCGCGCGCCGCCGTGTACCAGCGCTACGACTACAGCGACAAGCGCTCGCTGCCCGTGTCCGTGCCCGACTACCGCGTGGTGATGGAGCGGAACACGGGCCGCTCGTACGTCGCGTTCAACGTGCACATGGCGGGCCGGCACCTGTGCAGCCGCCGCTACCGCGAGTTCGCGGCGCTGCACCAGCTGCTGAGGAAGGAGTTCCTGGGTGAGTGTCGTAATGAACTAGTGTCCGACTACCGCACCGCACCGCACCGCACCGCACCGCACCGCACCGCACCGCGTGGTGATGGAGCGGAACACGGGCCGCTCGTACGTCGCGTTCAACGTGCACATGGCGGGCCGGCACCTGTGCAGCCGCCGCTACCGCGAGTTCGCGGCGCTGCACCAGCTGCTGAGGAAGGAGTTCCTGGGTGAGTGTCGTAATGAACTAGTGTCCGACTACCGCACCGCACCGCACCGCACCGCACCGCACCGCACCGCGTGGTGATGGAGCGGAACACGGGCCGCTCGTACGTCGCGTTCAACGTGCACATGGCGGGCCGGCACCTGTGCAGCCGCCGCTACCGCGAGTTCGCGGCGCTGCACCAGCTGCTGAGGAAGGAGTTCCTGGGTGAGTGTCGTAATGAACTAGTGTCCGACTACCGCACCGCACCGCACCGCACCGCACCGCACCGCACCGCGTGGTGATGGAGCGGAACACGGGCCGCTCGTACGTCGCGTTCAACGTGCACATGGCGGGCCGGCACCTGTGCAGCCGCCGCTACCGCGAGTTCGCGGCGCTGCACCAGCTGCTGAGGAAGGAGTTCCTGGGTGAGTGTCGTAATGAACTAGTGTCCGACTACCGCACCGCACCGCACCGCACCGCACCGCACCGCACCGCGTGGTGATGGAGCGGAACACGGGCCGCTCGTACGTCGCGTTCAACGTGCACATGGCGGGCCGGCACCTGTGCAGCCGCCGCTACCGCGAGTTCGCGGCGCTGCACCAGCTGCTGAGGAAGGAGTTCCTGGGTGAGTGTCGTAATGAACTAGTGTCCGACTACCGCACCGCACCGCACCGCACCGCACCGCACCGCACCGCGTGGTGATGGAGCGGAACACGGGCCGCTCGTACGTCGCGTTCAACGTGCACATGGCGGGCCGGCACCTGTGCAGCCGCCGCTACCGCGAGTTCGCGGCGCTGCACCAGCTGCTGAGGAAGGAGTTCCTGGGTGAGTGTCGTAATGAACTAGTGTCCGACTACCGCACCGCACCGCACCGCACCGCACCGCACCGCACCGCGTGGTGATGGAGCGGAACACGGGCCGCTCGTACGTCGCGTTCAACGTGCACATGGCGGGCCGGCACCTGTGCAGCCGCCGCTACCGCGAGTTCGCGGCGCTGCACCAGCTGCTGAGGAAGGAGTTCCTGGGTGAGTGTCGTAATGAACTAGTGTCCGACTACCGCACCGCACCGCACCGCACCGCACCGCGTGGTGATGGAGCGGAACACGGGCCGCTCGTACGTCGCGTTCAACGTGCACATGGCGGGCCGGCACCTGTGCAGCCGCCGCTACCGCGAGTTCGCGGCGCTGCACCAGCTGCTGAGGAAGGAGTTCCTGGGTGAGTGTCGTAATGAACTAGTGTCCGACTACCGCACCGCACCGCACCGCACCGCACCGCACCGCACCGCGTGGTGATGGAGCGGAACACGGGCCGCTCGTACGTCGCGTTCAACGTGCACATGGCGGGCCGGCACCTGTGCAGCCGCCGCTACCGCGAGTTCGCGGCGCTGCACCAGCTGCTGAGGAAGGAGTTCCTGGGTGAGTGTCGTAATGAACTAGTGTCCGACTACCGCACCGCACCGCACCGCACCGCACCGCACCGCACCGCGTGGTGATGGAGCGGAACACGGGCCGCTCGTACGTCGCGTTCAACGTGCACATGGCGGGCCGGCACCTGTGCAGCCGCCGCTACCGCGAGTTCGCGGCGCTGCACCAGCTGCTGAGGAAGGAGTTCCTGGGTGAGTGTCGTAATGAACTAGTGTCCGACTACCGCACCGCACCGCACCGCACCGCACCGCGTGGTGATGGAGCGGAACACGTGCCGCTCGTACGTCGCGTTCAACGTGCACATGGCGGGCCGGCACCTGTGCAGCCGCCGCTACCGCGAGTTCGCGGCGCTGCACCAGCTGCTGAGGAAGGAGTTCCTGGGTGAGTGTCGTAATGAACTAGTGTCCGACTACCGCACCGCACCGCACCGCACCGCACCGCACCGCACCGCGTGGTGATGGAGCGGAACACGGGCCGCTCGTACGTCGCGTTCAACGTGCACATGGCGGGCCGGCACCTGTGCAGCCGCCGCTACCGCGAGTTCGCGGCGCTGCACCAGCTGCTGAGGAAGGAGTTCCTGGGTGAGTGTCGTAATGAACTAGTGTCCGACTACCGCACCGCACCGCACCGCACCGCACCGCACCGCACCGCGTGGTGATGGAGCGGAACACGGGCCGCTCGTACGTCGCGTTCAACGTGCACATGGCGGGCCGGCACCTGTGCAGCCGCCGCTACCGCGAGTTCGCGGCGCTGCACCAGCTGCTGAGGAAGGAGTTCCTGGGTGAGTGTCGTAATGAACTAGTGTCCGACTACCGCACCGCACCGCACCGCACCGCACCGCACCGCACCGCACCGCGTGGTGATGGAGCGGAACACGGGCCGCTCGTACGTCGCGTTCAACGTGCACATGGCGGGCCGGCACCTGTGCAGCCGCCGCTACCGCGAGTTCGCGGCGCTGCACCAGCTGCTGAGGAAGGAGTTCCTGGGTGAGTGTCGTAATGAACTAGTGTCCGACTACCGCACCGCACCGCACCGCACCGCACCGCACCGCACCGCGTGGTGATGGAGCGGAACACGGGCCGCTCGTACGTCGCGTTCAACGTGCACATGGCGGGCCGGCACCTGTGCAGCCGCCGCTACCGCGAGTTCGCGGCGCTGCACCAGCTGCTGAGGAAGGAGTTCCTGGGTGAGTGTCGTAATGAACTAGTGTCCGACTACCGCACCGCACCGCACCGCACCGCACCGCGTGGTGATGGAGCGGAACACGGGCCGCTCGTACGTCGCGTTCAACGTGCACATGGCGGGCCGGCACCTGTGCAGCCGCCGCTACCGCGAGTTCGCGGCGCTGCACCAGCTGCTGAGGAAGGAGTTCCTGGGTGAGTGTCGTAATGAACTAGTGTCCGACTACCGCACCGCACCGCACCGCACCGCACCGCACCGCACCGCACCGCGTGGTGATGGAGCGGAACACGGGCCGCTCGTACGTCGCGTTCAACGTGCACATGGCGGGCCGGCACCTGTGCAGCCGCCGCTACCGCGAGTTCGCGGCGCTGCACCAGCTGCTGAGGAAGGAGTTCCTGGGTGAGTGTCGTAATGAACTAGTGTCCGACTACCGCACCGCACCGCACCGCACCGCACCGCACCGCACCGCGTGGTGATGGAGCGGAACACGGGCCGCTCGTACGTCGCGTTCAACGTGCACATGGCGGGCCGGCACCTGTGCAGCCGCCGCTACCGCGAGTTCGCGGCGCTGCACCAGCTGCTGAGGAAGGAGTTCCTGGGTGAGTGTCGTAATGAACTAGTGTCCGACTACCGCACCGCACCGCACCGCACCGCACCGCACCGCACCGCGTGGTGATGGAGCGGAACACGGGCCGCTCGTACGTCGCGTTCAACGTGCACATGGCGGGCCGGCACCTGTGCAGCCGCCGCTACCGCGAGTTCGCGGCGCTGCACCAGCTGCTGAGGAAGGAGTTCCTGGGTGAGTGTCGTAATGAACTAGTGTCCGACTACCGCACCGCACCGCACCGCACCGCACCGCACCGCACCGCGTGGTGATGGAGCGGAACACGGGCCGCTCGTACGTCGCGTTCAACGTGCACATGGCGGGCCGGCACCTGTGCAGCCGCCGCTACCGCGAGTTCGCGGCGCTGCACCAGCTGCTGAGGAAGGAGTTCCTGGGTGAGTGTCGTAATGAACTAGTGTCCGACTACCGCACCGCACCGCACCGCACCGCACCGCACCGCACCGCACCGCGTGGTGATGGAGCGGAACACGGGCCGCTCGTACGTCGCGTTCAACGTGCACATGGCGGGCCGGCACCTGTGCAGCCGCCGCTACCGCGAGTTCGCGGCGCTGCACCAGCTGCTGAGGAAGGAGTTCCTGGGTGAGTGTCGTAATGAACTAGTGTCCGACTACCGCACCGCACCGCACCGCACCGCACCGCACCGCACCGCGTGGTGATGGAGCGGAACACGGGCCGCTCGTACGTCGCGTTCAACGTGCACATGGCGGGCCGGCACCTGTGCAGCCGCCGCTACCGCGAGTTCGCGGCGCTGCACCAGCTGCTGAGGAAGGAGTTCCTGGGTGAGTGTCGTAATGAACTAGTGTCCGACTACCGCACCGCACCGCACCGCACCGCACCGCACCGCACCGCACCGCGTGGTGATGGAGCGGAACACGGGCCGCTCGTACGTCGCGTTCAACGTGCACATGGCGGGCCGGCACCTGTGCAGCCGCCGCTACCGCGAGTTCGCGGCGCTGCACCAGCTGCTGAGGAAGGAGTTCCTGGGTGAGTGTCGTAATGAACTAGTGTCCGACTACCGCACCGCACCGCACCGCACCGCACCGCACCGCACCGCGTGGTGATGGAGCGGAACACGGGCCGCTCGTACGTCGCGTTCAACGTGCACATGGCGGGCCGGCACCTGTGCAGCCGCCGCTACCGCGAGTTCGCGGCGCTGCACCAGCTGCTGAGGAAGGAGTTCCTGGGTGAGTGTCGTAATGAACTAGTGTCCGACTACCGCACCGCACCGCACCGCACCGCACCGCACCGCACCGCGTGGTGATGGAGCGGAACACGGGCCGCTCGTACGTCGCGTTCAACGTGCACATGGCGGGCCGGCACCTGTGCAGCCGCCGCTACCGCGAGTTCGCGGCGCTGCACCAGCTGCTGAGGAAGGAGTTCCTGGGTGAGTGTCGTAATGAACTAGTGTCCGACTACCGCACCGCACCGCACCGCACCGCACCGCACCGCACCGCGTGGTGATGGAGCGGAACACGGGCCGCTCGTACGTCGCGTTCAACGTGCACATGGCGGGCCGGCACCTGTGCAGCCGCCGCTACCGCGAGTTCGCGGCGCTGCACCAGCTGCTGAGGAAGGAGTTCCTGGGTGAGTGTCGTAATGAACTAGTGTCCGACTACCGCACCGCACCGCACCGCACCGCACCGCACCGCACCGCACCGCGTGGTGATGGAGCGGAACACGGGCCGCTCGTACGTCGCGTTCAACGTGCACATGGCGGGCCGGCACCTGTGCAGCCGCCGCTACCGCGAGTTCGCGGCGCTGCACCAGCTGCTGAGGAAGGAGTTCCTGGGTGAGTGTCGTAATGAACTAGTGTCCGACTACCGCACCGCACCGCACCGCACCGCACCGCACCGCACCGCGTGGTGATGGAGCGGAACACGGGCCGCTCGTACGTCGCGTTCAACGTGCACATGGCGGGCCGGCACCTGTGCAGCCGCCGCTACCGCGAGTTCGCGGCGCTGCACCAGCTGCTGAGGAAGGAGTTCCTGGGTGAGTGTCGTAATGAACTAGTGTCCGACTACCGCACCGCACCGCACCGCACCGCACCGCACCGCACCGCGTGGTGATGGAGCGGAACACGGGCCGCTCGTACGTCGCGTTCAACGTGCACATGGCGGGCCGGCACCTGTGCAGCCGCCGCTACCGCGAGTTCGCGGCGCTGCACCAGCTGCTGAGGAAGGAGTTCCTGGGTGAGTGTCGTAATGAACTAGTGTCCGACTACCGCACCGCACCGCACCGCACCGCACCGCACCGCACCGCACCGCGTGGTGATGGAGCGGAACACGGGCCGCTCGTACGTCGCGTTCAACGTGCACATGGCGGGCCGGCACCTGTGCAGCCGCCGCTACCGCGAGTTCGCGGCGCTGCACCAGCTGCTGAGGAAGGAGTTCCTGGGTGAGTGTCGTAATGAACTAGTGTCCGACTACCGCACCGCACCGCACCGCACCGCACCGCACCGCACCGCACCGCACCGCACCGCACCGCGTGGTGATGGAGCGGAACACGGGCCGCTCGTACGTCGCGTTCAACGTGCACATGGCGGGCCGGCACCTGTGCAGCCGCCGCTACCGCGAGTTCGCGGCGCTGCACCAGCTGCTGAGGAAGGAGTTCCTGGGTGAGTGTCGTAATGAACTAGTGTCCGACTACCGCACCGCACCGCACCGCACCGCACCGCACCGCACCGCGTGGTGATGGAGCGGAACACGGGCCGCTCGTACGTCGCGTTCAACGTGCACATGGCGGGCCGGCACCTGTGCAGCCGCCGCTACCGCGAGTTCGCGGCGCTGCACCAGCTGCTGAGGAAGGAGTTCCTGGGTGAGTGTCGTAATGAACTAGTGTCCGACTACCGCACCGCACCGCACCGCACCGCACCGCGTGGTGATGGAGCGGAACACGGGCCGCTCGTACGTCGCGTTCAACGTGCACATGGCGGGCCGGCACCTGTGCAGCCGCCGCTACCGCGAGTTCGCGGCGCTGCACCAGCTGCTGAGGAAGGAGTTCCTGGGTGAGTGTCGTAATGAACTAGTGTCCGACTACCGCACCGCACCGCACCGCACCGCACCGCACCGCACCGCGTGGTGATGGAGCGGAACACGGGCCGCTCGTACGTCGCGTTCAACGTGCACATGGCGGGCCGGCACCTGTGCAGCCGCCGCTACCGCGAGTTCGCGGCGCTGCACCAGCTGCTGAGGAAGGAGTTCCTGGGTGAGTGTCGTAATGAACTAGTGTCCGACTACCGCACCGCACCGCACCGCACCGCACCGCACCGCACCGCGTGGTGATGGAGCGGAACACGGGCCGCTCGTACGTCGCGTTCAACGTGCACATGGCGGGCCGGCACCTGTGCAGCCGCCGCTACCGCGAGTTCGCGGCGCTGCACCAGCTGCTGAGGAAGGAGTTCCTGGGTGAGTGTCGTAATGAACTAGTGTCCGACTACCGCACCGCACCGCACCGCACCGCACCGCACCGCACCGCACCGCGTGGTGATGGAGCGGAACACGGGCCGCTCGTACGTCGCGTTCAACGTGCACATGGCGGGCCGGCACCTGTGCAGCCGCCGCTACCGCGAGTTCGCGGCGCTGCACCAGCTGCTGAGGAAGGAGTTCCTGGGTGAGTGTCGTAATGAACTAGTGTCCGACTACCGCACCGCACCGCACCGCACCGCACCGCACCGCACCGCGTGGTGATGGAGCGGAACACGGGCCGCTCGTACGTCGCGTTCAACGTGCACATGGCGGGCCGGCACCTGTGCAGCCGCCGCTACCGCGAGTTCGCGGCGCTGCACCAGCTGCTGAGGAAGGAGTTCCTGGGTGAGTGTCGTAATGAACTAGTGTCCGACTACCGCACCGCACCGCACCGCACCGCACCGCACCGCACCGCACCGCGTGGTGATGGAGCGGAACACGGGCCGCTCGTACGTCGCGTTCAACGTGCACATGGCGGGCCGGCACCTGTGCAGCCGCCGCTACCGCGAGTTCGCGGCGCTGCACCAGCTGCTGAGGAAGGAGTTCCTGGGTGAGTGGCAAATTTAACATAATATTTAATAAGTATAAATTAAAAATTTAAAAAACCCCCGACATTCGCCATTTTGTGCCGGCGGTCATCTTGGATTCGCAATAGTGCTATTCTACTAGTCAAGCCCTCTCACTTGATACCCATATTAAGGGAGTTGTGAAAAAATATGTAATCCGCCATTTTGTAGCGGCGGCCATCTTGGATCGATTTTCATCAAACATAGCTAACAACACTCGACTAATTCACCTTTCAAACAAAAAAAAACCGCATTCAAATCGGTGCACCCGTTTGAGCGCTACAGAGGAACAGACAGACACACACACACACACACACACAGACACGTCAAAGTTATAACACCCCGTCGTTTTTGCGTCGGGGGTTAAAAAGTAGCGTAGCGAGCAAGTGTCTCAGTGAGCTGTTTGTTGCAGGCTTCAACTTCCCCAAGCTGCCGGGCAAGTGGCCGTTCACGCTGAGCGAGCAGCAGCTGGACGCGCGCAGGAGAGGCCTTGAACAGTATTTAGAAAAGGTGAACTGTCCCAATCCGTAGACTGCTCAGCGCTTGGACAAGCACATGCGACAGCAACGTGTCTATAGCGGCTTCTAGGTTATAAATCTTACCATTATGAGATAATGGACAAGGTCATTTCGTAGGGCTACAATACATTACCAACTTAAGTCAAGTAAACTGGAGAGATTTTTTTTTCAAGTGTAACAGAGCCTAGCCTTATCTGAAAGAGGTTGGGACAGGCCATTGTCGCAGGGCTTTGGCTTTCACTGCAGGATTCACCTCTATAGCAATAAGTTTTAGATTATCGACGCCTGATCAGCGTGAGGCCATGCCATCATATATTCTCCAGATTAACATGACTCCAAAACTGCATGAAACCACATTCATATAATGATCCTTATCTACTTATGATAACTCTAGTTTTCCTTTGGCCAGGTGTGCGCGGTCCGCGTGATAGCGGAGTCTGACGCCGTGCAGGAGTTCCTCACGGATTCTGACGACTCTTCAAACCCTTCACCTGTGGAGCTGAAGGTAAGCAAATCCCTGAATGCTTTTATTACCCAACTGTACAACAGAGTCAGTGTTATGCATTTCACATATCAGGGTATGTAGGATTCTTTTTACCCTCGAAGCAACCTAATGGTTGGACGGATTTTAATCAATCAGATGTCCATCGATTCGCGCTTTTGACGCACTACCAACGAAATTTATACCGCTCTATGGAGGGCAACTCGCCTGGTGTCCGCTTTGTTGCGCAACCAATTTGTCGGCGATGCCGGGAATCGGGATCAACCGCTGGCGGCGCACCATGGTGTCCTAGTGAGATATTGCCTTGACGTTTACAGGTGTTGGTACCAGAGCGTGAAGTGGTCTCGGTATCGGTGCTGAAGTCCACGAACGCGGATGACGTGTACCGCGCCGTGTGCGAGAAGATCGGCCTCTCCAAGGCGGTACAGAGCTACTTCTATCTGTTCGAGATCGTCGAGTACAACTTTGGTGAGTGTACCCACAATCCACTACAGCACATTCAACGTCCTACTGCGTTCTCTTCCGCCTCCCTCCCCCACCCCCGTTCACTCTCTCCCCCTCTCTAACTCCCTCCCCTCCACCTCACTCCCCCTCTCCCTGCCACCCTCTCCACCTCTCTCAAGACAGTTTTAATGCTCAGACCCGCCATATGCTGCTCCTTTAACTGGGCTGACTTTAACGACTATTGTCACATGAATATTGATAATAACCAAGAACGACTGCTTAACGTGCTCTCCGAGGTGGCAGACACGAGGGTGATACACCGCTCCCAACTCAGGGCTTCGACTGAAAATTTCTTGATCCGGAAACCCTCATAATTTATGGCTCGAATTTAGTATCGAACCAAGAACCTGGTGATCCGCAGGCGACCTAGCCAATTACTTCAGCGAGGCAGTTTTGTGAAAATTAATCTGTTTGTTCTGCTTGTTGGGCATACACGGGCTGATCGAGCAGTTCAGATCAAAATACATGGACCGCTCGTGCAATCATAGTAAACAGTTTGAAGCTGCGCACAAATTGTACACACGTCTTTTGAAGGCTCTTACTTTTAATATTAATTTTAAATAAATATAATACAATAATACAGTGATAAAATGTGCTAAAAGTGTTGTTTTACCTACCAGTTATTGATTCCTATAAAAATTTCTGAGTTTTGCATAAGTTGAGTAAACACTAAACAGCAATCACCACTCAAGTACATTCCCATCATGGAATCGATTAAGCAAACAATCACAGAGCTCAGTGCACACTTCAACACAAGGATGGAAGAGTTCCAGCGCAACTTCCAGGGATCTATTCCAGCCACCAGCTCAACTTCTAATATCGCAGAACAATTTACTTCATTCAGAAGCTTTGTGCTGGCGGCACTTGAAGGTCTCCATATGCAAGTACAACTCCTTTATAAATCCAATGATGACATGGAAATGAGAAGCAGACGTAAGATTCTTTTGGTTCATGGCATCCCGGAGAGTAAAGATGAAAATTTAGAGTGCGTTGCCACAAAAGTACTCGCTGATCGTCTCAAGTTGCCAGTTAACTCCGAGTGTGTGAGTCGTTGCCATCGCCTAGGCCGTTCTAAAGCGGACAAGCCAAGAGCTGTGCTCATTAAGTTCCGAGACCTGTCACTCAGGAACAAAGTGTGGTACGCCAAGACTGGCTTAAGGAACTCTGGCATAACACTATCTGAGTTCCTTACAAAAGAACGTCATGATGTCTTCGTAGCTGCTCGCCAACGTTTTGGCGTCACTAAGTGCTGGACTAAAGACGGGCATATCTTTGTAGCTGGGGAACATGGTACGCGACATCGTATCCGTTCGGCTGGAGAGCTCGAGTCCATTCCCTCCGCGACCCCTGCACCGGTAACTTCAGTTAGTGCTCCGTCGTCTGCCCCAGGAACTCCTAAAAGCGCTGCAATCCCAGCGTATACTAGATCTAAAAGAAGGAGATAAGACTGTCTGGCCGTAGATCGTGTTAATTTTGTCCTAGTTAATTCATGTGCCTAATGCCTGTGATATAGGTATATCACTATTCCCCGAAGTACTACGCAACATTAACTATGTAACTTTATCATATTATTTTACTTGAAATCCTAGAATTAATACGGGTATGTAAATAATTTATTTACACTTATTTATTTGTCAAAAATGACACCCGGCTGTCAATTTCGAAGTAAACAAAAACCACAGACAAAAACCAAAATTTTACATAAATTATTGTTCTGTCACCTGTCAGTAACTTTAAGATAGTGTATTTTCACCATAGATAAATCACTACATAGTATAAAACAAAGTCGTTTTCTCTGTCCCTATATCCCTTTGTACGCTTAAATCTTTAAAACTACGCAACGGATTTTGATGCGGTTTTTTTTAATAGATAGAGTGATTCAAGAGGAAGGTTTATATGTATAATAACATCCATTAAATTGTGGAGAAATACTGTTATTTTTGAGGTTTCTAATGTGATGTCGTAAATAATTACATTTTTTCCGCTTACATTGCAAACGCAGGCTGAACCCTACGAGATTTATCAATATAATGTACTAAGTATTGTACACATTGAAAAGGTCTATAGAAAACTCCGCGATGGTATATGTCTATCTCTTATGGATATCCCACAATAACTTTTTTTGTCATTTACTTTTTTACGACAAATAATGGCTAATTTTAGAAGCGATTTTAACCAATACAGCATTAATCCTTATCTAATTAAATACCTTAAGTACATTGTTGATTTATTATAGATCTATATGGCCCTTTACAGCATATGATTTAAATGAATATTTTCGAAGATATTACAGATTTAAAAATTGCGGGACATAGCCTTTACGCGCGGCGCGCGGTTCCAGCCGGCCGGCCGCGGCCGGGGCGGTGCGTAAAGTTCTCCCCATATAGCATTTTGAATTTAGCAGCGATCGGACGCGTATGCTATCGGAGCTCTCTAGCGAGGAAAATAACAATCACACTAATGTTATAAAGGCGTTATTAAGTTATTAAGTTTGTGTGTATGTTTGTTCCTCTTCTCCGCCGCAACTACTGAACCGATTTGGCTGAAATTTTGAATGGAGATAGCTTATGCCCTGATTTAACACATAAAGTAACTTTTTATCCCGGAAAAGTATTCCTGTAACCTAACTAAAATAGATATAGACCTCCAAAACGCCACAGAGGGCGCTGACTGTTCTTAGGTAAATCACGCTCACATAACCCATTATTCCAATACTTTGCTGTGTAGCATGCATTGGCAACACATAGGCTACTTTTTATCCTGGAAAAATGCACAGTTCCCACGGGATTTCGAAAAACCCGAAATCTATATCTACAGATACAGGTAGATTACTATAGCGACCTTGCTTGATATTTTAAGTATAAAGGTAGGACAAGGGAGCGGGAACGGGAACCGGAACTCCACGATTCCCTCGGGATTTGTTCAAAACCGAAATTCACGCGGGCGAAGCCGCGGGCAGAAGCTAGTAATATCATAAATCCTTTCGTTTAGGAATTGGTTACACATTGCATTGTATAGAGTTGTTTATTTAATTTGTTATACCTACCTATTTACATTTATTTCAATGTGTTCTGTTTCCTGTAACTGTATTTGTCCGAGGTTTGAGTGATATTTGTAAAGGTGCATTCTCTTCTGCAATTCCCGGTGGGTGGAAGAACCATTAGCATAGTTAAACAAACTTTTACTGTTCTATACAGTATATTATTTATATTTTATACTGATATTTATTTATACACGGGTATTAATATTATATTTATATATATTTATTTAATTATAATATATTAAACACAATATTTAGTTTATACTTACAATCGTATTAAATTAACGATGAACGATGACAATGTTCGATGTGATATTTCGGATGATGCGTGTAGCGTGTACACCCAATGTACCTCCTCATCTGATGTCAGTTTCCACAGTACTTCCATTCCTCTTAGCTCGGCTCTTGATGCTACTTTTTCCCAATATACTAAAAGTTTTAATGTAGTCCACATAAATGCGCAGAGCATTCCCGCCCACTACCCTGATCTTTTGAGTTCTTTTGACGTTAAAAATGTACATGCGATACTGATATCTGAAACTTTCCTTAAGCCTTGCCTTCCTTCGACTTCGTATGCATTACCGGGTTTCCATTTAATTAGAAATGATAGAACTGATAAGGGTGGGGGGGGAGTAGCCATCTACCTTCGTAGTCACATTCCTTTCTCAATCTTAAGTAAATCTCCTCCTCAATACTCAAAATCGTCAGAGCACGTCTTTATCGAGGCTCTTTTTGGTCCGTTGAAGCTTCTGCTGGGGGTTTTCTATAGCCCTCATCTGCGCATCGACTATTTTGATGTGTTCGAGGAGTTGTTAGAGACTTATGTTACGGGTGTTGATCATACCATAATTATGGGCGATTTTAATACTTGTCTAATTAAGGATGACTCACGAGCCAAACGCCTGACTAATATAGTAAACAGTGCAAACCTAAATATTCTTAGTACTAGTCCGACGCACTTTTTTCCCAATTGCGCACCATCGCTACTAGATCTAATGATTGTCTCCTCACCTGAACGTGTCAATGTGCATGGTCAACTCCCGGCCGAGGCTTTTTCGTACCACGACTTGGTTTTCCTATCTTATAAAATTCGACCGCCCAAGGCTAAGCCCACCGTCGTGATGCGACGAGGATTTAAGAGTTTCGATAACGCCAAGTTCATGCGCGACCTGAATCAGATTGACTGGCATGCTATCTTGAATGCTCCATCAATTGACGAAAAGCTTGCTATATTTAATTCTCTTCTTGTTGAGCTCTTTGATGTTCATGCACCGCTAAGACCAATAAAACTCAAGCATCTTCCAGCTCCATGGCTAACTGACAAAATAAGAGCACTTATGGTAAAGCGAAACGTTGCCAAATCTAAATTTAAATTAAATCCAACTAATGACAACCTCCTTAGATATAAAAAAGCACGTAACCTCTGCAATAAGACTTGTCGAGATGCTCAGCGTAATTTCATCCACACTTCCCTGGAAAACAAAGACTCTGCCAAAATTTGGAGATTCCTGGACACCATGGGTATCGGACGTCAGCGAAATTCCTCGGTAAATGGCAATAATATCGATGTAGATGCACTTAATAACCACTTTTCCACAGCCCCTGTGTTGGATAATGTGATCAGAGCTAGGACGTTAAATTCCATTTCCTCACGTCCCAAACCTAACTTTGCGTCATTTCATTTTAATCCTGTCACTACTGATGATGTCAAAAAACATATAATGTCTATTCAATCCGACGCTATTGGTAGTGATGGTGTGAGTCGCAAAATGATTATTTTAGCTCTTGATACCATATTACCTATCCTTTGTCATATACTCAATCATTCTCTCTCCTCTCACTCTTTCCCTAACGTCTGGCGGCTAGCACATGTTATACCTATACCAAAAACTAATAATCCCTTATCATTTAACCAGTACCGACCTATCTCTATTTTACCTTTTCTATCTAAAGTCTTGGAACGTATCGTTCACAAGCAACTGTCCCTATACCTCTCAAAAAATAATATCCTTAGTCCCTTTCAATCTGGCTTTCGTCCTGGGCACAGCACTGCGACGGCACTTGTTAAAATATGCGATGATATCAGATATGGAATCGATACACAGAAAGTTAGTATTATTGCGTTACTTGATTTCTCTAATGCATTCAACACAGTCGATTTCGAAATTCTCCTGGCCATTTTAAAATCCATCAATATTTCTTTAGATCCTATCAAATGGTTTCGTTCATACCTCTATGATCGAAAGCAGTGCATACGCATTGAAAATAAGTGCTCGTCTTGGTGCCGTCTTAGTGCTGGTGTCCCACAAGGCGGTGTTTTATCTCCTTTGCTTTTTTCCATCTTCATTAACTCCTTAACTGATATACTCTCTTTGTCCTATCACCTCTATGCTGACGACTTGCAAGTTTACACGACGACCTCCATTGATGACATCTCTGGGGCTATCGCACGGTTAAATTCCGACCTACACTTAGTTAGTTCCTGGAGCACATCAAGCGGGTTATCTGTAAACGCTGCTAAGTCGCAAGTTACTCTGATCGGCAGTCGCCAGCAACTGACCAAGGTAAGCTTTCCATCTCTTCCTCCTGTGATTTTTGATGGGACAGCACTTGAGTTCCGTAGCTCTGTCAAAAACTTAGGAATTATCATAGATAATACCCTCTCCTGGGCTCCTCAGATATCTGAGCTCAGTCGCAAGATCTATGCTGTGATTGGTAGACTGAAAAAGTGGAAAAATTTCTTACCAATCCGAACTAAGATATCCCTTGGTCAGTCCCTTGTACTTCCTATAATTGATTATGCAGACACTTGCTATTTGGACTTACCCCAGTTTCTGCTTAATAAGCTAGAACGTCTGCAAAACCTAGTTATAAGGTTTATTTTTTGCCTAAAGAAATTTGATCACATTACCCAATACCGCCGACAACTTAAGTGGCTAACAGTGAGCGATAGGCGTAATGTCCATGTTCTCTCCCTTTTGTATTCCGTCCTCTTTAATCCCTTTTCCCCTCCTTATCTTAAAGAACGCTTTACTTTTCTTAACGCTAGACCCTATCACCATACTGGTCTCCGATCTACGAATGACAACAAACTTGCGATGCCGACATCTCACTCACGGTGCTACAGAGAGTCGTTCACTAAAAAAGCAGCTATACTGTGGAACGCGCTACCCCGAGAAATACGATACTCCGAATCCATACATATATTTAAACATCGTTTAAAAAATTACTATCTATCTAAGTATTGATTAATTTGTAATTCATTATATGATTATTTATACTTATTTATCCATATCTCTTTATTTATATATATATATGTATTTAAGTATATTTATCTATATATGTATATTGGCAGTATCTATGTATATGTGTAATATTATGTAAATTAGAGTATTTATGTTTATGTAAGTGTATTGTATTTTTATTTGTATCGTTATTTGATTTCACTTTGTGCATCAACCTCCATTCATGCGTTACTAGCTCCACACGCGCGGGTTGCCTGTAAGAGATCACTTTAGTGATAAGGCCGCCCTTGCAGCCTAGCATAATTTTTATTGTATTTCTCTGTATTCTCTGTTTGTCATTTTGTGTTACTGTGCTGCAATAAAGACTATTACTACTACTACTACTGCCATTGATAACTGCAGCAGTCGATTTCAATTGCTTCAGTATCAATTAACAATAGGGAGAGGGGCAGGCGGTGCGCGGAGGTGAGATGAAGAGCATGGGTAGAGGTGGAGGATAACTGCGAGACAGCTCGAGAAGTCAGTATTTGCCTGGCAACTGCTTGACCTCCGCTTGAACTTGCTCGATTGACCGCACAATGAAGTTTCATCTTGCGGTCAAGCAGAACCGTCCGGAGCAGTTGTAACTGCTCGAGCGGTTCCATGTATGTGCGCAAATAGAAGTGCTGTTCACTATGCAGTCGCAGCTTTAAGTAGTCAATCCTGACTGCTTCAAGCTGCCTGTGTATGTGGTCGTTACGGTTTATTAACGTACACGAATTGTCCACAGAGCGCAAGCTGCAGCCGAACGAGTGTCCACACTCGCTATACATCCAGAACTACTCGACGGCGTCCAGCAGCTGCCTCGCCGTGCGCAAGTGGCTGTTCAGCCCCGAGCGCGAGATCGCCGTTGTTAAAGAGGACGAGAAAGCCGCCGCGTTCATATTCTGGCAGGTGAGTCCGTGAGGGTATATGTTTATGTTTTATTTTTTAACCCCCGACGCAAAAACGACGGGGTGCGAGCGTGCGTGCGCACGTACGTACGTCTGTTCCCCTGTGGTGTGATTTGAATGCGGTTTTTTTGTTTGATAGGTGAATTATTAGTCGAGAGTGTTGTTAGCTATATTTGATGAAAATCCATCCAAGATGGCCGCCGCTACAAAATGGATTACATATTTTTTCACAACTCCTTTAATATGGGTATCAAAATATGAAAGGGCTTGACTAGTCGAATAGCACTATTGCAAATCCAAGATGGCCGTCGCCAAAAAACCTGCTTCTCTGGTGTTGTGTGTAACAGTGAAAAAGGACTTGTCGATAGTCGACAACAGGTTATAAATAGCGAGACAGAGCCCTAACAACCCTACGATCGTAATGTTTAATGGCTCAGTTCGCGTTTGTAACATCCCAACTACAGGGAGACATTGTCGTTACGGTCCGAGGTTGTCCGCAGGCGGTGGAGGACGTGAACCGCGGCGTGTGCGTGGCGGGCGCGCGCCTGTACCAGCTGAAGGCGTTGCAGGAGGTGCGGCGCGCGCCGGACTACCTCGCGCTGGCGCGGACGCTGCCCGGCTACGGCGACATCGCGTTCCCGCCCGCGCGCACCGACTGCCGCGCCACGCCCGTCGTCGCCGTCACTGTCGGTGAGATACCTACCTACGGAGGACGTGAACCGCGGCGTGTGCGTGGCGGGCGCGCGCCTGTACCAGCTGAAGGCGTTGCAGGAGGTGCGGCGCGCGCCGGACTACCTCGCGCTGGCGCGGACCCTGCCCGGCTACGGCGACATCGCGTTCCCGCCCGCGCGCACCGACTGCCGCGCCACGCCCGTCGTCGCCGTCACTGTCGGTGAGATACCTACCTACGGAGGACGTGAACCGCGGCGTGTGCGTGGCGGGCGCGCGCCTGTACCAGCTGAAGGCGTTGCAGGAGGTGCGGCGCGCGCCGGACTACCTCGCGCTGGCGCGGACCCTGCCCGGCTACGGCGACATCGCGTTCCCGCCCGCGCGCACCGACTGCCGCGCCACGCCCGTCGTCGCCGTCACTGTCGGTGAGATACCTACCTACGGAGGACGTGAACCGCGGCGTGTGCGTGGCGGGCGCGCGCCTGTACCAGCTGAAGGCGCTGCAGGAGGTGCGGCGCGCGCCGGACTACCTCGCGCTGGCGCGGACGCTGCCCGGCTACGGCGACATCGCGTTCCCGCCCGCGCGCACCGACTGCCGCGCCACGCCCGTCGTCGCCGTCACTGTCGGTGAGATACCTACCTACGGAGGACGTGAACCGCGGCGTGTGCGTGGCGGGCGCGCGCCTGTACCAGCTGAAGGCGTTGCAGGAGGTGCGGCGCGCGCCGGACTACCTCGCGCTGGCGCGGACCCTGCCCGGCTACGGCGACATCGCGTTCCCGCCCGCGCGCACCGACTGCCGCGCCACGCCCGTCGTCGCCGTCACTGTCGGTGAGATACCTACCTACGGAGGACGTGAACCGCGGCGTGTGCGTGGCGGGCGCGCGCCTGTACCAGCTGAAGGCGTTGCAGGAGGTGCGGCGCGCGCCGGACTACCTCGCGCTGGCGCGGACGCTGCCCGGCTACGGCGACATCGCGTTCCCGCCCGCGCGCACCGACTGCCGCGCCACGCCCGTCGTCGCCGTCACTGTCGGTGAGATACCTACCTACGGAGGACGTGAACCGCGGCGTGTGCGTGGCGGGCGCGCGCCTGTACCAGCTGAAGGCGTTGCAGGAGGTGCGGCGCGCGCCGGACTACCTCGCGCTGGCGCGGACCCTGCCCGGCTACGGCGACATCGCGTTCCCGCCCGCGCGCACCGACTGCCGCGCCACGCCCGTCGTCGCCGTCACTGTCGGTGAGATACCTACCTACGGAGGACGTGAACCGCGGCGTGTGCGTGGCGGGCGCGCGCCTGTACCAGCTGAAGGCGCTGCAGGAGGTGCGGCGCGCGCCGGACTACCTCGCGCTGGCGCGGACGCTGCCCGGCTACGGCGACATCGCGTTCCCGCCCGCGCGCACCGACTGCCGCGCCACGCCCGTCGTCGCCGTCACTGTCGGTGAGATACCTACCTACGGAGGACGTGAACCGCGGCGTGTGCGTGGCGGGCGCGCGCCTGTACCAGCTGAAGGCGTTGCAGGAGGTGCGGCGCGCGCCGGACTACCTCGCGCTGGCGCGGACCCTGCCCGGCTACGGCGACATCGCGTTCCCGCCCGCGCGCACCGACTGCCGCGCCACGCCCGTCGTCGCCGTCACTGTCGGTGAGATACCTACCTACGGAGGACGTGAACCGCGGCGTGTGCGTGGCGGGCGCGCGCCTGTACCAGCTGAAGGCGCTGCAGGAGGTGCGGCGCGCGCCGGACTACCTCGCGCTGGCGCGGACGCTGCCCGGCTACGGCGACATCGCGTTCCCGCCCGCGCGCACCGACTGCCGCGCCACGCCCGTCGTCGCCGTCACCGTCGGTGAGATACCTACCTACGGAGGACGTGAACCGCGGCGTGTGCGTGGCGGGCGCGCGCCTGTACCAGCTGAAGGCGCTGCAGGAGGTGCGGCGCGCGCCGGACTACCTCGCGCTGGCGCGGACGCTGCCCGGCTACGGCGACATCGCGTTCCCGCCCGCGCGCACCGACTGCCGCGCCACGCCCGTCGTCGCCGTCACTGTCGGTGAGATACCTACCTACGGAGGACGTGAACCGCGGCGTGTGCGTGGCGGGCGCGCGCCTGTACCAGCTGAAGGCGCTGCAGGAGGTGCGGCGCGCGCCGGACTACCTCGCGCTGGCGCGGACGCTGCCCGGCTACGGCGACATCGCGTTCCCGCCCGCGCGCACCGACTGCCGCGCCACGCCCGTCGTCGCCGTCACTGTCGGTGAGATACCTACCTACGGAGGACGTGAACCGCGGCGTGTGCGTGGCGGGCGCGCGCCTGTACCAGCTGAAGGCGCTGCAGGAGGTGCGGCGCGCGCCGGACTACCTCGCGCTGGCGCGGACGCTGCCCGGCTACGGCGACATCGCGTTCCCGCCCGCGCGCACCGACTGCCGCGCCACGCCCGTCGTCGCCGTCACTGTCGGTGAGATACCTACCTACGGAGGAC
The DNA here is from genome assembly GCA_920104075.1 of Melanargia galathea. NCBI lineage: Eukaryota > Metazoa > Arthropoda > Insecta > Lepidoptera > Nymphalidae > Melanargia > Melanargia galathea. The sequence goes on along the minus strand of OV049874.1, from coordinate 19,272,245 downwards.
GTGAACCGCGGCGTGTGCGTGGCGGGCGCGCGCCTGTACCAGCTGAAGGCGCTGCAGGAGGTGCGGCGCGCGCCGGACTACCTCGCGCTGGCGCGGACGCTGCCCGGCTACGGCGACATCGCGTTCCCGCCCGCGCGCACCGACTGCCGCGCCACGCCCGTCGTCGCCGTCACTGTCGGTGAGATACCTACCTACGGAGGACGTGAACCGCGGCGTGTGCGTGGCGGGCGCGCGCCTGTACCAGCTGAAGGCGCTGCAGGAGGTGCGGCGCGCGCCGGACTACCTCGCGCTGGCGCGGACGCTGCCCGGCTACGGCGACATCGCGTTCCCGCCCGCGCGCACCGACTGCCGCGCCACGCCCGTCGTCGCCGTCACTGTCGGTGAGATACCTACCTACGGAGGACGTGAACCGCGGCGTGTGCGTGGCGGGCGCGCGCCTGTACCAGCTGAAGGCGCTGCAGGAGGTGCGGCGCGCGCCGGACTACCTCGCGCTGGCGCGGACGCTGCCCGGCTACGGCGACATCGCGTTCCCGCCCGCGCGCACCGACTGCCGCGCCACGCCCGTCGTCGCCGTCACCGTCGGTGAGATGCCTACTTACTGATTGCTCGTATATTATAGCCGCCAAAAAAAAACATAGAAAAAATCTCAGTCGTGCAGATTCTCAATTCGTCGGAATCTTCAATTGTTTATAGGTATATTATGGAGGATGGACTTTTCCACCTATTTTTTGGAGGACTCAAAAAAAAATTTTTTTTCTCAAAGAAACCTGCACGCTTGAGAGTTCTTCATAATGTTCTCAGAGACGTGTTAATCTCTAGTAACATTAAGAAACGTCAGAATACCACTGAATTAATAATAATAATCAGACTATAAGTGTAAAAATGTTTTGAATTTTGAATAAATATACTTTGACTTTGATTTTGACTTTGAATATGACTTTGATTTTGACTTTGACTTTGATTTTGACTTTGTCTTTGTGCCGTCAGGTTGGAGCGGCGTGAAGCTGTCGGCGTGGTGCGAGAGCGAGAACGCGTGCGCGGGCGCGTCGGCGCACGTGCCCTGGAGCGACGTGCGCGAGTGGCGCGCGGACGACGACGCGGCGGCCGCGCGGCTCACCTACCGCCGCCGCGAGCGCGCGCCGCGCACCATCGCGCTCTACACGCCATACGTGAGTCAACTTACCGCTTTGCTCGCTAGGACGAGCTTATATAGGGCGATAAAAATTGATAATTGTCAGTGATTTTGTCTGAAAATCTAAGGGTGCATTATTACATTGCTCACTACAAAATTCCTTGATTACTACTGTGAAGAATTCGCTAACTTTAACCAACTCTTGACATGATATCCACGTGGAACTAATCTGACCTAACTTACGGCCTCCAGAACCGCCCCTCACAGCCGTCCAATTGCACACCAACCTAGCCTGACGACATTGACCTTCTAATCAAGTAATCAGGCCCCACAATAGGCTAAACCAACACAATAACCAATCACTCCAAATCACTCACCCTACAGCCGACAGCACCACACCCTCTCTCCACAATTCACTGAATATTTAACACAGACACGACCGCACCTGAAGCGTGCTCAAGAGAGACTGCCCAATTCGTCGCGCTGCGATCCCTTATATTGAGTTGACAAACGTATTCGCCTTTATTTAAAGCTACCCTCGTTCTAATTTTAATAATTTAGAAAAATCACGACACTACTACTTTTTTCCTGTTTTTACTATATGAATGTATTGAAATAATATGATATGAAATTTCATTTCGCAGTACCAATTTCTGTGCAACTGCATGGATCGAATAGCGGAGGAAGCGAATTGGGTGGACACCGGCGAATAGAACCCAGCCATTCCGGAAGCCTCTAGTGTAAGCTAACCGACGGTATTACGCCATTGCACGCTGCCATTGCGGGAAAGGTTACTTTTTATTCTGTCTCTGTTGAAAAAAAATGTCGCTAGATTTCGAAAACGTACCAATTTTTACTGTAAAACAAGTGATTGTATACAAAACTTAAGCACAAGACATATTGATGGGTTGTTTGGATTGCTAGACCTGGTGACCTTCAATGCGCGGAAGTCGAAAATGAGGTATCTCGGGTGTGAGGGGGTCGCGGGGAGGGCGTGGGGATCGTTCGTAAGCACTGATTAGCTCTCGCGGATCCCTCGTAAGCGCTGATTGGCTCCGATCGTATTGTGTCCCGCTCACTCGTACGACGCTGCGCGCACTTGAAGGTCACCGCTCGACTTACGTGTCGAGGGTTATACCGCTGCAATTTTACTAGTGATTGTATACCGAATGAATTTTATTTCAAACATTTGTTTTAATGTTCAGAAATCAGTAAAGTGAGCGTCAGTCGACACAACCGCGGTGGAGCTAAAACATACAGCAAAAAAGTAATTGTATTGTTACAGAGAACCTTATGACAAGGGAATAAGGTTCACAATCGCTTCCCCACCGCTCGTACGTGATCTTTCGTTCTTGTTCTGATGTAGAAAAGATCACGAACAAGTGGTGGGGAAGCGATTGTGAACTTTATTTCCTTGTCATAAGGTTCTCCATAACAATACAATAACTTCTTCAACCTGTATCATCTATCGTCGGCATAAAACTACTTGCTCAACTCCCGTACTAAAGCATGATTTCCTATATCGCTTTTTGGCATATATTCTTTTAACTGGCATTGCTCTCAAACTCAAAAACCAAACTTTTGGGTTAGTTTTTTTTACAAAATAGATAATTAGTACAACTGGTACTAACGCAGGCAGACTGACACATTTGGCATAAAGGGAATTCCGCCTGATCTGTCCCGAGCCTTAACCTCTCAATTTATCAACATCCGTGATCGATAGGCGATAAAAGTAGTGGCGTCCCTTTCACAACGTTTTCAATAGAAAAGGATGACATGATTTTTAGTGATATAAGTATGAGTTAAAGTTTTGTATACACATTACACATCAATCCATATTAAAATGGTGGCGTCAAAATCCTAATCTTGTTTACGTATCATGTACAGGGTGTTTTTATTTAAATAGGACAGGATGAGCAAGTCTGGTGAGATACGGAAAACTCTGTATATATGTATGTATGTTCGCGATTATTTCAAAAACTAATGAACCGATTTTTCACTGCTGTAATCTACATACTTTCAGGGAAGTTTTAGTATATAACACAGTTGTCATTCTTATGTACAAAGTTACACGCATAAATATGTACCCATATATCACTAATATTTTTGAGTGGTACACCGATTTCTCGCTGAGATTCATTTGCTGGACCAAAGTCGGTTAAATTTTTTCTAAAGAATAGCATGTTCTCTCGATATATTGAGTTTCTCTATGAATATTACTTTCTCTATGAGTGAGACACAATCATAGAGAAAGTAATATATATTTTTAATATAAACACTTAACTAAAACTATGGCAATACCAATCCCAAAATAAAGGATTATAGGTTTAATATTTCTTTCGCTTGTAACTCATCCTGCCACATTTAAATAGGACATCCTGTATAGTAATATTATTGTAATTAATGTGATTTGTTTTTAGGATTTAATTATGTATTTAGCATTATTAGGAATATTATGGTAAGACGATTTATTCATTAATTATATTATTATAATATTATTGTATTATGTCTGTGGGTTTTAGGGTTGCCATGTGAACCGTGACACTGTGATAGGTTTTTTTTTTAATTTTTATTGGTAATAACTTTTTAATGTATGAGAAAGGGGAAATTTAAAAAGAAGTTAAGAGATAGATATTATATTGGGGTAGTTGACTTTACATCAATATTTGAAGTTTTTTAAAGTGAAACTTCTTTAGGATCGTGTGTGCATTTTAAAATTCGATGAAATGAAAAAGCGACACCATTTTAGCTAGCAAAGTCAAAGTCAAGGTCAAGAAAAATCGACACCATTTTAGCTTGGAAAGTCAAAGTCAAGGTCAAGAAAAAGCGACACCATTTTAGCTTGCAAAGTCAAAGTCAGGGTCAAGAAAAAGCGACACCATTTTAGCCTGCAAAGTCAAAGTCAAGAAAAAGCGACACTATTTTAGCCTACAAAGTCAAAGTCAAGGTCAAGGTTACGGTTAATAGATAAGTTTCACTTCTTCCGTGTGTGATTTTTGGGAGGAGAAAAACTATGGGTTCGCGTCACCGATGACCTCGACATGCTCATGACGTATTTTCACCTGTTTGATTAGAAATTGACGGAAGGCATTTAGAATGTGATCAAGATAAGAAAGTTTAACCGCCATTTTCTATTTTTTGTCTCGCTCACGTGACCTACACTGAGCACGATAGAAATAGAAAATGGCGATTAAAAGTTACAAATATTTCATCATATTATTATACCTACTGTCCAAATTGCAAGCAGCAGCCGTGGCCAGTTATATTATTATTAGAACTACTAGATAAGTCGTACTGTGCCGAAAATTTCAGCGTTCCGGTACGATATAAGTATATACTTATTAGTATTAATTAGCAAAATAAAAATAGTCGACTACCCTATATGTTTCGATGGTTTTGTTTTTCTATTGTGCAGAATCGAATAATATTAATTGTTGTTGATATTGAATGAAATAATGTGTTTAAGTGAATAGTCCAATGGTTTAAATGAATTTAAATCAAAACAATTTAAAATCAAAATCCTTTGATGTTTGTATAAAAACCTATAAATGTCGGAAAGCCAAGTGAAAGACAAGTGGCCCTGTACACATTCGCCCAGCATTCGCGTTAAACCAATGTGTACTATAATTGGGACATTGAGGGCCTGTTTCACCACCTTCTGATAAGTATCGGATAGCTATCTACAACTTTTGTCTTTGTCACTTGACATAAAGTAAGAAAGTGACAAAACTTACGTTTAGGCTATTCAATACTTATCAGAACGTGGTGAAACAGGCCGTAAGAATGTGCGAACTGAGTCATAACTCACTTTTAACGCGCTTCTCGCTCGCACTTACAGGCCTTATGGAGCTGGAACCTGTTTCTATGGTGTTGTGTGTAACAGTAAAAAAAGATTTGTCGACAGTCGACAGCTGGTTATAAAGAGAGAGGGAGAGCCCTCACAACCCTATGATCGTAATGTTTTATGGCTCAGTTCGCATGTTTGTAATGTCCCTACGAAAGCCAGTACAGAACAAACCACTGGTCTATTCAACTTAGCTGTACAAATTAAGTTGTGGACTGAACTCCGAAACGACGTTTAAAATTAACAATTAATTAATGTACTTACATTTTTTTATACATTATCACAATATATAACGGGTTTAAGGAGACCGCTATCAGAAACGGATTCAAGTAATAGTAGTGATTATTACTGATAAGATGCCACAAAAAACGAAACAAAAACGCGAAAAAAAATTACAATGTTCTCTTTTAAAAGTTCGCAATGTAATGCAATCAGCTGACGCCTAAATACCTGCAGTTGTCGCCATCCGTCGCTCGCGGGCATTGACCCTGAGTTCTGCACGCTACATATTGCCTGTTTGAAAAATACTAAGTACATATACTACAAGTATAAGATACATGGTTATTTGTATTGGATTGTGTTTAGAGTTACTGTAATAATAGCGCTAAGTTTTCGATAGCGGTCCCCTTATACCTGTGTAATTATTATTAATTAGTTTTCTAATTAATATTATTGCAATTTTTGTAATCTTTTTAAAGACATCAGAGGTCTATCAGCACCTGAGTGTACAGCGTTTACAGAGTAAGCTATTATAATTCTTATGTTTCATAACAATAAGGGCGAATTTTCATTTCTCATTTAAGCGTAAGATCACACTAGATGAAAATCGCATAACTAAACGTTGTAAAAAGCTGTAAGACAATTTGTCGACGCGACAAGTTGTCTAATACGTGTCGCTCGTCTATGTTTCACTAATTATAATTTTTTCTCCGGCAAAATATTCTATTGTTAGAAATAAAAGGAGAAGAAAATAATAAGAATTGTTATAAAAGAAATAAACTAAAATCATTAAACTTATTAAGTATCTACAGTCCAAAGTATCGAATTAGGGCGACCTGTAAAGGTAGTGAGTGTGTGATGGTAAATAAATAAAAATCATTACAAAAACTTGTCGGAGTGCATAGGCGCGGTTTAAAAGGGTATTTTGGTCTTTAGGGAAATAGATTAGCTGCATCTTTTATCTTACTAATAAGAAAAGGTCAGACAAATCTACTTTAGCTTAGTACAGTCAAATCTTGTAACTTTTTGTGCAAGCCTTGAGCGTGGTATTTTTTTGTTGAATTATTATTTTAAATTGTTAAATTATTATTAGTTTATCCGTCCTTTTTGAACAATTTAAAAAAAGAAAAAGATACAACTCTACGCCAATATTGTTAAGTCAGACCACGACAAAATGTTGTACGACAAAAAGTTAGTGTGATCTTACGTTTAGTGTGGTAATAAAATTAGTTAATTTAGACAATTTTTATAAGAGTATATTATATTATTGTTTAATGGACAATTATTATATACTAACATAATCGTTTATTCAGTGCTTAAAAATTTTACATTAGTGAAGTAAAGAAAACTTAATAACGATTTAAGTATTGTAGTGTTTTATCAACAAGCATATTATAATTATGTAATTTATCGATTATAAAATGTAATAATACAATATACTTAGTAAATTAGTGAAAAAAAAAAATAATCATTAGCTCTTTCTAAAACAAATATTATAATATTTTATCGTAACTAATGAAATTTTTAGCAATGAATTTTATAACTTCGGTAAGTAACTTTATAATTCGGAGACCGAATTTTATTTCAGTGATTATTTTTTATTTCTGTAACTGAACTTTATTTCGCAATTTTTAATAGTTATTGTTAAACATTAACTATACGTTAAATTAACCCCTTTTTACCTTTTTATAAAATAACACGCGCAATTAAAAAAAAATAGAGTACTAACAATTTTTTTTAAAGTAATAATGCAGTAATTGCTTAGGGTCAAAGTAATTGAAAAACATTGGATTTAATGGAATTGATAACATATACTTAATGTCAGATTATATAATTAATTTGGATTCAAGTTCAATAATGATTTCCTTTATTTCGACTTGATGCATTGCAAAAACAACGCCTTCAAAATATATTTTAATTATAAGTATATCACTCCTGTGTTTTTTTATATAACAGTCTATATTATATATTATTATAATATTAACAGTAATAATTTTGATTATGTATAATTATTCCATAAAGTGCCATAAAGCACAGGGCCGGATTAACCCTATCGGGGCCCCTAGGCAAAGCAATTCTCGCGGCCCCTTTCCTTTTTACATTTGTATATACTTCCTCCATTGAGAATTTTCTCAAAAAAAAAATTGTTAGATGACGCTTTTTTTTTCTTGTTGCGTGGCCCGCATCGACTAGGCCCCCATCGACTAGGCACTCACGGGGCCCCGTGGGCCCCTAGTCAGTGCGGGGCCCCTAGGCAGTTGCCTAATCCGCCTTATGGATAATCCGGCCCTGATAAAGCACCATTGTATGTTTTTGCTGTGCGTTTTAAAATGAACTGCCTGCCTTAAAAGCAACAGAATTCCATTTGAAATATCCATATTCTATATTTAACATATCTATAATATGTAGGTTTATTAATTATTACCTAGCAATGTTGTTATTTTCAGAAAAAAACCATACAATTAATAACAACTTTGCTAAGTACCTAACTTATCGACATAATACAGGTGAAGTGAATAAAGAAAACCGACGTAAGTAAAAATACTACGGCGGACTGAAATCAGTTACAGATAATGTAACTAATTCTTTTGTACACAATCTCTAAACTAATCTATCTGACAGTTCTAAATATAGCGCTATCCTTTTCGCAATGTTCCCTGCGGAAAAGGACATAAGCATTACATTTAGAGCTCTAAATATAGTTTAGTTTAGAGTTTGTGTACAACAGATTACAGAACAACCGCAAATATCTACAGCGAAATTGCTTCTATTCCGTCGTACGATTTCTATCTCTGTATTTCATCATGTAACATACCACTTTTATAAGTTACATCGGCAATATTCGCTAGCGCTAGGTTCAAAACAACAAGACCTGTATTTCATTACAGTACAGGTGTTGTTGTTTTGAATTGTTTTTGTTAGTATTCATACAATCGTTTTTAGTCAGCGTTATATTCGAATACGCACCGCGCCGTGACAAGCGGTGGCGGGGCCGAGCCGGTATAGTGTAAAAGTCACGGCAAATAAGTCGAGCGCTGACATTCAATGCGCAGAAGTCGAAAATGAGGTATCTCGGGTGGTGAGGCGATCGCGGGGAGGGCGTGTGGATCGTTCGTAAGCACTGATTAGCTCTCGCGGATCCCTCGTAAGCGCTGATTGGCTCTCCAATCGTATTGTGTCCCGCTCACTCGTACGACGCTGCGCGCACTTGAAGGTCACCGGTCGACTTACGTGCCGGGGGTTATATCCCCACCCTTATCTATTTTGAGGGAAAGGGACACATATCTTGTCCCATCCTTACTTGGACGGAAGGGGGACAAATAAGTCAGCATTATTTTAAGTTTATAATATTATACATAATATTATCATGTTAAATTAGACATGTTAAACATGTTAAATATATATCAAAAGAAAAAACTGTTTAAAACATTTAAACTGCGTTTTATTATTTTTGAAATTGTTAATGGAAACATTTCGTATGCTTTATGGAAACAGTATTTAAATACGAAATCTGTTCAAAGTGTATAAAATAAATGCAATAATAATATTATGTAATATTGTGATTGTTCTTGTATTACGTTTTATATTATACAGTGTGTCCGGGATCGAATTAGCGATATTTTAGGGACATATTCTACAACTCATTACCTCTCTGAGAATACCACTTATTAGGGCCTGCCCCCCTCCCCCTCCCAGGGACAGCCATTTCAATTTGGTGTGCGTTTTTGTGGGTATGTGCGCACAAAAAATGTAATAACTCAAAAGTCTGCTGATGCACAGGTCTTCAAATGACCTTATTCGATTGGATACAATATTCTCCATCATTAAATACTAAACAATAGAATAAAATGTTAAAATAACTCGATCAAAAATGCTTCGGAAAAAAAATATTTTTTCAAAAATATTGAAAACTACAAGTTTTTGCTGCATTTTGCAAAAACGAGGTCATTAAGACCACATTATTAAGTATTAAATCGACAGCTTTTGAGATAAGCAACAAAACGACATAAAAAATTTGACTGTAAGTTACTTACTTCTGGAGATATTGGTAATTGTAAGTACTTCGTCCCCAAGCATGAATTACGAGTATTGAACCCAAATTTAAGATTCATCATTTTTTTACTGCAAATAAGGTAAAAAAATCTTAACTTTATAATTTAATTTTTGTTAGTTATAAACTCAATAACTCTAAAGATATCCTAAAAACTAGGTTATTTCCGCCACAAACCGAAATTACCATCTCTGTTCTGTTAGCTAGTTGCTTCATGTTGGGAGGATCGTTGGATCATGTCCAAATACAACTTATTTTATCTGCAACGGACAAGATCGTCTCCAATAATTCTTTTCTGGTATTTGGTACCATATAAAAGACCTTCTGCTTCATAGGTCCTCATAAAAAGAAGTCCAAAGGTGTAAGGTCTGGAGAATGAGGCCATTCCATTGAATTGCTGCCACGTCCGATCCAAGGCGAATAGTTGACATCTAAATGCTCTCTTATGGCTATAATAATACCGAGTAGGCATGTCTTTAAACTTAGCAAACATCACAAACCTGAATCACAAACAAAAATGAGTAATAACTTAAGTAGCGATCATAACGCCTCCTCGCCAGGAGCAACAAAATAAAATTTCAGATATTTCAATTTTTTATACGAATTTTTAATCAGTTGAAGTAGGGGTCCGATCCTTAGTTTTAACCTCATTCGCTGACTAATCAAAAACAATATTATTATTACCTGATCGCCCGAGGTATGCGATGGAAACCCACATTCGAATAACATAAGAACTTACGCGCTCGCGGTTAAGTTATGTTTAAACAATAATATCTCCAAAAGTAAATAACTTACAGTAAAATTTTTTATGTCGTTTTGTTGCTTATCTCAAAAACTGTCGATTTAATACTTAACAATGTAATCTTAACGACCTTGTTTTTGCAAAATGCAGCAAAAACTTGTAGTTTTCAATATTTTTGAAAAAATATTTTTTTTCCGAAGCATTTTTGGTTGAGTTATTTTAACATTTTATTCTATTGTTTGGTATTTAGTGATGGAAAATATTGTATCCAATCGAATAAGGTCATTTGAAGACCTGTGCATCAGCAGACTTTCGAGTTATTACATTTTTTGTGCGCACATACCCACAAAAACGCACACCAAATTGAAATGGCTGTCCCTGGGAGGGGGAGGGGGGCAGGCCCTAATAAGTGGTATTTTCAGAGAGGTAATGAGTTGTAGAATATGTCCCTAAAATATCGCTAATTCGATCCCGGACACACTGTATAACCTGTATATAGTTATATTAGTATTATGCATATTGAATAGATCATATTATTATATACTGTTATAGATTTTAAGCGATTTTATTAAGTTTACGCTCGTACGACAGACGTTATGACAAGTATACTTAGATTAATAATATAGTAATCTCTTTTTTTATTGTGTTGCTTACTGGTAAATTTTAATTTTCCATTCCATTTTTCTTTTCCCCATCAGACTGTGGCTGAAGTTTGCTGGACATAGGCCATTGCGTGGGCTTACCAAGCTTTAAGGCTGGCCGCATACTGTCCGAAATTGACTGTCAGAAAAAGACTTAAGCCCAAATTAGACAGTGCCCCGTTCATCGTTCATTTTTGCGATGAACGATACACGATACGATATTTGCTATTGCATAGTGCTTGTGAACGATGAACGGTCGGTGTTTAGACGGTTCATTTTCGATGAGTCATCGATGAAGCCTCGAAAATGAAAAGTCTTTGTCAGTTGACATAATATTATTAAGTATGAAAGTGACAAAACTTACGTTTAGGCTATCCGACACTTACCAGAGAAACAGGCCCTAAGGATTGTTAATCGCTAGATATTTCAGTTTATTTCGAAGTACATTCGTATGTTCTATTACATAATATCGCGGCCTAGCTGCCTATGTAGGAATGATTATAAATGCTGGTCAAGCTACTATAACCTATGGCGGACCGTGATGAAAAATTAATTAAAAAAATCGAAATCTCAACTAAATGTGAACGCACACTGCGGCAAGAGACGCATTTCTCAGTTACGGACGATACGTGCGGCATGAGCAGCGTCGGGTCCGCCGTAAAATGTGTGTGAACGTCGACTGGAGATGATGTCACCGTCATTTTAAATAGGTAATGAAATTGCGTTGTGTGCGTTTAGAAAGAAATGACAGCTTGTTATGTCGTATTAAAGTTCCGTATAAGATAAGGAGAAAAAAATAACAATTCTAAAATATCGTTAACGTTATTTAACTTAGATAATTAAACAGCAATAACTAAGAAAGTCTATCTATGAAAGCATTGATCTTATTGTAAAGGGACCTGCCCACTGGCGTGTTCGAAGAAAATATAATTCTGTTACGTTTACATAATTATTATTAATAACTTCGTTTTAGTTTGAGGCCGATGAGCAGGTACCTTGAGACCATTTGCGCGCTGTTACATTAACCGGTGGTTATACAACCGGTTGCCACCGCTGGTTACGGTCACATCACGAATACTGGTTGATCAAACAGCAAACTAGCTGTTAACAATGACAGCTACATTGGTACAGCCAAAAGCACGGCTGCAACCGGCGGTAACTTTGTGAAATTTGTTTATTGAAGTATTTCGTATCAAGAAAAAGCGGTGTACCTATAACAGTTCACCGTACCGTACGTTTACTGCCGTACGGAATGCACAAATGTGCGTTCGTCTTCATATTGCCAGCGCTGTGGAAGTCGGGTGCTACAAGTCACGGCAAATAAGTCTAGCGTTGACCTTCAATGCGCAGAAGTCGAAAATGAGGTATCTCGGTGAGGTGAGGGGGTCGCGGGGAGGGCGTGGGGATCGTTCGTAAGCACTGATTAGCTCTCGCGGATCCCTCGTAAGCGCTGATTGGCTCTCCAATCGTATTGTGTCCCGCTCACTCGTACGACGCTGCGCGCACTTGAAGGTCACCGGTCGACTTACGTGACGGGAGTTATACTTGTAAATGGTCTGAATCATGTAGCGAATGGTATCATGCCTACATTCCAGTTTCGCTATATTAGCCTCACTTAGAGTAATTATTGTGTAACTATCGAGTATACATGACGGTTATATACCTGTAAACTATCACTATGTATAGGTTTCACTTGAATAAATTAATTGTATTACATGAAAACTGTTTTATTTGGACTCACTTAACCTTGAGCTTGCAAGTAAGTACTCGCTTAGTAGGTAGGTATTACACAAGATGCTAAAAAAAATCCTGTATTTTTTTAAGTTTGCAATGTAATGCAATTAGCTCACGCTAGAGGTCAACGAACGTTGGGTAAATAGCTAAAGTTGTCGCCGCGGTTTGACGCTGTATATTGCCGTTTTGGAAAATATTAAATACTAAACCACTAAGTACAAGTAGGTAGGTATGACATATTTTTCACTGTGTCGGAACTGCGCCGGCCACGGCACTGATGCTTCACTGATATGTGCGAATCGGGCATTATACCCTGTATAAGTCGATCCAAGTCGATAATTTTTAGGACGACAACTTGGAAATCCGAATTAAAGGCTACCTATGTAATCACTGGAAACAAATCAAGACTACCACCGGTTTAGGAAGCGGTTGCTCAAAGAAGCTGGCAAAAAACCTCTGCAGTTGCTCTTTTGCGATAAATTGTGTTGGGAAACCTCTTTATTAATTACAAGCGGACACCCGCGACTTCGTTCGCGTGGATATACATAATATAAATTATATTGGTTTTTAAAATCCCGTAGGAATCATTTTGTTTTTCCTAAGCTCCTTTGAGCTCATATCATGCTAAAAACTGTTAAAAGTTCACTGGCGGATGTTTAGGTAGATCAAAATGTAAACATCCACCAGTGAAAGTCCCATCAAAATCGATTCAGCCTTTTAGAGATTAGTCGGTAATCTTTAAAGTATCTACTTTCTAAATAAAGAATGAATGCTTTGATTATCCACTCTTTGAATGAATGAAATCGGACCACGCGTTATTGAATTACAGCTAAATACACGTTTTGACTTTCATCCCCTCTCCCTAAAGAACCGTGCTGAATTTCGGGATAAAAAGTATCCTATATGTTACTCCGTAGTATGAACTTAAATCGTACCAAGTTTCGTTTCAATCCATTCAGTAGTTTTTGCGTGATGCGCGCACAAACATACAGACATAAACAGACAAAAATTTCAAAAATAGCTTTTTTACGTTCTATTACTTATCCCTAACATCCCCCAGTTATTATTTTGCAAAAATCTTCAATGTACAGAATACAGATACGGCAATTCTACGATTTTATTATATGTATAGATGTCTTTAGTTCCCAATTCCTCCGGTGTGGCGCTTTGAATCGACTCATTTTGTACGGCCACAATTTGTCCAGCGTAGGTAAGTACTTGCGCTAATAGAGGGTCAATGCTGCTCAGTACTAAATAGGGACCTATCCAGTTGCAATAGGATGCAGCGTGAGCGCGGCGGCGCGGGCGCGGCAGTAATCCGGTAAGACGGTGTCGAACACAGAACACTAATTCCTTTAACGACGGCGTCTGGAGCGGAAGCGCTAATGTTACGCGTGAGATTCCCGACTCGAGATAACGTTACCTACGTTACGTACTTAGAGCATAGACTACACTGTGGACTGTCGAATTGTTGTTAGAAATACGTTAAAAAAAAGCAAGAGTTGCACCACACAAGCTGTAGTCTGCATCGTATTAGTCACGGCAAATAAGTCTAGCGTTGACCTTCAATGCGCAGAAGTCGAAAATGAGGTATCTCGGATGGCGAGGGGGTCGCGGGGATCGTTCGTAAGCGCTGATTGGCTCTCCAATCGTATTGTGTCCCGCTCACTCGTACGACGCTGCGCGCACTTGAAGGTCAGCGTTCGACTTACTTGCCGTGGGTTATACCTACCTAACTGATGTCAAAGAAATATCATTTGCCCTTAGGGTCTGGGCTTATCGTTTGGCTGCTGGTAGGGTGGTAACTAAGCTGGCGCCTCCCGCCAGACCAGGTTAAAGACAATTTTTAAATTATAAAATCTCAATTTGCCCCTGCCGGGAATCGAACCCGGGACCATCCACTTATAAGATCACAGCGCTCACCGTTGCACCAGGGAGGTCGTCAAATTGTGCACGAATCCATTTATGTTAATTCCGATCGGATTTGAATTTTGGACTTTATTTTGTGTGCCCCCAAATGGCTTGACTGTGAATGACGAGTTTGTGCCGTATCCGACAAGGCAAGCTTTAGGCATAGCGTATATACCTAGGTACTATATTGCTAAATATTTTTGTGGCAATAATTCAGTTCTTTGGTGATATAAAAGAAATCCGAAGTTATAAATAACTGAACTTTATCGCTCGTTATCTATGTAGAGTAGGTACCTATCGCACTCGTACGTACTGAGTCTCCGTTTATGTAGGTAGAGATGCAAACATGATATTTTAGACAGCGTAATTTTATTAATGCAAACAAAAACAATAGCTAAGTTGAGTCATTGACTTAGCTATTTCACAGTAAAAATAATAAATATAGGTAGGTAGGTACATACATTAAAAAACAAATTGCAAATGGGCGGCGGAGGTATCTCACAAGCAGAAATTCGCGCGTAGCCTGTGTGCTTAGTCTAAATCGGAGCACTCGAAAACGAACTCGAAAACTATTGATCGATTTCAGAGTAAAATAGACCTAAAATGGCTTGTATTAAGGCTTGAGTTCGCCAATACATTCAGCATTCGAACAATGCTGAATGTATTGGCGAACTCAAACCTTAATACAAGCCATTTTAGGTCTATTTTACTCTGAAATCGATCAATAGTTTTCGAGTTCGTTTTCGAGTGCTCCGATTTAGACTAAGCACACTGTACGATACGACTACAGCGCGATGGCGACTCTAGTAACTAGTGCTCTATGATTCGCATGTTTTTTAACCCCCGACGCAAAAACGACGGGAGTGTAATAAGTTTGACGTGTCTGTGTGTGTGTGCGTGTGACTGTCCGTGTCCGTGTCCCTCTGTAGCGCTCAAACGGGTGGACCGATTTGAATGCGGTTTTTTTTTTTAAAAGGTAAATTAGTCGAGAGTGTTGTTAGCTATGTTTGATGAAAATCGATTCAAGATGGCCGCCGCTACAAAATGGCGGATTACATATTATTTCACAACTCCCTTAATATGGGTATCAAATGAAAGGGCTTGACTAGTAGAATAGCACTATGCAAATCCAAGATGACCGCCGCCGCCACAGAATAGCGAATGTCGGGGGTTTTTTTAATTTTTAATTTATACCTAGGTACTTGTTTTTAATTCATTACAAATTCAAATTTCAAATTCAAATTCAAAATTCATTTATTCAAAGTAGGTACACTGTACACTTTTTGAACGTCAATTTAGGAACAGGCAATGGTGATAATTACTTACGGAAACTTAAAACTAAACTAAACAGACTAAAGTCTATGCTTGACCACGTCACATATCTGATGGAAATTGATAATGCAGCCTAATGTGCTACGCGTTTGCCCAGAGATGCCTATTCACTCTTGTTTTACTTCATACTTATACCCAGATTGTGTTAGGAAACACAGATCTCGGAAAAGTATTCCAAACCCTAGCCATGCGTATCCTACTTAATATTATAAACTAGCTGACCCCCGCAACTTCGTTCGCGTAGATATAGGTTTTTATATAGGATCGGATCGGATCCCATAATTCTTTTATGTACTACTAACTAAATGTAGCTTAAGTTACTCCTTATAACATTAAAAGTTCCATTAAAATCGATCCAGCCGTTTCGGGAGATTAGCTGGAACAAATAGACAGACCGACAAACATAAAATATAAACGCACACCAGTTTAAAATAAGCCGTACGTTCAAAGATCCGGGTCCCAAGTTATTTGAACCCAATAAATGTGTGTCATTTCTGAACTAAAAAACCTATGACCTTGAAATATTTACGGGACAATATATAAAGTACTACCTTTCTAACAAAAAAAGAATGAGTGAAATCGAACAACGCGTTAATGAATTACAGCTAAATACACGTTTTAACTTTCATCCCCTCTCCCAAGGGAACCGTGCTGAATTTCGGGATAAAAAGTATTCTATGTCCTACCTCGAAGTATAAACTCAAATCGTACCAAGTTTCATTTGAATCCATTCAGTAGTTTCGGCGTGATGCGCGGCCAAGATACAGACAGACAGACAGACAGACAGACAGACAGACAGACAAAAATGAAAAAAATTGCAGTTTTGGCTTCAGTATCGATTATAGAGTGCCCTCCAATAAAAATTTTCAAAATATCTTCAATGTACAGAATTGGATCTGTTACAGTTTTATTATATTACTAGCTGACCCCCGCAACTTCGTTCGCGTGTTTATAGGTTTTATATAGAATCGGATTGGATCCCATAATTCTTTTATGTACCTAAAATAAATGTAGCCTGTTACTCCTTATAACATTGAAAGTTCCATTAAAATCGATCCAGCCATTTCGGAGATTAGCTGG
Organism: Melanargia galathea; assembly: GCA_920104075.1. NCBI lineage: Eukaryota > Metazoa > Arthropoda > Insecta > Lepidoptera > Nymphalidae > Melanargia > Melanargia galathea. Next base: position 19,255,559 of record OV049874.1, on the reverse strand, counting down.
AACAAATAGACAGAACGACAAACATAAATTTAAACGCACGCCAGTTTAAAATAAGCCGTACGTACAAAGATCCGGGTCCCAAGTTATTGGAACCCAATAAATGCCTGTCATTTCTAAACTAAAAAACCTATGACCTTGAAATATTTACGGGACAATACTTAAAGTACTACCTTTCTAACAAAAAAAGAATGAGTGAAATCGAATAACGCGTTAATGAATTACAGCTAAATACATGTTTTAACTTTCATCCCCTCTCCCAAGGGAACCGTGCGGAATTTCGGGATAAAAAGTATCCTATAACCTACCTCGGAGTATAAACTCAAATCATACCAAGTTTCATTCGAATCCATTCAGTAGTTTCGGCGTGATGCGCGGCCAAGATACAGACAGACAGACAGACAGACAGACAGACAGACAGACAAAAATGAAACAAATTGCAGTTTTGGCTTCAGTATCGATTATAGAGTGTCCTCCAATAAAAATTTTCAAAATATCTTCAATGTACAGAATTGGATCTGTTACAGTTTTATTATATTATAGAAGACTAGCTGACCCCCGCGACTTCGTCCACGTGGTTATATAGGTTTTTATATAGGATCGGATTGGATCCCATACTCCTTTTGTGTACCTAAACTAAATGTAGCCTAAGTTATTCCATATAACATCACCGAACTGCCATTGAAAGTTCCATCAAAATCGATCTAGCCGTTTCGGAAATTAGCTGGAACAAATAAACAGATCGACAAACATAACTCTAAACGCATACCAGTTTAAAATAAGCCGTACGTTCAAAGATCCGGGTCCCAAGTTATTTGAACCCAATAAATGTATGTCATTTCTGAACTAAAAAACCTATGACCTTGAAATATTTACGGGACAATACCTAAAGTACTACCTTTCTAACAAAAAAAGAATGAGTTAAATCGAACTACGCGTTATTGAATTAGAGCTAAATACACGTTTTAACTTTCTTCCCCTCTCCCAAGGGAACCGTGCGGAATTTCGGGATAAAAAGTATCCTATGTCCTACCTCGGAGTATAAACTCATATCGTACCAAGTTTCATTCGAATCCGTTCAGTAGTTTCGGCGTGATGCGCGGCCAAGATACAGACAGACAGACAGACAGACAAAAATGAAAAAAATTGCAGTTTTGGCTTCAGTATCGATTATATAGTGCCCTCCAGTAAAAATTTTCAAAATATCTTCAATGTACAGAATTGGATCTGTTACAGTCTTATCACTACATAGTATAAAACAAAGTCGTTTTCTCTGTCCCTATGTCCCTATATCCCTTTGTACGCTTAAATCTTTAAAACTACGCAACGGATTTTGATGCGGTTTTTTTTAATAGATAGAGTGATTCAAGAGGAAGGTTTATATGTATAATAACATCCATTAAATTGTGGAGAAATACTGTTATTTTTGAGGTTTCTAATGTGATGTCGTAAATAATTACATTTTTTCCGCTTACATTGCAAACGCAGGCTGAACCCTACGAGATTTATCAATATAATGTACTAAGTATTGTACACATTGAAAAGGTCTATAGAAAACTCCGCGATGGTATATGTCTATCTCTTATGGATATCCCACAATAACTTTTTTTGTCATTTACTTTTTTACGACAAATAATGGCTAATTTTAGAAGCGATTTTAACCAATACAGCATTAATCCTTATCTAATTAAATACCTTAAGTACATTGTTGATTTATTATAGATCTATATGGCTCTTTACAGCATATGATTTAAATGAATATTTTCGAAGATATTACAGATTTAAAAATTGCGGGACATAGCCTTTACGCGCGGCGCGCGGTTCCAGCCGGCCGGCCGGGGCGGTGCGTAAAGTTCTCCCCATATAGCATTTTGAATTTAGCAGCGATCGGACGCGTATGCTATCGGAGCTCTCTAGCGAGGAAAATAACAATCACACTAATGTTATAAAGGCGTTATTAAGTTATTAAGTTTGTGTGTATGTTTGTTCCTCTTCTCCGCCGCAACTACTGAACCGATTTGGCTGAAATTTTGAATGGAGATAGCTTATGCCCTGATTTAACACATAAAGTAACTTTTTATCCCGGAAAAGTATTCCTGTAACCTAACTAAAATAGATATAGACCTCCAAAACGCCACAGAGGGCGCTGACTGTTCTTAGGTAAATCACGCTCACATAACCCATTATTCCAATACTTTGCTGTGTAGCATGCATTGGCAACACATAGGCTACTTTTTATCCTGGAAAAATGCACAGTTCCCACGGGATTTCGATAAACCCGAAATCTATATCTACAGCTATAGGTAGATTACTATTTACTATAGCGACCTTGCTTGATATTTTAAGTATAAAGGTAGGAAAAGGGAGCGGGAACGGGAACCGGAACTCCACGATTCCCTCGGGATTTGTTCAAAACCGAAATTCACGCGGGCGAAGCCGCGGGCAGAAGCTAGTTATATTATAGATAGAAGATGTGAAAGTGTGGATGTTTGCATGTTTGGATGTTTGTTACTCTATAACGCCGCAACTACTGAACCGATTTGACTGAAATTTTAAATGGAGATAGATTATACCCTGACTTAACACATAGGCTACTTTTTGTCCTGTAAAATTCACAGTTCCCGTGGGGGTTTTAAATAACTGAAATCTATAAGCTACAGCCACAGATAGATAGCAAACTTCCTGCGAGTAGGTATAAAGGTTGGGAAAGGGAGTGGGAACGGGAACCGGAAATCCACGATTCCCTCGGGATAAGACGTAAGTAGATCGTTTGGTGGGCATAGATGGAACATCAACGACATAGGGCTGAAAACCCACCAGGTGTCTTTGGGTCATCGATACACTAATTATATTGGATGACGACCTACCTGGCGCAGTGGTGAGCGTTGTAGTCTTGTAAGTGGGAGGTCCCGCGTTCGATTCCCGGAGGGGCAATTTGGGATTTTATAATTTTAAAATTGTCTTTGTTCTGGTCTGGTGGAAGGCTTTAGATGTTTCTGGTTACCATCCTACCGGCAAAGCCGTGTCGCCAAGCGATTTAAGCATTCCAGTGCGATGCGGTGTAGAAACCGATCAGGGGTACGCATAATATACCTCTTCCAAGTTGGTACCATCAGGTGAGATTACAGTCAAGGACTAACTTTTAGTTGAATTAAACAAAAAAAAAACCTTGAGAGGTGTCAAGGGACACCCGAATGAAACGAAGTTCATTATTGTTATTATTTTTTATTATTTATTATGTACAAAAAACCTGTATACACTCAACAAAAATAATCGTCGCGACACCACACTGTTCAATGCGAAATAGAAAGACGAAACGAAAATAAATGGCTTGCTTTCTATAAGAGAGAGAGACAGAGAAACACGCGCACGCTGCACGGCTTACAACTACATATAGCAAAAAGTGTCGTTACAACTTTTGGTCTTAATTTTTTCCGTCTAGCCCGCGACGCGCGATAAGGAACTTCGTTCCAATAGAAGGGGGAACAAGATCGAAGAGCTCCTGAGCGCACTCGCCGAAATGGTTAATAAAAAATATACAAACTAAGGTGAATTTGATACGTGGTAAGTAAATGTACTAACTGTAGAGCAAATTCGCGTGACTCGCGATTGATGGTGCTCCGTGGAAACCATAGATGCGGCACAGTCTCGCGCGCGCTACCAACTCTTGCGCATCTTTGAAAAAAGTTAACTAACAAAACTTAGTTAATTATAGTTAGTTAACTAAAAAATCGGTCAGTGTTAGTTATGTGTTTTCTATTTCTCTAGGTGGGTATAATTTTATTGAGCCTATTTTTGCAAAATTTTGAAAACTATAAAATTAGTTCATCTATCGTCAGTAGACATCTACTAAGTAAGTACCTACATTACTTAAATATAGAATTTGGAATTTTTTATGTAGATTTTTTTTTTGTTTTATAAAGTGTATCATTATTTTGGTTTTCTTTACTAACCGACTTCCAAAAAGGACGAGCTTTTCAATCTCTCCAGTGCGTATTTTTTTGTGTCGATGTCAGTCATGATCAACCCATTACCGGCTCACTACAGAGCACGGGTCTCCTCTCAGAGTGAGAAGGGTTTTGGCCATAGTCTACCACGCTGGCCAAGCGGATTGGCAGACTTCACACACCTTTGAGAACGTTATGGAGAACTCTCAGGCATGCAGGTTTCCTCACGATGTTTTCCTTCACCGTTAAAGCAAGTGATATTTAAAACGCACATAACTCCGAAAAGTTAGAGGTGCGTGCCCGGGATCGAACCCATGACCTCCGATTAGAAGTCGGTCGTCCTAACCTCTGGGCTATCACAGCTTTAATTCGATGTCAGTATTTATTCCAAAACTAGCTGAACCCCGCAACTTCGTTCGCGTAGATATAGGTTTTTATATAGGATCGGATCGGATCCCATAATTCTTTTATGTACCTAAACTAAATGTAGCCTAAGTTACTCCTTATAACATTGAAAGTTCCATTAAAATCGATCCAGCCGTTTCGGAGATTAGCTGGAAGAAATAGACAGACCGATAAACATAAATTTAAACGCATACCAGTTTAAAATAAGTCGTACGTTCAAAGATCCGGCTCCCAAGTTATTTGAACCCAATACTGAGGGTTGTAATGTCTGTAATTTCTAAACTAAAAGACCTATGACCTTGAAATATTTATGGAATAATATATAAAGTACTACCTTTCTAACAAAAAAAGAATGAGTAAAATCGAACAACGCGTTAATGAATTACAGCTAAATACACGTTTTAACTTTCATCCCCTCTCCCAAGGGAACCGTGTTGAATTTCGGGATAAAAAGTATCCTATAACCTACCTCGGAGTATAAACTCAAATCGTACCAAGTTTCATTCGAATCCATTCAGTAGTTTCGGCGTGATGCGCGGCCAAGATACAGACAGACAGACAGACAGACAGACAGACAGACAGACAGACAGACAGACAAAAATGAAAAAAATTGCAGTTTTGGCTTCAGTATCGATTATAGAGTGCCCTGCAATAAAAATTTTCAAAATATCTTCAATGTACAGAATTGGATCTGTTACAGTTTTATTATATTATAGATAGAAGATATTAAAATTTAAAATTATACTACTCGGTAGGTAGTGTACGAGTACTTACCTATAATATTCTGTCAGGTAGGTAAAGATACACTGTTTTTCATATATCTAAAGCTAAGTCAATACTTAAGGTAAGGTAACAGGTACCTAAGTTATCCTAACAAGTAATTCAGGCTTTCCCTATCGTTACTCACTTTTCAAAAACAATGCAAAACCACCATAAAACTGTCCAAGTCTTAATAATTGTCGGAGCAATTTTCCTCTTAGTGCAGACATCTTTTTTCAGCATTGAAAATAATAATAGGGTAAAACCCGGATAGATGCCGCAGTTGGATAGATGCCTCAGTGTCAAAAAACCTGACTTCCCAAACTCGCAACTAAAAATTGATAGTTTAAATAAGAAGCGCAGGCCCCCCAAACCTCAGGCCCTTACATACATTTGTATTAAAACAATTTGTTTCGCTTGTGCGTGTGATTATCTCCGCAGCGAACGCGACAAATCCTTCAAAGTTTTAGAGGCGAGTATTTGCCGTTGTATAACTTTTGAAGTAGTAGAAGATTCTGTTATATTTTTTATTATGTCAATACACTGGTTCAATAAGTGTATACCTAAGTGTAAATAATCTCTCTTTGGTTTTTAGTTTATTTAATAAATAAAAGGGCATCTATCCATATCAAAAAGGATAGTTGCCTCGATTTTTCGAGGTATAGGTGCCCTTAGAGGCATCTATCCCCTAATATACCAATAGATATATCAAGTATTTTTTTAATATTTTTAATGTTCTTTTATATTTTTATTTCTTTTTTCAATAAATTCCTGATAGTTTTAATATACTTCGGGGCATCTATCTCTTTCAGCCCGATCTGTCCAGTGGTTTGAGCTGTGCGTTTATAGATCAGTCAGGCAGTCAGTCAGTCAGTCACCTTTTCCTTTTATATATTTAGATAATAAAACCTTATGAAACTATGTATTTTGCTTATTTTTTTTCATAGGGCATCTATCCTTTTTAGTATTTTCATAGTGGGGCATCTATCCACACAGGTAGGCATCTATCCCCAAAAAAAAGGGTCTGCGAAAAGTTATATTCTGAAAAATCTGTAATCGTTAGGACAACAAAAACAAGTCATAATGGAACCCAAAAGATTAAACTAGCTATATTCATAAATATTATTTGTGATAAATTAATATTTTAAAAGTTATGAGGCCATTTCAAAAAGTGGGGCGTCTATCCGGGTTTTACCCTATAATGACGGTGATTGATTCAGGTTGACTGTCTCGTTGGTCTAGTGGTTAGCATATTCGACCACAAATCAAGAGGTCCCGGGTTCGGTTCCCGGGGGCCGGGTCGGACAAATAATTGTTAGGTTCTGGGTTTTTCTGTAGAGAAATTCTCAGTGCGATCCCGAAGTTGAAACCTGGCGGTGTTTCACCCCCGTGCCTCGGAGAGCACGTTAAGCAGTCAGTCCCGGTTATTATCACTAGGTACCTATATCACTTGACAATAGTCGTTAAAGCCCGCCAACCCTTATTGGAGCAACGTGGCAGATCTAAGCTCTAAATTCTTCTCTCCTATGAGAGAGGAGGCCTGTGCCCAGTTGTGGGACGTTAAAAGCTGGCGTTGGTGGTAGTGGTGGATTGACTTAGGTAAAGATAAATGATGACGACCTTTTTGACGACCTCTGTGGCGCAGTGGTGAGCGCTGTGGTCTTATAAGTGGGAGGTCCCGGGTTCAATTCCCGGCAGCGGCAATTTGGGATTTTAAAATTTCTAAATTGTCTCTGGTCTGGTCTGGTGGGAGGCTTCTGCCGTGGCTGGTTACCACCCTACCGGCAAAGCCGTGCCGCCAAGCAATTTAGCGTTCCGGTACGATGCCGTGTAGAAACCGATCAGGTATGCATACCTCTTCCAAGTTAGCCCGCTTATGTACATCTTAGACTTCATCACCACTTACCATCAGGTGAGATTGCAGTCAAGGGCTAATTTGTAGTTGAATAAAAAAAAAAGATGATGCAGTCCAAAGTGACGCGCTATGAGTGACTTTTATGTCAATCGTCACCCCTCCCGTAACCCCTCCCGTAACCCCTCCCGTAACCCCTCCTGTAACCCCTCCCGTAACCCCTCCCGTAACCCCTCCCGCAACCCAACCGGCACTCCAGGAACCGTTTTGATTAAACGGTAACGGATAATCAGTAGTTTCTAAGTCACACTTAAGTTTAGTCGGCTAAAGATGAATTCACTTAGATATCGTACCTATTTAGTCTATGAAAAAACTAAATCTAAGTTCAGCCGGCTGATCTTGAGTTTAGTTTCACAACCGTCTCTATCCGTAATAAATACTTCTATATTTTACTGAAGTAGGTACGTATTCAATATTCATTTTATAATTGAATCTATTGAAGTAACTATTGTTGTTGAATATACCTGCGTAAAGTTCGAATGGTGGTTAAATAAACTGAATCATTCTTATTTCATTACAAGCGGAAACCCGCAACTTCGTTCGCGTGGATGGTTTTTGAAAATCCCGTGGGAATCATTTTGTTTTTCCTAAGCTCCTTTGAACTCATACCTTGCTAAAAACTGTTAAAATTTCACTGGCGGATGTTTAGATAAATGAAAATGTAAACATCCGCCAGAGAAAGTCCCATCAAAATCGATCCAGCCTTTTCAGAGATAAGCCGGAAATCTTTAAAGTATCCCCTTTCTAACAAAAAAAGAATGAATGAAATCGGACCATGCGTTAATGAATTACAGCTAAGTAAATATTTTAACTTTCATCCCCTCTCCCAAGGGAACCATGCTGAATTTCGGGATAGAAAGTATCCTATATGTTAGTCCATAGTATGAACTTAAATCGTGCCAAGTTTCCCTTCAATCCACTCAGTAGTTTTTGCGTGATGTGCGCACAAACATACAAACAGATAAACAGACAAACAGACAAAAATTTCAAAAATAGCTTTCTTATGTTGTAATGGAACATAAGAAAGTTTATCCCTAACACCCCCCAGTTATTATTTTGCAAAAATGTTTAATGTACACGTACAGCTACGGCAATTCTACGATTTTATTATATACGAGCGGATACCCGCGACTTCGTTCGCGTGGATATTGATTTTAATAATCCCGTGGGAATCATTTTGTTTTTCCTATGCTCCTTTGAGCTTAAACCTTGCTAAAAACTGTTAAAAGTTCACTGGCGGATGTTTAGGTACATCAAAATGTAAACAACCGCCAGTGAAAGTCCCATCAAAATCGGTCCAGCCTTTCGGAGATTATCCAGTAGTCTTTAAAGTATCTACTTTCTAACAAAAAAAGAATGAATGAAATCGGACCACCCGTTAACGAATTACAGCTAAGTACACATTTTGCCTTTCATCCCCTCTCCCAAGGGAACCGTGCTGAATTTCGGGATAAAAAGTATCCTATATGTTACTCCATAGTATGAACTTAAATCATGCCGAGTTTCATTTCAATCCATTCAGTAGTTTTTACGTGATGCGTGCACAAACATACAGACAAACAGACAAACAGATAAACAGACAAACAGACAAACAGACAAACAGACAAAAATTTCAAAAATAGCTTTTTTACGTTCTATTGCTTATCCCTAACATCCCCCAGTTATTATTTTGCAAAAATCTTCAATGTACAGATACGGCAATTCTACGATTTTATTATACGTACCTATAGATAGATGTATCAAAGTATAGATTCTTTATTTATTGATCAATATCGATTGATTGCACTTTTTTCTTCAAAACTGACTAGCTTCCTGAGCTTCGCGTGAGATTTTTTGAAAATCCTGTAGTTACTACAGTTATCTATACTAATATAATAAAGCGGAAGAGTTTGTTTGTTTGAACGCGCTAATCTCAGAAACTACTGGACCGATTTCAAAAATTCTTTCACCGTTGGATTTAAACGTGATCCTTGAGTGCTATAGGCTATATATGTACCACGGGCGAAGCCGGGGCGGACCGCTAGTAAGTTATATAAGTTTGTTGGCTTCCTTGAACTTCCTTTGTCCGAGGTAGCTGCCAGCTCTTCGGTCTCCTGTGATGTCGACTAACCTTTTAGTAGGTAATTATTTAATTCGTGACGATATTCAAATTACTGCAGTTTGGCACAAATAAAGTGTAGATACGAGTACCTACCAGTCTGTTGCAACTTGCAAATATGACGTTGTTGCATTGTGAAGCGCGAGGTCTGCATTAGCATGCGAATGCTGACGCCTCGCAGCTGTGATCTGCTTCTAATTATAATCTATTATTTACTCATATTCATAATCTATCTATTAGTCTAATCTGTAGGCAGGTATGTCAAACACCCGGCTCCCTTATAGCGCGAAAGTCGTGACTATTAGGTTCATCGCTACAATCAAGGGTTTACAAGTCGGATTTGGTTGGTTAATTTCGAAGCAGAAACACACATCTGAATCTATACTTAATACTTAGATAGGTGCTAATATAATAAAGCGGAAGAGTTTGTTTGTTTGAACGCGCTAATCTCAGGAACTACTGGACCAATTTCAAAAATTGTTTCACCGTTGGATATGTACGTGATCCTTGAGTGCTATAGGCTATTATATTATGTACCACGGGCGAAGCCGGGGCGGACCGCTAGTAATCAATAAGTATTAACGCACACCATGCGGGATAATTTCAAATTAGGTGCGGTAATTTTGAAAGTGTTCTGTCACTCACTGCATAGAGAGTGAGCTAAACGCCCCATTACATACTCACAATATAGTATTTATATTCTAGACTGCAGGGTATAATTTTAGGATTTAAGCTTAACCAGGAGTCTCACCTTCTATCTCTGTTGTAGATATCTATTATTTTCCCCTCTCCTACCTACTTACAGTTAAGTATTCTATCCCACTACCAACGAGGGTCTCTGGTAAAGATGTATTAATACCTAGTACCTACGCAAGTGTTTTCGTCCGCGAATTTTCTTTTTTCTTATTTTTGTCACAGGTTTTAGTACCAAAAAGTCACCCGAGTCACTGGAGACTGTAAGTAGACGTAAGAGGTTTAATGAATTATCACTACATAGTATATAAAACAAAGTCGCTTTCTCTGTCCCTATATCCCTATGTCCCTATATGTATGCTTAAATCTTTAAAACTACGCAACGGATTTTGATGCGGTTTTTTTTAATAGATAGAGTGATTCAAGAGGAAGGTTTATAAGTTAAAAAATGGACCCGGTAGGTGGTGCTAATAGCGGGACGACGTCAACCGGGTCCGCTAGTAACACATAAAGTACACGTCAATGTCTGTGAACATTAAAGTGATTTGAGTAGCGATCGGCTCGTTACAGTAATGTGGAGTTGAACAAGTGAACGAGGCAGATAACGACCACTTCAGCGGATACAATAATGGTTGAAGTCACGGCTACTGCATGCTCAAGTGTTTATTTTACATTTATTATTGCATAATTTACCTTCAATTGGGGGAAGTCTATTGTCCTAGCGATCGTAAGTATCTTTTCAGCGCGCAAGCGTCTGATTTTAGGTCCAGACCGAGCTTACAGGTCTGTGGAATACAATACAGGGACATAGGGTTCAGGGGTCCGTTCTCGAAAAAGTGCTAAAGGTCGACCAGAATCTCATGAAAAATACGGAAATGAAAATCCAAAGTTAGCAACACTACGGCTGCCCTAGCGATAAACAAAGTAACTGACATTTTTTGTGAAATTGACTTTTTTGCATTAATAAAAGTTTTATGTCGAGTAGTTTTTTACTACAGTTTAATATTTCAAATAACTTGAACCGTTTACTGAAATTTGGATTGCCAAAACAAAGTAAATGCACACACTAACCCGGAATATAAATGCAAAACCACGTATGTAAACAACAAGCACAACACAAAAACAAAGTAATTGGATGTTGATTACTTTGTTTTTGTATTTAAAATGCAGTTGCTTGATTTTTCGTTTCGTGAAACGATCCCAGGTAAGGTGTTCTGAATGTAATTAGGTACTTTGTTTATCACTAGGGCAGCCGAGTTAACCTAGTGTTGCTTACTACAAAATTTAATTTCCCTATTTTTCATGAGATCATCGACTTCATCATTCATGATTTCATGGTCGATCAGCTATACCTATTATTATAACCGTTTGCCTTATACTTCTTTTTTTTTCTTCGGAGGAGGAGTATAATCCTCATGGATACCGTCCGGCATGCCCGACTCCACTGCAGGTCTTGCGCAGTGACCTACGGACTAAAAACCATCCCCCACTCTTCGATGTCTCCGCTCACGGCTTTCCGGTATTGCACATGGCATTGCGTCAGGAAGGCAGCTGTTTTTAGGGTTCCGTACCCGAAGGGTAAAAAACGGAGCCCTATTAATGTCACTCTGCTGTCTGTTTGTCCGTCCCCTGCGCCGGTCACAGGTCTCTTATCTAGCTCGCAGACGAACTGAGTTACAAACCTGAAATTTTGGTATTTGATGTAGAACGTTGACCCAAAACCAAATATTGAATTACAAATTGAATTAAATTATTTTTCAGGGGGGCTCCCTTATTCTAGATTGTTTAGAGCTCATTAAGTAGAGTAGGTACGAATATATGTATTTTTCAATTTCTTGCATAAAAAATAAGGAAATGGGGGGCCATCAAAGTTGTCAGTTTTAGACCATTTTTGTGACGGGGGCTATCTCAAAAACTAAACTAGTTGGGAATATGATATTTCAGTATATTATGTACTATATACTCTATTTAAACAACAAATACTGAAAACAACGATTTATTAAATAGTTTATAAGCTGTGACCAAAATAAACGAACATTTTTTTGGGTTTTTCTTTCACGGTTTGTTGCGATGTCTAGCTCGGAAATTAAATATTTCTTAGACCCAAAATATTATATTGTTCATAATTATGTACGGAACCCTGAAAGAGCGAGGCCCGACTCGCACTTGGCTGATTTTTTTAGGATATGGTTCTGTTTCTCTCCCATTCATCACCTTCTCGCATTTTTATGATGTGCTTGATTAACTTAGCGCCCCTTTCCCATTCTTCCTCGCTCTTTAGCATTCTGGGTATAAGGTTTTTGGATTTAATTTATCTTCCTTTCCATTTGCTAAGTTTTTTGCCTTATACCTACTTGACCTTATGTACTGGATTATTTGTAAAAAATACCGCATTAACCTATATTTAGTTAATTTAATTAATATACAATACCTAGTGACGACAAATTATAACAGCAACTTCCTGTCCAACTAAGATAAACTTAATTCCCGAGTTTAAACGAGCATTTGCTGTTGTAATACCTATACCTACCTACCTAGTTACATAACTACAATTACACAATAATTAGGTAAATTAGTTGTAAACAAGAATTCGGTAAATGCACACTTTGCGATTGTGTATTTTTAAAGTGTAAATTACCTGCAGATTTATTTTTGAACGTTGAGTGCTTACAGTGCTAAACAGCCGGAACGCGTTTAGAAATTGTGTTTAAAAATGCTCTACAATTATTGAATTATTTACCTATTGTTTCTTTTTTAACCCCCGACGCAAAAACGACGGGGTGTTATAAGTTTGACGTGTCTGTGTGTGTGTGTGTGTGTGTGTGTGTGTGTCTGTGTCTGTCTGTTCCCCTGTAGCGCTCAAACGGGTGAACCGATTTGAATGCAGTTTTTTTTTTGTTTTAAAGGTGAATTAGTCGAGAGTGTTGTTAGCTATGTTTGATGAAAAGCGATTCAAGATGGCCGCCGCTACAAAATGACGGATTACATATTTTTTCACAAGTCCCTTAATATGGGTATCAAATGAAAGGGCTTGACTAGTATAATAGCACTATGCAAATCCAAGATGGCCGCCGCCACAAAATGGCGAATTTCGGGGGTTTTTTAAATTTTCAATTTATACTTGTTAGTATATTATGTACATGTAGTATAAGTATAAATATATTATTATCCTAATTTGTGATTGACCACGATGGTAAGTGAAGATGTGGTTTAAAATGGAACGCTCCGAGATTAAGAAATAGACGAAAATATGTTGGAGTAGTAAACAACAATTGACACGTAAATAGAGCCTTGTAAAATAAAGTTTTCTGTGAATTTGTCTAACCGGGAATCGTACCTGGTTCTATTATAATACAGTCTATTTCAATGAACGCTGAAATAAATTACCAATTTTATTTGAGGTCCAAAAACACGCCATACAAATATTACGCTACAGCATAATGGCAGCGATACGTTTTTGCTGTCGCACTACGTTCAAACTATTGGCGCGATGTGTTTTTGGCCACTTACAATACCTAGGTGACCTCATTTAGCCTTCAACCAAAAAAGCTCCTAAATAAAAATCAACTAGGCCACAAAATATATAGCCAAGAATCGAACCTGAGCTGAAACTCATTTCAAATAGTAACATATTCTTTTTTATTTTCTTATTATTTTATTTAAGTACTTTACTTTACCTGTTATCTTATCCAAGAATTGAACCATGGACCAAACGAAGCGTCAATTCATTTCTAATATTCAAAAAAACCTTTTTCTAAATCTTGCGCAAGTTTCATTAGGTCGTCAATTTAATTAGACGATCGTTAATTAGGTAATCGTTAACAAATGATCAAGAGCAGCATGATGTTCGATACAGCCGTCATTAGCGAGTCATTACAATGATTAACGGAGCAAAAAACACCTGTAGAGTTATGCCGAGTTTACACATCCCGAAACGCTACTAGAATTTGAATATCCAAAAACTATAATACCAAAGCAGAATGGACCCTTTTAGCCCCTGCACACTGGGCCACTAGTGGCGACGACTTGTGGCCGGCCAAAAGTAGCCAGCATCCACACACTGGGCAACTAGTGGCGACGACTAGTGGCGGGCCACCAGTCGTGGGAGAGATTTTTCATACATTTTATATGGTACCACGGCACACTGAGTGCTCAAGTGGCCGCGTTCGAGCCACAAGTAAATGTACACAAGTATGAAAAATCTCTTCCGCGACTTGTGGCAGTCACTAGTCGCCGCTACTAGTGGCCCAATGTGCGGGGGGTTAAAGTCTCTTATTTTATAGTCTTCGTACTTTGAACATTTAGATATATTTAGACTGTAGACTAATAGCTGGATAAGTATATGAACGAACCCTAACCTTAAAACAAGTATGTTTCACTCTGAAGTCACTGTGTTTCGATACTCTAATTTCGTCATCGTTGCCATAATGTACAAAGTCGGCATAAGGCCTCTGCTCTCATGAGAATTGCGAGTATCTTTGAATATCAAAGTTCAAAAAGTTACTGGTCTCTGCATACAAAAAAATACAACAAAAAATATGATGGGCATAATATATACAGAAAATTACAAACATAATATCTAATATGTTTTATGATTAAGTTTAGGGTTACGCAATAAGACAACGAACTCTACGATTTTTTTTGTTTGCTTGTCTAAGTATATTTTTTCTAGAGGCAACTAGTTACTTGATCGGTGATGAGGCCCCTAAATTGTATTCTACATTCTATCATTACAGTTTTTCTGTTTTTTTTTTTTATCTCCGTGGGAAACAAGAAAACTTAATTTTGATTCCATGAACTGTTGAAGTTAGATAGTTTGAGATAAAATAACAAGGAACGTAGGTAGGTAGGTAGTAGGTACCATAGTCCATAGGCATATACAATAGAAATATTCATCTTCAGAGTTAAAGGAAACTTCAACGTAGGCCTAAAGTAAACCTAAGACCGACAGACGGACAGATGGAATAGAGTAATGAACAAACAGACGGAGTGGACGAAATTATAAAGGTTTTGTAGTAATACACGGAAAGGGTTGAAAATTCTCACTAAAAAGATTATCACAAAATTATCATAATTAACACTTACCTGCCATCCGAAAACACCGTGGTTAAACACTGACAACATCTATAGAATAGAATAGAATAGAATAGAAAAGTTTTTTATTCAAATAAACTTTTACAAGTGCTTTTGAATAGTCAGATGAATCTACCACTGGTTCGGAATGCCGTTCCAACCGAGAAGAACCAGCAAGAAACTCGGCGGTTGCTCTTTTCCAAATTTACAATATCAATATAACAATTTTATGTTAAGTACATGATTGAATTGCCGTCTCGCGCATTGCTGGAACGAGTCAAATCCACGCCTTTTTATCATTTATATAAGTAATCATAATTTTATTCAGATAAACTTTCGGAAGCGTTTACGAATCGACAAATGAATCTACCACAGGTTCGGAATGGTGCTTACAATTCTACACATGTGAAGAAGGGCAGACAAAAGTAGCCCCATTTCCGACGGTGGCACCCGTTCACGAGCATGACGCATGATCCAGCCATTGCTTCGCTCAACCATATTCGAGGGAACGTAACAACCCGCACCACACGACACCACCACAGAAATGTTTAAAGAGAGCGTGACATACTTAGGCTACCCATGATCAAAGCATCGAATTGAACACCAATAATCAAATACTCGTTTTAAGACATGAGTTAAATTTTCTTAGATTGTTTCCAAGCAACCTGTCATTGAGAAATTGCTCCATGCTTTTTTATCATTTATATAATCTTCAATTGTATAATATGCTTTTTTTATGAGCATATTTTTAATAGAGTTCTTAAACTTGTGTAAAGGCAAGTCTAAGATTGCTTGTGGAATTTTATTATAGAACATTACGCCCATTCCCACAAATGACCTTTGGACCCTTTTGAGGCGTAACTGAGGAATCACGAGCCTATTTCTATTTCTTAATTGCCTGTCGTGTAATTCGCACTTTTAATGTAACTGTGAATGTTTTGCCTAACAAAAATTATATTGTTATAGATATATTGAGAAGCTACCGTAAGAATACCTATTTCTTTAAATTTCTCTCGAAGGGAATCCCGCGGTTTTAAATTATAAATTGCGCGAATTGCCCTTTTTTGTAAAACGAAAATTTTTTCAATTTCAGCCGCTTTACCCCATAGTATGAGTCCATACGACATAATACTATGGAAATATGCAAAATAAACAATTTTTGCAGTTTCTATATCTGTTATCTGTCGAATCTTCCTAACAGCGTAAGCAGCAGAGCTGAGCTTGCCAGCAAGTGTTGCTATATGGGTGCCCCATTGAAGCTTTGCATCTAGGGTTATTCCCAAGAACACAGTTGTGTCCTCAGTTTTCAATGGCTCACCACTTATCTTTAAATTTTTGCTAGTAACCCTTGTATTGGGCAATAGAAACTCGACACACTTGGTTTTTTTTGCATTCAAAAGTAGATTGTTTGTAGTAAACCAGTGTGAAACTTGAGATAATGTATTATTTACATCGTCAAAATTGTCCTTAGTCCTATATATTTTTTATTTAAAAAAAGTTTTTGATTTGTCGAAAAAGATGAAACTCTTCGAAAGTTGCCTGTCAGAAAATGACACTCGCTTCGACAATTGCTGCGTGTTCTACCTCGACTACATCGTATGTGGAGTGCTGTCCGTGATCGGCGTTGCGATGTTTCTGTACTTCATGATATATTATTACATCTAGCCATGGACGCAGATCGTAAAGGTAAATATACCCATCTATTTATCTAACGGTACCTTCCATGAATCCATTCATCATCCATCCATCGATCCATCAAATGCAGACCCTCAAGGTAAATGCCCTTCTCAATCCATCTGCCTGCATACGTCCACTGTTGGACAGCCTTTTGGAGAGCGCATCACACAGTCAGGATCTTCTAAATACTTCCACCTTCCACCTTCTGGAAGGTTCAAGTATAAGGTTATCGCACACTGCCGTTAAACGGTACGCGGTCCTCACTCGAGATCGAGTCGAGAGATTTTTTTTTAGTTAATTAAAGTAAAATATTAAGAAAAAGAAAGAATTATTAAATTGTCGCGAAAACTGAAAAAGGCATGGAACTTTAAAACACAGAAACGACGGGGTGTTATAAGTTTGACGTGTCTGTGCGTCTGTCAAACGGGTGAACCGATTTGAATGCGGTTTTTTGTTTGAAAGATGAATTAGTAGTCGGGAGTGTTCTTAGCTATGTTTGATGACAATCGGTCCAAGATGGTCGCCGCCACAAAATGGCGGATTACATATTTTTCACAACTCCCTCAATATGAGTATCAAATGAAAAGGCTTGACTAGTAGAATAGCACTATGTAAATCCAAAATGGCCGTCACCACAAAATGGCGAATGTTGGGGGTTTTTAATTTTTAATTTATACAATGTTCATCTAATATTCACGCGTAAAGCCTCCCCGCCAACCAAATATTTGTATTTCAGCGTCCAACGTGGCGTTTATTTGCACAATACATGGTAAGTAAGTATATGTAAAGTGCTAACGAGCTAATCACGAAGATAATCTTAACAAACACGCGGAGTGTTGAATGGCCAGTGTGTGCTCAGCATTACGGTACAGGAGCAGCTAGTGTGTCCTTAGCATTACTTGAGGCACCATGGAGAAAATAAAATATTAGTTATTCAGTTATAAATTACGTATAAATATCTGCTATATTTATTTACAACAGAATATATTATAAGAAGTTAAATTTTTACGGGATTTTTATTGGATTTTATGTTTTGTTCGTTTCAATTTCTTAGTTGGATGCGGTAAGCGTTTTTTTATATATTTTTGCTAATTATAAGCTAACTTAAAACCAATCATTGGGATAACCCCCGGCACGTTAGTAGAGCGGTGACCTTCAAGTGGGCGCAGCGTCGTGCGAGTGAGCGGGACAATACGATTGGAGAGCCAATCAGCGCTTACGAGGGATCCGCGAGAGCTAATCAGTGCTTACGAACGATCCCCACGCCCTCCCCGCGACCCCCTCACACCCTGAGATACCTCATTTTCGACTTTTGCGCATTGAAGGTCACCGTTCGACTTATTTGCCGTGACTTGGACTAGTATAATAGATAGGTATTAAAAGTGTTTATTTTGAGTTGAATTTGATAGAGCCAGATAAAATACTAACTTACAATCATCGTCATCAACCAATAGACGTCCACAGCTGGACACAATCAAAAAGGGACTTCCACATACAGCGGGCTTGTGCCGCTTATATCCAGCGACACTGCAATTCATTTGTCCACCTATATCATAAACTTAATGAAAAATTAGTTTCAAGCAATATTCTCGTTATTTTCGTTAATAAACGAGTAAATTAACGTGAAACTATGTATAATAGGTATTATCGATCAGTCATAAAATCGATCCTTCGTTCTCGCAGTTTAAAAGGGGCAGTGAACCAGCATAATATTACATACCTACATTCTGTCGAATTGATAACCTCCTTTTTTTGAAGTCGGTTAAAAAATGAAATCAATGACTAGGTCATAAAATCTACCTACCTGTGGGCCGTACGTATGTATGTACATATACGTATATTATATTGTGTATTTATTGAAAAACTTTATTGCAAAATAACCGCGCACGCTGTCTAATTCGATTAGCATGAGCAGTTTCGTCTGGATGATAAGTGACAGCGCATCGCCGCTCATCTGTGAATTTACATAACTTGTTCATACAATCTAGCACAAAAATTGTGGCTGACCGAGCGAAGCGAGCAATATGGCTAGTACGACTTTGCAGATCTCGACAACGTATATATGACGATACACTTCGAGTATCGAAACACTGTAATGTCAGCGTAATTCGACCCTTAACTACATTGTTTTAAAGCCCAAGTTCATCCATATATCAACAGCCAGTGCAGCGGTTTAATTTTTTGTAAAATATAGCTTGTTTTATAGGCGCTAATTCAGTAGGTACTACCGAGTTTTATTTCTCTAATTTTCCGCTTGGAGCACTGACTGTAGATGTATGGATGATGGGCCTTAAAACAATGTGTTAAGGTCAATTTTAATTTGACGTTAAGTATAGTGTTTCGATACTCGAAGTGTGTCAACGTTGTAGAGACGTGCAAAGTCGTACTAAGCCTACAGTTGTCAGTCTGTCTGTAGAGTAATACCTTAACTTCTGAATTAATGAATATAATTCGTTCAAATTCTAATATATAAAACATTCAGATAGATAGACAGACGGATTGGACAAAATTAAAAGGGTTGCTTGTTTTACTGCGGAATCCTAAAAATTGACTAGGGAACCCTAAAAAAGTGTCAGTGCACTTGCCAAAGAATTACATTAATTCTGCACTATCTTAACAACTCGACGTTTTAATTATAAGTACGTAGTACTTAGTAGATAAATAAATTAAAATTATACGTTCTATATGATGAAGTAATTATAATATTATGCTGGGGATTCCATCGAGAGTTGGCGCAGCGGCAGCGGCGCTTTGGAGCGTGATTAATTTATTAAGTAATAATGAATTAATTAAATGTAAGAGATTTTTCCAAACCGTTCGCGTAGGTTTTTTAGCCTAGATGTTCTTTTTTTCCTCACACTTCGTTTTCCTTGGATCTTACCCTATATGATGAGTTGTACCTAGTAGTTCGTATTTTCGATGTCTCATTATCTCGCTCCAGGCGTCTTTGAGTAATCGGGGAACATACATAAGAAACAGACTCGGACGAATTGAGACCCTCCTCCTTTTTTGAAGTCGGTTAAAAATATAATTGATACACAAATAATAAGTATGATAGTTGGTCTTTTCTTTCTTCCAGACCGCTACTATGAAATAACAACGCTCAATAATGGAAAACGGAGACGGAATGAGAGGGCAGTACAGAGATATCGTGAAAGGTCTCAACTCACCCGAACTACGGTTGAACCCAAACATACCATTCGCCGACGAATTCGTTGAACTAGACCACGTGAGAGCCGATGAACCGCTCAGACCAAAGAGGCTCAGAGATATCGAAAAAGGAGATGTACCAGAAGACTATAAAGAAGATAGAAAACTACATGCTTCAGACTTGGGAGCAATACGCACACCAAATAGTGACACAATAGTGGTGGACACTCCAGAAGGTACGCTGTATATAACATTAGATCCAGAGAAATCTAAATCTAAACCCACTAGTCCCAGTACTGTATCCACTGATGTGACTATATCACCGACATCTCCCAGCACTTCTAGAGCGTTTGGTGCTCGAGAGTCAAATGATTTGATAGCGGTAGAGAAGGATGCAGAAGTAGAAAATAGAAGAACCAGTTTAAGAAGAAACTCTATTTCGATGCCAACGCTGCAGAACTTGGAGCTGTTGAGACACGAATACTCGAGGAATACACAAGATGGGGTAAGGGACTTTGTCTGTTTTATTATGCTTAAAAAACTATTTGCCTGTGACACCGGGTGCCAATAATTGGTAGAGATGCTGTTTATATACAGCAAATATTCTAGAAACAACATCACGATCAAGTAAGAGTCATGTCTTAGTATATTTAAAGATAATATCTTACCCTTAGAAACGTCTTGAAGAAATTATAATGTGATGCTTAAAAGGCGTCTGACCAACAATTTTACACTCTTTGAGTACGAATCTAATTTTTTTATAATTTGTTGATTGTTTTATGTGTTTTTATCATTCTTAAGAAAAAAAGTGAAGCAGAAAAAATAGTATTATATAGCCTATAGCACTCAAGGATGACGTACATATCCAAAGGAGAAAGAATTTTTGAAATCGGTCCAGTAGTTCCTGAGATTAGCGCGTTGAAACAAACAAACTCTTCCGCTTTATTATATTAGTATACCTAGATATAGAATATAGAAGATATAGATAACATTTTATTTTTATTATTAAGTAGTACTACTTTAAATTTTTATTATAAACACAAAAGAAAATTTCATCTGGCTACCCATTACGGCTGAAGCTGTTGAACCCTATAATAAGAGACGGACGGACGGACAGCTGAGCTGTAATTATAATATTACCTTTGGGTACGAAACCCTAAAATTAACATAAAGATGACCATAACATTAGGTGAGTTATAAATTTTGTTTAATCGTTAGTCCGAATACCGAAGAAATATCATAATTCTTTTGACCTAGATACACAAAGAAATGTAGGTACAATATACTAATTATTATCAGCCACTCAGCAAACTCACGTATAATCCACATTACACCGCAGTATCTTAATCTGAATAAATATTAACCTTTTTCGAGAAGGTCTGCAGAATTACAAGTGTTGAGAGCATCGTTTTTTTTTACTCAGTTATTGTTGAATTTTATACGGATAGCGTTCAAACATCAAGAAATTAGATATTGTTCAAATCTACAGTTATCTTTTGAAATACAGGAGAGATTACTACTTAATGAAAAATCTTACAATTCAAACTGGATTTATTCTCTTGTCATTAAGTAATTAGTGTAGTTCCAAAATACTTACAAAAATTTTGTTTTTCGTTTTTCTAGTCACGTCAGGTATCAAGGTTCATGTATTAATTGTTTAAACAAAATTATTGATGCATAAACAATAAACATTTTTCATCGATTGTTTTTGATTATGTACCTACTGCTTATATGTATAAAACAAAGTAGGTACTCGACATTTAATTTTCTTGGTCATAATGCTGATTATTTTATTTATCTTGATTATGCATTAATTATAAAAATGAACTTGAAAAAACCCGGCAAATGCAAATCCTTTCGAACAATCAGAATTCCGTAAGAAAAAACACTTTTTGAACAAAACTAAACAAAACTATTTCTATGTTTGAGATTTAGAGGAGTTAGAGAATTTTTAAACTCCCACTTTTCATATTGTTGCCCAACACCCTGAAAAAATAGATTTTCAAAATTTTACCACACGTGGGCTATCTAGACTTTAGAAATCGATAGATGTCCACAAGTGGGCGTATGGCGTATCATCGTATGGCGATCATTGCAAGAGATCTATCTCTTGCAATGATCGCCATACGATCTTGCGACTCGCTTGTGATTGTCCATCCACCGGCCTCATAAGAAGGTCACTTAGCGTGCGATAGAAAGCGGTGGTTGAATGGCGACCCCTCACCGGGCAACGCGGGAGCCCACGAGGAGGACAGTAGCGACCTGTGTATTGGTAACTTTCTATAGTCGTACTGAATTTCAGCTCCACAGAGCTGTTATAATGACTGACAGACAAACGGACAGACACCAAAGTAAATTCATGTGTTCCGTGATATTGAGTACGGAACACTTAAAACTTGTGAGAATGTTTAAGAAAACGTCAGTGTTATGGCCATTGACCCCTTTGCTTGTAACTTTTAAGCCAACCTTATAAAATGATCACAAGTCTTAGTTTCGCTGCCTTTGAGCCTAATTCCTTTATGGTGAAACCGTAAAATAACTCGTTTTGGCACATCAGTTGAATTAAATCCACCTTTAGCATTAGTACTCATATGAGGAAGATGGTAAATATTAATAAAATTGTTAGTTTTGTGGCGAGGAACTCGTTCTGTATCACTTTGTATCTTACGTCAGTTTTTATCATGAGAAATGATAAAAGATTTGATATTAAATACACGAAAATAAATTTACTTTAGTTTTGCAAAGGTAGCCATTCGACTCGATTGTTTTTCCATCTAGACTCTTCAAATCGTCTAAAGTGTTTTGTATAAGACAAGTAGTGATATAGTGATATCGATGGACAAATTATGTTGTGATGGTGTTATCCTCATTTATCAAGATTAATTAAACTTCCACCTTCTACCGTGAAATATATCCTTGGCAAAAGATAAGCATTATCTGTTGAATTAAAATTCTCAAATATTCGCGCGAGAAACATTGAATTTTTAAATTTTGAAATACTCAACATAAACACAAGTGAACAAAAAACTAAAAGTCAGAAAGAAAAGAATATACGTTAATTCGAAATAAATATACAGTGATATCTAAAAAGAGAGAAGAAAAGAAAGGCTTTCAAAAAACGCAACAGACACGGAATAATTATTTAAATTAAAAAATACCACTTTGATGGATAAATAGTACAAAGTTATTTATGGCCCACAAATATTTAAAGACCATAAGAATTAACCTGAAAATTGTGAATTCTTAATAGCTATGAAAAGAATTGAGAAAAAATAAATTCAGTCTATTTAAGAACGTGGTACGTATATCATTATTTTTTTATTTAAATATTTATTTTGTCTTGTATTTATATTTAAAGTTTCAAATCTCTAGCTCATCGGGAAATTAGTTCAAAATATATTTCAAAACGTATTAAAATATAACTCTTGCTACTTACTAGTGAACTCTACTACCTACGTCAGAGATGACATAAATGGAAAGCTGTGACCTGCCCAAAAACCGAATACAAAATATTTAAATTTTAGAAAGGATAATATTATAACAATAATTCAAAATGAGGATAAGGAAAAAACCGGATCTGTGTTTGAATATACCCTCCTACCCACACGACTATGTAGAAATGCCTCAGGAAACGAGAAGACTCATACTCGAGGCTAATGAAACTGCAAACGACATACAGTTTATAGATGAAGATGCGTCAGATCAACCCGATGTAAGCTTTCAAATTGGAAGTCCCAACGATGAAGCTGAAAAGAACTTACGATCGTCAACTCCTGAAATAAAAATTTCAAGCACAGAAAAAGATACAAGAGATGAAATTAAGGGAGAAGATAAGGAAGAAAGTAGAGAAGTTTTAGATTCCTCCGATTGTAGTTCTCCTATTATCTACAGAAGAGATATGATGCTTGCGATTTCTGTACCCGATCATCTAAAAATGGCTCATGAAACGGATTCTTATGAAAATGTAAGTCCATACCTCCATCTATTTAGAGTATTACTCTAATTATATTTAACACTAGCTGTTCCCGGTATGCATTGCAATGGCATGTAAAGTAAGGTTTAAGAATGCATAGAGGACAAACAAAAATTCATTTTTATATACAAGATTTTTTGGGCCAGGAACCTTTGCAGGCGTATGCAGAACAACTGATTAAGTTTCATCATAATCGAACGAATAGCTTAGGAGTGCATAGAAGATGAGCATACTTACCTAAGTACATTAATTTTAATTTATATAAATAAAGATAAGATAACGTAGAATTTTTATCTTAAAGATAATATTTTTGTAGGCTACTTGCATTCATTGTTACCTATATATCTTTTTAAAGTATTTACTCACATTAGGTTTCATTTTATTAAGCAGACAGCAATTTTTGTATGCATTACGGCAGGCAACATTAAGACAGGTTTTAGATTTTTAAGCCTTCTTTTAGTATCATATCTCATATTAAACCGGTTGCTGATAATTATCCGTACTAATGCGAAAGTACCAACTGTGTCTGTCTGTCTGTTACCTTTATACGGCTAAAACGCTGAACGCATGTTGACGAAAAGCAAAGACTTAGCTTGCATCTTGCATACTTTTTAAACCGGAACATTAAAGAGTTCCCAGAGGATTTTTAAGGACGTGAACGAAGTCGCGGGCACCAGTGTAAAATATTCTAATGTACCTTTCTACATATGATTTAAATAAAACTCAAAACTTCTCAAAGATCTGTATAGTTATTCTGAGTTTGCGCACCTCCAAAACTTTACCAAATACTAAATATCGAAAAACCATCCAAAATGAACCCAAAAACTCATATTTTAAAGTCGTAATTCGAATATTTATTTTACAACATTTCTGTTTGAAGCGTTGGCTGTAGACGAATGCTGAATGTATTGGCGAACTCAAACCTTAAAATAAACCAGTTTAGGTCCATTTCACTCTGAAGTCATTGTGTTTCGATATGTAATATTTAGTAGTCTTCGAGGTTTGCAAACTGAGAATAACCATACCATTGTGAATTTCTAGACATTATTTCGTTCTTTTTGTTTATAATAAATTTATCAACTAATTTGACATGTATAATACCTAATTAGTTTACGTTAACACTTACTTGGGTTTAATTAAGCGATATTCGTTGCAAGTTAACTCGTCCATCTTAGACTGCATCGTCATAAACAGGTCGGACAAGGGCTAAAGTCATGGAATTAAACAAAATCTTGGTACCAATGTCCAATCCAAGCTTTCATGAATAATATAAGTTTACTGTATCTATTTGTCTTCTTTATTTAACATAAGGTCATTCATGACCTTTATACAGCATTTATTTGTCGAGCCCACTCCACATCTTTCTTCAAGACCAACTAAATTGGTCGGCGACATCCGGCCGAGGGACGTGCAGTGATAATCCATTTGTAGATGATGTAATAAGTATTTTATATTTATTTTTCTTCTGTAAATTGTGTACAATAATTTCATAATCCGCCTTCATCTGTTATATCGTTTATATAAGTTCTAATGACTTCTCGTTTTTCAGTAGAATTTCCACTGCAATTTTCACCATAATTTAGAACACTTTATTATAGTAAGAATCTAAACTTCATAATAGGCCAAAGCCAAAACTGCAGTATGCTAAGGAAATCCTGACCGATAAGGATTGCCGAGAGTAATTGGTAAAAGGTCAAACCTCTGGCTTCTGCCTAACGAATTTTCGGTCCATTCTAGAAGTGTGTAAAATGATACTGCAAATCTTTGTTCTTATCTAAAGATATCGCATTACATGCTTACAATTCAAGGTCGAATAACGAAAATTTTAATTCCTCAGCAGAGTAAATTTTATGAGTTATATCAACAAGTGATAATCTAACAGATTGAAAGATATCTATACCGACTTCACCATATCTCGGAAACCACCGAAGCGATTTTGATGAAACTTGCACTGTTCCCTAAGTTACAGAAAATGACAGCCAATAAAAGCCAATACAACAATGATTACAATCCAATTAATAGTATCGGAGAAGTTCGCGGACAAACATACCTACATTACATATCTACATACACCTTGATGAGATTTTGTATATTTATTTGGAAGCCCTTATAGATTGTCCTATCTGAATATATTGCAGTTCCAGGAATATAATAGATAGTTACATAATGTCCAATTGTTAACCTTCTTTTTATGAAGTCGGGTAAATAAAAATATTTAGAGCAAAACAATTAGTTTGTGATAGGTACCTCAGGTAAGTAAAGAGGAAGAAAGGACGACAGACTAATAGATGGGGAGATGAAAATATCTGCTGTGTGGGGGAAAACAGGGACCAGAACGGCAACAGATAGAGGAGAATGGACGGGGTTGGAGGAGGCCTTTGCCAAAAGGCACACAGATTAGTGGGAAAAACTTAAAAGAAACTGTAATAAGCTTAATAATATTTAATTTGATTGAGGCTTAATAAATAAACAAGTATAAAGTTCGTAAACTAAAACCCGACTACGCTTAGTAATTTAATAATAATTTAATTCGTAGAAAGCGCGGGGCAAACAGCTGGTGGTGCCATCTGTTATGTCTGTAATATCAAAATCGATCCAGTAGTTTAGGCGCTACGGTGGTACACACAGAATCTCATACAAAAATCGGCCACAAACATGCATACATACATATATAGACTGCTAAAATCGTAACCCTTCCTTTTGGCTTTGCCGTAGTCGGGTAAAAATAAAAATATGAATCCCCTCACTAAATTCGTAGGTCACTTAGCGCTCCTCGGCTCAGGTTATGCTCTATTTGCCTACATTCAGTGCACACACTGCGCCCGTGATCTTTACGTCCTGGTCCCTGGTCACGTGGATTATCCGTGATTGTCGTGATTGTCGTCTAATAATAGTTGTGTTTATTAGTATTATGACAGATATAACGGATTAAACAACTTACATACCTGCCTATTTACTTGCAAAACTTTTGTTGTCTTTTTTTGTCAATCTTAGTAATGTTTTGTTTCGATCCCAGATAATGTAATCTACTTACCTACTCAGACAGTGAGAAATTGAATTTAGAATGATTATTCGAAGTATGTAACTAGTTTTTCGATATTTATACATAATCCATAAGTAGGTATATTGTCAATTGAATCCTAAAAGACAGTGAGACAGCTAAGTAACCAAATGTTGCCTATCATATTTTAACTGAATCCTTTTCTAAACTTTAATTAGGTACCGAAGCATTAGAAAACACTAGAGAGACAAACCCCAACCATTACATTATTGTCATACCCACTCTTAACACAAGCTTTTGCTTATTGGGAAATGGTAAATATTAGTCTTGTTCATCATGGCTTATATTCTTTAAAGAAAAAAAATACCGAAGCCTTACAAAATGCTGGTGATTTACAAATCACTGTTATTAGTTATAACAGTGAAATAGTGAAGTGAAACAATGAAGAGTTCGTATTAAGTTTAATCACCGAAGCGTCAGAAATCACTAGTGATTCACAAATCGCTATTATTAGTGTAGTTATATTTAGGGAAATAGTGAAGTGAAACAATGAAGAGTTCATATTCAACATCTCAAATGAACAACGAGTGTAGATTCAGCGCGTTCGCGCAAACCTTCAAGTACAGATCGCCGCTGTGGATCGAATCGGACTCTGACGTCAGCAAGAGTGGCAGCTGCAGCGGGGAGAACAGCGGGCTGGGCAACAGCGACGAGAGTCTGGAGTGCAGTTCCAACAGTTCCGACAGTATCAACAACTTCTTGGACAAAAAGGTTATCTATTTATGTGAAGAATTATCACAAATCGTTATAGTCTTTGGATAAAACACCTTTTTGAATAAAAAGGTTATTCGTCTGAAATTCGTATGCAATTTAAGCACAAATTGATAATCTCTATAATATATTAAGGAATAAGGTCATAACTCAAAACTTTTGGTAACATGGACATGGCAGTCTGTCTGCGCTACATGATTGCGTTTTTTTATTATTTAAAGCTTGAGTATTATATATATTTCGAAGAGAAAAACTAGATTCAACCAACCTGTTTCTCTAGTCTAGGTTATCTATTAATTTATTATTATACCTACTTACTTTTCTCAGGACGTTTTCACCGTTTGTTGTAAATAGACAAATCTGCACCCAGCACTAATCTCTGCCAAAATAGAGCATTATTAAAACGGAAGGATTTGTTATCAAAAGTTTAACAAGTATAAATTAAAAATTTTAAAAACCCCCGACATTCGCCATTTTGTGGCGGCAGCCATCTTGGATTTGCATAATGCTATTCTACTAGTCAAGCCCTTTCATTTGGTACACACACACACACACACACACGCACACACGCACACACGCACACACACACACACACACACACAGACACGTCAAACTTATAACACCCCGTCGTTTTTGCGTCGGGGGTTAAAAAGGCGCGGTAGCGGAATGAGCGGAGCGAAACGAGCTTCGCTTCGCTTCGCTCCCAATGTGGTCTGCGCTGAGTCCGGTGCAACAGCGATTAATATTTAAAGGTGCGTCCAGACTTGAACATTTCACCGAACCGAACTGCGAACATTTCGGCGAACTTGTTACGCTCAATGTGGACGGCGCGCTTGGAGCGCTTGAGATGGGTTACTGCGTAACAGTTCGGCGAAACTTTCGCCGAACTTTCGCCGAACTTTCGGCGAAACTTTCGCCGAACTGTTACGCAGTAACCCATCTCAAGCGCTCCAAGCGCGCCGTCCACATTGAGCGTAACAAGTTCGCCGAAATGTTCGCAGTTCGGTTCGGTGAAATGTTCAAGTCTGGACGCACCTTAAGGGTCCGTTGCACCAGCGGTTAACGTTAAATTACGGACACCGTTGAAATTTGACCACCACCACAAATTTGAAAAAGCAAGTTTTAACCTTCTATGCATCTGGCCCTGAGGGTGGGTTACATGTCACACGGTTAGAGAAAGATTACGATTGAGGTAATACCACTGAAAAATGATTTTTTACCCAACTACGGCATAGCCAAAAGGAAGGTTATGATTTTAGTAGTCTATTTTGTATGAATGTATGTTTGTATCCAATTTTTGTATGAGATTCTGTGTGAGCGACCGTAGCGCCTAAACTACTCGGCCGATTTTGATGAATGCCATTTGAAGGTGCCAATTAATTCTTTGTTATGGTTCGGGTGACACAGGCTACATGTTTTTAATTATAAATACACGAAAAAATCGAGAAGCGACATCCGGGCGTGCGCGCGGCAAAACTAAAGTAGGCATTATTTAGTTTCCGATAGACATGAATGGCACCACTAGCTGCTTGCCCCGCGCTTTCTGCACACTAAGTTATAGGCACGACTAGGCTTCGTAATTTTAAATTAAATTACGAAGCCTAGTCGGGTTTTAGTTAACGAACTTTATCTCTTGTGTGTGAAACAAGTCAGCATTATTTAACATTTAAACAAAATTCGGCTCTTAAAAACCATGGAGGTACGAATACTGCTTACTGACTTAAAATAATGCAATCCACATGCTTTTTTATGGGCCTTGACGGTAATAATAACTTTAATCTTTGATGGTATAATACCCACTCGTTGAAACTGCCATATGATAACCTTGATATATTGCAGCAACCAGAAGAGTCTGACTT
The DNA here is from genome assembly GCA_920104075.1 of Melanargia galathea. Classification (NCBI taxonomy): domain Eukaryota; kingdom Metazoa; phylum Arthropoda; class Insecta; order Lepidoptera; family Nymphalidae; genus Melanargia; species Melanargia galathea. Next base: position 19,226,244 of record OV049874.1, on the reverse strand, counting down.
CTCAGGACTAATATCCCAACTGAGTTTGCTGTGTGCTCTTCTCAGACCAGGGCGCGTTTGGAACCCTCGTAATTTTAGTTTTAAGTTTTCGTAAGTAATTATCACCATTACCTGTTTTTAAATTGACGTTCAAAAAGTGTACAGTGTACCTACCTAGTACCTACCAATTTTGAATAAAGTTTATTTAAATTTGAACTCCTCGGTAGCTCATGTTTGGACTCATTGATTTAGTCCCCATGAGTAGTTGGCCTATAAAAAGTGACTAGGGTCTGATGATGAGGAAAGGGGATGGTCGCAGGAACTCGGTTTATTATTTAAATGCGATTTATACTCTAGCTGTTCCCGGCAATGCCAAGTTAATGGTTTGGAGACACGTAGAGGATAAACATTCATTTTTATGTAGATTTTTTAGACTAAGAACCTTCGCGGGATTACGCAGAAGAACCCACAAAAGTTTCACCGCAATCGGTTCAATACCTAGTTTTGCAGCGTTTAGAGGACATACATACAGACAAACATTGATCTTTATTTATTAAAAAGAATCCAATACCTACCTAGTTGGTAGACAAACTGATTAAAGTATGATGTTGAAGTAGGAACTGCCAAAGAGATTGCTAGGCCAAAAAATATAAATTAAAACTAAAGCTACAAGGGTTCGCAACGCGCCCTGATCTGAGAAGAACCAACATACAACAACTCAGCCGGGTATTAAGTATCTTTTGCCAGTCTACCTCATCGATCGTATCCTAAAACTTCGTAATACAGCAACTTTCTTGAATATCTCTTCCTAAACTTTCAGCAAAGAAAAATCAAAAGTACTATCGAAGGGTTTCTTGCATAGAGATAATAATAATAAGGTTTCTTGACCCACGAAGGACTGTCATATTTTATTAACGACCTCTCTTGGCTTACGTTTGAACTAAATCAAGATAGTAGAGTGCTGAGAGCTTCGCTTTATAGTTTAATATAGTACTGATAGATGGCGTCACGTGTCTTATGAGCATCGATATTTTTGAATTTCACCTTTTTTATAGACTGAGATCGGGTGGGCAATCCATAGGGTGGATTGTGTTGTGTTTTATTTTCAACCATATTATGTACTACGCCAAAGTTAATATACCTACCTGAACTTAAGTTGTTATCATTAAAATACTTTGCATAACTAGGGGTGTCCTAAAGCTAAGAGTTAATAATAATTACTTATCTTTAATTTTATTAAAATAACACGATAACACAGACGGACACACAGATACAAAGCGGTGAAGCTATTAACACCCCTCCTGTTAGGAGTTAGTCAGGGTTAAAAATAGTAATGACCTTACCTCCCTAGACATAGTTCAGACATTTAATAGGTAGGTACAATCCGTATGTTTCAATTAGCTAATTGCTTAATTAAGTGCGGTCGCAGCACGCGGCTAGTGCACCATGCGCGGCATCAAGAAAAGGGTCGATTTTGATTGCATTCCCCTCACTAAGGTTAGAGAGTTGTTTTTCTATCCGACTGCGACTGGGTATTAATAGTGTTTGGCAGTAAGTGCGACAATGTTTATTTGTTTGTCAGTTCATCGATAACGATTTTAATAAAAAAGTTCATTAGCTTTGTTTCAGTCTAGGTCTTGGCGGGTCCGGGTGTAATTTTTTCAAATAACGTCATGATAAATTCAAAATGGCGGATATGAAAAAATCCGTAATGCAATGGTATCCTATCAAACGTACCGGATCAAAAGAAAAGTACCTATTATTGCTTAGTTTCCGATTTCCGAAAATATTATAATCCATACTAGGTACTTACTTAATAGGTACCTACTTATTATGAACTAGCGGTCCGCCCCGGCTTCGCCCATGGTAGGTACATACCTAATATATAGCCTATAGCACTCAGGGATCACGTAGGTACATATCCAACGGTGAAAGAATTTTTGAAATCGGTCCAGTAGTTCCTGAGATTAGCGCGTTCAAACAAACTCTTCCGCTTTATTAAATTAGTATAGAAGTATAGATGGGAAAGTAGGTACCTACCTAACTCTTTGAGGCTCTAACCACAAATGGGTGGATTTCCCAACAGCAAAATTCGCACGGCATGGGTGAAATCGGTACTGTCCAACGTTAGTATAAAGATCTAATATTTTTTTCTAGGTAGAATAGGTAGATACCTATGCGAGACAATAAATATTTATTGATTAGGACTGCAGTTTAGGAAATAAAAATTTTTTAAAGCCCCGAATTTATCATTTCGGTAGCTGTCCTCACAACCTTTTTCAATGTAATTTCCCTCATAAATCAAAAAGTATTGTGTATTTAGGTATACGGCTACTTTTATTTAAATTGTGAATAGTGACAGTATAGTTATAAAATAATTTTATGATAATATCTACTTAGTTTAATAACTGGTAAGTAAAAATGCTTGTGTCCAAGAAAGTCCTCTCATCTCGGTGTTTTTTTTTTTAATCGATTGTAGTTTTGCATAGGACAACTCTAGCTCTCCCCTCGTGCGCTTAAAATGTACGTAACAGTGTGGTCTATGTGCTTATCGTAGGATGAAATGCGCCGCTTGCCTGCGTGTTCCCGCAAAAAAGTAAGTAGTTCAATTCGGTGGCATGTGACAAACTTCTTATCATTTCCGTGTACAGGTATAACTTGTCTTGCAATTCGTTAATACATATAAAATATTATTCAAGAGTGCGTAATGGCAAAACGTTTATTTGTGTAATATTCATATCATCTTATAATAAATAGTCTTCTTGTAATGCAAATTTTTGTCCGTAATTCTAATTTCGGTGTTATCATTTCGGTGTATTCGGTGGGCTAAATTGTCAACCGAAATGACAAAAAACTCACCGAAATGATAGAAATTCTCATTTCGGTTTTTTTAAATCTTAATTATCTCATTTCGGTGGATTGCTTTATCATTTCGGTGTTTAATTGTCTCATTTCGGTGGATTATTTTATTATTTTGGTAGACTATTATTTGTTTCGATGAAAATTCAGGCCAGCAGGTAATTTTTTAACTAAACCACTTCAAAAAAAGAGTTTGTGTATTTGACCCGTATGTATGTATGTATGTATGTATGGCCGCAATTATCTCAAAGACTAATGAACCGATTTTGATAATTTTTTCGCTATCGTAATTAACATACTTTCAGGGAGTTTTTAGTAACTATTTTATACCTACGTTCATATAATTCATATGTACAAATTAACATAAGTGTACACTTACTTATGTCATCAAAATATTGAACCTGTACACCGATTTTCCCCATATTTGGTTCTACACTATTTTTTTTTTTCTCAATAGAGAAAGTTTATGAAATGTTCGCAAAAAGAATACATGAACTGTTGGTAGGTAGAAGCTAGGTGGTCAAAAACACTGAAAAATAAACGAAAACCAAACCAAAAAGGAAAAATTCTAGTAGATAACGAGCTTAGCACCTATGTATATTAAAATATAAGTTTTGATTTTTGTTCATCAGTTTTTTGTAAAATCATCATGATCAACCCATTAGTGCGAAATTATTAAAATAGTAGAAATTAAAAGACTGATTATTATTGCTAAGCTAAGATTAAAATCGTTAATTAAAATATATGTCTTTTCATTTAATTTTATTCTATTCCTTTTATTGTAGGTAGGTGCATTTTTTTGTGTGAAATCCAGAGGAATATCTAAAATTAAGTAGAACATACGTAACTAGGTTAGCAAATTGTCACTCATGATAGTATACAACCTTTCACACTTGCTAAGAGTGCATCTATTTAGTTAAAGTGTATGGTTGAGGCTGCTCAGTAGTATATTTAATATATTTTCAGTGAATTTTAATTTCGGTGGACAGTTTCTATCATTTCGGTGGCTACTTATATCATTTCGGTGGCTAGTTTTATCATTTCGGTGGCATCAAAATTTTAAACACGTATTCTCACGAGTTTATAAGACATATTTTGATGGCATTCAATAAGAGCATAAACAATAACAAGAAGAACAATAAACCATAGTTCAAAGTTGAAAAAACTTAATAATAAAAAAGTCCACCGAAATTCAAGAAAAAACGGCTTTGTTGAAATTGCCCCAAATCACAGTGTGAATGGTGTGATAGCTTGTATCTTGACTACAGAGACATGCCACTCTTTTCCTTGCAAGTGTAAGAGTTCCCAAGGAATTTCTACAGAAATCTTAGCTAAATCTATCTATTGGTAACTTTTTTTCAAATCCATTCAGCCGAATATATTTTGGTGTAGGTAGGTACCTACTTAATGGTTTCGTAAAATAAGATCTAAAACGATTATACATAGTCACGGGTAATACGTACGTACTACATTCTAAAGCCCATAGGATAGATCGTTTTGAAAACGCTAATTTCAAAAAGTGTTGAATGTTTTTTTTTTTTTTTTGAGTTTTCACCAAATCATCGCAAAGTCGGGGCTAGCAAGTAAGTACCTAGTCAGTTAATAGTTAAAACCTAATTATTATTATGCTTATCTAAACCTGGTCTTTTTGTTAATGGGCAGAGCTCGATCAATAAATTAGTTCATGTTTGCATTTCTTATAATTTTAGATAATTAATATACCTACTAATGGAAAAGTAAATAGTCATCGTGACATTACTATTAGGTAGTTGAGTTATTAGCACGACGTCTATTACTTTTATTACGTACGAGTACCTTTGTATCGCCAGTTTGTATGTAGTGTTATGAAAGTGTGCCGAAGAAATGGATTTAAAATCTCTTAGAGTTATTTATATGGTTAGTGCCATGGAAATATAATTAATAACAAGGATAGAACGAACGGCCATGTGGGAAATGCGAGCTAAATTATTGATGGGCAGTTGTGCACAGTATACACACCGAGAATTCTGAATTTTCGCAGAATTCTGTGACATATGGGAATGTATGAAGCTGCACGCACATGCGATTTAAAATTCGCGAGAAAAATATATTAAAATGCGGAATATAAACCGCGCGAATAATTTTCGCAGTGCGGCCCCGCTCTTAAAATGCGGAATATAAACCGCGCGAATAACTTTCGCAGTGCGGCCCCGCTCTAACGAGACCGCTATAGAAAACGAAGACAGATAATAGTAGCGATGATTACTGAAAAGTAACAAGATAAACTTACCACAAAAAAAAGTGAAAAAAAAAATTAAAATTATATTTCCTGTTTTTTAAAATTTCGCAACGTAATGCCATCAGCTGATGCCTAAGTATTTAATTGTCAGCGGGTTTGCAAAATACTAAACTACTAATATACTACAAGTAGGTATAAGACAAAAAGTTGTGATAGCCTAGTGGTTAGGACGACCGACTTCTAATCGGAGGTCGTGGGTTCGATCCCGGGGCACGCACCTCTAACTTTTCGGAGTTATGTGCGTTTTAAGTATTTAAATATCACTTGCTTTAACGGTGAAGGAAAACATCGTGAGGAAACCTGCACGCCTGAGAGTTCTCCATAACGTTCTCAAAGGTGTGTGAAGTCTGCCAATCCGCTTGGCCAGCGTGGTAGACTATGGCCAAAACCCTTCTCACTCTGAGAGGAGACCCGTGCTCTGTAGTGAGCCGAAATGGGTTGATCATGAGGTATAAGAGAAACGGTTATTGGTATTGGATAGTGTTTGGGTAGTGCGTAGGTATAATAATAGCGCTAAGTTTTCGATAGCGGTCCCCTGTACCTACCCTGTATAATATTCTAAACCTTTGAACGTTGTGCCGCAGATCCCTGAGCACCACCAGAGCTCGGCGTCCGTGTTCAGCGACGGCGACAACACCGCCGACGACGGCAACGTGCTCTCCGACGATGAGCAGACCAAGTGAGTGACTTTGAGATTTGATATCGTACCCCTAGTCGGAGTAGCAGAGGCGTAGCGTGGACTAATATAGACGTGGGCGAATTCGCATCAGCGAGGACCCTTCTCTTTCGTTCCCAAGACAATTCCAATAGATGTAGCCTCCCAAAAATGCTTTGTAATTCCTGACAAGGCTCGTATTTCGTCAATAGAGGTCGCGGTCTTTGAAGGTAGTTACAACGGCTTCGCAGTTGGACTTTTAAAGAGGAACTTCTTGCGACACCCCAAACAAAAGCATCATCTGTGGCGTTCTTTTTTAACCCCCGACGCAAAAACGACGGGGTGTTATAAGTTTGACGTGTCTGTGTGTGTGTGTGTGTGTCTAACTGTTCCCCTGTAGCGCTCAAACGGGTGGACCGATTTGAGTGTGTTTTTTTTGTTTGAAAGGTGAATTAGTCGAGATTGTTGTTAGCTATGTTTGATGAAAATCAATCCAAGATGGCCGCCGCTACAAAATGGCGGATTACATATTATTTTTTCACAACTCCCATAATATGGGTATCAAACATCGATGGGTATCAAATGAAAGGGCTTGACTATGTAAAATAGCACTATTGCAAATTTAAGATGGCCGCCACCACAAAATGGCGAATGTCGAGGGTTTTTTTAAATTTTAATTTATACTTGTAAAGACAACAATTCGTTCAAAAAATTATCGAGCGTAAAAGTGATCAAATTAATATGTCACCTGTGGCTCACAAGTGACGAGAGGCCCTCGCGAGCGCGAGGCCGTGGGCGAAGGCCCACATAACCCACGCCTAGCTACCCTTAGACACAGTAGCCATAGACAGAATTGCAGATGGTGGCGGCCACAGCGTATTTTAATACCTATTAGTCAGAGGCTGCCATTTCCCTTGCCTACATATACCTACGATTCATTTTCGATGGCTCATCGATGCAGCTACGAAAATGAAAGCAAAAATCCCAAAAAATGCCTAATTTGGACTTAACGGAGGAGACGAAAAAACTTAAAAAACGAAAGAGTAAGTTTAGATAGTAACATTACGTACTGATATTATACTGAAATACGACAACATTCCTATCATCTATACTAATAAATAAAATTGAAGTGTCTGTCTGTAATTTCGAAATAACTACCACATATTAAGCTCATATGGTTATTTGAACGATACCATAACCGAATCACACGTTTTTAAAATTTTTGTCTGTCTGTCTGTCTGTTTGAACGGGCTAATCTTCGGAACGGCTGAACCGATTTTGACGGGACTTTCACAGACAAGTAGAGGATTAACCAAGGAGTAACATAGGCTACTTTTTTAACCGACTTTCAAAAAAGGAGTTGTGTTGAAATCGGTAAATACAGTTAAAAACGCCCTGATAGGTATTTTCGCTGCGCGCGATCGCCACGGCCGACGCGGACGCTCGCGCTCCCCGCGCCGCGCACCCCGCGCCCCTGCGCGCCCTGCGCCCGCCGTACGCGGTACCGCGGTACGCCGCCGCGCGGCGGGGGGCGGGTGGACCAGAAATCTACTTATCCCTCAGGATTTGTGAAAAATCGAAATTCACGCGGGCGAAGCCGCGGGCAAAAGCTAGTTATACAATATAAATAATAAGGTCAAATTGCATCGAGGAAATCTCAATTGGCATCCTGTTCTCGTGGTCAGTACTGCTCGCATTGTCGGGTGTGCCAGTGGAGCAGATCTGTCGGAGACGCGTCTTAATGAGGAAGCTGTCCGCGGTCGATGACCCGGCCCTTTCCCTGCAACCGGTATCTTAAGTACGAGTTTTCATATCTCGAAACCAACACCTCGACAACTACAGCCTTTTTATGTCCCACGCTGGGCACGGGCCTCCTTTCTCATAGGAGACCTCATTCAGAGCTTAGACCCGCCACACTGCTCCAATGCGGGTTGGCGGGCTTTAACAACATGTCACATGATAAGTAGTGATAATAACCGGGACTAACTGTTTAACATGCTCTCCGAGGCACGGGGGTGAAACAACGCCAACTACCAACTCCGGGCTGGCCATGGCACTGAGAAAATGTTGACAGAAAACCCAATACCTAACAATTAACTATTTGTCCGCTCCGGAAATCGAACTTAAGACCTCGTGATCTGTAGTCGAATATGCTAACCATTAGACCAACGAGGCAGTCATCTCGAAAACGTTGATAGATTTCGAGTAGGTATTGAAAGAGGAAAGTCAGAGTAAAATGGCCTTTATTATTCGACATTGTGGCCGATTCTGTTATACACAATCTCTAAATCTAAACTAAAATGACAGGTCTAAATATATTCCTGTCTCTTTCACAATCCTCCCTGCTGAAGGGGATAGCACTATTTTTAAACCTGTCAATTTAGTTTAGGTTTAGAGATTGTGTACAACAGAATCGGCCACAATGTTGATAGAGTTTGAATATAAAGTCAGAGTGAAATTGCTCAAAGTTTTAAAGTCAACTAGTTTTAGTTCGCTGAATTTTCCGCTTGGGGCGCTGACTGTCGAGATATGCACGAAATTAAGTCATAAAACAAAGTATTTAATTAAGGATGAAGTCACTGGCAACTGCTGGATACAGGCGTCACAATATCATGTTCTATGGTGATCCTTGTAAGATTCCTCTATGTCCAGCAGTGGACATCTTTCCGCAGACCTTTACGACGACGACAAAGAGTCATGTTAGCCTGAAGTTAGAAAGTTTCGATACTCGAAATCTATGAACGTTGTCGACAATTCGAGATGTTCAAACGCGTACTAGGGTCACAGATGTGCTTTATGACACGCGAATTGCCAACGCGTTGTTAAGGCTTGGCCACACGCAACGCGAGACGGCAGCGACGAGCGGCAATAAACCCTGATCGTAATACATTTAAATAGCTGATCAAGTGCGTGACAGAATACGCATGATGTAGAGTTCTGTAGGCATTCTAATAAAAACTTTTTGCACAAGTGTAAATTAAAAATTAAAAAAACCCCCGACATTCGCCAAATTGTCGTGGCGGCCATCTTGAATTTACATAGTGCTATTCTACTAGTCAAGCCCTTTCATTTGATACCCATATTGAGGGGGTTGTGAAAAAATATGTTATCCACCATTTTGTGGCGGCGGCCATCTTGGACCGATTTTCATCAAACATAGCTAACAACACTCCCGACTAATTCACCTTTCAAACAAAGAAAAAACTTGAGAGGTGTCAAGGGTCAAGGGACACCCGGATGGAACGAAGTTCCATCCATAAGACAGACACACATACACACACACACACACAGACACGTCAAACTTATAACACCCCGTCGTTTTTGCGTCGGGGGTTAAAAATTAATGGTAAGGGGTCATGACTTTGAACAATGAAGATGCAAAGAGATGTAGGTACTAAGTAACATGTTTCAAATTACGCCAGGTCAGTAACATTCCCCTCTTCATGGGCGAGGACTGACGAGCTGTCTCAAAGGACGATTGATCCCTTCATTATAATGAACCCTCACTTGCCTGTCGTCGGACGAGTACCCTCCAACGCACCCTTCAGATAATTAATTATTATCTTACAGATATCGACGAGCAATTGGCGTAATGCATGCCGTTCACAATTTATTTAATTTCTTACTTGTAGCTTAAGGCTGGATTCCACCAGAGATTAATTATTTATTCTTCAAGCTGGGTAGGTTTCGACATAACGGGTAGGTATAAGGGGACCGGTATTAAAAATGAAGACAGGTATAGGTAGACCTAATAGTAGTGATGACTGATGACTACCTACTGACAAGATATCACAAAAAAAGACTATAGAAAAAAAAATATTTCCTGTGTTTTTTAAAAGTTCGCAATGTAATGCCGGCCGGCCGCCGTTCACTGGGAATTGACCCCGAGTTGTGCACGCTTTACATTGCCGGTTTGAAAAATACTAAATACTAAACCACTTCGACGTTTCTACCGTCACATGTGACGGTATAGAAGCAAATAGCATCAGCTAATAATTAAATAAATGCCGTAAACCCGGGTAACTTGGCCCGAATTTCTTAAGTTTTTTGGTTCAATGTCGAATATTTAAAAAACTATTATTAGTTTTACTTTGTTTGTGAGCTACACTACTGTTAAATGTACTCTTCTTTTCATATAATTAAAATCTATAACAATCAAATGGAAATGTATATGATAAAAAGCTAAATTTAGAGAGCGGGCCAAAAATTGATCACTTTTTACAACTTTGCCCATTTTGGGAAAACTTATATAACTCCAGTATTTTTAACCGCAAGATCATGAAACTTAGGGTTACTTTAGAAAAATAGTTTATGTAACATAGGATCTTATTACTAAACATTTAAATGTTCATATTAGCTGCCAAAATTGAGTGGGCAAAGTTGCTATAATTTTTTTGTAACTTTTCATACTAATAAAATGATAAGCTAGGGTTGTCATTTTTTATTCTTAACCAGGTTTAAGGTAAGGTACGTAAGTTATTATAATTTCAAACCAAAAATATTAAAACAAATATGAAATGAAGCTTATAAAAATTTAATTTAATTTACTTATAAGAAATTTAATAAGTATATTTTAACTTAATACTAGTAAAACATTCTAGTAAGGAATCATCAAAAAATAAAATCAAAAATATTCAGTCAGTTTGTTAAAATCACAAAAATTATTATTATTAAGGTAGGTAGGTATTAAGGAATAATGAGAAAAAACCTATGACCTTGAAATATTTACGAGATAATTTTCAAAGTTTCTAACAAAAAAAGAATGAATGAAATCGGACTACGCGTTAATGAATTACAGCTTAATACACGTTTAGACTTTCATTCCCTCTTCCAAGGAAACCTTGCTGAATTTCGGAATAAAAAGTATCCTATGTCCTTCCCATTTTGGAGTGTAAACTCAAATCGTGCCAAGTTTCATTCGAATCCATTCAGTAGTTTCGACGTGATGCGCGGCCAAGATACAGACAGACAGACAGACAAAAATAAAAATATATATATATATATATTTTTGGCTTCAGTATCGATTATAGTGCCCTCAAAAAAAAATTCAAAATATCTTCAATGTACAGAATTGGATCTGTTACAGTTTTATCATATTGTAGAAATAAAAACTTTCTCATAACAACAGAGATAGTTCCAAAATGAACTGTGATAAACAAAACGTAAACGAAAGTAACTGTTAATGTCAATTTAAATTTACTGTACAGGTGACAACCCTAAGGGCTATATTTTGGTGGGCAAAGTTATAAAATGTGCGTCCGAAACAGCAATATAACATTGCCCACCAACATATTTCTGAAACTGAGAAAGCTTCCGCGCTGATTATTCGATCTATATCGTTTATTTGATATCAAATAACTGTAGTTTAAAAATTACTTACCTGTTGCAATTACCAAGCGAGTTACAACAAAAGTTTTTTACACTATTTTTGGCCCGCTTTTTATACCATCAACTTTGACTGGTGCTCACTGCTAACTGAAGTGAAATTGGTAACAGTTGCTTATGCACTTTTGCCAGAAATATACTCAATTTTGTACCACAGATTAAATAATAAACGTAAGTAAAATATCTTTCCAGATTATTCAACATTTGTAAAAAGTACTGCGTCGGGCAAAGTTAGGTTAGTTGGGCGAAGTTACCCGGTTTTACGGTGATTATTTATTTATTTACTAGCTGATGACTCCGTCCGCGGGCTTTCAAAAATCCGTGGGATATCTTTGATTTTCCGGGATAAAAGTATACTACCTATGTCCCTATATCTTTAAGAATGCAAGATAATATCTCTAAACCAAATTACGTCAGCAATTGACTCTCATATTATATTCGCATTTACCACTTACCATACCATAACTTAAATTACCACCATTTGCCCATTGGGGGTGGAATTCGTAGTCTTGACTTGTCATAAAAGCCACATTGCCTATAAGTACTTAAATCATTTTGATTTTGAATTTGAATTAGTGGTAATGGTTCCTAAGTGATAAATTGTGCAAGTTATGCGTCGGTCAGTGGTGACTGGTGGGCAATCACCTTCGCGATGGATGTGTGTCAATTGGTCGTTAGTTCGCTGCAAGGGTCCCTACTCCCTGCTCCCTGCCGGGATGGCGGGCTCTTGACCTAAGTTGCGAAACATGAATGCGCTTGCAATGAATGTTTACATTTTTTCGGGCAATTTCTAGATTTTTTTAAATTCATCTACAAGTTAGCCCTTGACTGCCATCTCACCTGATGGTAAGCAAATGGTAAGGATAATGCAGTCTAAGATGGCAGCGGGCTAACCTTTGCCGGTAGGATGGTCACTAGTCAAGGCTGAAATCTGCCACCAGACCAGACCAGAGATACTTACTTAATTTAGAAATTATAAATTCCCAAAACGCATCTGCTAGGAATCGAACCCGGGTAAAACCACAGCCCTCTAAGTTAACGCAAAAAAGTTCGAGTAGCAGCGTAGTAAAGATTTCACCTTAAACCCAAATTAGACGGTGTCTCGTTCATCGTTCATTTTTGTTTGAACGATGCATGATGCGATATTTGCTATGGCACAGTGCCTGTGAACGATGAACGGTCTGTGTTTAAACGGTTCATTTTCGGTGACTCATCGATGAAGCCTCGAAAATGAAAGCAAAAATCCCGAAAAATGAACCGTCTAATTTAGGGGCTTAGGGCCAGAACGGATTACCACAACTCTGTATAATTCCGTTGCGCATTGCCATTTGCCATATCCAAAGAATTCCATAATCAAAGGTCATATCCAAGTCAATGTTTTTAGGTATAACAGGAGCAAGGGGACTGCTTTCGGAAACGAAGACAGGTATAAACATCGGCACGTAGATTGAACACTGAAGGAAAGTGGAGGGGGTAAGCTATTATATTACGTTCGTGACAGTTCCCATACGCAGCTATCCCCTCCACGTTTCGTTCAGTGTTCGATTTACGTGCCGATGTTTATAATAGTAGTGATGATTACTGAAAAGATAAGTAGATATTACCTACCTATCAAAAAAAAAAACTAGAAAATAAATTTAAAAATTTCCTGTATTTTTAAAAGTTCGCAATGTAACGCAATCAACTGAAGCTAGAGGTCAATGAACGTTTGGTAAATACCTAAAGTTGTCGCCGTGTTTTGTATCCAGCACCGTATTACATACATAATACTGAACCACTAATACCACAGAGTACCTACATACAGAGGGGAAGCTTCTACAAGCGGCCCGCTGTAGGTACACTCACACATATGCGCACTGTTTGTCACCAACTGTACCGGTTAGTGGAACGAGCGCGCGTCCGTGAACCGTTGGTGAGTGTGTTTGTGTGAGTATACCTACAGCGGGCCGCTTGTGGAAGCTTCCCCTCTGTAGATTTACTACTCGTGTGCTAATACTACAAGCACACGAGTAGATTTATTGACAAATGGTTATTGGTAGGTATTGGACTGTGTTTAAGTAGAATAATAATAGCGCTAAGTTTTCGATAGCGGTGCCCTTAAACCCTTACTTCAAAAACGTGTTACGATTACGCTATCATTCCGATAATTACATGAACTTGATAAGAGCCAATTATTTCGAAATCACATAAAAACACTTCAATTTTATTTAAGTATTAGCTTTTGCCCGCGGCTTCGCCCGCGTGAATTTCGGTTTTTCACAAATCCTGAGGGAATCGTGGATTTCTGGTTCCCGTTCCCGCTCCCTTTTCCAACCTTTATACTTACTTTCAAGGTAGTTTGCTATAGTGATCTACCTAAAGCTGTAGCTGTAGATTTGGGTTTTTTTCAAAATCTCGCGGGAACTGTGGATTTTTCCAGGATAAAAAGTAGCCTATGTGTTAAGTCAAGGCATTATCTATCTCCGTTCAAATTTCAGCCAAATCTGTTCAGTAGTTGCGACGTTATAGAGTAACAAACACCCGAACATCCAAACATCCACACTTTCACATTTATAATATTAGTAGGATATATTTACAGATTATACCTACCTATGTACTAGTTATGTAGCACGATGTAATATGTAGGTAGGTATAAAATATGTAATACATAATTCACTGGCTACTTTATTACTACATATAGTAGGCACATATAATATTATGTACCTATATTCCTATATATGTAATATGTAATGTAAGGTAAATAGCTAAACTAATCAGATTAGTTTGTTTTCGATAGAGTAGAGAAGGTAGGTACGGTCTACGGAGGGGTTAATGGATTAATCGCTTTCTATCATTAACCTCACTTGAGTTGACTTGAATTATCGATAAGAAAGACTCTCTAATACGTTCGCTAAAAGAATGTGCAACTTTAATCATATACTTATAAACTTACTAACTTTTGCCCGCGGCCTCGCCCGCGTGAATTTCGGTTTTTTGAAAAATCCCGAGGGAATCGTGAACCTTTATACCTACCTACTAGGAAGCTACTGTGAAAATTTCAAGTTTTTAGCTTCAGTGGTTTAGGCTGTGCGTTGATGATGACAAGCCTCTTTATATATTATATTAATATAGATAGATAGATTATTTATTTATTAGTACCCAAAGAAGATGTCATACTCACCAACCATATTACCTATACGTAATATTATGTGCGCACAACTTCATTTATCATTATAATATTATGTCCTATTTGCCACGTGCATTAATAATAATATTTTATGCAAATGTATTTCTTAGTACTATGCAATTATTACTATGACGAGCTTTACGTTTCACATAATTTATGAATGAATCAAACGGACGTGTTTTGTTAAGCAATTTGAATTGGCATTATCAATGACATTATCTTGTTCACATTTGGGACGTATTATATAATAAGATTTTTTGCAGTAAGTACGTTATAACTTATAATTTCAGTACCTACTGTTTTGTTTTCAGTGGCTCAAATGGAAAATGGAACACTTTAAACAGTATTCGTTCCACCAAGTTGGAGTTTGTTCAAGGTTTAGACTCCAAAACACAATTATTATGGTCTTGTAATGTTTTACTATTTCACACTTCGTTGTTTTGATAGGTCAAAGTGTTACACATTTTTCACGTATATCGATATATGCTTCTTCAAGTCAGGGCCAAATCTAGTGGCAAATCGTAGATTTTTTTTACAGGAATTCTATTAGGTATGTCCTTTTTCTTATGTAAGATAAAAAAAAATATGTTATAATTGTTATGATAGTAATTAAATGTTACTTCAGTTCATCATCTGTTTTACGCCTTTAGCACACCTCTTCCATGAAACTATAGCAGCGAAATCGCTGAACTTAAGTCCATTAAAATATGACGTGCAAAACAGAAGTGATACTTCCGGTTTTAACGCAGTGACAGAGTCTATCTCTTTCCCATTTCTAACGCAGAGGCTTGACCAGAGTCTAGCCTCTGCGTTTGTCTCTGCGTGATCTCTTTCCCATTTGATTTCGGCTATGTAGTCAAACGCCCGCGCCAGTCACAACTCCGCGTTAGGTTTCGCTATATTTATTTTGCGGCGGAGGTGTGCCAGGGGTCTGCTGAGTAAATCACCAAAATTTCGTAATTAAAATTATTATCAGCCGTTAATGACGACGATAGTAAAATCTAACAATAAACAAATAATAGCGATAAAAAAAGGCGCCAAACAGTTGAAAGGATTTTATTACAATTATATTATACAAAACAAATAAATTAATTAAAGCTTATTTTCTAATCGCTCTATTAAGTAGAGGTAAAAAAATAGATTTAATTAGTAGTTAAAAATCAGCTATTAGTATATTCGCATTATAATAATATACTATTATAATATGCGCACTACTTATATGTTACTAGCTGATGCCCGCGACTACGTATGCGTGGATTTTCGTTGGTTTTTCCGGAATTAAAAGTAGCCTATCTATAAATGTTCTTCTCCAAGGTCTAGTCTATCTCTGTATGAACCTTTTGTTAAAATTGATTCAGCAGTTTAGGCGCGATTTTGAAAGTTGAAAATCAACTGTCAACTAAGTACATTCAATATTATTTATTATTTACTAGATAATGCCCACGGCTTCGCCCGTGTGGATTTAGGTTTTTAAAAATCCCGTGGGAAGTTTTGATTTTCTAGAACAAAAAGTAGCCTATCTGTATCTGTAGAAACCCGTCCCCAAAACGGAAAAATCTCGTGTTATCCCCACGATTTCGGAATGCAAATCCTTACAGCATCAGGGTTGAGGAGTTGGGTATGTACCTACTTGAGTTCATTCAACGATAAAGTCTTTAATTGGTACCCCCAACATCAATTTAAATAACCGACAGTTCCTAAATTTCATTAGTTTTGGGGAATATGTCCCCTACAGCATCAGGATTGAGGAGTTGGAACCCAAATTTTTTATAAGACAATGTCGCAATGTTTCTCTATGGATTAAAAAAAAATTACGCAAATCGGTTCAGAAATCTCGGAGATGTCGGTGTACATAGTTAGAAAAACACAACTCCTCCTTTTTTGAAAGTCGGTTAAAAAAGTAGCCTATGTTACTCCCTGGTTAATTCTCTACATGTATGTGAAAGTCCCGTCAAAATCGGTTCAGCCGTTCCGAAGATTAGCCCGTTCAAACAGACAGACAGACAGACAGACAGACAGTCAGACAAAAATTTTAAAAACGTTTGATGTGGTTAGGGTACAGTTCAAATAACCATATTATGAGCTTTATATGAGGTAGTTATTTCGAAATTACAGACAGACATTTCAATTTTATTTATTAGTATACATATACATTTTAAAGAAATTCTGTTACGGAATAAAATGTTTTGTCACACAGCCAACGAATTTTTTATGCGAATTATTACGTGAAAGCGTAACAAACAAACAAACACACTTTCGCATTTATACTTAGTTAGAATAATAAATAATTGCACTATATAGCCGCGAACGTGTAATTCAGCAAGTTCTATCGATCGTATTAACGTCACTCGTCAGTATAACTTGAGCACGCGCTAAGCGGACGCTGCGAGCTGAGATTTGCTCATATTATCATCTCATACTTGGAACTCTAGGTTTTGTCTCAGCAGACCTCGTGGTAGTAGTGTGACTTGTGCCTGTGGAAATAGGTTTAGGTATTAATTTAGGTAAGCAATAAGGTATTAAATTATTACCATTACCTGTTCTTAAATTGACGTTCAAAAAGTATACAATGTACCAATTTTGAATAAAGTTTATTTGAATTTGAATTTATTTTATATGGAAAAAAAAATTAAGTATTTTTTTTAAAAGGTACATTATATTTAAATAAAATAATAATTATATAAATCAATTTATTAATTCGATATTTTTTTTAACATTTGAATTTAAAATTAAAAAAAAAACACGAGGCGCAAATATGAAAATATAGAAAATAATTTCATATTTGTGCCTTTTGGGGTGGAGACCATGGGTTCGTGGGGCGAGGATGCTAGGTCCTTTTTTAAGGACCTATCATCCCGTCTCGTGGAGTCCACGGGTGACCGGAGGGCTGGCAGTTACCTCGGTCAGCATATTAGTCTGGCCATTCAACGAGGTAACGCAGCCAGCGTTCTCGGCACCTTGCCTCGTTACAGTGATTTGGATGTTTTATTTGATTTGTAATTTTTATTTTTTATTTTTAAGTATTTATACTTGTCTTATGTTTTTATACATCAATACATAATTCATTTATATTAAAATGTTCGTATACTAAAAAAAAAAAAAACACGATTATTAAAATTAAATTACAAAATACATAAATCTAAGTTAAATGTAGACCTTCTCGAGGAGGCTTGGTAGCCAAATGATGGTGGCAAAAACAACAAAAAGAATTATGTTTGGTCATCCCCCAGTATTTACCCTTCTAACTCTGAATGACCAAATTAATTCAAAATCAAAATTAACGTTTAGGAAAATGACAATAAATTCGGCTAATTAGGCAGTTATTAAGTTATTTTTCTTAGTAAACAAATCCGTATTTCAAATGACCTTTTGATTATTCATATAAAAAGTTTACATAAACAAAGATGTCATAAGTTGGCTCTGAATGACGTCGAAAACTCGTTAAGTTTCGATATATTATGGTAATTTTTTTAATTTATGTTCAAGTGACTTGTGTGTTATGTACAATTTTTAGGGATCCTTACACAAAGGGTAAAACGGGACCCTATTAGGTACTAAGACTCTGCTGCCCCTCTGTCTGTCTGTCCGTCCGTCTGTCACCAGGCTGTATCTCATGAACCGTGATAGTCGTTGTCGTCGTCGTCGTCATCGTCTCAACCAATAGACGTCCACAGCTGGACATATGTCTCTTGCAAGGATCGCCACAGAACACGATCTTGTGCCGCCTGTTTCCATCGGCTACCAGCGACTCTCTTGAGATCGTCCGTCCATCTAGTGGGGGGTCTTCCAACGCTACGTTTGCTGGTGCGAGGTCGCCAGTCAAGCACCTTGGGACCCCAACGTCCATCAGTTCTTCGAACAATGTGATAGTAAGATAGTTGAAATTTTCATGTATTTCTGTTGCCGCTATAACAACGGTAATACAAAAAAATATATATATTCAGTTTAAGTTACTTTAATTTGATGATAGAGATATTTTGTGCTTTATTATTGCACTAACGGTTGCCCGCGACTTTGTCCGTCGCGTACAATAAATATTAAAATATTAAAGTAAAATTCGCGCGGTTTATATTCCGCATTTTAATATAATATTTTTCTCGCGAATTTAAAATCGCATGTGCGTGCAGCTTCATACATTCCCACATGTCACAGAATTTTGCGAAAAAATTCGCGCGAATAAATTTCGCAGTGCGGCCTAGGCCTAAGAGCGGGGCCGCACTGCGAAAATTATTCGCGCGGTTTATTTTCCGCATTTTAATATAATATTTTTCTCGCGAATTTTAAATCGCATGTGCGTGCAGCTTCATACATTCCCATATGTCACAGAATTTTGCGAAAAAAATCGCGCGAATAAATTTCGCAGTGCGGCCTTATAGAGATCCTCAAAGGCTCAAAGTGTCACAATGAAGTAAAGTGACTTCGAGTGACCTTGCTACAGACTACGATCCACGGTAATGAGGAAACTGCGGGAAAACGGAAATTCTACGGGAATTAGGTAAAATTATCTACGTAGGTCCTTAGAGATTTTTATCAAAAGAATACCAAGGTTTAGTTTACTGTGTTGTAAAATATTATCTCAACATTAGGTACTAACAATAAATCTGAAAAATGTCACCGGGTTTTCGTGATGAAAAATAACTCAGTGTTTTCTCACAAAATTAAATTCAAATTGTAAGAAAACAGAGAGAGGGGGTCAGAACTCAGAATGTAGTTCAAATCGTTGTAATAAATGAATGGTTCCTAAGCTCTTATTAGTTACGAAAACATCTGTTAATTATATCTAGTGTTCCAAACTTTACTTTGCCGGAAACTTGTTCGAAAATTCTTTGAGCTTTTTTCACTCAGTATTTAAGTACGTCGTACCTTCACTCGGGTGAGCACGAATGTTTCTCTAGAAACATTTCGAAATGTTCTAGGTATTATTATATAATTTTCAGTCCGACATAATCTACACTTCCGTTGTAAATTTTTCCTGCCATTGTTTTATTGTCCTTACCTCGGGTAAGACTTTCGTTTATGAGTATACAGGGTACAAGGAGACTGCTTCCGAAAACTTAGCTATTATTAACACTAAACATAATCTTAAGGTATCGGTTATTCTGTGGTATCGGCCTTGAAGCGCGCGCGATTTGGTAGGTACCTAACGATACGTAAATAGGTCACACAACGTTCGTTGACCTCCAGCGTCAGCTGATTTTATTTGAAACTAGATGATGCCCACGGCTTCACCCGTGTGGATTTAGGTATTTAAAAATCCCGTGGGAACTTTTGATTTTCCAGAACAAAAAGTAGTTTTATCTGTAGTAACCCGTCCAAAAACGGAAAAATTCCATTGGATCCCCACGATTTTGGAATGCAAATCCTTACAGCATCAGGGTTGTGGAGTTGGATATGTACCTACTCCAGTTCATTCAACGATAAAGTCTTTAATTGGTACCCCCAATATCAATTTAAATAACCGACAGTTTCTAAATCCCATTAGTTTTAGGGATCAGGTTCCCTACAGCATCAGGATTAAGGAGTTGGAATCCAAATGTTTTATAGGACTGTGTCACAATGTTTTTCTATCGATTAAAAAAAATTACGCAAATACGTTCAGAAATCTCGGAGATATCGGTGTACATAAGTAGAAAAACACAACTCCTCCTTTTTTGAAAGTCGGCTAAAAAGTAGCCTATGTTACTCCCTGGTTAATTATCTATTTGCATGTGAAAGTCCCGTCAAAATCGGTTCAGCCGTTCCGAAGATTGGCCCGTTCAAACAGACAGACAGACAAAAAATTTAAAAACGTTTGATTCGGTTATGGTACAGTTCAAATAACCATATGAGTAAAAGTAAAAAAAAAAAAAACTATTAAAAGTCCCCATCGTTTTATTTTCAGAGCACCCCTCAGGTCCCCGCGGCGCAAGTCCACCGCCCCTCGCCGGTTCAGGTCGGAGTTCAGCATGGACGACGAGGAGTACTCGCCCAGCAACTCCGTCACCAGCGTCAACTCGCTGGCCAGTCTGCTCAAAGAGAAACTACAAGTGAGTTGATTGTTATCTTCAGAGCGCCCCTCAGGTCCCCGCGGCGCAAGTCCACCGCCCCTCGGTTCAGGTCGGAGTTCAGCATGGACGAAGAGGAGTACTCGCCCAGCAACTCCGTCACCAGCGTCAACTCGCTGGCCAGTCTGCTCAAAGAGATACAAGTGAGTTGATTGTTATCTTCAGAGCGCCCCTCAGGTCCCCGCGGCGCAAGTCCACCGCCCCTCGCCGGTTCAGGTCGGAGTTCAGCATGGACGACGAGGAGTACTCGCCCAGCAACTCCGTCACCAGCGTCAACTCGCTGGCCAGTCTGCTCAAAGAGAAACTACAAGTGAGTTGATTGTTATCTTCAGAGCGCCCCTCAGGTCCCCGCGGCGCAAGTCCACCGCCCCTCGCCGGTTCAGGTCGGAGTTCAGCATGGACGACGAGGAGTACTCGCCCAGCAACTCCGTCACCAGCGTCAACTCGCTGGCCAGTCTGCTCAAAGAGAAACTACAAGTGAGTTGATTGTTATCTTCAGAGCGCCCCTCAGGTCCCCGCGGCGCAAGTCCACCGCCCCTCGCCGGTTCAGGTCGGAGTTCAGCATGGACGACGAGGAGTACTCGCCCAGCAACTCCGTCACCAGCGTCAACTCGCTGGCCAGTCTGCTCAAAGAGAAACTACAAGTGAGTTGAATGTTATCTTCAGAGCGCCCCTCAGGTCCCCGCGGCGCAAGTCCACCGCCCCTCGCCGGTTCAGGTCGGAGTTCAGCATGGACGACGAGGAGTACTCGCCCAGCAACTCCGTCACCAGCGTCAACTCGCTGGCCAGTCTGCTCAAAGAGAAACTACAAGTAAGATCACGCTCTAAACCTTTTCTTAACTAAATCCACCTATAACTTGACTAACTGACCTATAACATGACCTAACTAACTTTCATTTGATCTCTAAAGTCATTCGGCTCTCATTTGACGATGGTATTTGGTTTATTAAGCTTTATTTATGACTTGGTAATGACTAACTCTAATTGTAAATTTTTTCAAATCTATATATTTACTAAAGAGTTCTTTAAGTTAACATTAACGATTCTGAGAGCAACAATTAACCTTTTATTAAAAAAAAACGATTATTCCCACAGAGCATACCGCAGAAGATAAGAAAGAAGCCCACGGACTATAAGCTGCGCGCGTTCGTGGCGCTCATGTTCCTGGCGGTGGCGTTCTTCGTGGGCTTCGCGTACGTGCTGTACCACCGGCAGGCGCTCACCAAGCCGTACTTCAAGCGGGTGCAGTTCAACGAGCCCAAGAGACTCGTCAGGGTGTTCAATAAGGACGACGTGGAGATCTTGAAGGCCACTCTGGGTAAGCAGGGCTTCGCGTACGTGCTGTACCACCGGCAGGCGCTCACCAAGCCGTACTTCAAGCGCGTGCAGTTCAACGAGCCCAAGAGACTCGTCAGGGTGTTCAATAAGGACGACGTGGAGATCTTGAAGGCCACTCTGGGTAAGCAGGGCTTCGCGTACGTGCTGTACCACCGGCAGGCGCTCACCAAGCCGTACTTCAAGCGGGTGCAGTTCAACGAGCCCAAGAGACTCGTCAGGGTGTTCAATAAGGACGACGTGGAGATCTTGAAGGCCACTCTAGTTAAGAAAAGTTACATTTAATTGGTGTTAATTCCGTCCATAAAGAGGTCTCTTTGTTTGTTCGAAGGCCAGTCGAGAGTATGGACCAAGGCATGACCTCCCTAACCAACTACCTATATGACGCGTAGTGACTAGCTTTTCAAGCCGATTTTTCCTTTGGGAACACGCACTTTTCTGACCCATGAGTGTTAATTCGCTAGTAATTTTTAGTTAGTTAACCAAGGCTGTGTTTACAGCTGATTTTTTTTTGCTAAAAAAAGGCATTCTAAGATTACCAAATAATTAAACTACCTACGAATAAGTCTTGCCAGCTAAATATTTGTGTTGCAAAACATCTCATTACTTCTCTTAAGCATCACGTGAATTTCCAGCGGTCGGTCTTCAAGCGGGCCTGAAGGCGTTTCCCTGCCTGCCCGAGCACCGCCTCGCAGACGGATCGGAATGTATGGAGTGGTTGCACAACCTGCGACTCCACCTCAAATGCCTGCCCCACGACCCCGGAGTTGATAACACCACCTGCTACTCCGTACATTGGAAGGCTTTGCGACCCGGTAATTATGACAATTACTAGCTGGTGCCGTAGACTTCGCTCGCATGGATTTAGTTTTTTAAAAATCTCTCGGGAACTCGATGATTTTACGGAATGAAAATCATTTTTTAGTCATCATCAATCTTTAGTTCTAAGTTCGACATAATTCGCATGAGCTGAAAATTAGTACAGCAGACATAAAACATTATGAATTAAATATCGAAAATTCCCATTCTTAAAAGTTTGCTTAAAAGTTACTCAAGGTCAGTTTTGAAAAAACAAGTACGTCTTATCATTTATCTGTCAATGCTATTGGAAAAAATGGTTTGTACAGGGTCTGCAGCATGTCTGCCGATTATGCGATTTCCCCTACTTATCGTGAAATATCGCAATTTTAAAGTCTTAACGCCTGTTTCATCACCTTCTGATAAGTGTTGGATAGCCTAAACGTAAGTTTTGCCACTTTCTTATGAAAAGTGACAAAGACAAAAGTTGTGAATAAGCTATCTGACACTTATTAGAAGGTGGTGGAACAGGCCCTTAGTCTGCATCTGCGTAAAGAATATTCACCTTTACCTTTATCTCAACAGTACTACTTTACTGGAATTATTTTATTTGCAGATATTTCTCCTAACGACTGCTTCGACTGGAGTGAAACCAAAGTTCATTGGTTCGGTGCAGGACAATCGGTTAATCTGACGTGGCCGCTTGACACTGGATTTATAGACTATACACCGTTCATCACGGGAGACATGCAGAAATCACAATGGGGAAACGTTGTTACCCGTTACCTTATAAATTCTAAAGGCGCTGCCATAATAGTTGATGAAGAAACACCACTGTATATATCCGTGAACAGGGGGAAGAAAGAAATATGCTTGAAGGCTATGTACGACGATTTTGCGTTCGCCAACAGACTGACAGAATTTCCCGAAATGAAATACAATATTTGCACGGCCAGGGACATAAGGTCACTACATTCTTCCATTCACAGTCACAGACGAGCGCCACTATGGGACGGATTGAAACCAGCCGATATGAAAACCTTGGAGTCCCTCATATCGGAACCAGTGTGGCAAATAGCTCCACGGTTCAAACACGAACTGCAAGATGCAACAATATCGAAGTATACCGATGATGTAATCAATCTAGGGTTTCTTAAACAGGGACACGTTTTGATCAACGAGTTTTGGCAGAACGAAATTGGTGATCTGAGTGTTGATAAAGCGCGATTTGCTACGTTGAACGAAACTGTGGATAAACTTCATAGGCGAGGCTTCAAAGTGGCTTTCACGGTACAACCCTTCATAAGTACGGAGAGTAAAAACTTTGCTGAAACAGTCCAAAAGAGACTCCTAGTCAACGAAAGGAACAGTGACAGACGAATTCCAGCCTTAACGCGATTCAAATCACTAGCCAGCGCTGGTGTCCTGGACATCACGAATAACAGATCCATTCCTTGGATATTAGACAAACTTCAAGCCGTAATGGACGTGTATCATATCGATTCGTTTTATTTCGACCTCGGCACGGCGTATGACATGCCTCATTACTACAGATGTGAAAAAGTGTTGATCAACCCCGATCAATACAAGACGGTGTTCATAAAAACTTTTGAAAAGACTTTGAGCATTATAGGTGTGTCTTCAGCTGTCACTTTGCCACGTCCTCCCATATTCATTTCTTTACCCCCATTCGAGTCTACTTGGGAAGCTTTAAGATTAGTCATACCTACTATACTGACGTTTGGTATCAGTGGTTTTCCGTTTGCGATGCCGGGGGCAGTGGGCGGCGATATTTACTGGCCTGGCAGCGAACAGTTCCTGCCTTCATCGAAGGGTTCAATGGACTCCAATTCAAATAGGACGACCCAAGAGAACGGTATCGAGCTACCTGAAAGAGAGCTGTATATGAGATGGCTGCAAATGGCTACTTTCTTACCAGTGATGAAGTTCACGCATCTTCCGAGCAAATACAACGATGAAAGGGTGCTGGAAATGGCTAAGAATTTGACTCTGTTGCGACAAAGACTAGTAAGTACACCTTTGTTGAGAATAATAATATTCTGTCTATTTTAGTAGATTTGATTTTAAATTTGGGTTTATAAAAAAAATGGTAAAAAAAGAACTGTTATGGTGGGACTTGTTCCGTTTTTCCGTCTGTCAAAACTTTCTGTTCAGTATCTATAAAACCATTGACTTGAAAGAAATAGTTTGGAGTGATGTTTGTCCAACTTTATAGCGAACTCTCCGTGACTTCATCCGCATGGATTTAGGCTTTTTTTAAATCACTTGGGAACTCCGGGAATTTTCCGGAAAATAAGTAGCCCATATTGTTCTCCAAGGTCTAGCTCATCAAAATCAGTTCAGCAGTTTAGGCGTGAAAGCGTAACAGAGAGACAGACAGAGTTACTTTCGCTTAAAATATCACACTTCAAAATACTACTTTATATACTTCAAATACTCTTTCCAGGTGACACCCCTGCTACTGAAGTACAAGCGGGAAGCGCTGGAGGAGGGCCTGCCGCTCATCAGGCCGCTGTGGCTGGTGGCCGACGTGGACGTGGCGCTGCCCGTGCAGGACGAGTTCGCCATCGGGGACGAGATCGTCGTAGCGCCCGTGCTGCACAAAGGGGAGACTACGAGAGAAGGTAACAATGTTCTACTTGTCACACCCCTGCTACTGAAGTACAAGCGGGAAGCGCTGGAGGAGGGCCTGCCGCTCATCAGGCCGCTGTGGCTGGTGGCCGACGTGGACGTGGCGCTGCCCGTGCAGGACGAGTTCGCCATCGGGGACGAGATCGTCGTAGCGCCCGTGCTGCACAAAGGGGAGACTACGAGAGAAGGTAACAATGTTCTACTTGTCACACCCCTGCTACTGAAGTACAAGCGGGAAGCGCTGGAGGAGGGCCTGCCGCTCATCAGGCCGCTGTGGCTGGTGGCCGACGTGGACGTGGCGCTGCCCGTGCAGGACGAGTTCGCCATCGGGGACGAGATCGTCGTAGCGCCCGTGCTGCACAAAGGGGAGACTACGAGAGAAGGTAACAATGTTCTACTTGTCACACCCCTGCTACTGAAGTACAAGCGGGAAGCGCTGGAGGAGGGCCTGCCGCTCATCAGGCCGCTGTGGCTGGTGGCCGACGTGGACGTGGCGCTGCCCGTGCAGGACGAGTTCGCCATCGGGGACGAGATCGTCGTAGCGCCCGTGCTGCACAAAGGGGAGACTACGAGAGAAGGTAACAATGTTCTACTTGTCACACCCCTGCTACTGAAGTACAAGCGGGAAGCGCTGGAGGAGGGCCTGCCGCTCATCAGGCCGCTGTGGCTGGTGGCCGACGTGGACGTGGCGCTGCCCGTGCAGGACGAGTTCGCCATCGGGGACGAGATCGTCGTAGCGCCCGTGCTGCACAAAGGGGAGACTACGAGAGAAGGTAGTGCCCCTTAAGAGAAGTTTCCCCTCGTTGCGTTTGATTCCTATTTTAATATTAACCAATTAATCTCATGAAATTTTGTACACACGATGGGTGTTTGATGTGTTGTCTTGCCACAGCTGTCTTGGTTTCAACAAAACGTCCATCGATCCAGCAGGGTCGATTGTTTTGCGCGTCATCTACCATGTGCGCCTTTGAGTACGTGATGAAGCCAGATAATGAAGTTTTGGGATCTTTCATTACAACTCCGTCCACGATTTCTACACATTTTTCAAAATGCGCATTTAGAGACTCGTCTGAAGTACGATAATTAAGACCACCGATAAATATAAATATTTTACGATTGACCTCGGGCTCGTCAAAACCATCGTCACCATATTGTTGTGATCTCATTATGACCGCGTTGATTAAACTAAGATCGCGCTCTAGAAACTAATAACATCTGTTTTTGATATGTTGAGATGAACAACTGACCAACTGGTCAGTATAGACGAGGGAAATTCCATAGGAAACTGGAGTTCCTTAGGGAACACTACAACACCGATGACCGTAACTGTTACCACGATAACATTAGTTATTCTTATTTCCAGTGTACTTGCCGGCGGGCCTCTGGCAGGACGGCATCGATGGCTCCCTGCGCAAGGGCAACCGCTGGATGCACGAGTACAAGGTGCCGGTCGACCGCGTCGCCTACTTCCTCCGCAAGCCCGACGACTTGAGATTCAAATAGCATCTGGTTATTTTAGAGAAGGGTTCCTGTAACCGTAGAAAAGGGTCCATGGACCCCTGAGGGGTCCATGTAAATTATCGGGGTCCATGGCGAGTCTACCTAATAAGTAATGCTTAAATATAAAAATTGTTTAATCTAATGTAAATTACGGGTACACACCTTTACCTATTGTTTGACCTTGTTTGGTCGATATTTCTATCCAGTTTCACGGATCATGGTCACAACAAAGCTGGACCGAAATATCGACCAAACAAACAAACATTTTAATCGTGGTATGTACCCTAATTTACATAAGATTATGTGGTCAAACCACTAAATAAATATTGTGTGTAAATATTTACTGCTATACAGTATACTGCTGCTTACAGTTTGACGTTCTAGTCCAGCATAAGTAGCAGCAACCGGCACACTAACTATTCATAATGATTTAAAATTAACAAAAAAAAAAAACTGACAAAGGCCTCTTTTTTTGTAATTCCGGAAAGGATCCTTGAGCGCTTTGAAATTTTCAGAGGGGTCCATAACTAGAAGGTTAAGAACCCTGTTTTAGAGCGTTCAAAATTATCCAATATAACTTCATAACATAAAGCCTGGACTCACGTATATGCCCGGTTAGCTTTGAAGCTATCCGGGCCTCATGTTTGCACACTAACCCGGTTGTCCTACGTGAAAGACAAATGCGATACGACGCGACGCGATACGTCATACGCCTATAATTATGTAGGCCTCGTGAAGGCTCAGCTATGATTAACCCCCGACGCAAAAACGACGGGGTGTTATAAGTTTGACGTGTCTGTGTGTGTGTGTGTGTGTGTGTGTGTGTGTGTGTCTGTCTGTTCCCCTGTAGCGCTTAAACGGGTGGACCGATTTGAATGAGGTTTTTGTTTGAAAGGTGAATTAGTCGAGAGTGTTGTTAGCTATGTTTGATGAAAATTGGTCCAACATGGCCGCCGCTACAAAATGGCGGATTACATATGCAAATCCAAGATGGCCGCCACCATAAAATGGCGAATGTCGGGGGTTTTTTTAATTTTTAATTTATACTTGT
Source organism: Melanargia galathea (assembly GCA_920104075.1). Taxonomy (NCBI): domain Eukaryota; kingdom Metazoa; phylum Arthropoda; class Insecta; order Lepidoptera; family Nymphalidae; genus Melanargia; species Melanargia galathea. Next base: position 19,198,542 of record OV049874.1, on the reverse strand, counting down.
TTGATATTTTCGTCGCGTCGTGTCGCATCGCGTCGCGTCGCGTTTATCGTTCACTCGTTCTAGGACAACGGGTAAGGGCCGCATGAGCCTGCGCTTTCACTAGCCTTAGAGGTAAACTAACACGTTAACTTTTACGATCTCATACAATAAAGTTATTGCGCCATAATCGTAGATTTTACCCTAAAACAGAAAATGGTAAGTATATTTTGTCCTTCAAAACTTAAAGAAATTAGTAAATAATCAAGAGTAAATTTTTTAGTAAGTAGTTTTTACGCAGTGAAATTGCTAAAATAATGTGAAAAATTACCAAAGTTATAAAGTGAGAATATAATTTACTCTCAAAAAAAAAAATGTGATTGGATCTTGTTTGTGAATGCCAAATGAAAATAAAGTGGTTAAAATTAAATGGTTAAAATAGTTAAAATTAAATGCCAAATGAAAATAAAGTGGTTAAAATTAAATAAAATGGTTAAATTTTAAAATACTCGGCAGCAAATAAATCGAGACAAGGTTCGTTTCTTCATAGATACCTGTTATTATAAAATTATTCAAACTAAAATTTTCAAAAAAAAAATTGATTGCAAACGTTATATTTATCCACAAAAACTGAAAAACTGACGATAAACACGAATGAGTTGAATAAAAAACCGGCCAAGTGCGTGGCGGGCCACGCGCAGTGTAGGGTTCCGTAGTCACAATCCTCGAAAAACAGATATAACTCCTTAACCTGTGAACCCTACTTAGCCGTGATAGTTTTCCTTTAAAATTGATTGTATACCCTACTGCTGTGAATTTTTCAAGTTCCTATATACTGCCATTTGACTGATAGAGGGGGGGACACTTGACTCTAATAAAAATTTGCACTTTAAAACATCATATTTTACAAACGGATCTAGAAATCGAAAAATGATGTTCCCACACCCACAGTATTTTTAAAAGACCTATTCAACGATACCCCACACTATGGGGTAGACGAGAAAAAAAATATTCATCCCCACTTTACATGTAGGGGAGCTACCCTAAAAAAAAATATTTATCAAAATTTTATTTCACCACTTTGTCGGCGTGATTAATATTTATACTCATGCCAAATTACGGATTTCTAGCACTAATAGTCTCTGAGATTAACCGAGGACGGACAGACGGACAGACGGACAGACGGACAGACGGACGGACATGGCGAAACTATAAGGGTTCCTTGTTTACTACGGAACCCTAAAAAGGAGGATAATCTGAACTAATATCGTAAATGTATTTATACCTACTAATATAAATTTTGTTGAATAGAAGCACGTGTTACGTTACAGAATTCCATGGTATACATAATACATGAAAAAAAAACAAATTACTTTGCTATAATCCGCTAACAGCGACACATCTGATAGATCTTAAATACGTCTGTTACAATTTGTTTGAAATCAGTTGATAATATCTTTTTCTATGAAAAAACGGACTTTGTTTCGATTTTCTGCTGCCAAGTTTAGTTGAGTAAGAGTCAATTTAAAAATATTAAATTAAAATTGCGCACCGCCCTTTTTATATTTACCTAAGTACATTTTTATTTTAATATTAAAGAAAAAGCTAGGTTAGGAGTGCAATTTTAATTTATAAAAATCTCAAGCTAATTTTAAGAATTACTATAATGTGCCTTTCTTTATCCAATAAGCTTAGGTATTACTGTTTCTTTTTGAATCTAGTCCAGTCGTAATTTTTACAGATTCTAGTACCTAAGTCTAAAGCGAGATTAAAATTATTAGGTATGTACCTATTTGTATAAAATATCCAAGACGTCAATGAACTTTCACACGTTTGAATATTAAATAAAAAAGATGTAACTATAATATATTAGAATATACGTAATTAGTAAAAAGCTAAGATTTATTGTTGTTATAAAATATTATAATAATAATATTATTGTTTGCTTTACAAATGCATTTTTATTTCTTAATGTACCTAATTTACTATAGACTCTATGTAGTATCCATTTAGGAAGCTCATATCACAAAGTACCTACCTACAGAGGGGAAGCTTATACAAGCGGCCCGCTGTAGGTACACTCACACATATGCGCACGTTTGTCACCAACTGTACCGGTTAGTGGAACGAGCGTGGGTCCGTGAACCGTTGGTGAGTGTGTTTGTGTGAGTATACCTACAGCGGGCCGCTTGTGGAAGCTTCCCCTCTGTAGATTTACTACTCGTGTGCTCATATGGTTATATACCTATGTATACGACATACGTATGTACATTCTATAGAAAACCTAACATACATTTAAAAAACTGTCTAAATATGTGTTGCCAATCCAAAATGACTAAGCCATTTTTAATACGTAAGAATAGGCTACTTTTTATCCAGGGACAAGTCTGGAAAGATATCAGAGTCAGGACCTTTACGTGCTCTGTGAGGCACGGAGGTAAGTATATCTAACACATTCCAAACAACGAGCTGTTACTGAGAAATTCTTGACAGTAAAATCTAGTATAAATAACAATAGTTTTTTTGGTCTGACCCGGAGCTCGAACCCAGGACGTCACGAGTCACGACCCACAGTGCAATAAGCTTGCCACTACATTAATGAAGCAGTAAATCACTACATAGTATAAAACAAAGTCGTTTTCTCTGTCCCTATGTCCCTATATCCCTTTGTACGCTTAAATCTTTAAAACTACGCAACGGATTTTGATGCGGTTTTTTTTAATAGATAGAGTGATTCAAGAGGAAGGTTTATATGTATAATAACATCCATTAAATTGTGGACAAATGCTGTTATTTTTGAGGTTTCTAATGTGATGTCGTAAATAATTAAATTTTTTCCGCTTACATTGCAAACGCAGGCTGAACCCTACGAGATTTATCAATATAATGTACTAAGTATTGTACACATTGAAAAGGTCTATAGAAAACTCCGCGATGGTATATGTCTATCTCTTATGGATATCCCACAATAACTTTTTTTGTCATTTACTTTTTTACGACAAATAATGGCTAATTTTAGAAGCGATTTTAACCAATACAGCATTAATCCTTATCTAATTAAATACCTTAAGTACATTGTTGATTTATTATAGATCTATATGGCCCTTTACAGCATATGATTTAAATGAATATTTTCGAAGATATTACAGATTTAAAAATTGCGGGACATAGCCTTTACGCGCGGCGCGCGGTTCCAGCCGGCCGGCCGGGGCGGTGCGTAAAGTTCTCCCCATAAAATGCCCATAAAGCATTTTGAATTTAGCAGCGATCGGACGCGTATGCTATCGGAGCTCTCTAGCGAGGAAAATAACAATCACACTAATGTTATAAAGGCGTTATTAAGTTATTAAGTTTGTGTGTATGTTTGTTCCTCTTCTCCGCCGCAACTACTGAACCGATTTGGCTGAAATTTTGAATGGAGATAGCTTATGCCCTGATTTAACACATAAAGTAACTTTTTATCCCGGAAAAGTATTCCTGTAACCTAACTAAATAGAAAAATAGATATAGACCTCCAAAACGCCACAGAGGGCGCTGACTGTTCTTAGGTAAATCACGCTCACATAACCCATTATTCCAATACTTTGCTGTGTAGCATGCATTGGCAACACATAGGCTACTTTTTATCCTGGAAAAATGCACAGTTCCCACGGGATTTCGAAAAACCCGAAATCTATATCTACAGCTATAGGTAGATTACTATTTACTATAGCGACCTTGCTTGATATTTTAAGTATAAAGGTAGGAAAAGGGAGCGGGAACGGGAACCGGAACTCCACGATTCCCTCGGGATTTGTTCAAAACCGAAATTCACGCGGGCGAAGCCGCGGGCAGAAGCTAGTTTAAAATAAGTGGGTATCTACGAAAACAATTAGGTAAGTAGGTAGGTACCTACTAACAAAGTTTTGAGCTCAATTCCACGGTCCAAAATTAAAGCCCAATACGTGTTTTTTTTACGGAAACTAATCTAACTAATCTATAATTTGATTTTTTAAATACCTATTAGTGGATCCGGTATACAAACGTTGTTCTGTTCTGCCACAGACCTCGCCAAGAAAATCTTCATTTCGTCAGAAAATTAAAAAAAAACCGACCTTTCTTTATGTCGACAACAGCGCCATCTACAGAGTTCGACTATAGTTAAGAACCATCCAGATGACTCCATAAATACAAAAATATCATCGAAATCGGTCTAGCCGTTTAGGAGAAGATAGGTACCTACGAATAAATGCACGGAATTTTATGTATGTTTATCTTTATATTATATTTTGACGACCTCCCTGGCGCAGTAGTGAGCGCTGTGGTCTTATAAGTAGGAGGTCCCGGGTTCGATTCCCGGCAGGGGCAATTTGGGATTTTATAATTTCTAAATTGTCTCTGGTCTAATCTGGTGGGAGGCTTTAGCCCTGGCTGGTTACCATCCTACCGGCAAAGCCGTGCCGCCAAGCGATTTAGCGTTCCGGTACGATGCCGTGTAGAAACCGATCAGGGGTATACATACCTCTTCCAAGTTAGCCCGCTTCCATCTTAGACTGCATCATCATTTACCATCAGGTGAGATTGCAGTCAAGGGTTAACTTGTAGTTGAATAAAAAAATCTCTACATATTATTGAACTAGCGGTCCACCCCGGCTTCACCCGTGGTACATAATTATACAGGGTGACTGGTAACAGGATACATTCCTTGCAGGGGCTTAAAGTAGAGCTCATTTGCAGCAATTTTTTTCATATAATGTCCTATCCGAAACTTAGTCGTTTCCGAGTTATTGAAGATTTAAGGTTTTTAGCAAAAAATTCCAGTTTTAAAGTTAAAATTAGTTGCTGAAGAAAATCATACCCGGTTTTGTTGGTTTTTTTGTAGTTTTCTGATAGAAAAACGTTCAGAAACTCAATCAAAATCAAAATAAGCTAGAAAATACCGTTAACTTTTCAGTTAAGGCCTAAAAACCACGTATTATTTTTAAGGAAAAAATCGAATTTTATGAAAAGCAATAGTATTTCTAAAAAAAAATGTATGGAACGTTACGTACAAATTACTGAAATAACTTCCTTGATTCATTAGCTATCCAAAAAGGTACAGATGTCTACAACTTTTTCCAAAATCTTGATTTTATTAATAAAATTCTAAGGACTGACGAGTCTCAATTTGACCGGGATGGAATCACAAAGTATCATAATTTACATTATTGGGCGGCAAAAGGAGAAAACCTAAAGAAGAAAAAGAAAGGGCACATCAACGGAGGTATTATGTAAAAGTATGGATAGGATTAATCAATTAGACATCTAATTGGCCCGCATTTTTTCTTCAGAATTTAAAAAATACGAATTAGGTGAAAAGAATATTATTTATAAAAAAAAAATGTATGGAACGTTACGTAAAAATTACTGAATTACCTTCTTTGATTCATTATCTATCCAAAGAGGTAAAGATGTCTACAAAAAACTGCAATAACGATAGGTGAACCTATTCCTTGTCCAGATTTAACGCCTTGAAATTTTTATCTTTGGGGCCACATGAATGATTTGATGTACGCTTACCCCATGATCACAGATGAGCTTCGCGAGGACTCTTCGTGCAGCTCATGAAATGCGTAAGAATTAGCCAACAAGAGTAACTAAAACGGAAATACGAAAAAGGCTTTGGGCTTGTATCAGACAAAGAGGTTCACATTTAGAGCAAGTTTAAAATTAGATTTAGATTAAGATTAAGACTAACACTAAGCTTTAGAATAAAATAAAGATTAAAATTTAGACTAAAATCATAACTAGTTTTTCTTTTGCGAACCTAAAATATGTAATTACTAATAATTATTAGTTAGTTTATTCTTATTCCTAAAATTAATCAATTAGTCATTAAACTACTACAAGTTTCAAATTGAATTAAAAATCGTTCTTGCAGTTTTTTGTAAAGATCTTTACCTCGTTGGATAGCTAATGAATCAAAGAAGTTAATTCAGTAATTTTTACGTAACATTCCATACATTTTTTTTTTAGAAATAATATTCTTTTCACCTAATTCGTATTTTTTAAATTCTGAGGGAAAAATGCGGGCCAATTAGATGTCTAATTGATTAATCCTATCCATACTTTTACAGAATACCTCCGTTGATGTGCCCTTTCTTTTTCTTTTTTAGGTTTTCTCCTTTTGCCGCCCAATAATGTAAATTATGATACTTTGTGATTCCATCCCAGTCAAATTGAAACTCGTCAGTCCTCAGAATTTTGTTAATAAAATCGAGGTTTTGAAAAAAGTCGTAGACATCTGTACCTTTTTGGATAGCTAATGAATCAAGGAAGTTATTTCAGTAATGTGTACGTAACGTTCCATACATTTTTTTTTAGAAATACTATTGCTTTTCATCAAATTCGATTTTTTTCTTAAAAATAATACGTGGTTTTTAGGCTTTAACTGAAAAGTTAACGGTATTTTCTAGCTTATTTTGATTTTGATTGAGTTTCTGAACGTTTTTCTATCAGAAAACTACAAAAAAACCAACAAAACCGGGTATGATTTTCTTCAGCAACTAATTTTAACTTTAAAACTGGAATTTTTTGCTAAAAACCTTAAATCTTCAATAACTCGGAAACGACTAAGTTTCGGATAGGACATTATATGAAAAAAAATTGCTGCAAATGAGCTCTACTTTAAGCCCCTGCAAGGAATGTATCCTGTTACCAGTCACCCTGTATAGTCGTTTGTGGGAATGGGCGTAATTTTCTATAACAAAATCCCACAAGCAATCTTAGACTTGCCTTTACACAAGTTTAAGAACTCTGTTAAAAGTATGCTCATAAAAAAAGCTTATCATACAATTGAAGATTATATTATTATAAACGATAAAAAAGCATGAATTTAACTCGTTCCAGCAATGCGCGAAACGGCATCTCAATCATGTGCTTACATAAATCGTTACATTGTTATTTTTAAAAAGAGCAACCGCCGAAAACTCTGCGGTAAGAAACCTTACTGGTTCTTCTCGGTTGGAACGGCATTCCGAACCAGTGGTAGATTCAATTGACGATTCAAAAGTACTTGTAAAAGTTTATTTGAATAAAAAACTTTTCTATTCTATTCTATTCTATAGCCTATAGCACTCAAGGATCACGTACATGTCCAACGGTGAAAAAAAAATTGAAATCGGTCCAGTAGTTCCTGAGATTAGCGCGTTCAAACAAACAAACTCTTCCGCTTTATTATATTAGTATAGATTAGTATAGATAAAGAAAAGGTGAAAATAAAACAGTGAAATTTTTGAAATATCTTTATTAGTTGTAATGATCCTAACACGTCAGCACACACGCTGAATGGAGAGTGACCACATGAATGATACTATGAGTGGTCGTTATAATTATAATATCCTTTTACAGTAAGTAATACAGAAATCGTTACAAACATCTAAACATCCATGTGAGGATTCACAATCATTATTTAAATTATTAAAGATAGATTAAATAATATTAAATAATCTAAAGCTCAGTGCATATTGGCGCATAATCGAAGCGTAAGAACGCGTCCTTTAATGAATAATTAACAAAAGAAAATTTAATGAAAATTTTGGACCAAAAACATCTAAGTAATAATTTCCAATTAAAATTAAAAAAAAAAAAAACAAGATTACGCAGTAGGGATAAACCGAAGATATAATAAATCTTGAATAATGTTTTTTCTCCATTTGCTCCACACTTTATCAATCATTATTAATTGGTAGTAATTTAATTATAATACTAGAGTATTATAATTAAAAGCTAGAGACCGCCAGCGCATAAACGCCTTTGAGATGTGGTGCTGGAGGAAAACACTCCAAATCCCTTGGACTGCGCTCAGGACCAACCAATCGATCCGCTAAGAACTCAAAATAGACATAAAGTCGAGGCTCTCCAACATAATATGCCTGAGGAGGATCTTTGAGTTCTTTGGCCATATCGCCCGTAAACCCTGTGACAACCTCCAAAAATCTTATAGTTACCGGGAAAATGGACGGTAAGTGATCGAGTGGAGTCCACATGCGCTGGACTTAGCAGATACGCACCACCCTCAAAATTAACTTCACCGAAGCGGTTTATGTCGCTGAAAGCCGGAAAAGATGGCGCAACATAAAAATTAAAATAAAAGTTGATTGCTATATATGGAAGTTGTTGGTGTAAATCTATACTAATATATACTAATAAATAAAATTGAAGTGTCTGTCTGTAATTTCGAAATTACTACCACATATTAAGCTCATATGGTTATTTGAACGATACCATAACCGAATCACACGTTTTTGAAATTTTTGTCTGTCTGTCTGTCTGTTTGAACGGGCTAATCTTCGGAACGGCTGAACCGATTTTGACGGGCCTTTCACAGACAAGTAGAGGATTAACCAAGGAGTAACATAGGCTACTTTTTTAACCGACTTTCAAAAAAGGAGTTGTGTTGAAATCGGTAAGTAGGTACCTATGTTAAAAAACGCCCTGATAGGTATTTTCGCTACGCGCGACGCTCGCGCTTCACGGAACTCCCCGCGCCGCGCCGCGCGGCGGGCGCGGGCGGGTGCGGTGAAGGGTGCATGCTCCAATCCAATCTCCATTTCGAACGAGGGAGCTAATGCGTGCGGATGTGTCCTGCGTTTGTTGCGTGCGTTTTCGTAATTTTTATTTTGAATCGGAGATTTTGTTTTTATTAGGGGTATGATGTTTTTTATTTCTTTAGTTTGTTTTAGTCGTATGTATGTCGAAGGCAGGGTCACTGCCAACCGCGCCAACGGGCCAGTCAAAACTACTGAACAGATTTGGCTGAAATTTTGAATGGAGATAAAAAATGCCTCAAGTAAGTATAAAGGTTGGAAAAGGGAGCGGAACGGGAACCAGAAATCTACTTATCCCTCAGGATTTGTGAAAAACTGAAATTCACGCGGGCGAAGCCGCGGGCAAAAGCTAGTAAATAAATAAACATCGTTCAGGAGAAGTTAATTCCCTGATGGGCCAAGAGCCCAGTATTTGTGAATCGACGCAATGAGGATAATATTTATAAGGAACATTTTGGAAAAGACGTATCTATAAGCTTTGAATCACCGCCAATTTGCCTTGAGCTTAATACAACACATTTAGCGTAAAAAATTCACCAATATCGCCCCCCCTCTGTATCCTTTATGATGTTTCATAACTTTCCTTGTAAGAGCCATGCTTCATTCAACATTCGCATATTTTTTTTGCAAATTATGTTATTTTAGTTATTTCCAAAATATCAAGTAGGTAGATATACATATTTGGTCAATAATTTACCTACTTACTAGGCAGATCCATACAAACTACAGCCAAAGTGTCAGTGAAAAATTATTAAAAATTACCTATTTAGATCTCACTTAAAAGAAATAAGCAAAAATACATTTTCCTTTAAACTTCCAAATACCTAATACATTTGTGTACTGCGTACTGTGACATCAGTACTTACTTAGACAAAAATAGGTCACCAGCTATCTAATAGGTACATTATTGATTAAAGCAAATCAATAAAGTTTTTTTTATCCTTTTAGATTTGATAGATTATTGTAAAAAATAAGAAAGCAAAATAAAATATATAGGCGCCTACAATTTTATGATAGCAATAAAATTACTTCACACAATATTCAAACTTTCAGCACAGGCGCTTAATTTATTTTACCGAATCACTCGTAAACTTATTGCTTTATATTTAAACGAATAATAATTCAGGACATTTCAGAAACATCTACTCGTAAGCTTCTTAAAATATATCTTTGCTCTTACAATAGACATGAGTCAGTCTCTAATCATTAAGCGTGTTACACATGTGCTATTCCCAAAATAAGCATAGACTACTTTGCAAAATAGCAAAAATGATAAATAACAATACTTACTTAATTATATAATGCAGCTTGCACTGAACTGTAAAGTCCTAGCTTATTTAGGAAATAATAAAAAAACAATTCAGTATACTTGTCTAGCTTAGCTGTTATTAGCACCATAGCCTATTCAAAATTGAATATCCAATCACTTATACTAACCACCATCTCATAAAATATCTGGTAGGCACCTAATAACTTTAATTATTAGTTTTAAAACTGAAAATGTAGTTTCAATCAATAATAGAATAGTTAAAATTAATTTAAATTATAGAAAAAAAATGAAGAAATTAGAATACCCTTAACTTGTATCTTTTAGTAAACAAAGTGATATTCTGGGAATAGTAGGAGTATATCCTAGAAAAGAAAATTTTGCAGAAAAAACTTAAAAATTTTAAGCCGTAGTTCCGATTTGTTCTAAGGAACATGATGTCATTGGACAAAACGAAATTATTTTTGTCATTTTTTCGACGTAATGTTTCATAAAACAAAATAGGAACTACCCTTTCTCAATAGTCTATAGTAATAATATTTAGGTAGGTGAAACAATTTCCAAGGTTTTCATAATATCTACTTATTTCAGGTTCGTATTATGATAATAATACAATATATAAACTAGCTATGTAGCAAAAGATAAACTCAAAAGACACGTGAATAGTGGAAGAATACAACATTTAATAATTTTAATAATGATTTATTTCTCAAGAGCTATTGATGTTCACTAAGCTGATACAATTCTTATTTTAATAACATTTTTAATATTCCTAATATATAATATGCATTAATTAGAGTTCTAGCTATAAAATACAATAGTAAACTTTTAGGTCTGGCTTCAGGACCGGCTGAGCGGTGGCAGCCAGCTCCGGAAATGGAAGCCAGTGAAAAAACCCCTAACACTCAAAAAGCTCACTCCTGGGACGGTGCACCCTCAGTAGATTTCAACAAGCGACAGCGGAATCTGGAGCATTCAACACAATAATATAAGAAGTCAGATGCCACCACAGAAGTATGTTACAGTGGAGCACATCTTGCCGTGCGTCAGAAGCGAAAGCCTAATTTCATCTATTCTAAACCCAGGGCTCGGAAACTGGTAAAAATTTCAAACCGGTTTCGGTCACTAAAACCCGGTATCGGAATCATTTGGGTTACACCGTTTCTGATTCGATTCCAATCAATTTACCGAAATCAACCGGATTGACCAAACTTTAAAGGCTCTTTTTCTACACGGGTTGCGATTGGTGGATGAAAGCGGCTGTCTCGCATATAAACCGGCTGATTGAGTTTCACATTATGAAATTGTGCACTCGAGTGAAACGGTAACCAGTATGATTTCGGTTCGTTCAATCGATTAGCTGGTATTCATTCATCGGTTATGAGCAATATTTTTAACCGGTTACTAACTAAAATTTTCCGTTAAATTGTAACCGGTTCCGAGCCCTCTCTAAACCAGGCAGGCCAACGGAACACGAGCCTAAGAGTGGTCTCCCGCCGAGTGCACCGGCCCCGGAGGTTTACATTTAATCATTCATCTCCCTGTTTAGTCCCACTCACAACTGGTAAAAGCATTTCATGTACTCGAACGGAAAGAGAAACAAACATTTATTGTGCTCACTGTTCACACCAACCAACACTCAATTTAACATATTATATTAATATCAATAATAATAATATCCATAATATTATATAACTATAAAATAAATTCACATTCGCACCTCACAATATTGTGTTACGATACAAAATAAATATATCATAGTACATAATAGTATACAATATCTTTTTTTATGAATCTGTTATATAATGCTTTAATAATTATAATTTTTATGTCGTTACGTTGTGCTGGTGCTTTCAATTATACAGAATCGTATCCGCTATTTTAACTAGAGTTAGAAAAGAGTTTGGCAAAGAAAGCGATGACCGACGGGACGCTGAGGGTTCGGCGCACCTAACGCTATGGATGACTTAAAATTAATTGACTCGGAATCTTCACTCGAATTGGCAAACAATGAAAGGAGGAAAGATTTATACAGGCTCTCTCGAAAGATAGCGTCTAAAGGTAGAACACCGCCTAGCACTATACCCTGATCACACCCACGTATGTTGCGCGATTTTTCATAATTTCCGAACTATGATTTTCCCAACTATGATTTTCCGAACTATGATTTTCCGAACTATGATTTACGTAGTTCACGTAGCCGTAGAGGTGCTCTACTTCCGGATTTCTGCTTGACACTATTTTTCAGAACAGCCTGTGTAATCTAGGAAAGTTCTTATACAGCCTTATACACTAGACTAGATGGTACAATTTGATGATTTTTATCAATATCACATTCTCTCACACAATTCGAATGTAACAGTAAGTATATAATAAGATTTAAACAAATATTCTTCTAAAAGGGAAAGATTACAATTACACGTAGGTTAGTTACGTTAATTAGATTGAAAAAACAACTGATAAAAATACTAAAAATCAATTCGCATAGGAACATAATAATACCTGTGATAATACTACTACGTGTTCATTGGTATTCGGGTTTGGGCTCGACTAGAAATTTAAACTATTCCACGAATATAAATCGAAAATAACGATGCCAAAAACGATTAAACAACAGTCAGAGATTCTGTTAGCATTTTATAATCTGTACATGAATGAGTTAAATTTAAACAACACCCACTTAAACTATGCCATAGTCATCGACGCAACAAGCAGATTTCAACTTAAAACAAAGGTAAATATATCGTTTTATTTGTATTCATAATCTAATAAAACATTTATTCAATATGGAGTAAGCTCTCTATCATCTTAGGCTGATCGGATGTCTAGAAAGACAAAAAAATATTTTCAACGCTGACCATAATATTTCGCTATTATTCATAATTATAACAAAATATACAAGTGCGTTAGCCATAGAAATATGGAAATAATTGAATACAGGCACTTTTCAAGTATCTCCATACTTATTATATTACGTGTGGCGACAAAAACATTCAAAAAAATGTAATTTGGTCCATTATCGACTACATGTAACACGAGTGTACAGCGTTTAATTAAAAAAAATATTGAGGAATCTATTCTTTTTAACCGTTCGCATGTCTTGTGTTGCATGGTGCGCGAATATGTTAATGGATACTAAATTTTTGCCTTTCTAGAAATGTATAGAACAGAATGACGTCGATTCTATCAATAAAAATGTATGAAGTGCAAGCCGCACTAGCCAACTAGCTCGTCGTTTTGACTTCATAAGCGTCTTTATAAGACAATCATTTTAAATATTCATATTCATTTAAACTTCAATCGCATATTACAAAATCATTTGTGTAATTTAGATGAAATTTAACGCTCGTCCTTGGAATTATCGTCTATCAATCAGTATACGACTTACATACATTTAAAATATTACGTCCTTTTATATATTAAGCGATCCGCTAAAAACAATGGTTAGCCTTTGCAACAAGTATACTTTACGCGTTTAATACGTATCTACAATTTATTTAGAAATCGATACTTTAGCAAAATAATGTTTCAAAAATTTAGATTTTTCGCACAAGCGGTGTTTCGGCTAAACAAAATGGACTGGTTTCGCTAAAAATCGTGTATAAAAGCACTACTGATTTGTATAAGACCAAATTCAAAAATACCGTCAGAAAAATATTATTTTAATGGCGTGTAGGTACTATTTTTTTGTCAATGACGCTACTAGAAAACAGTTTTAGAAAAAAATGGACGTTTCTGTTCTTAGGTCGAGAATTTTGGTATTGACGTTCGAATTGGATCCGGTTAAGAGTGCTCCGGAGCGCGCCACACACAAACGAACTATGATTATGATTCGAATACTACTCATTCAAATGCAATGTTATGTAGGTCTGCACTTCAATGATTATAGACCTCGATTGATTCAAATAATAATTAATGTTCGTTTGTATGGAGCACGCCAGGGAGAAACTTCTCTTAAGGACTCCGTCGGCTCGGCCTCCGCTGGGCCGTCGTTAAAATATTTCGCACTTGATACATCTAGTAACATCTTCACCAACCTCCACAGCAGTCTGTTTCATACGAATATCACATAGTCTTTTTACTCATCTATTTGCAAACTATGTCATGCGGAGAAGCGTCCTACGCGAGTGTAAGTGCTTTTGAATGCTCCGTTCTTTATCACAGCCTTAAATTTCCTACAACTAATACAGTCCGCGAGGCACAAGCCCAGCTTTGCATTGCAGTGATAGTGTAGAGTGACGACCGGCTAAAGGCGTCCTGCTCACGGTTAAACTCTCTACTCACTACACCGTTCCATAATGTGACCGTGTCCGTAGCAGCACACGCAAATATTTTTTTTGAATCAATTATTTATTATTGTAACATCGCCCACTAGCCTGCGTTGTCACTGACCAACACCGAGCCATAACCGGGGCGACAGTTAATTCACGTATGTGGTATATGCCTATACGTTAGTGGCTTGGATTTTGTTCCAGAGCTCAACAATCTACAATCGCTTATACGATACGATCACTGAACGCGTTGTATATGGGTATGATACGTTGTCGATACATTCTACTGGGCGTAGTAGACTGTCGCGTTCTTTTTTGTGCCCGATACGTTGACAGCATGTTCATAACGGACCGGTGTAGTGAGCCGAGAGCTTAACCCGGTGTAAAGCTGTTCGCCGGTTTACTCTACTTCTAACCGGTTTGTACTGCTTTTATCCGGTTTGTACTACTTTTAACCGGTTTGTACTGCTGTTAATCCGTGCTGCTGTTTCTACCACTTTTAACCGGTTCGCACTGCTTTTAAATGCAAAGCTGAGGGGCTCGCGCACCGTAACCGAGTCTTCGGTCTCCCCATTCAAAAGCGCTTAGTTTCGTTCGAGAGGAGTGATCACTTCTTCGCTGAGAAGGCCACAAATAGGCCCGACACCTAGAACTCGAGGCGGTAGGCCGCGCACGAGGTCTCGTGGTCCTGCAGGTTGATGGTGCAGCGCGACGCCGACGGCGACAGGTCGATCTTGTTCTTCTCCAGGGCCTCCTCATTCTCCGTCACCCAGTAGCCGAGCACGTCCGTATCATACGTGGGGATTATGGTGACTTCTGGAATCGAACGAGCATTATATTGAACAAGAGATAAAGTTCATACACTGAAACCCGCCTACGCTTCATAATTTAATTGAATGTAAAATAATAATTTAGTGTACAGAAAGCACGGGGCTAGCAGCTAGTAACGTCATCTGTTAAGTCTATCCGAAACTAATTTATTATTCAAGTTTAGCCACGCGAAGGTCACTTATCGATTTTTTCATATATAAAATGTAGCCTATGTCACCCGGACCATAAAAAAGAATCAATTGGCACCTCTTTCATCAAAATCGAGCCCAGCAGTTTAGGTGCTACGGTGAAACATACATCATACATACATACTATTACATAGACTGCTAAAACTATAACCCTTCCTTCTGGCTTTGCCGCAGTCGGGTAAAAACAAGATATAGCTTGTAAATACAGGGTATAAGGAGACCGCTTCCGAAAACTTAGCTCTATTATTATACTACCTAAACACAATCCAATACCAATAACTGTAAACGCCTTATAGCGTACGTATATTTACCGCACGCTGGAGGTCAATGAACGATCGACCTCAGCTGATTTTATTTAAATTACTTAATTATATAAAGTTGAAACTAGACGAACTTATTATGGTAGAAGCAAAATTAGCAAGCTATTATAAATTATAATAATAATATAATACTATACTATTTTAAAAACAATAATTAAATTTTCGTTACCTAAATCTTTATTTTCCCAAGTCTTTTTAGCATCAAGGAGTGCATTGTAAATTTCCTTTGATGGTTCAGTCCCCGAAAATACATAATACCGCGCCCGGACTCTCTTGAAGAATTCAACGGCAGAATAGTATGAATTTCCATGATGAGGGACATATGTTAAATCCATATATATCGGGGCAGGGGCTTTTTTCTTATTAGGTGATTCCGAAACTCGTTTTACTTCTTTACTCTTTTCCTGATTAATCTTATTTTTATTAGCTACCGTTGAATTTGCTAGTTGCTTTTTCGGCGTGCTTTTACCCTCGTTTTGGCTAGCCGGTGGCATTATTGGACTTGGTAAGCCTAAGGGCTTGCCCCATGACTCAATGGGATCTTGGAGAGGACTACATAATTCAGAACGTTCGTCGACGTTCGACTTTTCTGATTTAGGTTCTTTGGCAGAGCTTGTTTGAGGAATTTTTCTCGATTCCACTTTTACATCTCTAAGAGTTATAGAGCTCTCTTCTTTGTTAGATTCCTGTTGATCAAGCTTATATTTACCAGTGATACTTGATATAACTTTCGATCCACTGACCTTCTTATGTTCCTCAATTGCTTTTTCAAAGTGTTCATCAGCTTCTTTTAAAAATGAAGCATCTGAAGTTTTTCTACCGTATTCGTTGGTTGACTCAGATTTCCTTTGTTCATGAGTTAAAAAATCTTCAGTAATTTTTTTTAGTGGCTTATCTGTTAAAGGTATTTCAGTCTTATCCTCAGAGTGTGTACACGATTCATCGTCGGGCAATTCGCCGTAAACTGAGGTCGACATTGGGTCAAACTCTGTTTTTTCTGCCAACATTTCATGACTAGATTCTTGATGTGATGGTAATTTTGTGTCCAATTCAAAACTCAAATTCGATCGTGGTGAGTGAGCTATTTGAGATTTAGTACTACTCGGACTTCCTTGTCCATCATCATCACTATAATACATACCACTACTTTCTGTGCCCCAAATGTGTGTTGCAGCTCTTGATCCTCTAGAACTTAAGTCAGATTGTGGTGACGATATACCGGGATGATCTAAATCATCGCTAGCTGCAGATGAACTCCCCATATCACCTGTTTTGGACGAGAGCTTAGAAAACGATTTTTCGCTTTCACCTGTATCTATTATCTCTTCAAATTCTTCTTTTATTTCTGATATAGTAGTTTTAGTAGATTTCGTTGTTTTCGTTACGCCATCCCTACCTTTGCTTACAGTGGTAGTTTCAACAGTAACTTTAATTTTTTCAGGACTTATAACTTCTTTCCTTGTGACGACAGTAATGGTTTGTGTTATTTCATTATCACCGTCGTTGATAACTTTAGTAAATGTATCTGTTTCAGTAGTAATTTCTCCAACAGGAGAACGTTTTTTCACCTTCATGTCCGGTTGCGATTCAACTTTTTTTTCTAAAGGTAATTTATTTATTGCTGGTTTCTCCTCATTTTTAGCTTTTTTTGCTGCATGTTTTAATAATGATATTTTTTCCATTTCTTCCAACTGTTCAGTAGAGTAGTCATCTAATCCCGTACCTTGCGGGAGATAAGTAAATATTGTAGTTTGGTCATTATCTATTTGTTTAATACCATTCTCATGAACGTTTTCAGTTATTGTTTCAGTAGTAGTTTTTACCGCAAATTCATTTTTATCCGCATGTTTTTCGCATGTCCTTTTCCGCATTTCTTCATTATTTACGTAAGTTGTAACTGTCTGATTTATTTTTGTGCCATTATCTTTGATTATAACGTTCGTTTTTTTGTCAACCGATGACCTAACTTTACCAGTGGGCACAAGAGTTTGAACAGCGGCTTGTAAGTCACTGTTATAATTTTTTTGTGATTCTGAAATAGTTATTTTGATATCTTTCATAGTTTTTACAATTCCATTGGGATACAGATCATCGGTTACTGTTTCTATTGTCATTCTTGTACGTTCAATATCTTTATCAGAACTTGATAGAATTTCACGTTTGGTTTTGGTCGTAATTTTGCGTTTTATTTCTATATTACCCATTTGTACTGCTTCGTATTTGATAACGGAATCCTCATATGTATCTTCAACTATTTCACTATCCCCAGTGTGTGCTTCTGAAACTTTGGTATCTTGGTCATGGATAGGAGATTTGAGCGAAAAATCACTAATAGAAACTTTATCACTTCTCTTGGTAATAATTGATCCATCAGGGTATTTATCTTCAATGGTAGTTTTAACAGTCGTTTTCACTTTCCTTGAATTTATTTTTGAATTTTCTAATTCTTCTTTGATGGTGGTTATAGTTTTCTTTCTTTTAATTTCTATCCCATCCTCAATAATATCCTCCATTTCAATATTAGTCTGGATATTTGGTTCCCCAATATGTGTATACCCTATTAAAGTTTCACTTAGATTATCCTTAAGTGAATCATCATTATAATCAGTCACAGAAATTTTTATATCCTTTGTTACCTCAGTATTTCCATTTGGTAATTTAGTTTCAGTTAAAATTTCAGTAGTCGTTTTCACTAGTTTTTGTTTTTTATTTATCGATACTAGTACTTCTTTTAAAGTCGTGGTGTTGATAATTTGGTTACATGGGACGCCGTCTCTTATTACAGTCCTGTGATGATTATCAACATTTACAAATGTATCGATTACTTTGAAAAATTTTTTAAATAGTTCATATTTTGCACGATCTGCTTCTTCATTGATGTCAGCTATTGATTGTTTTTTCTGGACACTGATACGTGAAGAACCATCCGGATATTTATCAGTAATAGTAATTGTTTTAACAGATTTTACCATCTTTATTTTACCGTGATCATCTGCATATTTTGTTTTTACTATATTAGTTACAATTGTCCTTTTTATTACTAGATCCTCATGTTTTATTTCTTTAACATCACTGGTTTCACTTTCCTCTGGATCACCTACTAATACAAGTCCTTTTAAAATTTCTTCAGTTTGATCGTAATCATCTCTAGAACGATCAGTAGGGACTATTGTTAATGAAACAATTGCTTTAGGAGTTACCGGTGATTTCTTTAATGGCGTTGTGTTTAAAACTTCATCGAAGACAGAGATTTTTTCACTAGTTTTTGTGATGACAGTTCCATCAGGGTGCTCATCCTCTACAACCGTTTTCGTTGTTGTTTTCATACGATTTATATTTTTAAGATAATTGTGATATTCTTGTTTAGTGACGGTTATTATTGTTTTTCTTCGAATAGTAATACCATTTTCAGTGATGGTTTCCATTTCTTCGCTGGTTTCAACTTTGGGCTCTCCTACAGATTCAAATCCTTCGGGTATTTCATCTTCTATGTCAGTACTATAATCAGAAATCGTCACTTTAGATTCTTTATTGACTTTAGTTACTCCATCAGGAAATATAGATTCTGTGATTGTTTCTACAGTTGTTTTAATTTTCTTCTTGGATCGGTCTCTATTAGCAAGGATTTCCTTGGTGACTGTTGTTTTAATTACCTGACGAATACTTTTACCATCAATAAAAGTGCTTTTTTCATCTGTACTAACATCAACTGTCTTGTCCTCTAGTATTGTATAATCAACAAGCTCTGTAGTTTCAACAACATCAGTATCTTTTACATCTGTTAAAGTAGTGCTGCAATCTACTTTTGCACGAGACGAACCATCTGGATACTCGTCGGTAGTAGTTATAGTAGTAACAGTTTTAATTTTTTGTACTTTCCCATTATAATCTGCATATCTTGTCTTATTAATTCTCGTCAATATTGTTCTTTTAACAATTATATTATCTTTCATAAATTCCTCTGATTTTGTTGATACGCTTTCTTCAGAATCTCCGTAAGGGACATAGTCCGCAAGAATATTGTCAAGGTTACTTGCATCAGCATCAACAAGTACTTCTTCTGTTTTAACCTCTACATTTTTTTGAATATTTTGAGAACCATCAGGATGTTCTTTTGCTATGTTCTTTTCAATAGTTGTCTTAATAATTTTTCTGTCTTCATTAACTCTTATTGTTTCTTTCTTTGTAACAGTTGTAACAGTTTCAATAATATCTACATTATTCTCTTTGATTATTCGCTTACTTACGTCAGTATCGATGACGGTATCTTCGACATTATCATCAGAGTCATCGGATTCCAATAAATAATCTGATTTGCTATGAAATTGTTCCTTCGGTATTTGTTTAAGGTTTGTGGGAGATTTTGGTGATAATGTTTCACCGTTATCTTTTACTTGCAAACTTGCGTCAGTCTTTTCATCACATGAGTCAAGATATAGTTTATCTAATTTATTATCTTTTGCATATAAATCCATTAATGAGGTCGATTTTAAGCTGGAAGAGCACTCTGAAAGAAGTGTTTGAGTGTCTTTGGTAGTCGTAGTAGAGCCATCGGAACTTTTGCTAAGTGTTGTAGTTTCAATAGTGGTTTTAACATTCTGCGGAGTACCATCTTCCCTGGAGATGATTTCTTTTGTAGTTACTGTAGTAATTGTTTGCGTTACTACGTTTTCACCTTCTTTTATTATTTTTGTTACTGTATCCGTTTCAGTCTTAATTTTTCCAACTGTTTGTAATAGAGATGAAAGATCTGAGTCTTCGTCACTGTCAAAGTCAGATTTAAATGCCTTGGGAACTTTTTCTGTAGACGTTGATATTTTCTGTGTTAGCACGTCATCGCCAACGTGTATAACTTTCGTTATTGTTTCTTCGGTGCCATCCAGTTTGTCATATGTAACCTCACTTTGCACGCCATCACTCACTTTAATGTCTTGGAAACTAGTTGGTATTTTCGGTAGTGGACTAACAGGAACAGTTGGTGGAGTAGATACCCTATCGTCCTCAGGGCATACTATGAGGGGATCTACACTCTCTGATTTTATTCCCTGTTGTACTTTATCTTCGCTAAAAGCTTTATGAATAGATTCCATTAAATGTTTTGCATTACTAGTTAGTAGGTCAGAGCTTACTGCAGGAATGGATTGATCACTCTCCGTAACAATACTTTGTACTCCTGAATCAGAAGTTTCAGATAGTATTATTTCGTCTTTAGATATTTCAAGATCACTAATTAATGTCTTTGAAGGTAAACTCATACCGAATGCTTTTGGTTCTCTTAAATCACACTTTGAAGTGTTTTCTTCACCGGACTGCTTAAGAAGTGATTTTTGACTCTTTTCAGAGCTTTCAAATGAATATTTTTCTTCCAAGCTGGTTTCCTTTGAAATGTCTTCTGAACTACTGTGAACAATTGTTTTGGAGATATTTTCTCCATCTTCATTACTTATATCTGTTGAAGACGTAATTATTTTGCCAGATTCATCTTTACTGATTGAATCAGTTATCTTTTTCAAATCGGTTACGTGTTTCGATGAAAATGCTTTCTCCTCGCTAAGCATTTGCTCAGTTTCCAATGTTATGTTCGTCTGACTGTATGTTTTCATTTTTCTGTTCATTTCATCGTGAGTTTTCTTCTGCATGGAAACCTCTCTTTTACTATCTTCGCTGATTTGATCCAAATCCTCACAATGTACATGAGTGTAATCTATTGAACCCGGTTTTTCTGAAATAATGTCAATAACTTTTTCTTGTATATTGATCGGCTGGGGTTCATGACGTCTTAAAGTAACTGTCAAATTTTCGATTGAAGAATGTCCATTCAACTGAATAGTTTGTTTTTCATTAATATCTTCTTCTTGGTATTTCTCTACTTCTTTAGTTATAACTTTTCTTTCTTTAAGTTTCTTCAATAAAAACTTTGGATCCAAACTTTCATCAACGATTGAAGTCTCTTCACTTGTTTTAATGCTTATGTTACCATCCGGGTATTCATCCTCCATAGTTGTTGTAGTAATGACTTTTACCCGTTTTACTTTTAGAGACAAATTAAAATAAGGTATAGTTATTTTTTTAACAGTATATTTTCGTTTTATAGGAATATTATTTTCTAAGAGAGAAACAATATCTGTTTTTATCTCTTCAAGCGGATCATTCATTAATTCAAACCCTTCAAATTCATCAATAGTTTCTTCAGGGGTTACATCTGCATCCTGAATTTCATCCATGATTGAAATCTCTTCACTTGTTCTCGTGCTTATACTTCCATCAGGATATTCATCTTCAATGGTAGTTTTAGTATTAGTTCTTGTCCTATATAAGTTATTTTGTTCTTGGGCAAAAATATGTTTGACAACTACAACAGTAGTTTTTCTTTGGATTGTCACACCATTTTCTACTAGAGACTCTGTTTTTGTAGTGGTAATTTTCTTAGGTTCCTCAATGAGATGGAATCCTTCAGGAATATCGAGTTCTGTATCTGTTACATCACTTACAACAACTGGTGATTTAGCATCGTAAGGATAAGAAACACTCCTCGGTTGGCCGAGTAATGAAGAAGTTAGTAATTCAGTATGGATTGGAAGCTCTATATCATGAGATTCATCTAACAATGTGACGTATTCACTGGTAAAGATATTTCTGGTACCATCTGAATGTACTTCTTCAGTTATTGTTTCCACAATAACTCTTACCATTTTTACATTATTTTGAACATTCCTTAAAAGTTGTTTAGTAGTCGTTTTAGTAATAGTTTCAACAATTTGATCTTGATTGATATTAATTGTTTTAGTTTCTGTTACAGTTGTAACATAGGGTACACCAATTTCTTCAAAATTAACATCATCTAATTTAAAACCATAATCAGAAATGTAAACTTTAACATCTTTAGTTTTCTCTCTTATTCCATCCGGCAAAATAGATTCTGTAATTGTCACCACAGTAGTTCGGAGTTTTCGACAAGATCTTGCAATGTTCGTTAAAATTTCTTTAGTCGTAGTAATTGTAAGAATTTGTAAAATATTATTGCCATTAACCAAAACAGTTTTTTCTTGTTTTTCTTCCGTAACTGATGTATCTTCAATGATAGAAAACTGCTGGAGATCAAATATATAATCTTGTCGTAAATCAGGTGCAGTGTGAAATTCATCTGTTATTGATGTAATTTCTTTCTCTAATGGTTTGTCTAGGACGGGTGTTTTGACGTCCTCCTTGACTGCGCTTGAAGCCTTAGTATCCTTTACGATACCAGATTCTTTGTCAGTTAGTTTTACTGGCGTTATTGTCTCCTTAGAAGTACTTGATTCCTGTTCTGTTGGTCTTTCAAATTTAGGGTTAATGCCTTCATCCATTACTGGACTTGGGGTCTTTGTTCCTTTTTCAAGTCTTGGTTGATAATCTGTTAGTTTTTCAACGATAGGCTTAATATAATTATCCATAACTGGACTTGAGGTCTTTGCTTCTTTTGCAGGACTTGGCTCTTTTTCAGTTGGTTGAACTAACAAAGTTACCTCTTTGACAGGACTTGATTTCTTTTCTGTTGGTTTTCCAATGACTGGCTTAATGTCTTCATCGATTTCTGGAATTGAGGTCTTTGTTTCTTTTGCAGGACTTGGTTCTTTTTCAATTGGTTTTCCTGGCAGAGCTACCTCTTTGACAGGACTAGGTTCCTTTTCAATTGGTTTTTCAACGATAACCTTTAAGTCTTCATCATTTACTGGGCTTGTGGTCATTGTTTCTTTTTCAGGACTTGGTTCTTTCTCAGTAGATTTGACTGGCAGAGCAACCTCTTTGACAGGGCTTGGTTCCTTTTCTGATGGTTTTTCAACAATAGGCTTAATGACTTCATCCTTTACTGGGCTTGGTGCCTTTGTTTCTTTTTCAGGACTTGCTTCTTTCTCAGTTGGTATTACTGGCACAGCTACCTCTCTGACAGGGCTTGGTTCCTTTTCTGTTGGTTTTTCAACGATAGCCTCTAAGTCTTCATCCTTTACTGGGCTTGGGGTCATTGTTTCTTTTGCAGGACTAAATTCTTTCTCAGTAGGTTTTACTGGCAGAGCTACCTCTTTGACAGGGCTTGTTTCCTTTTCTGATGGTTTTTCAATGATAAGCTTATTGTCTTCATCCTTTACTGGACTTAGTGCCTTTGTTTCTTTTTCAGGACTTGCTTCTTTCTCAGTTGGTTTTACTGGCAGAGCTACCTCTCTGACTGGCCTCGGTTCCTTTTCTGTTGGTTTTTCAACGATAGCCTCTAAGTCTTCATCCTTTACTGGGCTTGGGGTCATTGTTTCTTTTGCAGGACTTGGTTCTTTCTCAGTAGGTTTTACTGGCAGAGCTACCTCTTTGACAGGGCTTGGTTCCTTTTCTAATGGTTTTTTAACGATAGGTTTAATGTCTTCATCCTTTACTGGACTTGGTGCTTTTGTTTCTTTTTCAGGACTTGGTTCTTTCTCAGAAGGTTTAACTGGCAAAGCTACCTCTTTGACAGAGCTTGGTTCCTTTTCTGATGGTTTTTCAACGATAGGCTTATATTCCTCATCCTTAACTGAACTTGGTGCCTTTGTTTCTTTTTCAAGACTTGGTTCTTTCTCAGTAGGTTCTACTGGCAGAGCTACCTCTTTGACAGGGCTTGGTTCCTTTTCTAATGGTTTTTCAAGGATAGGCTTAATGTCTTCATCCTTTACTGGACTTGGTGCCTTTGTAACTTTTTCAGAACTTGGTTCTTTCTCAGTAGGTTTTACTGGCAGAGCTACCTCTTTGACAAGGCTTGGTTCCTTTTCTGATGGTTTTTCAACGATAGGCTTTATTTCTCCATCCTTTACTAGACTTGGTGCCTTTGTTTCTTTTTCAGGACTTGGTTCTTTCTCGGTAGGTTCTACTGGCAGAGCTACCTCTATGACAGGGCTTAGTTCCTTTTCTGATGGTTTTTCAACGATAGGCTTAAAGTCATCATCCTTTACTAGACTTGGTGCCTTTGTTTCTTTTTCAGGACTTAGTTCTTTCTCAGTAGATTTTACAGGCAGAGCTACCTCTTTGACAAGGCTTGGTTCCTTTTCTGATGGTTTTTCAACGATAAGCTTAATTTCTTCATCCTTTACTGGACTTGGTGCATTTATTTCTTTTTCAGGACTTGGTTCTTCCTCAGTAGGTTCTACCGGAAGAGCTACCTCTTTGACAGGGCTTGGTTCCTTTTCTGATGGTTTTTCAACGATAGGCTTAATATCTTCATCCTTTACTGGACTTGGTGCCTTTGTTTCTTTTTCAGGACTTGGTTCTTTATCAGAAGGTTTTACTGGCAGTGCTTCATCTCTGACAGGGCTTGGTTCCTTTTCTGATGGTTTATCAACGATAGGCTTAATGTCTTCATCCTTTACTGGACTTGGTGCCTTTGTATCTTTTGCAGGACTTGGTTCTTTCTCAGTAAGTTTTACTGGCAGAGCTACCTCTTTGACACGGCTTGGTTCTTTTTCTGTTGGTTTTTCAACGATAGGCTTAATGTCTTCATCCTTTACTAGACTTGGTGCCTTTGTCTCTTTTTCAGGACTTGGTTCTTTATCAAAAGGTTTTACTGGCAGTGCTTCATCTCTGACAGGGCTTGGTTCCTTTTCTGATGGTTTTTCAACGATTGCCTTTAAGTCTTCATCCTTTACTGGGCTTGGGATCTTTGTTTCTTTTTCAGGACTTGATTCTTTCTCAGTAAGTTTTACTGGCAGAGCTACCTCTTTGACAGGGCTTGGTTCCTTTTCTGATGGTTTTTCAACGATAGGCTTAATGTCTTCATCCTTTACTGGACTTGGTACCTTTGTTTCTTTTTCAGCACTTGGTTCTTTCTCAGTAGGTTTTACTGGCACAGCTACCTCTTTGACAGGGCTTGTTTCCTTTTCTGATTGCCTTTCCACGATAGGCTTAATGTCGTCATCCTTTACTGAACTTGGTGCCTTTGTTTCTTTTTCAGGACTTAGTTCTTTCTCAGTAGATTTTACAGTCAGAGCTACCTCTTTGACAAGGCTTGGTTCCTTTTCTGATGGTTTTTCAACGATAAGCTTAATTTCTTCATCCTTTACTGGACTTGGTGCCTTTATTTCTTTTTCAGGACTTGGTTCTTCCTCAGTAGGTTCTACCGGAAGAGCTACCTCTTTGACAGGGCTTGGTTCCTTTTCTGATGGTTTTTCAACGATAGGCTTAATATCTTCATCCTTTACTGGACTTGGTGCCTTTGTTTCTTTTTCAGGACTTGGTTCTTTATCAGAAGATTTTACTGGCAGTGCTTCATCTCTGACAGGGCTTGGTTCCTTTTCTGATGGTTTATGAACGATAGGCTTAATGTCTTCATCCTTTACTGGACTTGGTGCCTTTGTATCTTTTGCAGGACTTGGTTCTTTCTCAGTAAGTTTTACTGGCAGAGCTACCTCTTTGACAGGGCTTGGTTCTTTTTCTGTTGGTTTTTCAACGATAGGCTTAATGTCTTCATCCTTTACTAGACTTGGTGCCTTTGTCTCTTTTTCAGGACTTGGTTCTTTATCAAAAGGTTTTACTGGCAGTGCTTCATCTCTGACAGGGCTTGGTTCCTTTTCTGATGGTTTTTCAACGATTGCCTTTAAGTCTTCATCCTTTACTGGGCTTGGGATCTTTGTTTCTTTTTCAGGACTTGATTCTTTCTCAGTAAGTTTTACTGGCAGAGCTACCTCTTTGACAGGGCTTGGTTCCTTTTCTGATGGTTTTTCAACGATAGGCTTAATGTCTTCATCCTTTACTGGACTTGGTACCTTTGTTTCTTTTTCAGCACTTGGTTCTTTCTCAGTAGGTTTTACTGGCACAGCTACCTCTTTGACAGGGCTTGGTTCCTTTTCTGATGGTTTTTCCACAATAGGCTTAATGTCTTCATCCTTTACTGGACTTGGTGCCTTTGTTTCTTTTTCAGGACTTGGTTCTTTGTCAGAAGGTTTTACTGGCAGTGCTACCTCTTTCACAGGGCTTGGTTTTTTTTCTGATGGTTTATCAACGATAGACATAATATCTTCATCCTTTACTGGACTTGGTGCCTTTGTTTCTTTTTCAGGACTTGATTCTTTCTCAGTAGGTTTTACTGGCAGAGCTACCTCTTTGACAGGGCTTGGTTCCTTTTCTGATGGTTTTTCAACGATAGGCTTAATGTCTTCATCCTTTACTGGACTTGGTGCCTTTGTTTCTTTTTCAGCACTTGGTTCTTTCTCAGTAGGTTTTACTGGCACAGCTACCTCTTGGACAGGGCTTGGTTCCTTTTCTGATGGTTTTTCCAAAATAGGCTTAATGTCTTCATCCTTTACTTGACTTGGTGCCTTTGTTTCTTTTTCAGGACTTGGTTCTTTGTCAGAAGGTTTTACTGGCAGTGCTACCTCTTTGGCAGGGCTTGGTTCTCTTTCTAATGGTTTATCAACGATAGACATAATATCTTCATGCTTTACTGGACTTGGTGCCATTGTTTCTTTTTCAGGACTTGATTTTTTCTCAGTAGGTTTTACTTTCAGAGCTACCTCTTTGACAGGGCTTGGTTCCTTTTCTGTTGGTTTTTCAACGATAGGCTTAATGTCTTCATCCTTTACTGGACTTGGTGCCTTTGTTTCTTTTTCAGGACTTGGTTCTTTATCAGAAGGTTTTACTGGCAGTGCTTCATCTCTGACAGGGCTTGGTTCCTTTTCTGATGGTTTATCAACGATAGGCTTAATGTCTTCATCCTTTACTGGACTAGGTGCCTTTGTATCTTTTGCAGGACTTGGTTCTTTCTCAGTAAGTTTTACTGGCAGAGCTACGTCTTTGACAGGGCTTGGTTCCTTTTCTGATGGTTTTTCAACGATAGGCTTAATGTCTTCATCCTTTACTGGACTTGGTGCCTTTGTTTCTTTTTCAGGACTTGGTTCTTTGTCAGAAGTTTTTACTAGCAGTGCTACCTCTCTGACTGGGCTTGGTTCCTTTTCTGATGGTTTATCAACGATAAGCTTAATGTCTTCATCCTTTACTGGACTTGGTGCCTTTGTCTCTTTTTCAGGGCTCGGTTCTTTTTCAGAATGTTTTACTGGCAGTTCCACCTCTCTGACAGGGCTTGGTTCCTTTTCTGATGGTTTTTCAACAATAGGCTTAATGACTTCATCCTTTAATGGGCTTGGTGCCTCTGTTTCTTTTTCAGGACTTGGTTCTTTCACAATAGGTTTTACTGCTTGAGATACCCCTTTGAAAAGGCTTGGTTCCTTTTCTGTTGGTTTTTCAACGATAACCTTTAAATTTTCATCCTTTACTGGGCTCAGGGTCATTGTTTCTTTTGCAGGACTTGGTTCTATGTCAAATGGTTTAAATGGGAAAGCTACCTCTTTGACAGAACTTGGCTCTTTCTCAGTAGGTTTTACTGGCAGAGCTACCTCTTTGACAGGGCTCTGTTCCTTTTGTGATGATTTTTCAACGATATGCTTAATGTCTTCATCCTTTATTGGACTTGGTGCCTTTGTTTCTTTTTCAGAACTTGCTTCTTTCTCAGTTGATTTTACAAGCAAAGATACCTCTTTGACAGGGCTTAGTTCCTTTTCTGATGGTTTTTTAATGATAGGTTTAATGTCTTCATCCTTTACTGGACTTGGTGCCTTTGTTTCTTTTTCAGGACTTGGTTCTTTCTCGGTAGGTTCTACTGGCAGAGCTACCTCTATGACAGGGCTTGGTTCCTTTTCTGATGGTTTTTCAACGATAGGCTTAAAGTCATCATCCTTTACTAGACTTGGTGCCTTTGTTTCTTTTTCAGGACTTAGTTCTTTCTCAGTAGATTTTACAGGCAGAGCTACCTCTTTGACAAGGCTTGGTTCCTTTTCTGATGGTTTTTCAACGATAAGCTTAATTTCTTCATCCTTTACTGGACTTGGTGCCTTTATTTCTTTTTCAGGACTTGGTTCTTCCTCAGTAGGTTCTACCGGAAGAGCGTCCTCTTTGACAGGGCTTGGTTCCTTTTCTGATGGTTTTTCAACGATAGGCTTAATATCTTCATCCTTTACTGGACTTGGTGCCTTTGTCTCTTTTTCAGGACTTGGTTCTTTTTCAGAAGGTTTTAATGGCAGTGCTACCTCTCTGACAGGGCTTGGTTCCTTTTCTGATCGTTTTTCAGCAATAGGCTTAATGACTTCATCCTTTATGGGACTTGGTGCCTTTGTTTCTTTTTCAGGACTCCGTTCTTTTTCAGAAGGTTTTACTGGCAGAACTACCTCTTTGACAGGGCTTGGTTCCTTTTCTGATGGTTTTTCAACGATAGGCTCAATGTCTTTATACTTTACTGGACTTGTTGCCTTTGCTTCTTTTTCAGGACTTGGTTCTTTCTCAGAAGGTTTTACTGGCAGTGCTACCTCTTTGACAGGGCTTGGTTCTTTTTCTGATGGTTTATCAACGATAGACATAATATCTTCATCCTTTACTGGGCTTGGGTTCTTTGTTACTTTTTCAGGACTTGGTGCTTTCTCAGTAGGTTTTACTGGCAAAGTTACCTCTTTGACAGGGCTTGGTTCCTTTTCTGTTGGTTTTTCAATGATAGGCTTAATGTCTTCATCCTCTACTGGACTTGGTGCCTTTGTTTCTTTTTCAGGGCTTGGTTCCTTTTCTGATGGTTTTTCAACGATAGGCTTAAAGTCATCATCCTTTACTAGACTTGGTGCCTTTGTTTCTTTTTCAGGACTTAGTTCTTTCTCAGTAGATTTTACAGGCAGAGCTACCTCTTTGACAAGGCTTGGTTCCTTTTCTGATGGTTTTTCAACGATAAGCTTAATTTCTTCATCCTTTACTGGACTTGGTGCCTTTATTTCTTTTTCAGGACTTGGTTCTTCCTCAGTAGGTTCTACCGGAAGAGCGTCCTCTTTGACAGGGCTTGGTTCCTTTTCTGATGGTTTTTCAACGATAGGCTTAATATCTTCATCCTTTACTGGACTTGGTGCCTTTGTCTCTTTTTCAGGACTTGGATCTTTTTCAGAAGGTTTTAATGGCAGTGCTACCTCTCTGACAGGGCTTGGTTCCTTTTCTGATCGTTTTTCAGCAATAGGCTTAATGACTTCATCCTTTATGGGACTTGGTGCCTTTGTTTCTTTTTCAGGACTTGGTTTTTTTTCAGAAGGTTTTACTGGCAGAACTACCTCTTTGACAGGGCTTGGTTCCTTTTCTGATGGTTTTTCAACGATAAGCTTAATTTCTTCATCCTTTACTGGACTTGGTGCCTTTATATCTTTTTCAGGACTTGGTTCTTCCTCAGTAGGTTCTACCGGAAGAGCTACCTCTTTGACAGGGCTTGGTTCCTTTTCTGATGGTTTTTCAACGATAGGCTTAATATCTTCATCCTTTACTGGACTTGGTGCCTTTGTCTCTTTTTCAGGACTTGGTTCTTTTTCAGAAGGTTTTAATGGCAGTGCTACCTCTCTGACAGGGCTTGGTTCCTTTTCTGATCGTTTTTCAGCAATAGGCTTAATGACTTCATCCTTTATGGGACTTGGTGCCTTTGTTTCTTTTTCAGGACTTGGTTTTTTTTCAGAAGGTTTTACTGGCAGAACTACCTCTTTGACAGGGTTTGGTTCCTTTTCTGATGGTTTTTCAACGATAGGCTCAATGTCTTTATACTTTACTGGACTTGTTGCCTTTGCTTCTTTTTCAGGACTTGGTTCTTTCTCAGAAGGTTTTACTGGCAGTGCTACCTCTTTGACAGGGCTTGGTTCTTTTTCTGATGGTTTATCAACGATAGACATAATATCTTCATCCTTTACTGGGCTTGGGTTCTTTGTTACTTTTTCAGGACTTGGTGCTTTCTCAGTAGGTTTTACTGGCAAAGTTACCTCTTTGACAGGGCTTGGTTCCTTTTCTGTTGGTTTTTCAATGATAGGCTTAATGTCTTCATCCTCTACTGGACTTAGTGCCTTTGTTTCTTTTTCAGGACTTGGTTCGTTCTCAGTAAGTTTTACTGGCAGAGCTACCTGTTTGACAGGTCTTGGTTCCTTTTCTGATGGTTTTTCAACGATAGGCTTAATGTCATCATCCTTTGCTGGACTTGGTGCTATTGTATCTTCTGCAGGACTTGGTTCTTTCTCAGTAGGTTTTACTGGCAGAGTTACCTCTTTGACAGGGCTTGGTTCTTTTTCTGTTGGTTTTTCAACGATAGGCTTTATGTCTTCATTTTTTACTGGACTTGGGGTCTTTGTTTCTTTTTCAGGACTTGGTCCTTTCTCAGTAGGTTTTACTGGCAAAGTTACCTCTTTGACAGGGCTTGGTTCCATTTCTGATGGTTTTTCAGCGATAGTCTTAATGACTTCATCCTTTACTGGACTTGGTGCCTTTGTCTCTTTTTCAGGACTTGGTTCTTTATCAGAAGGTTTTACTGGCAGTGCTTTATCTCTGACAGGGCTTAGTTCCTTTTCTGATGGTTTTTCAACGATTGCCTTTAAGTCTTCATCCTTTACTGGGCTTGGGATCTTTGTTTCTTTTTCAGGACTTGGTCCTTTCTCAGTAGGTTTTACTGGCAAAGCTACCTCTTTGACAGGGCTTGGTTCCTTTTCTGTTGGTTTTTCAACGATAGGCTTAATGTCTTCATTCTTTACAGGACTTGGTGCCTTTGTCTCTTTTTCAGGACTTGGTTCTTTTTCAGAAGGTTTTACTGGCAGTGCTACCTCTCTGACAGGGCTTGGTTCCTTTTCTGATGGTTTTTCAGCAATAGGCTTAATGACTTCATCCTTTACTGGACTTGGAGCCTTTGTTTCTTTTTCAGGACTCCGTTCTTTTTCAGAAGGTTTTACTAGCAGTTCTACCTCTCTGACTGGGCTTGGTTCCTTTTCTGATGGTTTTTCAACGATAGGCTTAATGTCTTCATCCTTTACTGGACTTGGTGCCTTTGTCTCTTTTTCAGGACTGGGTTCTTTTTCAGAAGGTTTTACTGGCAGTGCTTCCTCTTTGACAGGGCTTGGCTCCTTTTCTGATGGTTTTTCCACGATAGGCTTAATGTCTTCATCCTTTACTGGACTTGGTGCCTTTGTTTCTTTTTCAGGACTTGGTTCTTTGTCAGAAGGTTTTACTGGCAGTGCTACCTCTTTCACAGGGCTTGATTCTGTTTCTGATGGTTTATCAACGATAGACATAATATCTTCATCCTTTACTGGACTTGGTGCCTTTGTTTCTTTTTCAGGACTTGATTCTTTCTCAGTAGGTTTTACTGGCAGAGCTACCTCTTTGACAGGGCTTGGTTCCTTTTCTAATGGTTTTTCATCGATAGCCTTTAAGTCTTCATCCTTTACTGGGCCTGGGGTCTTTGTTTCTTTTTCAGGACTTGGTCCTTTCTCAGTAGGTTTAACTTGCAAAGCTACCTCTTTGACAGGGCTTGGTTCCTTTTCTGTTGGTTTTTCAACGATAGGCTTAATGTCTTCGTCCTCTACTGGACTTGGTGCCTTTGTTTCTTTTTCAGGACTTGGTTCTTTCTCAGTAAGTTTTACTGGCAGAGCTACGTCTTTGACAGAGCTTGGTTCCTTTTCTGTTGGTTTTTCAACGATAGGCTTAATGTCTTCATCCTTTATTGGACTTGGTGCCTTTGTTCCTTTTTCAGGACTTGGTTCTTTTTCAGAAGGTTTTACTGGCAGTGCTACCTCTCTGACAGGGCTTGGTTCCTTTTCTGATGGTTTTTCAGCGATAGGCTTAATGACTTTATCCTTTACTGGACTTGGTGCCTTTGTTTCTTTTTCAGGACTTGGTTCTTTGTCAGAAGGTTTTACCAGCAGTGCTACCTCTCTGACTGGGCTTGGTTCCTTTTCTGTTGGTTTATCAACGATAGGCTTAATGTCTTCATCCTTTACTGGACTTGGTGCCTTTATATCTTTTGCAGGACTTGGTTCTTTCTCAGTAAGTTTTACTGGCAGAGCTACCTCTTTGACAGGGCTTGGTTCTTTTTCTGTTGGTTTTTCAACGATAGGCTTAATGTCTTCATCCTTTACTAGACTTGGTGCCTTTGTCTCTTTTTCAGGACTCTGTTCTTTATCAGAAGGTTTTACTGGCAGTGCTTCATCTCTGACAGGGCTTGGTACCTTTTCTGATGGTTTTTCAACGATTGCCTTTAAGTCTTCATCCTTTACTTGGCTTGGGATCTTTGTTTCTTTTTCAGGACTTGGTCCTTTCTCAGTAGGTTTTACTGGCAAAGCTACCTCTTTGACAGGGCTTGGTTCCTTTTCTGTTGGTTTTTCAACGATAGGCTTAATGTCTTCATTCTTTACAGGACTTGGTGCCTTTGTCTCTTTTTCAGGACTTGGTTCTTTTTCAGAAGGTTTTACTGGCAGTGCTACCTCTCTGACAGGGCTTGGTTCCTTTTCTGATGGTTTTTCAGCAATAGGCTTAATGACTTCATCCTTTACTGGACTTGGTGCCTTTGTTTCTTTTTCAGGACTCCGTTCTTTTTCAGAAGGTTTTACTAGCAGTTCTACCTCTCTGACTGGGCTTGGTTCCTTTTCTGATGGTTTTTCAACGATAGGCTTAATGTCTTCATCCTTTACT
This sequence comes from Melanargia galathea, assembly GCA_920104075.1. Taxonomy (NCBI): domain Eukaryota; kingdom Metazoa; phylum Arthropoda; class Insecta; order Lepidoptera; family Nymphalidae; genus Melanargia; species Melanargia galathea. The sequence continues at coordinate 19,165,611 of OV049874.1, read as the reverse complement.
GGACTTGGTGCCTTTGTCTCTTTTTCAGGACTGGGTTCTTTTTCAGAAGGTTTTACTGGCAGTGCTACCTCTCTGACAGGGCTTGGTTCCTTTTCTGATGGTTTTTCAACGATAGGCCTAACGTCTTCATCCTTAACTGGACTTGGTGCCTTTGTTTCTTTTTCAGGACTTGGTTCTTTGTCAGAAGGTTTTACTGGCAGTGCTACCTCTTTGACAGGGCTTGGTTCCTTTTCTGATGGTTTTTCAACGATAGGCTTAATGTCTTCATCCTTTACTGGACTTGGTGCCTTTGTCTCTTTTTCAGGACTGGGTTCTTTTTCAGTAGGTTTTACTGGCAGAGCTACCTCTTTGACAGGGCTTGGTTCCTTTTCTGATGGTTTTTCATCGATAGCCTTTAAGTCTTCATCCTTTACTGGGCTTGGGGTCTTTGTTTCTTTTTCAGGACTTGGTCCTTTCTCAGTAGGTTTAACTTGCAAAGCTACCTCTTTGGCAGGGCTTGGTTCCTTTTCTGTTAGTTTTTCAACGATAGGCTTAATGTCTTCATCCTCTACTGGACTTGGTGCCTTTGTTTCTTTTTCAGGACTTGGTTCTTTCTCAGTAAGTTTTACTGGCAGAGCTACGTCTCTGACAGGGCTTGGTTCCTTTTCTGATGGTTTTTCAGCGATAGGCTTAATGACTTTATCCTTTACTGGACTTGGTGCCTTTGTTTCTTTTTCAGGACTTGGTTCTTTGTCAGAAGGTTTTACTAGCAGTGCTACCTCTCTGACTGGGCTTGGTTCCTTTTCTGTTGGTTTATCAACGAAAGGCTTAATGTCTTCATCCTTTACTGGACTTGGTACCTTTGTATCTTTTGCAGGACTTGGTTCTTTCTCAGTAAGTTTTACTGGCAGAGCTACCTCTTTGACAGGGCTTGGTTCTTTTTCTGTTGGTTTTTCAACGATAGGCTTAATGTCTTCATCCTTTACTAGACTTAGTGCCTTTGTTTGTTTTTCAGGTCTTGCTTCTTTCTCAGTTGGTTTTACTGGCAGAGCTACCTCTCTGACTGGCCTTGGTTCCTTTTCTGTTGGTTTTTCAACGATAGCCTCTAAGTCTTCATCCTTTACTGGGCTTGGGGTCATTGTTTCTTTTGCAGGACTTGGTTCTTTCTCAGTAGGTTTTACGGGCAGAGCTACCTCTTTGACAGGGCTTGGTTCTTTTTCTGTTGGTTTTTCAACGATAGGCTTAATGTCTTCATCCTTAACTAGACTTGGTGCCTTTGTCTCTTTTTCAGGACTTGGTTCTTTATCAGAAGGTTTTACTGGCAGTGCTTCATCTCTGACAGGGCTTGGTTCCTTTTCTGATGGTTTTTCAACGATTGCCTTTAAGTCTTCATCCTTTACTGGGCTTGGGATCTTTGTTTCTTTTTCAGGACTTGGTCCTTTCTCAGTAGGTTTTACTGGCAAAGCTACCTCTTTGACAGGGCTTGATTCCTTTTCTGTTGGTTTTTCAACGATAGGCTTAATGTCTTCATTCTTTACAGGACTTGATGCCTTTGTCTCTTTTTCAGGACTTGGTTCTTTTTCAGAAGGTTTTACTGGCAGTGCTACCTCTCTGACAGGGCTTGGCTCCTTTTCTGATGGTTTTTCAGCAAAAGGCTTAATGACTTCATCCTTTACTGGACTTGGTGCCTTTGTTTCTTTTTCAGGACTCCGTTCTTTTTCAGAAGGTTTTACTGGCAGTGCTACCTCTCTGACAGGGCTTGGTTCCTTTTCTGATGGTTTTTCAACGATAGGCTTAATGTCTTTATCCTTTACTGGACTTGGTGCCTTCGTCTCTTTTTCAGGACTTGATTCTTTCTCAGTAGGTTTTACTGGCAGAGCTACCTCTTTGACAGGGCTTGGTTCCTTTTCTGATGGTTTTTCAACGATAGGCTTAATGTCTTCATCCTTTACTGGACTTGGTGCCTTTGTATCTTTTGCAGGACTTGGTTCTTTTTCAGAAGTTTTTACTGGCAGTGCTACCTCTTTGACAGGGCTTGGTTCTTTTTCTGTTGGTTTTTCCACGATAGGCTTAATGTCTTCATCCTTTACTGGACTTGGTGCCTTTGTCTCTTTTTCAGGACTGGGTTCTTTTTCAGAAGGTTTTACTTGCAGTGCTACCTCTCTGACAGGGCTTGGTTCCTTTTCTGATGGTTTTTCAACTATAGCCTTTAAGTCTTCATCCTTTACTGGGCTTGGGGTCTTTGTTTCTTTTTCAGGACTTGGTCCTTTATCAGTAGGTTTTACTGGCAAAGCTACCTCTTTGACAGGGCTTGTTTCCTTTTCTGTCGGTTTTTCAACGATAGACTTAATGTCTTCATCCTTTACTGGACTTGGTGCCTTTGTTTCTTTTTCAGGACTTGGTTCTTTGTCAGAAGGTTTTACTGGCAGTGCTACCTCTCTGACAGGGCTTGGTTCCTTTTCTGATGGTTTTTCAACGATAGGCTTAATGTCTTTACCCTTTACTGGACTTGGTGCCTTTGTCTCTTTTTCAGGACTTGGTTCTTTTTCAGAAGGTTTTACTGGCAGTGCTACCTCTCTGACAGGGCTTGGTTCCTTTTCTGATGGTTTTTCAACGATAGCCTTTAAGTCTTCATCCTTTACTGGGCTTGAAGTCTTTGTTTCTTTTTCAGGACTTGGACCTTTCTCAGTTGGTTTTACTGGCAAAGCTACCTCTTTGACAGGGCTTGGTTCCTTTTCTGTTGGTTTTTCAACGATAGGCTTAATGTCTTCATCCTTAACTGGACTTGGTGCCTTTGTTTCTTTTTCGGGACTTGGTTCTTTGTCAGAAGGTTTTACTGGCAATGCTACCTCTCTGACAGGGCTTGGTTCCTTTTCTGATGGTTTTTCAATGAAAGGCTCAATGTCTTCATCCTTTACTGGACTTGGTGCCTTTGTTTCTTTTTCAGGACTTGGTTCTTTCTCAGTAAGTTTTACTGGCAGAGCTTCCTCTTTGACAGGGCTTGGTTCCTTTTCTGATGGTTTTTCCACGATAGGCTTAATGTCTTCATCTTTTACTGGACTTGAAGTCTTTGTTTCTTTTTCAGGACTTGGTCCTTTCTCAGTTGGTTTTACTGGCAAAGCTACCTCTTTGACAGGGCTTGGTTCCTTTTCTGTTTGTTTTTCAACGATAGGCTTAATGTCTTCATCCTTAAATGGACTTGGTGCCTTTGTTTCTATTTCAGGACTTGGTTCTTTGTCAGAAGGTTTTACTGGCAGTGCTACCTCTCTGACAGGGCTTGGTTCCTTTTCTGATGGTTTTTCAATGAAAGGCTCAATGTCTTCATCCTTTACTGGACTTGGTGCCTTTGTTTCTTTTTCAGGACTTGGTTCTTTCTCAGTAAGTTTTACTGGCAGAGCTTCCTCTTTGACAGGGCTTGGCTCCTTTTCTGATGGTTTTTCCACGATAGGCTTAATGTCTTCATCCTTTACTGGACTTGGTGCCTTTGTTTCTTTTTCACGACTTGGTTCTTTCTCAGTAAGTTTTACTGGCAGAGCTTCCTCTTTGACAGGGCTTGGTTCCTTTTCTGATGGTTTTTCCACGATAGGCTTAATGTCTTCATCTTTTACTGGACTTGGTGCCTTTGGTTTTTTTTCAGGACTTGGTTCTTTGTCAGAAGGTTTTACTGGCAGTGCTACCTCTTTGACAGGGCTTGGTTCTTTTTCTGATGGTTTATCAACGATAGGCATAATATCTTCATCCTTTACTGGACTTGGTGCCATTGTTTCTTTTTCAGGACTTGATTCTTTCTCAGTAGGTTTTACTTTCAGAGCTACCTCTTTGACAGGGCTTGGTTCCTTTTCTGATGGTTTTTTAACGATAGTCTTTAAGTCTTTATCCTTTACTGGGCTTGGGGTCTTTGTTTCTTTTTCAGGACTATGTTCTTTGTCAGAAGGTTTTACTGGCAGTTCTACCTCTCTGACATGGCTTGGTTCCTTTTCTGATGGTTTTTTAACGATAGGTTTAATGTCTTCATCCTTAACTGAACTTGGTGCCTTTGTTTCTTTTCCAGGACTTCGTTCTTTCTCAGTAAGTTTTACTGGCAGAGCTTCCTCTTTGACATAGCTTGGTTCCTTTTCTGATGGTTTTTCAATGATAGGCTTAATGTCTTCATCCTTAACTGGAGTTGGTGCCTTTGTTTCTTTTTCAGGACTTGGTTCTTTGTCAGAAGGTTTTACTGGCAGTGCTACCTCTCTGACAGGGCTTGGTTCCTTTTCTGATGGTTTTTCACTGAAAGGCTCAATGTCTTCATCCTTTACTGGACTTGGTGCCTTTGTTTCTTTTTCAGCACTTGGTCCTTTTTCAGTAGGTTTTACTGGCAAAGCTACCTCTTTGACTGGGCTTGATTTCTTTTCTGATGGTTTTTCAACGATAGGCTTAACGTCTTCATCCTTAACTGGACTTGGTGCCTTTGTTTCTTTTTCAGGACTTGATTCTTTGTCAGAAGGTTTTACTGGCAGTGCTACCTCTCTGACTGGGCTAGGTTCCTTTTCTGATGGTTTTTCAACGATAAGCTTAATGTCTTCATCCTTAACTGGACTTGGTGCCTTTGTATCTTTTGCAGGACGTGGTTCTTTTTCAGTAGGTTTTACTGGCAGAGCTACCTCTTTGACAGGGCTTGGTTCCTTTTCTGATAGTTTTTCAACGATAGGCTTAATGACTTCATACTTTACTGGACTTGGTGCCTTTGTTTCTTTTTCAGGACTTGGTTCTTTTTCAGAAGGTTTTACTGGCAGTGCTACTTCTCTGACAGGGCTTGGTTCCTTTTCTGATGGTTTTTCAGCGATAGGCTTAATGACTTCATCCTTTACTGGACTTGGTGCCTTTGTTTCTTTTTCAGGACTTGATTCTTTGTCAAAAGGTTTTACTGGTAGTGCTACCTCTCTGACTGGGCTTGGTTCCTTTTCTGATGGTTTTTCAACGATAAGCTTAATGTCTTCATCCTTAACTGGACTTGGTGCCTTTGTATCTTTTGCAGGACTTGGTTCTTTTTCAGTAGGTTTTACTGGCAGAGCTACCTCTTTGACAGGGCTTGGTTCCTTTTCTGATGGTTTTTCAACGATAGGCTTAACGTCTTCATCCTTAACTGGACTTGGTGCCTTTGTATCTTTTTCAGGACTTGGTTCTTTTTCAGAAGGTTTTACTGGCAGTGCTACTTCTCTGACAGGGCTTGGTTCCTTTTCTGAAGGTTTTTCAACGATAGGCTTAATGACTTCATCCTTTACTGGACTTGGTGCCTTTGTTTTTTTTTCAGGACTTGGTTCTTTGTCAGAAGGTTTTACTGGCAGTGCTACTTCTCTGACAGGGCTTGGTTCCTTTTCTGATGGTTTTTCAGCGATAGGCTTAATGACTTCATCCTTTACTGGACTTGGTGCCTTTGTTTCTTTTTCAGGACTTGGTTCTTTGTCAGAAGGTTTTACTGGCAGTGCTACCTCTCTGACTGGGCTTGGTTCTTTTTCTGATGGTTTTTCAACGATTAGCTTAATGTCTTCATCCTTTTCTGGACTTGGTGCCTTTGTATCTTTTGCAGGACTTGGTTCTTTTTCACAAGGTTTTACTGGCAGTGGTACCTCTTTAACAGGGCTTGGTTCTTTTTCTGTTGGTTTTTCAACGATAGGCTTAATGTCTTCATCCTTTACTGGACTTGGTGCCTTTGTCTCTTTTTCAGGACTTGGTTCTTTTTCAGAAGGTTTTACTGGCAGTGCTACCTCTCTGACAGGGTTTGTTTCTTTTTCTGATGGTTTTTCAACAATAGCCTTTAAGTCTTGATCCTTTACTGGGCTTGGGGTCTTGGTTTCTTTTTCAGGACTTGGTCTTTTCTCAATAGGTTTTATTGTTAAAGCTACCTCTTTGACAGGGCTTGGTTCCCTTTCTGTTGGTTTTTCAACGATAGGCTTAATGTCTTCATCCTTTACTGGACTTGGTGCCTTTGTCTCTTTTTCAGGACTTGGTTCTTTTTCAGAAGGTTTCACTGGCAGTGCTACCTCTCTGACAGGGCTTGGTTCCTTTTCTGATAGTTTTTCAGCGATAGGCTTAATAACTTCATCCTTTACTGGACTTAGTGCCTTTGTTTCTTTTTCAAGACTTGGTTCTTTGTCAGTAGGTTTTACTGGCAGAGCTACCTCTTTGACAGGGCTTGGTTCCTTTTCTGTTGGTTTTTCAACGATAGGCTTAATGTCTTCATCCTTTACTGGACTTGGTGCCTTTGTTTCTTTTTCAGGACTTGGTTCTTTATCAGAAGGTTTTACTGACAGTGCTTCATCTCTGACAGGGCTTGGTTCCTTTTCTGATGGTTTTTCAACAATAGGCTTAATGACTTCATTCTTTACTGGGCTTCGTGCCTTTATTTCTTTTTCAGGAGTTGGTTCTTTCTCAGTAAGTTTTACTGGCAGAGCTACATCTTTGACAGGGCTTGGTTCCTTTTCTGATGGTTTTTCAACGATAGGCTTAATGTCTTCATCCTTTACTGGGCTTGGTGCCTTTGTTTCTTTCTCAGCACTTGAATCTTTTTCAGTAGGTTTTACTGGCAGAGCTAACTCTTTGACAGGGCTTGGTTCCTTTTCTGATGGTTTTTCAACGATAGCCTTTAAGTCTTCTACCTTTACTGGGCTTGGGGTCTTTGTTTCTTTTTCAGGACTTGGTTCTATGTCAGTTGGTTTTAATGGAATAGCTACCTCTTTGACAGGGCTTGGTTCCTTTTCTGATGGTTTTTCAACGATAGGCTTTATGTATTCATCCTTTTCTGAACTTGGTGCCTTTGTTTCTTTTTCAGGACTTGGTTCTTTCTCAGTAGGTTTTAATGGCCAAACTTGCTCTTTCACAGGGCTTGGTTCCTTTTCTGATGGCTTTTCAACGATAGTCTTAATGTCTTCATCCTTAACTGGGCTTGGTGCCTTTGTTTCTTTTTCAGGACTTGGTTCTTTCTCAGTAGGTTTTACTGGCAAAGCTACCTCTTTGACAGGGCTTGGTTCCTTTTCTGATGGTTTTTCAACGATAGGCTTAATGTCTTCATCCTTTCCTGGACTTATTGCCTTTGTTTCTTTTTCAGGACTTGGTTCTTTTTCAGAAGGTTTTACTGGCAGTGCTACCTCTCTGACAGGGCTTGGTTCCTTTTCTGATGGTTTTTCAATGATAGGCTTAATGTCTTCATCCTTTACTGGACTTGGGGCCTTCGTTTCTTTTTCAGGACTTGGTTCTGTCTCAGTAGGTTTCACTAGCAAAGCTATCTTTTTGACAGGGCTTGGTTCCTTTTCTGTTGGTTTTTCGACGATAGGCGCAATGTCTTCATCCTTTACTGGACTTTGTGACTTTGTTTCTTTTTCAGGACTTGGTTCTCTCTCAGTAGGTTTTATTGGCAGAGCTACCTCTTTGACAGGGCTTGGTGCCTTTTCTGTTTGTTTTTCAACGATAGCCTTTAAGTCTACATCCTGTTTTTCTTGTCTTGACATTAGTTTAGGAGGACTTTTGTATTTTATTAATAGTGAAGAAATGTTTTTCATTTGATTTATTTGTGTTTGAATTGATTTTATGTCTGGTAACTGATTTGGAATTTTAGTTATATCTTTTATAACTTTTTGCGATGATACAAAGATTTTAATGACTCTTTCATTTGTTAATTCTTTGCTTGATGTATTGAAGTCATAAATACATAACTTCGTTATCTTGATATTTTCTGTTATGTTGCTGTCTATGTTTATATCAGTTTCCATTTCGAAATTTGTTTTCAGTATTTTTTTCAGACTTTTGTATTTTCTTAAAAATGTTTTTGTGGTTATAGTTTTAGTTTTTTGAATCACTATTCGATCATTAAAATTCAACGGGTTTTCTTCGTAATTTTCCTCAGTTGTTGTATCTTCTTCTATATTAAATTCTTTGATCATATTTGACTCAATATCTTCAACATCTCGAAGAGTTGCATTGCCATCAATTTTCATAGAAGATGTGCCATCAGGGCGCGTATCTGTTATTGTTATTATTGTAACAGTTTTAATTTTTTGAGCAACGCCTTTACTATTTCCATATTTTGTTGTTATAATTTTAGTCACAGTGTTTCTTACAATTACGACTCTTTCAATTTTGATATTTTCTGTCTTCATATTAACACTTTCTTTTGGTTCACCAATTATTTTGTATTTTAAAAGCTCTTCTTCAATATCCTTTTGTAAAGAAACGAGCGCAATCATATACTGTTCATATTGTCGTACTTTCTGTATAATGACTTTGTCAAAATATTCACTGATCAATATTTCATCGTCATATTTTTCTGTCATGTCTGATTTTGTAGGAGATACTTTTGTTTCTAAGATATCATCTTGTTCAAAAGTTTTGTCAGACTTTTTATTAAATAACTCTTTTGCTTTGCTTAATTTTTCATCAAATTTATTCATGAAACTACTTATCATAGATTTACTTTCCTTTTTCTTTTCTTCTTGCTTTAAATCTTTACCATTACCACCATCGAGTTTTGAAAGTTTTTCATCATCTTTTAAATGTTTTGTAATATCCTTTTCTAAACTTACTTGCTTTTCATCAAGTTTGTTAGAATCGATATGAGGTTTCATTTTTAATTTATCAAATGGGACAGTTTTTGAATGATCTTTTATGTCTTGTATGATATCAGGACTCGTTACTTCGTCTGATTTTGTGTCTATAATTTTTTCTTTTTCATCGACAGTTTTATGAGCTAATTGATTTTCTTCATCAGTAGCAAGTTCTTTTTCAAGAGCTTTACTGAGGTTAATATCGCTTTTCGGTTTTAAAACTGATGTTTCGATGGTGTCATCTTCTTTTATGTTTTTGATAAACTCTCTTTCTAGTTTCTCATCTGTTTTGATGATTTTGGGATAAGATTTTTCGAATGCTTTATCTTCTTTTTTCTTGAGATCTGCTATTTTCTCTTCAAGCTTTTCTAAAGTTTTTGCTGAATCTAAGGACACACTTAATCTCTTTTCTGGTATGATTTCATCGACATCTGTGTCTTTTTTAACTAGATCTTTTTCTTCAAGTTTTTTTAAATCAGAGGAAACACCATTAACTTGAGTCGGTTTTTGCTTTTCTAGTATTTCAACCCTATCTTTATCTTGTTTGACATCACGTTTGACTCTTCTACCTTCACTCAGAACTGTTTTATCAGATACGTCACTTATATCTTCAGACGTTACAGATCTTACAGGTGAGACTTCTTTTTGGGTTCTTGATTCTTTATCCAGGTAATCTATGTCAGATTTTTTCAGTTCACTATCTTTTTGTAGAACTTCTTTTTTCTCTCTTTCACCATACAAGAATTTTTTTGTTGCTTGAATAGTATTTTCATCAGCTATAATTAATGTGCTAAATATTTCAGGAGATTTTCGAAGCATTGGGGACCCCTCTGCTATAAGTTCTTCTAAACTTTTATCTGATTTCAGTACTTCAGCAACATCAGCTACAATTTTTTCTACATCCTTAGGACTTAAAAGGGGTTTTTCAGATATTTCTAATTTACTTGCTTCTTCTATTTCTTTTTCAACATCTTCCGGTATAGAGGGTATTTTTTCGGGCATAGAAGTAATTTCTTCTATTACAACGAAATCATCCTTTAACGGGGAATGAACTGTTGTTATATGAGTTTCCCTTAATTTTTCTGTGTATTGGCCATAGTCAAATGCAGCATCATCGTACTCCTTAACCGGCTCTAATTCTTGTCCAGATAAAATAGATATTTTCATTTGGTCATGATACATTGGAGACTCTGGTGCCGAACCGGGTGTAACAGTGACTAACTCAGCATGTGATAGACGCTGAGCAGTTTTAATAATAACATCATCTTGAATAGTTTGCATTTCTTTTGATGGCAATATTGACGTTGTGTCTAAAAGTGGTAAATCTTTTGGTACTTTAATATCATGTTCAAAACCAGTACCAAGTTTATGTTTATAATCATCTTCAGCGGGACTTTTTTTATCTTCATAGGTTCGATAGTCTACTTCTTCGTGTAAAGGTAAATCAGCGACTTCATCTGGAGTTTTAACAATTTCCCGAACAGGTGCAGGAGGTTCTATTTTAGGACTTTTTTCAATGGATGTAGGTTTATAGAGATCAATAAGTGTTTCAGGGTGCAAAATTTCTTTTGTTTCTTCTTTTGCGTGTTTTTCTTCAACTTTATAGTCTTCTTTGATATCATCCAAAGGAATACGTTCATCTTCAGGGAGAGTTGGTGCAGTAGTTGCACCTGATTCAAATGTAGTAGATATTCTTTCATCTGGATGTGATTCTTGTACAATATTTTCTTGAGAATCTTTAGGTTTAGCAATACTTTTGCTATCTGAAGTTTTCTTTTCACTACTAATATCCTGTTTTTCTTCCACACTTACAGATTGATCTTTTGATTCAGTATCTTTGGCTTCTTTTTCATTTAATACTTCAGATTTTGTTTTGTCTTTTATGAAATCATTCTGGTCTATAGTCGATATTGCAGTTTTCATTTTTCTCTTTTCAGAATCTTCTTTATCTTTCAGATGTTTTTGAAGTTCATCTTCAATTTCATGTTTGTCAGCTATGGATTCTTCAGTATATTGGTCAATTTCTTCTTTTTCTATGATAAGATATTCTTCTTCGAATTCTCCATCAGCAGTTGTTTCTGTTTTAGCCTCATCTAATAAACATGTTATTTTTTCTATATCAGATCTTCCAACGAATTCAATTTTTTCTTCTGCTTCGCTGTCTCTGTTGAACACAGCTTCAATTTCTCTTACTATTTCTTGTTCTTCTCTTTCATCCAGTTCTTGTTGCTTTATATCATCTAATGATTTAGAAGTTTCTTCATCTGACTTTTTCGCTTCCTTTAATATATCTTCGTAATTGACTCTTTGAAGACCTTTTAACTTGGATGTATCAGCTTTTATTATTTTTGATTTGGATGGACTTTTTAATGCTTTCATTCCTTTTATAGGCGAAGCTAATGGTCTGGGTCTACGAGAAATAGGTTCTCGTTTTGTTTTTGGTTCTCTTTTATCTTGTGCTTTTTGTGTTAAATCCCGCTTTGGTGAAACTTGTTTGAATTTGGATTCAACAACTCGTCGGTTATTTGCTTCTTTCGTACTTTTACCTGGTGTACTACTTGGACTAAGTTTTCTGGTTTTGGGTCTTACTTTATCTTTTGCGGGCAATGGAGCTGCTTTAGTTTCTAATATTTTTTTCGGAGTTGTAGGAGGAGATTTTTTGTCAATTATAGTAGTTGTTTTCTTATCGGTCATTTTCTGCGTTATCCGCGAGCTTACTTTACTTTTTGATGTTTGCGTCACTGTCGTATCCGTTTTCGTTTTTTCAGGCTTTTTTCTTTGTTCAATTTTTAATTTATTATCAGATTCTGGCTTTTTTAACTCAGTTGCTTTAAAAATAGTGTCTCTTACATCATCAGTCTTATCAGTACGTTTAATTTTCTTATCAGTTATCTTCTTCTTACTATCTTTCTTTTTTGGTAAACCATCTAACACAGTGCTCTCATATTGAGCAAACTTATCATCTAAATTAGTGTCTATTCTAGCTGTAATAGCTTCATGTAAAACTGACTCAATTTTCTTATCATCACCATTTACGAGCTCACTCAATAATCTATTATCAATAATATTTTTCGGATCAGTTTCGCCTTTTATAACTTTGGGTTCTATTTCAAAAGCCTTTTCCTCTTTCCTGTCGGAAACAATACTTCGTTCTTTACTAACTTTTGTTAGAGTTTGCTTTGCCTGTTTAGCAGTTGTCGTTACAGTTGGTGTCGTCAGAGGTAGCGCCACGGGCGTCATCTGACGTCCTGTGTAAGTGGGATGCTGAAGAAATTCTAAATGTCTTAATCTTTCTAGCCCTTCAAATATTTTGTGCTGGGGTGTTGATCCTGGGAACATTATTCTAGTTATCGTATCGTCTGGGTTCGCTGGTCTCCATACTAAAAGCGCGCATATCGATACTAAATTCGGAATGGGAAAATTAAATTGTCCTGATATACTTGCGCCTTCGAATAATTTTTGTTCACTATTGTGCCATCGTTTGAGAAACTCACGAACATATTTTGAGTCCTTGGACGGATTGAGTACATACATGTCTAATGTCCCTGAAAAGAAAAAAAAGACCCGATTAAATAAAAACGTTGAAAAAATTATAATACGTAATTATCATTAACCGCTAAGGAAGGCCCTCTTATGTTTCCTGCCATGTATAAATTGAATGCTTTCAAGACAAGAGTGAATAAAAATCTTCTAGGCAAGCGCGCTGCAACCTAGACTATTGCTTTCCACCAGACATGATTGTCGTCAAGCGCAAGCTTATACCGCAACAAAAAAAATGCATAATTATTAACTGCGTGTTCAGTATAATGATGCATTCAGGATGCTAATGGGTCTGCCTCGATACGGCAGCGCGTCAGGTATGTTCGCCGATACACATGTGGACTGTTTCTACACTACCATGCGCAAACGGTGCACATCCCTGGAGCGCAGGGTCCGGGCTAGCTGCAATGGCATCCTGAAGGCATTTGCTGACAGGCTTGATTGTCAGTACCTGAACCATTGTCATATGGTGCACGTGCTGACAAATCAGGCCTGTCTTAGGTTAGGTAGTGTTAAGAACTATAAATAGAATAAGATTACTAACATTCGATTAAGGTGTGTTTTTACTAACAACTTTTGTATGTCGTTTGTCTAAAATATGACCAACAGGTCGAAATAAATGATTTTTATTTATTTATTTTATTAAGTCTTACCATGTCCAACTTTATGGTATAGGTTAATCGGGTCGGGACTCCTGTAGCAATGCTGTGGCTTGAGGTTTAAATGCCGCAAGTCAGTCATCATGTCTGAGCCAGTCTGCAGGAGGGAAACCAGAAGGGGATCCAAGTCTTTGTCGCCATCAGGGCTGGCCAACGCGCGACGTTCCTGTAAGTCGCAATGGAAGATTGGTGAAAAATTTGGACAATTCCTTCACTGAATGATATAGAGAAAGTTACATGAGGCAAGTTAATAGTAAATCATCATCATCATCATCATGATTTACTGTACATGTTACATATCAGTTGTAAACTGGCGAGATGGTCTTGAGTGAGTCTTACTTACTTCAAGGTTGCAAGAGGAGTATCCGATATGTGAATAGACGCTAGCTGTCACCTTGTGGTGCAGTATAGACGCAATGCCAGCGCCGGATCAGAGACAGAAATTCGTGAGCAGCAGCGCGCCTCACGCGTTGAGATGGTAATGAGTGAGCTGTACTTTAGGTTATAGAACTTTAAGGTTGCAAAAGAAGTGTCCAATCTGCGGGTAGACGCTGGCTGTTGCCTTATGGTAAAGCGCCGACGCCATGCCAGAAACGAAGCAAAAATAGACCCTCGTGAGCAGCACCACGTATCACGCGTCGAGATGGTAATGAGTGAGCTGTATTACTAACTTCAAGGTTGCAAAAGAAGTGTCCAATCTGCGGGTAGACGCTGGCTGTCGCCTTGCGGTGCAGCACGGACGCCATGCCAGAAACGAAGCAAAAATAGACCCTCGTGAGCAGCACCACAGAGTACCTACAGAGGGGAAGCTTCTACAAGCGGCCCGCTGTAAGTACACTCACACATATGCGCATTGTTTGTCACCATAGAATAATGAATAAGAGGGAGAATTGCCCTTTACATCAAATTGTATGGAAACCTGCTGTCGTTAGTTTGTCCCCACCACTTGCTACAAAATGCTATATTGCATACTGATAGATCAGTGCAAGCAGTACCAGCAAATATAGACTTTATCGTTTAGTACACAGCGTTCAATTTCAATCACCGTACATCACACGTTATCGATGTTGAGTGAAGGCGCCCGTTCCATGAAAGGTCTAAAGTTTTAGTGAAAGAATATATTTATATAGTACAAGTACCATTGCGTCCTAAGACCGACCGATTCAATGTTTGATTTCTACTAAGCAAGCAATGGATTTTGTTCATAATGAGATACAGACTTCTCAATTTAACACTTTTTGAGCATAATGTAAATATACATAATAATGTTTTCTTGTTTTTTATGGAAAATAACAACAATAACTTGTACTTAAGTGTGAAATGAGATGCCATCTTTCGTGTGATTCCCTTTTTTGCTTGATTTTTTTCAAACAACCACTGAACAACACGGCATTTTGTTAAAAATCGAGAGCGGTGAAGCGATCGGTGGACGACATTCGACTAAAGACAGAAACGGTTCTCAGGTGTATTTAACACCAGAAAAGTTCTCAGGAACCACGCCCCCTTGCCATATCTCTTCTTATTCATTTATCTATGTTTGTCACCAACTGTACCGGTTAGTTGAACGAGCGTGCGTCCGTGAACCGTTGGTGAGTGTGTTTGTGTGAGTATACCTACAGCGGGCCGCTTGTGGAAGCTTCCCCTCTGTAGATTTACTACTCGTGTGGCAGCACCACGTCTCACGTGTCGAGATGGTAATGAGTGAGCTGTATTACTAACTTCAAGGTTGCAAAAGAAGTGTCCAATCTGCGGGTAGACGCTGGCTGTCGCCTTGCGGTGCAGCACCGACGCCATGCCAGACACGGAGCAGTTGTTGATCCTGGTGAACAGCACGGCGTCCAGTCTGTCGAGATGCCGCGCGAAGTCCCACCAGCAGGCCTTCCGGGAGAAGCCGCCGTCAACTGGAATTATACAGTATTTCATAAAGCCTATACTTAGTTTTAAGTTGTCATTAATATATTATGTACATTGATTTAGCACTTTTAAATAAATGTTAATAAATCACCTCACTATTACTAAGCCCTCATACGCATTAGCGGCTAGCCGCTTTTATATTTTTATAATTATGCTACCACTCATTTTGTACGCACTAAACCGCGACGAAATTCTATGAAGAAGCTAGCCGCGCGGTCAGCCGCGTACGCGGTTTACCGCTAATGCGTATGAGGGCTTATAGTTTTAGTTAGTACAATCACCTAGTAAGTACTAATAGTTGTTAAGTTGTTAACAAATAAATAAAATTGTCTCTGTGATTTCGTAATAACCGCCTCTTTTTCATTAAGCTCATAATATATTATTTGAACGATGCCATAACATTTTTAAAATTTTTATGTTGGTTTGTATAAGCTTATCTTCGAAACTGCTGAACTGATTTTGACGTGACTTTATAGGCAGGTAGAAGAATTATACCTACAAGTAGTTGCAAAGCTTCTTTTTATTCAGGAGCATTCTACGTATAAAAAAGTGTACCGTTGATATAAAAGTTAACAAATAATTAATTAATACATTTCGTATTCCAACTGCAGAATCGATCTTGAAGATATTTGTCACAGAGATCTTCCTGGAAAATTAAATTTCCTGGAAAAGGAAATTATCCTGGAAAATTAAATAGGTAATTTACACGTTAAAAAAACACCTAAGCCCTCATACGCATTAGCGACTAGCCGCGCGTGCGGCTAACCGCGCGGCTAGCCGCTTTTAATTTTTATATGCAACCGCTCATTTTGTACGCACTAAACCGCGACGAAATTCTATACAAGTGGCTAGCCGCGCGGTCAGCCGCGTACGCGGTTGACCGCTAATGCGTATGAGGGCTAATTCACGCTAAAGTCGCGGGCAACAGCTCCACACAAATCACACTAATATTATAAAGGCGAAAGTTTGTGTGTATGTATGCGGGTATGTGTTTATGTTTGTTACTCTTTAACAACGCAACTACTGAACTGTTTGACTGAAATTTTGAATGGAGATAGATTTCGCCCTGACTTAACACATAGGCTACTTTTTATGCTGGAAAAATTCACAGTTCCCACGAGATTTTGAAAAAACACGAAATCTATAGATACTGCTATAGGTAGATTACTATAACAAACTTCCTTGAAAATAGGTATAAAGGTTGGAAATAGGAGCGGGAACGGAAACCGGAAATCCACGATTCCCTCGGGATTTGTGAAAAACCGAAATTCACGCGGGCGAAGCCGCGAGCAAAAGCTTGTACAACATAATATCGAAAAACAAACGATCTTATATAGTTATACTTAAAAGAAAATATTTTAAAAGAGACTTAAAAATAAATATCTATCCAAAAATGAAATTTAAACGATGCTTCCATTCAGTTGAATGAACAAAAGATGAACTCCAAAAGTGCAAGAGATAAATTGTATTTTGTTTCCAATGAAAGCCGTGGTCTCAAAACCGCGCGAATAAAAATTAAGAAAATCCAAAGTTACGATGACGACTCGACGGCTGCAATGATTTTTGGAATAATATTGCTTTAATATTTATTTTCAGACTATTTTTAGCGCGTTTTGTTTTCTTGCATTTTTGCAGAAAATGTACATTTTATTATTTTATCTACACCCATGCTTTAAATCCTCTATAAAAGATTCTGAAACAGTTAGCATATTGCCAACATTAATGCATTGCCGGCTTTTGAGGAAGGGGACCGGCTATTCAGCTCGCTGCCGGAACACATTGGATGCTTTGCGGCAGATTACGGCTGAAGTGTGGTCGCTAGCCAGGCGGATTCGGGGTAGGATCCTACCACAAAGCGGTGATATCATGTAGATTATGTTGTGTGGTATCAGGCACAACGACTCATAGAGAGGACTGAGAGCGTCAGGGCCTCGTTAGCATATTGCACCATATTGGCAGGGTGCACCGCGCGTAAGGTTGACTTTTATTTTTAACAAGCGGACACGACTTCGTTCGCGTGGATATATATATTGGTTTTTAAAAATCTTGTAGGTATCATTTTGTTTTTCCTAAGCTCCTTTGAGCTCATATCATGCTAAAAACTGTTAATAGTTTAGGTAGATCAAAATGTAAACATCCGCCAGTGAAAGTCCCATCAAAATCGATCTAGCCTTTTAGAGATTAGCCGGTAATCTTTAAAGTATCTACTTTCTAACAAAAAAAGAATGAATGAATTCGGACCATGCGTTATTGAATTACAGCTAAATACACGTTTTGACTTTCATCCCCTCTCCCTAGGGAACCGTACTGAATTTCGGGATAAAAAGTATCCTATATGTTACTCCGTAGTATGAACTTAAATCGTACCAAGTTTCGCTTCAATCCATTCAGTAGTTTTTGCGTGATGCGCGCACAAACATACAGACAAACAGATAAACAGACAAAAATTTCAAAAATAACTTTTTTACGTTCTATTACTTATCCCTAACATCCCCCAGTTATTATTTTGCAAAAATCTTCAATGTACAGATACGGCAAGTTTACGATTTTATTATATGTATAGATATAGATAGAAGATAGATTTACACTAATTGTAGAAATACGCAAATGAAGTAAAATACGGTAAAGCAGTATCACTACATAGTATAAAACAAAGTCGTTTTCTCTGTCCCTATATCCCTTTGTACGCTTAAATCTTTAAAACTACGCAACGGATTTTGATGCGGTTTTTTTTAATAGATAGAGTGATTCAAGAGGAAGGTTTATATGTATAATAACATACATTAAATAGTGGAGAAATACTGTTATTTTT
Source organism: Melanargia galathea (assembly GCA_920104075.1). Classification (NCBI taxonomy): domain Eukaryota; kingdom Metazoa; phylum Arthropoda; class Insecta; order Lepidoptera; family Nymphalidae; genus Melanargia; species Melanargia galathea. The sequence continues at coordinate 19,148,128 of OV049874.1, read as the reverse complement.
GAGGTTTCTAATGTGATGTCGTAAATAATTACATTTTTTCCGCTTACATTGCAAACGCAGGCTGAACCCTACGAGATTTATCAAAATAATGTACTAAGTATTGTACACATTGAAAAGGTCTACAGAAAAGTCCGCGATGGTATATGTCTATCTCTTATGGATATCCCACAATAACATTTTTTTGTCATTTACTTTTTACGACAAATAATGGCTAATTTTCGAAGCGATTTCAACCAATACAGCATTAATCCTTATCTAATTAAATACCTTAAATGCATTGTTGATTTTATATAAATCCATATGGTCCTTTACAGCATATGATTTAAATGAATACTTTCGAAGATATTACAGATTTAAAAATTGCGGCGGCGCGGGAGCGTGCCTATAAGCGCGTCGGCGGCCGCGGTTCTCCCTATAGCCCATTGTCGATAATTTTTGAAACCAAAAAAAAAATCACAGTACGTAGGATGAAACCCATTGGAAAAGGAGGAGAATATTATAAAATACAAGGAAAAATAATTTACGGGCGATCTGAGCTCGGGAAAAAAGGGGGGGAGTTTTAAGGGTAAAAAACGGTTTATCTCGATTTCCGGCAAAACTAGAAGTCCTATGGAAAAAAATTAAATGGCAAAGTTGTAGGTAATAAAAAGATCTACAACTTTTATATTTACACTTTTTTCACATAACCTCAAAATTTATGTGAAAAGTTCAAAAAACCAAGTTTTTGGTTCTTTATTTTTATCTTTTAAAATATTTTTTTTTTTTCACGGAATCTGGTGAAAACTTACTTTCTTATGTCCCAAATACACTAATTTATTTGATTTGAAATATTTAGTTTTTCTCCTTATTTTTGACTTAATATCGACTTAATTCTGACAGCTGTCATTTTCATTTACAGATGAGTTATTTATATGGAGAACAGGGTTAACATCTACGAAGTACGATTTTACCCCAAACTACTTTAATTCCCTGTCAACATATAAAGCTCTAAGCCGCTTAATAATTTTAATTGTTTCGCCCTAAAATAGAAATTGCTAAGAATGGAAACTAGAAAGTCATATCTACATGCAGCAGTTGATTTGTATTTGCATAAGTTTTGAATTTTTCATCTTTTTTGTGGGAATTGTTTTATCTCTGGTAACATTATGAAACGTCAGAATTCCACGGAATTAGTAATTCGGGTATAAGGTGAGATATAGTAAGTTCATTGTGGAAAATATCGTAAAAAGTCGTAAAAGCCGCCTGGGAGCTTTCATCGAAAACGCTGCCTAATCCCTGAGCGGGTAGTACCTACGCATAAAATGCTCTACTACCCGTGCGAAGCCGGGGCGGGTCGCTAGTGAGATCATAAACCTTAGAATTTCGTTTAAAATACCTACTTACTTCTCTAAATACTAAGCTATCTCTGAGAAAAGAGGCCTTGAAACGCGGACAGACAAACAAAAAAAAAGCGTGATCTTGTAAATAGTTCCTTTTATAAATAAAAAAGAAGAACCCTTAATAACTTGCCAGTATACTATAACTGTTCACGGAATGTATAAAAGACACAATATGAGCATTTGTACCGCCGCTGGCGTGTAGCCAGACCGGGAACAAAAGGGCAATTTCCGCAACAAGCGAGCAGGATTCAGTGAGCGCGTGAACACAACAAGCAATATCTAGCTACATGTAACATCTAGGGCTGACGCGTTCTTATAGACAATTAAACTATTGTCTTTCTCCAGACCGCGTATTTCGGCCGACCGGCAAATCAATCTACAAATTAGACATTATTGTGATAATAACAAAAAAACCCGGCTGAGTTTGTTGTGGGCTCTTTTCAGACCAGGGCGCGTTTGGAACCCTCGTAGTTTTAGTTTTAAGTTTCCGTAGTAATTATCACTATTACATCACTTTTATGTACTTTATATATTGAAGTTCAAAAAGTGTACAGTGTACCTACTTTGAATAAAAGAATTTTGAATTTGAATTTGAATCTCAAACTGCCTCGTTGGTCTAGTGGTTAGCGTATTCGACTGCAGTTCACGAGGTTCCGGGTTCGATTCCCGGGTCGGGTAAATAATAATTGTTAGGTATTGCGTTTTTTTTGTCAAGAAATTCTCAGTGCCAGCCCCGAGTTGGTAGTTGGCGGTGTTTCACCCTCGTGCCTCGGAGAGCACGTTAAGCAGTCCGTCCCGGTTATTATTACTATCATGTAGGTATAATAGTCGTTAAAGTCCGCCAACCCGCATTGGAGCAGCGTGGTGGGTATAAGCTCTAAATCCCTCTCTTCTATGAGAGAGGGGGCCTGTGCCCAGCAGTGGGACGTTAAAAGGCTCTAGTGGTGGTGGTAAATCTCAACCGAGACGGAGACTAGGAAACTACGCAGAAGATATTATAGTGCACAAGTGTATGTGTTCACCACATCTCACACATCACATGCACTCTCTATTCCTTCACTCTCATAGTCCAATGGGACGCCAATGCGATACAACACGAAATGTAGGTAGGTAGGAATTCCCACAAGACTTTAATACGCGTTGAACCCTGCAGCTATTAACTAGACAGCGGGTAATATTTCTCGACTGATATTAAAAGTTACACTTGCAAATGAGTAGCTATGTTCAAAATAAGTATTTCGAATTGTTTGTATTCATGTATTGTTTGGAGCCATGAAGAGTAATGCTTGGAGTATATTTTGTTCTGCCTTGTGAGAGTGTATAAAGAAAATGTCAATGTATAGGTGTATAGGTATCTTCTTAATATATAAAACAAAGTCGTGTTTGTTCGAACACTTATAACTCGAGAACGGCTGGACAGATTCTTATAATTTTTGATTGTATTTGTCTCCATCCCGAATAGCAGAATAACTATTAAAAACATTGGAAAATTTACGAAAAAGTAAAATATAAGGAAAAACATTTTCCCATACAAAATGTTCATGGGTTTCGTAACTGTCACACATTTAATGTTCATCCCGTCGATAGGATACACTCTCTCACCTGTTTGTCACCTAACTTCTCCTAAACGGCTGTATCAATTTGGATGAAATTTTGTGTGTATATTTCAATGGGTTCCTGGATAGTTTGAAAACACAATTACCGAGTAGGTACAGGTAACCTACTAGGTTAGTCGCTAGGTCTGTGGGCACACCCACAGACCCAGCGACTACCTTGTACTACAGCGACTACCGTGTACGCCACAGCGTACACGGTAGGTGGCGCTGATGTTGGTATGTCACCGGGCAGGACGACGTCTGCCGGGTCCGCTAGTAGAGTTATGTAGTTTCTAAATGTTTCGTGAAAATGAAATAAATGCCTTATGTTTGTTTTGTGGTTTTTGCTCAACTTGACAGGAGCACTGCCGTGCTCCCAGATCTGAAATGTTAATTCGCAGCATTCTAAATTTTAAACATATTTTTTTTAATTTGTTTTTTTTTCTCACTGATTTTAAGAAAATTACTATGCACGATCTTTAAGCTAGTGAGGAGGGTGAAATCGTTTTCCCGAAGTAGCCAAAAAACATAAAAATTATGTTATGAAAATTATGACACACTTTTGTTGACTCTAGAAAGATCTACGAGCTCTGTAAGCTCAATACACGACTTTGCGCTTTCAGCCATAGTAAATTAATTGAATTCAAAGATTGAGTTACTAACACTTTTCTAATAACAAATTATTATTAAACCCTACCTTTTTTGATTAAAAAATTTAAGTTCATCAATTTTTTATCGACCAAAGCCAATTAGAAAGCAAACTTTCCTAATACGGTAAAATAAACAACTTTTCCAATGCATCTCAGTCAGCACGAATACTACCAAAAAGAGAGAAAAATGTCGCTGAACTAACTTTGGCTCCAAGCCAGACGCGGAGACACAGTAAAATAAGGGGGTTACTTTAGCGGGGCCATAATTAGTAACAGTTTTAGCATGAGTTTGCTGAAATTACTTTTATTTTCTGTACTAGTTGACGCGACTTCGTCTTTTAAGAATCCCGTGGGATGTCTTTGATTTTCCGTCATGAAATCTATCTTTTGTCCATTTCCAAAATCCCGTCTGTACCGTTCATTAGAAAATATGCGCCAGCATGAACCCCTGAAATAAGGGCGAACGTGTGGAGCCAGAATAACCGGAATTCAATGGTAGTTTTATTTAGCGGTAATGGGCCTACCCTTTTAATAAAAGTAGCGAAATGTTTAAATACCTATAATTTCGGTACCGCTTCATTTCGGTACCTCTTTATTTCTGTACCTTTATATTTCAGTTTAGCGGTACCGAAATAAAAAACGGTACTTTTATTTCGGTACCGCTATTTATATCGATATTTTTATCTAATAAGGCTTTACTTTGATGTGCCGTTGAATGAATCCCACCACTTCGGCATTCTTTATTCTTTAATATTCTTATTTTTAGATTTAGAATTTGGAATTTCTTAAAATCCTTACGTTTTAACAAACACAGGAACCGACGGGAAGCGGGGGACGCGCGGCGCGCGTCACGTGGCCAAATTCTTCACCCCCGCGCGCGCACTTTTTCGTATTTTTTCGGTACCGAAATCGCAAAGCGGTTAAATAAAGGTATCTTTTATAAAGGTTGAGATTTTGGTACCTATTTTGTACCGGTATGATAACGGTGGTATGTACCGGTATGCTCTACCGCTTTCAGTCCCTCAGCCAGCACAACGGTTAATATGGAGGGGGTAAGGGAAAATACTTTTAGAAATTACAAGTACCCCCACTCACAGCGCGCCCAGCAGGCAGAGGCCAGAGCTGCCCGCAGTATAACCTGAACATGCTATGAAGGGCCCCGGATTGGTTCGAAATTAGCCACAAACTAGCCGTAGATACTTCGGCGTATATATCAACGTGAGTCGAGTCGTTGTATTGTATAGTTATAACGGACTAGCCGGTAGGTACGCATTCCTTTCCTAACGCATAGAGGACAAACATACAAACATCAATTATTTTTATATAGATTTTTGTGCTAAGAACCTTTGAGGGTGTATGCAGTACAACTCACCAAAGTTTCACTATAATCGGATGAACAGTTTAGGATTACATAGAGGACATACAGACAAACATTGATTTTTATTTATATAAAGATATCACTCACGATAATTTAAACCTTTAATCATGTTGAACATGGCTTACTTATATTCTTTAAAAAACCAGCCAAGTGCGTGGCGGGCCACGCGCAGTGTAGGTTTCCGTAGTCACAATCCTCGAAAAACAGATATAACTCCTTAACCTGTGAACCCTACTTAGCCATGATAGTTTTACTTTAAAATTGATTATATATACTACTGCTGTGAATTTTTTCAAGTTCCTATATACTGCCATTTGGCTGATAGAGGGGGGGACACTTGACTCTAATAAAAATTAGCACTTTAAAACATCATATTTTACAAACGGATTTAGAAATCGAAAAATAATGTTCCCACACCCACAGTATTTTTAAAAGACCTATTTAACGATACCCCACACTATGGGGTAGATGAGAAAAAAAATATTCATCCCCACTTTACATGTAGGGGAGCTACCCTAAAAAAAATATTTATCAAAATTTTATTTCACCACTTTGTCGGCGTGATTAATATTTATAGAGATTAACCGAGGACGGACGGACGGACGGACAGACAGACGGACGGACATGGCGAAACTATAAGGGTTCCTTGTTTACTACGGAACCCTAAAAAGAATACTTTATTCATAACCTCGTAGAGTAGCAATATATCTGCTTAGCGACAGATAAAATGTGAATAGTAAAAGTGCTTGCAGCCACTCAGTTGTTATGAGAGGTTCAGATCACGATAGCGCCGCGGGCTGGGCTCGACCTTGCTCAAGAGAGCTACATGCTTGGAGCTCTGCCAAGCGGGATATTGGTTTTCCATCACTAAGCACTTTTCTTGCTTACGGCTATTTATCATTTATCGAATTACATTTAAGATTTTTCATGAGCGGGAAAATGCTTTCGTGCATTTCAGACTTTATTACGGTTGCGATACTCAAAGTTCGATGGTATGATTCGGACAGAATTTTTAGATTTTGTGTTACACAAAGTATAATTAAGGCAAGGTTATTAGGTATACAATTCATGAATTTATTATTAGTAAAAAAGTTGTACGGAAGTAGTTGGCTTTGCTTTCTTTACAAGATGGTGTAAAAACTAATCCCGAACAAAAACATTTCATGTGAATATATATAATCTATTATATAATCATAATATATTTCATGTGAAAGGGCAAGTTCCTATCAAAAAGTTTCGGTTATTAAAAGTACTGATATCAAAAATTATGGCCAAGTTCTTTACTAGGCTAGATAAATGGAACCATACAGTTTTAGAAGGTTAAAAAGGTTAAAAATTAAAACTATTCGACCACCTTCAAGCTGTCATCACATTCCTAGGGATCCTGTTAAAATATCTTTAAATAATTTATGTCTTGATAATAACATCGCAATTTTTGAAGCTCATTTGGGATTGGCAATAGTTTTCTTGTTTTCAGCTTGACATCATTTTTTTACTCTTTTTTAATTTAAAAAATGTTGCCAAGTTTGTTGCAAACTAAAACTTGTTTTTTTTTAGTAAGTATAACCACCTAACAATATGGTTAATTCTAATTCGCCCAAGCATACTCGCAGTCTTCGCTTCGCTCGATCGATAAAGATTAAGAAGAAGAAGAAGCAGAAGAAGATTAAGAAGAAGAAGAAGATTAAGTAGAAGAAGAAGAAGAAGGTCAACTTACCAAGCATATTAAATCCGTTGATCCCGAAGAGCGCGGCGTCGCCCTGCCCTCCTGGGAACACGTACAGGGTGGGGTGGCTGAAACGGATGTTGCCCACCACGTCACTGGAGACCAGCAGCTGCTCCAGGCTGGCGGGCACCACATATGGGTCGAGGTATGCTGCGGATGAAGTATTTGTTTATCACACTAGTCACACTAATATTACAAAGGCGAAAGTTTGTGTGTGTGTGTGTGTTTGGTACTCTGTAACGCCGCAACTACTGAACCGATTTGACTGAAATTTAGAATGGAGATAGATTATGCCCTGACTTAACACATAGGCTATCTTTTATCTTTTCTATAGCTTTTTATCCTGGAAAAATCCACAGTTCCCACGGGATTTTGAAAAAACCGAAATTTATAGCCGCAGCTATAGGTAGATTACTAAAGCAAACTTCCTTGAAAGTAGGTAATAAAGGTTGGAACCGGAAATCTACGATTTCCTCGTGATTTGTGAAAAACCGAAATTCACGCGGGCGAAGCTACGGGCAGAAGTTAGACATAATATGTGAATATCGGAAAAGTTTTGCGAGAGCTCTGCTATGTCCTTTTTAGAACTTTTTAAGTTTTTATGGTAAGCGGAGATATTTTAGTGGATAAAACTTCGGACTCCCTTTCAGGGGACCGAATTCGACTCCCGTCATGCACCTCAACTTTTCGGACTTATGTGCATTATAAGGGACCTTTCAGATAGACCGGCGCGGAGAGCGTCGGAGAGCATTTTTTTTTTCACACAGACCGGCCGTTCAAATTTGCTCTGCTCTCCGCGCCGGTCTGTGTGAACGAAATCGCCGATGCGTTCGGAACCGAGCGTACGCTCTTGGTCCAGATTCGGATTGTACTTAGAGCAATTCGGCCTACGGTCGGCTGTGTGAGCATGAAAGAGCACGCGCAGCCGACCGTAGACCGAATTGCTCTGCCGTCCGGCCCAAGAGCGTACGCTCGGCTCCGATCGCATCCGCGTGTCCGTTCACATAGACCGGCGCGGAGAGCAGAGCAAATTTGAACGGCCGGTCTGTGTGAAAATAAAATGCTCTCCGACGCTCTCCGCGCCAGTCTATCTAAACGGTCCCTTAAACAATTAAATATCACTTGTTTTAACGGTGAAGGAAAACATCTTGCGGAAACCTACACGCCTGAGAGTTCTCCATAATGCTCTCAAAGGCGTGTGAAATACCGCACTCGGCCAGTGTGGTGGACTACGACCTAAACCCTTCTCACTCTGAGAGGAGACCCGTCCCTATTATAGTCGGCCGGTAATGGGTTGGTTATGATGAAGTTTTTAAGGTAGGTATTATTAATTTTCATACACTTTGAATTTAGAACTTTTTTAGTTTAAAAGGATTCCAAAGAAAGAACTCCAAATAAAAAATAAAAAAAATGCCTAAAAGTATTAGAAAATATCCTAACAAACACGACGAGGAATATTCCCAGACTCCATGAAAGAAAAGAGTCGATTTAAAAGTCTAAACTTTTGAAAGCGAAACTCGATTGCTCTTGAAATTTTCACGGCCGTGGGAAAACAGGCCTAACTTTGCGGAAAAGGGCTCTCCCAGTTTTCGTTCAAAAGGGTGCTTAATTATGCTTTGAAAAGGGTGAAGCGAAATGCTCCGACGGTTAATCCATTAGGTGAACCGGTTAATTTCATTATAAATATTTCTGTATTTTCACTTTGTGCGACAACAATTATACCTATTATGGTATTCGCGTTAAATTTTAATTGAGTTTGCGAAATATTTTCCGTCGAAAATATAAATGTTTAAAATAATGAAACAATTTAAATTTATTTAGTAGAGGGAAAAGCACTAATAATAATTATTAAATATTTTTTCAATTAATTGGACGCAGTAAGTATATTAAGTATTTTTTGTGAATATTAATTTTCGTAGTAGATTATTATTTTTGTATATTATTGTTGTGCTTAGTGTTTTTGTTGTTACTCAATAAATTTTCAAATGAAGGTATAATATTGCTATTAGAAAATTCATCAACATCACACGCTTATGAATTTTCCAAAAATAAAACTTGTTAAAAGGCCACCGTCTAAAATACCATTGTCATTGTTGTCAACCGAAAGATGTTCACTGCTAGACTTAGGTATCTTTTAGGCATTTCTACACGCCTTTGTTTTGTGCCCCTTAGGTATATCCAGCATCTATTATATTATCCAGGTCTACATAGGTAGTGGGGGTCTACCAATACTGCGCTTTCCGATGCGACTTGCGAGATGCATAATATACACACTGAAATGAATGCAAAGGCGACCTTATTGCCTATCGTGATATCACTGACTAAATCAACTAAACTTCGTTAACATGCGGGGCAGGTAACCTTCGCAAACTAAGTTACGAGTCCATGTTGTTAGGAACGTTGCTAGTGACCTAAACGACCTAAATGCTCTTAACTCGATAGCCCTGAGGTATCGGATGACCTAAGTTTCCGCCCCAAATGGCCCAGATTTTGATATTAGTACCAGCTTTCATAATTTCAGCGTGATTAAAGGTTAACCGGTCGTGTTATTAAAAGTATGGCGCTTTACCGATTTTGAAAAACGGGAAAAAACAGTAACATGTACCTATTCCCAAAAAAATAATTTGGAATAAGTACTTACTCTTTAAAAAACATTTTGTGCATCGTTTTAATTTTTTTTAAGCTCATACTTGGAACTTAAAAAAAAATATTTCTAACAAATATATATTATGTAGAAGCTGTAAGTAAAATTTACCTCATTTATCAAAATATATACCAAAACAAAAAAACACATACACACACGGCAGAAGTGAAACTTCAGGAAAAAACTTAATCTTAACTTTAACTTTGGCTTTTTGACTTTGCAGACTAAAATTTTTCATTTCATCGAGTTTTGAAATGCACAATGATCCTAAAGAAGTTTCACTTCAAAAATAGGTCCTACTACATCGCTAGGTGTCGATTTAATGAATTAAAACCGGTACATTTCCTGAGACATCGATAACTTTCAACCCTAGTGCTCATCGACAAAAAGCTCAAGTTTTTTTCTGTCAGTGTAGGACATTTTGGTGTGTCTGGCTTCATATAAAGTAAGTCACGCAGCGGTTTTCGTCTCTGATGTGTCTACGCAAAGATACGTGTCAAACATTGTCGATGAAATTAATGCAAATAAAATGATGAAAAAATTAATAATCATATTAAGTATACACTTTAGAAACACTACTAATATTATAAATGTGAAAGTGTGTGTGTTTTTTTTCAAACCGACGACGTGCAAAACTCGGGGCATTGACCTCGCGAGCGGCGGTGACAACTTTAGGTTTAGCCGTCATCTCATTGCGTTACACTGCGAACTTATGAAAAATACAGGAAATGTATGTATGTATGTGTTTTTTTGTGGTATCTTGTCTGAATCGAAACTACTATCAGGTACCTGTCTTCGTTTCCGAAAGTGGTCCCCTTACACCTGTTATGAAGTTAAAATGGCGAGGAAAAGAACGTATTATGACATTTTCAATAATGGCATCGCCTTTAGCCTTTGATAGGGAGCTATTGTATAAGACGTCAATGTAACTATAGAATATCCACATACTATGTTATATGATACGACGTTAAAAGGTTTCCTGAAAGTGTGCAAACTGGTACAAACACGTTGACAGAGTGAAATGGATACACACAAGAGTTGCTCTTTCACTCCTTTGACAGACTTAAAATAGTGCTGTAATTTGAGCTCTCAATTGGAAGAAATTTAATTATTATTTCCGTTAAATACAGAACATAATTTCAGTTAGGTATATTTAATATCAAAAAACAAGTAGATACTTACTTAATATTTAGTTTAGCTTTAACTAGTATTTTATCGTTATGTTATTCCAATTTCCGAAAAAATCGATTTAGGCCATCTAAATTTTTATAGATTAGTAGGTAGGTATATGAAAATTTAGATGGGCTAAATCTAATCTATGGCTTAGTCTAATCATTATTAGACTCTCATAAATCCCTTAGAAGTAGAGTTGACTGACCGACAGGATAGTGCTATTAAAAACACTGGATATGTCAGCTATAGTCCATAGATAATATTATATTAATTAAATAAATTAAATAAACTAAAATAAGTAGTTTAATAAGTTTTAATTGTAACTAACACCTGGACCTTTCCTGCCTCTAAATACATACACACATACATACATAAATCAACTTAGCCCATTTTATAGATTCGACTAACTTTATAATTGTGTTCAATTTCAATAAAATTGTTTAAATTTTTTAGTTTAAAATAAAACTCCGTTACGTCGTTTAATTCAGGCACACGGCACTTAGGAAACATCCACTCAATTTAACTTTAAGATAAATCGCTAAAACCCACGTTCCTGCACATAATGGGGGTACTTACACTCAGCTAATAGTGTATGGAACTTGGGATTTTCCGAACAAATAAACATGTACCGTTTGTACTTGAAAAACGATTTTCTTTCGCTAGTAGGTAAGTAGATTTTTTTTTTATTCGACTACAAGTTAGCCCTTGACTGCAATCTCACCTGATGTTAAGTGATGATGAAAAAAAATGTGGATGAATTTATTGGTAGTACGCGTAAAAAGCAAAAGTATTTATGCTAGGTTTAATAAATTCAGAACGAACTATCATACTGCTAACCGCAAATTGAAGCTAAACGTTAATTATACAAAAGTTGCAAAACATAACAAACTGTAATAGTCTGTAACAGCACATGATACCAAAGCAATTAAAACTCCATAAAAACTTGTATCTGCAGCCACCTAGCTCCGACGTGCTTCAAAAATATTAGCAGCTAATATTTAATTCACTTCTCAACTCTCTAAAAGCTTTTATGTGTCGTCAGCGTCACTTGGATATAATTATGTATGTGTGCCTACTGGAATATTCAGTTGATATTATTTGCGAGCTTGTTAGAAGGCGAATTTAAGGAACAAAATAGGAATTCAAACGTTGATTTAGCTGTGGCAGCAAATTGCCTTTTGCAAAGAGTTATCATAGACGTTTCATTCAACTTTCAACAACAGAAGGGTTGTTTGACTTAATACCGCCGTTCCCTTTTTCATCAACGCACAACACACCATCGAAAATGTCATCATTCTCACCACCTGGATCACTGGCATACATCAACCAAGCATTGCGCGAGGTCATTCCGTCCGCGCACTCAAAAATTGTGGAGCTACCTTTGGAGGTGTTTCCACATAACTTTGACATAGTAGTCCATGGACCCTTGAGAGGTTCGTGTAATTATGAACACTGGGGGTCCATGGCAAGCCTACATAACATAATAATGCATTAATATCAAAATTGATACACAATAATATCTTGTGAGTAAATACTGGGTACAATTTGACATTCTAATCCAATCCAACTTATGCAGCAGCAACTGTCACACTAATTACTATTCATGTTTAATCGGAAACAATAAAAGCTGGTAAAAGCTAAACGCTAGTTAAAAAGCTCTTCTTTTAAAGTTTTCGGAAATTATCCAAGGGCTCTATAAAATTTTAAGAGGGGTCCATGACTAGAAAAAGTTCTTGAACATAAATGTTGAATAGAAGCAGGCGTTACTTTGCGGAATTCCATGATATATAAAATTACTTTGCTATAATCCGCTAACAGTGACAAAGTAGGCACAACACCACACAAATTCACCAGAAAATGAACTCGACGATCGTTTCGCTCCGACCCCGGAGCATCTTCATCTACATATTTGTCACAGTTAGCGGATTATAGCAAAGTAATTTTATATTCATTGTATTCTGGAACATAGTTATATTATACGTTATACCATCTCCTGGCCTCAGGAGAGACTATAAACTTTTACAATCGAAACTCGCGACGATAAATAACTGCTCCATTATAAAGTCATTTAATGCCTCACACATAAAATGAATAAACAGAATCACAGTTATTTTTTTTTTGTTCAGATAACAATTAATTGTTAACTACTGCTTTCCGTTCTCGTATTGTATATTCCGCCATATACCGCTCCCGGGCAGGAGAGACGACTAACTTTTACTATTGAAACTCCAGACGACAAATTAACTGCGCGGAATTCGTAATTTCACGTACGTAGCCTGACATTCTCAACAATGGAGTATTTGAGTAGTTCGTTGGGTTTGTTAGAGCCGTATAACTTCATTATAACGGGCCCGGAGCGTAGCTTGTTTCAAAGTGTAGCTTATTAATAACTTCAGTGTACTGGAAGTTATGTATTTGCCTATTAAGTTAAATTTTATTCAATGTCGTCGTGTACTGATAGATGTCCAGAGGGCATAAGTTTCTTCAGCTGATTTCAGCGACTGACGACAAAATGTATAGCACGCTTCTGTTTTCACAATACTTCAAAGTTTTATTCCCACCTTGTGATCCCAAGGTGCTGAAATAGATCTATCACTGGAAAGTGCAGTGTTGCAGTCCCCCACTAGACAAGACGGTAACTTCAAATTAGTCGCAGGGAGCTACTCTATACAAGCGCTACAAGACCGCGACGCGTGGAAGTCTCTATAAGAGACCTATGTCATGACCGTGGATTGGTTGACGGCTACAAGTCGGTGACAATCATTATTTCCTGCTGATTTCAGTGTCTCGTCAGCTTTCAAGCATTTTAAAGTTGTTATTACTGTGGTACCGTGAGGTAGACATGTTGTTTTATTAGATTCGCGTGAGCAAAGACAGACAAAACTTCGACGGCGAAATTTATAGCTTCTTTGAAGTCCTGAAATATACTCTCGTACATCTGACGTACCTACTTACAGTACCTATAGCGTAAGTGCAATCGAAGTCGAGTCTACATTAAATCGGAATTGCCATTGCCATTGCCACTGTTAACTTTTAAAACAAATAAATATGAACTACTAGCTGACCCCCGCGACTTCGTTCGCGTGTTTTTCTTTGCTATAAACTTCACGGAACTCGAGACCTTTCCAACGAATGCAAAACCGTGGAAATCGGTTCGTGCGTTCTGGAGTTATATAGTAGATATTTTGTTGATTAAAAATAAAGAATTAATAAATCAAAGAAAATAAAGTCCACGCCGTCTTTAACGCTTGTTCCTGCAATTCGCCTAAAGTCTTCGTTCCGGTAACCGTTATCGTTCGGGCATTTGAGCCACGAGAAAATTATGTCTACACTTTTTCTCGTCGAAGACAATAGAGACTATTTCTTTGACGATAAAATTTGTAGACATAACTTTCTCGTGGGTTGCTGTCATCTACTGGCACAAGATTGTATAACCCGCGGCACGTACATTGAACACTGAACGAAACGTGGAGGGGATAGCTGCGTATGGGAACTGTCACGCCCGTAATACAATAGCTAATTATTATGTAGTAGTGTAGTGTACTGTTTAAAAGTTAACAGTGACTGTAGAAGCTGTGATAGCCTAGTGGTTAGGACGACCGACTTCTAATCGGAGGTCGTGGGTTCGATCCCGGGCACGCGCCTCTAACTTTTTGGAGTTATGTGCGTTTTAAGTATTTAAATATCACTTGCTTTAACGGTGAAGGAAAACATCGCGAGGAAACCTGCACGCCTGAGAGTTCTCCATAACGTTCTCAAAGGTGTGTGAAGTCTGCCGATCCGCTTGGCCAGCGTGGTAGACTATGGCCAAAACCCTTCTTACTCTGAGAGGAGACCCGTGCTCTGTAGTGAGCCGGTAATGGGTCGATCATGATGTAGTGTACTGTCAAGTAGTGACAAAAGAGTGGCACTCACCGATAAAGTCCTTGATGGCTTGCGAGCCGGGGTCGAGTACGTCCGTGGGGTTGACGCGGATCTTGCAGTGCTTGACGAAGGGCATCTCGGGCAGCCGGCGCCACTCGCCGCCGGTCGCGCAGTGCACGTCGATGGAGATGGAGTTCTCGTAGGCGCGGATCACGCGCTGCACCTCGTTCTCTTGGTAGGCGTCAGTAAAGTCCGATAGGGAGAATGTCCCGTCCTACGACACAAACGTTAAAGTCAATAAAAAGAATGGCTATAGCCACAAGCCTTAAATAACAATATAAGTTTCAATAGTGGGCATATAATTATTCCATGAGGACAAAACAGGTTCTTCTTCTTCGTTACACTCTTGACAGAGTGGTCGTGGATATCCAGAAGTGACGTCGTTACGGGCAGATGTTCAGCGCCACTTCTCTCTGCTGGCCAACAGCCTGATGCAAAGGGCACAGCTGATATAATTTGGTGGGTCCGTCATCATGGGCGACCTTCCTCGCCCTCTAGTGCCTTCTACTTTGCCCTGCACGACAAGGCGCTCGATAGAGTCACCCTCACGAAGGGAGACGTGTCCGAAGAACAAAATAGGTTACGATCTCCGGAATGGTTGATTCTCACAATCACAGGCTCTACCTACGCCGTTAGACGATATTTTCGGAACTTGAAAGACCTTTCTCTTGAGACAGCCGTCTCGAGGACTTATTGATCACAAGTCGATGAACTTTGCATGGATATTATATTTAATGAGAAATAATTTCGCGAGTTTCAGTGCGAAATACTTTCAGTAATGACGAAGATATACGATAGTTATTTACCAATTAACGTAGGCAAAGTAACCTACTTGAAATTGAAAATCTGCTCTTTATTTTATGAACCCTGAACACAGATAATACAGATAATTCGAAGATCGTTACCTCTTGCAATATTAATGAAGATCAAGGGATGAATTTGCCCCTACTATATTATTAAGATGCTTAGAAGAGGATCATAAAGGACCAAATTAAGAACGAATAATTTTCGATCATCCCATTTAGTAACCAATTCGGGGATCAATTTGCCCCTACTATATTATTAAGATGCTTAGGCTTTCTAAGTACTATTACCGATTATCCTGTTGGTGGTATCACGCCATTTGGGCTAAAAGAGGATCATAAAAGACCAAATTAAGTATAACTAAAGTTCGATCACGCCCTTTAGTAACCAATTCGGGTCAACAACTAAGCGTGACCTAAATTGATTAACATTGCAAACAAGGACTTTTCGCTAAATATTAAACCATAATAAAAGATAATATTCGAAGCCGTAAAAGCACTCTTTCCGTTTCCCGGATAAATCAATGTCGTTTATTTCCATTTTCCACGCGTTAACGTCGCGTTGCAGCGGGCCGGAAATTAAATGCCGGTAACGAGTTTCGTGCAGCACGTTACAGTCAGAGTTACAGGTATACAAAATACAACACCTGCTGCTATATTTTGTGTTGACAATTTTGAAAAGAAAATTTAAATTAACGCTTTTACTTCGTTCTGATTTCCGGACTGGAGGACCAAATAATTACATCATTTTGAATTTAGAAATTTTTAATAATGATATATTAATGTAGTAGGAAATCCGACACGAATACTCTTGACGATGCGTCCATTGCAAAACATTAAGTGCGAGAGGTATTTCGGGTAACTGTTTGGTTTCCCGTAATTTTGTCGTGACTGGAGAATGCCTTGAAAATCTTTGTAGATTACCTTTCATACCTGATATTATGAGGGTTATTTCTTAGCTGAGCAGGTACCTCATGCACTGCATCAGCGTGTTCATCTGCGGGTGGATCAGGATCTCCGTCGCGAGGCACTCACTTGCATAATCCAGGAGCCGTTGCCGGCGAAGGTGTAACCCGCGTGCACCAGGTGGCGGTGGCGCGTGAACGAGCTGAGCAGGTTCCTCATGCACTGCATCAGCGTGTTCATCTGCGGGTGGATCAGGATCTCCGTCACGAGGTTCTCGGACGCGTATTGAATGAGTCTCTCTCCTGAAAAAGATGAGTCATGTTTAGTACAATATTTTACCGTTTTTATTATCGTGAGTAAGTAGTAATGGGCGAAGCACATAGCGCGAAGGACCCATGGATGTTGCAGTCCAAGGTGCTGAAGGAGAGTGGCGACCTCGCACCGGGAAACGCAACGGAAGAAAGAAAGAAAGAAAGAAAGAATGATCCCCGTGTATAGACGATCTCAAGCGAGTCGTTGGCAGCCACTGGATAAAAGCGGCACAAGGTTAGGTTCTGTGCAACATCACGACCCTTCCGAGAGTCCAATTCTTACAGAGTCCTATTCTTAGAGTTACACTGGTCTGAGAAGAGCCAACAACAATCTATACAGCCGGGTGTTATTTTTAGTTTATTATTTAACATTATTCCAAAATATCTTCGTCATTACTGAAAATATCTCGCACTAAATTATTTCTCATTAAATATAATATGTATGGTAAGTTCATCGACTTGCGATCAAGTAGGTCCTCGAGACGGCTAGGCTGTCTCAAGAGAAAAGTCTCTCAAGTTCCAAAAATATCGTCTAATGGCGTAGGGTATATCATCAGTCTGGCGTGACGCAACAAGATGGCGGCCATGACCTCGCTACAAACGACATTAGCGCGAAGCCAAATTGTGTCGTTTATCTCGGAATACAAAAGGGAATAAAGCCTGAATTGAGCGAGATACAAAAGGAAATAAAGGTTGAATTTTATCTGTGACTTTTACGGAGCTTTAGGTTATTAATGTAAATCATAAGAAGAGTGATAACAGTTGAGATAATGGAAAAAATGTAATTTTCTAAATAGCACGGCACCAAACAATCTCAAAAATTATGCTAAATGACGATGTAGTCTAAGATGGAAATATTTAGGTACAGACAGTTTTATTAATTTACTCCCTAAGGACCAGAAACATGTTCGATAACAGTCTCATATTATCATAAGGCTGACGAAGCGATGGAGAGAGCTGTTCTCGGAGTTTCCCAGTCTGATCATGAGGTATCCGCAGGGGAACCAGTTTAATTGACATAGCTTATCAAGTCGCGAAGCTGAAGTTGCCAATGGACAGCACATAGAACTGATAGACAAAGAACTTATAGACGTTTGGGCCCCCATGAAAAAGGTAAGAAAAGCTGGTGTGCTCTTATAATCCAACTCCAAACTTTTACTAGACTGTCTACTCTAGCGGCACGCTATGATGGCCGGTTTGACGTTTGTCCGCTCATGAAGTTCCGTATTAATTGATAACGACTTTGAAGGAAATAATTGTATTACTTTATTGACGATAGTGATGTGCAGAGATTCATAAATTTTATCGAATGTAGTTTTAGGTTTAGGACTCAAAATTTATTTATTAAATTGATTTCTTAAATGTATACAAGTGTAGAAAAATCAGTTTGCACCATTTAAGGGGTGAATGTACTTGTGAATATGAACAATTTTCACTATGTGGACAAACCTCTGAAATCGCAAAAAAATATCAATAAATTTTTAAAAATGGAATCTAATACGATCGTCACATAGGATCGCTGGCTAGCACAACTACTACCTCCGGCAAACTCGCGTCAATGCTCAATGCAAAACAAAGCAGTTTCGAATTGACGTTGCTTCGAAAAGTATAAACTGTCAGTGCAATGCGATTGTGATATAGTTTTGACCTGGCTTTGGATTTCAAATATTGATACTGCATTACTGTTGACCCTTGCTCGTTAATTTGGACTCTGTTCAAGCCCTTTGTTGTGGATTTCGTCGATATGACCGAACGTACGCAGAGAACTGTTCTAAATAGTCAGACACGTGAGTTCGTAATACGCCTTCGTAACTATTTCGATCGTGAAGCTCAAAATGGAGGGCCAATTTTACCTATAACGTCAGTGGTTGAACGCGTAGCTGATGCGCTTAATATTGGACAACGAACTGTTAGACGGATAACTAAAAAAAAATATGGCGAGACTGGCACAGAAGAAAATAAACTTCACACACCAAAAAAGAGAAAACGAGCAAAACCAGTCGTAGGCATCGATAGCTTTGATGCCGATGCTATCCGAAGACATGTTTACGGCTACTATTTACAGAAGGAGTATCCAACAAGAAAAAAGTTGGTGCATTCACTGAAGGAAGCTGGATTATTCTTCGGTGGGGAAAGTTCTTTAACGAAGATTTTGAAGACCATTGGATTTCGATACAAAAAATGTAACAAACGCAAAATATTGATGGAAAGATTTGATATAGCGATGGCAAGGTATACTTTTTTACGGCAAGTGAAAGAAATCAAAAATTGGCAAAATGTTGTGTTCTTGGATGAAACATGGCTTAATGCTAACCATACTGTAGGCCGTTCTTGGAACGATGACACAGCAGCATCTACTTCCAAAGTTCCTGTAGGAAAAGGATCGCGACTTATAATTTGTCACGCCGGAACCATCAACGGGTTTGTCGAAGGTTCTCTCATGGCTTTTGCGTCAAAAACCACTGGAGACTATCATGAAGACATGAATGGAGAAAAGTTTACTGAATGGTTTACCTCAATGTTGTGTAGCCTCCCTGAACCATCTATTATAATTATGGACAACGCCCCATACCACTCGATGCAAATTGACAAGCCACCTGCCCAATCCCAAAAGAAAGCTGATATCGTCGCATGGCTTCGTAAAAATGGCGTAGATGCAAACATGAATGTTAAAAGCGGAATTAGTACGTCTTTTAAAAGAAAACAAACCAACCAAGATCCGATACGTCATTGACGAAATAGCATTAGAACATGGGCACAGAGTTATACGGTTACCGCCTTACCATTGTGAGTATAATGCGATTGAGTTGGTGTGGGCTCAAATTAAGGGATATGCTGCAAGACACAATACAGAACCCCCATTTACCACAAAAAAAATGCTAAAATTATTAGAAGAAGCTTGTGAACATGTGACTAAAGGAGACTGGGAAAAGGTTGTGAATAGAACTGTTAAATTAATAAGGGAAGATTATGAAAGAGATGTGAAAATAGATAATATTATAGAAAACGAACATATAATTATTAATGTATGTGATGATAGCAGTGACGACAGTGAAAATAGTAGTATGGACGAATCTGATTAATTATGGCCTTTTGTGGCACCTTTTTTGGTATCTTTTGTATTCATATGTTTCTTGTGTGCATATAAAGTATGTATATTCATTTTCGTTCAAATATTCAGTTCGTTCAAATAAATTAAATAAACATATACATTTTTGTTTTATTAAACCTATTTAATCAGGTACAAAAACAAAACTTAATTGTTTTTTGTTCGAGAATAAATTGACATTCCACATCACTATTGTAATGTGTCAAACCGGCCATCATAGCGTGCCGCTAGTGTAAAATCAAAATTACACAAAGTCAAAGAGGGCGGAACTTTGATTTGAATAATATATGTAAGTTGGCAGACTTGAATGAAACTTTGAGGGAGGCAAAGAAAAGCCGTCAAACACTTGACTTAATGTAAATCTCCCCGCTCTCTGTCACCGAGTGAAGGAAATTTTTAACGTCCTTGAGCGACCTTCAATAGGGTTGGCATTTTATTTCTAGTGACGAGGGTGTAAAATGGGTATGATAGATTCAATATCAACGGATAATGAACCGTCCTTTGCTTGAGTTGATTGGGTCAAGTATTTTTTGAGGTTCAACATTTAGAAAAGTAAATACTAATTATAATTTTTTAGACTTCTTATAGTTTTTTTAATGTCGAATCTCCCTTATTAATAGGTTATGATGATTTTTAAGCGAATTTTTAACTAATCAATTTCTAGTATGGAGCTCTGAATCGATATTGTCAGAATTGTGGTGAGACCTTACTGGCAAAGATCAGGACCAGCGCCGTTAACACAGGATTTAGGATAGTCACCTTCCTACCAGCTCAATTTTTGTGAATTTAGTGTAATGTTGCTGCAACAGACCATTTTATCGAATAGTGAGAAAGTATGAGTTAATCAGAGATGATTGCGAACACTGTTGCTGTCAACAAGCTTTCAAACTGACCTAATCGAGAATCAAACCAATTACATACAAGGCGAGCAATATTTTCACTGCACTAGGAAAGTAAGTAATGAGGAATTTTTTATACACTGGATAAAATATATATATGGTTTTTTATAATGTAAGGTTTCAAACTCTTTTTATATTTATATCGCGTCGGTGTCAGCCCTAATCTTGACTTTGTCACAGTATTATAATTAAAGCCCTTTGTATTTTAGGTGCTTGTTTACGCTCGTAATACCGTACCTACTCGAGTTACTTCACTTCATAATATTATTTTCTTATCCTTATAAATTATGCCACATTGTACATTGAGCTTGGGGCTTTTACGTGAAGTAACCTAATTAAGATCTTAAGGGTTTCTGTTAATTTTTCTTTTCTTACTCATAAAATAAATTTTGTGCAACACAAAACAATAAATAGCTTATTTAGATCACTGCGTTGTAGTCTGCAACAAACAATTAATCTAAAACTAGTAGTAACAATGTTGCAATGCTCTAACATTGTAATAATTCCACCTGCATAAGAGAATTGAGTACTTCTTAGATCATTCAGAACGCTACAAATATATTTTTAAATTCTCTTTATTTTTAAAAGTAAAGCAATGACATTAATAAAGTAAAGGAAAATATTGAGAAAAAAGAAACAACCTATCTACTCATTCATATGGAAGCAACGTTAAGAGATACACGAAAAAAATTACAAGTAAAAACTGTATGTAAAGGGCGAATCTGATACAAAAGCGAATACGAAACTAGCTCTCTCGTTTCGTTTCATTCGAGTTTCATCGTGCAGTTCATTTTTTACACCCACTTCAGATATTTTGCGCTAAAAATCATTTTCAGAGGCGCGCCAGTGAAAACAACTCGGAAATGTTTTTCGCGAAAATGTCTCGCGAGAGAAAATACTCCATACCCCATTGTCACACCGTCGAGAATTTCAGATGTTTTAATTTTATAATTTAAAAAAATCTTGATGAAGTTATTTGGGTAGGCGAAGTTTTCTCTTTTGAATTTTATTTCTAGTCTAATCAGACGAAATATAAATATGTTTCATAGTTATATACAATTTTTATGTTTTATAAAAATTAACTTGAAATGAAAGAGGCAAAGAGACTTTCACGGTTGTTTTAATACAGTTTAGATTAAATTTAATGCGAAGTTTTCTCTTTTGACTTTTATTTCTAGTTTATTCAGACAAAATAAATGATGAGAAGTCCAAATTTTTATGTTTTATTAAAATTAACTTGAAATGAAAGAGGTAAAGAGACTTTTACGGTTGTTTTAATGCAGTTTAGATTAAATCTATCTATCTAAGTCTCTACCTATGTACCTCATAAGGGTTTTTCAGAGACTTTTATGGTTGTTTTAAAGCAGTTTAGATAAAATCTAATTAAGTCTCCTATGGACCTCATAAGGGTCTTTCACAGGGGGATGGTGAGACTTAGATATAGATACTCGGGAGTATCTGTAAACGCTATCAAATCCGAAATTAAAAATCCCTAGGGGAACCAGTTACTGACATAGCTCATCTAAGAACCAGTTACTGACATAGCTCGTCTAAGAACCAGTTACTGACATAGCTCATCTAAGAACCAGTTACTGACATAGCTCATCTAAGAACCAGTTACTGACATAGCTCATCTAAGAACCAGTTACTGACATAGCTCATCTAAGAACCAGTTACTGACATAGCTCATCTAAGAACCAGTTACAATATTACAGTTACAAAATATATACAGTTAAAAATATTTCGCGTAAAATTTGCTCAAAACTAGAGCTCGCAGCCATAAGTTGTCTATTGTACGCCTGGGTGTGAGGGATTTCAGTCGTTTTTCCTTCACATTGTAGCTGGTAATTTAGCGAGGTCGTGCCAAATTGCGCCTCATGCTTTATCTTTTGCAACTCTAATGTTTGCTGTTCCGGAAAGTTTAACATTTGTATTTGTTTACATGTGTATTTATTTATTAATTAAAGATTATTTTTTTTTATCGTTTTCTCTCTCTAATACAATATATTTTACTACTATTTATATTTTAATACTATTTATAGTATTTTACTCTGTTCTATTTACCTAATTAATTAGTTTTACCTACTGGAATTTTTTATCCGTTCTATTTTTTTTTTAAGTTTTAAACCCCGACGCAAAAACGACGGAGTTATAAGTTTGACGTATCTGTGTATGAGTATAGTAGAGTTTTTGGCACCGTAGAGCTCAAACAGGTGACCCGATTTGTTTTTTAGTTTACGTTTATTAGTTTGAAGTTTGATGAAAATCGGTCCAAGATGGCCCCCGCGACAAAATGGCGGATTACATTTTTTTTTTCACAACTCCCTCAATATGGGTATCAAATGAAAGGGCTTGACTAGTAGAATACTATACTGGCTGCCACCAAAAAATGGCGAATTTTTAATTTTTAATTTATACTCGTAAATAATATGATGACGTATATTTTCGTGTACATCTCACGAGTTTCAGATGGTTTTACGGCGTAAAAATACTGTGAATATCCGAAAAATGTGAATCTGGTTTTCCCAACCTCTTTTTACAGAGGTGTATCATCATTTACACTTACACAAAGGTCAGCCGCCTCCATAAATAAGTAGACTTATCCCCAGAATTATTTATCAAAGAGCAAACCATTTCTGCGTGGGAAAAACTGGAGCGAAATTCTCGGGACGAGTGTCACAAAAAGGGATAAAATTATTGTGTTTAATCCAATTCTTGGGACTGTTGACGGTCCAAAGTTTATAATACCTCGGGCGAGTAATGTTCTTTTGGAATTTATTTAGCATATTCTTTGTTTAGCATACTTTTTTTACATTTTTAGGTATTAAAAAAATACTCTTTTCTAAACTTTGCTTTTTGACGAAATTCGAATTGTTTATATTTTTCAAGCGCGATTTCACAGGTTTGATTAGTAGTGTATACTTTTAAGTGAGTTTAAATATTATCCCTACGTGAAATCGAACCTGTTACCTCTTGATCAAGCGAATAATCGCTGCGATATTATAGAGGGTCTACAAAAAAAATTATAAGCAACGTTCAGCGTTACAGCTTCATAAGCGAGGTGAAAATAAATAAGCCCCAAATTGCCAATAACCCGCTCCCATAACACTCTAATAACACTCGCTAAACAGAGAGTTACCTACCTCTATAAAGTTTATCGTAAAAAGTAACGATGTATGATACAATCATTTAAAGGTCTAAAGCCAAGTTTTCGGGAGCTTTTCTCGCAAGAGGAAAAGCTATGTAATACGAGGTAATGCCCTGTTTGAAACTGTTACTTTCTTATAAAAAAATTATGTCTTCATCTTCGTGGATAGTTTTTAAATTCGCCATAAATTTATAACGCAAAATTTAGCGCAGGCAGACTAGCACGGCTGGCATTGGAGAGTCACTGTTCATCCTGTGAACCTAGAATTACCCATTTCGCGCGTGTGACTGCGCATAGGACGTTCTTACTGCGAACTAACAATGCGCCCATTGATAATTCAAACACACAACAGCGTGAAACATACAAGAGCGTCTAAATCGCTGCGGCAAGAACTTCGCTTACGCGTTTCTCGGACAGACATGTTTTTTGCGATATGTTTAACTAAAGAAAACAAATTGTATTTGAATACTATATGTAAAAACACAGAATAAATTATGAGCCATAATAAGCGACGTAAACAAGCCGTTATAGCTTAAGATAACAATGAGACCCTAAATCTATGAGCGCGACGTACATTTAACGCAATATTCTGGCCGTGTTCCAGGCACATAACGACCTCAGGCCTTATCCGAGTTTCTAGTCCAACGAATTCGCCTGAATTCGGCTTTTCATCGAGTTATAATATATTGGTAGCTGCTAAATGAGCTCTTAGTGAATATTATATTGCATAGCTTTCAAAATAAGTATTTAATTTTATTCGTTAGGGCATTTATTTCATCTCAATTTCTAGAAATCCTCATCAGATCTTCACCAATTTTAATTGGACCAACTGGATGGTAGGCTTTCTAACGAAATAAGAATTGTCGAAATCGGTGCATATAAAAAAAATATTCAGATATCAGACACCTTAAAAATGTTTACAACAGAAGATTAGAAGATATTATGAAGGAGTTATGGAGTAACAATACCAATTTGTAGGGAATTTAATCTTCTTTTATTTACTACAGAAAGTCCAAAGTACCACTAAAAAAGCAAGGCAATTCAAACATACTATCTCAACTATATTACCGACACTTGACCTTACGCAGGATGATCCGGATGAACTTTATAGCACGTTTTTTGATGTAATAAACACTCAATTTACCTCCATCTTTAAAATCATAGAAAAACGATTGTTTAAAAATCTTAAATTTAGTGACTGGGCAACTGTTGGCATTTATAAAAGTCGAAACAAGTTGTTTGACCTGTATGCAGAAAAACAATATAATTATACCCCCGCGTTTATTGAATACGTAAGAAATTATTCCAAATTGTTTCGAAATGTTTGCATACAGGCAAAATCTCTTTATATAAAACAGAAAATCATGAATTCTGATAATAAAATAAAAGCAACTTGGGATATCATCAGTGATGAAATGGGGAAACATAAAGTACATACTAATAAACTGGAGTTAAAAATTAATAATCATATTATTGACTCTGATATAGAGATAGCAAATACTTTTGAGAACTTCTTCCAAAATATTCCAGTTACCACGACTAATTCCCTGAATTCCTCGCCAACAGAAGCCTATAATATCCTGAGGGGCAATGTTTCTGAGTGCAATGTATTATTTCGATTTAAATACGTAACCCCATATGATATTATCAAAACATTTAAATCTTTGCAACACAAAAAAACAGGAGATTTATGGGGAATATCAGTAAAAATAATTCACAATATTATTGATGTTATTGCGCCATATCTTGCTGTAATTTTTAACAAGTCCATAGATTCGGGATCATTTCCCGACCTCATGAAATGTAGTAAATTGATACCTCTGTTTAAGTCGGGAAGTAAAACTGATCCAAATAACTATAGGCCGATTTCAATTCTACCAACTCTCAGCAAGATATTTGAAAAAATAATGCTCAACCAACTGCTCCTGCACTTTAATTTAAATAAATTACTTCACTCTGAGCAGTATGGTTTTACTAAGGGTCGTTCAACAACCGATGCGGCCGCAAGGCTGTTACGGCACATTTTCGATGCTTGGGAAAAGTCACAGAATGCCATTGGTATCTTCTGTGATTTGTCAAAAGCATTTGATTGCGTTGAGCACGAGACTCTTTTACGAAAATTAGGCCACTATGGTATTAAAGAATCTGCACTCAGTCTCATTGCGTCTTATCTCGGTGATCGTATACAAAGGGTATGCATCAATGATGTTAAGTCATCCGGATCAGCCTCAGTAATGGGTGTCCCCCAAGGCTCTATTCTAGGTCCATTCATGTTTCTGGTTTATATTAATGACTTACCACATTTCGTCAAAAATGCTTGCGATATTGTACTATTTGCTGATGATACGTCTTTAATTTTTAAAGTCGATAGAACTAAAGACAATTTTGACGATGTAAATAATACTTTATCTCAAGTTTCACACTGGTTTACTATAAATAATCTACTTTTAAATGCTAAAAAAACCAAGTGTGTCGAGTTTTTATTGCCCAATACAAGGATTACTAGCAACAATTTAAAGATAAGTGGTCAGCCATTGAAAACTGAGAACACAACTGTGTTCTTGGGAATAACCCTAGATGCAAAGCTTCAATGGGGCACCCATATAGCAACACTTGCTGGCAAGCTTAGCTCTGCTGCTTACGCTGTTAGGAAGATTCGACAGTTAACAGACGTAGAAACTACAAAAGTAGTTTATTTTGCATATTTCCATAGTATTATGTCGTATGGAATCTTACTATGGGGTAAAGCAGCTGATATTGGAAAAATTTTCGTTTTACAAAAAAGGGCAATTCGCGCAATTTATAATTTAAAACCGCGGGATTCCCTTCGAGAGAAATTTAAAGAAATAGGTATTCTTACAGTAGCTTCTCAATATATTTATAACAACATAATTTTTGTTAAGCAAAACATTCACAGTTACAATAAAAAGTGTGAATTACACGATAGGCGGTTAAGAAATAGAGATGGACTAGTGATTCCTCGATTACGCCTCAAAAAGGTCCAAAGGTCGTTTGTGGGAATGGGCGTAATGTTCTATAACAAAATTCCACAACAAATCTTAGATTTGCCTTTACACAAGTTTAAGAATTCTATTAAAAGTGTGCTCATGAAAAAAGCATATTATACAATTGAAGATTATATAAATGATAAAAAAGCATGGATTTAATTTATTCGCTTTATACGCTATTATAACTTGAGGAGTATTCGATTATTGGTGTACAATTCGATGCTTTAATCATGGGTAGCCTAAGTATGTCACGCTCTCTTTAAACATTTCTGTGGTGGTGTCGTGTGGTGCGGGTTGTTACGTTCCCTCAAATATGGTTGAGCGAAGCAATGGCTGGATCATGCGTCATGCTCGTGAACGGGTGCCGCCGTCGGAAATGGGGCTACTTTTGTCTGCCCTTCTTAACGTGTAGAATTGTAAGCACCATTCCGAACCAGTGGTAGATTCATTTGTCGATTCAAAAGCACTTGTAAAAGTTTATCCGAATAAAAAATATGTCTTAGACTTGCCTTTACACAAGTTTAAGAACTTTCTTAAAAGTATGCTCATAAAAAAAGCTTATTATACAACTGAAGATTATATAAACGATAAAAAAGCTTGGATTTAACTCGTTCCAGCAATGCGCGAGACGGCATTTCAATCATGTACATTAATAATAATAATTGTTATAATGTTATTTTTAAAAAGAGCAACCGCCGAGTTTCTTACAGGTTCTTCTCGGCTGGAACTGCATTCCGAACCTGTGGTAGACTCAATCGACGATTCAAAAGCACTTGTAAAAGTTTATTTGAATAAAAAACTTTTCTATTCTATTCTATTCTATTCTATTCGAAAAAATCTAAACGATCGACTTCTGGTCTATGGTCATGCCTCTAGATCCGTGGCGGTGGTGTAACAATGAGATCTTAATGTGTCCCTATGTGACCGTATATACGTGTTTAATAAGAAGGTTAGTAAATTATAAATTAAAACAATTAACTAAATATCTTGCTCAAGATGAAATATCACGGTGAAGGAACTTGCACAGTGAGAAAACCTGCACGCCTGAGAGTTCTCCACAATGTCCTTAAAAGCGTGTAAAGTCTACCAATCCGCGCTTGTCCAGCGTGTCCTAAATTCCTCTCATTCTGAGAGAAAACTCGTATCCTGTAGTGGGCTGATGATAAATTGATCGTGATGATCATGATGAAATTGGAAATAACAATCGTAGAACAAAGTCGCATCTACGAAAATGTCACTTTACAGATGCGACGTTGTTCTATAAAAATGTCGAATTGGTACGTACCATATCTGGCTTCCTCCCCCTCGGGTGCCTGTGCCGTGAGGGTAGCCAGCTCCTTCTCCAAATCGACCTGGTGCTCGCCAGAGTCCCATGACAGCAGCCCTGCAACAACAGACCATTATATTAACATCTTATACTATAAAATGACATAACAATTGTTACAAGTAAGTAGGCATATAAGAGCACATTTCGCCTCTTTGCTACAATAATGTGACAAGTCCACAAAAAAAAAACATTTTTTTATTTGACTATTAAAATCTACATGTACGATGCAATAATTTTTGTAAGTTATAAATCAGTATCCTGTAGATAACACATTATTGAAGCAAGGAGGCGCTTTATATTTTACACTAGATGATGTAAACAACTTCATCTACACGCGTCAACAAGTATAAAATAATTGAAAATTTAAAAAACCCCCGACATTCGCCATTTTGTGGCGGCGGCCATCTTGAATTTGCAATAGTGCTATTCTGCTAGTCAAGCCCTTTCATTTGATACCCATATTGAGGGCGTTGTGATAAAACATGTAATCCGCCATTTTGTAGCGGCGGCCATCTTGGATCGATTTTCATCAAACATAGCTAACAACACTCTCGAACTAATTCACCTTTCAAACAAAAAAACCCGCATTGAAATCGGTCCACGCGTTTGAGCGCCACAGGGGAACAGACAGACACACACACACACACACACACACACACACACACACACACACACACACAGACACGTGAAACTTATAACACCCCGTCGTTTTTTCGTCGGGGGTTAAAAACGCTCATTATAGACGGTTATAGTCATAACCGCCCTAATAATCGCACCGCATCGCTTTCCCGTTAAGTTCGCTTAAGTAGGACGTCGCCTTATGTATAAATATGTTCCTGCTATAATTTCCTTTATTACTTCCTGTAGCCTGTCGTCCCCCAGGAATAGTTTCCCGACCGCACCGATATTGCACTTGGTATATTGTCTACTTTACTATTTACCTAATACCGATTGAATAAGGTTACGAAATAGTTTTACTTCTGGGTTGATCTTCACGGTTTCTAATGAACAGGTGTTAGCAACACTGTGTTTTATTTAACGCATGATTTTAAGAAAATTAAACATACTTATATGTTTTGGAATGGACAAATTATGTGCATAAAAAGAAGGTTTATTGTATATAGTCAAAACGATGAGCTATTTAAAAAATATGATTATAATCGAAGGTTTTTTTGAAAGAAGAATACTTTTTAAATTAGAACAAAAGAGAATAACAAGTGTAAATTGAAAATTTAAAAAACCCCCGACATTCGCCATTTTGTGGCGGCGGCCATCTTGAACTTGCAATAGTGCTATTCTGCTAGTCAAGCCCTTTCATTTGATACCCATATTGAGGGCGTTGTGATAAAACATGTAATCCGCCATTTTGTAGCGGCGGCCATCTTGGATCTATTTTCATCAAACATAGCTAACAACACTCTCGAACTAATTCACCTTTCAAACAAAAAAACCCGCATTGAAATCGGTCCACGCGTTTGAGCGCCACAGGGGAACAGACAGACACACACACACACACACACACACACACACAGACACGTGAAACTTATAACACCCCGTCGTTTTTTCGTCGGGGGTTAAAAACGCTCATTATAGACGGTTATAGTCATAACCGCCCTAATAATCGCACCGCATCGCTTTCCCGTTAAGTTCGCTTAAGTAGGACGTCGCCTTATGTATAAATATGTTCCTGCTATAATTTCCTTTATTACTTCCTGTAGCCTGTCGTCCCCCAGGAATAGTTTCCCGACCGCACCGATATTGCACTTGGTTTTCTATAGTTTTGAAAAATGAAAATGAAAAAATGATTTATTCATAGAAAAAAGATTTTTTACAAAATATTAATCAGTTGTTGGGACATCCTTTTAGGTAAATTTATACCTGTGCCAGGATGTCCCGCTCTCCGATTTTCATCAAACATAGCTAAGAACACTCTCGACTAAATCACCTTTCGAACAAAAAAACCGCATTCAAATCGGTTCACCCGTTTGAGCGCCACAGGGGAACAGACAGACACACACACACACACACACACACACACAGACACGTCAAACTTATAACACCCCGTCGTTTTTGCGTCGGGGGTTAAAAAGGGAACGTGGTTAAAAGGGCATTAGGTCATTGTTGTTTTGGAAGCTAGATAGGAAATAGTGTTTAGTAATAATATGTGGATGTTTAAAAATCAGCCAAGTGCGAATCGGGCCTCGCTCTTTTAGGGTTCCGTACATAATTATGAACAATATAATATTTTGGGGTCTTAGAAATATTTAATTTCCGAGCCAGACATCGCAACAAACCGTGAAAGAAAAATCCAAAAAATTTTCGTTTGTTTTGGTCACAGCTTATAAATTATTATATGAATCGTTGTTTTCAGTATTTGTTGTTTAAATAGAGCATATGTTACATAATATACCGAAATATCATATTCCTAACTAGTTTAGTTTTGAGATAGCCCCCGTCACAAAAATGGTCTAAAATTGACAACTTTGATGGCCCCCCATTTCCTTATTTTTTAAGCAAAAAATTAAAAAAAATATGTTCGAACTCTACTCAATGAGCTCTAAACAATGATATCCCACAAGCTAGGGTAAGAAGAAAAAAAATTTTTCTGGCTCCTTTTTCATGTATCGGAGGCCCCCTGAAAAATAATTTAATTAAATTTCTAATTTAATATTTGATTTTGGGTTAACTTTTTACATCAAATACCAAAATTTCAGGTTTGTAACTCATTTTGTCTGCGAGCTAGAGGCCTGTGACCGGCGGACAGACGGACAGACACAGCCCTATAATTAATGTCATAATTATAGGGCTCCGTTTTTACCCTTTGGGTACGGAACCCTAAAAATGAGAACTAAAGTTAAGTTAATAAAATGAAATAGAATTTACTTTGATTTTATCATCTGTATGGTTGCTCGTAGAATTAGAGCCTTGGGAGAGCAGAGTCAAGCATGAAAAATACAAATCATTCTAAATCCATGGCCTATATTTAAACAATTAATGGACAGTATAAAAAATGGGTCGTGCGGAAATGAGAACAATCACGGGATCGAGCTAGTTTTAATTTACTGCATTGTATTGTTCAGAGATTGTTTTTCTCACTTGGCGGTGTGTTTTAATTAACTTTTTTTTTCAATCTAAACATATTCCTTCTGTAAGTTAAATGTATCCTTCTGTAAGAATATGAATAAAACATTATTTTTATCTTTGACAATAATTCTTAAAAACAATTATTGTATTTAAGAATTATACGAGTGATATTTAATAAACCAGTAGATAGCTACTGGTTTATTAAATATCACTCGTTTTAACGTTGAAAAACAACGTGAGGAAATCTGCACGCCTGAGAGTTCACCGTAACGTTCTCAAAGGCTTGTGAAGTCAATCAATCCGCACTCGGCCAGCGTGGTGGACTACGACCTGCACCCTTCTCATTCTGAGAGGAGACCCGTGCCCTGTATTTGGTAATGGGTTGATATTATTAATTAATTAATTAATTAATTCTGATAGACAATCAACGCACAGCCAAAACCACTGAAGCTAGAAACTTGAAATTTTCACAGTAGCTTCCTTTTATAACGTAGGCGCACACTAAGAAAGGAATATTGCAAATTCCACCCCTAAGGGGGTTAAATAGGGGATGGAAGTTTATATGAAAGTCTGTCATTTTTCAAGTTATATCCAAGAAAATTGGTATTTAGGTTTTCGGTTAAAGATAAAGAGTTACGAGTTTAAAGAAATTTGGAAAAACAACTCCCAAGTGGGTTAAATGGGAGTTGAAAGTTTGTATGAAAGTCCGTCATTTTTAAAGTTATATCAATAAAAATCGGTATTTGTATTGTCGGTTAAAAATAAAGAATTACGTGTTTCAGGAATTTTAGAAATTCCACCCCCAAGTGAGATTTATAAGAATCCACGCGGGCGAAGTCGCGTGCATCAGCTAGTTAATGATAATGATGATGATGCTCTCTCGGTCTATAAGAGCGCATTACTTTCACAAACAATCCAAGCAGCCTATTTTATAATGAATCATTCGTATACCAGAGCAATACGTCCTACACCGGCTCATACAATGTAAGTTCTTGACCCGCCTTCCGCGCCGCACTAGGCCACACACATAGTAACTGCTAAACTTTTGACACACTTATATCGCTAAATCTTTACATACCTACTTCTGAATCTACTAATCCATAAATAAAATAATCCAAAAACAAGAACCGACTCCCTGGTAACATCCCTGGCGCAGTGGTGAGCGCTGTGGTCTTATTAGTGGGAGGTACCGGGTTTGATTCCCGGCAGGGGCATTTCGGGAATTTATAATTTTAAGGCTTCAGTGGTAACTAACCACGGTCTTAAGCCGTGTACCACCCTACCGGCAAAGCCGTGCCGCCAAGCGATTAAGCGTTCCGGTACGATGCCGCCTAGAAACCACTCAGGGGGATGGGTTTCATAAAAATTAGGTGAGGTCGAAGTCAAAGTCTAACTTGTAGATGAGTAAAAAAATATTTCGAAGGCCAATAATCAAATGTGTAGGAATAATTTGTATTTCTGAGCGCTGTGCATCGGTTTCGTCGTTTCTCTATATCCGTGGTCGTCAAACTGCGGCCCCCGGGCCGCATGCGGCCCGCCGCTGGTATTTGTGCGGCCCGCGACCAAAACCAAATAATTTTACAAAAATACTAAGTATACCTATGATTAAGTATAGATTATAATTTATAACTATTCAGAGCAATAGCACAGAATAAATTATACTATATACTGCCGTCAGATGGTTAAGCAAAGGAAAAGTGCTAGAACGATTTTTTAATCTATCTATATCTATACATCTATACATATAATAAAATCGTAGAATTGCCGTGTCTGTACATTGAAGATTTTTGCAAAATAATAACTGGAGGATGTTATGGATAAGTAATAGAACGTAAAAAAGCTATTTTTGAAATTTTTGTCTGTTTGTCTGTTTGTCTGTTTGTCTGTTTATCTGTTTGTCTGTTTATCTGTTTGTCTGTTTGTCTGTATGTTTGTGCGCGCATCACGTAAAAACTACTGAATGGATTGAAATGAAACTCGGCATGATTTAAGTTCATACTATGGAGTAACATATAGGATACCTTTTATCCCGAAATTCAGCACGGTTCCCTTGGGAGAGGGGATGAAAGGCAAAATGAGTACTTAGCTGTAATTCGTTAACGGGTGGTCCGATTTCATTCATTCTTTTTTTGTTAGAAAGTAGATA
This sequence comes from Melanargia galathea, assembly GCA_920104075.1. NCBI lineage: Eukaryota > Metazoa > Arthropoda > Insecta > Lepidoptera > Nymphalidae > Melanargia > Melanargia galathea. Next base: position 19,114,918 of record OV049874.1, on the reverse strand, counting down.
CTTTAAAGACTACTGGATAATCTCTGAAAGGCTGGACCGATTTTGATGGGACTTTCACTGGCGGATGTTTACATTTTGATGTACCTAAACATCCGCCAGTGAACTTTTTACAGTTTTTAGCAAGGTATAAGCTCAAAGGAGCTTAGGAAAAACAAAATGATTCCCACGGGATTATTAAAATCAATATCCACGCGAACGAAGTCGCGGGTATCCGCTCGTTTGAAATAATTCTATTTTACAGCAAAGTGGTAAAGAATATCCCCAACTTCAAAATGATGAATGGTGGGCACTTATGGCTTTTTTGACCGATATTACACTGAAGTTTAACAATCTTAATTTAGAATTGCAGGGACCTAACAAGATAATAGGACAAATGACGAATAAAATTTTCGCATTTGAAGCTAAACTGCATAAGTGAGCTTGAAGCTAGAAACTTTTCTAATTTTCCTGCTGTTGCTGCTCTGCGATCCAATATATTTATTGGTGATAGTGTCTATCAAGATATGGTCTCCTTTTTGAAGGAATATTTGGCAGAAATTCAAAACAGATTTAATGACGTGAGAAATATATAGGAACTGTTTTATTCTTGTAGAAAACCCTTGGCATTTTGAAAATGGTGACATTAAATTATTCAGCCAGTTTGGATTTCCGAAACCACAATTGTTGAACGAAATTATATAACTTAAATTCGACACCAGTGTTGCCAGAAGGTTACTTTTGTAACCTTTTAGGTGATTTTTAGCTCGGTCATGTTACTTCTAGGTTACACTATTCAAAAGGTAACTTTTAGGTGATTTTTCGAATCTTCATAAATACTCTGTCATCTGTGGTTCTTATTGCAACTCTCAGTTTCTCTTTTACACTCGTTTCATCTCAATTCTCGACCAATCTCGACTAATGTCTGAATGAATATTTGTGCAAGTTATCAAGCAACATCAATTCTATCAACTTGTAATACAATTTTCTACTAGAAAAAAAAATAGTTATCTGTGAAGTCGGTTTACGGAAAACATTTTTACGTGTTAACGTCATAAGAAATTGCCTCTCTATCGCTTGTTCCACGCTCTCGCTTGCATGCTCGGCTATGCCGGCTGATCGTGCTTTCTCTATCGCTTGCTCTCGCTTGCACGTGGCAGGTACGTGACAATGAGTCATGCTTTGATGTGCGTGCGACTAGCGTTCATTTATTTAGACGACGTTAATATCACGTCAAAAATGAAAGGTTATCGTCAAAAATGAAAGGTTATTTTTGACACTAAAAGGTTACTTTTTTATTTATTTTAGGTAACTTTTGACATGACCGTGCTGGCAACACTGTTCGACACACAACTTAAAGCGCACTTCATTTAGAAGACACCATGAGGATTTCATGTAGTCCCAAAGACGCGAACATAGAAGAAATTGTAAAAAAATGCAACATCACAATTCGTCAAGTGTTAACTTTTTTTTTTACTTAAGTAGGTACCTGTTTTTCTTTGTAATAAAAATCTCGAATAAACATTTCTGTTTTTAGTTAGTTACATTCACTTGCACCCGCGTTGCTAGTTTCACATACAATTCACACTTAAGTGTGCGGCCCCCAATACTATCTCACATTGTCCTATGTGGCCCTTGACCAAAAAAGTGTGACGACCGCTGCTCTATATAATTTGACTCGACGTTTGCTGGTTCTCGCTGGCTCTTAGTTCTCGGTAGGAAGCTAATTTAGAACTTGTGATAGATTCACTTGGCGATTCGAAAGCACGTTCTAAGTTAATTTGAATACAAAACTTCTTTATTCTGTTAAATTATATTAGAAGAAAGATAACTCGTAATTGATCTCTCTCTCTCCGGTCATTCCTTTATTGCTGAAGATCGTGGTCCTGGCATACTGCTCTCGTATGGATTAATTGTTTCCACCGGCTTCTGTTGGTGGCCATTTTAACAGTATGATAGAATCTACCCCTGCTGGATTCTTTCAGCTGGTCGGACCACCTAGTTAATGAGCGGCCTCTCGCCCTTTTTCCCTTCGTGTTGGCTGTCACTATTAACTTTTATAGGCTGTCGTCACACAATTTTTAACTGTGTAAATTGGGACAAAGAGAGGAAAGAACTCATTACAAAAATTGAGAATATATGTGTCAATAACTTAGTCAACAAAATGATAGAACATGAGGACATATGGATGCTCGTTGCAAACTTTTTGGAAAAAACAATAATTAATTTTTGGAAACGCTTTTGTCGTCGTCTTTTTTCTTCCTCCTTAGAACTCTAAGGAGGAAGAAGAAAGACGACGACAAAAGCAAGATAAATAAATAAATAGGCAACAATGTTGCCGTGTTTAGGCTGAAAGGCGGGCACACGGCCAACAGGGAGACAGAAGGGGGTTTTAGCCGGTAAGAATCCGGCACTATCCTTCTGGGTGTCCATGAGGATTTCCCCCTTCTGTTTAATAAAAAAAAAGGCTGTTGTCGTCCCCACGCCGAATAATGTGGCCGAAATATGGGAGTATCGTAATTCATACAAAGCTAAAATCGATTTCGCACAGAGCAAAATTACTTATGATTTATGCATTACATTTGCCAAATGATTAATTCCGAATGTGGCTGCCAACGACGACTCTAGCTTCACGATTCAAAGGCTTTCAGCTTTCGATTCAATTGAATTTAGATCATGAATAGTAAATGTGGTATTATGTTCCGTTAATTGCATGATAATTGATTTCATGCGAAATTTCTGATGTTATAGCTACAATATTAAGGGCCTGTTTCATCACATGGATCAGTGTCGGATAGCCTAAACATAAGTTTTTTCACTTTTTTACTTTGTGTCAAGTGAAGACAAAACTTGTGAATAAGCAATCCGACACTTATCAGGGTGGTGAAAAAGGCCCTAAACGTACCTTAGCCATAGCCAGCCTTAGCACGAAGGTTATCGCTACAACCTTAATTTTTGTGAATGGCTGAATTTATTAGGACCTCCCTGGCTCAATTGAAAGTGTTGTGGTTCTAAAAGTGGGAGGAGCCGGGTTCGATTCGGGGAATTTGGGAACTTCTAAATTGTCTATAATCTGGTCAGGTGGGAGACTTCGGCCGTAGCTTGTTAAGTACTTTGCTTCTAAATTGTCTCTATAGTTTGATCTGGTGGGAGATTTCGGCCGTGGTTAGTTCCCACCCTGCTAAGCGATTTAACGTTTCGGTACGTTGCTGCATAGAAAAGGATCAAGGGTATACAATATGTTTGATGAACTGTCATAAGTACTCCATCCAGGTTAACCCGCTTCCATTTTGGACTGCATCGACAGTCGACACTTACCACCAGGTGAGATTGCATTCAATGGCTAACTTGTATATTATGAAAAACAAATAATGGACCTATAAAGAAACAGTAAGCTGCTATAATAATGCTGCCGTTCTACTATTGTAGTTCTACTCAAATTAATAACTCAGACTGATAGTATCGAATTTTTCACATCCACGAAACAAACAGTGTTGGAATTTTTTAAACACAAACAAAAACCATCACGAACGGCTCGCCGGCCATTTATTTGCATAACTGCTTTACGTCATTTCCGGTAATAAACATTATTTTAAGTACTTTTTCGTCTATATCGCGTGTTCGACGGTGGCTGGTGAACAAAAAATGACGATTTTACATACACTGAACACTGCAGGCCATTGGAGGTATATGTCACGAAGTTAACAGAATCGTTTGTAATAATAATATGGTAGTTTCTCTATTCTCTTTCTCTATTCCCTTCTCACTAGTTTTTATATTCTCCACAACGAGGTTGCCTGGAAGAGATCGCTTCTAAGCGATAAGGCCGCCAATTGTAGATACCTATTTCTTATAAAATGTGTTCTTTTGTTTAATTTATGTTTTTGGTGTACAATAAAGAATAAAATAAATAAATAATAAATAATGTTAATGTTGCAAAAACGACTTTTTACTCCATCTTTATTCAAAGTTGGTAGGTACACTGTACACTTTCTGAATGTCAGTAAATAATCACACTTCACACTAATATTATAAAGGCGAAAGTTTGTGTGTATGATTGTTCCTCTTCTCCGCCGCAACTAATGAACTGATTTGGCTGAAATTTGGAATGGAGATAGCTTATGCCCTGCCTTAATACATAGGGTACTTTTATCCCGGAAAAGTATTCCTGTGGGACTAAAATAGATATACACCACCAAAAACGCCATAGAGTCCGCTGACTGTTCTTAGGTAAATCACGCTCACATTATTGCAATACTTTGCTGTGTTGCTGCATTGGCAACACATAGGCTACTTTTTATCCTGGAAAAATGCACAGTTCCCACGGGATTTTGAAAAACCCGAACTTCCTTGATAGTAAGTATAAAGGTTGGAACAGGGAGCGGGAACTGGAACCGGAAATCCACGATTCCCTCAGGATTTGTTCAAAACCGAAATTCACGCGGGCGAAGCCGCGGGCAGAAGCTGGTTAATTTAATAAGTTTACAATTATGCAATTGAGATAATGGCGATAATTATTTAAGACAACTTGAAGCCAAAACTTCCAGAGGAGAGAGGGTTCCAAACGCGTTGAGATACTTAATAGTGATAATTAATTTATGACAACTTGAAACTAAATACTACGTGGGTTCCAAATGCGCTCTAACGCTCTAGTCTGAGAAGAGCCTACAACAATCTCAGTCAAATATTCTTTTTACTATAACCATCTCCCAGTACTAATAAATAACAACTCGGAAGTCGAATGGGCAAAGAGAAAAGTTCGCGGTTGCTGAGTATTTTCTTCATTAACTATGATGTTATCATGGTACGCTAGTGTAATAAATATTGTCTGTGACAGCATCTATCTATTCTAATATAAAGAGGCTTGTCCTGACTGACTAACTGAACTTGAAATTTTCACAGTAGCTTCCTTTTATGACGTAAGGATTATTGCAAATTCCACCCAGGGGGTAAAATAGGGCATGATCGTTTGTCCGTCCGAAAGTCCGTCATTTTTCAAGTTAGATCCATGAAAATCAGTATCTGTACTGTCGGTTAAAAATAAAGAAATACGTGTTTCAGTATTTTTGAAAATTCTACCCCTAAGTGGATTAAAAAGGGGATGAAGTTTTGTATGAGAGTCCGTCATTTATCAAGTTATATCCATGAAAATTTGTATTTAGGTTTTCGGTTAAAAATAAAAGATTACGTGTTTAAGGAATTTTAGAAAAACTACCCCCAAGTGGGTTAAATAGGTGATGAATGTTTGTATGAGATTTGTATGAAACCACGCGAGCGAAGTATCGAGCATCAGATAGTTGCGGAACAAACATGTTTATGGTTTTCTTTCTTCAATGTTTGTATGAGATTTGTATGAAACCACGCGAGCGAAGTATCGAGCATCAGCTAGTTGCGGAACAAACATGTTTATGGTTTTCTTTCTTCAACTTATTTTGGCTCTGAAAACTCTTTTCCATTTATCTTAATTAATTTATCATGATTGATGGAATTTCCGAACTTTTGCTCGATCCCTTATAACTTTTATATAATTTGGATATTTGGGTTGTTGGTTGCGTGTTCTACCCGTATGCTGGATAGTAATAGTCGTTTCAGTCCATTAGCCGATCGTTTCGCGTGTTCCAAACATAATAATAATAATTAGATAGATACTTGGTTAAATCGGAATTTTTTTCATGTTGTTATTTTCTCTGTAATTCTGTTATGTAGGATCATAGTAATTAAATGTACAAAAATACACATAATACCTACTTACTTTTACCTTGTTTGCATAATATATTGCATAATAGTTTACATAAATCTTAAATTAAATTTCTTTGAAAAATAATTCAAGTTTTAGGCTGAAGGATGGTGAGAGAGTTTGCACAACACCAAAAGTTTACCAAATACTTACGTATCCAAAAACTGTACTATGTAATGCAAAATGAACCCAAAGATTCTTATCTTAAAGTCGTAATTCAATACTTCGAATATTTTACTTTACAACATTTCTGCTTTCTTAAAAAAACGCATTCAAATCGGTTCACCCGTTTGAGCGCTACGGTGGAACAAACAGACACAGACACGTCAAACTTATAACACCCCGTCGTTTTTGCGTCGGAGGTTAAAAACGGGGGGTTTTGAAAAACACTGTCCTTTGATTAATATGTAAGATGCGCTGATATTTTTCATTCTTCGCAGTTGATATTTTTGGGCCATGGTACACGGCGAAAACTGCACCAATTTTGGTCCACCTAAATAACCGAAAACCCGGGGGGATTAACATCAATATATTTATATACGGGTGTATTAGTTGACAGAAAGCGACGACCTGTATTATACCCCGTGACCGGGTCAGGGGTCAAATGCGCCTTTTAACGTGTGACCCCTTTCCGCGTGTATGGAAATAGATTAATGCCTAATGAACCAAATTGTGAAAGAACATTTTTATAAATCTTTGTCAAGTTTTTTTAATTATGGAAAGTAATGTATTTTTGTTTTTTTTTCAGGAAATGAAATGATATAATATGCGCGTGTTCTGCATTCTGAAACGATTTTGAATAAAGAATTTGAATTGACCTTTTTGATCAATTTTTAAAAAGAGTTTGAATTTGAATTTGAGTCTCCTTACAAAAAAATTCCAAAACTGACAACTTCAACGGCCCCCCATCTCTTCGTTTTTAAAGAGAAAAATATTTCCATTCTACTAAAATTTTTTAAGAGAACTTTAATAAAACATACCTAGTGCTGCTAAGAAAGTTTTAAAAGGAAATGGCTTGCAGAATATTAAACTTCTTTAATTAATTAAAAATAGATTGGATGGAAAAAACTCTTTGAAGTGGAGATGAGTTGATTAATAGTCAAAGGTTACCTTTTTACCTTAATTGGAATCTAAAAGTGATAGGTAATGTCCATAACTGAACAAATATATATATTTGTAGAACCCAATAATAATAATCTTCTACTAACATTAACAAATAGAGAATACTGTAATTTAGTTTAAAAAAAAAAAAAAATAATAATATAAAAAAACTAATAATAATACTTATAATAATTTAAAAAAAAATAAGAAAATTAATTATAATTAATATATATAAAATAAAGCTATATATTATTTAGATTTACATTATTATTATTAACCTTAGTTTTAAGTCGCTGTGTAAGAAGTAGGTGATCTGCACCATAAGGAGAAGTTGTATATTATCAAATCATAAAACAAAACAAACAATAAAAAAAGGCATGGACCAAGAGTCTGTGGAGTTGTTGACTATTTAATAAAAAAAAAAAAAATAATAATCTTTCAATCCAAGCTTGTTAAGGCTTAGAGTCACAGAATATATAATAGTACTTTAGAGTTTATAAAAAATTTCAAGCTTAAAACATCTCCGATGAATTTTTTAAATGCGAAACGCTAGAGTCTTGCCATATTTTGCGCTTAACTCTAAGCTGACATATTCAGCTGTCACGCCGCTTCCCACATTTCAATTTTATTGCTGGCAACACCGAGAGATGGTATTTTTAAAATGGAAGCCGTGGGGATTTGAATTATTTAAAGCGATGTGTCAACTCTCGCAATAAAGAAGGCTTTGTTCCGTTACCGGGTTTAATCTTTTACCGACATATTCTTAACTACTTAGTTCTGTTTTTGTTTCTTCTAATACCTACTAATGTATATTTCTTTAGATAGCACTTGCTGTTGCCCTTGAGTTTGCTTGCTAAAATTCGGGTTAGATTAATATATCACTGGTTTGAGTTAACCTATATTATACAAGGTTAGAGCAGTGCTTTACTTTGTTACTCAGTGGTTTTTGCGTGATAAGCGTACAAACTAATAAACAAACATATTATTTAAATTTTAGTATATTTAGACGACCTCCCTGGGATTATCGTGAGTACCTACTGTGGTCTTTTGACTCGGATTCGATTCCCGGCAGAGGATATTTGGGAATTTATACTTAATTTCTAAATTGTCTCCGCTCTGGTCTAGTGGAAGACTTCTACCATGACTAGTTACCATCCTACTCGTAAAGCCATGCTGAGTAGAAATTAGTCAGGGGTAGGGGTTTAACAAAAACTGTTTTGTTAAACCCGTTGGGTATACAATACAGTTGGGTTTTTGTTAAACCTGTATTTTAACGCTTCCACTAGACTGCATCTTCATTTACCAGGTGAGATTGCAGTCAAGTACTAACTTTCAGATTTAAAAAAAAGAGGGAAACATGATATTTAACACAAATATAAACTGTTCAACATTAAGACTATACTATCTAGAGCATCATTAAAAGCTTTAGCGAAGGGAAATAAAGATAAAGTTTTCCCCCTCGATGGCTTTATCGGATCTTACTTAAAGCGAAGTTTCCGCCTTTCTCTCAAACAAAGCTCAAATACGATAGTCGAAGAGATGGTGATCAGCAGTGATTTTATTCGTTATTTGAATCATTTATTTCTTCAGGATTTAAAACTGAAAAAACAAGAGGTCTTTTATTAAAATTTATCCTTAGAAGGGTTCTTTTTAAGTTTTTAGAATAGGTGATCTTGCCACCTATTCTTCTTCTTAAAATCTAAAACACTGAGTTGTTTTACAGGCTTAGAGGTAACTTATTTGTAATGTCAAGGCTAAATTCCGTGTACTAAGTTTGCCATTATTGCTTTTTGAATTCACGCCTCTCTTACCCCGGCGCCACACACGGACAAACATTTGAAAACGTGTTTAAATACGTGTTCAAACCTGTGTTAGGTTTGGACACATATTTAAACACGTTTTCTTACCGGCCACACAAATTTTGCAAATATTTTCGTTAGAATTTTAACTTTAAACTTTTTGATATGCGGTCTAAAAACCGATACCGAATGGCAAAATGCAAATGGGTGTACAACCTTTGAAGACCGCGGCCACACATATGTTCAAACAAGTCCTTGAAGTGTTTGTTCAAATGTTTGTGCTATGTGTGGCGTCGGGGTGACAGTAAAATGTTTCTATAATCGTGCTACACAACTTTGCGAAATAGTCGTGCTACAAACACGGACAGATGTACTGGACAATGGTCTTACGCTAAGTGTAATATGGTCCTCTCGCTTTGTCGCAAAAATATAACAGGCTACTAAACTTTTCACTTTATCTGTCACTTGAATTTTATTGCTTAAATGCTTTAAATAAAAACGTCCACCAGCTCTTGATCAAGGCTTCATTACGCTATAAAGAGTTGTTCTCGAGCTACAAAGGGTATCGGAAAGTGATTGGAAACAGTTTTTATTCTACCGCTCTCTTGTAGCTCGTAGCTAGTACCTAAATAACAGTCTTCGTTTGTGTTCGCTTATAACTTCTAAATCTCTGTGTGGACATCAATGCGGTTATCACCATCGAAATAGACAATCTTCGTACATAAAGCAAAGAATACTAACTATTATTGCGTAAAGAAGCAAGTCATCTCAACCTATCAATGTAGAAATACATCCAGCGAATATCTTTAATGGACAGGCACAACAAGTCTATGGTTTTAATCTATGTATAGGCTAAGCACCTACCGAGTGCACGCCTGCCTCACTGCATCTTTGTCTGTCAAATGGAATTGCGCGCGCAACACTTTTCTGTCACTTTCAACGCTCGCGCAGAAAATTTTGTATTTTAAATCCAGGCAACCATGATTTAGTATTATTTTTGATCAGGCAACCTAACACGGTTCGATTGGGAATAAAATAATCTTACATTTGACATAATATAATTCGATTAAATAATAGATGAGAGAAGTTGATCGAAAAATTTGATTAAATTTTTTTGTGTTTAACATCATAGGCACCAGATTTAGCCAGGCAATCTATTTGCAATGTATCAATCAATGTATATGTATCAATGTATATGCAATTATCTAGCATATTATAATCTCTATCAGCATTAAATAACAGATGAGGGTATGTTTTTCTTATGCCGGATCTCCCACCATATTATAACGTATAGAGCTGTTCTAACATTATGTATGTTCTTTTCAACGAAATGTCGTGGGTGGCATTTGATTATGTAAATTCCGTCAAACCCTTTCAAACATAAATCCCTGTTTTAGCAAGAAAACTCAAACAAGATACAACCCACGCTCGCCTTTATGAATGTTTAATTGAAAGATATGAAAGCTAGCTATTTTGTGACGATTGTGCAAATTTAATGACGTCCCCCTAATATTTGCCTTTTTCGCCACAATATTGTAGTTTGTCCGCCATTTTGTTTTGTTTGTTTGTCGACCACTGCCCTGTTATTTGATCTACGATTGCCCTTAATGAATCGTAGGCTGAGTACAGATGGCTTTATTTTTCAAACGACTTGAAAAAAGGAGGTTATGAATTCGACACGTAGGTATGTATGTAATATTATTGGAACCGCAATATATTCTCATATGATAATCTATTATCGCTGTCAAACAAATATACGAAATTCTATACGTGTATGTATGTTTTTATGCATGTATATCTATCTGTGCACGATTTTGTCCGAAACTAGTAATCGGATTGTGACCATTATTGACTTTTTATTGACTTACATATACTTCAACTCGGGGAACAGTGCAAGTTTCATAAAAACCGGTTCAATAGTTTTCAAGATAATATGGACAATCGTTAAGTTATTTCCATAAATCACATCATCAAATAACGAAGAAATAACAAAAATACTAGTTAACGACAAAGTATTAAAATCTCTATCAGATAAAATCACGTTCACGATAGCTACGAGTATGAACAAAAATATCGCCTTTTGAACGTTGCTTTAATAACACAAATGGATTTCGCGGAAGCGCTATCCAATTTTAATCAATTTTTGATGAGAATTTTCTTTTCAGCGTGTGGATATTTTATGTGCGGTTTTTGCTTTAAGTGCTTTTTGCAGGACTATCACGCTATATACCGTATAAAATTTTAAATTCTATTTAAAAACTCTCCTGTATGTTTTTAAACTCTTTAACTTACTTAAAAGCCTTTGAAATTGATATTCAATTAAGTTATTAAAAACAAAATATTATGAGGCTTTAAAAAAATAAAAACAATATTATAATTAAACTGTCAAACAATTTTGAAAACCTTTTCATTAAGTGAATGTTTCGTTGGAATAACTACATTTTACATATTTTCATGAAAATTTAATTTGATATCAATTTTCGCTAAATAAACCAAATTGGTGTTGCTCTAACAGAAACTGTACACTGTATAATATATATTTGTTGCAAATATCAATAACTTTTTCTACCGATTCTTTGGAACTTTTTGCACACGAACTTTTTATATTTAAGAAGAAGTATTAATTAATACCCAGTTACATAATAATTGTTTAACATTTACGGCGAGTACATAATTCACAAAACAATGGAGAACTGGGAGAAAGGATTTCCAATAGGGGGAAAAAGAATATGCAACCTCCGGTATGCCGACGATACAGTGCTCGTTACCACCACCATGGACGACATGAAGGAACTCTTACAAAAAATAGAAGCAGAAAGTATGGATTTGGGTCTGACCATCAACAGGAGTAAGACCAAGTTGATGATAGTTGACCGCACCGGTAAGCTATCCAATACTAATATAATTCCATCTGTGGATGTGGTGGAGAATTACATCTATGTTGGGTCCCAAATCTGCAGTGATGGCAGTTGTGTGCCAGAGATAAAGAGACGCATTGCAATGGCGAAAAATGCCATGACAAGATTAATTGGGATATGGAAGAATAAAGGCATAACGCATAAAACCAAGAGCCTTAATTCTCCCTCGAGCCTCGTTCGGGCCTTAATTTTCCCAATTTTCATGTAGGAGTCGAAACATGGACCATCAAAGCAAGAGAAAGGCAAAGAATAGATGCGTTCGAAATGTGGTGCTGGAGGCGGATGCTGCGGATTCCGTGGACTGCCAAGCGCACAAACGTGTCCATTCTTTCACAACTCGGAATCACTGCTCAGCTTTCCTCCATATGCTACCCACGATTGCTCTCATATTTCGGCCACATCATTCGGCGTGGGGACGACAGCCTAGAAAAGTTAATAGTGACAGGCAACACAGAGGGCAAAAGAGCGAGAGGCCGCTCACTAACTAGGTGGTCCGACCAGCTGAAAGAATCCAGCAGGTGTAGATTCTATCACTCTGTTAAAATGGCCAACAACAGAAGCCGGTGGAAACAATTAATCCATACGAGGGCAGTATGCGAGAACCACGATCTTCAGCAATGAAGGAACGACCGGAGAGAGAGTATGCGTTTGCACTTTTTATCCTGGAAAAATCCACAGTTCCCATGGGATTTTGAAAAAACCGCAATCTATAGATACAGCTATAGGTAGATTACTATAGCAAACTTCCTTGAAAGTTGGTATAAAGATTGGAAAAGGGAGCAGGAACGGGAACCGGAAATCCACGATTCCCTCGGGATTTGTGAAAAACCGAAATTCATGCGGGCGGAGCCGCAGGCAGAAGCTAGTAGAGAATTAGAAGTATTGAAAAGCGTACTTTATAATATACACTACTATATATACTACTTTTATAATAAATATGTCTCAAATAATATATTTCATTTCTTTATGTCTTCTTTTTCGATAAAAAGTAGGTATAAACCCATTTTTTTTACTGCGAGCTCTACGTATTTTAGATTTGTAATAATGATTTTTATGAACCTTAGCGTCAAGAAATAGAGTTCAAATTCGCGGTAAAAGTTAACGGATTCCGGGACATAATATCGTTTACTAGTACAAATCTGCCGACTACTGGTACAATCGGCCCTTTTCCACATTTTTTTGTATTATTACGTATTATCTTTTATTTTAATTTGAAATAAAATAATAACACTAAAACTAGAATAAATTACCTATCTAGTCATATAATTCTCATTACTGTAAGTTTACGAATTTCAACATAGCAATCATGCAAAGTTAGCGAAGTTCAAAACTTAACGGATATTGGGACGTTTGCCTTATAAACTAGATAAACGATGGGAAGAAAATTTCGAACATTATTTTTCAACCCCTAAAAACTCTTTAAAAGGTAAAACACATCAAACCATTCAATAGGTAGACACATCTTCCAAGAGATAAACCATAATATTTAGCCATAGATTAAGCCTAGAAAAAACTTTTGAAACGCAATTAAACTTTTTATTTAATGAAAAAGGCTAAACAAACATCGAAAGAACTTAATCAGAATGTATCGACCGCGCCCGGCCGCGCCCGCCGCATACGGCATACCGTCACCTTTCGACTGTTGCTACCCAATATAGACTAAATTTAGATCGGGGTTTTAGTTAAACTAAACAAATATTTTTGTGGTAACCTTTTTTCATATTCATTGGTGCTAGCAACTGACCTAGAATTGGTTGGATTGCGTATTGGTTATTTTGAATAGTTGAATACTCGGTTTTTATTTTTATTTCATACACACGTGTAAGTTTAGTGAACAGTTTAATATAAAGATTAAAATACGTATCTGTTCTTTTTATAACATAATTATATGTGAAGTTCTTTTATAAAATAGTGAAAGAACGTCATTTGATGAAACTAAAAGCGACACAAGTGATATCCTTACTTAAATTATTTGTTTTGTTTTTTTTGACAAATGCGAAAGTGACTGTTTGCCTGTTTACTACTTTTTCATGCTTAAACTGCTGAACCAATTTCGAGTTAATTTGGCCACAAGATTTGACAAAATTTGGCCACCCGTTGTCCTAAAATAATTATATAATGTTTTTATACCGTAAAGAGTTTCCACGCGTACTGTTCATCCGATTAAACTGAAAGCCACAAAGATAGCTTGGATCTTGGAGTTGGAAATAGGATACTTTTCATCCCTGAATACAGTTCCTCCGGGAACGAAATCGCGGGCATTATCTCGTACAAAATGGCCAAAAAGGGTTGGAAATGATAAGGCTATTATTTTCTGAAGGAGAGATAGAAAGATATCAAAAAACTGGTCATTGTTAAGCTGGGTTTCCACCAAAGAAAAATTGCCAACTACACGTGTTGGTGACAAAAGTTGTCAATTTTTCTTTGGTGGAAACCCAGCTTTACGAACGAACAAAGTCGCGGATATCAACTTGTATGTATAACTAGCCGACCCCCGCGACTTCGTCTGCGTGGATATAGGTTTTTATATAGGATCGGATTGGATCCCATAATCCTTTTCTGTACCTAAACTAAATGTAGCCTAAGTTACTCCTTATAACATCACCTATCTGCCATTGAAAGTTCCGTCAAAATCGATCCAGCCGTTTCGGAGATTAGCTGGAACAAATAGACAGACCGACAAACATAAATTTAAACGCACACCAGTTTAAAATAAGCCGTACGTTCAAAGATCCGGGTCCCAAGTTATTTGAACCCAATAAATGACTGTCATTTCTGAACTAAAAAATCTATGACCTTGAAATATTTACGGGACAATACTTAAAGTACTAACTTTCTAACAAAAAAAGAATGAGTGAAATCGAACAACGCGTTAATGAATTACAGCTTAATACACGTTTTAACTTTCATCCCCTCTCCCAAGGGAACCGTGGTTAATTTTGGGATAAAAAGTATCCTATGTCCTACCTCGGAGTATAAACTCAAATCGTACCAAGTTTCATTCGAATCCGTTCAGTAGTTTCGGCGTGATGCGCGGCCAAGATACAGACAGACAGACAGACAGACAGACAGACAGACAGACAGACAAAAATGAAAAAAATTGCAGTTTTGGCTTCAGTATCGATTATAGAGTGCCCTCCAATAAAAATTTTCAAAATATCTTCAATGTACAGAATTCGATCTGTTACAGTTTTATTATATTATAGATAAATGATAATCAGGGTTATAGGAACCTAGAATTTTTTAGACAATACAACTGCATAGCGGCATTGAAACCCATTTCTTCTAAGTCATAGCTGAGTGATTTTATTTCAGTAAATACATTTCAAGAAATAATTGAATGACAATAGATAGGAGTTTAGGGCTGTAAATTTACCTGTGCTTAAGATCTATAAAAAACCGGCCAAGTGCGTGGCGGGCCACGCGCATTGTAGGGTTCCATAGTCACAATCCTCGAAAAACAGATATAACTCCTTAACCTGTGAACCCTACTTAGCCGTGATAGTTTGCCTTTAAAATTGATTATATACCCTACTGCTGTGAATTTTTTCAAGTTCCTATATACTGCCATTTGGCTGATAGAGGGGGGGGACACTTGACTCTAATAAAAATTTGCACTTTAAAACATCATATTTTACAAACGGATCTAGAAATCGAAAAATGATGTTCCCACACCCACAGTATTTTTAAAAGACCTATTCAACGATACCCCACACTATGGGGTAGACGAGAAAAAAAATATTCATCCCCACTTTACATGTAGGGGAGCTACCCTAAAAAAAAATATTTATCAAAATTTTATTTCACCACTTTGTCGGCGTGATTAATATTTATACTCATGCCAAATTACGGATTTCTAGCACTAATAGTCTCTGAGATTAACCGAGGACGGACAGACGGACAGACGGACAGACGGACAGACGGACAGACGGACGGACATGGCGAAACTATAAGGGTTCCTTGTTTACTACGGAACCCTAAAAATTGTGACAAGAAGCGATTGCAAAATTGCAAAAGGCTTGCCCCAGTTATTAAAAATGTAATATTCTCGTACCTCAGGTAATATAATAAGGTCTCCAGCTCAGTAATATCAAAGAGCTAGCAGTAATATCGCCAACTATCCGCTAGTTCTCAACTGAAGCAATTTCAGAGAACTAGTGGGCAATATCGATTGCTCACTGCGAGCGAGAGAGAGCAAGTTTTTCATTAAAACTGTAATTTGAAACGATGTCCGCCGCGTTTGTACTCATGCCTCGTGGACCTTTGGGCCCTTTGGGGACTTTTACACGATCTGCTGGCTATTCTGTAACTTAGTTACCAACTGAAAATAGTTGCTAACGAATTAGTTCGATATACATTGCTGTTTTAATGTATGAAAATATGAAATCACTGTTTATATTTCACACAGTAAAGCGGCAATGTATACCGAACTAATTCGTTGGCAACGATTTTCAGTTGGTAACTAAGTTACAGAATAACCCTGCTGATTTGTCATCGGATGAAAGTTAGCCTGCACGGTCTACACGGTCACGGCATTGGTCTAAAATGGAAGCGATCTAACCTGGGAAAGACCTATTACAGATGGAGACCAATCCTTATTATATATTATATATACACAAGTAGGTAAATATAATATAATATAATATAATATAAAAAAAAAATTTCACCTTCCTAAAACATCATACGAAAAAGCCTGTTCTGATTTACACCTTGTTCCTCTTCATATTCGTAGAAATACAGCTGACATTTGTTTTCTACTCAACATAGCCAGAGGGTCAATAGATTGTCCTGAATTGCTTTCGAAGTTAGGTATAATATTACCCTCACGTCTATCATTCCGTACTCCTAGAAATAAAAAGATATTACATACTCCATTAACCAAAACAAAATACAGAGACAACTCATTTATCATTCGCGCTTCTCGACTTTTAAACTCTATCTATAATGAAACCAAGATTGACTTATTTCATGGCAATATGAATAGTGTGCGTCAAAATTTGATAAACTCATTGATAAAGTTAAATGTAACTTAGATGTAACTATATATAGGTATGTATACTATATGTATTCACATATAACTATGTATACCTTTATTTCCTCTTTTTCACGTATACCAGGTACCCCTGTTTATCTATTGCCCATTTGCGAAAACCTGTTATTAGCTCTAAGATACCTAATTTTAAGAATATTATGTAAAACAATAAGCTGTTGGTTTTCCTTAATAAATAAAATAAAAAAATAAAATAATTAAAAAAACCCTGACATTCGCCATTTTGTGGTCGCGGCCATCTTAGATTTGCATAGTGCTATTCTACTAGTCAAGCCCTTTCATTTGATACCCATATTAACGGAGTTGTGAAAAAAATATATAATCTGCCATTTTGTAGCGGCCATCTTGGATCGATTTTCATCAAACATAGCTAACAACACTCTCGACTAATTCACCTTTCAAACAAAAAAAACCGCGTTCAAATCGTTTCACCCGTTTGAGCGCTACAGGGGAACAGACAGACACACACACACATACACACACACAGACACGTCAAACTTATAACACTTTGTCGTTTTTGCGTCGGGGGTTATTAAAAATCTATAATATAATAAGACTGTAACAGATCCAATTCTGTACATTGAAGATATTTTGAAAATTTTTATTGGAGGGCATTCTATAATCGATACTGAAGCCAAAACTGCAATTTTTTTCATTTTTGTCTGTCTGTCTATCTGTCTGTCTGTCTGTCTGTCTGTCTGTCTGTCTGTCTGTATCTTGGCCGCGCATCACGCCGAAACTACTGAATGGATTCAAATGAAACTTGGTAAGATTTGAGTTTATACTCCGAGGTAGGACATAGGATACTTTTTATCCCGAAATTCAGCACGGTTCCCTTGGGAGAGGGGATGAAAGTTAAAACGTGTATTTAGCTGTAATTCATTAATGCGTTGTTCGATTTCACTCATTCTTTCTTTGTTAGAAAGGTAGTACTTTATATATTGTCCCGTAAATATTTCAAGGTTATAGGTTTTTTAGTTCAGTAATGACAGACATTACAACCCTCACTATATTGGGTTCAAATAACTTGGGACCCGGATCTTTGAACGTACGGCTTATTTTAAACTGGTGTGCGCTTAAATTTATGTTTGTCGGTTTGTTTATTTGTTCCAGCTAATCTCCGAAACGGCTGGATCGATTTTAATGGAACTTTCAATGTTATAAGGAGTAACTTAGGCTACATTTAGTTTAGGTACATAAAAGAATTATGGGATCCGATTCGATCCTATATAAAAACCTATATCTACGCGAACGAAGTTGCGGGGGTCAGCTAGTAATAAATATAACTATATTAGGATTCCGTAATCAGAGGGTTTTCCGCCTTGTTTTTGTCGCCTTGATGTTGCTATGACATCTTGATCTATCTTGTAATTTACTAGAAGAATTTATAAATGTAATTTAATTTACTACAAAGTGTGATAGTACGGAACCTCTTGTGCGCGAATCCGACTCGCACTTGGCATTTTAAAGCCAACGATAAAAGGAAAACTATTCAGCCAGTGCTATTTGTTCCCGCTCATCCTAATTTTTCACTCTACAAAGACAATGGAGGAGAAAAAAGAAAACGCTTAATTTGCAAATTCTGGGTCAGGAAAGCGCCGGGGAACTAATTAGATGGCGAGCGTTCAAGTGAAAAGAAGTTTTTAATTAAAATTGGGCACATTTATTGAGCACACGTCCTAGCAGGTAAGGAGGAAACTTGGTCCAAGATATTCGGATAAAAGTTGAAATTGACAAAGTTTTAATGCACTGACGTGGCAGAGAGTTTTGTACATTAAATTTTCTCGAGGCTTTTTGTTTTGTAGACATTTTTCCCTTGAAATCCTGTTTAATTCCTGTTTAGAAATTCTGTTTAATATCATGCTTTGATGTTATTATTAAGAGAGGAAGGAGAAATAATTAATTAAGTAAAAACTAGGTATTTTATATTCTGAGGTAGGTAGGTAACTACGTTTTACCGATGCAGATGTAGGAAAACATGCATGTTACATTATGTATTTTCATTTCTTAGAACCCCCGTGCACTAGGCAGCCAGGCTGACCACTAGTGCAGGTTTCTTGGTAACCTGGCTCCAATAAGCCACTATTATGTCCAAGCTGTCTAGTGCGCGTGGGCTCTTGGTAAAATAACGTAATAAAACTTAGTCCAACCTTAGTACAACCTTTGCAGGAGATAACCTCAGCCGGGGACATACAAAAGTAAAAACTGTTATTAATTTTATTAAACGTGTCCCCGCCTGCGATAAATTTTTGCAGTGAAGTATAAATGCCTTTTAAGCAATTAAATATCACTTGCTTTAACGATGAAGGAGAACATCGTGAGGAAACTTGCATGCCTGAGAGTTCTCCATAACGTTCTCGCATGTGTGTGAAGTCTACCAATCCGCACTTGGCCAGCGTGATGGACTACGGCCTAAAGTCTAAACCATTCTCATTCTGATTGTAGATCTGTGTCCTGTAGTGGGCCGGAAATGGGTTGACAAAGATGATGATGACGATGATACATACATACAAACATACACCGGAAAAACATTACCTCAGTGTTGCAGTCGGGTACAAAATAACGAGCGATAAATTTATATTACTTAGGTCCAATAAATACTTAGGCATCATATTGACAAAGCCCGGATAAAAATACGTTTTCAAAATACATTTTCGTTACCATAAATCTCCCCCGAAGCAATTCATCATGTTAGGATGCGCGGCCGTAATTCAATTTCACCTTCAAATATAAAATTCACGCGATGTACCTACGTACCTACCAGCTGCCTGCCTGTCAATCTACGAGCTTTTGTGTTATTGATTTATGAACCACGCTAATATCGTCTAGCTTTTTTTCCTCACGACTCATCCGCGTGGATTTAGGTGTTTTTTACAAATTCCGTTGGATCCCTGTGACCCCTGTGACATGTGACACGGACGGACGGACAGAAAGTAATAGGGTCGTTAGGCACTTTTTGGATACCCTAAAAACGCACAAAATAATCATGCATCTTAGATATTGTTACAGGCTCTATTGCTTGAAGTTAAAGAACATTATTCTTTTAAGTTTATTTTTACAGTATACGCATTGCCATCCCCTGTAGGTACCTATTGTATTATTTAAAAGGGTTGTTACATTATACAAATTGTTTTACACGCCTGCGGTCTGGCGGGCGGGCCTTTTCGTCGGAATTAATTAAGTTAAGAGTACATAATGCGAATGGCGGTTTGGGACACAGATTACAAAGTCTGTAAGTTGTTATGTCATTTACTCATATCGTATATTACCCACTACGGCCCGAGAGCAATCTTTGCGGTATACCTCGCGTGGCTTTTGCAACGTTTTGTGAATAAATTAGCCGGAGAAGACATAGTTGCACTGATGAAGATGTAAGAGGTTTAATTGCTCGCATAAAGCTTTGAAGTCTTTTAGAAACTAATATCAGAAGTTATTGCTTTACTCAATATTAAATGTGTACCCAGAACTCAGCTATAGTCCTTTAGTACTGGGAAGCTCCTAGCTTTGATGATGTAAAGGTAAGTTGGTAATTTGCAGAGTTGGCAAGTTACTGCAGCTTGCAATACCTCTTTATGAAAATAAATAAAATTATGATGTTTTACTAAAACTGCCTCGTTGGTCTAGCGGTTAGCATATTCGACTGCAGATCACAAGGTCCCGGGTTCGATTCCCGGGTCGGGCAAATAATAGGTATCTATTGGGTTTTTTGTCAAGAAATTCTCAGTGCCAACCCGGAGTTGGTAGTGTTTCACCACCATGCCTGATGCCTCAAAGAGCACGTTAAGCAGTCGGTCCCGGTTATTATCACTATGATATTATTGTGACAATAGTCGTTAAAGCCCGCCAATCCGCATTGGAGCAGCGTGGCAGGTCTAAACTCTAAAACCCTCTCTCCTGTGAGAGAGGAGGCCTATGCTCAGCTAGGGCGTTAAAAAAAGGCTGTAGTGGTAGTGGGTGGATAGTGGATATGGGTACAAAAATATCCAGTCAAACTAACTACCTACTAATGACTCAAACTTCGATGACAATAATAGCGACCCTAACAAATATTCCAAACTACAAGTATAAATTAAAAATTTAAAAAACCCCCGACATTCGTCATTTTGTGGCGGCGGCCATCTTGGATTTGCAATAGTGCTATTCTACTAGTCAAGCCCTATCATTTGATACCCATATTAAGTGAGTTGTGAAAAAATATGTAATCCGCCATTTTGTAGCGGCGGCCATCTTGGACCGATTTTCATCAAACATAGCTAACAACACTCTCGACTAATTCACCTTTCAAACAAAAAAAACCGCATTCAAATCGGTCCACCCGTTTGAGCGCCACAGGGGAACAGACAGACACACACACACACACACACACACACACACACACACACACACACACACACACACACAGACACGTCAAACTTATAACACCCCGTCGTTTTTGGTCGGGGGTTAAAAACAATAAATTTCAGATTTTCCTCCATCAATGTTACGAACTAAAACCCTAGATTTTAGATTTCACCCCGTCAATTTATAACGGTCGGGATGTCAACCTTTATCTAATCGTTAGGTATAAGTTCTAAGCCGCCTTTAAGTTCCTGTCAAAAACTCCTAAACGATTAGACACAGCGCGTGATAGGAATGGAATGGGGCGTGATAGATGGTGATAGCGATCAATCAGACACTAACGGTGAGTGATAGGTGTCGTCGGCGAAATGTCGCGGCGAAGTCTTGTCCGCTAAATATAGTAGTAGGGGAGCCCAATAGGGGATTTTTGGATTTACTCGAGCGCATCAGATTAACAAGGGAGGCATCTTGCATCTTGCTGAGTACCCTCTACCATGTATATTGTATATGCCCTTTATATAGAGCCGCGCGAAAAATAAAACGATGGTCAGAACATTGATCTATTAACTAAGAGATCTGAAGCTAAAAATTAACTTGAGGTACAGTTATTGTACTCACCTAACCTAAATGACTCCTGTCTAGGTGTAAATGAAACACCGAATCGCACTTGCTTTTTATTATTTCTAAGCATGTCACTAAATTGATTGTCAAATGGACTTATTTGTTAAATTTTAATAAATTTAATCCTACCAAATTAAATAGGTACGTCTCATAAACCATCATTATTTATGGATTGTTTAGATATTGTTTTTGCATGTTTTATGTCAATTGACCATTGAATTTAGTCGCATCATAATTTTCCAAAAACATACATTACGAGGCTGATAAATTTTTATTATTTTGGTGTTCTTCTTCCAAGAATTTATAAATGTTTGATCTTAAGTTATTTTTGATAAATTTTCCGTAGTTTTATTATAATGTCCTGTGCTGTGAAAGAATGTAATTCCTATAGGGGCCGAAAAGAAAATTTTAAAGAAACATTATCATTTCATCGGTGAGTTTTGATAGTTTTGTATGTAAATATAATCTAAAATTATGTAACGTTATTTGTAGTTTTTGGAAATCGTCATCGTGTTCAATTCTACACCGATTTTTGCCTATTTTTTAAATATTTTCTGTTGACTAATAAAGGTTATGTTTTTTAGCATAGTGATGTACTAAAATTGCATATCGATTACGTGCGATAAAATTTTTAACCTCCGACGCAAAAACAACGGGGTGTTATAAGTTTGATGTGTCTGTGTGTGTGTGTTGTGTGTGTGTGTGTATGTGTGTGTGTCTGTCTGTCTGTTCCTCTGTAGCGCTAAAACGGGTGAACCGATTTGAACGCGGTTTTTTTTGTTTGAAAGGTGAATTAGTCGAAAGTGTTGTCAGCTATTTTGATGAAAATCGATGCAAGATGGCCGCCGCTACAAAATGGTAGATTATTTATTTTTCACAAATCCGTTAATATGGGTATCAAATGAAAGGGCTTGACTAGTAGAATAACACCATGCAAATCCAAGATGGCCGCGATCAAAAAATGGTGAATGTCGGGGTTTTTTTTAATTTTCGAACATTAGATTCCGTAGCCACTACACACAATGAATACTTACGTGTATTTCCGCGTGCTAGATTGTTGTATCATGATCGCTAAATTTTTATTTGTTACAGATTTCCAAAGAACCCAAAAATAAGAAATGAATGGGCACAAAGAATAAGACCGCAATATTGGACATCGCAGAAACACAGTCATATTTGTTCAAAACACTTCACACTTAATTGATTTGTGCTCAAAAACAATTTAAAATGGAGGCGCTTAAAAGCAAACGCTATCATTTTTGCCGCATATAGATACATTGGTAATTATAATAATATCAAATATTTGTAATAATACCATAATTTCATGCTAGTGTTGTGTGAAGGTGCAAAATACATGCAAATACTAGGGTTGGACTTAATAGTCTTTGGCACGAATTCAGAGATAAAATAGTCATTAGTGATAGATGTTTGGTCCACGAGTATAATGCTAACACTCTTATAATAAGGTAATTCATCGTTTTCAAGAAAACAACGAAAATCAATTCTAACCTCAACACTGGATGATTTACCCTCTCCCTCCCCCCATCCCATAACCCATATCAAGGCGGCACGTTTTAAAAGTTTTACCCTAAAAGCTATTATTGGTGTATGAAAAACGGTGAAGCGAAACGTGAAAAATGTTCTACCACGTCTGATTTTTTTAATTTAAGGCAAGAGAACCGTTACCAATGGATGTCTGTAATGCAGAAGAAAATTCCGCCAATGAAGTTTTCATTCGCACATTAACGGAGTGATGTATAAACATTAATGTTCAAAGAAATTTAGTAAGTGTATAATATTCGTTCGTTCGTTCGTTCGTTTCAAACAATGGACGTCCACTGCTGGACATAGGTCTCTTGCAAGGATCGCCACAGCACACGATCTTGTGCCGCCTGATTCCAGCGGCTACCAGCGACTCGCTTGAGATCGTCTGTCCATCGAGTGGGGGGGTCTACCTACGCTTCCTTTGCTGGTGCGAGGTCGCCATTCAAGCACCTTGGGACCCCAACGTCATAAAGTTTCATCGACTCCAAAAAGACTCGATTTTATTTCAGTTCTAGAAGGCACAACAAAGGTTCTAGAAGGATATGTATATTTTGTGTTTTGTTTTTTATATATATATATATATATATATATATATATATATATATATATATATATATATATATATATATATGTATATTTTTCGATGTACACACTAAAACCTTTCTGAAAGTATGTAGATTATGATAGTGAAAAAATCATCAAAATCGGTTCATTAGTTGCGGAGATAATCGCGAACATACTTATATACATACATATATACATACATACAACCTCCTTTTTTGAAGTCGGTTAAAAATATACTATAATATGAAACATATTATTCTTGTATTTCCTAACAAGATGATGCCCGAGACTTCATTCACGTGAGCTTAGGTTTTTATTTTATTAATCTTGTAGGAACGCTTTGATACTGCAAGACAAAAGTAGCCTTAGATATCGGTTTCCGGGATGCAAGCTGTCTGTGTACAAAATTTCGTCCCAAATCGGATGGGCCCTGAAAAGGTAAAAGACAGAAAGACACACTTTCGCATAATGTAATATTAGAGTATGGTCCACATATTTAAACACGCATATTGTATTTGTGTCCCTATAGATCCTCACAGTCAAAATATCGATAGTTACATCACTAGCACGTCACGTGTCATCGTCAAGTGTCATTAAAAAACTTGTGACCACAGACAGATGTAAACTTGACATCTATTTAGAGTATATATTACAATATCTTAGGGTCAGAAATACTCAGAAACGTCAGATTTAGGTATGGTGGGTTAACCAAGAGCTAAAAAAAGTATATTTATAAAATCAGACTATTTGAACGTAACGTACGAGAGTGGGAGCGTTTCAAAACTGCAAACAAAAAAAAAACGTTATCTTGACATTCTCGAATCTCAAGAGCGGTTGAATTGTTTTTCCTTTGTTTTTCTATTTTGAAGGAAATGATGCAAAAATAACAAAAATATATAATCAGCCGATTTTCACAATCCGAAGTTATAAAAATCGTCTATTGAAGATGAGAGTTTGCAGCTAGAAGCTTTCCCCACCACTGAAATGGAAAACCTTATATAAACTTTTATTCTTCCTATCAACTAGTCTACAAAATGTAATAGGTCCCGACGACGCTCAAGTAAATCCTTTAGCATCCACGGCTCCCCTACCATAGTAAAGAGTAGAAGATTGTCAGTCACCATTATCAACCCATTACCAGCCGACTACACGGCGCCGGGCTTCTCGCAGAATGAGAAGGGTTTAGGCCGTAGTCCACCACGCTGGCCAAGTGCGGATTGGTAGACTTCACACGCCTTCCAGAACATTGTGGAGAACCCTCAGGCATCCAGGTTTCCTCACCATGTTTCCCTTTACCGTTCAGCAAGTGATATTAAATTGCTTAAAATCTAGGCGATTCGCTGCCTGCCGCTGCACACTGCTGGACTGTATATGCCTGTATCTCAAATAGTGGGCGGTTTCCAATCAATCACTGAACCACACAAAACACCACGCTTCTATGTTCTATCGAGTTTGTGTCGATATTGACAACGCATGAACAAGTTTTAATCAAAAACATCACTTTGATTTTGAGGGGATACAATAAAAGTTCAAATCATTCATCATTCAAATAAAAATACATTTGCACTCTTCTCAATGAATTCTATAGACACTGACATTCCAAGTACCTACCAAGGTAAGAAAACAAATTTTTTTCGACTTCCTTTTCAGGTACCTACCTAATGAAACGTCTCCTGAAAAAAATTAATTGAATTGTTTATTCAATATTCGGTTTTGGTTCAAAATTCTACGTCGAATGTCCAAAACAGGTCTGTAATTCTACGAGCAAGAGATTCGTGATATGTACGGACGGACAGACAGACAGAAGATTGACATTAACCCTAAAAATAATAATGATCATTGCTATAAGCTCTTGAACTAGATCTTTCAAACGATCACTAGATAAATGTGAAAGTTCAAATGCGTAGCATTCTCTCACATATACCTATGTGCCTTTATGCTCTTTGATATTGACATCATAAAGGTAGTATCACTGTTTACGCTTTTCATTTATAAACAGTAGTGACGTCTATTCCTTTTGACAACATTTCTAAAGCTATACGACAGTTCGAGTACCTAAAGTCTGCCTTTGCTCACTCACGCTTGCATGTTCTTTGATAAACAACACCTAAACAACACCGTCAACGTCTCGTGAGAAAAGTGAAACTGTAAATATAACCGATCAATGTACGTAAGTACTGTGATTTTTAATTCGGTGGAATTCTGTCAGTTGTCATTTAAAAATAGAATGAGTTATCTGTATGAAAAGCAGGATTTCCACCTGAAGTTCGAATTTACCCCAAACTGAAGTACCTGAAGTATCTATCAGGCATATGGAAAGTCCGTCGGAAATGGGGCTACTTTTGTCTGCCCTTCTTAACATGTGTAGAATTGTAAGCACCATTCCGAACCAGTGGTAGATTCATTTGTCGATTCGAAAGCACTTGTAAAAGTTTATCTGAATAAAAAATATGTCTATTCTATTCGGCTTTGCTTCAGCTGTCCACAAGATAGTTAAGCAACTTCTTGTAACATTTTGTTTTGAAAAAAGCAACTGCTGAGTTTCTTGCCGGCTCTTCTCAGCAGAATCAGCATTCCGAACCGGTGGTAGATTCTTGACATGTCATAAGAGCCACACGTTGGCCTACGTGAAATAAATGATTTTGAATTTTTGAATTTTTATGTCGAAACGTCAGAATTCCACGGAATTATAAATCAGAGTATAAGTACATTTTTTAAATTATTCATATGAAATCCGGTACTTTTAGCCAAGTCGTATGTGGAAGGATCTGGGAACCAAGCGAATTATTATGTAGACCAAATATAATTGGAGTTAATTTTTTGTGAATTAATTTAAGCACAACTTAAGAGCTATGCTCTAGAGTAAGTACGAGCACTTAACTTAATCATCTCAGTAAGTTAGTTACCGTAACTGAGTTACGAACAAGGGACGTTGAACAAAGCTCCCTGAACAAATACATGTACCTAACTCAAGATAAAACAATGTTACTGTGGCGGAAATGTGATATCAAGGAACAGTGGGCGGGCCGTAAAGTACAACACGTGTATACATCGTGTAAAGACACGTGTCAACAATTTACAAACAAAATAGTGCAATATAAGTTTTCAAAATCTCATTCAGTAAGCACTCACAGACTTTGGCATAAAAAAATAGAAATAATTAAAATCGTAAAAATATCATATTTGTAATCGTGGAAATAAAAGCTTAAAATTTAGTCTCAGAAAAAAAGGTATCTTCTTTTAAAAGAGAGTATTTGTTTTCAACAAAAACCTTAAACAACACAGTGGTCAAAAATTGTTTTTTAACAGTATACCAGAAAAGGGTTTTCTTTTGACTTTCTCTTATAATTGGTCAAATACATACTTATGGAAGGAAGTCTTGGGCAGAAGTCTGGGTAAAGCAGAAACATATGATTCCTATCCCAAATCTCACTTTAATCCTCTATAAATGATAGTTGGCAGTAACAGATTACCGGAGACCTAAATTGTTGGAACATTTGGAAACCAGACCAGCTGTCATCGGGTTCGGAACAAATTAGTTCACAAATGAAATTGGATGCGACATTTTATGCTAATTAGAAGTTAAATCCGCACTTCAGTTGAAACGTTTTAAGAGATCCAATTGTGATTAAAACGGGGATGTAATGAGGATTTTCATTCGTAAGTAGAAAACAGAAATTAGTAATGTAATCCTGCGATTTTCATGTAAATTAGATTTAAGGAAAACTAGGTTTATATAAATTAATATAAATAATAAGCAATCTGTGCTCATAAAGTTCGGTTGAGCGCATGCACCGTGAAAAGGTAAAATATAGACAAACAGACAGACAAACTGTAAAGACACACTTTCGCGTTTATAGTTATGCTTTACTAATGAAAATAAATTACATTACCTGAAGGTACCTAAATATTACGTCTAGACTAATAATAATTTATGTTATTACGTCCTTTCAACTAAAATGTTGAGCTAAAAGCTAATATAAATTATACCTATACAAGTAACTGAATAAAAGTCCCGAGGAAAACTTGACCTTTACTAAACTTGCTAATACATTATGTAAAATTTTTTGAATAAAATGTTTCATATAAACTGCTGCAAGACTGGGAATCTCGAGGTCAACTGTCTGAATAGAGAGATGTATTACACGAACATTTTGTGGAATAGGTATACTACTTGACTGATTATGACAGATGGGAGGATGCTGGCATATCTACAATGTTACTCTTTGATATATTGCTGCAGGAAATTGTTGTACAAAGTCGGAAGTTTGCTGTTTTGATCAAAGCGGGAGTTGTATTAATCTCGTAGAGGATTCGTGGATGTTATAATACAAGAAACTGTATGACGAGCAACTGCTGAAAACTTGGTATAAACTCGTACGTAATATAAGAGCACAATTATTTTAATTCTTTTTATAGACAAGCGGATACCCGCGACTTCGTTCGCGTGGATATTGGTTTTTAAAAATCCCGTGAGAATCATTTTGTTTTTCCTAAGCTTCTTTGAGCTCATACCTTGCTAAAAACTGTTAAAAGTTCACTAGCGGATGTTTAGGTAGATCAAAATGTAAACATCCGCTAGTGAAAGTCCCATCAAAATCGATCCAGCCTTTCAGAGTTTATCCTATTTATCTTTAAAGGTTCATTTTGCTCTGAAGTCATATGTGATTCGATCCATATTATACTATAAAGTTTTGGAGCGCTCCAAACTGAGACTAAGCACTCAGGTTACTATAATAGAACTTATAATATAAAAGTTAGCACGATCTCCGACACATATATTATTAGTAATCGATCAGTCCTCGGAGCACGTCTGGTATGGAGTTGGGAAACTAAATTCAATTTAAAATTTCCTCCGCCGGGGAGCTGAAACCTGTACGTTGCAACTTGTGAACAGTAGGTACGTACCTATCGAACTGTAGAATGAGTTTGAGGGATTACGTAACCCTTTTAGATGGGAATATATTCGTAGAAACCTTTTGCGTAGATACCTATAACATGTATAAGTCTTTAAACAAAATATAACTAAAACTAAAGTGTCTATAAAATTTATTAAGCTCATAAAATGATTAAGTATTTGAACTATAACATAGTACGAACATACTTTTTACAAATTTCATCTCTGTATCTGTTTGTCCGGGCTAATCTTCAGAACGGCTGAACCGATTTTCATGGAATTTTCATAAACAGGTAGAGGAATATATAAGGAGCAGTCTGGGCTAAGTGTTTCTTGAAAATAAATATTATAGGCCCTAACAGCTGAAGCGATATTGCCGTAATTTGGCATCGAGATAGTTTGCATTACTTTGCATGCTTGCTTGGAAAGAACATGGCTACTTTCTATCGCAGGAAATCATCTAGTTAAGTAATAAAGTTATCTGAACAGGCAAACAGTCAGACATAATGGCGTTTCCATACGTGTTCCGTTTCTTTTCGAGTAAGTATAGAACAATAAAGGTAGATAAAATGTAAATTAGTGTTGTATCGAATAAAAGTTTTTAATTTTTAACCCCCGACACAAAAACGACGGGGTGTTATAAGTTTGACGTGTCTGTGTGTGTGTGTGTGTGTGTGTGTGTGTGTGTGTGTGTGTCTGTCTGTTCCCCTGTGGCGCTCAAACGGGTGGACCGATTTGAATGCGGTTTTTTTTGTTTGAAAGGTGAATTAGTCGAGAGTGTTCTTAGCTATGTTTGATGAAAATCGGTCCAAGATGGCCGCCGCTACAAAATGGCGGATGATATATTTTTTCACAACTCCCTTGATATGGGTATCAAATGAAAGGGCTTGACTAGTAGAATAGCACTATTGCAAATTCAAGATGGCCGCCGCCACTAAATGGCGAATGTCGGGGGTTTTTTAAATTTTCAATTTACACTTGTTAGATCTTGAAAGCATTTTTGTTATAAATATAAATTCAGTTCACACGGGCAAAGCTGAGTGTAAAATTAAAGCCGAGATATCCGTCATTTCTCTTAGCTTTCCTAAGCGATAACTTTGACTTGGCACTTGAGGAGCTCTCAAGACCTATACATTATTCCGCGCCCCGTCTTCTAGAGGCGCAGTAGTGGCGCAGTAGTGGCGCAGTAGTGGCGCAGTAGTGGCACTTCGCTTTATAACCGCTTCTTCTGGGAATTTTAATAAAAACATTTGCATAAAGATTCTGAAAGCGGCCGCCGTCTTGAAACGATGTATGCAAAGCTTTTCTTGCTAAGAAAATTAATTATGGGGTGAGTAATTTTTTCCAGCATATTTTCCGAGGAGAAAAAGGTGGGAGCTACTATTAGGTTATTATAATTAAGTTTTCCGGTCTACTGACCTAATTTAGACCGCTATAGCCAGTTACGCAAGAGATATTATAGTGCATAAGTGTGTGAATTCTCTATCACTCTTTTAGTTCATTGGGAGCAATCAGATACGAGTGGAGAGATAAGAGTCAGGACCGATGGCTTTACGTGCTCTCTGAGGCACGGGGGTTGAACACTTCTCAACCTCAAGATAGTAACTGGGAGCCGTGGATACAAGCGTCACAAGATCGGGTTCCGTGGGATTCTTGCAAGAAATGTGTATAATATGTTGAGCTGAGGACGTCTATCGATTGAGATTATTATGATATCTAGTATTTCAAAGTTTACCCGCTAGCGTGTTACTATTTGTATGACAACTTGTACAATTATACTCCTAGGCGTTACTTTGGGAACGAACCATAATTTCAATTTGTGGATGTCCACAGTTGGACAAATAGTTTTTCCCAAACAGCACCACTACACCCGGTCCTTACTCCAACATTTGACTCAGGCTATGTATGTTTGTCATTTTTTCGGGCATTTGGCATCACCAGAAATAATGACAAACATACATATATCTCGTAATGAGACTAAATTGGAACAGGACATGCCGCTTTGGTTACTCAGTTTGTACGATTGCTGTGACGTCATTCGCATTCGTTGTAGTTAAGTAGGTTAGTATTTTTAATTCGTTGCATTCTAAAATTCTGAACCAGTGGTAGATTACCTTATTTAATTACTCAATTATTTATTACTAAATTGTCGAATTTTCCGGTATACCTATCTCAATAAAATACTAATTTTATTCTCACTTTAAATAAAAAATAAATAAGGTCGCTCAAAGCGGTAAGGCCGCCTGTTCGCAATTTTTATGTTCATTTTAATTTGTAATTTATTTAATTTACTAGATTCTGCCCGCGGCTTCGCCCGCGTGAATTTCGGTTTTTCACAAATCCCAAGGGAATCGTGGATTTCCGGCTCCCGTTCCCGCTCCCTTTTCCAAACTTTATACCTACTTTCAAGAAAGTTTGCTATAGTAATCTACCTATAGCTGTAGATATATATTTCGGTTTTATCAAAATCCCGTGGGAACTGTGGATTTTTCCAGAATAAAAAGTGCATACGCATACAGATGCATGCAACTATTGTAATAATGTGCTATGTGAGCGTGATTTACCTAAGAACAGTCAACGCCATTTATCGCGTTTTTGGAAGTCTATATCTATTTTAGTCCCACAGGAAAACTTTTCCGGGATAAATCGATGAACGCCGGCCGCACGCACGAAAAAGCATGCCTCATTGTCACGTACCGCGTGCAAGCGAGAGCGCGGAACAAACGACAGAGAAGGAACGATCGGCCGGCGTAGCCCAGCGTGCAAGCGAGAGCGTGGAACAAGCGATACAGAGGCAATGTTTTCCTATGACGTTATCATGTAAAATTATCGTCCGTAAACCGATTTTACAGTCAACAATTTTTTTTAATTTTTTTCATTTAAAGTTACTTAATTTTCTTTGTGAACCCTACCGTACCGAAAGTCTTTCAGTGACTCCGTCTTCAACTCTTTTGTTCTTATCACAAAGCCTACTCAAGTAAATCCAAACTTCTTAAAAGTTTCCTTCAGCCAAACGGTTACATTCACTCCGCTTCTCAAACTGATCCTTTTAATTTGAAAGTGAATGCTTCATTTCTTTAGCTTCTTTAGATGCCTCTCAAGATATAATATTCCAATCGTCTTAAGAGATTGAAACGATATCTAGTGCTTTGGAATTGCTAATAAAATCGTTTTACTATTCCGTATAAAATACATAGACACTTTCAGAACAACTACCTATTATTTACTTAGTTTTAATGATTTCCAGTAATGGATTATTTTATTGCTAGATTGTCATGTTTATTAGTTGATATTACAGTCATTTTAATAGAAACACGTCTTTATAGTTTTATAGTATTTTAAATTGACTCAACATGAACTGTGAGAAAGGTGAGTTTTGTATTATATTTTTGGCGGTTTACGCCTTGCGGCAAAGTTTTTCCGGTAGGTTGGAAACCCGTAACTAACTAGCTAGTAATAGTATTTAGAAATTATAAAATTCCAAAACCCAGCCGGGAATTGAACCTAGAACCGTCCACTTATAAGAATACACCGCTCACCACTGCTTTGCTATACTCTTTCAATTTCCGCGTAAAACCAAAAATGTAAATACGCAAATCTGAGTTTTGAGAAATTGAATTAGTTCGTCCGAAACGCGAAAACCTCGTTACCATACTCGACGTATTGATACCCTTAGTGCAAGTTGCACGTCTCGTCAACTTTAATGGATTTCGAGCATTGAAACACGTTAACGTCGGAGCCAAATGGACATAAAAGTTTCTTACATTACAGTTGTACATTTATTTTTACCAGTGTACCAGTATAGCAGTGATGACAGTACGGCTAATGGCCGCTAAATATGGGTCTCATAACTAAGTTCAAAGTTATTCTGCAGGTGATGGAGATGGAGTTATCCTCGGAGTTTCTTTACATGAACATATCAGAAATGAGGACATCCGCAGAAGAACCGGAGTCACCGACGTAGTTCAATGGATTGCGAAGTTAAAATGTCAATGGGCAGGCCACAAAGTTCGATATCGAATCGAATCGAATCGAATAGGTCCTAAGGTGGTGGAATGGAGACCTCACACTGGAAGTGTAGTGTTGGTAGACCCTCTGCTAAGTGGACATACGACGTCAAACAAATCTCAAGGATCCGCTGCATATAAGAAGCGTGAGACCGCAGCGTGTGGAAGTCCATACAAGATACCTATATCTCGACCTACATGATGATGATTCAGGTAGACCTACTACCGAATTATGTTTCGCAAAGTTTCGGCTTGTATAAAGAATTCACTAAAGATATAATATTGACCAACTTGAGTTTGATAACAAGGCAGATAAGAGTTTTAGTTTGACGTCACACTGTTTCTATTCGATAATCGAATACTATTTACGGTGTCGAGATGTGAAAACTCGTACTAAATGTACTGTACGAGTACATTTTAATTAAATCTGAGAATTAATTTGGAAAATGGACGAGCGAGTAATGCGATTTCGTTAACGTCAGATACAACTGTAAAATTAGGCAATACATTAATGAGGCTCATAATGGCTGTTTGGATGCCCGCTATAAATCCGATTGCATTAGGAAAATCGGATTATTTGGCAAATTGGTAATTAATATGACGTATTAAATTTACGATTGTTGAATAGACAGCTTTATTAGTATGGAAAATTATCTTAACTTAGAAGAATCAGGAATTAAATTGAGAGTCCTGTGTGCTTAGTCTCACTTTGCACAGCTCGAAAACTTTACTAAATACTACTGATCGAAACACAATGACTTCAGAGTAAATTGAACTAAACTGGTTTATTTTAAGGTTTGAGTTCGCCAATACATTCGTTTACAGCCAGCGCCCTAAGCAGAAATGTTTTGTAAAATAAATATTTGAAGTATTGAGTTACGAAAGTAAGTAGTGAGTGTAAGTAAGAAGTGAAGTAGTGAGTTAGTAAAGTTTTCGAGCTATGCAAACGGAGACTAAGCACATGTTCAAACATGTTTTTGGTATGAAATCTACTAACTATTTTAGACAAGCTAAGTTAATACGTATCCATTTGGAACAAAATCCCAATCTTGTGATCACAACCTATTTTTTTAATCAAAATACAAATTGTGCGACCCTTTTTCGGAGGGATAGAATAGTAAATTATTCCATCGGGAAAAGGGACCAATCGGATCGCCACCTATTAAGTCCAATAAAGTGGCAATAGTGGGCCTTCACGTCCCAAACGATCTTGATAGTAGAACCTTGTACCAAATTAGAGGACGTAATTACACGTCCAACTCGTGGACGGGCCAAATTAAGCGCAGGCTACATTGAGAGCGCTTCGTTCTCAATCTCAATGTAGCGTAGCGTAGCAAAACGAGGTTCGTTTCGCTACGCTCATGCCGCTACCGCTTCTTTTCATACTCTGGTTCATATCGTGAACGACAAAGCTAAAGCCTAAATTAGACGGTGCCCCATTCATCGCAAAAATGAACGATGTACGATACGATATTTGCTATGGCACAGTGCCTGTGAACGATGAATGGTCGGTGTTTAGACGGTTCAATTTCGATAACTCATCGATGAAGCCTCGAAAATGAAAGCAAAACTCCCGAAAATGAACATGAATAATATGGGCTTAAGCGAAGCGAGCGCATAATCTAGCGACATGAGTTAAGCGAAACATGATTCGTTTCGCTTCGCTTCGCTCCCAGTGTGGCCTGCGCCTTTAGCTTTGAACTTCATTAATTCGAGCAGTCGTTAGTACACTCTGGTTCTTTTGAAAGGGAGTGACTTTTAGTTTTCCATCCTCTAGGGAGGAATAATTAACTTTTTTTTGCACTTGACTGACATGGTACCCACGGAGATTAATCCTTTTAATTTTTAACCCCCGACGCAAAAACGACGGGGTGTTATAAGTTTGACGTGTCTGTGTGTGTGTGTGTGTGTGTGTGTGTGTGTGTGTGTCTGTCTGTTCCCCTGTGGCGCTCAAACGGGTGGACCGATTTGAATGCGGTTTTTTTTGTTTGAAAGGTGAATTAGTCGAGAGTGTTCTTAGCTATGTTTGATGAAAATCGGTCCAAGATGGCCGCCGCTACAAAATGGCGGATGATATATTTTTTCACAACTCCCTTGATATGGGTATCAAATGAAAGGGCTTGACTAGTAGAATAGCACTATTGCAAATTCAAGATGGCCGCCGCCACTAAATGGCGAATGTCGGGGGTTTTTTAAATTTTCAATTTACACTTGTGCTAACTTAACATTTTGCTTTTAGGGTTGTGCCTGAAAAAAAATCGACTTCTTTTTAACTCGCTGAAAAACAGTTTAATTGCATTTTTAATTCAATATTTGGTTTTGGGTCGAAATTCTATAACAAATGCCTAAAATGAAAATTGTCAAATTTCAGGTTTGGCATTCCGTCTACAAGATAAAGACTCGTGACATACAAACGGCCAGACTGACAGACAACAGAGTTCATTAACAGGGCTCCATTTTGCCTTTTGGGAACGGAACATTATAGTTTGGACATAACAAACGTGCGAATCAAGTCATACATAATTTTTTATCGAATTTCTCGCACGCACTTCAGGCCTGATGCAACTGGCTTCTCGCTTGCACTTCAGGCCTGATGCAATTGGGACCTGATTCTGTGGTGTCGTATGTAACACTAATAAAGGATTTGTCTATAGTCGATAACAGGTTATAAAGAGCGAGGAGAGCCCTCACAACACAATGATCGTAATGCTTTATGACTCAGTTCGCACGTTTGTAATGTTCGAAGTATAAAAAGCGATCGCTGAAGAGACAGTGGCCAATGGGCGTCCAGTCTAGGTATTGACTTTTCAAGCTACACTGAAAACAATTGTGGCAAAGCGGACGCAATTAATATTAATTTGTTTCCTTCAGGGCGTTTATTGCCTTCCCGGAGATATATTACCAGGCGGGCAAATAAATGACTTGTATATTTGTTTATGGTTAACTTCTGCCTTCTGTTAGTAGAATATACCTACTTTATGGTTTCATCTTAAGAATCAACAGAGCAACTAACATAATCCAACTAGCTAATGCCCGCGACATCTTACGCGTGGATTCATATAAATCTCATACAAACTTTCATCCCCTATTTAACCCCCTTATGGGTTGAATTTTCAAAAATCCTTTCTTAGCGGCTGCCAACGTCATAATAGCTATCTGCTTGCCTTTCAGCCCGATCCGTCCAGTGGTTTGAGCTGTGCGTTGATAGATTAGTCAGTCAGTGAGTCAGTCAATCAATCAGTCAGTCACCTTTTCTTTTTATATAAGTATTTAGATATTCAGAACTCATAAAAAATAAGCAGCGATCTCCAAAATGGCTGATCGTCGTGATGCGTTGTTAAAGCCCGTCAACCTGCATTGGAGAAGCGTGGGGTCTAACCTCTAAATCGCCCTCTCCTACTCGCATAATAGAATAGAATAGAATAGAATAGAAAAGTTTTTTATTCAAATAAACTTTTACAAGTGCTTTTGAATCGTCGATTGAGTCTACCACAGGTTCGGAATGCAGTTCCAGCCGAGAAGAACCTGTAAGAAACTCGGCGGTTGCTCTTTTTAAAAATAACATTATAACAATTATTATTATTAATGTACATGATTGAAATGCCGTCTCGCGCATTGCTGGAACGAGTTAAATCCAAGCTTTTTTATCGTTTATATAATCTTCAGTTGTATAATAAGCTTTTTTTATGAGCATACTTTTAAGAAAGTTCTTAAACTTGTGTAAAGGCAAGTCTAAGACATATTTTTTATTCGGATAAACTTTTACAAGTGCTTTTGAATCGACAAATGAATCTACCACTGGTTCGGAATGGTGCTTACAATTCTACACGTTAAGAAGGGCAGACAAAAGTAGCCCCATTTCCGACGGCGGCACCCGTTCACGAGCATGACGCATGATCCAGCCATTGCTTCGCTCAACCATATTTGAGGGAACGTAACAACCCGCACCACACGACACCACCACAGAAATGTTTAAAGAGAGCGTGACATACTTAGGCTACCCATGATTAAAGCATCGAATTGAACACCAATAATCGAATACTCCTCAAGTTATAATAGCGTATAAAGCGAATAAATTAAATCCATGCTTTTTTATCATTTATATAATCTTCAATCTTCTATACATATAATAAAATCGTAGAATTGCCGTATCTGTACATTGAAGATTTTTACAAAATAATAACTGGGGGATGTTAGGGATAAGTAATAGAACGTAAAAAAGCTATTTTTGAAATTTTTGTCTGTTTGTCTGTTTGTCTGTTTATCTGTTTATCTGTTTGTCTGTATGTTTGTGCGCGCATCACGTAAAAACTACTGAATGGATTGAAATGAAACTTGGCATGATTTAAGTTAATACTATGGAGTAACATATAGGATACTTTTTATCCCGAAATTCAGCACGGTTCCCTTGGGAGAGGGGATGAAAGGCAAAATGTGTACTTAGCTGTAATTCGTTAACGGGTGGTCCGATTTCATTCATTCTTTTTTTGTTAGAAAGTAGATACTTTAAAGACTACAGGCTAATCTCCGAAAGGCTGGACCGATTTTGATGGGACTTTCACTGGCGGATGTTTACATTTTGATGTACCTAAACATCCGCCAATGAACTTTTAACAGTTTTTAGCAAGGTTTAAGCTCAAAGGAGCATAGGAAAAACAAAATGATTCCCACGTGATTATTAAAATCAATATCCACGCGAACGAAGTCGCGGGTATCCGCTCGTTGTATAATATGCTTTTTTCATGAGCACACTTTTAATAGAGCACACTTTTAATATCAGAGGAGGCCTGTGTCCAGCTGTGGGACATTAAGTTGCTGCAGTGGTGATGAAAGTAAACTTCTACAGGGTTCAAACCCCACCCGTTACACTGTTGTCGTACCCACTCCTAGTACAAGTTTTCGCTTGATTGGAGGGGAAAGGTTAATATTATTCGTATTCATATTATTCATTGACGATTCAAAAGTAGGTACTTGTAAAAGTTTATTTGAATAAAAAAATTCTATTCTATTCTATTCTATTGTTCATCATGGCTAATATTCTTTTTTAAAAAAATTACTCGATATTTTGCAATCGTAAGTTAACATGCAGAGATTAACATAGTGAATATTGAAATAGCAAGTAAATTAAATCGTCCAGTGAAAATTCAATTAAAATTAATTGCTGTCGCGCGGAATATTTACCGACTCCACCCCGCGCGGTATTCCAGCTGGATTTCAATCCGGATTATACGAACTGAAGTTTCCTATTTATTTACATCGTTTTATTTATATTTATTTATTTTAAACATCCTAACTAATATTATTAAAAGTGAAAGCGAAAGTGAGTTTGTTTGTTTGTTACGTTTTCATGTATTGCCGTGCCGATATCACTGTGCCGATTTTGTTGAAATTTGGTACAGAGATAGACCTAGACCTCGGACAAAGACATAAGAT
Source organism: Melanargia galathea (assembly GCA_920104075.1). Lineage (NCBI taxonomy): Eukaryota > Metazoa > Arthropoda > Insecta > Lepidoptera > Nymphalidae > Melanargia > Melanargia galathea. The sequence continues at coordinate 19,076,932 of OV049874.1, read as the reverse complement.
ACTTTTTAACCCCCGACGCAAAAACGACGGGGTGTTATAAGTTTGACGTGTCTGTGTGTGTGTGTGTGTGTGTGTGTGTGTGTGTGTGTCTGTCTGTTCCCCTGTGGCGCTCAAACGGCTGGACCGATTTGAATGCGGTTTTTTTTGTTTGAAAGGGGAATTAGTCGAGAGTGTTGTTAGCTATGTTTGAAGAAAATCGGTCCAAGATGGCCGCCGCTACAAAATGGCGGATTACATATTTTATCACAACGCCCTCAATATGGGTATCAAATGAAAGGGCTTGACTAGTAGAATAGCACTATTACAAATTCAAGATGGCCGTCGCCACAAAATGGCGAATGTCGGGGGTTTTTTAAATTTTCAATTTATACTTGTTATCCCGAAAAACCTAACGGTCAAAATCCACGCTGACGAAGTCGCGGTCATCAGCTAGTAAATAATAAAATTTTCTTCATTATCTGTACTAAGTACAGAGTACTATTATCAAAAAGTCGATAAAAAAATTATGTTGTTTACTTATTCATATCACATTCAGGCTTTACGCTTGGCACAAGTCACGAAATCATAGCGTGTACGAAACTGCTTCTAATTTCTTTATTCTTTACTTTGTATTCATGATACAAACCAAATATCACTTAAGATGCTATCTACGTCTAACTTATCAGTATAAAAGCTAATATGAAGTTGTATCAAGATATCGTAATATTAGGTATTACAATAAATAATGGTGGTTATTCCACGAAGAACTTGGTGTTATGTAACAATTCTTGACCGCCTGCCAAGAAATTCAAGTTATCTAACAAGGCGAGCTTTTATGATATCAAAACATTAATAATATTTATCTTTCTACATTATCTTATGCCAAGAAAGATTTTTCTTTCTGCTCTATAAAGTTCTTGCTTTATATTCTGCTTTACTAATTATCATACATCAAGATAGTGTTAAGTTTCATAATGGGGTACATTATGTAGCTACATAATTATAAATTGTTTTGAAAACAGCTACTGTTGAGTTTTTTCCAGCTCTTTTCAGCAAAGTTCGCTTATCATATGAGCCGCGAGTTAAATTAAATAAATAATTTTAAATTTTGGCTTTATTTTAAGTGCATCCGTTGATGAAAGTGATTATGTATGAACACCGTAAACCGACGCGATCGTTCGGAATGGAATTAAAATTAAATTAAAAATTTATTTATTCAGATACCAATATGTTTACAAAAGAAATTACAATGCGCCTTGATAACTGCATTAGTTATAAAACTGGAATGGACATTTGTTTGGCAAATTGATCAAGTGATCAATTAGAACATATGCGAAAATATTTATCGATATTCACTTAAATTGTTTTTACACATCATTTTTCCGATAATGCGTCACGTCATATTATACCTGCGAGGACCGGTGGAAGGACCTCAAATTTTGGCAGAATTTTTTATATAAGCGAGCGATGACGCTTCCAGGCGGGTTTAGCTACCTATAGTTACTTACTATGTAAATCACACTAATATTATAAATGCGAAAGTTTGTGTTTTGTTTTGTTTTGTTGTGTTTTGAAACAAACATACACACATACACACTTATACATACTATAAGTGTGTATGTGTGTATGTTTGTTACTCTTTAACGCTGCAACTATTGAACCGATTTGACTGTTTGGAATGGAGATAGATTATAGGTACCCTGGACTAACACAGACAGAAAATCATAGAGTTCCCAAGGGATTTTTAAAAAACCTAAATCCACGGGGACAAAGTCACGGGCATCAGCTAGTAAACCATAAAATAAGTTAATACATAATAAATCTCTAAGTTAGTAAAATTCCCTCTAGATAAATCATTTCGCTTACAACTTGTGCCACGCGAAGGTAACAATATTACCAAATCCATAAACTTTATTACGTTTGTATTGAACGGATTTTACGGCTCCGTCGAGCTACCTGCCTGCCATTTGAACGTAATCCCTAGACAACCGTGACAGAGTGCAATTTCGCAGGTTTACATCCAATTTATTTGAGGGTAGGATCAGAAATTCATGAATCCGCAATGTTTGAGGCAGACTGAAGAATGGGCCGTAAAATTGGACCTGAACAAAGGCCTGTTAAAACAATTTTAAAGAGGTATTAAAAATTTTGCCAGTTTATAAAAATGTAACGAGCAGTTTTTTTGTGAAAACGAATGTTTGAAAAGGCTTCTTCATTGTACTATAGAAAATTGCTTTAGAATATTATATTCTTCATTGTTGTTTTCATTTATTGACTTTGGAAAATTTTCTATAATTTTTTTTCGATGTTTACATTATCTACGCCATTTTCATTTTATTTTGCAGCTACCCTCGAAATATTCTTTTTATTAGTTACCAATAGATTAACCACTGATTTTTTTACAGTTCTTTTTGGTCTCTCTCTCTCCGAACGTTCCTTGATTGCTGAAGATCGTGGTCCTGATATACATCTCTCGAATGTAGTCATTGTGTCTACCGGCTTCTGTTGGTCGCCATTTGTGGCAAAATGTATACTTGTGACGATGTGGTAAAACGATGTGGTAAAATTTACACTTGCAATTTTCACTAAGAGAGTCCACTCCCTTAGCTATTCGGACCATCTAATTGACCTCTCGCTTTTTTAGGGTTCCGTACCCAAAGGGTAAAAACGGAACCCTATTAATGTCACTCTGCTGTCTGTCTGTCTGTCTGTCTGTCTGTCTGTCCTGCGGTCACAGGTCTCTAGCTCGCAGACGAAATGAGTTACAAACCTAAAATTTTGGTATTTTGTGTAGAACGTTGACCCAAAATCAAATATTGAATTAGAAATTGAATTAAATTATTTTTCAGGGGGGCTCCCATACATGAGAAAGGAGCCGGAAAAAAAAATTTTTTTTCTCACCCTACCTTGTGGGGTATCATTGTTTAAAGCTCATAAAGTAGAGTAAGAATATATATTTATTTAATTTTTTGCTCAAAAAATAAGGAAATGGGGGGCCATCAAAGTTGTCAGTTTTAGACCATTTTTGTGACGGGGGCTATCTCAAAAACTAAACTAGTTGGGAATATGATATTTCAGTATATTATGTACTATATGCTCTATTTAAACAACAAATACTGAAAACAACGATTCATAAAATAGTTTATAAGCGAGTAAGTGACCCAAAACAAACGGACATTTTTTGGGTTTTTCTTTCACGGTTTGTTGCGATGTCTAGATCGAAAATTAAATATTTCTTAGACCCAAAATATTATATTATTGTTCATAATTATGTACGGAACCCTAAAAGAGCGAGCGAACACGACTCGCACTTGGCCGATTTTTTTGCCCTCAGTGTTGCCCGTCACTAGCTTTTCTAGATTGTCGTCCCCGCGTCCACGCCGCACGAGCAATCCTTGCTAACATAATATGAGGGAAAATAGAGTAGTGATACCAAGCTGCGAAAGGATCTACATGTTTGTAGATACGCTTGGCAGAAAAAATCGCCTCCGAATTTCAAACGCGTCTATTTAAGAACACGCTGACATTACCTTCATCTACCACCTACTTATATTTTTAACCCCCGACGCAAAAACGAGCGACGGGGTGTTATAAGTTTGACGTGTCTGTGTGTGTGTGTGTTTGTGTGTCTGTTCCCCTGTGGCGCTCAAACGGGTGGACCGATTTAAATGCGGTTTTTTTTTGTTTGAAAGGTGAAATAGTCGAGAGTGTTGTTAGCTATGTTTGATGAAAATCGGTCCAAGATGGCCGCCGCTACAAAATGGCGGATTACATATTTTTTTACAACTCACTTAATATGGGTATCAAATGAAAGGGCTTGACTAGCACTATACAAATCCAAGATGGCCGCCGCCACAAAATGGCGAATGTCGAGGGTTTTTTAAATTTTCAATTTATACTTGTTAGTGAAAATAATACAAGTTGGCGATAGTAGGTACCTACCTAGTATTTTTACCAAAACAAAAACATTAATTTTCTCCAAACAAGAGAGAAGTTTAACCCCGGCATTTGAAAGGGGTAATGCCGGCATTTATAACCGGCAATCCGTCTATTGTTCGAGTTTGATCCGGCTATACGCCGGCGCGCGACCGGCTTACTCGATTGTTCTATACAAAAGTTACGCAAACAAATGAAATAATTCGGATATCATGCAAGGACAGTTAATTCTACTTCTCATACTACTGAGGACTGAGGACTGGCCCGTTGGCGTGGTTGGCAGTGACCCTACCTTCCGCTCCGGGGTCGCGGGTTCGATTCCCGCCCCGAGTCTGGGTGTATTTATAATATGTATGTATGTATACCTTTATTAAAATATATATGTATTTATATGTAAATATGTCTATCAGTCGGCTGTTACCTATAACACAGGCATTAAGTTGTCTAGTTTAGGAACAGACGACCGTGTGTGTATGTGTGAGTATTAATTATTTTATTATTTATTTATTACTCATACTGCTCATAGTAACAGGGTATAAGGGGACCGCTATCGAAACTTAGCGCTATTATTATACCACCTAAACTTATTACAATACCAATAACCATTTGTCTTATACTTGTAGTCACAGAAATCCTAATAATGGAAAGGCACTAGAAATGCGGTGTACGCGTTACCTTGTCGCAGTACTGAGGACGAGGACGTCGCCAGTGCAACGATGTGTGAGGTAAGTGAACAGATACAACGATGTGTGAGATAAGCGAACGATGCAACGCATTTTCAACTTTAACGCGAGGCTTAATAATTCTGACTGCAGAGCATTGAGCGTACAAGTTACGGCAAGTAAGTCTAGCGTTGACCTTCAATGCGCAGAAGTCGAAAATGAGGTATCTCGGGGTGTGAGGGGGTCGCGGAGAGGGCGTGGGGATCGTTCGTAAGCACTGATTAGCTCTCGGGGATCCCTCGTAAGCGCTGATTGGCTCTCCAATCGTATTGTGTCCCGCTCACTCGTACAACGCTGCGCGCAGTTGAATGTCACCGCTCGACTTACGTGCCGAGGGTTATAAATGTGTTTGCGTGATTGCGTAGAACTATGTTTGTGTATGGAGTAAGGTAGGAAATATTTGAATTTTATACTAATTCTAATTACCTTGTACTTTACCTGTCTTCATTTCCCATACTAGTCCCCTTACACCCGTTAAAGCTATAAAACTAATGTGAAACTATTTATACATATCAAGTCTCAATATTTTGTTATAAACATATTTTATACCTATTTGTAAAATCCACAGGTAAAATCCTACAATTTCAGGTAACCTACAACAAAACAACTAAGCTAACCTTTCCGAGTAAAATCTAGTTACTCATAATTTGTTACTCAAAGTTACTCGAAGCAGTAGAATCACATCGCAAATTTCAGCAGAATATTACCGCTAACTAAATTAATACTTGGAAACTCTAGGAGTTTGTAGGATAGGTACCCTGCACTGAAAGCTTTGAAGTCTTTTAGAAACTAATATCAGAAGTTATTGCTTTACTCAATATTAAATGTGTACCCAGAACTCAGCTATAGTCCTTTAGTACTGGGAAGCTCCTAGCTTTGATGATATAAAGGCAAGTTCGTAATTTGCGAAGTTGGTAAATCCTAGAAGTTACTACAGCTTGCAATACCTCCTTATGACAAGCATAAATTAAAAATTTAAAAAATCTTCAATATTCGCCATTTTGTGGTGGTGGCCATCTTGAATTTGAAATTTATCAAAGTATTCTACTAGTCAAGCCCTATCATTTGATGAGGGAGTTGTGGAAAAATATGTAATTCGCCATTTTGTGGCGGCGGACATCTTGGACCGATTTTCTTCAAACATAGCTAAGAACACTCGCGACTAATTCGCCTTTCAAACAAAAAAAAACCGCATTTAAATCGGTCCACCCGTTTGAGCGCCACAGGGGAACAGACACACAAACACACACACACACAGACACGTCAAACTTATAACACCCCGTCGCTCGTTTTTGCGTCATCCATTCAAGAGCTACGATGCCACAGACAGACACACATATAGACACGTCAAAATTATAACATCCCGTCGCTTTTCGGGGCGGGGTTAGTTAGACATGTTAGTTCCTTTCTCTACATCCCTCTAAGTTGCCGCTAACATAATATCTAGGTGACGTAATAAATAGATAGTGTAATATGGAATCCGGGACAAACATACATATAGATACAAATCTAGCCAATACCTATAGGATTATTAGATATAAATATGTATTATTACGATTATTAGATATAGCCACTAGATATAAATATGTATAATAAATCCGTAAAAAATAAATACACAAATGCGTAAAATAAATATACAGCTCCGTTAAAATAAAGATATAAATCGTTAAATGATATCCTATATTTCAGCCATTACGACAGTTCGCGTGACCGAGTAACCAAGTACCTATTGAAACTTGCTCCCCATCAGAATTTCAGATGGCACAATTAGATTTCAAGTTATTGAGTTTTTGTGAATATAAATGGGACAATCAGTTGTGTCGATAAGAGACGAATAAACACTTTTGTCTTTTGAACTTTATTGCTTTGATAATTGATTGAGTTTTTTTTTCTGAAAATATTTATTTTAATTAAAGAAACATTAAGGGCCTGTTTCACCACCTTCTGATAAGTGTCAGATAGCCTAAACGTTTTGTCACTTTCTTGTCGAGACAAAGACAAAAGTTGCAGATAGCTATCCGATATTTATCAGAAGGTGGTGAAATAGGCCCTTAATCTTGAGTAAAGTGTTTCCAAATTGATGTGACAGATTACAATCGCAATATATGGATTTATTATTAACAATTTTTATTTCATAATTTGATTTTTGACCTTAAATTTGTAGATTTTGGATAATAACCTATCAAAAAATAAAAGTTAATTATTTTAAATTTTTTGTGGCTAAAATCTGCTAATGTGATTAAAAAAACGCACTTCCATATTTGCCTTTTGTCATATAAATTCAGTGGGTGAACAAATTACAATCATCGCCTATTTTCCTACCAGTGGCGTAGCGTACCTTGGCGGGGCCCCGTATAAAAATTTGTTTGGGGGCCCTTATGAAGGGTAAAGATTTCTCACAAAAGAAAAAAAATGTTTGCATAAAATTAAAAGCAATTTATATAAGCATCATAATTATTTATCTGTCACTTTTTCTAAAATTTTTACAAACAATCTCAATACTCTCCTTGCCTTTTTTTCGGCAAACTGATTTATTAAATAATTTATAGTTGATGATGACTTTTGTTTTTCTAAAGATTCTGCCTCTATGGACAACTTTTTTGACAAAATTTTTTGACTTTTGTCATTTCTGAAATAAACAAAAAAGACATGGCCGGAATTTGCCCTGATTAGTCGAAAAAAAACTTACTTAAATAAACATAAATGGAGGTTAATTATTCATATGTGAAAATTGCTTTTAAAATAAACTAAAATATATCGTGGCAATTACATTTCTCCAGCGCAGGCGTGGAAAAAAACACAAAAATAAGAATGTTAACTGATATTTGTTTTTCTAACTTTTCTAAGGTCATATCCAAGAAGGTTATTTATATACTCTATGTAGATACTGGAGACTGCGCCTGAAACATTGTAGTTAAGACAAAATAGTCATTTTATTTACCAGTTCTCTCTCGAGTCAAAATTCCTTATCTATACCCTGATTTCTAATTCCGTGGAATTCTGACGTTTCGTAATGTTACCAGAGATAAAACAATTCCCACAAAAAAGATAAAAAATTCAAAACTTATATAAATAAAAATCAACTGCCGCATGTAGAATGACAAATGCCTAACAGACACTTCATGGTGAGAATGTCATTTGACTTCCATTTTTGAATGAATTTTTTCAATGTGCTTCTTTTGTTTTCTATTGCTGTTAGTGTGCACTTTCTAGTTTCCACTCTTGCCGTTTTCTATTTTAGGGCGAAACGTCTAATATTATTGTTCGGCATATGGCTTTTTATGATGACTGGGAATTAAAGTAGTTTTGGGTAAAATCGTACTTCGTAGATGTTAACCCTGTTCTCCATACAAATAACTCATCTGTAAATGACAATGACAGCTGTCAGAATTCCACGGAATTAGAAATCAGGGTATAAAAATATTATTTAGGTTAAGTATAGAACGTCCATATTTGAATCTCCCGCTGTCAAAGAGTTGTTGGGGGCTGAATCTAGATGGCGCTGAATGGTTCTCATTTTTTTACTATGGAGTTTTCATTTTTCTACGGTAGGAGTAATGTATTCTGTGGTACCTACGCACTACGTACACAAAAATCGATTCTCCGATTAATCGATCTCAGATCGCCATCCTTATTTTGATGTTTCTGGCTGGCTTCTGCAATCTGCGTTGTGCGTAGGTAACCTAAATAATATTTTTAGATAAGACATTTTTACTCGAGAGAGAACCTTGAAATAAAATGACTAATTTATCTTAACTACAATGTTTCAGGCGCACTCTCCAGTGTCTATATTAGAGTATATAACCTTCTTGGATATGACCTTAGAAAAGTTAGAAAAACAAATAACAGTTAACATTCTTATTCTTTGTGTTTTTTCCACGCCTGCGCTGGAGAAATGTAATTGCCGCGATATATTTTAGTTTATTTTAAAAGCAATTTTCACATATGAATAATTAACCTCCATTTATGTTTATTTAAGTAAGTTTTTTTTCGATTTCGAGCAAATTCCGGCCATGTCAAAGGGCACAGCTCCATACAAATTCCGGCCATGTCCTTTGGGAAGTTTTTGTTAATTTTTACTTACGCACGTCGGGGGCCCCCGTGGCTTGGGGGCCCCGTATAATTGATACGGCATATACGGCGGTAGCTACGCCCCTGTTTCCTACCCATAGCGGACCACCACTATACTTGAAAATACCAATTTTCTTTTCAAAAAATGGGACTAACTTCGAGGTGTAGGTACCCAATCCAATAAAAAAATCCTCCTCGGACTAGGTACCTACTAAAAAGTTGTCGTTTACTATAATGATATTTTTAATTTCGGTTGTAAATGTACTCCTCCTTCAAGATAAAGAAGTCGCGAACAAAAGCTTTGTGGATCAATAAAATAATATTAATGTTAGATTTGTTCGTGTATCAAACCAGTAAGTGGAGAAAGGCATCTCAGTGGCCTATCACGACGGCGCAGTAAACTCCGCTCTGTTATAATTAATTCAGATTTGTCCGACATTTATCTCAGGAATAGATATCGATCGTCGACCTAGCATTTATCCCAAAACCGAGCTCTCTATATTAAGGGCCTGTACACATTCTGATAAGTATCGGATAGCCTAAACGTATGTTTTATCACTTTCTTACTTTATGTCCAGTGACAAAGACAAAATATGTGAATAAGCCATCTGACACCAATTATCAGAAGGTGGTGAAACAGGCCCTTAATCTTACAACTTGGACGTATAACTTTATTTAAACATTGAAATAGATAGGTAAGTATTTAATGGGGTTCATTTTGTTTTACACTATCTCTACTAAACCTTTCTAAACTCATCTCTAAACTAAACTACAAATGACAAGTCTAAATCTATTTCTATCTCTTTCACAATGCTGCCTTCAGAAAAGGATAACATTATTTCTAAACCTGTCATTTACAGAGAATGAATGAATGAAACCGAATATTACATTAACTTAGATCCGAACTACTCTAGCGGCACGCTATGATGGCCGGTTTGACGTTTGTCCGCTCATGAAGTTCCGTATTAATTGATAACGACTTTGAAGGAAATAATTGTATTACTTTATTGACGATAGTGATGTGCAGAGATTCATAAATTTTATCGAATGTAGTTTTAGGTTTAGGACTCAAAATTTATTTATTAAATTGATTTCTTAAATGTATACAAGTGTAGAAAAATCAGTTTGCACCATTTAAGGGGTGAATGTACTTGTGAATATGAACAATTTTCACTATGTGGACAAACTCTGAAATCGCAAAAAAATATCAATAAATTTTTAAAAATGGAATCTAATACGATCGTCACATAGGATCGCTGGCTAGCACAACTACTACCTCCGGCAAACTCGCGTCAATGCTCAATGCAAAACAAAGCAGTTTCGAATTGACGTTGCTTCGAAAAGTATAAACTGTCAGTGCAATGCGATTGTGATATAGTTTTGACCTGGCTTTGGATTTCAAATATTGATACTGCATTACTGTTGACCCTTGCTCGTTAATTTGGACTCTGTTCAAGCCCTTTGTTGTGGATTTCGTCGATATGACCGAACGTACGCAGAGAACTGTTCTAAATAGTCAGACACGTGAGTTCGTAATACGCCTTCGTAACTATTTCGATCGTGAAGCTCAAAATGGAGGGCCAATTTTACCTATAACGTCAGTGGTTGAACGCGTAGCTGATGCGCTTAATATTGGACAACGAACTGTTAGACGGATAACTAAAAAAAAATATGGCGAGACTGGCACAGAAGAAAATAAACTTCACACACCAAAAAAGAGAAAACGAGCAAAACCAGTCGTAGGCATCGATAGCTTTGATGCCGATGCTATCCGAAGACATGTTTACGGCTACTATTTACAGAAGGAGTATCCAACAAGAAAAAAGTTGGTGCATTCACTGAAGGAAGCTGGATTATTCTTCGGTGGGGAAAGTTCTTTAACCCTTAAATAGATTTTGTCCGTTCCAAAGGACGTATTCATAAAACGCACACAAGTGTAATTTGAAGTAACTCCCGTGTGATTTGCGTGGTACGTAGCGTTTATGAGGCTTATCTCTTTCCTTTCTTAGTAGTGAGAACAATCATGCACTAGACGCGTGACAAGCACCAGTCATTCGAAAAATTGTAACGGCCGTAACGTTTTGTGCTCTTCATAAAAAAATTTATAAAGTAAGTAATACTTCGTTTTACATTATTTTTATTTGTTCATAGGATTAAATAATAGTTAAATGATTGCCTAAAGAAGTTATTTTGCTAAAATTATTTACAATTTTGTGTTGATACGTGAATAAATCTAAGTGTCACTTAAAACTGACATTGCCTGTAATCCCTTCAAAGTTGTAATTTTTCTGTTTGTCACTTAAAACGGACGTTGCATGTAATTGCTTAAAAGTTGTGCTCTTAATGTTTGTCAAATATAACGGACAATGCCCACAATTCGAACCGTAATATTTATTATTTATTGAACAAAACCTTTCACTTTTTTACCTTTTGTCCTTTTTTTCAGTGATATGGCGGGAAAAAATTGGAGATCTAAGCAAATTCTTACACTTGTACCTCATTTAGACTCTGAAGATTCCGATTTGGAATCTGATGACGATGAGGAAAGAAGAATAGAAGGACGTAAGTTTTTTCTCAATGCTTGTAGTGACTCATCACCAACCTCATCACCTGTAAGATATGTTTCTCCTAGCGTTTACGACTTACTTGAAGATTTTAGCGACTGCGATGACATAGATCATGAACCAGGTAATTCTAGGCAGAACGAAGATATCAGTGATACCTATGTAAGTCAAACCACACAGTCACTAAATACAGAATCTTCACCACTCGTAGCTATCTCTTCAAATCTACCACCATGCTATGTACCGGAAACACCTTCTACGAGTTCTGTAGGGACACCATTTACACCAAGATTAAGGACACGTCGTACCAGACAAACAGCAAATATTGAGTCATTTCCAATGCTACCACCGTCCATTTTACCTGCTTGTAGAAAGCGCAAAATGAAACATCTAGAGTTTTCATTTAAGAAAACTAAATACACTGGAGCCATCGAAGTGGATACTGGTACCAGCTTTGCAGAGCGGCATGATACATTATCTCCCGAAGGATATTTCAAAAAATTTTTTGGTGAAGATTTACTTCAATTTATTGTGGATATGACCAACCTGTATTCAGTACAACAAACTGGTAGATCAATATGTGTATCAAAAAAAGAAATTGAAATACTACTTGGTATTGAGATTATGGGTATCGTAAGAATGCCAGCTATTGAAGATTATTGGAGCAATGATCTTAGATTTGAGCCCATTGCATCTGCCATGCCTGGTATATGTTTATATTTGCCCAGCTATTAGATATTGCCCTTAACAATAGCTGGTTGTTGCACCGACCTGATTGCTCGCAACTTTCAGAGAAAAAATTGCCACTGAAAAAGTTTCGCATGCAGATTGCTTTTGCGCTTATCAAGGCCAATATGAAATCCCAGCTCCAAAGAGTAACACTCGATTATGAATCTGATGTAATCACTAAGCCTTTCCTACCACGGCCTATAAATGAAGTGCGTTTTGATTGCTATGATCATTTTTTATCTTCACTACACAGGGTCGTTGCCGTCTATGTAAGAATGGGAAAACCACGATTCTGTGTTCTAAATGTAATCAAAGACTTTGCTGTACACCAAAAAAAATTTGTTTCTTTTTATTCTATAAGGTAAAGGTAAAGAGTAAAGAGTATTTTGGTAAAGAGTATTTTGTTTGAGTATTTTTATGAGTAAAAGATTTTAGTTTTTTTGTTTAAAGATTTATTTTTTATTAAAGGATTTATATTAAAATAATGTATGTGTTATAGTAAATGGTACCTAAATAATAATACTATGTCAAAACTAGTAATTCATTAAAGTTTTTGTTATTTTAACTATTTGTTGTCAAATAATTATTTTTTAAGTTAAATTGGCAAAGTCCGTTCTGTGTGACGAGTGTCGAATACCCATAGTGTATACATTCATTGGCAATGTCATTTATAAGTGACATATGAAAAACTTATGAAAATACTTACTTTTTTGAAAATTTACACGGTATTTTTCTTTTCCCTCCCAAATACGATATATAATCAGAACTTAACATAAAAAACAACACGAGGAACTTAGTGTGCCCATTTAAGGGTTAACGAAGATTTTGAAGACCATTGGATTTCGATACAAAAAATGTAACAAACGCAAAATATTGATGGAAAGATTTGATATAGCGATGGCAAGGTATACTTTTTTACGGCAAGTGAAAGAAATCAAAAATTGGCAAAATGTTGTGTTCTTGGATGAAACATGGCTTAATGCTAACCATACTGTAGGCCGTTCTTGGAACGATGACACAGCAGCATCTACTTCCAAAGTTCCTGTAGGAAAAGGATCGCGACTTATAATTTGTCACGCCGGAACCATCAACGGGTTTGTCGAAGGTTCTCTCATGGCTTTTGCGTCAAAAACCACTGGAGACTATCATGAAGACATGAATGGAGAAAAGTTTACTGAATGGTTTACCTCAATGTTGTGTAGCCTCCCTGAACCATCTATTATAATTATGGACAACGCCCCATACCACTCGATGCAAATTGACAAGCCACCTGCCCAATCCCAAAAGAAAGCTGATATCGTCGCATGGCTTCGTAAAAATGGCGTAGATGCAAACATGAATATGTTAAAAGCGGAATTAGTACGTCTTTTAAAAGAAAACAAACCAACCAAGATCCGATACGTCATTGACGAAATAGCATTAGAACATGGGCACAGAGTTATACGGTTACCGCCTTACCATTGTGAGTATAATGCGATTGAGTTGGTGTGGGCTCAAATTAAGGGATATGCTGCAAGACACAATACAGAACCCCCATTTACCACAAAAAAAATGCTAAAATTATTAGAAGAAGCTTGTGAACATGTGACTAAAGGAGACTGGGAAAAGGTTGTGAATAGAACTGTTAAATTAATAAGGGAAGATTATGAAAGAGATGTGAAAATAGATAATATTATAGAAAACGAACATATAATTATTAATGTATGTGATGATAGCAGTGACGACAGTGAAAATAGTAGTATGGACGAATCTGATTAATTATGGCCTTTTGTGGCACCTTTTTTGGTATCTTTTGTATTCATATGTTTCTTGTGTGCATATAAAGTATGTATATTCATTTTCGTTCAAATATTCAGTTCGTTCAAATAAATTAAATAAACATATACATTTTTGTTTTATTAAACCTATTTAATCAGGTACAAAAACAAAACTTAATTGTTTTTTGTTCGAGAATAAATTGACATTCCACATCACTATTGTAATGTGTCAAACCGGCCATCATAGCGTGCCGCTAGAATAACCACAGTGTATGTCATTTTTACAGATTATCTACCAACCATCAACCAACCCCTTCCAAAACAGATGTACCTACTCGTACCTAAAACCATGAGAGTTGCGAAAGAAAGAGATCAAATCTTTAAACATTAAGGTTTCCAATACGCTAGAAGTATACAATAGAATTACATAATATAATATAATAAGTATATACTTACTTCTCTACATAAATCTCGGCGGTACAAATATCTACTAAAACATTTCAATACAGACATAATAAAAACATAGAATTTTATGGAGACTTGAATAAAATACATAATTCCACGTTCCATCTAATAACAAGCGCTACTCTAAGCGATACTGTTCACCCCCCTCCCTATAACCCCCCACACCCTGAGAGAGAGGGGGTTGACCTAGGAAGGGGTTGTGTAAGAACTCCACCCCTATTCTCCTAGTGGCTTGTGTAATGTGGTAGGTGTGGTAATAATTGATAGTTTATTTGTGTTTTGCCTTTGTTTCTTTGTTACATTAAAAATTTTGACGTGATAACGTCTTATAAATCGATGAACGCCGGCCGCATGCACGAAAAAGCATGACTCATTGTCACGTACCGCGTGCAAGCGAGAGCGTGGAACAAGCGATAGAGAGGCAATGTTTTCTTATGACGTTATCACGTAAAACAATCTCCTCTTCTATAGAAAAGAGGATTAGAGCTTAGGTCTACCACGCTGCTCCAATACGGGTTGGCGGGCTTAACCTACTAATTGTCTCATGATGATGATAATAACCGGGACCGATGGCTGAACGTGCTCTCCGAGGCACGGGGTGAAACACCACCAAGTACCAACTCTAACTACCAATCCTTTGTGTCAGGCAAACAGATTTGTAGACAGGGGATTCAAATCAAAGACCTTTTGCTTGAAAGCGAAACTATTATGTATTTATTCTTGCTTGAAAGGCAACGCACGATCAGACGGATTGTGAACAGATATTGTTACAATGTAGCAAAACTTCAATCTAACCCGACGATCGTGTATACAGCAGCAGCTTTAATTACGAATTGGAATGGAAATCAAGTCGAATGATCCGCAGAGGCATTATCGGTTCAATTTGGGCTCAATTCCGACCCCTGTTTAATCCCTCACATTTCGCAATCGAAGCCTCAAAGTTGGGGATTTATTATCATCCGTCCCTGACGTACCTACGTAGTAGATACGTACCTACTACTCAGCGATTTTTTCACAATTATTCTCGTTATTGGAATCCTTTATACTTTTATTTGTACAGGCGAAATGAATGTGAAATCTAGATATTATACCTATGTATTGCTCTAAATCCCTTTCTCCTGTGAGAGAGGGGGCCTGTGTCATGTGTGCACTGCGCAGCAGTGGGGGGTTAAAAAAGCTGTATGGGTGGTGGATACCTATCGTATCATATCTGGGTAATAGGTACCTAACTAGGTATTAATAGATACAAATACCGATTTGCATTAATATAACTTGAAAAATGACGGACTTTCATACACACTTTCATCCCCTATTTAACCCCCTTAGGGGTGGAATTCGCAATAATCCTTTCTTAGTGTGCGCCTACGTCATGAAAGGAAGCTACTGTGAAAATTTTCAAGTTTCTAGCTTCAGTGGTTTAGGCTGTGCGTTGGTGATCAGTCCGTCAGTCAGTCAGGACAAGCTTCTTTATATTATTATAGATAGACCGATGAAATTGTACAGTAGAAGATACAGAAATAAACAGAAGGTAAAAGAATAAAAAAATAATCTTCTTCTATCTTCAAGGCTTGTCCTGACTGACTGATCCTCAACACACAGTCTAAACCACTGAAGCTAAAATAAAGAATTACGTGTTTCAGGATTTTTGGAAATTCTACCCCCAAGTGTGTTAAATAGGGGATAATTTTTTTAATGATATTTCTCTATAAATGCACGCGGGCGAAGTCGCGAGCATCATCTAGTAATAAATATAAATAAACTATAGATCTATCGGTTTATATATCAAAAAGTTAGTTTCGAGTCTGCGCTGGGTGTAACAGTCTAAATCGGCGTTTAGTCGTCGTCAGCTATAGCAGTGTGCAGTGTAGGTATATAGCGCGGATCTAGACGTCTAAAACGGTGTTCGCGTGGTCTAATTCTGTCGGGAGCATTGCACCAGTATCAATGTCATCGACACGGCCGCGGCAAGTGCGGGCCAAAACCATTTACATTCGAAATATTCAAGTTTTTGATGCAAATATGGGTATAATCTTCTTTTTACGGTTCCTTACCCAAATGGTAAAACGGGACCCAATTGTCTGTCTGTCCGTCTGTCACCAGGCCGTATCTCATGAACCGTGATAGTTAGATAGTTGAATTAAATTAAATTTTCACAGATGAAGTACCTATTTCTGTTGTCGCTATAACAAAAAATACTAAAAAACAGAATAAAATAAATATTTAAGGGGGCTCCCATAAAACAAACGTGATTTTTTTTTGCTTGTTGTTGTACCCTTCGTGCGTGAGTCTGACTCGCACTTGGCCGGTTTTTTTTCGCGTGATGTTCAGTGATTACCGCTGCCCATGAATATTTGAATGCCTCGTTGGTCTAGTGATTAGAATATTCGACTGCAGCCTCCTCTCTATGAGAGAGGGATTCAGAGCTTAGACCCGCCACTCTGATCCAGTGCGGGTTGGCGGGTTTTAACTACTATTGTCACATGATAGTGATATCAATAGTGAATCAAACCCGAGACCTTAAGCTTCCAATGTGAATTACCACTGCACCAGAGAGGTTGTTGGTACACGAGTAGTTGTTGGTTCATAAATGTTTCGACGAAATGCAATATTTAATCACTTAATCGCTTAATTAGTTAGCCAATTTTGATTGTAATTAGATTAAAATCGTAGTAAAAACGGTGTACCTGTCAAGTTGTTAACATGTTTCATCGCCTCGCAAAAACTGCATGCGTTTTTTACATGGAGGGAAAGTTTTATTGACATGTAAATTATGAGTTTAACTTGTGAGTTTTTCTTGTGTAGGCAAAAATTATTATTGGATAGAGTCAGGCGTTATTTTGCGGAAGTTTATGATGTATAGCTAGCTGTGATAGCCTAGTGGTTAGGACGACCGACTTCTAATCGGAGGTCGTGGGTTCGATCCCGGGCACGCACCTCTAACTTTTCGGAGTTATGTGCGTTTTAAGTATTTAAATATCACTTGCTTTAACGGTGAAGGAAAACATCGTGAGGAAACCTGCATGCCTGAGAGTTCTCCATAACGTTCTCAAAGATGTGTGAAGTCTGCCAATCCGCTTGGCCAGCGTGGTAGACTATGGCCAAAACCCTTCTCACTCTGAGAGGAGACCCGTGCTCTGTAGTGAGCCGGTAATGGGTTGATCATGATGATGATGATGAAACTAGCTATTTTTTTTAATGAAACCGACTTCGGTCCAGCAATCTCTGACTGAGAAATCGGTGTACCACTCTATATGTGTATCAAAATATTATGAGTAAGTATACATTTACCGCAAGGGTTTTTTAACCCCCGACGCAAAAACGAAGGGGTGTTATAAATTTGACGTGTCTGTGTGTGTGTGTGTGTGCGTGTGTGTGTCTGTCTGTTCCCCTGTAGCGCTCAAACGGGTGAACCGATTTGAATGCGGTTTTTTTTGTTTGAAAGGTGAATTAGTCGAGAGTGTTGTTAGCTATGTTTGAAGAAAATCGATCCAAGATGGCCGCCGCTATAAAATTGCGGATTACATATTTTTCACAACTCCCTTAATATGGGTATCAAATGAAAGGGTTTGACTAGTATAATATCACTATGCAAACCCAAGATGGCCGCCGCCACAAAATGGCGAATGTCGGGTGTTTTTTAAATTTTTAATTTATACTTGTTTTAAACGCGCTCTGGTCTGAGAAGAACCCATATTATTTTTTATTATCACCATCTCACAATATCATTGAAATTCTATTGGCACTTAGAGCAACTCATGTTCAAGGTTTGCTAAAGTCTATCTTTCTAGTACTTACCCGCACTTATCAGCAAACGTGGATTCCATCTGGATCGAGTTAAGCATCTTACCTGTAAAGATAAAAGATATCATAAAAAAAATATACTCATACAAATGTCAAAATTATTAGTCGATTGCGCTGGTTAAACAAAGTTGACTTAAGTCGGTAAATGGGTGGGTGACGGAGTAAGGCTGAATTAGGCCTTCTCTTTTTGTGCTTCGGAGAGCACGTTAAGCCACCGACCATGGTTATAAACACAATCATAGATAAAAATCGTTGAACCTAAGAGTCTAAATTCCGCACTCGAGTACGGAATGATTTGGAAACCCACCTCATTACTATCCCAAGAATAGGGGGTTTTCTTGTATGATAATTATTGAAGAGGGGTCACGACCCTAAGGAATATAAAGCACAGAGAGATAAAATATTTTGTGGGATCTGACACTGTCTTCAATTAACAATATAAATTAAAAATTAAAAAAACCCCCGACATTCGCTATTTTGTGGTGGCGGCCATCTTGGATCTACATAGTGCTATTCTACTAGTCAAGCCCTATCATTTGATACCCATATTGAGGTAGTTGTGGAAAAATATGTAATCAGCCATTTTGTGGCGGCGGCCATCTTGGACCGATTTTCATCAAAAATATCTAAGAACACTCCCGACTTTCACCTTCGACAATTCACCTTTCAAACAAAAAAACCTCATTCAAATCGGTTCACCCATTCGAGCGCTACGGGGGAACAGACAGACACACACGCAAACACACACACACACACACACACACACAGACACACACACACACACACACACACACAGAGAGAGAGACACGTCAAGCTTATAACACCCCGTCGTTTTAGCGTCGGGTTAAAGAAGGAAAACATCACTCAGAACAAATTGAAATGCGCACGCATAAGTTAGCTACAAGTTGGCACAAGCTATTTCTAACAGCATCCATTCCGTGGGCCGGCGATAGCATCTAGACGCTTGTTTCCGTCGAGCGGACAATGGTGCACAAATAGACGGGTTGAACAATACGACGATTGTTCCTGCGACTTGCATCATCGTTTGTAACAACTTTATTGACTGACAACACTTCGGAATCGCCCTCGATTTCAAACGATATGTGGAAAGAGCTTTTTATTACTGACTAGTTTCTGCCCACGGTATCGCCCGCGTAAATTTCGGTTATTCACAAATCCCGACGGAATCGTGGATTTCCGGTTCCCGTTCTCGCTCCCTTTACCAACCTTTATAACTACTTTCAAGGAAGTTTGCTCTAGTAATCTACCTATAGCTGTATAGCTGTAGATTTCGGTTTTTTCAAAATCCCGTGGGAACTGTGGATTTTCCTGGATAAAAAGTAGCCTATGTGTTAAGTCAGAACATAACCTGATTTAGCACATAGGCTTCACATATCTATCTCCATTCAAAATTTCAGCCAAATCGGTTCAGTAGTTGCAGCGCCTTTATAATATTACTGACTACGGGGGCTTGTCCGTTGTAGTTACTATCAATAGATAGGTACATAAACCTACCTATTGATATTTATTATATATACTCGTATTATACATGCTAAAGCAACTAACTCTGTCGCTTATCCTTTTTTTTTCCTTTTTTTTATTGTATGATAGGCTTACGCTTGACGACAATCATGCCTGGAAAGCAATGATGAGGTCTAAGTTGGAACGCGCTTGCCTAGAACATGCCTATTCACTCTTGCCTTGAAGGTACTCAAGTCGAACAAATCTGTTGCCGTTTCACGGCTCAACCCCTTACGGATCTTGATAAAAGGCACGGAGGTAGCTTGGCGTATTGAAGATCAAATAGTTCTCGGAAAATCAAAAGGTTCCCACGGGATTTTTAAGATAGGTATCTGCCGCTGAAGAGATCTTGTCGAAAGGCACAGAAATAGTTTCCATCCTGGACAATTCCAACGGACACGCGCTACATTATATCCCGGAAAATCAAACAGTTCCCGTGGGATTTTTGAGTTTCCGCTGGACAGATATTGACGAAAGTCTGCATCTTGGAGGTGGGAACAGGCTGTGATGTCGAGCGGTAAATAAAGTGTTTGAGTTGCTATTAATAGTTACAGAAATACCACAATGTCTACCCATTGTTCCTTAATCACTAGACGTACGGAGAGCAGACACATTTGCCAACAAAGTAGGAGATGGATTGCATTGTGTTGACATCTGCGATGGAGTTCAAGTGATTTATTGCTCTCCGACTGCACTTCTTTGTTGCGACTTTGTAAAGGATCGTTGTGAACTCTGATGATTTAGAAGTACGTAAACAAACCTCAAAGGTCGGATACTTGATTAAATTGATTTTGAGTTTTTAAGAATAATATTGATCGGAAGAAAAATTGTGATATTCTCTTGTAAGTATATATTAAGTAGTAAAATTTTCTCGGTTTGAAGAGCATTCAGAACCAGAGGTAGATTCGCTTGAGTACCTAGGTGTACTTGAAGATTGGAAACATTTTGTATTATTTGAATATGATACGATGAATACAAACTTTTCTATTCTATTATTTTAAAACAAGGCATGCAGCTTTATGCTGAACTAGGACAATTGTTCAGGTTAAGCCACATAAGACATCTGTGTTCCGGCGCTTCTGTTACTTGGGCATTTCAGTTTTAAGAGCCCTCTCCATGGGAACGACAAATCGTTGGTGAGTGGAGTCTAAAACAGTGATTTCTGCATTTAGAGACCGAGACGTCTTCAGTATAGAAGAGTACTGAAAATATATACATAAATAAATAATAAATTAATTAAATAAATAAATTTTGCTTGAGATATCATGATTTTTAGTGAAAAATGGCAAAGTAAAAAGATGCAAATCAAGGTTTGGAATTTCGCCTATTTTAGAAAATATTTGGCAATTTTTTACATAAACTAAAGACATTTGTAATTATTATTAAGTAACCTATGATAAGACTTCGGTCGTTTTTCAATTTTCTAGTTTCTTATATAGTTTATTTACGCACGAATTTGCCCCAAAATTTGCCCAAAAATAGTGATTTTTCAAGCGTCTTATCTTTCAAAATAAATATAATTTTACTAATATTTTTATTTTATGGCATAGATAATGGAGATATAAATTGATATCTGGCTTAACTTTAGACCTATTGCGACAAATATTAAAATAATAGGCGTAATACGTTTGTATGGAACAGCGCGTGAAGAGAGCGGCCTTAAATGTTCAAGTGGTACCGAGGTAACATAACTTTTCTTACTCTCTTCTTACCCACCGCTACGCCAGAAAAATCTTATACATGTTATCTTTAAGTAGCTATATACATACTGATATTATAAATGCGAAACTTGCTCTACCCGACTGTTTATATTACCTTTCCACACCTGAAACTTCGATTTCGAAAAAATTGGGCAAGAAGATAGCTAATATCATGAGGAAGGGCATTCATCCCGGCAAGAGTTCCCCTGGAAACGAAAACGTAGGCATTCGCTACTTTTTAGATATTTGGGATATATTTGGCAGAAAAATACTTTGGTTTCATGAATTTATTATTATTAGTTATTTCGTAAAACGTACCTAGCAAGCCTTGTGTAGTTTTCTTTGCTGTTACAAATTTAGCACTCGCCTATTGTTAAAATACTGTAGGAAATAACTTTTAACCTCGACGCCCAGCTTCTTACAATGGCAAGAGGAAACTTTTCTACAATAACAATGTATAGAAGTTTACATAAGACCTGCCCGCAGTATTTTCTATCTACCTTAGAGTTTCCGCGGATATTTTTAATTTTAAGTTTGATTTTATTAGAAATGTTATAAGAAAATTGAAGTAGAATTTTAAGAGTACCTAAGTGTTTATAAGTAAGTACGTGAAAATTACAAAATTCTCTTTTTCTCTACAAGTCTAAATTGAAAATTTAAAAAACTCCCGACATTCGCCATTTAGTGGCGGCGGCCATCTTGAATTTGCAATAGTGCTATTCTACTAGTCAAGCCCTTTCATTTGATACCCATATCAAGGGAGTTGTGAAAAAATATATCATCCGCCATTGTGTAGCGGCGGCCATCTTGGACCGATTTTCATCAAACATAGCTAAGAACACTCTCGACTAATTCACCTTTCAAACAAAAAAAACCGCATTCAAATCGGTCCACCCGTTTGAGCGCCACAGGGGAACAGACAGACACACACACACACACACACACACACACACACACACACACACACACACAGACACGTCAAACTTATAACACCCCGTCGTTTTTGCGTCGGGGGTTAAAAAAGTATAATAACTAACCGAATTGCGGCCACAGTGGCCGATCACAAAATTATTAGCCTGACGCAGGAGATAACACTGTTCACAACTATGTATGTGCACAAGCACAGGTGCTCTCTCTATTCCCTCACTCTCATAGTTGGGACTACAATTAGACACGGCCGGAGAGTGATCACTGATCAGACGCAGGAACGACGGCTTTACATGCTCTCCCGAGGATTGCTACTGAGGGTTTCTCAATAGAAAAAAAAAACAAATATTTTTTTGGCCCGCCCCGGGACTCCAACCTTGGACCTCATAATTGGCAGCAAAACAATTTAGCGACTAGGTCAGTGTTTAATACATATACATATAATATGTACTGAAGGCAAAAAGAAAAATGTTCAAGTAATTAATGTAAAACATAATACGACATTTATGCCACTATTTCCACAATTATCCACGTTCTTTACGGCACTATAAAAAGGGTAACATAAAAGCTTTTGCGGTCAGTAAAATTGTAGCGCTTTCAGTTCAAACAGAATACTAGCTCTAACAATAGCGCAAGTTAACTAAAGAGCAGATTTAAGGCTAGAACTGAATGGGGCCAAATTGAAAACTCGTATCCATCGGACCGTGAAGTTAATAAGATGGGGAGTGTCAAAGGCTTCTTTTGGATCTAAAAATTGCAGTTGTGCGCATCTATGCCTGTAAAAGTAATTTTCTAAAATATACTTTTAGAATTCCCAATTTTTCAGTTAAACACCCATAAATCTATTAATAATATAAAGAGGCATGTCCTGACTAACTGACTGACTGACTGACTGATCATCAACGCACAGCCTAAACCACTTAAGGTAGAAACTTGAAATTTTCACAATAGTTTATGACGTAGGCGCACACTAAGAAAGGATTATTGCGAATTCCACCCCTAAGGGGGTTAAATAGGGGATGAAAATTTGTATGAAAGTCCGTCATTTTTAAAGTTATATCAATGCAAATCGGTATTTGTATTGTCGGTTAAAAATAAAAAAACTACGTGTTTCAGGAATAACGAAAATTCCACCCCCAAGTGGGTTAATTCGGGGATGAGATTTGTAAGAATCCAAGCGGACGAAGTCGCTGGCATCAGGCTACTAGAATTATACAAAACTTATGTTATAAACGCTTCGATAGAAATATCTTATTAACTTTAATCATAAGCAGTAATAATATATTATTATGCTATTTCGAACTTTCTTATTCGGCTTTTTCAAATTAAGTTAAATAAATAATAGATTTGAAAACTAAAATATTTTCAGCAAAATAAAAAGTCATCTTGTCCATATGATTCACATTTAGGCATCCCCCAAGGGTGGTTATTAAGACCGCCCCTGTTCCTCCAAGCACTATAAATCGCTTAGTCACGAAGAAAAACCGCAATGCGCAAAATAAAAATTCCGGACAGTGTGGAAAAATTCGAACCTCGAAGAAGTAACTTTATAGTCCTAGAGCATCGCACGTGCTCTAGTCCTGGAGTGCAATAAAATTGTTGTTAAATGTTAAGTGCTGCACTAAGACAAACGGGGTTCTATGCTTTATTACACAAGTAACTAGTAACTTGTTCCTAGATATTACAGCTATTTAGATGAATATGCAAAATCAAATTTTACGAGAATAGAATAGAAGAAAAAATAATTTATTATGTTAAATACAAGACTAGAATAAAAGAAGAAAATAAACTAACTTATATTGTTATTTCAATAAAAAATTCATTGAAGGATACGGAAGAAAAATAACTTCTATCAATAACGTACTAGATATGCTGTAAGTCGTCAATACAATAACAATACAATCACAAGTATAAAAGATTTAAAGATGTGTGATGGAAATGTATTCAGCAATTGCCTATTTCTTTTTATGGACACTTTTTCAATTGGATTTTGTTTGTGACTGCATACCTTGTATATAATTAATTGAAGAAAAGAACGTCAAAAAATTAATTAAATTAAAGAAGTAAACATTTAAAATAATTTAAGAAATCATTACGCCTGTGATATGAACCGCTTAGAAACTAAATTTGTCTTAAAAGACAAAATAAATTATGAAATCTCGACGTTAGTTAAATTAGTATGCTTTTTAGCAACATGTTGTGGAAACATAAGTTAATCGATTTATAGAAAGTCATGCAAATACCTATATGTCATGTACTAAATCCATTAGCGGTTCTTTGTTATTCTCTCAACAATTATCTCAGTAATAGCAATTTCGCGTGATATAGACATAACACAACCCGAAGGCAGTCTACCGTGCTCAAAATAATCCAGGCCCAATTCCACGTTCCAATTTGGAGTATTTCACGGTACAGTTTTAAATTGGCGGGCCCACTCGCAATCATCAAAATAGGACGAAACGAGGCCTATAACGCGTAACGGTCGTGTCACGACATCGCTCGGGGCTCCACACGTTTCAAATTTTTGTCAAATCTGTCAACTTGTGAAACACCTGTATAATTTAGCTCAAGTACTATAATTTTAATTTTGTTTTATTTTGTATTTAGGTTCATAAAAATTGCGGGATTTTTCTGGACGAAAAGTATCGTATTGACGTTTCCAGGTTTTTTTTTATTCAACTACAAGTTAGCCCTTGACTGCAATCTCACCTGATGGTAAGTGATGATGCAGTCTAAGATGGAAGCGGGCTAACTTGGAAGAGGTATGCATACCCCTGATCGGTTTCTACACGGCATCGTACCAGAACGCTTAATTAGAGTTTAGCTCGAATAACTACTCTTCTTAGTCTTAAAACTCTATTTGAATGAAAATTTGCATGAAGGGCAAATAAATAAAGCTAAACTAGCTACGTAACTATTGACTTGGGGAAAGAATATCAAACGTCCTCGTAACAAATTGGATTTTCTCGGATACTATCCACATAGTAAAAAGGTTGAAGAAATAAGATGGTACCGATTCAATCTAAACTACATTACACAAAAGAACAACTACAGATAATCTTGAAGATAGAGCGAAAATAAATATGAGATTCAACTTATGAAATAAAAAAGAAAAAGGTATTGATAGACTAATACCAACAGACTTTTGGCAACTAATTCTACTGGATAACACTGGATCTACTGAACCGACGTTAAAAATTCTTTCACTGGTACTCAGAATTAATTTTTCGGATGGTTGTAGGCTATATTTTTCAAACATACACGAACAAAGTCGCGGGCAGTTACTAGTGCAAAACAAAACGATTTAATACGTTGACATACAAAGATGTAACTGAACTAAATTATATCAATTCACCAAATGGTTTATAGAGATTTGTTAACAAAGCCATCGTACCGGAATAAACTAATTCATTGGATACGGAGCCACTGAAAGCCATATCACTAAAGACGTCACATGCATTCATACGTAAGACGTCACTGGAGACCGTGACGACTCATAAACCAAACAATGACGACCAGATTGCAAATAGCATTACAAACGTCGACATCTCTTGTTGTCATCTCGTATACTGCACCGAAGGCCTGGGTGAAATCCATTTTCCCGACACGCAATCCAAGCGTCAAGATGTATGAAAATGACATTCGACTATACAGTGAGTTTTTGACAATAAACTTTCATGTCATGCCATTGCGAGGTTTGCACGCGACATCGAAACACACCAATGTTTACCTGGAAGAGATTGTTTTAGCAATTAGGCCGCATTTGCATGCTACCTTACATATGATTATTGTATCCTTTCTTCTTGTTATTTCTTTTTTGGTGTGCAATAAAGTGTTTTCTATTATTTTCTTCTATTCTATCAAGAAATTCGAACATCAAGTGGATAAATAAATTAATATATCTATACAGAAACATCAACGTGCAAACAGCCATTTAATAGTGGAAACTCTAAAAAGATTGAAGCAGGAAAATGTGTTTGTTACTGTAGGAGTTATTTTAGGACTGCTACTTCAGGGCTCATCAAGGACTACTTGTGAAGTGAATGTACACTACATGTACTACATGAAGTGTTACTTCAGGACATGAGTCCTTTAAGTCTGGTAAAGACACATTAATTTCACCAGATCTGCTTATAGTCAGTCGACTGAATGCAGCTCCAAACAGAAAAAATCTCATGTTTCAGCAAATTAATTTTATAAATACGCAAGTAAATCTCTCTGTCAAATGATGAATTAATCTTCAAGTTTGGCAGAGAGATGAATTAAATCCTATAGACGAAACAGGATATTATTATTATTATTATTTATTATTCATGTACCAAATTAGTTACAAAAACATAAATAGAGGATGTGGACATACATAGGCAAAGCTTATCTCTACAAGAGATACTTTTTATTTAAAAAAAATCAAAGAAATCCGTAGCTCTGTCAAGGTGTCGAATGGTACGATAGACGAACGCCCAGAGGACATCGTAAATGTACCATTTTTTTTGAATACGGAAGACTAAAAAAACTAAAATATTTAAAAGACAAAACTTTTTCTACGCATTGGAGTTTCTGTACGGAAAGACATTTGCAGTTAAGCAAAACTATCTCAAGCAATTTCGTCTTATACAAGGCCTGTCCTTGTGTCACCAACAGCCTGGTTAGTTGCGTCGCGAACAGAAATGGAGCAATTTGCATCTCTCGGTACCAAATTAGATTTGCAACAGCCCAACGCCGTCTATGTACATGCGTCACACGAGTTTGTCTGGTGAGTTGGCTGGCGCAAGAGGGGAGGGGGGGGATCTAAAATGAGAAGTTATGCTTGCAGATATAAGGATAATTTACTGCTGAACTTTGTGGTCCTGCGAAAATTTTCAACGCTTTCGAATTTAGGTAGGTAACGCTAGTAAAATTTATTAAGCAAAAAAAATTGAATTTTTTGAAGTAAGACTTCTCACTTTCACTCTACGTAACTTCATAGAAACGATCCTACGATTGACAAGGACAATGCTATACATAAATCGAGCGGAACAAAGACAACGCTATATGTAATACTATTTGGCGTACCTACTTCTAAGTTCTGGGGGATGGCTGACGACGGCTGGCGTGCCCAGAGGCACTTTTGCAATAATAATATAGTAGGTACGCAAATATTCCAATAACGCATTGTCTAGAAAATTTAAAAACTTCACAAAGAAAATGATCGCAAAAAAGTAACGACACGAGAAATATAGGTAGATAATAATAAGTCAACACCAAATAACAAGACGTATTATTGCCAAAACAGAAACATAAGCTATATTGTCCTCCAAAATCAAAAGTATTAGATTAGTTGTTTAAAATTGAGTAGGTATATAGAGTACATAATTACAAAAAGAAAGGACATTAAAAATCCTGACGTGATCGCTAGCAAAACTAAAGAAAAGAAACTGGATAAAAAAGTCTCGCAAATAAAGAATGAAGAGACAAAAACAAAAGACAATTAATTTCTTTTACCGAGAGAAATGTCGTAGGGAACGACAAAGGATTCATGAATTTTAATGTTTGGAATACTTTGGAAATTGAATTACGGACTTCTTCTTGGAATTCAGCCCGCTGTGTGGTTGTGTCTGTCTATCCGTAAACTTTCTCGGAAAAGAGTCCGTGCAATACCAATTTGTATCGTATTGAAATCATTCAGTCGCATAATTGTATACGTGCGCAGAATAATATTTTTTTCATTCACAATTTTTTATCAACT
This sequence comes from Melanargia galathea, assembly GCA_920104075.1. Classification (NCBI taxonomy): domain Eukaryota; kingdom Metazoa; phylum Arthropoda; class Insecta; order Lepidoptera; family Nymphalidae; genus Melanargia; species Melanargia galathea. The sequence goes on along the minus strand of OV049874.1, from coordinate 19,049,035 downwards.
TCAAAGGGTCCTTGATTTGCTATATCTTTGTATAATATATTATTTATTGTTCATGTAAGATTTTTCTTTTTTTTTAATTCAGATTTTTACCTATGTCATGATGCATTTGGGATCCTAAAGGCCTGTTTCACCACCTTCTGATAGAATTTGGATAGCCTAAATGTAATTTTTGTCACTTTTTACTTTATGTCAAGTGACAAAGACAAAATATGTGAATGAGCTATGACACTTATCAGAAGGTGGTGAAACTGGGTGAAACAGACTCTTAGAGTCCCAAATCTATACATATAATAAATCTATACATCTATATCTTCTATACATCTATTCTATACATATAATAAAATCGTAGACTTGCCGTATCTGTACATTAAAGATTTTTGCAAAATAATAACTGGCGGATGTTAGGAATAAGTAATAGAACGTAAAAATGTTATTTTTGAAATTTTTGTCTGTTTGTCTGTTTGTCTGTTTGTCTGTTTGTCTGTTTGTCTGTTTGTCTGTTTGTCTGTTTGTCTGTTTGTCTGTTTATCTGTTTGTCTGTTTATCTGTTTGTCTGTTTGTCTGTATGTTTGTGCGCGCATCACGCAAAAACTACAGAATGGATTGAAATGAAACTCGGCATGATTTAAGTTCATACTATGGAGTAACATATAGGATACTTTTTATCCCGAAATTCAGCACGGTTCCCTTGGGAGAGGGGATGAAAGTCAAAATGTGTACTTAGCTGTATTTCGTTAACGGGTGGTCCGATTTCATTCATTCTTTTTTTTAACCCCCGACGCAAAAACGACGGGGTGTTATAAGTTTGACGTGTCTGTGTGTGTGTGTGTGTGTGTGTGTGTGTGTGTGTGTCTGTCTGTTCCCCTGTGGCGCTCAAACGGGTGGACCGATTTGAATGCGGTTTTTTTTGTTTGAAAGGAGAATTTGTCGAGAGTGTTGTTAGCTATGTTTGATGAAAATCGGTCCAAGATGGCCGCCGCTACAAAATGGCGGATTACATATTTTTTCACAACTCCCTTAATATGGGTATCAAATGAAAGAGCTTGACTAGTAGAATAGCACTATTGCAAATTCAAGATGGCCGCCACCACAAAATGGCGAATGTCGGGGGTTTTTTAAATTTCTAATTTATACTTGTGTTAGGAAGGAAATACTTTAAAGATCTAATCTCTGAAAGGCTGGACCGATTTTGATGGGACTTCCACTGGCGGATGTTTACATTTTGATCTACCTAAACATCCGCCAGGGAACTTTTAACAGTTTTTAGCAAGGTATGAGCTCAAAGGAGCTTAGGAAAAACAAAATGAATCTCACGGGATTTTTAAAAACCAATATCCACGCGAACGAAGTCGCGGGTGTCCGCTTGTGCATCATATTACAGCTAAAATTAGAATTACTCACTGACTTAAGTTAGCTTCAGTTTGATAATACCGGACAGTATGTTAAAGGTTACAATTATATTAAGTTGAGCGCCAACTCGCCATCAAACTGGTCCACCAGCTGGCGAGAAATAATTTTTAAGCAACAGATGTGCATTATTTTTGGAATAAAAAAAAATCAGAGGAAGGCCATGTTTTTTTTTCATTATACCAAATACAACTGTTTTCTCTCTTATTTTCTAGCAATTTGAACATCCTAATTACTATGCAAAAACTCACGATTTTGATAGTGAAGAAACAGAGAGTGCACTTTGCACCGGTGTATGCGCACACTTGTGCACTATAATATCTCCTGTGTAGTTCGCTTATTTCCGCCTCGATTGAGATTGACCGCTGTGGTCGAAATTCAGTCGGGAGGACAGTATTGTTTGGTTTGTGACAGTGAATAAACCTATGCTATTCACACTTTAGCTCGAAATCAGGATCGTTGTAACACCTTGACAGGATATTACATCATCTTTAACTATAAACAGTGTCATGTGGCCGAAACCTCACGCGTTTAATACAAGCAATAAAACTCAAAAAGGCCCGAGCGCATGTCAGAACAATCGGTTTGAAGACCATAATTGCGGGGTCAATGAGATAATGCAGTGCAGAATAACTCCGACCCGTTTGGAGACATTGAAAATGAAGATTACGTGAGTGAGATCGAGTGTCTCGTGGCGTTAAGTGGGACAATTGTTATTTAAGAGTACTTTCATCGGATGTTTGGAAGATGAGCCGCCCACGATGGCTCCAAGATTTCATATATATTTTTTGACTCTTTTTGAGTCTTATAAATCGATGAACGCCGGCTGCACGCACGAAAAACCATGACTCATGTGTGATGTTTTCTTATGACGTTAGATCGCGAAAAATTATCGTCCGTAAACCGTCTTTACTGACAAGCAATTTTTATTCAGATATCCTAGACCTAGAGTATACGATCTTATGTAAAGAATTGGGCAATCTATCTATTTTCTATCTATAATATAATAAAACTGTAACAGATCCAATTCTGTACATTGAAGATATTTTGAAAATTTTTATCGGAGGGCACACTATAATCGATACTGAAGCCAAAACTGCAATTTTTTAGGGTTCCGTACCCGAAGGGTAAAAAACGGAGCCCTATTAATGTCACTCGGCTGTCTGTCTGTCTGTCTGTCCGTCTGTCCGCCGGTCACAGGTCTCTAGCTCGCAGACGAAATGAGTTACAAACCTCAAATTTTGGTATTTAGTGTAAAACGTTAACCCAAAATCAAATATTGAATTAGAAATTGAATTAAATTATTTTTCAGGGGGGCTCCCATACATGAAAAAGGAGCCGGAAAAAAAAAATTTTTCTTTACCCTATCTTGTGGGGTATCATTGTTTAGAACTCATTAAGTAGAGTACAAATATATATTTTTTTAATTTTTATCTCAAAAAATAAGGGAATGGGAGGCCATCAAAGTTGTCAGTTTTAGACCATTTTTGTGACGGGGGCTATCTCAAAAACTAAACTAGTTGGAAATATGATATTTCAGTATATTATGTACTATATGCTCTATTTAAACAACAAATACTGAAAACAACGATTTATTAAATAGTTTATAAGCTGTGACCAAAATAAACGAACATTTTTCTGGGTTTTTCTTTTACGGTTTGTTGCGATGTCTAGCTCGGAAATTAAATATTTCTTAGACCCAAAATATTATATTGTTCATAATTATGTACGGAACCCTGAAAGAGCGAGGCCCGACTCGCACTTGGCTGATTTTTCATTTTTGTCTGTCTGTCTGTCTGTCTGTATGTCTGTATCTTGGCCGCGCATCACACCGAAACTACTGAATGGATTCAAATGAAACTTGGTACGATTTGAGTTTATACTCCGAGGTAGGACATAGGATACTTTTTATCCCGAAATTCAGCACGGTTCTCTTGGGAGAGGGGAAGAAAGTTAAAACGTGTATTTAGCTGTAATTCATTAACGCGTAGTTCGATTTAACTCATTCTTTTTTTGTTAGAAAGGTAGTACTTTAAGTATTGTCCCGTAAATATTTCAAGGTCATAGGTTTTTTAGTTTAGAAATGACAGACATTTATTGAGTTCGAATAACTTGGGACCCGGATCTTTGAACGTACGGCTTATTTTTAACTGGTGTACGTTTAAATTTATGTTTGTCGATCTGTCTATTTGTTCCAGCTAATTTCCGAACAGGCTAGATCGATTTTGACGGAACTTTCAATGGCAGATAGGTGATGCTATAAGGAGTAACTTAGGCTACATTTAGTTTAGGTACAAAAAAGGATTATGGGATCCAATCCGATCCTATATAAAAGCCGCGGACGAAGTCGCGGGGATCAGCTAGTGGACATTATGGACATTCATGTATGCGAATGCTGTGGAAATGGGCGGGGCACATTTCAAAGGACCGATAGATATTTGGTGTCCCAAAGCATTTGAATGTAAATTCGTAATAGAAAGCACATCATTGGCAAACGATTGGCAGGAAGCCACTGTATACAAGCCACACAAGACCGTGCCATGTGGAAATATCTACCCGAGGCCTATGTTAAGTTCGGGCTTTTATCGTTTGATGACGATGAAGAACATGACTCGGCCACGGTATCAACATTACACATTATAAACTTTCATATTTTTGGATGAAATAAAGGTATTTCCAAAACTAGAAGCACCTCATCGCTTTAGCTTTAAACTATTCGTAGAACTTGTATAATGCTAATTGAGCTGCCGGAAAACTTTCAGGAATGATCGAATTTTGGGAATTTCAACAATTTAGCGTTTGCAGCCACGCTTAGATGTGTTGGAAATAATTTGAATTCCGAAAATCGTTCCGATAGTCAGGCTGTTTTTATGATGTAGGTAAATTTTAAGTTTTTAATATTCGACAAAAGAACGCAAACTCTAGTGATCAGTGATGTTTCGATAAAACTTCTACTGAAGAGTATGCTTAATTGGTTTTAACTTTTAAGATAATTACAAACTGATAAATATTAGTGAATCAAGAATAATACCCACTAGAACTATTAAAAGTACATCACAACCTTCCATACGCTAACGAAGTCACACGTAGCTGTTAGTATAGTTCGTTCGGTAACTTAGTGTCGGTACAGGCGCAGGTGCTCTTAGTATTCTGCTTTTATTTTTATTACTTTTTTCTGTTTGTAATTTTTTTTCTATTCTAACAGAATCTCCGAATAGTCTGCCAATCCACACTTGGCCAGCGTGGTAGACTATGGATAAAATCCTTCTCATTTTGAGAGAAGACCCGTGTTCATGAGAATATTATATTTTATGTTTATGGTTATATTGTAATAAAATACGAATATAAAAAAATATAAAAAGGAAAGAGAATTTTAATGAAAAAATATGAGTAGGTATAAAACGCCAAAACCCCTTGTGCCTGTACACCCCGCGCGGCATGCTTTGAAGTCACGGCGGTGTCTTTGGCAAAACACCGCGCAGTGGAGGCGGCAAGACACAAAAGGCGACCTTAAGAAAACGAACAGACTATATTATATTAAGTGATATTTCAATTTGTAAGAAAACGGCGTTCGTAAAGCCCTATCATTAATTCCATTACATCAATAAAAGGTGACAGAAATAGACCACGATATTGACATAAATGTTATAAAGTGCGGAGAACCATGGGAGGTCATGGCGTAGACGTGCGTGAGACACAACCAGTTTACACAAGACCTCTGGCACCCAATTCATTGCCAGCACTGAAAGGTGAACAGCTGAGTGCAGAGGGGGGCGGGGGAGGCCAGGCGAAACTGGCAATGTAAACCATGACTCATTTGGTTGACTCAACCATGGCGCCTGCGGACTTTCCTGCATAAAATTTCAATTGATTGGTTGATTATTTTTTTCTTCTGATTGTTTAGCTTCGTTGTTGCATCACTATGTATTGAATGATTGGCATGATTTCTCATGTCTACTTTTACACTTTTGATCGTTGTTATTATTTGTTTAGTCAGATTTAATGCGCTAAGATGGATCGAAACTTTTTTAATTCAACTACAAAGTAGCCCTTGACTGCTATCTATTATTTATCTATTTGCTATTTTTATCCTGGAAAAATCCACAGTTCCCGCGGGATTTTGAAAAAACCGAAATCTACAGCTACAGCTATAGGTAGATTACTGTAACAAACTTCCTTGAAAGTAGGTACTATAAAGGTTGGAAAAGCGGGAACGGAATCCACGATTCCCTCGGGATTTGTAAAAACCGAAATTCACGCGGGCGAAGCCGCGGGCAGAATCTAGTATAATATAAACGTTGATTTAAAATTCAGATGTGAAGGGCCGTAGACCGAAAAAAAGTTCTCTCATAGAGTGGACTTACGAACTTACGAACGAAAATACTGGCGCTCAGTCATGATCAATGATCCTAAGGATTTTACGGAACTTTTTTTGTATTTTTGTCGGAGTATGCCCGACTAGTTTCCACTAGGAAACTAAGGATGCTATGTATGTATTGAAATGTGCATAAACTATTAATGTATTCTGTACGAAGCGACACATCATAATTTTTTAATCACTATAAACATTAATTGCGCATGTGGGCCGCGGGGGTAAGGACCTTAAATTTTGGCAGAAAATGTTTATCTTTATTTATACTTAAAACGTACAATGGCCACTCTATTACAGTAGTAGGTACACTCTTTTCTGTATGTCTGGGATACTAAAAAGTGTTCAGCAAACCGGTCCCGCGAGTTGCAACCTTGGCCAAAAGTTTAAACTGTTTCAAAAGCTTTTAAACTCCGCCGATTCAACAGCAAGTGAGTAGATATGTCCTGTGTATTTTAAAGAGTCTTTCCATTTATTTATATATCGCTTTATATTTGCATTTTTCATATAGAATTTAAACCACAAACTTTTATTAACATTACAAGCGGATACCCGCGACTTCGTTCGCGTGGATATAATATATTGATTTTTTAAAAATCCCGTAGGAAACCTTTTGTTTTTCCTAAGCTCCTTTGAGCTCATATCATGCTAAAAACTGTAAAAAAATTCACTGGCGGATGTTTAGGTAGATCAAAATGAAAACATCCGTCAGTGAAAGTCCCATCAAAATCGATCCAACCTTTTAAAGATTAGTCGGTAATCTTAAAAGTATCTACTTTCTAACAAAAAAAGAATAAATGAAATCGGACCACGCGTTATTGAACTACAGCTAAATACACGTTTTTACTTTCATCCCCTCTCCCTAGGAAATCGTGCTGAATTTCGGGATAAAAAGTATCCTATATATGTTATTCCGTAGTATGAACCTTAATCGTACTAAGTTTCGTTTCAATCCATTCAGTAGTTTTTGCGTGATGCGCGCACAAACATACAGACAAACGGATAAACAGACAAACAGATAAACAGACAAACAGACAAACAGACAAAAATTTCAAAAATAGCTCTTTTACGTTCTATTACTTATCCCTAACATCCCCCAGTTATTATTTTGCAAAAATCTTCAATGTACAGATACGGCAAGTCTACGATTTTATTATATGTATAGAATAGAAGATAGAAGATAGATTACCAGAGATTATTTAGATTACTGGTAATAAATATCTCGTATTACTACCGTAAGCATTATGACTATAAATACGGTAGCAATACGTGCAAAAGAAGATGAATTAGGTACCTAACTACCTACCTATACCTACTTACATTTTTAAACTACTCTAAATAATGAATACTCGTAAAATAAATGTATAACGTTATAGTTATTTATGCAACTGTTGTGTAATAAGGGGTATTAAAACACGAATGTGGGTTTATCACATGAGGCGAAGCCGAATGTGATAATAGTATCACATGAGTGTTTTAATACCTAATTATCAACAGTTGCATACAAGACTTTATCTACACCCATAATATGAATCCTCTATAAGATTCTGACACAGTTAGCTTACTGCTAATTCCGGTATTCGCCATTTTGTGTTGAAGTCATCTTGAATTTGCATTGTGTTAATCTACTAGTCAAGCCCTTTCATTTGATACCCATATTGAGGGAGTTGTGAAAAATATGTAATCCGCCATTTTGTGGCGGTCCAATTTTCATGAAACATAGCTAAGAACACTCCTGACTAATTCACCTTTCAAACAAAAAAAAACGCATTCAAATCGGTTCACCCGTTTGAGCACTACGGTGGAACAGACAGACAGACACACACACACACACACACACCCACACCCCCACCCCCGCATCAAACCGGTTTGAGTGCTACGGGGGAACAGACAGACACACACACACACACTCACGCACATACACACACCCACAACCACATCCACTCCCAACTCACGCCCAACCCACGCCCACGCCCACGCTCACATCCCCATTCCCACCTCCGCATTCAAACCGGTTCACTTGTTTGAGCGCTACGAGGGAACAGACACACACACAGACTCACACACACACACACACACACACACACACACACACACACACACAGACAGACAAGTCAAACTTAACACCCCGTCGTATTTGCGTCGGGGTAAAAACGGATGATGTAATATTGTACTGAATTTCATTACAACACTCGTTTGGATGATGTAATGGTTGTTACAACATTGTGTGTTCTAAAGTTGGCAATAAGCTAACTGTTTCAGGATCTTTAATAGAGGATTTAAAGCATGGGTGTAGATAAAAAGTGTTTTCAGCTCCACCAGAAAGGTAGGTGGCGGCTAGAGTGTCAGTTAGTCAGTCGGTCAGTCTCGGAACTGTTTCATATAATTTATATCTGAAGCCATATTCTTTAACATCGTGACATACGACACATATCACGTTATGTTAAACAAATAGTAGTCTTCTTTGATTTTTTCTTCATTAAATAACATACAAAATGCAGTAACTATTCAAAATATGCAGTCTGATAATAGTTATTAGTAACACATAGGTACTTATGCATTACAATGTATAGAGAACACCTCATTACTTGATATCGATCCAAATAAAGAACTACTATAAATATACAAAGCCTTCTTTCATCGAGAATGAGGGAAAAATAAAAATAAAATCAGCTAAGTGCGAGTCGAGCCTTGCTTTATTAGGGTTCCGTCTTCCGTGCATAGGTATGAACAAGTAACTAAATGTTCGTTTGTTTGATCTTCACCATGAAAAATCATTTAATTTTCTGATTTGGGTTCACATTCTGTACCACAAATCTAAATTTAAGTTCTACAGGTCATTCCGTCTACGATCGGATGGACAGACAGACAGCAGAATGAATAGAATAGAATAGAATAGAATAGAAAAGTTTTTTATTCAAATAAACTTTTACAAGCACTTTTGAATCGTCAACTGAATCTACCACAGGTTCGGAATGCAATTCCAGCCGAGAAGAACCTGCAAGAAACTCGGCGGTTGCTCTTTTTTAAAAATAACATTATAACAATTATTATTACTAATGTACATGATTGAAATGCCGTCTCGCGCATTGCTGGAACGAGTTAAATCCAAGCTTTTTTATCGTTTATATAATCTTCAATTGTATAATTTTTTATGAGTATACTTTTAATAGAGTTCTTAAATTTCTTGAAAATGACACTAAAAGGACTTCGTTTTCCCCTTTAGATGCGGAACCCTAAAAAGAACAATCAATACTTTGTGCACCAATGACCTTGTAACGAAACGTGACTTAATGAACCTTAATACAAGTATGAGTCCACTGGTAATTGGTGAAAATGTTGTTGCAAATTTAAATGCTAAATTTCAAACTGATATAGACATTATTGCGAGCGAAATAAAGATCGTTTCACATCGGCATGAAATGTGAGAAATGATCAACACTTTTTTTGATTTTTAGCGCTGGCTATTTTTTGCGAAGCATCGGTTGAAACTTTGTTTGATGTAAACATTTAACTATTGTAGGCTAGGTATTGTATTGTTTAGAGGAATGTGTTAGTCAGAATATGCTAGAGTCAACGAACCTACAATTAGACATGCTAAAATAGAGAGTTTTACATCAGCATGAAATGTGAGAAATTATCAGGTAGGTATGCAAAATTGACCTTTTTGAAAATTGTTTCTTTGAAAGGTACCTTTATTAGGTAATTTTGGGGCGCTGTATACGAATATGCTATTGATTTTTAGGGTTCCGTACCCGAAGGGTAAAAAACGGAGCCCTATTAATGTCACTCGGCTGTCTGTCTGTCTGTCTGTCTGTCTGTCTGTCCGTCTGTCCGCCGGTCACAGGTCTCTAGCTCGCAGACGAAATGAGTTACAAACCTGAAATTTTGGTATTTAGTGTAAAACGTTAACCCAAAATCAAATATTGAATTAGAAATTGAATTAAATTATTTTTCAGGGGGGCTCCCATACATGAAAAAGGAGCCAGAAAAAAAAAATTTTTCTTTACCCTAGCTTGTGGGGTATCATTGTTTAGAGCTCATTAAGTAGAGTACAAATATATATTTTTTTAATTTTTATCTCAAAAAATAAGGGAATGGGAGGCCATCAAAGTTGTCAGTTTTAGACCATTTTTGTGACGGGGGCTATCTCAAAAACTAAACTAGTTGGGAATATGATATTTCAGTATATTATGTACTATATGCTCTATTTAAACAACAAATACTGAAAACAACGATTTATTAAATAGTTTATAAGCTGTGACCAAAATAAACGAACATTTTTTTGGGTTTTTCTTTCACGGTTTGTTGCGATGTTTAGCTCGGAAATTAAATATTTCTTAGACCCAAAATATTATATTGTTCATAATTATGTACGGAACCCTGAAAGAGCGAGGCCCGACTCGCACTTGGCTGATTTTTTTTATCACGTAAGGTTTTTTATATATATGATATATAAAAAAAATCATTTTATATGCCTCAAGACGACGTTTTATTAAAATTAAAAAAAACTTACAAAGCTTACTTACAAATTTTCATTTTTATGATGTTAGTACTGTCTTCTTTCATTTTTATAATGGAATATTACTCATTTTTTCCCTTAAATCTTTTTATAAATTTTCTGGAAAGAAGTCAAAGTGAAATTTCAGGAAATGGACTTTGAAGCTTGTGTTGCATTCCAATTTTATGAAATTTTCTAATATATTTTCTACTAATTCTACGTAATCTGAAGTTTTCTTACTGCTCAGAAAATTTTTAATAACTTTTTTGTAAGAAACCTCGTTTCCTTGCTTCAAAGTTCATTTTAGTTATAAAATTTTCGTCTTTCATGAGTTTTTGAGTATCTGGACCAAATAGTATTCCTTCTTTAAACTTGGCTTCTGAAAATGATAGAAATTTATCACAGAGTTATTTGAAATCCTCTCCTTGCTTTGATAGTGGTTGCACAAATTGTTTCATGAGTTTTAGTTTTTTATTAAGTGGAGGTAGAAGCACCTTGGCTGGATCGACCAAATTTTCTTTCAATTTCAGATTTCAATGATACTCTCAAAGGCTAATCCTTTCTTATACAGTGCAAATCTTTGTTGCAGCTATCCCTCATAAAAAAATCTGGAAATTTGATGTATTGATGATGTAACAGATAAACAGACAAACAGACAAACAGACAAAAATTTCAAAAATAGCTCTTTTACGTTCTATTACTTATCCCTAACATCCCCCAGTTATTATTTTGCAAAAATCTTCAATGTACAGATACGGCAAGTCTACGATTTTATTATATGTATAGAATAGAAGATAGAAGATAGATTACCAGAGATTATTTAGATTACTGGTAATAAATATCTCGTATTACTACCGTAAGCATTATGACTATAAATACGGTAGCAATACGTGCAAAAGAAGATGAATTAGGTACCTAACTACCTACCTATACCTACTTACATTTTTAAACTACTCTAAATAATGAATACTCGTAAAATAAATGTATAACGTTATAGTTATTTATGCAACTGTTGTGTAATAAGGGGTATTAAAACACGAATGTGGGTTTATCACATGAGGCGAAGCCGAATGTGATAATAGTATCACATGAGTGTTTTAATACCTAATTATCAACAGTTGCATACAAGACTTTATCTACACCCATAATATGAATCCTCTATAAGATTCTGACACAGTTAGCTTACTGCTAATTCCGGTATTCGCCATTTTGTGTTGAAGTCATCTTGAATTTGCATTGTGTTAATCTACTAGTCAAGCCCTTTCATTTGATACCCATATTGAGGGAGTTGTGAAAAATATGTAATCCGCCATTTTGTGGCGGTCCAATTTTCATGAAACATAGCTAAGAACACTCCTGACTAATTCACCTTTCAAACAAAAAAAAACGCATTCAAATCGGTTCACCCGTTTGAGCACTACGGTGGAACAGACAGACAGACACACACACACACACACACACCCACACCCCCATCCCCACCCCCGCATCAAACCGGTTTGAGTGCTACGGGGGAACAGACAGACACACACACACACACTCACGCACATACACACACCCACAACCACATCCACTCCCAACTCACGCCCAACCCACGCCCACGCCCACGCTCACATCCCCATTCCCACCTCCGCATTCAAACCGGTTCACTTGTTTGAGCGCTACGAGGGAACAGACACACACACAGACTCACACACACACACACACACACACACACACACACACACAGACAGACAAGTCAAACTTAACACCCCGTCGTATTTGCGTCGGGGTAAAAACGGATGATGTAATATTGTACTGAATTTCATTACAACACTCGTTTGGATGATGTAATGGTTGTTACAACATTGTGTGTTCTAAAGTTGGCAATAAGCTAACTGTTTCAGGATCTTTAATAGAGGATTTAAAGCATGGGTGTAGATAAAAAGTGTTTTCAGCTCCACCAGAAAGGTAGGTGGCGGCTAGAGTGTCAGTTAGTCAGTCGGTCAGTCTCGGAACTGTTTCATATAATTTATATCTGAAGCCATATTCTTTAACATCGTGACATACGACACATATCACGTTATGTTAAACAAATAGTAGTCTTCTTTGATTTTTTCTTCATTAAATAACATACAAAATGCAGTAACTATTCAAAATATGCAGTCTGATAATAGTTATTAGTAACACATAGGTACTTATGCATTACAATGTATAGAGAACACCTCATTACTTGATATCGATCCAAATAAAGAACTACTATAAATATACAAAGCCTTCTTTCATCGAGAATGAGGGAAAAATAAAAATAAAATCAGCTAAGTGCGAGTCGAGCCTTGCTTTATTAGGGTTCCGTCTTCCGTGCATAGGTATGAACAAGTAACTAAATGTTCGTTTGTTTGATCTTCACCATGAAAAATCATTTAATTTTCTGATTTGGGTTCACATTCTGTACCACAAATCTAAATTTAAGTTCTACAGGTCATTCCGTCTACGATCGGATGGACAGACAGACAGCAGAATGAATAGAATAGAATAGAATAGAATAGAAAAGTTTTTTATTCAAATAAACTTTTACAAGCACTTTTGAATCGTCAACTGAATCTACCACAGGTTCGGAATGCAATTCCAGCCGAGAAGAACCTGCAAGAAACTCGGCGGTTGCTCTTTTTTAAAAATAACATTATAACAATTATTATTACTAATGTACATGATTGAAATGCCGTCTCGCGCATTGCTGGAACGAGTTAAATCCAAGCTTTTTTATCGTTTATATAATCTTCAATTGTATAATTTTTTATGAGTATACTTTTAATAGAGTTCTTAAATTTCTTGAAAATGACACTAAAAGGACTTCGTTTTCCCCTTTAGATGCGGAACCCTAAAAAGAACAATCAATACTTTGTGCACCAATGACCTTGTAACGAAACGTGACTTAATGAACCTTAATACAAGTATGAGTCCACTGGTAATTGGTGAAAATGTTGTTGCAAATTTAAATGCTAAATTTCAAACTGATATAGACATTATTGCGAGCGAAATAAAGATCGTTTCACATCGGCATGAAATGTGAGAAATGATCAACACTTTTTTTGATTTTTAGCGCTGGCTATTTTTTGCGAAGCATCGGTTGAAACTTTGTTTGATGTAAACATTTAACTATTGTAGGCTAGGTATTGTATTGTTTAGAGGAATGTGTTAGTCAGAATATGCTAGAGTCAACGAACCTACAATTAGACATGCTAAAATAGAGAGTTTTACATCAGCATGAAATGTGAGAAATTATCAGGTAGGTATGCAAAATTGACCTTTTTGAAAATTGTTTCTTTGAAAGGTACCTTTATTAGGTAATTTTGGGGCGCTGTATACGAATATGCTATTGATTTTTAGGGTTCCGTACCCGAAGGGTAAAAAACGGAGCCCTATTAATGTCACTCGGCTGTCTGTCTGTCTGTCTGTCTGTCTGTCTGTCCGTCTGTCCGCCGGTCACAGGTCTCTAGCTCGCAGACGAAATGAGTTACAAACCTGAAATTTTGGTATTTAGTGTAAAACGTTAACCCAAAATCAAATATTGAATTAGAAATTGAATTAAATTATTTTTCAGGGGGGCTCCCATACATGAAAAAGGAGCCAGAAAAAAAAATTTTTTCTTTACCCTAGCTTGTGGGGTATCATTGTTTAGAGCTCATTAAGTAGAGTACAAATATATATTTTTTTAATTTTTATCTCAAAAAATAAGGGAATGGGAGGCCATCAAAGTTGTCAGTTTTAGACCATTTTTGTGACGGGGGCTATCTCAAAAACTAAACTAGTTGGGAATATGATATTTCAGTATATTATGTACTATATGCTCTATTTAAACAACAAATACTGAAAACAACGATTTATTAAATAGTTTATAAGCTGTGACCAAAATAAACGAACATTTTTTTGGGTTTTTCTTTCACGGTTTGTTGCGATGTTTAGCTCGGAAATTAAATATTTCTTAGACCCAAAATATTATATTGTTCATAATTATGTACGGAACCCTGAAAGAGCGAGGCCCGACTCGCACTTGGCTGATTTTTTTTATCACGTAAGGTTTTTTATATATATGATATATAAAAAAAATCATTTTATATGCCTCAAGACGACGTTTTATTAAAATTAAAAAAAACTTACAAAGCTTACTTACAAATTTTCATTTTTATGATGTTAGTACTGTCTTCTTTCATTTTTATAATGGAATATTACTCATTTTTTCCCTTAAATCTTTTTATAAATTTTCTGGAAAGAAGTCAAAGTGAAATTTCAGGAAATGGACTTTGAAGCTTGTGTTGCATTCCAATTTTATGAAATTTTCTAATATATTTTCTACTAATTCTACGTAATCTGAAGTTTTCTTACTGCTCAGAAAATTTTTAATAACTTTTTTGTAAGAAACCTCGTTTCCTTGCTTCAAAGTTCATTTTAGTTATAAAATTTTCGTCTTTCATGAGTTTTTGAGTATCTGGACCAAATAGTATTCCTTCTTTAAACTTGGCTTCTGAAAATGATAGAAATTTATCACAGAGTTATTTGAAATCCTCTCCTTGCTTTGATAGTGGTTGCACAAATTGTTTCATGAGTTTTAGTTTTTTATTAAGTGGAGGTAGAAGCACCTTGGCTGGATCGACCAAATTTTCTTTCAATTTCAGATTTCAATGATACTCTCAAAGGCTAATCCTTTCTTATACAGTGCAAATCTTTGTTGCAGCTATCCCTCATAAAAAAATCTGGAAATTTGATGTAATCACGTTGTTGTCCAAGCAAGAAAAACATAACTTTTAAATCGCCACATACTACTTACCCATTTGTGATTTTGGCTAATTTTTTCAAGAATCGGTATTTATTTTATCACGTTCAAATACTAAATGATAATAATAACAACAGTCAATCACATTTTACAACATATTTTTAATAACTACTCTCAATTAAAATAAACATCGAAAATTAGATTTTTTTTCATAGCATATTTGTACTAGGGTAGCATTTATTAAGATTTCTAAAAAATGTTACGTGATGGAATTTTTTCATTATTTTTCCGTTAATCAGCACCTCAAAATCTATAGGAAACCATTATTTGATTTCAGACAATTTTACCCATGCATACCTATTATCAACATTTTTTTTATTTTTAGCGCTGGCTATTTTTGTTTGATGTAAACATTTAACTATTATAGGCTGGGTATTGTACTGTTCAATACTCAGGAATCAGTTCTTCAGATGTTGGAGTCAACGAACCTACAATAATAATTAGACATGCTAAAATAGAGATCGGATTAATTACTCATACTTAGATTGTTTTGTTTGACTGGACTGTACATTGCCAAATAGGAATAAAAAAGATATCTAAAAGTAGAGCCAAGTTCTAAAATGGGAAAGGAGTAAGAAGACTGAATAAGAATATTCTGTAGTTGCTTAATACACATAGCAGGAAGGTCTCAATGTGCATGAAAGGAGACCCCGCACCGGCATACGTAGACGGAGACCCCTCCACTCTCAAACGAGTCGCTGGCAGCAGCTGGACACTAGCGGCACAAGATTGTGTGTGTATCTGCACGTTTTCCTGAACCTGGCTGAATCGGGATTAGACGGGAATTTAGAGGTCTTTAGGGATTCAGGTTACTTTATTTATACACCAGAAATATTTATAGGCTGATTTTTAATTTTGTGGAATTCTGACAGTTGTCATTTAAAAATAGAATAAGTTATTTTGTATGAAAAACAGGGTTACCACCTGAAGTTCGATTTTACCCCAAACTAAAGTACCTGAAGTATCTGTCAGGCATTTGTCATAATATCTATTATCTAGATACATGAGGCAATTGATATTTATTTTAAATATGTAAGTTTTGAATTTATTATCTTTTTTGTGGGGACCGTTTTATCTCTGGTCACAATAAGAAACGTCAGAATTCCACGGAATTAAAAATCAGAGTATAGGGTTAAAATCAAAGCGGTTTAAGAAAAAAGTAGTACCATAGCTAATAAAATAATAACCTATGGAATAAATACGAGTAGATAGTAGACACCCATAAAAAGGCAAAATCGTGCCAACGGCCTTCTACTCAGACAGTTAATGGCTTAATTGAAGATGCTGTTAGTCTTTTAATAGCAAATGACTCAATCCTCGTTAGCTGTACAATCTGTGCAGATATAGAAACAGAAAAAACCGTCTAATAACTTGTTGGCGCAGTTCATTTTATTTGTTCATTTAATTTGCATATAATAGCGGATAATATAACGCGCCACCATTGCTCCGTCGATTTGTTTACATATACAGTTAACTTTAACGTTTTTATATTGCTTGCACGCTGTTAGTTGTATGACAGGCAATTAGAGTAAAGTAAATAAAGATCTTGTGGCACTTGTATCCAGCGGCTTGTATCCTCGTCCATCTCAGAGAAATCGGTTACCAATCAAAAATATTAGTGACATAGGCTTGTAATGTCATACATAAGAATATTAACTAGGTGTGTTATACATATACTTACTAACATTTTTCTGAAAGTATGTTAATAACGATAGTGAAAAAATCATCAAAATCGGTTGATTGGTTTTTGAAATAATCGCGAATACAGAACCTTTTTTGAAGTGAACTAAAAACAAAAAGTGGGTAGGTTAGGTACATCAACTTTTGTTACATACATACATATGGGTCGAATACAGAACCTCCTTTTTCAAAGTCAGTTAAAAAGCAGAAGAAATACACATAAAACATTGTTATGTAAGCGGTAATAGCGCTTATACAAGCGGCTAGTCCCCGGCGCGGCGCGGCGCGGCGCCACTCGTCTGAGCGCACAGATCGATCGAGAGAAGCCTCTCCGCGAATGTCTAGGGTTTATCTAGATACCGAGAAATTGCTTACTCGCCTCGAATCTCGGTGAAACTTGAGGTCTTTTTTTTATATAAAATAGACTACGAGAGATAACGTTAAAGTGGTGACAAAGTATCTATTGAGATATTTTTCCAAGCAATTTTCCGAACACGCGTAATATTGAAAATGAAAAAGAAAAACCCCGACTGCGTAAAAAGTGAACTGAAATGTCGAACAAAATCTAGCTGATAGCCATCGTGCGGTTTAGATGAATAGTAATAGTGCGGTTTGTTGGAAATCTTGGAATGCTTTGAGAGTATAAAGAATCGCACATACATACCTAAATGTGCGTGAAAAACATACCCTGTCTGTTGCACAGTCGGGGGAAAATAATGATTCGTAATGTTCATTTAGATTATTTCTCAATTAAGGTTGGAGCTGCCTAAATCCGATACATAGAGCATT
Source organism: Melanargia galathea (assembly GCA_920104075.1). Classification (NCBI taxonomy): domain Eukaryota; kingdom Metazoa; phylum Arthropoda; class Insecta; order Lepidoptera; family Nymphalidae; genus Melanargia; species Melanargia galathea. Next base: position 19,031,479 of record OV049874.1, on the reverse strand, counting down.
ATCAGTAAGTAAATAGATTGCGCTGGTCAAGGAACGTTGACCGAATTTCCACGGAGTCCATTTTATTTCAATTTTGGAACTAGCTTTCTAAGCCTAACTTAATATAGCCGAAAGACATCCACAAAACCTAAATCTTTCCCTTGTGTCCACGAAATCTTTGTCAATAAAGGAAAGCTATTTAGCTCGAGGCTCGAACGGAAATTGGAAGGAAAGTTTCGGCTTCGGGCATAGTCATATTGTCTCTATCAACTTTTATTCCTATGTCAGTGTCAATATTTGAGTCAGTCCTATTTACGGAATGTCTGCCTATCATATTGTTGGCTCGATTGTAATAAGAATTGCAATATTATGGTTGAATAAAGCTGCTATAACAAATATAACAATAGATCGAAATTTGTTTCTGTCCTCATACGTTTTACATCTTGATTGGAGAATTTCTACTGATCTTCAAATATTTTGCGTTTTTTAGATATTACTGGCTATGTTTAGGAAACCGTAGGGGACAAACATACCAACATCCATTTTTATATAGATTTTTTAGGCCAGAAACCTTAGTACACAGAAGAACCCACAAAAGTTTCACCACAATCGCTTCAATAGTTTAGCAGCGTATAGCGGACATACATACATTGATTTTTATTTAAGTATATAGATAGTAGCTGAAGCTGTAGATCCCTGTGACACACGGATGGACAGTCAGACAAAGGAGGCTTAGTATATAAAAAGGATCCCTTTTGTCCCTAATACTGTATTTTTAGTGCGCAAAGATTGAGTCAATTCTTTAATATACTCATGTTTTTTTAATCATCCAAAGTTGTAGCAGAAAGCGCAAGAAATAGTAGTACCATGCCAACTTTAAAACAGATAGTAGGTACATTGTTTTCATATTGCAGTAGGTGAGGATATCTCGCGAAGAAATTCCGAACGTCCGTTATGTAACACTGCAGTTTTCTTTCCCAGTACTTCAAACTTTCGAGTAAATAAGCACAAATACGTATTTGGCATATTTGGCAAGGCAAGGCCAGGTTGTCAGCGCTGGGAGATCGATTGGCGAGACGGCGCCGCTGCGTCCTGCCAATTTGGAAATGTCTGGAGTGTTCTATCCTTTGTTGGTTTTCGTATCTGTGGATTTATCCCTACAGAGTATATTTTAATAAGAATTGTGTGTGTACAGTAGTATGCGGATAGACAGAAGCTAATTTAGACGATAGGCAAATATCTAAATCGGAAATGGTACTTACCTACTTACTAATTCTGTTGTACACTTAAATAAATTGAAAATTAAAAAAACTCCCGACATTCTCCATTTTGTGGTCGCGGCCATCTTGGATTTGCATAATGCTATTCTACCAGTCAAGCCCTTTCATTTGATACCCATATTAAGAGAGTTGTGAAAAAAATATATAATCTGCCATTTTGTAGCGGCGGCCATCTTGGATCGATTTTCATCAAACATAGCTAACAACACTCTCGACGAATTCACTTTTCAAACAAAAAAACCGCATTCAAATCGGTCCACCCGTTTGAGCGCTACAGGGGAACTGCAGACAGACACACACACACAGAGACACGTCAAACTTATAACACTCCGTCGTTTTTGCGTCGGGGGTTAATAAACTAAACTCTTAACTAAACTAAATACAGCGCCATTTTATTCACAACGTCCTCTGCTCTTGTGAACTATATTATCTCCCACATAGTTAGACTCCGTTGAGAATGACCGAAATTCGGTTTTGTGTGAAACATTAATCATCATAATTTCCAAATAACGACTTAGCAAAAAGTTATAAACCTCCATAAAATTGGGAAAAATTGCAAATACAATTTTCTTAGCCTAAAAATATTGGTGAGATAACGGCTTATCTTAAATTGAAACGCAAATCCTCTCGTAACATCTGGTTATGGCGTTGACCGACACGGGCTTTCTCTAGAACAATACCAGTTTTACTGCCGATTCTGCTGGCCAATTTGATCAAGTGATCAATTCGAAAATTTTAAAATATGTATATCGGATGCGTGAATTGTTGATGTGTAAGATAGACTTTGAGATACGCGACTCTTACGAAATGTTTTGTATATAAATGTATGGAGAGCATTTGAAGTTGAAAGAATTTTTTTACACATTTAACTTTAAATCAAGAGAGAATAGGCATTTTTTATGCAAGCGCGCTCCACCATAAGCTAATGATAATGCATCATTTACCATCAGATGTGATCACAGTTAAGCGCTAGTCTTTATATTTAAAAAACATTTGGCTGTGACTAGCGACAATTAGCCATAGAGAGACAGAAGACGATAGCACGGCACTAAAATGTACTCTATTGCATTGTACTATATTACTATTCTATCACTGTTCATGTAGACAAGCGATGAAATTCAAAGGTGGATTTTTTAGCATATCTCAAGCGTACCATGGTGCCTCAAGGCGGGTAGAGCCACTGTATTGTTACTCAAAGTTTCACGGCGACCCAAACCCTAATTCTTGAACGATAAGCCAACAGGATACAAACGCTTCCCTCAGGTCACGGATCCACGGGGCCCGTAAACAAGATTCCGTTGGCCGTTTGGGCCGCGATGGGACATAAAACGGGCCATTATCTGGGCCGTTAATGGATGAAGGGGGAGCGTGTCTCGCGAAGACCCTAATTAATAATGGCCGTCATACACAGCTCATCCACTTTGCGCTTTGAGGCCATTTACGTGATTCAGGCCCAGATTTACGATGGCCCATTATATCAGGGCTTAGTGGACCTAAAGCATAGATAAGAGGTCGTAAATATCATCGTCTGTCGAATGCGGGCTCAAGTAGTAGGCCCTGTATCTTCAGTACGAAATCTGTGATATATATCCTGTTTGCCGTCAGTCTAAATTACGGTATCCTTGGGTAGTTGAGCCGTGGTGCCGTGATGAAGAGTGCATCTTCCATCTAAGACTGCATCATCACTTACTGCCAAGTGAAATCGTTGACAAGGTCTATGTTGTCATTGAATGAACAAGTAGTTAAAAAAACAAAAACTCAGCTATTTTATGGCTGAATATTTTTTTTTTTTTCAAATCACAGGATTTTAAGAAACCTAAATCCACACGGACGAAGTCGCGGGCATCATTTAGTATCTATATAAATGTAATTTACTCAACCTCGTCTTTGTTTAGTGTCAATTTCAGCCGCAGTTTCTCTGAAGTCTGAACCCATCAATTTGTCTGCACTTGTGAAGTGTGCAAAAATCTACACTTACGTCACTTTACTTTTGATTGTATGATTGTGCTACAAGCGAAGTGGTGTGAGTCAAAGGCGATTTGCTTTTTATTTTAGTCTTATTATTAAAACAGAGTAAAATGTAACCTGAATTTTACTGAGATCTGTAATTAGGCAGGTACTCGAATTGCTAAATCATTTATTGAGTCAAAATCTTGAGTAATATTTAGATGTAGATTACATTATAGCATAGGCAATGTAAACAAGCAAATATATTTAAATAATAATAAATAATATAATATTCATTAAACAACTGTAAATGTACTTATAGGCGTTAACGTTGTTTAAGATTTAGATCTAGATAGGACGCTCAGTCAGCTGTAGGTGTAATATGTCCGGGACTAAACATGCAACAGTATGTGTATTGTGAACCAGGGAGTGTGATTCCCTGTGAGTGACCAGGTGGTCAATGATTTATTGGAGAAACAACGATCAAATCAGTAAAATAACTATCGAGAAGAAGATGACTCATTTCTTGACGACAAGAATCTTCAAAATTATTTAATACGGTGTTAATAACATTACGTCGTCAAAGCATTTGTATGTAACAGGTAAAAAACTCTTCGCTCGTATCTTAAACTCATACAAAAATTATGAGTCACAATATTTATGAGCCAGATGCACTCAAGGTTTCCGCCATGACATATTATGCAAAACGCGGCAGACTGACGATAAGATAAGGCATTTTTGTCTCTGGGAAAATATATTTTATTTACGAGAGGTGCTGCCTTTTTGAACTAATACACGAGCTGCTCGCCTGTAAGTTTATTTTGAGGATATTGAAAGAGATAGAGCCGTCACGCTCGACTATGTAACGCTCGTTCGGGCAAAGTCGGCTCGAATCGACTGAGGGAGATATAGTCAATTCGTCATTGTTATACTCACTCTACTTTATGTTTATTACCTACCTACTAACTAGTGGACCCGGCAGACGTCGCGTCGTCCTGCCCGGTGACATCAGCGCCACCTACTGAGACCCGGTAGGTTACCTTTACCTACCCGGTAGATAATTGTGTTTTCAAACCATCCAGGAGCCCATTGAAATAATCAAATTTCATCCAAATCGGTTCAGCCGTGTAGGAGGAGTTAGGTGACAAACACACATACAGAAGTTACCGTATCGACGGGATGAACGTTTGACAGCTGTTACGAAACCCATGAAAATTTTGTATGGGAAAATGATTTTTCTTTTATTTTATTTTTTCGTCAATTTTCCAATGCTTTTAATAGTTATTCTGCTATTCGGGACAAAGACAAATATAACAAATCAAAAACCATGAAATTCGGCCTAGCCATTCTCAAGTTATAAGTGTTCGAACAAACACGACTTTGTTTTATATAATAATATAGATTTTATGTAAATAGTCACTATCATTTGGTGTTTTCGTAACTTCTTAAAAGTTATCAGCAATCGAAGAAATAAATAAATGTTACGTATGATGTAGAACAGAAGTTCTCGAACGAAGGGTTAGCAAGTAACCCTTTTACCTCTTTTCTTTCGCTAAATAATTGAAAATGTTGTCCGTATGAGGCAAATCAGTGAATTTCATACTCGTAGAGCTAATCAACACTTCAGATAAGTATGACATACTAACAGGTCGACTGTAATTTGATTTTAAATTGTCGATATTATATTATGTAAGATTCACATAATAGGTAGTTTCAGTGTTTGCCTCGAAATATCAGGGAGGCCATTTTGGTATTTATTATTTTTAACCCCCGACGCAAAAACGACGGGGTGTTATAAGTTTGACGTATCTGTGTGTGTGTGTATGTGTGTGCGTGTGTGTGTCTGTCTGTTCCCCTGTAGCGCTCAAACGGGTGGACCGATTTGAATGCGGTTTTTTTTTTGTTTGAAAGGTGAATTAGTCGAGAGTGTTGTGAGCTATGTTTGATGAAAATCGATCCAAGATGACTGCCGCTACAAAATGGCGGATTAAATATTTTTTCACAACTCCTTAACCTTAATATGTTCCCTCCCTGAATTAAAAATCAGACTATAGTTTTACTAAAGGATTTTCCCATTGACACAAAGGAACCCTAATATTATGCAGCTGATGTTTTCACCGCCCGCCGCGCGCGCCGCGCCGCGTCGTGATCTCATGTGTTTGGACAGACGACAGCCCGAAGGTCGTCATGAGCTAATCTTACGTATTTTTACGTCTTTTTACGTCGAGCTGACATAAAGTTGCGAAAATAAATCCGTTTTACACACTTTTTTACACGTGGTATACGGCGTATAAACTAACGTGTTATTGACATTTCTTGATTTATGATCATGAGGCACATAAAGACTGTTTTTTTTTTCTTGTATTAACATACATAAGTACATACTATCTTTTACATAGCCCACATCTATTTTTACTGTTGCAAAATTGTGCCTAACACCGTTTGTTTATTAGTTTTTGCATACTCTGACGCAAAAATACACTTACATGTTTTTTTCAGCATCACGGTCGTTTTAGAAATTTGTAAACCCTGTATGTACTAAATGCCGTAAAATCATATAACTCCATGCCATAACATAACCATATACGATACACTTCCGGGTATCAATTCAAGAGCTAACAAGTTAATACCTTTTTATAATATGATTAATCAAGAATCATTTCATGAGTAATTTATATAATGAGGGAAATAATGAATAATTTGAAAGAACCTACAATTTACATATTATTCTGCATGGCCTGCCCTTACACATATACCTACATATGCTTCTATCTCGTAACTTATACAACTTAAGCAGTACACATAAATATTACTCTTATAAATCCACAGTATAAATTCCTATGGATAATTCGCACTCATTTTTCCCTCCTAAGCTGTGATTAAGAGAAAAATGTAGATAAAGTAGGATTTTAGGTCAAGCCGACACAGAAACAGGTTGCCTAATTAAGTGGGCAGCTTTACATAAAACTGCACTTTGACGAATATACAAATGTCGTAGATATATGCATGTTGCATACACTCGTGAGCTGTACAACCGAGGCCAAAAGGTAACTTTTAACTTTTAACCCACCATGCAAAATGGGAATCATAATTTTTACCACAATGGAAAAGAGTCGGTAGGTATATGTGTATGTAGGTATATTACGTTTAATCGATTGTGTGTGTATTTGTTTGTTTGTATGTTTTTTCGTTACCAAAGATGACCTTGTGATTTTTCGGGAAGCGGAAATTTTTAATGTGATTTTTTGCATTAAGTACGTATCATTTATAAGCAGGTTCTTAAGTACGTTTTACACCACAAGAGAGCAATGCAATTGTGTTTTTAATTCCTTACAATACGTTGTTGTAATTTTCCTGAAAAACTGCTGGTGCCGATTTTGATGCGGTTTTTTGCTTTACACAGGTACCTATTACCTAAGAGCAGGTTCTTAGATATATTTTAAGATCACCAGGAGGCGCTGCAGCTCATCGTGGGCTTGTAATTTTTTTATTTTACGTCGATAAAATTCAGTAATATTAGAAAAGTTTTTGAAAAGTTTTAAAAGATCATCAGTCTTCACTACATATAATAAACTGCATGTATTTCAATCTACATTTTTGATATTATTTTTTGTGTCTACTCATTTAATACACATTTTTAAGAGTACATAATAGCCGACAAAATAATCAAGATATCCTTCATGATCTAGGCGCATTAAGATTATATCCTCGACTAAATTAATAATAATAAAATGTAATAAAAGACCGGTTTAAAAATTGCAAGACTACTTCTTTCATACATTTAGATTGTAGGTAACGACTTCTATATGTAGGTACATAGTATAAAACAAAATAGCTCCTGGTGTTTGTTAACTTATATCTTTAAAACTACGAACGGATTTTAATGCGATTTTCAGCAATAGATAGAATGATTCAAGTCAAAGGTTTAAATGTATAATTTGTTAAGGTTTTGCGTAAATTGATTGAAATACAATGATAATTGTTGAAAAAGTTGGAAAAAGTCAAGCCGCCTGGGAGCTTTCATCGAAAACGAGCTCTCTTTGAGATATAACAAAACAATGTATGGTGGGATAGTAGCGGGTAATTACCACCCGTGCGAAGCTCGGGGCGGGGCGCTAATTATGTATATACATATTTTAAATGCGTTGTCGTTTGAATTTTTAATGTAGAGCAAGGTATAATTATGTATGTTTTGTAAAAATCGTTTTTCCACATTGTCAATGTCTTGGTAGAGTGTGGCTTTGTAAACTCTCTTAAAACTTCAACTTAATGTGTTTTGAATTGCACTACATACTATGTTCTTTTACAATATTTTAAACTTGGAACTACATAGTAAGTACTATTATACCTATATGATGTGCTACTACTTGAACATTCAAATACTATAATACTTTGTAATCTAGTCAAGTGCGTGTCAAACCCACCTAAGGTAAGATTCCGTAGTCAAGCATTAATTATGAAAAAAATTTATATACTTAATATGCTTTATATTGTAATCTCTATTTACCTGTATATAACCTGTTTATTCTAGCTACAGAATATTCAAATCAAATCTAATCACATCAAATCAATGAGTGCCAATTATTTCGTAAACGAAAACAACTAGTTTTCGAAAAACTGTTGTAAAAATCTCATAATAATTTTAAATATCTATTCAGCAATTCTTCATTCGAGAGGGTGTGTATTTTTTTTTAACTTTGATTTTTCATATTCGGGATTCAGAATTTTTTTTTTTTCAAAATTTTGTGCTTGTAGGTACTTAGTCGTTCTATTACTGAATAAAATGGCTATGAAAGACAGACGGACTGATGAACGAAACTATTAGGGTTAGCTACTTGTTTAACTACGGAACTCTAAAAAAAACAGGTTAAACGACTTCTATTCATATCATGTAGGTATTTACAAGTGCTTAGGTGGGCGGGTACTTTATTCTCTAGGTCACGTGTACTAGAATTTTAGTGACCTATATGTCTATATGTTACTTTTTAATGTTTTGTAACATACACGTGTGCCTTATGACATTGTATACAAATTAAATTAATTTTTTTAGAGCGGGAATACCTACATGGAAAAATAAGCTTTTCGGCTTATCAGTTTCTGTGAAATTCTAAATCCGCTGTTTTCAATGTTTCAAGGCAGGGATCCCATACACGAAAAAGAAGCTTTTCGGTTAAACAGCTTATCAGTTTCCGTGGAATTCTGAACCGGTCGTTTTCAAAGAACGGGAGGTTTCCTGGATCCCAGGAAGCCCCGCAACGGCTAATTAATTGGATCCGCCCGCCCTAAGTCGGCTTACCCGCAGTGGATTGTGTGCACATTAATTGGAAATTATCCAGTTAGTTCGCTGTTTAAAACAACTAACTAAACAAGATAACGTTCAGAAACTGAAACCCGACTACGCTACGTGGCGTTGTCTCACCTTGCAGACCATCCAACGCCATTTTGATGTATGTTAAGTTTATATTTATTCAAACCTTTGATTTGATACCAGGCTTGGTACACAACCCGCCTTATGTGCCATAGTCAACATATTATACAAGAGATAAAGTTCGTAAACTAAAACCCGACTACGCTTAATAATTTAATTTAATATGAAATAATAATTTAGTGTGCAGAAAACGCGAGGCAAGCTGCTAGTGGCACCATCTGTTATGTCTAGCCGAAACTAATTTATTCTTCAAGTTTACCCGCGCGAAGGTTACTTCTCTCAATTTTTTTCGTATATAAAAATTAGCCTATGTCACCCGGACTATAACAACGAATCCATTGATACGCCATTCATCAAAATAGCCTGTGCCCTTCTCCAGAATGCAAGCTATCTCTGTGCGAAACTGCGTCAAGATCGGTTCAGCGATTATGCCGTGAAAATTTTATAATATTACGATGGATTACACAAGTGCATGTCTTAACACGTATATCGGAGAATGTGATTTTTCCATTGAATTTCTAGTAACGTGAAATAGTCTCTGAGTACTTAAAGTAAGTAAATTGATTCTCTCAAGCAGTTTTGGACAGTTAACTTTTAGTACGGCAGCCCTGGAACAAAATTTTTAGTGATTAATAACAAGCTGAATTTTCGTGAGCAGGTTCGTTTCTACGAGACGAACAACTTTTTTATCTATGAAAATTCTCGATGGAGGTAGCTAATCGAGTGGGGAGGTGTTAAAAATTTCGATTCGCTCGGGTGGGAAATCGTTCCACTAAATTTGTAGGACTATGTAGCCATTTCATTATACAAGTATTTACTAAGCTGCATACAAAAAATCAGCTAGTTATTAATAATGTTTAATCATTTTTATAACCTCATTATTTGGAAATATTCGGAGTGGAGGACGCTGTAGAATATTATTAATAACCAGCTGATTTTTTGTATGCAGCCTAATAAATACTTGTATAATGAAATGGCCATATTATAGTCCTACAAATTTAGTGGAACGATTTCCCACCCGAGCGAATCGAAATTTTTAACACCTCCCCACTCGATGAGCTACCTCCATCGAGAATTTTCATAGATAAAAAAGTTGTTCGTCTCGTCGAAACGAACCTGCTCACGAAAATTCAGCTTGTTATTAATAACTAAAAATTTTGTTCCAGGGCTGCCGTACCATTTGGGAATGGAGTCGCGTCACGCAACGTAACGGCAGCGTGCCTGAAACTTACTGTCACAGGGCTGACTAATTTTAAAGCGACGAGCTTGAAAAATTAAAATCTCTTAGCTCAATTAATTTAAATAACAGCTCTTAGCTCTATAGCAATAGCATTTTTTTTAATAGATTATTATAGGTATTTTTATTTATTTTTAATTAAGTAGACTATTATGGAAAAAATTTTTTGAAACTTAAAGTTTTGTTAACTTAAATCGTTGTTAAATGTTATTAGTTAGAAAACTAACTGTCCGTACTCCCTATAGATTTACTATTATTGACTTGGAAATAGTTTTAAACTAGCGTCTGCCCGCAGCTTCGCCCGCGTGAATTTCGGTTTTTCACAAATCCCGAGGGAATCGTGGATTTCCGGTTCCCGTTCCAGCTCCCTTTTCCAACCTTAATACCTACCTATTATAGCTGTAGCAATAGAATTCGGTTTTTTTTTTAAATCCCGTGGGAACTGTGGATTTTCCAGGATAAATGCAACGACAGCAAACTATTACAATAATGTGTTTTTGGTTTTGGAAGTCTAGATATTTAAGTCCAACAGGAACACTTTTTCCGGAATAATAAGTTAAAAGTTAATAAAAAGTATAGCCTATAATGTTAAGTCAGGGTATAATCTATCTCTATTCAAAATTTCAGCCAAACCGGTACAGTAGGTAGTCGCGGCGTTAAAAAGTAACAAACATACACACACAGACACAAACTTTCGCCTTTATACCCACAGCTAGCACAAGTTTGCACTTAATTGGAGGGGAAAAGGGAATATTAGCCATGATGAACATGACTAATATTCTTTTACAAAAAAAAAAAAAAATTAAAAAAAGTTATGTCGAAACACCATCGGAGGGAGTCGGTTCCACAATTTCAAACTCCTTGGAAGAAATGATAAGTTACAGAATAGCCCCCCTGGTCGAGTTGGAAGCCCTACGCGAGTACAAGTCGAGTGACCCATTGCCCCTCGCGCAAGGAAACGCGCATCGCCCGCTTCCGGTGTTTGGATGGGTGACTCACACGCGATCCGAGCATAGTCATAGACCAAGATTTAGAGCTCTGATCGACTACAGACTTTTGTCTCACAATTATTCAGTTTATTTTCTACTAGCTTCTGCCCGCGGCTTCGCCCGCGTGAATTTAGATTTTTCTAAAATCCCGAGGGAATCGTGGATTTCCGGTTCCCGTTGCTGCTTCCTTTTCCAACCTTTATAAATTATACCTACTTTCAAGGAAATTTCCTATAGTATAGCTGTAGTTATATATTTCGGTTTTTTCAAAATCCCGTGGGAACTTAACTGTGGATTTTTCCAAACCCCTAAAGTAAATTGTGTAAATTGTCGACAAGTCGCAATGACGACGATCGCAATGATCACACGTTTGCTGCTAGGGGGGCGGCACAACGCAAAACATCTAGACCTTGACAGAAACATTGTCTGCAATCAAGTAAGTAATTAGAGAGACAAAAACGCCTCACCTATTTCAAGCGTAGCCATCGGAACTAGGTACCTAACAATTAGCTCTACTTAGATATTGTAATTAGATGAGCGGAACATTAAATAGCTTTATTTGCGCACTAGATGGTGCCCACGGCTTCGCCCGTGTGTATTTAGGTTTTTAAAAATCCCGTGGGAACTTTTGATTTTCCAGAACAAAAAGTAGTCTACCTGTAGTAACCCGTCCCCAAAACGGAAAAATTCCGTGGGATCCTTACGATTTCGGAATGCAATTCCTTACAGCATCAGGGTTGAGGAGTTGGACATGTACCTACTCGAGTTCATTCAACAATAAAGTCTTTAATTGGTATCCCTAATATCAATTTAAATAACCGACAGTGCTTAAATCCCATTAGTTTTGGGGATCAGGTCCCCTACATCATCAGGATTGAGGAGTTGGAATCAAAAATTTTTGTAGGATAGTGTCGCAATGTTTCTCTATCGATTAAAAAAAAAATTACGCAAATCGGTTCAGAAATCTCGGAGATATCGGTGAATATAGGTAGAAAAACACAACTCCTCCTTTTTTGAAAGTCGGTTAAAAAAGTAGCCTATGTTACTCCCTGATTAATTCTCTACTTGTATGTGAAAGTCCCGTCAAAATCGGTTCAGCCGTTCCGAAGATTAGCCCGTTCAAACAGACAGACAGACAGACAGACAGACAGACAGACAGACAGACAGACAGACAGACAGACAGACAGACAAAAATTTTAAAAACGTGTGATTCGGTTATAGTATCGTTCAAATAACCATATGAGCTTAATATGAGGTAGTTATTTCGATATTACAGACAGACACTTCAATTTTATTTATTAGTATAGATTCTAGAAATTGTTTTTAGTATCTTAAAAATACGCGTCGAATTGAGAACCTCCTCCTTTTTGGAAGTCGGGTAAAAATGTCATTGCCTCGTTAACTCCGTATCTGAAATATTCAGAGCCGATACAAATATGAATCAGAGGAAAAATAATAAGTACGCTAAAATTTAAAACGATGTTTCCAGCATAGTTTTTTTTTTTACAAAACACCAATAAGTAATTGTTAGCCTTCATCCACAGTGTTTTATCATAGCTACATACCACTACAGCCCTTCAGTGAATTAGTCAGCCGCTCTTTAATTGTGAAAAAAAGGTGTATCTTTCAAAAGGATGCATAAAACAAAATCTTAGTTTAATTGCACCTTAGAATTGACCAAGGAACAAGATATGGTTTCAATATCAATCCAGGCTTGCTGAGCGAATTGAAATCAATTAATTTAAATCTCGTTTGAAACTGCATCAGCTGTTCAGTCGAGATTGTAAAGGTGCGTCCAGACTTGAACATTTCACCGAACCGAACAGCGAACATTTCGGCGAACTTGTTACGCTCAATGTGGACGGCGCGCCCGTCCACATTGAGCGTAACAAGTTCGCCGAAATGTTCGCTGTTCGGTTCGGTGAAATGTTCAAGTCTGGACGCACCTTAAGGCATCGTCCTATGTGTGCGAACTCAACGCTAATGCGATGCGACGCGGTGCTCGCGCGAATATTGAGATTTAGACAGATGAATTGCATTTGAACTGTACGCTGACTGCAAAATGGGAGTTTGGATGCAGTTCTAATGCAGTTGACATAACTGCCGATCCATTAAACAAATATTTAAATTTACGCGTTCCTTTTGTCCAAGTTTGTCCCCCAATTCGCATGCTTTCGCTCATGTTCACGTATGACACATCAAGGGGCTTCTAGACAGACATTTTCGCGCGTCCGCCGCACCGCATCCAGAACTGTCTCAATTTCAACTTGCTGTGTAATCACTAATCAGATCTGTAAATAGCTATCCTACCTATCTTACATAATATTTAGCTATTCTACCGAGATGATATAAAAGATTACGCAATTGAAACAGAGGTAAAAGAGATGTATTGTAGATGAACATAAAGTTTAGACACTCATCTCTGTGTGCACTAAACTGCACTTTATTGCATGGTATCAAAAGTCCTTTTTATATTTAAACGTTTGTGTGAAATGAGCCTTTTGTACCCTAAAGTTCTATTAAATTTTTCGTGCCGCATCGCTACGCGTTGTGTTCGCTCACGTAGGACGGCATGTAAGTGTGACACAATATTGTAATACTAGCGGTCCGCCCCGGCTTCGGCCGGGGCTTATAGCACTCAAGGATCACTTACAAATCCAATGAAGAAAGAATTTTTGAAATCGGTCCAGTAGTTCCTGAGATTGGCGCGTTCAAACAAACAAACTCTTCCACTTTATTATAGTAAAGTATAGACTAGACTAGATACTGCAGTGACTCGTGACAAAAGTATTAAATTCACTGCAAATGACTCGTTTAGCCTCTACCTAGTCAATGAAATGCCACAATAGAGATTTATCAATGTTACAAATTGTCTTGGGAGCAGCTGAGTGTGAAGCCGATTGCCATTGCCATTTTGACGACCTTCCTGGCGTACTGATGAGTGCTGTGGTTTTATATCTTGAAGGTTCCCGGTTCAATTCCTGGATGGGGCAATTTGGAAATGTATACTTTCGAAATTGTCTCTGGTCTGGTCTTCAACTGTGGCTTCAAGTTACCAGTTACCACCTTACCGGCGAAAGCCGTGCCGCCAAGCGATTTGTCATTCCGACGTAAAAACTGATCAGGGATTCAATAAAAACTCCCATAGCCTGCTTCCATCTTAGACCGCATCGTCACTTTTCAGCACGTGAGATCGCTGTCAAGGGTTGACTTGTAGACGAATAAAAAAAATGAAATTTTGTCACTAATCTTTCCTTATTCGTTTCATAACTTCGACTTACAAATATGTTTTTACTAGTGTTTAATGGCAAATCCCATTGGGCTCCCTATGACTCGTTTGATGCCGTCGTTCCACCTACTGGGAGGTCTGCTGCGCTTTCCAGTACCAGGTCATCAACTAACCATCAACACTTGAATGTAAATTGTATCCAATAAACGTAAAATGTAATTGCTTTGTAAAAAAATCAAGTAATTAACAATAATTAAACAAATTGTTCACTGTGCGAGTAAACAAGTTATTTATCGACGATCGTCACATACCTACCTGTCCGGGCGCGTTTCCATTGCGCCGCGACGTCCGTCCACATGAGTAGATATCCGGACAGAGAGGAAGCTTCATACAAGCGGCCCGCTGTAGGTACACTCGCACATAACGCACGTTTGTCATCCGACTGAGCCGGTAGGAGGTCAGACGAGGGCGTCCGTGAACCGTTGGCGAGTGTGTTTGTGTGAGTGTACCTACAACGAGCTGTTTGTATGATGCTTCTTCTCTGTACGTATATCTACGAATGTGCCGCGACGTCCGTCTGGCAGACGCGTCCGACCTTGGCCCTTCGACCTTTCTTTATCTCTGCGCGATCTCGCCGAAAATTGTGTAATTTTGCGAGATTAAGGTTGCGGGACGGACATTTTGGCTTACAACTCTCTCTGACCCTCCGAACGGCTTACAAGAAATCTATTTTCTGTAGTTAAGGGTTTTTCGGAAGCGGGAAATAAAATCAAACACGAAATTGGATGTTATACGAATTTCTGTAAAAACGGGGAAGTTTCTACACGGAATCGTATACTTATTGTATCTCTTGACGGCATGGCATTGGCTATTGCCAGTGGGATGTTAACTAGCTACGTCTGATGCCTCTTCAACATCGTGGTCTTCATATTAACGCCTCTTAGCCTATTTGGTGCTAAAAGCCGCCGCGCCCGCCATAGAGAAGAGGTCTGGATGTAGAATATAACTTGGGTGGTGATAGCCTAGTGGTTAGGACGACCGACTTCTAATCGGAGGTCGTGGGTTCGATCCCGGGCACGCACCTCTAACTTTTCGGAGTTATGTGCGTTTTAAGTAAGTATTTAAATATCACTTGCTTTAACGGTGAAGGAAAACATCGTGAGGAAACCTGCATGCCTGAGAGCTCTCCATAACGTTCTCAAAGGTGTGTGAAGTCTGCCAATCCGCTTGGCCAGCGTGGTAGACTATGGCCAAAACCCTTCTCACTCTGAGAGGAGACCCGTGCTCTGTAGTGAGCCGGTAATGGGTTGATCATGATGATGATGATGATCCGCACAGGTGAATTATTTTTCAATTTGCCCCTGCCAGGAATCAACTTCGTAACTAAACGTTCGCCACTGCGCCAGCGAGGTCGTCAGATTGGAAGTGATTGCGATTGTCATATTGTAGCTGGTTTTTTCAAATATTCATTGCGGACAAACGAGCAAGCGGGTCACCTGATGTTAAGTGATCACCGCCGCCCATGAACATTTGCAGCACCTGAGGAACCACTAATGCCGGAGTTTGTTGTTCCACAGTTTTTGAGAGCGCGGAAGGAATGACCGTTGTTAGACCGCAAAGTCTATAGACAATCATAGACCACAGGTTTATGTCGATTGTCGGGATAAATGAATGATCTTAAACTTAATTCAGATTCACAGAATCCCTCCCCAGACAGCAATCTGAGATCCTCAGTCACATCGCAGCGTCCATTTTCGTCGTTTTCTAGATTAAACCGAGTAATTTCTCGAACGTCTGGAATTATTCAACCTTTAATGTCCGACGTGAGTTTTACTTCGTTTTATGTAAGACTCGAAAGTCGAATTTTAATGTAAGTAATATATCTAAAATGTAATATTCAAATAGAGAATTTTCTTGGAAAATTTTATGTTGGAAATATATTTAAAGCATGCCTTTCGAATCGTCGAAGGCTAAGTAAGGGCTCTCAATGGTATATTGAATTTTAATTTAATTTCGTCGAATCGAATAAAATTTTATTTCTACAAAATGAAATATGGGAAATTGTATACGAATGTACAATTTTACAAATTAAGTATTTATTATGAACAGAATTTTTTCTGGAATGTGTAACTAGCCTGAGCTCATTAATTTTTCCTTTGTTTTCTTACTAAACAAAACATAAAAATTTACAGTAAATATCTATCAACTTCCATTTTGGAGATGGACAGATAATAGTAGTGATGATTTCTGACAAGATGCCATAAAATACACGAAAAAAAATCAATTATTTTCTGTATTTTTCGTAACATCGCAATCAGCTGACGCCTAATTATATAAAGGTCAATGTCCCGAGTTTTGCACGTTGTTCATTGCCGGTTTGAAAAAATATTAATATTATAAATGCGAAAGTGTGTCTGTCTGTCTGCTAGCCTTTCACGATTCAGAACAGTGTAACCGATTTTGATAAAATTTAGCACGGAGGTTTTTACATCCCGGGAAAGGACATAGGCTACATTTTATCCCGAAAAAATAACATGTTCCCACGGAAAGACAAAAAATTTAAAATACAATATAATCTGTTTAATAATAAGTAATTATAGCGCTAAGTTTTCGAAAGAGGTCTTCTTAGACCCTGTATATCTTGGCCACGCAACAAAGCGCTGTAAGATATATGTAGTTTAAAAAAGATGTAGATAGATATATTTTGGCGTCGATGAATGTGAAATCAATGAATGAAACAAGTATAAATTAAAAATTTAAAAAACCCCCGATATTCGCCATTTTGTGGTGGTGGCCATCTTGGATTTGCATAGTGCTATTCTACTAGTCAAGCCCTTTCGTTTGATACCCATATTGAGGGAGTTGTGAAAAAATATGTAATCCGCCATTTTGTGGCGGCGGCCATGTTGAACCAATCATTTTTCATCATTCAGTTTCATCAAACATAGCTAACAACACTTTCGACTAATTCATCTTTCAAACAAAAAAAACACATTCAAATAGGTCCACCCATTTTAGCGCAGGGAACAGACACCTCGTCGTTTTTGCGTCGGGGGTTAATCAATCAATCAAAAAATCAATCAATGAATGAAATCAATGATGAATGTTAAAACTAACAGATCAGATTCTTGGTGTATTGGAGACGGGCTCCGATCGCAGAATGCACCGGTATGTGACGATCTTAATTGCTCCCACATTGTGGACTTTCTTTTGTGATGCGCGCTAGCCGCTACCGGCATGCAAAGTCGGGTCGAACAATGAACACGTAGAGTGAGCGGAGTCGCCTCGCGATCTTAGACGTATGAAAGCGCGACAAATATTTTTGTACCAAAATATAAGGACCACGGGCCACTTGCGTAATCAATATGTACCTACACTGATAGACGGACTATACCTACAAACAATTTATTCATGCACACTTAAATAAATTCATGATCACTGAGAAAGGCGATAATTCACTTTTTTATATATTTTTTCGGTGGTTTATACCGAGAATGGAATGGAGACTATAATATAGATTTGACGTAAGAAGTTTTGTGTGCGTTTTGACGTGATGACGTGTTAAAAATCAATGAACGCCAGCCGCGTGTTAAAAATCAATGACTCATTGTTACGTTCCGCCTAGCCCAGCGTGCAAGCGACAGCGCGAAATTAGCGATAGAGATGCAATGTTTTCTCAAAACGTTATCACATAAAATTATCGTCCGTAAACCGACAGACAGACAACCAATTTTTTTTGTTATCATTTCTCTGAAAAACTATAATAGGGATAATTTTTATACGTTCTGATATTAGACGTGTGCGCCGCGCCGACCCGCCGCCGCCGCCGTCATTTTTTGGACGCCGCCGCCGCCGATCTGCGTATCGGCGTAAAATCGGCGCGAGCTCTAAATGTTTTAGAACACCCTCCAACATCATTCACCCTCTTCTATACCAAATAACCTAACGATTATACCATTCTTATTCCATATTTCTATGTTACACCTTCCTATTCATAATAAAACTAAACTAACTAACTTAACTAACTAAAAAACTTACTCCGACAACATCTGCTTCATCATCTTGTAAAAGCCAAAATAAATATCCATTTATTTTGGCTTTCCGAGAATCCTCTCGCAAGGGATTTATGCTTGTCGATTTGTAGATCACTCATGCCTTTCGATAGTGTATCTAACGAGGGGTTAGAAGACTTATTAGAATAGAATAGAAAAGTTTTTTATTCAAATAAAATTTTACAAGTACTTTTGAATATTCGCTTGACTCGCTTGAGATCATCTGTCCATCGAGTGGGGGGTCTACCTACGCTTCGTTTACTGGTGCCAGGTCGCCATTCAAGCACCTTGGAACCCCAACATCCATCGGTTCTTTGAGCAATATGCCCCGCCCATTGCCACTTCAGTTTCGCGACTCATTGAGCTATGTCGGTAACTCTGGTTCTCTTGCGGATCTCCTCATTTCTGATTTGATCCTGCAGGGATACTCCGAGCATTAAGCATAGCTCTCTCCATCGCCCGCTGAGTGACCATGAGCCTTCTTATGAGGCCCATTGTTAGCGACCATGTCTCAGATCCGTAAGTCATCACTGGCAATACGCACTAATCGAAGACTTAGACACAGGGATATTGGACGAAAATACCCGTCGAAAATAGTCGAAGTTTCCCGCATGCTGCCCAGCCGAGTTGGATTCGGCAGTTGATCTCTTTCTCAAAATTGAACCTACCTAGCTGGACCGTGTGTCCCAGGTATATATACTAGTCTACAATTTCGAGTGCCGAGTTCTCAACGATTACCGGGTGGAGCGGAACATGAGCATTAGACATGACCTTCGTTTTACTCATGTTCATTTTTAAGCCCACCTATTGAGAAACTCTGCTGAGATCATTGAGCATTGTACTGTGGTCTTCCGGAGTCTCTGCCATCACGATTATATCATCAGAAAACCGTAGGTGAGTGATGTACTCATCGTTTATGTTGATGCCAAGTCCGTTCCAGTCCAGAAGCTTAAAGACCTCTTCCAACGCAGCGGTAAATAGCTTCGGGGAGATAACACCTCCCTGACGCACTCCTCGGTGCAATTGGATTGGCCTCGTAGTCTGGTCCTGTATACGGACTGACATAATAGCGTTTTCGTACAAACACTTCAACGCTTGGATGTACCGATAATCGATCCGGCATCTCTGTAGTGATCTCAATACAGCCCAAGTTTCCACCAAATCAAAGGCTTCCTCATAGTCCACAAACGCTAAGCAAAGTGACCGGTTATACTCTTCAGTCTTCTGTTTAATCTGCCGCAGCGTATGGATGTGGTCTATGGTACTGAAGCCTTTTCGGAACCCGGCCTGTTCGGGAGGCTGGAAGTCGTCGAACCTACGAGCGAGACGATTCGTAATGACTCTCGAGAACAACTTATAGACATGGCTCGGCAGCGAGAGTCTATAATTCTTCAACAGGATATTATCGCCCTTTTTGAAGAAAAGTACTACCATGCCTCTGTGCCATGCCTCTGGCGTTATGCCCTCGTCGATGACGGAATGGAACAGTCGCTGAAAGACTTTAAGAACTGGTTTTCCACCTGCTTTCAGGAGTTCCACTGTGATTCCGTCATCACCTGGCACCTTGTTGTCTTTAAATTGAGTACCTAGTAGAATAAAATTGCTATAATTTAAGACCAGAACCAGCTCTGTAGATACATTACTTACTGAGATGCTCATGACTTCGCCCGCGTAGATTCTTAATGTCATACAAACTTTCATCTCCTATTTAACCAACTTGGGGATAGTTTTTCCAAAATTTCTTAAACACTTAGGTAATTCTTTATTTTTAACCAAAAATCTAAATACCAATTTTCATGGATATAACTTGATAAATGACGTGACAACGTGACGGAGTCTCCATTAAATTTTCATCCCCTATTTAACGTACTTGGGGATAGAATTTTCAAAAATCCTGAAATATATTTTTATTATCGCAAGCCCAAATACCAATTTTCATGGATATAATAATAATAATAATAATAATAATAATAAATTTCTTTATTGAGGTGAAAACCCAAGTATAAAAATACAAATATATATATATACATTCTCAAAAAATTAAATTAAAAGATTAAAACCAAATACAATATGTGATATAAATACTATAATTATAAATAAATATAAATATGTATTAAGTTAACGCTGCTCACTGAAGGTGTGCAGAGTTATTTCCTATTTGGATCTCGATGGGTCGAGATCCAATGAGCCATCATTGGACTACACAAGTCCTGCCCCACTACCTGTAGGATGCTGTTACCAGAGTTACGCAATCTTTCCCAGAAGGAAGCTATACGTGCCCTGATAACAGCAAAGAAGTCGGGCACCCCCGATTCGGCAAACATGCCCGACGCGCTGCAGTATTTAGGAAACTTCATAAGGATGCGGTATGCATTATTATACTGCACCCTTATGGTGCTGAAGGACACCCTCTTGTACCGGTACCACAACTGACAGGTATATAAACACTGACAGTAGGCCCTGAAGAGGGTGCCCCTCACTTCATCACTGCTTTTAGCAAATCTGCGCGCGAGCATGTTAGACCGGATCGACAATGCCCGCCTTTCCCGCTCCATGTCCAAGTCGTCTTTACTGTCGTCAGTGACGATGTGGCCAAGGTATTTGAACTGCCTAACAACCCGAACTGCAGTTCCGTTCAGACACACTTCGGGCACCCTCTCCGGACCCTTTCCTGCCTTAAAAATGAGCATCTCAGTTTTCAAAACATTATACTTCAGCCCGTGAGAGTTGGCATAACTCTCACAGACTGACAGTAATTTTCTAAGACCTTTGACAGATGGACTGAGGAGCACCATATCGTCCGCATAACTTAAATTGTTAAAACAAACACCATCAATATGGCATCCGACTCCGGTGCTTCTCAGCCCACCAATCAGATCGTTGACATAGACATTGAAAAGGTCCGGAGAGGTTAGCCCGCCCTGGCGAACCCCGCACTCTGACCTATAGGCGTCAGAGACCGTGTCACCCCACCTTACGTGATTCGTCTGTCCACCGTACCAGTATCTCAACAACTCTATCACTGATTCAGATGCTCCTGAGCCGCGCAGTTTGCTCCAGAGGATTTCATAATTCACTAGATCAAAAGCGCGGCTCAGATCTAAGAAGCATGCATAGACAGATGTATCACGGCTGACATAATAGTCAACCGCGTACTTAAGGCTGACAATGGCCGAGTCTGTTGAGACACCGGGACGGAAGCCAAACTGCGCTTCATCAATGCACACCTTCTTCAACAGTTCGGGCTGCAGCAGCTGCTCAAACACCTTGCCCACAACAGTGCCCAGAGAAATAGGCCTATAGTTACTGGAAGAGCTCAAGTCCCCGGTTTTGCACTTGACGATGGGCACAACTACTGTTTTCATGAGAGCATCAGGAAGGTATGTGTGCTTTACACATAGATTGTAAAGCACACATAGCTTAGACCATAGGACCTCACCCGCAAACAGTATGTGCTCTATACTGAGATCGTCGTGGCCAGGAGACTTTCCCCGCTTCATTCCCCGCACTGCCTTACCTACATCGTCAACAGTAAACTGCACAACAGGTTGTGCAGGAACAACAAGGCTGGCTCTCTCGGGACTTTGAGCGGGCATCGGGTCTATTTTAAACTTGGAGGCGAAAAGTTCAGCTATTTCTCTTGGCTTCTGCAAGCCGTCCACAGATATAGGCAGACTTTGTTTTGGTTGCAACTTTTTTGTGGCATTCCAAAATTTAGGAAAGTTTTTCTCCCTTCTGTGCAATGCTAACATATCCATCTTGATCATGTCTTCATTACGAACACACCATTTCACTTTATTTTTAAAAACTTTTCTGCTGCCTACCATTTTGTCATGTATGTCACCCGTGGACGGCTTGCCCGCCACCAACCAACATTCATAATCAAGACGAGCGGCTTGATGGCTCTCCTTAACATGGAGATTCCATCCGGTCACAGGCTTTTTCTTTCTAAAGGGGCTCACTTTTGAACTTCTGATGGCACTTACTTGTAAAACATTAATTATCCTATCATAATATTCGTCAATAGTTTTAAAACAGTCGTCGTTATCTTTATCTACACAACTACAACAGCCATTCATACAACTTATACATTTATTCATAGACACATTCTCAAGTGCACGCTTACAATATTCGTAATATATATCTATTTGACTAGCATCTCTACTACCCCAACGTATCTTATCATTACTGAGCAACGGCTGGCTCTCGGTGGTGATTGAACCTGCACTCACTATAATGTTAATCTTACACTCTACGCACAATGGCAGGTGGTCAGAAGTGTACACACCGTACATAACACTGACCGACACAATAGTGTCGCGCGCCGCCTGAGTCGTCACGCAGTGATCCAACCACCTACGAGAGCCGTGTACGTCACTGACGAACGTATGTGTGTCGGAGCTTATACCTAAAACGTCAATATCCGCACATAATAACTCTTGCTCTTCGCAAAAAGTCATTAATTGTTTACCAAAGTTGGCACTGGGGTGAGCATTATAATCGCCTAAAATGTACACAAGTGGAGTGTCATTTTCTTCAATGATGGCACTCACACGGGCAAGACAGTCTGTAAACTCAGCAACATTCTCTTGCTTATCGGTTGGTAGGTATACACTAAACACCATAAATGACTGAGCACCATTAGCGACTCGTATAGCTATTATCCTGTCACTAGAGCAGTTCACCACAGACACGTTAGGGAACTTGGATTTCCTCCAGAGCAGCGCAAGTCCACCGTACGGACGGCCCCTTAGGACGCCCGTAGATAGGTCCATCGAGGACCTGGCCACGCAGCTGAAATCTTTATCTATGGTGTCTAACAGACCTAGGTCTTGCGGTAAAATCCAGGTCTCCTGGAGACTAACTAGATCTGCTACACTACATAAATCTCGCACTTGTTGCATTGACGTCTTTATATTTTTACAATTAAACGTAATAATTTTTATCTTATTGGGTGTACTATCCATTATTGTTTTTATTCACTGGAGTAAAACGCTCTCTAAACCTTCTGAAAACCAGGTCTGTAGGCCAGAACTCCGTACTCAAAAAGGTGTCCAGATTTTGTTTCGCCACGATGATCTTAAAGGACCTAAAATCCAATTCTTTCCTCTGAGGTAACATCTGAACGTCAATAGCTTGTGCGCCCCTGGATTCTATGTGCTCCTTGACATGCTCCACGGTACACGTAGTCTCCAGTCTCGACAAGTAAATAGCTTCAGGTAACTGCGCTACTTTTAATCTACTCGGATCGGTCGCAGTGCCACATTTATTACTATTACGTAGCGGCCGCTTTTTTCTATTATTCACTACTAGTGTGAATCCGTCGTCATTTTCAGCTCTGTCGCCTATATGCGTAGAGTCGATATTCGAACGTTGCTTCACCGGGCACCTTGCAATCGCGCGATAAGACGGCGGCGAAACAATAGTGTCCAGCGAGTCCGAGCGCTTGCGCATCGGCTGCGGTGAGGTAGGTACCTCACGGTTCTTATCAGCGGTCGACCGCTTCGTCCCTTGTACGGCATTCTCGATTTTATTGCGCGTATGTACGGATTCTTTTCGTATGCTGGAAGATGGTCCGATGCGAGCACATACCTCCGAAATAATACTCGTCTTCATATTTTCAATCTCTGGCTTGGAAATTGAGTCATCGCGTAGTTGTCGTAGCTCTGTCTTTAAAATAAGAATATCCTTCAATAGGCGTGTCACATCCACATGGTCAAAAGACACAGGTGGGAGTCGGTTTAGGTCTTTTGCGACAAAGGTAGGCTGCAGCTCCGGCTTGATCTCGTGAAAAACCTTGAGGACGTCACGGATGTTCTTTTTCCGCTTATCTTCCCCCTTCCGTTGAATAAGCTTCACTCCTTCACCAGCGAGAGCATTAAAAAGATTCGCCTTCCCCTTTTCCACTTCCTCGTCCGTAAAGTTAGACGCACATATTTGTACTATACTCAGCTCGTCCATAATATCTATTTTGTTCTGGCAAAATGCCAAGAACTCGTTAATAATCACTTGGTCAGACATAGTTAACGCGATTAACGGTAGTTACTCATTGCTGCGATACGGTTTTTATGAAAGCCGCGCATGTGCACTCGCTTTGGCTCGCGAACGACGACTGATAACTTAGTAAATGATAGACTTTTATACAAACTTTCACCCCCTATTTAACCCCCTTAGGGGTAGAATTTCCAATAATCCTTTTTTAGTGGGCCCCTACATCATAATCATAATCATTTACTTATTTATCATAAATGGAAGTTATTGTAAGCGTCCTGAAAATGTACTATCAAAAACTAGTCCTTTACGGTTCGCCAAAATCGCCAAAATTTGAACGCAAGGTACCCCATACTTGCAAAAGTTACAGTTACTAGACTATTTGGCAAGTTGTTGTTATTGCAAAAGTTTTATTTAATTGTACCTATCTGATTTTCAGTAAAAATAATTCTACAAGTTAGACAGTTTATTAAAATTATCCGCGCCGAAAGTACGCCGAAAACACGCCGCCGCCGCCGATTTTTGACCGGCGTGCGCCGCCGGAGATTTTAGCATCGGCGCACACGTCTATCTGATATATACCTACTCGTATATTTTATAAATTTGCCGTAATAGCATTTCATTTAAATTGTCCATCACAAAGACAATTTACCGGTAAATCCAATATTTAACCGGTACAGATGCTAAGCCCTATAATACTATGTAACTTCTATGGCCTCTGTTTTCGCCTCAATACTTTCATTATTCTATACTTACTTGAATACTGCAATAGCTCACCAGTAGAGTCATGCCGAGTATGTACATACCTACCTCGAAAACGCTACTTGAATTCGAACATCCAATAACTATAATATGATAGCAAAATGGACCCAAAGACCAAAGTCTCTTATTTTAAAATCGTAATTCAGTACTCCGAATATTTACTTTGCAAAAATTCCGCTTGGGGCGCTGGCTGTAGGCTGAATGTATGGACGAACTCGACAGACCTTAAAACAAGTCCATTTCACTCTGAATTCATTGTGTTTTGTATTCATTTATTTGTAATTCATTACAATTTAACCAAAAATACATAATAACCTTTAGCGAGCTCTCATCCATGATATTAGTACCTACTGCGAGACGGTTTTTAAATCACCCTGCAAAATATCACTCGATAAACGTTATTAAGTAAATACCTTACAACCTTATTAATACGTGACAAATTACAAATTTAAAATCACTGCGATATTTTTCCGGTGTATTTAATTATCGCGCGGCTAAAACCATAGTGCGCGATTGCCCTTTAAAAAAAAATATCTCCGTAATTTATTTATTTTGATTAAATAATAAAATAAAATAAGTAATAATAAAAAATCAGCCAAGTGCGAGTCGGGCCTCGCTCTTTCAGGGTTCCGTACATAATTATGAACAATATAATATTTTGGGTCTAAGAAATATTTAATTTCCGAGTTAGACATCGCAAGAAACCGTGAAAGAAAAACGCAAAATAAGTTCGTTTATTTTGGCCACAGCTTATAAACTATTTTATGAATGGTTGTTTTCAGTATTTGTTGTACAAATAGAGCATATAGTACATAATATACCGAAATATCATATTCCTAACTAGTTTAGTTTTTTAGATAGACCCCGTCACAAAAATGGTCTAAAATTGACAATTTTGATGACCCCCCATTTCCTTACTTTTTAAGCAAAAAATTAAAAAAATATATATTCGTACTCTACTCAATAAGCTCTAAACAATGACACCCCACAAGCTAGGGTAAGAAAAAAATTTTTTTTTCCGGCTCCTTTCTCATGTATGGGAGCCCCCCTGAAAAATAATTTAATTCAATTTTTAATTCAATATTTGATTTTGGGTCAACGTTTTACACCAAATACCAAAATTTCAGGTTTGTAACTCATTTCGTCTGCGAGCTAGAGACCTGTGACCGGCGGACAGACGGACAGACAGACAGACAGACAGACAGACAGACAGCCGAGTGACATTAATAGGGCTCCGTTTTTACCCTTTGGGTACGGAACCCTAAAAACTGCCAATCAATAGAATAGGAATACATAAAGTGTAAAATGCATAATCTGTATAAAATATTGGATTTTCTATTCAATTCACGTACACACAATGAAGTATGAACCATGTAATGTGTTTTTTGTTCTACAAAAGAGCGCGAGCGCACGCCGCGCGTGCTTGTTGAAATATTCACTGCAAAAAATCCAATCAACACTAAGTAATTAAATTATTTTTCTGTAATTAAAATTAATTTTTTTTTTTTTATCACTTATTGATGCCCGTCTTCGTCTGCATCGATTTAGCTTTCCAAATCCCGTGAGAACTGTTTTATTTCCCGGTATAAAAATTCAGTGTCCTGTATCCGTCCCTGGGATAAGAGCTTTTTATGGTTTTCGTTTTTCGTCAACATTTTCGTCAAGCTCTTGAAATGTATTACTTACCTATATGTATGTCCCCTAATATCAATTTTTAGAGTTCCGTACGCAAATGGTAAAAACGGAGCCCTATTAATGTCACTCAGCTGCTGTCTGTCTGTCCGTCCGCCGCGCCGGCCACAGGTCTCTAGCTCGCAGACGAACTGAGTTACAAACCTGAAATTTTGGTATTTGGTGTAGAACGTTGACCCAAAACCAAATATTGAATTACAAATTGAATTAAATTATTTTTCAGGGCTCCCTTATCCTAGATTGTTTAGAGCTCATTAAGTAGAGTAGGTACGAATATGTTTTTTCAATTTCTTGCTTAAACAAGTATAAATTTAAAATTTAAAAAACCCCCGACATTCGCCATTTTGTGGCGGCGGCCATCTTGAATTTGCAATAGTACTATTGTACTAGTCAAGCCCTTTCATTTGATACCCATATTAAGGGAGTTGTGAAAAGAAATGTAATCCGCCATTTTGTAGCGGCGGCCATCTTGGACCGATTTTCATCAAACATAGCTAACAACACTCTCGACTAATTCACCTTTCAAACAAAAAAAACCGCATTCAAATCGGTCCGCCCGTTTGAGCGCCACAGGGGAACAGACAGACACACACACACACACACACACACACACACACACACACACACACACAGACACGTCAAACTTATAACACCCCATCGTTTTTGCGTCGGGGGTTAAAAATAAGGAAATGGGGGGCCATCAAAGTTGTCAGTTTTAAACCATTTTTGTGACGGGGGCATCTCAATCTTCAAAAACTATGAAAATTCCGTCATCCGGTTCAGCCGCTCCGAAGTATAGCCCATTAAAACATAAATACTTTAAAAAATCGAAAACTTTTTCGAAATTAGACGCCATAATATCTTTATTAGCCCGTTAAAACAGAAAGACAATACTTTTAAAAACTGATATTTTTTTTCAAAAATCGACGCCTATCAAAACAAACAAAAGCATAGAACTACTTAGTAACTTTCGCCGTTTAAAAATAGTTAGTGCATCGACCCGTACATTTAGTACTTTCTCTTACCTACGTCTAGACCTGTAGATAGTAGATACCTATCTAATGGGCTTCCCGTCTGCCGTCTGGCGACTCCGAAATGATCTAATACCTGCCATTCACCCGTTTTTACCATGCCTAAATGATTTATTGACTTTATGTCGACATGTATTTCCTAGTAAAGAAAATAAATAAAAGTACATAACTATCTTGAATCAGACAGGGTCTTTTTTAACTGACTTCAAAAAAATAAGGTTATCAATTCGACAGTAGGTAAGTATGTATTACTGCAACTGCAAAATAAGTATTCACGTAATAAATGATAATAAATAATTTATACAAACAAAATTTACACAAAACTCCATAGGTGTATGTACGCCGACAAACATATATGTACATTGTACTCCAATCACAGAGTACCTACAGAGGGGAAGCTTCTACAAGCGGCCCGCTGTAAGTACACTCACACATATGCGCATTGTTTGTCACCAACTGTACCGGTTAGTTGAACGAGCGTGCGTCCATGAACCGTTGGTGAGTGTGTTTGTGTGAGTATACCTACAGCGGGCCGCTTGTGGAAGCTTCCCCTCTGTAGATTTACTACTCGTGTGCTCCAATTGTACAATGTACATATATGTTTGTCGGCGGATATCTCCGAATTTTGTTTATTTATGTATTAAAAACAGGCTGAAGAACATGCTATTTCAAAAGAAAGTTTGACTTCAAAAGCTTTTTCAGACCGTTTATTGATAGAATGAAAACTTTTTCAATTCAGTACAAAAGTAAACTCAAGTGAAAGCCAATAAAATTTTGGAATAATTGCCGTTATCAACCATCAAAGTGATTCCAATTCCATTCCAATTTATTTTGTGAAAAATATGGTACTTTAATTAAATGAGCAATTGAGTAAACATTGAAAAGTTGACAAACTTTACACAATATAGCTTTACAACATCACAAAACAAAGTCACACTAATATTATAAATTCGAAAGTGAGTTTGTTTGTATGTTTGTTACGCTTTCACGCCTAAACCGCTGAACTGATTTTGACGAAATTTTTTACAGAAATAGACTAGACCTTGAAGAAGGACATAGGACTTACTTTTTATTCCGGAAAATAATGATTTTCCAAAGGGATTTTCAAATAACCTAAATTAAGGCGGACAAAGTCGCGGGCTTCAGCTAGTAATAAATAATTTTAACCAGTCACTTAATATGGAGATGTACAAACTTATAATAACACACCGTCGTTTTTGCGTCGGAGGTTAAAAATTGTGCATCAATAGAATAGAAGTGTAAGATGAAACGAGTAAGTACCGAGCACGTGGCGTGCGCCAGAGCAGTGAGCAATGAAAACACCATCACGCCTCATTGCCTCCTGCCCACTTGAATGGAGACTAGCGGAACTGCATAATATAACGAGCATCTTTATGCATTCACCTAGTGAGGCGAAGATTGATGTTACCTCAGTTCATTGTTAGGTGCAGTGTTACCTCAGTTCATTCGGAATATTTCCTACGATACAAATGAACTAAGGTTACTCACACAATCGGATACTGTGGCCTGTTTCACCACCCTCTGATAAGTGTCACACCCACCCTCGGATAGCCTAAACGTAACTTTCTTACGAGACAAAATTTGTCAATAAGTTATCCGACATTTATCAAAAGGTGGTGAGACAGGTCCTTAGAATTGAAAAAATTAGCATCAATCGAGACGGGTCTCGTTCTATCAGGATAATCGTATTTATTCATGGAATGGAGAATATTCACTAATTTTGGATTGTTAGCTCTCCATATTCTCTTGTTCTCTGTATTGTCAGTTGCATAAGGCCTGTAGATAAATGTGAGCGAGAGGTCCAACAAAAATGATTTATGACTCAGTTCACACGCTTGTAAAGGTTCAAGTATAGTGAGAGCGGGCGGAGTGTTAGAAAATGTCGTCACGTTGTAGACGTTAAAATTCGCGATTATCGAGTAACGCTAACAGCTAGCAAATATTTCATAAAGAATAAGACACTATAGTTAAGACATAGTTCAACGATTATTTAATCGTCTTTGTTGTTAATTTGTTACAAAAGATGCATTCACTGAAACAATTTACTCATTTATCTACTCGTTTAGATGTAACTGAAATCCGATATTTTATATCCCAGCTCACTCAAGCTAACTCTTTTCAGCCTATTGTATTGAGAATCAAAGTGAACTGTGAACATTAAGAACTAAAAACAAGTCTGAAAGATAAAACCGTTTCGAAACGATGAGCTTTTGTATATTCGATACTTGAATTAAGTTGTTCTCTTTCTTCTGTTGGGCATTTGTAAGTTACTCAATATTTATTAAAGCTTCTCTTTTAATGGAATTGAAGACGTTTAATGTTTTTGTGAAAAAAGGGATTGGAAACTAGTCTTCTCTATCTCTCTTCTCTCTCTCTTTTTAATAGGTCTCAAAAAGTTTTAATACTTAGGTAATGATGTAAAGGTAGTAATGTACAGAAATTTTTTAAAACGATAATAAAAAGAGAAATGTCATTTTTAGGATTTGATTTCTTTCAGGAGCGATGAAAATATGATTATAATCAGGAGAACAAAATCATATTTTTACATTTTTCATTTTTCTAGTTCCGGGCTATGATATAAGTAGATCAGGAGCGGAGCTAGAAGAAATGACAAGTCAACTATATTTTTTAGCTTTTAGACTTAGGAGTGGTAGATTCTTTACTAACTGATGGATAGGACGGACGATCTCGAGAGAGTCGCCGGCAGCCGCTGGATATAAGCACCACAAGATCATAATATTCTGTAGCAACGAGTCCTTTGTATAGCAGTGTGTGCAGCAGTATCCTACGACGATAACTCATAATTATGAGGCATCCGAAACAGCTTATGAATAAAGTATAGGTACTCTATAATTTAGACTCATATTACTATCTTTAAAAAGCTGTGATAGCCTAGTGGTTAGGAGGACCGACTTCTAATCGGAGGTCGTGGGTTCGATCCCGGGCACGCACCTCTAACTTTTCGGAGTTATGTGCGTTTTAAGTATTTAAATATCACTTGCTTTAACGGTGAAGGAAAACATCGTGAGGAAACCTGCATGCCTGAGAGTTCTCCATAACGTTCTCAAAGGTGTGTGAAGTCTGTCAATCCGCTTGGCCAGCGTGGTAGACTATGGCCAAAACCCTTCTCACTCTGAGAGGAGACCCGTGCTCTGTAGTGAGCCGGTAATGGGTTGATCATGATGATGATGATGATGATGAGGTAAGGTTAATGTGTCAACTGCGTTTATGGAAACTGTTTATCTTGCCTCCATTATCTGGCGAGGTGATAAGTGAGTGCATAAGCAGTGCTCTATTTTTGACGCACGCGTCATGTTTAGCAACACTGTTAGTAAACATGCATCCTTGTTCTTGAAAAGTGCCGTTAAATCATCGACATTTTTACGGATTTCCTTTATACTTTTTCACGTCCATTTCATGCACGTTCCATGCATTACTGACTGTACTATCACTGACTTATTGGAATACAAGCGGACACCCGCGACTTCGTTCGCGTGGATATATTTTAAAAATCCCGTAGGAATCATTTTGTTTTTCCTAAGCTCCTTTGAGCTCATATCATGTTAAAAACTGTTAAAAGTTCACTGGCGGATGTTTAGGTAGATCAAAATGTAAACATCCGCCAGTGAAAGTCCCATCAAAATCGATCTAGCCTTTTAAAGATTAGTCGGTAATCTTTAAAGTATCTACTTTCTAACAAAAAAAGAATGAATGAAATCGGACCACGCGTTATTGAATTACAGCTAAATACACGTTTTGACTTTCATCCCGTCTCCCTATGGAACCGTGCTGAATTTCGGGATAAAAAGTATCCTATATGTTACTCCGTAGTATGAACTTAAATCGTACCAAGTTTCGTTTCAATTCATTCAGTAGTTTTTGCGTGATGCGCGCACAAACATACAGACAAACGGATAAACAGACAAACAGACAGACAAAAATTTCAAAAATAGCTTTTTTGCGTTCTATTACTTATCCCTAACATCCCCCAGTTATTATTTTGCAAAAATCTTCAATGTACAGATACGGCAAGTCTACTATTTTATTATATGTACAGCAGATGTTTCTGTTTCAATTATGTTGATCCACGTTTAAATGTTGTAATTGTTACAATTTGCATTTTATCGTCATGAAAATTTTATTTAATTTTTTCAATTATTTGTTTTGATTCTTGTTTCCGGATCCTAAAGTTGCTTGGTAGAGTTCGCTCCTAAACGATAAGACTACCTTTTTATAGTTCTTCTGTTTATATACATAGCTGTTTTCCTCCATACTTTTCCTTTACATATACTGTTACAATGTTTATTAAAGCTTCTATGTATCTATCCATTTTACTATGTTTATTGTGATGACTATCATCCGTTTATTAACCAATCTAATTTCTTTATTAAAATAGGTATTCATGTCTTACACTATCAATCTTCAACAATTTCATATACACGTAATTCTGTAGATCAATACCATCAAATGTTTATTTCACTTTTATACGTTATATACTTCTTTCAGCTATTGTATATTAAGCTATCCCATAAATTTTAGTTTATAGATCTCGATCGATTCACCGATTCTTCGAAATTATCATGTATTTCTATTTATAACGATGGCGCAGACTTGTATCTAGAGAATCTAAGCAATGCATACAATGATGCATTCTTTTGACGTGTCGGCTGTTTTTACTTTCGATATTAAAATTCAAATTAATGATATTAAAATTCAAATTAATATTCTACGATAAGACTTTTTCGTTTTGTATTTTTAAAACTAAAGTAAAAGTAAGTGCATGTACCCTTCCCCACTTAATTAATTAAAACTTTATAACTATTTTTTATTCCTTTTTTATTTTATTCCTTTATATATAAATATTTCCAAAAGTTCTCTTGCGTCAAAAATTTTCTCTTTGGCTCGACACTGATTTCAAGTCATGATCTTGTTCCATAATGCAATCCATGAGGTCAAAATATGAAATTCAAAAACTCTACTAATCCCTCTAATGAATTGAATTCAATATACTTTTATACTTGTATACTTGTCCAGCTGTATACTTGTTCCTAGAAACCAGCTTTATAAACATCAAGTCTTTTTATAGATATAACCAATGACTCTACCGCATCTTTACCGCGGGTTTTGGAATTGTGATTCTATCCAAAAAAAATCCGGAAATAAATCACTAAATCTTTTTAAGATGATTCTTATGAGTTATGCGACGGGCTTTTCTGGATGCTAATTATACACATAGTATGCATACTGTATTTGTACCCATATTGATATTAAAATAACATACGGATTTCCAAATTGATTTTCTAATTATTATGTATTTGCTGTATGCTCATAAAACTCTATAATAATTTACTGAATATACCTACTTATTTTAAAATCAATTGATTACAATTTTGTGAAAATTGTTTTTATCTTGTCATAGAGATCTTACATGCTTAATTGGTATTCAGACATCCGTCGGTAATGACAAAATATGCGTGTATTTTTTAAATAACAATATTGATTGTGCCATCTTCAATCTATACATATAATAAAATCGTAGACTTGACGTATCTGTACATTAAAGATTTTTGCAAAATAATAACTGGGGGGTGTTAGGGATAAGTAATGGAACATAAAAAAGCTATTTTTGAAATTTTTGTCCGTTTGTCTGTTTGTCTATTTGTCTGTTTGTCTGTTTGTCTGTTTATCTGTTTGTCTGTTTGTCTGTATGTTTGTGCGCGCATCACGCAAAAACTACTGAATGGATTGAAGTGAAACTTGGCACGATTTAAGTTCATACTATGGAGTAACATATAGGATACTTTTTATCCCGAAATTCAGCACGGCTCCCTTGGGAGAGGGGATGAAAGTTAAAATGTGTACTTAGCTGTAATTCATTAACGCGTGGTCCAAATTCATTCATTCTTTTTTTATTAGAAAGGGGATACTTTATTGATTACCGGCTTATCTCTGAAAAGTTAGATCGATTCTGATGGGACTTTCTCTGGCGAATGTTTACATTTTGATCTACCTAAACATCCGCCAGTGAAATTTCAACAGATTTTAGCAAGGTTGAGCTCAAAGGAGCTTAGGAAAAACAAAATGATTCCCACGGGATTTTCAAAAACCAATATCCACGCGATCGAAGTCGCGGGTTTCCGCTTGTACTGTAATAATCCTAGATATAACTGCAACTGTAGGATTTCATTATCGTCGTGTTACAAGATACAAGCAAGAATGATAAAGCATTTTGAATCTTAAACTAAAAATTGACACGTTTCTTTACTAGCCTACATTTTGTAGGTAGTTACATTGCTCTGTATGTAACAAAATAAGCGTATGATTTTTTACAACTGACTCATAACATTCAAAGTCAGTTGTAAAATTGTTATTTGCATTCAATTCATTATCATCTTTGGTCCGACTAATCTTATAATCGCTATCTTTGAGATAGTGGGTGTGTTAACTTTGATAGATTGCAAAAATTGCTACCAGTGTTAATGGTCTTTGTATTTATGTTTATGGATAAGGAAAGTATTAGATAAACGTTCGAAATGTTTTATTTGTGTGTCTAAGGGCCTGTTTCACCACCTTCTGATAAGTGTTGGATAGCCTAAACGTAAGTTTTGTCACTTTGTTACTTTATGTCAAGTGACAAAGACAAAAGTTGTGAATAAGCTATCCGACACTTATCAGAAGGTGGTGAAACAGACCCTAAATCTTTAATTAAATAATTAATGTTTTAATTAGAATTTTTTGGTGTCAAGTTTGGGTTTCAAGATACGATGATGATAAAATAAATGGATGCCAATCCTACTAATATTATAAATGTGAAAGTGTGGATGTTTGGATGTTTGTTACTCAATTACGCAAAAACTACTGCATGGATTTGGCTGAAATTTTGAATGAAGATAGATTATGCCTTACATAAAACATAGGCTACTTTTATCCAGGAAAAATCGACAGTTCCCACGGGATTTCACTATAGAAAAGTAAAAAGCGGCCAAAAGCTAGTCAGCAATAAAAAAATAATGAAATACATAATTTGATTTTTTATTGAGACCTACAGGACTGGATATTACCTATGCGTGATATTATGTTCATAGACATTTGCTTATATTAGCTTAAAACACATTACTGCTAAAGACGGAATTTTAATGCTTCCGGAAAATAAATGGCGCCGCCGGCACATCACCTTTCGGAATTTACTTTTCCCCGAAATAATAGGGAAACGGAAGCGCCGCGGGTCACGAAAACAGATTATTACATAATTTCATATTTCGCTTATCAACTGACCTTCCGTAATCATGCTTCGTTAGCTTAGATTTTGACGCATTGTTTTACGGCTTCCTTCGCTACAGTGCTTCGTTTTTTATGTTTCATTATTATTATTATGTAAAAGGAGTTTTTGCCGGAGCGCTTATAATTATGCCGCTGCTGAAGAATCGTGTGAACAAATGCATTTTTAATTATACATCTGACATTATCACAGACTCGGAGGTATAATCATTTATTGAAATAGCAATTGAATGCAGGAACTAGGTATGAATGTATTTGCCAACACGATTTTTGTGACTTATATTTTTATAACGAAAACTTAACAGACCACATGCTACACCATTTTTTTTGTTTCATATTTTCCTCGAACGAAACAGACTTGTAGCTATGCCTACTATGTAGGTAAAATACCAGCTTAATACTTTTTTTTCAAATTTCATCGTAGGGACACAATAAAAATAACGGTATCTGTTCATATTACATTTGTAAGTCACTACATAGTATAAAACAAAGTCGTTTTCTCTGTCCCTATATCCCTTTGTACGCTTAAATCTTTAAAACTACGCAACGGATTTTGATGCGGTTTTTTTTAATAGATAGAGTGATTCAAGAGGAAGGTTTATATGTATAATAACATCCATTAAATTGTGGAGAAATACTGTTATTTTTGAGGTTTCTAATGTGATGTCGTAAATAATTACATTTTTTCCGCTTACATTGCAAACGCAGGCTGAACCCTACGAGATTTATCAAAATAATGTACTAAGTATTGTACACATTGAAAAGGTCTACAGAAAAGTCCGCGATGGTATATGTCTATCTCTTATGGATATCCCACAATAACATTTTTTTGTCATTTACTTTTTACGACAAATAATGGCTAATTTTCGAAGCGATTTCAACCAATACAGCATTAATCCTTATCTAATTAAATACCTTAAATGCATTGTTGATTTTATATAAATCCATATGGTCCTTTACAGCATATGATTTAAATGAATACTTTCGAAGATATTACAGATTTAAAAATTGCGGCGGCGCGGGAGCGTGCCTATAAGCGCGTCGGCGGCCGCGGTTCTCCCTATAGCCCATTGTCGATAATTTTTGAAACCAAAAAAAAAATCACAGTACGTAGGATGAAACCCATTGGAAAAGGAGGAGAATATTATAAAATACAAGGAAAAATAATTTACGGGCGATCTGAGCTCGGGAAAAAAGGGGGGGAGTTTTAAGGGTAAAAAACGGTTTATCTCGATTTCCGGCAAAACTAGAAGTCCTATGGAAAAAAATTAAATGGCAAAGTTGTAGGTAATAAAAAGATCTACAACTTTTATATTTACACTTTTTTCACATAACCTCAAAATTTATGTGAAAAGTTCAAAAAACCAAGTTTTTGGTTCTTTATTTTTATCTTTTAAAATAATTTTTTTTTTCACGGAATCTGGTGAAAACTTACTTTCTTATGTCCCAAATACACTAATTTATTTGATTTGAAATATTTAGTTTTTCTCCTTATTTTTGACTTAATATCGACTTAATTCTGACAGCTGTCATTTTCATTTACAGATGAGTTATTTATATGGAGAACAGGGTTAACATCAACGAAGTACGATTTTACCCCAAACTACTTTAATTCCCTGTCAACATATAAAGCTCTAAGCCGCTTAATAATATTAATTGTTTCGCCCTAAAATAGAAATTGCTAAGAATGGAAACTAGAAAGTCATATCTACATGCAGCAGTTGATTTGTATTTGCATAAGTTTTGAATTTTTCATCTTTTTTGTGGGAATTGTTTTATCTCTGGTAACATTATGAAACGTCAGAATTCCACGGAATTAGTAATTCGGGTATAAGGTGAGATATAGTAAGTTCATTGTGGAAAATATCGTAAAAAGTCGTAAAAGCCGCCTGGGAGCTTTCATCGAAAACGCTGCCTAATCCCTGAGCGGGTAGTACCTACGCATAAAATGCTCTACTACCCGTGCGAAGCCGGGGCGGGTCGCTAGTATAAAATAAAGAGGTCCCCATTGAATTCAATTGACTCAATTAGTCAAGCCGGCTTAGAAAAACGCTAGAGCATGTCACAGATGACGTAAGTAAAAACAGAGCACGCCCGTCGGCTCGCAAAAAATAAATACAATAAGGACATGAAAAAAAAACAAGATCGCAAACAATTTTCCAATGTACCAATTTAACTAGTAATAATGTGGTCTAACGCGGCACAAAATATCGGAATCACAACACAATCGCCGGGGAAGAAAAAACTGATAATAGGCTACTTTCTCGCCACTAACAAACATCTAATAACCGGGTGAAAGTGATCGAGCGCAAAAACTCCCGCGCACGGCGCGTGACACCTGTCAAAACCGATTTAACACTCCAAATTCCAGGACTCCTTGCACCTTTGACAGCTATTAACGAACGCAATCCTTTATTTCCTCAGAAATCCGTCCACTAGGAAAAATCTTTGACAGCAATTAAAGTACGCAATCCTTTATTTCCTCAGAAATCCGTCCACTAGAAAAATCTTTGACAGCAATTAAAGTACGCAATCCTTTATTTCCTCAGAAATCCGTCCACTAGGAAAAATCTTTGACAGCAATTAACGTACCTACACAATTCTTTATTTCCTCAGAAATCCGTCCACTAGAAAAATCTTTGACAGTAA
This sequence comes from Melanargia galathea, assembly GCA_920104075.1. Lineage (NCBI taxonomy): Eukaryota > Metazoa > Arthropoda > Insecta > Lepidoptera > Nymphalidae > Melanargia > Melanargia galathea. Next base: position 18,993,914 of record OV049874.1, on the reverse strand, counting down.
TTAACGTGTACGGAATCCTTCCGCAGAAGTCCGTCTTCTAGAAAAACTTTAGCGAGAAATCCAATGCAAGGATTTAGTCTTACCAGAACCATCCCAGGATTGAGTGAAAGTCTTCCATCTGGATTGTATCACTCCAGGTCTTTTGCTTCTTCGGGTCAGTTTTGAGGGTCCCAGGATCATGAGAGTAGGACCGGTACGTACCTTTGACGAGCCGCTGCAGTATGATCTCCTTGTGCTCGTGGGTGTGGGGCTCGCCGATGACGGCGAGCAGGTAGCACCCCGTGAGCGGGCTCGGCGGGGGCACGGAGGCGGACACCTCCGTCCCCAGGGACAGGGACCTGTCCTCGTCGTGGTCCATCGCCGGCGGCGCCGGCGCGTTCGCCGACGGTTCGCCCAGTGCAAGCGTGCTGAACCGACCGCTTCGGGCGACAACTCCGCACGGAATGCCTCGCAACTGCCGGTGTGGGACCGCTTGCGCGCGCAATCACCCAACAATCGACCGAGCGCGGTGCGCGGCACGCAGACGCGCCGACGACGTCTGGCGACTAGTTCCAACCCCGACTTTCTCTCTCGCTCGTCCCTGTACTTTCTCCTCGAGGTAGACAGGGACGGAACACTCGTAGGGCGTACACGGGAGAGGCTCTGGGCTCTAGGGCGAGCAGCGCACACGTCTGCATTGCGTCTAAACAAGCCGGCGGAATAACCTCCTGCCTCAGCTGTTGTCCAAAGGTTGTTACAATCGATATAATGATATAATCGTGGCAGCGCGGCGTTGTTTGCGGATGTCTGAGAGCCACTTACTCGCATTGCTGTATCGCCTTCCGTACACCGCCGTCTCGCGACTCGCAGGCTGTACGATCAACTTCACCTTTGTAGGCATTTCGTAGAGGGCGAGTCGCTCTTTTTCAGTCGAGGGCCGGAAAACTCAAATGACCGGGCGCGGGATGAAAATTTTTCGAGCGTGAATTACTTAGTAAACTTTTTTTGTGCTCTCAGAAAAGCATAACATTTTACATTTTTGTCGAGCTTGTTCTGCCAGAAGATTTAATTCGAATTTTACTAATTTCCTCTATCTACCATAAATTAAAATATAATAGAGTAAGTAGCTATTCAGCGTTAGATGTACATAGGTATGGAACGTAGGTAACGCGCGAAAAATATTTTCTGCCAAATTTTGTGGTCCGCCCGAAGCCCACATTCTCAATTAATATGACAGAAAGACCACTAAATAAAATATATTGTGTCACTACGATGGATTACATAAACAATTCACGTACCTACACTTCAATAAATTCATCATCATTATTCATTGATCATCAATGCTCGCCATTTTCGTTGCCAGAGGCTCGTCCATTTTTTTAACCGACTTCAAAAAAAACCGGCCAAGTGCGTGGCGGGCCACGCGCAGTGTAGGGTTCCGTAGTCACAATCCTCGAAAAACAGATATAACTCCTTAACCTGTGAACCCTACTTAGCCATGATAGTTTTCCTTTAAAATAGATTACCCTACTGCTGTGAATTTTTTCAAGTTCCTATATACTGCCTGATATACTGATAGAGGGGGGGGGACACTTGACTCTAATAAAAATTTGCACTTTAAAACATCATATTTTACAAACGGATCTAGAAATCGAAAAAAAATATTCATCCCTGTTGGCGCCAAGTGTCCTTAGGTTTATTTTGGGTATCTGGGCGCTGAATTAAAATCACTATGGACTGTATATCAATAGTTTATATTAGAGAACACACCATTTTGTAACAACGTTATCCCGACAATCGTTTTCGTAATTCTACTCTAGCCGGTCGGATTATATGCCGACCGGTTAGGCCGCGCGAGCTCCCTAATTTGTCCGTATTATGCCGCCAATAGCCGCATTGTCCTAAACATACTGCCCGCGTTGAAGTATCTTCAACTGACAGGCAAGGGGCAAATGTTGTTGAAAGCTCTTCGTATAACCCCTTTCTTCGTCTTAATGTTCGCCACTCTGCTCACACCATCTCCGCCTGATAACACGCGCACAATTCTTCCCAGTAGCCACATTAATGGGGGGCTTGCCTTGTCCTTAATGACTACAAGAGTTCCTTCTTTGAGTTGCTCTTGTGACTGTAGCCACTTGGTTCTTTGCTGCAGCAGTGTAACATATTCACTTGAAAACCGGCTCCAGAAGTGTTGCTTTAACAGCTCGATGCGATGAATTCTCGCCAGAGATGAAATTCTACTGCATGAAATTTGAGCTTGTGGTGCAAAAAGCAGAGATCTCCCAATAAGAAAGTGGGCTGGAGTAAGTGGACAAAGATCAGAAGGATCATCGGATAATGGAGTAATTGGACGGGAGTTTAAAATTGCTTCTATTTGTACTAACAAAGTGTTCATTTCTTCATAGTCCAAATAAGTTAAACCGAGAACCCGTCTTAGATGATGTTTAACAGATTTTACCGCAGACTCCCATATACCCCCAAAATGTGGACTATACGCTGGAATAAAGGAAAAATAATTACCCTCTTCGATCGTGTCTGCTGGTGAGAGCTGGCTAAGGACATTAGAAAGCTCGTTGAAAGTACCGACGAAGGTAGTTCCATTGTCCGAGAAAATGGTTTTTGGCTTCCCTTTTCGGGCTGTAAATCTATTTAAAGCCGCGATAAAAGCTTCTTTCGTCATGTCTGAAACCAACTCTAGATGTAAAGCTTTGGTTGCTAAACAGATAAACACACAAATGTAAGATTTGATATGTTTGCATCCTCTACCCTTATGATTTGCTATCATCACTGGCCCGGCGTAGTCTACACCTGTGCTGAGAAAAGGAAATTCCAACTGAGCTCGCTGTTCAGGTAAGTTACCCATTATGGGTTGAACTGTTTTACCCTTAAATCTGCAACATTTAACACACGAGCGTACAGTGAATTTAGCTAAATTTGTACCTCCTAAAGGCCAATATTTGTGTCTAACTGTAGCTAGAAGGAGTTGAAGACCTGCATGCAAGTACTTTAAGTGAAAATTCTTAAAGATTAACTTACACAATGGATGCTTGCCACTTAACAAAACTGGGTGTTTTGTATTGTAGTCATAATTGGTATTTGCTAATCTACCACCTACACGAATGAGTCCATATTCATCGATGAACGGTGATAAAGAAAGAAGTCTATTCTTATGGGCCAATTTTTTGTTCGATAGAATTAATTGTCGTTCTTCGGCAAAAGATTCTTCTTGTGCAATTTTTAAAAGAAAATTATTTGCATCAATAAGTTCAGTTGTTGTTATATTACCGATAACCCTTTTGGATTTATTGCGACAGTTTTTAATGAATCTAAAAACGAATGCAGTAACGCGTTGTAATTTTGAGAGTGAAGAACAATCACTGATTAATTTGGAAAATAAATTTGTTTCTTCAACAGTGTGTAAACACTTGACAAGAGTTTCTGGAAGGTCAGAAACTTGCATTTCCTGCTTAGATTTTTCTGGCCAATTAGTTTGATCAGATTTTAAAAATGACGGACCTGACCACCACAACGACGATTTACCAAGGGCGTCAGCCTTTAAACCTCGAGAAGCGAGATCTGCCGGGTTTTCTTTGGAAGGAACATAGCGCCATTCGTGATGCGCAAAATTTTCCTGTATTTCTGACACTCTATGCCGAACAAAGGGCTTCAAGTGAGTTGGAGAAGAGCCCAGCCAGCCCAAGACAATGGTAGAGTCAGACCATAAAATGCACTTACTAAATTGAAGTGTTAAGGAATTCAATACCTTCATACCTAACCTGGTTCCAAGAAGTGCACCTGAAAGTTCCAGTCGGGGAATTGAGATAGTTTTTAAAGGAGCTACCTTACTTTTAGATGTTAACAGATGAGTTGTTATTGTACCATCCCTGTCTAAACATCTTACATAATGCATACATCGAAAACAACACGTAATTTTGTTGTTGTGCGGGATTCTTTTAGGACACCATGATGAGGCAAATAACAAGCTTTATTGTTAAGAAATTTTTGTTCTGTCATGTGACCGAGAGTTGAATATTCTTTCATGAATTCTACATAAAGTTGTTTCATGTTAGAATCTCTACCCAATTTGCGCTCCAGAGACAAAAACCTGCTCTTAACCATTTGGTACGAATTTCCTAAAACTTCGGGAGATTCCTTCAGAGGCAAGGAGACAATAAATCGTCCATCAGGCTTACGTTTGGTGGTTTTTATGAAATGTTCCTCACACGCCTGTTCTTCTGGAGTTAAATGATGCTTAGGAGAGACAGAATCCAATTCCCAAAAACGCGACAAATCAAAATCTAAGTTACTACTTAACATGCATATGTTATCTTTCTTGCTATTTGTTTGCACCGTACCAGAAACAAGCCATCCTAACTGCGTTTCAAAAAGCGTAGGTTTATTTTTACCTAGGCAAATGCGATTAGTGCCGATCACGTTCCAAAATATATCAGCTCCTACCAAAATATCTATCGTGGATGGGATGTGAAATGACGGATCTGCTAAACAAATTCCTGAGGGTATTTGTAAATCTTGAAGATTAATGTATGTTGATGGTTGTGGTGAGGTAATGACTGGCAGAACAATGCAGTCTATACCTTTCCGCAAACCACTAATGTAAGACTCAAATATAATTGAACAAGACTCTGTACTACTGAGAGCTTGATTATTTATGCCAGCTACTTTATTTCTAGACGAAACTGTATTGAGGTTCAGCTTTTTGCAGAAGTCCTTCGTTATAAAATTAGTAGTACTCCCATTGTCAAGCAAGATTCTGGCAGCATGCGGCTGCCCGTTGCTATCAAGTACCTTAACCAAGGCTGTGGACAGTAAAACAGATGAAGTAGTAAACGAGGTGTCATGCGATTTACTGGCTGATAAAGCTACATTTTCAGCAGTAGCAGGAGAATTAAATGATTCAGAATGTAATAGTGTACTATGCTTTTTAGAGCAGTATTTGCAGTTAGGTAACCTGCATTTATTTTTAGAATGACCAAACCGAAGGCATTTCATGCAAACCTTTAACTCTAGAGCTTTCTGAATTCTACTTTCTACTGGTAATTGTCTAAAAGATTCGCACTTATACAGATAATGCTCTTGATTACATAATGGACATGAATTTGATTTGGTTTTACTCGTAGAAACAACAAGACTTTTAGGTTTATTATTCACCACCTGCTTGGTAGTGTCATGTTTATTTGTATCTTGTTTAGTAGTATCAAGAGTCTCCAAAACATTAGCTCTATTCGAAATAAATTTTAAAAAATTATCTAAAGTTGGAGATTCCTTTAATTTGTTTCTATGAGTCTCCCATTCTCTGTTAGTAACACTATCCAATTTACATGACATTATGTGAATAATTAAAATGTCCCAATATTGAACTGAATGACCTAAATTGGCTAAAGCTCTAAGATTTTTATTAATTGCATCTACTAAATTACGTAAATCTGCGCTTGACTCTTTTTGCAGAGAATCTATTTTTAACAGCGAATTTAAATGATGATTTTCAAGAAGCCGCTTATTGTCATAGCGATCGCATAAAATTTTCCATGCTGATTGATAATTATCCGCACAAAAATCCAACCCTGAAATTGTTGATGCAGCATTTCCTTTAAGTGAAGCACACAAATAATGAAACTTACTAATAGGGTCAATACTTTCGTCAGAATTAATTAACGAATTAAATGTATCCCTAAAACCGAGCCAGTGTTGATAGTCGCCATTAAAATGTGGCAAATCTATTTTAGGTAGCTTAACAACCTTACGTTTGTTTGAATCTGAAGACTCGTCGCAGTCTGTCGCAACCATAGTGTCGTGCGACGGGATTGATAGCTTACGATGGCTCGAGATCAAAGAACGACCAGAAGACACGAGCGAATAGTACAGCATCTCAAATGTTTGGCGCTCTTTGCTTTCTTCTTCGACACTGTTAGATATCTCCTCTATCTCGGTCTGAAAATTGTCAAATTCATCGTATAAAGCTTCTACCTTTTCCAACCGCAATTGAAGCTCGATTTGAATTTGAATAGGATCTTTTTCCTCACTATTTTTAAGAGCTTTTAAATAGGTACCGAAGTTGGTAAGCTTCCCTTTAACAGTAGCTCGCTTTTTAATTAATTGTTTCAATTGTTTTTCTTCACTCATTTTGAATTAAAAAAAATCTAATCAAAGCATGAAAAAAAAAATTCGACGCCTGTATGAATCAAAATAGCAATGTTGCGTTAAGTAACTTACGAAAAATTGATTCTAACGTTGAAATTTAGAATTGCTAATAAATTTTGTAAGGCGTTAATTTTTGCTTAGTTGGGCTCGGTGACGAAAATGTTCTCACACTACCCACCTTTGAACAAATAAAATTCATGCAACAGTATATAAATATTTTACAATATGATGAAAAATAGTGACTTGTTGTTACTTTTAATGAATTATTATGCGTGATTTACTTATGAATTATGAAGATGAATCACTTTAATGTATACTAATGATACGAAAAATATTAGATGACGCAATAAATGATATGAATTCTTTTTACTTTTCTCGTTGTTACTTTTAATGAATTATTATGCGTGATTTACTTATGAATTATGAAGATGAATCACTTTAATGTATACTAATGATACGAAAAATATTAGATGACGCAATAAATGATATGAATTCTTTTTACTTATTATTATGAAATGGTATATGTAAGTAAATGAAAATAATGGCAATGAAGGATGATAAGGATGAATAAGAAGGATAATAATGGAACGATCTCACGTTTCTGTGCTATCCTCTTGACAATTCCTTTTTGGTTGGCTTTGTTTTGAAGACCGAGTATGTCAGCAATTCATTAAAAAACAATGATTCAGCAATGTTCACACCGGAGAATCAAATCTGAGCACAACACAAATATCTTCACTGTCCTGTTGATGAATTCTTGATGAATATTGCGTTTTCTAAACTTCTTTGTCGACGTCTTGAAACCGGTACACAATTATCATTATAATTATTAATCCACTGTCCTTTGGTAATTATAAGATTTATGGCCGAGAATTTATGCTGTATTCTGAACTAAAACTCAGCACTATTCACTCCGAAAACCATAAAAAATCCAAGAATTGTGGTGATGTACGGCGATGACGTTGCGAAACTTCTGCATCCAGGTATTGTTCTCTTCACAAACGAATTGTTGGTTCATCAAAGGTGAAGAAGGACCATTTGTTGGCGCCAAGTGTCCTTAGGTTTATTTTGGGTATCTGGGCGCTGAATTAAAATCACTATGGACTGTATATCAATAGTTTATATTAGAGAACACACCATTTTGTAACAACGTTATCCCGACAATCGTTTTCGTAATTCTACTCTAGCCGGTCGGATTATATGCCGACCGGTTAGGCCGCGCGAGCTCCCTAATTTGTCCGTATTATGCCGCCAATAGCCGCATTGTCCTAAACAATCCCCACTTTACATGAAGGGGAGCTACCCTAAAAAAAATATTTATCAAAATTTTATTTCACCACTTTGTCGGCGTGATTAATATTTATACTCATGCCAAATTACGGATTTCTAGCACTAATAGTCTCTGAGATTAACCGAGGATGGACAGACGGACAGACGGACGGACATGGCGAAACTATAAGGGTTCCTTGTTTACTACTACGGAACCCTAAAAAGGAGGAGGTTTCTCAATTCGACCGTAAGTATAATCCTATATGCTTTTCTTGTGTGTTCGCGGATAACTTCGTCGTTTATGCACCGATTTTGATGATTCTTTTTTTGTTGGAAAGAAGATACTTCATTAATAATTCCATTTTGGTCTGCGCCTTCTACGGTCTAATAGTTTCAATTAAATTCTATCCTAAACAAAAACATTTCATTTGAATACCACGGACAATCTATATCTATATCTATATCTATATACATATAATAAAATCGTAGAATTGCCGAATCTGTACATTGAAGATTTTTGCAAAATAATAACTGGGGGATGTTAGGGATAAGTAATAGAACGTAAAAAAGCTATTTTTGAAATTTTTGTCTGTTTGTCTGTTTGTCTGTTTATCTGTTTGTCTGTTTGTCTGTTTATCTGTTTGTCTGTTTGTCTGTATGTTTGTGCGCGCATCACGTAAAAACTACTGAATGGATTGAAATGAAACTCGGCATGATTTAAGTTAATACTATGGAGTAACATATAGGATACTTTTTATCCCGAAATTCAGCACGGTTCCCTTGGGAGAGGGGATGAAAGGCAAAATGTTTACTTAGCTGTAATTCGTTAACGGGTGGTCCGATTTCATTCATTCTTTTTTTGTTAGAAAGTAGATACTTTAAGGACTACTGGCTAATCTCCGAAAGGCTGGACCGATTTTGATGGGACTTTCACTGGCGGATGTTTACATTTTGATGTACCTAAACATCCGCCAGTGAACTTTTAACATTTTTTAGCAAAGTTTAAGCTCAAAGGCGCATAGGAAAAACAAAATGATTCCCACGGGATTATTAAAATCAATATCCACGCGAACGAAGTCGCGGGTATCCGCTCGTTACCTATTAAAAAGTTTCGTCCATTAAAAGTACCTACTGATATCAAAACTTATGACCAAGTTCTTTACTAGGCTCGATAAATGGAACCATACAGTTTTAGAAGGTGTATCTTCTTCGACCACCTTCAAGCTGTCATCGCATTCATAGAGATCCTGTTAAAATATATTTTAGTAATTTATATCTTAATAAATAATAACACCCCAATTTGTATCTCATTTGGGACTGGCAATGGTTTTCTTGTTTCAACTTGACAACATTTCTGTACTCTTTAAAATTTAAAAAAAATAAATTCATGTAACCCTAAATTTAAATTACTGTAAAGTGTAAATACAAGATATAATCAAGTACCTTCAACGGATAATAGTTGAAAGAATGGACGGAAATCCGTCAAACCACAGAAGGTTCAAACCTCAGCCCTTGAACTATCGCTGTACTTATAACCAAGCGTGTCGCTCGCGTACTTAGCCAGTGTCACATTAAGAAGAGGGGAATAAGTAGTACTGATAGGTAATTTCTATTTCTTACCAACAATATCAATTCAGAATCGATAGTTCCTAAACACCCACAGTTTAGGCAGTACACCTGAAGCATCAGGATTGAGAACCAAGAAATTTTGGGGTGTAAGTGGCCCAAATTCCACCTATGTGGCCAAAGTCAACCTCGCCTGCGAGCGGTGCACCCTGCCATTGCTAACGAGGCCCTGACACTCTCAGTCCCCTCTACGGGTCGTTGTGCCTGATACCACACAACGTAATCAAGATGATATCACCGCTTTGTGGTAGGATTTTACCCCGAATCTGCCACAGTGTGGCTAGCCACCACACTTCAGCCGTAATCTGCCGCAAAGCATCCGATGTGTTCTGGCAGCGAGCTGAAGAGCCAATCCCCTTACCTTAAAGCCGGCAACGCATTAATAGTTGCTCAGGTGCTGCTAATGTTCATGGGCGGCGGTAATCACTTAACATCAGGTGACCCGCTTGCTCGTTTGCCCGCTATTGTTATAAAAAAAAATTAAAAGACCGTCTGGCATACTTTCTAGGTAGGTATATCGGTTAAAAAATCACGTGAGTAAATCGGTTCAGAAATCTCGGAGAAATCGAAAAAAGGATTGCTTGTGGATGTCAGCTCAGCAGCTATACCATGGTTTCTCTTATGAAAGAATCATAGAGGTTAAATCCACCAGCCAGGTGATTTGCGCAAGATAATGTTGTTCTTCGTAATGTTCTTTCGCTTCATGAGATACTCATAAAAATGCCACCTTCGCTTATTTACATAATAGCAGTACATATTATTAGTACCTTATTTTTATAAATACTTAATCCTCATTATTTAAATTTAATGCTTTTTTCGTTTCTTATAATAGGATTACGTACTCGTAAAAAAACTTTATAAATATGCCACCATTGCTTAATGTCATAAGAGGAATACACATTTGATTCTCATTACTTAAGTTCATGAAAATTGTTATGTAGATAGGTACAATGTTTTCCAATTACAAAACCATTGATTAATGATTAATTTATTAGTTGACCATCGCGGCTTATACACATAATACTGACTCTACAAATAAGCAGTTTATAATAATATCCGAGTTCATGAAAATTGTTATGTAGATAGGTACAATGTTTTCCAATTACAAAACCATTGATTAATGATTAATTTATTAGTTGACCATCGCGGCTTATACACATAATACTGACTCTACGAATAAGCAGTTTATAATAATATCCGATGCCGTATTAATCCAGCACTAGGCAACCGTCAGCTGAAAAATGTAATCCACTTACCTACGCCCGACGGAAGGCTTCGGGAAATCGTTACACAAAACTTCGCAACTAATGAGCCGTATTTAGCCACTTGGAAACGTACTGAACAGTTTTTTTGGGCCCTATTACATCAAATTGCCTGAGAGTAACCATTTTTGCGTTAATCTTAACAATGGACGAAATTAATTTTGTATGAATGACTTTGGGGCCAAGTTTGGGACAAGTGCTACTCACCCCAAACAAAAATTTTGTGGCAATAGCCAATTGTCAGAAAGTCGTCAAAATTTTTATATAAAGGAAAAGAAAGGATTTTTTTAATTCAAATAAACTTTTACAAGTATTTTTGAATCGTCAATTGAATCTACCACTGGTTCGGAATGCCGTTCCTGCCGAGAAGTACCAGCAAGAAACTCGGCGGTTACTCTTCTTCAAAATAACAATAAATATAACAATTTGTTGTTATAATATGTAGTACTCGTAAAACTCCGGTTATACCAGAAGGCCTACTACAATCTTTAATCTAACGATCCAATTCCAGATCAGTGTGTGTGTGTGTGTGTGTGTGTGCGTGCGTGCGTGCGTGCGTGCGTGCGTGCGTGCGTGCGTGCGTGCGTGCGTGCGTGCGTGCGTGCGTGCGTGCGTGCGTGCGTGCTTGCGTGCGTGCGTGCGTGCGTGCGTGCGTGGGTGTGGGTGTGGGTGTGGGTGTGGGTGTGGGTGTGGGTGTGGGTGTGGGTGTGGGTGTGGGTGTGGGTGTGGGTGTGGGTGTGGGTGTGGGTGTGGGTGGGTGTGTGTGTGTGTGTGTGTGTGTGTGTGTGTGTGTGTGTGTTTGTGTGTGTGTGTGTCTGTCTGTTCCCCTGTGGCGCTCAAACGGGTGGACCGATTTGAATGCGGTTTTTTTTATTTGAAAGGTGAATTAGTCGAGAGTGTTCTTAGCTATGTTTGATGAAAATCGGTCCAAGATGGCCGCCGCTACAAAATGGCGGATGATATATTTTTTCACAAATCCCTTGATATGGGTATCAAATGAAAGGGCTTGACTAGTAGAATAGCACTATTGCAAATTCAAGATGGCCGCCGCCACTAAATGGCGAATGTCGGGGGTTTTTTAAATTTTCAATTTACACTTGTTATACTAGGTTTTTGTTTCGTTCATGACGTCATGACGTCTATTGGTCGGATAAAAGAGTTCATGGTACGAAATAGCGATTCAGTTCAGTTTAGGTCTTTAATTGAGTCGCGATTATAGTTGATGGTAGACCCACAGTTTGAACGCTACGGTGGAACACAGAATCTGATACAAAAATCGGATACAAACATACTACCTACAATCTACATTCCGTTCAACTGTCGAGCTATGAATAGATCTAACTTTATAATAATATACAAGACGTATGGATGGGTATAATTGCCTCGTTGGTCTAGTGGTTAACATATTCGACTGCAGATCACGAGGTCCCGGGTTCGATTCCCGGGTCGGACAAATAGTTGTTAGATATTGGGTTTTTCTGTCAAGTTTCAGTGCCAGCCCGGAGTTGGTAGTTGGCGGTGTTTCAACACCGTGCCTCGGAGAGCACGTTAAGCAGTCGTTCTCGGTTATTATCACTATCATGTGACAATAGTCGTTAAAGCCTGCCAACCCGCATTGGAGCAGCGTAGGGTCTAAGTTCTAAATCCCTCTCTCCTATGAGAGAGGAGGCCTGACAGTGTCCAGCAGTGGGACGTAAAAAGGCTGTAGTGGTGGTGGTGGATGGATATTAATATATATATAGCTGCTCGTGCTGATTGGGTCACTGACTCATTGATCACCTCTCCTGAACAATTTTGTATGAAAAAATTTTTTTTCAATAATGGTGTCGTATAGAGGACAAAAATTCATTAAGAGGAAAAATATGGAGAGAGCTGATGATTGAGGGTTTCGGAGATGGGTGAGGGGCACGCTTAAGGTATTGAAGATAGGTGGGGGGTGCTCGAGCAAATGTCACTCTAAACGTCATCCAATTGGCAGTAAGCTGAAAAAAAATTCAAAATGGTGAAAAAAAGATGGCCGCCATACAAATTTCGGCTTCGGCTAACTCGGAGGGTATAAAAGATGGAAGAGTGGTTTCTTAGCAAAATATGATTAGAATCCAAAGATCTACTCGATGAATAGAAAAAAAAATTCAAAATGGCGGAATTTATTTTTCCATAGAAAATGTATGGCGAATATTGAAGAGACTACAAGTTGTAAACTATGCAAGGCTTTGATGCGGTTCTTTGGAGAACTCTCAATGAAAAATATGGGAAGACATGATGATTGAGGGTTTGGAAGATGGTTGAGGAGCCCGGGCATGGTATCGGAGATAGATGGGAGGTGCTCAAACAAAAATTACTCAAAACCTCATCCAATTGGCACTGAGCTGAAAAAAAAACAAAATGGCGGATTCAAGATGGCGGCTATACAAATTTCGTTGGTGTCTATCTCACCAAGTATAAAAGATGGAAGAGTGGTTTCTTGGCAAAAGATTATTAATACCTAAAGATCTACAGTTTGATGAACAGAAAAAAATCAAGATGGCGGAATTTATTTCTTTCACACAAAATATATGGCGAATATTGAAGAGACTATAAGTTGGGAAACTATACAAGACTTTGATACGGTTCCTTTTCAAAATTTGTTTTTATGGAAGAACTCTCCTTCTGGCAAATGATTCGGAGAAAAAAATTTGGAGTGATGATGATCGAGGGTTTGGAAGATAGATGAGGAGCACGGCCAGGGTTAAAGATGCTGAAAATGATAGAAGAAGGTGCTAAAACAAAAATAATACTGAAATCCCCGCGGTCCGCTTTAGCGGGCCGCGCAGCCAAGCGCCCTACTAGTTAATATATATATAGCTGCTCGTGCTGATTCATTGACTGACTCACTGATTGATCACCCCTCCTGTAAAATTTTGTATGAAAACTTTTTTTTTCACAAATGGTTTCGTATAGAGGACAAAAATTCATTCGGAACAAAAATATGGAGAAAGCTGATGATTGAGGATTTCAGAGACGAGCGAATGGCACGCTTAAGGTATTGAAGATAGGTGGGGGGTGCTCGAGCAAATGTCACTCGAAACGTCATCCAATTGGCAGTGAGCTGAAAAAAAAATTCAAAATGGCGAAAAAAAGATGGCCGCCATACAAATTTCGTCGGTCTCCATCTCGGAGGGTATAAAAGATGGAAGAGTGGTTTCTTCGCAAAAGATGATGAGGATCCAAAGGTCTACTTGACGAATTGAAAAAAAATTCAAAATGGCGGAATTTATTTTTCCATAGAAAATGTATGGCGAATATTGTACAGACTACAAGTTGTAAACTATGCAAGGCTTTACCGCAGTTCTTTGAAGAACTCTCAAAGAAAAATATGGGAAGACATGATGATTGAGGGTTTGGAAGATGGATGAGGAGCCCGGGAAGGGTATTGTAGATAGATGGGAGGTGCTCAAACAAAAATTACTCAAAACCTCATCCAATTGGCACTGAGCGGAAAAAAAACAAAATGGGGAATTCAAGATGGCGGCTATACAAATTTCGTCGGTGTCTATCTCACCAAGTATAAAAGATGGAAGAGTGGTTTCTTGGCAAAAGATTATTAATACCTAAAGATCTACAGTTTGATGAACAGAAAAAAATCAAGATGGCGGAATTTATTTCTTTCACACAAAAAGTTGTTTTCATTGATGTTCGTATAGAAGAAAAAATTCATGCGGAGGGAAAATATGGAAAGAGCTGATGATTGAAGATTTTGGAGATGGGTGAGGAGCACGGTCAGGGTATTGAAGATAGGTGAGAGGTGCTCAATCAAAAATTACTCGAAACCTCATCCAATTGGCAGTGATCTAAAAAAAATACTAAAATAGCGGATTCAAGATGGCGGCTATAAAAATTTCGTCAGTGCCTATCTTTACCAAGTATAAAAGATGGAAGAGTAGTTTCTTTGAAAAATATGATCAAGAACTAAAGATCTACTTGATGAATAGAAAAAAAAAATCAAGATGGCGGAATTTACGTTTTCAAACAAAGTTTTTTTTATTGATGGTTTCGTATAGAAGACAAAAATTTATGCGGAGGAAAAATATGGAGAGAGCTCATGATTGAGGATTTTGGAGACGGGTGAAAAGCACGGCTAGGGTGTTGACGATAGGTAGGAGGTGCTCAAACAAAAGTTACTCGAAACCTCATCCAATCGGCAGTGAGCTGAAAAAAAAGTCCTAAATGGCGGATTCAAGATGGCGGTGATAAAAATTTCGTCGGTGTCTATATCACGGATTATAAAAGATGGAAGAGTGTTTTTTGGCAAAAGATCATCAAAACGTGATTTACTTGATAGTTAGATCGAAAAAAAAACAAGATGACGAAATTTATTTATCTATACAACATGTACGACGAATATTGAAGATAATCATCATCATCATCATGATCAACCCATTACCTGCTCACTACAGAGCACGGGTCTCCTCTCAGAGTGAGAAGGGTTTTGGCCATAGTCTACCACGCTGGCCAAGCGGATTGGCAGACTTCACACACCTTTGAGAACGTTATGGAGAACTCTCAGGCATGCAGGTTTCCTCACGATGTTTTCCTTCACCGTTAAAGCAAGTGATATTTAAATACTTAAAACGCACATAACTCCGAAAAGTTAGAGGTGCGTGCCCGGGATCGAAACGACCTCCGATTAGAAGTCGGTCGTCCTAACCACTAGGCTATCACAGCTTCTTTTTTTTATAAGAATATGAAGATAATGCAAGTTGGAAACTATGCAAGACTTTAATATAGTTTCTTTTCAAAATTTGTTTTTATGGAAGAACTCTCATTATGACAAAAGAATCGGAGAAAAAATATGGAAAGTAATAATGATCGGGGGTTTGGAAGATAGGAGGATTGGAGGCTGCTCAAGCAAAAAATACCCGATAATGAAACCTCGCGGTCCGCTTTAGCGGGCCGCGCACCCACGCGCCATACTAGTTAATATATATATAGCTGCTCGTGCTGATTCATTGACTGACTCACTGATTGATCACCCCTCCTGTAAAATTTTGTATGAAAAAATTTTTTTTCACTAATGGTTTCGTATAGAGGACAAAAATTCATTCGGAACAAAAATATGGAGAGAGCTGATGATTGAGGATTTCAAAGACGAGCGATGGGCACGCTTAAGGTATTGAAGATAGGTGGGGGGTGCTCGAGCAAATGTCACTCGAAACGTCATCCAATTGGCTGTCAGTTGAAAAAAAATTCAAAATGGCGAAAAAAAGATGGCCGCCATACAAATTTCGTCGGTGTCCATCTCGGAGGGTATAAAAGATGGAAGAGTGGTTTCTTCACAAAAGATGATCAGGGTCCGAAGGTTTAATTGATGAATAGAAAAAAAATTCAAAATGGCGGAGTTTATTTTTCCATAGAAAATGTATGGCGAATATTGAAGAGACTACAAGTTCTGCATTATGCAAGGCTTTGATGCGGTTCTTTGGAGAACTCTCAAAGAAAAATATGGGAAGACATGATGATTGAAGGTTTGGAAGATGGTTGAGGAGCCCGGGCAGGGTATTGTAGATAGATGGGAGGTGCTGAAACAAAAATTACTCAAAACCTCATCCAATTGACACTGAGCTGAAAAAAAATCAAAATGGCGGATCAAGATGGCGGCTATACAAATTTCGTCGGTGTCTATCTCACCAAGTATAAAAGATGGAAGAGTGGTTTCTTGGCAAAAGATGATCAAGAACTGAAGATCTACTTGATGAGCAGAATGATTCGAAGAAAAAATATGGAGAGTGATAATGATCGAGAATTAGGGATAGGGGAGAGATAGGTGGAGGCTGCTCAAACCAAAATACCCGAAAGCGAAACCTCGCGGTCCGCTTGCGGGCCGCGCACCCACGCGCCCTACTAGTTATATATATAAAGCTACTTGAAGTTACGTACTGATCACCTCTCCTGAACAATTTTGTATGGGACTTTTTCACCATACTTTTCGTGTGTGTAAAATTCAAAAATTTAAGGTCTACAAAATTATAGAGAGAGCTGGACGTGGAAAACTGACTAGGGTGCCCTAAGGGATCTCGAAAACTATCAGTCGGAAAGGTACCGTCCCGAAACAAAAAATGTTCAAAACCTTGGGCAATTGGGTGAACCGGTGGAAAAAATATGGCCACCATACAAAAAAAATTTCGTCTCCATACAAAAAAAAACCTGATTTTCAAGAGGCTCTCCAGAACAATTTTGTATGGAACTATTTTCCCTTCACTACTTATGTGCGTAGAACTTACGGGTCTTCCTTCAGAAAATTATGAAACGTCATGAATGTGGAAAATTTACCAGAGTACCTCATGGGTCCTCCAAAACTACCAGTCATACAGACATGGTCCCAAACAAATGTTATTAAAGACCTTGGGCCATTGGGTGAACCGGTAAAAAAAAGATGGCCGCCGAACAAAAAAAAATTTTCTCCATACAAATTTTTTGGGTAATTTTCAAGATGCTCTCCAGAACAATTTTGTATGGAACTTTTTTTCCTTCACTATTTATGTGCGTAGAACTTACGGGTCTTCCTTCAGAAAATTATGAAACGTCATGAATGTGGAAAATTTACCAGAGTACCTCATGGGTCCTCCAAAACTACCAGTCATACAGACATGGTCCCAAACAAATGTTATTAAAAACCTTGGGCCATTAGGTGAACCGGTGAAAAAAAGATGGCCGCCGAACAAAAAAAAATTCTCTCCATACAAATTTTTTGGGTTCTTTTCAAGAGGCTTCTCAGAACAATTCTTTATGGAACCTTTTCCCTTAACTATTTATATATGTCGTACTTATGGGTCTTCCTTCAGGAAAATTCTGAAACTTCATGATTGTGGAAAATTTACCAGAGTACCTCATGGGTCCTCGAAAACTACCAGTCATACAGGCATGGTCCCAAACAGATGTTGTTTAAAACCTTGGGCCATTGGGTGAACGGGTAAAAAAAAGATGGCCGCCGAACAAAAAAAAATTCTCTCCATACAAATTTTTGGGTTCTTTTTAAGAGGCTCTCTTAGACATTTTTGTATGAAACTTTTTGCCCCCAATACACGTATAATTAAATAGAACTTAAAGATTTTTTTTTCACACAAAATACAAAACGTAGTGAATGAAGAAAAATTACCAGAGTACCCTAACGGCCCTCAAAAACTATCAATCATAGAGGCATGGTCCTGAAACTAAAAATGTTCAAGACCTTAGGCCCTTTGGTGAGCCAGTAAAAAAAAGATAGCTACGGAACAAAAAAATTCGTGTCCATACAAAATTTCTTTTTAATTTTCAAGTGGCTCTCCAGAACACAAAGCGTGATACCAATATTTCTTTCTATCTCTTAAGAGACTCTCCAGAATATTCTGGTATTTGGTATGGCCTCCCATTTCTTTATTTTACGAATATTGAAGAGACCACAAGGCCCGCGAGCTGCTTGCAGCTCGCGCACCGAGCGCAACACTAGTAGTATCTACAGGTAAATTAATTCTGAAAAGCGGATATCAATACGCATCGACGGGACGGACATGACGTCACTCACCCCGGGCTCACCCCTTGCTCGTTACATTTTACGAGGGTAGAGGGTAGACTGGGAAATGACTCATACAATGTAATGTAACTTCATTAATTTGAAACTTGGCTCGGCTGATTTTGATCAGAGATAATGCATTTGTTAAGGGATCCTCAATAGCTAAAGTCTGAGGACTTAAGTTAAAGGTCAGACTGAAATGTGGCGGCTAATTTATCGTAGTGAAGTTGTTATAAATTAAACGCTTATTTGGACTTATAATTAATTAATTTATTATCCAGAAACACAGTATAATAAGCACAGAGTAGTTACATTTTTTGTCGGCACAGGGTAGTAAGTCATGTTAAGTTGACACAGTTAACCAACAAACGTCAAGTATACAAGTTATGGCCAGTTTATTACAAAAGTTTTGACGACCCACACACACGCACACACACACACACACACACACACATACACATACATGAGCCTGCGCATACACACATACCTACACACTACCTATTTACTTTGTTACTTTTTTAGTTACATTAGTTACTTACTTTAAAATATGTTTTACTGTACTGTACTGTACTGTACTTGTCCTGGGAAGAGACTGACCCCCATGTCACGGGTATCCTAGTTTGGGGGTCGAGGGTACTTTTAAGAAATATGTAATTTTAATTTTGGAAAGAAATAAAGATTTATTTATTTATTTATATCTTATTTATACCCTGACGACTCCCTGGCGCAGTGGCGAGCGCTGTGGTCTTATAAGTGAGAGGTCCCGGGTTCGATTACCGGCAGGGGCAATTTGGGATTTTATAATTTCTAAATTGTCTCTAGTCTGGTCTGGTGGGAGGCTTAAGCTGTGGCTGGTTACCACCCTACCGGCAAAGCCTGCCGCTAAGCATTTTAGCATTCAGTTGCAATGCCGTGTAGAAACCGATCAGGGGTACCGAACCTCTTCCAAGTTAGCCCGCTTACATCTTACACAAGGGCTAGCTTGTAGTTGAATTAAAAAAAAAACTTCAGACGGAAATTTTCGGCTACCGTGCCGTGTCCAAAAACAAAAATATAATAAAAAACTGTGCTAGTCTCTACCTTATAGAGTTGAGATGAGCTCGCAGATGCTCTTATCAAGGCATTACATCATCTCAGATTATGTTTACGAATTATCTCGTTCGCTAATGCACCGCGCCGGCCGTCACTTTGCCGGATTACAAAATGCTACTGTGCAAACAGTACGTAAATGTGCCTTGTTCAGGTTAATTCAGAATGATATATTGTAATTATTGTCTGGACTGTATTATTTGAGGATTCAGGTCAAACTGAATCACGGGTTCCATTAGTGGACTAGACCTGATAAAAGTTGGAACTTACCTAATATTTCATTTAGGGCCAGTTGCGGATAACAGTTGCATATCTAGACGAGAGCATCAACACAGTCTTTGGACTAAACTCGTGTATTCAACAAAAAAGACTTTGTTATTTTGAGCAACCGTAAAATTGTCCCGGGTTTGATTTCCCGCAGTGGCAATTTGGGATTTTTCTAATTTTTAAATTGCCCTTTAATCTGGTCTGGTGGAAGACATCAGCCGTGGCATAGTTACCACTCTACCGACAAAGCCGCTAAGCGATTTAGCGTTCAGGTACGATGTCGCGTAGAAACCAATCAGGGGTAGTGGGTTTAATAGAAAGTACGTCTACCATACATCTTTTAGTTAGTCCGCTTCCACTTTAGACTGCATCGTCACTTACAGCTGAGATCGCAGTCAAAAGCTAATTGTAGATGAACAAACAAAGATGAGAGAACCTGTAATAAAAGGCCTTATAATTATGTACTTGAGCGACTTATTTTCTCATATTTCTTGTGATAGGTAATATTATGATGTCAAGTCTTCAGTGATATATTTCCTCCCGTCTTCAGGAGTGACGTGACTCCGATCGGTCAATAGTTATTTGGAATGTTGCCAACGGTGGAGGGCTGTTGATTGTCGATACGTCTAATGGAGTATAGACTGCCCAGTGCCCGTCGATGCTCCCCCAGTTATGTGCCATTCACCACACACATAATATGGTGATTAAACGAAATGGGTCAATAGAGTATTACATTAAACAGACACAGAATGTTCCTTAGGGTGTGATTATTTACTGACCATAACTTAACGTCCACCATAAACACTAAAGCCTTTTAATGTCCCACAGCTGGGCACAGGCCTCCTCTCTCATAGGAGGGATGTAAAGCTTTGACCCGCCGCCCTGCTCCAATGCGGGTTGGCGGGCTTTAACGACTATTATCAAATAATAGTGATAATAACCTTAACGTGCTTAACGTGCTCTTCGAGGCACGGGGGTGAAACATCGCCAACTACCAACTCAGGGCTGGCACTGAGAATTTCTTGACAGAAAAAAAGGACCAAGTAATCTTGGTCCTTTTGATTTCCAGATCAGACAAAAAATATTGGGTACGTAGGTACCTATTTCTATAAAGAAAATGTAAATTCTTATCTTATGCAAACTTTTTGGACAGTTTAGCTGTAGCGCTGACAGACAGATAGACGCCCTTTTTCTTATTAGTAAGTATCAGACAGTCAGAGAGTGTAAGTATAGCTTGGGATCAATATCAAAAATCAAAATACGGACCGATTCATAAAATGTAGTATTGCAAATAACTTGTTGCGCTGTATTGCACCGAAATACTTCTAGGCGCAATGAATACCAATAAATTATACCCAAAGGGGAAAGCAATTTGACAACCTCGCTGGCGCAGTGGTGAGCGCTGTGGTCTTATATATGGGAGGTCCCGGGTTCGATTCCCGGCAGGGGCAATTTGGATCTAGACACGCGGCAGCGTGTCCAGCCAACCAGCGCCTGGCGACGGAACGTTTCTAAATTGTCTCTGGTCTGGTCTGGTGGGAGGCTTCCGGCGTGGCCGGTTACCACCGTTCCGTCAAGCGATTCAGCGTTCCGGTACAATGCCGTACAGAAACCGATTAGGGGTATGCACACCTCTTCCAAGATAGCCCACTTCCATTTTATAATGCATCGTCACAAGTACCGTCAGGTAAGTGCATATACATTGCAGTCAAGGGTTAAATTGTAGATGAATAAATAAAAAAGGCATCGGGCACTAGTTGAGACTATGAGAGTGAGGGAATTTGGGCGCCTATTTAACCCACTTGGGGGTGGAATTTTTATGGATCCTAAACGTACCTACTTAACTAAATATTTTTAACCGAAAGTCGAAATACCGTTTCTCACGGATATTAGATACCTACTTGAAAAATCATATAAACTTCATCCCCTAATAAACCCGCTTTAGGGGTGGAATTGCCAATAATTTCTAAGAAATAGAGTGCGCCTACGTCTTAATATAAGAAACCTACTATCAAAATTTAATGTAAAAATAAATTGGAATTTTGACAATAGATTTCTTTTGTGACCAATGGCTTAGGCTGTGCGTTGATAGATTAGTCAGTCAGTTAATCAGTCAGTCAGGCCAAGCCTTTTTACAGAAGATAGATTTCACGAAGTCTTTCACAAAGAGGTCTTTCTTTTTCGTATGGCGTTTAATAAATAAGCGTAGGTAAGTTGAGAAAATATTTCTTGAGTCAAATTTTTTTTTGTTTTTTTTTTTTTTGCGAAAACCGTGCGGAGCCAGTAGGTACAAGTATCAAGTTTCTTTCGCACCTACAAGGCCGAATTTCGCGTTTTCCTCAACGATCACGAGAAACGCTCGCCCCTGATAGAACAATACATGACACGTTATATAAATAACTGTAACCTACGACATTGCATAATGAAGGCAAGGAAGGCAAGTCCAAATCAGCTGAGATCGCGTGCCGTCGCATTGCGACGGTCGATACAGCAATAACGCACCACGGGGCACGGTTACCCGTAAGGTGTAACACCTCCGATCTGTTATCACGGAGAACACCCACCGGGACCACTAGCCGAGCTTCGGTAGTCGGGGTCAGCCGAGCTTTGGTAGGGGTCAGAAATCGGAGCCACTAGTGTAAGGTAACAGAACTCGCTCTGAACTTTGCGTTGAATGTACGGCGAAACTTTATATTTACGAGGCGAACTATTGAGCCGTTATAGGTTTCTCCAAGGCAGCAGCTCGGTGCAGCTCTTTTTTCTGCTACTCGATGAACCGTGAACAGCCTTCGCAGTAGGTAGTAGTTGAAAAACAACTTAGAAGTGTGATAGCAAATGGTCGATCGTCTAAAAACGACAGCTACAGTTTGACATTCATCTCTGATTGGGAAAACACTTTCTCGCTGTCACCACGATTGAGACTGTAGCAAAGATTAGTGCAGCTTTTCCGCAATCGACCTCCTGATGATACATCCACCACTACAGCCTTTTAACGTCTCACTGCTGGGAACAGGCCTCCTCTTCCATATGAGTGAGAGATTTAGAGCTTAAACCCGCCACGCTGCTCCAATTTGGATTGGCGGACTTTATCACGTGATAGTGACAATAACCGGGAAGGAGGTAACATCGCCAACTACCAACGGACGTTGGGTTCCCGGGTGCTGGAGTGGCGACCTCGCACCGGTAAGTGCAGTGTTGGCAGACCCCCACTATACCCTCAGGTATTTGGATACTGCAACAGTGCAGTATATAGTCTATAATAGGCCTATCGAACATGGACTTAAGATATGGAACAACCCTACAAATAAAATAAACAACGCAATCCGACTACAACAGCCCTCCACGGGCACTGCAAGAATAACAATTTCTGTTATTCTAACCCTTATTTGACAACCTTGAAACGTACAAAGTCGAAAAGGAGAGACAGCTAATTATACATTACAAAAGCTGCTCAAACATCATCGTAAGAGATGAGAAAATCGTTTAACGTGAAACACAAATTATCTCGCTCGTAATTTGAACAACGTCCCGCGCTAATTATCCCGCGGAATGGTGTTTGAATTACGTCCCGAATCATATTTACCGAGGTGGCGGCAAATTTCTGCCCCGAGACATTTCCTCCCTTCATTGAAACACCAGTGTTGGAAAGGGCACTCGTGGTTGGCGCAAGGGATAAGCGAAAGCGTCTTAGGGCCTGTTTCACCACCTTCTGATAAGTGTCGGATAGCCTAAATGTAAGTTTTGACACTTTCTTACTTTATGTCAAGTGACAAAGATAAAATTTGAAAATAAGCTATCCGACACTTATCAGATCTAAAAATTCCTTCTTCTAAATGTGATGTCCCCTTATAGCTATGGGCATTGGGCAATCTTGAAGGTAATTTCAAAAAAATCTCGTTGTCTTCCCAAACGTATAGCGTTGTTTTTGAGCCTGTCTACCACTTTTTCTGCCATGATTAGGACAATTTCCACTTTCCGCAGCGCTGATTCCGAACGTACACAAGGATCTTGTTTTTTTTACTCATCTGATGCCTATGACTGCGATCTCATCTGATGGATGGATTTTTATTAAACCCATGCCCCTGATTGGTTGTGCTCTTCCCAAAAAGTTTGCCACTGTTCCTTGCATGACTTCATAATTCTAGTTTTATGCATCACGTGGTCAAAACTGCAATTCAACCAAACTTCGATTATGCTTCGATCCAAGGTATTCAGACTAAACGCTAGTTTTCAGCTGAAGCTGCCAAACTTGGATCTAGATAATCGAATCAAAGGGAAAATCTATAATATAATAAAACTGTAACAGATCCAATTCTGTACATTGAAGATATTTTGAAAATTTTTATTGGAAGGCACTCTATAATCGATACTGAAGCCAAAACTGCAATTTTTTTATTTTTGTCTGTCTGTCTGTCTGTCTGTATCTTGGCCGCGCATCACGCCGAAACTACTGAATGGATTCGAATGAAACTTGGAATGATTTGAGTTTATACTCCGAGGTAGGACATAGAATACTTTTTATCCCAAAATTCAGCACGGTTCCCTTGGGAGAGGGGATGAAAGTTAAAACGTGTATTAACTGTAATTCATTAACGCGTTGTTCGATTTCACTTATTCTTTTTTTGTTAGAAAGGTAGTACTTTATAATTATATTGTCCCGTAAATATTTCAAGGTCATAGGTTTTTTAGTTTAGAAATGACAGACATTACAACCCTCATTATTGGGTTCAAATAACTTGGGACCCGGATCTTTGAATGTACGGCTTATTTTAAACTGGTGTGCGTTTAAATTTATGTTTGTCGGTCTGTCTATTTGTTCCAGCTAATCTCCGAAACGGCTGGATCGATTTTAACGGAACTTTCAATGGCACATAGGTGATGTTATAAAGAGTAACTTAGGCTACATTTAGTTTAGGTACATAAAAGAATTATGGGATCCAATCCGATCCTATATTTATATAGGATCGGATTGGATCCGCGTGTTTATAGGTTTTAACCTATAAACACGCGAACGAAGTCGCGGGGGTCAGCTAGTATAAAATAATTCAGTGTTTCGAGTTCTTTTAACTTGCACCATACAAGAAACAATAGGCCGCAGGAAATATACGCACTTCAGTCGATTCAAGTTTAGGTACTCGCTGCAGGCAAACAACCAACATTACTACATTACTACGCTAAATTTTCTCGTGCCATTTTCTTTTTTCGTCTAACGCACTGTTCTCTAAAGGGACTCCTCAAATAAAAGTAATACCTACCTATTTGTATTTGCAGGATGTTTGAATGAGGAAATCCATGAAGGTAATGTACTGCCGCCCAAACGCCCAATCTCAACGGTGACTATCAAATGACTATCAGATGGGACGGCAATCCAAAATGACCGGAAAGAGATCAGGAGAAGGACTTTACGTGCTCTCTGAGGCACGGCACAGGAGTGTATCTGAAGCCGGGTCTCCACCAAAGAAAAATTGCCAACCTTTGTCACCAACGCGTGTAGAGAACACAAAAGTTAACAATTTTTCTTTGGTGGAGACCCAGCTTTACACCGTCTTGTTCTCAACACCAGGCTGCTACTCAAAATTTCTTGACAGAAAACCCCAAAAATTTGTCTTTATTTGGCCCTCTTTATTTGGATCCCAATCCACTCCACAGCCGATCAAACTAGCCATTGGACAAAATGAGGCAGTAAAAATCCAGAATTATGAATATAGACACAAAAAAGGTACTTAAGTACACAATATAAATATGATTGTAATATTATGTTGATTAGTTTAACCTTATAAACTGATATGCCAGACGGCTAAACGAAGGCCAGACGGTTTCACCTGAAAATTAGAAGCCTTTTAAAGGGCCACGTTATATTACTACAGGCACATATTAAAGTACAATTACGTGACCTAGGTTTATATATAGGAAGGATAGGATCAATTGATACGTATTTGCTTCCACAACATCGTTAAACGGCTGCACCGATTTTCATGAAACTAAGTTTTTGTTTGAAAAAATTGTGTTTGAATTACCTTTCACTAAGTCTCAGAGGTAAATAGGTACTTATGTATATTGTATGTTATTGTTACGTTACAAGATTTATTCCCTCGTGAACTAGTCTTCTTTGTGAGGAACAAATTGCTCCGACTTTTCTATCACACATTGCGGAGGCCTTTATGTAGCTAAGCGGACAATCGTGTTTGTCCTAGAGATGTCTTTTATTACGGTTCGATAGATCGAAAAATTGATATCAAAAGTGTTTATTCAAACGTTTACTTAGAATCTGATAAGATAATCGAAATTACATCGCATTATTTCAACGGTTAGAGACATGGGGTGTAAGTATTGAAAGATTGTAGATTCAAATACTTTTGAATATTGTGGAAAGTTATATTTACTTTAATCTGTGACTGAATTAAATTGACAGGTTCATTGTTACAGAGATATGAATAGATGACTCTCATTTTAATCAATTTAGAGATCATAATCTAGAGTAAAATAATCAAAGATCATAATATTAAAAAACCATCTATACTAATAAATAAAATTGAAGTGTCTGTCTGTAATATCGAAATAACTACCTCATATTAAGCTCATATGGTTATTTGAACGCTACCATAACCGAATCACACGTTTTTAAAATTTTTGTCTGTCTGTCTGTCTGTCTGTCTGTCTGTCTGTCTGTCTGTCTGTCTGTCTGTCTGTCTGTCTGTCTGTCTGTCTGTTTGAACGGGCTAATCTTCGGAACGGCTGAACCGATTTTGACGGGACCTTCACATACAAGTAGAGAATTAACCAGGGAGTAACATAGGCTACTTTTTTAACCGACTTTCAAAAAAGGAGGAGTTGTGTTTTTCTACCTATGTACACCGATATCTCCGAGATTTCTGAACCGATTTGCGTAATTTAATTTTTAATCGATAGAGAAACATTGCGACCCTGTTCTATAAAAAATTTGGATTCCAACTCCTCAATCCTGATGCTGTAGGGGACCTAATCCCCAAAACTAATGGGTTTTAGAAACTTTCGGTTATTTAAATTGATATTGGGGGTACCAATTAAAGACTTTATCGTTAAATGAACTCGAGTAGGTACATATCCAACTCCTCAACCCTGATGCTGTAAGGAATTGTATTCCGAAATCGTGGGGAACCCACGGGATTTTTCCGTTTTGGGGACGGGTTTCTACAGATAAGCTACTTTTTGTTCTGGAAAATCAAAAGTTCCCACGGGATTTTTAAAAACCTAAATCTACACGGGCGAAGCCGTGGGCATCATCTAGTTGATATATATATATTACATTATCTTAGTAAAAAACAAACTCCCCCGCCGCGTCTGTCTGTTCGCGGTAAACTCAAAAACTACTGAACTGATTTTCATGCGATTTTTACCAATGGACAGAATGATTCATGAGGAAGATTTGGTTTTGTGTAAATTGGTTGAAATTTGACGATACTTAATTGTCAAAATGTCGGAAAAAGTCACACCGCCTGGGAGTTTCCATCGAAAAACATACTTATATATTTTAACAAAACAATGTATGGTGGGATACTAGCGGATAATTACCTACTACATAGGTATTATGCGAAGCCGCGCAGTTGTGTAATAAAACAGAATTAGGTCCAAAATGTAGCCTTCATTTTGCTAATAGATAATCTGTACAAAGTGTCGGTCGGCTGTCGGTTGTCGGTTGTCGGTTGAGTGATGTTGGACTAGGGACGGCAATGAGCGAGCGTGACAAGATTAATGAACCGCGCCATGCCACACTGTTACCACCGGCTTATTTATGTGCTCCTGGTACTTCGCGACTTCCCTGGCGCGCCGGGGAAGTCGTTACCAGGACCATGGCGCAGTGGTCAGCGCTGTGGTCTAATAAGTGAGAGGTCCCAGGTTCGATTCCCGGCAGGGATAATTTAAGATTTTATGATTTCTAAATTCTCCTGGTTTTCGGAAATTCACCCCCAAGGGGGTTAAATAGGGATGGAGGGTGAGAAAACGGCTGGTACAATTCCCGGCTTTCTTGACCATGAAGTGACATAGTGGGGGTAAGTTAGCGCGTTGTACCTAGTACGTACACATCCGGGCAAAAAAGGGGAAAGCGGGAGGCAAAGGTCTACTGGATCTACCAATCACGCGCTCGATACGACACTCCCCGCCGTCGCGCCCGCACTTACCACTCTAAAGAGACTCTCAGACAACTTCATTTGCTCAAGAAGTTTGCCGGTAACTATAGCAATGCAGAAACAATTTTTTTAAATCACGCAAACGAAGTCGTCGGCAACAGCTAGTTTATACGTATAAATCTAGGTGTCCGCCGTCCGGCATGTGTCCATATAATCAATCTGCACTGAGTAACACTAGCCTGACAAGATTAATGCTCCCTATCACTCACGCGCTGCTGCTAATTGTTTGCGCCCTGTGGGGGAACATACATACACACATGTACAACTCGACACTCGATATTATGTACCTGGTTACTATCCATGAGATGATCTTGCAAATCTGACATACTATTTGTACAGGCCTCCTCTCTTGCAAGAGAGAGGTATTGGAACTTAGACCCACCACGCTGCTCCAATGCGAATTGGCGGGTTTTAACGACTATTGTCACAGGAATAGTGATAATAATCGGGATCGACAGCTTAACGTGCTCTCCAAGGGCCCAAGGCACGGGGGTGAAACACCGCCAGCTACCAACTCCGGGCTGGCACTGAGAATTTCTTGGCAGAAAAAATAATTTTAGGCTTTAGGCCCGACCCGGGAATTGAACCCAGAACCTCGTGATCAAACCATGCCAATCGTTATACTAGTCCAACGAGACAGGTGTAAATCAATCGGCACTTGATGACAGATTAATGTAAACTTGAAGAGTTTCTACTGGACTGCCGTTGGTCTAGTGGTTAGCATATTCGACTGCAGATCACGAGGTTCCGGGTTCGATTCCCGGTCAGGCAAATAATTGTTAAGTATTGGGTTTTTCTGTCAAGAAATTCTCGGTGCCAGCCCGGAGTTAGTAGTTGGCGGTGTTTCACCCCCGTCCCTCGGAGAGTAGGTACTTTAAGCAGTCGGTCCCGGTTATTATCACTATCTTGTGACAATAATCGTTAAAGCCCACCAACCCGCATTGGAGCAACATGGCGGGTCTAAGCTCTAAATCCCTCTCTCCTATGAGTGAGGAGGCCTGTGCCCAGCAGAGTGGGACGTTAAAAGGCTGTAGTGGTGGTTGAATGGTGGAGAGTTGCACAAGAGCCTTAGGTCGAAGGCATTTTTACTGGACTATTTATTACTGGGTAACTAAATATTACTGGAGTAATATTTATTTACATAACAAGTTTCGCGAATATCCTAAAGCCAATTTCGCCTCTGCGGCACGGAGTTGGCGGGCGAGCGCCTCGCGCCGCGCCACCAAGTCTGGAACTTTCGTGCAGTACGCTTTTTAAGTCCCGGCTTATGGGTGGAACGGAAATTTTGAAATAAACTCGCAATTACTTGCTTAAAACACGGCAGACTGGATTTTTTTTTCTTTTATAACTAGAAATTCTGGTGCATTCATTCGTGGTCAATGATAAGGAATTTATTGAAGTGTGTATATGTTTGAATTTTTCGACACGTAAGTTTTTTGTTATAATTGCGCATGTGACATCAACATTTGATAGAAAATATTTTTCGCTGCTGATTGAGTTGGCTCTTCTCGACCAGGGCGTTTTCGGAACCTACGTAGCTTTAGTTTTAAGTTGTCGAAAATAATCGTCTTCATTACCTCCTCATAATAAAATTGGCAACCATGTTTGGGATCCATAAGTCATCAACGCCTCACTCGCAAGGCGCATTGTTCGAAGACTTTCGTCTTCAGACCCTGAGGACTTAGATCCTTGCAAGACAATAGTCAGCTAATGAAAACTAGATTATAGTTTTCTTTCCACTAATAAGACCGTACTTTAATCATCATAATAATATATTATGTAATCAGGACACGAGGCAAACTTACATATGGAGAGTAATTACTAAGTGTTTAGTGAATTTCTGATGTACGAATAATTAATATTTTGTATAATGTATTTAAACATGTTTACCGAATTACTGATGTACATACAGATTCATCAGTACACATTCAGTTCACCCCGCGCCCTAATTAGTCGTGTTTGTAGTAACACGAGCGTCTTGGCCGGGCGCCGCGCCAGTTTGGCTACTCGGTAATCTGCGAAGGTGCATTTACACTTTTAGGAAATACCTACTCGTAGTACTTAAGAATCAAACGAACTTACCTTGTGAAGTTTGATATCTAATTATACGAGCGTTTTGACCAAAGATGATTATGGTTTACATGCAGCAGGCGCTAGTCTGTGCTGTCCTTTATCACACTTTTAGAGTTATTTTATAATAAATTAATTGTTTTTTTGACGTTGAGCACACCGAGCAGGCCCCACCGCCCTCGCCACGCCGATCCGGCTCGTCATTTTTCAGAGCTTTATTTTTTCGATATGTTTAGGGATTTTGACAAAAACAGGGTGGGTGGTTTTGTAATCATCTTTGGTCAAAACGCTCGTATAATTAGATATCAAACTTCACAAGGTAAGTTCGTTTGATTCTTAATTATACTTCGCATTTATCCCAAAGATTGATTATGGTTTACATGCAGATGCTTAGAGCATCGAAAAAATACTACAATATTATTTATTGTGTACAATAAAAATATTCAAAAATAAAATTAAGCAAAACAGGGAAAAAGGAAAATAATCATTTACAATATGTGATTAAACAAAGTCAATATTTCTTCATAAATCATAATTTAAAGACGATTTAGTATTTATTTTTAATTAATTAATTTTTTTGCTAAGTAGCATGACAGGTATGCTAATCGTACTTGTATAGAATAGAATATAGATTTTTATATGCATAGAAAAAAAATTTAGCTTCACAATAATATATCCACAATTTTGATCTGATTTTAATAAATCTTTATAATAAAAGATACTTTAAAAATACATTTGAAGATTCAGACCAAACTACATTTTCTCAAATAATTTCTAAGTTTTAGCCCTATATTGTGGGCAGCTGATGTCAACGCGTGTCGCGTGCTATGTGTGCCATTGAATGGACGTAACTCAATGGGATATAAAGAGTGGTTTTTGAAAACTGATGAACAAAGGTATAAAATAAATAAGTAGGTTATTAAATAACAAGAATATGGTAGGTATGCCTTAAAACAAGGGCATGAAATAGTAACACTGTATTTAACAATTTTACTATCATTGTACTAACCTATTTCAACAAATAAATTGATTTTGATTTGATTTTGAAAAAATCTCATTGGGCACGTAAGGGATCAATTTTTTCTAAATATCTTCTGAAATAAGCTTGGACAGAGTTTAAAGATTTTCTTTAATATATGGCAACACAATAATTTGGTTGAAAAAAAACATTTGATCTTGAAGTTGTGATCATCTATTTTAGTTTTATCGGATTCCAATAAAGTATTTATTGACCAAGTGTCTGTATTTTTTAATGGAGATGTTAATGCCAAAAAGGTGATTTTTTAAAGATAGATCTTTTTGTGAGATGAAATCATTGTTGATACTGAATTTAATCCTAAATTATGATGGATAGTGAGAATGATAGAAATTTAACTTGCATCTGAATTTTTGTGTGAAAAATTCAATTTGCTGTATAATATTGGAATCACAATAATTATAACCTTTTTTCTTGCAGAACAGTCATTTTGACTTTAAAGATGTGTTATATTGATTCATAGAATTATTAGAGAAAAAACCATTGCTATGTTAAGCGATGCGTTGGAGTTGGAAAAAAAACGGCCTTTGCCATGTAACATTTAATTTTGTATCAAATTTTGAAATAAGGCTAAAGTATGGAAAGGCTTATAAACTTTTTTTTTTTTTTTTAGATGTAAGTGCATCAACAATCTCAGAACTTCCATGATGCGTACCTCTGACATTTGTTATTTTGATTACTGGCAAATAAACCAAAGTCAGATCTGTCGAAATAAACCTTTAACTGACGATACGCATTAACAGTAAGTTCCCTTTCTGTGTTCATGTTGAACTTTCGACGAGATTCAAAATCTGCAATTGTTTCAAAATTTCAAAATCAAAATCAAAAAAAAAATAATTCAAAATCTAATGTTTGTATTTAATTCATCATTCAATCGCATCATATAAATATATGATGCGAAATTTTCTAAACATTGATATAGGCAATAGCTGTTTATTTTTGATAAAATATTATAATTTCTAAGTCGTGAAAGACTGAGGTTATAAAAGGCTGCAAGTAAATTGAAGAACCGATGGACGTTGGAGTCCCAAGGTTCTTGAGTGGAGCAATGACAGTTGCGAGTGATCCGTAAGATGTCTCATCGTTACAGGTTGCACCACAGCCCGAACGTGACGCATCACGATACACTAGGTACTAGTGAATATTCTTCATATTTTAAATGAACAATTTGCAGGATCAATATAATTTCTCCACTTCCTCCAGCATATGAAATCATTGTTAACAATACGGATCATATATTTCTTACGATTATCAAAGTAGTGAATTGCCAAGAATTTCAAGAACTTTGAAAATCCATACATTTTCGTGTAAACCAATCCGTCGTTGAAGGCCGGGCACGCCGACATCGACAAACCAACATAACTAGCTAGTTTTCTGATTTCTCATACATTTTTCTGTATTTGTTTGTAAATAACTTTATATATAATATATATATATATATATATATATATATATATATATTTGGTAAGGTAAGGTTAACTTTTAGACGAATAAAAGATAAATCCTTTTGTTTTTTTTTTTTTAAGAGTGATCCTTGATCAAAAATCTTAATTTCAAAAGTAAATTGTTGATCGCTTCTACATTATCCAAACAGTTGTAACCGAATTTCTGATGCATAATAAATCGTCAAGAAAATTAACTGATAAATAAACTGATAAACATACATAAATGTGAAGGACCGGTTTTTAAAACCTTTGTATAGGCATAGAAGTTGCAAAGTCCAAATGGTAACACGTTGACTTCAGAAAATTTACTGTTCTATTTACTTGCTTCTGCATATCACTTTCGGCCACTTGCAGTGAAAAAAAAAATATGCATCTTTTACAGTCTGATTCCTACTAAGGATTTCTAATTCCGCGAAACTAACGTTTCTTAATGTTATACAGACATAAATTTAAAACTCATATATCTAAATGAAAATCAATTGCCACATGTAGATATGACAAATGCCTGACAGATGCTTCAGGCATTTTAATTTTGGTGTAAAATCGAACTTCATGTGTTAACCCTGTTATTCATACAAACAACTCATTGTATTTTTAAAATGACAGTTTTCAGAATTTCACCGAATCAAAAAACAGACCGGTTGTCATACAGTACAGTACAGTACATATTAATTAATATTAATGCGGTACTTTCATATCTTCCATATGTTTGAAGTTATTGACACAAATAAAGTTTGAATCATATAAATTCAAAATAAAACGATGTTTTCTTAGGCTGAGGGACTGCAAAAATTGGTGAGACGAATTATTTTTCTTTGGCCCAAAAATATGACGCCACTTGTGAATAAAAACTGGTCTGCCAATGATAGTACGTAAAAAACGTATCGGTGTTATGTACCGGCGACGAAGCATGTCATAGCATGTATTAGCTTTATGCAGCATTGTCAATTTGTCACGGTTGCGCGTGCGACATTTAGCATTGAGGTGCGCTCAGTGATAGCTGCACGGCACGGCCGCTTGTGGTTGGTGCGGCGGCGGTAGCGGATGCTGATGTCGGCCCGGGTATGCGGGTATGCACAAATGATGCCCCCCGTACGTTTAGAGTTTTCCGGTACAGAAGTACTCGGCTGTGAGCGGAATTGGTTAGATACCAACTTTGAAGCGGAGGTTGAAGTGGCCTTAGATGATTTCAGATACTTCGACAGATTTAAACCGAACCAATGGTGTCGATTTTCATATTTTTTTATATATCTCGCTTTTGTTTGCTAAGTTTCTGTAATGAGTATCGCATAGCAACCGTCTTTTGACGCTGATCTTTTTGGTAAATATTATTTTAGAATATCGATCTTCCATAAGCAACCCGTTAGTCAAAAATAATAATATATAGATGGGTATAATGTTTCCATCGTGTGGCCAAATCTTTATGGCCAAATTTCCAAATAGTTTTTCTTGTTGGATCTGAGCCCAATAATAATTGTAAAATCTCAAGATCTAATTCGTCATTCTTATGAATCAGATGTCAATAAGAATAAAGTAAGATGAAAATGTAGGTAGGTATTTGTTTTATGACCCTACAAAGAAATCTCACACACGCTATACGTCGGAGTAGTTGACTAGGTGGTAGGTATACCTATATTTTATCCACACACCATAAAGGTCGGGATCTACATATATTTTGCACACACCATATAGGTTGGGATATACATATATTTTCCACAAACGTTTTACGTCGGGATTGATAAATTTATTTGACAGGTATCACTATATTTTTATCCACACACCATATAGGTCGGGATATATATTTTCCACACACATTTTATGTCGGGATAAGGTACATGTCAATAATACAGGAAACCAAGTTTATAAGTATATATTCTATATGCCACTGAAGCTGAAGACAAGACAAGGTCATTCACCTAGGCTATTCTTTCTCTTTAGTTTTATATTCCTCCAGCCCTTTACAAGGGAAAAATTTCTTTGTTCAACTCTTTGTTGGGAGCGTAAATTTCACAGGTTATATCTGTCTAACAGGAAACTCACTGAGATTTCCAATTGAACCGTCAACATAAACAGAAGACGGTACGCAGATAAAAACAATGAACAGTAAACAATAATTATTTTGTTCACTGGGTAAAAATGTTAATTTGTATAACTTCTTACTAATAAATAAATCTAGTCTTACCTTGAATTTTTTCGCTCGTTCGATGATGATTGATTGCATTGATACTCGCTAGCGATTCCTGGTACTGATGATTAAAACCCGCGGGTGATACACTTCTAACTTTTTCAACTAAATCACGTTTTCTTTTTCCCGTTTTACTTTTTTAAATTTTGTTTGGACGACGTGTGACTCGGACAACACAAAATAACGTAATGACGAGCCGGATCGGCGTGGCGAGGGCGGTGGGGCCTGCTCGGTGTGCTCAACGTCAAAAAAACAATTAATTTATTATAAAATAACTCTAAAAGTGTGATAAAGGACAGCACAGACTAGCGCCTGCTGCATGTAAACCATAATCATCTTTGGGATAAATGCGAAGTATAATTACCTACTTCCGTACGAAACCGGAATATATAATTTTCTTGTATTTATAGGCTTTTACATTGCTTATGCCAACTTCATCGTACCCTTAAAAAAATTAATAGCAACCAACACAGACATTCGAACCAATAATCCTACAAACATAATAAATGCAGAAGGGTGTTTGTTCGTCCGTCAATCACGCCGCAACAGAGCTACGGATTGAGAGCTGGGTCACCACTAAAGAAAAATATAATTGCCAATTTTTATCACCAACACGTCGTGTTGACAAAATAAAAGGTGGCTATTTTTTTTTATTTACCCGACTGGGTATATGTGTTTCACCTGTGTGTATGTATGTCCATTCCTATGTCCGCGTGTAACTGCTCAACGGCTCAACGGATTTTGATAAATGATACGTCATAAGATTTGTCTTGATGACGCGAGTGTTATAGGGTACCTAAATTAAAAAAAAATCAAAATGGCTGACTTTATGCGCTTTTATGTGCGGGCTGAAAAATTTTTTTTTCTTCAAGACCCTCGAGCTGGGTATCAAAATAAAGGGCTTTAAAGGGCCAGTACGAAAATGTATACAACTTATATACCTATTTGGAAACAATTTGGAATGATAAATCAAAGAAAATGACCATTTCCTATGTCATTCGTAACTACTCAGCAGCTCAACCTATTTTGATAAATGATACGTCATTAGATTTGTCTTGACGGCGCACATATTACTGGGTACATAAAATTCATAAAAAATCAAAATGACAGATTTTATGCAATTTAATGTGCGGGCTGAAAAAAATTTTTTTCTTTAAGACCCTCGAGTGGGGTATCAAAATAAAGGGCTTTAAAAGGCGAGTACGAAAATATATACAATCTATATCTTTGAAATCAGTTTGGAGTGACAAATCATAGAAAACAAAATAAATAATAACTATACTGTGAGTAAGCGGTGGTAGTTTATTAATTTTTTAATTTGGTGATGGCAGTCGGGTTTTTTTAATTTTTAAATTATATCTTGTTCATTGCTATGATAGCCTAGTGGCTATCATAGCTGTGATAGCCTAGTGGTTAGGACGACCGACTTCTAATCGAAGGTTGTGGGTTCGATCCCGGGCACGCACCTCTAACTTTTCGGAGTTATGTGCGTTTTAAGTATTTAAATATCACTTGCTTTAACGGTGAAGGAAAACATCGTGAGGAAACCTGCATGCTTGAGAGTTCTCCATAACGTTCTCAAAGGTGTGTGAAGTCTGCCAATCCGCTTGGCCAGCGTGGTAGACTATGGCCAAAACCAGTGAGAGGAGACCCGTGCTCTGTAGTGAGCCGGTAATGGGTTGATCATGATAATGATGATGATGATTTTTCATTGGTGGTGACGAAGAAGTAGAAGAGATATACTTAATCATAGATGGTGACCCAGCTTTATAGACACTTTTGTCACCAACATTGATATATATATATATATATATATATATATGTATATATATATGTATATATATTACAATATCTTAGGTCACCAACACGTGTTGACAACACAAAAGTTGTTAATTTTGATTTTACAGCTTATCTGATTAGGTATAGTTTAGGACCTGGAGTGTGACGTAGACTAGGTACTTTTTACTAAGGGAAAAACCAACAGTTTCCGTGGGATAGAGCGTGCTCTTTTTCACGCTTCTATCCTTCAATCACGCTATAATAGAGCTACAGATCGTCTTGACTTTTTGCACGAATACAGTTAAAGATCAAGAGAGTGGGATATAGGATATAGGATACTTTTTATCTCAGAAAACAAAGGATTCCGCGAGGTTTTACAAAACACGGGGACAAAGTCGCGGATAAAAGCTACAAAAGCACGCTTCAGAATTTGGGTTTGCTAATAGATTGTGAGAGACTGCACCAACGTGCAATCTGCGGTGCCATTGTGTGACAAAATCGTGTTCCTTTGGCAACACAAAACGTGTGGTTTCATTTGTCAAACGGTTAATTCGAATTGTGTAAGGGTTTCATACGAGTAGATGCTTTTCAATTTGGATTTTGGATCGTTATTTCAAACGACGACGATTTGTTCACCCAAAAAGTACACATATATTTATACACAGTAAAGTAAATATGACTCATGCAAAGTGTTCGGTGACCATGACGCGTGTTCCACGCTTTTTGTTCACCCAGAAAGCACACAAATATATACACAGTATAGGTACATAATTATAGCTCATGGAAAGCGTTCAGTGACGATGACGCGAGTTCACCCAAAAAGCACACATATGTACACAGTATAATACATATAGCTCATGGAAAACATTCGGTGACGCTCCACGCTTCCACGCTTTTTCCACGCTTTTTGTTCATCCAAAAAGCACACATATACATATACACAGTACCTATAGGTACATAATTACATATAGCTCATCGTTATTTACGTTCGGTGATGATGATGCGAGTTCCACGCTTTTTGTTCACCCAAAAAGTACACATATACATATAGCTCATGGAAAGCGTTCAGTGACGATGACGCGAGTTCCATGATTTTTGTTCACCCAAAAAGTGCTCAACGCGCCTAAAGAAGTTTTCACTTCAAAAAAATATAAAATCACCCGGACGAATTCACAGGAATCATCTTGCAGCGGCATGCAGTTTGATTGATAGACGTAACTAGGTCCTCCTCTCAAGACAGTACCATTTCCTCTCTAGAACATTTCGAGTTTCAGTTTTCTGGAAAACATTTCCATAATATAATATTAGAGCAGTACCCTCATGCATACTGACAAAGCGCCGTTGTACGGAGTATCAAGGCGCGTGACGGGACTCCAAACTGCTAATATAGTAGTACATTTTGTCCGCCTCTATTCGGAAAATTAGGGCTTATTCGTACGATGTTTGAGACAGCCTATACTTAGTATACGTACGGCCAGTTTTTATAAAACATCTTTAAAAAGAAAAATCGACTTCAAACGCCGCTACAAAGACTGAATATTTTTTTGTCTACTCGTAAATTTTCTTCAAAAAAAAATGTGCAATATCGCATACGAGCTACTTTATTTATATGTTCACATGAGCGTAAAAGAGAATACTCAACTTACTTTTCTTGTAAACTTGTAGCCTTCTTTTTAGACCGGAGCAATAGGTCATAGCTCCAAGAAAGTTTTCACAATACAATGGTATACTTTTGTATACCCTAGGCAATCAATTATACAAAAAAAAAATTATAAAACTCCCAACATTCACCATTTTGTGGTGGCGGTCATCTTGGATTTACATAGTGCTATTCTACTAGTAAAGCCCTTTCATTTGATACTCATATTGAGGGAGTTGTGAAAGAATATGTAATCCGCCATTTTGTGGCGGTGGCTATCTTAGACGGATTTCCATAAAACATAGCTAAGAACACTCCCGACTAATTCACCTTTCAAACAAAAAAAAACCGCATTCAAATCGGTTCACCCGCACACACACACACACACACACACACACCGTCGTTTTTGCGTCGGGTATTAATGAAAACACTTCATAGTAAAAGTGTAATTAAATAGATTTGAAATAGAGTTTATACATAGATTATCCTGGGATCAGTTAGCTCTATTTACGTGCTCGCGCTCTAATTCATAACAAGGTAACGGGAAATGCTATAATGCCCGCCCTCGCGCGTCGGACACGCAACCCTATCTCTCCGGAGTACTACCTGCACCCCTCTCCCCACGGCCTCCTTCATCTCACACCCACGGATTACATCATTTTATTTCAGGGTTGTCGCAATCGAGGGTGAATCAAGATACTGTGGTCAAAGGCTTAAAGATCCTAGGTATATCTACATGCTCTGTTTTCCAACTGCTTAAAAGTAACAGGGTTAAAACTAAACATGATTGCGATTTACCCAATAGCATAGGAGACTGCCGCGCTTAGTGTGAAACCAGCCATTGATTGAGTTTATTATTTCACTTTATAAAATCCAATTATAACTATTCTATTTACATAACACAATGGCGTGAAACCTGCCTTAGACTTACTCTTATTATTTCACTTAAGTTTATAGATAACCACGCGGTTTATGTGCGGACACCTACCCAGAATGCAGATGAAGATGTACCACATAAAAAACGGCAATATAGCGATTTAACGTTCCGGTACGATATGATATGCATACCTCTTTCAAAGTTTCAAGTTAGCCCGCTTTCATCTTAGACTGCATCATCACTTACCATCAGGTGAGATTGCAGTCAACGGCTAACTTGAAGTTAAATATAAAAAAAATATAAACAAGTGTAAATTGAAAATTTAAAAAACCCCCGACATTCGCCATTTAGTGGCGGCGGCCATCTTGAATTTGCAATAGTGCTATTCTACTAGTCAAGCCCTTTCATTTGATACCCATATCAAGGGAGTTGTGAAAAAATATATCATCCGCCATTTTGTAGCGGCGGCCATCTTGGACCGATTTTCATCAAACATAGCTAAGAACACTCTCGACTAATTCACCTTTCAAACAAAAAAAAACCGCATTCAAATCGGTCCACCCGTTTGAGCGCCACAGGGGAACAGACAAACACACACACACACACACACACACACACAGACACGTCAAACTTATAACACCCCGTCGTTTTTGCGTCGGGGGTTAAAAACGGCTGCCAACACACATCAGAGCTACGTCAGACCAGAAGAATCCGTCCGGGGGTGAGCCCTATCCATAGCAACTATAGTCTCTCAGTTTTGCGACTCGATGAGCCATGCTAGTTTTTAGCTTTAGCTTGTTAGCTAGCTAAACTTACCAACTCTGGTTCTCCTCACTTCTGGTTTGGTTTTTATCCCGCAAGGATACTCCGAGCATAACTCTCTCCATCGCCCGTTGAACGACCCTGCGTCTTATTAAATCTTACAACAGCAAACTGAATCGCTGCACCAACCCTAATCCTTGGTCCAGGGCTGGGTAATGGAAGGTAAACAATTCCAGATCAAACATTGGTCGTACGCTCACTGAGATCCAGCCTGTTTCCCGCCACGTGCGAACTTTGATTGTGAAACTATTGCACTTTTAAGTGTTCCTGCACACTTCGGAAAAGCTTTTTTCAGTTGGAAAAGTTTTGCGTTTTTAACCAATTAAGTAATTTGTCGGTTTTTTGTTGAGTTTAAAGGAGCTTTTTTGAATGGAGACAGAATCTCATTACTATTTACTTACTTACTCAAATGGATACGAAGCTTCAGAAGCGCCAGTATTTAACTTTAGAAAACGCTTCAGACATCGCCAAATTACTCGTAGCCAGTACCTAATTAACTACAACCTAAAATTATTTTCGTTATTTCTTTCTTCTTTCCTGGGTGTCATTCCACACTTAAACGTTGTAGGTACATCCATTTACCATGTGAGCCAAAGCTCTATGCTAGCTCACTCCAGCTTACTGAGCTCACTCCAGAATCCAAGCGTCAGAATTCCAGTCATTCCGGTCAAAAATTTCAAGTATCGCTGCTAAGGGTTGAATGAGAGTTTCTCGTTGGTTATATAATTGACAGCCCCTAATTAGGTGTTTAATGACCACGTCGTTAATGGACGTGGACCACCCCACGTGATTAATGGACAGCCCCTAATTAGGTGTTAGACACACCATCGGTTGTTGCTCTAAAATAGATAAGTGTTTGTTGAGCAGACAGTGTCCTGTTAGAGCCTAAAATTGTTTAGCTAACTAGGTGTTAGACGCAGCATGTTATTGCTCTAAAATAGATAAGTGTTTATTGAGCAAACAGTCTTGTTAAAGCCTAAAGTTGCTTAGCTAATTAGGTGTTAGACATACCATCGATTGTTGCTCTAAAATAGATAGGTATGTTGAGCAAACAAGTGACCTGTTAAAGCCTAAAATTGATTAGCTAACTAGGTGTTAGACACACCATCGGTTGTCGCTCTAAAATAGATAAGTGTTTGTTGAGCAAAGTGTCCTGTTAGAGACTTTTGTTTAGCTAATTACTTAGGTTATTTTAACATTTAAACTATCGTTTAAACCTTACGGATTTAATTGTGATTTTACGGATTTATACGGCTTAAACTCATGTGTATTTTTGTTACACTTCGACAAAAATAACATATTTGGTTGGACAAAAATAACTCCGACAAAAATACATTTGTGATCATCCGTAAACATTACCTAAGGTGTTAGAGTTTAGACGAACAACGTGACACTATCAGTTGTTGCTAGGGGCTATGGCGCTCCACTGCCTCGTTGGTCTAGTGGTTAGCATATTCGATGGCAGATCACGGGTTTGATTCCCGGCAAATAATTGTTAGGTATTGGGTATTCTGTCAAGAAATTCTCAGTGCCAGCCTGAAGTTGGAAGTTGGCTGTGTTTCACCCCGCCTCGGGGAGCACGTTAAGCAGTCGGTCCCGGTTATTATCACTATCATGTGACAATAGTCGTTAAAAGCCTGTCAACCCGCATTGGAGCAGCGTGGTGGGTCTACGGCCTGTGCCCAGCAGTGGGACGTTAAAAAAGCTGTAGTGGTGGGTGGTTGGCGCTCCACGAGGCGGTTTTGCATCACATTCCGCGTCAATAAGCCGTCGATGATGTTATAACACGGCACCTAATAACCTGAATACGCTAAATACAATGTCGCCGGCGGTCGTTATTGGCCGCTCGCGTGATCCCGCGCCATATCGAATCAAACGCCCCGTTTGGGTCACGAACTTCGCGATTGTTATTGATATAAATGCTCGCGGAGGTGATCGGAGTTGGACGAGTCGAATAGTGTAAACAGGTACTTACTTCGATTCGCTCCGTGCAGCCTCTCTTCACTCCGTGCAACCTCTCTTCGCTCCGTGCAACCTCTCTTCGCTCCGTGCAGCCTCTCTTCGCTCCGTGCAGCCTCTCTTCGCTCCGTGCAGCCTCTCTTCGCTCCGTGCAGCCTCTCTTCGCTCCGTGCAGCCTCTCTTCGCTCCGTGCAGCCTCTCTTCGCTCCGTGCAGCCTCTCTTCGCTCCGTGCAGCCTCTCTTCGCTCCGTGCAACCTCTCTTCGCTAGCTTAAAATAATGCGTGGTGCGAAGCATCTTTGGCATGTTCGTACCCTGCTCGCCACTGCACGCTAAAATATAGTAAAAATGTTTATATATTACTTGACCAAGAAAAGCCTTTTTTCGTGGCCTCAAATCCATCTTGCAAGCGGCGCGGTAAGCCGTGAACTTTGCCCTTATTGCGAATCGGCGATCCGAAGTTATTTCCGCTGCCATTTCGCGCCGCGTCGCTCAAACTATTCGAGAGATACAAATGATACAAAGTAAAGGGCTAATTCTATTTTACACAATCTCTAAAGTCTGAACTCTGAACTAAACTAAAATGACAGGTCTAAATCGATTCGGACTATCCTTTTACAATGCTCCCTGTGAAAAAGGAAACAATTTTTTACCCGACTACGGCAAAGCCAAAAGGAAGAGTTATGATTTTAGCAGTCTATGGATGTATGTATGTATGTATGTGTGTTTGTATCCGATTTTTGTATCAGATTCTGTGTGTTCCACCGTAGCGCCTAAACTACTCGGTCGATTTTGATGAATGAGATATGTCTATTGATTCGTTGTTATGGTCCGGGTATAGGCTACATTTTATTAGGAAAAAATCGAGAAGTAACCTTCGCGCGGTTTCCTAGATTATCGAATTAGTTTCGGATAGGCATAACAGATGGCGCCACTAGCTGCTTGCCCCGCGCTTTCTGCACACTAAATTATTATTAAATTATTAAGCATAGTCGGGTATTAGTTTACGAACTTTATTACTTGTATTGAACCCATTAGCCCTGATCGGTTTCTTAAACGCTAAATAGCTTATGGGCATGACTTTGCTGTTGGGTGACAACAGCTACCCACGGTTGAAGCTTACCACCAGAACAGACCAGAGAAAATTTTTGAAATCATAAATTCTCAAATCAGCCCTGCTGGGAATCGAACTCCGACCTTCCTCCAAACGCCTTCGTCTTATCTTATAGGGAGTTCGCCAAATTCCTATTAAAAATTATTAATTACTAGCTGACTCCCGCGACTTCGTTCGCGTGTTTATAGGTTTTATATAGGATCGGATCGGATCCCATAATTCTTTTATGTACCTAAACTAAATGTAGCCTGTTACTCCTTATAACATTGAAAGTTCCATTTTAATCGATCCAGCCGTTTCGGAGATTAGCTGGAACACATAGACAGAACGACAAACATAAATTTAAACGCACGCCAGTTTAAAATAAGCCGTACTTACAAAGATCCGGGTCCCAAGTTATTGGAACCCAATAAATGCCTGTCATTTCTAAACTAAAAAACCTATGACCTTGAAATATTTACGGGACAATACTTAAAGTACTACCTTTCTAACAAAAAAAGAATGAGTGAAATCCAATAACGCGTTAATGAATTACAGCTAAATACACGTTTTAACTTTCATCCCCTCTCCCAAGGGAACCGTGCTGAATTTCGGGATAAAAAGTATCCTATAACCTACCTCGGCGTATAAACTCAAATCGTACCAAGTTTCATTTGAATCCATTCAGTAGTTTCGGCGTGATGCGCGGCCAAGATACAGACAGACAGACAGACAGACAGACAGACAGACAGACAGACAGACAGACAGACAGACAGACAGACAGACAAAAATGAAAAAAATTGCAGTTTTGGCTTCAGTATCGATTATAGAGTGCCTTCCGATAAAAAATTTCAAAATATCTTCAATGTACAGAATTGGATCTGTTACAGTTTTATTATATTATAGATAGATAGATTACTTACTTAATTTCCATTCTCAGCTTGAAAATGGAAAGTATTTATTTTACTAACAGTAAGTAATACCTAATTATTTATTAACGTGAATAATTATACTTATTTCACCTTTTCCATTCCACAAGGCTTTCTCTTGGGATAAAATAAACAGAGCCTTTAAATACCTTCTTTTATTTTAGCATTAAATTCAGCTCGGAAACCGTTCAAGGGCTTACCGTGCCTTAAAATTATGCTTCTATTTCATATTTAGGGCTGCCTGTCAGGCGTTACGATTTATTGGCATAAAGTCTTAAACAAACAAAACGCGTGGCGGCTGCGCGGTGCGATGAAAACGTGTCTTACCCGGCTTCTAGAACTTGTAATACTTACAAATTGCAAGGCCGTGTGAACATAGAACAAAAAACAGGCCAAGTGCGAGTCGGACTCGTGCAGGAAGGGTTCCGTACCATATCTATTAAAATGGCAAAAAAATCAAGTTTGTTGTATGGGAGCCCCCTTAAATATTTATTTTATTCAATTTTTTAGTACATATTTGTTGTGGTAGTGGCAACTGAAATACATCATCTGTGAAAATTTCAACTGTCTAACTATCACGGTTAACGGTGACAAACGGATGGACAGACAGATAGATGGACGA
This sequence comes from Melanargia galathea, assembly GCA_920104075.1. Lineage (NCBI taxonomy): Eukaryota > Metazoa > Arthropoda > Insecta > Lepidoptera > Nymphalidae > Melanargia > Melanargia galathea. Next base: position 18,950,112 of record OV049874.1, on the reverse strand, counting down.
ACGAACAGCGGAGTCTTAGTAATAGGGTCCCGTTTTACCCTTTGGGTACGGAACCCTAAAAAGGTGAAGCGCGCGTAGGAGCTCCTGAGGAGCTCCTCCGACTCCTGCCGTCGACGTCGCGCGCTGTAGTGTGAGTGTGTGTGTGGCGTGTGCTTCTGACCAAGCGAAGCAAGATATCTACTTAGATAAAGCACTTGTCCGTTTGTTTGTTTGTTCGTCCAGTAGAGTTTATAACTTCTGAACGAATAAACTTACTTTGAATTAACAAAACAATGCTTAAATCGATGCTCCAAAGTCGAAACTTATTTAAGTTAGCTTAACTTAAGCTATAGTCATTAGGAAAGAGATCATAGAACCAAATGGGGGACAAAAATATTTTAGTAATAATAGGTAGGTACATTGAGGTATTTTTGGAAAAAAACTTTTTACACAATTAACAATTTTTGTTCGTCGTCGCGCACTGTTTGTTACAACCTTTAACCTGTCAGGTCTTTATTGGCATAAATACAGGCCCGCTCCAGGTATTCTACTTAGGGCTGTTTATTATTCTAAGATCTATTTTTAGGGCCAATTTTTACACAATGTTTTCTATTGGATACTCCATATTGTAAGGAGCCACAAATCTTGAGAAATCCTTCTAATAAATGAGGTTGAACAGAAATACTTAAATACAATAAAATATAAAGTAAGTATCGTCTGTTATTTCCAAAAACTGCCTCATAATACAGATATTTCTTAACGATTCCATAATCCGAACAGATATTTTTAACATGTTTGACCCCCGACGCAAAAACGACGGGGTGTTATAAGTTTGACGTGTCTCTCTCTGTGTGTGTGTGTCTGTTCCCCTGTGGCGCTCAAACGGGTGGACCGATTTGGATGCGGTTTTTTTCGTTTGAAAGGTGAATTAGTCGAGAGTGTTGTTAGCTATGTTTGAAAATCGGTCCAAGATGGCCGCCGCTACAAAATGGCGGATTACATATTTTTTCACAACTCCCTTAATATGGGTATCAAATGAAAAGACTTGACTAGTAGAATAGCATTATTGCAAATCCAAGATGGCCGCTGCTACAAAATGGCGATTGTCGGGGGTTTTTAAATTTTTAATTTATACTTGTAGTCTGTTTGTACACGTTAATCTTTGGAATGGCTAAACCAATTTTGACGGGACTTTTACTTTTAGCAGATAGAGAATCATACAGTAATATCCGAATACAGTAGTAGTATCCTAGTAATAGTCAACGTATTTCACTTCAGTATTCCTCTGACTAAATAAGTATTAGATCGACGGTTGAATCTCAAAGTTTTGGTAGCCCTATAGAGTGTATTAAAAGCATTAAAACTTGGTTTGCGCTTCTTCAGGCTAAGTAATAGGAGTTCTTTGTTTGGTTATCAGATATTCTTGTATACCAAGAGAGATGCTCCTCCGTAATAAAACAAGGAACCCCTATAATGTCATTCAGTTTGTCTGTCTTCCCTCTGTCCCTCAATCTTTAATCTGTCAGTCCGTCTGTCACAGAAATTTTATTCAAAAACTATTAAAACTACAAAGTTGAATTCAAATTTAAATTTGATAGTTATAGAAAGATGTTGCCGCAATGGAGACGTGCATTCTAATTTTGAAAAATTGAGAGAAAAAATTCACAGAAAAACCAACAATTGTGGCCGATTCTGTTGTACACAATCTCTAAACCTAAACTAAAATGACAGGTCTAAATCTATTGCCATCCTTTTCCGCAGTGAGCACTGTGAAAGAGATAGGAATAAATTTAGACCTGTCATTTTAGTTTAGGTTTAGAGATTGTGTACAACAGAATCGGCCACAATTGTTTCTTTCTTTGTTTCTGGTTTACACCTACACCAGAACACAAGTACACAATTAATGTACAGTTGTACACGCAATAACTCTACATATTACTTGCTCTTCGTAGTCTTAGTTTGCTAAGCAAACCTCGAAATAAAACTTCGAAACCTTTACTAAATAATACATATCGAAACACAATGATTTCAGAGTGAAATGGACCTAAACTGGCCTATTTTAAGGTTCGCGTTGTATGCGATTTGTAGATATTAATCCACGCGGGCGATAATATAAGCTAGTAGGTGCATAATTGTACATAATCCTATACTAATATAATAAAGCGGAAAAGTTTGTTTGTTAGAACGCGCTAATCTCAGGAACTACTGGACCGATTTCCAAAATTCTTTCACCGTTGGATATGTACGTGATCTAGTGCTATAGGCTATATATTATGAACCACGGGCGAAGCCGGGGCGGACCGCTAGTATGTAATATTAGTACGCAATACACGCGACCGATCAACCTGAGAGGAATTTGTACCGAAACTGCTTAATCACTTCTATCACACGTGATCGTATCGAGCGTCATTCAACACAATAGGGTACTTTCGTTAGTGAAAAATAAATTATGAAATTTGATAAAAATAAAAATTTATGTAGAAATATACTTAAATATTCTGATTTTGAGTCATAAAAGCACGTGATTATTTTATTAAATTAAAATTAAAAGTCGTAATTTCCCATATGTATATCACGTGACCTAAAACACGAGCCGCCTTGTTGTGACGTCATAATGATAAAAAATACTAATATTAATCTGTGGTCATATAAGCAAAAACTAATATTAATCTGTGGTCATATAAGAAAGATAGAACCTATGGAATCTAAACTCCAAACAAAAAAGGACTGTTGATAATATTTTTTAATATATTATAAATAAATAAATATTTTCGATATATCTATATTTTTAAATATATCGATATCGGAGTTCGATATACCGAAAAAAATATCGATATTTCGATATATCGGCTTTATTTAAAAAATCGTAAGTCACTTCAAAAATGATTACACAGTTATATTATAGTCCAGTATCTTTATTAAACAAATTAAATTATAAATATATATATGTGTTAGGTTATAGTTCTTAGTAATTATTTTATTTAAATAAGGTACAATATGGCCTGTTCCACTACCTTCTGATAAGTGTCGGGATAGCCTAAACGTAAGTTTTGTCACTTCCTTACTTATGTCAAGTGACAAGGACTATAGTTGTGAATAAGCTATCCGACACTTATCAGATGGTGGTGAAACAGGGCCTTATACCAATATTTTTAAATGACGTTATCACGTAAAATATTCATCCGTAAGCCGACTTGACAGATAACTAATGATGTTTACAAAGATGTTTTAACATTCTGGAATTCGGCAGAACAGAAGTCTGGGTTACATGCAAAGAACTTTGCAACCATAATTGAATCAATTTTTGGCAGATTAGTACTATCTGCTTTTACACAACTGGTTTGCATATTAATAAATAAATAGCTATCATTATGACGTCACAACAAGGCGGCTCGTGTTTAAGGTCACGTGATATACAGATTAAAGATTACGACTTTTAATTTTAATTTAATAAAAAAATAATGTGCTTTTATTACTCAAAATCAGAATATTTAAGTATATTTCTACATAAATTTTCAATTTTATTAAATTTCTTAATTTATTTTTCACTAGTGAATGTCCCTATTTTTTTACCACAGAGGTATATCTATAATATACCTAAAATTACATTTCGTTTTAAGATGTAAGTATGTAAACTAGGAATACAGAAAAAACATAATATATTTTAAATGAAATACGGTAGATTATTAAGTTTACGATGATTTTGTACCTACATTTTTGTATCTACATTTCGATATCAAACTATCGATATATCGTCCAAAAAATATTAGTAATAAAGAAAAAGTAGCCCAGGTGAATGACTTTATCTTTACTACAATATTTAACTCCAGTGTTATATAGAATACATTTATAACCTTCTTGTTTAACATTGTTACGTCATGAAATGGCTGACTTATTGGCTGACAGCGTTTTACGCGGGATTAAAAATGTTTAAAATTTAATTTAATTTTATGGCATGAACGCGTGTTTATTTTGCCGAAATATATTTTTTGTGGCTTTTTATTAACAAAAACAACATTTTGAAGTGCTTTTTCAAACACAGTAGAATACCCTATTTAATGGAATCAGAAAGCTTCTACGCTTGATTTATGACATTCAAGCTTCGAGCGTTTAATCAAAACCGAAGTGGTAAGGTCTATTCAAATAGAAATGTCACATTTTGCAAAACATTTTGAATATGTTTATTTACATAACTAGCTGATGCCCACGACTTCTTCCGCGTTTATAAGAATCCTTCGGGTTCTATAATTTTCCGGGCTAAAAAGTAGCCTATGTCCTTTTCCAATATCTAGTCTATCTCTATATTAAATTTCGTCAAAATCGGTTCAGCCGTCCATGCTTGATGACGTGACCAAGGAAAAATAGGGATTCATTTTTATGTATATGTATATTGTATAGATTATATTATTACATTGTGTCGCTTAAAATGTAATGCCAAGTTCCAATTGCAGCAAAAAACATAATATGTAAGTCAGCTCTAGTAAGTCACCTCGCTCCTTTATTAAAAAGTATAAATTGAAAATTTAAAAAACCCCCGACATTCGCCATTTTGTAGCGGCGGCCATCTTGGATCGATTTTCATCAAACATAGCTAACAACACTCTCGACTAATTCACCTTTCAAACAAAAAAAACCGCATTCAAATCGGTCCACCCGTTTGAGCGCCACAGGGGAACAGACAGACACACACACACACACACACACACACACACACACACACACACACACACACACACACACACACACACACACACACACGCACACAGACACGTCAAACTTATAACACCCCGTCGTTTTTGCGTCGGGGGTTAAAAAAAAATTAAATAACTCAAAATCAACGTTTTATGAGATTTTATTATAGTGAGTTAACTAAGCGAGATTTTTTTTTAACCCCCGACGCAAAAACGACGGGGTGTTATAAGTTTGACGTGTCTGTGTGTGTGTGTGTGTGTGTGTGTGTCTGTCTGTTCCCCTGTGGCGCTCAAACGGGTGGACCAATTTGCATGCGGTTTTTTTTTGTTTGAAAGGTGATTTAGTCGAGAGTGTTGTTAGCTATGTTTGATGAAAATCGGTCTAAGATGGCCGCCGCTACAAAATGGCGGATTACATATTTTTTCACAACTCCCTTAATATGGGTATCAAATGAAAGGGCTTGACTAGTAGAATAATATTATTGCAAATCCAAGATGGCCGCCGCCACAATATGGCGAATGTCGGGGGTTTTTTAAATTTTCAATTTACACTTGTTTAACAAAATGAAGGCGTCTTCTAAAAATACTATAGTGCCATCCCTTTTTATAATGTTCTTTGTGGAAAAGGATAAATTGCATTGTATTTAGAGCAGTCAATTTAGTGATTTTGTGCAACAGAGTTACCACCTTTGTCTTTGAATGATCGCGACGTAGAAGTACGCCTAGCAGTATCACGAATAGCGTAACACTTGTCAGTTGTAAGTTCACTTGCATGAAGTGTCGGAGGTTTCCTCTGAGAGTAAATTTTCAATTTCACATAAAGCCGGGTATCACGCGCTAAAAATCTAACAATTGAGTTTTCAATTTCCAAATATCAAAGTTCAAAGAATTTGGACATTTTTATGCGTACATGGTGTACTAGAATTCAGTTGCCGTATGTGGACACATGAGTAGATATCCCTACAGAGAGGAATCTTCATACAAGCGGTCCGCTGTAGGCACACTCACGCATGAGCTCTCACCAACGGTTACTTTACCTACTAATGCTTACTCTGAGGTTGTATGGCAAACGTGCGCTATGTGTGAGTGTACCTGCAGCGGGCCGCTTGTATGAAGCTTCCTCTCTGTAGGGATATCTACTCATGTTATGTGGGAAACGAATCTTGAAGATATTTTAGCGTCCCTGTGCCATCGGTGCCTTGCGGGAATCTTATTTCCCTTGCTGACAGCGCAAGGACGGATTTTTAAATCTAATTTGCTTACAGCCCTCGTGGATGATTTATTCTGTCAGTTTCCAACGCGAAAAGTCTCTAATTCCATTTGCCTCCGGTGGAAAAACTGTTTAGTGCGCACAAAAAGTTGTCCAACTTTTCTTTTACTTCAACGGTTCTTTCGTTTTACTTTTTAGGTTTTTTTTTAAAAGTAAATATGAGTACAGAAGAAAGAAAAAACGTTTATTAAAAAGTTGTGTCAAACATCACTTTACCAGTAACAAGTTCTTCTTGATCATCACAAAATACTCGTAAAACAGAGTCTCCCGTCGCCGCGTCTGTCTGTCTATTCGCGATAAACACAAAAACTACTGAACGGACTTTCATGCGGTTTTCACTAATATACAGAGTGATTTATGAGGAAGGTTTAGGCGTATACCTAATGTGTATAATTTGTTAAATTTTTATGTAAATTGATTGGAATAATATGACGATAATTGTTGAAAATGTCGGTAAAAGTCAAGCCGACCAACAGGGTTATTCTGTAACTTAGTTACCAACTGAAAATAGTTGCCAACGAATTAGTTTGATATACATTGCTGCTTAACTGTGGGATATATAAAGTGTTTTCATAATTTCACACAGTAAAGCAGCAATGTACCTAAATCGAATTAATTCGTTGGCAACTATTTTCAGTTGGTACCTAACTAAGTTACAGAATAACCCACCAGGAGGCTTTCATCGAAAACCCTGCGTGTTCCCTTTACGGGTAGTAGACATAATAGTAGTAGAGTATGCTCTATAGGTACTACCCGTGCGAAGTCAGAGCGAGTCGCTAGTCGCTCTATAAATTCTCTACTATTTATATAGTTTTACCTTCAGTAACACAGACCCCTAACAAAGGGCACGGTATTGATCCCATTCAGAGGAAAGAAGCCATAAGGGGGACGGAATTCCGTAAATTAATATATTACGAGCCGCGACCCCCCCTCCCCCACGCCCTTTGATCGATTCTATACACGCATTACTATACAGTACCTACGGTTCTATTGTTTGGAATTATTTATCATTCCCTTGAAGCCTTTTGGCGCAGTGGTCAACGCTGTGGTCTTATATATGGGAGGTCTCGGGTTTGCGATAGAATAGAATAGAATGGAAAAGTTTTTTAATCAAATAAACTTTTACAAGTACTTTTGAATCGTCAAATTGAATCTAGGTAAGTACCACTGGTTCGGAATGCCGTTCCAACCGAGAAGAACCAGCTTTTTTTTTAAATCTTGATCTTGAAAATTCCGTGGAAACTCCAGGATAAAAAGTAGCCTATGTTCAACTCCATGCTCTCCCTGTGTCAATCAAGATCCGTTCAGCGGTTTAGCCGTGAAAAGGTAACAAACAAACGGACAGAAAGACAGAATTATTTTCGTAAGTATTCATAATATTAATATGGATTCTGTAATACTTTCAAAAATATTACTTTCTATAATACTAAAAAGCTGTGATAGCCTAGTGGTTAGGACGACCGACTTCTAATCGGAGGTCGTGGGTTCGATCCCGGGCACGCACCTCTAACTTTACGGAGTTACGTGCGTTTTAAGTATTTATATATCACTTGCTTTAACGGGGAAGGAAAACATCGTGAGCAAACCTGCACGCTTGGGAGTTCTCCATAACGTTCTCAAAGGTGTGTGAAGTCTGCCAATCCGCTTGGCCAGCGTGGTAGACTATGGCCAAAACCCTTCTCACTCTGAGAGGAGACCCGTGCTCTGTAGTGAGCCGGTAATGGGTTGATCATGATGATGATGATGATGAATACTTTCAATAAGGTAGGTATCATAGTTTAATATAAATTATATTTAGCTTTCATTTCGGGGACGTTTCAAACAAAGCCACGGTATAAATCTAGCACATCATAAAACAAATACGAAACCAAACTGCTTTGCGGTGTCTAGTTAGTCTATTCACATTGTGGTCTAGCCAGACCCAACTTCAGGGCTTTACAACTAGATATCTAGAATTCAGCGTTGATTATTTAAGCTGCCTTCTGAAACTCTGAAACTGTGTGCCTAGGTTTTAAGCTTACTTAGATAACTACTTACTTCAAATACGTAAATACACCACAAATACACTTAGTAAATAGGTACAATAAATGATTTTTTCCTGGCTGAATTTCAGCCACCTATCGATTTTAAATTCGGAGGAAATAATCCTTTAGTATCCTAGAAGTAGTTGTTTTTAATTTAAAGTCTACCACTCCGCACTTGGCCAGTGTGGTAACTGGTAGACTACGGCCTAAACCCTTCTCATTCTGGGAGGAGACCCGTGCCCTGTATGCCCTAGAAGTATGATGGTCTATTCTATCCTCACCTGCACGAATAAGTAAAGAAGACGAAACGTATTTTTGTATAGGGTGCATTGTTAGGTTTACGAAAGCCACAAGTAGGTTTGAGGGGCGTAGGCTGCCAGTAACCTGTGCTCAAATACGGGGAAGTGGAATGGTCCTGACATAGGACTGATTAACCGCCTGGATCTCCAATCTACAAGTATTTCGTCAAGAGGTGTTAAGTACCTCTTGACTTATAGCTGACAATAGCTGAAACTATGAGTTCACGCAGAAAACTCATAGTTTCAGCTATTATAAGACCGCTATCATAATCCTCATTATCAACCTATACCCGCCCACTATAGAGCACGGGTCTCCTCTCAGGATGAGAGAGTAAAGGCCGTAGTCCACCACGCTTGCCGAGTGCGGAATGGTAGATTTCACACACCTTCGAGAACACTATGCAGAACTCTCAGGCGTGCAGGTTACCTGACGATGTTTTCCTTCACCGTTAAAGCGAGTGATATTTAATTGCTGAAAACGCACATAACTCCGAAAAATTTTAGGGTGCGTGCCGGGGATCCAACTCGAAAAAAAGCCGATGTCTCAACCACGACACTATCACACACTATTATCACTTCTATTTAAAACATCGATATATGTAACTTCACACAATGAGTTGGAACTGCAAAGGAAGAAAGCGAATTTGCCCCGTATCGATCCGCCCTCAGAGGCGTAGACAAAGCCCCCACACTCAGCTCAGCTGTTAGTCAAAACGTCTATCTACATCACCCTTAAGGGCAGACCGATCGATCCCCGCCGACCTTGAGGTCAATGACCGGGGGAAATGGGTCGAAGGGCCGCCCCCTCTCCTTCCGCGAAAGGGATGATTATATAGGGAACGAGATATTATACGTATTACCTTGAAAAGGTTACGCGGCTATTATTTTAATGGATGAATTGGGCTTAAGAATGAAGACCTTTATAATTTAAGTAAGTAAGTAAGCTTTTCTACGAGTAGGTAAATCGTAGAAAAGCTTTAGTAAAGGCGGAAACGCATCGCCGATACCACGTGGCATTGCGTATATGTGATTCTGGTCTAACTGCCTAATAATGTCCTCCCGACAATATCGGGCCACGGTGGCCAATCTCAACGGAGGCCGAGCTGCCGTGGTATTTATACTAGGTAACGGCGTTTTAGTTATAACTAAAACGCCGTTACCTATACCCGTATTACTTACTAATTCCCCAGAATTCTGACGTTTCGTAATGTTACCAGAGATAAAACAATTCCCACAAAAAAGATAAAATATTCAAAACTTTTATCTTTATACAACTTTATTGCTTAGAATATTTACTAACCTAAGGTACAGGAAAAACTTACAACAAAAGGCGACCTTATCACTAAGAGTGATCTCTTCCAGGTAACCTTATGCAAATACAAATCTTATGCAAATACAAATCAACTGCCGCATGTAGATATGACAAATGCCTGACAGACACCTCATGGTGATAATGTCATTCAACATCCATTTTTCAATAAATTTTTTTGATGTGCTTCTTTTGTTTTCTATTGCTGTTAGTATGCACTTTCTAGTTTCCACTCTTGGTGTTTTCTATTTTAAGGCGAAACGAGTAATATTATTACACGGCATATGGTTTTTTATGATGACACTGGTAATTATAGTAGTTTGGGGTAAAATCGTACTTCGTAGATGTTAACCCTGTTCTCCATACAAATAACTCATATGTAAATGACAATGACAGCTGTCAGAATTCCGGGGAATTGGTAATTCGAGTTTAGTTCCTCCTAAGGAACTATAGGTAACGCTAAGGGCGTTTTGTTATACCACGGCAGCGAGACTGGCAAACTAAGCAGGAGATATGGTAGTGCACAAGTGTGTGCGCAAAGGCAAGTGCCTTCCCCATTCCTTCACTCTCATAGTCCGATGTGTTCGCGGCTCGCGCGCACGCTTGTGCACTATAATATCGTTTGATAGAAGAGATTATCACTGCTAGGTATATTTCTACGTTGCGAGCGACGACGTTACATTGGCAAAGTCGAGAGAGCGTTGCGTTATTTATGTAGTATTCTTTGCCACTAATGTACACTACTTGTACATAATATATCCTCGTTCTGTTCACAATCTTGAAGAATCATTTTCCAGTATCCATGCAACAGAAACTTGCTAGTTGCTGTATATGTTTATTCTGTGGAGTGGAAGGCTTGAGCGTGCAGCGAGGCGCGTCCTATGCTTGGCTAGGTAGGTATGTCCAATCAGAAAATTGGGAGAACCGGAGCGCGAGTAACTCAGAGCCTGAGGCGGGTTGACGAGACACCTACTAGCGGTCTCGCTACTACTGTAAAATATCCTCTTACATTTTAGCGTTTAAACTATCGTGAGTTTATCTATCCATATTATAATAACTATACAACGGCCTCGGAAACCGTTTTTGATTAGAAATTCAAGTAAACTTTTACAGGTACTTTTGAATCGTCAATTGAATGTAGCACTGGTTCGGAATGCCGTTATTACCGAGAAGAACCAGCAAGAAACTCGGCGGTTGCTTTTTTTTTAAATAAAAACTAACAGTAGTTACAAAATTAAATAAATTCAATTTCGCCACCGAAATGTACCGGTTTACCAAAGTTAGAATTCAGCCCCTTGTACCGCGCCGACTGCGATTGGTTGAAAAAGGGTGAATAGCGTCCAATATAAACAAGAACCGGCGTGAATAAACCGGTTGATTTAGATCCGTTCAATCAATCATTAAACGGTATAATTCTCACCGGTAATCAGAACTTTTCGTTAAATTGTAACCGGTTCCAAGCTCTGAGGTGAAGTAGGCACTTACTCGTGACAAAATGCAATCAATCGGTAAATCGAAGAACAATATTGCTAATCAGTAATCAAAACTTTCCGGTAAATTGAAACCGATTCCAAGCTCTGAGGTGAAGTAGGCACTTACTCGTGACAAAATGCAATCAATCGGTAAATCGAAGAACAATATTTCTAATCAGTAATCAAAACTTTCCGGTAAATTGAAACCGATTCCAAGCTCTGAGGTGAAGTAGGCACTTACTCGTGACAAAATGCAATCAATCGGTAAATCGAAGAACAATATTTCTAATCAGTAATCAAAACTTTCCGTTAAATTGAAACCGATTCCAAGCTCTGAGGTGAAGTAGGCACTTACTCGTGACAAAATGCAATCAATCGGTAAATCGAAGAACAATAATTTCTTATCGGTAATCGAAACTTTCCGGTAAATTGGGGTTCCAAGCTCTGAGGTAAAGTAGGCACCTACTCGTGACATAGTGCAATCAATCGGTAAATCGAAGAACAATAATTTCTTATCGGTAATCGAAACTTTCCGGTAAATTGGGGTTCCAAGCTCTGAGGTAAAGTAGGCACCTACTCGTGACATAGTGCAATCAATCGGTAAATCGAAGAACAATAATTTCTTATCGGTAATCGAAACTTTCCGGTAAATTGGGGTTCCAAGCTCTGAGGTAAAGTAGGCACCTACTCGTGACATAGTGCAATCAATCGGTAAATCGAAGAACAATAATTTCTAATCGGTAATCGAAACTTTCCAGTGCATTGATACCGGTTCCAAGCTCTAAGGTGAGGCACTCGTAACATATCGATCAGTGTAACACTGTAGCAACTAGCAATGTCAGGTCCTTCTGGCACAGCGCCAAGCCAGCACCGCAGTGTCCTGGATTCCGGTTGCAGAGCATCAGTCGCGAATGAAGCAATTACCGGGGGCACGAATATTTGAACCGATTTTTAAACGGCCTCCATTGATATACGTATACGTATATCAAATACAAATCAAATACAAATACAAATACAAAATACAAAAACAAATCAAATACAAATGTTTATCTTTGAGCTTTCAGTATACTGAAAGCTCAAAGATAAACATTTGTCTCGCGTGAAAAATATCGCACTACCTAGTTGTTTAAATGAAACTTGTACGGCAACAAAAAATAAAGGAAATTGAAGTTTGTGATTTTGAAATAACTGTCCCTTATATAAACAACTGGCGCTTAAGATTATTTGAATCAGGCATAACCCAATTATTATTTTTTATTCATCTACACGTTATCCCTTGACTACAATCTATCTACAATCTGATGGTACCTAAGTACTTAACGACGCAATCTAAGGTGGAAGAGTTATGGCAGTTTTTAGGTATTAAACACATGCCCCTTATCGGTTTCTATACGTGGCATCGTACTGGAACGCCGGAAGCGTGGTAACTAGCCACGGGTCAACCCGCCCATCAGACCAGACCAGAGACAATTTAGTAATTATAAAATTCCAAACTGCCACTGCCGGGAATCAAACCTGGGACCTACCCATAAGACCACAGCGCTCACCATTGCACCAGGGAGGTCATCAAAAAGCACCTTCAAGAAAATCACGAGTGTTTTGAGGGGCTCGATTTTTAAAAAAGTGTGTACCTACCTATCTTGTTTTTTATGTCAATAGGCACCACAATCATGAATATTCAGTGGCGATGATCGTGGCATTTTTATTGAAGTTTTTAGAAATATTTCACAGTAGGGTTGTTAAAAGTATTTAAACAAATAAAATCTACTATCAAAATAAATCAACAGTCGTCAAAGTGATTTTAGGGTAGGTACCTATATTTTCATCACCATTTAATAAAATAATGTCGAATAGCCTAAACATAAGTTTTGTCAATTTCTTTCTTTATGTCAACAAAGACAAAATATTATGTGAATAAGCTGTTCGACACATGTTCGACACTTATCAGAAGGCGGTGAAACAGGCCCTTAGGCTTCAATAAAATTAAACTTAAGTAAACATAACAGGCAACTTACATAATCTAACTTCTAGGATTCTTAACTACTAGAATACAAAAATACAAGCGCCTAATTATGTAGTTTAGTAATAGTCAAGATAGATAATCAAATTGCCTCATTATCAGGTCGTTTATATCTTGCCTAGCATACAATTGTATTATTAGAACTGCCTCGGTGACCCAGCGGTTGGCGTGGTCGACTGCGGATCACGAGGCATTGGGTTCGATTTCCGGATCAGACCAAAAAATTACGAGGTACTTATCTATTGGATTCTGTCAAGAAATTCTCAGTGCCAGCACAGAATTGGAAGTTGGCGGTGTTAGATACACCCCCGTGCCTCGGAGAGCATGAAACTGCGCCTGATCTCTCTCCGATCATGTCGCATCGGTGTCCCATCGGACTATGAGAGTGAAGGAATAGAGAGTACACCTGTGAGACTGTCTCGGTGTAGATTGGTCACCGTGGCCGAAATTCGATCAGGATACTTATAACACTTTTTTCAAGCATCATCCTCGCCGAACATATACATGGAAATCCCCAGGTGATCGATACAGAAACCAAATTGACTACATCTTAATTGATTCTCGCTGGCGTTCATCTGTATCTAATGTCAAGACCTTCCCAGGGGCGGATTGCAACACTGATCACAGTTTACTGGTGGCATGGTTTGCTCTACGCTTTAAAAACATGCATAAAGCCTCGCGCCCTAAACCGAGACAGATTGATCCACTGATGCGTCCAATCTTCGAAGAGACCGTAGAAGCTAAATTGTTAGAGAATACCCAAATTCATGCTGATCCAAATGCACAATGGGAAATACTTAAGAACACCATACTTGACTCCTTAGAAAAATGTCAACCTTCCAGGAAGGAATCCAAGTCTAACATATGGTTGTCTGAAAAAACCTGGGACTTAGTGCAGGAACGGAAAGAACTCAAGTGCAAAGGACCCATGGATGAAGTGACTATGGCAAAATACTCCAAGCTCTGCAAACACATAAAAAAGAGCAGCCGCCAAGATAGAAACAACTTCATTCTCAATTTATGCCGAGAAGTGGAAGTGCACGCGAATAAGATGCAACCCTCTGATCTCTTCAAGAAAGTCCGACTTCTATCTAAACAGTTTAGACCTAAATCATGGATAATCGAAGATAGGGAAGGACATCTCATATACGAACTGGAGAAAGTGGCTGACCGTTGGCGTGAGTACTGCGAGGACCTATACAGGAACCCGACCCCGTCCACAGAGTCACCGCCATCAGTTGATGATTGGGAATATGAACCGCCTTTACTTCGGTCTGAAGTTGTTTCGGCTGTGGCTTCTCTCAAGAACAATAAGGCTCCGGGCCCGGATGAAATAACGGCAGAAATACTGAAGTCGTTGGGGGACACTGGACTCGATAGACTGCACGACATATGCAATACTGTGTGGAAGACAGGAAGGTGGCCGCAGGACTGGACAAGATCTGTCATTCTCCCATTGCACAAGAAAGGATCTACTAAAAAGTGCGACAACTACCGCACGCTTGCCCTCATATCTCACGCCAGCAAAATTCTGCTCCACATCGTTAACAACCGGCTTAGATACTACATAGACTGGCAGATCCCGCAGGAGCAGGCGGGCTTCGTCAAGGGCAAGGGTACGCGTGAGCAGATACTGAATGTTAGGCAACTTGTTGAAAAAGCTTACGAATTTAATGTACCATTCATTATGTGCTTTGTCGACTACAGTAAGGCCTTTGACTGTGTGAACTGGAAGCTTCTATGGACAGTTCTACAGGAAATGGGAGTTCCAAAACATCTGGTCAGAGTGCTTCAAGGGTTATACTCAGATAGTCAGGGGGTAGTGAGAATCGACAAGATGACATCGAAACCTTTCTCGTTTTGCAAAGGAGTTCGTCAAGGATGCATCCTATCCCCTATCTTATTTAACATCTACGGAGAGAGCATCATACGCCGGACCTGTGAAGATTGGGATGGTGGAATCACCATCAACGGCTCTAAAATTCAAAACCTTCGCTACGCCGATGACACCATCCTCTTCGCAGCTAATGAAGCTGAAATGTTCCAACTCCTGAACAAAATGGAGCAACACAGCCTAGAAATGGGACTGGCCATAAATCGATCGAAAACCAAGATCATGGTGGTGGATCGCGCTTCTAAGCTAGAACTCAATGGGACACTCAACTTAGAAATCGTTGATCACTTCATTTACTTGGGTTCTAGCATCAGCAACAACGGGTCTTGTGAAGCTGAAGTTCGCAGGAGAATTGGGATGGCCAAGGCTGCAATGTCTCAACTTGGTAGGATATGGAAAGACCGGAACATCACCAACAAGACAAAAATTACTCTCGTCAACACCCTAGTCTTCTCCATTTTTCTATACGGGGCAGAGACATGGACTTTAAAAGCCGGAGACCGCCAGCGCATAGACGCTTTTGAGATGTGGTGCTGGAGAAAAATGCTCCGAATCCCTTGGACTGCGTTCAGAACCAACCAATCGATCCGCGAAGAACTCAAAATAGACAAAAAGCCGAGACTCTCCAACGTATGCCTAAGGAAGATTTTTGAGTTCTTTGGCCATATCGCCCGCAAACCCGGTGATAACCTCCAAAAACTTATAGTCACCGGGAAAATGGACGGCAAGAGATCGAGAGGTAGGAGTCCAATGCGCTGGACTGATCAGATCCGCACCACTCTCAATATGAATGTTGCCGAAGCAGTTCATGTTGCAGAAAGCCGGAACAGATGGCGCAACATCGTTCGGGAGAAGTTAATCCCATGATGGGTCACGACCCCCAGTATTGGGGAATCGACGCGAGGAGGACTTATATTACTAGGGGTCAGTGATAGAGAAGAAGCCTTGGAGTGTCAACTATTTGCATAAATTATCATCATGATCAACCCATTACCGGCTCACTACAGAACACGGGTCTCCTCTCAGAGTGAGAAGGGTTTTTGGCCATAGTCTACCACGCTGTCCAAGCGGATTGGCAGACTTCACACACCTTTGAGAACGTTATGGAGAACTCTCAGGCATGCAGGTTTCCTCACGATGTTTTCCTTCACCGCTAAAGCAAGTGATATTTATTTAAATACTTAAAACGCACATAACTCCGAAAAGTTAGAGGTGCATGCCCGGGATCGAACCCATGACCTCCGATTAGAAGTCGGTCGTCCTAACCACTAGGCTATCACAGCTTGCATAAATTATAGTGTTCATGATTTTCTGACTGCCTCGTTGGTCTAATGGTTAGCATATTCGACTGCAGATCACGCGTTCGATTCCCGGGTCGGGTAAATAATTGTTAGGTATAGGGTTTTTCTGTCAAGAAATTCTCTGTACCGGCCCGGAGTTGGTAGTTGGCGGTGTCTCACCCCCGTGCCTCGGGGAGCACGTTAAGCAGTCGATTTCAGTTATTATCACTATCATGTGACAATAGTCGTTAAAGCCTGCCAACCCGCATTGGAGCAGCATGGCGGGTCTAAGCTCTAAATCCCTCTCTCCTATGAGAGAGGAGGCCTGTGCCCAATAGTGGGACGTAAAAAGGCTGCAGTGGTGGGATTTTCTGACGTCCGATTATTTATATAAACATACTTCGTTCTTAAAAGTATGTTTGGCAACCCTAGTTTTAACTGAACGTACATATTTTAATACTTGATCTTTTTAACGGGTAACGGAATTTTAATCACCGTGTGATTGATGGCCAATATAATATTAATTTTAGATTTTGCTTACATAATGGCACATGCCTTTCATATAGGTTCCCTCCGCTTGCGTTCGTTTAGGGTTCCGTACCCAGAGGGTGCCAAACAGTACACGTATATATTTAGTCCACTGTGTCAGATTATTGTTGAAAATCAATTACTTAGAATTTTTAGAAATGGTTTACGTATTATTAATTTCATAATTGAAATAGGTTAAGTAGAATGAACTGACATTTGATTCTTTTCAGTGGCGCCGAACCGCCATCCATCTTGAATTATTGGTATAAATACGGGCACTTCGAAGCCATGAATTCACTTCAGTCTCCTCCAGAGACTCAACCGACTATTAGATGCTTCAGCGTCTAGGTCGTGATATTTGATTGAGGGTTGCGATAGCAATCACACCCTAATCGAATAAATGCTGCCATTTTGGACTTGGCTGAGTGTAATTAATTATTAATTAGTATAAAATAGATTTAAAAAGACATTTCAGTTAAACCAACCTCTGATTCGATATTGTTTGAGTTTGTGCGGGTGATAAATAAAGATATTTTAATAATAGTTTCATTTAGTTTTAATATTAAACCTTATCCTGCTTCTGTACCTAATGATGATGTTTACAAATGTTTGTCCGTCCGTTCGTTTGTCGCAGGGGTCTACAGCTTCAGCCATAAAAGGTGGCCAGTTGAAATGATCACAGTATAAGTCTAAATACATGAAAAATAACAAAAATTAAAATAAACAAGTGTAAATTAAAAATTTAAAAAAAAACCCCCGACATTCGCCATTTTGTGGTAGCGGCCATCTTGGATTTGCATGGTGCTATTCTACTAGTCAAGCCTTTTCATTTGATACCCATATTGAGGGAGTTTTGAAAAATTATACAGGAATCCGCCATTTTGTGGCGACGGCCATCTTGGACTGATTTTCATCAAACATAGCTAACAATACTCCCGACTAATTCACCGCAAACGAAAAAACCGCATTCAAATCGGTGAACCCGTTTGAGCGCTACGGTGGAACAGACAGAGACACACACACACACACACAGACACGTCAAACTTGTAACACCCCGTCGTTTTTGCGTCGTGCGTGCGTGTGTGCGCGTGTGTGTGTGCGTGTGTGCGCTCAAACGGGTGAACCGTTTTGAATGCGGTTTTTTTTTTGTTTGAAAGGTGAATAAGTCGAGAATGTTGTTAGCTATGTTTGATGAAAATCGAATGTCGGGGGTTTTTAAATTTCTAATTTATATCTACTTATATAATATGTAGTAAAAGTAGTGAATTTATACCGAAGAGTGTTTGGTATGGAGTCTTGTAAGGAGGTTTCCGTGATAAAGGCGCTAGGAGATTAATTAGTCGACGCCGAGTCGCGCCATTAGCCATTGTTTGCGATGACAGGGAGGAACGCTCTCAGATGAAGGGGGTAAGACGCCTGAAACTTACATCTTCACTTGGTATTACGACGACAGTTCAGAATAGATATACAGTGCGACTATTCTATCTGTGAACTGAGGGAGGTCGCTAGTATCGCCTTAGTATTGCCATACAATCGTTTGTTCGACAAATTTACGGAAATCCCATAACAGTACGTATGAGGTACGAGAAGTCGCCCGCGACTAGTAATCCCAATCTGGGATTCACTACGACTCATCGCATCACATGCACTCCCGCCAAGACGCATTAATATATTATCGTCACTTTAATGTGTATATTTTACATATTACGTAAGTATACTGATGATAAATTTAGTCTGTTTTTAAATGGGTTTTAACAGCTCTCAAACCGGTTGCACTTGATAATACTGTACCAGCAGATACTCGCTTGTATTTATTAGATTTTATTATAGAATAATCGGAGCCTGATTCTGCAAAAAATGTCTTTATTTTCAGAATTCTATTCCAGGCATCACTTTTAATTGGCATCATTAATGCTAAGAAATAATTACGGATTCTATATTAATTTCCGAAAAGATTTTTCTTATTATAATTAATTAGGTAGGTATTTTATGTTTAAGGAACTGACAACACTAACCTGTAGTCAAATTGTATGAAATTCTAAGATGACAGCCGTAGTTTCATTTTTTGCCATTTCACAAAAAAGATGGTCTATACTATATTTTTTCTTAGCGCTGCTATGTTGTAAACAACAATGGCGGACTAGTGACTAAAGACAATAATATAGGGATGGGATGGGAACTTAAAATAAATCGTAATAGTTTTATGGATGGGAATATGGGCACCTATCCAAATGAACGATTAAACGAATATGAAAATATACATCAGAATTATTTTCAACGTTACCTACATGGATACCGTTACTAAAATTGTAAGGTCATTAAGATCAAAACAATAACGTTATCTACGAATTAACGCGATTTATAATTGCGTAATACAATAACTTTACCGTTATTTACTACACCATGCCAATAATAACGAGATGGATAGTGTACAGTGGGCAAGGGCTCTTACTACCTCCCGTAATTCCCGTAATAGAAAAATTTTTTTTAGCCCGCACATTAAAGCGCATAAAGTCCGCCATTTTGATTTTGTTTTAAATTTAGGTACCCAGTGACACTCGCGTCATCAAGACAAATCTAATGACGTATCATTTATCAAAATCCGTTGAGCCGTTGAGTAGTTACAAGCGCACATAGGAATGGACATACATACACACAGGTCAAACACATAACCCAGTCGGGTAAAACCGGAGCCCTATTAATGTCACTCTGCTTTTTACTCATCAAAAGACTATCTACACATCGCCGTTTTCGGCAAATATTAGAAATAGGTACGCGAACACGAATAGCGAAGTGAAGTCCCACCATTAAAAAAATCGATTTGTGTCAATAAAGTTGATTAAACCATTCAATTCAATCTTATTCCCATCTCTAAGATTTATAGACAATGTAGAAAGTAGAATAACAAAATGTCAAATGTCGTTTTCTTATTCAATCTATGCAAACGGACCCGGCTTATCTTTCGATTTTCAGATAATTTTATTGTTATAATCGTATATTTATCACAGTTTTTGGTGTTATTCATAATATATATGTTTAATAAACAGATTTGCATGTTTTACATAACTTAAAGTGTGTTTTTGATGTGAAAATAATATGTGTATGTTTAAATTTTAGGCGTTTGTTTACTACTTAACACGATTATAGAAAAATGAAGTAAGTATAGAGGTGTACAACCTCTACTGATGACGTTAGCCGGCAGCGCACGAAAGAAGAAAAGCAGGCTGTCATTTAGATTGGAACGGGCTAAGATATTGTAATATGATTGTAATATTATATAGTCTGGGGGAAGAAGAGAGATGCTTTACGTAGGCTCTGGGGCGACCAACCATGAGACACGAGACATTCAACCCACAGATTAGTGATTAGTAGGTATCTAATTCAACTCAAGGCAGTCAGTCGAACATAACGTTTTGTACCACCCTGTGACCCGTAGGCCACGGCTGGGCAAATTAACAAATTGAATATACATACGACCAGTATAAAATATTGTAAATATTGTAAAATACAAGTTGTATATAATGTAGCTGTGTTTCTATCAATCTGCTACACTACATTATGGTAAAAAAAGCGTAACTGATCCAATAAATTATACAATATTTAAAAACTGTAGACCACAAGTATAAATTAAAAATTTAAAAAACCCCCGACATTCGCCATTTTGTGGCGGCGCGCAAAGTATAAATTAAAAATTTAAAAAACCCCCAACATTCGCCATTTTGTGGCGGCGGCCATCTTGGATTTGCAATAGTGCTATTCTACTAGTCATGCCCTTTCATTTGATACCCATATTAAGGGAGTTGTGAAAAAATATGTAATCCGCCATTTTGTAGTGGCGGCCATCTTGGACCGATTTTCATCAAACATAGCTAACAACACTCTCGACTAATTCACCTTTCAAACAAAAAAAAACCGCATTCAAATCGGTTAACCCGTTTAGCGCTACAGAGGAACAGACAGACACACACACACAGATACGTCAAACTTATAACACCCCGTCGTTTTTGCCTCGGGGGTTAAAAACAGACAAATCTGTATCGTACAACATGCAGCATGCGCTACGCGTCACCTGCCCTCCCGCTGCTACACATGCAGAAAAACAAGCATTGTACCATAGGTACAGATTTCTCTAAGAGAGCGAAATAATTTTATTTTTCATTGTATCTATTTCATGAATTTCCTCAAAGTACTTAACGCCTGCTTCAAAGTAACAACATTCAAAAATTCAAAAACGTGTAACGTTTAAGAAAGTAGTGTTAAAAAGTCATCATTGATTTCGAAAGTACAACTTACTTACCTTGAAAGCAATTCCATTTTATTTATTTGTTTGTAGATTAGAAACTACCTACTTTCTATAAAATGATTACCTAGTTCCAACTGTAGTAGTTACCCACTCATTATTAGATTAGTTGCAAGCTACCGGCGAACTACTACGAATATCATAATATTATTATTGAGGATTAGGCAAAGCGTATGCTGAGACGCAGGCGACGCAGGTCCACGCAGTGCAGAGCAGAGCAGATTTTGTAAAGCATGGAACGTCATTGAACTACGTACGCTGCGGCGCAGGCACGTGCGACGCAGACATGTGTCTGTCTTGCTCTGCGTCTCCTTGTACTGCCGGCACAGAATTCTGCGCGACGCGTGCACGTCGAGAGGTGTTTAATAACAATATTTTATAATTTTGTTGCAATAACAGAACATTTAATTGAATTAGTCATTATGAACCTTGTTTGTATGATACAAATCATCCGGACTATTCAAAAAAGACATTGAAAGATTTATTATGTGCGTGAGAATGCGAATGTCAGCTGCGTCACAGCATACGGAGTGGGCACATGTCTGCCTCAACTGCCCTGCCCTGCACTGTGCTGTGCTGCGTCGCCTGCTTTTCAGCATACGCCTAGCCTTAGGTACTAGCGCAGAAATCATATTTTATTCTAAGAGGTCGTAACAAAATGGCTGAATCTCGATTCACAGGGTAAAGGAAACTCTGACGCCAAATATACCAGTTTGCCTGCGTTAAGTGTTTGCGTTATCTATTTACCGCCTTTCTGAATTCTGCAGCGTTATTCTGTAACTTAGTTACCAACTGAAAATAGTTGCCAACGAATTTGTTGGCAACTAGGTACAACATTGCTTCTTTACTGTGGGAAATATAAAGTGTTTTCATAATTTCACACAGTAAAGCAGCAATGTATATCAAACTAATTCGTTGGCAACTATTTTCAGTTGGTAACTAAGTTACAGAATAACCCTGCTGATCCTTTACACCATGCAATGAAACAATAGACAGGTATCATTGGCATTTACTCTAAAGTCATTGTGATTCGATCAATAGTATTTAGTAAAGTTTTCGAGCTCTGCAAAGTGAGACTAAGCATACAGGATACAGGTCATCTGGATGGAAGCCAGTAGCATAGCCAGTAGTTACATACATAACAGAATATACGTAATTTTGCTGCATTTCAAATATACTAAGAGGTTGTAACAAAATTTTGCTACAATCTTCGAAATGGCTGATTCTGGTTCCACATGGTAAAAAAAATTGCTGATGCCATATTATCATGGTGTAAATTGGTTGAAATATGACGATACTTAACTAGCTTCTGCCCGCGGCTTCGCTCGCGTGAATTTCGGTTTTTCACAAATCCCTAGGGAATCATGCATTCCCGGTTCCCGTTCCCGCTCCATTTTCCAACTTTTATACCTATTTTCAAGGAAGTTTGCTATAGTAGTCCACCTATAGCTGCAGCTGTAGAATGCTGTAGCAAATTTTAATTTTTTCAAAATCCCCGGGAGCTGTGGATATTTGTCAGGGTATAATCTACCTCCATTCTAAATTTCAGTCAAATCGGTTCAGTAGTTGCGGCGTTAAAGAGTAACAAACATACACATATACACACATACATACATCAAACTTTCAACTTTATAATATTAAGTGTGATGATAGCATTTTCCTTTTCAGTGGTAGGTATGCTTTTATGAAGTGTCTGGGTGTCATCGCATTCTAAGCTCTATGGAAATAGCTATTCATCAAAGACTTCTATTCAGAAACTATTGATGCTGGCTTCACACAGATTTCACATCTGAAAGGCACACATTGTTCTCTTTGACGTGATCGAACGCCTTTCTATTGCATCCGCATGAAGCATAGCGAGAAAAGGGTTTCCGTGAGCAGAGGCTGAATAACTTGAAAATAATAGTAGTTTTATGTAGCGGTAATCGAGGTATACTCTTTGAAAAAATTGCCCAAGTGCGAGTCGGGCCTCGCTCTTTTAGGGTTCCGTACATAATTATAAACAATATAATATTTGGGTCTAAGAAATATTTAATTTTCGAGTTAGACATCGCAACAAACCGTGAAAGAAAAACCCACAAAATATTCGTTTGTTTTGGGTCACAGCTTATAAACGATTTAATGAGTCGTTGTTTTCAGTATTTGTTGTTCAAATAGAGCATGTGGTACATAATATACCGAAATATCATATTCCTAACTAGTTTAGTTTTTGAGATAGCCCCCGTCACAAAAATGGTCTAAAACTGACAACTTTGATGGGCCCCCATTTCCTTATTTTTTGAGCAAAAATTAACAACAACAACACTCTCGACTAATTTACCTTTCAAACAAAAAAGACTGCATTCAAATCGGTTCACCCGTTTGAGCGCTACAGGGGAACAGACAGACACACACACACACAGAGACACGTCAAACTTATAACACCCCGTCATTTTTGCGTCGGGGGTTAAAAACAATGTACGATGGGGTAGTAGCGGCTAATTATTACCCGTGCGAAGCCGGGGCTAGTACATTATTAAAAGGCATCCTGTCTGTCAGCAACGCGGTGAAAGATTGCAAGCAATGCAACGTTCAGGAATTTTAATGTTTACGATTTGAATTTTCAAAGGTGTTTTCCGCGAAGTGTTTCGATGTGAAAAGCCGCATTACGGGCTTCGGCCGTGTCAACGACCTCTCGTAATGAGGCCAGTAGGCGGCGAGTCTAACGAAAAAAATGTTAATAGAGCACCCTAGCTCCTATTGGTTGAGCGTTGCGCTTGGAGAAAGGTTATGATTTTAATCGTCATGTTATACAAGTATAAATTGAAAATTTAAAAACCCCCGACATTCGCCATTTTGTGACGGCGGCCATCTTGGATTTGCAATAGTGCTATTCTACTAGTCAAGCCCTTTCATTTGATACCCATATTAAGGGAGTTGTGAAAAAATATGTGATCCGCCATTTTGTAGCGGCGGCCATATTGGATCGATTTTCATCAAACATAGCTAACAACACTCTCGACTAATTCACCTTTCAAACAAAAAAAAACCGCATTCAAATCGGTCCACCCGTTTGAGCGCCACAGGGGAACAGACAGACACACACACACACACACACACACACACACACACACACACACACACACACACACACACACACACACACACACACACACACACACACACACACACACACACACACACACACACACACACACACACACACACACACACACACACACACACACACACACGCACAGACACGTCAAACTTATAACACCCCGTCCTTTGATTATCCACATGGCCAGATTGATAATGTAACTCACGAGTGCGCCCTAAAAAATGTTCACTTAAATTGGTAGGATCGCTCTCACCTACTTCAGTGTCACTTAATAAACTACGCAGTAAACAGCTCCCGAAAAATAAAAAAATATGCCGGTTTGTGCGGTGAAATTATGTCGTAATTATCCTTCACAACAAAATAAGAGGTCGAAGATCTCATATCATCAGTAAGTTTTTACATTTGCGTATGTTTTTTTGAGAAAATAGGATTTTTAATTTCGATGTTTTATAGGTACGTCGAACTGGCCGGTGATACCAGCTGAGCATTGTGGTATTTTGCACATTATTGTGCAAAAATATATTGTTGTATGTTATACGTGTGTGAACATTAATAATTATTAATAAAATCAATTTGTTGCCAGTAGTGAGGTAATTTGCCACAAATATAGGGAAGTCCCGGAATATAGTAAATATTTATTATTAATATTATACTTACTGAATTTTGACCTTCAATAATTTTTTTAAATAATAATTATCCTACTAATATTATAAATGTGAAAGTGTGGATGTTTGGATGTTTAGATGTTTGGATGTTTGGATGTTTGTATGTTTGGATGTTTGTTACTCAATCACGCCGCAACTACTAAACCGATTTGGCTGAAATTTTGAATGGAGATAGAATATGCCCTGACTTAAAACATAGGCTACTTTTTATCCTGGAAAAATTCACAGTTCCCACGGGATTTTGAAAAACCCGAAATCTATAGCTACAGCTATAGGTAGATTAATATAGAGAACTTCCTTGATAGTAGGTATAAAGGTTGGAAAAGGGAGCGGGAACGGGAGCCGGAAATCCACGATTCCCTCGGGATTTGTTTAAAACCGAAATTCACGCGGGCGAAGCCGCGGGCATTTCCTAGTTCTAAATAATTATGATTATAAATATAAATTATATAAAAAAAAATTAAAAATAAATTTTCTAATTAGTTTATAATTATTATTAATACTTAATTAATGTAGATTTCCAACGGATCCAATACTAAGACATCGCTGGACAGCTGTCATCAGAAGACACGACATGACGACTGTTGGAAACGTATTATAAAAGTATTTGACTAAATCAAGAAATAATTTTTATTTAGTATCTAGTGTTACGAATTTGCAGCGCCACCTACCGGATTCAATTAGGTTATGAATCTAAACTCCCCAGGGACAAGAAACTTACAAAATTTCAACAAAATTTGTTCGTAATAAAAAAAATCCTAGAACATGACTGCAGCACCACCTACAGGGTCCAATTGTAGATACAAACTATCTTCTTACCCACACAAACACACACCAAAAATTCCATCATAATCGGTCCAGCCGATATTTAAATAATGAGGTAGATACCTAATGAATATTCTGTAATCAAGTAATTACTAATGCTGTTTCCATGGCAAACTATTGATTTACATTAAACAAACAGTTTTACACACACGTAGATTAAAGATAAATAATTAATAAAAACAAAATTTTATCCTACACCATACTTGATTTATCTATAAAAATTGTGCAATTGTCCAAATAACCGGTATCCCTAGGCGCGCACACATATGCGATTCGAGGTTGTATCGTACACGGCGCGATTACCGAGGTCACGCACACATAGCCAGTAGGCGCGGCCGTCTTGACGAGTAATAATATTTCGCGTTGCTCCCTCTTGGGAACTCTTTGACCCCGTCGTTTTTGCGTCGGGGGTTAAAAACAGTCCCCCGCCGCGCGTCTCCTCGTGATAAACTCAAAAACTAGTGAACGGATTTTCATGCGGTTTTCACCAATATACAGAGTGGTTCATGAGGAAGATTTAGGTGTATAGTTGACGCCATTCTTATCCGGATCCCGATCCGGGTTGGCGCTGAGAATTTCTTGACAGAAAAACCTAATAATATCTCATAACTTTAGGCCCAGGTACACAGGTAGCTTTCATCCCTGTAATTGACATGGCAACTTTTATCCCCGAAAAGCCAGTGGGAGCAAAGAGAGCATCAGAAATCGTACTAGACGTCTTTCCGGAGCACTAACCTACCTAGGTTAACCTAGCTAGGTACTCTGCTGCACTTCCCGGTGTATGAATAAATAATAATTTCGTTTCAGCGAAATACATCTCTGCTGGGAATTTAAAGCTTGGAGCACACTAAAGTTGAAATCTCCTTGATGCATTTGTCTCCTTACGAAGATTGGCAATCAAAGAAAAAAAAAATCGCTTGTCTGTAAAGTCGGTTTACGGACGATATAATTTTACGTGATAACGTCATAAGAAAACAAAGGGAGATGCGTCTACCTACCGATCGTGCCTTCTCTATCGCTTATTCCGCGCTCTCGCTTGCGCGTGGTACGTGACAATGAGTCATTATTTTTCGTGCGTGTAGCCGGCGTTCATCGATTTATAAGATAATCGTTATCACGTCAAAAAAAGCCAATTTAATTCCTATTAAATTCGGATAATAATAATGATTATATTATTGTACCTAATAATCTTATTCACAAATAGCGTTGGGCTTGTCAGTAGCAGTAAGTAATTAAATGAGTTATTTTGTATGAATTGTCAGAGGTGTGATAATACCTACTTAGTAGGATCTTGGCAAGAATTTCGACCGAAAGATATTTGCAAAAGAAACTGTCCACAAAAAGCTTGGAACAGCTACCTATTACTAATTTCATGCGATCGTAAAACATTAAACAGAACAGCCTAAAAGCTTGTACTTACTAAATTGTACGTTATTTCATAAAACTTCATAAGATTATTATACCCCATTTCAAAAGTAGGTTAACACAAAAGCAAATATAGCTGCTTTTAATCTGAAGCCATTGAGTTTGGCCGTAGAGCGTGAGACCTCATACCTACATCAGACGTCAAAATAGTCGTTTTAACGTCTTAATAAATTCGTTTGTTTGTTAGTTTAATACTTGATAGATAAAAGATACAAGCTATAGGTAATTTAAGAAATATTAACCGAGCTTAATTTACTTACCGAAATAAAGAAAACTACTGAACCGATTTTGATGCAACTTGCACTGTTCCCTAAGTTGAAGTAAATATAAGCTAATAAAAAAGAATGGTCACAATCCAATTAATACTTTCAAAGAAATGCGTCGACAAACATACATAAGTACATACAAACCTATATTGTTTGGAATTTTTTATATTAATTATTGTTTTAAGCCCTAATAGATCACTGTATCACTATATTGCGGTACAAATAATATTACATACATACGTGTCGAATTGATAACTTCCTTTTTGAAGTCAGTTATCAGTCAATAAAAGGCTTGTAAAAGCACGACTGGTGTTTAATTCACGTTGATTCTATTTCGCTTGGCATTGCCGCTCTAGAGATATAACAACTCGTAGGCTGGAACATTAGTAAGAATCGTAAAAACAAGCTTTTCCTAGTGCTGCTCGAATATTTTATGACTTGGTGCAGCGCAGTTCGATTGCACTTTTATGATGACAGCTGAATAATTAGCTGGATTTAAATCAAAGTAATGTATATAAGATCTGCAAAGTTGGTCTAGTCACTAGACCACTAAATATGCTAACCACTAGAGTCTAGTCACTAGACTCTAGTGGTTAGCATATTTGACTGCAGATCACGACGTCCCGGGTTCGATTTCCGGGTCGGAAATAGGCACCCTTTCACCCCCGTGCCCGTGGAGACCACGTTAAGCAGTCGGTCTCGGTTATTATCAATATCATGTGACATTTGACAATTATAATAGTTGTTAAAGCCCGCCAACCCGCACTGGAGCAGCGTGGCGGATCTAAGCTCTAAATCCCTCTCTAGTCTCTTCTATGAGAGAGGAGTCCTGTGGCCAGCAGTGGGGCGTTAAAAGGCTTTAGTGGTGGTGGTGGTGGTGGGTATACGATCGGTACCCAATTCGAAGCGGAAGCATTGGTAGGCCAAAAATTCAGTTGTTATACCCGTATTACATCCATTTTTCAATAATTTTTTTCAATGTGCTTCTTTTGTTTTCTATTGCTGTTAGTGTGCACTTTCTAGTGTCCACTCTTGGTGTTTTCTATTGTAGGGCGAAACGAGTAATATTATTACGCGGCATATGGCTTTTTATGATGACAGGGAATTAAAGTACTTAGTTTGGGGTAAAATCGTACTTCGTAGATGTTAACCCTGTTCTCCATACACATAACTCATCTGTAAATGACAATGACAGCTGTCAGAATTCCGGGGAATTAGTAATACGGGTATAGATGGAGTAAGTAAGCCAAGCGGATTGGTTTAAGGAACTGAAACGAGCACTTAGAACAGAGGTCGATGGACGAACCTTCTGAATAAGGTCTATTGTTCACACACGTTTTTTTGCCGTGAAAAATTACGGTTTATTCGCCGCAATCGTCTGTGTTGTAAGGAGCACAGTGGAAGCTTGTTAACACAGGTCGGGGATACCAAGAGCTGCAGCGCGTGGGTAGTGGGTACCTACTGAGTGGTATTTCACTTTTGTATCATTCAAACTCTATTTAGATACATAATAAAATTAATAAGGCAAGAGAACCTGAACTGTGGAAGTAAATATTATGAAACAAAGGCGACGCGATGCCACACGAGTTGTAAATCTACAGAGGGGAAGCTTCCACAAGCGGCCCGCTGTAGGTATACTCACACAAACACACTCACCAACGGTTCACGGACGCGCGCTCGTTCCACTAACCGGTACAGTTGGTGACAAACATGCGCATATGTGTGAGTGTACCTACAGCGGGCCGCTTACTAGAAGCTTCCCCTCTGTAGGTACTCTGTGGCGATGCCGCGGCCAAGCTTGTAAGAGGAATACTTTCGTGAAGAAAACCCGAGAGCCCGCGGTAACGAGCGCTCGTTACCTACCTCCACTCGAATAATAATATATAACAACTATTCTTTACTTATGGGATTTACTTTATACTGTAGCATATTTTACTCACATGACAAGATATGTAACAAGTAACAATACCTATTATCTATGCAACTGTTGTATTAATAAGGGCTGGGGCATTAAAATACGAATGTGGGGTTTAACACATTAGTGTTATATTACCCAACTAGCTGATCCCCGCGACTTCGTCTGCGTTGATATAGGTTTTTATATAGGATCGGATTGGATCCCATAATCCTTTTTTGTACCTAAACTAAATGTAGCCTAAGTTATTCCTTATAACATCACCAGAAAGTTCCATCAAAATCGATCCAGCCGTTTCGGAAATTAGCTGGAACACACAAGACAGATCGACAAACATAAATTTAAATGCACACCAGTTTAAAATAAGCCGTACGTACAAAGATCCGGGTCCCAAGTTATTTGAACCCAATAAATGCCTGTCATTTCTGAACTAAAAAACCTATGACCTTGAAATATTTATGGAACAATATATAAAGTACTATCTTTCTAACAAAAAAAGAATGAGTAAAATCGAACAACGCGTTAATGAATTACAGCGAAATACACGTTTTAACTTTCATCCCCTCTCCCAAGGGAACCGTGCTGAATTTCGGGATAAAAAGTATCCTATAACCTACCTCGGAGTATAAACTCAAATCGTACCAAGTTTCATTCGAATCCGTTCAGTAGTTTCGGCGTGATGCGCGGCCAAGATACAGACAGACAGACAGACAGACAGACAGACAGACAGACAGACAGACAGACAGACAAAAATAAAAAAAATTGCAGTTTTGGCTTCAGTATCGATTATAGAGTGCCCTCCAATAAAAATTTTCAAAATATCTTCAATGTACAGAATTGGATCTGTTACAGTTTTATTATATTATAGATTATTTTATCAACAGTTGCATACAAAACTTTATCTACACCCTTAATATGAAACCTCTATAAAAGATTCTGAAACAGTTAGCTTACTGCTAACATTAAGGCCGCTATCCCACTGGCGTTTTGCGAGCGTTGGCGTTTCTCTAACGTCTGCGCAGCGACAACGTCGCGTTGACGCGACGTCAACTTTGAGAGTCTCCAATAGTAGGAGAGCCCAAGAGGGGATTTTTGGATTTACTCGAGCGCGTCAGATTAAGATAAGAGAGGCGAGGCATCTTGCATCCTGCTGAGTACCCTCTACCATATATAAGCCCTTTAAATAGAGCCGCACGCAAAATAAAAAAATGATGGACAGAAATACTCAGAAACGTCAGATTAAGATATGGTGGGTTAATTACGAGCTAAGAAAAGTATATTTAGAAAATCAGACCTATTTGAACATAACGTACGAGAATGGGAGCGTTACAAAGTTGCAAAAAAAACGTTATCTTGACTTTCTCGAATCTCGCGGGTGGTTGAATTTTTTTCTATTTTGAAGGAAATGATGCAAAAATAACAAAAAATATATAATCAGCCGATTTTCACAAGTCGAAGTTATAAAAATCGTCTATTGAAGATGAGAACGTGCAGCTAGAAGCTTTCCCCACCACTGAAATGGAAAACCTTATATAACCTTTTATTCTTCCTGTCAACTAATCTACATATAAAATCTACTAGGTCCCGATGACGCTTGAGTAAATCCACATTTAGCATCCTCGGCTCCCCTACTATAATGGCAACCGTTCACGCTTCGACTTCGCAACTTCAACGCGACGTCAACGTCGCGACAACGCTGCGCAGACGTTGGAGAAACGCCAACGCTCGCAAAACGCCAGTGGGATAGGGGCCTAAAACAGCCAGTCCTAGTAACCTTATTATCATCCAAAGGAGTGATTATGAATATTATGAAAACGGATGATAATAATATATTGTTGTACTGAATTTCATAATAACACTCGTTTGGATGATAATAATATGTAATAGTTATTAGGACTGGGTGTTTTAATGTTGGCAATAAACTAGGTACGTACCTACTTAACTGTTTCAGAATCTTTCATAGAAGATTTAAAGCATGGGTGTAAATAAACTATCAATTATTACATAGACCTTTGCCTGTACCTGTACGGATCTTAAAAAATCGCAATTTTATCAATAGCACTCCAGAATGCTACTGGAATGATTGGTCTCCAGTGTCACTCAGCGGGCGATGGAGAGAGCTATGCTCGGAGTATCCCTGCGGGATCGAATCAGAAATGAGGAGATCCGTATCAGAACCAGACTCAATGATGAATAACCGGCCTAGTGCGTGGCGGGCCACGCGCCGTGTAGGGTTCCGTTGTCACAATCCTCGAAAAACAGATATAACTCCTTAATCTATGAACCAAAGAGTTCCATAATCAAAGCTATGAACCCTACTTAGCCATGATAGTTTTCAAGGGCGTCGCCAGGTAGGGGCAGGGGGGGGCGGCTGCCCCCCCCTAGAGATTTGATAAAATATAAATATGCTATAGTTTGAAAAGAAAATTCTGATTTTTTTAATATGTTGTTAGGACCACAGTCCCAGTAGTCTCCAATTTTGCAGTTTCGAAAGACATATGTGCTAACTTTGCAGCACTTGAAAAACCACGAAATTTTTTCACTCTTTTGTTTTTTGTCTATTATACTTAAGTCCTAAACTATGTGTTTTTCAGAAAAATAATTTTTATACGTTTTTAAAATAGACTAAAATTGCTACAATTTGAGACCAGAACCAGCTCTGTAAGTTCAATACTTACCGAGATGAAGCTCTCCTAAAATTGATTTTTTTTTCCAAAAAAAGTCGTAAATACTATAATACTTAATAGTTTAAACGTATATTTATTATGGTTGGTTTTTCCTTTCAAACTACCTTCAAACAAACTAAATTGAAAAATGCAATATTCCCATTTTTTGAATTTTTAGGATTTGTAGGTAAACTATAATTAAATTACAGACGTTGTTTTATGTTTAAATTAAAGCTAATTATATTAATTACAACATTTTTTTACTTAAATTTACCCGTAAATTGAGTATTTTCCCCGATATCGGGGTTAAAATTGACCAAACCTTAAAATTTTTTTTATTGGAAATATTGAATTTACAGAGCTGATTCTGGTTTTAAATAGTAGCAACTTTAGTCTAGTTTAAAAACGTACAAAAAATAATTTTCTTAAAAACGCATAGTTTGGACTTATATACCTATTATATAAAAAAAAAAAAAACAAAAAAAAGTGTAAAATTACGTGGTTTTTCGTGTGCTGCAAAGTTAGCACAAGTCTTTCGAATTTGCAAAATTTTAGTGGTCCTAACAACATACTAAAAAAATCAGAACTAGCCGTTTAATTGCAATTTTAGCGATTTTTTGTGTCAAATAGGACTGGCGTATTTTACACTTTTCGCATACTATAATATCATCAACTTGCCCCCCCCTTGGCCAGCAGCTGGCGACGCCCTTGATAGTTTTCCTTTAAAATTGATTATATACTATCTACTGCTGTGATTTTTTTCAAGTTCTTATATACTGCCATTTGGCTGATAGAGGGGGGACGACGACACTTGACTCTAATAAAAATTAGCACTTTAAAACATCATATTTTACGGACATGGCGAAACTATAAGGGTTCCTTGTTTACTATGGAACCCTAAAAAAAGGAGGAAGTTCTCAAAGTCGGAATCTTTTTATGCAGGTTCCCCAAATAACTGTTCAAACACGCCTGGACCAATTTAGAAAATTCTTCTTTTGTTTTTTGTTGTTCTTTGTTGAAAGGGCATATTTCCTAGGTGGTCTCATGGTCATTAGGTCAGGATGGTGGGATCTTGGAGAAATCGAGGGAACTCTTCATTTTAGTAAGTAGGTATTGTATGTAGAGCGTATAGCCAGTATAGATCTATTGAAGTCGGTTAATTTTTCCTAAAATATAAGTAAGTAGCTTTTAAACGCCAAATTAATTATTAGATATCGTTCACAGATATTTAATACCTATTCACGAATTCAAGATGCCTTATAAAAATGAAAAAGTCATGCCAAACTTGTAACAAGCTATAATTTAAAAATTAAAAAAACCCGACTGCCATGCTAAAAAACGAACTAAAAAATTAATAAACTACCTACCACCGTACCACTTACAGTGTAGTTGTTATTTATTTTGTTTTTCATGATTTGTCACTCCAAATTGATTTAAAACATATAGATTGTATACATTTTCGTACTTGCCTTTTAAAGCCCTTTATTTTGATACCCCACTCGAGGGTCTTGAAGAAAAAAAATTTTTTTAGCCCGCACATTAAAGTGCATAACATTCGCCATTTTGATTTTTTATAAATTTTATGTACCCAGTAACATTTGCGCCGTCAAGACAAATCTAATGACGTATAAATTATCAAAATAGGTTGAGCCGTTAAGTAGTTACGACCTGACATAGGAAACGGTCATTTTCTACGATTTATCACTCCAAATTGTTTCCAAATATATAAATTTATACATTTTCGTATTTGCCTTTTGAATCCCTTTATTTTGATACCCCACTCGAGGGTCTTGAAGAAAAAAATTTTTTTCAGCTCGCACATTAAAGCGCATAAAGTCCGCCATTTTGATTTTTTTTTAAATTTAGGTACCCTATAACACTCGCGTCATTGATACAAATCTAATGACGTATCATTTGTCAAAATCCGTTGAGCCGTTGATTAGTTACAAGCGGACATAGGAATGGACATACATACACACAGGTGAAACACAATATATACCCAGTCGGGTAAAAAAGTAGGTCAACCACTTTTATAAACTGGATTGTTTAACGGTAGTGTGCAAAATAGGAAAGCAAAATCAGATTTATTAATAACAAAGCTAATAGCTACCTATCGAGTTAATACGTGTTTGTGTAAAAGTGAAGCCGAGTAGGCACTTATTTAAAGCTAGGTAGGTAGTTACCTATTACCTATTACCCAGTGATGGTTGAATCAAAGTGCAAAGCAAAAGCTGCGAAGCGCTTATATTATACTTATTTAGGTACATTTTACTCAACGCGGACACATGCACCGTGTACCAATGATGTTTTACCTTAACTTACACCTCACTGTGTACCAATGATGTTTTCTGCCGTGTACAGTAGTAATCACGTAGTAATATTGTAGTCTTTGATCGCAACAAAAAAAAAACAACTTAGGCGCAAAGTCCTTCAAGCGATAAAAAGATAGTCAAAGGCGTCAAGTTTTCTAAGAAGATTTCCAACAAAGTTTTCGACCCAAAATATTTTTTAATCAATAAATACATCTGTGTACAATAGTGAAATAGGTACATCTGTGGATTTCACAAACTATAGAGAGTACCTACTAGTACTACTATCATAGTTTCTATGTTGCGTAATGTGTAGGTGTAGGTATCTGTGGTTTATTTTGACAATTTTAATCGGCATGATACCTACGCATGCGATTATAAGAAAACTCGATCTCTCGTTCGATTCGAATCGAACATAATATTATTAAATCAATTCCCGATTAAATCGAGCGTTTATAGCTAGCAGCTAGCTCGATTCTCAAAAGGAATCTTTAGTCAATTTTTTAAAGGTAGAAGAGAGAGACAAATGACAATATTGATGATCTATTACAGTACAACTTATACCACAATACAACAAGCAATACGGCGGCGTAAAATCTCTAACAACCTTTTCCGCACGCCTACAACAAAACAATTTTTTTTAAATTAGTATGTCAAGTATTTTCGTGCCTTCTTTTGATTCGGAGATGGTCATAATAACAAGTTATGGAGGCGTTGCAGGGTTCCAACATAGCAATATACATACCTAATGTAAAGTGAATTGGTCCGAGTTGAGGGTGAATCCATCCAGTGTTTCAGATAAATTAAAAAATCGATTTTTTAATCGATGTCATGTCGCCATGGACATACATGTCACATCCCTATTGCCTAATGACAAGTTATAATTTTGGTTATTATCTGTGGCTATTATTTTTATTGAAAATATTTCGATAAAACGGGAATCCTTTATCTAATTTTAATTTTAATTATAAAATATTTCATATTTTGCAATATGTGTTATGTTTAAGAAAGTGCACAATTGTGGCGAAGCGAGTACAAGGTGCCAATGGTGGAAACCAGCACGCAATAATGAAACATGTCGCACTATGGATCAATGTACAACAGGACAAAACGAAAGTGACTAGTTGATCGTTTTTGTATTTAGTATAATAATTAGGGCTTAGGTTTTGTTAATATACAATGGCGCAAACTGTAAGACGTGCCATCGAAGGGAGGTATCCCTCTTGTTACCTGCCCAATCGGATAAAGGAGCGAAGGGCAAAAATGAGGGCTCTAAGGTAAGAACTATTTATTTCCTTTGCGAACGTAATGCCACAAATATCGATCTGGTGAAAAAAAAATACCAGTTTGAGAAGTTTATTTGTTTGTTAAGTGAATACTGCAAAAGCTTTTTCAGTGTATTCTCATTACAGATATTTAAGTACCTATGTATTTTAGGTACTTAAATTAAGTATTTGAGAGTAATTACGCTTATAAATTATATTGTATTAATTATTGTTGTGTATTTTACCCCTGCTTATAATATTGTTTGTAGAATAGAATAGAATAGAATAGAAAAGTTTTTTATTCAAATAAACTTTTACAAGTGCTTTTGAATAGTCAGATGAATCTACCACTGGTTCGGAATGCCATTCCAACCGAGAAGAACCAGCAAGAAACTCGGCGGTTGCTCTTTTCCAAATTT
This sequence comes from Melanargia galathea, assembly GCA_920104075.1. NCBI lineage: Eukaryota > Metazoa > Arthropoda > Insecta > Lepidoptera > Nymphalidae > Melanargia > Melanargia galathea. The sequence goes on along the minus strand of OV049874.1, from coordinate 18,914,191 downwards.
ACAATATCAATATAACAATTTTATGTTAAGTACATGATTGAATTGCCGTCTCGCGCATTGCTGGAACGAGTCAAATCCACGCCTTTTTATCATTTATATAAGTAATCATAATTTTATTCAGATAAACTTTCACAAGCGTTTACGAATCGACAAATGAATCTACCACAGGTTCGGAATGGTGCTTACAATTCTACACATGTGAAGAAGGGCAGACAAAAGTAGCCCCATTTCCGACGGTGGCACCCGTTCACGAGCATGATGATGTACAAATATTAAACATTTTTTTATCATATGAGTAAGTGTATGCGAATTAATTATAGCAAAACCTTGATGAAAGTATTTTATCTTTGCCTCTCGAAAATTATCTTGCACAATAAAATGAATAAATATAATACTATAGATGTAAATAAATACATATATAAATTGTATACTAATGTATAAAGTTCAATGACATACATACCATTCTAAATTTGTACATCATTAGCTAGAATTTATGTAATCAAGTTAATTATTAATCTTTATTGTACTGATAACAGCCTTGTGGCTAGATAATTGGGCTGTGGCTCATCAGGTCCTGAGTTTGAGTCCTAGGTTGAGCAAAAAGACAGTTATTAGGCTTTTTAACAAGAAACAAGCTGATGCCCGTGACTTTGTCCTCGTGGATTCATATTATATCTCATACAAAATTTCATAAGTGCATTTGAAACACTTGTAGCTATACATTCTAATTGCTATGTTGAGAATGAAGAGATTAATGGACTTAAAGAGCATAATGACATTGGCATAGATTACTAGTATTTAGGCTAGTCTATATAGATACTGTGTCAAGATCTCACAACACTTTAGTTTTAAGATAACCCAAATTATCAAAATAAACTCAATTGAGCTAATGTTGATAATTTACATCAATCAGCTAATTATATCAATCAGTTAATTTCAAGTATGTGGAATTCTTTATACTTGAAACTAATTGACTGCCTTGTTGTTCTAGTGGTTAGCATATTTGCCTGCAGATCACAAGGTCCCGGGTTTGATTCCTGGGTTGGGCAAATAATTATTAGGTATTGGGTTGTCAAGAAATTCTCAAAGGCAGCCCGGAGTTGGTAGTTGGTGGTGATTCACCCCCGCCCGTGCCTCGAAGAGCATGTTAAGCAGTTGTTCCCTGTTATTATCACTGTCATGTGACAATAGTCGTTAAAGCCGGTCAACACGCATTGGAGCGGTGTGGCGGGTCTAAGCTCTAAATCCCTCTCCTATGAGAGAGGAGTTGAATTTTATTACCTGAATTTTAAATATCAGGTAATATTTTTAATTGAATAATTTCCAGGCTGGAACAGCAGCGGAAGCCGGATAAGCCGGAAGACTTTGTCTGTTACTCCGACAGCGACAGTGAGGAAGAGACCTCCACCCAGCAGCACAAAATACTGTCTACGTCTTACAACTTTGTGGACTATGTGCGCTCCAGAGAAATTCTAGCACCAGAGGTATGACATTTACTTCTTTCCCTGTCAGCATTTTTGTTGGGATTATGTACCTAAAGAGTAAAACAGGACCTTATTACTAAGACTCCACTGTCTGTCTGTCTGTCTCTCTATCCGTCTGTCTGTCTGTCTATCCGTCTGTCTGTCACCAGGCTGTATCTCATGAACTGTGATAGACAGTTGAAATTTTCACAGATGATGTATTTCTGTTGCTGCTATAACAACAAATACAGAATAAAATAAATACTTAAGGGGGCTCCCTATACAACAAATGTAATTTTTTGCTCATTTTTGCTTGATATTGGTTAATTATTAAACCAGCTGATATTTTGTATTCAGCCTGTGATTCAGCTTAGTAAACACTTGTATAATGAAAGGGCCACATAGTCCTACAAATTTAGTGGAACAATTTCCCAACCAAGCAAATCGAATTGTTTAACACCTGCGCACTTGAGTAGCTACCTCCATCGAGAATTTTCATAGATAAAAAACTTAGTTGTCTCGTCCAAACGAACCTACTCACGATTCAGCTTGTTATTAATCACTAAAAAATTGTTTCCTCAGCTGCCAGACCATTATGCCATTATACGCCAGTCAAATTTGACATTAAAATCGCAAACGAACGGCTAGTTCTGATTTTTTTATATGTTGTTAGGACCACTACCAGTAGTCTAAATTCAATTTTGCAGCTTCGAAAGACCTGTGCTAATTTTGTAGCACTCGAAAAACCGCGAAATTTTTGCACTTTTTTTGGGTTTTTCAATATAAGTCCTAAACTATGCGTTTCTAAAAAAATTCTTTTCTATACTTTTTTAAAGTAGACTAAAATTGCTACAATTTAAGACCAAAACTAGCTCTTTAAATTCAATATTTATTGAGATACAGCTCTCCAAAAATTGACAATTAATTCCAAAAAAGTGAAATTTTAAGATTCGGTCAATTTTAAACAAAAATGCGCAGTTTACGACTTATATTGCTCGGAACTCATAATGTCCTTTTAATACAGGTTAATATGTTTCATAAAAATCAATAAATATCAATAATAATATAAATAATTTTTTTCTTGAATAAATAACATTATAAATACTAAATATAAATACTTAGTAATAGTTTTAATACATATTTCTTGTGGGTGTACATGGTTTTTTCTTTCAAACTACATTCAAAACAAACTGAAGAGAAAACTGCAATTTTCCCATTTTTTAAACTTTTAGGATTTATAAGTAAACTATATGGGTTACAGACGTCGTTTAGTGTTTAAATTAAAGCTAATTATATTTACTACAACATCTTTTCAATTAACTTTATCCGTAAAATGAGTATTTTCCCCGATAGCGGGGTTTAAAATTGACCAAATCTTAAAATTTCACTTTTTCGGAATTAATTGTTAATTTTTGGAGAGCTGTATCGCAGCAAATATTGAATTTAAAGAGCTAGTTTTGGTCTTAAATTGTAGCAATTTTAATCTTCTTTAAAAACGTAAAGAAAATATTTTTTTTAAACCCATAGTTTAGGACTTATATTGAAAAAACCAAAAGTAGTACGAAAATTTCGCGGTTTTTCGAGTGCTGCAAAGTTAGCACAGGTCTTTCGAAGCTGCAAAATTGGATTTACACTACTGGTAGTGGTCCTAACAACATATTAAAAAATCAGAACTAGCCGTTCGTTTGCGATTTTAGCCACTTTTGGAGTCAAATTTGACTGCACTATTAGACCGAGTGGCTCGTACAATATTAGCGTGAGTTTGCTTCATTCCAGCCGCGGTCGGTGGATCCATCGTACGCGACACGTCACATGCTGACAAACGATATGTTCCGAGAGTCCCCAGTTAATCTGGGCAATATGAACAAGGTGTTCTGCTCTCAGTGGCTGTCGGACAGGCAGGTCGTCTTCGGCACCAAGTGCAATAAGGTGAGTTCCATGCAAAATACATAAAATTGATATGGATATTATATTGTTGGTTTTTAAGGGTGCCGATAGGGATAACAATTTACAATTTCAAGAGAGAACCAAACAAGTATCACTTCTTTTCCATGTACATACTTCGAGGAAATTATGATATTTGTGTGTATACACACTTTCATAATTTCCTTCTTAGTCACCGATGACCGGACTACTTATTAGATGTTAATAATAATTAACTTAAGTACTCATTAGATAATAATAATTTAACTACTCATTAGATGTTTAAAATTTACCGGAACTTGCTCTGACGCACACAGAGACACTCTGACTCTGCTGTTCGTCTGTCTGTCTGTCATATCTCATGAACCGTGATAGTTAGACAGTTGAAATTTTCACAGATGGCGTATTTCTGTTGCAGCTATAACAACAAGTACTGAAAAACAGAAATAAATAAATATTTAAGCTCCCATACAAACGTGATTTTTTTTGCCGTTTTTATAGATAATGGTACGGACCCTTCATGCGCGACTCCGACTTGCACTTGACCGGTTTTTTTTTTAAAGAATTTACAAAAAATTTAATTTGACACATATTGTGGGCAATTCTCTTGTACACAATCTCTAAACTAAACTAAAATGACAGGTCTAAATTTATTCCTATCTCTTTCACAGTGCTCACTGCGGAAAAGGATAGCAATAGATTTAGACCTGTCATTTTAGTTTAGTTTAGAGAATTGTGTACAACAGAATTGGCCACATTGTGTCGGTTGTAGCTGATGGTGTACGACGTGCGGTCGCGCTCGCTGGACGCCATCCCGACGCTGAGGCCGCGCACGCCGTGGCCCGGCGCGGAGCACCAGACCGGCATACACGCGCTGCAGATCAATCCTTCCAGGTAAACGTGAATTAATAATTAACCTTCCAGAAGTCGCGCCCTTGCGCCGAACAGAAGTGGTCGCGCGCGGAGTGACAGTCCGCAACTTTGACTGCCTGTTTTGAGTTAACTAATAAGTAATTTGTGTCTATTTATAACATAATAGTAAAATAGAGGAACTTAAAAGTCACTGCAAAACGTAGTTACTGTACATGTGCACCTGTGACAAAGGTCAAATTGCTACTAAGAGATGCTACCCGATCACAAAGCAATCACGGACGTACAGTGCGCAAAAATAATAAATTTCTTAAATATGACCAAAATTAGTTTGCTGCGGACTCACAGACCGCGCGTTAAAGCGTAAAGCTCCATTTGCTCGCTTTATTTTTTTCTGTGATGATTTCAACATTGCTACAACTGTTTAGTTACTATAAATCATGACAGAAATAAAAAGTAATATAATTATGGCGTGTATCACCAGTATTATGCCTAGATAAGTGTTGGATAGTCTAAACGTAAGTTTTGTCACTTCATGTCAAGTGACAAAAACAAAACTTGTGAATAAGCTATCCTGCACTTATCACAAGGTGGTGAAACAGGTCCTTAATGTTTTTGATAATTTTTATATGGTGAATAATTTAAATACATATGTCAATTTCAGAACACTATTAGCGACGGGTGCCCGAAACTCGTGTGAGCTGGCGATATACAGCCTGCCCACACTCGACCCCGTGTGTGTGGGGGAGGCGCACAGAGATTGGGTATTTATGACTTACTAGCTTCTGCCTGCGGCTTCGCCCGCGAGAATTTCGGTTTTTCACAAATCCCGAGGGAATCGTGGATTTCCGGTTCCCGTTTCCGCTCCCTTTTCCAACCTTTATACCTACTTTCAAGGAAATTTGCTGTAGTACTCTACCTATAGCTATAGATTTCGGTTTTTTCAAAATCCCGTGGGAACTGTGGATTTTTCCAGGATAAAAAGTAGCCTATGTGTTACTCCAGGGTATACTTAATCTATCTCCATTCGAAATTTTAGCTAAATCCATCTAGTAGTTTTTGCGTGATTGAGTAAAAAACATCCAAACATCCACACTTTCACATTTATAATATTAGTAGGATTAACCACTCCGCACTAACTATAGACCTCATAAGAAGATTCAGGGTCACCTATCAGGTGATTAAGACAGCTATGCTCGCAGTATCCCTACGAGGATAAATGAGAAGAAACAAACATACAGGTATAGCTCACTGAGTCGCTGAACTGAAATGGCAGAGCACGAAGTACCGATAGATATTAGGGTCCCAACCACAGTGTTGATAGATAACATCGATGAATGAGTTGCAGAACTGGATACAAGTTGCGCAAAATTGAAGCATGTGGAAGTGCCTACAGGAGACCTATGTCCAGTAGTGTTCAGACCTTTATGGGTTAAAAAAAAGGAAGAACTTTATCTTGTTTAAAAACGAGAGTTCCAAAACTTTAAATTGATGAAAGTGATGCTTTATTCGGATTTGTGCAGAACCAAATGAACATCAATGTATGGTCCTTTTTACAGATCTTGGACATGTGCTGGTTGGACGACGAGTTCCTAGTAACTGGGTCTCGGGACTCAAAACTGGCGCTGTGGCGAGCGCCAGCTCCCGCGACCCAGCCCGCGCCACATCACGGATACGTGACACCCGTCGCGCTGAGAGATTGTAAAGCCGGTAAGCTGGCTAGCAAGCTAAATAATAATAATTATCATCACCATCATCATCATCATCATCATTATGATCATCAGGTCCAGTACAGGGCACGGGTCTCCACTCAGAATGAGAAGGGTTTAGACTTTAGACTTTTAGTCTACCACACTAGCCAAGTGCGGATTGGTGAACTTCACACACCTTTGAGAACAATATGAAGAACTTTCAGGTTCCGAGCTCACTTCTGCTGCTGAAACTCTCTCTTATTCATAAACTTATTATGAAGTAAAGTATGATGACGTCGTCCACACTTTTCACAGAATGTGTTCTATCTACAATTTATTGTAGAGTGCCCTTGGATTAAACAATTGTGGCATTGGTCGATTTATTTTTCTAATTATGGATTGTATCGAGGCGCAAAAATGAGAGTATCTGTACCGCCTCGCTATTTGTTCGTCAGTGTTTGGCTGTCCGCGCTGTTGAACACACTAGGACACTAGTCATGTGCAGACACATTCCTTTACCTCACGGCATCAGTAACAGATATTTTATAAATGGTTGTATTACTAATATTTTATAGGTCAAAAAGTGCGCGCGATCACCTTCAACGAGAAGTGGCGCGAAATCGCCGCTTTGACACTGAACGGCTACATTCACGTGTGGAGCGCGGCGACGTTCCGCCAGACGCTGTCGCGCAAGTTGCCCTCCTGCCAGGACCTCGTCTGTCTCGCCACACAGGTACACAGGTACACCTTAGATACCCGCCATTGGAGAGTGTGCCCAGGAAATTCTCAACTTTGTTTCTTCTTCGTTCTTCGTTCTACCACAGAACTACGAGAAGACCTCATGAGCCTCATGCCCATGAGGCTCAACGTTCACACTTGATATCCGATCTACTCGCACGAAACGTACGTTAAAACGTTCGTACATTCAATTCAAGATTGAATAGATATCTTTCAGGCAAACTCGCTCCAGCCTAGATATCATCATTGCTTTCTATTAGCGATGATTGTAGTCAAGCACAAGCCCTTCCACCAGCACCACCACTACAGCCTTTTAACGTCCCACTGCTGGGCATAGACCTCCTCTCTCACAGGAGAGAGGGATTTAGAGCTTAGACCCGCCTCGCTGCTCCAATGCGGATTGTGGATGCGGGTTTTAGCGACTATTGTCACATGATAGTGATAATAACCGGGACCGACTGCTTAGAACTGCTGCGAACCGCGACCGGGCGCGGCGCGGCGCCGCTCTAGTGCGATATGCCCCATACAAAATGATAGAAAGAATATTTTGACGCTTTGTGCCGCGCAGTGCCCGACGCGCAGCGCCGCGTAAGTGCGGTCCGGCCCTTAACGTGATCTCCGAGGCACGGGGGTGAAACACCGCCAACTACCAACTTCGGGCTGGCACTGGGAATTTCTTGAGAAAACCCAATACCTAACAATTTATGCCCGACCCTGGAATCCCTCGTGATCTGCAGTCCGATATACTAACTACTAGACTTTGTGTTACGGTGTGTTAGGAAAGCGGTATCTACGCGATCGGGTGCAAGTCGTACACGCTGCTGCTGGACTGCCGCACGCTGCAGTCGGTGAAGAAGATCACGTCGCGGTACAACGGCTGCGGCATCCGCTCCGCCAGCTTCCGCGGCAACATGCTCACCATCGGCACCGGCCTTGGTAAACGTCATCATCATCAACTCACTCTCTTTCTCCCTCCCTCTCTCTCCCTCCCTCTCTCCCTCCCTCCCTCTCTCCCTCCATCCCTCCCTCTCTCTCTCCCTCCCCCCCCCCCCCTTTCTCTCTCCCTCTCTCTCCCCCCCTCTCTAATCTGAAAGAATTTTAGTCGAACATGTGTGGGCGTGTGTGCATAATATGTTTCTGTATGCCTATGTGTGTGTATGTTTGTCTGTCTCCCTCTCTATTCCGCAATCTCAGTTGATACATACTTTCTTTATCTTCCTCTTTCTCTCTTCCTCCCATTTACTCCCTCACTCTCCCACTCTCTCACACTTCCTTGCACTCGCTCTCAGTCTCGTTCACTTTAATTCCCCCTCACTCCCCTCTATCTCTCGCTGCCCCCTCCGTGTGCGTGTGTTTGTGTACGTACGTACGTGTATGGGTGCGCGCGCGCTCGTGCATGTGTGTGATAAAATCGCACCCCTCAAAAAGTGGGAGAAGAGCTGCTACTAAAGAATTTGCTAATGACCATTTCGCAGAATGTGTATCAATTTCTTGTTTTTTTTTTTAATAGGATTACTAATGTTTTACGACTTGAGAGCGGGCAAGTACTTGGAGAGCAACATCCACTCGTCCAAAACCGTCACGCTGAAAGCTTCCCGAGGATATGTGGTGAGCCCATTACCTTTAAGTAATTTCCCTTGCAACTTGTTTGCCTTTGAATTTTTCTGACAGTAATTTTTGTCAAAATTTTCTGGCAGAAATTTCTGCCAATAATTTCTGGCAGAAATTACTGCCAACTGTTTCTGTCAGAAATTTATGACAATATTTTTGGCAGAAATTTCTGACAATTTTTTTGGCAGAAATTACTTGACAGATTTCTGACAATTTCTCTTGGCAGAATTTTCTGACAAAATTTCTGTTGTCGGTCTGAGTGTAGAATTTTGCACCCCAGTTCCCGGACGAGGAGGCGGACGGGTTCAACCAGGTGAAGTACGTGCCGGCGATCTACACGCACTGCTACGACGACAGCGGCACGCGCATATTCACCGCGGGAGGGCCTCTGCCCGCGCCGCTCATCGGCAACTACGCGGGCATATGGCAGTAGCGGACCCCGACCCCAACCCCAACCGGTTCCACTAGGAAAAACCGGAACATTTTGGATTGAAAAAATGTTTTGTCTAAGAATTACCGGAAAACCGGTTAATTGCTTGATCCAATGAACTAGGACTTGGCGCCGATTTGATTTAGGTTAAAAATGTTGCTCTTCGTTTTACCGGTTAATTGATTGAACGAGTGGTTCGTTCAATCAATTAACCGATACTGTAAGCGGCTTGGAAACAGTTTCAATTTTAGTTAATAACCGGATAAAAATATTGTTCTTCCATTTACCGATTAATTTATTCACCGACTATCGCTTGGAACCGGTTTCAATTTACCGGAAAATTTTAATTTAATTTTAAAGAGACAAGTCACTTTGAACTATTTTAACTGTAATAAGTAAATTTTTACATTTCGATAAAATAGACACGGAAAATCCAATGTTATGCCCACTGTTTATGGTTGATAATATAGCAATATCAATACATTGCCAATCATACAATGTGCGTAGAGAATGACAATTATTTTACTTTATTGGACAACAAACAGCTTTTGATACCATAGACCATAGTATAGTAAATATAGATTAGATAGCTTAAACCTGATTAACGGTTTTTTCAAGTATCTTAACATCAACAGGGTCAATTATATTATCAAACATTACACAGTACAGTTGCAGCCTTAAAACAAGTCATTATATTGCCTTAAAACAATTTGTACATTGGGTTAGGAAGGATAGTACCGCAAATAATAAAAAAAGAGTGTAGGGGGTGTAGCTACCATAGGGTTTCTTGCAGGACTTTGGATCCAGTAAAAAGGCACTTTAATTGAAGATATTTATTTGGACACTTGCACTCGGTCCGGAGGCAACGAGAGAAGAGCAAAGGGGGCCCACAGGGTTGCCACATTCACATTTTAATTTGACCATTCTGTCAGTGTGACCGTTTTCTCGTCTTGGGTTTCCCTATACTTTATTGTTGAAAAGAGGTCGATTATGTCTTGGTTTAAGCTATAACGGGTATAAGGGTACCGCTATCGGAAACGAAGACAGGTAATAGTAGTAATGATTACGGACAAGATAAAAAAAAAAGCGAAAAAAAATATATTTCTGTATTTTTTTTAAATTTCGCAATGTAATGCAATCAGCTGATGCCTAAATACCTAAAGTTGTCGCCGGCCAGTCGCCACTCGCGGCCATTGACCCCGAATTGTGCACGCTTTACATTGCTGGTTTGAAAAAATACCTACTAAATACCAAACGATTAATACTACAAGTATACAAATTATAGTCTTATACTTGTATTATTCTGATACGTATATTTTGGTTAACGGTATTGTATTGTGTTTAGGTAGTATAATAATAGTGCTAAGTTTTCGATACCGGTCCCCTTATACCCTGTATACACTATACAGTAGCGTGGACAAAGTTCGAAGTCAGGATATGCAGATATTTGTAGATGGACCAAGTCGCGGTTAAATAGTAGTTACAATAAATCCGATAGGTAATTGACTCTATGATATTAAGGGTTCGTTTCACCACCTTCTGATAAGTGTCGGATAGTTTATACATTTGTCTTTGTCACTTGACATCCGACTTGTCTATCCGACACTTATCAGAAGGTGGTGAAACAGGTCGTTATTGTTTTATTTTTTACTGGCTTTTGCCCGCGGCTTCGCCCGCGTGAATTTCGGTTTTTGCGGTCGCGCCCTATCAATCTATATGCGTGTATGGGCGCGCGGTAGATTTGTCCGCGAACTCGACGCACGGCGCACACTGAATAATTAACTTTACGACTATTGACATAGGGTCGCGCGGTACGGTACACGCGCGGTGTTAGCAAGCAGCAGATGCGTGCGAGGCTCGTCACAGTTCACAAGCGACTGACGCGCTCGCGTAGTGTGTGGGCGATGACGGATTTGTCGACGGCTCGGGTGCGGCTCGCGGTGCGTTCAATTAATGGGGCACATAAGGGTTACTTGACCTGTAATATGCGATTAACTGTATACTGTACATTATTCTAAACTAGTTATTAGAAACAACTGCCCATTTAGAAATGTTTAGGCTTGTGTACATAAATAAAAAAATAAAAAAACTTATGTACATATTATTGTGTAATGTAAAAAAATATACAAAGCAATAGAAGGAAATTGTACAAAAAAAAATCGACAACAGTAACGAGTAGATTAGATATCGCTAGTTCAAAGTAGTTTTTTTTTTGAGCGAAAAGTTTATTCAGTGAAAGTTTTGCGGACAAGCTGAAATCGAACATTGTTCATAACGCCTAGGCAATGTGGTGAATGTTTAGAAATTTCCAATATTTCGAACAAGCTTATCGAGTTTTCACAAATGGACGAATTCTGTTGTACAGAATTTTCTAAACTTAACTAAATTGTACCTACCTCTAAAAATCATACTATCCTTTTCACAATTTTCATGCGGAAAATCAACAATCTGTAAACAGTTTTAAATGACATTTAGAAAGTTGTGTTTGACAGAATAAGAACCAATATTTATTTTAAAATCGTCTATATTATGCATGTCGCGTTTATACAATATAATTAAAGGAAAGTAAGTAATTTTGTTTCCGATGTTGGTAATTTCTAAAATAATAAGATAATATTAACAAGGTCTCGAACGCACGCCCATATTGTGTTATATTGCCCAAGATCAATATAATAGACTTCGAAATTTAAAACAAAACAAGGTATTGTCCTTGTTTTGTTTTTACCCCACTATTGGGGGAAAATATTTTTGGCGGTTACTTGAAGTTGGTTTAATCTTGCGCAAATGTTTCTCTGTCTACGTGCGCAAATGACTAATTTTAGGTGATATTATTATCGAGCGGGAGTTTACATTATCAATCGACAGGATTGAACACTTTTGTTTAGGCAAAGGCATACATCATACAGCTAAGTTTGCAGTGAAGGCGGGTAACTTTAGAAACGCGTCAAACATTGTAACATTGAATGAATGGAAATATTCAATATTTTCAAGTGTCTAAACATCTGCATTACACTATTGTAATTATTCACCTAGACTGTAAAGAATGTCAGTGATGTGCAAACGGTTTGTAGCTATGTTCACTGAACCGCCAAAATGATTCACACGGAATATACCTAATTAAAAATGATAATAATAATTAAAAAACGCCATTTCATTTCATGTATATATAAAGGAGTTAAATAAATGATTGCATTTTATATATTAAGGCTATACTTATTATATTTAGTCATGAAATTTTTACCTACATTAGAAAAATGGCACAAGGAAATGTATTTTATGAAATAATGGACTATCACGGAGCGCTGATTATTAAGCAGTGTACAGACTAAACCGTCAAGCCGATGCGTTTTTTTTTTCAGATTTAATTTTAAAACCAAAAATGTCACAAACGGCGCGCCGGAGCGCATGTTGAAATAAATACAGCTATTTCAGTTGTTACCATTCAAAGATGCTACGCCTCGGCACCACTTATTTGTGTTGAGTTCTGTTTCTGATTTGTCACACACCGATATTAGCGAGGAAATGTAAAATTCACAGTATTCATACGAAACAAAGCCGCGGTTCCGAGCGGCAACGTTGACGACGTTTAGTCTGTACTGCATAAAGCGCGTCCACGCGTGGGCATCCCAGCGTACGGAGTGTAATGATTTCTTACTTCATATTTATTCCTATAAAATCGCGTTCGCTAGATCAGCTGGTCGAGGTATAAAAGCTGCATTAATCATCACAATCTCAATAAATTGTGGTGATTGGCTGAATTAATGAATTCTTGATGTGACAACGCATTTCAGCCAATAGGGAGTAGTATCGGCCAATCAAACTGGAATGGCCGACATTCTTTTGCTTTTGGCTAAGCACTGTTGCAGAAAGAATATTAATGAATCAGCAACTGAGATTATCGTTTGTGACATTTTTAAATTACCTGAGTTGCTTAAAAATTCGACACTAAACTTTGTTAACACTAAAATATTTAATTATTATCGAATATTATGTGCGAAGAGCATATTACAATTATTAATTATCAAAATATACTTTTCTGTGGTTTTCATGTTATTTTTTTTACCAAAGTCAACGACGTGGGAGCATCGTACCTTTTTAGAGTTGTTGTTTTAGGTTATCAACTACTAACAGTAACGAATACGGAAAATTCAGTATCAGCAGTAGATTAAAAAGTGAAACCGAGCAACCTCCTTTGTTTTCTCCAAGCCACGCGATATTGGCGAAGTTAATTTTGCTGTGTTAGCACAAAAAGCCATACAACAAACAAACAACAATAACAACGTTTTTAGGGCCTCGTTCATACGATCCGCCACATACAATCTGGCAACACTTCGTACTTGCTGACGCTTCGTACGTACGACGTACTCTCCGTACGTTGTATGTACGATGTACTCTTTTACTTACGCTCCGATGCCGACCAAGTGTACGCGCTATTTTAAATTTAAATTGTACTGATGACAGATTCGCTGCGGTAATGCCACACTTTTTTCTTATTTTAAATGAATTAGTTTTCCCATAAGCATTATAGTATTTTAAATAGCAATAAGTCCACTTCCATACATGTCTACGGCTGGTCGACGGTACGAAGTAAATAATAATAATTTATTCTGTCAAAATATATTGTTAGTTGAGTAATATTATGAAATTCTGAGTTTTAAGTCTCCGCGATTCTGTCGTCAGTGTGAACTGCCTTTAATATTATTCTAAAAAAATTGTCCTGTTTTAATTTTTTTTTTTAAATATAATATTTTATTTTCAATTTGTATACTTTTTGCGTAAACGTTTTATTTTATTCGCCCTACCGTTCTTACTATACAGAGTTACTCTATTGCAAAGTGCCTTTACCACCGAAATCCTAATAATATAAGGCACTAGAAATACGGTGTACGCGTGACCTAGTCGCCGTGCTGAGGACGCGACGAGGCCACACGAGTAGATAACGAGTTGAAAAGTCTTACTATAGCTTAAAAGATTTTTTTAATGACAAAAATCCATGGACATAGATTGCTCTAAAAGCCAACAGTTCAAATCATTTTTATGGCTATTATACCATATTGTAAGATGGTGATAATAAAAAAAATAAACCCGGCTGAGTTTGTTGTGGGCTCTTCTCAGACCAGGGCGCGTTTGGAACCCTCGTAGTTTTAGTTTTAAGTTTCCGTAAATAATTATCACCATTGCCTGTACCTAAATTGACGTTCAAAAAGTGTACAGTGTACCAATTTTGAATAAAGTTTATTTGATTTGATTTGATTTGATTTGATTTGATAAGTAGTACAGAGGGAAAGCTTCTACAAGCGGCCCGCTGTAGGTACACTCACACATATGCGCACGTTTGTCACCCAACTGAACCGGTTGGGGGACCGAGCGCGCGTCCGTGAACCGTTGGTGAGTGTGTTTGTGCGAGTGTACCTACAGCGGGCCGTTTGTATGAAGCTTTCTCTCTGTACTTATCTACTCGTGTGACGAGGCCGTCGCCAGTGCAACGATGTAAGCGCGGAGGTAAGCACACGATGCGACGCAGTTGCAACCTTAACGCGCTAATCCTACGGCTTAATTCTGTCTTCACTCAAATCAAATCAAATAAACTATTCAAAGTTGGTACATTGTACACTTTTTGAACCTCAATTTAGGAACAGGCAATGGTGATAATTACTTACCGAAACTTAAAACTAAAACTACGCACTGCACTGCACTGCATTAAGCTATGTATGTAGTTGACAGCGACAGGACGACCTCCCTGGCGCAGTGGTGAGCGCTGTGGTATTATAAGCGGGAGGTCCTGGGTTCGATTCCCGGCAGGGGCAATTTGAGATTTTATAATTTCTAAATTGTCTCTGGTCTGGTCTGCTGGGAGGCTTAAGCCGTGGCTGGTTACCACCCTACCGGCAAAGCCGTGCCGCCAAGCGATTTAGCGTTCCGGTACGATGCCGTGTAGAAACCGATCAGGGGTATGCATACCTCTTCCAAGTTAGCCCGCTTCCATCTTAGACTGCGTCATCTCTTACCATCAGGTGAGATTGCAGTCAAGGGCTAACTTGTAGTAAAAAAAAAAAAGACATGCGCTCTGTATAATTTGAAGTACACATCACTTCTAATGCCTTACATTATTAGGATTTCTGAGGCCTATACAGACAGACCTGCAACATATTAATATAACTACTCCATCTGTATATCTGTAGGTATAGACACAAAAATTTGACGCGAGACTTGCAATTCAGAGCATCTCATGGAGTGCGCGCGTACGTGTGCATGGTATTACAAAATAGTTATAGTCCGTTCGGTAACTTAGTGTCGGTACAGGCGCAGGTGCTCTTAGTATTCTGCTTTTATTTTTATTACTTTTTTTCTTTTCTATTCTAACTTGTAATTTTTTTTTCTATTCTAACAGAATCTCCGAATAGTCTGCCAATCCGCAATTGGCCAGCGTGGTAGACTATGGTTAAAATCCTTCTCATTGTGAGAGAAGACTCGTGTTCATGAGAATATTATATTTTATGTTTATGGTTATATTGTAATAAAATACGAATATAAAAAAATATAAAAAGGAAAGAGAATTTTAATGAAAAAATATGAGTAGGTATAAAACGCCAAAACCCCTTGTGCCTGTACACCCGCGCGACATGCTTTGAACTCGCGGCGGTGTCTTTGGCAAAACACCGCGCGGCGGAGGCGGCGAGACACAAAAGGCGACCGTAAGAAAACGAAAAGACTATACACTAAAGACAAACGTTCTAATCGATTTATTGTTTACACAATCAATAAGCAGTCTAATCATCAAATCATTCGACCCGTGAAAACGCGACTTTAGACTACATCGTCAGTTACCACCAGGTGATACCAAGCAAGGTCTGAATATAAAGCGTGTAATAAAATAAAAGAAAATTATTACAAAACAATTTATTCCGAAGCGTTAAATGCGTACAAAACATAATTCTGCAAAATATGGAGTATGCAAAAATATAGAAGCTCTAAGTAACTGAGCGAGGAACCACCCATCCCATGGGGAGGGGGGTTGACTCCACACTATCGTCTATGTAGGCGTCCCATTGCGATCTGAAACAAGTATAAATTAAAAATTAAAAAAACCCCCGACATTCGCCATTTTGTGGTGGCGGCCATTTTGGATTTGCCTTATAGTGTTATTCTACTAGTCAAGCCCTTTCATTTGAAATCCATATTGAGGGAGTTGTAAAAAAATATGAAATCCGCCATTTTGTGGCGGCGCTGCGGCCATCTTGAAAACAAGTGATAGTCTAAAGATTGAAAGTCAAACCGACTTCACCACACTCTTAACAGTTCATACCTTAAAACTACTGAACCGATTTTGATGAAACTTGCACTGTTCCCTAAGTTAGAGTAAATGTAAGCCAATATAAATGAATTTTCGGTGAAGTCCGCAGACAAACTTACATACATACAAATGTATGATATGTAGGTATATGTTGTGTATAGGTACCTATATTTGTTTGGAAGTCCTTATAGGATTATCATATATTTGTACTATACAGTGCGAGTTCCTAATAAATACATACCTGACATCAATAAATCTCGCCAAATCCCCTTTGAAATCGACCTGAGGGTTCACATTCCTGCCAAACAGAACTTGCCGCCATTTCACCAAGTTCTCTTTCACCTCCAACTCCTTAAACGAAGAGGATTCCATCTGTTTGTTGGTCTGTTCCAACTGAGCTCTCGACTCGCATTCTTCTTTCTCGTATGTCAACAGTTTGTGTTCCCATAACTTCTTGATTCGTTCTGTGAAGTGACAAAAAGATTTTTTTTTTTTAAATAGAATAGAATACATTTATGCAGGTATTTTTAGGGAAACTTTAAAAAGTGCTTTTGAATCGTCATCATCCTCAACCGATAGATGTCCACTATTGGACATAGATTTCTTTGTTCTTGACTTCTTTATATCATCTTTTTATACGACTGCCTGAAAAAAGGAATATATTGTTTTCAGAGTTCATGTATGTATGAGTTTGTATATTCCACCATAACTTCTATACACCTAAACCGATTAACCGATTTTGATGAATGAGGTATCGTTATTGGTCCCCCATTTTAAAGACTAAAGTTGAATTATTTTTTTTCGAAAAACAGATGAAATTCATAATCATCATCAAGAAAATGACAAGTAGATTCCAAAAATATATAACACAATAGTTCAATATCCATTGATCCAGTGAATCTTTTTATCAATAAAACCGGTCAAGTGCGTGGCGGGCCACGCGCAGTGTAGGGTTCCGTAGTCACAATCCTCGAAAAACAGATATAACTCCTTAACCTGTGAACCCTACTTAGCCGTGATAGTTTTCCTTTAAAATTGATTATATACCCTACTGCTGTGAATTTTTTCAAGTTCCTATATACTGCCATTTGGCTGATAGAGGGGGGGGACACTTGACTCTAATAAAAATTTGCACTTTAAAACATCATATTTTACAAACGGATCTAGAAATCGAAAAATGATGTTCCCACACCCACAGTATTTTTAAAAGACCTATTCAACGATACCCCACACTATGGGGTAGACGAGAAAAAAAATATTCATCCCCACTTTACATGTAGGGGAGCTACCCTAAAAAAAAATATTTATCAAAATTTTATTTCACCACTTTGTCGGCGTGATTAATATTTATACTCATGCCAAATTACGGATTTCTAGCACTAATAGTCTCTGAGATTAACCGAGGACGGACGGACAGACGGACAGACGGACAGACGGACAGACGGACAGACGGACAGACGGACGGACATGGCGAAACTATAAGGGTTCCTTGTTTACTACG
This sequence comes from Melanargia galathea, assembly GCA_920104075.1. Classification (NCBI taxonomy): domain Eukaryota; kingdom Metazoa; phylum Arthropoda; class Insecta; order Lepidoptera; family Nymphalidae; genus Melanargia; species Melanargia galathea. The sequence goes on along the minus strand of OV049874.1, from coordinate 18,896,670 downwards.
GAACCCTAAAAATGGTATTATCTAGATATAACAGATACACTTTTATACTCAATCTAAATTATCTGGTTTCTATTAGTATTATGCTCACCGATGTTATTTTGAAAGGCAGCAGCCTCTGCCTCGGAAACCTCTTGCCCTCTCCCTTTAGCGGTGTTCTGTCTCGCTCTACGCAGCTTCAAAAGCGCATCCAACTTGGCTATGCTTTTTTTGGCATCAAGTTTCTTCCTGATTACTTCTTTTAGAAGGATGTCTGCTTGAATTTTGGCTTCTTCATTCTATAGATAATTAATCATTTATGAATGTTAAAAATATTCTGATTTCTAATAAGAACACATAGGCAGAAATATTTAGCAGAAAATAAAGATAAAAATTGCATAAAAATTTGGGAGTATTGATTAGTTGTTCTATACTTCAAAAACAGGTACAACGTTGCATAATTTGATAATTTTTACGGAGGTGCTGAAAGAATTTTTTCTCAAAAGGTACAACTGACCTTTTAATTAAAAATTCTTTCATTTGTATTTTGAAGTAGTTTTCGAAATACCTGCTTAGCTTTCTGAATATCATCCTGTATCTTCTGTAAATTCTCGTCAATCTTGCGCGATCTCTCTTCCAGTTCCTTTATTCTTTCCTTCTTCTCTCTTTTTCTCTCTTCCCTGAGCCTTTTCAATCGTAACCTCTTCGCCGTTCTTTTGGCAACAAGTTTTCTGCTCATGTCTAAGTATGAACTGCTCAATTTTGATATCATACTTTTTATAACATTTTTGTTAACATTAATATTCTTCAGGGTTTGTGTCCATTCTTCTTCTGACAATGTATCAACATTCGAAGACAACTTTTCTTCTTGACTCTTAATATCATGCAATGATTGAACTAACTTAAACAATGTTTCGTTGAGTTCGGAAACGTGAGCAAAATTAATTTTTGGCTTTGCATTGTTGGGTATGCGATTTTCGAATTTCTTAACATAATCTTGATCGGTTAGTTCGGGAGTAAATGAAAATGGGGTGATAGGTGGGGGAGGGGGTGGGGGTAAAGGAAAGTGTGTGGGTATATTTTGAAAATTTTGCATTTGCATATTATTTTGGAATGTAAAATTGCTTCCATCATAAAAGCCAGGTGTATAAGACATGATTACAATAATATTATCAAGTAATAATTAATAAATATGTACAAAAGTGTTAGTAAAAGTTGGTGTAGAGATTATGATGATTCGGGTAGCTGGGGTTCAGCCTCTTTCAACACTTGTTCGGCAGCTTTGTAGTCCTCGTGCTCTTTGAGGTCTTGTTCTGTATCCAATGTGTTTCTGAGGTCGGCAAACGCTTTAGCTAATCTGAAACAGAACATGAAACATAGTTCAGTAATTATTATTATTAATGTCTAGGAGAAAGAGGTTATGGTTGAATAAATCTATTTTATATTTTGCATTTAAAAATAATCAATTTTTAAGATTGCAAGAATTTGTGGTTAAGATGAGGCGAGGAACACACTATACCCGTATTACTAATTCCCCGGAATTCTGACAGCTGTCATTGTCATTTACAGATAAGTTATTTGTATGGAGAACAGGGTTAACATCTACGAAGTACAATTTTACCCCAAACTACTTTAATTCCCTGTCATCATGAAAAGCCATATGCCGCGTAATAATATTACTCGTTTCGCCTTAAAATAGAAAACACCAAGAGTGGAAACTAGAAAGTGCACACTGACAGCAACAGAAAACAAAAGAAGCACATTGAAAAAATTTATTCAAAAATGGATGTCGAATGACATTATCACCATGAAGTGTCTGTCAGGCATTTGTCATATCTACATGCGGCAGTTGATTTGTATTTGCATAAGTTTTGAATTTTTTATCTTTTTTGTGGGAATTGTTTTATCTCTGGTAACATTACGAAACGTTCCAGGGAATTAGTAATACGGGCATATATTTTGCGCCCCTCCAACAATAAAGTTTAGCGATATTAGCAATACTGCTAATTATGTAATTAACTAAACTAAATTAACAGCTCTAAATTTAATGCTATCCATTTGCCCAAGGAACATTATGAAAAGGTTAGCATTCTTTTTAACATCTATACAAATGACATCAATTTGTAGCATCACAAATAGACTACCATAATTATATTATTAGTATGGAAGAATTATATTTAGATCACTTCTTAATACACAAAAAGCTATTTAATCAGTAAACAAAAGAGAGAAATTATTCATTTAGAACTTGCATCCAATATCTATTTTTAGGAGTTTCTTTTGAAGTATTCTCAAGATCAATACCAATAAGATGTATGAGTAAAAATTTTGATCATTTGCTTTTCTTGCCACCTAAACAAATAAACAATATTTAGAACAACACTGAACAGTAGGTACACAATAAAAATTATAACCTCCAAAACATCTGCAATAATAGTAACCAATATTTCTGTAAATACGATTTCTGAACGAAAATAAACACCATACAGGTCCTCCGCGAAGCCTAAATTTAAATATAGAACACAACTCACCGCCGCTGGCAATCTGGTACCATCATGAGACACTCCTGAAGCACTTCCTCCTGCTTCCTTATATTGTGCTCGTCTTGTCCTTCGTCTGTTATTTTCTTTATCCTAGCCTTTTGCTGGTCAGCTTCCTTCTCGTAGACCACCTTTTCTTTGGCTATGCGTTTAACAACGCCGGTTTTGATCTTTATTTGCCTGATGCGGGGATCTGCCATCGTTAAAACTCGCTCGCGTTTTAGTTTTTTTTTATGCACAGATGACTGATGAGTGATCAGTGATGACAGAGTCAGAAAAATGAATCATGTTTGTTTGACGTTGTCAGGGTTACCAGCTCCTCAAAAAAATTACCCTTGAGAACAATTCGATTTATCTATAAATAGCCATAAATAACCTAAATCCGCCTTTAAGAGCCCCCTTCATGGGAGCGACAAATCGTTAGTGGGTGGAGTTTAAAACTTGTTTAAATCAGTGGAGTAAAAACGTTCTGCATTAGAGAGCGAGACGTCTTCACTAAAGAAGACTACTAAAAATAAATAAATAAATAATAAATTAATTAAATTAAATTAAAAAAAAAATTTTGCTTGAGATGTCATGATTTTTAGTGAAAAACGGCAAAGTACAAAGATGCAAATCTAGGTTTGGAATTACGCCTATTTTAGCAAATATTTGACCATTTTTTACACACGTATGTTGAAGTTGGGCGAGCGTTGCACGTCGGTTTCGTCGTTTCTTCTTATGCCCGACCGACTTCAACATACGTGTACAAACAATTACCTTTAGAAGGTCATTGTGTAAATACAAAAAATATTTTTATACTTTGTAGTGGCGTTTGAAGTCGGTTATTTGAAAAGAATTTTTATTTTAAGCTTTTTAGAGTTTTACATTAATTCACAATCGACAAAATTAATTTAAGGCTTTGCCTTGCTGGGTATACGATTTTCGAATTTCTTAACGTAATCTTGATCGGTTAGTTCGGAAGTAAATGAAAACGGGGTGATAGGAGGTGGAAGGGGTAAAGGAAAATGTGTGGTAATATTTTGAAAATTTTGCATTTGCACATTATTTTGGAATGTAAAATTGCTTCCATCATAAAAACCAGATGTATAAGACATGATTACAATAATATTATCAAGTAATAATCAATAAATATGTAAAAGTGTTAGTAAAGGTTGGTGTAGAGATTATGATGATTCAGGTAGCTGGGGTGCAGCCTCTTTCAACACTTGTTCTGCAACTTTGTAGACCTCGTGCTCTTTGAGGACTTGTTCTGTGTCCAGTGTGTTTCTGAGGTCTGCAAATGCTTTAGCTAATCTGAAACAGAACATGAAACATAGTTCAGTAATTATTATTATTAATGTCTAGGAGAAAGAGGTTATGGTTGAATAAATCTATATTATATTTTGCATTTAAAAACACAATATTTTGATTTTTGTGCCCTTCCAACAATAAATTAGCGATACTGCTAATTTACTAAATTATATTAACAGATCTAAATTTAATGCCGGGGCAATAGTGAACAGAGAATAGCAATTTGCGGAGTTTATACAGGACCACTGCTAAACCTAAATTTAAATGTGGAACACAACTCACCGCCGCTGGCAATCTGGTACCATCATCAGACACTCCTGAAGCACTTCCTCTTGCTTCCTTATATTATGCTCGTCTTGTCCTTCGTCTGTTATTTTCTTTATCCTAGCCTTTTGCTGGTCAGCTTCCTTCTCGTAGACCACCTTTTCTTTGGCTATGCGTTTAACAACGCCGGTTTTGATCTTTATTTGCCTGATGCGGGGACCTGCCATTGTTGAAAACTCGCTCGCGTTCGTTGCGTTATCCGATAACGCAATGAACGCGAAATACTAAAACGCGAGCACAGATTAGTGATTAGTATCCACGATAACCGTTATCGTAGATACTAATCACTAATGTGTGCTCGCGTTTTAGTTTTTCTTTTTATATAGCACAGAGTCAGAAAAATTAATCATGTTTGTTTGACATCGTCAGGGTTACCAACTCCTCAAAAAAATTACCCCTAAGAACAATTCGATTTATCTATAAAATATAACCTAAATCAAATAATGAAAAGACAAAAAGCCATTTATTTATGTAGTTATTCAAAGGTTTATTTATTTAGCTTCCGCCTTTAAATCATCTTTTTAAAATTCCTCGGGATCTCTTTGGGATAAAAGTAGGTACCTACTTACCTATCCTACGTCTGCGTCACTCTCTACGTCATAACTATAACCATGAAAAAATCACGTTGATTCGAAGGTCTATTGCGGTGTCATTGAAAAACAAACATACACACTTTCGCACATATTATAATATTATCAGATACATTTTTCTAGGATCGTCGACTGAGTCTTTTATCCTAGAAAAGTGTACTTACCTACTGATATTATAAATGCGAAAGTACTTATAATAAGGCCCAATTTATTAACATATTGTGCCCCATTTTGTGCCAAAAGCCCTAAGTTAGCAACCCTAAATGTAAATGTAATGACATTGACTAAAAGTGACATGCGTCAGCATGAACCATGAACCTATAGAAGAGGACTTGGCATAATGTCCTATAGAAAATAGTGGATCGGAAAATAGCTTAAGCTTATCAAAATTTTCATAAGTGTGTAAGAGACAACACTACATTTTTAAACATAACAATAAAACAGATCGTGGCAGAAAGGAGATGTTTCATCACTGTATGAGGCCTTGGCTAGGACTTGGTACAGTATACTTGGATATAGTCCAGAAAACATTAAACAGTTTTTAACTATATATTTTCTATAAAATAGTTTTATTTGGTTGTCCAAAACAAGTATTTCTGCTTAGGATTGCAACACGTAATAAAAATTCATCATGGCGATAAAATGTCTTTCATTTCGATTTGACATTTGACTTTGACAGAAATGTCATTAGATCGTATCAACAACGTCCAAAGCAAAATCGAAGTCCGTGTAGCACAACGCCGGGTCAACAGATGGTATGAGTAATAGTCCAAAAACGAAAGCCAGGTAAACAGATGAGCAAAACGGTCCAAAATCCAGAAAACGAAAGCGAAGTTGTTGAAAAGAACTCAAAAATCAAACAGAAATCGATTGAAATTGACCACCAGTCCACCATTGACTGACAGAATATCAATCACAATGACAATTGTTATTTGAAGTGACAAGCTGTCAGTTTACGTCAAACCATACGACGCCAGCGACGCCATATTGAAAATCGATCAATAATTAATGAATAAAAAATATTTTTGTACAACTAAAGTATTAGTTTTAACTGAATAATTTTATTTTTCCCGAGAACAACAGATTTTTCTTAATTTGTAAGGTACTTGTACAAGACTTAGCCAGATTTGAAACATCTCCTTTATTGCAACTTCCCTTAAGATGGCCTCCCTAAAATGTATACATGAACACTCACACACGCACAACTTGAGACATCACAATGAACACGCGCCATTTTATGTTACAGGATTGTGCGTGTGTGAGTGTATTTTTGGCACGTTTTTAAGGTAGGTATGCCTACTCTACTTATTATTATTATCTCTATGGCATGAACTTATTATTATTATCTCTATGTGCGTCAGTGATGCGTCAGTGTCATGGGTTGATTGCGTAGACCTAAGATAATGTAATATATTAAATAGATGTGCGATAACGTCTGTCAGGTGGTCACAAGGCTTTTAATGACACTTGACGATGACACGTGACGTGCTAGTGATGTAACTATCGATATTTTGACTGTGAGGATCTATAGGGACACAATATGCGTGTTTAAATATGTGCACCATAATCTAATGTTACATTATGCGAAAGTGTGTCTTTCTGTCTTTTACCTTTTCAGGGCCCAATCGATTTGGACGAAATTTGGTACACAGACAGCTTGCATCCCGGGAACCGATATTTAAGGCTACTTTTGTCTTGCAGTATAAAAGCGTTCCCACAAGATTAATAAAAACCTAAGCCCATGTGAATGAAATCTCGGGCATCATCTTGTTACGAAATAAAATAATATGTTTCGTTTAGTATATTTTTATTATAAATTATATAATAAACTTACAGGTATTTTTGATGTTTTTATCTTTACTTTTTTCAAAAATTCTAGGCTAAAAAAGTTATAGCGAGCTGGATGTGGAAAACTGGTTAGGGTACTCTAAGGGATCTCGAAAACTATCTATCAGACGTAAAAACATGGTTCAATAACTAAAAATGTGCAAAACCTTAAGCACTTTGGTGAACCGAGAAAAAAAGATGACCAACAAGTTAAAAAAATTATTCATCAAAAAATAAATTCATTTACATTATTCATCATTATTTACCTAATCTCTAACACGTATAGTATATTTTTAACCGACTTCAAAAAAGGAGGTTGAATGTATGTATGTATGTACATATGTATGTATATAAGTATGTTCGCGATTATCTCCGCAACTAATGAACCGATTTTGATGATTTTTTCACTATCATAATCTACATACTTTCAGAAAGGTTTTAGTGTACACATTGAAAAAAAAAAATATATATATATATATATATATATATATATATATATATATATATATATATATATATAAAACACAAAATATACATTTCCTTCTAGAACCTTTGTTGTGCCTTCTAGAACTGAAATAAAATCGATTGGAGTCGATGAAACTTTATAAACGGTGTTTCGAAAATACGATCATATAAGCTATTTTTAAGAAAAATTAAACCGACTTCGGTCCAGCAATCTTAGAGAAATCGGTGTACCAGTCAAAAATATTAGTGACATATGGGTACATTTATGCTTGTAACTTCGTACATAAGAATGGTAACTAGGTGTGTTATATACTAAAACCTTCCTGAAAGTACTATGTAGATTACAATAGTGAATTATTTTATCTTTTATTCTATTCTTCTGCATCACAGACATCCATTGGTACCGGTTCTCTTGCCTTGAATTTAAAAAAATCAGGCGTGGTAGAACATTTTTCACGTTTCACTTCAGCGTTTTTCATACACCAATAACAGCTTTTAGGGTAAAAGTTTTAAAACGTAACGCCTTGAAATGGGTTATGGGATGGGGGGAGGGAGAGGGTAAATCATCCAGTGTTGAGGTTAGAATTGATTATCGTTGTTTTCTTAAAAACGATGAATTACCTTATTATACGAGTGTTAGCATTATAATCGTGGACCAAATATCTATCACTATTACTCTTTTTAACTCTGAATTCGTGCTAAAGACTATTAACTCTTGAGTGCCGGATTGTCGTACATATCCGACAGACAAATATCTCCCTCAGGGCCGGCTGTCGGACCGGTGCGACAAGACTATGTTGTCCTAGTTTCGACCTTATAGTTTAAATTATTAATATCAGAATGGTTTGTATCGTATACTAAAAGAATGAGAACGAATAAACCTTTCCACTCAACAAAATTGCCAACATAATAAAACAATACTCATTCCGTGAACACCATTCGAGTTTCGGGTCTCGTGCGCTGTCGGCGGTCTCGACCACATGTTGACTTTCGAGTGTCTTTTGTTTGTGAAATCCTTCGAAGAAGTTAAAAAATGGGTATGTTCTCAATTCTTTATACATCTTTCTTATATTTAAAAGAAACCGTACACGAATCTATGCTTTAGTTTTTGAATAATTCAAATACAAAAAAAAAGAAAAACCTATAATTTTTCCGACTTTCCATTTTCCATGATTTTTTTTTGTGATTTTTTTTTTGCGATAATACGATACAGTTTTGTCGTGATATTCAATATATGTAAATTACTGATATTTCAAACGAAAATTTGCTAAGATATATCTTATAATTATGACACAGGACCGTTTCGAAAAAACCGTTAGTCAGCCCGCGCGAATTGCTTCCGTCGCGAATTTTTTGCGTTTTCAAATAGTTGTAGTTTTATATTTACAATATTTATAAAAATTACCAATTTGTTTAGGGAATTATATGCATAATCTAATAAAAAAATGTTTTTTAGTGAAAATGACATTCGGTAGCTAATATATTCCATCTTTTCTACAAAAGTAGTTAATTTTTCAATTCTTCTAAGAACAAGCTCATATTTCCGCTTGAAATATAAACAAAACGTATTTATTTTGTGTTAGTCAGCTAGTTTATTTCATTAGCGTTCTGAAAATATAAACATTGTAGAGCTTTGTTTGTGTAAGTCGTAAAAAATACGTTATGATCGAGTCGAGTGTCAAGTGGCGCGTGTCAAATTTCAAGTGCGACGGTCCTGCCGCTATTGACGGTGCGGAGGGGGTCGGCACGCAAAGGTTAAATCCAACCCTAGTATTTGCATGTAATTTGATGATAATATTTTTACAAATATCTGATATTATTATAATTACCAATGTGTCTATATGCGGCAAAAATAATGTCGGTAAAGCATCTAACTTTAAGCGCCTCCATTTTAAATTTTTTTTGGGTACAAATGAATTAAGTGTGAAGTGTTTTGAACAAACATGACTGTGTTTCTGTGGTGTCCAATATTGCGGTCTTATTCTTTGTGCCCATTCATTTCTTATTTTTGGGTCCTTTGGAAATCTGTAACAAATAAAAATTTAGCGATCTTGATACAACAATCTAGCACGCGGAAATACACGTGAGTATTCATTATGTGTAGCGGCTATGGAATCTAATGTTCAAAAATTTTATCGCACGTAATCGATATGCAATTTTAGTACATCACTATGCTAAAAAACAACCTCTATTAGTCAATAGAAAATGTTTAAAAAATAGGCAAAAATCGGTGTAGAATTGAACACGACGATGATTTCCAAAACTACAAATTACGTTACATAATTTTAGACTACATCAATAAATAATTAACATAAAAAAACTATCAAAACTCACCGATGAAATGATAATGTTTCTTTTCGTCCGCTATGGGAATTACATCCTTCCACAGCACAGGACATAATAATAAAACTACGGAAAATTTATCAAAAATAACTTAAGATCAAACATTTATAAATTCTTGGAAGAAGAACACCAAAATAATAAAAATTTATCAGCCTCGTGATGAATGTTTTTGGAAAATTATGATGCGACTAAATTCAATTATGACACATGCAAAAACAATATCTAAACAATCCATAAAGCAATGATGATTTATGAGACATACCTATTTAATTTGGTAGGATTAAATTTATTAAAATATAACAAATAAGTCCATTTGACAATCAATTTAGTGACACGGTTAGAAATAATAAAAAGCAAGTGCGATTCGGTGTTTCATTTACACCTAGACAGGAGTCATTTAGGTTGGGTGAGTACAATAATTTGAAATCAAGCTCACTCTTAATCTGAAATCTCTTAGTTAATATATCAATGGCGTAGACAGCATAAAGTAAAGAGACAATAGAGTTGGCATAGCTACCTTAAAAACGTGCCAAAAATACACTCACACACGCACAATCCTGTAACATAAAATGGCGCGTGTTCATTGTGATGTCTCAAGTTGTGCGTGTGTGAGTGTTCATGTATACATTTTAGGGAGGCCATCTTAAGTCACGAGTGTGCCGCAAACTGTTTTATTATTATGTCAAAAATGTAATGTTGTCTCTTTCACACTTATGAAAATTTTGCTAAGTTTGAGCTATTTTCCGATTCACTAATTTCTATAGGACATTATGCCAGCTCTATTTATTATTATTATCTCTATGGTAGACAGAGTACCACATAGACTTAGGTACTGTGTAACCGCGACTGAGATAGAGATAACATGACGTAACGATGACGTCAATGACAAGGTTATAGATTAATGTTGCCACAATAACTGCGCTCCCCTGTTTGGGGTATTAGATGGAATAGGGAAAATTCTTTCCCGAATTTTTAAATAAAACTAAAAAAGAAGTTGAATTGATTTTATTTTATTTTTTAAAATGCATACATATAAAAGGTTTACAATGAAAACAAAATTACTTTGCTATAATCCGCTAAGTGACAGTGACTTTCTAGGCACACTACCACACAAATTCACCAAAAAATAAACTCTACGATCGTTTCGCTCCGGATACCGGAGCATCTTCAGATGTCGACTTCAGAACGGACGATTGCGAAGTCTTTGCAAAATTTGTCACTATTAGCGGATTATAGCAAAGTAATTTTGTTTTCATTGTGTATCATGGAATTCCGCAAAGTAACGCCTGCTTCTATTCAACATATAAAAGGTTGTCTAGGAGAGATCTTCTAGCCGAAAGCAGAAAGCAGAAATTAGCTGTGCTAAGATCCAAAACCTGGCGGGTGAAAAAAGAAGACTGCAGAGCTATCGAAAATTGTAGAGAATTTAAAGCTCATCATATGAAAAACGAAGGATCCGCTGCTATGTTGTGTTCCATTAAACCAGCTAATAAGGACTTTAAAAAAAAAATTCTTAGTAAAGATACCACAGAGAGAAAATATTTTCCTCAGTTAAGAAAATTTGCCTTAATTCTGAATTTTATCAGCCCTAGAGCCTATAATTAAGAGCCGTCTTACCGTTGCCATCGAAAAATCTAAGATTTCAGGCTCCAAATTTAGCATCGTAGGAGAGACTTTCACATAATATTTGAATACATGTTTTAAATAAACTAATCTTTCATATTGACATTTTACAGACCATATTTACAAAAACTATTTTATTTATTTTGTAATGATCAATGAAATGAAAATCCGACGAATGGGGAACCTAGAATCATGTACTAAATGTGTGGGACTCGTTTTAGACAACATGTCTGTTACACCCTTTATATATTTGTAACTATTTGAAAAATCAAGAAAAAATAAAAACATGCTCTTAAAGTTTACCTAAAACCTCACATTGGTTTTAAGTTTTTAACTTTAATAGTTTCCGAGATATGTCACTTTAAACGATAGTAATAGTTGCGCTCATTTTTTATATCTGAAGGTCAAAGCGGAGTACGGCAGTGTAACTTATGTCAATAGCGTTTGTGCATCGTTCGTTAAAAAACCCCCGACATTCGCAATTTTGTGGCGGCGGCCATATTTGATTTGCACAGTGCTATTCTACTAGTCAAGCCCTTTCATTTGATACCCATATTAAAGGAGTTGTGAAAAAATATGTAATTCGCCATTTTATAGCGGCGGCCATCTTGGATTGATTTTCATCAAACATAGCTAACAACACTCTCGACTAATTCACCTTTCAAACAAAAAAAAAACGCATTCAAATCGGTTCACCCGTTTGAGCACCACAGGGGAACAGATACACACACACACACAGACACATGAAACTTATAACACCCCGTCGTTTTTTCGTCGGGGGTTAAAAATAAGTTTTGATATAGGTTGTCATTTGGGGGCCGATTCGCTATACTTATTATATTAAAAAATATATATATTTCTCAAAAACTATTATGTACGAATCGCGGGAAAATATTTCGGTGTTAGTTTGATTATATCAAAACCTATCTACAAAAAAAAAATGGAACTGCCTGCTGACTGACTGCTAAACTAAAGTTGAACCCTACTTTATATCCCGGAAAAGTTATAATTATATTAAAATATCTAAATCCACGCGAATGAGTATCAATCAGCTAGTAAATAATATTTTTAGATACCGAAGCATTACAGGTTTATAAATAATTCAATATGTACATTTTTACTGAAAATCGGGACGTTGTATACCTAAAGGTGGCAACACACTTAGATAGTAAATTTAGGTTATGAATAATATAAACATTACAATTTCCTTCTATTTAGCGATTTTTAATACAATAATTTGTTTCTGCGTAATAAGGTTTATGGAATTAACACTAACAGTATATTTATGAGATTACAAATAATAAAATGGTCACTACTTAAGCGTGAAAAGATATTCCGGCAATTTTCTTATCACTATCACTATTGCACGAAATAATACGACAACGTACCATCGTACTTAGTCAATACTTGTAATAAACGATATGCAATATGAGTATCAAACGTTTTCTGAAAACAAGTAAGTAAATAAATAATACAAAATACAATGGCACCACGAACAAAGAGAATATAACCACTACGTAACCACGAACTGGCAGTTTGTTTTGCAACTAAAGTTGCAAAACCTTGAAAAAACCGGTTACACGATGAGGGACAGAAAATAAGATAGCTGCGTCTCTGTTTATCACATTAGTAACTTTATCTGTATTCTCTTTCTAGTGCGAATGAGAAAGAAATCGTCACTTAGTCTATCTGTTTCTCTGTCTACGGTTGATTGTTTGGTTTAGATTCTAGTCTTTTGAATGATCAACCATTTTAGTTATTGTACCACCAAAAAGGTGTAAGTTGCAATTCAATAATTTTACTGTGAAAAATTCCTACATTTGAAAAAATACTAACAATGAGTACCTTGATTCATACTACCTTTAAAAAAATAATTATCAGACAATGTGGCTAATTCTGTTGTACACAATCTCTAAACCTAAACTAAATTGACAGGTTTAAAAATAGTGCTATCCCCTTCAGCAGAAGGGATTGTGAAAGAGACAGGAATATATTTAGACCTGTCATTTAAGTTTAGATTTAGAGAATGTGTACAACAGATTACAGAATCGGCCACAATGTCCAGTCTATATTTTGGGGTATGAATTTATTTGCAAATATCACATTCGGCACCTACATTCGTATCTAAAGTCACGGGTTCAAATCCAAGTAAACATAAAAAAACTAGATAGGTAAGTATAATTAGCTTTAGCCGAAGAGTTTATTGAATCACTACGTTGTAGCTTTAGCGCGCTTTTTTACGAAATAAAAATTCATGAAAAATCTCAAAACTTCTTAGGACTCTTTTCTTAACCCCCGACGCAAAAACGACGGGGTGTTATAAGTTTGACGTGTGTCTGTGTGTGTGTGTGTCTGTCTGTCTGTTCCCCTGTGGCGCTCAAACGGCTGGACCAATTTGAATGTGTTTTTTTTTGTTTGAAAGGTCAATTAGTCGAGAGTGTTGTTAGCTATGTTTGAAGAAAATCGGTCCAAGATGGCCGCCGCTACAAAATGGCGGATTATATATTTTTTCACAACTCCCATAATATGGGTATCAAATGAAATGGCTTGACTAGTAGAATAGCACTATTGCAAATCAAAGATGGCCGCTGCCATAATGGCGAATGTCGGGGGTTTTTAAAATTTTTAATTTATACGTCTTGTTTATTGCACAAAATAGTACAAAAGGCGGACTTAAAGCATTTTCTACCAGTCTACCTAAGAGGTGTGACAACACGTGTGGGTGTGCAAAGGAGAAAAGTGTAAAAGAGATTCTTCAGTAAAATTACTCCACGAGTAAAAAATTTACCGTACATAAGTAGGAATAAACAAAATACTTGATATGAATGACTGTATCTTATCAAATGGCAATCGGCCGATAGAATGATAAGGGACCGTTCAGATAGACCGGCGCGGAGAGCAGAGCAAATTTTAATCGCATTTAAAATAGAATCTTAAGCCATTGAAATAAGGTTTATTTTTACATTTTATCTTTTTTATGATAAGAAGATGCTCGAGGATGCTCCCAAAAGAGATAAAATGTAAAAATAAACCTTATTTCAATGCCTTAAGATTCTATTTTAAATGCGATTATGCTCTGCTCTCCGCGCCGGTCTATCTGAACGGTCCCTAACAGTTCCCTGCCTAACCCCTTGGGATGCTCCGTATCTTAGTAACTCAACGTAACACCATGAAATTGTACCGCATAAGTTAAGTGAAATAGAGATCCTTTTGATCTTATGTACATTGTACCTACAAGTTCTAACAAGTATAAATTAAAAATTTAAAAAACCCCCGACATTCGCCATTTTGTAGTGGCGGCCATCTTGAGTTTGCATAGTGCTATTCTACTAGTCAAGCCCTTTCATTTGATACCCATATTAAGGGAGTTGTGAAAAAATATGTAATCCGCCATCTTGTAGCGGCGGCCATCTTGGATTGATTTTCATCAAACATAGCTAACAACACTCTTGACAAATTCACCTTTCAAACAAAAAAAAACCGCATTCAAATCGGTTCACCCGTTTGAGCGCTACAGGGGAACAGACAGACACACACACACACACATACACACACACACACAGACACGTCAAACTTATAACACCCCGTCGTTTTTGCGTCGGGGGTTAAAAATAATGCATTTTAATCTACTGACATTTTCACACAGTAAAGCAGTAATGTATATCGAACTAATTCGTTAGCAACTATTTTCAGTTGGAAACTATGTTACAGAATAACCAGTCTTTCAAGATTCTGGTATTTACTAGGTACTCACAAACATAACATATTATAGTTAGGTAATTTAGGTACCTACCTATCTATGGTCCATTTCCATGGATGGTCCAATGTCTATTCTATAGTTTTTTAGCAAAAAGGTGTGTTAGTTTACATTTTAGCTCAACTCTATTGAAACGGACTGTAGATGTGGTGTACCTACTTATTTAATTTAATCTATATCTATACTAATAAATAAAATTGAAGTGTCTGTCTGTAATTTCGAAATAACTACCACATATTAAGCTCATATGGTTATTTGAACGATACCATAACCGAATCACACGTTTTTAAAATTTTTGTCTGTCTGTCTGTCTTTTTGAACGGGCTAATCTTCGGAACGGCTGAACCGATTTTGACGGGACTTTCACAGACAAGTAGAGGATTAACCAAGGAGTAACATAGGCTACGTTTTTAACCAACTTTCAAAAAGGAGTTGTGTTGAAATCGGTAAGTACCTATGTTAAAAAACGCACTGATATTAGGTATTTTCGCTGCGCGCGACGGCCGACGCTCGCGCTGCACGGAACTCCCCGCGCCGCGCCGCGACGCGCGCCCCTGCTCCCTGCGCCCGCCGTACGCGGTACCGCGGTACGCCGCCGCGCGGCGGAGGGCGGGTGGACCAGAAATCTACTTATCCCTCAGGATTTGTGAAAAACCGAAATTCACGCGGGCGAAGCCGCGGGCAAAAGCTAGTATACTAATAAATAAAATTAAGTGTCTGTCTGTAATTTCGAAATAACTACCTCATATTAAGCTCATACGGTTTTTTGAACTGTACCATAACCGAATCACACGTTTTTAAAATTTTTGTCTGTCTGTCTGTCTGTTTGAACGGGCTAATCTTCGGAACGGCTGAACCGATTTTGACGGGACTTTCACATACAAATAGAGAATCAACCAGAGAGTAACATAGGCTACGTTTTTAACCGACTTTCAAAAAAGGAGGAGTTCTGTTTTTCTACCTATGTACACCGATATCTCCGAGATTTCTGAACCGATTTGCGTAATTCTTTTTTAATCGATAGAGAAACATTGCGACCCTGTTCTATAAAAAAATTTGGATTCCAAGTCCTCAATCCTGATGCTGTGTAGGGGATCTGATCCCCAAAACTAATGGGATTTAGAAACTTTCGGTTAATTAAATTAATATTGGGGGTACCAATTAAAGACTTTATCGTTGAACTAGATGATGCCCACGGCTTCGCCCGTGTGTATTTAGGTTTGTAAAAATCTCGTGGGAACTTTGATTTTCCAGAACAAAAAGTAGCCTATCTGTAGTAAGTAGTAACCCGTCCACAAAATGGAAAAATTCCGTGGGATCGTGGGATCCTTACGATTTCGGAATGCAATTCCTTGCAGCATAAGGGTTGAGGAGTTGGACATGTACCTACTCGAGGTCATTCAACAAAAAACAATAAATTCAATAAAGTCGCAAATCGGTTCAGAAATCTCGGAGATGAACTCGAGTAGGTACATATCCAACTCCTCAACCCTGATGCTGTAAGGAATTGCAATCCGAAATCGTGGGGATCCCATGGGATTTTTCCGTTTTGGGGACGGGTTACTACAGATAAGCTCCTTTTTGTTCTGGAAAATCAAAAGTTCCCAAGGGATTTTAAAAAACCTAAATCCACACGGGCGAAGCCGTGGGCATCATCTAGTTATAAATATTGGTGAGGTATTTACTTAGCTGGTGCCATCACTGCCACAAAAGGTAGTTGTAACAGTGCAATACCTTCGGCGAATTTATAAATAACTAGCGGTCCGCCCCGGCTTCGCCCGTGGTACATATATAGTCTATAGCACTCTAGGATCACGTACCTACATATCTAATATGAAAGAATTTTTGAAATCGGTCCAGTAGTTCCTGAAATTAGCGCGTTCAAACAAACTCTTCCGCTTTATATTATAAGTATTAGAAGTATAGATTATACTCGTAATACTGCACTGCAATGTCCAATAACCTCAGCAGAGTTTCTCAACAGGTGGCCCTAAAATTGAACATGAATACGACTATAGACGAAAATCAATATCTGCTGGCGTCTCATTCAACCCAGTAATCGTTGAGAACTCGACAATTTTAATTAGATTTATATCAATTAAAAATTAATATTTATTTTAAATTAAATATAATTAAATTAAATTTAAATAATATAATTAAATTAAATTTAAATAATAAATTAATTTAAAATTGTAGACGAATAGGTATTTAAGCCTGAAAGACACAGTCCAGCTAAATATACCACCGGCTAAACATACCATGACTTTATTCTTGTACGGAACCATCGATTAAGCATATTAAACTCTAGTAGGCACAAGTAGGTATACGGTATGAGATTTTGAGATAGGATTTGTATCTGATGGGAGTTATCCGAACGAGAGCTGTAGCTGATAAGTGTTGATAACTTGATAGTGATAGGGCGAATTTATAAAACTTACGCTGGCCTCGCGCGCCTACCCACACGGTAGAAGGCGGCCATAATGAAGTTGTTTCTACTTCTGGCAGGTAAGTTCAAATATCCAAATTGCGGTAGGTATACCTAACTCTTAAGGCCAAATTAGACGGTGTTCCGTTCATCGTTCATTTTTGCGGTGAACGATGCACGATACGATATTTACTTACTGTGGCAAAGTGCCTTTGAACGATGAACGGTCGGTGTTTAGACGGTTCATTTTCGATGATTCACCGATGAAGCCTCGAAAATGAAAGCAAAAATCCCGTAAAATGAACCTTCTAATTTGGCCTTTAGCCTTTTTTTACTTTTTAATAAATTTTTGGTTGGTATACTAACCTAACCTAACCTACTTTGACGATGGCGGAAGCAAATAATAAGTATACATTCTAGAAAATACTGTTAGTTATATTTCTTGTTAATATCCAGGTGTGTCGGTGGCGCTCGCGGTCCCCAGGCTGCCCGCAACCCGTGACTTCTTTGTAGAAGACGATGGTGACGACGGCTGGACCTTTGTCGTTCTCACAGGTATAACCCCTGGCACGTAAGTCGAGCGGTGACCTTCAAGTGCGCGCGGCATCGTATACGAGTGAGCGGGACACATCACACAATACGAATTGGAGAGCCAATCAGCGCTTACGAGGGATCCGCGAGAACTAATCAGTGCTTACGAACGATGCCCACGCCCTCCCAGCGACCCCCTCACCACCCGAGATACCTCATTTTCGACTTCTGCGCATTGAAGGTCAACGCTAGACTTATTTGCCGTGACTTGTAAGTTACAGGTAAGCTCTGAACATCAACAATCTACGGTCTTACTAAGAGTAGTAAGACCGTAGATTGTTGATGTTCAGAGCTTACCTGTAACTTTGACAGTAAGAGTAGATACTGTCAAAGTTTCTTGGGAACAAATTGCATTCAGCTGCCCACAATATAGTCTGTTTATCAAAATAATAAAATCTTAGGTAGCTACAATTTTTTTTATTCGTCTACCTACAAGTTAGCCCTTAATTGCGATCTCACCTGATGGTAAGTGACGATGCAGTCTAAGGTGGAATAAATAATTTTGAATTTGGACTCAGTCGCAGAACATACAGATGGCGTGGCTTCAGACCTTATAACCCCCATCACGTAAGTCGACCGGTGACCTTCGAATGCGCGCAGCGTCGTACGAGTGAGCGGGACACAATACGATTGGAGAGCCAATCAGCGCATACCAGGGATCCGCGAGAGCTAATCAGTGCTTACGAATGATCCCCACGACCTCCGCGCGACCGCCCTCACACCCTGAGATACCTCATTTTCGACTTCTGCGCATTGAAGGTCACTGGTCGACTTATTTTCCGTGACTTTTAAAGTTGGAACCTTTAATTTATCTTCACAGAGGGTGAACGCGAACGCATCGTCCTCGGAAAGATCGGAAGGAAGGTGGACAAGAAAGATAATGAGGTGTTTTTCGAGATGACCGAGGAACGGGATGTTGCCAGCGGCGGCTACCACGTCACTATCACATGGGACGGCCCCAGTGATAGAGTCTTCGAAGACTGCCTTGACTTTGGTAAGTGGTATTGATAAGATTAGGTAAATACCATCTTAACGAAGATTGTGTAATCGGCGGAATTGTTATACAGAAAGCACAAGGCTGCTTTTGAGCCTGAAGAGTTTAATTTTGTGCTCTGTATTTTAGTAAGCGCCGCAAGATACGCTATTATTTTAGTACCTAATAATGGAGATGATTCCTGATTTTGTAAATATCATCGCAATGGAATTAAAATATACTTAGATAAAAATTAATAAATCAGTGAATTTTTTTTGTAAATTCATCAATAAATGATTGAGAAATTGATTATTTAAGTTTATGTTAAAGTTTACAATTAATATTTGTTCCAGGCGACAGACAGTGGTACGGTGGCCCAGAACAGAAGGAACAATACTGGCCGATCCAGAAATCAAAGATCGAAAAGTACTCTATCATATCCAAGGAAGCTGATAACTCCGCTGTGTCTGAAAGATATTGGCTCAACTCCAAGGGTTGGTATGTCTACGTCTCACCAGACGCACCCCTGTTTGTGGACCATCACAATATCATGGATAATCACATGTGCCTCGTGGCCGAGGTGGCCGCGCCTTATTCCTCTCAACGTACCCACAATGTTCTGAAGTACGACCTTTGGTTTTTTGATGACCCTAAACAAGCACATCAGCACGCCGTGGACACGTACTTGGGCAAACCATCAGGGATTCCCGACTACAGAATGATCCAATACCCAGTCTGGTCCACCTGGGCAAGATACTCCAGAGAAATCGACCAAGACAGCCTTTGGGCTTTCGCGAATGAAATCAAAGACTCCGGGTTCCCGAACGCCCAATTCGAGATCGATGATCTGTGGGAGATTTGCTACGGATCCCTCACAGTTGATGAGAGGAAGCTGCCAGATTTGAGACAACTCGTTCAGGATATCAAAGGTCTCGGATTCAGAGTCAGCATTTGGGTGCATCCCTTCATTAACAAGGATTGCGAGCCGTGGTATTCAGATGCCTTGCTCAATGGGTAAGTTTTTA
Source organism: Melanargia galathea (assembly GCA_920104075.1). Taxonomy (NCBI): domain Eukaryota; kingdom Metazoa; phylum Arthropoda; class Insecta; order Lepidoptera; family Nymphalidae; genus Melanargia; species Melanargia galathea. Next base: position 18,876,918 of record OV049874.1, on the reverse strand, counting down.
AAATCATCATCATCACTATGTGCCGTATAATAAATAATTATACTTAAGTAATTCTTAAAATATTGGTCAAGACTTAAATGACTACACGCATGAATAAAATATGGCATCCATGTAGAGTGACGACGAAGGCTTTATAAATTTTATCAAGGAAGTCGTGGAAATATGAAATTAGGGAAAAATTCAATCCGAATTTTATATAAAACTTAACTTTTTTACGTGAATGGACGGAATCAGTAAATCCTGTTATTTTTGAATGGTTCTGAATTGCCCGTGTCAACTAGTAGTTGACATAGAACTTAAAGATCAAATTAATAGCACCAATATCCAACAAATGCACCACCACCACCACTACAGTCTTTTTACGTCCCACTCCTGGACACAGGCCTCCTCTCTCATAGGAGACAGAGATTTAGAGCTTAGACCCGCCACGCTTCTGCAATGCGGGTTGGCGAGCTTTAACGACTATTGTCACATAATAGTGACTAGCTTTTGCCCGCGGCTTCGCCCGCGTGAATTTCGATTTTTCACAAATCCTGAGGGATAAGTAGATTTCTGGTCCACCCGCCCCCCGCCGCGCGGCGGCGTACCGCGGTACCGCGTACGGCGGGCGCAGGGCGCAGGGGCGCGTGGCGCGGCGCGGGGAGCGCGAGCGTCCGCGTCGGCCGTAGCGATCGCGCGCAGCGAAAATACCTATCAGGGCGTTTTTAACTGTATTTACCGATTTCAACACAACTCCTTTTTTGAAAGTCGGTTAAAAAAGTAGCCTATGTTACTCCTTGGTTAATCCTCTACTTGTCTGTGAAAGTCCCGTCAAAATCGGTTCAGCCGTTCCGAAGATTAGCCCGTTCAAACAGACAGACAGACAGACAAAAATTTTAAAAACGTGTGATTCGGTTATGGTATCGTTCAAATAACCATATGAGCTTAATATGTGGTAGTTATTTCGATATTACAGACAGACACTTCAATTTTATTTATTAGTAATATAGATATAGATAACAACCGAGACCGACTGCTTAACGTGCTCTCCGAGGCACGGAGATGAAACATCGCCAACTACAAACTCCGGGCTGGCACTGAGAATTTCTTGAAAGAAAAACCTAACAATAATTTTCCCGACCCGGGAATCGAACCCGGGACCTCATGATCTGCAGTCGAATACGCTAACCACTAAGTATACCAACGAGGCAGACTATGCAATAACAAATGCACCAAAGGCCAGAAAATTTGAAGTTTCAAATAAAGAACGCAAACTTTTCAACGCTTTCATGTTTTTCGTAGTTACCTGGTCCTCAATGAAGATGGCAGCCCAGAGACCTCGTGGTGGAACAACAACGGTTCGGTGCCCGCCTACATCGACTTCACCAACCCTGAGGCAGCTGACTGGTACAGCAAGAGAATCCAGAACCTTCTAGACACCTACGATATTGACAGCATTAAATTCGACGCTGGGGAGTCTAGTTGGTCACCTCAGGTAAGAATAAGTTAACATAAGTAGTTTGTAACTCTCTAGGTGATAATTTTGTGGCAAGAATAAATTGAAAGAAACAAGGCAGTTATAAAGACCCCACAGTGTTTCGAGGTAGCGAACCTAATTTTACGACATCGCTTTGCGTTAAAACTTCGGTGGAAGAGTCGACTGGGTGCTAACAACAAGTGGTTGATGTTTCCTACAACTGTTCAATTTTATTAAAAAACATTTACTGGAACTTTATTATCACCATTTAGGATCGCGTGACTCGTGACATAGGACTTTTATTTACCCGTACCCTGATTGGCCCTCAGCCAACCGGAGAAGGCCCTTTGAAATGACAATCACGTGTTTACTGTCCTAGATTCCGGTCCAAAATGGCGATATCGATCTACACCCTGGTCACATCGTGCAGTCCTATGTGAGGACCGTAGCCCAATTCGGACCTATGATCGAAATCAGATCAGGAATGAGGTATGGATGTCTTCATTGTTTTACAATATTTAAGTAGGCACGAACTGAGGATCAACCAAAAATCTGGTAAAAATATTTACTTTTGGAAGCATTTCAATTGCAACCTTTTTTTATTCATCAACAAGTCAGCCCTTTATTGCGATCTCACCTGATGGTAAATGATGATGCAGTTTGAGGTGAAAGCGGGCTAGCCTGGACGAGATATGACAGTTTTTAACCGATTTCAAAAAAAGGAAGAGATTCACAATCCAATGCTTGTTTTTTTATTAAACCTATACCCCTGATCGGTGTCTATGCAACATCGTAGCGCAACGCTGAATCGCACGGCTTTGCTAACTAGTCACGGCTGAAGCCTCCAGATCAGACAACACTTAAAGAAATAAAGACCCAAGACCTCCCACTTATTAGAACCACAGCGCTCACCACCACACCAGAGAGGCCGTCAAACCCCCAATTTATCTCCCTTAGCCAGTAGCACCCACTCAAACTGCAACAGGTACCAAAACTGCAATGATTTTGTAGGACCCAAGACCTGCCAGTATTCATCCGCATGGTTGATAAGGACACTTACTGGGGCTACAACAACGGACTCGCGACCCTCGTCACCACCCTCCTGGTGATGAACCTGAACGGCTACACGCTGGTGCTGCCTGACATGATTGGCGGCAACGGGTACAACGACAAGCCCACGAAAGAGCTGTTCGTGAGGTGGCTGCAGGCCAACGTGTTCATGCCGACGCTGCAGTACTCCTTCGTACCTTGGGACCACGATGAAGAGGTTAGAGAATTTCTGTTCATCATCATTATCTCATCCGATTTACATACACTGCTAGTCGTGTGTGTCTTGCAAGGATCGCCGGTGGCTGCAGGTCAACGTGTTCATGCCGACGCTGCAGTACTCCTTCGTACCTTGGGACCATCATGAACAGGTTACAGACTTTCTGTTCATCATCATCTCATCTGATTGACGTCCACTGCTAGTCGTGTGTCTTGCAAGGATCGCCGGTGGCTGCAGACTAACGTGTTCATGCGGACGCTGGATTACTCCTTCGTACCTTGGGACCATTATGAACAGGTTAATGAATTTCTGTTCATCATCATTATCTCATCAGATTGACATCCACTGCTAGTCATAGGTGTCTTGCAAGGATCACCGATGGCTGCAGGCTAACGTGTTCATGCGGACGCTGCAGTACTCCTTCGTACCTTGGAACCACGATGTCTTCCACAAGCCTACATTTACTTATTTAAACATTACACATTTATTTATTTGTTTATTTAAAATCTACGCTTCTGTTTTTGTGTTTTGAATTTAATGATTCATTTGTTTTCGCTCCATTTGATCTTTATCATTGATTGATGTTTTATCATCATCATCTCGTCCGATTGACGTTCACTGTCACAGCTGATTGCATTACATGCGAACTTTTAAAAATACATGAAATATTTTTCGCGTTTTTGTTTTGTGGCATCTTGTCAGTAATTATCACCACTACTTAATATTACCTGTCTTCGTTTCCGATAGCGGTTCCCTTACACCCGTCGTACAGTTTTGTTTACAATTTTGTTAGTTTTGTTACAGAGTTACATTAGTTACACTCCAGTGTAACTTTTCAAGTTCACAGTACCTCAGTGACCCCACTGAGTGATCATGGATGAAGAGACTAAGGCCATAATAAACGTAGATTTAATAATATCAGATACCTATATATACCTTTTCTGTTCCCAGGCGGTAGAGATCTGCCGCCGCTACACGCAGCTGCACGCGGAGTACGCGGACGAGATCGTGGCGGCCATGCAGGCCTCCGTCGACAGGGGGACCCCCGTCAACCCCCCCATCTGGTGGCTCGACCCCACCGACCAGGAAGCCCTGGCCGTTGGAGACGGTAACATACCTTTCTATATCTACAGTCCATTAAATATAGCTTGATACCTGTGACGTTTGTCATAATGACATTTAATGTATGTAATGACAGCTACAATAACTGTCATTACATACGTTAAATGTCATTATGACAAACGTCACAAGTATCAAGCTATATTTAATGGACTGTAGATGGCGTAATAAACCTATAGACGTCCACAGCTGGACATAGGTCTCTTCTAGGGAGTTCCACACGCCGCGGTCTTGTGCCGTTTGAATCCAACGACTCCTTTACTCCCTCACTCTTTACTCCCTCACTCTCATAGTTTGATAGAACGATAGAACGAATAGAATATGACATGAAATCGATCGATAGGTGCGGTAAGTTACTAACAATTCTTAATAATAATCGTAACCTCTACCATTGGTTTATTAATAGAGATGTATCATGAGTCACAACTCACAACCCTCAGCAATGAGAGAGAGAGAGAGAGAGAGAGAGATAAAGAGAAAGAGAGAGATTGAGAGTGAAATAGAGACAGAGAGATCGGGAGTGAGACAAAAATAGACAGGTAAAGAGAGACAGCTAGAGATAAAAAGAGATAGAGAGTGTGAGAGAGAGAGAGACAAATGCTTTTCCATCTATTACAGAGTTCCTTCTCGGCGAGCGTATCCTAGCAGCGCCAGTGCTTGAAGAAGGCGCAGTGTCCCGCGACATCTACCTCCCCAAGGGCAGCTGGCGGGACGGCACCACCGGCGAGCTGGTCTCCGGACCCACGTGGCTGAGGGACTACCCCGCACCGCTGGACACGCTGCCATACTTCACACTCGAAGACTAAAAAATAAACGACGACTTGTGATCTTTTTTTTTTAATTTCACCTCATTTAAGTATTCGTTGGTAGAATAAATTGTTAAGAGAATGATTTGATGTTTTATTATTATTTTTTAACCCCCGACGCAACAACGACGGGGTGTTATAAGTTTGACGTGTCTGTGTGTGTGTGTGTGTGTCCGTCTGTTCCCCCGTAGCGCTCAAACGGGTGAACCGATTTGCGGTTTTTTTTGTTTGAAAGGTGAATTTGTCGGGAGTGTTGCTAGCTATGTTTGATGAAAATCGGTCCAAGATGGCCGCCCCTACAAAATGGCGGATAACATATTTTTTCACAACCGGAACCCCCTCAATATGGGTATCAAATGAAAGGGCTCGACTAGTAGAATAGCACTATGCAAATCCAAGATTGCCGCCACCACAAAATGGCGAATGTCGAAAAATAGCAATTATCGGCGATAAGCAGACGAAAACTCAGTTTCACACTGGAGCGCGTATTTATGTTTCCTTGTTCAATACGATTTAGGCCATCGCGCAAGTCCTATATTTCTCTACAAACGTGTAGATACCTACCTTTTTTATTTACTTTTATCCTACGGAACAAGCAATCAGAAATACTTGCATAGGTATATCCTGTACAAATCCTTGCTTTATTGGAGGCCGTGTGTCTTCTAACTTCTATTAAACACGGGTTTGTACTTTTGTAGAGAAATATACGTAGGATGCTCCGCATAAACTGGACGGCTAAGGTGTCTAACGCCTCTGCGTTCTTCGCAAGAAGAACACCGAGCTAGTAAGAACCATCAAGCAGCGTATAAGATCTCGTACCTAGGCCATATACTGCGACACGATAGGTACCGCCTGCTGCAAACTATTATGATAGGGAAAATTGCAGGAAAAAGAGGTGTTGGAAGGCGGAAGCAGTCATGACTAAGAAACATCAGGGAATGGACCAGGGGCGTAGCTACCGCCGTATCTGCCGTATCAATTATACGGGGCCCCCAAGCCACGGGGGCCCCCGACGTGCGTAAGCAAAAATTAACAAAAACTTCCCAAATTTTTGTTTATTTCAGAAATAACAAAAGTCAAAAAATGTTGTCCAAAAAGTTGTCCATAGAGGCAGAATCTTTAGAAAAACTAAAGTCATCATCAGCTATAAATGATTTAATAAATCAGTTTGCCGAAAAAGGCAAGGACTCAAGGAGAGTATATATATTTAATTTGAATTGTTTGTAAAAATTTTATAAAAAGTGACACAGAAATAATTATGATGAATAAATATTGCTTTTAATTTTATGCAAACATTTTTTTTTCTTTTGTGAGAAATCTTTACCCTTCATAAGGGCCCCAAAACAAATTTTTATACGGGGCCCCGCCAAGGTACGCTACGCCACTGGAATGGACTGGCATCAAGACAGTCGCACAACTATTCCGCCTAGCCATGGACAAGGAGAGCTTCAAAAAACTGACTGCTGACTTTCAGTAATGGAGATGCACAAGAAGAAGAAGAGAAATAAAGGCAGCATAAAAAATCTTTTGCGATAGGACGCCTGTCGTATCCTATGAACAAGGTAACGTTAAGTCGGCGAAGATTCATACGTATATATACTTAGATAGATCATTATCATACCAATCTTGTCATATCATCTTTAAACCAAGTCAACAGAATCTAATCTATTGCTTGCTAGGTGACAAGTTTAACTATCGAACGGCAAGAGGTAGGTACCTATTTACGTATCTGCGATTTATCTCCACTTATCGCCACCTCTCTTAACTGAATCAGTATAACTTGGGAATGCCACATCTGAACTACGGAAATCTCGAGAGCAATATTTCCGATAACAGATAACAGTAGAACAATCCGATTGGACATAATATCTGCGAGATAACAGCATCCCGCGTGCCAGTCTCTGGACCAAAGTGTGACTGTGCAGTGATCAAAGAGTTCCCAATCAAAGGCAGTGATGCTGTCTCTGGGGGTATTAATAGGTAGATATTGTGTTGAAATGCATTTGTTTTTAACCCCCGACGAAAAAACGACGGGGTGTTATAAGTTTGACGTGTCTGTGTGTGTGTGTGTGTCTGTCTGTTCCCCTGTGGCGCTCAAACGGGTGAACCGATTTGAATGCGGTTTTTTTTGTTTGAAAGGTGAATTAGTCGAGAGTGTTGTTAGCTATGTTTGATGAAAATCGGTCCAAGATGGCCGCCGCTACAAAATGGCGGATTACATATTTTTTTCACTACTCCCTTAATATGGGTATTAAATGAAAGGGCTTGACTAGTAGAATATCACTATGCAAATCCAAGATGGCCGTCGATGGCCGAATGTCGGGGGTTTTTTAAATTTTTAATTTATACTTGTTAAATTAACTAACGTAAGTACTAAGTATTGTGCATAAAGTGCAGGCCACATTGGGAGCTCATGTCGCTAGGACTATGAGAGCTCGCAATGTATGTATACATGCTTGTATCCAATTTTTCGCCTAAACTACTAGGCCGAGTTTGATGAAACATGTGTCAATTGATTCGTTATTATGGTCCGGATGACATGGGCTACATTTTTATACGAAAAATATCGAGAAGTGACCTTATAAATTAGTTTCGCATAGACAGATGGCACCACTAGCTGCTTACACCGCGCTTTCTGCACACTAAATTATTATTTTTTGGGTTTTAGTTTACGAACTTTATCTGTAGATTTAATTTTGTGATCATCACAGTTAGTTTGGTAGTTAGATGAAACTATAAATAGTTATCTCGTTTTCATACTGTCTTCGTCTAGCCGCTAACGGTTAGCATGTTCGACTAGATAACGAGGTCCTGGATTCGATTCCCGGGTCGGGCCTAAAATGGTTAGTTATTGGCTTTGTTCACTGTCAGGCCGGTATTAGAAGTTGGCGGTGTTCCACAAACGTGTCTCGGTGAACACGTTTGATTAAATAGTGATCCCATGAGCCGTTTTGATCAAATAATCTGAAATCAAAATCTGAATATACTTAGTTATATAAGTAGATCACAGATCAAATTGGCTGGAAGATTAAGATATGGTAGTAATTTTGCAGCTGCTTGAGAAATGCGTATAAGTTTTTAACCCATCTTCAGGTTTCCTGGCGCTGACAGGCCGGGCTGTGTCCGCCGACATGCCACTGAGAGCTGGAGACATCGAGCTCACCCTGGAGCCTCAAATCACCGGCGGCTTTAACCTTGTTTTGACCAAAGGTGAGCCTTAACCACTTTAACTTTAACTTTGGCTTTGACTTTGCAGGCGAAAATGGTGTCTCTTTTTCGTTTCATCAATTTTTCTAATGCACAACGATCCTAAGGAAGTATCACTTCAACAAGCTATATGTGTATTAGGAAAAAATAAACCCAATTCAACATACTTACCATAAAATTTGAACAGTTCCCTCGATTTCTCGATTCATCCCATCATCAGATCCTGATCTGATGACTATATGGGACCATCTGAGATTCTTTCAAATAAAAGAAAAAAAATCAAATCGGTGCAAGTCTTAAGTAACTCGAAGAACCGATGGACGTTGGGGTTCCAAAGTGCTTGAGTGGGGACCTGTCACCGGAAAGCGTAGTGTTAGCAGACCCCCCACTAGGTGGACCGAGGACATCAAAACTCAAAAAAGTCGCAGGGAGTCACTGAATACAAGCGGCACAAGACCGTGACGCGATTTTATTTTTGTTGTTTATTCAACTAGAAGTTAGCCCTTGACTGCAATCTCACCTGAATGATGAACAGTGATGATGTAGTCTAAGATAGAAGCGGGCTAGCTTGGAAAAGCTATGCATACCCCTGAACGGATTCTACACCCGTGCCGGCTTTGCCGGTTGGGTGGCCACGGCCTCGCCTCGCACTGCCACCAGACTAGACCACAGACAATTTAGAAATTATAAAATCCCAAATTGCCCCTGCCGGGAATTGAACCAGGAACTTCCCACTTATAAGACCACAGCGCTCACCACTGGGCCAGGGAGGTCGTGTGAATCCCTACAGACCTATGACCCTTCAGTAATGGACGTCTATCGCCTGGTGACGATGACGACGTATCCTTCACCTACGGAACCCTTAATTTTTTTTTCAGACGAAGACAGAAGAGTATACGGCCACATAGGCCGCACCATGTACTCGGTTTTCACCTCGGAGGACATAGAGGGCGGCGTGCTCATCCACATGGGGTCAGTGAACCTCACGGTGCGCACGGTGCGTGACGACGCCGCAGACGCAAGGGGGATCAGGGTCAAGTGGGACTCTTACGAACCGCTGAGGTTTGAGGACTGCTTCGATTTTGGTACATATTTTTTTTTAACCCCCGACGCAAAAACGACGGGGTGTTATAAGTTTCACGTGTCTGTGTGTGTGTGTGTGTGTGTGTGTGTATGTGTGTGTGTGTGTGTGTGTGTGTGTGTGTCTGTTTGTGTGTGTGTGTGTGTGTGTGTGTCTGTTCCCCTGTGGCGCTCAAACGGGTGGACCGATTTGAATGCGGTTTTTTTTGTTTGAAAGGTGATTTAGTCGAGAGTGTTGTTAGCTATAGTTGATGAAAATCGGTCCAAGATGGCCGCCGCTACAAAATGGCGGATTACATATTTTTTCACAACTCCCATAATATGGGTATCAAATGATAGGGCTTGACTAGTAGAATAGCACTATTGCAAATCCAAGATGGCCGCCGCCACAAAATGGCGAATGTCGGGGGTTTTTTAAATTTTCAATTTACACTTGTTCATAATATTGATGCCCACGCATCATATAAATTTCATACAAACAGACAGTTGACTTCTTACGTAGTTATAACTAGTGAATATCACCCTCGATAGTTTGAACGCTAAACAAACCCTTCTTATCTTCCTCTCCTTTTTTTTCTTATGTATTTATATTTTAAGGTTCAAACCACTGGTACGCCGGACCAATGCAAGTAGATCAAATATATCCAATAGAAGGGGCACAGCAAAACTATAGCGCTTACGTGTCGAAAGAATCTGACAACGGCGCTATAGTCGAGAGATACTGGCTCAACTCGGCCGGCGAATACATTTATGTGAATCCCCAAGTGCCATTATTTGTGGACTACCATTTGATCCAGCCAAACCACATCTGCTTTGGAGCTCAACTAGCTGCACCATACTCGACTAGGAGGAACCATACAGAGCTGTCCTACGATTTCTGGTTTTTGCCAGATGTAAAAAAGGCTCACCAGCACGCTGTAGCTAATTACTTGGGCCAGCCATCAGGATTGCCAGATTTTAGAATGGTCCAACATCCTATCTGGTCTACATGGGCTCAATACTCCCAAAATATAACCGGAGAAAAAGTCATGGAATACGCGACACAAATTGTGGCGTATGGATTTAATAATTCACAGTTGGAAATCGATGATCTATGGGAAACTTGCTACGGGACTTTGGAGGTGGATACGAATAAGTTCCCGAATATGACGCATTTGGTTGAGGAACTCAAGGCTCTGGGATTCAGGGTGACGATTTGGGTTCATCCATTTATTAACAGCAACTGTGGTGAGGTTTATACTGAAGCTCTAAATAATGGGTGAGATATTTATACATTTGCTGATGATCTCTAGCAATGCCTCTGTTCTTCTTTATCTCCTTTTTTGTTTCTCTACTGTCCGAAGATGGTAAGTAGTAAGACTAGGAAAAAAATGTCAAATGTGGTCTAGGATCTTTGGAACTTTGGTAAGTAAGGCTCTGATGTTACAGACTATTTTGCCACATTAGGTCCTTTTAAAACCCCTATAAGTTTTCTGTTTAAGATTAAGAGAAAATAAACTGTATGGTTCTGGTTCATATTCATTATCAGATTACTTCTAAATATTATACAGTTCCTATTTTGATTACGAGCGGTTCACACCACTACTTTATTTCAAGGTATCTAGTGCTAGATGAGGCCGGTACCGCTGCTGCCAACTGGTGGAATCCAAACGGTTCTACTCCTGGTCTGGTGGACTTCACCAAGCCATCGGCCGCCGAGTGGTGGTACAAACGTGTGAAGAGCCTCATCGATACATACGGCATTGATAGCATAAAGTTTGATGCTGGAGAGAGCAGCTTTTCTCCACAGGTATGAACAATTTATTAATACAGTTCTCGTTTTGCACCGTATTTTTTCCACATATCATCCACATTCCAGATATTATCGCGAGATGATTTAAATAATTTTTAATTTTCACTTGTACCTATAGATACCTGTGCAAGAAGGCGACATCGACTTACATCCTCACAACATCGTAGAAGCTTACGTTAGAACATGTGCTCGATTTGGTGACATGATAGAAGTTCGTGCTGGTTTCAGGTAATTTAAAAAATGTTAATGTCTTGTATCTAACTACACTGGAAGTTTGTGGCTCAGAACTAGTAAATAGTTAACTAATTAATATTGTAGCATTTATTTAAATACATGCACTTGCGTACAATCAAAGATATTAAAGTATACTTAATATATTGTCGTGGTTAAAGCTGAAGTTAACAAAATAAAATTAATTCATCATCATTAAACCCATTACCGGCCCACTAAAGACCTCGAGTCTCCCTCTCAGAATTAGAAGGGTTAAGGCCGTAGTCCACCACGCTGGCCAATTTCAGAATAGTAGTCTTCACATACCTTTGAGAACATTATGGAGAACTCTCAGGCATGCAGGAATCCTCACGATTTTTCCTTCGCCGTTAAAGCGAGTTAAACCATATTTAATTGCTTAAATCACACAGAACTCCGAAAAGTTAGAGATAGAACTTGGTCTTCCCTTTCGGGAGGGAGGACCTCCATTTAAAACTCCGAAAGGAAGGACGAAGTAACTGCTATCACCGCTTATCATTCACTACACACAATAATTTCCAGGACTCAAGACCTCCCAATCTTCGTCCGAATGGTGGACAGAGATTCGATCTGGGGGTTGAACAACGGACTTCCCACCATCGTGACGACCGCCATCCAGATGAACCTCAACGGTTATACCCTTGTGTTGCCCGACATGATCGGAGGAAACGGGTTCAACCTGAACCACGCACAGGCGGACCTGCCGAGCAAAGAGCTGTTCATACGCTGGGTGCAAGCTAACACATTCCTACCATCCATGCAGTATTCGTTTGCACCATGGAATTTCGACAATGAGGTACCTAAACTGTAGTCTCCTGACATTTTTATTACCAACCAGAAAGTTCGAAACTTGAATATTTTGCTAGAATCTCAACCGATAGACGTCCACTGCTGGACATAGGTCTCTAGCGAACATGATCTTTAACATGGTCTTTAGCGACAGCTCGTTTGAAATCGTCCACATAGTTTGTGTCTTGCAATGCTACGATTCTCGGTGCGAGGTCATCACTCAATAGCCCCAACATCTTTCCCAATTCTCAATTGGTTTTAGAATCTACACGACTATCTTTGACGTGCTGCGTCAGAGAAGCCGTCAAAAATGTTCAATTCTCCCAACAGACGGTGGAGATAAGCAAGAAGTTCACCGAGCTGCACGTGGAATACGCGGAGGTGATATACGCGGCGATGCAGGCGTCCGTGGACGACGGCTCGCCTGTCAACCCGCCGCTGTGGTGGCTGGATCCCAGCGACCAGGAGACGCTCACCATATGGGACGGTATGTGCTTCTACCAGAGCTTTGAGGGTCGCGTAACGCTTTGGGGTCACTAGAGAATTTAGAGAATACAAACACCATTTCTGATGAATATAAATTGACAGAATTTGTATTAACCAAGAGGTGGATAATGGAACTCTTCAATGGCTTCTAGTAAATCTCGAGGCCCCTCGAGTTTAGACTCATTTGGTTTGTGAGTCCCATTGGTGAAGAGGAGTCTGATGCCATCATCAAACTCCTTGGCAGCCAAGATGCAGATGCGTAGTTTTTAGCTTTTAACCCCCGACGCAAAAACGACGGGGTGTTATAAGTTTGACGTGTCTGTGTGTGTGTGTGTGTGTGTATCTGTCTGTTCCCCTGTAGCGCTCAAACAGGTGGACCGATTTAAATGCGGTTTTTTTTTGTTTGAAAGGTGAATTAGTCGAGTGTTGTTAGCTATGTTTGATGAAAATCGATCCAAGATGGCCGCCGCTACAAAATGACGGATTACATATTTTTTCACAAATTATCTCTTAATATGGCTATCAAATGAAAGGGCTTGACTAGTAGAATAGCACTATATGCAAATTCAAGATGGCCCCCGTCACAAAATGGCGAATGTCGAGGGTTTTTATACTTACTTGTTTAAACCATCATCTACTTTCTAAAGATTAGTTTCTTTAGGTCCAACTAAGACTAATGCGTAAACGTTCGCTACAAATAACTATGTTCAATCTACTTTCCAGAATATCTCGTGGGTGACAGCATCTTAGTGGCTCCAGTGTTCAGGGAAGGTATGACCGTACGCGACGTGTACCTACCCGTGGGCACGTGGCTCGACCAGGGCGACCCGCAGAAGGTGCACGAGGGTCCGACGTGGGTCAGGAACTACCCGGCGCCCATCGGCGTGCTGCCCTACTTTGTGAGAGACGTACCAGATGTGCCAGACGACGCGACCGTCCCCTGTGCGACTGTTCTTTTGGTGGTTTTAGGATTAGTTGTAGTTTTTAGCGATTTCTAACAGTTTTGACCTATTATGTAAATAAAATTATTGTAATTGTTATTTGGATTTTTTTTTTAACTATCGACAATCGATCTAATCTGCCAAAGCCCGAAGAGACTTCGGGCTAGTCAGATAAGTCATCATCATTATCAACCCGTTACGGGCCCACTACAGGGCACGAGTCTCCTCTCAGAGTGAGAAGGGTTCTAGCCGTAGTCCATCACGCTTGCGAAGTGCGGATTGGTGGACTTCACACGCCTTTAAGAACATTATGATGAACTCTCAAGCGTGCAGGTTTCCTCACGATGTTTTCCTACACCTTCATAAGATACGTACTTACCTGATATTTTATTTAAAAGCACGTGGTTTCACAACATTAATTTTATTAAGCCTAGGCAAGCAATTTGCTTATCACAAGTGTTTTGTTACCTGAAACAGCTCCTCAAGATGGTTTGCAAATCACCGTTAGCTTCAAGTGTATTGTAATGACGTTAAATCACATAATCGTCACTTCCATATGGTACATGCACACTGATTGGACCATTAAGATACCTTTATATATTTATGTTGATAACAGACAGGACTCTCATTGGCTACAGCCTGAAACTCCTAAAAGATAGCTTCTTCTCAGCAGCTGATCTTTAGCACTGAAATGCTCGAGGGTAGCTCGGGAGTCGGAAGAATTTGAGCATTTCATAGCTGACGTAGAGAAGCTACAACTTCTTTATGCTTCTTTAATCTTTATTATAGACGCTGTCTGTGGCTATTAGGCATCGAAAAGTACACCTTGTACCGGAAAGCTCCCACTGCTGGCAGACTCTCCACTAGGTGGACTGACGATATCAGAAGAGCCGCAAAAAGCCACTGGATACAAGTAGCGCAAGACCGTGGACCTACAAAAGACCTATGTCCAGCTGTGAATATCTGTTGGCGATCCTTGCAAGATGATCTTGGGCCACTTTTCTCCTGTAAAATTTTGTTCCATTGATGAAAATATACCTATTTTAAAACTTTGAACTTTAAAAAGAGCAAGCTCTACCCAGCAGAATCTGCTTTTCAAACCGGTAGTAGTCTTTATTTGGCACAAGCACAAGTGCCATAAATTGTGCCGACACAAGTGCCAAATAAAGACGTGAACCTATCCTACTAAGTAATATTATAAATGTGAAAGTGTGGATGTTTGGATGTTTAGATTTTTGGATGTTTCGATGTTTGAATGTTTGGATGTTTGTTACTCAATCACGCCGCAACTACTGAACCGATTTGGCTGAAATTTTGAATGAAGATAGATTATGCCCTGACTTAACACATAGGCTTTTTTTCCTGGAAAAATCCACAGTTCCCACGGGATTTTGAAAAAACCGAAATCTATAGCTACAATTATAGGTAGATTACTATAGCAAACTTCCTTGAAAGTAGGTATAAAGGTTGGAAAGGGGAGCGGGAACGGGAACCGGAAATCCACGATTCCCTCGGGATTTGTGAAAAATCGAAATGCACGCGGGCGAATCCGCGGGCAAAAGCTAGTATTTATATTATAATGTTGATTTCTTTAGGAATTTCATTTCTCTATTACCTAATTGTAGAGGACCAACAACCGAGTGCCCAGCTGTGTCAGTTTTTTGGACTTGCAACCAAAACCCAGTCAATGCGAAAAGAGTCTTGATTCACCGAGTAGTACCTTCTTCACACATTTATCTATAACTAGATGATGCCCACGGCTTCGCCCGTGTGGATTTAGGTTTTTAAAAATCCCGTGGGAACTTTTGATTTTCCAGAACAAAAAGTAGCTTATCTGTAGAAACCCGTCCCCAAAACGGAAAAATCCCGTGGGATCCCCACGATTTCGGAATACAATTCCTTACAGCATCAGGGTTGAGGAGTTGGATATGTACCTACTCGAGTTCATTCAACGATAAAGTCTTTAATTGGTACCCCCAATATCAATTTAAATAACCGAAAGTTTCTAAAACCCATTAGTTTTGGGGATTAGGTCCCCTACAGCATCAGGATTGAGGAGTTGGAATCCAAATTTTTTATAGAACAGGGTCGCAATGTTTCTCTATCGATTAAAAAAAAAATTACGCAAATCGGTTCAGAAATCTCGGAGATATCGGTGTACATAGGTAGAAAAACACAACTCCTCCTTTTTTGAAAGTCGGTTAAAAAAGTAGCCTATGTTACTCCCTGGTTAATTCTCTACTTGTATGTGAAGGTCCCGTCAAAATCGGTTCAGCCGTTCCGAAGATTAGCCCGTTCAAACAGACAGACAGACAGACAAAAATTTTAAAAACGTGTGATTCGGTTATGGTAGCGTTCAAATAACCATATGAGCTTAATATGAGGTAGTTATTTCGATATTACAGACAGACACTTCAATTTTATTTATTAGTATGGATTTTAATACACGATCTACGTAGATAATGGGTTGAGTATTTGCATTCATAATAACATACTTACGGCCTTCAGTGGACCATAGTGTGCTGACAGGTCAAGATGTTCAGGGCAGTCGGTGAGTTTGTCTATTTGTTTATACTACACCTGCTCGGAAAGCTAAGAGAGGGTATGCTTTATAGATCTCACCCTTAGACCAACCAACTCTCCAGCAGTGTCCAGCTAACTCAGGAAACTTGTCAGTTAACGATAGACCTAAGGCGCAGGCGCCACTGGGAGCGAAGCGAAGCGGTTTTGCAACGCTCATGTCGCTAGATAATGAGAACTTCGCTTCGCTCTGTCGTTCTCAGTGTGAACCGTAGTATGAAACGATGCGGGAATGGCGGCGTGAGCTTTATGCGAAACCCCCATGCCCCCGACCCACCAGCCCCATTATAGGCCCCGTTGGCCTGCGCTTAATCAAATCAAATCAAATCAAATAAACTTTATTCAAATTTAGTACACTGTACACTTTTTGAACGTCAATTTAGGAACAGGCAATGGTGATAATTTACTTACGGAAACTTAAAACTAAAACTACGAGGGTTCCAAACGCGCCCTGGTCTGAGAAGAGCCCACAACAAACTCAGCCGGGTTTATTTTTTTTTATTATCACCATCTTACAATAATTATGGTATAATAGCCATAAAAATGATTTGAATTTTGAACTGTTGGCTTTTAGAGCAATCTATGTCCATGGATTTTTGTCATTAACTTAGTAAGACTTTTCAATTAATTTGCGTTTAATAAAACCTTTGAACTTATTGAGAGACATAAAAATTCAAATTTCCAAATTCATTTATTCAAAGTAGGTACACTGTACACTTTTTGAACGTCAATTTAGGAACAGGCAATGGTTATAACTACTTACGGAAACTTAAAAATAAACCTACGAGTCAAACGCGCCCTGGTCTGAGAAGAGCCCACAACAAACTCAGCCGGGTTTATTATTATTATTTTTTTTCCAAAATGTTCTCTGGCAACATGTTATAAAAAAGTACAGAATTACCAACAAATGATTTTCCAACTTTTCGCAGCCTAGTAATCTTAAAGATCTTTCAGTGTCACAGTGCAGACAAGTGAGTAAGTATTTTAACATTTGTGTACCTACCTAACTTCAGTGATGGCGGCGCTGGTCGCCTGCGCGCTGGGCGTCGACGTGAGCTTGGTGAGCCGACCCGACCTCAGCGTGCGCGCGCAGGACAACTCCAACGGGGGGCTCAACTTAATACTGCAGAGGCGTGAGTAACAAGTCAAATCAAACTCTATTCAAAATTGATACACTGTCCACTTTTGAACACTCAGAGAGCAATGGAGAGAACTAGGTACCTACCTATATACTCGGAGTTTCTCTACGCGATCAAATCAGAAATGAGGAGATCCGTAGAAGAACCAGAGTCGCCGACATAGCTTAATGGGTAGCAGAAGAGTCGCAGGTAGTCGCTGGACACAAGCGGCACAAGACCGCGATGTGTGGAAAACCGTACCAGAGACCTATGTCCAGCGGTGGACGTCCATAGGTTGATGACGTCAACGACGACGACACTTTTGAATAGCAATTTTTAACCCCCGACGCAAAACGACGGGCCGTGTTATAAGTTTGACGTGTCTGTGTGTGTGTGTCTGTGTGTGTGTGTGTGTGTGTGTGTCTGTCTGTTCCCCTGTGGCGCTCAAACGGGTGGACCGATTTGAATGCGGTTTTTTTTGTTTGAAAGGTGATTTAGTCGAGAGTGTTGTTAGCTATGTTTGATGAAAATCGGTCCAAGATGGCCGCCGCTACAAAATGGCGGATTACATATTTTTTCACAACTCCCTTAATATGGGTATCAAATGAAAGGGCTTGACTAGTACAATAGCACTATTGCAAATCAAAGATGGCCGCCTCCACAAAATGGCGAATGTCGGGGGTTTTTTAAATTTTCAATTTACACTTGTATAATATATATAGTATAAAGACGGTAAGTATAGGATATTTAAATTACAAGTATAAATTGAAAATTTAAAAAACCCCCGACATTCGCCATTTTGTCACGGCGGCCATCTTGGATTTACATAGTGCTATTCTATTAGTCAAGCCCTTTCATTTGATACCCATATTAAGGGAGTTGTGAAAAAATATGTAATCCGCCATTTTATAGCGGTGGCTATCTTGGACAGATTTTTTTCAAACATAGCTAACAACACTCTCGACTAATTCACCTTTCAAACAAAAAAAACCGCATTCAAATCGGTCCACCCGTTTGAGCGCCACAGGGGAACAGACAGACACAGACACACACACATACACACAGACACGTCAAACTTATAACAACCCGTCGTTTTTGCGTCGGGGGTTAAAAACTACGAGGGTTCCCAAAAAACACACTACACACACACACACACACACTTACCACTCAGACCATCTGCGTCGGTGAAAAAAAGGAATAGCCACTGATGCTCCCTTATGCTGCAATTAAAACGGCAAACTTATAAACTTATCTATACTAATATAATAAAGCGGAAGAGTTTGTTTGTTTGTTTGTTTGTTTGAACGCGCTAATCTCTGGAAGTACCGATCGGATTTGAAAAATTCTTTTTGCATTTGGTTGTCCAACTTTTGGGGCAGGTTATATGCTATTTAATATCCCTAAAATCTTTCCCTAAGGGGGTAAAATGGGGGTAGAAAGTTTGTATGAAAGTCCTATGTTTTTAAAGTTACAGACCTGAAAATCGGCATTTAGATTATTAGTTTTAAATAATAAAACTCTGTATATTTTATTTTGAAAAATCTTCCCTTAAGGGTGGTAAAATAATAGGGGATGAAAGTTTTAATGGGAAGTTTTAATTATGATTTTGCTATTATCAACTTGAAATTCGGAAGGTAGGTTAAGGGCTTAGATATCAGCCTGGAAAATATTTCACGAAAATCCTCCACTAAGGGGGTAAAATGGGGGTTGGAAGGTTATGTTTTTGAAGTTACAGATATGAAAATAGGATATGAAATTATAATTTTTAAATGATAAAAACCTGTATAAGTAATTCTGGAAAATCTCCCCTTAAGGGTGGTAAAATAGGGGATGAAATTTTTTATGAAAGTCCTATGTTTTTAAAGTTACAGACCTGAAAATCGGCATTTAGATTATGAGTTTTAAATAATAAAACTCTGTAATTATTATTTTGAAAAATCTGCTTTTAAGGGTGGTAAAATAGGGGATGAAAGTTTTAATGGGAACTAAAAACGATTGCAGCACCCTCTGGCGGTCTAACTTGAAGCGATCATAGCGCCCTTTGGCGGCCAAAACTGGAAACTAAAAAAACGATCACAGCGCCCTCTGGTGGCCTAAGCCGGAAACTGGAAGCAATAGCAGCACCCCCTAGCAGCCAAAACTGGAAACTAAAAAAACGATTGCAGCGCCCTCTAGCGGCCAAAACTGGAAGCTAAAAACGATCGCATCGCCCTCTGGCGGCCAAAACTGGAAACTAAAAAACGATCTCAGCGCCCTCTGGTGGCCTAAGCCGGAAACTTGAAACAATAGCAGCGCCCTCTAGCAGCCAAAACTGGAAACTACAAACGATCGCAGCACCCTCTGGCGGCCAAAACTAGAAACTAAAAACGATCTCAGCGCCCTCTGGCGGTCTAAGCCGGAAACTTGGAGTAATAGCAGCGTCCTCTAGCAGCCAAAACTGGAAACTACAAAACGATTGCAGCGCCCTCTTGCGGCCAAAACTGGAAATTAAAACGATCACAGTGCCCTCTTGCGGCAAAAACTAGAAACTAAAAAACGATCGCAGCGCCCTCTGGCCGCCTAGGCCAGAAACTTGAAGTGATTGCAGCGCCCTCGTGCGGTCAAAACTGGAAACTAAAAATGATCGCAGCGCCCTCTAGCGGCCTAAGCCGGAAACTCGAAGCAATTGCAGTGCCCTCTTATAGTCAAAACTCTTGCGGCCGGAGCTGGAAACTCGAAGCAATTGCAATGACCTCTGACGTTCGCAGGCGGAATCTCGGTACGACAGCTGCGCCCTCTGGTGGCCGAAGGCAATTAAATAAATACTAAATTAATAACTAAATCAATAAATAAATAACTAAATAAATAATGTAAAGCTATTTAGTTATTAAATAATTATCTAAATCTGAAAGTGCGGATATTTGGATGTTTAGATGTTTCGATGTTTGGATGTTTGTTACTCTATAACGTTGCAACTACTGAACAGATTTGGCTGAAATTTTGAATGGAGATAATGCCCTGACTTAAAACATAGGCAACTTTTTATCCTGAAAAAATCCACAGTTCCCACGGGATTTTGAAAAAACCCAAATCTACAGCTATAGGTAGATCAATATAGCAAACTACCTTGAAAGTAAGTATAAAGATTGGAAAAGGGAGCGGGAACAGGAACCAGAAATCCACGATTACCTCAGGATTTGTGAAAAACCGAAATTCACGCGGGCGAAGCCGCGGGCAACAGCTAGTAAACTTATAAAGACAAACTGATGCCTCAGAAAGATACCTCACCTCGCACCTCGCACTTGGCATGTTCGTGCTAGTACATCTGAAGTGAGGTAGGTAAAGAGCGAGTTGCGAGATACGCGATGAGGCATCATTGACATGTTCGCACCCTTACGCGTGTTTCCAGAGGACGTATCGCGCACTCTCATGTGGATTGGGCGCAACGCCGCTACAGGGAGCGTGTCGGGTGACGAGCTCGTCGTGAGCTTCGCCAACGACACAGTCGTACGCTTTAG
Organism: Melanargia galathea; assembly: GCA_920104075.1. Lineage (NCBI taxonomy): Eukaryota > Metazoa > Arthropoda > Insecta > Lepidoptera > Nymphalidae > Melanargia > Melanargia galathea. The sequence goes on along the minus strand of OV049874.1, from coordinate 18,856,531 downwards.
CAGCCGACAGGTCCTGGAGCCGAGGAGGGGACACGTTGTCAACGTGGAGTGGACAGCGCCGGCCGCGGGGCGACTCACTGACTGTCTCAACTTAGGTGAGTCACTTTGTTGTACACAAATTGCTTGTGAGTTGTGATTGCACAATTGGTGCTAGAAAAATTGAAAAATTTCAACGTTTATGTTGATAACACATCGTGTGTTGGTGACAATTTAAGTGTCTGTAAAGCTGGCTTCTTCTGACCATAGTTGGTATGAAAGTACCAGTAGAGTCCAGCTAAAGCTAAACTTTACTAAAATTTCGGTTTGGTGTCACCATACACAGTTCAATAGCTACGTGATGTATGCGATGTAGCATGCTGACTAAGAAATTTTTCCATTAGCCACAAATCAAGTTGTTCAAGTAGGTACCTAGGTGGTACCTAGATATAGGTAGGTACTTAGGTATGTACCTACTTTCGTTTATAAGTACTTCAAAAGTAATCTAATCTTAAGTAATTATGATGAGAATTCTGGAGCTCAAGAAGTGTTAATTAACAAATAAATTAAAAATTTAAAAAACCGATATTCGCCATTTTGAGGCGGCGGCCATCTTGGATTTGCAATAATGCTATTCTACTAGTCAAGCCATTTCATTTGATACCCATATTAAGGGAGTTATGAAAAAATATGTAGGGTAAAACCCGGATAGATGCCGCAGTTGGATAGATGCCTCAGTGTCAAAAAACCTGACTTCCCAAATTCGTGACTAAAAATTGATAGTTTAAATAAGAAGCGCAGGCCCCCCAAACCTCAGGCCCCTACATACATTTGTATTAAAACAATTTGTTTCGCTTGTGCGTGTGATTATCTCCGCAGCGAACGCGGCAAATCCTTCAAAGTTTTAGAGGCGAGTATTTGCCGTTGTATAACTTTTGAAGTAGTAAGTAGATTCTGTTATATTTTTTATTATGTCAATACACTGGTTCAATAAGTGTACACCTAAGTGTAAATAATCGCTCTTTAGTTTTTAGTTTATTTAATAAATAAAAGGGCATCTATCCATATCAAAAAGGATAGTTGCCTCGATTTTTCGAGGTATAGGTGCCCTTAGAGGCATCTATCCCCTAATATACCTATAGATATATCAAGTATTTTTTTTATATTTTTAATGTTCTTTTATATTTTTATTTCTTTTTTCAATAAATTCCTAATAGTTTTAATATTCTTCGGGGCATCTATCTCTTTCAGCCCGATCTGTCCAGTGGTTTGAGGTGTGCGTTAATAGATCAGTCAGTCAGTCAGTCAGTCAGTCACCTTTTTAATATATATAATATAGCTGTTCGTTCTGATTCACTGACTCATTCATCGCCTCTCCTGTAAAATTTTGTATGAAAAATTTTTTTTTCACAAATGGTTTCGTATAGAGGACAAAAATTCATTAAGAGGAAAAATATGGAGAGAGCTGATGATTGAGGATTTCGGAGACGGTTGAAGAGCACGCTTAAGGTATTGAAGATACGTGGGGGATGCTCGAACAAATGTCACTCGAAACGTCATCCAATTGGCAGTCAGGTGAAAAAAAAATCAAAATGGCGAAAAAAAGATGGCCGCCATACAAATTTCGTCGGTCTCCATCTTGGAGGGTATAAAAGATGAAAGAGTGGTTTCTTCGCAAAAGATGATGAGGATCCAAAGGTCTACTTGATGAATTAAAAAAAAATTCAAAATGGCGGAATTTATTTTTCCATAGAAAATGTATGGCGAATATTGAAGAGACTACAAGTTGTGAACTATGCAAGGCTAAAAATGCGGTTTTTTGGAGAACTCTCAAAGAAAAATATGGGAAGACATGATGATTGAGGGTTTGGAAGTTGGTTGAGGAGCCCGGGCAGGGTATTGAAGATAGGTAGGAGGTGCTCAAACAAAAATTACTCGAAACATCATCCAATTAGCAGTGAGCTGAAAAAAGTCCAAAATGGCGGATTCAAGATGGTGGCCATATAAACATCGGTGTCTATCTCACCAAGTATAAAAGATGGAAGAGTGGTTTTTGCCAAAAGATGATTAAGACCTTAAGTTCCTCGCGGTCCGCTTGCGGGCCGCGCACCCACGCGCCCTACTAGTCCTTTTATATATTTAGATAATAAAACCTTATAAAACTATGTATTTTGCTTATTTTTTTCATAGGGCATCTATCCTTTTTAGTATTTTCATAGTGGGGCATCTATCCACACAGGTAGGCATCTATCCTCAAAAAAAAGGGTCTGCAAAAAGTTAAATTCTGCAAAATCTGTAATCGTTAGGACAACAAAAACAAGTCATAATGGAACCCAAAAGATTAAACTAGCTATATTCATAAATATTATTTGTGATAAATTAATATTTTAAAAGTTAGGAGGCCATTTCAAAAAGTGGGGCGTCTATCCGGGTTTTACCCTAATCCACCATTTTGTAGCGGCGCCCATCTTGGATTGATTTTCATCAAACATAGCTAAAGAAAAAACCGCATTCAAATCGGTCCACCCGTTTGAGCGCTACAGGGGAACAAACAGAGACACACACACACACTCAGACACGTCAAACTTATAGCACCTCGTCGTTTTTGCGTCGGGGGTTAAAAACCCAATACCTAACAATAATAATTTACCCTACAAATGCCGGGACTATCTTTAAAAATGTTTCAATAACTTGTAGGTTCCAACCATTGGTACGGAGGGCCGCAGCAGAAGCGGCAGCTGTGGCCGATCGAGCAACTCGTCCTCCAAGAGTATTCCTACGTCACCAAAGAGGCCGACAACTGCGGCATCGCAGAACCCTACTGGCTCGCCTCCGACGGCACTTACCTTTTCTTCGACAAGAAAACCCCTCTGTTCGTCGACCAGAATGTGATACAACAGAACACCACCTGCTTCATCGCGCAACTTAAGCCGCCTTACTCCTCCAAGAGGGATCGCCTGGTAATGTCGTACGTCATCGGGATCTTCGACAATGTGAGAGAGGCTCACGAACACGCGGTCGCCACGGTTCTGGGCAAACCGACGGGGTATCCCGACGAAAGGATGATCAGATCGCCCATTTGGTCCACATGGGCACGTTACAAGACCGCAGTGAACCATAGCGTAGTTCTAGCGTTCGCTGATGAAATCAATCGACATAATTTCACGAACAGTCAGTTAGAAATAGACGATCTGTGGGAGGTCTGCTACGGTTCTTTGACGGTGGATGCTGGTCGTTTCCCTAATATGTCGGATACGGTTAGCGCTTTGAAATCGAAAGGGTTCAGAGTGACCACGTGGATGCATCCTTTTATTAATAAAGACTGCGAGCCTTGGTACACGGATGCATTGAACGACGGGTAAGTTTTGAGACGTCATAGTTATAGTTCGTTCCATGGGCGTCGCCAGGTAGGGGCAGGGGGGGGGGCAGCTGCCCCCCCCTAGAGATTTGAAAAAATATAGATATGCTATATTTTGCATTAAGTATCTAAATTAAACCTGGCGCAAATGGAAACGGGATCAATGAAAAATTCTAATTCGAAAATAAATTAAGAGCTCGTAACCAGCTTCAAAAGCTTTGGATTGTACCAACGATACTTTGTACTTTTCCCATACTATAATATCATCAACTTGCCCCCCCCCCCCCCCCCCTTGGCCATCGGCTGGCGACGCCCTTGGTTCGTTCGGTAACTTAGTGTCGGTACAGGTGCAGGTGCTCTTAGCTTCTGCTTTTATTTTTATTACTTTTTTTCTGTTTGTAATTTTTTTTCTATTCTAACAGAATCTCCGAATAGTCTGCCAATCCGCACTTGGCCAGCGTGGTAAACTATGGTTAAAATCCTTCTCATTTTGAGAGAAGACCCGTGTCCATGAGAATATTATATTTTATGTTTATGGTTATATTGTAATAAAATACGAATATAAAAAAAATATAAAAAGGAAAGAGAATTGTAATGAAAAAATATGAGTAGGTATAAAACGCCAAAACCCCTTGTGCCTGTACACCCCACGCGGCATGCTTTGAAGTCACGGCGGTGTCTTTGGCAAAATATCGCGTGGCGGAGGCGGCAAGACACAAAAGGCGACCTTAAGAAAACGAACAGACTATAATTGTTTAAAAATTTTTACTACGTAAAACTTCCATCCACCCTTTCCTCAATATTATAAAAGCGAAAATGTGTTGTTTGTTACTTTTTTCAGCAATCACACTGATTCCGCGAGATTTTCAAAACCCACACGGACCAAGCTAGGGCATGAGCATAGGGCATGAGTATATACTTATACCTTCATTTATGATATGATATACCTAACTGCCTCGTTGGCCTAGTGGTCAGCATATTCGACTGCAGATCACGAGGTCCCGGGTGCGATTCCTGGGTCGGGTCGGTTATCATCACTATCATGTGACAGTAGTCGTTAAAGCCCACCAACTCACATTGGAGCAGTGGCGGGTCTAAGCTCAAAATCCCTCTCCTATGAGAGAAGCCTGTGCCCAGCAGTGGGACATTAAGGCCGGCCTCACACATCCGGAATGAACGACGGAATTCAGAAACGGAATTCCGTGTCTGAATTCAGAAAGCCCAGAAATGCATACAATTTCACCGTTCCCCACACACAGTCTGATTTTTTCCGGTTCTGAATTTTTCAGATCGATCTGACAAAATGCGTCGACGAGCGTTCTGAATTCCGGATCTGAATAATTCAGATCGACGCACGTCTTTCCATACATTTCTATAGAGCAAACACACACACCCGGAATTCAGATTCGGAATTTCAGTCGTCACCGCAACCTCGTAGCGTCTAGACGTGTTGCGATTAGCGATCGTGATGACGTGTGACACGGAGAATTTAATTTTGTGTGTCGAAAGACATCCTTGTCTTTGGGACAATTCAGTGGAGGAGTACCATGACAAGAACAAAAAGGATTTAGCCTGGTTAGATGTTTGTAAACATGTTATCTCAAATTGGGAAAACTTAAATGAAGAGGAAAAAAAAGTAAAAGGTTCTTAAATCTTAACTACTCATAGTGTAATATTCGATTTCAATGACGATGAGTTGATGACTATAATATATTGTATAGTGTATATTAGGTATTTATGGTCCGGCAGCCGACGGCAAGTTATGTTATTATACAAGTATTTACTAAGCTGCATACAAAAATCTGCTGGTTTTATTAATCATTTTTAATCATTTTTATGACCTCATTATTTATGTAAATATTCGAAGTGGAGGACGCTGTAGAATATTATTATAATGGCTGATCCTCACACAAACATAGCCTACACATGGCTGATCACATAAAATTTATATAATATATACAATATATATAATAATGTCCTCCTGACCGAATTTCGGCCACGGCGGCCAATCTCAACCAAGGCAGAGACTAGCCATCTGCGCAGGAGATATTATGGTGCACAAGTGTGTGCGCATACACAGGTGCACTCTCTATTCCCTCACTCTCATAGTCCGATGGGACGCCAATGCGACACGACCGGAGAGAGATTAGGCGCAGGACCGACGGCGTTACGTGCTCTCCGAGGCACGGGGGTGTATCTAACACCGCCAACTTCCAACTCCGGGCTGGCACGAGAATTTCTTGACAGAAAAATTTTTTATTATAAAAATGAAAAAGAAGCGCGATGAGTATCAATCGCTCTTCCATATTCAAAGACGTTCGCCTGAACCGAGAATACGTTACTACTGATCAATTGACAAATTCAGAATCTGAATTCCGGTGCATTGCCTCACACAGTACCGGAATTCAGACACGGAATCCGTTTCTGAATTCCGGCGTCCATTCCGTCTGTGTGAGGCCGGCCTAAAGGATGTAGTGGATACCTACCTACGTCGCCTGATGTACATACCTAAACCTATTTTTTACCCTATGCGCAAACTATAAGAAAAAAGCTGGCATACACATACCTACAGGCGAAGCAGAACCCTGAAATTTTTCATATGTCCAGCATTAAACGTCTATTGATTGACTAAGAAGAAGAGATAGGTACCTACGTCTAGGATATCGTTATAGATACTTTAATTGAGACTTCTTCCAGCTATCTAGTCCTGTCGGAAGAGGGCTCTGAGGCGACGAGCTGGTGGAACGACAACGGCACGACAGCTGCGTACATCGACTACACGAAGCCTGAAGCGCGCACGTGGTACAACGAGCGAGTGCGACAACTTCACGATAGTTACGGCATCGACAGCTTTAAGTTCGACGGCGGGGAAACCAGCTGGTCTCCCCAGGTAGGTAAAAGTTGATTATTTGGTTAAGAGATATTTTTAATTGCACATCTAAAATACTAAACACATCAGGTGAGATTGCAGTCAAGGGCAAACTTGTCACATCACACTAATATTATAAAGGCGAAAGTTTGTGTGTGTGTGTGTGTTTGTTATTCTTTAACGCGACAACTACTGAACCGATTTGGCTGAAATTTTGAATGGAGATAGATTATGTCCTGACTTAACACTATTTTTTATCCCGGAAAAGTATTCCTGTGGGACTAAAATAGATATAGTATAAATTGTTTGCCCGACCCGGGAATCGAACCCTCGGGTACCTCGTGATCTGCAGTCGAATACGCTAACCACTAGAACAACGAGGCAGTTCCTCGTTGCCTGCCGCGTTGCAACTGCCTCGTTGGTCTAGTGGTTACCTACTCACGTTGCTCAGGATTCTAACTTACAATCACTCGCTACGCTTAGTGATTCAATTACATTGCAGAATCCTTTGCTTGCATGGGATTCAAATTCAGCACTCGCAACAAAAACTAAGTCTTGTTGCACAAATAAGTAGGTACCTAATATAATAATTATGACGTTTAACTTTTTGTCCAGATATCTGCTCTGCAAAGTGATATTGACGGACAACCATCGGCTATAACGACTGAATATGTGAAGAGCGTAGCGCGGTTTGGATCCATGGTCGAAGTGCGGTCTGGATACAGGTACAAACTACCATGATATTTCCAAATCATATTATTCTACTGACCGTATTTCCGCCACGGCGGCCAATCAATTGGTCTAGTGGTTAGCATATTCAAATGCAGATTACGAGGTCCTGGGTTCGATTCCCGGGTCGGCCAAATAATTGTTTTTTGTCAAGAAATTCTCAGTGCCAGCCGGAACCCTGCGAGCCTTCTGATGTCGTCTGTGCACACCTAGGGGGTCTGCTAACATTGCGCTTTCCGGTGTGAGGTCGCCATCTTGGGACCCGAATGTCTATCAGTTCTTCGTACTATGTGCTCCGCCTATTGACACTTCAGTCTCGCAACCCAGTACAGCATACCACTTTTTACCCGACTACGGTAAAGCCGAAAGGAAGGGTTATGATGGGTTGTGATTTTAGCAGTAATATATGTTTGTTTGTGTCCGATTTTTGTATGAGATTCTGTGTATTCCACCGTAGCGTCTAAACTACTGGGCCGATTTTGATGAATGAGATTTCAATTAATTCTTTATTTTTAACCCCCGACGCAAAAACAACGGGGTGTTATAAGTTTGACGTGTCTGTGTGTGTGTGTGTGTCTGTCTGTTCCCCTGTAGCGCTCAAACGGGTGAACCGATTTGAATCCTGTTTTTTTTTTTGTTTGAAAGGTGAATTAGTCGAGAGTGTTGTTAGCTATGTTTGATGAAAATCGATCCAAGATGGCCGCCACCACAAAATGGCGAATGTCGGGGGTTTTTTAAATTTTTAATTTATACTTGTGGTCCGGGTGACATAGGCTACATTTTTATACACGAAAAAAATCGAGAAGTGACCTTCGCGAGGCAAAACTTGAATAATAAATCAGTTTCGGATAGACATAATAGATGGCGCCACTACCTGCTTGTCTCGCGCTTTCTGCACACTAAATTATTATTTTATATTAAATTAAATTTAATATGAGTAGTCGGGTTTTAGTGAACTTTATCTTTTGTTACTATGTATGCATGTACATGTATAAATAATCGTTTCCGTAGGACGCAAAGTCTGCCGATCTTCGTGCGCATGATTGACAAGGATTCGTATTTCACGTTCGAGAACGGCCTGCCGACCCTGATCACCACTCTCCTGCAGATGAACCTGAACGGCTACACGCTGGTGTTGCCGGACATGATCGGCGGCAACGGGTACAATAACACCACGCCCTCCAAGGAGCTGTTCGTGAGGTGGCTGCAGGCCAACGTGTTCATGACGAGCATGCAGTTCTCATATGTGCCATGGGATTACGATGAAGAGGTTAGAGACTTCAAGTTCATCATCATCATGTATGTATGTATGTATATACTTTATTGCACACCACATAAGAGCAGAATACAAAGGACATGTTATATAAAAGAATACTTAAAACGTAGGTACAACAAGGCGATCTTATCGCTAAGTAGCGATCTCTTCCAGACAACCTTAACGCTAGGGAGAAAATGAACAAGAAAAAACAACAATCATCCTCATCATTTCATCCGATTGGGGCGGACGTCACAACCCTCCTGGCGATGAACCATAACGCCTACACACTGCTGTTGCCGGACATGATCGGCGACAACGGCTGCAGGGAACTGCACTACGCCCTCCAGGAAAATGTTCATCCGGAGGAGGGTAGGGTAGACCCCTAACCATTAACAACAAACGATTTGTTAACAGACGGTGCGCATCAGCCGCGAGCTGGTGGCGCTGCACGAGCGGCACGCGGCCGACATCGTGGCGGCGTGCCAGCGCTCCGTGGCGCGCGGCGCGCCCGTCAACGCGCCCGTGTGGTGGGTGGCGCCCGGCGACACCACCGCGCACGCTATATGGGACGGTGAGTCTACTTTCCGGACCAGTGGTAGTCTTGACTCACCATAAGAGTCACAAGTCGACATCCGTCTTTAACCGATTGACATCCTCTCCTGAACATACTCGTAGGTCTATTGCGAGGAGTGACATTAGAATGATGCTTGCCGCTTGATCTGATGATACCGCTTGAGATGTTTTGCTGCTTGTATCCAGATTCCAGCAGCTGCCAGCGACTCGCTTGATATCGTCTAATGGCCTTTTAATACTGCGTTTGTCAGTGCGGGGTCATCATTTGAGCACCTAATTAACTCTTAAGAGTACTGTCTGACTGTATCTAGACTGAGTAAAGAGCACAGGCCATAAAATGACTATTTTTTTTCAGAATTCCTTCTCGGCGAGGATATTTTAGCGGCTCCCGTGGTCACTCAAAGTGCGACGTCACGAGACATCTACCTTCCCGCCGGCCGATGGATGGAGCTAGGAAACCCCTCGCTGATCCACGAAGGTCCCGTATGGATCAGAAACTACCCGGCTCCTCTTGATGTGCTGCCTTACTTCATTCGAGAACGCAGTTCCGCGAGTGCTCCTTGCGTAGCTGCTGTTCTGGTACTTTTAGGATTGGTACTAAATATTATTTAATTAAAAAATAGTGTGTGCAGCCCGCCAACCCGCATTGGAGCAGCGTGGCGGGTCTAAGCCCTAAATCCACCTCTCCTATGAGAGAGGCCTGTGCCCAGCAGTGGGACGTTAAAATACTGTAGTGATCGTGGTGGTGTTGTGGTTAAGACTACACGACAAGTGAAAACTTCATCAAGGCGTGGTTAATAATAATAGTACGAAACACAATTTTTTTATGTTCTATATTTAAAAGTAGAGCGAGGAATGAGGATAGCTGTGACGCGTAGACTATATCTCTCTCGTTCCCTCAGTCGACTCGAGCCGACTTTATCCGAACGAGCGTTACATAGTCGAGCGTGACGGCTCAGTCTCATTCAGTACCCACAAAATAGAGAGCTCGGCGCGCCTAAAAAAGTTTTCACTTCGAAATTCACGGAACAAATAAAAGTGTTCATTAAATCAAACTAACGAATAGTTATTTTGTTAAATTCTTTTAGATGTAAGGTCTATGAAATGTTGTAAGAAACGAATGAATAAACTGATAAAAACAAGAAAGTAAAGTTAGTTTTTGTTGCGAGTGCCGAGTTAGAATCCCGAGCAAGCGTAGCATTCTATAGTCGAATCACAAGCGTAGCGAGTGATTCTAATTTAGAATCCGAGTGATTCTAATTTAGAATCCAAGTGATTCTAATTTAGAATCCGAAGCGACGTGACTGATTCAAAGACACAAGACACAAATCACTCTGCACTCGTGTGACACGTACAACTTTTCACTTCACTAACTAACAAAAATACAAGGTTTAAGAAAGGATAATTTCGAACGAATTAAAATGCTTCAAATCAAATAAAAACTAATTTTATACTTTTGCCGCAATTATTATGTTATTAATTCAAACTATTCATAGAATTAAAAATTCTTTATCGATATCGATGAATGTCATTGAGCGTTAACAACCACCTCCCGGACCAGCCCCGCGCCTAGCACCCGGAAGTCTTCGACGATCGCTTCTGTGTTCACTCTGTACTTGGTCTCACCCTCGATCGACACTGGTTTAAGCGCGTTGGCGTTTAAAATCTGTAAATAAAATGAAATTATTTAAGTTATGTAAATATTAAATATAGATTTTTTTCCAATAAAACCGACTTAAAACGAATTTTCTATTTTTTTAAACGTAATAACGTCTTATAAATCCATGAACGCCGGCTGCACGCTCGAAAAAGTATGACTCATTGTCACGTTCCGCCTGAGCCGAGCGTGCAAGCGAGAGAGCGGAACAAGCCATAGAGAGGCACGTTCGGCCTAAATATGTGTTATTTAATGTTTTTTATGACGTTATCACGTAAAATTATCGTCCGTAAACCGACTTTACAGACAACCATTTTTTTATTTGTTCACGTATATTGAAGTCGGACGTGTCGGTTTCGTCGTTTCCGTATGGACCGTACCTGAAAGTCTCTGAATTCTTGGCTATCTGGTTTCCACAGCACCGCGATGACGTCACCGCCGTAGCGGTCGTGAAAGAATACTGCGAAGTCGCCATATGCACTCTGAAATATAATATATTGATAGTTTGTGGCGGTCTCTGTATACAAGCACAAGATGGCGCTAAATGGCGATAGAAAAATAAAAAATATTTGGTCTGTTAGAAATGTGCACCCACCCCTTTGCAATGGGAGACGATGTAAGGAAAAAATAATAGGTAAAAGGCTTATGAGAATGCTTGAATATAATTAATTATTTTACAATATTATAATAGTAGTTTATGAAACGGTTGCATAATAGAGGTTATTAAAACACGAGTGTTAGTTTAAAAAACGAGCCGCAGGCGAGTTTTTTAATAGTATTACACGAGTGTTTTAATAACTAATTATGTAGAGTTCCATACACTACTTTATCTAAACTCATATCTTAAAATCCAAACCATAAAATCTTGGTAATATTTGTCGTGAGTTTTCTTTGATTTTGCTGGCAAAAGATTGTTGGTCGGTGGTCAGGTGGAGTTAAATTCTCTTCAGTATCACTGCTAGACATTTTTCCGCACAATAAAAACCATGTCTTGTAAAGTTTTGAGTAACAAATAAAAAATTTAAATATTATAACTAGCGTATGGCGCCAAAATTCAGTTGTTACCATAGAGATTCTTCTTCTTTTTCGGTTTGTCCCTTTCGGGACAGGCCAAGATCGTTGACCATACAGCCTGGGTTACCATAGAGAAATTAATAGTAGTAGAGGAGTCCTAATGTCCTATAGAAATTAGTGGATCGGAAAATAGCTCAAGCTTATCAAAAATTTAATTTTTAATAGTTATTAATTTTTAGTAGTTACTTAATTTTAAGTAAACTTAATTTTTAGTAGTTACTCTTCTGCAATTTAACACAATTCACAATGTTTAACGCGTTTGTACAGTTACACACATCTACTGTAAGGAGGTCGCACGAATTTCCCGCCATGGCTCAAAAATACCAGAACCCAGTTCGCCTGTACTATAATGTAGAAAAAATTATTTTATAACATTACTTTGCAATAATTTCCTAACAAAGTAGTGTTATAATGAATTTTTTTAATTTTTTTTTTAAATATTATAGATGTATGTGAATAAAGTAGTCCAATATATGACACATTTTGATTTCATATTCGGGATTTTAAGATATGAGAGTAGATAAACATACATACACAATGCACATATTAAATATGTAAATCTTTATTTCTAGATACTCGGCTAGCTTCCGGACATAAGTTATTAGGTCTGCGAAGCTTTATTTAGATATAAATAGGAATATAAACTTTTACATAAAAATGAGTTGAAAACCTCACAAGCCTGATTAAAATTCGTGCAGAGACATCTAGTTTGCAAAGATGAAATTACAATTCCAAATTGATAGATTTACCTTCAATTCATCTAAGTATTTGTCAACCGGGTGGAACTCGACCACTGGTAGCACGTCTTCGGCTACGGAGCCCGCAGGCAGTGATCTAGGCGTCATATCTAGCCTCTCACTGGAATAGGGCACCAGTTCCCTCTGGAGGTAGATCAGTACGTCGTATCCTGACAGGGAAGGGACGAAGGCCGGCTGTAAATTAAATTTCAATTAAAATGTCATCGAATCACAAGTGAAGTGAGTGATTCTAAGTTAGAATCCGAAGCGTAGCGAATGATTCTAAGTTAGAATCAGCAGCGACGTGAGTGATTCAAAGGCACAAGACACAAATTACTTTACAAACTTGGAACCACATAATTATATTACATAGTATAATTAAATAATTTTGCATAATATTTTTGTTTTTTACGTCAACCGTCTGCCGTTAGCTACGTTTATGATTTTTTTAGCGGGACTGAGGCAGATCCAACCGCGGGCGATAGATTCGAAACTATTTGCATCATCATGATCAACCCATTACCGGCTCACTACAGAGCACGGGTCTCCTCTCAGAGTGAGAAGGGTTTTGGCCATAGTCTACCACGCTGGCCAAGCGGATTGGCAGACTTCACACACCTTTGAGAACGTTATGGAGAACTCTCAGGCATGCAGGTTTCCTCAAGATGTTTTCCTTCACCGTTAAAGCAAGTGATATTTAAATACTTAAACTAAAACCCGACTACTCATAATAGTATACAAGTATAAATTAAAAATTTAAAAAACCCCTGACATTCGCCATTTTGTTCTGTTCTCAAGTGATATTTAAATACTTAAAACGCACATAACTCCGAAAAGTTAGAGGTGCGTGCCCGGGATCGAACCCACGACCTCCGATTAGAAGTCGGTCGTCCTAACCACTAGGCTATCACAGCTTTTGCATTCAAATAATTAATTACAATCGGACACTAGATGGTACGACAGACTGTGTTTTGTTTGCGAAACGTCTGACAGACGACAGTCGAGAGGTCAATGAGAGGCCGTGTGTGTGTGTGTGCGTGTGTGTTGTTTGAAAGGTGAATTTGTCGAGAGTGTTCTTAGCTATGTTTCATGAAAATCGGTTCAAGATGGCCGCCGCCACAAAATGACGGATTACATGTTTTTTCACAACTCCCTCAATATGGGTATCAAATGAAAGGGCTTGACTAGTAAGAATAGCACTATTCAAATCCAAGATGGCCGCCACCACCACCAAAATGCGTCGAGGTATTTTTTACATTTTTAATTTATAAGTTTGTTTATAACGCGCTTAAAGAAGTATAACCTCAAAAAATTAATAATAAAGAAAAATGAAGAAATCTCACCAATATATTGTCCTCCATGTCGACCAACAACGCCTTCTCGAGATATGCGAGCGTGGCGCGCGCCACCTGCTGCGTGCGCAACACCACCTGCCTGGTGGGTGATCGCCGACTCCACACGGACGGCAACTCGCCGTCGTACGCCGTCACAATGTACACGTACGGGGTGGGGGACTCACGCGCGGCGAACTTGCGCTCCAGTTCGGCTATTTCTTCACCTGTTTTATTTTTCATTTTAAAGAAAAGCATTTACTTCTATCTTCGTCGTGGTATAAGAATAGAATAGAAAAGTTTATTTGAATAAAAAAAATCTATTTTTTTACTAGTGCTTTTGAATCACCAAGTGACCACAGTCTACCGCTGGTTCGGAATGCCGTTTCTACCGAGAAGAACCAGTAAGAAACTGGACGATTGTTTAAAAAATAAAAATAACAATTTTACGTTGTTGATAAGTGATTACGTTCTCTTTCAATATGCCTCAGGAAGCTTGAAAAGGACATGACCAGTGGCACTATGGGCACTTGCCTAGGTATCAAAAATCAATGTGCAGCAAAGATTGTTTTATTTTTGGAATTCTTGTATTCTCTATGATTTGGCTGTCCTGCGGCACCCTCAAAAGGGGCCAGATCTCGGGGCCCATAGCGAAACCTAGCCGATACCGCAGGCAGACGAGCCGAGTCCCCTGGGGGCCCCGGCTCCTCAAATAAATAGAGACGGCTTGACGCGAACTGGCGGCTATAATTATAGGCTAGCACTAACCTTAAAGCAGCGGCGAAGTCCAGGCGAAGCCGATGGTTGGTTCTAATGGTATGTAGTGAGTGTTATGAGGTAAGTGTTTTGTCAGTGTGTGTGTGTGTGGAACCACCAAAGCGGCGCGTTGCAGGGGCCTCGGCACGAGGCACGCTGGCACGAGGTCCAACGGTTCGGTGTCCCTCCTTCCAGAGTCCACACCAGGGGTCCATTGTGCCCCCACACACTATAGACGCGTCAGTTGCGATAGCACAGTACTTTACAGAGTTAATCGTTTAACGCGACAAACATAGCCGCCATTTTGTGAGACCGTTCAATCGGGCGCGTTAAACACACAGGCAATTTCACCGCGCGGCGTTCGCGAGAATTTCCAGGGCGCGGGTCCAAATTAAGGGGGAATCAAAACGAGGCCAAATAGCTTTCCGACTCGCACAATTCTCTCCAAATAACAAGGGCGAACTCGAGAGAAGCCGCATCTAACAGTGCGGTCCGTATGATATCGCGGCGGCGACACGCAGACGACTCTCAGTGCGCCGGCCGCGTGGCCGGCGCGCGGGGCGGGGGGCGCTCACCGCATCACGCGACATCGCGCGATTCCGCGATCATCCAATAAACAGCGCGAATGTCAAACCGGCCGAATTAGGCCAAGAGCGCGCCAAGGATATATTATTACGTCAACTGGGCGCGAACAATCCCCCGTCCCGGACCTAAAGGAATTAGGTCTGCTAACAATCAAAAGCGGAAGACGTGTCAAGGTAGACACAAATAGCTGCAAAACCGAATCTTCGGCCTTCAAGTCATACAGATTTAACAGGGCGTCCATGACGCTAATACAAATACAGCAAATTAACTTCATTATCCAGGCGGGATCCCCCATTTTGGGAGAATCCGGCTGTCAGCCCACTTAACGCGTTGCTGCAAGGATGCAACTCCAGAGGCCAACGGCACCAAAACTCTGAGTGATCCGTTGCGACAAATCAAATAAAGTCAAAGTGAGATATTCATCTCCCAGAGGAGGTACTAGGCAAGGCGTTAAAGGGCTGGCATCAAATACAAAATGCGATGGCGAACCTCGTAAAATCAAAAGTGGTTTCGCCAATAACGCGGCGGAGATGCGTTTTTGCAGCATTAGAACGACCTACTTAAATCAAAACCCGCCCCAATGGGCACACGCTGGGTGGTCGAATTTACATATACTTATTACTTATTATTCTTATATCTAAACAAATTCAACAATACAGACTTAAAACTAATGCCACAATCCGTCCGGACCAGGTCATGCAGCCTACAACAAAATTACAACTCACTAGCGCGGCAACAAGGCCTCAGTGCAGAGCGCACCTACAATTAATCATAAACAAAACACTTCAGTGGAGAGGCAACGAAAAATGCACGCGTAGGCTTCAGTCGACCGAGCAGTTTAAGTTAGTGCTCATAATGGAGAACAGACGCGCAAACTCAGTCGCGGCTACTGCTGAGTCGAGTGGCAATGACACGGTCGGCGGACACTCTCCCATAATCGGCCGAACAGTGGCGGCTTCCAAACGACAACATGAATGCATACAAATATAGCTCGAAGAAATGCGTGTCGGCCGGCCAAAATTCCAAACTCACGATGCAAAAGGGCCGAGAGGGTAGTATGACCTAGTATTGGGTCAACAATAATTTTCATTCAACAAGGTACCCTCTTTGGGAGCAACAAGGTGGCGAGCCTCGTAGGGCTGGTGCTGAATTACTAGCACCGTCAAGGTTCGGATTTTCCGAATATTCAGACAAGGAGGATCCTGTTGATCCTCTCCTGAGAGGTCCTTCAAAATGAGTGGAGTTGAACAAGCAGTTACGAAACTCAGAACCTCCTAACTTCAGGATTACAATCAAGATTTGATACGTAGTACAGTTCAATATCAAAATTTCAAAGTCAAAATCTCGCAAATTCAGAGTTTCGTCCGCGGTGGAAGCTCCGGTGCAAATATCATGACATACACCCACTGATTGGGGCTAGTCCACCATCAATGCGGGTACGAACCATAAATCGGAACAAAAGATAAACTAAATATGGTCAACAAAATACAAACAGTAATAGTAGTAACAGTAGGTTGCAGCATACTAACACCACCCGACAAAGTCAGATCCAACACGTCGGGACCCAACAACAATCACTCGGGTCCGGATCAAGCAAGTAGGGATCAGCGGGGGTTAGGCTCGACGTACAAGAACTGCTGTAGTTATCTATCTACACGTTCAGCAAAGAGCCCACAATATCGTCGAGCGCGTTCGCTTACTCAGAACGCGAAAGGAATTGTCAGCTGGATCAAACATCAATTTCAATTCTCCCTTAGGAGTCGGGTGCTCTAGGCATCAAATACAAGACTCCAAGGGGGCCCTAGGCTTCCCACCAACCAATACAAGACAGTACAGCTCTGTGAACCCGAATCCAGCTTAGAACGGACCATCCAACAAACGCCCTTCGGGTTGTACACCATATCAGAGATCGTCGGCGAAGAACCAGTATGCCACAATAATCGAAGATCCAATTCTCAAGAGAGGTGGCTGTAGTGGAAGCTAGGGCGGCAGTTATCCAGTATAAACTGCCATCGTCAAACAGGGGTCCTCGATGAACCTCTGGGTCAAATCTAAGACCGGAGGGAATCAATCACACTCGGGTACACCCAGGCGTTGCTCCCCGGTGGCAGCGCGGGTCCGGCTAAGCGAGCCGAACAAAACAAGACCCCACAATGCTACTGCCAACAAACAAACAGACCGAGGGAGGCAACCATCAAGTCGAGGACACAGAACCCGTGGGGGAGAGAAGGGCGGGACAGCCGCTGCGGCAAAGCCGCTACAAACCTTCATCAAACTAACAGAGGGGGGTCGTGACCCCCCGCCCCTGGAGGGCCAAAATACGCCCCACGGGGGGGAATAGAACCCCTACAGACGCCTGGAACCAAAGTCGCAAAAAATGCGGCGAGGGGGGTTGAGACCCCCCCGCCCCTGGCGGGATACCTTTCAAATCCCTAGCAAGCCCAGGTCAGAGGGTGGTTCACAAGCGATCAATCACGGTGCCATGAGAGTGGTAAGGACGAGCACCCCCGCCCGTGCGGGGGGTGCCCTCAAATAGTCCTGATGAACAGCACCAACAACACCACTCCTGTTAAGGCACGAAGTCAAAATCAAGAGGCGGTTGCCCTGAGATTGTGGGCAAGCGCGCTGGGGCGGGCAGCCAGTCGTAGGCGCTGTCATAAGCTACAATGCCACCAGCTCACAATGGCCCATCGG
Organism: Melanargia galathea; assembly: GCA_920104075.1. Classification (NCBI taxonomy): domain Eukaryota; kingdom Metazoa; phylum Arthropoda; class Insecta; order Lepidoptera; family Nymphalidae; genus Melanargia; species Melanargia galathea. Next base: position 18,838,934 of record OV049874.1, on the reverse strand, counting down.
GACCTCAATGATTTGTCCAATGGGTAGTGACGACAAGACGTCCAGTGAATAGCCAGGTTGGAGACGATAAACGTCCGTCAATAGTCCAACAAGTAGGGACGATAAACGTCCAGGAAATCAATTGCTTAGAGTAACTACAGGGGGTGGCCGCCAAAAACCCGCTGTAGGTTGACCGAACCCGACGGCATCCCGAGCGCGAACTGCTTTTAGCCTAAGTCCGGCGGGACGGTGTCTTTGTACTCGGTATGTTAAAACGCTATAACAATTTTTTAAAATAGCACAAACAAACGCACAATGTTTTAACACAAACAGATACCGAGTAGCAATTACAAAGACAATACAAATTCAGTAAGTTAGTCCGTATTTACGGTCAACATCAAATATTTCAAAGTAATTTTCAGCATAATTATCAAACAAAAGATTATCAATAAAAATTAAATTCAATGTCAACACAACACACAAACAAACAATTATCACAGACTGATTCAAAGGAATTCTTACAAATTAATTACAAACAAACAACAAAGAGAATTCCAGTCGTGTTGTGTACCACGACCCGAATTGGGTCCAAAGTTGGATCGTGTGTAGCCGCCTTAACAGATAGCAACTGACGCAAACTAATTATGTAGGTCACGCACGAAGAAATTCTATTGTTGGAACAATAGTTCCGCGTGCCTACCAGGCAATCACTTGACCGAGTGAATAATTATTTGCTCCTACCCTCAAATTTACTCGTCGAATTAATATTTACAGTTTATCAAATGTAACATTAATATTACGAATACAATAGTTTTACCTACCTACAACAATACACAAAGACTTAAATCTACTTAATTAGACCTAATAGATCAACCTTATCACTGCCAAATTGCACCAAAGTTGTGATAAGGTAGGTCGGTAGGTAGGTATATTACAGTTACAGTTTCGATTCTACGACTTCAATAAACCAACCTGGGCAACAAAATAACGTACTACGTAGCAAGTACCTACACCCATTAAACAATTGAACAGTCAAGAATGCATCAAATTAAATAATTTGCGTACTATACGCGCATTCAACAGATTAGCGTAATACCCGATAGGTACCTACAGTTTCTCAACAATATTAAGTATTAATGATTAGCAATATTTCAACTAGTAATATGAGTCGTAGGTACCCATCTTCAACTACTTAGCATATTACGCCGTAGGCACCTAAACTTTAACAATGCTACGTAGTAATTAACCCAGCTGCTAAGCCTATAATACAGCTACCAGGTGCGTAAGCCGCTCAAGTCCAGAAGCGTCAACCGCGCTCTTGCTACCAAAATGATTTGGCTGTCCTGCGGCACCCTCAAAAGGGGCCAGATCTCGGGGCCCATAGCGAAACCTAGCCGATACCGCAGGCAGACGAGCCGAGTCCCCTGGGGGCCCCGGCTCCTCAAATAAATAGAGACGGCTTGACGCGAACTGGCGGCTATAATTATAGGCTAGCACTAACCTTAAAGCAGCGGCGAAGTCCAGGCGAAGCCGATGGTTGGTTCTAATGGTATGTAGTGAGTGTTATGAGGTAAGTGTTTTGTCAGTGTGTGTGTGTGTGGAACCACCAAAGCGGCGCGTTGCAGGGGCCTCGGCACGAGGCACGCTGGCACGAGGTCCAACGGTTCGGTGTCCCTCCTTCCAGAGTCCACACCAGGGGTCCATTGTGCCCCCACACACTATAGACGCGTCAGTTGCGATAGCACAGTACTTTACAGAGTTAATCGTTTAACGCGACAAACATAGCCGCCATTTTGTGAGACCGTTCAATCGGGCGCGTTAAACACACAGGCAATTTCACCGCGCGGCGTTCGCGAGAATTTCCAGGGCGCGGGTCCAAATTAAGGGGGAATCAAAACGAGGCCAAATAGCTTTCCGACTCGCACAATTCTCTCCAAATAACAAGGGCGAACTCGAGAGAAGCCGCATCTAACAGTGCGGTCCGTATGATATCGCGGCGGCGACACGCAGACGACTCTCAGTGCGCCGGCCGCGTGGCCGGCGCGCGGGGCGGGGGGCGCTCACCGCATCACGCGACATCGCGCGATTCCGCGATCATCCAATAAACAGCGCGAATGTCAAACCGGCCGAATTAGGCCAAGAGCGCGCCAAGGATATATTATTACGTCAACTGGGCGCGAACACTCTAGTTTTCAGTTAAAAAACTTTCAGGGATCTAAAGGCTCAGAAAACTGAGAAAAATAAAGAAAAGTTTTACGAAGAACTCTGCCTTTCAATGCTAGATGGCGCTAAACATTGTGGAATATCAAGTATAAATGTAAAAAAAATAATGGTTTTCTACTATTCAACGTCATCTATATAGGTGGAACTTTGCTATAAAAAGTAAAGCTTTCTATTATTTGTTCAGAATAATTTAAATTATTGAGATTTGCTTGAAACGCCAAGCGCCATCTAGTATCGAGGGGCAGAGTTATTTCATAAAACTTTAAAATGAAATAACTCTGCTTTTCGACACTAGATGGCGCTAGGCGTTTCAAGCAAATCTGAATAATTTAAATTATTCTGAACAAATAATAAATAGCTTTACTTTTTATAGCAAAGTTCCACCTATATAGATGACGTTGAATAGTAGAAAATCATTTTTTTTACATTTTAGACTTGATTAGATATTGCCTAGCGCCATCTAGTATCGAATAGCAGAGTTATTTCGTAAAACTTTCATGAATGATTATTATTTGTATAAATGGTGTAGTGTTGCCAGATGGTATGTCGTGAATCCTACGAACGAGACCATGAAAAAGTTCGAAAGCTAGATAAAGTACGAAGCTGTAGTGCCACTGACTTTCGTAACAAAAAGTCAATATTCTCGGAACGAAAGAAAACGTCAGGAGTCGGAGGTCGTCATTCATTAAGGGACTTCCAGGTACAAAATCCAATACTAAGTTTTTATTCTGTTAATAATAATGGTTTGTTGTTGTTTGCTCGCTATTTTTATTAAAAAAAAAGACTCATAATATTTGACACCTTTCTAAAGTTACTCATATAGCTACTGTAGCAACCGAGCTAGTGATTCATACCAATCTCTTTTTGTCCCCAGCAATATTTATTTTTATAAAAATCTGGTAGCAATGGAAACGTCAAAGAATGTATAAATAAAAGTTAAATTGAAAATAAGACCGAAGGTCACCTAAGAAGTACCAATTTCGTACATTTCATACCTTTCTGGCAATTCTGATGGAGTAGTAAATAAAAGGAAAAAGCGAAATCAATAAACATACTGTTTTTTTAGATATTTTAAACCATGGCCTTTTTCGAAATAATAAATCCATATTAAATTAAGCTTTAATTTTTGAATCTTACTGTAAAAGCAGAAATCCTGCACATTTTTCCTAATCGGTAGGCAGGCACTGGTCATGTCCTTTTGTGAACAGTGGATGTGGTACTTATGTAAAATGAATGAAAACCGAAAGGTCGACGGTTCAAACCCCACCCGCCGGGCCGGATTAACCTTATCGGGGCCCCTAGGCAATGCAATTCTCGGGCCCCTTTCCTTTTACATTTGTATATACTTCCTCCATTGAGAATTTCCTCAAATAAAAAAATTTGTTAGATGAAGCTTTTTTTTTCTTGTTGCGTGGCCCGCATCGACTAGAGCTCCCATCGACTAGGCGCTCACGGGGCCCCCGTGGGCCTCTAGTCGGTGCGGGGCCCCTAGGCAGTTGCCTAATCCGCCTTATGGATAATCCGGCCCTGCCCACCCGTTACACTATTGTCGTATCCACTACTAACACAAGTTTTACGCTTATTTGGAGGGGAAAGGAATATCAGTCATGTTCAGCGCGGCTAATAACAGTCTTTAAAAAAAAAGTACGTGCGTGAAATTCACACACGGCAGAATATTTGGGCTCAAAAACGGAACATAGGCGGAGAGCGGTCGTCATGGAAACCGACTTGTATTCTATCTCATTCTCTCGCAGGCTAAATCCTGTTTGAATATGTATGTTTGTCTCTCTCTGGCACTTGTGCAGCGCCTGGGAACTCAAACGACCTCCTGTCACCTCATGTACTCCTGGTACGCGAGAGAGGGTTTTGGTGTCGCTTTTTCGTTTCATCGAATTCCAAATACACAAAAGTTTCTCTTCAAAAAGTAAGGTACGGTAATCCTACTCATATTATAAATGTGAAAGTGTGGATGTTTGGATGATTAGATGTTTGGATGTTTGTTACTCAATCACGCCGCAACTACTGATCCGATTTGGCTAAAATTTTGAATGGAGATAGATTATGCCCTGACTATTTTGAATGGAGATAGATTATGCCCTGACTTCAAACATAGGCTATTTTTTATCCTGGAAAAATTGACAGTTCCCGCGGGATTTTGAAAAATCCGAATTCTATATCTACAGCTATAGGTAGATTACTATAGCAAACTTCCTTGAAAGTAGGTATAAAGGTTGGAAAAGGGAGCGGGAACAGGAACCAGAAATCCGCGATTCCCTCAGGATTTGTGAAAAACCGAAATTCACGCGGGCGAAGCCGCGGGCAAAATCTAGTATAATAATAATTATAAATAAATAAATAAAAAAAGGCAAATGAAAATGTGCGGATACTGAGTACTAAATCTAAGACATTGTAACAAGTACTCACGCGACATGTCATCGTTATAATCTAACAGGATCATCTGCGTGCTCCAGTCGGTGGTGGCCAGCAGCTTGAGCACCCTGTAGAAGGCGGCGGCGGGGTGGCGGGGCGGCAGCAGCGGCGCGTGGTGAGTGAACACCGCGCTGGCCAGCAGCTGCGCCACGCTCGCCGGCCAGTGGTCGCCCAGCAGGTGGCAGCACAGCCAGCGCGAGAACAGGCACGCGGCGGGCCCGAACGCGGGGTGCTTCTGATGTAGACTGTGGACGAATTAGCTGTTATTGAATTGTTACAAGTCACGACCAATAAGTCGACCGGTGACCTTCAATGCGCAGAAGTCGAAAATCATGTATCTCGGGTGGTGAGGGGGTCGCGGGGAGGGCGTGGGGATCGTTCGTAAGCACTGATTAGCTCTCGCGGATCCCTCGTAAGCGCTGATTGGCTCTCCAATCGTATTGTGTCCCCCTCACTCGTACGACGCTGTGCGCACTTGAAGGTCAACGCTCGACTTACCTGCCGGGGGTTATTCCGGTTATTAGGTTTAGAACATCAATTCCAACCTCCTTTTTTTGAAATCAGTTAAACATTGACGTTCAATAAGCATAATATTCAAAAGTAAAATAAAAAACACGCCTGCGTAAAAAGTGAACTAATAAATCTATTTTCGTAATCACCTTTTCAAACCCTTTAATTTGATATCCCACTCGATATGATTTCAAGAAAAAAATGTTTGAACCCCACATTTTGGCATCCAAAATCCACCATTTTGAATTTTTAAAATTATTATGTTCTGGTTAACACTCGCACTGGCATGGTGAATCTAACGACATGCTACTTATGAAAATCCGCCCACGTATTTTATAACTCTTAGTGCCTGTTTCACCACCTTCTGATAAGTATCAGATAGTTATCTACAACTTTTGTCTTTGTCATTTGACATAAAGTAAGAAACTGACAAAACTTGCGTTTAAGCTATCCGACACTAGAAGGTGGTGAAACAGGCCGTTAGAGTGCCACAAAGGAACAAACATACATACGTGTATACATACCTACATACATACATATATACACACAAACTTTCGCCTTTATAATATTAGTGTGATATTATTCTCTATATCGTTTACTCACCCATGCAGCGCGCCCCTGAGTCGAGGCATCAGCACAGTCTCACACTGCAGCTCCACACTCTCCTCGCTCTCCGCAAACCTCACCACCCCCCTCTCCACGTCTCTCCGCAAGAGAGTGATCTCCTTGGCGTGCGCTATTTGGAGCCGGAAAACTAGTCCACTCTTGAGCACGTCCACGTGCTGGGGATACGCGTGCGCGGGCGTGGAGTACTGCTTGGTGAGCCGGTCGGCGATTTGAAGGTGGAACGCGGCCTTGAGGCAGCGGAAAGCCTCGATGTCGCCCGGCCATTTTCCGCTGTGGCCTTAAAAATACACGCAAACTTGTAGCAACGCAATAGTTATTTATGCAACTGTTATATAATAAAGGGTATTACAACACAAATGTGGGTTTATCACACTCGGCTTCGCCTCGTGTTTTGTAGAAATTGTATACAGCAAAATTAGCCACAGTATCCCTCGAATTTACCCCAAAGCTTTTTACCGCTGTGTTGGTGTGAATAAGAAATCGAAATAGGATCGCGGTTCCTCAACTGCGCCTCAGGAAGGTTCGAGAGTAGTTTGTGGGAGTCACTTCGACGGGCTCGGAGTTTCTCCACGCAATCAAATCACGAATAAGGAGATTCAAGGACGAGTCGAAAAGAGAGAAGAGTCATCGATAAAGCTTGAAGGGTTGCAACGCTTAAATGGCAACGAGCGGGACACATAACTATGAGTCCCGCTTGTTGAACCATTAGACGTCTCACTTTGAGAGTTGTAACTTACTCAACTCCACGATAGCTTTGTTGGCGGGCGTATATTCGGGCGGTCGGGTGTTGGGCGCCTCCTTGACGAGCGAAGCGAGCGCTCGACGGCGCGGATTGCGCTCCGGCATTACGCCCAGCGCTGGGAAAGGTTCGCAGTAGCTGAATACTGGGGATGTGCCTACAACAAACAATGCAACAGTTCATCGTCAATCTTTGAGGAGATGGTGTTTTTACCACATTACCATTTTCTTGAAAATCTATCAGACCGAGAATCCTATAAACCCCAATCTCAGCGAACACAGTTCCATTTGCATGTTCATCAGACCCTGAATCCAGTAAACGCTAACCTCACAAAACAGTTCCATTTAGTCAGTATAGATGGTACAGCTCGGATGGCGGTATGTCTGAGAGTGAGTGCCAACCGAATCCAGGCAACCCCAAGCTCACCGTAAACTGCGCTGATCTCCAACGGCAGCTGTGTGAGGGAGCGCAGGTCTCTCCTCAGCTCGTCGAAGGCCTGCAGCACGCACAGAGCCGCCTCCTCCATCTGCTGGCAGCCGGCCGCCTTGCGCGCCGTCAGCGAGTCCAGCTGACAGCATACGTGGTACAGCTCGGATGGCGGTATGTCTGAGAGTGAGTGCCAACCGAATCCAGGCAACCCCAAGCTCACCGTAAACTGCGCTGATCTCCAACGGCAGCTGTGTGAGGGAGCGCAGGTCTCTCCTCAGCTCGTCGAAGGCCTGCAGCACGCACAGAGCCGCCTCCTCCATCTGCTGGCAGCCGGCCGCCTTGCGCGCCGTCAGCGAGTCCAGCTGACAGCATACGTGGTACAGCTCGGATGGCGGTATGTCTGAGAGTGAGTGCCAACCGAATCCAGGCAACCCCAAGCTCACCGTAAACTGCGCTGATCTCCAACGGCAGCTGTGTGAGGGAGCGCAGGTCTCTCCTCAGCTCGTCGAAGGCCTGCAGCACGCACAGAGCCGCCTCCTCCATCTGCTGGCAGCCGGCCGCCTTGCGCGCCGTCAGCGAGTCCAGCTGACAGCATACGTGGTACAGCTCGGATGGCGGTATGTCTGAGAGTGAGTGCCAACCGAATCCAGGCAACCCCAAGCTCACCGTAAACTGCGCTGATCTCCAACGGCAGCTGTGTGAGGGAGCGCAGGTCTCTCCTCAGCTCGTCGAAGGCCTGCAGCACGCACAGAGCCGCCTCCTCCATCTGCTGGCAGCCGGCCGCCTTGCGCGCCGTCAGCGAGTCCAGCTGACAGCATACGTGGTACAGCTCGGATGGCGGTATGTCTGAGAGTGAGTGCCAACCGAATCCAGGCAACCCCAAGCTCACCGTAAACTGCGCTGATCTCCAACGGCAGCTGTGTGAGGGAGCGCAGGTCTCTCCTCAGCTCGTCGAAGGCCTGCAGCACGCACAGAGCCGCCTCCTCCATCTGCTGGCAGCCGGCCGCCTTGCGCGCCGTCAGCGAGTCCAGCTGACAGCATACGTGGTACAGCTCGGATGGCGGTATGTCTGAGAGTGAGTGCCAACCGAATCCAGGCAACCCCAAGCTCACCGTAAACTGCGCTGATCTCCAACGGCAGCTGTGTGAGGGAGCGCAGGTCTCTCCTCAGCTCGTCGAAGGCCTGCAGCACGCACAGAGCCGCCTCCTCCATCTGCTGGCAGCCGGCCGCCTTGCGCGCCGTCAGCGAGTCCAGCTGACAGCATACGTGGTACAGCTCGGATGGCGGTATGTCTGAGAGTGAGTGCCAACCGAATCCAGGCAACCCCAAGCTCACCGTAAACTGCGCTGATCTCCAACGGCAGCTGTGTGAGGGAGCGCAGGTCTCTCCTCAGCTCGTCGAAGGCCTGCAGCACGCACAGAGCCGCCTCCTCCATCTGCTGGCAGCCGGCCGCCTTGCGCGCCGTCAGCGAGTCCAGCTGACAGCATACGTGGTACAGCTCGGATGGCGGTATGTCTGAGAGTGAGTGCCAACCGAATCCAGGCAACCCCAAGCTCACCGTAAACTGCGCTGATCTCCAACGGCAGCTGTGTGAGGGAGCGCAGGTCTCTCCTCAGCTCGTCGAAGGCCTGCAGCACGCACAGAGCCGCCTCCTCCATCTGCTGGCAGCCGGCCGCCTTGCGCGCCGTCAGCGAGTCCAGCTGACAGCATACGTGGTACAGCTCGGATGGCGGTATGTCTGAGAGTGAGTGCCAACCGAATCCAGGCAACCCCAAGCTCACCGTAAACTGCGCTGATCTCCAACGGCAGCTGTGTGAGGGAGCGCAGGTCTCTCCTCAGCTCGTCGAAGGCCTGCAGCACGCACAGAGCCGCCTCCTCCATCTGCTGGCAGCCGGCCGCCTTGCGCGCCGTCAGCGAGTCCAGCTGACAGCATACGTGGTACAGCTCGGATGGCGGTATGTCTGAGAGTGAGTGCCAACCGAATCCAGGCAACCCCAAGCTCACCGTAAACTGCGCTGATCTCCAACGGCAGCTGTGTGAGGGAGCGCAGGTCTCTCCTCAGCTCGTCGAAGGCCTGCAGCACGCACAGAGCCGCCTCCTCCATCTGCTGGCAGCCGGCCGCCTTGCGCGCCGTCAGCGAGTCCAGCTGACAGCATACGTGGTACAGCTCGGATGGCGGTATGTCTGAGAGTGAGTGCCAACCGAATCCAGGCAACCCCAAGCTCACCGTAAACTGCGCTGATCTCCAACGGCAGCTGTGTGAGGGAGCGCAGGTCTCTCCTCAGCTCGTCGAAGGCCTGCAGCACGCACAGAGCCGCCTCCTCCATCTGCTGGCAGCCGGCCGCCTTGCGCGCCGTCAGCGAGTCCAGCTGACAGCATACGTGGTACAGCTCGGATGGCGGTATGTCTGAGAGTGAGTGCCAACCGAATCCAGGCAACCCCAAGCTCACCGTAAACTGCGCTGATCTCCAACGGCAGCTGTGTGAGGGAGCGCAGGTCTCTCCTCAGCTCGTCGAAGGCCTGCAGCACGCACAGAGCCGCCTCCTCCATCTGCTGGCAGCCGGCCGCCTTGCGCGCCGTCAGCGAGTCCAGCTGACAGCATACGTGGTACAGCTCGGATGGCGGTATGTCTGAGAGTGAGTGCCAACCGAATCCAGGCAACCCCAAGCTCACCGTAAACTGCGCTGATCTCCAACGGCAGCTGTGTGAGGGAGCGCAGGTCTCTCCTCAGCTCGTCGAAGGCCTGCAGCACGCACAGAGCCGCCTCCTCCATCTGCTGGCAGCCGGCCGCCTTGCGCGCCGTCAGCGAGTCCAGCTGACAGCATACGTGGTACAGCTCGGATGGCGGTATGTCTGAGAGTGAGTGCCAACCGAATCCAGGCAACCCCAAGCTCACCGTAAACTGCGCTGATCTCCAACGGCAGCTGTGTGAGGGAGCGCAGGTCTCTCCTCAGCTCGTCGAAGGCCTGCAGCACGCACAGAGCCGCCTCCTCCATCTGCTGGCAGCCGGCCGCCTTGCGCGCCGTCAGCGAGTCCAGCTGACAGCATACGTGGTACAGCTCGGATGGCGGTATGTCTGAGAGTGAGTGCCAACCGAATCCAGGCAACCCCAAGCTCACCGTAAACTGCGCTGATCTGCAACGGCAGCTGTGTGAGGGAGCGCAGGTCTCTCCTCAGCTCGTCGAAGGCCTGCAGCACGCACAGAGCCGCCTCCTCCATCTGCTGGCAGCCGGCCGCCTTGCGCGCCGTCAGCGAGTCCAGCTGACAGCATACGTGGTACAGCTCGGATGGCGGTATGTCTGAGAGTGAGTGCCAACCGAATCCAGGCAACCCCAAGCTCACCGTAAACTGCGCTGATCTCCAACGGCAGCTGTGTGAGGGAGCGCAGGTCTCTCCTCAGCTCGTCGAAGGCCTGCAGCACGCACAGAGCCGCCTCCTCCATCTGCTGGCAGCCGGCCGCCTTGCGCGCCGTCAGCGAGTCCAGCTGACAGCATACGTGGTACAGCTCGGATGGCGGTATGTCTGAGAGTGAGTGCCAACCGAATCCAGGCAACCCCAAGCTCACCGTAAACTGCGCTGATCTCCAACGGCAGCTGTGTGAGGGAGCGCAGGTCTCTCCTCAGCTCGTCGAAGGCCTGCAGCACGCACAGAGCCGCCTCCTCCATCTGCTGGCAGCCGGCCGCCTTGCGCGCCGTCAGCGAGTCCAGCTGACAGCATACGTGGTACAGCTCGGATGGCGGTATGTCTGAGAGTGAGTGCCAACCGAATCCAGGCAACCCCAAGCTCACCGTAAACTGCGCTGATCTCCAACGGCAGCTGTGTGAGGGAGCGCAGGTCTCTCCTCAGCTCGTCGAAGGCCTGCAGCACGCACAGAGCCGCCTCCTCCATCTGCTGGCAGCCGGCCGCCTTGCGCGCCGTCAGCGAGTCCAGCTGACAGCATACGTGGTACAGCTCGGATGGCGGTATGTCTGAGAGTGAGTGCCAACCGAATCCAGGCAACCCCAAGCTCACCGTAAACTGCGCTGATCTCCAACGGCAGCTGTGTGAGGGAGCGCAGGTCTCTCCTCAGCTCGTCGAAGGCCTGCAGCACGCACAGAGCCGCCTCCTCCATCTGCTGGCAGCCGGCCGCCTTGCGCGCCGTCAGCGAGTCCAGCTGACAGCATACGTGGTACAGCTCGGATGGCGGTATGTCTGAGAGTGAGTGCCAACCGAATCCAGGCAACCCCAAGCTCACCGTAAACTGCGCTGATCTCCAACGGCAGCTGTGTGAGGGAGCGCAGGTCTCTCCTCAGCTCGTCGAAGGCCTGCAGCACGCACAGAGCCGCCTCCTCCATCTGCTGGCAGCCGGCCGCCTTGCGCGCCGTCAGCGAGTCCAGCTGACAGCATACGTGGTACAGCTCGGATGGCGGTATGTCTGAGAGTGAGTGCCAACCGAATCCAGGCAACCCCAAGCTCACCGTAAACTGCGCTGATCTCCAACGGCAGCTGTGTGAGGGAGCGCAGGTCTCTCCTCAGCTCGTCGAAGGCCTGCAGCACGCACAGAGCCGCCTCCTCCATCTGCTGGCAGCCGGCCGCCTTGCGCGCCGTCAGCGAGTCCAGCTGACAGCATACGTGGTACAGCTCGGATGGCGGTATGTCTGAGAGTGAGTGCCAACCGAATCCAGGCAACCCCAAGCTCACCGTAAACTGCGCTGATCTCCAACGGCAGCTGTGTGAGGGAGCGCAGGTCTCTCCTCAGCTCGTCGAAGGCCTGCAGCACGCACAGAGCCGCCTCCTCCATCTGCTGGCAGCCGGCCGCCTTGCGCGCCGTCAGCGAGTCCAGCTGACAGCATACGTGGTACAGCTCGGATGGCGGTATGTCTGAGAGTGAGTGCCAACCGAATCCAGGCAACCCCAAGCTCACCGTAAACTGCGCTGATCTCCAACGGCAGCTGTGTGAGGGAGCGCAGGTCTCTCCTCAGCTCGTCGAAGGCCTGCAGCACGCACAGAGCCGCCTCCTCCATCTGCTGGCAGCCGGCCGCCTTGCGCGCCGTCAGCGAGTCCAGCTGACAGCATACGTGGTACAGCTCGGATGGCGGTATGTCTGAGAGTGAGTGCCAACCGAATCCAGGCAACCCCAAGCTCACCGTAAACTGCGCTGATCTCCAACGGCAGCTGTGTGAGGGAGCGCAGGTCTCTCCTCAGCTCGTCGAAGGCCTGCAGCACGCACAGAGCCGCCTCCTCCATCTGCTGGCAGCCGGCCGCCTTGCGCGCCGTCAGCGAGTCCAGCTGACAGCATACGTGGTACAGCTCGGATGGCGGTATGTCTGAGAGTGAGTGCCAACCGAATCCAGGCAACCCCAAGCTCACCGTAAACTGCGCTGATCTCCAACGGCAGCTGTGTGAGGGAGCGCAGGTCTCTCCTCAGCTCGTCGAAGGCCTGCAGCACGCACAGAGCCGCCTCCTCCATCTGCTGGCAGCCGGCCGCCTTGCGCGCCGTCAGCGAGTCCAGCTGACAGCATACGTGGTACAGCTCGGATGGCGGTATGTCTGAGAGTGAGTGCCAACCGAATCCAGGCAACCCCAAGCTCACCGTAAACTGCGCTGATCTCCAACGGCAGCTGTGTGAGGGAGCGCAGGTCTCTCCTCAGCTCGTCGAAGGCCTGCAGCACGCACAGAGCCGCCTCCTCCATCTGCTGGCAGCCGGCCGCCTTGCGCGCCGTCAGCGAGTCCAGCTGACAGCATACGTGGTACAGCTCGGATGGCGGTATGTCTGAATAGAACAGAATTGTTTTTTATTTAATTAAACTTTTACATACTTTTAAATAATGTAGGTTAAACAGTAATCACCGTATTTAAGCTGCAGCAGGTAGTGGACGACCTGTGTCGTGATGGCGCGGCGCTCGGCCTGCGAGGCGGCGAGCCACACGCACGCCTCCGTGATGGAGCCGTCCTGGAAACGACGCAGCTCAGACTTGTCGCCCCAGAACGCCCTACAACACACAATATCCCGCTTAACCTGCTCCCATCATAAGGTATGATCCATAGAGCGTACTCTCACTCTATAGTCTGATTTTTAATTCCGTGGGATTCTGATGTTTCTTAATGTTACCAGAGACAAAACAGTTACCACAAAAAAGATAATAAATTAAAAAGTTATATATGTATAAATAAAAATCTATTGCTGCATGTAGATATGACCATTTTACTCTGATATTTTAATTTTTCGATATTCGAAATCTTACAGCATTGTCGAGTCTGTGCAGACCCTGCAGGTGAGATCGGAGTAAAAAAAAAACCTTTTAATAGGGTATTCTACTGTGTTTGAAAAAGCACTTCAAAATGTTGTTTTTGTTAATAAAAAGCCACAAAAAATATATTTCGGCAAAATAAACACGCGTTCATGCCATAAAATTAAATTAAATTTTAAACATTTTTTAATGCCGCGAAAACGCTGTCAGCCAATAAGTCAGCCATTTCATGACGTAACAATGATATACAAGAAGGTTATAAATGTATTCTGTATAACACTGGAGTTTGCGCCTTAAATATTGTAGTGAAGATAAAGTCATTCACCTGGGCTACTTTTTCTTTATTACTAATATTTTTTGGACGATATATCGGAGGTCGTGGGTTCGATCCCGGGCACGCACTTCTAACTTTTCGGAGTTATGTGCGTTTTAAGAATTTAAATATCACTTGCTTTAACGGTGAAGGAAAACATTGTGAGGAAACCTGCATGCCTGAGAGTTCTCCATAACGTTCTCAAAGGTGTGTGAAGTCTACCAATCCGCTTGGCCAGCGTGGTGGACTATGGCCAAGGCCCTCTCACTCTGAGAGGAGATCCGTGCTCTGTAGTGAGCCGGTAATGGGTTGATCATGATTGTTGTGTCAATGAAACGCGTATCGGATGACAACTAACTTTATTCTATGTAACTACCCACAACATCTCCCCCAATAATAAAAAGTACACAATAAACCATAATATCATTTCCCCCAACAAAAAAAAAGTACAAAATAACAATAAAAGTTTACATTAATAAACAAAATAGCAAAAAAGGAAAGAGAAAAAAAAAATACAAACAAGCACTTACTAAAACTAATTACATAATCCTAAATTATTATTTAACTAATTATCAGCATTTAATTGTAGTAATCTAGCTTTTTGTCTTCTTGTCATCATAGGACGAGAGAGATCGTCAGCTACAGCATCTTTCTCACCCTTGACATCAGAACTGTTTTCGGGACTACTGGTAGTTTTACAACTAGGTCCCGGCTGAGTAGGGGGTTCAGAGCAATCATAAGGTTGGGGTTCGCATTTTTTCAAATGTCGGCGGTTTCGGCGATACGTTCGGCCTATGCTATTTTGCACTATATAAGATCGCGGAGTAGGCGCTGGTTTTAGGCACCAGTCCGAAAGGGCGTGGGTTCGCATCCCACCGCTGTCACCATGTTGTGTCAATGAAACGCGTATCGGATGACAACTAACTTTATTCTATGTAACTACCCACAACAATGATGATGATGATGATACCTCTGTGGTAATAAATAGGTACTTTCGCTAGTGAAAAATAAATTAAGAAATTTGATAAAAATAAAAATTTATATTGAAATATCTATAATATAATAAGACTGTAACAGATCCAATTCTGTACATTGAAGATATTTTGAAAATTTTTATTGGAGGGCACTATATAATCGATACTGAAGCCAAAACTGCAATTTTTTTCATTTTTGTCTGTCTGTCTGTCTGTCTGTCTGTCTGTCTGTCTGTATCTTGGCCGCGCATCACGCCGAAACTACTGAACGGATTCGAATGAAACTTGGTACGATTTGAGTTTATACTCCGAGGTAGGACATAGGATACTTTTTATCCCGAAATTCAGCACGGTTCCCTTGGGAGAAGGGATGAAAGTTAAAACGTGTATTTAGCTGTAATTCATTAACGCGTTGCTCGATTTCACTCATTCTTTTTTTGTTAGAAAGGTAGTACTTTATATATTGTCCTGTAAATATTTCAAGGTCGTAGATTTTTTAGTTCAGAAATGACAGCCATTTATTGGGTTCAAATAACTTGGGACCCGGATCTTTGTACGTACGGCTTATTTTAAACTGGCGTGCGTTTAAATTTATGTTTATCGGTCTGTCTATTTGTTTCAACTAATCTCAGAAACGGCTGGACCGATTTTAATGGAACTTTCAATGGCAGATAGGTGATGTTATAAGGAGTAACTTAGGCTACATTTAGTTTTGGTACATAAAAGAATTATGGGATCCGTTCCGATCCTATATAAAACCTATAAACACGCGAACGAAGTCGCGGGGGTCAGCTAGTACTTAAATATTCTGATTTTGAGTCATAAAAGCACATTATTTTTTTATTAAATTAAAATTAAAAGTCGTAATCGTTAATCTGTATATCACGTAACCTTGAACACGAGCCGCCTTGTTTTGACGTCATAATGATAGTTAATACTAATCATTAATCTATGGTCATATAGACAAAAACCATAAAGTTCATTGTACTCTGAAGCAACAACTTTTGCATGTAACCCAGACTTCTGTTCTGCCGAATTCCAGAATGTTAAAACATCTTTGTAAAATGTAAACATCATTAGTTGTCTGTCAAGTCGGCTTACGGATGAATATTTTACGTGATAACGTCATTTAAAAATATTGGTATAAGGCCCTGTTTCACCACCATCTGATAAGTGTCGGATAGCTTATTCACAACTATAGTCCTTGTCACTTGACATAAGTAAGGAAGTGACAAAACTTACGTTTAGGCTATCCCGACACTTATCAGAAGCACTACCTTCTGATAAGTGTCGGGAACAGGCCATATTGTACCTTATTTTAATAAAATAATTACTAAGAACTATAACCTAACACATATATATATATTTATAATTTAATTTGTTTGATAAAGATACTGGACTATAATATAACTGTGTAATCATTTTTGAAGTGACTTACGATTTTTTAAATAAAGCTGATATATCGAAATATCGATATTTTTTTCGGTATATCGAACTCCGATATCGATATATTTAAAAATATAGATATATCGAAAATATTTATTTATATAATACTATATTAAAAAATATCAACATTCCTTTTTTGTTTGGAGTTTAGATTCCATAGGTTCTATCTTTCTTGTATGACCACAGATTAATATTAGTTTTTGCTTATATGACCACAGATTAATATTAGTATTTTCTATCATTATGACGTCACAACAAGGCGGCTCGTGTTTTAGGTCACGTGATATACAGATGGGAAATTACGACTTTTAATTTTAATTTAATAAAATAATCATGTGCTTTTATGACTCAAAATCAGAATATTTAAGTATATTTCTACATAAATTTTTATTTTTATCAAATTTCATAATTTATTTTTCACTAACGAAAGTACCCTATTGGTACAAACATTCAAATAAAAAGCGACTCTGGATTCTACCTAATAATTTAGCTTTATTTTTATAGACCGGTCAAATTATACTAAAAAATAGAGGTGAGGTTACAATAATTCACACCTGGCTGAAAATTGGTAGGATTGTTCAAAACACTATCGGTGGCTCTTAGAAAAAAAAGTATTCTAACATTTTTATAGATAATTATCTAATCTACAATTTTGTTACAGATAATTTTATGATAAGACTTACCGTTTTGCTGAAAACTTCCCGTGAAAACCCCGAGTAATTTTTTTTACAGGTGTCGGATCGATGAGGACTTTTTACATTTCATTTATAATAGTGTTTCGAACAATCCTACCAATTTTCAGTCAAGTGTGAATAAACTGTGCATGTCCAGGAGTAAATTTTTTTCCAGGTGTCGGATCAATGAGGACTTTTCACATTTCATTTATAAATAAAAGCTACTTGAAGTTACGTATTGATCACCTTTCCTGAACAATTTTGTATGGGACTTTTTCACCATACTTTCCATGTGTGTGGAATTCAAAAAATTTAGGTCTACAAAATTATAGAGAGAGCTGGACGTGGAAAACTGACTAGAGTACCCTAAGGGATCTCGAAAACTATCAGTTGGAGAGGTACTATCCCCAAACAAAAAATGTTCAACACCTTGGGCAATTGGGTGAACCGGTGAAAAAAATATGGCCACCAAACAAAAAAAATTTTCGTCTCCATACAAAAATTTCTTAATTTTCAAGAGGCTCTCCAGAACAATTTTGTATGGAACTTTTTCCCCTCACTATTTATGTGCGTAGAACTTATGGGTCTTCCTTCAGGAAAATTATGAAACGTCATGAACGTGGAAAATTTACCAGAGTACCCCAACGGCTCTCAAAAACTATCAATCATAGAGGCATGGTTCTGAAACTGAAAATGTTCAAGACCTTGGGCCCTTTGGTGAGCCAGTAAAAAAAAGATAGGTACCAAACAAAAAAAAATTTCGTGTCCATACTAATTTTTTATTAAATTTTCAAAAGGCTCTCCAGAACATTTTTGTATAGAACTTTTTCCTCTTACTATTTATATACGTAGAACTTATAGGTCTTCCTTTTTTTTTTTGTGTTCCTCCCTTTTTTCCTTCGACATGGGGGTCGAAGACTGTTCTAGGTCGGTACTTAGATCA
Organism: Melanargia galathea; assembly: GCA_920104075.1. Taxonomy (NCBI): domain Eukaryota; kingdom Metazoa; phylum Arthropoda; class Insecta; order Lepidoptera; family Nymphalidae; genus Melanargia; species Melanargia galathea. The sequence goes on along the minus strand of OV049874.1, from coordinate 18,821,417 downwards.
GCTAAGTTGCATTCTGTTTGCTCTTTATTTTGTTTAACTACTACATAATATTTGCAGAGTTTATGATGCATTTCATATACATTTTTATTTAATATTTTATAAATGTTTTTTTTTTTTTTCATTCTTTATGTTCTTTTCTCTTTTTTTTTTTTTTTTTTACTTTCTTTTTTTTATCTTGTTTGTTTCTTTTTTTTTCATTTTTTCCCATTATTATTACTTTTTTTTTTTTAAACATAAAATATAACTTATTATTGCTAACTAGCTTAAACTACTATGCATTATCTAAACTTACTTACTTAACTATTCTTATAAATAGGTCTTCCTTCAGGAAAATTATGAAACTTCATGAATGTGGAAAATTTATCAGGGTACCTCATGGGTCCTCTAAAACTACCAGTCATACAGGCATGGTCCCAAACAAATGTTATTAAGGACCTTGGGCCATTGGGTGAACCGGTAAAAAAAAAGATGGCCGCCGAACAAAAAAATTTTTTCCCCATACAAATTTGGGTTCTTTTTAAGAGGCTCTCCTGGACATTTTTGTATGAAACTTTTTCCCCCCACTACACGTATACATAAAACTTAAAGGTTTTTTTTCACAAAAAATACAAAACGTAGTGAATGTGGAAAAATTACCAGGGTACCTCACGGGTCTCTAAAACTACCAGTTATACGGGAATGGTCTCAAACAAATGTTGTTAAAGACCTTGGGCAATTTGGTGAACCGGCAAAAAAAAGATGGCCGCCCAATAAAAATTTTTTTTTGAATTTTCAAAAGGCTCTCCTGAACATTTTTGTATGGAACTTTTTTCTTATCACTATTTATATGCGTAGAACTTTTGAGTTTTCCTTCAAAGAAATTATAAAACGTCATGAACGTGGAAAATTTACCAGAGTGCCCCAACGGCTCTCAAAAACTATCAATCATAGAGGCATGGTTCTGAAACTGAAAATGTTCAAGACCTTGGGCCCTTTGGTGAGCCAGTAAAAAAAAGATAGGTACCAAACAAAAAAAAATTTCATGTCCATACAATTTTTTTTTTAAATTTCATGAGGCTCTTCAGAACATTTTTGTATTGAACTTTTTTCCCCCCACCAAGCGCATATATAGAACTCATGAGTGTCCTTTCAGGAAAAATACGATACGTTAAGAATGTGGAAAATTTTCTAGAGTACCTCATGGGTCCTCTAAAACTACCAGTCTTACAGGCATGGTCCCAAACAAATGTTGTCAAAGACCTTGGACTATTTAGTGGACCGTTAAAAAAAAATGGCCGCCGAACAAAAAAAATCGTCTCCATACAAATTTTTTGTGTTCTTTTCAAGAGGCTCTGTTGGACATTTTTGTATGGAACGTTTTCCCCCCACTACACGTATAAATAGAACTTTAAGATTTTTTCACAAAAATACAAAACATAGTGAATGTGGAAAAATTACCAGAGTACCCAAACGGCCCTCAAAAACTATCAATCATAGAGGCATGGTCCCGAAACTAAAAATGTTCAAGACCTTAGTCCCTTTGGGGAGCCAGTAAAAAAAAGATAGCTGCGGAGCAAAAAAATTCGTGTTCATACAAAATTTCTTTTTAATTTTCAAGTAGCTCTCCAGAACATTTTTGTATAGATCTTTTATTTCCCACTAAACGCATGCATAGAACTCATTAGTGTCCTTTCAGAAAAGATACGAAACGTGATACCAATATTTCTTTTTATCTTTCAAGAGACTCTCCAGAATATTCTGGTATTTGGTATGCCCCCCATTTCTTTATTTTACGAATATTGAAGACACACAACAGGGTCTTCTTCGTGGCCGTCAGGCCACGGAGGTACGGGCGTCGAGGCCAGGCCTCCTTACCCGGGTGGGGCGCGGAGAGAAAACAAGGCCCGCGAGCTGCTTGCAGCTCGCGCACCGAGCGCAACACTAGTTTCATTTATAATAGTGTTTTGAACAATCCTACCAATTTTCAGCCAGGTGTGAATTATTGTAACCTTGGAAATCTAACTTGACTGGGCTATTAGCTGAGTGTCTAAACTTTATATTCATCTTAAAAGCGCCTCTTTTTACCTCTCTTTTTATCTATAAAACCCACCTGAACTCTTCAGCCTCGGGCAGATTGGCGGGCGGGCCCTTGTCTACGACGTTTACCGCGTTCTGAGGGTTCAAAATGAAACCAAACGACAAGTTTTCCACGTAGCTGAAATGAAAATTATATATCGATCATTTGATTGAGTCAGATTGTAAGTTGACAAAATATAGTTTTCAATCCATCGTCAGCAATCTAAGCTGTAATCTTTAACTTCAGTAAACTTTGTTGTGTACCTTTTATTTCATTAAGGATTATCTTAACTGGTGACACTTTAGTTAGTAGACCTTTAGAGTTTAGTTTAGCAGTTAGACCTTTATGTTATTTGTTAATTAAAAATTAATAAAATGAAAGCGTATATCTGTGATTTTATAATAATTACCTCTTACTAAGCTCATATGATTATTATTATTTGAACAGCATTACCCAAAAACGCATTTTTGAAATTTTTGTCTGATTGTGTCTATTTGTTCAGGCTAATTTTTTGACAAAGCTGGTTGAACGAATTTGACGTGATTTTCACAAGCAGATATAGGATTTGTTTAGGATTTCTTGTTTTTTTTTTTACAAGAAAATCAAACAATTCTATAATATAATATTAAAAATTTATATTTATGCGGAAGAAATCGCAATCATCAGCTAGTCAAAAATTTCAACCATTTCACCCATCTTTGAATTTAAAGAAATCTCACTCATTTCACCCATCTATAAATTAAAAGGATTCTCACCCATCTTTCCTAGCCTTCTCCACAGTCCTAGTGACTGGCCAAGAGTGCTCTGCGTCCACCATCTGCAGTATCAAGTCCACCCTCTCACCCAGACCTTTGTGTAATAAGTTGTATAGGGTGTCTGTAACCAGGGCTAGTTGATCCAGCCCATAGTTGACCCTGCTTGACTTGAGAGCTCTTTGTAGGATGGACTCTTTTAGCTTGGGAAGATTCTTGAATCTAAAAAGGCAACAATAATTTAGTAATCCGAGCGTGTGTTCTATTAGTCTAGTTATGACAGCACATTATTTTTAACTATCGTCATACAAAAAATACAATTTTGCGCTCACTACGCTCGATTTACCAACAATCTCATGCTCACTTTATTTGATTTACCGACAATCTCGCGCTCGCTTCACTCAATTTACCAACAATTTCGCACTCACTGCGCTCGAACACAAACAATCTCGCACTCTCTACGTTCGATTACCGACAATCTCTCACTCACTATGCTCGATCACCAATAATCTCGCGCTCACTCCGCCCGATTACCGACAATCTCGCACTCACTACGCTCGATTTACCGACAATCTGGCGTTGACTACACTCGATTTATCTGACATTTTTTTACCTCAATATGTGGTCAAACTGCATCAAAGCTGTTACAGGCGTCATCAGCAGCGGTATGAAGCTGTTAATTTTGCCATTGTCTAACATGTCCACGGCCAGCCCACTCTCTCGGCGCAAAGCATAATAAGTGCCTCTACACATTTGCCAGCACAAATTGTAATAGCCACTTTTGTCCAGGAATACTATGGGGAAATGTGTGTGGAACTCTTCTAGGGTAGGTGTGTTCTGGCCTTTATAAAGGGATATGCCTTTTGTGTCCCATTCTGATGATTCTGTGAAATAAACACCAAATATTAGTCAAAACTGAAAACTGCACCTTGTGCACTGCAACTTCATAGGGATGAAGTCTCAAGGTAGCAAGAAGACAGTGAGACAGTTACTTTTGATTTCATAAAGTAGTTTATCTACTCTCATATCATAAAATTCCGAATATGAAATCAAAATGTGTCATATATTGGACTACTTTATTCACATACATCTATAATATTTAAAAAAAAAATTAAAAAAGTTCATTATAACACTACTTTGTTAGGAAATTATTGCAAAACAATGTTAAAAAATAATTTTTTCTACATTATAGTACAGGCACTGGGTTCTGGTATTTTTGAGCCATGCCGGGTGTTTATTATTATTATTATTATTTAATACTTTATTGTACACCAAAAAAACATAAATTAAACAAAAGAAACATTTTAAAAGAAATAGGTACAATAGTTAGTTTACAATAGTTAGTTAGTTTAATTTTGTTACTTACAATGATTATCCCGCTATCAAAGTTACCCTATTACTACTACTGCGAAAGTGTGGCGGTAGCAAGATGCGGCCAGAGGACAGAGTGTAGTGCTACCATAATTGACCATAGACGCACTGCACGCACCGCACATTCGAAATTGACAATTGAATTTTGGCGCCTATTATTTAAATTTTTAATTTATTATTTATTTACTATTCAGTTTTTGTAACTCAAAATTTTGCAAGTGATTTTTGTTGCGCGGAAAAATGTCTAGCAGTGATACTGAAGAGAATTTAACTCCACCAGACATTCTGGAAATAGCATCGGGAATGACAAATAATCTTTTGCCAGCAAAATCAAAGAAAATTTACGATAAATGTTACCAAGATTTTATGAGTTGGAAAATTTTGAAAAAAACCACTTCATTTTCAGAAAATGTAATGCTAGCATATTTCCAAGAATTATCAAATAAATTTAAGTCTTTGTCCTTATGGGCTAAATACTCAATGCTCAAAAGTATATTGAGTATCTACAACCAAATCGATAATATTATTAAATACACAAGACTGATTGCTGTTTTAAAAAGAAAATCGCAGGGCTTTAAGGGAAAAAATGCAAAAACGTTCTCCCCTGAAGAATTGAGTACATTTATAAATTGCAATATCCAAAACATGAATACTTATTATAATAAATAATTTTGTTAATTTCTTAGTCTTTTCTTTTATACGTAAGATACCTATTGATGAGCTTAGATAAAGTAGTGTATGAAACTCTACATAATTAGTTATTAAAACACTCGTGTAATACTATTAAAAAACTCGCCTGCGGCTCGTTTTTTAAACTAACACTCGTGTTTTAATAACCTCTATTATGCAACCGTTTCATAAACTACTATTATCTAATAAATACTCACTTAAATAGATCCAAACATTCCTTATAATCTGGTAGCTGCTCATAATATTGTTGATCCTCTTCGCTTGCACGAGATATGCAACCAGCATGCTTATAACATGACCCGATACCTGCAAACTGCGCTGTCGCAGCCAAATCTTTAGCAACACGACAGCTTGCTTTAAGTTCTCCTTATTTATCAATGTATCGTTGAGAAAAGACTGATTTTCTACAGCAGTGAGGTCGGTTAGTATGCTGCTGTTGTAAAAAGGTGTGGGTGGGCCAAGCTCTGTACCTTGAATTGAAATTATGTATTATTTTTTGTACACATAATAACATACATCTTAATACATTCATACCTATTAATGGTGTATAAATGTGCAACTTAGCAGTAATTTAGTAGTTTATTACTAATATAATATATAGTGTACGTAAATTTTATTCAGGTAAAAATGTGCCTAATTTGAATAAATAATCTTTTTTACTATTTTTTTATTATTTAGTATATTTTTATTATACACACTTGACCACTACCACATCTGATGAAAAGTGATGATGCGGCCTATGATGTTACATGTTTGCCTACGAGATGTCTATTCACTCTCTTTTTAAAGATACCCAGGTAAAACGTGTCAGGAAACATAGATCTTGGAAGGGTATTCCAAACCCTAGCCATGCGTATAAAGAACGAAGACTTGAATCTCTTTGTTCGTGTAGCTGGAAGATCAACGACATAGGGATAGAAACTCATCCGGTGTCTTGCGGTACAGTGTAGAAAGGTAAAGGGGGAAAATCATTACCTAAGTGCAAGTTTAGGTCAAAAAGTGCTATACAAATAAATACCTTCAAATTTATCCGACGAAAGTAGCCAAGATTCTCGTAAATTATTACGCACAGGACTAAACCTATGTAGCTTATATGCTTCTGCCTCACATACAAGGTTTACACATACTGATAAATGATTACCAATCTTACCACTTGGTTTAATATGTATTACTGGCTTGGTAACACAATTATTTGAGTATGTGTATTTAATTTCTTCTATAGAATCTAGTTTAGTCAAATGGGAGGTTAAATAAGCGAGATACGCTGCTCTTTTGAGATGGTATTTGTAGTTTATTGAGTCATTCTTTGTATATGTATCAGCGGGAACTTCAATTTGTAAATCGATGATTAATTTTGAATTTATCGAACATCCCAATGTGTAAGAACCAACAATTACAACATCTGTAAATTTGTGAAACCGAAACATTACTTTTGATCTTCTAACATCTTTGGTGATTGGTAGTTTAACTTTTAATTGTTTTTCGAAAGTTTTTTCTGTTAAATCATACTCGGTCACATCTTCTGGTATAGCTAAGAGGTGAGCTTTGAAAGTACTATACCACTCCTCAAATCTCCTCGTTGTTTTCTCTTTAACTTTGACCTCTTGTAGTACTTCTTCGACTTGAAGTCGGAAAAGGTTGGAGTTAAACAAGTTTTCTGTTTCTTGTAGTCGGTTGAGTTCGTTCGCCGTGGGCTGGCGATATAGGCTTTTTGTTTTGATACGTTTGGGACCATCTTGATTTCCGGATTCGGCAGGCCTCTTGCCACTACCATTAACTACATTTGAAGCTCCTTCGTCCTCCGAAATTGAGTTTTTTAGCTCCTACAAAGGTTTAAATATTTTGTTTAGCACGTAGAAAAACTATCTATAAATATACCTTTAACGAAGTTTATCTATAGCATAATTACTAAATTCAACAGATACTTACTCGCTTTACCATTTTTTATTAATTAATAATTTCTTCTATTTAAATTCTTATTTTATAGGTTATACTTTTGTAAACAACAACACATTTTTGCATGGATAGTCGATGACAGTGACACTTGACAGCTGCTTGACAGTGACAAAATATGATGCTTGGATATTGTCCATGGTTGCAACAGATTCTAGGCTTTTTGATCTTACAAAGCAAAAGGTTTTATTAAATAAATAAATATCACTATAGGGATTTAGTTCAAACGATAGAGGGCAGCATCCTGCGACACTAAGATAATGTAATATATATCTCTAAATAGATGTGCGATAACATCTGTCAGGTAGTCACAAGGTTTTTAATGACACGTGACGATGACACGTGACGTGCTAGTGATGTAACTATCGATATTTTGACTGTGAGGATCTATAGGGACACAATATGCGTGTTTAAATATCGATACCTCTGGGCTCAAAGGGCGTATAGCACAAAACAGTAACTTTTCAGGAGAGCCAAAAAACCTAAAAAATAAAACAAAATTAGCTATAACTTTTTTGTCTTAATGATTATATAAAAACAATCTATGAGAAAAATACTTATATTTTCCCATATTTTAAGTAAATATTATTAAATGAAGTCTAACTATAATAGTTTCCAAAATAGTATGTGCTTTACTACCTAAAAAAAACTACAAAATGTTCTTTACACCCATTAAAAACAGCTAACATTATTAACTTAGGCAGTAAATGTAACCTAGCGTAAAAAAGTTGTGTAATATTATGTAGTAAATGATAACAGCAATGTTTAATTGTGTTGTAAATCACAAAGTTTGCATTTTAAATTGTATAACTTTCATAATAAAAAGGGTTAAGCGAGGTGGGGGGTACCCCATCCCGTTCTGATGGATGATTATGGGAATAACCAAAAAGCTTTTTAAAAAGTAAGAGATAGATAATTGAAGAGTTATTGTTAATAGTTTTTATTATCTATACTACCTATACTAAGATAATAAAGCGGAAGTGTTTGTTTATTTATTTGAACGCGCTAATCTCTGAAAGTACCTGTCGGATTTGAAAAATTCTTTTTGCATTTGGTAGTCCAATTTTCGGAGAACGTTATAGGCTATTTATTATTCCTAAAATCTTCCTTCTTTATTTATTAAATCTAGAGGGGTAAAATGGGGGTAGAAAGTTTGCATGAAAGTCCTATGTTTTTAAAGTTACAGACCTGAAAATCGGCATTTAGATTATTATTATAAATAATAAAAACCTGTATATTTTATTTTGAAAAATCTTCCCTTAAGGGTGGTAAAATAGGGGGTGAAAGTTTTAATTATATTATTGCTATTATCACCTTGAAATTTGGAATGTAGGTTCATTCTAGGGCTTAAATATCAACGTAGAAAAGATTTCACGAAAATGTCTTCCCCTCTAAGGGGTAAAATGGGGTAGGAAGTTTATATGAATGTTTTCGTTAGGTTTTTGAAGCTACAGATATGAGAAGTATAAGTAATGAAAGGACAAACAAGAAAGTTTTAAGCAATTTTTGGGTTATTCGTCTTTAGAATTATTTTCTTTTTCAGTATTATTTTCATCTTCTTTATTTTCTTCATCAGTTTCATTTAATGTATCACAAACATTAGAGCTCCATGGAAGCTTTCTATATTCTTCATGAAATCTCTTAGGTATAGTTCCGTTGTCACAAAGACGTGTCAAATCCATGTATTTTTGTTTGTATATGTTTAATTTAGTTGTGGCTTAACTTCTCCCGCTTCCTGCTTTTTGTTTTCGCTTGACTTGTCCTTTGCTTTACTTTTTCCTTTGCCTTTTCCTTGTTCTTTTCATTTTCCATTAACGTTATATTTTGAGTTTCAGCTACCTCTATGGCTAGCTCCATGGAATATTTGACAAATATTTAGTTTTCGTATTTCTTTTTAAATGTAGCAATTCTAATCTGTTTTAGTTTTATATTTTTTAATGTGTTTGGAGTGAAAGTATTGGCAGTTAATTGATCAAAATTCCGAAAATCGGTGTAGTCGATAAGAAAGACTTTGTATGGCTTAGATTTTTCCGAGCGGTCTCAAAGTATGTCGGCCATTGCGACGGACTCCATACAATTAATTTTTGCACTTCTCTTGCAATCGTGGTGTGGACAGAGTCAACAGACATATACATATGTATGACCAGGCAAAAGATAATTTATGCTATATTAATTGCCGACTTTAGAAAATAGTTAATAGTGGACAATACCGTTTTATTTTTATTTTGGCCGCTACAGGAGTCACAGTATAAAATAATGTTTTTTATGCCAATTCTATATTTCTCTTCTAAGTACTTTAAAAGACAAGAGGCAATATCATTGCTTCCACGTTTGCCGTCGCTCTCTTCCCAGTTATAGCAGTAAACTTCCTGTGTGCTGCTTCCGAATTAAGATAAAGATAATAATGAAATGATAAAGAATGAAAAACTGAATACAATTATTATGAACACCATGAACCCCAAAATTAGCTTTACGCCTTTTGAGTCTGAAATAATAGAATAATGTGCTTTACACCCTAAACTTCAGGAAATATTTATAATTATTTTTAGGTTGTATAGTACAGGTGCTGTTATGTTGAATGAGAATTAATGCGTTATACGCCTTAATACTCATAATTGGAATCCTATACAACCTAGGACATTTTTAACTTACGCAGTAATGTCATTTACAGCCCGATTTCCTGTTTCATTGTGGTTTAGCAGCCTAAAATAGATGGGGCGTAAAGAACATTTTTGTGCGAATTTGGCAACTTCATATATACCAATCGATAGAGAATGAAAAACTGAATACGATGGTATTAATAACTCAATTTGCCCCAAAATGTGCTTTACGCCCTTTGAGCCCAGAGGTATCGATATGTGCACCATAATCTAATATTACATTATGCGAAAGTGTGTCTTTCTGTCTTTTACCTTTTCAGGGCCCATCCGATTTGGACGAAATTTTGTACACAGACAGCTTGCATCCCGGGAACCGATATTTAAGGCTACTTTTGTCTTGCAGTATCAAAGCGTTCCCACAAGATCTATACTAATAAATAAAATTGAAGTGTCTGTCTGTAATTTCGAAATAACTACCTCATATTAAGTTCATATGGTTATTTGAACGGCACCATAACCAAATCACACGTTTTTAAAATTTTTGTCTGTCTGTCTGTCTGTCTGTCTGTCTGTTTGAACGGGCTAATCTTCGGAACGGCTGGACCGATTTTGACGGGACTTTCACATACAAGTAGAGAATTAACCAGGGAGTAACATAGGCTACTTTTTTAACCGACTTTTAAAAAAAGAGGAGTTGTGTTTTTCTACCTATGTACACCGATATCTCCGAGATTTCTGAACCGATTTGCGTAATTTTTTTTTTAATCGATAGAGCAATATTGCGACACTGTCTTACAAAAAATTTGGATTTCAACTCCTCAATCCTGATGCTGTAAGGGACCCTGATCCCCAAAACTAATGCTATTTAGGAACTGTCGGTAATTTAAATTGATATTGGGGTACCAATTAAAGACTATCGTTGAATGAACTCGAGTAGGTACATATCCAACTCCTCAACCCTGATGCTATAAGGAATTGCATTCCGAAATCGTAGGAATCCCACGGAATTTTTCCGTTTTGGGGACGGGTTACTACAGATACGCTACTTTTTGTTCTGGTAAATCAAAAGTTCCCACGGGATTTTTAAAAACCTAAATCCACACGGGCAAAGCCGTGAGCATCATCTAGTTAATAATAAAAACCTAAGCTCACGTGAATGAAGTCTCGGGCATCATCTTGTTAGGAAATACAAGAATAATATGTTTCGTATAGTATATTTTTAACCGACTTCAAAAAAGGAGGTTGTATGTATGTATATAAGTATGTTCGCGATTATCTCCGCAACTAATGAACCGATTTTGATGATTTTTTCACTATCATAATCTACATACTTTCAGAAAGGTTTTACTGTACACATCGAAAAATATACATATATATTATATAAAAAAAACACAAAATATACATATTCTAGAACATTTGTTGTGCCTTCTAGAACTGAAATAAAATCGAGTCTTTTTGGAGTCGATGAAACTTTATAAACGGTGTTTCGAAAATACGATCATACAAGCTATTTTTAAGAAAAATTAAACCGACTTCGGTCCAGCAATCTCAGAGGAACCGATGTACCAGTCAAAAATATTAGTGACATGTGGGTACATTTATGCGTGTAACTTCGCACATAAGAATGGTAACTAGGTGTGTTATATATTAAAACCTTCCTGAAAGTACTATGTAGATTACAATAGTGAATTGTTTTGTCTCGAAATACAAAATATTAAACGTATTTATATTAATAGGTAGTAATATTATACACTTACTAAATTTCTTTGAACATTAATGTTTATACGTCACTCCGTTAATGTGCGAATGGAAACTTCATTGGCGGAATTTTCTTCTGCATTACAGACATCCATTGGTAACGGTTCTCTTGCATTAAATTAAAAAAATCAGACGTGGTAGAACATTTTTCACGTTTCGCTTCAGCGTTTTTCATACACCAATAACAGCTTTTAGGGTAAAACTTTTAAAACGTGCCACCTTGATATGGGTTATGGGATGGGGGGAGGGAGAGGGTAAATCATCCAGTGTTGAGGTTAGAATTGATTTTTGTTGTTTTCTTGAAAACGATGAATTACCTTATTATAAGAGTGTTAGCATTATACTCGTGGACCAAACATCTATCACTAATGACTATTTTTATCTCTGAATTCGTGCCAAAGACTATTAAGTCCAACCCTAGTATTTTCATGTATTTTGCACCTTCACACAACACTAGCATGAAATTATGGTATTAATACAAATATCTGATATTATTATAATTACCAATGTGTCTATATGCGGCAAAAATAATAGCGTTTGCTTCTAAGCGCCTCCATTTTAAATTGTTTTTGGGCACAAATCAATTAAGTGTGAAGTGTTTTGAACAAATATGACTGTTTCTGCGATGTCCAATATTGCGGTCTTATTCTTTGTGCCCATTCATTTCTTATTTTTGGGTTCTTTGGAAATCTGTAACAAATAAAAATTTAGCGATCTTGATACAACAATAGCACGCAAAAACTAGCACGCGGAAATACACGTAAGTATTCATTGTGTGTAGTGGCTACGGAATCTAATGTTCAAAAATTTAAAAAAAAACCCCCGACATTCACCATTTTTTGATCGCCGCCATCTTGGATTTGCATGGTGTTATTCTACTAGTCAAGCCCTTTCATTTGATACCCATATTAACGGAGTTGTGAAAAATAAATAATCTACCATTTTGTAGCGGCGGCCATCTTGCATCGATTTTCATCAAAATAGCTGACAACACTTTCGACTAATTCACCTTTCAAACAAAAAAAAACCGCGTTCAAATCGGTTTACCCGTTTTAGCGCTACAGAGGAACAGACAGACAGACACACACACATACACACACACACACACACACACACACAACACACACAGACACATCAAACTTATAACACCCCGTCGTTTTTGCGTCGGGGGTTAAAAAATTTATCGCACGTAATCGATATGCAATTTTAGTACATCACTATGCTAAAAAACATAACCTTTATTAGTCAACAGAAAATATTTAAAAAATAGGCAAAAATCGGTGTAGAATTGAACACGATGTTGATTTCCAAAATCTACAAATAACGTTACATAATTTTAGATTATATTTACATAAAAAACTATCAAAACTCACCGATTAAATGATAATGTTTCTTTAAAATTTTCTTTTCGGCCGCTATGGGAATTACATCCTTTCACAGCACAGGACATTATAATAAAACTACGGAAAATTTATCAAAAATAACATAGGATCAAACATTTATAAATTCTTGGAAGAAGAACACCAAAATAATAAAAATTTATCAGCCTCGTGATGAATGTTTTTGGAAAATTATGATGCGACTAAATTCAATAGTCAATTGACAAAAAACATCCAAAAATAATATCTAAACAATCCATAAAGTAATGATGGTTTATGAGACATACCTATTTAATTTGGTAGGATTAAATTTATTAAAATATAACAAATAAGTCCATTTGACAATCAATTTAGTGACACGGTTAGAAATAATAAAAAGCAAGTGCGATTCGGTGTTTCATTTACACCTAGACAGGAGTCATTTAGGTTAGGTGAGTACAATAACTTGAAATCAAGTTATCTTTTAAATTGAAATCTCTTAGTTAATAGATCAATGCTGCGACAACAGCGCTGCTTAACATTGAAAATCTTCAAATGCCGTTTTTGCCTAAAAACCCTATTGTTACTTACACCAAATAATAAGTAATTTCTATCTTTCAAAATAACGCCAATTTCTTGAATTTTAAGTACGTAAGTAATTAGTGTAGACTTGTTCATCATTTCACATCCTTTCTATCACTTCCACATTCCTCTTGGGCTTTACCTTGTCCCGTAGGTTATATTTTGGGAATGAGTAAAACTGCATATTTTATCTTTTTATAGAATTTTATTTACAAATAATTAATTTTATCTACACTGTTTGACAATGATGTAATTTTATCAATTGAATAAATAACATGATATAAGTATAAAATGTATAATAGGTATTGTACATACCGTTAGAAAATATTCGAATCGTTTATTTTATACAACTTATACAGAGTTGCTTTGGTATTTTATATTGGAGTTTGGTATTTTATTTTAAGTATTAGCCACTGAACAAATCGAGGAACAGTGATTGACTTAGAAATTCTAAAAATAAATAATACTAAAGGATCAAATTCAAAGACCCAAGTGGCAGACATACTTGTCTATGGTAACGAAGTTTTTTTTTCTAAAAAAAAATATACTTGCCGAAAGGGCGGGAAATTTTTTCTATGGCGGGAAACGGGGAGCGCATCTTTAGATTTACCCTATTTACCAATTTCAGTTCAATTTAGAAATAATGGCGTTTGTGTATTCGCTGCATTTGCCGGTGCCGCCTAAATCTCCGGTCAGCGACTTCCCTTCCCGCAGCACTTCGTAGCAAGCGTTTTGGATTCTGTCCGCGTGGTCGTTGAGTTGTAAATGCCGCAGCATCATGATCGCGGAGAGCAGCAGGGCAGTGGGATTCGCCATGTCTTTGCCGGCGATGTCGGGGGCGGTTCCGTGCACCTGAGAAATTAAGCAGGTTTCTTTTAGTTTTTATCCCACTGGATACACATATTGAGGCACATAATATATTAACAAAACCTATAATAAATTATCTTATAGTCAAAACCGATAAAAACTAAATAAAACAACACCATGGAGCAGTGTTTGTCCCAAATTCTAACATGTTAAGTTTTAAAAAGATTTACAAATTTTCAATTTCAGTTGTATTGAACCTTTTGACAGTAAAATACAATGATGGTAAAATAATCGAGTCATCTTCCTAAATAAAGGGACGTGAAAACTGAAATCGGATCGAGTTGGGGCATACGAGCAGAGTTAATTGGCATCAAAGCGTCAAGCAAAAAATGTTCATGCCATATTGGCACTAGATCTATCCCTACAAAATAAGACCACGAGTTCGTACGAATTTTTCGAAACGAAACGCATTCGCTCGTAATTTTTGTAACGTGACAACGTCTTATAATCGATGAACGCACGAAAAAGCATGACTCATGGTCACGTACCGCGTACAAGCGAGCGCAGAAAAGCGATAGAGAAGGCACAATCGGCCTAAGCGTTCGGCTTGTGACGCATCTATCTCTGTTTTCTTATGACGTTATCACGGAAAATTATCGTCCGTAATCCGACTTTACAGACAATCCATTTTTTTATTTATGCCTTTTGAAGGTAGGTGCCGTGAAGTTTTTTGATTCGCTTCGACTCTGCGCTAGTATGCCTCAACCCTTAATTTTAAACTAAAGGCGTATTCACACGGCTGACTTTATGACATCGTTTCATTAAAAAAAAAAAAACAACTGCTGCATTTGTGATCAGTGTGAATAAGTTGAAATAAAACCAACAATGTTTTCAAAACTCTTTATTTCCAAGTAGGTTCTTAAAGTATGAACGCAACTAATCAGATTACAATAACCTATGTATAAATGCGAAATACATAATTCCGATTTCACTTTTAGAGTAACATTTATTGTCAGATTACATCTGAGCTTAATCGATACAATAAATATAAATATATTATTAAATAATTAAATTATTAATCATACGCGACGCTGTTGGTACGCTAATAAATAATACTTCATTATTTAAAAGTAAAGTATACTCGTAACAAGAAATCTTAAATTAATAAAAACTACAATCGAAGGAAAGCCTACATCACAAATTGAGGAACCAACAAAGGATAAACACAGACTAAAGGAAAGAGTTGAGAACTTTCTATAAATGAGACATGTCCACATAAGCCGGTTTAAAAAAAGAAGCTGGCATTTCGACCACTCTATAACGCGAAAAAGATAAGAACAAGACTAGGTAATTAAGGTTAATCCATTATAAATTTTTCGCTAGATGTAGCTATAAGTGAAGGCTTGAAACCAAAAGTTTCAGAAAAGAGTGCTTGCGAGATGTACGTCCAACTTTTTCCTCTAGTCTGTGACGGTAACTAAAACTAAAATGTTACGAAACTATTTGTTAGTCAATACTGTTGTTTTTATGGCTGGACATATCACGTACCAATTCTGTTCTATGTCAAACTTTAGGCAAAATAAATTGACGAGACTAAAATTAGTGCCAACATGGTAACTTTAAAAGCTGTGATAGCCTAGTGGTTAGGACAACCGACTTCTAATTGGAGGTCGTGGGTTCGATCCCGGGGCACGCACCTCTAACTTTTCGGAGTTATGTGCGTTTTAAGAATTTAAAATATCACTTGCTTTAACGGTGAAGGAAAACATCGTGAGGAAACCTGCACGCCTGAGAGTTCTCCATAACGTTCTCAAAGGTGTGTGAAGTCTGCCAATCCGCTTGGCCAGCGTGGTAGACTATGGCCAAACCCCTTCTCACTCTGAGAGGAGACCCGTGCTCTGTAGTGAGCCGGTAATGGGTTGATCATGATGGTAACTTTAAAGTGGTAACAAAGTACTGTATTTATGCCAAACTCTAGGTAAAATAAATTGATGGGACTAAAGTTAGTGCTGTCTTTATTTAACTGCAATACAGAACTAGCTTAAAAAATGGCGTGCACTTCATATAACAGCACTGCTTCCCTTGATATATTGACAAAGTAATCGGAAGTCGGAGCACGCCTCGAGCATCACAGCGCCAGTCTTTATAAACTAGCTCATACCGGCGCCAACAAATTAAAAACATGTTTGGATTGTGTGATCGTTCAAAATATAATCGCTTAATAAAAGGAAGTTATTTCGAAATAACAAACAGACATTACATTTAATAAGTTATTACAAAACTGTTTGCACCACCATTATATGTGCTGACTGCATTTTATTTTTCTTTCGTAAACAGAATTGGTACCCTAGCGTCAATCTAAAGATCCCTTCTATTTCATGAGGTGAGAATGATTTAACTAATTAATAATTAATCACACATAAAACAGCCACATATCACTTCTAACAGAATGCTTTATGGTAACACAGTGAACATATACATAACTTAAACTACGGTTTAATAAATAATGCATTCATTTATTATAACTACATAAGAAACAGTCTCAGATCCGCTCACAGCGCGCCCGACGGGCATAGGCTCGCGCGCCCGTAAGTCTGACCTGCGCCGAGTCACGTGTATCTCATGACTAAGAGCCCCATCATTCAAACTCATCGTTTGAATCTATAGTTGGCACATTACAAACGTGCGAACCGAGTCATAAATCATTTTTATCGGACTTCTCGCTCGCACTTACAGGCCCTATGGAACTGGAACCTGTTTCTCTGGTGTAACAGTAAAAAACCGGCCAAGTACGTGGCGGGCCACGCGCAGTGTAGGGTTCCGTAGTCACAATCCTCGAAAAACAGATATAACTCCTTAACTTGTGAACCCTACTTAGCCATGATAGTTTTCCTTTAAAATTTATTATATGTACTACTGCTGTGAATTTTTTCAAGTTCCTATATACTGCCATTTGGCTGATAGAGGGGGGGGGGGGGTGGGGGGACACTTGACTCTAATAAAAATTAGCACTTTAAAACATCATATTTCACAAACGGATATAGAAATCGAAAAATGATGTTCCCACACCCACAGTATTTTTAAAAGACCTATTCAACGATACCCCACACTATGGGGTAGACGAGAAAAAAAATATTCATCCCCACTTTACATGTAGGGGAGCTACCCTAAAAAAATATATTTATCAAAATTTTATTTCACCACTTTGTCGCCGTGATTAATATTTATACCCATGCCAAATTACAGATTTCTAGCACTTAGTCTCTGAGATTAACCGAGGACGGACGGACGGACAGACAGACAGACAGACGGACGGACATGGCGAAACTATAAGGGTTCCTTGTTTACTACGGAACCCTAAAAAGGATTTGTCGATAACAGGTTATAAAGAGCGAAGGAGAGCCCTTACTAGCATATGATCGTACATTTTTATGCTCAGGCTCAGTTCGCACGTTTGTAATTTCCCAAATATAGTAGTTAACTTAGTTACCTAGCGATGTTTTTTTATAGTCGGGCATGAGTCCAACCGTGGTCTTATGTAATTATAATAGACATACTCTATAGTTTAGAACTTTATTAAACGATGAAAATGCATTTTATTTATTTAGGTTTTAGACCAAAAACTAGTTATAGCAAATAGAAATTTCATAAAAACACGTTTAGATTTCGTATCACTCTGAAAATGCATACTCAAATGCAAATTCATGACCTACGTTTCTAATTTAATGGCTTTATGACATAAAATAAATAATTTATAATAGCAACCACATTATTAAGTCCAGTTTAGACAACTGCAGACAACAGAAACAATCAAAATTAATATTTTTAATGTGAACTAAACTACAGATTTACCAACTAAAAGATTAATAGGTTTCTCATTTTGGCAGTTTCATGTTACATCTCATTTTATATTTCAAATTCCAATAGATCCCACTATGCCTATTATGAATCCCCCATTAATAGTGATTGTGGGGGGAAAAATCCCCCATCGACAATATAGCACCAATAGATAACCAATAGATACTATTTACAGCGACACCGACAAAAACAGCGGCAATATTATTTTGACAGAGATACGAAATCTTCGAATTGACATGATTAATCAATTTCAACTACAGGATAAAAAACTTGACTCTTTCAACCTTGTGCTGAATGATCTTAAAAGTGACGTGAGTGAACTAAATCAGAAAATGTCTACAATCCGCTCGGAGTTCGACGGTCTAACATCCACGGTGGATTCGCTGCAAACTAACACCCAGCGAAACGAGGCTAGTTTGTCTAAACATGGCAAAAAAATTACCGATATGGAGTCGTCTCTTAATGAATTAAAGTCATCCCTAAACTTTATTTCCAGTCAGTACGATGATATGTCTCTCGAATTTAAAAAGCATTTGAATACGATGACTGAATTGCGTAATTCAAGTGATAACAAACAACTGATTCATTTGCAGTCTAAAGTAAATATGCTTGAAAGTATCTCAAGAAGTTACAACGTGGAAATACAATCAGTTCCGGAGCGTAAAAACGAGAATATTCTTAATATCGTGAAAAATCTATTTGACAAATTGTCGTTGCAATTTTCGGAAGACTCAGTTTCTTTTTGTAGTCGTGTGCCAAAAATGAATAGTGAGTCGAGCCGTCCCCGAAACATAGTTGTAACCTTACAGTCACCGAGACATCGCGATCACGTTATTTCGGCAGCGCATAGGTATAATAAACTGCACTCCGGAGATATGCTTAACTCTTTGGACTTGGGTATAAATGGTGAAAAGAGCTATGTGTATGTAACAGAGCATCTTACTCCTGAGTGTAAGGCTGTTTACGCTTCGGCGCGAAAGTTTAAAAAAGAGAAACAATACAAATATGTATGGGTCAAGAATGGGAAGATATTCCTTCGTAAAAATGATAGTAGTCCGGCTATATATATTAAAAATATAGATATTTTGAGTAAGTTGTAATTTTTGTCATTAGCTTTAATTATACATATATCTAGCTTTGATCATAAATTGTAGTAAATTCATTATGTTACTTTTTTATCAAAATGTTAATAGATTTCGCTCTAAATTAAGTGAATTTTACCTCAATGTATTAAACAGTGACTACGATATTATTTGTTTAACTGAAACTAACTTGGATAGTTCAATTAGCAACACTGAATTTTTGGATAGTCGCTATACTATTTTTAGACGTGACAGGGATTCTTTAAATAGTCATAAACAATCTGGAGGTGGTATCCTAGTGGCACTTAAGAAAAATATTTCGGCACTTAGACTTTTCCATTTAGAAAGTGACTCCGAATGTATATGGTTATCCCTAAATCCAGGTAAATGTATTACCCTGTGCTTAGTATATTTACCCCCAGATATTTGTATTGATCGGTTACAAAGATTCTATGACAAGACTAATGATTTTATTTCGGAACATGATGGTTCTCTTATTATTCTTGGTGACTTTAATACACCTTCGATTGACTGGAATGGCGATATGACGAAAGCAATGGCTCCTAATTGTATCTCTCACGACCTTAAGTCACGGTTATTACTCCAGCTTATGTCTCTTGGAGGATTGAGTCAGTATAATTATATAAAAAACTCTATGAAAAGAACTCTTGATATTTTTCTAACTAATATTTCGAACATTAAACTTACACCAGCTCTCGCGTTATCTAAAGAAGATATAATATATCATCCTTCTTTTGAAGTTGATATAGAACTTAATGTCACAAATTATTTAAAAAGAAATAGTTCTAATCCTGTTTTCAATTTCAAAAAATGTGATTTAATTTCGGCCAAAAAAGAACTAAAGAATATTGATTGGTCTACATTACTATCTTCAGATAATATCAACGATATCCTTAGTATTTTTTATGAAAAATTATTATTAATTATAAAAAATAATACACCATACAAAAAGCAATTCACTGGCAAACAACCAGCTTGGTTCAGTCAATCACTAGTTAAATGTTTAAAAGAAAAAAAGAAGATGCACACTAAATACAAAATGTATAATAACCCTAGGGATTACGATACGTTTTCTCTTCTTAGATCTAGAGCTCGTAGATTGATGGATGAATGTTATAATGCTTATACTAATAATGTTGAAGTGTCTCTTCTGGCTTCCAACAATAAACTATTTTGGAATTTCACTAAATCAAAACGAAAATGTAACGAACTACCACAGACCTTAAGTTATGATAAACGGGTTGCAACATCGGGGTTTGAAATTTGTCAACTTTTTTCAGATTATTTTGCATCGGTATACACTCAAGATAACCATAACACACCCTTAAGTTTCTGCTCTGCAAATACTTACACCAACACTTTAAGTAAGTTAAGTGTCTCTGAAAGTGACGTCTTGAAAAAGATCACGAGCCTAGACCAGAATAAGGGTCCAGGGCCTGATGGGATTCCCTCATCTTTCGTTAAATCTTGCGGTAAAGAACTTGCATTGCCCTTGATGTTAATTTTCAATAAATCTTTGACTACGGGATGTTTTCCGGAACTTTGGAAGGTGGCTCACGTGATTCCTATTTTCAAAGCAGGCACAAAGACTGAATGTCATAATTATCGACCTATATGCATTTTGAATTGCTTTGCTAAAATTTTTGAAAGTCTTGTTTATGATCATATATATCATTTATTTAAACCAATAATTACTCCACAACAGCATGGTTTTGTAAAAAACAGATCAACTGTCACCAATCTTATTGAATATTCAAATTTTTTAGTAGACTGTCTTGATAGTAAAAAACAGGTAGATGCGGTGTATACTGATTTTCAAAAAGCCTTCGATAAAGTGAACCATCGACTACTTTTTCAAAAACTTGAAAAGTATGGAGTTCATGGGGACCTGTTAAGATGGGTTATTTCTTATGTCATAAACAGATCACAAATAGTTGCAGTCAATGGTTTTTATTCTAAACCAATAACTGTTCCATCGGGAGTACCTCAGGGATCGCATCTGGGTCCATTACTCTTCGTTATTTTTATTAATGACATCACATCTGTTATTAAAAATAGATGTCTACTTTATGCAGACGATTTAAAGATATTTTGTGATGTAAACAATGTCCAGGATTGCATGTCGCTGCAGACGGACCTGAATTCTGTTGCATCATGGTGTGAACGGAATGGTATGTTTTTGAATGTAAGTAAATGTTTTGTCCTTACTTTTACTAAAAAACGAACTCAAGTTAAGTTTGATTACTCAATTGATAATAATATACTTTCTACTAGGACTAATGCTAAAGACCTCGGTATAACCTTTGATACTTCCCTAACATTTAAGTTACACATAAATAACATTATTACGAAAGCTAATCAAATGATGGGATTTATTTTCAGAATTACTAAAAGCTTTAAGAATCCACTAAGTCTAATGCATCTTTACAAAAGTCTAATTCGAAGTATCCTTGAATACGGTTCCGCAGTTTGGTCTCCTTATCAGAAAACCTATGCTGACACCATTGAATCTGTACAAAAACGATTTCTACGTATACTTCTTTTCAAGTTTAACAGAAATCTTGTCAATGCTTCCTATGCAGATAAGCTAAAATATTTTAAACTCGATTCTCTATATATGCGTCGTAAGCTTTTTGATACGATGTTGCTTCATAAAATCATTAATAATCAGACTGAAACCTCATTATTATCAAACATTAGTCTAAATTGTAAAATCCCTAAACGCTCTGTTCGTACTTATAACGTCTTTCGGACTAAACCTAGCCGTACTAACCTTGCTCACCACACTTGCATTAATCGCATTTGTCGCCAATTTAATACCCTTCATAATAACAACTTACAACTCAACATGTTTAACTCAACGACAGCCTGCTTTCGTCGTAACGTCATTGACTCCCTACGAAAGGAAGCCAATTAATTTGTAGTTAACTAATTTTCTTTAATTCTTCATCTTGTAGACTACCTTACTTTTAACCTGTGTATTATTATTATAAATCATTTGTACATGCCTGTTATTGATGTTTATGTTATATGTCTATTAGTTGTAAGTCTTTTGTTTATATGTAATTATTTGTACATAAATGTTGTTGGCTTGTCAAATAAATAAAATAAAATAAAATAAAATTAACGCTGTATTTAACGACATTTATAGCATCTTTAAATTTTGCTATTTGCACGTCTTATTTTTCAAACGTAATGGATTTTCGAACTACCCTCGGATAATCTTATTAACACATTTAGCATCGGTAGAACCTTTACCAAACATTGATCAGTTAACCCAAGAATTGAAGGGAATTATGGGAATTTCTTGTATGAAACTAATATTTCCATTATTTCCATGAAGATTCACAATTAGAATATTGGGACTAACCGGTAATTTTCGTAAGTAGTTTCACGATGGCAACAAAAACAGATCTTTCTACGCATAGAAATTGGAATGCCTTAAAAATAGTCTAACAGATTTCATTTTTAATTAGTACAATAATTATTCTACTATGTTAATAATTATCGACGAAAATAATTTATATTAATAATTGTTAAATTGATTTAATTTAGCTATATTTCCCTCGCCACTTATTGGTAGTACACAATTAAACATCAGGTTTAACTTTGTACTGTTAATTTAGCATTACTCTAGCGGCACGCTATGATGGCCGGTTTGACGTTTGTCCGCTCATGAAGTTCCGTATTAATTGATAACGACTTTGAAGGAAATAATTGTATTACTTTATTGACGATAGTGATGTGCAGAGATTCATAAATTTTATCGAATGTAGTTTTAGGTTTAGGACTCAAAATTTATTTATTAAATTGATTTCTTAAATGTATACAAGTGTAGAAAAATCAGTTTGCACCATTTAAGGGGTGAATGTACTTGTGAATATGAACAATTTTCACTATGTGGACAAACCTCTGAAATCGCAAAAAAATATCAATAAATTTTTAAAAATGGAATCTAATACGATCGTCACATAGGATCGCTGGCTAGCACAACTACTACCTCCGGCAAACTCGCGTCAATGCTCAATGCAAAACAAAGCAGTTTCGAATTGACGTTGCTTCGAAAAGTATAAACTGTCAGTGCAATGCGATTGTGATATAGTTTTGACCTGGCTTTGGATTTCAAATATTGATACTGCATTACTGTTGACCCTTGCTCGTTAATTTGGACTCTGTTCAAGCCCTTTGTTGTGGATTTCGTCGATATGACCGAACGTACGCAGAGAACTGTTCTAAATAGTCAGACACGTGAGTTCGTAATACGCCTTCGTAACTATTTCGATCGTGAAGCTCAAAATGGAGGGCCAATTTTACCTATAACGTCAGTGGTTGAACGCGTAGCTGATGCGCTTAATATTGGACAACGAACTGTTAGACGGATAACTAAAAAAAAATATGGCGAGACTGGCACAGAAGAAAATAAACTTCACACACCAAAAAAGAGAAAACGAGCAAAACCAGTCGTAGGCATCGATAGCTTTGATGCCGATGCTATCCGAAGACATGTTTACGGCTACTATTTACAGAAGGAGTATCCAACAAGAAAAAAGTTGGTGCATTCACTGAAGGAAGCTGGATTATTCTTCGGTGGGGAAAGTTCTTTAACGAAGATTTTGAAGACCATTGGATTTCGATACAAAAAATGTAACAAACGCAAAATATTGATGGAAAGATTTGATATAGCGATGGCAAGGTATACTTTTTTACGGCAAGTGAAAGAAATCAAAAATTGGCAAAATGTTGTGTTCTTGGATGAAACATGGCTTAATGCTAACCATACTGTAGGCCGTTCTTGGAACGATGACACAGCAGCATCTACTTCCAAAGTTCCTGTAGGAAAAGGATCGCGACTTATAATTTGTCACGCCGGAACCATCAACGGGTTTGTCGAAGGTTCTCTCATGGCTTTTGCGTCAAAAACCACTGGAGACTATCATGAAGACATGAATGGAGAAAAGTTTACTGAATGGTTTACCTCAATGTTGTGTAGCCTCCCTGAACCATCTATTATAATTATGGACAACGCCCCATACCACTCGATGCAAATTGACAAGCCACCTGCCCAATCCCAAAAGAAAGCTGATATCGTCGCATGGCTTCGTAAAAATGGCGTAGATGCAAACATGAATATGTTAAAAGCGGAATTAGTACGTCTTTTAAAAGAAAACAAACCAACCAAGATCCGATACGTCATTGACGAAATAGCATTAGAACATGGGCACAGAGTTATACGGTTACCGCCTTACCATTGTGAGTATAATGCGATTGAGTTGGTGTGGGCTCAAATTAAGGGATATGCTGCAAGACACAATACAGAACCCCCATTTACCACAAAAAAAATGCTAAAATTATTAGAAGAAGCTTGTGAACATGTGACTAAAGGAGACTGGGAAAAGGTTGTGAATAGAACTGTTAAATTAATAAGGGAAGATTATGAAAGAGATGTGAAAATAGATAATATTATAGAAAACGAACATATAATTATTAATGTATGTGATGATAGCAGTGACGACAGTGAAAATAGTAGTATGGACGAATCTGATTAATTATGGCCTTTTGTGGCACCTTTTTTGGTATCTTTTGTATTCATATGTTTCTTGTGTGCATATAAAGTATGTATATTCATTTTCGTTCAAATATTCAGTTCGTTCAAATAAATTAAATAAACATATACATTTTTGTTTTATTAAACCTATTTAATCAGGTACAAAAACAAAACTTAATTGTTTTTTGTTCGAGAATAAATTGACATTCCACATCACTATTGTAATGTGTCAAACCGGCCATCATAGCGTGCCGCTAGTGTAGAAGCATTAACTTTTTACCACCTCAATTGTCATATGTTCTTTATTTCTATCCCCAATTCATATTCCTAATAATTTCGTCGATGTATGTACTTCCGTTCAAAAAAGTTCAATAGGTTAAATATGCTAGCCTGTAAGGTTAGTAGTTAGAGATTGCGACAACGTTCATTGATTTCGAACTCACACCAAAAGGGTATGGCTGAAAAATCTGAATCGAGCTGGCACTCATAAAAATTTCCTCCGAATGAACTAAACAAAAGAATCAAACAGCGACACACTCGATCTGTAATTCATGTTCCTAATAATTTCGTTGGTGTACTCTCTGATTCATGTTCCTAATAATTTCGTTGGTGTACTCTCTGATTCATGTTCCTGATAATTTCGTTGGTGTACTCTTTGATTCATGTTCCTGATAATTTCGTTGGTGTACTCTTTGATTCATGTTCCTAATAATTTCGTTGGTGTACTCTCTAATTCATGTTCCTGATAATTTCGTTGGTGTACTCGGTACAGGAGCTCTTCCCCCCCAGGTCCTCGGTGAGCACCCTCCCCTCCTTGAGCACGGCGAAGCAGGCGCCCTCGATTTTGTCCGCGAACTGGTTCAGACGCAGGTATCGCAGCATCATCACGCCGGAGAGCAGCAGCGCTGTGGGGTTGGCTTTGTCCTGGCCGGCGATGGCTGGCGCGGTGCCGTGTACCTGGAGAGTTAGTGAGTTAGTACGTTAGAGGCAGGCACGGGCAGAGGAGTATTGATGGTGAGGTAAAAATAACTCCGGGCGACAGTTGATGGGGGCCACGCTTTCTTAGGGTCAATTCACACCGGGATGGCAGCGGCATGGCGAGCACTTTCAGTGTTAAAATTATTTCACACTGAAAGTGCTAGCATAGCACTGTCATCCCGGTGTGAATTGAGCCTTAGGCCAATATCTCACTAGGATACCATGGTTGTGCAACCAAGCGTCACACCACCACCACCAACTGTTGCGCTAATGGTTTCACTAGGTCACCAGTGGTGGCGCAACCAGTCGTGCTACCAATAAAATGTATACAGCTCTATGGAGGAAACTTCGCCTGGTATCCGCTTGATTGAGCAACCAATTTAGTGGCGGCGGCCGTGATCACACGCTGGTTACACAACCATGGTGAGATATTGGCCGTACAGCGCGGGAAGCTAAAAGTTGATTGATGAAACAAATATAACGTGGCGGTTTAATTTAGTGCCAACAAATAGTTCGATAAATCACCAGTGCAGGTTCAAAGTTGGAGTTCTTTTTACCTGACAACATGGTTGGTTAACATCACAAAATTCAAAAAAATTATATAAGTGGTTAAGGAGAGTGCGCTTGTCACCGCGCAGATGATTTGTGGGGCATATGCATTTGTAGGGACCAGGATATTATTTTAGATGCAGGTGTTTTGGGTGCCACAGTGCGATGTGAACAAAACATTATGCGCAGAGTCCAACTAAGTAGCAACTAAACTTGCAGAAGTCAGCTCTGGCAAGTCACTTGCACTGTTTAAATACTCGCAGCAATTCAATTATTGCAAGTTTTAGATACTTTTGGAAGTCATTCACACAAGATTGAGCAAGTTGCTTGTCAGTGGACATTTGGCATTTCAAACACAAAGAAAAAACATATTAATAAATGTATCCTTTTTAGTAATTAAAGTAAAGTATTTTAAGCGACACTTTGATATATTTGTTACAATCATTGATATTGTTATTTGAATGTGTGTGGGATAAGATAATATATAAAATATAGTATCCATGCAAAAAAAAATTTTTTTTAGTAATTTTACACATAAACCGGGTTAGTCCAACACCCCATCACAAAAAAAAGTCTGGATGAGACTTACATTTCTACATGATTTGTCGTTGGCACAATTGGTTCCTCGATTTTATGGTTACTCGTAGTCAGATCCGGATTTATTTCTTTAAAATAATATTCTAAGTATTTTATTGTTATTCCCATGTTTGGGATGGGGACCAAACTCGCAAAAAGTGAAACGAACGAAACGCACTTCATTGACTGGGCAGCGCGAATATTGCCCATACGAGTGAGCGAGACGGTACGAGTAAATTTGCGTCTGTCGAGTGTTCCGTGATACTTCAAAGCTTTTGTTATTGTACGCAGTCACACTTTATGGTAAGGGATGTTGCTTCTACGCTTTTATATGCTAACTACAAGATGCCCTCTTTTAATGTTGAAGGTCACTTTATAATAATTCATGGTGACATCAAAGCATGTGCACCTCAGGCCATATTCAGGTGTATATCCAGGCCATATCTCGGTAGGCCTCAAGGACGAGTTATTAAACTGGGGGAGTCAAAATAGATCAAAGGATAAGATTAGGGCAAATTACCATTCTCTAAAAACCTCAAATACTAAAAGATGGCGAAAGGATGACAAACAAAGGAAAACTTGAAATTATGCGATGTTTGAAAGTTTTTTTAATGTCTTATTACAAACTTACAAAAAGTAAGTGAAGCTAATAATTTATACGTGTCCATTTACTAGTATCATCATGATCAACCCATTACCGGCTCACTACAGAGCACGGGTCTCCTCTCAGAGTGAGAAGGGTTTTGGCCATAGTCTACCACGCTGCCCAAGCGGATTGGCAGACTTCACACACCTTTGAGAACGTTATGGAGAACTCTCAGGCATGCAGGTTTCCTCACGATGTTTTCCTTCACCGTTAAAGCAAGTGATATTTAAATACTTAAAACGCACATAACTCCGAAAAGTTAGAGGTGCGTGCCCGGGATCGAACCCACGACCTCCGATTAGAAGTCGGTCGTCCTAACCACTAGGCTATCACAGCTTTTACTAGTATAGTACTAGGTAATAGATATTGAAAGGTGTGAACATTTTAAAGTTATCAAAGCAAACAAGCACTCCAGTAAATGCATTGTAAAATCTAGTGGATTGCCACTTGAGATGTAATTTTAAATTGTCAATCTAATCAAAATATCAGTTGCAAATGTAATAAATAAGTATCCATAGTAGGTGCAATATTGTAAATGACACGATTTTATTGCATTTGTCAAAAGGTTACGTTACCCAATATCTACAAGTATAAATTAAAAATTTAAAAAACCCCCGACATTCGCCATTTCAGGCGGCGGCCATCTTGGATTTGCATATTGCTATTCTACTAGCCAAGCCCTTTCATTTGATACCCATATTAAGGGAGTTGTGAAAAAATATGTAATCCGCCATTTTGTAGCGGCGGCCATCTTGGATTGATTTTCATCAAACATAGCTAACCACACTCTCGACTATTTCACCTTTCAAACAAAAAAAACCGCATTCAAATCGGTCCACCCGTTTGAGCGCTACAGGGGAACAGACAGACAGACACACACAGACACGTCAAACTTATAACACCCCGTCGTTTTTGCGTCGGGGGTTAAAAATAGAAAGAAACAAGTAAATCGGCTTAAAAATTAATAAGTTCTTTTCAGTCTTATAGTGTCAAAGACAGGAAAGGGATGGACGAACGTAATAGTGTCCACCGTGTGGGCGTGCGAGGGAGATAGCCAGATGTTCCGAAACTCTTCCGAATGCCTTCATTTGAAATATAATTACTGCCTCATTTTCAAACCAACTACAACATACAAAACCAAGCATAATTGCGATGTCTGACTAAATATTAAAAAAGATGCAGAATAAGCCCCAATTTACACCAAATTTTATGAAAAAAAAAAGCACCCTGGTGCGAATTCTTTGCTCCCAAGGGAAAGTACACAAAAAAAATCTAGGTGCATTGCCAACCCAACCATATTCATAAATTAATTGTTTTGATAGCCTCAATAGCGCAACGGTCGTCGGGCGTGGATCGAAAACCGTAAGGTCGACGGTTCAAACCCCACCCGTTACACTATTGAACATATTAGTGTCATATGTGTGAGTCATATTCATCATGGCTTAAATTCCTATTATAATGGCAATTCTTAAAAAAATTGGTCGTCTGTAAAGTCGGTTTACGGACGATAATCGTCATAACGTCATAAGAAAACAAAGAGAGATAGACGCGTCACAAGCCGAACGCTTAGGCCGATCGTGCCTCTCTATCGCTTGTTCCGCGTTATCGCTTGCACGCTCGGCTCAGGCGGAATGAGTCATGCTTTTTCGTGCGTGCAGCCGGCGTTCATCAATTTATAAGACATTGTGGCTAATTCTGTTGTACACGATCTCTAAACCTAAACTAAAATGACAGGTCTAAATCTATTGCTATCCTTTTCCGCAGTGAGCACTGTGAAAGAGA
The DNA here is from genome assembly GCA_920104075.1 of Melanargia galathea. NCBI lineage: Eukaryota > Metazoa > Arthropoda > Insecta > Lepidoptera > Nymphalidae > Melanargia > Melanargia galathea. The sequence continues at coordinate 18,792,453 of OV049874.1, read as the reverse complement.
TAGGAATTTTAGACCTGTCATTTTAGTTTAGGTTTAGAGATTGTGTACAACAGAATTGGCCACATTATCACATCAAAACAGTGGACCAGCTCTAAGATGGTGCCAACCCAATCAATTGCTTTAAGTGGTCCGGCCAAGATGGTGTGTGAAAAAATGATGTTTATAATTTTTTTTTTAAGTGAAGGTACTCACGGACTCGAAGAGGGCGCCGTTCTTGCCGATGTTGCCCGAGGGCGTGAGGCCCAGTCCGCCGATGAGTCCGGAGCACATGTCCGACATGATGTCACCGTACAGGTTGGGCATCACCTGCAACGCGAGCGCGGACTCACTTACCGAATTTGAGGGTAGTTTTATGACATGGGTATGGGTAGACAAATGGTCAATGAAGGGCCCGTGTAAATACGGTCTTACGCAGTCGGGTTTTTTATTTTCGTGCCAATATTATGCTTGTTTGCTTATAATGCTCTGGGATTGGAATTAAACTTGGAACACTCAAAATGTATCAAACCATGGTAGAGGGCGCGGCGGTGCGCTTACATACCCGGTGGATCGAATATTCTAGATTAAACGAGATTTCCAATGGATGGATACTTTTAAAGGTTCAAGGATTCCTCCATACCTCGAAGAGCACGCTGAGGCCTCGATCGTACTATTATCACATAACATATGATAATAATCATTAAACCTGAGAATCCAAACCGTAATCATAGCTGAGTCGTAAAAAATATTTGAAAGAAATAATATGTTACTAAAGAATATGAATGAAGTAATCGTGATATAAGCTATCACAATCATTCACATTGTTTACGATAGGTATACATATATGAAGTTTTGATAATTCAACTGAGTTAAGACCTCGATTTATGGGGATGCCTCTTGAAGCGTATACTATGGTAAGTAAAAATAATATTTACCAGCACGTCGAATTTGGAAGGGTCTTGCACCATGTTGAGGCAGACGGTGTCGAGGTACCGCTCCTCGAAGGTAACGCCGGGGTACTTGGTGGCCAGGTCTCGGCAGCACCGCAGGAACAGACCGTCAGACATACGCCTGGAATATTGTAAATTATATTTCAATTATACGTCTACATATTTATTGCTAGGAATTTAGTCCGGAAAGTGTCTAACAAAGAATCGTCAAATTAATAAAAGTCATATAGACACATAGACATATAGACACATAGTCATATAGACACATAGTCATATAGACATATATAGACACAAGTCGCATTTTTCCCTTTCTTTATTCATCTAAAAGTTAGCTCTTGACTGCGAGTTCATCTGATAGGAAGTGATGATGCAGTCTAAGATGGAAGCGGGCTAACCTGGAATAGGTATGGCAGTTTTTACTAAACCCATACTTCTGATCGGTTTCGTACCAGAACGCTGAATCTGAAGCTTTCCACCAGGTAGGACCAGAGACAATTTAGAAGTTATAAACTGCCAAATTGCCCCTGCCAGGAATCGAACTCAGAATCTCCCATTTATAAGACCACAACGCTCACCACTGCGCCAGGGAGGTCGTTGCCTATCCCAAAAATTCTACCAACTGAAACTATAATCTTCAAACCTATAATATCAATGTAACATTGTTATGATAACCGCTGTATAAGCATTTAACACGGTTATGTGACACCGTTTCATTAGCGCCAATAAAGACGCACGTAATACGACCGTGTCGCATGTATCGATGCACTCGAGGCCATAGAACATGGATTGCCTCGTGAAATGAGATACTTACATAAACAGCTGTGTGTAATTGTTGTAGTTTTAAACCAATAACTAACAAAATCTGGTACAAATTACGGTAGAATTGTTATTGGGCTAACAAAAGGCACGGTTTTTAGGCTTGGAAAGATTTTTGAATTTTGGAATAACGCGTTATTAAATATCGGTCCCGGGTGGTTACCAGTTACAATAAAAAGTAAGAATGTGGAAAGACATTCCCTAAAGACGAGCCCAGCGGGCACCGCAAGAAGAGAGCATTAGTGAGGTTTTAAGACATCCAGGGGTATTCGGATATGCGTTGAATATTTTCAGCAAGTACCTATGTTTCAGGGGATAAAAACCCCCATATAACCATATATCCCTAATAATAATAAGACACGTCTATCTCTCCAGAAGAAAGTCCTCTCAGAAAAAAGTCACGTATTATAAGTAATTTTTCTTTCGTGTAAAAATGAGGGTAGTTCATCATCATCATCATGATCAACCCATTACCGGCTCACCACAGAGCACGGGTCTCCTCTCAGAGTGAGAAGGGTTTTGGCCATAGTCCACCGCGCTGGCCAAGCGGATTGGCAGACTTCACACACCTTTGAGAACGTTATGGAGAACTCTCAGGCATGCAGGTTTCCTCACGATGTTTTCCTTCACCGTTAAAGCAAGTGATATTTAAATACTTAAAACGCACATAACTCTGAAAAGTTAGAGGTGCGTGCCCCGGGATCGAACCCACGACCTCCGATTAGAAGTCGGTCGTCCTAACCACTAGGCTATCACAGCTTGAGGGTAGTTACATTCTGTATAACGAGTCTTCAATTGTCTTGCGGCAAGCTTGAGGTTTTGGCTAATTCCTTCGTAAATTCTCCAACTGTACCCTTTCTCTAACATACACCAGAGTATTATATCCCACATTGTAACCTAAAAAATGCGGGTAGTTATACTCACATGATGTTGGCCTTGTGCACGGCGGTGACCTTCTTCCTCTTGTTGTCCTGCGCGAACTGGAACGCGAACTCGGCGACGCGCTTGCTCGCCTCCTCGGTGATCAGCTTGATGGACTGCACCACGCCGTCCACGATCTCGTGCTCGATGCCGGAGTACTCGCCCTCTGTGTTCTCGCGTATCGTCACCACGTCCACGTTGTCGTATAGTGTCTTGATGCTGGGAACAAACGGGAAAAGTTAGTAAGACTGTGGCTCTGGCATCACTTTACCTCAACCGATAGATGTCTATTGCTGTACATAGGTCTCTGGGAAGGATAGCCACAGAATACGACTTGCCAGCGACTCGTTCGAGATTGTCAGTCCACCTATTGAGGGGGTTTTCGACGCTGCCTTTCCCGGTGTGGCGAGGAAACGTTAGTAAGACTGTGATTCTGGCAACGTGCGGTCACTTTCTCTCCTTCGATGTCTTCGTAGTCTCAATCGATAGATCGTCCACTTCTGGGCATGGGTAAGAGACCCATGGCGAGGATCGCCATCAAGAAAAAACGATCATCAGTATCCAGTGTCTTCCAGCGACTTGAGAAGTTCCGTCCACTTAGTGAAGGGTCTTGCAATATTGCGTTTCCCGGTGTGTCGACTTGGAGTACCGCGGAACCCCTACGTCTATCGGTTCTTTGAAAACTGTCCCCGGCGCCCTTTGTATCTTCAGCTTCGCGACTCGATGAACTATATCGGTAGCTCTGATTCTACTGCGGATCTCCTCATTTCTGATTTGATCCCGCAGGGGTATTTCGCTCGCTGAGTGACCCTAAACCCATAGTTAGCAACCATGTCATGGATCCATAAGTTACGCTTAAGTACGAAATTAATAAAATTAATCTACACCTATTAATTGGTGATAGTAATCCAAGTTATATGATTAGTTTTTTGTTCGACAATTTGAAAAATAATACTTTACGGTACATGTAAGTTAAGTGGTGTATTAATGCATGTCGTGTGCGCTCAAGTGCAGCGAGCGATACACGCTATGCATTAATGGACTACTTTACTTAAGTCACGACTGCTATTTAATAGCAATACTTTAGTGCGGGCTTAAGTAGCCCGCACTTAAGTAGCGCTTCGCCTATTAGTTTAGTAAGTAGTGCGGTTTTAGCTTTTATTAATTTTAATAAAATCAAAAATTGCACAACAAATGTACTCAAAAACTTATTACTACTAACGTATTACTACTACCCGAACCTCTTAATAACAGTTTAATCTTATAATCTCTCAGTAAATCGATTGATACAAACCAGTTTTGAGGAATATATCAAGTTCAGTTATCTATTTTAAGTAGTTCAAAGTAAGCAGCACAGTATCAACAATTTATTTCTGATAAGATTCCTTGATACCATTGTTGTAAAATGTAAAATAAGTGAATGGGCATCAGTTTATGCATTAGAATGTATGACCCAATTGGCATGACGGAGAACCATGCAACCAGGAATCGATAATTACGTATTTAGCAGTTGGCTTTGCAAAGTGTACCATGACAAGTGACATGATTTTCTGGCACAGGCCTCCTTTCTTATTATAGGAGAGGGGGAGTTAGAGCTTAAGCCCGCCACACTGTTCCAATACGACTTTAACGATTATTGTCACATGATAGTGACTCTGAGGTTTACACAAAATCGTATAAATTCTCAAAGCGGTGATACCATCCAGATTACGTTGTGTGGTATCAGGCACAACGACCCGTAAAGGGGACTGAGAGCGTCAGGGCCGCGTTAGTATTCTGGCAGGTGAGGTTAACTTTGTCCACATAGGTGCAATTTGGGCCACTTACACCCCATTAAATATATATCATACCTAGTTAAATCATTAACCGGTAGCCCTAAGGACCATCGCGTCGCGTCAGTCAGTGGGTTTAGTTTACAAGATAACGCTTATCGAGTCTATATCCGCAACTGAGTCAGCCCTTATCAGTATTCAATTAAGTCTGATTTGCCTCGAGTGCGCTATACGGTCATTACTTTAGTTACAGTTTCCAATATCAAGGCCACATTGGAGACCAGCTGATGCAGATCGCCGAAAAATAAACAAAGTTGACATAAATCTATTGAGTTTATTATCTACTGGGCCTTCTCGAGAAACTTCGTCCGCGTGGATTTAGACTTTTTAGGGTTCCGTACCTCTTTGGAAATTAAAGGGTGTCCCCATACATACATAGTTGAGCCAATTAAGATAGAGTTCTGAGTTGTATGAGTGCTCATACAATTTAGAGACCTAGCTTACGCTAGCGGCACGCTATGATGGCCGGTTTGACACATTACAATAGTGATGTGGAATGTCAATTTATTCTCGAACAAAAAACAATTAAGTTTTGTTTTTGTACCTGATTAAATAGGTTTAATAAAACAAAAATGTATATGTTTATTTAATTTATTTGAACGAACTGAATATTTGAACGAAAATGAATATACATACTTTATATGCACACAAGAAACATAATACAAAAGATACCAAAAAAGGTGCCACAAAAGGCCATAATTAATCAGATTCGTCCATACTACTATTTTCACTGTCGTCACTGCTATCATCACATACATTAATAATTATATGTTCGTTTTCTATAATATTATCTATTTTCACATCTCTTTCATAATCTTCCCTTATTAATTTAACAGTTCTATTCACAACCTTTTCCCAGTCTCCTTTAGTCACATGTTCACAAGCTTCTTCTAATAATTTTAGCATTTTTTTTGTGGTAAATGGGGGTTCTGTATTGTGTCTTGCAGCATATCCCTTAATTTGAGCCCACACCAACTCAATCGCATTATACTCACAATGGTAAGGCGGTAACCGTATAACTCTGTGCCCATGTTCTAATGCTATTTCGTCAATGACGTATCGGATCTTGGTTGGTTTGTTTTCTTTTAAAAGACGTACTAATTCCGCTTTCAACATATTCATGTTTGCATCTACGCCATTTTTACGAAGCCATGCGACGATATCAGCTTTCTTTTGGGATTGGGCAGGTGGCTTGTCAATTTGCATCGAGTGGTATGGGGCGTGGTCCATAATTATAATAGATGGTTCAGGGAGGCTACACAACATTGAGGTAAACCATTCAGTAAACTTTTCTCCATTCATGTCTTCATGATAGTCTCCAGTGGTTTTTGACGCAAAAGCCATGAGAGAACCTTCGACAAACCCGTTGATGGTTCCGGCGTGACAAATTATAAGTCGCGATCCTTTTCCTACAGGAACTTTGGAAGTAGATGCTGCTGTGTCATCGTTCCAAGAACGGCCTACAGTATGGTTAGCATTAAGCCATGTTTCATCCAAGAACACAACATTTTGCCAATTTTTGATTTCTTTCACTTGCCGTAAAAAAGTATACCTTGCCATCGCTATATCAAATCTTTCCATCAATATTTTGCGTTTGTTACATTTTTTGTATCGAAATCCAATGGTCTTCAAAATCTTCGTTAAAGAACTTTCCCCACCGAAGAATAATCCAGCTTCCTTCAGTGAATGCACCAACTTTTTTCTTGTTGGATACTCCTTCTATAAATAGTAGCCGTAAACATGTCTTCGGATAGCATCGGCATCAAAGCTATCGATGCCTACGACTGGTTTTGCTCGTTTTCTCTTTTTTGGTGTGTGAAGTTTATTTTCTTCTGTGCCAGTCTCGCCATATTTTTTTTTAGTTATCCGTCTAACAGTTCGTTGTCCAATATTAAGCGCATCAGCTACGCGTTCAACCACTGACGTTATAGGTAAAATTGGCCCTCCATTTTGAGCTTCACGATCGAAATAGTTACGAAGGCGTATTACGAACTCACGTGTCTGACTATTTAGAACAGTTCTCTGCGTACGTTCGGTCATATCGACGAAATCCACAACAAAGGGCTTGAACAGAGTCCAAATTAACGAGCAAGGGTCAACAGTAATGCAGTATCAATATTTGAAATCCAAAGCCAGGTCAAAACTATATCACAATCGCATTGCACTGACAGTTTATACTTTTCGAAGCAACGTCAATTCGAAACTGCTTTGTTTTGCATTGAGCATTGACGCGAGTTTGCCGGAGGTAGTAGTTGTGCTAGCCAGCGATCCTATGTGACGATCGTATTAGATTCCATTTTTAAAAATTTATTGATATTTTTTTGCGATTTCAGAGGTTTGTCCACATAGTGAAAATTGTTCATATTCACAAGTACATTCACCCCTTAAATGGTGCAAACTGATTTTTCTACACTTGTATACATTTAAGAAATCAATTTAATAAATAAATTTTGAGTCCTAAACCTAAAACTACATTCGATAAAATTTATGAATCTCTGCACATCACTATCGTCAATAAAGTAATACAATTATTTCCTTCAAAGTCGTTATCAATTAATACGGAACTTCATGAGCGGACAAACGTCAAACCGGCCATCATAGCGTGCCGCTAGAGTAATTAGCACTTTACCTTTAAAGACAAACTAATGAATAAATTACGTAATTAAAAAAACTAAAAACCCGACTGCGTAAAACAAACTATTTCTGGTTAGGCGGGGGCATTACTTAGCCAACTACTCAGGACTATTAGTTCGCCCCCGCATGCCATACATTTTCTAACATTAATTATGTTTATGATCTTATAAAATTCTAGTTTATAAAGTACAAAGCTTGTTTTTTGCTTTTCAGTTACCAGAACTAGTTTGTTTTACGCAGTCGGGTTTTTAGTTTTTTTAATTACGTAATTTATTTCTTGGTTTTTAGTGCAAAACTATGAAAAATTTTTAGATGCATATTTTTACAAGAGACAGGCCTGTGTCACTCCGCGTGTAGGTATTAAAAAACATACCTACAGGCGGGGGCCGTTACGCAAGGGCCAATCTAGTAGGCTGCTGCAAGCGAAGAAAGACACGCGCGCGCGCTATTTGTTCGACCACGTTCAACTTTCTCGATAGTTGCAAGATGGACACAAAACGAAAGAGGCACTAGGTACTAGGCAGTTCTGCCGACTTTTGCCACCGAAACGATTTAATGTAAGAAATGTAGAAATATAATATTATAATAAGTAATAATTACAATTAGTAATTAATAATTAATCACTACATAGTATAAAACAAAGTCGCTTTCTCTGTCCCTATATCCCTATGTATGCTTAAATCTTTAAAACTACGCAACGGATTTTGATGCGGTTTTTTTTAATAGATAGAGTGATTCAAGAGGAAGGTTTGTAAGTAGAAAAATTGGACCCGGTAGATGGCGCTAATAGCGGGCAGGACGACGTCTGCCGGGTCCGCTAGTAGCTAATAAACCTTTTACTAGTAACCCGAACTACGAAAGATATCGACAGAACGATTAATCAATCAATTTCTCAATACAGCGCGAGCCCATAAGAATTATTGATGTTCATGTATTAAAGTATAGCGCGTTTAAGACCACTATTAGCGCCATCTGTTGAACACTGGAAACTTTAATAAGGTCCTTCATAATATTATTGTATTATTTTAGTGTTAGGCGATTTAAGGTTAAATTATTAGTGCTACAATAATTGATGGGAAGGGGGGAGGTGTAGGGGGATTATGTGGAATGTAGTAGAGTGGAGTGGGAAGGGATGTTAAATAAATTACCACCAATTTACTCACAGAGTAGTTGTTATTTATTTTGTTTTCTATGATTTGTCACTCCAAACTGATTACAAACATATAGATTGTATATATTTTCGTATTTACCTTTTAAAGCCCTTTATTTTGATACCCCACTCGAGGGTCTTGAGGAAAAAAAAATTTTTCAGCTCGCACATTAAAGTGCATAAAATCCGCCATTTTGAATTTTTATTAATTTTATGTACCCAGTAACATTTGCGCTGTTAAGACAAATCTAATGACGTATCATTTATCAAAATAAGTTGAGTCGTTGAGTAGTTACGAACTGACATAGGAAACTGTCATTTTCTGTGATTTATCACTCCAACTTATGTTCAAATATATAATTGTATACATTTTTGTATTTGCCTTTTAAATCCCTTCATTTTGATACCCCACTCGAGGGTCTTGAAGAAAAAAATTTTTTTCAGCTCGCACATTAAAGCGCATAAAGTCCGCCATTTTAATTTTTTTTTTAATTTAGGTACCCTATAACACTCGCGTCATGAAGACAAATCTAATGACGTATCATTTATCAAAATCCGTTGAGCCGTTGATTAGTTACACGCGGACATAGGAATGGACATACATACACACAGGTGAAACACATAACCCAGTCGGGTAAAAACAGATTGTACTTATACTTCTGGAGTACGGAACCCTCGGTGCGCGAGTCTAACTCGCACTTGACCGGTTTTTTAATCCCATGGGAACCCTCCGTTTTGCCGGGTTCAAATGTATAGCCTGGATCATGTATTCTTTGTATAATTCCAAAAACATAACATTTTAAAGGTCCGTGTTTATACCTACAATGAAACAAAAAAAAAAATATTTCGCCGTAATCCGCCAATTAAACTTTTTTTAAAACAACTTTTGGCGGATTAGGTACCTAGAGCAAAATAATTTTGTTTTTCACTGTATATCATGGAATTCCGCGAAGTGTATTCAACATTTAAAGGTCATGTGACAAAATTTATCGAGATACGTATAGTAATGACACATCGACACACGACATTCCAACAATATCGGAAAATCCATCATTGTTACAACAAAACGATAAAATCATGCCTAAACGTGGAAATACTACCGAAGTATGTACCTACATTATGAAATTGCACATTGGTAATCGCATTGTATTACCTAATCAATAAAATAGATGTCATTGCACTTTTCATCATTGATAGGATATCAATTTCAGCTGATAGACAACCAAGTTATCTTTAAAAAATTGTACTCCTATAACCCGCGTAATATAAGTCAACCGGTGACCTTCAGTGCGCAGAAGTCGAAAATGAGGTATCTCGGGGTGTGAGGGGGTCGCGGGAAGGGCGTGGGGATCGTTCGTAAGCCACTGATTAGCTCTCGCGGATCCCTCGTAAGCGCTGATTGGCTCTGCAATCGTACTGTGTCCCGCTCACTCGCACGACGCTGCGCGCACTTGAAGGTCACCGCTCGACTTACGTGCCGGGGGTTATAATATATACGATAAAAAAAAGCAAACAGATATGATCCTTAAGTCATGTATAATAATGAACCACAAACTATAATAACTATTATTTGAAACTCAATATCTCCTACATTGCAGTATACCTATCTAGTTACCTATTTATGTAATAAATGCTAATGAATCAATTTATAGTATCAGTTATATGATGTTAGCAGAATGCAAATCTTGAAGTTTTATCATCATTACAGAGTACCTAATATGCTTAATGAGAACAATTCAATTGGAGCTGAATTTTTCAACAGTTTGAAACAATATATTATTATGCTAATAAAGAGGCTTGTTCTGACTGACTGATCATCAACACACAGCCTAAACCACTGACACTAGAAACTTAGAATTTTCACAGTAGCTTCCTTTTATCACGTAAGCACACACTGAAAAAGGATTATTGCAAATTCCACCCCTAAGGGGGTTAAATAGGGGTTGAAAGTTTGTATGAAAGTTCGTCATTTTTTGAAGTTATATCCATGAAAATCGGTATTTCTACAGTCGACTGTCGGTTAAAAGTAAAGAAATAAGTGTTCCAGGATTTTTGAAAATTCTACCCCCAAGTGGGTTAAATAGGGGATGAAGGTTTGTATGAATCCACGCGGATGAAGTTGTGAGCATCATCTAGTCTATTATAACAAACTAGCGGTCCGCCCCGACTTCACCCGTGGTACATATTATATAGCCTATAGCATTCAAGGATCACGTACATATCCAACGGTGAAAGAATTTTTGAAATCGGTCCAGTAGTTCCTGTGATTAGCGCGTTCAAACAAACAAACTCTTCCGCTTTATAATATTAGTATAGATAAATAAAATTGAATTGACTATCTGATTTTCAAAATAACTGCAGAGAAGCTCACGATTATATTAACAATAGTGTAACCCAAACATAATATTTTTTTAAAATTTTTGTCAATCTTTCTGATTGGACTAATCTTTAGAATGGATGAACTGCTTTTGATAGGACTTTCGTCGCTCACATACCAGAGACAGACATGAGCTACTTTTTACTATAGAAAAATTTCCTACAGGGTATTTGAACCATATAAAGTTGCGGCTGTACACATTTTAGTTTAATTGTGACAGTGACATAAATTTCACTTACCCTTCTAAACTCTTGCACGGCCTGACATTGGCGTACAAGTCAAACTCTTTACGCAGGGCCAAGTTGAGAGAGCGGTAACCTTTCCCAACTGGGGTCATGAGGGGCCCTTTGAGACCAATTTTGTTCGCATTCACCGAGTCAATCGCCTTTTGTGGTATACCAAACTTGCCATCTGGGCCCTAGAACAAAGGTTTATTTTGTCAACCACCATCCAACTAAATACTAAGGGCCTGTCTCACCACCTAAACATAAGTTTTGTCTCTTTCTTACTTATGTTTAGTGACAAAGATAAAAATTGTGAATAACCTATCCAACACTTATCAGAAGATAGTGAAGCAGGCCCTAAGTAAAATTACTAAAAATTACCAATTAAATAAAATAAATTTAGTATATACATGTGTTTTTAACAGGAAAAAAGTGACCCATTACTAAACTTGAAATCACTTTTACAACGAAAATAAGATTTTCAAAAGAACATGATATCATAGCATAGAAAGACCTACACAATACACATTATAAAAGGAGGAAAACTGGTCAAATTTCCTGTTCATGAAGGTAATTGAAATTCACTTTATATTCAATATTCATATACAGAAATGTTTACAAAAAATTTACAACCGTTCCTGAATCGTAGTTAAATTTGTTCTACTCACTCTAACAGCTGTGACGTCCACCTCATCCCATTCTATGGGTACTTTGGCGGCTTCGAATATTTTCTGCACGGCCACAGTGATCTCGGGACCGATTCCATGGCCGGGAATGAGTGTCACCCTTCGCACGCCCGTGCTATACTGCGCTGCGCCCGCTCTACCCGCTGGGACCTGGCACAAACCAGAAAAATCCATCGCATAACCTCTACTCTGTTACCGCACTAAAATAAACACAAAATGTATGTTAACCTCATTTTTCACGCGTCCAACCCCTCCGGCGGACCTATCCGCCCCCGACTCGAACAATTTCAGCAGGCTCTCGACTACTTTACTCTCACGAAAAGGCTTCAGAAGCGCATTTATGTAATTCTTCGACATAACTATACGTCTATTTTTGGCTGGGCATAAAAAATCAAACGGGACGTCGCCAAAGGCTTGTTAAACAAGGGGCGCATGCAGAGAGTTATTAGAAGACGGGTATCAACATCGCTATCTACGAACTTACTATTTTTCTGATAATTCTTGCTGCCATTTCACACGAAATTTTAATTTACGACGACAAAAACGACACTCCGCGAAGAAGCGGGCGGGGAGGGGAACACTGACTGCGACTGCGATGGACTGCGACAACGACGCATGACCGGAAATTATTTCAAGGATGATTTTTCGCGGGGATTTTCATGAAATTAAATTTTAATTTTAAAGCCTATGTGATATAATTGTGAGTTTAAATTACTTGTTTAACTCTATCAAAGTTAATTACACAGTCATTCTATAGAGTTCTGAGTGAAAAATTGCTAGAAAAGTTAATTTTTATTTTATTTCTGCAAATAGTATGGCAACTTTATAAATTATCTCTATGGATGTGCTTCGTATTTTTATATGGCAATTGAATACATAAGTGCCAAATTTGACATTGACAGTTATCAGCTGTGTAAAATATTGCCAGTTTAGTAAAATTTGCACAAAAATGGGTAATTATTAAGAGGTCAGAATAATATTGACAATATTCAGTAGGTTGATTTTATCATTTATAAGGGTTTCAATTAGATTACACACTATACAAGCTAAATAACACTAATCTATTATAGTTTTGTCGATTATCATGATCTTTCGATCAATAAAATCGATTTCAATCCACCAACAGGATATATTTTTATTTTTCAGATAATGGTTTTTTTTGGAATAATTTCAGGGACGAAAATTTTAGAGTCAAAATCTGTTATAACGACATCGAAGGGACTATTCATATTAAGTCGTAAAAACCGATAGTTATAACAACCGGTTCCACCATACAACACCATATTCTTTTGCCAAGTCTTTGTTTAGAACTTCGCTCTCTAGCTTTGATATAATACACGATTTTTCTTCAATATTAATTTGCTTTCTTTTTGTTTCCGACAAGTTAAAAGTTTCACAATTAATTCAACAATGTGTTTTTAGTAAGATAAGTAAGTAAAGTAAGACCCTAAACTCAACACGTGTTTATTTTTACGATAATAACCATTGACCGTTATACTATGCCTATTCAAATTTGTTTACAATACAGATAATCTGGTCGTTGTAGAACGACCTGTAGAGATACAATTCTCCGAAAACATTGGTCAAATGTGGTCGCTTAATGCGGTATGTCGAAGTAACCAATGTCGTAAAAAGCAATGTTTTTGATAAGGCAGTCTTATAGCATTCAGCCGGGACCTTTGATTACGGTTAATATAACCGGTATGTTATTCTAAACGATGTCGCCATAAACAGTTTTGACTATATGGTAACTCTTATAAAATTAATTTGTTGTCAGTGTCAATGTCAAATGACAAATAGAATGAAATCACAAAAAAATCGAAAAAATGTATGACCGCGTAGCTCTTTACCGTATTTTGTAAATATTTTGATTTCGAAAAATGCGAAAATAGAACAAAGTGTAACTAAATAGAAGTCTAAAACAATGGATCAGCCGCTTAATTTGAAACTGGCGTCTTTATGCCTGATATCTCAACACAAATTACAGAATATCTTGTCTCAATGCGGCGACAAGGTGGATTTAATCATCGATCCTTCGCTTATTAAGCCCCTGGAGAGGATTTGTGGCGTTACCTGGCTCAAGTATGGTGTTAAAATTTATCTAAATTCACTCTATTTAGTAAATAAAGTCTACGCAAAGTTACAAAATTGTGGGATACGGGATACCTACTTGCAGGGAACTGGGGAAAACTCATTTTTTTGTTGAACTGGATCTGACGTAGGTATTTACTTGTTGTGTCCTTTTGATTTGACTGGAGTCTCTTACTTTAGAGAGACTTAGGTCTCATGAGTCTAGTCGAGAGTTATAAAATGGAGCTGTCTCGAAATTAAGACTAAAATACTAGTCTTTTATAACAATAATAATTGTTACTGAACACAGTGGAGACCAAGCACAATATTTTTTAAGTAATTTATTTATTTTTATAATAAGCTACTTTTTGCAAAGTTGCATTAAGGTGTTACGTTTTCCATACTAACTTCATGTTACCATTCAAGAGCGAATGGATTATATATTTACACTGAAATTACATCGCACAGCCTTAATATAATTTTTAATTTGCGCGAAATTATATTTACATAAAGAAAACATTACATAGACAGCTTAATTATTATAATAGCCATCTATTAAACGCTGTTTTGCCTAGCTGACCGAGATGGCTTTACTTCACCTTTAGCTGTTTATGTAATGTTTTCTTTATGTAAATAAAATTTTCCGCAAATTAAACATTAAATTAAGGCTGTGCTATGTAATTTCAGTGTAAATATATAATCCATTCGTTCTTAAATGGTAATAATAAATTAGTATGGAAAACGTACCACCTTAAACAATGTTGTTTTATTTTCAGGCAACATGGAGTTGATAAAATATACAAAATGGACCCCCAACTGGGTGCAACGGCCAACACAATCAGGGTTTACTTCATACCAGCGTGTATACAGAAATACAAATGTGTTCTCGACCAGATTTCGTCAGTTCTCAGCCAGAATCCCTCGCTAGCCGATGCCAAATGCTTCAACATCATCATTGTACCAAAAGTAGTTAGCTCCTACGACTCTATATTAGAAAATAGAGGTCTATATGACATTGTAAAACTGTACACCTTCGCATGGGAACTAATGTCACTAGATGACCAACTTCTTAGTTTAGAACTGCCATTTTTATACAAACAGTTATTTGTAGAGCAAAACCATTCTTTACTGTCAAGTATTTCTATGTCATTATGGAGTTTGTTCCATGTCACTGGTCGACCAAAATGTATTTTATCACTAGGAAAATTATCCTCAAGAGTTTTGGATATTCTAGAAGTGTACAATGAGAGTTACTCAAGAGATTTCGTGAATACTAACTCAAATCAAGATATAGGATCGCTGATTATAATCGATAGGGACCAGGATTATCCTTCCAGTTTGCTGACACCCGCAACATACAGTGGGCTACTGAGCGAGATATTTAATATAACCTGCGGCCATCTAGAACTCAATGTCAAAGAAACAAAATTAAAGAGAGGGAAACTCAATTTAGTGACCACAGAGGAAACCCCATCAAAAAATACATCCATGATGTTAGATAGTTCTTTGGATAGTTTGTACGGAGAAATAAAACATAGGCATTTCTCTGAAGTGTTAAGCGTGCTGAGCTCCAAAGCGAAACTACTAAAGAACGAGGACATTAAAGCATTAGGTATACAAGAAATGAAACATTATGTTGCAACAAAGTTGCAGCAAGTGACACTGTTTAAGCAGAATCTAGTCAACCATGTCATGGCGAGTGAAACTATTCTATCAGAAATGAACAATAAGTTTGAGAACTTAACATCTACAGAAAGCGAAATGTTAAACAACAGAAATAAAAAGTCAAACTTTACATATATCGATGAAAACTTTGGAACAGATATACACATGTATAATAGCTTACGTCTCATGTGTTTATTGAGTCTAACTCAGGGCCTATCTTATGAAGAATACAATTCTCTAGTTAACAAGTATTTGCTGGCGTTCGGTTACAAATTTTTGTATGTTTTCAACAATTTAGTGACCGCTGGATTACTCGTGCAACCGTCTAGTCTTAAACTATCTTTGTCTAATTTAGGTAATCTCAGTGAAAGATTACCAAAGTGGCAGAACGAATTTCAGACTACAGCTGGCAAATTGAAGCAGCTGCCATCGAAAACAGATGATGGGAAATCACCAAGTTATGTCTTCAATGGTGGTTATGTACCATTGTTAGCGATTCTATGTAACGCTTTGCTGACGTCCGAATCCCTTTTGGAAGTTTTGACAAAACTATCCGCACTCAATGAACTTAGAGTTGGTGGTGCAGTAATAGAACATTTGAAAGATGGTTTTGAAACTTTGGACGAAAAATTGTCCAACCTTACTATTAACAGTAGTTTAGACTTTGGTTGTAGAAATGCTAAAATGTTGTTAAAAACAATGAAAAGTGATACAAAAGTGAGCGGATTTTCTGTAAAACCGAGGACTATATTAGTTTTTATGATTGGTGGGGTGACTTATGCGGAGATTGCTGCCTGTGATGTCATTCAAACCGCAACGGGCAGCAAGATTATTATAGCTAGTGATTGTGTTGCGAGTGGTAGCGATTTGATGATCGCTAATACTTAAACAGCTTAAGCTTTCTGATATTATTGTTTATGATGATTTATACTAAGTATAAAATTACTTTTTATAATGACATGAGTTTCTTTTTGTTACTTACTCTCTTTTATTAAAAAACTGTTTATTTTTGGGTTGATAATTAAGAAAGTGAATAATTTATTTTAATCTAAAATAACAATCAATATTGCAAAACAAACAATCAGTTGATGTCGCTACTAAGGTGCTCACATTTTTAATACACATTTTTAGTACTGTATATAACACAATAAGAATACTCTTAATGCACAGTGTTAATATTGCCAGAGTATAGTGAGGGTGCTGTGCATTAATAGGGCTTTACTTTCCTGTGAATTAAACCCATTTATTTTTTATTAACTTGAAAGTTTATTAACTTGGTTTATTTATTGTCTCAGACATAAGTTGATTCATTTTGCAGTTGAATGGTTAAAATGAGCGGATTTAGCATAGGCAAGTACCTAAAGTGCCGGTTTAGGTCATGCAGTGAAGTATTAGTGTGAACGCTATTGGTACTCCAGAAAGCCGTATATAAATAAAGGAATACATAAAAACAACAAAATATAACAATAAGAAAATATTTTATTTTTAAATATCACAGTAAAAAATTAGAAATTTACTTATGTCTATCACGTAAAATTATCGTCCGTAAACTGACTTTATCTACACCCATGCTTTAAATCCTCTATTAAAGATTCTGAAACAGTTAGCTTATTGCCAACTTTAGAACACCCAATGTTGTAACAACCATTACATCATCCAAACGAGTGATGTAATGAAATTCGGTACAATATTACATCATCCGTTTTTAACCCCGACGCAAATACGACGGGGTGTTAAGTTTGACGTGTCTGTGGGTATGTGTGTCTATTCCCCCGTAGCAATTAAACAGGTGAACCGGTTTGAATGCGGAGGTGGGAATGGGGGTGTGGGCGTGGGCGTGGGTTGGGCTTGAGTTGGGTGTGGATGTGGTTGTGGGTGTGTGTGTGCGTGTGTGTATGTGTGTGTCTGTCTGTTCCCCCGTAGCGCTCAAACGGGTGAACCGGATTGAATGCGGGGGTGAGCATGGAGTGTGGATGTGAGGAGTGGGTGTGGATGCGTGTGTGTCTGTTCCCCCGTAGCGCTCAAACCGGTTTGAATGCGGGGGTGGGGATGGGGGTGTGGGTATGGGTGTGTGTGTGTGTCTGTTTGTCTGTTCCACCGTAGTGCTCAAACGGGTGAACCGATTTGAATGCGTTTTTTTTTTGTTTGAAAGGTAGTCGGGAGTGTCCTTAGCTATGTTTCATGAAAATTGGACACGCCACAAAATGGCGGATTACATATTTTTTCACAACTCCCTCAATATGGGTATCAAATAAAAGGGCTTGACTAGTAGAATAGCACAATGGAAATTCAAGATGGCTTCAACACAAAATGGCGAATGTTGGGGGTTTAGCAGTAAGCTAACTATTTTAGAATCTTATAGAGAATTCATATTATGGGTGTAGATAAAGTATTGTATGCAACTGTTGATAATTAGGTATTAAAACACTCATGTGATACTATTATCACATTCGGCTTCGCCTCATGCGATAAACCCACATTCGTGTTTTAATACCCCTTATTACACAACAGTTGCATAAATAACTATTACAGAACAACCAATTTTTTTATGTAACTGGGATAACGTGAACGGGCGCTTTAATGCAACACGGTGGAGCTATTTCCGCCAGTACTGCGCGAACTTGTGGAACTGCTCCACCAGCACCGCCATGACCGCCGTGACCGACATGTCCAGCAGGTTCTGCAGGTAGTGCACCGCTTCTTCGTCGCCCAGGTCCAGCCTGTGGACAACATCGACACTCAATGAATATAAAATTATTTTGCTATAATCCGCTAACAGTGACAAATTTGTAGGCACAACACCACACAAATTCACCACAAAACAAACTCGACGATCGTTTCGCTCCGACACCGGAGCATCTTCAGGAGATGTCGACTTCACAACGGATGATTGCAAAGTGACGCTCGTGTCGAATGAGCGGTCTTATATATTCTATCCCCGCTTAGTCATCTACCCTCCTTTCACTTTCTCTCTGGCCACGCCCCCTAATTATGTTGAGCAATCGTCGTCAAACATCGACACTATTACACTGACGCCCGTGACTTCCATCTGCGTGGATTTAGGTATATAATTAATCTGTTCTGTACATTCTTCATGGATTTGTCGGTCAGCGACGTATCTTACCTCAGTTTGTGCTGCACTTTCTTCACGGTTATGTCAGGACTCAGGCGCCAATGTATCTTACCTCAGTTTGTCCTGTACTTTTTTCACGGTTATGTCTGGCACCAACGCATCTTACCTCAGTTTGTGCTGCACTTTCTTCACGGTTATGTCTGGCACCAACGCATCTTACCTCAGTTTGTGCTGCACTTTCTTCACGGTTATGTCTGGCACCAACGCATCTTACCTCAGTTTGTGCTGCACTTTCTTCACGGTTATGTCAGGCACCAACGTATCTTACCTCAGTTTGTCCTGCACTTTCTTTACGGTTATGTTGGGCACCAACGTATCTTACCTCAGTTTGTCCTGCACTTTCTTCACGGTTATGTTGGGCACCAACGTATCTTACCTCAGTTTGTCCTGCACTTTCTTCACAGCTTTGTCGGGCTCAAGCGCTATGTCAGGCACCGAAGCGTCCGTCATCAGCGAGAACAGGTTCAAAACCAGGTTCGCGTGCCTGTGAATAATGATATGCATACGTACATCAATCGAGTACAAGGTCATTTAAATCAACTGACAAATCTTAAGTAGTGTCCTTTTTACAATGTACCCATTTGTGCATATTTTGAACCTGAAGGGCTAGCACCATAGTTTGACGATCCGTAGCTACAGTTTTTCGAATCTCCTCTGATTGGGTAGCGATTTCTCAATACTAGCTAAAATGTACTCTGTGCAGCAAAAATACCATAAACCAAACTGCTAATGATGAGATCTAAGCTGGAACGTGCTTGTGTAGAAAATCGCCTATTCACTCTACCCTTGAAGGTACTCGAGTCGTACGAGGCGGGAAACACGGACGCCGGAAGGGCGTTCCATACCCTTTCTATTCTTATCAGATAATTGCCTCGTTGGTCTAGCGGTTAGCACGTTCGACTGTGGATCACGAGGTCCTGGGTTCGATTCCCGGGTCGGGCCAAAAAAAAAAAAAAAATGAGGTATTGGGTTTTTCTGTCAAGAAATTCTCAGTGCCAGCCCGGAGTTGGAAGTTGGCGGTGTTAGATACACCCCCGTGCCTCGGAGAGCACGTAAAGCCGTCGGTCCTGCGCCTAATCTCTCTCCGGTCGTGTCGCATTGGCGTCCCATCGGACTATGAGAGTGAGGGAATAGAGAGTGCACCTGTGTATGCGCACACACTTGTGCACTATAATATCTCCTGCGCAGATGGCTAGTCTCTGCCTCGGTTGAGATTGGCCGCCGTGGCCGAAATTCGGTCAGGAGGACATTATTATTATTATTCTTATCAGAAACGTTAAAGGTCTGTTCGGAGGAGCGTACCTCCTCAGATGCAGGAAGGCGGTGTAGCACAGCTTGCGGAACTCGTGGTAGTGGTCGGAGGTGACGCCGCCCATGGCCTCCACCATCTCCTTGCTGAGCTTCATGGGCGGCGGCAGGGGCTTGGGGTCGCGCCCCAGGATGTAGCCGAAGTCGATGTGGAACAGCGCGCCCGCCCGCGTCAGCAGCAGGTTGTCCAGGTGCCGGTCTCCAACTCCTGGACATTGTGAATAGATTGGCTCAGGTTTTTGGTCGTGGCTAGTTACCAACCTACCAATAATAGTGTGTTGAAACTGATTGGGGATATGGATCTTGGACATGGCAGCCAATTTAGAATCGATAATTTCTAAATTGGCTCACGACTTTGGCCGTAGGCTAATTACAAACCACAAATTTTCATATTGGCCAATTGGCCAGCCGATAACAGGCCAGAATCATATGGCAGAGTATATTCTAGGGCGGCTTGCGGTCTGTAGAGCACTTAAGCTCTTTCTATTGTGCTTGTGTGACTGTATAAAGGACTGAAATGATTTTTTTTAAAATATAGATCAGTTCACAAGTGTGTCTGCAATCCTGAGTTAAGTTTTAAAAACCTGTATCTCGGTCCCCACTCTTCCTCCTCCGCTTACAATTTCATTGCACTGGACTGATTAATGGACTGGTTTATAAATTAGTTATATCACGTCTCCTCTATACATGT
This sequence comes from Melanargia galathea, assembly GCA_920104075.1. NCBI lineage: Eukaryota > Metazoa > Arthropoda > Insecta > Lepidoptera > Nymphalidae > Melanargia > Melanargia galathea. Next base: position 18,772,017 of record OV049874.1, on the reverse strand, counting down.
CTGTGATAAAAACCTTACCCAATAAATAGGTGATGACGCAATAGCCAGCGCAGCTGCGGATGTACGTGTCCATGGTGTCGGGCTTGATGCCGTAGGGCGCGCCTTCGCACGGGTTGTGTTTGCGGAAGAAGTTCTGGATGCTGCCTTCAGTCGCCAGCGCCTCGGCCACCGTCACTGACTCGATGAATTGTAGGAAACCGTGCTTTGAGCTGGTTGCTAGGACTTTGTACGGTGTCAATTTCAGATCTAAGTTTTCCCTGGAAATTAAATGGAATTTTGTTTTAGAGCCACCTTTATGGGAGAATAGGTTGAGCCTCAGCCTAGTCGTAAAACCAACCTTAAGCTTAGTTAGATTTAAACTAAACGCTGCCCTTAATAAGCAATTTCAAACGTTGATCGGGCTCCTATATTGACGCATTTTTGAGCAAATATTATTATGAGAATTAATGAGCAAAAACAATCTCCAAAATAACTGTTAACAACTATAGAATTTGGTCGCCATTTTGAATGAATTACCTAAGACTACCGCAGTGACCCAAAAGGTTAGACCAACAAAAATCCTGGCAGTAATTTTTGGGTATCAAAACCTTTCTTTAGCCAAACCCAGTGTGCCATTACCTCCTCAGCAGTTTGTCCATCAGCGTGATCATCTGCAGGATAAGCTGGTCCTGCCTGAGGTCGTCCCCGTGCTTGAAGATGGCCTCGTACTCCATACCCTCGCTGGTCAGGAACGTGAGCTTGCACGGCATCAGCGCCGATTTGAACAGGCTGGCCTTCTTCGCAACTATGCCCTGGATTGAATTTATTTATAAATTGAAGATGACAAATACTTGAGAGGCATGGGCTGATAAATTCACTGACAATTATAATGATGGATGGTAACATAACGAAGTTTAATTTAATTTAAGTTTAATTTTTCACCTACCTTTGACTGTGATCTGACCTGATGGTAAATGAAGACGCAGTCAAAAATGGAAGTGGGCTAATCTGGGAGAGATACCTTTTTAAAGCCATACCTGTGGTCGGTTTCTACGTGGCATCATATTACCGGAACGCTAAATCGCTTTGCTGCACGGTTTAGCTGGTAGGGTGGTAACTAACCACGACTGAAGCTTCTCACCAGACCAGACTAGAGACAATTTAGAAAATCATCATCATTATCAACCCATTATCGGCCCACTTACAAGGCACGAGTTTCCTCAGAATGAGGATTTAGACTGTAGTCCACCACGCTTGCTGATTGCGGATTGGCAGACTATACACGCATTTAAGAACATTATGGAGAACATGCAGGATATGCAGGTTAGAAATCAAATCAGACCCGGGACCTCCCAGTTAGAAGACCACACTAATATTCCACTTTCCCGTCAAATAAGCGTGAAGCTTGTGCTAGGAGTGGATACGACAATAGCTACGGGTGGGATTTGAAACGTCTACTTTTCCGTTTACGATCCATGTACTGACTGTTTTGTTTTTTTTTTGCGGAAGGAGTATGCGGTTGGCTCTACTGGCCGTTACAGCGACACCGGTGGTTTGTCGCGACCTGGGAGCTCTGCCAGGGGGAGAAGTGAGCCCTAGGGCTCGATGAACATTAGGGGGGCAACGTCTTCCTAAGGGCGCTTCCTGTGAGGCTCGGATTTCGGCTTATGACGTTGGGACGTGTGGATTGGTAGGACTTGAATAGTCAGAACGCCCCCGTGACGATGGTGAGTGCCTATATCCGGGTGACGTCAGAAATAGGTCTCGTCTTTATCGGTGAAGACGCTGTGGCGCTGACCGAATCCATGGTCTTCCGCGCGGACCCTCGCGTGTCCTGGGGTATCCGCTCAAGGCGATGGCCCTTTTCGGAGGTCTCAAGAACTGATGCGCTGACCGTCGCGTTAATGAGGCTTAAATAGGCTAGTTGTGTGTGAAGTTAGCAACGGAAGACGATACTCACCTTGATGTTGACGCTGGGGTCGAGCGGGAAGGGCACGGGCTCGAAGTTGGCGAAGTTGAACTTGAAGGCGTCGGCGTCCGCCAGCAGCTGCTGCAGCCGCTCCGCCTTCCTGTTGCGGTTGCCGCTCTCGCGCGCCACGCGCCGCACCAGCGCCACCAGCTTGTCGATGAACACCTGCTGCCGCGCCAGGAAGCTGCGCGTGCGCACCGACTCCGCCGTGCCTGGTACCAGGTACACTTTCTAAAGCCCATTTCAGAAATCGAGCGAATAGAATTCACCTTTCTACCACCTGCACCGTACAGCACAACACCGCAATGTCGGTGTCAGACACACTTTCTAAAGCCGATTTCCTGAATCGATCGAACGAGCTCTTGGATCTCGTCCTCTTTCACCTCTCTACCTACCACCGTACCCCGAGACACTGGATGAGTTTTTATCCCTATGTCGGTACCAAACACACTTTCTAAAGCCGATTTCCTGAAGCGATCAAAAGAGCTCTTCGGTCTTGTTCCCCCTTCACCTCTCTACTACCGTACCGCGAAACACCGGGTGTGTATTCATCCCTACGCTGTTGACGTTCTATCTACGCAAACGAAGTGTTGTAAATTGTAACTCTTTATTTTTTATACACTTGGTTAAGGCTTGGAATACACTGGAGATGTGGGTTTCAGTGGGTGACAGTTTAAATCTGAGCATCTAGCTCCCCGGGTGTACTCCTAACCTTTGGCGAGCTGGTGCGAGAAGGTCCTCATGACGGCGAGGTACATGGCCCTGGCGGCGAGGTCCCGGGCGCCGGTGTCGCTGTCCTCGCACTCGATGAGCAGGTACCAGTACAGGTAGTTGGCCACCACGCAGTTGCGGCAGGCGCGCGCGATCAGGAAGCTGGCCAGGCTGAGCCGTTCCTCGGAGGGGTCTGCCGTCTCGCTGGGGAACACTAAACTATCACCACAGAGCCATAGCCAGGATTCGCTTCAGCAATGGGAGGGGAGAAGCCAAGGTAAGTAAATAAAACCCGTCAATTCAGGTAATTTTGAAAGTGTTCATTATCAAGAATCATTAGTGCATCTAAGGTGGGCATAGCGACCCGCCCTGCTCCACCGTTGCTTCGTTGCCTAAGCCCTGAGCCCGAGTGAGTGGATGTTTCGAGATATAGTATTTACAACTGGCACCCTAGACTTGTAAGTCTGCATAATGCACGTACTATCTGCAGTCTTTGGATTGGACAGGTTACTAACATCAGCCGTAAATCCCTCTGCCCCATAAGGGAGGAATCCTGTACCCAGCAGTGCGACATTAAATGGTGGTGATGGTAATAATGACGATGGTGGTGGTCATGGCGATGATGATGATGATGATGGTGGTGGTGGTGGTAGTGATGGTGGTGGTGGTAATGATGGTGGTGGTAATAATGGTGGTGGAGGTAATGATGGTGGTGGTGGTGGTAATGATGGTGGCGGTCATAGTGGTGGTGACGGTCATGATGGTAGTGGTGGTGGTGACGGTCATGGTGGTGGTGGTGATGGATGAAGAAATGCTGGACCAGCGTAACCTTGAACGTCACAACTCACGCATACTCCTCATGCAGTTCTATCGCCCCGCTGGCAACGCTCTCGGCGACCGCGGGACCCTCTTCTGCGGCGTCAGAGTGTCTGCTGGTGGTGGAAGACGTCATCTCACTCGCCGTCAGCACTGCAACGGACCTTGATGCTCAACTTTTTTGTTAACGTGTCCTTAAATTTTCTTCCATAGTGGGAGGCTATTCAGAAATCTGATGATAACACAAGCTATATTTAGGAAAAATTAAACCAACTTCAGTATACCAGAAAAATTTGAAGAGTGCCCTCGATTTCTACAGGATCCCATAATCAGCTCCTGACCTGATGACCATGGGACCATCTGAAAAGTATACCCTTTCAAACAAAAGAAGAATTTTCCAAATCGATCCAGAGTTCTTTGAGTAATCGGGGAACATACATAAAAAAAAAGATTCCGACGAATTGAGCACCTCCTCCTTTTTTGAAGTCTCTTTAAAATCGGAGGATACAGTTCGGAGAGCCCAGCAGTGGGACGTTAAAAGGGCTGTGGTGGTGGTGCATACCTGAAGTGGACAGTAAGCTAGCTTGACTGCCGCGGTGTCCACTCTGCAGCAACTTCCCTTCAGAGTCGGAGTACACCGCCACCTCTTTGCCACATATCCTCGCGTACTCTGGAAAATGAATATTATACCTCACTAGAGAAGTTTCGGTTTTTCACAAATCCCGAGGGAATCCTGGATTTCCGGTTCGCGTTCCCGCTTCCTTTTCCAACCTTTATACCTACTTTCAAGAAAGTTTGCTATAGTAATCTACCTATAGCTGTAGCTATAGATTTTGGTTTTTTCAAAATCCCGTGGGAACTGTGGATTTTTCCAGGATAACAAGTAGTAGTAAGTCAGAGCATAATCTATCTCTATTCAAAATTTCAGCCAAATCGGTTCAGTAGTTGCGGCGTGATTGAGTATCAAACATCCAAACATCCAAACATCCACACTTTCACATTTATAATATTAGTAGGATATACACGCCTGCCAATGCTTGGCAAGCGTCCACAAGTCTTTACAAGCGCTTGGATGCCATTCACACGCTTGCGAGTGCGTTAGTGTTATCCGGAGAGGCAAGCTGTGCTGATGTGGTGCAGATATGTAAACAAGGCAGACGTTGAAATTGTGTCGGCTCTTGCGTTTGGCTTGACATATTTTTATTCAAAATACAAACAAAGGATGCGTAAGGTTCGGCAGAGAAGATGGTGGATGTTATTAATCCATAGAAACCGTAACAGGTGACATTCGAACACATCCGACCATTCGACCAACGTGTAAACGCGACGCAAGCGCTTGTCGTAACCTTCCTTTGATTTGTGTTCAAAAACCGACTCTAGCCCGGATCGCCGACAAGCTCACGCAAGCCAAGCCCTTGTTTGTGAACGTTTGCCGAGACTTGCCAAGCGTGTAAACGTCCTATAATACTATAAATTATTCTAAGGAAGGTCTAATTTAGATTAAGAGGGCAATCGCTGAATTCAACTCGGTTGGGCAGTGTTCGGGAAACTTATCGAAGATGTCTTCTCGTCTTAAATCCCTCAATACCTGAAGATAAAACTGTCTTCGAACAGTGCGTATTGCTAGTGATGATTTACGGATCCGAAACATGGTCGCTATGGGCCTCATAAGAAGGTTCAGGGTCACTCAGCGGAATATGGAGAGAGCAATGCTCATTGCTCGGAGTATCCCTGCGGGATGAATTCAGTCACAAGGAAGTGTTTGGGAAAAACAGAGCTCGTCTTGTCGCGAAGCTATTTTCTCCTTGGGACTCCAACTTCTAACAATTGTTCGAGTTATGTGGCCTCGTCCATTGCCACTTCAGTTTCGCGACTCGTTTGAGCAATGTCGGTAATTCTGGTTCCCCTACGGATCTCCATATATTAGACTTGATCCCGAAAGGATACTCCGAGCGGTGATTTTTCCGTCTCCCGCTGATTGACCCTGAGCCTTCTTATGATACCCAAAGTTTCAATACACCATGTTTCATGTCGCATAAGTGTGCTAACTATTATTTTGATACTTTAAATATAGAAATGGGTGAAAATTAAGTCGGTTTTCTCTTACAATTCTAAAAAAAACAATAGGATAAAGCGTGTAACAAAAGGTAAGTAAAACTCACCTTCATGTATTTCCACGTAGTCCTCGTATTTCAGCGCTTGCACCAATTGTAACAGATATAGAAGCAAATCCTCGTCTGGAGCTTGCTTCAGCCGCGATATGGCGTACCTTGAATAAAATACCAACGTTATAAACGTTTTCAATCATAATTTATTAATATCATATCATCATCATCATGATCAACCCATTACCGGCTCACTACAGAGCACGGGTCTCCTCTCAGAGTGAGAAGGGTTTTGGCCATAGTCTACCACGCTGGCCAAGCGGATTGGCAGACTTCACACACCGCGTGAGAACGTTATGGAGAACTCTCAGGCGTGCAGGTTTCCTCACGATGTTTTCCTTCACCGTTAAAGCAAGTGATATTTAAATACTTAAAACGCACGTAACTCCGAAAAGTTAGAGGTGCGTGCCCGGGATCGAACCCACGACCTCCGATTAGAAGTTGGTCGTCCTAACCACTAGGCTATCACAGCTTGTAATAATACACAACTACAATACACAAGTAAGTTTATTAATATAAACGTTAAAAAATATAAATCATAATTTGTTTATAACAGTTGCCGTTGCGCCACTACACTACACTGGGCCATTAGTGGCGACGACTAGTGGCCGCCACAAGTCGCGGGAGAGATTTTTCATACATTTTATATGGTACCACCGCAGACTGAGCGCTCGAGTGGCCGCGTCCGAGCCACAAGAAAACATTTCTTCATGACGTGCGTTTACTTCTAGGACGCTACAAATGATAACATTTGCGGTGTAAAGCAGACCTTGTTAAATTATTTGTGACGAAGATGAACCCGAGCCGTAGGCGAGGGTTTCGGAAGAACCAGTGATCGGAATAAGTAGCATTTGGGGTAAGCGACCAGCCCCCTGATTGTGTAACTTTTGACTATGAAATGGTATTCATTTGATGGCCTAAGACCATTAAAGTAAAATATACCTTGAATGTATTGATTTAAAGTCACAAATTCAGTACAACTGATTTCAACATGGAGCGTTATGGATCGTATCGTACATACCTAAACGTATAAGAATGGATAGACGAAATTGAGCTCTATTTCAACGGAGTTATGGTTTATTTTACTTTGATGCCTTAGGCCATCAAATGAATACCATTTCATCGTCAAAAGTTACACAATCAGGGGGCTGAAATATTATCATTAACATAGATACCTGTAAGATCTCTCTTTATTTTTCTTTTCCTACTAATAACCTACTTCTCACCATTGTATCAAATGTACTATTGTGGACAAAAAATTATCTATCTAAAGCGGATTACTAACTTCCTGACGGCGGGATGCGTGAACTTGGGCGTGAGCAGCTCTAGCGCGTCCTCCACGTCCATGGGCGCCCACTGCTTCATCATGGCCAACGCCTGCCGCACCTCGCCTGCGTCAACCCACCAGCTTCACTTCACCACGCACCCACACGCACACGCACGCACACACGCACACACGCATACATACACACAGGCATTATTAATCTACAAGTTAGTCCTTGACTGCGATCAATTCAAGTAATTGATGATGCAGTCTAAGATGGAAGCGGGCTAACTTGGAAGAGGTATGCATACCCCTGATCGGTTTCTACACGGCATCGTACCGGAACGCTAAATCGCTTGGCGGCACGGCTTTGCCGGTAGGGTGGTAACCAGCCACGTAATCCTCCCACCAGCCCAGACCAGAGACAATAATTTAGAAATTATAAAATCCCAAATTGCCCTTGCTGGGATCGAACCCGGGACCTCCCACTTATAACCACAGCGCTCACTACTACACATTTATAATATTAGTAGGATGTGAAAGTGTAGATGTTTGGATGTTTGTTACTCTATAACGTCGCACCTACTGATCCGATTTGGCTGAAATTTTGAATGGATATAGAATAGGCCCTGACTTAAAACATAGGCTACTTTTTATCCTGGAAAAATCCACAGTTCCCGCGGGATTTCGAAAAATCCTAAATCTATATCTACAGTTATAGGTAGATTACTATAGCAAACTTCCTTGAAAGTGGGTATAAAGGTTGGAAAAGGGAGCGGAAATGGAAACCAGATATTCACGATTCCCTCAGGATTTGTGAAAAATCGAAATTCACGCGGACGAAGCCGCGGGCAAAAGCTAGTGGGTTAATAATGATGATAATGACCTTCGGAGCAATGCTTGGAATCAGCACAAGAACCAGCCCATGTTGCCTGCCCAACGTACTAGTATTAAAACTTAAAGTTTAGTTTAACCCCCAACACATAAGTCGACCGGTGACCTTCAAGTGCGCGCAGCGTCGTACGAGTGAACGGGACACAGTACGATTGGAGAGCCAATCAGCGCTTACGAGGGATCCGCGAGAGCTAATCAGTGCTTACGAACGATCCCGACGCCCTTCCCGCGACCCCCTCACACCCCGAGATACCTCATTTTCGACTTCTGCGCATTGAAGGTCACCGGTCGACTTATTTGCCGTGACTTGTACTCAGTACTCACCCGGTCGGTTCCAATTAACGCACGCAAGGAATCTGGTCAGCGCTCGGCGATGCGACGATAAGTAGAAACTGGAAATTGTAATGAAAATTATTAGAATAGAATAGAATAGAATAGAATAGAAAAGTTTTTTATTCAAATAAACTTTTACAAGTGCTTTTGAATCGTCGATTGAGTCTACCACAGGTTCGGAATGCAGTTCCAGCCGAGAAGAACCTGTAAGAAACTCGGCGGTTGCTCTTTTTAAAAATAACATTATAACAATTATTATTATTAATGCACATGATTGAAATGCCGTCTCGCGCATTGCTGGAACGAGTTAAATCCAAGCTTTTTTATCGTTTATATAATCTTCAGTTGTATAATAAGCTTTTTTTATGAGCATACTTTTAAGAAAGTTCTTAAACTTGTGTAAAGGCAAGTCTAAGACATATTTTTTATTCGGATAAACTTTTACAAGTGCTTTTGAATCGACAAATGAATCTACCACTGGTTCGGAATGGTGCTTACAATTCTACACGTTAAGAAGGGCAGACAAAAGTAGCCCCATTTCCGACGGCGGCACCCGTTCACGAGCATGACGCATGATCCAGCCATTGCTTCGCTCAACCATATTTGAGGGAACGTAACAACCCGCACCACACGACACCACCACAGAAATGTTTAAAGAGAGCGTGACATACTTAGGCTACCCATGATTAAAGCATCGAATTGAACACCAATAATCGAATACTCCTCAAGTTATAATAGCGTATAAAGCGAATAAATTAAATCCATGCTTTTTTATCATTTATATAATCTTCAATTGTATAATATGCTTTTTTCATGAGCACACTTTTAATAGAATTCTTAAACTTGTGTAAAGGCAAATCTAAGATTTGTTGTGGAATTTTGTTATAGAACATTAGCCATTTGTTAACCGATTTTGAAAAAGGAAGAGGTTCTCAGTTCGGACCATATTTCTTTTCCATGGTGTACGTACACATTAATTTGTCAGGTAATAGAGAATGTTTACGTGATGGTCCTACCAACAATTCCTGGTTCTCCAACTAAACTGTAGGAACTTAGGAAATGTCGATTGTGAAATGATATTGTAGGTATCAAAATATAGACTTCATCACTGAACTCCAGGGGGGTTATTCTGTAACTTAGTTAGCAACTGAAAATAGTTGCCAACGAATTAGTTCGATATACATTGCTGTTTTACTGTGTGAAATTATGAAAACACTTTATAATTTCCCACAGTAAAGCAGCAATGTATATCAAATTTATTAGTTGACAACTATTTTCAGTTGCTAACTAAGTTACAGAATAACCCGGCAGGTCTCAACTCCTCGATCCATATGCTGTAGAGTGCTGCAGTCCTAAGCCGTAGAAATTAAGGAACTGTCGATTGTGAATAATTCATATCATAGGTACCAAGTTTAGACTTTATCATTGAACTCCAAGGTCCAAACTCCTCATTCCTGTTGCTCAGAGTACTGCACTCCTAACCAGTGGGGATTTAGGAACTGTCAATTGGGAATTCGTGTTATAGGTAGATGCCAAGCATAGACCTCATCATTGAATTCTAGCTCCTAACTCCTCAATGCTCATACTGCAGAGTACTGCACTTCCAACCCGTGAGGATTTAGGAACTGTCAATTGGGATTCGTGTTATAGGTAGATGCCAAGCATAGACCTCATCATTGAATTCTAGCTCCTAACTCCTCAATGCTCATACTGCAGAGTACTGCACTTCCAACCCGTGAGGATTTAGGAACTGTCAATTGGGATTCGTGTTATAGGTAGATGCCAAGCATAGACCTCATCATTGAATTCTAGCTCCTAACTCCTCAATGCTCATACTGCAGAGTACTGCACTTCCAACCCGAGAGGATTTAGGAACTGTCAATTGGGAATTCGTGTTATAGGTAGATGCCAAGCATAGACCTCATCATTGAATTCTAGCTCCTAACTCCTCAATGCTCATACTGCAGAGTACTGCACTTCCAACCCGTGAGGATTTAGGAACTGTCAATTGGGATTCGTGTTGTAGGTACCAAGTATAGATTTCTCAACTCAAAATACCAACTCTTCAATCTTGAAGCTGCAGGGTACTGCACTCCTAATCAGTGGGGATTTGCGAAATGTCATCTACATATTCTAAATTCATATCGTAGGTACCAAGTAAAGACTTCAACATTGAACTACAGGTCCTAACTCCTCAATTCTTATGCTGCCCTACTACACTCCTACACTCCTAACCGTGGGCAGCTGATCTTGGCTTGGCATTGTCGATAGAACTGATTAAGGAACTTTGTCTCAAGTTTTTTGGTTGATTGGATGGACCCAACCAGGCCCAGCCAATCAGACCTCCAAAGTCTGGGTGGAAAGTCCAACCAGACTTAGAAGGTCTGAATGAGGAGGCTTCTTTGTTTCTTCTGTGACTCGGAGAGCACGAAGTTATTAACATCTCACTGGTACTTCCAGATGAGGTCCTGGTCGTCCTCGCTGATGGCGTGCAGCGCGGCGGGCGCGGCCAGCAGCGCCGCCAGCTGGTCGCGCTCGGCGTCGCGGCACTCACCGGTACTTCCAGATGAGGTCCTGGTCGTCCGCGCTGATGGCGTGCAGCGCGGCGGGCGCGGCCAGCAGCGCCGCCAGCTGGTCGCGCTCGGCGTCGCGGCACTCACCGGTACTTCCAGATGAGGTCCTGGTCGTCCGCGCTGATGGCGTGCAGCGCGGCGGGCGCGGCCAGCAGCGCCGCCAGCTGGTCGCGCTCGGCGTCGCGGCACTCACCGGTACTTCCAGATGAGGTCCTGGTCGTCCGCGCTGATGGCGTGCAGCGCGGCGGGCGCGGCCAGCAGCGCCGCCAGCTGGTCGCGCTCGGCGTCGCGGCACTCACCGGTACTTCCAGATGAGGTCCTGGTCGTCCGCGCTGATGGCGTGCAGCGCGGCGGGCGCGGCCAGCAGCGCCGCCAGCTGGTCGCGCTCGGCGTCGCGGCACTCACCGGTACTTCCAGATGAGGTCCTGGTCGTCCGCGCTGATGGCGTGCAGCGCGGCGGGCGCGGCCAGCAGCGCCGCCAGCTGGTCGCGCTCGGCGTCGCGGCACTCACCGGTACTTCCAGATGAGGTCCTGGTCGTCCGCGCTGATGGCGTGCAGCGCGGCGGGCGCGGCCAGCAGCGCCGCCAGCTGGTCGCGCTCGGCGTCGCGGCACTCACCGGTACTTCCAGATGAGGTCCTGGTCGTCCGCGCTGATGGCGTGCAGCGCGGCGGGCGCGGCCAGCAGCGCCGCCAGCTGGTCGCGCTCGGCGTCGCGGCACTCACCGGTACTTCCAGATGAGGTCCTGGTCGTCCGCGCTGATGGCGTGCAGCGCGGCGGGCGCGGCCAGCAGCGCCGCCAGCTGGTCGCGCTCGGCGTCGCGGCACTCACCGGTACTTCCAGATGAGGTCCTGGTCGTCCGCGCTGATGGCGTGCAGCGCGGCGGGCGCGGCCAGCAGCGCCGCCAGCTGGTCGCGCTCGGCGTCGCGGCACTCACCGGTACTTCCAGATGAGGTCCTGGTCGTCCGCGCTGATGGCGTGCAGCGCGGCGGGCGCGGCCAGCAGCGCCGCCAGCTGGTCGCGCTCGGCGTCGCGGCACTCACCGGTACTTCCAGATGAGGTCCTGGTCGTCCTCGCTGATGGCGTGCAGCGCGGCGGGCGCGGCCAGCAGCGCCGCCAGCTGGTCGCGCTCGGCGTCGCGGCACTCACCGGTACTTCCAGATGAGGTCCTGGTCGTCCGCGCTGATGGCGTGCAGCGCGGCGGGCGCGGCCAGCAGCGCCGCCAGCTGGTCGCGCTCGGCGTCGCGGCACTCACCGGTACTTCCAGATGAGGTCCTGGTCGTCCGCGCTGATGGCGTGCAGCGCGGCGGGCGCGGCCAGCAGCGCCGCCAGCTGGTCGCGCTCGGCGTCGCGGCACTCACCGGTACTTCCAGATGAGGTCCTGGTCGTCCGCGCTGATGGCGTGCAGCGCGGCGGGCGCGGCCAGCAGCGCCGCCAGCTGGTCGCGCTCGGCGTCGCGGCACTCACCGGTACTTCCAGATGAGGTCCTGGTCGTCCGCGCTGATGGCGTGCAGCGCGGCGGGCGCGGCCAGCAGCGCCGCCAGCTGGTCGCGCTCGGCGTCGCGGCACTCACCGGTACTTCCAGATGAGGTCCTGGTCGTCCGCGCTGATGGCGTGCAGCGCGGCGGGCGCGGCCAGCAGCGCCGCCAGCTGGTCGCGCTCGGCGTCGCGGCACTCACCGGTACTTCCAGATGAGGTCCTGGTCGTCCGCGCTGATGGCGTGCAGCGCGGCGGGCGCGGCCAGCAGCGCCGCCAGCTGGTCGCGCTCGGCGTCGCGGCACTCACCGGTACTTCCAGATGAGGTCCTGGTCGTCCGCGCTGATGGCGTGCAGCGCGGCGGGCGCGGCCAGCAGCGCCGCCAGCTGGTCGCGCTCGGCGTCGCGGCACTCACCGGTACTTCCAGATGAGGTCCTGGTCGTCCGCGCTGATGGCGTGCAGCGCGGCGGGCGCGGCCAGCAGCGCCGCCAGCTGGTCGCGCTCGGCGTCGCGGCACTCACCGGTACTTCCAGATGAGGTCCTGGTCGTCCGCGCTGATGGCGTGCAGCGCGGCGGGCGCGGCCAGCAGCGCCGCCAGCTGGTCGCGCTCGGCGTCGCGGCACTCACCGGTACTTCCAGATGAGGTCCTGGTCGTCCGCGCTGATGGCGTGCAGCGCGGCGGGCGCGGCCAGCAGCGCCGCCAGCTGGTCGCGCTCGGCGTCGCGGCACTCACCGGTACTTCCAGATGAGGTCCTGGTCGTCCGCGCTGATGGCGTGCAGCGCGGCGGGCGCGGCCAGCAGCGCCGCCAGCTGGTCGCGCTCGGCGTCGCGGCACTCACCGGTACTTCCAGATGAGGTCCTGGTCGTCCGCGCTGATGGCGTGCAGCGCGGCGGGCGCGGCCAGCAGCGCCGCCAGCTGGTCGCGCTCGGCGTCGCGGCACTCACCGGTACTTCCAGATGAGGTCCTGGTCGTCCGCGCTGATGGCGTGCAGCGCGGCGGGCGCGGCCAGCAGCGCCGCCAGCTGGTCGCGCTCGGCGTCGCGGCACTCACCGGTACTTCCAGATGAGGTCCTGGTCGTCCGCGCTGATGGCGTGCAGCGCGGCGGGCGCGGCCAGCAGCGCCGCCAGCTGGTCGCGCTCGGCGTCGCGGCACTCACCGGTACTTCCAGATGAGGTCCTGGTCGTCCGCGCTGATGGCGTGCAGCGCGGCGGGCGCGGCCAGCAGCGCCGCCAGCTGGTCGCGCTCGGCGTCGCGGCACTCACCGGTACTTCCAGATGAGGTCCTGGTCGTCCGCGCTGATGGCGTGCAGCGCGGCGGGCGCGGCCAGCAGCGCCGCCAGCTGGTCGCGCTCGGCGTCGCGGCACTCACCGGTACTTCCAGATGAGGTCCTGGTCGTCCGCGCTGATGGCGTGCAGCGCGGCGGGCGCGGCCAGCAGCGCCGCCAGCTGGTCGCGCTCGGCGTCGCGGCACTCACCGGTACTTCCAGATGAGGTCCTGGTCGTCCGCGCTGATGGCGTGCAGCGCGGCGGGCGCGGCCAGCAGCGCCGCCAGCTGGTCGCGCTCGGCGTCGCGGCACTCACCGGTACTTCCAGATGAGGTCCTGGTCGTCCGCGCTGATGGCGTGCAGCGCGGCGGGCGCGGCCAGCAGCGCCGCCAGCTGGTCGCGCTCGGCGTCGCGGCACTCACCGGTACTTCCAGATGAGGTCCTGGTCGTCCGCGCTGATGGCGTGCAGCGCGGCGGGCGCGGCCAGCAGCGCCGCCAGCTGGTCGCGCTCGGCGTCGCGGCACTCACCGGTACTTCCAGATGAGGTCCTGGTCGTCCGCGCTGATGGCGTGCAGCGCGGCGGGCGCGGCCAGCAGCGCCGCCAGCTGGTCGCGCTCGGCGTCGCGGCACTCACCGGTACTTCCAGATGAGGTCCTGGTCGTCCGCGCTGATGGCGTGCAGCGCGGCGGGCGCGGCCAGCAGCGCCGCCAGCTGGTCGCGCTCGGCGTCGCGGCACTCACCGGTACTTCCAGATGAGGTCCTGGTCGTCCGCGCTGATGGCGTGCAGCGCGGCGGGCGCGGCCAGCAGCGCCGCCAGCTGGTCGCGCTCGGCGTCGCGGCACTCACCGGTACTTCCAGATGAGGTCCTGGTCGTCCGCGCTGATGGCGTGCAGCGCGGCGGGCGCGGCCAGCAGCGCCGCCAGCTGGTCGCGCTCGGCGTCGCGGCACTCACCGGTACTTCCAGATGAGGTCCTGGTCGTCCGCGCTGATGGCGTGCAGCGCGGCGGGCGCGGCCAGCAGCGCCGCCAGCTGGTCGCGCTCGGCGTCGCGGCACTCACCGGTACTTCCAGATGAGGTCCTGGTCGTCCGCGCTGATGGCGTGCAGCGCGGCGGGCGCGGCCAGCAGCGCCGCCAGCTGGTCGCGCTCGGCGTCGCGGCACTCACCGGTACTTCCAGATGAGGTCCTGGTCGTCCGCGCTGATGGCGTGCAGCGCGGCGGGCGCGGCCAGCAGCGCCGCCAGCTGGTCGCGCTCGGCGGCCGACGGCTTGGCGTCGCGGCCCGGCACCGCGCAGCGCAGCGAGCGCGCCAGCCGGTGCTGCTTGCTCTCCACCAGATTCTCCTGGAGATAGACAAACATACGGAGCTGCGGGCGAGTGAGTTTTCGTGACGTCCACCCCAGAAAGGGGAGAGGGACTAAGGGACATGGAAGTAGAGATAGAAAATAACTTGTTCAGGAACACGCCAGGAGCAAGTACCGGGCGCTCTCCCGATGATTCGGACCGTATAACCGTGAGGTTGCTGGGGCCATGGGTGGTGGCGGGTCTTGGTGATAGATAAAGATACAGAGATGGGATGGGGCCCTTTCGTCTTGGCTCCTACTTTCCGGAATAATCATCGCTCACATCGATCTCTTAGGTCTCTCGACCGATCATCCGAAGTTTATAGCCTAGATGGCTATAAACTTCGGATGATCCTTCGAATCTTTAAGGCCAAGATTGCTGCTTAAAAACTAGGCGTTTTTTACACGGTCAAGTGATACTTCCTACGTTCCTACTCACAACGCTGATTAGCAGTAGCATCAGGATTGGGTACTTAACCTGAGAACTTGAATGCGCACTTTGATTCTACTCAGACTTAAGACATAGGTAAAACGAGACATAAATCTGCCTCGTTTTTTATCTCTCGTCTCATTTTCCATGCAATTACAATAACTATGGGCCAACTGCATTATAATGCAAGAAATCCCTCACCATTATATTATGACTAACGAGCTGATGTCCACAACTTCGTCCGCGTGGGTTCATATATCATGTATATCTCATACAAATTTTCAACCCCTATTTAAAACCCCTTATGGGTCGAATTTTCAAAAATCCTTTCTTAGTGGATGTCTACGTCATAATCAATCTGCATGCCAAATTTCAACCCAATCCATCCAGTGGTTTGAGCTGTGCGTTGATACATCAGGCAGGCAGTCAGTCAGTCAGTCAGTCAGTCAGTCAGTCACCTTTTCCTTTTATATGTTTTAGATTAGCTGATGCCCACAATTGTTTTTGCTTTTCTTCTAGTATTTAATCACCTGTAATATTTCATAATCTGGTACAGTGACAATCTCCGCCTGAGCCCTGAACTGGTACATCTCGTCGCCATCTTGCTCGTAGTACACTACAGCGTGCTGGAACAACATTATTATTAAAATAAAAATGGGAAAGAGGTACCCTCATGTGGCCTATCATAACCTTAAAACATCACCAAGAATTGCGCTAAGGAAATACCTGTATAATTAAAAAAATCGTCTCAAAATCAACCCGTTACTTTATCAGGAGAATGGTAACAGTAAAAAAAATTAAAACACAATTGCAGCGCCCTCTTGCTGCCTACAGCCACTAAACGCATATCAGTACCTGCCCCAAAGTGATACGTGCTGAATGCAACAACGTAGCGTTATTTTTGGCCCAGAAGTTTTCAGGTACATGATAATAAACAAAATATATACAAACTGAATCTAAGGCCAAACGCATATTACATACTGTCTCCATTCCATCATGGATATTTTTGAAGTTATAGTTCTTTAGGCGCGTTATGAAAAAAATATGAAAGTGAATTTTTATGACGCGCGCGCACAGGGTGACACGAAAAACGACATGTTGAAGTTGCTCGCTAACCTCTCGACTGTCAGACGCTTCGCAAAGCGGCCGAAATTCACATCTCGTCCGGCCGTCTGTCGCGCCATCTAGTGTCTGATTGTAATTATTTATTTCATCATGATCATCATCATCATGATCAACCCATTACCGGCTCACTACAGAGCACGGGTCTCCTCTCAGAGTGAGAAGGGTTTTGGCCATAGTCTACCACGCTGGCCAAGCGGATTGGCAGACTTCACACACCTTTGAGAACGTTATGGAGAACTCTCAGGCATGCAGGTTTCCTCACGATGTTTTCCTTCACCGTTAAAGTAAGTGATATTTAAATACTTAAAACGCACATAACTCCGAAAAGTTAGAAGTGCGTGCCCGGGATCGAACCCACGACCTCCGATTAGAAGTCGGTCGTCCTAACCACTAGGCTAACACAGCTGTTTTTCATACAAATACATTATTCTATTTTTAAATGCCAACTTTCAGAATTCCACCGAATTAAAAATCAGACTATAGATACTCACATCGATGCCGTCAATCTGAACTGTGGGGAATTCAATCATCAGATACATGTAGTTGGAGCTCCTCTTCTCTTTTTCGTTGATCATTTCGATCTCTCGGAAAGTGAGCCTGTCCAGCCAGTCTACCTGAAAATATTCAACTCTTGTATACCAATTCAGTAATTAAAATCCCGCTTTACCCGTCAATCAAGCGAAAACTTGTACTAGAAGTGGGTACGACAATAGTGTAACGGGTGGAGTTCAAACAGTCGACCTTACGGTTTTATCTGCGCCCGCCAACCGTTGCGCTATTGAGGCTTTAAATTTAGATGCCTCATCCAAAAAGGATATAAAATATAATTATATATGTTCAAAAAAAGAAAAGTTATTGGGTTTTTGTATCGAGAAATTTTCAGTGCCAATCCGGAGTTGGGAAATTAGCGGTGTTAGATACACCCCCGTGCCTCGGGGAGTATCGGTCCTGCGCCTGATCTCTTTCCGATAAATACTATTGTCATCACATTTTATGCCATCGTTAATATCGATATGGCTAATGATATCCTGATTTTCAAGGTCAACTATCGGTGGGGACAATAGCTATAGTTCGACTATCGATGGGGACAATAACGATAGTTCGACTATCGATAACGTGAATCGTCTTTTTAACCCCCGACGCAAAAACGACGGGGTGTTATAAGTTTGACGTGTCTGTTTGTGTGTGTGTGTGTGTGTCTGTCTGTTCCCCTGTGGCGCTCAAACGGGTGAACCGATTTGAATGCGGTTTTTTTTGTTCGAAAGGTGATTTAGTCGAGAGTGTTCTTAGCTATGTTTGATGAAAATAGGTCCAAGATGGCCGCCGCTACAAAATGGCGGATTACATATTTTTTCACAAATCCCTTAATATGGGTATCAAATGAAATGGCTTGACTAGTAGAATAGCTCTATTGCAAATCCAAGATGGTTGCCGCCACAAAATGGCGAATGTCGGGGGTTTTTTAAATTTTCAATTTACACTTGTTAGAATAAGCGTACACTGAGGTGCAAGTGACGATTTTGTAAGGCAGGGCAATTGAGGCAGACGCGCGGCGTTTGCGACGCAGCTTAGTGACAGATATGTTCATTAGTATCCTAGCTAGTACAAAACCTAGAGTTTTTGAATTCATTATTGAATTCGTTATTGAGTCTGGATTTGTATCATACAGACAAGGTTCAGAACGAACTAATTCTATTAAAAGTTCAGTCATTTATGAAGCAACATAATTTCGACGTGCACGCGGCCCTACGAGAGCAGGATAGACACATGCCTGCGTTTCACGTGTCTGCGTTTCACATGCCTGCGTTTCACATGCCTGCGTTTCACATGTCTGCGTTTCACATGCCTGCGTTTCACATACCTGTGCCACAGCGTACGCCGCGCAGCTCGTGTATTACAAAATCCACTCTGCCCTGCGCTGCATGGTACTGCGTCACCTGCGTCTCGGCATACGCTTAGCTACAATCGGACTAGTGGTGCACTCACTTTGGGTCTTGCCCTTGGTCAGAACAAACCGCCACTTATGGAACGCGCTCGCGATGTGGACGCATCACTTACTTTGGGTATGTGGCCGTTCCTGTGCTTCTTGGCGAGCTTGGCCAGCCGCTGCATCTGCTCCTTGCCGGTGTCGGGCGCCTTGCCCGGCGTGCCCTCGCCGCCCTCCGCGCCCGGCCACACGCGCAGGTCGAACATGCCCTTGGTCAGAACAAACCGCCACTTACGGAAAGTACTCGCGATGTGGACGCACCATTTCTCGTAAAACGGCGGTTTCGACGATACGTTCCCCATGTTTTTGGGTATTTATTTAATGGTGAAACGCATTGTTTTAAATTATTCGTTAAAATATCGATGGTTTAAAAGACAAACTAATTGACAGATGAAAATTATTATTTTAGCACGCGGTCGATGCCCTTGGTCAGAACACACCGCCATTTACGGAACGCACGAGCGATGTGGATGCACCACTTCTTGGAAAAATGGCTAAGTACAAAATAGTTAAGTTTGGACATTTTAATGCCCATGAAATGAGCAGGTCGCAGCTGCATTTGCTTGCTCATCTGAGCTTGAATCTTAGGTGTGAGTACGGATCTAAAGGCATTATCTTAAATGTGCAGAGTCATTTATTGGGTCACTTTAGAGGAGTGAAGCGAGGCGCGACTGACGCAGCGTTCGTGATTGGTTCGCTGTCATATCAGGTCATAGTCCACCTCGCCCATTGGACACCGCCTTCTTCGTACAGTCTGCCGCACAAACAAGAATCCTGTACAATTGTAGGGCGAGTGGGCGAGTGTACGCACTACTTTCCCTCATACCTCTAGACCCGTGCCGCTGCCAACATCTAGCAATTATATAAAACTTATTTAAAATAATTGATTTTAGCCAATCAAGTATCAACGTAGCTATTAATTGATTTTATTAAAACTGATGATTAACCTTTTTAAATGTCATACGATTTGTATAGGCCAATAAAATTAAGTGAACACTTAAATACCAATTTAATGTTCAGAAGTATTAAATGAGGTATTTTAAGTTTCAGAATTTTGTTCACTGTGCTTCATAGATGAATACATTTATTTCTTTGGAATTAATTATTACATAGATAAAAATAATCTAATTAGTAATTAGTAAAGATATCCAAACGATATAAATTCACAAAGTTTTATGGAAACGTTTTCAAACTATATACCACTCTACAGTCTACAGTACCTACACAATTTCTGAACTAATTGACAGGTCTAAATCTAGTGATGTCCTTTACCGCAGAGAGCATTGTAAAAGAGACAGGAATAGATTTAAACCTGTTAGTTTAGTTTAGTGAATTGTGTACAATAAATGTTTGTTATATTATCAAGAGCTTATAATATCACATACACTACACTAATCTTTCAATTCAATACATGTAGTAAGAGAAGTTAACACTTATGATTTTAACACTTTTTTAAAGCACGATGATTAGGTACTGATTAAGTACCAAATGTTAATTCAAAATATGTAGTATCACAGATGTTAGCACTATTACAATCATTTTAACAATTCTCGAATTTTCGCGACGCGTGCTTACCGAATGGAGTACTTTTCGCTCTTAAAAACAACCTTAACCTAACTTATAGCCGTTCCGTTATTACAATTAATAAACAATTTTCTTGGCTCCTTGACCTTGGGATGGGTACTTCCATAAACAACTTCGCACATCGTATCATAAGCAAGTTAAAACAAAAACACCGTACACAGTTCCAAAGGCCCCACTGTTCTGAGGCGAAGACGAGAGAGCACTGGTCACTGACTCAGTATATATATATGGACAAACAGCTATGCCACTTTAATATGTAAAGAAATCTCGTAAACAAAACTTTATCTCAAGCAATAATATGTTAATGTGTTGCATTCATTAATGATTGATTAGTTTTTGACGACCTCTCTGGACCTCTAGCAGAGTTGCGAAGCTATTATATAAAAGAGGTCTTGACAGACAGACTACCGGACGGACGGACGTCGGACAAAGAAAAGAAATGATCCTGTAGGGGTCCCTTTTTCCTTTTGAGGTACGGAACCCTAAAAATGAAAATAATTCAAGTGTCGAAATAAGTGTCTCTTATTAAGCTCATATCCTGCCAAGCCGCATTGGAGCAGTGTGGCGGGTCTAAGCTCTAAATCCCTCTCTCCTATGAGAGAGGAGGCCTGTGCCCAGCAGTGGGACGTTAAAAGGCTGTAGTGGTGGTGGTATTAAGCTCATAAGGATTATTTTAACGATACCATAATTCAAACTTTTTTTTTTAATCTGTCAGTCTGTTTGTTTGGGCTGATTGTGGAATGGCTGAACCAATTCTGACGGGACTTTAATAGGCAAGAAGAGGATTACATGAATTTCGTATTAGTGACATGTATAACTTTTCTGTCAGTGTACATATTGATTGCGCATATATGCGACGGGGGACATTTTAAAAATTTGACAAAAAAATTTTCGTGCATTCATTTATCTACACCGAATAGCGACTCCATTTACTCTATGTATCTAGGTTTGTTTAGCTGGTTCATAGTGGGCGTATTATTTTAAGCCATATTAGAGATATTGATGCTAAACATATGCAAATCGTATGTTAATAAGGTAATCTTGAATTCGTAATAAGAATAGAAGGTTCCCAAACCGGCTTAATCTCAGCTTATTTTTTTAGTAGGTATAAACATCGGCACGTACATCAAACACTGATGGAAAGTGGGAGGGGTAAGCTATTTTATTACGTGCGTGACAGTTCCCATACGCAGCTATCCCCTCCACGTTTCGTTCAGCGTTCGATGTACGTGGCGCGGGTTATACCGTTAGTATTGCCACAAGCCACATTTTTAATTTTTAACATTTTATTTGTTAAGAAAATAATATATTCTCGAAAACATACACAACGCACATTATAAAAAATCAACACAATTAACATTTTGATTAGTGTCAAATGCTGAATTTTCAAACATTTCCTGTGATGTAAACTCATGATTAACAATATCCTTTCCCCTCCGTTAAGTTTGTGCTAGAAGTGGATACAATAACAGTGCAACAGATGGGTTTTGAACATTATTTGACTTGACCTTTCGGTTTTCGGGCGTTAATCGTGTATGCTAAAAATACTTTATGATCTCATTACATAATCAAAGTTACGATATATTTTAATGTATCGAATTTTTTTTTATGAACACCAAATACATAATTGAATTATTAGGTAACAAAAAGTGACAATTATTTTATTATTCATTAGATACTAGTTTTTGCTTGCGATTTTAATGGCTTTTTGATGTTATTTCTTATTATAAGTTATAACTGATGTTCTTACAATTTAAGATTATATCTTACAAGATAATAAATAATATGTACCCAATTGATAAATGACAATGTTTGTTATAATTGAAAGTATGTCACTATTGTAGTTTATTTTCCTTGTATTTGTATCAATAAAGATTATGGACTATTATGGAAAAAATACTTGGATGCTAGTGATACTGTTTTAGGCTAGAGAAAATCTATCAATCTAGCAGACAATCACAAATCTAGTGATCTGAAATCCGCACTGAGCACTACAAGACAAAATTGGGCAGAAATTTTGTTTCAGATTCAGGCAAAGGACTGGCAATTGCTATAAGTGAAACCGAAATTGTGAGTCATTCGAGCGATCGCGGAAAAGGCGGACATTTTTCTCACATGAATACAAAATGAGCATATGATCATTACGCGTTGGCTTTTCTATGGTAGAATCTACTATAGAAAAGCCAACGCGTAATAAGGCGTAGACTTTGAAATTATGTATTGTAGTCTACATCTCTTGGGGATGCTCCAGTGTCGGAGTGAAACGATCGTCGAGTTTGTTTTGATGGTGGATTTGTGTGATGGATGTTACATGATGGTGGTGCTTGGGGTTCGCTTGGTTGCTTGTTTTTTGTATTTAACAGCAGGAGGGCTGACAAATCATAGCGCATGCTGCATGTTGTACCATACACATTTGATTGGTTTTGCGGATTATAGCAAAATAATTTTGGCTTTTCGTCAGCTAATTCAGTCAGATTGACAGACTTGAGAATAGTGAGATCCTCACCTGCCTCAACATGCCGTGTTTGCCAAACAGTGATATAGTGGTGCCGCCCACCACCATCAGCTTGCCGGGGCCTGCACAGTCGTAGATAGTCATCGCTAGGATGGCGTTCCTTGGCAGGTCGCTATAGTACACAGGTAGGGTAACCCATTCATTCCAGCTGAAAATAAAATTTAGGATTTGAAAATAAAATTAAGAAAATACTTAATTAAGAAAATTAAATTAATCTCTAAAAAGAAAATCCCAAAAAGAAAATGAACCGTATTGCTTGAGCAGTTCACTTCTTGGTTATGGATGTAAACCAAAGTATTTGAAGCAAAATCAATGAAGTAGCGAGTACCTAAGGAAATGTAGAGTCAATCTTAAGTAGAGGTCATGTGAAAGTAATATGGGATGTGTGAAATGTTACACAATTGTTAATTTATGAAAACATTAAAATTGTATGGCATTATTTAATTCTTAGCATTAAATGTGATACAAGATTTTCCAATTTCTGAAAACAATCAAAAAAGAAATTTTCAAAACCCCTAGGACAAAATTATCCAGGAGCAAGTAAGCATTTGGATATCTCATTTAGAACATTTCAATTTAATTTTGTTATACCTATTATTAAAAATATTGACAGCATTGATAAACTTTAATAAATGTTTTTTTTTCCATATTTTCTATGTCATGACTATTGAATATCTATTACTATAAAGTTATAAACTATTTAATTAAATATATATTTTTGAAATAAAACCTCAATACTTTTTATTAGTGGCGTAACTATATCACCAAAGTCTTTCCATTTAGGTTCTGTATTGATTGATCAGTTAGTTAAAACAGCCTTTTTGTTTTTACATTGCCTAACTACCTAGAGTTTAATTGTTACTCACTTCCAGCGATTAGTGAAGGCCTTGTAAGACGTAGTGACAGGCAGCGCCAGTGGCACTCCGTCGCACAGCACCTGGCATGTCACATACAAGTCGGAGCAGCCTTCCTGGTAGAGCCCCGAGAACTTAAGCATCGGATCTGATAGTAACTTGTCATATTCCGGCTTTGATCTCTTTCCTTCGAGGGTTCCACTGAAATAGTAGGTAGATACATTACTAAATGTTAGTAGTTAATTAATGCATAGCGTGAATTATGACGATAAACGCCATGCATTATTGCAACAGCTGATTGCTTTTTACAATGTCACAAAAGTGGTTGCACAAAAAAAAAGAAAATTGTAACCTGAACAGTAAGCTATCAAGTTCTATTGAGTAAAAACTGCAACATCAACAAATAATTTTGAATACTCACACTTTTATTTCCAATTTGTGATCTAAAGATGAACTGTATACATAGTAGAATTTATCATCGATTTCGTTCATTTTACTGCTTACAAGCAAAGCTTACAAGTTATTTCTGTAACGTACGAAACTACACAGCACTTATTTTATTCTAGCATAAAAATTGTAAAGCGTTTTTCTTTGTTGAACCTAATAGTAATTTATTACAAATCACAGTCGTCACAAAATTAATAAACCAATTTCCTTTTGCAATATTTTATAATGCAGTGCAGTTGTTTTGAATTTTGACATTGACGTTTCATTCTGTTTTTAAATGTCTCACGTCAATGTGATTGACGTAGGCTATGTTACTATTTTTCCAACTAAAATTCTACTAAAAACTTCAAGTTTTCTTTAAAAAATATACAGTAAGGACAGTAAGCTTTGTTGTAAATAACTTGTAATAAATTAACTTTAGTTTTATGCAAAAATTACTGCATTATATTCATAAATTCTGGTATATTTTTACGTTTAGGCTATTCTTCTTTAAGAGCGGGTATAAAGCCAGAAAAAAATCAGATTTCACCCGCGCGCCTCACTTATGTTCCCCTAAAATGTAGCAAGCACCCGAAATCACCCGAACCCAGCCGAACGCCGGCCGGTATCGCGCGCTCGTTTTGTGGCACTGTATATGTAAGAAAATCAGATAAAAACCGGCCAAGTGCGTGTCAGACGACTTCGGAACCCTACAAATGTTCATCGCTGCTGGTAAATACGCAAAGGTAAGTAATATCTTTCATTATTATATCTTTATATACAACTTTTTGTAAACGTGTATTTTAAATAGAGTTGATTTGCCTGCCCTCCACAGTACGTACCTACGGCTTATTCAGTGGATAGTTTAACGACATAATGTGTATAATGTAGGTAATGGGTATATACTACGATAAAAATGTCGATTTTCTAACCGAGTTAAATAAACCAGTCAAGTGTGAGTCGGGCCTAGCAACAGTTTAACCAATTTTGATGAAATTTTGTGCAGCTTACATCCCGGGGACGGACTTTTATCCCGGAAAATTAAAGAGTTCCTACGGGATTATCCATCCGTTTAGCCGGCTTATACGTTTGGTACAGAGGTAGCTTGCGTCCTGGAAATTGACATAATCAGCTTGTATACCGTATTAAATCATTAGTTCATGTATAATTTTTATTTGTGCAATAATTCTCTGCAATCGATATATGTATGTAATAATATATATTATATGCAGAGAATTAATAGCTGAATATATAAATATAATATAAATTCAAATTCAAAATTAAATTAAAAAAACTTTATTTAAAATTGGTACACTATTACGCCAGTCAAAGACATTAAAATCGCAATCGAACGGCTAGTTCTGATTTTTTAATATGTTGTTAGGACTTAGGACCACTACCAGTAGTCTAAATTCAATTTTGCAGTTTCGAAAGACCTGTGCTAATTTTGTAGCACTAGAAAAACCGCGAAATTTTTGCACTTTTTTTGGTTTTTTCAATATAAGTCGTAAACTATGCGTTTCTAAAAAAATATTTTTTTATACTTTTTTAAAGTAGACTAAAATTGCTACTACTACTAAAAGACCAGAACCAGCTCTTTAAATTCAATATTTACTGAGATACAGCTCTCCAAAAATAGACAATTAATTCCAAAAAAGTGAAATTTTAAGATTTGGTCAATTTTAAACCCCGATATCGGGGAAAATACTCATTTCACGGGTAAAGTTAATTGAAAAGATGTCGTAGTAAATATAATTAGCTTTAATTTAAATACTAAACGACGTCTGTAGCCCATATAGTTTACTTACAAATCCTAAATGTTTAAAAAATGGGAAAATTGCAATTTTCTCTTTAGTTTGTTTTGAATGTAATTTGAAAGAAAAAACCATGTACATCCGAAAATTGACCAAATCTTAAATTTTCACTTTTTTTGGAAAAAGTTCTAATATCAATAATAATATAAATATTTTTTTTTGCTTCCTTAGTCTTCTTTTTTTTTTAAACTTCATTTGCCTGTTTGTAGACTCGAGGTTTGATATTACTGAAATCAAACAAATCATGTTAAAACATCAAGTACGTTGCACACTAAAGGTGCGCGCAAGCTTTTTGTGTATCATCGCATGATAAAAACTAAACTAAACGCCGCTTTTAATTTAATGTAAGTTTTAAAACGCATTGTACTAATTTTAATTAATGTTGTGTTTTATTTTTCAGATATCGCGATGAACTTCATCTAAAAGCTGCATTGTACAGAGAGAGCAATACCAATATTTACCATAAGAATAGTAACCATACGAAGTATTAAAATTTGTAAAAATTACACAAATACTTTATTTTAATACATACCGTTCTGGAGAGAAACATTCGTTACTATTTGGATCAAGTTCTTTCAAAACCTCAACATTTTCTAACAGCGTAATCATAGGTCTGAAAAATATTATAATATTGCTAAAATAAATTGAATTTAAGACAATGGCTACTTTATCACACTAATATTATAAAGGCGAAAGTTTGTGTGTGTGTGTGTATGTTTGTTACTCTATAATGCCGCAACTACGGAACCGATTTGGCTGAAATTTTGAATGGAGGTAGATTATGCCCTCACTTAACATATAGGCATAGCACTTTTTATCTTGGAAAACAGTTCCCACAGGATTTTGAAAAAACCAAAATATACCTATAGCTACAGTTATAGGTAGATACTATAGAATACTTCCTTGAAAGTAGAAAAAAAGTAGAAAGTAGAAAACTTCCTTGAAAAGAAAAAGTTGGAACAGGAAGCGGGAACGGAAACCGGAAATCCACGATTCCTTCGGGATTTGTGAAAAACCAAAATTCACGCTGGCGGACCTGCGGGCAGAAGCTAGTGTATTAATAAAGAAGTAGTAAATTTTAGTAAATATAAAAATAAATGCAAAGTTAAAGACAAAACGATGCAGTAGCTATATAAAATACTAGTAGGGCGCTTGGCTGCGCGGCCCGCTAAAGCGGACCGCGGGGATTTCAGTATTATTTTTGTTTTAGCAGCCTCCACTTCTTCTATCATTTTCAGCATCTTTAACCCTGGCCGTGCAACTCATCCATCTTCCAAACCCTCGATCATCATCACTCTCCAAATTTTTTTCTCCGAATCATTTGCCAGAAGGAGAGTTCTTCCATAAAAACAAATTTTGAAAAGGAACCGTATCCAAAGTCTTGTATAGTTTCCCAATTTATAGTCTCTTCAATATTCGCCATATATTTTGTGTGAAAAAAATAAATTTTGCCATCTTGATTTTTTTCTGTTCATCAAATTGTAGATCTTCAGTTCTTGATCATCTTTTGCCAAGAAACCACTCTTCCATCTTTTATACTTGGTGAGATAGACACCTACGAAATTTGTATAGCCGCCATCTTGAATCCGCCATTTTGTTTTTTTTTCAGCTCAGTGCCAATTGGATGAGGTTTTGAGTAATTTTTGTTTGAGCATCTCTCATCTATCTGCCATACCCTGCCCGGGCTCCTCAACCATCTTCCAAACCCTCAATCATCATGTCTTCCCATATTTTTCATTGAGAGTTCTCCAAAGAACCGCATCAAAGCCTTGCATAGTTTACAACTTGTAGTCTCTTCAATATTCGCCATACATTTTCTATGGAAAAATAAATTCCGCCATTTTGAATTTTTTTTTCTATTCATCGGGTAGACCTTTGGATCTTGATCATCTTTTGCGAAGAAACTACTCTTCCATCTTTTATACCCTCCGAGATGGACACCGACGAAATTTGTATGGCGGCCATCTTTTTTTCGCCATTTTGAATTTTTTTTCAGCTCACTGCCAATTGGATGATGTTTCGAATGACATTTGCTCGAGCACCTCCCACCTATCTTCAATACCTTAAGCGTGCCCGTCGCCGCTCGTCTCTGAAATCCTCAATCATCAGCTCTCTCCATATTTTTCCTCTTAATGAATTTTTGTCTATACGACACCATTATTGAAAAAAAAATTTCATACAAAATTGTTCAGGAGAGGTGATCAATGAGTGAGTGAGTGAGTGAGTCACCCAATCAGCACGAGCAGCTATATATATATTAATGTGTTTGGGCGAAAAATTGATACTTACTCATTTGATGTAAAATTCTCATCGCTGTTAGTCGTTATTGGAATATTCTCTAAATTGGATTCTTGTCTGAAAATAATAAAAATAGGATAAACATAATATAACGTCCTACAACAAGTATATTTCATAGAAATATTCTACCTCTTAAAGTTTAGGTATGTAACAAGTAACTTTTAATCTCGGCATCCCCTCAAATCGTGGCAATTAATAATTTGTTACAAAAATTCGTAACTGCAAAGTTAAGTTTGTAAAGCAAACTGCAATGAATTTTAATACAAACTAAGTTTGTAAAGCAAACTGCAATGAATTTTAATACAAACTTAACCTTACAATTGAGTAAATTTTATCGTTCTTTAAAAATCACACTATTTCCTAACTTGAAAAATTACGATGAACTTACAAAGTTGAAGGAACACTCTCTTTTACGGATTTGGTCAGTCGCATTCAGTAGTAGCTTGTGTTATATTATTACGCACTGCAACAACTCTGAAATAAAAAGTTATTAGATATTAATCACAAATATTTTATTAAAATTATTATCGTTTTTCTTTGCACATACTACCTACGCGCGTAATCAACTTCGTTGCTTCACAGCGCTCATAGTACATAGCATTGTGTGCTCTAAAATTAAATTGTTATGGTCGAAATTTGTAAACAAAAGTACTCGTCAAAGAAACAATATTTATTTTCATTATTTTTATAAAAAGTAGATATTATATTTAAGTAAAGAAATTCAAAAAATTACTCACCTCCGACAGTTAGTCATGACTTGAATTTTTAACTTCTTACGTTCTCTTTTATTAGGCTTTTCTTTATTTTTTTTGTTTGCCATATTTTCTAGCTTTTTACATAGTCAAATAATATACAAATACACAATCTCTATTTTAAATACACACAACAGCTTTACTATAATAAAAAAATTAAACTAAGTACACAATACAACAAACTATAATAACTAAAATACACAACGAAATATTTTATTGGCGCTTGAGCACAGAAAGGCAGTCTACTCGTCTCAATGGAGCGATGGCGACTGGTTGATGAAAAGAAACATGCCTCAAGCACCGTGTGAGGTGCGACAGATGATAGCGTATTGCGCGGATTAAAAGTATCGTAAGCGCCAAATACATTTTATTTTATTACTCATAAAATATAGTTTTTTTTCATAAAATCGCTAAATCAGTTGCTCGATAATACTATTTCGTATGATATACTGAAATTTTAGCTCTGCAATATGTAAACACATTAGAAATAAATTGATTTTAGTTGAAAATAAGACGTAACTTCCTGATTTTTTTTTATCGATAAAATTTAATTCTTTTATGTTTTACCTAATCTAATTACTTGAAAATATGGTCTTATATTCATATGTTTTTATTCGCGTTACTGAAACTTGATCTACTACTCTAAAAACACATTTTAGAACTGGCGTTTTCTGTTTGTACCCCCTCTTAAGCGATTGCGATAGAAACAAAACTTATATTAACCTATTCTTATACTAACGCTTGAATATGGGTGAAATGGTCCTCACAAGGACTGATCACCCGCCTGGCGACGGCAGGCGTCCCCTCTATAAATACAAAATACAAATACAACGCTTGAATATAATTTCTAAAATAGTAGGATTTTCTTGTTTCTTGTAATTCTAAACGCAAGTACAGTCAACTGTCAACTTTGTCAACAAACAAAAGTCAAAACTCGAACAAAACACTTGCAAGTTGTAAGTTAATCAATTCAAATAGAGTGAAAATTGAAATTGTTTTGTTTTACATTTTTTGTCAAGTTTTACGCAAATTACAGGTACCTTTTAACACCAAAATTACATTAAGTAAGCACTTAGTTATTTACTTAGAATTAAGTAGCTACAAATTTTAGGTTATAAAAACCTATACGTATTTATTTTCTGTAGGTAGTTACTTGAAATCCAAAATAATATTTTTTAACATTTTAACTTGTAACGGTGTAGATCTGACATTACAGGTAAGTATGTAGTCTTAGTAGAGCCTAATTAGTATAGTAAGCAATAAATAAGTAGGTAAGTACTTATCCAAAAAAATATTTATAGCCGGTACAAGATAGCATATTATGATGACTGACAATCTCAACAGTGTTAGTAGCACTACATAGAAAGTTTCGGGAGCAGAAATAAAGTAATATTATTTCGAATGCTTTTGGGCTCAGTGTTCGATTACTCATTATTACATGTATGGTTAGGTAAAGCACCCCTCTTCCCTACTATCACTAGCTCTTGCCTCATTGTGAACCATTGTAATTTTACAATTTTTTTGTTGCAGCATGACAAAACTTCTAGAATGGATCTCCATCACATCAGCCGTCTTTGCAGTATGGTATTCATTTGTAGGAGGCTATGTCAAACACAAAATAATTGAAGAGTATATGACACTTGTAATCATGTCACCCATTATATTTATTATGCTATTTGGTCTGTATGCTGTCACCGTGGTCCTATACAGAGTATTTACATTTAATGATTGCGAAGATGCTGCAAAGGAGTTGCAAGCTGAGATTGTGGAGGCGAAGAGAGACTTGCACGAAAAGGGATTGAAGTGGTAGACATTCCAATTAATTTAGTCAAAGAGGCTGCGGGAAATTTTGACGAGGTGCTTGAAATAAGCCTGTCATCATCATTCATCATCATTCATCATCATTCATCATCATCATCATCATCATCATCATTATAAGCCATTATGAATACACTGTTGTACATAGGCAACTTTAAGGTTGCACCAACTTTTTTGGTCTACTGCCTTTAGCATTCAATTAGTTCCACCTGTTTCTGGCATGTCATTGCTCTAGCTAAAAAACTACAGTGTCGCTTAGGAGCAATGGGTATGTTTTTAGCTTTAGCATGCTCTAATGGGAAAGTAGTTTTAAAATAAGGCAGCAGTTTAGAATCAAAATGCTAATATTTATTGAAATACATAGACAGTTTACCGACTTTTGGAATGGGGGTCAGGCTTAGGAGCGTCCACCTTATAAGCTGAACTTTACCAAGCACCACCTCAAAATTTACCACTGCCTCTTGGATTGATCAAATGTGAGCATGTGAAAAGCAAAATCTGAATAGCGTGGAAAGGCTTCACAGCATTGAACATGCTCTAAGTTAGCTCATTCGCGTCTTCTAGACCCATCTATGCAGTTTATGATCTTCTAAATATGTGTAATGTCTATGCTGTCTGAATTTTGTTTATTGCATGTTCCGTTCGTTCTCCGATCGCCAAGTGTAAGCGCAGCTTATCTAGCTATTCCATATTTGTATTTATTTTTAATTTAATAAAGAGTATTCTCTAAACTGTGTGTGTGAGTATTTATCAGCTATTCTACACTATAAAAATGCCGATAGTCAAATCGATTCAGTCAATAGTCGGACCAGTCTCCTGTTTACCCGATTACGGCAAAGGAAGGGTTATGATTTTGGCAGTCTATGTATGTATGTATGTATGTATGTTTGTATCCGATTTTAGTATCAGATTCTGTGTGTTCCACCGTAGCGCCTAAACTACTGGGCCGATTTTGATCAATGAGGTGTCAATTAATTCGTTGTTATGGTCCGG
The DNA here is from genome assembly GCA_920104075.1 of Melanargia galathea. Classification (NCBI taxonomy): domain Eukaryota; kingdom Metazoa; phylum Arthropoda; class Insecta; order Lepidoptera; family Nymphalidae; genus Melanargia; species Melanargia galathea. Next base: position 18,740,638 of record OV049874.1, on the reverse strand, counting down.
GTGACATAGGCTACATTTTATATACGAAAAAAATCGAGAAGCGACGTCCGAGCGGTTAAACTAAAATATTAGTTTCTGATAGACATAACAGATGGCGCCACTGGCTGCTTGCCCCGCGCTTCTTGCGTTCGAATTCTCATTAGTACGCAGTTGAATACACGTTCGCTGTAACTAAGATTTGCCATAACCTACTGCAGATTTCCACAAGGTGATTACCCCTATTAACTGTACCAGGATTCGAACCAGGGTCATACGTCAGCTCACCGCTGTGCCGATGGGGTTGTTGTTCCTTTACATAGGAAAATGAAACCACTATCTCTTTGAGACTAAGATTTATTTGAGCTAAATATTTATTTTGCACTTACGCACCTATTTACAGATAAGTACAATAATTTAAAAAATACCATGTATATAATATTATCTTAACACCGTTCATTCACGATCAAAATTAACACATTTTTATTTAAACACTTAAGTATTTATATGTAAGGTACGTTATGGTTTCATATTAAATCTGACCGCACATTGGTTACTAAAAGCCTCGGCCCTCGCCGGTCGCCTTATTATCCGACAAGACAGTTGCACAATCTACTACCGCTTGATTTCCTTTGAAGTCATCTACCAAAGAAAAATTGCCAACTTTTGTGTTGTTAGCATGTGTTGATGACAAAAGTTGGCAATTTTTCTTTAGTGTAGACCCAGCTTTAAGAGACAAAATCGCTCGCACACACTTAAGTACATAATTATAGAGCTTGTGTGTCTTATAAACACAAAATCAGCGCTACGAGCAATCCGTTGCACTGGATATACCTAATAGTCAATGTGCGAACAGCCTAAGATCTCAATGTGGGCATATGGCAGTGAACCATATCCAAGTTCTATGAATAAAAAAAATATGTATTGCGCTCGTTTTTAAACATGAAAATAAAACTGAAATATCCATAAGCATAAAATTAAAAAAATAAATATATACCTAATAATAATTAAGTAATTTCTCAAATAGCGGATGTCCACGACTTCGTCCGCGAGGATTTAGGTTTTTAAAAATTCCGTGGGAACTCTTTGATGTTCTGAGATAAAAAAATAGTGAGACAGGATCAGTTCAGCCTAACTGTTGAACCAATCCTGTTTTTTTTACAGTTACCGTTACAGAACAGTTTTTTATTCGGGAACTCTAAATATTTTTGATAAGTATTAAAAGTAGTCTTAATTACTGCTTGTACAATCTTCTACCTGACTGTAAAGTACCGAAGATGAACCTGACAAACAGAAAGACAGACACGTAAAAATTAAAAAAAAAAACGTATTGTTTAGGTTAAGCCATGGTTAAGTTATCGTTTGAAAATGACTTTAACATAATTCTTGACAGTTACTAAGAAATCATAGACAGACACTTCAATTTTATTTGTATAGATATAAAATAGGTGCTTTATTACATGTATGTAAGTACATGGATGAAATTATCGAATATTTGTTATTGTTATAGGTATTGCCACCTAAGTAGAGTATTTTATGAAGTACGAAAACAGACACGGCATAATTTTATTGTCAAAGCTACATTGAATGATATGATTGACATATTTAATTTCATACTTAAAAAGAGTTCTTCATTTACTTATAAAGTGATATAATTTTAGTCCTCGTTTATAATCAGCGATCTTTTTACGCGAAATGCACTGTATCTATAAAATTGATGGAATTTTTACATTATATGTGTATTTATATTTTATGTTATCTAATGAGTATATTTATGAAAATAGTTTGAGAATGAACTAGAAAATGAATAAGAAATGAAATAAGTATGCGTAAAAAGGTGTTTTACTGTATAGGTACATTTATTTAAATTTTATTATATATCTCTACATCGCTCTATATTAAGACTAATAGCCGATGATATGAAGATGAGCGACTGGATGTCCTGGCCTGGACTGTCCCATTATATATTTTATAATAAAATATTCTTTAATATATATATAGCTGCTCGTGCTGATTCATTGACTGACTCACTGATTGATCACCCCTCCTGTAAAATTTTGTATGAAAAATTTTTTTTTCACTAATGGTTTCGTATAGAGGACAAAAATTCATTCGGAACAAAAATATGGAGAGAGCTGATGATTGAGGATTTCGGAGACAGGTGAGCAGCACGCTTAAGGTATTGAAGATAGGTGGGGGGTGCTCGAACAAATGTCACTCGAAACGTCATCCAATTGGCAGTTAGCTGAAAAAAAATTCAAAATGGCGAAAAAAAGATGGCCGCCATACAAATTTCATCGGTCTCCATCTCGGAGGGTATAAAAGATGGAAGAGTGGTTTCTTCGCAAAAGATGATGAGGATCCAAAGGTCTACTTGATGAATTGAAAAAAAAAATCAAAATGGCGGAATTTATTTTTCCATAAAAAATGTATGGCGAATATTGAAGAGACTACAAGTTGTAAACTATGCAAGGCTTTGATGCGATTCTTTGGAGAACTCTCAAAGAAAAATATGGAAAGACATGATGATTGAGGGTTTGGAAGATGGATGAGGAGCCCGGGCAGGGTATGTTAGATAGATGGGAGGTGCTCAAACAAAAATTACTCAAAACCTCATCCAATTGGCACTGAGCTGAAAAAAAAACAAAATGGCGGATTCAAGATGGCGGCTATACAAATTTCGTCAGAGTCTATCTCACCAAGCATAAAAGATGGAAGAGTGGTTTCTGGGAAAAAGATGATCAAGACCTAAAAGTCTACTTGATGAACAGAAAAAAACAAGATGGCGGAATTTATTTTTCTACACAAAAAAAAATTATTGATGGAAAAATACGGAAAGAGCTGATGATCGAAGATTTTAGAGAGGGATGAAGAGCACGGCGAGGGTATTGAAGATAGGTGGGACGTGCTCAAACAAAAACTACTCGAATCCTCGCGGTCCGCTTGCGGGCCGCGCCATACTAGTTAATATATATATAGCTGCTCGTGCTGATTCATTGACTGACTCACTGATTGATCACCCCTCCTGTAAAATTTTGTATGAAAAATTTTTTTTTCACTAATGGTTTCGTATAGAGGACAAAAATTCATTCGGAACAAAAATATGGAGAGAGCTGATGATTGAGGATTTCGGAGACAGGTGAGCAGCACGCTTAAGGTATTGAAGATAGGTGGGGGGTGCTCGAACAAATGTCACTCGAAACGTCATCCAATTGGCAGTTAGCTGAAAAAAAATTCAAAATGGCGAAAAAAAGATGGCCGCCATACAAATTTCATCGGTCTCCATCTCGGAGGGTATAAAAGATGGAAGAGTGGTTTCTTCGCAAAAGATGATGAGGATCCAAAGGTCTACTTGATGAATTGAAAAAAAAAACAAAATGGCGGAATTTATTTTTCCATAGGAAATGTATGGCGAATATTGAAGAGACTACAAGACTACAAGTTGTGAACTATCCAAGGCTTTGATGCGGTTCTTTGGAAAACTCTCAAAGAAAAATATGGGAAGACATGATGATTGAGGGTTTGGAAGATGTTTGAGGAGCCCGGGCAGGATATTGTAGATAGGTGGGAGGTGCTCAAACAAAAATTACTCGAAACCTCATCCAATTGGCACTGCGCTGAAAAAAAACCCAAAATGGCGGATTCAAGATGGCGGATATACAAATTTCGTCGGTGTCTATCTCACCAAGTATAGAAGATAGAAGAGTGGTTTTTTGGTTTTCATGCCGAGGAAAAATCTGGAAAGAGCTGATGATTGAAGATTTTTGAGACGGATGAGGAGCACGGTCAGAGTATTAAAGATAGGTGGGAGGTGCTCGAACAAAAATTACTTGAAACCTCATCTAATTGTCAGTGAGTTGAAAAAAAAGTCCAAAATGGCGGATTTAAGATGGCGGCCATACAAATTTCTTCGGTGTCTATTTCACTGAGTATAAAAGATGGAAGAGTAGTTATTTGGCAAAAGATGGTCAAGACGTGATTATTTGATGAACAGAAAAAAAAAACAAGATGGCGGAATTTATTTTCCATGCAAAATATATGGCGAATATTGAAGAGAATATAAGTTGGGAACTATATGCAAGACTTATGATACAGTAAGTATGATACAGTACCTTTTCAAATTTTTTTTTATGGAAGAACTCTCATTCTGACAAATGATTCGGAGAAAAAATATTATGGAGGGTGATAATGATCGAGGGATTGGAAGATGGATGAGGAGCACGGCCAGGGTTAAAGATGCTGAAAATGATAGAAGAAGGTGGAGGCTGCTAAAACAAAAATAATACTGAAATCCTCGCGGTCCGCTTTAGCGGGCCGCGCAGCCAAGCACCCTACTAGTATAATATATAGTTTTATCTCTTCTAAAGAATATCCACGAAGGTACTTTCAAGAGAGAAACGATAATTAATTATTCAGCTGGCATATTTCTTAACTGAATAACAAATTAATAAAGATAACGTGAATTGTATTTGTTATTCTGCAACTGAAGCTTTTGTAAACGAGATCACAAGATCAAGTTATTTGGCATAGCAGCGATTGATGTGTGACATTGGGATATGGACACTGCAGCGGTTATTTTATATCAATGAATCTATACCTACGTATAATGGAAAATACCGTCCCTATTGCCTTCATCGTGAAGCAGTCGCTAGAAGATATGATAAAGAATGCAATTTAAAGCTACAATTTCAAAGTGCCTATCTACATGATTCGTAAAGACATGAAATTATTGCCAGAACGCACTACGGTTTCCTGCCGCGAGCGGTTCTTTGTTACTATTCATACGAAAATCCAGTGCCACGCCAGTGCTTTTATTTTTATCAATTTCTTTGAATCACAAAGTCTTGTAGACAAATCCACCCGCGGTTAACAGTAGTGCGTGCTAACTCTTATTTATCATTTAATTTGGTATGCATTATATTGATATCTACTCACTATTTATTAATATCAGTGATATAATATATTTTTAATATTATGAATGACAAACGCAAAACAGAAGAAGGAAAATGTGGTTACTATTTGAAGAGCTGTGTAAGGCACACAGATTTTAAATATATTGATAAATAATATTCTTAATTTAAAATTTAATATGGAAATGACAACACAGGTCCGCAGGGATTCAATGCAGATAGCAGTTCGCATGAGTACACAGTAGTGCAATCGCCAAGTTCTGTAGGTACCTCATGACCATTATCAATTTAATATACTTAAAATATATTTATATACTTTATGGTCCACGTCCAATGTACCATTTTGCAAATTTTCTGCCTTCACTATAATTTATGGTTTTATGCCCTCAACCATTTAATGTAATTGTTTTAAGGAAATATTACAAAAAAATCGTAATATTTCTTCGTTAACTTTATTCTTTTAATCAACAGTATAGATACAAGCATTCTGGACCACAGTTTATAAAATATACATAGACAGATAGATATTGAAATGGTAAATTGTAATACTATATACGAATTAATATATTTTGCATTCCTTATGTTTTAATCACTTTTTAAATTAAGTATCTTAATTAATATAATCAGTTAGCTTAATTAATGCTAACTGCAGCCGCGCCAGGAAAGTCGAAGAGAGGGCGGGTACTGTGCCCTTTCAATGCACCCCATATCGCCTTAGAATATACGTTAAAATCGACTGTTACACTGTTTCAACTTTTGTGACGCTGTAGACTTATTCCATTTTTCACTGGTCGTGTAATTAAGTTGTTCACTACGAAAGATGTTTAATAAATAATTGAAATGCTATTAGTGCCATTCCTAATCCTATCGGTGTTTATCACCTAAGACCTTATAATGCTCATGACCTTATTTCGATTGATCACCACACCATAATAAATTAGGAATTTGACAGTTATTTGTTGAACACTCTCCGCAGTGAAGAACTAAATTACACCGGAATAGGCCTACTTTACTATCTGTTAAATTTCTACCGGACACGACATATAAATATTTAAACTAATCAGGAAAACAAAACAACAAACACCATACTAATCGTTTACACAAAATTGGTCCGAAGGATTTTTTTGTTACTAATTATATTTATTATCCGTGCAAAAAATACAATTTTATTAAATCTAAATATTAATCATTAAAATTATTAAATTAAATACAGCCATGCGACAGTCCTTTTTATTCTATCTAGTGCATTTTATAATATTATTATTTTTTATAATAAGATATTTTTATTATACTTTTATATTTTTCTTATTAAAATTATATTTTAATTTTTGAAATTAAACAATCTTGGTTAAATAATTACTTACTATTTAGATATGAATATAATTACTATTAAGTAAGTATAATTTTAAAGTAATCTTTAAAGTGTAATTAAAAGAAAAAATTAAACCTTCGTCAATTCTACTACACTTAAGTGACGCTTAAAATCAAAGTTAGTACCTACCTACTTATTGTAATAATTAATGTAAGTAGGTACTCAGGTAAACAGCTAATTTACAGGTCTACTAAGTTTGGAGAGTAAGAATTAGAATAAAAATGTTGTTGCGTGAAAATTCAATATGGCCTAGCACAGATGTTTGACAGCTACAGTGAGTGCACTCTGATGGACTGATATTCTCCGTATTGGTTGGTATATATACAGTTGCAGCTAGAATACCATATTGCTTTGCGAGTGTAGAGCAGCTGGTGGGTCCAAAGCTAAACTGGGAATTAACACGAAGGCTGTGATTGTCGCACTGCAAGAATCTTGCTGTAATTTTACTTTCTAGCCAATAGTGAGAGAATGCAGCCAATCAGAGGTGATTGCGATAAACACACTGTAAGTAGCTGTTGAATTTTGGTGCTAGACTTCCCGGGTATATTAATTATACAAATTAAACTTTCATAAAATACGACTAGATTTTTAGTAAAGCTAAAAATTAAATACTAATTTACTTAAAAATTCAATTCAAATATCTGTAAAAATAGAAACACGGAGAGGTAAACCGGTGTTAATTTTGGCATTTGACTAATCAAAGAAAATCGATAGCGATTTGGAATAATTCACACTAATCACAATTATATTTACCTAATCCTTAATAATTTCACAATTGGCAAAAGCTCCCCTTTAACGTGTGATATAAATAATGCATAGTCTCAAGTTTAACCCAAATATACGGTAAAGCACAGGTCAAGTTCAATTTCTGAAAATCTCCAACATAATAATAATATATAATATATAACATAACTTGTGGACAAATCCTATTTTACATCCATCTAAGTGCATGGAATTACGTAAACTCTCTCATTTCTCATAAACCAATTAAGTCTTTGAAACAATAAAGCTATTAAGAAAAACTAGCATTCTCTTTACTCCTAGTTACATAGGTATTAGGTATGATAAAAATTCGTATAATAAATATTTTTATACCCAATCATTTTGCTAGCAGGATAGCTATTAAGAAGAAGACAGATTTCACTGATGAAATGCCTATTTTATACCCATTGCCCTTTTAGGCGCGCGGCAGTGATTTGCCAAGTTCATCTACAAACGTAGTTGTGTTTTAAGTTGGAGCCAGATTTCACAGATGATGTCCGTATTTTATATCAATTACCAATTTAGGCACACGGCAGTGCGCGGGCCAAGTTCTCAAACCATTCTCGCGACGGCCACAGCTATTAAAGAGATGCCAGCTTTCAGTCGTACGGACGGCTCGACCTGCGTGGCTGAGGAGTTGCCGGCCAGTATCAGGGCTCGGAGGCGTTGCCTCTGGCGGTACTTTGTGTCCTCGCCGGGGGGGTCGAGGCATTCGAACTCGCAGCAACGCTCGCCCACTCGGAAGTTTTGGCAGAACTGAAAACAAAATATTTATCGTTGATTTTACCGAAACACACATTAAATAACAAGTATAAATTAAAAATTTAAAAAACCCCCGACATTCGCCATTTTGTGGTGGCGGCCATTTTGGATTTGCATAGTGCTATTCTACTAGTCAAGCCCTTTCATTTGATACCCGGGCATTTCCGCCAACGACAAAAAATCATGTAACAATTAGCTAGCAGCCAAAATACTCATTATCTTTGTGACTTTTAAATTTAATAATGTTATAAAATCCATTCTCTACATCGTCTGTTAGTAACAGTAGTCTATCTGTTATAGATATTAAACAACAGCAAAAATTATACCTTAGTCGACGCAAATTCTAGTGTAACAAACTACGTTTTCTACATTCATTACGAATTTACAAGAAAAAGAGCAAACAAATTGACTTCATACTAACATTCCTAGAATAAACGCCTTTTACTGATATCGAACCATGTCATAACATAATGCTATATGGTGTAGGTATATATTCTTTTGGTTGTAATATATGTGTATCTCGAAAATCGGTCATTACCAAATCACACACAATATTTCAATTTTCAAGTTATTTATTCACCCGCCCCCCACTTCAGTTAGAGAGATGCGAAGCTTGCGCCATCAGCACGCTGATGAATGCTGTGAGTGGCGGATGTGTTGCATAATCCGGTCTCAGGATGCATTCTTTTGCGAAACTATAAAAAATGTCCTTACCTACATAGAGTGAAATGTACTAATAAATAAACATTTTATCCTGTTTATTATTGAATAAGATTGAATGTAATAGTACTATGAATGTCTATCCGGTGATTAGAAACTAGAAATCCTTGATTTAAGTACAAAATTATCAGAAAATGTTCAAAATGTCACTACCGGTACTGTCTTTACCGTGGTTAACCAGAAGCTACGGTAAGGACACGATAGCTACGGAAATGACTAATTGCATCACATACAAAGAGAAGCTGGCGTGAACAAGCAAATGATGTCGTCATCATTGTGAGTAGGTGTCTCCCCTTCACCCCGCCCACCTTCACAAAGCATCATTTCATACAAAAATACCATCCCCTCTTGGAGATGGTACAGCGCTCCATCTCCTCTTGCTCTGTTGCTAATAATAATTAATCTGACTGTCTCGATGGGCTTTTTATTGACGAAGGGAGAAGTAGGTATTTAAAATGCAGTGTTTGTTGCACTTAGAGATTCTATTCGTATTATTAACTCGTATTATTAATTATTCTTATGATCAAAGCATCATTTAGAGACTTCAAAAACATAAATTATTTATTACGTCGATATTTACACCCAAAAATATTAAAATGTCGAACGTGAATACGGCAGCAAATAAAGAAAGAACGACGAATAAATAAAAAGAATCGATATGAATATATAAATCTTGAAAAATATGCAGAATTACTGGAAAAAGAAAGAGAGCGTTAAAGAAAAAGAAAACAAGCAAAAAAAAAACTTAAAAGCATTGCAGACATGCCAGAAAGAGAAAGGAGGTTGATAAGAAAGAAATGGAAAATTAATAAAAACTATATATTACTTGTATTATTACTTATGCATATTATGACGATTACAACTTTTGCAACTTTTTGAATCGTTATATCTCAAAAACGGTAGCTCTTACGAAAAAAAGTATTAAGTCATTTTTTATAGATAATTATCTGATCTACAATTTTCGTTTGGACTAATTTTATGATAAAATTATAGTCCATTGAAATGTTACAATTTAAGGACCGAATATTGCATTTTATAGAGGACGCAATTTTATTTTTGGGACATGTGTCAATAGAAGCTTAACCTCAAGTTTGTAGGGTCGCCACTCTTGTCCCCCGGCCGCCATCTTGGAAAAAGGGGTGATAACACTTTTTTCGCGATATCTCGGAAACACAAAAAAATCGTAAAGACATAATTTGTAGCAAATTGTTTTGCCTACAAATATGTTTATATAACATTTTGCCCTAAATTAAAAATTAAAGAAGTTATAAGCAAAACGTGAGATTTTTTTTTAAATCTTTTTTGCTCTATTACTTTTTTTTATACATTTTACAAAAAAAATTACCTCAGAAAAATAATTTTTTTTTAATTTTATTCATTTAAAACGCTGTTACTGCACTCCAAAGTTGACCGGGTTCGTCAATGCTCATGAGAATCCGGAGCAAAAAAGATTTTATAATAATTTTCTTACTTTTTTCCACATAACTTCTTTAATTTTTAATTTAGGGCAAAAAGTTATATAAACATATTTGTAGGCAAAACAATTTGCTACAAATTATGTCTTTACAAATTTTTTGTAAGAAGCATAGTTTCCGAGATATCGCGAAAAAAGTGTTTTCACCCCTTTTTCCAAGATGGTGGCCAGGGGACAAGGGTGGCGACCCCACAAACTTGAGGTTAAGCTTTTATTAACCCCCACACATGTCCCAAAAATAAAATTGCGTCCTCTAAAAAAATGCAAAGCTCATGTAACATTTCATTTCCGTTTTGCTGAAAATCGCGAAAAACCCGTTTTAGCAACCTTTGACCCCGAGTAATTTTTTTCCAGGTGTCGGATCGAGGAGGACTTTTCACATTTCATTTATAATATTAATTTTTGTAACCTTGGAAGTCTAAATTGACCGGGCTAAAAATAACACCTGGAGATCTGAAGGAAAATTTTAATTTAATTTATATTATTAGCACAATTTTAATTATTACTAGCTTTTGCCCGCGGCTTCGCCCGCGTGAATTTCGGTTTTTCACAAATCCCAAAATCTCCGATTCAAAATAAAAATTACGAAATCACAGGACACATCCGCACGCATTAGCTCCCTCGTTCGAAATCACAGATTTCGAAATGGAGATTGGAGCATGCATCCTCTTCACCGCACCCGCCCGCCGCGCGGCGGCACGGCGCGGCGCGGGGAGTTCGTGCAGCGCGAGCGTCGCGTCGGCCGCCGCGCGCAGCAAAAATACCTATCAGGGCGTTTTTTAACATACGTACTTACCGATTTCAACACAACTCATTTTTGAAAGTCAGTTAAAAAAGTAGCCTATGTTACTCCTTGGTTAATCCTCTACTTGTCTGTGAAAGTCTCGTCAAAATCGGTTCAGCCGTTCCGAAGATTAGCCCGTTCAAACAGACAGACAGACAGACAAAAATTTTAAAAACGTGTGATTCGGTTATGGTATCGTTCAAATAACCATATGAGCTTAATATGTGGTAGTTATTTCGAAATTACAGACAGACACTTCAATTTTATTTATTAGTAAGTATATAGATTAACACAAATTGCTTTAAAACTTGAGATAGATTAAGATGTCAATTATCTTCTTCTATTCTATACAATATACATACATACTTAATATAATAAAATCGTAGACTTGCCGTATCTGTACATTAAAGATTTTTGCAAAATAATAACGGGATGTTAGGGATAAGTAATAGAACTTAAAAAAGCAATTTTTGAAATTTTTGTTTATCTGTTTGTCTGTATGTTTGTGCGCGCATCACGCAATAACTACTGAATGGTTTGGAATGAAACTTGGCATTATTTAAGTTCATAATACGGAGTAACATATAGGATACTTTTTATTCCGAAATTCAGCACGGTTCTCTTGGGAGAGGGGATGGAAGTCAAAACGTGTACTTACTTAGCTGTAATTCTTAATGCGTGGTCCGATTTCATTCATTCTTTTTTTGTTAGACCTTTCTTTTGAGATACTTTATAGATTACCGGCTAATCTCTGAAAGGCTGGGTCGATTTTGATGGGACGTTCACTGGCGGATGTTTACATATTGATGTACCTAAACATACGCCAGTGAACTTTTAACAGTTTTTAGCAAGGTATGAGCTCAAAAGAAAAACCAAGAGTTCCCGCGGGATTTTTAAAAAACTAAATCCACGCGGACGAAATCGCGGGCATCCTCTATTTTTATAATATTTTGATTAGGTACCTACAGTAAAAATGTTGATTATATATATTATTTTGATTTTTAACCATGACATAGAGAGATTAAGTCAGATTTCAGACATCCGAGTTCCGACTGTAAAGCAGTCATTGCCGTACTTTAATGTCCTTACCGTTCCTTACGAGTTTTAATTATTTATGATGGCAATAAAAAAAACCCACGATGAAAACATTTCCTTCTTTGATTTTCTATTGACTGCAGTTACTTTAATTGGATAATGTTACAGTTTTTTTTTAGCGTGTCCTTACCGTGTTTTTTGTGTCCATACCATTTTTTCAACATGGCATATTTATTAAACTTCTCAAAATAATTCTTGTACACAGAAGTGAGACCTTTATAATGGTTGTGGAAATATATTAAAGCCATCCATAATCTGATATCTAAAGATTTTTTTTAATCTTTCAAATTTTGCAATTTGGCGGAAATGCCCACCCATATTGAGGGCGTTGTGATAAAATATGTAGTCCGCCATTTTGTAGCGGCGGCCATCTTGGTCCGATTTTCATTAAACATAGCTAACAACACTCTCGACTAATTCACCTTTCAAACAAAAAAAACCGCATGTAAATCGGTCCACCCGTTTGAGCGCCACAGGGGAACAGACAGACACACACACACACACACACACACACACAGACACGTCAAACTTATAACACCCCGTCGTTTTTGCGTCGGGGGTTAAAAAGAGTATCTAATAACAAAAATTTATGTACCTAACCTTTTTTTTTAACTCAGGCTGTTTTTAGGGTTCCGTAGTAAACAAGGAACCCTTATAGTTTCGCCATGTCCGTCCGTCTGTCCGTCTGTCCGTCTGTCCGTCTGTCCGTCTGTCCGTCTGTCCGTCCGTCCTCGGTTAATCTCAAAGACTATTAGTGCTAGAAATCCGTAATTTGGCATGAGTATAAATATTAATCACGCCGACAAAGTGGTGAAATAAAATTTTGATAAATATTTTTTTTAGGGTAGCTCCCCTACATGTAAAGTGGGGATGAATATTTTTTTTCTCGTCTACCCCATAGTGTGGGGTATCGTTGAATAGGTCTTTTAAAAATACTGTGGGTGTGGGAACATCATTTTTCGATTTCTAGATCCGTTTGTAAAATATAATGTTTTAAAGTGCAAATTTTTATTAGAGTCAAGTGTCCCCCCCCTCTATCAGCCAAATGGCAGTATATAGGAACTTGAAAAAATTCACAGCAGTAGGGTATATAATCAATTTTAAAGGAAAACTATCACGGCTAAGTAGGGTTCACAGGTTAAGGAGTTATACCTGTTTTCCGAGGATTGTGACTACGGAACCCTACACTGCGCGTGGCCCGCCACGCACTTGGCCGGTTATTTGGTCAAAATCTCTACAGTAGTTTCTGATATTAGAGTGCACAAAAAATTGCGACCAATCACAAAACCTAATCTTAAATATTACAAAATCAATTAATCAATTAAATGATAAAAAGGCGTGGATTTGACTCGTTCCAGCAATGCGCGAGACGGCAATTCAATCATGTACTTAACATAAAATTGTTATATTGATATTGTAAATTTGGAAAAGAGCAACCGCCGAGTTTCTTGCTGGTTCTTCTCGGTTGGAACGGCATTCCGAACCAGTGGTAGATTCATCTGACTATTCAAAAGCACTTGTAAAAGTTTATTTGAATAAAAAACTTTTCTATTCTATTCTAAAATTATTCAAGACACTAATCTATGCATACGGTCTACGAGAAACATACGAAAATGAAATGAAATCATCCAATTTCAGCAGACACACTTGTACATGTGTCACCGGAAATCACATCGTTATCCAGATGTGATGGGCCGTAGAAAGGCAAATATCGTACGTGACTCTCATGTTAACACGGGATTCACATTATCACAGGCGCACTCCGCGTTGTAGGTATGCCGCTACAAGTACCTAGCGCGTTCCGGTTGGTCGGGCCCATTCAATAACCCTTACTTAGTCGGAAGGGATAAGAGAGACAAAGTCTAGGTTAGTATAGTAGGTAATGCGACTGCGACCTGAATTGCACTTTATTGTGTCGTACCAAGAGTTGCTATTTATTTAAATCATTTTACGGAGTGAATCTTCCTTGTAGTTAGGTACTATAATATGTATTCTGTGACATTATGTAATACAAATGTAATAGTTATACTAATGTATGCGGTATGTTAAGTTGACATGACCTAGAAACTGGAATTTTGCATATTTTTCTTTAGTAACATAAATTATAAAAACAGAATTCTTTGCTCATTTGCTAGGGGAAACTCGACCATCTTGTGATCTTGGCTAGCAATGCTATACACTGTAACTTCTAACTATAGGAGGTCGCAGTAGAGTCCTTAAGTGCAAGGTTAAACGGCCTTGTAGGTACCAAATGGCTCTGTTCTGCTGACTAATGACTGGTAGTACACACAGATGTAGCTGACGCCAAGCCCAGAATATAGTGGAGGCCGTGAGCCACAGTCTTGCCCTGCCAGTCTATATAGTGTTATTTTACGTGTAATACTGAATTAACTCACATAAGGAGGGTCGCAGTAAATAGCCTTGCACCACATCGGGTTCGAGTGGTAACACACACAAATGGAGCAGACGCTAGGCCCCGGCACGTAGAGGAGGCCGTGAGCTACAGTCTTGCCCTCCCAGTCTATATAGTGTTATTTTACGTGTAATATTGAATTAACTCACATAAGGAGGGTCGCAGTAAATAGCCTTGCACCACATCGGGTTCGAGTGGTAACACACACAGATGGAGCAGACGCTAGGCCCCGGCACGTAGAGGAGGCCGTGAGCCACAGTCTTGCCCTCCCAGTCTGTACAGTCGTCATTTACACCCGCTGGAATAAAATAATACTTTTTTTAAATTAACTACTTCTTACCTACTTCACGTAATGTACGTACGCAAGTACATCAGATTATAAAATCTGACAAAATTGTATTTAAATATTTTGTCCATTTTTATATGGCTTTGGTCCCATGATGGGCGACAGTGTTATTTTGGTACCCAAAGTGGGGCAAAATTTCACGATTTTTCGGCCTTTAATGGCTACTTCCGACCAATGTCGTTCGACCAGATAAGGTCTGGCAGACGTAGGTACATTTACTAGCCTGACTACTTACTGTATAATAATGCAACAAGAGTTGTAGTTGCACTTCAAACGAGTGTGTGCCGTACCTCTTGACAACTAGGCTTGAACTCATTTTGGACGAAAGTTTTTCGCTGAATTTTGTTCTACGTTTGGCTTGGTTGGCCTAGTTGACTGCCTCGTTGGTCTAGTGGTTAACGTATTCGACTGCAGATCACGAGGTCCCGGGTTCGATTCCCGGGTCGGGCAAATAATTGTTAGGTATTGGGATTTTCTGTGAAGAAATTCTCAGTGCCAGCCCGGAGTTGGTAGTTGGCGGTGTTTCACCCCCGTGTCTCGGAGAGCACATTACGCAGTCGGTCTCGGTTATTATCACTATCATATAGTATCATATAGTGACAATAGTCGTTAAAGCCCGCCAATCCGCATTGGAGTAGCGTGGTGGTTCTAAGCTCTAAATCCCTCTTCCTATGAGAGAGGAGGCCTGTGCCCAGCAGTGGGACGTTGAGAGGCTGTAGTGGTAGTGGTTGGCTTGGTAATTATGCTAGTTGACAGCTTAAATCTAACTAAGGGCAACATGAGTCTAAGGTACCTAAATCAGTAAATCAAGAAGCGAGCTTAAGCGGGCAATTTGGGATTTCATAATTTTTAAATTACCTCTGACCTGCTGAGTTATTCTGTAACTTAGTTAGCAACTGAAAATAGTTGCCAACGAATTAGTTTGATATACATTGCTGCTTTACTGTGGGGAATATAAAGTGTTTTCATAATTTCACACAGTAAAGCAGCAATGTATATCGAACTAATTCGTTGGCAACTATTTTCAGTTGCTAACTAAGTTACAGAATAACCCCCCTGGTCTGGTGTTTCAGTCTGAGGTTTAAGCCGTGGCTGGTTACCACCCTACCGGCAAAGCCGTGCCGCCAAGCGATTTAGCGATCCGGTACGATGTCGTGTAGAAATTGATTAGGGATAGGTATGCATTACCTCTTCCAAATTAAACCGCTTCCATCTTAGATTGCATCGTCACTTATCATCAGTCGTCAATTTGCATAGTGCTATTCTACTAGTCAAGCCCTCTCATTTGATATTGAGGGAGTTGTGACAAAATATGTTATCCGCCATTTTGTAACGGCGGCCATCTTGGACCGATTTTCATCAAACTTAGCTAACAACACTCTCGACTAATTCACCTTTCAAACAAAAAAAAAACCGCATTCATATCGGCCCACCCGTTTGAGCGCTACAAGGGAACAGACGCACACACACACGCACACACAGACACTTCAAATATATAACACCCCGTCGTTTTTTATGTCGGGGGTTAATTAAAAAGCATCTTAAAACAAGAAATGTTTAGTTAGGTAGGTACATTACAACAAAGTTTACGACAGGAAAATCTTAATATAATCTGGGTTGTCGTAAATTCGACGCAGGCCACACATCATGGCGGATCTCAGAGCGCTTTAGGGCCTCGCGGGAGGGACGCTCCTACTTATCTTGAAATCCGAGTGACGGTCTCTTACATAACTCTTGTGCCAAATAAATCAACTTCCTAACTCGCGGTTATACGACGTTTAGAGGCATGTTCTCAGTATCTACCTATGAATAAGTATAATGTTTGTAAAAATAAATAAATGTACATAAAAACATCAAAAAACAAGATACAGTTCATAAACTAAAACTTTCTTTTACTGTTTGCAACCATGTCTAGCTCGGAAATGAATAATATTTTTTTTCACCCAAAATATTATGTTCTTCATAATTATGTACGGAACCCTAAACAAGCTTTGTACTTTATAAACTAGAATTTGATAAGATCATAAACATAATTAATGTTAGAAAATGTATGGCATGCGGGGGCGAACTAATAGTCCTGAGTAGTTGGCTAAGTAATGCCCCCGCCTGCCATACATTTTCTAACATTAATTATGTTTATGATCTTATCAAATTTTAGTTTATAAAGTACAAAGCTTGTTTTTTGCTTTTCAGTTACCAGAACTAGTTTGTTTTACGCAGTCGGGTTTTTAGTTTTTTTAATTACGTAATTTATTTCTTGGTTTTTAGTGCAAAACTATGAAAAATTTTTAAATGCATATTTTTACAAGAGACAGGCCTGTGTCACTCCGCGTGTAGGTAATAGCGCGTTTAAGACCACTATTAGCGCCATCTGTTGAACACTAGAAACTTTAATAAGGTCCTTCATAATATTATTGTATTATTTTAGTGTTTGGCGATTTAAGGTTAAATTATTAGTGTTACAATAATTGATGGGAAGGGGGGAGGTGTAGGGGGGATTATGTGGAATGTGGTAGAGTGGAGTGGGAAGGGATCTTAAATAAATTACCACCAATTTACTCACAGTGTAGTTGTTATTTATTTTGTTTTCTATGATTTGTCACTCCAAACTGATTACAAACACTTAGATTGTATATATTTTCGTATTTGCCTTTTAAAGACCTTTATTTTGATACCCCACTCGAGGGTCTTGAGGAAAAAATTTTTTTCAGCTCGCACATTAAAGTGCATAAAATCCGCCATTTTGAATTTTTATGAATTTTATGTACACAGTAACATTTGCGCTGTTAAGACAAATCTAATGACGTATCATTTATCAAAATAAGTTGAGTCGTTGAGTAGTTACGAACTGACATAGGAAACGGTCATTTTCTGTGATTTATCACTCCAACTTATTTTCAAATATATAATTGTATACATTTTTGTATTTGCCTTTTAAATCCCTTCATTTTGATACCCCACTCGAGGGTCTTGAGGAAAAATTTTTTTTTCAGCTCGCACATTAAAGCGCATAAAGTCCGCCATTTTAATTTTTTTTTAAATTTAGGTACCCTATAACACTCGCGTCATGAAGACAAATCTAATGACGTATCATTTATCAAAATCCGTTGAGCCGTTTATTAGTTACACGCGGACATAGGAATGGACATACATACACACAGGTGAAACACATAACCCAGTCGGGTAAAAAAAGAGCGAGGCCCGACTCGCACTTGGCCGGTTTTTATAATGAACCTGGTAGTTTATTTATCTCTGAAGACATTTTTGAGGTTGTGATCCGCGCTCTGGGGCCTACCTGGTCCAAAGGTTGTCCATCGCCATTCAGCGTGGTAATGCTGCCAGTTTGATGGGCACCTTTGGCCCAGGGGCAACCAGGGGCGGACTGTTTGAATAGGAAAAAAAAAACAATATCATTATACATATTATTCAATAGTTTAAGTTTCTTTGTAATTTATAATAATATATAATTTATGTATATTAATCCATGAACTAACAAGCTCTTTTTGAGATGTCTCTAAACAAGTTCAAAGTTTTTATAGAACGCAAATTATCTTATTATAAAAGAAAGTATAAAAGATTACTTTAACACGTTGACTGCGTTAGGGGATCTAAAGTATCTCTTATGAAACTTTCCGCTGGTGCGGCGCCAAAAATCGTGTTCTTCCCCTCTGTGCGGGAGGTCGTAACTCCTTTATTTCTATATGTTTGAAAGAATCAAATATACATACTTGCTTCCTTCTTCAAATTTGATTGAATAATGAAATAAAAAAAATTGGAGATCGATGAGGTCCCTAACGCACTGAATAGTGATTTTATACATTAAGTGCGCAAGGAGAATTTTTCCGCCTCCTAAATTTGACAGCGCGGACGCCGCGCACTTTGTTTTGGTGTTGTTCATGTATCGATAGCGTGCGTCAATACGTAATTACTTTATTGTTTGATCAGACAAGCAGAATTTTTCAATTATAGGTTCTGTTAACCCTGCATTAGGCGCGCACCGAAAATTCACGTAATTGGTCGCGCGGATTACATGTGTATACCATTTTTAAAAGCGAAAATAAAACTGAAATTGTTCTTTTATGATATTTATTTGTTTGCTAATGTTGTCTTCAAACTATTTTTTATTAGAAAAAATTAACAAAAAGTAATTAAATATTGTACATTATTAGCAATCCACTAAATTATCAACTTTTACCTATTTTCTAAGAAAAATCACTCTTTGAGATGTAAGGTTACAAAACCCATGAAACTTAGTACTATTTTCTAAACAGGAATAACTAGCAGTTGTAGGATGATGTGGACAAATGAATTTTTGGCATGAATTGCACACTTTTGGTGTGGTTCATCTTCGCCAGGACTGACATCATAGGTCTTTCCTGGGATACCTTCCACTTGCTCAAATTCAGTTTAATGATGATCAGACTCCTCAAGTAGGTCTACTTCATTGTCCGTTCGTTCGTTTCAACCAATGGACGTCCACTGCTGGACATAGGTCTCTTGCAAGGATCGCCACAGCACACGATCTTGTGCCGCCTGATTCCAGCGGCTACCAGCGACTCGCTTGAGATCGTCTGTCCATCGAGTGGGGGGTCTACCTACGCTTCGTTTGCTGGTGCGAGGTCGCCATTCAAGCACCTTGGGACCCCAACGTCCATCGGTTCTTCGTGCAATGTGCCCCGCCCATTGCCACTTCAGCTTCGCGACTCGATGAGCTATGTCGGTGACTCTGGTTCTCCTGCGGATCTCCTCATTTCTGATTTGATCCCGCAGGGATACTCCGAGCATAGCTCTCTCCATCGCCCGCTGAGTGACCCTGAGCCTTCTTATGAGGCCCATTGTTAGCGACCATGTCTCAGATCCGTAAGTCATCACTGGCAACACGCACTGTTCGAAGACTTTCGTCTTCAGACACTGAGGGATATTGGACGAAAAGACATCTCGAAGTTTCCCGAACGCTGCCCAGCCGAGTTGGATTCGGCGGTTGATCTCTTTCTCAAAATTGGACCTACCTAGCTGGACCGTGTGTCCCAGGTATATGTACTCGTCTACAATTTCGAGTGCTGAGTTCTCAACAATTACCGGGTGGAGCGGAACATGAGCATTAGACATGATCTTCGTCTTACTCATGTTCATTTTTAGGCCCACCTGTTGAGAAACTCTGCTGAGATCATTGAGCATTGTATTGAGGTCTCCCAGAGTCTCTGCCATCACGACTATATCATCGGCAAACCGTAGGTGAGTGATGTACTCGCCGTTTATGTTGATGCCAAGTCCGCTCCAGTCCAGAAGCTTAAAGACGTCTTCCAACGCAGCGGTAAATAGCTTCGGGGAGATAACATCTCCCTGACGCACTCCTCGCTGCAATTGGATTGGCCTCGTAGTCTGGTCCTGTATACGAACTGACATAGTGGCGTTTTCGTACAAACACTTCAGCGCTTGGATGTACCGATAGTCGATCCGGCATCTCTGCAGTGATCTCAATACAGCCCAAGTTTCCACCGAATCAAAGGCTTTCTCATAGTCCACAAACGCTAAGCAAAGTGGCCGGTTATACTCTTCGGTCTTCTGTATAACCTGCCGCAGCGTATGAATGTGGTCTATGGTACTGAAGCCTTTTCGGAACCCGGCTTGTTCGGGAGGCTGGAAGTCGTCGAACCTACGAGCGAGACGATTCGTAATGACTCTTGAGAACAACTTATAGACATGGCTCAGCAGCGAGATGGGTCTATAATTCTTCAGCAGGGTATTATCGCCCTTTTTGAAGAAAAGAACCACCACGCTTCTGTGCCATGCCTCTGGCGTTATGCCCTTGTCGATGACGGAATTGAACAATCGCTGAAAGACTTTAAGAACCGGTTTTCCACCTGCTTTCAGGAGTTCTGCTGTGATTCCGTCATCACCTGGCGCCTTGTTGTCCTTAAGTTGTTTGAGAGCCATACTAATCTCGTATAGGCTGACGTCCGGGATATCTTCGGTATAGTGTCGGGTCAATTTGGCTCTGGGATCTTTAGCCAAATCTTCAACAGGCTTCTGTGTTGACGTGTACAGCTGTCCGTAGAACTTCTCGACCTCTCTCAAAATCTCAGGTTTAGACGAAATGAGACTACCGCTGTCGGTCTTCAGTCGCGTCAGCTGGCTATGACCGATAGACAGATCTCTCGCGAAGACTTTTGAGCCTTTGTTTCTCTCGATCGTATCTTTAATACATTCTGTATTATAGTTACGTAAGTCGCGTGTTTGCGCTTTGGAGATCTGCCTATTAATCTGCCGGTAAGCAGACGCATCTGCTGAAGACTGCAGTCTCATTTCATGTCTCTGTTCCATGAGACTGAGAGTATGGTCTGAGAATTTTTTGGTTCTATTTCTACGGTGGGTCTTAAAGAACCTAGACCCAACCGCATGGACAGTTTCCACCAGCCTGTTGTTCAGTTCGTCCACAGAATCGCAATCTGCCAGGCAAGCGAATCGGTTTTGCAATGCGAGTTGGAAGCTCTCGGGGTTCTGGATATGGGCACGAGAAAGTCGGAGCGTTGACTTCATCAGTCTGGCCCTTTCAAGCTTTATGTTGAGATTCAATGTGCCTCTTACCATACGGTGATCGCTGCCGGTTTTTACCCTGTTGATCACAGAGACATCATTGAATACATGCCGTTTGGTAGACATGATGAAGTCAATCTCATTTCTCGTAGAACCATCGGGACTCATCCAGGTCCACTTCCTGTGTGGCCGCTTCTCGAAGAAAGAGTTCATCATATAGAGGCCTTCTTTCTCCATGAAGTCGGCCAACATTTGGCCCCTATGGCTCCGTCGCCCATAGCCAAATTGTCCCACTTTCAACTCTTCACCGCTTCGCTTACCCAGCCTTGCGTTGAAATCCCCCATCACAACATTGTAGTAGGTATTAGAGGCATGCATGGCTTTTGATATATCCTCATACATGACCTCTACCTCTTCGTCGGGATGTGTCGATGTCGGTGCGTAGACCTGTATGACCTTCAGCGAATACCGTTTGGTTATTCTGAGTATAAGGTACGCTACCCTGCTCGACACACTTTCGACTTGCACAATGTTGTTAACGAGGGACCTGTGGACGATGAACCCAACACCACCCTGGGATTGTTGATCACCCTCCCGGTAGTAGAACAAGTTGCCGGATTTAAGGATTATCGAGTCCTCCCCCTCTCTTCGGACTTCAGATAACCCTATGACACCCCAATTCAACTTGCTCACTGCTTCTTCCAGCTCGATGATCTTTTCGTCGGTCCTCAAAGTGCGTGCGTTATATGTTGCCAGGTCCAGTCGTCGGGGTTGGCAGCGGAATCTCTTCCGGAGATTCTTGACACCCCCTGCCCCGCCGTTACCGTAACCGCTGCCAGAGCTAGGAATAGCGGGGCCGCCGGGGACTAGGGGCTGTGGCTTTATTTTACAATCCATGAATTGCAAGGGCATGCCCATAATCGCCACGCTGGGCAGGCGGGTTGGCGATCGCAGGGCTAGACTATTGTACCGATGTCGCTGCTGCCCGACATCGGCCCTTGTCATTTTTGTAGTCTAGCCGATATGAAATGGTTATACCGCCATTTGTCGGTCGTCAGAGCCTCGTCTGTTGATTAGCAGGGGGCACCACGTGCAGGTGAGGTTGACAATTGGAGTGCTGAGATGGAGGTGCACTCCCTTACCCCCTTCACTTACTTCATTGTCCGACGAGCAGTAATTATCATTTTCAGTCAGCTTATTACTTTTTTCCAACCACGACCCAATTTGAGCCACTAGTATGCATATTATATTCTAAGTTCATTTAACAGAAAATTCATAAAAAATATGTGAAAATCAATTTATAATAGTCTTATTCAAAATATATAATAGTAAAATAATATAATATTATGATAAAATAGGAATTATACAAAGAAAACGAAAATGGGTATGTCACAAAATACTTACGTAATTGGTCGCGCGGATTACAGTAGTAATCCACGAACTTTGTGAGCCTCCTGCTTCACACCCAAAGCAACCGGCGATGCTCGCGTAGCATTAATAACGTTGTTTAATTATCGAGCCGAAAGTACCTAGAGGCTCAAAGCGTTAACTCTTCCCGATTTTAAGATATTTAAGTTTGAACATGTCTGGATTACATATGTAATCCGCGCGACCAATGCAGGGTTAAAAGAAAAACGTGTAAAAAGATAATCTGTGAATCCGATTCAGATGGGACTTCAGAATTAAAGACACCCTGATTATGATGCCTCATCGAGTAGTAAAATACGAAGTGAAGTTGTAGATACTGACATTGTTAGACTGTACTAAAATGCATAGTTTCTAATCTAATTTTGTTTTTTTTACATCCTAATATCTGCGACATTGTTTTTTTTACTTTAATATACCTAAAAACACTTCCTGGGGATGGTCACAAGAGGTGATCTTTTGATGCACTGTTCCTTTGGTCTTCATCTTTTTTCATTTAAACAGTAAGTATTCTTATTTTGTACCTTCTTAGTTTTTCATGTTGCAGTCTAAGTTCGGAGTTCTAGTGATAGCCTATTTTTAACCCCCGACGCAAAAACGACGGGGTGTTATAAGTTTGACGTGTCTGTGTGTGTGTGTGTGTGTATGTGTGTGTGTTTGTCTGTTCCCCTGTGGCGCTCAAACGGTTGGACCGAATTGAATGCGGTTTTTTTTTGTTTGAAAGGTGAATTAGTCAAGAGTGTTGTTAGCTATGTTTGAAGAAAATCGGTCCAAGATGGCTGCCGCTACAAAATGGCGGATTATATATTTTTTCACAACTCCCTTAATATGTGTATCAAATGAAATTTTAAATTATAGATGATAAATGAATAAGTTTTAATTACTTTCGTAAAAGTTTAATTATCGATAACTGAGGTTTATTTCAATGCACATCACTAATCGTAAGCATTTCTAGGGGGCCTAGTCGATCCCTATTTTTTTTTCCGTATTTACTCTTAATCCATTTGTCACATCTAAATGCGCCGCTAACTTAAGATAGAGCAATCAATTATCTATAATTAACAGGAAAAACATAGATTATATCTTATAATTTGATCGAGTTATACGTTATTTAAAAAAAAACATTTTTTAGGAGGATGGTTTAGGTCTCATACGCACCCCCGTGCAGATCGGTTACGAGTTTTAATAGGTCTCATACGCACTCCCGAACAGTTCTCTGAAAATGGCCACGCAGCTAACGTGTTCACAGCCAGTAATGGCGAATGGATGGATGGAACGAACTCCATGATAATAATTTGAACGCGTAACGCGTCTAAAAACAGGCTGTGCATTAAAAAAAAGCGTCGCGTACAGCTCAAAAGCCGCGAATTCATTCATTGTGCCCGGTTGGCACACGAAAAAAAAAATTCGGCAAGCACAAAAGCCATGCACACACACACATGCGAGCCGCGTCTCGAGTGTCCTGTCTCGAGAGTCGAGGACGTGAAACGCGTCGCACCTGTGTATACTAGTCTATACGCTATAGTGTAGTTTGGCACATTGCGACGGTATAGAGGGAGAACTTAATAACTGGCTAACCTCCCGAATACTCGAAAGCTTCTGTAATGGGGCACATTAATTACGTGTTTTCACGATTTTTTCCATAATAAGTATAATAGAAATGGTCGAAAAATCGCAATAATCGTCATATTTAAGACAAGCGGACACCCGCAACTTCGTTCGCGTGGATATTGGTTTTTAAAATCCTGTGAGAATCATTTTGTTTTTCCTAAGCTCCTTTGAGCTCATACCTTGCTAAAAACTGTTATATGTTCACTGGCGGATGTTTAGGTAGATCAAAATGTAAACATCAAACAAACAAAATCGATCCAGCCATTCAGGGATACCCGAATAATCTTTAAAGTATCTCCTTTCTAACAAAAAAAGAATGAATGAAATCGGACCACGCGTTAATGAATTACAGCTAAGTACACATTTTAACTTTCATCCCCTCTCCCAAGGGAACCGTGCTGAGTTTCGGGATAAAAAGTATCCTATATGTTACTCCGTAGTATGAACTTAAATCATGCCGAGTTTCATTTTAATCCATTCAGTAGTTTTTACGTGATGCACGCACAAACATACAGACAAACAGATAAACCGACAAACAGACCAAAATTTCAAAAATAGCTTTTTTACGTTCAATTACTTATCCCTAACATCCCCCAGTTATTATTTTGCAAAAATCTTCAATGTGCAGATACGGCAATTCTACGATTTTATTTGTATAGTTGTTACATTACGTGGCGCGTTTTGCTGTTCGTTTTATTATTTAGTTTTTTAACCCCCGTCGCAAAAATAGGGGTGTTATAAGTTTGTTTCTGTGAGTGTCATCGCTTTTTCTTATTCCAAGGCTGGCTTAAAAGGGGTTCTTAGCTATGTTTCACGAAAATCTGTTCAGCCGTTTAAGAATTTTACTAGCTCTGTCTCCAGCCGGTGTTAGGATTTTCACTCTTCAAATCAATTTTTCCACTTAATTGACATGTTTAGTATACCCGATGACCAAAATTTGGTAACTTTGACCAGCTGGGTTATTCTGTAACTTAGTTAGCAACTGAAAATAGTTGCCAACGAATTAGTTTGATATACATTGCTGCTTTACTGTGGGAAATATAAAGTGTTTTCATAATTTCACACAGTAAAGCAGCAATGTATATCGAACTTATTCGTTGGCAACTATTTTCAGTTGCTAACTAAGTTACAGAATAACCCCCCTGATAATGCAACCAGGAGAGTCTGGACTATCCAAGATTTCGAGATGTAAGTACCTACTCGTAGGGTTTGTGAAAACGTTTTAGGTTACAAAATAAGAATAAGTATTTTAGGCTCTAAAAATGTAGACGAAATAGAAAAATAATTACGCACAAAGCGTCAGTTACTCAGTTCTACCTCTACGTCGTCGATTATCCTTTATCCCTATACCTGTCTCTTTCTGTCCCGTATTAATTATAGTTTTGTCCCTTTCCATCGTTTTCATGAATCGCGCCTTGCACTTAGCGATGAACCGGGAGAGCTTTTGAGTTTTTCGTCAACTACTAAATGGAGACGAAAGGATTTTTGTTGCATAAAAACCCTATAGTACATTATATACACTTTTTATTATTTTATACGTATAAATGTAGATATGGAAGCGGTGATAAGTGATAGCCAGTAGCCTAGTGGTTAAGACTTTGGCCTCCCTTTCGGGGGACCGAGTTCATCCCCGGCACGCACCTCGACTTTTCGGAGTTATGTGCGCTTTACGCAATTAAATATCACTTGCTTTCACAGTGAAGGAAAACATCGTGAGGAAACCTGCATGCCTGAGAGTTCTTCATAATGTTCTCAAAGGCGTGTGAAGTCTACCAGTCTGCAATTGGCCAGCGTGGTGGACTGCGGCCTAAACGCTTCTCGCTCTAAGAGGAAACCCGTGCCCTTTAGTGGGATGGTAATGGGTTAGCAAGTAAAACTTCGTGAGGAATCCTGTAGGTACTTATGCCTCTCAGGCATGGATTCCTTCACCATTAAAGCAAGTGATATTTTAATTGCTTAAAACGCACATAACTGCGAAAAGTCGGAGTGCGTGCCGGGGATCGAACCCGCGTCCCCCCGTAAGGGATGCCGAAGTCTTATCACTAGGCTATTACCGCTGTTATTTTGATTATTACTAACCCCCGACGCAAAAACGACGGGGTGTTATGGGTAGTTCTTCGAAATTTCATTCTTCAACTGACTCATACGGTCAAAATTTAATTTCATTTTTAACTCTGTAACTCTAATTCATATGAAAATAGGTATACCAAATAACATATATTTGATTGAGGGACTCGTTTTTATAAAGTAGTTTTCAAGATATCGACGTTCAAATATTTTGTGCCCATATGAATCAGAATTTGTTACAGATGAATCAGTAACAAAAATAAAAATGAAAAACTTTATGTAGATAAGGCTCTGTATTAAGAAAATAATCATATTTTGACAACAACAATCATTCATATTGTAGTTATCTATTGTATCTTTATTGAAACTTGCGTAAAATATGTTTCCAAGGCGATTTTTTTAACAGATGTTTCTCGTGCAACTTTTTTATACACTTTTGGGCTAACGACACGTTATGGAGACAATGCAATGCTACTTTGTGGGCTGGTAGTCCTAGGTGAATCTGATATCGAAGTATTTGGTGAAGGTGAGTTTATTATTCTCGAAGAGACGTCAGCGTTGGATGATACATCGGTTTCATTTTCTGTTAGATTCAAATCAACTCCAAGTACCCTCTGTTGTTTTACTGTGGATCTTGTTATAGGCGCAGAAATTGATAAAGACTGAGTTAAAACATGTGATGAGCTTACAATTTCCGGAAACCTTGGTGTAATCGAAACTTCTGGAGATGATGGTAATTCCAAATCTAAAGGATTATTTATTTCAGTATTATTTGCTGGATCATATTTATTTTGTCAATTATAGAGAAAATATAGAAAAATTATAGAGAAAGCTAGAGAATTTAACACCCCCCTAGATATACATATGTTTTGTTGACTTCAGGAAAGCATTTTTAAGACTGTTAAATGGATTAAACTCTGGCAAATATTATCACAGATGGGCGTTCCTCCATACCTAATACATTTCGTACAAAGGTTGTAAGTGGACGGTACAGCAGAGTGGTTCATCCACATTACAAACTTTAAAATACCATCCTGGAATTTGCAAACTTTAAAACGGAAGCGGGCGTTCGACAGGGGTGTATTCTTTCACCGCTCCTTTTCAACACTTACACCGAATATATAATGCGGATTGTTCTAGAAGACTGGGATAAAGGTATATCTGTCGGCGGAAGAAAAATGAATAACCTCAGATATGCGGATGACACTACCCTTCTTGCTCAATCTAAAGAATATATAGAAAACTTATTAACACGTCTCGAGATAACTAGTCTTGATTTCGGATTAACTATCAATGGGAATAAGACTAAGATGATGATAGTAGACCGGGCTAATCTAAACAGAACGGAAATCCAAAGCACTGCGAGCCGCGAGGTGGTACAAAACTACACCTATTTTGGTTCTACTATCTCTAATACCGGAGGTTGTGAGCTGGAAATCCGACGGCGATGTGCTATTAGTAGGTCAGCAGTGGAGAAACTGAATAAAATCTGGAAGGACAGGAGGATCACCAAAAAGACTGAGGTCCGACTATTGAGGTGCCTCGTTTTCCCAATCTTTCTCTACGGAGCTGAAACATGGTTCCTTAGACTACAAGACCGACGTAAAATTGATGCCTTGGAGATGTGCTGCTGGAGGCGCCTTTTTAAAAATACCTTGGACAGCCTTTCGAACAAATAACTCTATCCTGAAAGAACTTAAGATAAAAGAAAGGCTCTCGTCGACTATGCAACTACGAATTCTATACGAATACGAGTTCTTCGACCACATCTCTAGAAATGAAAGATCAATTGAGCGTTTGGTGGTACAGGGTCAGGACAGATTTGATAAAAGCTGTGACCCAGACAACTGTGGTGGAGTGCTCCCGTTACGCCATAAACAGACACAAGTGGAGAAGCATCGCGCGGGAGGCTGTGCGACCCAAAACCAAGAACGCCGATGACGACTGATATGCCTACCATCCTAACAGCCAACTGCACCACTCTGTCAAGAGTGCACGATTGAGAAGAATTTGTCAATTATTTCCTCTTCTGAATGAATATCACGTTCTTTTAATTTCTTTTTAGCATACCATCTTCGAGTACTTTCTCTGCTTTTCTTCCTAGCTAATTTTTGTTGTTTGGGTGTCAAAATCTGAACTGATACGATTTTACCAAGGATTTTACCTTCTCTCTTCTCTCTCTTCTTCTTCTAAAGCACTCCTTTCGTGCTGGAGAAGGAAAAAAACTAATTTACTTTATGATTTATATAGGTTTTGACCATATGATTCAGGCACAGATAAATCAGGATTTTGTCTACAATCATGCGTAATTCATCATACATACAGACTTCAGTGTTTACATTTTTCTACACGAATCTATAACCCAAAAGCATCACACGAAATGCAATTAAGTTTTAGTAAAACAATAAAATAAATTTTATAAAATAGGTATTGTAATCAGGATGCCACCTGAACCAAGCACAGATGAATCAGATATTTACCTTCGTAGCACCAGGATCTAAGCCAACCAGCAGCATAGTCGCCTTCTAGCTCATCCGTTGTACAACTGGCTTCCCCCCGCGTGGGAAGCCAGACTCTCATTATTATTATCTGACCAAGTATGGTCAAGTGCACCTTACGCCACATTAATCAGTATTATACGCCGGACACTTGTTATTTACTCATTTATAAACACACTAACGTATTTATAACTAATACACATTTTTTTGTAGGAGGACAATTAATATCCTTTCGATTAAAATATAATTAATATTGATGTAACAAAGGAAAAACGCGACATCGACCATTTTGTTCCGGAAAATGGCAAACGGACGCGTTATATGAATCAGAAGAACCAACTTCAAAAAATTTTTTTTTGTACCTAGGCAGCAATTATTTCAAAAATATTATTTGACACAGTTAGCAATAAAGCTAAACTGTAGCAGAAAAAAATTACATGCCGTTTTGTTTGTTGGTTACAGAAATATTCCTACAGAAATCGAAAATTTTGTCTCTGAAGAACTACCCTTATAAGTTTGACGTGTGTATATGTGTGTGTGTGTGTGTTCCACCGTAGCGCTCAAACGGATGAACCCATTTGAATGCGGTTTTTTTGATAGGTGAATTAGTCGGGAGTGTTCTTAGCTATGTTCGATGAAAATCGGTCCAATACGGCCGCCGCCACAAAATGGCGGATTACATATTTTTTCACAACTCCCTCAATATGGGTAACAAATGAAAGTACTTGACTAGTAGAATAGTACTATGCAAATCCAAGATGGCCGCCACTACAAAATGGCGAATGTCGGGGGTTTTTAAATTGGTTTATTTATACTTGTCCTAAGTTTTCTTTATTTGTATAGATTTGCATTCGTATCGATCGCAAATTCGCAATACACCGGGAAACCCTACGCTATGAGCATTTCCTTGGGTAATTTTTTTGAGGCTGAGTGCACATCGGGAATCCCTATAAGGACTTAAGGCGTAATGCTCACCGTCTGGTCTGGTTGTTTGACGAAATTCGGTTGAAATTTTACACTCTGTTAGTTCACTTTCTCTTATTCGCGAAGCCATTCAAAACCGACCGAAGATATTAATTTCAGTTGAAATAAAAAGTCGCTTTACTTATTAGCTTTTGCCCGCGGCTTCCTTCGCGGGGATATTATTGATTGTAAATATCTGCCAGTGAAAGTCCCCTCAAAATCTATCCAGCCTTTCGGAGATTAGCCAGAACAAATAGACAGACACATCGCACGCCAGCTTAAGATATTATCTATACGTTCAAAGGTTCCTGTAATCCCAGATCCAAGTTATAAGGAATACTGAGGGTTGTGATGGCTGTAATTTCTGAACCAATTCCTGAATTGAACTAATTTCTGAACTACAAAACCGAAGACTTTGAACTAAGTATTTACGCGATAATGTTTAAGGTCTCCTTTCGAACATTAAAGAAGTAATGAAATCGGACTACGCGTTAACGAATTATAGCTAAGTACTCATTTTGACTTTCATTCTCTTTCCCAAGGGAACCGTGTTGAAATTCGGGATAAAAAGTATCATTCATGCTACTTCGTAATATGAACTTAAATCGTGCCAAGTTTAGTGTTTGCGTGATGCGCGCACAAACATACAGGTAAACAGACAAACAGACTTTTTTACGTTCTAATAGCTTCTGCCCGCGTCTTCTCCCGCGTGATTTTCAGTTTTTCACAAATCTCGAGGGAATCCTGGGTTTCCGGTTCCCATTCCCGCTCCCTTTTCCAACCTTTATGCATACCTACTTTTAAGGAAGTTTGCTATAGTAATCTACCAAATCGTTCCAGCCGTTTAGGAGGAGTTAGGTGACAAACACACGTACAGAAGAATTATAATATAGATACGGGTGAGAGAGTTTCGACGTCCGTATCGACGGTATGAATGAACATTAAATGTTTGACAGTTACGAAACCCATGAACATTTTGTATGGGAAAATGTTTTTTCTTTTATTTTATTTTTTCCTCAATTTTCCAATGTTTTTAATAGTTACTTAGTTATTCTGCTATTCGGGACGGAGACAAATACAACAAATCAAGAGCTACGAAGCTTTCTTTGAGGGTGAAGAAAAACATCTTGAGGAAACCTGCACGCCCAGGGGGGTTATTCTGTAACTTAGTTAGCAACTGAAAATAGTTGCCAACGAATTAGTTCGATATACATTGCTGCTTTACTGTGTAAAATTATGAAAACACTTTATATTTCCCACAGTAAAGCAGCAATGTATATCAAACTAATTCGTTGGCAACTATTTTCAGTTGCTAACTAAGTTACAGAATAACCCAGCAGGTGATGTGGATGAGATTTGTGATGACATGTGGATTTCCAGATCCTTCTAGCAAAATGCAAAATGGTTAGACTTAACTTTAGACTTAAGATTTTTTTACAAGTTTTTTTACTATGAGTAAAAAAACTTGTAGAATACCAACAATTTAAGTATCACAATTATAGTTAGTTCTTATATTTTATCTTCATAAAGATAGATTTTGGTAGTATTTTTGACAATGATTAATTTATTAATTTTGCTAAACTAATGTGTATTACTTACTCTCATTGAGAAGTTATTATTTTGTAATCATTCTTCATTGTAATTATTCTAAAAAAAGACGGTAGATACTTATTTTAAGCTGTTGGTAAACATACAAGATTACCCTCAATTTGGTGATTATTAGAACGTACGTCATCGTCGTCGTTTCAACCCACCTATAGACTGGTCAAAAAGTTCGAAAACGTGAAAAATAGAGATAAAGGTCCTAAAAATATGAGCGATAGCTCATTCGATTCGGAATTAAGTACATCTAAAAAAATGTTTTTGAAGGATTTTGGGGCAGGTAAAACTTTGCTATTGTTATTAACAAAATAGATGAAAAAAAATGATACTTCGTTTTATATTAATAACTCGTAAAATATTTATATTTAAGCAATTTTGAAAAAAGCTCGTTAATCGAAACGGACAATTCTTGGATCCCGTGTAACTTTAAAACTACACACTTTTACAGAAATCTGATTTACATCAGACACAACGTGTACAAAATTTCATTGATTTCGATTGATTTAATATTCAAATAGGAATGAAACTTCGTTTGTATGGCACGCGCCCGAGAGCGCTCGAGGGAGACTTCTCTCCAGTATCAAAGTCCAGACTCCAGACACGTGCCGACTGCCGACCTACAGCTCACAGACAGCCTTGAGATATTATTTTCGTGAGGTCTGAGTATAAGTGAAGCCTTAGAAACGGCTGAGAACGAACAGAGGGAACTTGCGAGCTCTCATAGTCTAGCGACATGAGTGAAGCGAAACATACTATAACCCCCGGCACGTAAGTCGACCGGTGACCTTCAAGTGCGCGCAGCGTCTTATGAGTGCGCGGGACACAGTACGATTGGAGAGCTAATCAGCGCTTACGAGGGATCCGCGAGAGCTAATTAGTGCTTACGAACGATCCCCACGCCCTCCCCGCGACCCCCTCACCACCCGCGATACCTCATTTTTGACTTCTGCGCAGTGAAGGTCAGCGCTCGAGTTTCGTGCCGCTGTTTATGCCTACCTCGCTTCGCTCCCAATGTGGCCTGCGTGTAAATAAATCTTAGACTATCTAGACGGAGCACTATCTAAGAAAAGTAGCTCGCTGAATGCGGCAACGAAATACCGAAGTTTGTAGGCGACTACATGCAAAGATGTGTTACAATATTGATGCCAGACTCATAACTTTTTCCCGATTAATGGAAAAATATTTTATACAGTCTATCTGAGTGTTGCTTAGATAAATATACATGTATTTCACTTATAACTCTAAGCAGTGGCGTGCACTTCATAAAAGCAGAAAAGCACTGCATACCTTGAGAAAAGCAATGCTTGTGTAAAACGATAAGTAAAGGAGCAGTAGAAATCTTAATACTACCAATTGCATACCCTGGCTTCAAACCCTGTGCACGCCACTGACTCTAAGCATATATATTTATACTCGTGTACGCCAATATGGCGTACCTTTTGTAGCCACACTTCGCTGGTATGCGCTGCTCCCTCTAGGTCGTAGTGCAACAGAGACCAATATTAATTCTATGAAATAAATGTTGACAAACGTCCAAGGTATAAATTAATGTAATTTCAACACAGTTAATTATCAAACTTTGGCTCACAAATTCGGTGCTAATTTGAGAGCTGTAAGTTGAACTGGAAATGTTTAAAACGTGTGCCAATATAATAGTCCAGTAACTTTAGTAATCCGACCTTGCGTTAAATCGGGTAGTTCTGATTTTTTGCAGACTTATTTATGACTAGCCGACGCCCGCGACTTCGTTCGCATGGATATAGGTTTTCATATAGAATCGGATCGGACCCCATAATTCTTTTTTGTAACTAAACTAAATGTATCCTAAGTTACTCCTTAACATCACCTATCTGCCATTGAAAGTTCCATCAAAATCGATCCAGCCGTTTCGGAGATTAGCTGGAACAAATAGACAGGCCGACGAACATAAATTTAAACGCACGCCAGTTTAAAATAAGCCGTACGTACAAACATCCGCGTCCCAAGTTATTTGAACCTAATAAATGTCTGTAATTTCTGAACTAAAACACCTATGACCTTGAAATATTTACGGGACAATATATAAAGTATTACCTTTCTAACAAAAAAAGAATGAGTGAAATCGAACAACGCGTTAATGAATTACAGCTAAATACACGTTTTAACTTTCATCCTCTCTCCCAAGGGAACCGTGCTGAATTTCGGGATAAAAAGTATCCTATGTCCTACCTCGGAGTATAAACTCAAACCGTACCAAGTTTCATTCGAATCCGTTCAGTAGTTTCGGCGTGATGCGCGGCCAAGATACAGACAGACAGACAGACAGACAGACAGACAGACAGACAGACAGACAGACAAAAATGAAACAAATTGCAGTTTTGGCTTCAGTATCGATTATAGAGTGCCCTCGCATAAAAATTTTCAAAATATCTTCAATGTACAGAATTGGATCTGTTACAGTTTTATTATATTATAGATAGATGTTGGACCAATGATTAATCCAAGTTTGTGACCTCGTGCGACGAACGCAACTTTGTCAAAAATCGAAAAAACCGCGAAAATTTCGGATTTTTTTCAGATTTTGGCGATTATAACCCAAAAGGACTAGTTCTTGACACTACCTTTTCAGGGCGTTTTTAAAGTAGAATGAAATTGCTACAATTTAAGACCAGAACCAACTCTGTAGGTACATTACTTACTGAGATGCTCGCGACTTCGCTTGCGTGAATTCTTAATCTCATACAAACTTCCATCTCCCATTGTATCAACTTAGGGGTAGTTTTTCCAAAATTCCTTCAACATGTAATTTTTAATTTTTAACCGAAAATCTAAATACCAATTTTCATGGATATAACTCGATAAATGACAAAAACATGACGGGGTCTCATTTAAACTTTCATCCCCTACTTAACCCACTTGCGGATAGAATTTTCAAAAATCCTGAAATTCATATTTTTTATTTTTTATTGAATGCCCAAATACCAATTTTCATGGATGTAACTTGATAAATGACAGACTTTCATACAAACTTTCGTCCCCTATTTAACCCCTTTAGGGGTGGAATTTCCAAATATCCTTTCTTAATGTGCGTCTAAATCATAAAAGAAAGCTACTGTGAAAATTTAAAGTTTCTATCTTCAAGATGTTTGTCCTGACTGACTGATCATCAACGCACAACCTAAACAACTGAAAGCTGGGAACTTGAAATTTTCACAGTAGCTTCCTTTTATGATTTAGACACACATCAAGAAAGGATATTTGGAAATTCTACCCCTAAAAGGGTTAAATAGGGGACGAAAGTTTGTATGAAAGTCTGTCATTTATCAAGTTACATCTATGAAAATTGGTATTTGGGCATTCGATAAAAAATCAAAAATATGAATTTCAGGATTTTTGAAAATTCTATCCGCAAGTGGGTTAAGTAGGGGATGAAAGTTTAAATGAGACCCCGTCACGTTTTCGTCATTTATCGAGTTATATCCATGAAAATTGGTATTTAGATTTTCGGTTAAAAATTAAAAATTACATGTTGAAGGAATTTTGGAAAACTACCCCTAAGTTGATACAATGGGAGATGGAAGTTTGTATGAGATTAAGAATTCACGCGTGTAAAGTCGCGAGCATCTCAGTAAGTAATGTACCTACAGAGCTGGTTCTGGTCTTAAATTGTAGCAATTTTATTCTACTTTAAAAACACCCTGAAAAGGTAGTGTCAAGAACTAGTCCTTTTGGGTTATAATTGCCAAAATCTGAAAACATTCTGAAATTTTCGCGGTTTTTTCGATTTTTGACAAAGTTGCGTTCGTCGCTCGAGGTCACAAACTTGGATTATTCATTAGGCAAACATCATAAACAAGTCTGCAAAAAATCAGAACTACCCGATTTAACGCAAGGTACCCCATACTAGCAAATCCTAAAGTTACTGGACTAAGAGTCATTTGACGCATTTTGGTAACATTTGGCCGATTTATTTGGCTTGGCACAGAAACCTGGATGGAAAATGATATTACGATTTATAAAGGTGATGTACTGTATTACAAGGTGATGTAGTGATGTACCTAAATTAGTGTGTAATTAATTGTGTAACTGCCTCGTTGGTGTAGTGGTTAGGATGCTCGACTGCGGATAATGATTTCTTGGGTTTGGTTCTCGGGTCGGGCCAAAAATTTTTAGGTAGATACATACGTATTGGGTTTTTCTTAGTGCCAGCCCGGGGTCGATAGTTGAGAGAGAGCAGAGGAGAGAAAAAAAAACCCCCGGCTGAGTTTGTTGTGGGCTCTTCTCAGACCAGGGCGCGTTTGGAACCCTCGTAACTTTAGTTTTAAGCTTCCGTAAATAATTATCACCATTGCCTGTTCCTAAATTGAACGTTATTCAAAAAGTGTACAGTGTTTACCAATTTTGAATAAAGTTTATTTGATTTTGATTGATTTGCACGTAATTCGGCTATTACCACTATCATGTGACAATTGTAGACGTTTAAGCCCGCCAAACCACTCGCATTGGGAGCAGCGTGGCGGGCCTAAGCTTTATCTGTCTCTTAATCCTTCGGTGAGACTTTTGAGGGCTGCAGTGTCAGTTATGTACATATTTCATAGTCATCATAGATATAAAAACATAAAGAACATCTCTATATAGATAAATTCTACCATTCTATAAAATGGACGAAGCAACAACATACTTACGTTTTTTTATACCAACGAGGTTTTCCGCTATTTACTATAGAAAAGCTACTCTTCAAATCAAATGAAATAAAAAAAGAAAAAGCGAAAGACCTTGTGATTTATTCAGTGCAGCGTTTGAACTTCATAAAAAGTTAATAGCGTGCCTTGCAGCCTGTTCCATTGAAATAAGCAGCTCTTTCACTGTAATACAGTATTTACTTTTTACCATTATCCACTCAGAATAAATCTGAAATGGAACATTCAAGGATTTAATGGAAAAGGACGTTTTAAAAACCTACCTAACCATTTTGCATTTTGCTAGAAGGATCTGGAAATATATATTGTAGACTAGTCAATAAGTTCAAAAACGTGAAAAATAGAGATAAAGGTCCTAAAAATATGAGCGATAGCTCATTCGAATCACCTCTAGAAAAATGTTTTTGAAGGATTTTGGTGTAGGTAAAAAATTGCAATTGTTATTAACAAAATAAGATGAAAAAAAAAATGATATTTCGTTTTATGTTAATAACTCGAAAAATATTTATATTTAAGCAATTTGAAAAAAGCTCGTTAAAGAGGAGGAAATTTCCAATAAAAAAGTCTCAACTTCCGAAACTCTATCTCCATTTTTTATAACAAGCGGACACCCGCGACTTCGTTCGCGTAGACATTGGTTTTTAAAATCCCGTGAGAATCATTTTGTTTTTCCTAATCTCCTTTGAGCTCATACCTTGCTAAAAACTGTTAAAAGTTCACTGGCGGATGTTTAGGTAGCTCAAAATGTAAACATCCGCCAGTGAAAGTCCCATCAAAATCGGTCCAGCCTTTCAGAGATTAGCCAGTAATCTTTAAAGTATTTCCTTTCTAATAAAAAAAGAATGAATGAAATCGGACCACCCGTTAACGAATTACAGCTAAGTACACGTTTTGACTTTCATCCCCTCTCCCAAGGGAACCGTGCTGAATTTCGGGATAAAAAGTATCCTATATGTTACTCCATAGTATGAACTTAAATCTTGCCGAGTTTCATTTCAATCCATTCAGTAGTTTTTACGTGATGCGCGCACAAACATACAGACAAACAGATAAACAGACAAACAGACAAACAGACAAACCGACAAACAGACAAACAGACAAAAATTTCAAAAATAGCTTTTTTACGTTCTATCACTTATCTCTAACATCCCCCAGTTATTATTTTGCAAAAATCTTCAATGTACAGATACGGCAATTCTACGATTTTATTATATGTATAGATAGATATAGAAGAATAGATAGACTTTAATTTGACGTTGAAAATAGGACTTCGCGCGGCGGTTACGGCATGCGCGCGCGAGCCTTCAGCAATGAAAATAATTTTTTTATAACATAAAATGTGATTTTAAAAATTTGAAAAAATTCTAGTACTTGTATCTTCTTAACACTTGAAAGCTTATAACTAATGTAAATCATATGATTTACATGATTATTATGATTTTTCAATAGTTATAAAAAATCATAATTAAAAAAATTAATAAAACGAAATTTTATCGCAGGATCTTATGAAGTATATTTATATCAGAAGGGCTTCACGAAGTTTAAAGTTTTTAGGCCAATTATTTATACCTTTCATCACATTGTTTATGCCAACGGAAATTGGGAACAAAGTTGTTAGTTTAAAATTGTTTTTAACTTGAAAAATGGTGATTAAACTTTTTTTCAGGGCTCGATGCTTTCAAGTGTTAAGAAGATACTAGAATTTTTTCAACGCCGCGCGGAGCCCTATTTTCAACGCACGGTTTCGCGTAGAAACCGATTAAATAAAAATAAATAAAATAGCCTTTTATTTCAAACTTAACTTAAATAATACAGCAATCCTTAATTTATATAGATACTACTTATTTATACATTATAAATAGTATCTATCAGGCTGGTGGAAACTGTCCACGCGGTCGGGTCTAGGTTCTTTAAGACCCACCGTAGAAATAGAACCAAAAAATTCTCAGACCATACTCTCAATCTCATGGAACAGAGACATGAAATGAGACTGCAGTCTTCAGCAGACGCTTCTGCATATCGGCGGATTAATAGACAGATCTCTAAATCACAGACACGCGATCTGCGATTACATGGTCGCTAACAATGGGCCTCATAAGAAGGCTCAGGGTCACTCAGCGGGCGATGGAGAGAGCTATAATGCTCGGAGTATCCCTGCGAGATCAAATCAGAAATGAGGAGATCCACAGGAGAACCGGAGTCATCGAATCGCGAAACTGAAGTGGCAATGGGCGGGGCACATTGTTCGAAGAACTGATGGACGTTGGGGTCCCAAGGTGCTTGACTGGCGACCTCGCACCAGCAAACGTAGCGTTGGAAGACCCCCCACTAGATGGACGGACGATCTCAAGCGAGTCGCTGGTAGCCGATGGAAACAGGCGGCACAAGATCGTGTTCTGTGGCGATCCTTGCAAGAGACCTATGTCCAGCAGTGGACGTCTATTGGTTGAGACGACGACGATTATAACTGTTTTTGATATTAGAAAGTAGATTTTTAAGAAATGTTTCTACGATTTCTACGATTAGAAACCGATTAGGGGGGGTTTAATAAAAACTGACTTGCCACTTCCAGGTTAACCCACTTCCATCTTAGACTGTATCGTCACCAGATAATTGCAATCAGGGGTAACT
This sequence comes from Melanargia galathea, assembly GCA_920104075.1. Taxonomy (NCBI): domain Eukaryota; kingdom Metazoa; phylum Arthropoda; class Insecta; order Lepidoptera; family Nymphalidae; genus Melanargia; species Melanargia galathea. The sequence goes on along the minus strand of OV049874.1, from coordinate 18,702,011 downwards.
AACTTGTAGAAGAATAAAAATAAATAGGTATCTGTTATGTACTAACGCAATATAATGTTCCGCAAAAAAAGTCTTTACTTGTCTTCCGCTCGAGAAAAACCTTCCTCGGATAACATTCCACCCGCAAATCCCGCTTTGTCGTACTAAAGCCCGTTATACACTCACATGAGTGTCGTAGTAGTCCGCGCCGCGAATCAAGAGTGTAGTTAATACTTGCTTTTGCTCGCGACATCGGCCGCGTCGGGTCACGCGGTTTTCCCACGATATAAAGTATCCAATGTCACACTCAGGATCCTCAACTAAGATATGTGAAAAATCACGTTTATCCGTATAGCTCTATTACTGTATAGTTAACAGACAAATGCGTGAAATAATATAGCATCCTATCCCGTGGGAATTGTTTGTTACGCGAGATAAAAAGTAGTCTATTTTACTCTCGGTCCTCAACTATTTAAGTATATCCAGACCAAACATCACGTCGATCCGTAGCCCTGTTGCGGCTTGTAACGTACTTATTTGAAGAAACAATCAGCGTATTATCAACAAACAAACACTTGCATTCTTATAACTACTTAGTAGGGCTATCAGGGGTATTATTAGGGATAGTTTGCGAAGTCCATGGCATTCCCCTTCTGACGTCAATATATTATAATATGTTTAGTATAGTATATTAAATACGTATTTAATAAAGGTACAGTGAAACTGTATCTAAACATATTTGTCGCGCCGAGATAAGTAACTCAAATTACTAGCAAATAACAGCAGCGGTTCGCGCGCGAGTGTAACACGTGCTTAACTTTTAAACGACATACATTCAATCTCGTTATATCCATTTTCGCGAAGCCCTACCAATCTTTATATTGGAAAAGGTTGACGTAGGTAGCTTGCCAAGGTTTAAGTGGTTTAAGGGATTATTTATGTCACTTTTTTATTGAATAGGTACCTACTTCTCTCGCACTTGACCTTTTGTTGAAACAATCTTTACGCCTTAGCCAACACGTGGTGTGAGAGTTCATACACATAACAGTAACGTTCTCACTCAGGGTAGGCATCTCGGAAATGACTGATTCTGGGCTTATAATTAGAAACGCAACCCCTTAGCGCAGGCAGACCTGACATATTAGGTATCCTGTAAACTCACAAGTATATATTAAAAAATTTAAAAACCCCCGACATTCGCCATTTTGTGGTAGCGGCCATCTTGGATTTGCATAGTGGTATTCTACTAATCAAGCCCTTTTATTTGATACCCATATTGAGGGAGTTGTGAAAAAATATGTAATCCGCCAATTTGTGGCAGCGGCTATCTTGGACCGATTTTCATCAAACATAGCTAAGAACACTCCCGAATAATTCACCTTTTAAAAAAATCAGCATCCAAATCGGTTCACCCGTTTGAGCGCTACGGTGGAATAGACAGACACGTATACACACACACACACACATACACACACACAGACATGTCAAACTTATAACACCCCATGTTATTGCGTCGAGGGTTAAAAATTAGCCATTTCAGAGATCATAACAAAATTTGTTATGACCTCTTTATACCGAGAGGTTGGTATACTAATTATTGTTCCTAGCTTATACGAATACCGACGTATTCCGTAATACGATAGCAAAACTTCAAAGCCTTTACGTTGAAGGTATAAAAGCGTTTCGCTATCGCATACGAATGGGTCGGTGTGCTATAGGGGATATTCCGCGAAGATCCTTGGTCGCGTTGTCTCTAAACCCACATAAGTCGGCAACCAGGCTAGCGATGGCCACTCGCCGAGCGGCTCTATCCACGTTCGCCGAGTCCATTGGCCGAGTGCGTTGGCCCAAAAGTACACGGCTCTTCTATGTATATACATACATCTTCTATCTATACATCTATCTATCTTCTATACATATAATAAAATCGTAGAATTGCCGTATCTGTACATTAAAGATTTTTGCAAAATAATAACTGGGGGATGTTAGGGATAAGTAATAGAACGTAAACAAGCTTTAATTTAAAAAAAAAAATAAACCCGACTGCCATGCTAAAAAACGAACTAAAAAATTAATAAACTACCACCGTACCACTCACAGTGTAGTTGTTATTTATTTTGTTTTTCATGATTTGTCACTCCAAATTGATTTAAAACATATAGATTGTATACATTTTCGTACTCACCTTTTAAAGCCCTTTATTTTGATACCCCACTCGAGGGTCTTGAAGAAAAAATTTTTTTTCAGTCCGCACATTAAAGTGCATAACATTCGCCATTTTGATTTTTTATGAATTTTATGTACCCAGTAACATTGGCGCCGTCAAGACAAATCTAATGACGTATAATTTATCAAAATAGGTTGAGCCGTTAAGTAGTTACGAACTGACATAGGAAACGGTCATTTTCTACGATTTATCACTCCAAATTGTTTCCAAATATATAAATTTATACATTTTCGTATTTGCCTTTTGAATCCCTTTATTTTGATACCCCACTCGAGGGTCTTGAAGAAGAAATTTTTTTTCAGCTCGCACATTAAAGCGCATAAAGTCCGCCATTTTGATTTTTTTTTTAATTTAGGTACCCTGTAACACTCGCGTCATTAAGACAAATCTAATGACGTATCATTTATCAAAATCCGTTGAGCCGTTGATTAGTTACAAGCGGACATAGGAATGGACATACACACAGGTGAAACACATATACCCAGTCGGGTAAATAAATAATAAAAAAAAAGCTATTTTTGTTTTTGTCTGTTTATCTGTTTGTATGTATGTTTGTGCGCGCATCACGTAAAAACCACTGAATGGATTGAAATGAAACTCGGCATGGTGTAAGTTCATACTATGGAGTAACATATAGGACACTTTTTATCCCGAAATTCAGCACGGTTCCCTTGGGAGAGGGGATGAAAGTCAAAATGTGTACTTAGCTGTAATTCGTTAACGGGTGGTCCGATTTCATTCATTCTTTTTTTGTTAGAAAGGAAATACTTTAGAGATTACTGGCTTATCTCTGAAATGCTGGACCGATTTTGATGGGACTTTTACTGGCGGATGTTTATATTTAAGCTGTGGTAGCCTAGTGGTTAGGACGACCGACTTCTAATCGGAGGTCGTGGGTTCGATCCCGGGGCACGCACCTCTAACTTTTCGGAGTTATGTGCGTTTTAAGTATTTAAATATCACTTGCTTTAATGGTGAAGGAAAACATCGTGAGGAAACCTGCATGCCTGAGAGTTCTCCATAACGTTCTCATAAAGGTGTGTGAAGTCTGCCAATCCGCTTGGCCCCGTCGTTTTTGCGTCGGGGGTTAAAAACCAATATCCACGCGAAAGAAGTCGCGGGTGTCCGCTTGTAATATAATAAAACGCTGTCAGTGCGATACATCGAATTCTAGGTCAGGAAAAAAGGAAAAAATGCCTCGTAACGATTTTATATTCGAAATTGTATTGCGAAAGTGACACAGCAATATTTTTACGCCCAAAACATTAAAATAGGAAAGTTGACAGGTTTTAAAATATGAGAGTGGAAAAGTGAAAACTCGCGTAAAATGATTTAGGCGCCAGTTTCGAGGGAAGAAAATCTGACGATGTTTTTGAGCACTTGAAATAGTACATTGTTCCTCGACAGGAGAAAGTGACCGATTACTACGAGGGTGTAGTTTGAGGCCCGAGGCCGTAGGCCGTAGGGCCGCAATACGCCCGAGAGGAATCGCACTTTCTCCCGAAGGGATACATAGTGCTTTATACTACACCTGCGAGGAAAATAATAAAATAATCAAAAATATTAAAATTATTACCGTAAATCAATCAGAAGAAGAGGTTGGGTTTCCATTGTCTTCTTCTTCATATGCTTTGTTGTAACTATTTCTATCTATCTTTAGATATCTTGGGTAAAAGATTTTCAATATAAAATTAACTACTTAGCCACATATTTTTAGTTCTGGCGGCGTTGGGCGGCGTCATCAAATCTTCACTATCACTACTACACTAGCGGCACGCTATGAAGGCCGGTTTGACACATTACAATAGTGATGTGGAATGTCAATTTAGTCTCGAACAAAAAACAATTAAGTTTTGTTTTTGTACCTGATTAAATAGGTTTAATAAAACAAAAATGTATATGTTTATTTAATTTATTTGAACGAACTGAATATTTGAACGAAATTTATTGATATTTTTTTGCGATTTCAGAGGTTTGTCCACATAGTGAAAATTGTTCATATTCACAAGTACATTCACCCCTTAAATGGTGCAAACTGATTTTTCTACACTTGTATACATTTAAGAAATCAATTTAATAAATAAATTTTGAGTCCTAAACCTAAAACTACATTCGATAAAATTTATGAATCTCTGCACATCACTATCGTCAATAAAGTAATACAATTATTTCCTTCAAAGTCGTTATCAATTAATACGGAACTTCATGAGCGGACAAACGTCAAACCGGCCATCATAGCGTGCCGCTAGAGTAGACACTTTGACTTCCATAATAGCTACTTGTAATTTTATAAATTGAAAATTTGGGTAGGTAAAACAAAAGAAAGCGACTCGCAAAATAAAAAGAAAATAGCGCGAAAAAAATCTATTTTGTATTTTTTACTTTTATTTTATGTTCATATGTAATTATAATAATTAAAATTAAATATATTTAAACTAGCAGACCCCGGTCCTGCCTGGTGACATAGCGACATCAGCGCCGCCTACCGTGACGGTTGTTATTTATTGGGTGCTTTTTACGTCGTGTTTGTCGACATAGGTTTTTTTCATGTACTGATCGGATTTGATCAAAAAAAAAGAAAAAAGCACGTTAGTAATGGAATTTCATAAATGGAACTTCCGCTCTAGCGCGTTAACAATGAAATTCCATATATTTTTTCGTCCCGCCTATTTGTTTGACAGTAATGACGTACTTTGACTTTCGATATGAGAAAAACCAGAAGGTACTTTCAGAGCAGGTGTAGTATAAAGAAAATTTCGCAACTTTTATGTTTTTACCTACCTTTTTAATTTATCTTTTGTTAAGGAGGTTAAAACGTAGGCATCAAACGATTTAGTGATTTACTGTAGTGAAGAATATCGACTCGGTTAAACCTAGACTTACGTACATAGTTATTTTCATCTCACTGACAAAAAATGCACCTTTTGCTGCTTAAAACCAGTGAGCAAAAGTCAATTTTTCTCATTCAGCGAAACTACTTAGTGTTTTAGAACGCTGTGAATGAACATTTCTAACTTCATTGGCACAAGAAACGTTCACTTTTTCTCACTGTTTAAGAGCAAAGCGTAGTTTACAGGCACAGAACGATTAACGATTTGCTGTACTGTAGCTTAGTACCACTTTGCACATCTCGACAACGATGACACACTCCGATTATTGAAACACTATAGCGTCAGCGTAAAGCGAACATAATGTCCTTTATTTTAGAGTCGCAAATTCACTACTACCGATTTTTAGGGTTCCGTACCCAAAGGGTACAACGTGACCCTATTACTAAGACTCCGCTGTCCGTTTGTCCAACTGTCACCAGGCTGTATCTAGGCAGTTAAATAGTATATTAGGCGGTTTAAACTTTCACATATGATTTATTTCTGTTGCCGCTATATCAACAAGTAGGTACTAAAAACAGAATAAAATAAATATTTAAGCGGGCTCCCATACAACAAACGTGATTTTTTTGTCACGGAACCCCTTGTGCGCGAGTCCGATTCGCACTTGGCTGGTTTTTATTTCACTAATTTTCCAATTGAAGCACTGGCTGTATACATGTATATCGAACTCGGGTCCGAAAACAATAGAATAAAGGTCCATTTTACTTTGACATTATAGTGTTTTGATAGCAAAGTTGTTGAGAATTGAGTGATGTGCAAAGTTGTACTAAGCATACTAAGGAATTTTCGCCCCGGGTACCCCTCGAGCTGCGTGGAACGGGAAAATAATTCCTTGACGTCATCACGTCAACAGTTGAAACACAATTAATATGCCGTAAGAGCCGCCTACCTCGTTTCTTATGTGGCTAGCTTTTCTGTATTTATACGACTGCCTGTTACTTACTTCGGTTTTTCTTCTCCCAATAAGAACACAAAAGTTCACTTACATATCGAGTAGGTAGAAGGTAAAAGCCAGATAGTTGCCCCACTTTTTGAAATAGGTCTATTGCTTAAAATGTGTGTGTGTGTGTGTGTGCGTGTCTGTGTGTGTGTGTGTGTGTGTGCGTGTCTGTGTGTGTGTCTGTGTGTGTGTGTGTTTATTTTGTTTGACAGGTGATGCATGATAAAAATCGATCCAAGATGGCCGCCGCTACAAAATGGCGGATTACATATTTTTCCACAACTCCCTTAATATGGGTATCAAATGAAAGGGCTTGACTAGTAGAATAGCACTATGCAAATACAAGATGGCCGCCGCCACAAAATGACGAATGTCCCCGACATTCGCCGTTTTTTACCTTTTTAATTTATACTTGTTAAGATTGTGACCAGTAGAATTAGCCATAATCGTTATCGCATAATATGTACGGCATCACCTAATAGACATACCGAGACCCGGTGGGTTACCTGTACCTACCCGGTAATTGTGTTTTCGAACCATCCAGGATTTGTAAAAGAAAGGATTTCAGGAGGATTGATAAAAATGAAAAATTTGATAAATAAAGAACCGCTCGACCGATTTTGTGCAGACTTCACATAAACCATCTACTAAATAGTCCGAACAAAGCCTACACATTTGGTTTGGATAGGTGAGCTCGTTCTTGAGTTATAAAAGTATAAATTAAATATTTAAAAACCCCCGACATTCGCCATTTTATGAAAGCGGCCATCTTGGATTTGCAATAGTGCTATTCTACTAGTCAAGCCCTTTTATTTGATACCGATATTAAGGGAGCTGTGAAAAAATATGTAATCCGCCATTTTGTAGCGGCGGCCATATTGGACAGATTTTTTTCAAACATAGCTAACAACACTCTCGACTAATTCACCTTTCAAATAAAAAAACCGCATTCAAATCGGCCCACCCGTTTGAGCGCCACAGGGGAACAGACAGACACACACACACATACACACACACACACAGACACTTCAAACTTATAACACCCCGTCGTTTTTGTGTCGAGGGTTAAAAATTACAACGAAAAGTGGCATTGATTTTTATATATATAGATTTGTCAAATTACTACATTAATTTACATTTAGTTACCATGAGAAACAAAGTTTTATTGATTCCGTATTGCATATTCCATTACGCGAACTAGCAATACAACGAACTGTGTATGGAAAACATGAAATATGTACTTAGTTATTGTTTGCACTCGCCTGTTGCCTGCGTCGGAAACTATCCATAAATATTAGATCATATTTTGGCTTCGCGTGATTGAAAGTCTATGGTTCCGACTGCAAATAATATCATTCGTTATTAATTTCCACACACATGAGAAATGGCGCCGCCGCGGAATTCAAAATTATATGTAGGTATAGATGTGGTAATTACACCTCCCGACGGGCAGGTGACCAGTGAAACACCAGTGCGCGTTATTGTGATTTTAACAGACTCATTCGCAAAGCGTTAAGGGACCTTTCAGACAGACCGGCGCGGAGAGCAGAGCAAATTTTAATCGCATTTAAAATAGAATCTTAAGACATTGAAATAGGCTTTATTTTTACATGTTAACTCTTTTATGATAAGAGGATGCTCGAGCATGCTCCCAATACGCTCTGTGTGAAATATATGAGAGCAGCCGGTCGGCTAATCGTCGAGCCGGTCGGCTGCTCCATGCCCGTGCCCTTTCGCGCTCGAGCATCCGACCGGCTCCGTTCGCGTGCTCTTTCATGCTCGCACAGCCGACCGTAGGCCGAATATGCTCTGCCGTCCGGCCCAAGAGCGTACGCTCGGCTCCGAGCGCATCCGCGTGTCCGTTCACACAGACCGGCGCGGAGAGCAGAGCAAATTTGAACGGCCGGTCTGTGTGAAAAAAAAAATGCTCTCCGACGCTCTCCGCGCCGGTCTGTCTGAAAGGTCCCTTACAGTTTATTCGGTGCTTTGGAGGCTAGAGATAATATTATGCTTTCTGTAATAGTTGATGCATATGACTATATGAATATAATATTATTGTATATCCCGTGGGCCGTGAGAACTCTTTGATTTTCCGGGATACAAAGTATCCTATGTGCGTTTCCAGTACGAACAACAACACAACAACAGCACAACTTTTTATCTGCGGAAATTAAAGAGCTCGTATTGAATTTTTATAAACCTAAATCCACGTGGACGAAGTCATGTTTATACATGTAATTAAGTGTTTATATCTATTTGTCCCTTATGCATCCGCGTATGCTAACGCTCATACAATTGAGCTTATACTTGGCACAAAGATAGTTCGCACCCTGGAGACGGCTCGTTGATGAATTTTGGCGGAGACCTTGGGTACGCTAGTAGGAATAAAGTGTCAAAAGTCCCCATTGATCCCATGTCTGCTAAAACAAGTTATTCAAGGTCAAAGTCACAATTTTCGGTTTTTCTGGATTTTTCTCGAAAACGGTAAGTTTTATAAAAATATAGTCCAGGCAAAAATTGTAGAGCATACAATTATCTATAAAAATATTCTTTTCAACACACTTTCTCATAAAGTAGCTCTACGTTCACCGCAATTAGGCAGATAATTACACCTGTTATTCAAACTGTGACTTTTGTTTTACTATTATTCACAAGTGAATTATAGAGTTTTATTTTTAATTTATTGGTTGAGTTGGTTCCTTTGTTCTTAAAAAAGTTTCGATACAAAAAAGGTCGTATTCAATAGTACAAATAAATTAATATACCTTTTGCTTGCTCATTTCATGCAACTTCGTATAGATAATTTCAACTTGTACGTGTTTAATAAATAAAACTTTCACTCAAATATAACTTTTGTTTTGTCTGTAATAAAGAAAACTTGAAATTCCCCATTTTGTACATGGCTAAAACGCTATCCGCGAAAAGCCAAATAAAACAAACCTCATTCTATAGTCTATGGCCGATTGCCATTTTAAGAAGCGCGCGCCTATGAAAACTGATTAATTTTTCCCGCCATTGCAAAATGCCATAGAAAACAAACCTCATTCTATATAGTCTATGGCCGATCGCACTTTTATGTGTGCGCGCATAGGAAAACTGATTAATTTTTCCCGCCATTGTGAGAAAATTTTCATAACTCGTTTTCAATGTTGAAATTACAGTTATTTATTAATTAAAATTAAAATATCTACAAGTACTAATTATGAAGAAAATGAGTTATTTTGTACACCGCCCGATATATGTGAAGCCCTTAAAGTTATGGAAAGTTTACTACCTACCTGAAACCAAGGAAAAATATCTATTTTAGTGTTATTTTCTTCGCAAGTGTGTTGAAAAACGTCGTATGATACACATGTGTATTGATGATTACCGTCCTCGGCTATCTTAAGACCCTCACCTAACGGCTCGGGTCTCAATATCGCCTCAGCGGTAATCACCAACATTACACACTTATACCATAATGTACTATTATACTTTTTTTCCTAAGATATCGCCATTCTAAAAAAGTTCACGCCTACTTCGAGACTTACCTACTTCATCCCGGCACCAGCTAGTGAACAATGAATGGGAATGGAATGAACGAACGGGAAAGCCATTATAGAGGGTGTTCTGGATATTGTCCAATCTTGATAGAGCTAATTCTTTTAACTGTGCCACTTGTAACTTGCAAGGTCGAGAAGAGTTCTAGTTCTACAATAGAAATGATGTAAAATGCCTCTTTTGAGCTCGAATAAAATAAATGATTATTTAAAATTTTACACGTTTTTTAAACTTTGGTCTGTGTCTAGGTATTCGGAACGATTTTTAGGTTATTTTTCGCCGACTCACGACGGAATCCATCTCACTACCAAATAGCCTTACAATCAGGTGTGCCTTAGAATATTTCAAATTGTTTTGATCGGTACTATTTTTGGTTATTTAGTGATTCTATAAATTATTCTGAATTCAGATTCTTACGTCATTTTATAAAATCATGGCTCGAATCACAACACGATAGGTACTATTGAATATCGATACATCTGTCAGTAGTTTATATTGATAGTCTCGTTCGTAGTAAGACTAGATCCCGAATGGCGGCTTGTTTAAAAAACAGGGCTCCAGGGCTGACTGCATCGCAGTGGAGCTAATTTATCACTGCTAATACTGTAAAGCATTTTTGATCTGTCTGTCTGTATATTTATCTTCGAAACAATACGTTCGTCGTTCGATTTGCTCCCGAATGTCGGCTTGGTTAAAAAACAGGGCTTCAGGGCTGACTGTATCGCAGTGGAGCTAATTTATTACTGCTAATACTGTAAAGCATTTTTGATCTGTCTGTCTGTATCTTCGAAACAATACGTTCGTCGTTCGATTTGCTCCCGAATGTCGGCTTGGTTAAAAAACAGGGCTTCAGGGCTGACTGCATCGCAGTGGAGCTAATTTATCACTGCTAATACTGTAAAGCATTTTTGATCTGTCTGTCTGTATCTTCGAAACAATACGTTCGTCGTTCGATTTGCTCCCGTAAGGCGGCTTGGTTAAAAATGTAAGGCCTGCGGTTTCCGGTGAGGGCGCGGCGACGTGTTGAAGGCGTCCCAGTTGGCGAGCCGCACCGGCGCGGCGGTCGTCTATTATGCACGGAGGTCACCCCAGCGACAGGGCTCCAGGGCTGACTGCACCGCAGTGGAGCTATTTTATCAATAAATATCTTCTGCCCGCGGCTCCGCCCGCGTGAATTTCGGTTTTTCACAAATCCCGAGGGAATCGTGGATTTCCGGGTCCCGTTCCCGGTCTCTTTTCCAACCTCTATATTATCTACTTTCAAGGAAGTTTGCTATAGTAATCTACCCACAGATGTAGCTACAGATTTCAGTTTTTTAAAAATCCCGTGGGAACTGTGGATTTTTCAGTCAGGGCACAATCTATCTCAATTCAAAATTTCAGCCGAATCAGTTCAGTAGTTGCGGCGTTAAAGAGTACAAACATATATACACACACACAAGCGCACACACACATTTTGAAAAAACCGAAATAATAGGTAGATAGCAAACTTCCTTGAAAGTAGGTATAAAGGTTGTGAAAGAGAGCGGGAACGGGAACCGGAAATCCACGATTCCCTCGGGATTTGTGAAAAAACGAAATTCACGCGGGTGAAGCCACGGACAGAAGCTAGTTTGATATAAATTAAAAATTATGGGGAGGTACTTAGTTACGTACCTAGTAGGGCTATTGTACAAAGGGTCGCGTTCGCCGGCAGCCCGCATTAGCAACACTTCAACCCTTCTCTCGAGGGCCGGCATCCGCTTCTCGCTGTTATTAATAGCTGCATATGACGTGCTATATGATATGGGTTTTATGTGTGAACCCAGGGAGAAATCTAGCGGGGTGAAAATACAATATAACAAAATGCTGAACTGACGGTATCCGAGCCCACAGAAATCGCATACCAGTATACTTAGTCTCACTTTGCACGGCTCGAAAACTTTACTAAATACTACTGTATTTAGCGGCGAGACACAGACAAACATTTGAATACAGGTTTGCTTACCTGCCAGACAGACTTTGCAAATACGTTCGTTCACTTGAATTTGAATTTTAAATGGTCGCGTGCGTGTAATACGCTCGAAAACCTATACGGGGCAAAGTGCAAATATGTGTTCAAACTTTGAACATTATACCAAAGATCCCTGCCACACATGAGTTCCAACAAGTGTTCAAATGTATATGCTAGGTATGTGTGTCGCCGGGGTAAGAACGATGCTTATCAGAAAATACGCCGTGAAAATAATTATCAAAGTTTACTTAGTAGCTAGGTAATAATTTGAAAAAAAAAAAAAGCTGTGATAGCCTAGTGGTTAGGACAACCGACTTCTAATCGGAGGTCGTGGGTTCGATCCCGGGCACGCACCTCTAACTTTTCGGAGCTATGTGCGTTTTAAGTATTTAAATATCACTTGCTTTAACAGTGAAGGAAAACATCGTGAGGAAACCTGCATGCCTGAGAGTTCTCCATAACGTTCTCAAAGGTGTGTGAAGTCTGCCAATCCGCTTGGCCAGCGTGGTAGACTATGGCCAAAACCCTTCTCACTCTGAGAGGAGACCCGTGCTCTGTAGTGTGCCGGTAATGGGTTGATCATGAATTTGAAAATAATATCTCGGTAGGTGCTACATTGATGTGGCAATCGTTATATGACGTACAAATTAGAGACACAAACTTGGCAGCAACACTAGAATAATTATAAAAAACTTGACACGGAAAGCCAAATTAAAAAATTGCGGATCAAATAACTAAATGCGGATTGCAAGAGAAATTGCAGAAATCAAAGTACAAACTTGTCACTTAAAACTTGCTGTCTGGATTGCATTTTGAACAAAATTCAAACATAAGCTGCTCTTATTCGACGCTTTCATAATATTAAGTATGTACATTGTACAAGCGGACACCCGCGACTTCGTTCGCGTGGGTATTGGTTTTTGAAAATCCTGTGGGAATCATTTTGTTTTTCCTAAGCTCCATTGAGCTCATACCTTGCTAAAAACTGTTAAAAGTTCACTGGCGGATGTTTAGGTAGATCAAAATGTAAACACCCGCCAGTGAAAGTCCCATTAAAATCGATCCAGCCTTTCTGAGATCACCCGGGTAATCTTTAAAGTATCTCCTTTCTAACAAAAAAAGGATTAATGAAATTGGACCACGCGTTAATGAATTACAACTATGTACACATTTTGACTTTCATCCCCTCTCCCAAGGGAACCGTGCTGAATTTCGGGATAAAAACTATCTTATATGTTACTCCGTAGTATGAACTTAAATCGTACCAAGTTTCATTTCAATCCATTCAGTAGTTTTTGCGTGATACGCGCACAAACATACAGACAAACAGACAAAAATTTCAAAAATAGCTTTTTTACGTTTTGTTACTTACGAGCGGATACCCGCGACTTCGTTCGCGTGTATATCGATTTTTAAAAATCCCGTGGGAACTTTTTGTTTTTCTTAAGCTCTTTTGAGCTAAACACTGCTAAAAACTGTTAAAAGTTCACTGGTGGATGTTTAGGTAGATAAAAATGTAAACATCCGCCACTGAAAGTCCCATCAAAATCGATACAGCCTTTCAGAGATTACCCGGCAATCTTTAAGGTATTTCCTTTCTAACAAAAAAAGAATGAATGAAATCGGACCACGCGTTAATGAATTACAGCTAAGTACACATTTTGACTTTCATCCCCTCTCCCAAGGGAACCGTGCTGAATTTCGGGATAAAAAGTATCCTATATGTTACTCCGTAGTATGAACTTAAATCATGCCAAGTTTCATTTAAATCCATTCAGTAGTTTTTGCGTGATGCGCGCACAAACATACAGACAAACAGACAAACAGATAAACAGACAAACAGATAAACAGACAAACAGACAAAAATTTCAAAAATAGCTTTTTTACGTTCTATCACTTATCCATATCATCCCCCAGTTATTATTTTGGAAAAATCTTTAATGTACAGATACGGCAAGTCTACGATTTTATTATATGTATAGATTTTTAACATCCCCCAGTTATTATTTTGCAAAAATCTTGTAAAGATACAGCAAATCTACGATTTTATTAAATGTATAGATATAGAAGATAGATATGAGGTAAGTGTATGTGTCGGTGTTTTGCGGATTATAGCAAAATAATTTTGACTTTTCATTTCATATATTATGGATTTCCGCAAAGTAACGCCTGCTTCTATTCAATATCACATTAAGTAGTCTTATGTGTGAAACGATAGTGTACCCATTGCTACTGATAAAGTTTATTTACGCCACTGTATTTTATATGAATTTCAAAAAAAAATTGCAGAACTAGGCTGGGAAATTCTGTTGCATCTACCATATTCCTCGGACAATGGACATAGCACCCTTCGACTATCACTTGTTTTTGTAACAACAATGTAACAATCACTGCTCATTAACAACTTTGAAGATGTAACCAGTTACTAACTTTGAAGCTGTAGGTAATAACAAAAAATAAATGATTTAAAAAATAGAGAATTCTCAAATTCACAAAATTTCAATTCACAAAAAGCAAACGCCAAGGCTACTTCTCAAAAAGAACTTTGAAGCTATAATAACAACAATTTTTAAAAGTGCAATGCATTAATAATGGTAAATTTTCGTAGATAGGTAAATATAACAATCCCTAATCACTTTTCGTTTAGGAAATTGCTGTATTGATTAAATTATTAAACAATGGAATGGTAAACTGTACAAAATTAGAACATAAACACCACTTCTCATTTTTAGAACTTTGAATCTGTAACAACTGATTTTTAAAAGCACAATGCGTTATTTTTGGTCAATTTTCGAAGGCAACTAAATAAATAATAATAATTATTAAGTATCATTTTTCGTTTAGGAAATCGCATTATACTTAAATGATAGAAATGAAACGCTAAAACGCCACTTGTCATAAAGAACTTTGAACATGTAATAATAGGTATGTAATAAACATAATATTTAAAAGTAGAATGCATACTAAGTTCCATAGCAACAATAAACGTCTGTTATTAATTTCTAAAACAATAATTATTATCAAAATAATGGAACGCTATAATGCCAGTTGCCACTTGTCATAAAGAACTTTAAATCTGTAATAACAATGATATTATTAAAAGTGGAATGCATCATAAACGAAGCTCCTCAACAATAAACGCCTGTATTAATTTTTTTAAAATTCGCAGCATTCGATTGTATTTTTTAAATTTTCAAAAAAGGAACGCTCGTACTCACCGGCTCGCGCGGCGAAGAGCGCGAGGAGCGCGAGGCTCGCGAGGCAGCGCGGGACGCGTGGCATGCTCGCGCGGGCGCGGCGCTCGGCGGACTGGGCGCCGGGCCGCGCCTCCCCGCGCCCCCGACTGCGGCACTGCGCTTCTGTGCCTCGCACGTGAGCGCTGCGGTGCCTTTCCATAGCCGACGACATACAGTTTCCTAAATTCCAAATCACAGAAAGTATACTTCAACTCATCTTGGTGCGTGGCCTTATGTGTGTAAAGCTTGCACACAGTCCTTTCACGCACACATGCTAGGACGACGACTGCCGCATCTTTGCCGCTAAGTTGCATATGTGTGCGTGTGCTTGTAGCACATGCTCACGTAGCGCCACCCGCGAGTTGAAAGAACTATACCTACATGAGAGAAGAATGACAACTTCATATCAAATCAAATCAAATCAAATCAAATATATTTATTTGTGAATACATCAGTGGATAAGGTGTTAAATACATAATAAGCGGCTGGTATTCTACCACAGAGTGGTGTATAAATATTACATCTAAAAATTAACATTAAATAGAAATTAACTTACATAAGTGTCTCAAATAAATCGAAATGGCATCACTGACACAATACAACTTTAAATTAAAACATGCACTGTCATTAAATATACAAAAACAAGTCAGATAACATAAAAATATATTCAATACACTATGTCAGACAACGAATGCGGGTATATATTGACCAGAATCTCATGAAAAATAGGGAAATAAAATTCCAAGGTTAGCAACACTACGGCTGCCCTAGTGATAAACAAAATAACTGACATTTTTTGTGAAATTGACTTTTTGCATTAACAAAAGTTTTATGTCGAGTAGTTTTTTACCACAGTTTAATATTTCAAATAACTTGAACCGTTTACTGAAATTTAAATTTATTATTAAATTGCCCAAACAAAGTAACTGCACTCACTAACCCGGAATATAAATGCAAAAACCAAGTAAACAACAAGCACAACACAAAAACAAAGTAATTGGATGTTGATTACTTTGTTTTTGTATTTAAAATGCAGTTGCTTGATTTTTCGTTTCGTGAAACGATCCCAGGTAAGGTGTTCTGAATGTAATTACTTTGTCTATCACTAAGGCAGCCGAGTTAACCTAGTGTTGCTTACTACAAAATTTAATTTCCCTATTTTTCATGAGATTCTGGTCGATCTATAGCAAGGAAAATAACATGTCAAAATAGTAATTAAAATTATCATTCAGCTTTAGTCATTTTAACATGTCAAGATATATTATAAAACAGATAATCTTACAAATTAAATTACTCACTGTCATTTAGGTAGTCCTTAATAGAGTAATAAGTTTTATTAATTAAAAACATTTTCAATGATTTTTTAAAGTTGGTCATATTATTTATTTTCTTTATGTCATCTGATAACTTATTGTAGATATGTATTGACAAGCAAAATACACTTTTCTGCATTTTGGCTAACCTCGCGCCCCGAACTCGTAACCGTAAGGGATACCTTCTATTTATTTATATTTTGAAATAACGATAGGTTGCCATGTACAAAAACCGCAGTCTCGTAGATAAAAATACAGGGAAATGTAAGAATCTGCAGCTCTTTAAAATGTGGTTTACAGCTGTCTGTCCAGTGTAGATTTTTCATTGCCCTAATACACCTTTTCTGAGCCTTGAATACCTTTTCGCGGTCAACTGCGTTCCCCCAAAACATCACACCATACCTGAGCGTTGACTCAACATATCCGATATCCGAAATAAGCTACACGAATAGTTTGCAAGTTAACTCTTTTATTCAACTTATACAGAGCATAGGAAAATTTATATAGTTTGCTGCAAACACGGTCGACCTGTGCTTTCCAGTTTAATTGATTGTCAACTAAAATGCCTAAAAATGTTGTCTCATCTATTTCATTGATTTGAATACCCATGTGATTAATATTTAGATTTGATATCGAAAATTTTTCCCAGTTGAAATTCATGAGTTTTATTTTTTCTAAATTTATATGTAGGTTATTTTTTACTAGCCAATCGATTATGAGACCTACCGAATTGTTGATCTCATTTTCATAGTTTTGGGTATTATGACCTTCATAAATGATGGTACAGTCATCAGCAAAGAGGACCATAGGTTGAGATATTGCTGATGGAAGGTCATTAATATATAAAAGAAAAAGCAGTGGACCCAAAACGCTTCCTTGTGGCACGCCGTATTGTACACAACGGGGCGTTGATTGATAAACCTTCTCTATGAGCTTTATAGGACATATTCTACTAATTTGAGTAACCTGTGTTCTCTCAGTAAGATAGGACTCAAAGAGATCTAAAACTGTTCCTCGCACTCCATATTGGTCTAATTTTTTAAGTAAGATTTTGTGATCCACAAAATCAAATGCTTTTGTCATATCCATGTACAGCGCGGCTACAGGTATTTTTTTATCAATACATGTCATAATTTTATTGAGAAAGTCGTAGATAGCCATGTTTATGGATTTATTTTGTCGAAATCCTTTTTGTTGATTTACTAAAATCTTATTATCTTCAAGATATTTATTTAAACGCTTATAAATAACTTTTTCAAAAATTTTGGAAAATATTGTAACCAATGCAACAGGGCGATAACATCCAATATCACATTTATCATTTTTTTTGAACAATGGCTTAACTATGGACAATTTTAGGGATTTAGGGAATTTGCCCTGTTCTATGCATAGGTTTATGATATGACATAAAATACCCGCAATCAGTAATGACGTTTCTTTAATCACCCTTGTGGTTATTTCGTCGTAACCTGTACTTTGTGTATTTTTAAGCGATTTTATTATTTCGTATATTTCAACAGGAGTGACTGGTGTCATAAACATGGATGAGGAGTTATTGAACTGAATGCGATAGTTATTTTCATTCCCTTTTTTTACTTGATTCTGATGGACACTATCAATAAAATGATCGTTAAATGTTTGAGCTATAACTTCCGGGTCGGTTATTTCTCGATTTTTGTATTTAATTTTCTCAATTTGTTTTAGAGGGGCATTGTTTTTGTTATCCTTAATAACCTTCCACGTGGCTAAACATTTGTTTTTTGCATTTGCTATATAATGATTATTCTGGGATCGCTTTGTAAGTTCAATAATTTTTTTTAATCTTTTAGAGTAAATTTTAAATTTACTTTTTGTGCTTTTGTTTGGATTTAGTCGAAATTCCCATAACTGCTTTCTTTTTTTATAACTACATAGCTTAATTCCCTTGGTAATCCATTTCGGTTTTGTTTTAGAAGAGATTTTTATTCTTATTGTTGGAAAGCATAGATCATAAAATAGTTTATAAATGTCAAAAAAGTAATCAAAGGCATCATCAGGATTATCTAATAAAAATACTTCATCAAATGTCAATGACTTTAAGCATTCTTTGAACTTTTTAAGGTATTTAGTGCAAAAATCACGTTTAAAAACGTACCAATAAGTCATAGTGTGATGTTTCTTTACTGGAATTTTTATCAATTGGGCTGTGTGATCCGAGAGTGCAAATTCCCGCACTTCACTTTTAACCCTGCTTAAGTTATGGAAAGCATTATCTATGCAAGTACCACTAGATAAACGTGTTGGTTCGTGGAATTCGATTTTTAAGTTGTAGCTGTTCAAAATTTGTCTTATGTTATTTGTCAAATTATTTGATTTTAAAATATCTATATTGAAATCACCAACAATAATGACCTTTTTTGATTTAAAACAAAACTTGTGTAAGATATTTTGCAATATATTCAGGAAAGTATCAATCTCCCTAAGAGAGTTTTTCGGCACTCGGTACATGCATATTATAATAATTCCAAACTCAACAAGTTCGATTGCACAACATTCAACTTTATTACTAATAGAAAAGGCTTCAACTTCAGAAATTGCTTTATACTTAATATTACAGTTTATCAAAATACATGCTCCGCCTTTCCTATTTTTACGTGTATAACATGTGGCTAGTTTAAAATTAGGGATACATAGATGTTGAACATCATCTTTGATCATGTTGTGCTCAGTTAAACATATAACATCAATTGTTTTGTTTTCATCATTTAGGTCTGATAAACAAACAGCAAGTAAATCGGACTTGTTGATTATACCATTTACGTTTTGATGCATCAAATATAGACTATTTTCCCCCAAGAAAAAACTTCAAAGAATTATCGGGATCCTTACTCATTGCTATCTCTACGTCTGCATTACTAAAGTCTGTTTGAGATGCTTTGTCACAATGTAATACAGATTTTGTGCTTTCGATTCTAATATGGGCCAAATTTTTTATATAATTCAAGTAATTTTGTTTGTACCCAATACTTAAAATTTCTTTCAGTAACGATCTCGATAAGTTCAGTGTAAATAAATTTCCTCGAGGAACAAATCTGCTGTAGTCCATATCCAAAAACATTGCTTGCTTAAAATTGCTACATAAGAATTTTAATTCATAATTTAGTTTAAAAAGATTTAGGTACTTATTGCTTGGCACCTCCGATATTATTATATTTGTGTTAGTGCAAGAAGTGACCCAGTTCATGAAGTTACATTTGAATTTAAAGGGATTACGATCATTAGATCCTGTTATCACAACCACACAATCACTATCTGTCAATGTAGATATTTCATCTTTCCAGACTCCTAATACTTCACTTGAGTCTGCACCAGGCTTCATAAAGCAAGTTACTTGATATTCAGGGCCCAGAAGTTTTTCTAATGACTGTCTGACGTTTTTTCCATGTTGGTCAGCAATGATTATGATCTTTTTTTTTGTAGTTATATGATCTAATTTAATACGGTCCTTGGTGGTATTATAAGCTATGTTCTCCTCGATAGTCATTTTAGTTTTATTCTCATTCTGTTGAACGTTTGACGTTGTTTCCGGTACCCTAAGACTATGACTGTTTGAATTAGCATTATTGATATTTTGGTTAGTATCCTTGATATTATTATTTCCTGCGGTATTCTGCATACTTTCACGATTATTTGATTCATGTACGTTACTTTTTAGGCAAGTATTAGTGTGGATTTCAGCTACATTTAAGTTATCATCAGTTAACCTAACTATACTTTTATCGACCATTAAATCTTTCATTGTAGGATTAATAGTATTAAGGAATGGTGACAGAATATCTTGTATTGGTTTAAATTCCCGCTTAGTTTCCATCTTTCTTCTTGGTGTTGAATTTGTCGATCGTACTTCATTATTTTGAGTTATATGCTTTAAAGTTTTAATTGCAAATTGGCAATTTTCTAGCTCATTTTTAAGTTTATAATTTTCCATTATAAGATTTTCGATTTCTTTATGAGCCGACTCTAATTTTGATACTAATTTATCATTTTTTTCCTTTAACTCAATAACTGTAGAACCATCAACTGTCGA
This sequence comes from Melanargia galathea, assembly GCA_920104075.1. Taxonomy (NCBI): domain Eukaryota; kingdom Metazoa; phylum Arthropoda; class Insecta; order Lepidoptera; family Nymphalidae; genus Melanargia; species Melanargia galathea. Next base: position 18,681,826 of record OV049874.1, on the reverse strand, counting down.
TAAAATCGGCAAACTGTCCACCGTATTGTCAAATAGCCTCGTTGAAGACCATGTCGTATCAATCTCCAATCTTGTCAAGTCATTCTCTGAATTATACTTTATTTGTCTTCTTAATGTTACGTTTTCGTCACCTAATGGGTCAACGGTATTCATTTTATTTTTTTTATGTCTAGTATAGTCGAATATAATTTAACGTTATTGAGTGTGTCGTCGCCTTAAGTGAAAATAATAGTGTGTAAGGTGCCTTATTGTATTGATTATCTGTGCCTTGAATATTCGACTCTCTGTGGTAGGTACCTATTTGATGTTCTGTTATGTTATCCAAATGTCATCCTCATAATATCCATAAAGGTAGACGTCAGATGTCAAAGCCAGTATTTACACAATTATGTACATAATCCTATATATTTTTTATAATTCTCATTTCAATCAACTTGTATTGTGTGAGTGTAAATTCTAAAATTCGAAAAAATTGTCTTTAAAATTTAATGTTAGCAGGATTTGAACCGGGGTACTGTCTCAAAATTCACTATTCATACTCGAGAAAAGCTTCATGCCATCAAGCTTCATGCAATCTAGACGCACGGAAGTGCGGCCGGCAAGTTCCGGCCGTATGCTAGATTCTACAAGGAACAACTTTCGGGACTACTGGGTCATAATTAAATAATTTGACCGTCTGTCCAACGCTGCATCCGAACCATTCCAGTACCTTGGAAAACCAACATCTATAGTTTATATTCTTTCAGCTATGAATCGTGTAATAACAATAAAAATAAATAATAGCAATACGATTTACTTACGTAATTCTGCAAGTACCATCTACCTTGTTGACTTGAGGAAAAGTAGATTGCAATAAATTGATAACCTAGGTAAGGTCCCTATGGACAACGACACAGTTAATAATCTATATTGCTCATAACGATAGGGCAAGTGGCAAACCGCGCTGTTATCGCTTCAATTTGTACTCGATTGGGTACTCAGTCATCGTTTTACACATCAAAGCTCAAAATGAAAAGCACTTAGAGATTCCTCATCTGATTTTCGAAAAATAGCCGTGCGATTGTGAAAGTTTTCTACGGTTACCAGTTTCTACGCGGCATCGTACCGGAACGCTGAATCGCTTGGCATCGCGGCCTGTGCTTTTAGGATCGTAACCAGCTACGGCCAAAGCTTCCCACCTATCTGACCTCATACATCGGATTTTAACTTGTTGTCAAAAATAATTTTGTTATAGGCCACGATAATTGGATATGAGAATATCTGCAACTTTGATAAACTGTAAATATATATAAATGTAATAACTTTGTGTACTTATTATTATTATACTAGTTGATGCTCGCAACTCCATAACCCAATTTGTAATCTTTTGTAGCATGTAGACTTTTCGTAGCGTCACACCGTAGCTGTTGCGTAGCGCATTTACGTAGCGTGACGTAGAACCACGTAGCCGGAAGCGTAGGCCTGTAACTTTGATATGACGATTGCGACTACGTTTCGCAATAACCCCACGAAATGAACCCTTTGAGTTCATTTAGTAGGCGCGGAGTGACTTGGAAATGGGAAATGGGAAACCGCGTCGAGTTAACTCCCGGGCGCTTGTTATGTACATAAATGTTGTAATTAGCCCGCGATTTTACGCTTGTTTACATTTCACACATATACACAGGTACCTATATGTGGTAGTGTGTGTAGAGTATTTTGATGACCTATTTCGCAGTGGTGGGTGTTGTGGTCTTATAAGTAGGAAACACCGGGTTCATTTCCCAGCGGGGGAAATTTGGTAATTTATAATTTCCTGAATTTCAGCTCTACAACTCAGAGTCGCTCAGCGGGATTTTCACCACATTTATTTTCGTTTTATTTATTTTTACGACTATTATTACCAGCTTGATTTTCCTAATTCTCTGTTTTTATTGTTTGCATTTCATGAAAATCAGAACCAAGCGGCATGTTGCCGCTTAGTGGGAAACCTGTATATATAGCTACAGCTATAGGTAGATTACTATAGCAAACTTCATTGAAAGTAGGTATAAAGGTTGGACAAGGGAGCGGGAACGGGAACCGAAAATCCACGATTCCCTCGAGATTTGTGAAAAACCGAAATTTAAGCGGACGAAGCCGCGGGCAGAAGCTAGTAATTATATACAAATACAATATGGTAATTAGTAGAGAGTCTGTTATCCAAACCGTATGATTTAGAGATGGATATACGAGTAGCTTACTCCCGAGGCCCGTTTCTATTTGTACGCTTGTTTACATTCCACAAATTACGAGTAGGTACACGTTTATGCGCCTGAGGCTTATGAAGTTATTCCGACTTTGTAACAACTTTGTTTGTGGCAACGATGATCGAAAGTCGAGTTTCGAAACACAATTACTTCAAACTGAAATGGACTTAAACTGGCTTGTTTTAAGGTTTGAGTGCGCCAATACATTCAGCCATTCGTCTACAGCCAGCGCCCCAAGCTTAAAAGCAAAATAAATATTCAAAGTAGGTACTCTAACTAGGTTTATGGTCGCTACAGACTAGTCAGATATAAGAGGTTTTTGGTCAATTTTACTCTGATATTATAGTTTTTCGATATTCGAATTCTAGTAGCATTTTTGAGGTGTGCAAGCGCGGCATAACCATACTGGACTAATATATTTATTTATTTATTTATTTATTTAATACTTTATTGTACACCAAAAAACAAATTTGACAAGAAACATTTTAAAAGAAATAGGTACAATGGGCGGCCTTATCGCTTAGAAGCGATCTCTTCCAGGCAACCTCGTTGTGTTTGAAAGGTGAATTAGTCGAGAGTGTTGTTAGCTATGTTTGATGAAAATCGGTCCAAGATGGCCGCCGCTACAAAATGGCGGATGACATGTTTTTTCACAACTCCCTTGATATGGGTATCAAATGAAAGGGCTTGACTAGTAGAATAGCACTATTGCAAATTCAAGATGGCCGCCGCCACAAAATGGCGAATGTCGGGGGTTTTTTAAAGGACATGACCAGTGCCTGCCTACCGATTAGGAAAAATGTGCAGGATTTCTGCTTTTACAGTAAGATTCAAAAATTAAAGCTTAATTTAATATGGATTTATTATTTCGAAAAAGGCCATGGTTTAAAATATCTAAAAAAACAGTATGTTTATTGATTCCGCTTTTTCCTTTTATTTACTACTCCATCAGAGTTGCCAGAAAGGTATGAAATGTACGAAATTGGTACTTTTTAGGTGACCTTCGGTCTTATTTTCAATTTAACTTTTATTTATACATTCTTTGACGTTTCCATTGCTACCAGATTTTTATAAAAATAAATATTGCTGGGGACAAAAAGAGATTGGTATGAATCACTAGCTCGGTTGCTACAGTAGCTATATGAGTAACTTTAGAAAGGTGTCAAATATTATGAGTCTTTTTTTTAATAAAAATAGCGAGCAAACAACAACAAACCATTATTATTAACAGAATAAAAACTTAGTATTGGATTTTGTACCTGGAAGTCCCTTAATGAATGACGACCTCTGACTCCTGACGTTCTCTTTCGTTCCGAGAATATTGACTTTTTGTTACGAAAGTCAGTGGCACTACAGCTTCGTACTTTATCTAGCTTTCGAACTTTTTCAGGGTCTCGTTCGTAGGATTCACGACATACCATCTGGCAACACTACACCATTTATACAAATAATAATCATTCATGAAAGTTTTACGAAATAACTCTGCTATTCGATACTAGATGGCGCTAGGCAATGTCTAATCAAGTCTAAAATGTAAAAAAAATGTTTTTCTACTATTCAACGTCATCTATATAGGTGGAACTTTGCTATAAAAACTAAAGCTATTTATTATTTGTTCAGAATAATTTAAATTATTCGGATTTGCTTGAAACGCCTAGCGCCATCTAGTATCGAAAAGCAGAGTTATTTCGTTTTAAAGTTTTATGAAATAACTCTGCCCCTCGATACTAGATGGCGCTAGGCGTTTCAAGCAAATCTCAATAATTTAAATTATTCTGAACAAATAATAGAAAGCTTTACTTTTTATAGCAAAGTTCCACCTATATAGATGACGTTGAATAGTAGAAAACCATTTTTTTTTTACATTTATACTTGATATTCCACAATGTTTAGCGCCATCTAGCATCGAAAGGCAGAGTTCTTCGTAAAACTTTTCTTTATTTTTCTCAGTTTTCTGAGCCTTTAGAACCCTGAAAGTTTTTTATCTGAAAACTAGAGAATATAAGAATTCCAAAAATAAAACAATCTTTGCTGCACATTGATTTTTGACACCTAGGCAAGTGCCCATAGTGCCACTGGTCATGTCCTTTTCAATTTATACTTGTTTTACATTTTTTTTTATTAAAAAAATGTAGATGTTATTATACAACAAACTAACTGCCTCTATCTATCTGCTGTCGGTCTAGTGGTTAGCATATTCGACCCCAGATTATGAGGTCCCGGGTTCGGTTCCCGGGTCGGGCAAATAACTGTTAGGTAGGTTACTGGGTTTTTCTGTCATCGTGCCTCGGAGAGCACGCGGTTCCGGTTATTATCACTATCATGTGACAATAGTCGTTACAGCCCGCCAACCCGCATTGAAGCAGCATGGCGGGTCTAAGCTCTAAATCCCTCTCTCCTATGAGAGAGGAGACGTGTGTCCAGCAGTGGGAGGTAAAAAGGCTGTAGTGGTGGTGGTGGGCTACAACAAACTTAGTTTTTTTTAATGTTACATGCTACCATACGAACTCTTTCACCCCATTAGGGATGATAAAAATCCTTCCCTAGGCATCTAAAGGGATTCCCTCCAAGATATTTTGAGTCAAGGTATCGTTTTAATGGTCCAACAGCCGCCTTTTTTTTAGTGAATTATAACAGGCTGAATCTTCGTGAGTAGGTTCGTTTCGACGAGACGCCCAAGTTTTCCTCTGTGAAAATTCTCGATGGAGGTAGCTACTGTAGTGCACAGGTGTTAAACATTTCGGTTCGGTGGGGTGGGAAAACGTACCACTTTTGTAGGACTATTTAGCCAATTCATTATACAAATATTTACTAAGCTGCATACAAAAATCTGCCGGTTATTCATTCACGTGCAGCGTCCTCTACTCCGAATATGTCCATATAATGAGGTCATAAAAATTATTACATGAATTATTTGAACACAAGCGGAAACCCGCGACTTCGTTCGCGTGGATATTGGTTTTTGAAAATCCCGTGAGAATCATTTTGTTTTTCCTAAGCTCCTTGCTAAAAACTGTTAAAAGTTCGCTGGTGAATGTTTAGGTAGCTAAAAATGTAAACATCCGCCAGTGAAAGTCCCATCAAAATCGATCCAGACTTTCAGAGATCACCGGGTAATTTTTACAGATACGGCAAATTCTACGATTTTACAATATGTATAGATGTATAGATAGAAGATAACATTTCAACAGGATCCCTCGAAATGCGATGACAGCTTGAAGGTGGTCGAAGAATGCCATCCATGCGAACGAAGTCGCAGGCACCAGCTGGTAACTTAATATGTACAACAGAATTAGTACCAGTACCAATGTGAATCAGACGTGAACAAAGGAGAGATATAATAATATGACTGGCAATATTGTCGGTGCATGCCGGTGTGAGGTGTCCTCTGCGCGCATTCCCGCAAGAGATCTGCAGTGCTAATGTGTCCGCATAAAGCAGTTACTGTTGATCGCAACGTACCTACATAGATACTCGTAGAATTATTAGTATCTAGTGAGTACTTAGGTACTTTTCTTTTGTAGTTAACACACATACGGAACATACAATTAAATTTTTTTTAAACCCACGGTGATCTGTAGATCTCCCTGGTGGCCTAATGGTCCGGCAATCGACGAACAAATTTTTTAGTGATTAATAACAAGCTGAATTTTCGTGAGTAAGTAGGTTCGTTTCGACGAGACGACCAAGTTTTTTATCTATGAAAATTCTCGATGGAGGTAGCTACTCGAGTGAGCAGGAGTTAAACATTTGGATTCGCTCGGGGGGGAAATCGTTCCACTAAAGTAGGACTATGTGGCCATTTCATTATACAAGCATTTACTAAGCTGCATACAAAAAATCTGCTGGAATCCATCGTCACGCGAGTTATGATGAATACGACGATAGAGGATAGACGACGTTACGCGAATTTGCCGACGCTACGGCTGTCAGGCATACATCCCATTCTGAACGAGCAAGAAGAAGAAGAGAGATACTTCATCTTAGGGACGAGTACGGATATTACATGGATATTACCAACCCGTACCACTCCCCGCCGCCTGGCAACGTAAAACAACCCTCGGAACATTGTAACGACATCAACAAATCGAAACCTGTCACCATGTCAACTGTTATAAAGTCACACATTACTGTCCTTGTCACAAACAAAACATATTGCAATAATTTAAATAAAAGCATATTCAATTAATCTAATAATAGAAAATATCAAACGAAACAATTATTATAATAATTAATATCTGTAAATAATAATCTAACTTATCAAAGCTAAGTTATTCTAATAAGTTATTGTGAAATTGAATACGATCTATCGGTTAGTTATTCATCTACAACCGCTAGACTTCCACTGTCTTCTGAAAACGATCTTGTGGCGCTTTTATCCGGCGACTCGTTTGAATTAGAAAACTTGGCCATTGGTTAGAAATTTGGCAATGGCCGGAGTCACTCGTCCTATGAGCCAAATGAGGAAACTTGAAACCGTACGTATTGGGTTTTAATAATTTAGCTATTACTAGTGGACCTGGCAGACGTCGTCCTGCCCGGTGACATACCGACATCAGCGCCACCTACCGTGTATGCCACACCCACAGACCAATATATCTATATTTGTTACAAAAAATGTGATAAACGTACAACCGCTCGACTGATTTTGTGCAAACTTCACATAAACCATCTTCTAAATAGTCCGAACAAAGCCTAACAATTTGGTTTGGATAGACGAGCCCGTTCTTGAGTTATAAAATTTCAACGAAAAGTGGCATTGATTTTTATATATATAGATATTATTTAGCTGATGGGACCTCAAAAATCGGACTTAGGACCGATGTCCTTACATGCTCTCCGTAGCACGGGGGTGTATCTAACACCGCCAACTTCCCAACTCCGGGCTGAAAGACAGAAAAACCCGACAACTTTTCTTTATTTACTTATTTTTTTTATAGTTATAGGTCTCTTTTCTTTATGTGGCCTGACCCGGCCGTCAAATCGCAAGAACAAGCTAGCCCCTTTGAGTACAAAATCAAAGAGACCTTTGTATGAAGTGTCGGGGCAGAACTGAATTCAGTTTGAGAAAAAAAAAACGGTTGCAACACAAGCTATATTTTAGGAAAAAATAAACCGATTTCAATATACCGTAAAGAAGAGTTCCCTCGATTTCCCCAGGATCCCATCACCTGATCCTGACTTAATGAGCATTCTTTCGAATAAAAGAAAAATTTTCCACATCGATCCAGGCGTCTTTGAGTAATCGGGGAACATATACATAAAAAGATTCCGACGAAATGAAAACCTCCTTTTTTTGAAGTCCGTTAATAAAGAGTGGACACACTAACTTTTGTTCCAGAAAGAAGCTCTGTTCCGCACCAGGAAACGCATCCTCAAGCACCTGGTGCTGGGCTTCCTGAGGCAGGAGGGGCTGCAGCGGACCGCTGACACGCTGGTCTCCGAGGCGGCCATGACGGACGAGTACACGCTGTGCGACAACATCGACCTGGACATCATACTGCAGGTCTGTCACTTGCAGGTGTACCACTTCAAACGCATCCTCAAGCACCTGGTGCTGGGCTTCCTGAGGCAGGAGGGGCTGCAGCGGAGCGCTGACACGCTGGTCTCCGAGGCGGCCATGACGGACGAGTACACGCTGTGCGACAACATCGACCTGGACATCATACTGCAGGTCTGTCACTTGCAGGTGTACCACTTCAAACGCATCCTCAAGCACCTGGTGCTGGGCTTCCTGAGGCAGGAGGGGCTGCAGCGGACCGCTGACACGCTGGTCTCCGAGGCGGCCATGACGGACGAGTACACGCTGTGCGACAACATCGACCTGGACATCATACTGCAGGTCTGGCGTCGTCTCAACCAATAGACGTCCACTGCTGGACATAGGTCTCTTGCAAGGATTGCCACAGAACACGATCTTGCACCGCTTGTTTCCAGCGGCTGCCAGCAATTCGCTTGAGATTGTTCATCCATCTAGTCCATGGGGGTTTTCCCCACGCTTCGTTTGCTGGTGCGGGGACGCCTTCTTCTTCAGCTTCGCGAACCGATATGCTATGTCGGTAATTCTGGTTCTTCTGCGCATCTCCTCATTTCTGATTTGATCCCGCAGGGATACTCCGAGCATAACTCTCTCGATCGCCCGCTGAGTGACCCTGAGTCTTTTTATGAGGCCCATTGTTAGCAGGTCTGGCAGTTCAAGCTTTTTAACCGTCACCCGCTGAGAGACCCTGAGTCTTTTTATGAGGCCCATTGTTAGCAGGTCTGGCAGTTCAAGCTTTTGAAATAACCTCTACAGCTCAAGGGTTTAGATCCTAGAACCTTTGTCCATTGAAACATGTCAGCCCTTGACAGCGATCTCGCCTGATGGTAAGTGACGATGCAGTCAAGTTGGAAGCGGGCTAACTTGGAGGAGACGCGTGCTCTGTATCGAACCCGGCACCTTCCACTTATAAGACCACAGCGCTCATCACTACGCCAGAGATCGTCAAACGATGAAATAATATCAATGGCAAGGCTTACAACAATCCTACATAGGGATAGATATAGGTACCTTGGGATATCTTTCTTAATACATTTTGAGCTCAGTGACCTAAATAAAGGGAATTAGAAAGCGTCGTAAGATCTCGCTCAATGGAGCACAATTTACTGGAAACTTCCACACTTAAGCCCGGTTTTCACGCGCCCAGCAGCTGGTGGCGTTGAAGAACAGTTAGGGTGGGTTGTATGAGACCATTGGTTATCGTAAGTACGTTCGTTAAAATGTAACAGATACATTCGGACTTTAACATCTGTTAATTTACGAGGGTTGCTTCATTGTTAGAAAAACAGTTCGTCATTGTTATTCGGGTTACCTGCAAGCGGACGGCTATTTTGGCCTAATATTTTATGGGGAATTTTTTTACTACTAGCAATATTGATGAAAACAATGTCATTCGAAGCATATTCTTCTTACAACCTTGACAACGGTGCTTTATGTTTTGTACGAAGGGTTATTAGTCGAGGTATTTTTAATTTTTGTTTTTAACTATATAAATATAAATTGAATTGCTGTTCGTTAGTATCGCTTAAACTCAGAAACGGCTTGACTGATTCTGATGAATTTTTGCGTATATTTGAGTGGGTCCAGGAAAGGTTTAGATTTATGATTGGACCCGGTAGGTGGCTCTGCAGTCGGGTTGTAAAACTTTTTATTTAATTACGGATTTTTTATGTTTCTTATATGTATTGAAGTTGGTTCCTGGAGGATTTAGATTCACAATAATTGGAGCCGGTAGGCGGAGCTGCAATCAGTTTCTAGGTTCAGTTAATTAATTATTATATTGCATCATTTATTGTATATGTACAAAGTAGGTATAAACATTGAAATATAGTATTTGCGTGACTCGATTAGGTACTTTCAGGGAACTAACGCTACTTTCACTATATTTTGGAAAAGAAAATAAGGCAAGGTAAAAGAATTTAATCGATGAATACAATAGCATAAGTATTATTTGCCTAAGAAAACCGACAATATAAACATTTGCAAAAAAGAGCATGGAATGCGATTAATACCTAGTTCATACTTCCTTTGACATCTGGAATTTATTAATAAATTCATCTTTTTGAAATAAATCGTATCTACTTTCGATAAATTCGCATTTTAAACACTTTTTTCTTTCTCACACCTTCTCTTTCATCTTAGAAAACTACCATTAAAAGTATTACTTAAATAAAATTGATTCCATTATAATTGGTAAGTTATTTAAAAATATGCTGCTTGTATAGAAAGTACAAAGTTACGAACAGATTTGACGATAACCAATGGTCCCAGCACTGGTTAACGTAAGCGTAACTTTTTAACGAACGATATGGCTAACAGATGGTGAAACAACGCTTTTTTTGTTTAACGTTCGTTAGCGCCATATTTAAAGGTTACGTGTCCGTCAAAATTTGCTGATGCAACTGGCCCTTACTGTCCGACAGTTACTTGTCCGATGAAAACAACAAGGCGCCAGTTATAACCGGTCAAGGTTATGGCTGAAACACTATCCATGCGAATGAGAGCAGACAGTGGCCGATCAATGCCGGCGGAAAGTTGAAATCTCCTTTGCGAGTGTTTTTAAATTACTTCATAGAAGGTTATCAATTCCACACGTACTTAGATATGTAATATTATTTAGATAGAGATTAGGTATCATCTATCCACATAATATGACAATCTATTAGGGCTTTCAAACGAAACAAAACTCTTTAAGTATATGTAGGTACCTAATTATGTATATTTTATGATTGGTCATTTCGCTGGCAAGTTTTTTGCTGACAGACATTGGTCTCGTGAAAACAGTTCATCGTCTGTAGGTACTTTTCAGTGGTACAGCAGTTTTATATTATACAGACATGTTAAAAGTCTACGGAAGAAACAATGTGACTGTAGAAATAGTGTCTAACTAGACAGTAGAATAAATATGGCTGCTTACCGGACCACGCAGGCAGAGACTGAAAGCGGTAGAGCATACCGGTACATACCACCGTTATCATACCGGTACAAAATAGGTACCAAAATCTCAACCTTTATAAAAGATACCTTTATTTAACCGCTTTGCGATTTCGGTACCGAAAAAATACGAAAAGGTGCGCGCGCGGGGGTGAAGAATTTGGCCACGTGTCGCGCGCCGCGCGTCCCTCGCTTCCCGTCGGTTCCTGTGTTTGTTAAAACGTAAGGATTTTAAGAAATTCCAAATTCTAAATCTAAAAATAAGAATATTAAAGAATAAAGAATGCCGAAGTGGTGGGATTTATTCAACGGCACATCAAAGTAAAGCCTTATTAGATAACAATATCGATATAAATAGCGGTACCGAAATAAAAGTACCGTTTTTTATTTCGGTACCGCTAAACTGAAATATAAAGGTACAGAAATAAAGAGGTACCGAAATGAAGCGGTACCGAAATTATAGGTATTTAAACATTTCGCTACTTTTATTAAAAGGGTAGGCCCATTACCGCTAAATAAAACTACCATTAAATTCCGGTTATTCAGTCCCTGCACGCAGGTACTAACTCTATGAAAACCGGCCTTTAGACAATATTGAAACATAGGCATACCTATGTACCTACATTCTGCACAGGGCGAGAGGAACGCTTTGAGTCGCACAAGTGGCTATTTTACTGAATGAGCGGAAGGTCAAAGACTTACGGCTTACCTACCTACGTTTTATGTTTTTAAAAAATCGATATACGAGTATTTGAAGTCTCAGTAGCCCAACGGTCGTCAGGCATGGACTCAGAATCGAAAGGTTGACGGTTCAACCCCCCACCTGTTGTACTATTGTTGATTAATGAACCGCACAAATTTCTTTTTTAACCCCCGACGCAATAACGACGGGGTGTTATAAGTTTGACGTGTCTGCGTGTGTGTGTGTATACGTGTGTGTGTCTGTCTGTTCCACCGTAGCGCTCAAACGGGTGAACCAATTTGAATGCGATTTTTTTGTTTGAAAGATGAATCAGTTGGTAGTTAAATAGGTCTAAGATGGCCGCCGCCACAAAATGGCGGATTACAATTTTTTTCACAACTCCTTCAATATGGGTATCAAATGAAAGGGCTTCACTAGTAAAATAGCACTGAAGGTGCTGATAGACTTGAGCATTCACTTGAGAACATCGAGCATTCGCCGTTTTTATTTTTGTCGAACTGAATAACGAGCCGAGCCAAGCATAGAGCCAAATATTGCTAGGAATATCTTGAGAATTCTAGCGAACGCTCGTCAAAGAACTTCATAAACGGTCAAATCTGCTCGCTAGAATGTTCGCCAGAACGCTCGATAGAATGCTCGCTAAAATGTTCTCGTATTTTTCTGTGATGTAACATTCGCACGAATGCTCATTACAAGTGAATGCTCAAGTCTATCAGCACCTCTATGCAAATGCAAGATGGCCGCCACCACAAAATGGCAAATGTCAAGTGTTTTAAAATTTTTAATTTATAATTGTAGTTAGTTACTCGTAGATCATAATATTTTGCTTAACTTTGACAGATATTATGAGATAAATTCCTGTGTTTATTTGGGTCGCTTATACCCAGGTTAGTAGGTGATAGGAGCATATTGTGAAATACCTAACATGCATTGTGCATTGAGAATTGGATGGCTGCCACGAGAAAGGTTTGAGACTCGCAGACGTCGCACTGACCCTGTGGTAAGCTGTGAGCACCCTTGCGATAAATATCTTACGAATGCGACAAATGAGGTATTATAGTTTAAAGAAGCTGTATTTTAGGAAAAATTTAACCCACTTCGATCCAGCAATATCAGAGAATCCGGTGTAGGTACCAATAAAAAAAAATCAGCCAAGTGCGAGTCGGGCCTCGCTCTTTCAGGGTTCCGTACATAATTATGAACAATATAATATTTTGGGTCTAAGAAATATTTAATTTCCGAGCTAGAGATCGCAACAAACCGTGAAAGAAAAACCCAAAAAAATGTTCGTTTATTTTGGTCACAGCTTATAAACTATTTAATAAATCGTTGTTTTCAGTATTTGTTGTTTAAATAGAGCATATAGTACATAATATACTGAAATATCATATTCCCAACTAGTTTAGTTTTTGAGATAGCCCCCGTCACAAAAATGGTCTAAAACTGACAACTTTGATGGCCTCCCATTCCCTTATTTTTTGAGATAAAAATTAAAAAAATATATATTTTTACTCTACTTAATGAGCTCTAAACAATGATACTCCACAAGCTAGGGTAAAGAAAAAAATTTTTTTTCCGGCTCCTTTTTCATGTATGGGAGCCCCCCTGAAAAATAATTTAATTCAATTTCTAATTCAATATTTGATTTTGGGTTAACGTTTTACACTAAATACCAAAATTTCAGGTTTGTAACTCATTTCGTCTGCGAGCTAGAGACCTGTGACCGGCGGACAGACGGACAGACAGCCGAGTGACATTAATAGGGCTCCGTTTTTTACCCTTCGGGTACGGAACCCTAAAAAAATCAGCCAAGTGCGAGTCGGGCCTCGCTCTTTCAGGGTTCCGTACATAATTATGAACAATATAATATTTTGGGTCTAAGAAATATTTAATTTCCGAGCTAGAGATCGCAACAAACCGTGAAAGAAAAACCCAAAAAAATGTTCGTTTATTTTGGTCACAGCTTATAAACTATTTAATAAATCGTTGTTTTCAGTATTTGTTGTTTAAATAGAGCATATAGTACATAATAAAGTGAAATATCATATTCCCAACTAGTTTAGTTTTTGAGATAGCCCCCGTCACAAAAATGGTCTAAAACTGACAACTTTGATGGCCTCCCATTCCCTTATTTTTTGAGATAAAAATTAAAAATATATATATTTGTACTCTACTTAATGAGCTCTAAACAATGATACCCCACAAGCTAGGGTAAAGAAAAAAATTTTTTTTCCGGCTCCTTTTTCATGTATGGGAGCCCCCCTGAAAAATAATTTAATTCAATTTCTAATTCAATATTTGATTTTGGGTTAACGTTTTACACTAAATACCAAAATTTCAGGTTTGTAACTCATTTCGTCTGCGAGCTAGAGACCTGTGACCGGCGGACAGACGGACAGACAGCCGAGTGACATTAATAGGGCTCCGTTTTTTACCCTTCGGGTACGGAACCCTAAAAAATTAGTGACATATTGGGTACATTAATGCGTTTAACTTAATTCGTACATGAGAATGATAACTAGGTGTGATAAATAGGTACCAAAACGTTCCTGAAAGTATGTAGATTACGATAATGAACAAGAGATAAAGTTCGTAAACTAAAACCCGACTACGCTTAGTACCTAATAATTTATTTTAAAATAAAATAATTATTTAGGTTGCAGAACGCGGGGCAAGCAGCTTAGTGGCCTATGTCACCCGGACCATAACAAAGAATTCATTGACACCTCATTCATCAAAATCGGCCACATACATACATACATACATACAATATACATACATACATATTTACATACATACATACATACATACATACAAACTGCTAAAAACATAACCCTTCCTGTTGCGAATATACATACGGGCACAGATTAGTACACTGTACATACGGGTTGAATACAGAACCTACTTTTTTTAAGGCGTTTAATAACTAAAAAATCAGCCAAGTGCGAGTCGGGCCTCGCTCTTTCAGGGTTCCGTACATAATTATGAACAATGTAATATTTTGGGTCTAAGAAATATTTAATTTCCGAGTTAGACATCGCAAGAAACCGTGAAAGAAAAACGCAAAATAAGTTCGTTTGTTTTGGTCACAGCTTATAAACTATTTTATGAATCGTTGTTTTCAGTATTTGTTGTACAAATAGAGCATATAGTACATAATATACCGAAATATCATATTCCTAACTAGTTTAGTTTTTTAGATAGCCCCCGTCACAAAAATGGTCTAAAATTGTCAATTTTGATGACCCCCCATTTCCTTACTTTTTAAGCAAAAAATAAAAAAATATATATTCGTACGCTACTCAATGAGCTCTAAACAATGATACCCCACAAGCTAGGGTTAGAAAAAAAAAATTTTCCGGCTCCTTTCTCATGTATGGGAGCCCCCCTGAAAAATAATTTAATTCAATTTTTAATTCAATATTTGATTTTGGGTCAACGTTTTACACCAAATACCAAAATTTCAGGTTTGTAACTCATTTCGTCTGCGAGCTAGAGACCTGTGACCGGCGGACAGACGGACAGACAGACAGACAGACAGACAGACAGACAGACAGACAGACAGACAGACAGACAGACAGCCGAGTGACATTAATAGGGCTCCGTTTTTACCCTTTGGGTACGGAACCCTAAAAACTAGTCGGTTAAAACTTAAAATAGGTAGGTACACCTTTCCTTTTTAGTACCTACGTAACGTCAAAAATGTGTCAACAAATGTGAATACAGCCTTATATGAACTTGTATGTACATTGTACAATGTCTGTCTCGTTTGAAATTGGAAATTGGAATGGGGAATGTTGATGCACAGAAAAATATCCGAAAGAGAAACGTATTTTCAAACGCTTTGTGTAATCAAAACTTGAGAAAATGAAACCGGCCAAGTGCGAGTCGGACTCGCGCACAAGGGGTTTAAAGGCCATGGCCATAGTAATACGTTTTCTACGTTTACTATTAATTATGTATAGGTACTACTTATTACGGCTAAAGCTGTTGATACCTATGGCAGACATATTGACGGACAGACAGACAGCGGAGACTTACCTAGTAAATAGGGTCCCGTTCTGGGTTCGGAACCCTAAAAAGAATGAAAATAAAAAAATAAAAAATTTATTCATGTCAAGGTCTTATATTCTTTTGGAATTTGTTGAAAGTTTTCTTGATGGTTTATTCTAAATACCATTTTTAAATCAAAAAGGGATCTTTCGTATTCTAGGACTATTGCAGTTACTACATGATACGCTTCAACAAACAGCCGCAGTTCTGCCGCAAGGTCGAGGATGCACCAGTGAAGCGGCCGCAGACGAGGCGAACCAGACGCGAGCCTGCGGTGGAGAAGGAGGATCCAGATCCCGATCTGCCTTCCACCTTCACTGTCACCAAGTTATTGAAGGTATAGTTCAGGATTACTGCATGGTACAAGGTCAAGTTAGTTGTTACAATGGGCCTCATAAGAAGGCTCAGGGTCACTCAGCGGGCGATGGAGAGAGCTATGCTCGGAGTATCCCTGCGGGATCAAATCAGAAATGAGGACATCCGCAGGAGAACCAGAGTTACCGACATAGCTCATCGAATCGCGAAACTGAAGCGGCAATGGGCGGGGCACATTGTTCGAAGAACTGATGGACGTTGGGGTCCCAAGATGCTTGACTGGCGACCTCGCACCAGCAAACGTAGCGTTGGAAGGCCCCCCACTAGATGGACGGACGATCTCAAGCGAGTCGCTGGTAGCCGATGGAAACAGGCGGCACAAGATCGTGTTCTGTGGCGATCCTTGCAAGAGACCTATGTCCAGCAGTGGACGTTTTTGTCTACGACGACTATTGGTTGAAACGACGACGACGACAAGGTCAAGGATACGCCAAGGAAGCGTCTTCAGTGGAGACGAACCAGACCCGAGCCTGTGGTGGAAAAGGAAGATTCAGACCCCGATCTCCCGTCCACCTTCACTGTTACCAAGTTATTGAAGGTATAGTTCAGGA
The DNA here is from genome assembly GCA_920104075.1 of Melanargia galathea. Classification (NCBI taxonomy): domain Eukaryota; kingdom Metazoa; phylum Arthropoda; class Insecta; order Lepidoptera; family Nymphalidae; genus Melanargia; species Melanargia galathea. The sequence continues at coordinate 18,665,443 of OV049874.1, read as the reverse complement.
TTACTGCATGATACAAGGTTGACGATGCACTGAAAGGATCTCAAACGAGACGAACCACACCAGAGTTTCACTCTCTCAGCTCTGGTATGGTGCTACCAGAACAGAGCTAGTGAAGTGTCTGTGAAATCTGTGATTTTGGAATAACTGTCTGTTATTAAACTCATATGAATGTTTGAACAACAGCATAGGTAGCTCAAAAACACAAAACAAGCACCCCTAGCTGTGCCTAAAGTCTGATTAGCGCGTTTTTAGGGTTCCGTACCCGAAGGGTAAAAAACGGAGCCCTATTAATGTCACTCGGCTGTCTGTCCGTCTGTCCGCCGGTCACAGGTCTCTAGCTCGCAGACGAAATGAGTTACAAACCTGAAATTTTGGTATTTAGTGTAAAACGTTAACCCAAAATCAAATATTGAATTAGAAATTGAATTAAATTATTTTTCAGGGGGGCTCCTGAAAAAGGAGCCGGAAAAAAAATTTTTTCTTTACCCTAGCTTGTGGGGTATCATTGTTTAGAGCTCATTAAGTAGAGTACAAATATATATTTTTTTAATTTTTATCTCAAAAAATAAGGGAATGGGAGGCCATCAAAGTTGTCAGTTTTAGACCATTTTTGTGACGGGGGCTATCTCAAAAACTAAACTAGTTGGGAATATGATATTTCAGTATATTATGTACTATATGCTCTATTTAAACAACAAATACTGAAAACAACGATTTATTAAATAGTTTATAAGCTGTGACCAAAATAATCGAACATTTTTTTGGGTTTTTCTTTCACGGTTTGTTGCGATGTCTAGCTCGGAAATTAAATATTTCTTAGACCCAAAATATTATATTGTTCATAATTATGTACGGAACCCTGAAAGAGCGAGGCCCGACTCGCACTTGGCTGATTTTTTACTCACTGTTAGATAAAAATGTAGTCAAGCGGAAAACTACTAATAAGTATGTTAGTTTTACTTTTTATTTTATTTTTTTACACTTTTATGTTAGTTTCACTTTTTTTTTGTACATTTGTAATTGTAATTTAATTTAATTGAAATGGGTGAAAATGCCTGAATTAAATGACTATTATTATTATTAAAACAAGCGGACACCCGCGACTTCATTCGCGTGGATATTGGTTTTTAAAAATCCCGTGAGAATCATTTTGTTTTTCCTAAGCTCCTTTGAGCTCATACCTTGCTAAAAACTATTAAAAGTTCACTGGCGGATATTTAGGTAGATCAAAATATAAACATCCGCCAGTAAAAGTCCCATCAAAATCGATCCAGCATTTCAGAGATAAGCCAGTAATCTCTGAAGTATTTCCTTTCTAACAAAAAAAGAATGAATGAAATCGGACCACCCGTTAACGAATTACAGCTTTTGACTTTCATCCCCTCTCCCAAGAGAACCATGCAGAATTTCGGGATAAAAAGTATCCTATATGTTACTCCATAGTATGAACTTATATCATGCCGAGTTTCATTTCAATCCATTCAGTGGTTTTTACGTGATGCGCGCACAAACATACAGACAAACAGACAAACAGACAAAAATTTCAAAAATAGCTTTTTTACGTTATACTTATTCCTAACATCCCCCAGTTATTATTTTGCAAAAATCTTCAATGTACAGATACGGCAATTCTACGATTTTATTATATGTATAGAAGATAGATAGATAGATTAATAACCAGACTGTTACTATAATTATCTCTCTCATTTCTCACAGGACGACCAGCTGACTAACTCAACAATCCCGGCCCTAGAACGAAAACCCCTAGCAGGATTCTTGTCGAATTTCTCATCAGAAAAGAAGCAGCTCGTAGAACTGCTTTATCAGGACATCATAAGACCTTCGGGAGCGTGTTGGGACGATATCAAGGGCCTGGCCACAGCTAAGAGCATTCTGATGGAGTCTGTGGTTTATCCAGTTAGGTAAGATATTTTGTAGACAAATAGACATGTAGACATTAGGTAGACATTAGGCAGTGCCACGCGTGGAATTTTATTCAGCTTCCAGCTACAGATAGCTGTCGATCTTCTATCAGATATATTATTCTACTAATCCGTGAGATATATGTACTTAAACTTTTCATAGTGTGCTCAGAAACTTCACCGCTCCACCAAACGGAACTGGGATTAATGGGAACATTAGGTACGCTCATGCTCCCTATGTGATTGACTTCCAATTTTCTCGCATAAAACGTTTTCGTTCAACAATTTTAATACGAACCGCTAAGGTTTGAAACGCGTCCTTGTTTCCTGCTACTTATTAACCTTCATGGCGAGTGAATAGGTATATACTAAGCAAGCGCGCTCCGACATAAACCTTGCCAACGTTTTCCAACAGGCATAATAATTATCCCCAAACTAGCTTAACTTGGAATGAAAAAAAATTAAACTTAGTTTACAATTTGAAGTTCTGAGTCCGGATTCTAAATAATTGTGCTGCTAGGGGCCATATCATTCCATTGTTTGAGCGAAGCGACCAGGTCAATCAGGTTTCAATATGAGACTCTTGGGCGTCTGATTCACTGCCCATAAGTATAATTGGTTACGGAATTGTTAGTAAGGCTTGGAGTGAGATTCTCTAAATGGCCTTTTAGATCTCTAAAGAAAACTCCACCTATCATCATCATCATCATCATGATCAACCCATTACCGGCTCACTACAGAGCACGGGTCTCCTCTCAGAATGAGAAGGGTTTTGGCCTTAGTCTACCACGCTGGCCAAGCGGATTGGCAGACTTCACACACCTTTGAGAACGTTATGGAGAACTCTCAGGCATGCAGGTTTCCTCACGATGTTTTCCTTCACCGTTAAAGCAAGTGATATTTAAATACTTAAAACGCACATAACTCCGAAAAGTTAGAGGTGCGTGCCCCGGGATCGAACCCACGACCTCCGATTAGAAGTCGGTCGTCCTAACCACTAGGCTATCACAGCTTTTTAACCTACAAACCACCTATGCCGACAAAAAATATCAAGCAATTTGTCAGAGTATTTGCTTCCCAGATACCCCGAAGTGTTCACCGGTCTCCTGGAGCCCTGGAGAGGGGTGCTGCTCCACGGGCCACCTGGTACCGGCAAGACGATGCTGGCGCGGGCCGTGGCCAGCGAAAGCGGGTGCACTTTCTTCAACATCACGTGCAGTACCGTGGTCAACAAGTGGCGTGGAGAGTCGGAGAAGATTGTCAAGGTCAGGACAGATTTTTTAAATTATTAAATACTAGCATCTGCCCGCGGCTTCGCCCGCGTGAATTTCGGTTTTGAACAAATTCCGAGGGAATCGTGGATTTCCGGTTCCCGTTCCCGCTCCCTTTTCCAACCTTTATACCTACTATCAAGGAAGTTCGCTATAGTAATCTACCTACAGCTGTAGCTATAGGTTTCGGGTTTTACAAAATCCCGCGGGAACTGTGGATTTTTCCAGGATTAAAAGTAGCCTATGTTTAAGATAGATTATATCTTCATTCAAAATTTCAGCCAAATCGGTTCAGTAGTTGCGCGACGTTATAGAGTAACAAACATCCACACTTTCATATAATTTATAATATTAGTTAGTAGGACTATCTGCCCACGATTTCGTCTGGGTGGATTTAGGTTTTTTGAAAAGTGGGAACATTATCTTCATTCAAACGGGAACGTTATCTTCAATAATGACGGATTCTCATACAAACTTTCATCCCCTATTTCAACCCCTTCAAGCCTTTTTTCGCGACAAAAGGTAGCCTACGTCCTTTTCCAAGTTCTAACCTATTTATGTATAAAACTTCATCAATATCGGTTCAGCGAGTTCAGTTTTTTGTAAACTTCTGCTTTTCGAATCGGTAGTAGAGCAACTGCATTTGAATTAAATTTTCAGTAGGTATTTGTAAAATTAAGGCCAATCGGGCTGGTTTTTCATCCACCCCAGGTACTCTTCGAAATGGCGTCCTACTACGCCCCGTCAATAATCTTCATAGACGAGGTGGAAACCCTGGCTTCGGAGAGGGGCGCCGGGGAGCACGAGGCCTCCAGAAGGTTGAAGTCTCAGCTGCTGACTGAGTTGGATGGAATCACGCAGAGAGACGGCATCGTGTTTCTGCTTGTCAACTCTAATATGCCCTGGTATGAACTGCCTCTGAAAGTGGCTACACACGTAACTGCAAGCTAGACAATCTTTCATTGGCAATCATTTTGTGCATACTAATTCCTTTGTTTTAAAATGTGTTAGGGCGTGGCCAGCCCCGTCTAACGTGGCATTCTAGGTACGTCACGTGGTGATAGCAGGAGCTACTAAGTATTGCACCGGTGTCACTGCTGCCCGACATCGGTCCTTGCCATTACTGTAATATCTAGTCAAGGCCTACCTGAGTGGCGACCTCGCACCGGAAAACGAAGAGTGGGAAGAACCTCCATTAGATGGAGCGACGATCTATCAATCGTGTTCTGTGGCGATCCTTGCAAGAGGCCTACGTCCAGCAGTGGACGTCTATTGGTTGAGACGACGACGACGATATTAATTCCTAAATAATTAAGTAGTTCAGCAGGCACCTTATATGACGTTACATAGGCAGGCATTATGAGCTATAAGTTATAAGTAGTTTCAAAAATCGAATGTCCACCATTTTTAATTGGTTCTCCAACAGGGAAATAGATACAGCCATGCTGAGAAGATTGGAGAAGAGAATCTACATCCCGCTGCCGGATTTCAAGAGTCGCGAGGAACTGTTCGAGATGTATCTGAACAGCAAGGGTATAGAGCTGGTGCCGAAGGTGGACTGTCGGGAGTTGGCCGCGAGGACCGAGGGCTACTCCGGCAGCGACGTGAAGCTGGTGTGCAAGGAGGCGCTGATGAGCAGCGTGAGGAAGATGCTGCCTGATATGGGGGGCAAGAGTGAGTCCGTATTCAAATTCCTTAAAAAAATACGTTGTCTGTAAAGTCGGTTTACGGACGATAATTTTACGTGATAAGACAAGTATAAATTAGGAATTTCCAAAATTTTCTATTCTACTCCTCAACCCCTTTCATTTGATACCTATTGTATTGTCTTACTTGTTTGGATGTTTTAGGGCTCACACTGTAGCACTGCACAACCGCTCCGTCCCGCTGTCCGAACACGACTAACTCCCCTCCTCGACTACGCAGTACGCACGTGTGACGTAGCGAGGTGACGTAACGACGCGTGTGATTGGTGTGCATGAGACACCAATCATTCTAGTCAATACACTACTACACCTATATTGATTGATGATTGATAGGTAGTTGTGAAAAAATATGGCGGCAGGCAGCTATCTTGGACCGATTTTCATCATACATAGCTAAGAACACTCCCGACTAATTCACCTTTCAAACAAAAAACCGCATTAAAATCGATTCATCCGTTTGAGCGCTACGCGGGAACAGACAGACACACACACACACGGACGCACACACACACACAGACACGTCAAACTTATAACACCCCGTCGTTTTTGCGTTGCGGGGGTTAATAGAGTTAATTTATAAATAAAAATAGTAGTTAATCGGAATATTTTTTTCAGATTATGCCAATCGCAAAGACAAGATATCGCTCTCTGACATTCTCACGGCCATAGAGAAGACTAAACCGGTTTCCAAAAACCTATCGAAAAGACATGAGGAATGGCAGAACGAAATGGGCTCATCATAACATATTATAATATAACCCGCGGCACGTAAGTCGACCGGTGACCTTTAAGTGCGCGCAGCGTCGTACGAGTGAGCGGGACACAATACGATTGGAGAGCCAATCAGCGCTTACGAGGGATCCGCGAGAGCTAATCAGTGCTTACGAACGATCTCCACGCCCTCCTCACAACCCGAGATACCTCATTTTCGACTTCTGCGCATTGAAGGTCACCGGTCGACTTATTTGCCATGACTTGTACACTTTTAAACTTTACCTAGGATAGAATTTCTCGAGGTCTGAAAATGACAGCTACAGTGTGTCCATGGTGAATACTCTCTTTCTATTCGCTTTAATGTATTGCAATGACCATGTTTTTAAAAGTTTTAATAATTTTTTGGAAAATGAAGTAAGGTATGTAGTGAAAATCGTAAAATAAAACCACAATCTATATGTACACGAATTATATTTGATTTATTTGACATCTAAATTAATTCCGCGGTACAATATATGTTCCTCCTCTATACAAAACTTTGAAAAATACATATTTTTTATTATTAGTTATCTACTTAATAAATAGATGATAATTATACATACACAGATCAATTCCTAGTCAATACGTATAATATTAAATTTAAGTAAAAATTAACAAACAATTATTATTAGTCAAAGCAGATTGAAAGATTTAACTATTTGACCTAAATTGCTCCCGGACTGAAGTCGGAAATAGTTTTTCAAAAAAATACTGACAGGTGTGATTTAACCCTAAAGGCCAAATTAGACGGTACCCCGTTCATCGTTCATTTTTGCAGTGAACGAGGATGATACGATTATTTACTATGGCAAAGTGCCTGTGAACGATGAACGGTCGGTGTTTAGACGGTTCATTTTCGATGACTAGAATAGAATAGAATAGAAAAGTTTTTTATTCAAATAAACTTTTACAAGTACTTTTGAATCGTCAATTGAATCTACCACTGGTTCAGATCATGACTCATCGATGAAGCCTCGAAAATGAAAGCAAAAATCCCGAAAAATGAACCGTCTAATTTGGGTTTAATAGTCTACATTTGGAAATATGCCCAGGTACAGCTATAAATACGAATCGATGATGTTAAATGTAAATTCAGCCTTAAAAGGAACATACTAAGCGGGTATGTACAATAATGCGGGAACATACTAACTAATAATGGAGGCTGAATAGTAAAAATGTCTGGAGCCCTAATTCTTAAATAAAAATATTATGCATGTATGTTTTTTATTGATTATTTACATCACCTTACGAATAGAAAAAAAATATCTCACTCATGAAAAAGTATAATACTACATAAAAAAAATAATTAAATATTCAAAACTGCAATCAGATTCGGACGATTTGAATATTGTTATGCTGTTAAATAATTTTTAACATTTGTTATTATTTATTTGCATGTAATTTTTATGGCCAAGTGAATAAGAAATACTTATATATTGTTTATGGCTATGTAGTTACAATTTCAATACAGTATGATGTTAAAGCAAATCTCAGTAATTTTGTGTGTCCGTCAAAAACCCGTTAAAATTAGTACATTTGCATCATTTTCCATGAAAAAACGCACCCTGTTTCTGTGTGCTTTGCGCTTAGCTAGGGTGTTTGGTGCATTCTAATTCAAATCAGAAATATAAATTGTTTTCTTTGCAATTTTCATTCATGTATTGAAAATTCCACCATTTGCTTGTCTGGTTCCGAACCAGATTTATGTCGTGTATTGCAAGTATTTCAATAAAGTAGGTAATTTCTTGTCATAATTAATTTAAAAAAAATTACAAACTACGAAACATTTTGGCACTGTTTAGTTTCGTTTACAAAAATATTGATGTAAGTATTTAACAATATAATAAGTCACAGTTTGGTACTTTTTTTTGTCTATTTATACATGGAAAACGCTGCCGATTCAGTTGTGAACAATCTCTTAGTGATTGAAATGAACTAAATTGACAGATCGAAATGTAAGGGTCGGGGCATACTAAGCTGAGTTAAAACGCATGGAAGCGTCAACCAAAAAATGTGCATGGCATATTGGCACCTATCTCTACAAAATAAAGCACGAGTTCGTACGAAACCGCGTGCATAAGTTCGATTTTATTTTATAGAAATTTATGCCTTGTTTTGTAGAGATAAATGCCAATGTGCCGTGAATTTTTTTCGATTCGCTCGACTACTCTAGTATGCTCGGTGTATACTAGAGCATACCCTAATATGTAGTGTATGACATAATACGCAAAAACCCCCCCCACCGCGCCTCACGCGTCGCCCGTCCTCCTAACTTGTCGCCTACTATGAGCCCTAAACCACGTAATAATATTAGTCATTACGCCCTAAAATAGAAATCGCTAAAAGTGGAAAGTGCAAACTAACAGCAATAGAAAACAAAAGAAGCACACTGAACATTCAAAAATCAGCCAAGTGCGAGTCGGGCCTCGCTCTTTCAGGGTTCCGTACATAATTATGAACAATATAATATTTTGGGTCTAAGAAATATTTAATTTCCGAGCTAGACATCGCAACAAACCGTGAAAGAAAAACCCAAAAAAATGTTCGTTTATTTTGGTCACAGCTTATAAACTATTTAATAAATCGTTGTTTTCAGTATTTGTTGTTTAAATAGAGCATATAGTACATAATATACTGAAATATCATATTCCCAACTAGTTTAGTTTTTGAGATAGCCCCCGTCACAAAAATGGTCTGAAACTGACAACTTTGATGGCCTCCCATTCCCTTATTTTTTGAGATAAAAATTAAAAAAATATATATTTCTACTCTACTTAATGAGCTCTAAACAATGATACCCCACAAGCTAGGGTAAAGAAAAAATTTTTTTTTCCGGCTCCTTTTTCATGTATGGGAGCCCCCCTGAAAAATAATTTAATTCAATATTTGATTTTGGGTTAACGTTTTACACTAAATACCAAAATTTCAGGTTTGTAACTCTTTTCGTCTGCGAGCTAGAGACCTGTGACCGGCGGACAGACGGACAGACAGCCGAGTGACATTATTATAGGGCTCCGTTTTTTACCCTTCGGGTACGGAACCCTAAAAATGGAAGTCGAATGACAACAATGCTCAACAGGAAGTTTTGAATTTATTATCTTTTTTGTGGGAACTGTTTTATCTCTGGTAACATTAAAAAACGTCAGAATTCCACGGAATTAAAAATCAGACTAAACTAAATTGACAGGTCTAAATCTAATATTATCCTTTACCGCAGGGAACAATGTAAAAATAATAGTAGTTAGGTACTATAAATTTAGAGCTTCAATATCTTAGAGATTTTGTAAACCAGAGTTGGTAACATTGTGGCCAATTCTGTGTTGCACACGTTAAATTGACATGTCTAAATCTATTCCTATCTCTTTCATAATGCTCCCTGCGGAAAAGGGTAGCAATATAGATTTAAACCTGTCAATATAGAGATTGTGTACAGATTTAGTAACAATGTGTAGCCATATTTAAGCCCTTATCAAAATAAATACCTACAAATTCTAACATCCAACACATTTAGTACGAATTTCCACATTTCGACAACACAAATATATTTCGAGCGTCGAAACAATAACGTCAGAGTGAATCAGAACCTAAAGGGCCTTTTTAGGGTTCCGTAGTAAACAAGGAACACTTATAGTTTCGCCATGTCCGTCCGTCTGTCTGTCTGTCCGTCCGTCCGTCCGTCCTCGGTTAATCTCAGAGACTATTAGTGCTAGAAATCTGTAATTTGGCATGGGTATAAATATTAATCACGCCGACTAAGTGGTGAAATAAAATTTTGATATATATTTTATTTTAGGGTAGCTTCCCTACATGTAAAGTGGGGATGAATATTCTTTTTCTCGTCTACCCCATAGTGTGGGGTATCGTTGAATAGGTCTTTTAAAAATATTGTGGGTGTGGGAACATCATTTTTCGATTTCTAGATCCGTTTGTAAAATATGATGTTTTAAAGTGCTAATTTTTATTAGAGTCAAGTCCCCCCCCTTCTATCAGCCAAATGGCAGTATATAAGAACTTGAAAAAATTGACAGCAGTAGTATATATAACCAATTTTAAAAGAAAACTATCATGGCTAAGTAGAGTTCACAGTTTAAGGAGTTATATCTGTTTTTCGAGGATTGTGACTACGGAACCTTACACTGCGCGTGGCCCGCCACGCACTTGGCCGGTTTTTTTTAGTCCTAGTATTAAAGTCATGTATTCAGTACTAATGTTTTATTTCTCAAACAAGCGGAAACCCGCGACTTCGTTCGCGTGGATATTGGTTTTTAAAAATCCCGTGAGAATCATTTTGTTTTTCCTAAGCTCCTTTGAGCTCATATCTTGCTAAAAGCTGTTAAAAGTTCACTGGCGGATGTTTAGGTAGATCAAAATGTAAACATCCGCCAGTGAAAGTCCCATCAAAATCGGTCCAGCCTTTCAGAGATTAGCCATTAATTTTTAAAGTATTTCCTTTCTAACAAAAAAAGAATGAATAAAATAGGATCACCTGTTAACGAATTACAGCTAAGTACACATTTTGAATTTCATCCCCTCTCCCAAGGGAACCGTGCTGAATTTCGGGATAAAAAGTATCATATATGTTACTCCATAGTATGAACTTAAATCATGCCGAGTTTCATTTCAATCCATTCAGTAGTTTTTACGTGATGCGCGCACAAACATACAGACAAACAGACAAAAATTTCAAAAATAGCTGCTTTTTTACATTCTATTACTTATCCCTAACATCCCCCAGTTATAATTTTGCAAAAATCTTCAATGTACAGATACGGCAATTCTACGATTTTATTATAATTATGTATATAGATATGTAATGAATAGAAAAGTTTGAACCTTAAAATCAATGATGTTTTACCTTAACTAGATCAGCATTCTAAAGCACCGACTCATCGCTACTTCGCATATGTCAATGGGCACCTACGACTTCAGTTGCCAGCCCGACGTCCGAGTGAACACGAACGTAACTGTTACTTGCCACACAATTTGTCAAGATGGTGAAATGTGTTGTTAAAATTTGTTTGTCACGGTCAGAAAAAGATAATAAAGCAACTGGTGTTACTTTTCACAAGTAAGCTTGTTTTATTTAATTTCGAATATCCAAAACAACACGTAATAAAAACATAAATTTACCGCGCATTATTTTTACTATAAGTGTTGCCAGTAAAAACTATTTTGATTTTCCCTACATTGTTGGGAAATTAGTGAATGAAAAAGCGAATGATGAACGTATGTATGTACCTATAAGGCAAACGTAAGTAAATCAGTAATTTATGTGATCATACTGAGTCATTATAAAATAGTTAGAAGTAGGTATAATGATTTCTTACTAAGCGAGTTCACAAAAGAAGGTTTACATATTCGACCCGTATGTTCATGATTATTTCAAAAACCAATGAACCGATTTTGATAATTTTTTCACTATCGTAATTTACAAACATTCAGAAAGATATTAGTATACATATACATACCTAGTGATCATTCTTATGTATGAAGTTACTAACATAAACGTACCCATATGTAACTAATATTTTTGTTTGTTCAAAAATTTTCAAAATATCTTTAATGTACAGAATTGGACCAGTTACAGTTTTATTATTAGTACTAAATGATGCCCACGGCTTCGCCCGTGTGGATTTAGGTTTTTAAAAATCCCGTGGGAACTTTTGATTTTCCAGAACAAAAAGTAGCCTATCTGTAGTAACCCATCCTGAAAACGGAAAAATTCCGTGGGATCCCTACGATTTCGGAATGCAATTCCTTACAGCATCAGGGTTGAGGAGTTGGATATGTAGATACTCAAGTTCATTTAACGATAAAGTCTTTAATTGGTACCCCCAATATCAATATAAATAACCGACAGTTCCTAAATCCCATTAGTTTTGGGGATCAGGTCCCCTACAGCATCAGGATTGAGGAGTTGGAATCCAAATGTTGTATAGGACATTGTCGCAATATTCCTCTATCGATTAAAAAAAATATACGCAAATCGGTTCAGAAATCTCGGAGATATCGGTGTACATAGGTAGAAAAACACAACTCCTCCTTTTTTGAAAGTCGGTTAAAAAACCTGCCTATGTTACTCCCTGGTTAATTCTCTACTTGTATGTGAAAGTCCCGTCAAAATCGGTTCAGCCGTTCCGAAGCCCGTTCAAACAGACAGACAGACAGACAAAAATTTTAAAAACGTATGATTCGGTTATGGTACCGTTCAAATAACCATATGAGCTTAATATGAGGTAGTTATTTCGAAATTACAGACAGACACTTCAATTTTATTTATTAGTATAGTAAGTATAGTAATAGTATAGTATAGATAGATGAGAAATTTAAATAAAGTTATTTACGTTCACGCATTTAAATATTTTTTTTTCCTATTAGTAATCCTTATTTAGTTCTATAATATGGTTTATATTGAAAATTTTATTAAATCTAATATAATTATTAAATCTCATAAACTCAAATAATTTTTTGGGGGAAATCGTTCCTTTGTGGGAAATTATTCCTGATACTGGTAACTCTAATCGTTTGTCTAATTGCAATGTCTTGTCCTATTCTAACGTAATTAGTTTGAGGGCAGAAGAAACGAGACAAATATAATTTACTCAAAGTTTACTTGGCGTATTTGTCAGTTTCAAAGCTACGTCTTTGAAACTCAAAACTCAGACCAGGGCGCGTTTGGAACCCTCGTAGTTTTAGTTTTAAGTTTCCGTAAATAATTATCACCATTGCCTGTACCTAAATTGACGTTCAAAAAGTGTACAGTGTACCAATTTTGAATAAAGTTTATTTGATTTGATTTGATTTGAAAAGTGGTTACGCTTTTCTGAGAACAGTTTATATGACGCTTCTACTCTATATTTATTACACCTCACTGCTTAAAATGAATAGAAAAGTTAAAATAAAAGAATTATGGTCCATTTTACTTAAAGTGTTTCGATAGTGGAAGAAGAATCAACATTGTCGAAATATTCTAACTCGCACTAGTCCTAAATAACACATGATATGATACAATTCGTTCGATTCAAGCGTCATTTTTACATTGTTTGTAGTCTAACTTGTGATGATATTTGAGCGGAAAATTACGTAAAACTTTGTTTTTTAAATTACACAATTCATTCCAAGACTTAAAGCATTCAATAATTAACTTAAAGAATTTATATTTCAAAATTATATTGCATCTTTTTGTTTAAATAAGATAAGGACAGATGATTATGTTATTTGCAGTCCATAGTGAGAATTCATTAGCCAATAGATCCTAAGTATTTGAGAGAATGCTGCTCGGTATAGTTGGTTTACTCACAAAAACAGACGTTTCAAAGATGATAACTGATAACTTTCAAAAATGAAATTAAATCTTACCATGTTACTCATCCTTGGAACTAACTGATCGAGAGATAAACGTTATTTCATTTCGTTTTAGATCTAGAAAAACAAACGATTAATCCGCGAAGCGTACGAATACCTTACCTAAGTAAACTAACTGTTTGCTCGAGTTGACGCACACATGAAATATTTTGTCCTTTGATTCTAAAATAATATTGGTCCAGCAGAGGGCAGGCCATTCCATTATACAAATATTTACTAAGCTGCATACAAAAAAATCAGCTGGTTATTAATCATTTTTAATAATTTTTGTGACCTCATTATTTGGAAATATTTGGAGTGAAGGATGCTGTAGTAAATTATTAATGACTAGCTGATTTTTTGTATCATGATCAACCCATTACCGGCTCACTACAGAGCACGGGTCTCCTCTCAGAGTGAGAAGGGTTTTGGCCATAGTCTACCACGCTGGCCAAGCGGATTGGCAGACTTCACACACCTTTGAGAACGTTATGGAGAACTCTCAGGCATGCAGGTTTCCTCACGATGTTTTCCTTCACCGTTAAAACAAGTGATATTTAAATACTTAAAACGCACATAACACCGAAAAGTTAGAGGTGCGTGCCCCGGGATCGAACCCACGACCTCCGATTAGAAGTCGGTCGTCCTAACCACTAGGCTATCACAGCTATTTTTTGTATGCAGCTTAGTAAACAGTAGAAATGGCCACATAGTCGTACAAAATTAGGTGTACGTTTTCCCACCCCACCGAATCGAAATGTTTAACACCATCTCACTACAGTAGCTACCACCATCGAGAATTTTTCCAGCGGAAAAATTTAGGCATCGAAACGAACCTACTCACGAAGATTCAGCCTGTTATTAATCACTAAAAAAAACAATAGGCTGCGGCTGCTGGACCATAATGGAATATGTTGACGAAGGTAAAGTGAGTGAGGTCTTTTCCAGTGAGTCTAAATCTATACTTAATATAATAAAGCGGAAAAGTTTGTTTGTTTGAACGCGCTAATCTCAGGAACTACTGGACCGATTTCGAAAATTCTTTCACCGTTGAATATGTACGTGATCCCTGAGTGCTATAGGCTATATATTATGTACCACGGGCGAAGCCGGGGCGGACCGCTAGTTTAGAATACAATGGTGGGAATCTGTTGCCTGCGAGTCTAAATTTAGAATACAATGGTGGGAATCTGTAGCCTGCGAGTCTAAATTTAGAATACTATGGTGGGTCTCTGTTGCCTGCGAGTCTAAATTTAGAATACTATGGTGGGGATCCAGTTTTCCAGTGAGTTTATATATGGAATATGATGGCGGGTATCTGTCCGTCCTCGACGGAGGTGCCGTTGTTGTTGCCGGCGGCGTACGAGAACTGGAAGGCGACCTTCTCGCCGTTGTTGCAGTCCACGGTGACGCGCCGCAGCCCGTGCGTGCCGTAGTACGAGTCCGTGCCCTGCGGGGACCGATCACATACAATATATTCAACTAGCTTATATTCATACAAAATTTGATACAAACATTTATCCCCCGTTTAACCCACTTAGTCACACAGTCAGTCAATCAGGACAAGCCTCTTTATATTAGTACTAGCTGAAGCCAGCAATTTCGTCCGCTTGGATTCTTATAAATCGCATCCCCAATTTAAACCACTTGGGGGTGGAATTTGCAAAATTGCTGAAACTCATATACAACGTTAGTTTTACTTTACGCAAAACCTGAAAGTAGTTTGTTCAGAATCAGTAACAAAATCGAATCCAACCATTTTTATATAGTGTTATATTTTTGTCCAAAAATATTTTGAAATCTTACAAGCTTAGAAACAATGGTTTACCGCGCATCAGCTGACGGTCGGCACACAGCGGCGGTCATTCAACTCGCGTCGATCGCTAGGCGCTGCGGCGACGGCTTGCGGTGACCATTTTTTTCTAGGACAACGACGCAACATAACAAGCTTATAACTTCGTTACTTTTCATTATATTTTTTTGAAATTTTGTATAAATATTCTTAATGTAAAAATATTTGACACGTGTTTCGGTTTTTGCGCAAAGTAAAACTAACGTTGTATATATATCGATAAATTAAATAAAAAATATTAAATTAAATAAAAATTAAAAACCTAGTGGTTCATATTTTAATGTGCTACTGCAACTATAACTGGCGACAAAGAATAGCTCGTACCTTTAGTTTGGCACTGGCAACATAGGAGGTGTTGGGCAGGATCTCCACGGGTTCCTTGAACATCGCGCGGAAGGTGTCGTCCGTCCCGTCGCAACAGAACGTGGTTGTATTGGAACCACACACCTTTTTAGTTGCGAGGTGGATTATCTGAAAACATAAACAAAATTAACAATTTCACATGCCTTCGAATATCCATTAATACTAGTCGTTGTTTATGATCTCGTAACATAAAATTAACATAGATTATGATTAAACAAAGCAGAGATACCTGATCAATCAAGATATACTAGTATTATTATCAACTAGCTTTTGCCCTGGCTTCACCCGCGTGAATTTCGGTTTTTCAAAAATGGGAATAGTGGATTTCTAGTTTCCGTTGCCATTCCCTTTTCCAAGCTTTATACCTGCTTTCAAGGAAGTTTGCTATAGTAAACTAGGTATCTGCTGTAGATTGCTGTTGTAAATTTTGATTTTTTCAATATTCCGCGGCAACTGTGGATTTTTCCAGGATAAAAGTAGCCTATGTGTTATTCCAGGGTATAATCTATCTCCATTCCAAATTTCAGCCAAATCGGTTCAGTAGTTCAGCGTTAAAGAGTAACAAACATACACAAATACATAACATACACACAAACTTTCGCTTCTATAATATTAGTGTGAAGTGTGATTGGCATGCCAACTAATGGCTGCAAAAGAAAAACAGTTAAATTAAAAAACAATTAAGTACCTGTAAATGAACTTCATATTCCGTCGGGCCAAAGTAGGATCCGTACAGTCCGAATCCCACAACAAAGATCCTCTGGTCCACCGTGAATCTAATCCTATCGGTCGTGCCGCTGTATCCCCATCGTGATTCTGTCTGGGGGAACCTATTAACCGTCAACTCTTTGCCCGTCATAGAGCATCTCGGGGTATCTAAGAAGCCTACTTGCGGTTTTGGATTAACCGTAAAGTATAGAAATAACTGGACAATCTCTCTATCGTTAAGTAGCCCACTCTGGGCGGGCCCCATGGCGAATTCTTCTACGGACATTAAGGGAAAACGTATAGCATTAAAAGCTGGGCCGAGGACCATTCTTTGGTTGAGGGGCGTGACTGGCAACTGGCGTCGTGTGCACTCGGCGTCCGACCAGCGAAGCACTGCAGAAAAGATTTTCGCTTCTCGTATGCGGAGTGTGTCCCTGAAAGAGATTTCATGGAATGGATGATGCATCCTGGAGATGGTTGATAAAACTCTTCAATGGTTACTAGTAAACTACTTGAGTCAAGTTCATCACACTTAGTGACAAGATTCTGATGATGAAAAACAAAAACACTGTATTTGAGTAGAGACTTATACTCGTACGAGTAATTTTATTATACTGTAGGAGTAGTTTTATTATTAAAAGTATTAAGCGAAAGAGCCTTCTTAAAAATTAGCTAAAATATAACAATATTGATCTCTTTTACAAACTTACAACTGCTCTCCTATAAATTTTGTATTTTTTATGTTCACTTACATCTCTTTACAGGACCCATCGATTTCATCATAATCTTAAAAATTCATATAAAAGTTTATAATAAAGACTTATGGGTCATTCCATTATCGCGGGTGCAACATTTAGACGCATGTTTTAGTTAATTGTAATTAAATAAAAAACATTTTTAATTAAATTAAACTTTGAAAGACTACATTTTAATATGTTCTTTTAATATTCGTTTACAAGGATTTTAAAATAATGTTTTAAAAGCCAGGAGGAAGGTTCAAACTGCCATTGCGGGTGCAACAGATTTGGCCCAGCCATTCCAGATCATAGACAAAAAACGTATAAATCTGTTAATTGTGATACATTTAATAAATTATTCCTTTATATTTCGTAAGATGTTTAAATAACCATGAACATAAAATAAAAAGTCTAAAGAAAACAAATATAAACAATTAATTATTCACTTTTGACGGAATCGCGGGTGCAACATCAATTTATCGCGGCTGCAACGAGTCTAATTGAAGTGAACATAAACGTCAATTTAACTTATATAGGCACAAAATGAGAGATCAAACAATATTTATTACTAATTAGTACACTTTTTTGTCGCTTATATTAATTATTTATTTTCAAATACGTCAATATTCGCCGCAAATTCTATGATATGTAAATGTATTGTTTCCATCAGTTTTTTTTTTCTCTGGCACCTCCAAATTCGCGATAATGTCTTCAAATTGCACGTCTTCTATGCCATTTTTAACCCCCGACGTGAAAACGATGGGGTTTTATAAGTCTGAAGTGTCTGTGTGTGTGTGTGTGTGTGTATGTGTATATACATGTGTGTGTGTATGTGTGCGTGCGTGCGTGCGTGCGTGTGTGTGTGCGTGCGTGCGTGCATGCGTGAATGCGTATGCGTGTGTGTGTGTCTGTCCCACCGTAGCGCTCAAACGGATGAACCGATTTCAATGCAGTTTTTTTTAAAGGTGAATTAGTCGGGAGTGTTTTTAGCTATGTTTGATGAAAATCTGTCTAAGATGCCGCCACAAAATGGCGGATTACTTTTTTTTTCACAACTCCCTCAATATGGATATCAAATGAAAGGACTTGATTAGTAGAATAGCACTATGCAAATCCAAAATGGCCACCACCACAAAATGGCGAATGTCGGGGGTTTTAAATTTTTAACTTATGCTTTTAAATTATAATTTGCGCCTATATTTGTGCGAAGCAGTTTCCTTATGTTACTGTTATCATTTTACCCGATATTTTTGTAAAATATACGGAATATAATATAAAGACTCATATTAAATGTATACCTTCAATAGTATTGAGCATATATTATTAGTCAAGGCATATAAAAACAACAAAATATGTTATTAAACACACAAAAAGGTTAAGTGACGAAAAGTTGCACCCGCGATCTGACATTAAGATCGCGGGTGCAACCAATTTCAGTTAACGTTTATTTTAATCTTACAATCATTACACTCTTAAAAGCAGGGGCGTAGCTACCGCCGTATATGCCGTATCAATTATACGGGGCCCCCAAGCCACGGGGGCCCCTGACGTGCGTAAGCAAAAATTAACAAAAACTTCCCAAATTTTTGTTTATTTCAGAAATGACAAAAGTAAAAAAATGTTGTCCAAAAAGTTGTCCATAGAGGCAGAATCTTTAGAAAAACTAAAGTCATCATCACTACATAGTATAAAACAAAGTCGCTTTCTCCGTCCCTATATCCCTATGTCCCTTTGTACGCTTAAATCTTTAAAACTACGCAACGGATTTTGATGCGGTTTTTTTAATAGATAGAGTGATTCAAGAGGAAGGTTTATATGTATAATAACATCCATTAAATAGTGGAGAAATACTGTTATTTTTGAGGTTTCTAATGTGATGTCGTAAATAATTGCATTTTTTCTGCTTACATTGCAAACGCAGGCTGAACCCTACGAGATTTATCAAAATAAGTACTAAGTATTGTACACATTGAAAAGGTCTACAGAAACGTCCGCGATGGTATATGTCTATCTCTTATGGATATCCCACAATAACATTTTTTTGTCATTTACTTTTTACGACAAATAATGGCTAATTTTCGAAGCGATTTCAACCAATACAGCATTAATCCTTATCTAATTAAATACCTTAAATACATTGTTGATTTGATATAAATCCATATTGCCCTTTACAGCATATGATTTAAATGAATACTTTCGAAGATATTACAGATTTAAAAATTGCGGCGGCGCGGCGGGAGCGTGCCTATAAGCGCGTCGTCGGTGGCCGCGGTTCTCCCTATTATATTAGCCCAGTGTCGATAATTTTTGAAACCAAAAAAAAATCACAGTACGTAGGATGAAACCCATTGGAAAAGGAGGAGAATATTATAAAAATACAAGGAAAAATAATTTACGGGCGATCTGAGCTCGGGAAAAAAGGGGGGGAGTTTTATGGGTAAAAAACGGTTTATCTCGATTTCCGGCAAAACTAGAAGTCCTATGGAAAAAAATCAAATAGCAAAGTTGTAGGTAATAAAAAGATCTACAACTTTTGTATTTACACTTTTTTCACATAACCTCAAAATTTATGTGAAAAGTTCAAAAAACCAAGTTTTTGGTTTTTAATTTTTATCTTTTAAAATAAATATTTTTTTTTCACGGAATCTGGTGAAAACTTACCTTTTTATGTCCCAAATACACTGTAATTTATTTGATTTGAAATATTTAGTTTTTCTCCTTATTTTTGACTTAATATCGACTTAATTCTGACAGCTGTCATTGTCATTTACAGGTGAGTTATTTATATGGAAAACAGGGTTAACATCTACGAAGTACGATTTTACCCCAAACTACTTTAATTCCCTGTCAACATATAAAGCTCTAAGCCGCTTAATAATATTAATTGTTTTGCCCTAAAATAGAAATTCCTAAGAATGGAAACTAGAAAGTGCACACTAACAGCAATAGAAAACAAAAGAAGCACATTGAAAAAATTTATTCAAAAATGGAAGTCGAATGACATTATCACCATGAAGTGTCTGACAGACACTTCATGGTGATAATTAGCACTTGTCATATCTACATGCAGCAGTTGATTTGTATTTGCATAAGTTTTAAATTTTTTATCTTTTTTGTGGGAATTGTTTTATCTCTGGTAACATTATGAAACGTCAGAATTCCACGGAATTAGTAATTCGGGTATAAGGTGAGATATAGTAAGTTCATTGTGGAAAATATCGTAAAAAGTCAAGCCGCCTGGGAGCTTTCATCGAAAACGCTGCCTAATCCCTGAGCGGGTAGTACCTACCTACGCATAATATGCTCTACTACCCGTGCGAAGCCGGGGCGGGTCGCTAGTTAGCTATAAATGATTTAATAAATCAGTTTGCCGAAAAAAAGGCAAGGAGAGTATATATTTAATTTGAAATGTTTGTAAAAATTTTAGAAAAAGTGACAGATAAACAATTATGATGAATAAATATTGCTTTTAATTTTATGCAATTTTTTTTTCTTTTGTGAGAAATCCTTACCCTTCATAAGGGCCCCCAAACAAATTTTTATACGGGGCCCCGCCAAGGTACGCTACGCCACTGCTTAAAAGTTATTATTTTAAGTTGAGTTTTGATTTCTTCTTACTTTTACAAAGTTTCAGAATGTTAGCTCTTAATTTCTGTGAAAAAAGTAAACTTTCTTGCCTTTTGTATCGCGGGTGCAACAAGTTAACAATGTACTCTAGCACTCGATAATGCTTAATAAATAACAACATATACTTAATTTTTTTGAAACAGAAAGATAAATGAACATTGTCACTTCAAGTTTAACGGGTAAAACATAATCTCAAAGTGTTAACAATAGCTATTTCACGTCAGTATTGCTAGGTCTGATTTTCAATTTGTACCAACTCTTTGGACGGTAATATTTTCAAACGCTCCAAAGAATTTAATATGCAGTAAAATCAAAAAAATAATAATTTAATATTAAATTTAGACTTTCTTTTTTGCACTATTCACAATAAAAACAAGTAATAACGTGATTAAAAAATTAATGTCGGAAATCGTCTATAGCGGAATCGCCCTTATATAAAACTGTTTACCTTGCCAAAACAGCATTCAAAGTCTCCTGATCTATATCCGTGAATCCCTCTGCATTCATCGCATCCGTTGTATTTTTATCAATCATCTCCAAGCACAACGCTGCCAACTGGGGCTCATCGAACAACCTCGCTTGAGTCAAAAGCAAGAACGCGTTATCCGTACCCAAGTTGACTTTCAAAAACTCTACACAGTGTTCTTCCAACGCTGCCACAGCATACTTCTTAGCGGTATACAGTGTTGTCATGACACTCTCCGGCCCGATGCGAACTTCATCGGAATATAAAAACTTTAATAAGTACAAAAACGCTGCCGGTTCAACGTCAGGTAACTCAACCTCATCCGCTTTAGTTGCAAGTACTCCATTGAACATTGCATCGAACACAGCACTGCCTACAGATAAAACAAACTTGTGTGCGGGTATAACTTGCTGGTTGGCGTCTTTGCCCACTATGAAATGGACATCCGCTAGGATTTCGTTGTTGAATAAAAACGATAATCGCTCCTTAACCGTTGTTTTTGTGGCTTGCCAGTTGTGGAGGCGACCGCCCGAGTTGTTCGTGGGTTGTAGGTTTTCTATCGCCAGTGAGGATGGCGAAGGCTCGCTGGGGTGACCTTCTTCATCGTTACGGTTCTCTTGGCGCGCCTGCCTGTTCGACGGCAGCATATTCTGCGGCGGTTGCTCGTCGCCATTCGCCCCTTGCTCCAGCCGCACATTTAACAGTCTATTCACAATATCGTTCTGGAAACCAGAAGCCATAGCTACAGTTTGTTGTCTTTTCTCACATCACACGAAAGCCGGTCGATCGGGATTTTCCTTTCGGATTGAACCACGATCCCGGATGAACTATTTTGATACATTCAATGTGAAAAGATTGATATACGAGGAATCAATGTTGTTAATTTGATTAAGTTTCTTGAATGTTTCTGTAATTAGGTATTTTAAACGGTTTCGACTTGGATAAAATTTTCTCAATTTTGACATGACACAGGACACTGACAAACACAGCTGACAAAATAACTGAGAAAACTGTCAATTAGTGACATTGACAAGCACTTTTTTTTTAAGTTTAGGTAAATATAATCTGGATCTGGGCTCTAGAATAACTTTTTAACCCCCGACGCAAAAACGACGGGGTGTTATAAGTTTGACGTGTCTGTGTGTGTGTGCGTGTGTGTGTGTGTGTGTGTGTGTGTGTGTGTGTGTGTGAGTGTCTGTTCCCCTGTAGCGCTCAAACGCAGGGGCAGTCAACTTCCTAATATAATAATGGGTCCGGCCTTGGGGGGTTAGAAAGTGCGAGCGAGATAGAAAATGTGTTGCCATTTAGTAATAAAATGTTTTTTAAAATAATATTTATAATTTTTGAACTAGCAACCCAGTCATCAAATTTTCAATTTCAAATCTGTTCTAACCTCCGGTACCAACTTTCAAATAATTAAAAATGGCCGATTGCTTGTTTGCATCAGCGTGTTTGTGATTTTGTTCTAAAATATAGTTTGTGTTTTAAAATATAAACTTATTGTGAACATTCCCAACATTATTTAACGTCCTCCGTTATAGTGTTAACCACAGTGTTAACGTACTTAAAATTGAGTGCAGTTCAGTGAGATAGAGACTTCAGTGTTTTATCTTGTATCATGAAAGAAAATGAGAGAAATCAAGTGTGGATCTTCTCCTGCTGAGGATCCTTACATCACTTTGCATCGTTTTCCTAAACCAGGGCGAACAAATATCCTAAGGTACGTGGTTTTTTGTAAAACTTAAATCCTAACCTTATTTCGATTATCAATAGTATTCTAGAACTAGCTGATGCCCGCGACTTCCGTGATGCCGTGACCAAGGAAAATAGGGATTTACTTTTATATATATTTTAGATTAGAAAAATACTAAATTAATTTATTATTATTATTAATTTGAGCTGTATTGTTTTAGGTGTGAATTATGGGCGAAGAACTGCTTTCCTCACGACTCATATACAAAATCGACTTACGAGAAACCACCATAAACTGCTAACGCCATTATGTTGTTTGCTTAAAGTACAGAAATATTTGTGGGGCTGACATAGCTTATGTATGAGATACTAGTTTGTTCTACATGAAATAAATAAATCTTGATTTGATTATGTTGTACCATGTGCGCACTTTATTAATTGTAATATTAATAAATTATTTAAAACACAAAGTATCTTTCTTTAGTCCCTAAATCGATTCCCGCTATAAGGCGTAATTTCAAAAGTAGTTTATGAATGAAAAAATACAATATAATTTTATATTCTATTTTTCATTCATAAACTACTTTTGAAATTACGCTTTACAAATTTTTTCAAGTTTAAAAGTATATGAGGCGATTTAATATTCCCGCTCCAAAGTTTCCGGGGTATCACATAGATGGCGTGCATATCGCGTGGTCCCCATTGTCTTTGTATGAAGTTAACATTCTTCCCGCCTAGGGTAATTATTGTTCTGTGCTCAAACGGGTGGACCGATTTGAATGCGGTTTTTTTTTGTTTGAAAGATGAATTAGTCGAGAGTGAGAGAGAGAGAGAGTCGCCGCTACAAAATGGCGGATTACATATTTTTTCATAACTAACTTATTATGGGTATCAAATGAAAGGGCTTGACTAATGGAATATCACTATGCAAATCCAAGATGGCCGCCATCACAAAATGGCGAATGTCGGGGTTTTTTAAATTTTTAATTTACACTTGTATCTATTAAAAAAATCATATTTATTGTCTTTAATAACTATGAATATCAATTGTATGCTTTTTAGGGTTCCGTAGTAAACAAGGAACCCTTATAGTTTCGCCATGTCCGTCCGTCTGTCCGTCTGTCCGTCTGTCCGTCTGTCCGTCTGTCCGTCTGTCCGTCCGTCCTCGGTTAATCTCAGAGACTATTAGTGCTAGAAATCCGTAATTTGGCATGAGTATAAATATTAATCACGCCGACAAAGTGGTGAAATAAAATTTTGATAAATATTTTTTTTTAGGGTAGCTCCCCTACATGTAAAGTGGGGATGAATATTTTTTTTCTCGTCTACCCCATAGTGTGGGGTATCGTTGAATAGGTCTTTTAAAAATACTGTGGGTGTGGGAACATCATTTTTCGATTTCTAGATCCGTTTGTAAAATATGATGTTTTAAAGTGCAAATTTTTATTAGAGTCAAGTGTCCCCCCCCTCTATCAGCCAAATGGCAGTATATAGGAACTTGAAAAAATTCACAGCAGTAGGGTATATAATCAATTTTAAAGGAAAACTATCACGGCTAAGTAGGGTTCACAGGTTAAGGAGTTATATCTGTTTTTCGAGGATTGTGACTACGGAACCCTACACTGCGCGTGGCCCGCCACGCACTTGACCGGTTTTTATAATTTAAAATTTTAAACGCTATATCGTGATAGTCCTGCAAAAAAACCCGGCTGAGTTTGTTGTGGGCTCTTCTCAGACCAGGGCGCGTTTGGAACCTTCGTAGCTTTAGTTTTAAGTTTCCGTAAGTAATTATCACCATTGCCTGTTCCTAAATTGACGTTCAAAAAGTGTACACTGTACAGTGTACCTACTTTGAATAAATGAATTTTGAATTTGAATTTGAAGCACATAGAGCACAAGTATAAATTGAAAATTTAAAAAACCCCCTACATTCGCCATTTTGTGGCGGCGGCCATCTTGGATTTGCATAATGCTATTCTAGTAGTCACACCCTTTTATTTGATACCCAGGGGCCTGTCACACCATCCGTATTGACGCAAAAAAGCGGCCAAACCATCAATAATTGGATCGCGTATCGCGGATCGCGTGATAATACTGATAGTGTAACACCCCCCATTAAGGGAGTTGTGAAAAAGTAAGTAATCCGCCATTTTGTAGCGGCGGCCATCTTGGATCGATTTTCATCAAACATAGGCCATAGATAACAACACTCTCGACTAATTCACCTTTCAAACAAAAAAACCGCATTCAAATCAGCCGTTTGAGCGCCACAAGGGAACAGACAGACACACTCACACACACACACAGACACGTCAAACTTATAACACCCCGTCGTTTTTGCGTCGGGGGTTAAAAAACCGTGCATAAAATATCCACTATAGCAAGTCGTGAGGCTCTTTAGGAGAGCGGTCGTAACGGGCTCGTCACGTTCTATCGGAACGGGGTTTTTTTACTAAAACTTCGTGAAGTATATTCGTTATCGACCCCGTGTGGCGGTACGGGGGTGCGTCCCCCTGCCGAAAACTCCACCAAGCGCCCAGCGCGGGCGCTTAGCTCAGTGAGTCGTTATGTAACCGCTTTACGCGAAGCACGTCTTCAGGGCGTACCATTAGATCACAGTCCGCGGGTCGTAACTTATTGTACCGATCGTAGATATAAGTTGATTGTCGTCTCTTGACTTTGTAATAGTTTCGTAAGTGATAACGCCATGTGTTAACGCAATTATAAGTGACTTTTTTATACGAAAAACTTACCGCCTTTCATTGTTCGCCCTATAAAATTGGTTGCCCATCGTGTGGCCCTACTATAAAATTGGCGTCCAACGTGAAGCCTATAGAGAGTTGCCCACGCATGGACTATAAAATGGCGCCCAACGTGGGGCCCTACTATAAAATTGGCGTCCAACGTGAAGCCTATAGAGAGTTGCCCACGTTTGGACTATAAAATGGCTGCCCAACTCGAGGCCGTAACTCACGGTGAACTAAAGTGACTAAGTAAAGTGAAAGTGTTAAAGTGAACAATTATTTATACTGCTTACGCGCCGCGATGTTTGAGTGTGTTTAACAACAAACATAACTAAGTATATACGACAGTAGGTATTCTGCTGGTCGGTAAGTCTTTTAAAAGTTTTTGTTGAACGCTGTATTCTAAAGTGATCGAACTTTTGTGTTATTGACTTTTGTGTTATTGAACATTTGTTTTATTTAGTGAGAACTTTTGAGAACTTTTGCGAACTTACGAAACTTTTATTAACTTTTATTACAAACTGGTGTTAAGAGGCCGCGGACCAATTTTGTGATTTATTGTTACGAACTTTGTTAAGGTTCCGCTTGACTGTTGAGTGGTTGTGTGGTTAGGTTTCCGTGTTTTTTTGTCGTGGTTCACAATGCCGCGAACACGAAGTCATACGGATCATGACGCAGCGAGAACGGGTCTCGGAAGAGCTGTCTCTAACGAGTCCGTGCATGCCGCTGGCATTCCTGGTGTTGGCGATTCCCCGCACGCTGGCGTTGCGCCAGGCGCTGCCGCTAGCAGGCCAGTTTCTGCCGGTGTTGACGCGACGTCCACTCCGATTATGATGACCGATCAGCAACTTCAATTCATCCTTCAGCAAGTGATGCACGTTCAGAGTGTGAGCGTTCCACCTTCACCTGCGCCAACGACGGCGTCTTCAGGGAATTTCACGAAATGCACAGCACGCTTCGACGGAACGAAACAAAGCGACGTGCTAGCGTTTTTAGATGCGGTAGAAACATACAAAGATTGTGTTCGTGTAGATGAGGAAAATGCGATACGGGGTTTATCCATGCTTTTGACCGGCATCGCCGCCACATGGTGGAAAGGGATGAAACAGTCGGTAAGCTCATGGAATGAAGCAGTGGAACTCCTGAAACAAACATTTGGACCTCGTCTGCCACCCCACCGCGTGTATCGTGAACTATTCAAACAAGAGCAACGAGAGGAGTCAACGGATGTTTTCGTGTGTAAAGCGCGCGCTCTTCTCGCCCAATTGCCTTCGGATGCTTTAAGTGAAGTTGTGCAGCTGGATATGGTGTACGGCTTACTACACCGGCGGATACGTGAAAAAGTATCACGCAGCTCTTTTACCAACTTCATGGACCTCCTTCGCGAAGCACGACGTATTGAAGACCTTTACGATGAAGGGCGTCGTGTAGCACCAGCGGTCAAAGAGTCCGCTGAGGAGAGGACATCGAAGGGAATTTCTTCATCATCAACAAATTCGTCAACGACAAGTACGTCATCACCAACGCTTCCCAAGCGGTTACGTGAAAAGTGTGGGTACTGCAAGTTCTATGGCCATAGTACGAATACTTGCACCCGGTTAAAGAAAAAGGAAGAAACCAAGACGGTCGAGGAGGCTGCTTGGAAGACCAGTAAGCCCACCATTACGTGTTTTGGCTGTGGGACGCCAGGGGTGATCCGGTCAAACTGTGCGGTCTGCAAGGAGGGACGTACGGCATCGACGGCTACAACCTCCAGTGCTGCGTTCCAATCAGTGGCGGTTCGTGACGTGTGTCGCTTAAATCCACGAGTGAGACCGATATTTGACGTGGAAGTGTACGGTGCTGTAGGTACTGCGTTGTTAGATACCGGTGCGAAACACTCGGTTGCAAGTGTTAGTTTAACCAAACATTTGCGTAATAACGGACAAGTTTTTCAATCCGTTGAAACGGAATTAAAGTTTGCGGATGGAACTAGGCGTGTAGAGACTGTAGAAACTGCGTTAGTTAGTGTTAAAGTGCAGGGCGTGGAGATTGTAACACTTTTCATGGTTTTACCTGGTGCTACTGAATCGCTGCTAGGGATGAATTTTATCCAGGATGCTGGGTTGACCCTAGATTTTCGCGAGAATCGTTTTACTTTGCGTGCTACCGGGGAAAAATGTGAACATGACCTTCGGTACGAACGTGAGGATCCGGCTATAGTTAGCTCAACGATTGGTTTCCGCGAGTGCGAGGTTGCTCTCTTTTCTCGTCCCGACAAACAGCAGTTGACTACATACCTCAAAGCCAACAAGGATACCTTTGAGCCAGGGGGAGGCCCTACTCATATCGCTGTTCAACGAATCGACACCGGCGATGCGGCTCCCACCTCTACACCGCCCTATCGGGTAACACCGATTAAAAAAGAAATGATCTTACCCAGAAGGATAGACCTTGGAACTGGGGGGAGAGAGAAGCTCAGTCTTTTGAAGAGCTTATCGACCCCGTGTGGCGGTACGGGGGTGCGTCCCCCTGCCGAAAACTCCACCAAGCGCCCAGCGCGGGCGCTTAGCTCAGTGAGTCGTTATGTAACCGCTTTACGCGAAGCACGTCTTCAGGGCGTACCATTAGATCACAGTCCGCGGGTCGTAACTTATTGTACCGATCGTAGATATAAGTTGATTGTCGTCTCTTGACTTTGTAATAGTTTCGTAAGTGATAACGCCATGTGTTAACGCAATTATAAGTGACTTTTTTATACGAAAAACTTACCGCCTTTCATTGTTCGCCCTATAAAATTGGTTGCCCATCGTGTGGCCCTACTATAAAATTGGCGTCCAACGTGAAGCCTATAGAGAGTTGCCCACGCATGGACTATAAAATGGCGCCCAACGTGGGGCCCTACTATAAAATTGGCGTCCAACGTGAAGCCTATAGAGAGTTGCCCACGTTTGGACTATACCACACGCTAAAAAGAAAATTCTCATCAAAAATTTATTAAAATTGGATAGCGCTTTCGCGAAATCCATATTTTGTGTTATTAAAGCAACGTTCAAAAGGCGATATTTTTAACCCCCGACGCAAAAACGACGGGGTGTTATAAGTTTGACGTGTCTGTGTGTGTGTGTGTGTGTGTGTGCGTGCGTGCGTGCGTGCGTGCGTGCGTGCGTGCGTGTGTGTGTGTGTGTGTGTGTGTAATATAATTTTGTTCTGCTTCATTTTTTAAACTTGGTGAATGATGAGTAAAGAACTCCATCAGAGTATAGTACAGGTTTTGTGATGGATGGGAACATCAGGCTTATCTTTCTTGTTTTTATTATTAAAACAAAAAGTTTTTAGTTGGCAAAAGTATCTAATATGTAACTATATAGTATGTTGCATGATTTGTTGGTTTTCTATATTATATTGGGAAACCACAATAGGCTGAATCCTTGAAATACTCTCACTACGCAAAGTTGGTACCTACAAGGTATTCGTAAGTTAACGTAAGCCCGCTCAGTTGTCTCTTCCTCGGAGCGTGATAAGACAACACCCCGATCCAGCGGCGACTTTATTGCCTCTTTACCGCCTTCCGAGTAGTTAAGTTGGTACACAGTAATAGGAATGCATAGAAGTGGCATTAAATTTTGCATAATATAAGCAATCGTCTTCAAGTAATGGTCCTGCATGACTGCTGGACTCTTGTAAGGCTCCCTGCAACTCGCGCGTTGTCGGTAACTAGGTACAAGCGGCGCAAGACCGCGACGTGTGGAAGTCCCAATAACAGACCTGTATCCCGCGGACGTCTGTCGATTGTTAAGATGTTATTACGTAAAATTATCGTCCGTAAACTGACTTTACTTACAGACAACCAATTTTTTATATTGAAGATTATTTACTCAACGAGAAAATCTCTCTATTGCTTGTTCCGCGCTCTCGCTTGCACGCTTGGCTCAGGCGAAACGTGACACATTTTTGTGCGTGCAGCCGATGTTCATCGATTTATAAGACATTATCACGTCAAAAAACTGAAATTATTATAAAACTGAGCTACAATTAGAAAGGATTAAAATATAATATAAGAAAAATGTATTTTCCTTGAAGGTGGTTGAAGGTTAGACACAGACACGTGTTGTAACTACACTTCTATTACTTAACTAGCTCTATGGTACATTTTCTACGTCATTGGAGAGACGCACGCGCGCGACGGTCGATCCAGCTACAGGTGCTGGCCCGGCCGCGGCAGTAGCACTGTCGGTTCCGAGGGAGCAACCCTCGCCAACCCTCGCCGAGCGCTCAAAAAACCATGTCCCTGACTTTCATTACAGACTGAAACGTTTTAAACCCACAAAAACTCTATCAAAGTTCGTACTCATTATCCGTGAACGCCTGTAAAAATTTAAGAGCAATGCGTTGAGAAAAAAAATAATTGCGCTAAAATATTCAACAGGCGCTAGACTCCACGCTTTAATGACTAGATCGTATCTCGTTTTTATATTTTTAATGTTACCCTCCCTGTTTCTATACCATTGTTAACGTTTCTAATCGCTTACTAGTTAATTAATAAACACTTGATGAAGTAAAAGTAGTAAGTGTCATTGATATAAAGTCGATTGGATAATATTCTATCGACCATAGTAATTTTAATTATGAACGGTTCGAGTGAAATGTGAACATGAAACACGTGAAGACGCAGTTCGGAGTTTGGAGAGTGCTGTAGTGTGACTTTCATGTAAGTAATCGATTGAAATATTTCTGTTGTATTTTTTAAATCCACGACGGAACAGCGTCTCTGTTCCGATAATAAAAAAAAATGCCACAATTTTTCTGTAAAATTGTGTCACTATTTTTCTAAAAATCAGCCAAGTGCGAGTCGGGCCTCGCTCTTTCAGGGTTCCGTACATAATTATGAACAATATAATATTTTGGGTCTAAGAAATATTTAATTTCCGAG
This sequence comes from Melanargia galathea, assembly GCA_920104075.1. Lineage (NCBI taxonomy): Eukaryota > Metazoa > Arthropoda > Insecta > Lepidoptera > Nymphalidae > Melanargia > Melanargia galathea. The sequence continues at coordinate 18,635,346 of OV049874.1, read as the reverse complement.
CTAGACATCGCAACAAACCGTGAAAGAAAAACCCAAAAAAATGTTCGTTTATTTTGGTCACAGCTTATAAACTATTTAATAAATCGTTGTTTTCAGTATTTGTTGTTTAAATAGAGCATATAGTACATAATATACTGAAATATCATATTCCCAACTAGTTTAGTTTTTGAGATAGCCCCCGTCACAAAAATGGTCTAAAACTGACAACTTTGATGGCCTCCCATTCCCTTATTTTTTGAGATAAAAATTAAAAAAATATATATTTGTACTCTACTTAATGAGCTCTAAACAATGATACCCCACAAGCTAGGGTAAAGAAAAAATTTTTTTTTCCGGCTCCTTTTTCATGTATGGGAGCCCCCCTGAAAAATAATTTAATTCAATTTCTAATTCAATATTTGATTTTGGGTTAACGTTTTACACTAAATACCAAAATTTCAGGTTTGTAACTCATTTCGTCTGCGAGCTAGAGACCTGTGACCGGCGGACAGACGGACAGACAGCCGAGTGACATTAATAGGGCTCCGTTTTTTACCCTTCGGGTACGGAACCCTAAAAAACTAACGAGCCGATTATGATGCAGTTTCTTGCCTTAATACATATAAGTTCAAAGGAGATTTTTAGATAAGTTCGTCTACTTATAGAGAGTAAATTATCAAAGTAGCCAGGCTATAGGTATTATGTTGCTGCAATCGTGCCATCGTGATTGTAACTTTTTACTACACTTATTGTCATTTTCCTGAAAAATTACTGCACCGATTTCGACTCTGTTTTTTTTTTTTCATTACACGGATAATGAAATAAACGTCACGTAAACGAAAAATTTTCGATCTTGTACACTTCAGAGCAGGTGTTAGATGTGTTTTAGCCATCCAACAGCTATCAGGGATATATATTTCAAGAGGTCAATTACCTAATTAATGAATTCAACGTAGCTTTAATATTGGGCCTAGGGGAGAGATAGGATTGCGTGGGCCTGTCAGACCTTTGTTCAACAATATGCAAAGGTAATTAATTTATTGAAGCGGTTAATTTATTGAGCTCTGAAATAATTTTTTTCGCTCGACAAAAAGCCAAATTGGTCAGCAACTAAGTAGGTAAATATATTTTGGTTGGCTCTTATTTTGTCTGTTTATTTATTTGAAACTAATCAAGTAAGTACCTACGTTTAAAGACTTTATTTTCTTGACAACAAATTTTAGAATTTCGTTGACCAAATAACTAGTTATTTTTTACACTAAGTATTTATTTTTCTACGCTAAATCCCTCTAAACCAGACCAGACCAGAGAAAATTAAGAAATTACAAATTCCCAAACGGCCTCTGCCGGGAGTCGAATCCGAGACCTCCAACTTATAGCATTACAGCGCTCGCCACAGCGCTAACCACTGCGCCTGGGGGGTCATCATTCGAGTACGGCAATGGTATTGTTGCAGAGGCGAAGATGCTGAGTCCGAAGATCCAGCGCTCGGTCCGCGTCAACGACGGGCAGCTGGTGACGCTGTCCAACCGAGCGCAGTACGACCACTCACAGGTAAGGGGTCTTTCCTTTCTAGAAAAAATAAATAAATAATAGACCTCCCGCAAATCTCGTAGAAGTATAAAGTATCGCAACCCAATAGATAAGCATCGCGCATTTGTTGTTTCCAAGTGCTTGGCGGCATAAGGATCGAAAACTGAGAACAGAAAGCTAGAAAACCAAATAATCACTACATATTATAAAACAAGATCCCCCACCGCATTTGTGTATCTGTTCACGATAAACTCAAAAACTATACTGAAAGAACTTTCTTGCACTTCCCACAAATTGATGTAGAAGGTTTAGGTGGATATTGCTTTGTGGTAGGATTCTACCCCGAATCCGCCTGGCTAGCGACCACACTTCAGCCGTAATCTGCCGCAAAGCATCCGTGTGTTCCGGCAGCGAGCTGAAGAGCCAGTCCCCTTCCAAAAGCCGGTAACGCATTAGTGGTTCCTCAGGCGCTGCTAATGTTCACGGGCGGCGGTAATCACTTAACATCAGGTGACCCGCTTGCTCGGTTGCCCGCTATTCCTATAAAAAAAAAAATTGTCAAGGTTTTGTTTAAATCGTTTGAAATACGATGGTAAGTAGTTAATTGTTGAAAATATCGAAAAAGTCAAGCCGCCCGCGGTGAGAGCTTTTATCGAAAACGCAGCCTTACCTAACAAAATAATGTTAGAAGTGGGTAATTAGTTACTACCTGTGCGAAGCCAGCGCGGGTCTCTAGTATAATAATTATATACGAGTATTTTAATGCTATACCTAATTAGTTGTTCGAATGTTTGTTTTGTGCAGGCCGGCTACCTGCACAAACGGAGTGCTGACAATACAAAATGGCAGCTGCGTTGGTTTGTTCTCTATCAGGTGAGTACATTTTGTTATCACACAAGTTTCACAATTTCACAAAAGTTTGTGTGTGTGTGTGTGTGTGTGTGTGTGTGTGTGTGTGTGTGTGTGTGTGTGTGTGTGTTGTTACTCTTTAACGCCATAACTACTGAACCGATGTGGCTGAAATGAAGATATATTATGCCGACTTAACACATACGCTACTTTTTATCCTGGGAAAATCCACAGTTCCCACGGGATTTTGAAAAAACCGAAATCTATAAGCTACATTATGTAGATTACTATAGCAAACTTCCTTGAAAGATGGATAGAGAACATATTATAAAGTTTGGAAAAGGGAGCGGGAACGGGAACCGGAAATCCACGATTACCTCGGGATTTGTGAAAAACCAAAATTCACGCGTTCGAAGCCGCGGGCAGAAGTTAGTATTAAAAAAAATAGAATAATGCTCATAGGAAAACTAGAAGCTAGTCTTAGTTTGTGTTGAATACACAGAACCTCTAACTTTTCGGAGTTATGTGCGTTTTAAGTATTTAAATATCACTTGCTTTAACGGTGAAGGAAAACATCGTGAGGAAACCTGCACGCCTGAGAGTTCTCCATAACGTTCTCAAAGGTGTGTGAAGTCTGCCAATCCGCTTGGCCAGCGTGGTAGACTATGGCCAAAACCCTTCTCACTCTGAGAGGAGACCCGTGCTCTGTAGTGAGCCGGTAATGGGTTGATCATGATTGATTGATGATGATGACACAGAACCTGCTGTTCTACTACGAGTCGGAGAACAACACGCGGCCCACCGGCGTGCTGCTGCTCGAGGGCTCCTACTGCGAGCGACTCAGCAAGTCGCCCATGGAGAGGAACGCTTCGGTAAGAACAATTAAAACAATGGCCAGATTCATATTTCATTTCGCATATTCCTGTTTGTCCCCCTAAGAATAGAATATCTAAGTAGAATATAATAGAAAAGTTTTTTATTCAAATAAACTTTAACAAGTAGGTAGGTACTTTTGAATCGGAATGCCGATCCTACCGAGAAGAACCAGAAGACGCGGGAGAAACCAGCGGGGGGACAGACAGGAAAGAATTATTTCATTAGAAATAGGAGACAGACAGGACTTTTTATTCATATCTGACCCTGAGTGTCCCCTCCCCTGAGCAGGGGGTGAGACACAATAATTCGATATTTCACGGCCGCGCCAAAAAAGATTATTCAGTATCGTAACCAAATACTTTATCAATAGGTACTTCACAATTATTCTAGTAGCTCTAACATTAGCTCATTGTGTCCAGTTCTGCTTCACAATAACGTATCGGCGGGAGAGCCAGCGCCAGTACGAGTTGCGCGCCGCCTCCGAGGTGGATTGCGTTCACTGGGTCGACGCGATCCGGGAGGCGAGGTGAGTTGTTCATCCATCATCATCAACTTATTACCGGCCCAAGGGCCTCGCCGAGGGGGTGTAGGTAGAGGCAGATGTAACCAAAGTCCTGAATTCACTCACTTGACTTACAATAATTATTAACTACTAGAAAATGCCCGCGGCTTCGCCCGCGTGAAATTCGGCTTTAAACAAATCCCGAGGGAATCGTGGATTTCCGGTTCCCGTTCCCGCTCCCTTTTTCAACCTTTATGTACCTACTATCAAGGAAGTTAGCTATAGTAATCTACCTATAGCTGTAGCTATCGATTTCGGGTTTTTCAAAATCCCGTGGGAACTGTACATTTTTCCAGGATAAAAAGTAGCTATCTTTTAAGTCAGGGCATATTCTATCTCCATTCAAAATTTCAGCCAAATCGGTTCAGTAGTTGCGGCGTGATTGAGTAACAAACATCCAAACATCCAAACATCTAAACATCCAAACATCCAAACATCCACACTTTCACATTTATAATATTAGTAGGAAGTAGGATAGTAGGATGTGTACCACTTTTCAGACATCCTCTTGAAGCCCCCCCCCCCCCCCTGCCCACGACACTCACGCTTCTTGTACCGGCCCACTACATGAAAGAAGTGGGCTAAACTGGGAGAGATACCTTTTTATTGAAAGTAGATTGACTGGGCTATTTACTTATAGCTTTAATTGTTTAACGGACGTATAGGACTAAACTTTCCTTAATCTTATTTTACTAGTTGCGGAATCCTAAAAACCCTCTAGTCCGGCCGAAAATCAATATAGTTAAGTATCTTATATTTAATGGACCCAATGGCATCTTTCAACGCAAGATAGTGGCAAAGCTATTTGAAAAGCTTAAAAAGCTTAAGCAAGGTAAAAACCACTTTGTGACAAGTTACCGTTACATCCTCTCCGTGGCAGGGACGAGACGTGACCTTGACCTGATTGCGAGAGCAGCGGCGCGGGGGCCCGGTACCTGTGATTTAATAATGGGCATCACTTTACACTTGTAGCCCACTGAATAATAGGTACATGTGTGTGACTTTTAATGGCCTTTTATTCCGCCAATAAAATAATTGTAATTTTTAGGGATTCCGTACCCAAAGGGTGCCAAAGAGGACCCTATTATTAAGCCTCATCTTTTTGGCCTTATGTAATTTGTTTTATCCCTACCTTAACAACAGTAGTTTACAAGTTTCAAAAGTCGGATTATATAGTACGTAGGTTATCATCAACAAAGCTCTACAACCCTGGGTGGGCTTTGGCTTGTTCCAGCAGTTTGCTGGAAGGTGAAGGTGGTCAGAAGAAGCTTCCTTCCAGCTCCGAACCCCCAAAACCCTAGGCTCGTATCACTTGTATCCCCTCCGTCAATTCACCAGCCTCTAGGTCTTGCTCGGCCTCTACAACCATCGGGTTTACTTACTATCCAGCAACTTTTTCGGGGCTCTTGTACCGTTGCACGTGTCTCGCCCATCGCATTTTTGATAGTTTAATAGTATGGATAAGGTACCTGGAGTCAACTTTGGTGAATTTTTTTTTGGTGTCTTTTCCTTATCTTTTCAATTCCTTGCAGAGGTAAATTCAATTCTTCAATTCCGTGTGCGGGTGTAGACTGTAGGTACACCATTTACACCAGATTTGTCGCTAGCTTTTAGGAAGTGCAAAATATGCAGCGTATGTAACAACGTAACAATAGAAGGCGTATGGCGTCTCTCCCGTACACGAAAAGGGATCAAGGTCATCGCGACCGCCCTTGACACACTCTTGCTAGACTTGCATGTTGTTATAAGTTTATCTGCTTACATAAATACGTGTCTCACATTCCTAAATGTGTCCAATTTTGCTTATGTGTCCAAGTTTGCTGCATCGAAAAAGTCCGACTATTAAGCTGTTATTTGTGCTAAACGACTATTTCACCTTTTATTTAATTCACCTTTCAAACAAAAAAAAAACGCATTCGAATCGGCCCACCCGTTTGAGCGCTACAGGGGAACAGACAGATACACACACACACATACACACACACACACACACAGACACACACACAGATACACACACACACAGACATACACACACACAGACACGTCAAACTTATAACACCCCGTCGTTTTTGCGTCGGGGGTTAAAAAAGCGTTTGATTGCAATGAATTTTGTCTGGTAAGTAGGTAGGTATATCCCTTCCGATTGAAACGGGAAACTTTAAAGCTGCTTTATATTGGAGAACCCGGGAATTAGGTGTATACCTACTTTGGGAATGCGAGAATTCCCGGGTGAAATGTCAGTGCGTCCTCGACCCTGTCGCCATGGCAACCGAGCCGCGATGACGTACCGCCCGAGAGCGTCTCTCTGCGCACAGCATCCAGTGGGCTAAGTGCGAGTTTGCACATATCGAAAACTTTGATACATTTCGAATTTGGAACTGTCTATAGTATCCTACTAATATTATAAATGTGAAAGTGTGGATGTTTGGATGTTTAGATGTTTGGATGTTTGTTACTCAATCACGTCGCAACTACTGAACCGATTTGGCTGAAATTTTGAAAAAACAGGCTACTTTTTATCCTGGAAAAATGCACAGTGCCCACGGGATTTTGAAAAACCCGAAATCTATAGCTACAGCTATTAGTAGATATTATAGCGAACTTCCTTGATAGTAGGTATAAAGGTTGGAAAAGGGAGTGGGAACGGGAACCGGAAATCTACGATTCCATCGGGATTTGTTTAAAACCGAAATTCACGCGGGCGAAGTCGCGGGCATCGTCTAGTGTCTAGTAAGATTCTGATCGTGTTTTGGCCTTGGCGGTATCTAAATAAAAGTTTCTTAATAGAATAGCACAATAACTTTTTGCCGAATTACTAGACCTGCTACTAGTGAATCCACAGAACCGTTTTGTTTTAAGACTTCAATAAACTACATCACGGCATTCCGAACCAGTGGTTCGGTACCACTGGTAGTAACTTGAAAAATTTTATTTGAATAAAAAACTTTTCTATTCTATTCTATTCATGACAAAAATCGACTAGAAGACCCAAAGCTGCTGACAAGCTGACGGCCCATTGACAACGGGGAACCGATAGGAGTAGGGAGGGCATGCCTCGAGGCTCGTACTTGACGAGGCTGGATAATCGGAGTAGACCCAATCATCGAATTTACTTACCGCGAGTTTTAAAAAAGCGACTTCAAGTCCGTTTTCTCTGATTTATACCGTTTCGATAATCGACATCGGTCAATGTTGCCAAAATTTTGACTGGCCCGTTGGCGTGGTTGGCAGTGACCCTGCCTTCCGCTCCGGGGTCGCGGGTTCGATTCCCGCCCCGAGTCTGGGTGTATTTATAATATGTATGTATGTATACATTTATTAAAATATATAATTATGTATTTATATGTAAATATGTCTATCAGTCGGCTGTTACCTTACAACTTGCCTACTTTAGGAACAGACGACCGTGTGTGTATGTGTGAGTATTAAAAAAAAAAATGTGCAAACTGGTACTAAGCCTCTACAGGTGTAGCGAATACAGGCATCGAAGGAAGTACGGACGCCATGTTTTAAGTGTTTACAGATCAGGAAATTGCGCTCGTGTCTACCTAGTCAGGAAATTATTGTTTGCAACAGTTTATGTCAAGTAAGTCATGGAGGACAATTTAAACTTGGAAGTTTGATCTCTGATCCAATTACAAAAACAAAATTGAACTGGAGGGTATCTAAGCTCTAAATCCCTCTCTCCTATGAGGGAGGAGGCCTGTGCCCAGCAGTGGGATGATAACAGGCTGTAGTGGTGGTGGTGGTGGTGGTGGAGGGTATTTCTAAAACTCATCATGCTGAAGCATGATGAAGCACTCAAAGCATGATAAAGTTTATTGTTCATAAGCATTGCAATAATTTTTATTTCATCTATTCGAATTTGAAAGAGATTGAAATGGATTTCCTACCGAGAAATAGTTACATAAAAAAAATATAGCTTTTGACTTCATTCATCCATGTGGGCTTAAGTTTTCTTAAAAACCCACCCTCACCCGTTTTCTGAGGATAAAAAGCATCCTCTGTCCGTCTCTAGGATGCAAGCTATCCTGTACCAAGTTACAGCTCCATCGGATGAACGAAACGCGAACATCATAAAGAACGACGTTCATGGGTTAACTGTTTTCCGGATTGAAACTTACTTTTGCGCAAAATTCCATCAAGATAGGTTCAGCGATATACTAATTTAAATGTGATATAGGATCAGATTTACATTAGTATGCACAATGGGTTTGCTAAGGTACGATTTATTCTTGTTTAAAATGGTGCCAAGATTTAAAGTTTTGCGCTGAGTAGCCAGGGTATACCCACAGGGGGAGTCCCACATAACCCCCGTTCTGCCCAAAGAACGGGGGTACCTATAAAAGGTTTCCACCACGAAAAAAAAAAAAAAAAAAAAGGCTGATTCTTTATCTAAGAACTTTTTCTGCGTCTTTTGGCGGCAAAGGCACTAATTACTGTTCGTTTTCGAGCAGTTTCAACAAACTGCTGCTGCAGAAGGAGGAGTTGGAACAGAAGCAGCTGCATCTGCTGCAAGTGGTGGAGAGCGAGCGCACGTCGCGCTGGCAGTACGCGCAACAGTGCGACGAGCTCGCCAACGAGGTCAAGAAGCTGAGGACAGAAGTAAGTATAATGATGATGATGATGATATTTACTTTTACTTCTAATCAGCATCAACAAACGATGCGTTTGGATAATGTCAAGATATCCACAAAAGACATTTGTACCTTCTAGTGTAGTCTTAAGAAGTTCGTCTCATAGTATAACTACATGGTCTCAAGTGTTTTGGTCATATACTACCGGATACCACAAAGCTATGCCAACGGAATATCCCCGGTGCTTCATTATCACCGTTACATGTAGATGTGTCTAGAAGTGGTCTACAATATTGATAATAAAAAGCGGAACCAAGGCTGTCCTAGTGAATTGGTGGAATATTTCTGACAGGGAGGTGGTACCACGTGCTACCTCGGCATTCGTGATTTAATTGGGGTACGGTAGGTGTAATGGCAAAATAACGGCACAAGGATTTTATTTGTTCCATTGTTTTCTCTTTTGTTTTTTCGCACAATGTTTTATCCATTTGAACATTACCAACCCCGTCGGATAATAATTTACCTTTTCTCTTTTTTATCCCCTAACTCCTAACTTAAATACCTATAATTATATTTGTTTAAATCACTTAGGTATTTAATGTGATTTGCGTAAATAATTTATACATTTCAAAGCCTTCGTTTTTAGTCCAATGGAGGAAAAATGGAATTTCATGGATGGATCAGGAATGGCGTGCAGAAATTTTATAAGTTCATCTCAAATCTCTCATCTTCTTGCGACTATGTAGGTCCCTGATAAGACAATTACCAAACTATTGTGGTCGTCATTGAACTCGCCGAGTTCGTTGCCATCAGATATAGCATTTTCTTGACTGGAATCAGTGTAGCCTCCTAAAGGTGCACAGAATATTTTCCTAGATGAATGTAACAGAGCGGGGTAGTGACAGATAACATTCGAGATATTTAGACTGACTCCTGGCAATGCCTGTAGGTATATTATATCCCTGCTCTGGGTATGGATGAATAATAAATCTCCTGATTGATTTTCGGCCTCGGCGGCTAATGGAAACCGAGGCAAACACTAGCCAACGATGTAGACGATTTTGTAGTTCATAAGTGGGTTAAGTTTAAATCTACCTACCTAACTCCTAACTAAACTAACATGAATTAATTATCATGATTATTAATCATCATGTCATTACCGTATGATCCTCAGCCAAATATGCCAGGGATTAGGACCAATGAGGCAGTTATAACTAATGCACTTTTTCCAGCTCTGCGCTTACAAGAAGGAGCACGAACCGTCAGCCACTCGCACCGCGTCCAGCACCAGCCTGTCCCCCACCGACTCCGAGGACATCGACCCCACTGAGCTGCGCAAGATTAAGAAAGTTCAGGTAGCCATTACAATATAATGTCGTCATCAACCAAAGGACAAAGCTGGACATAGGCATTGATGTCGCTAATCCGCCAAGTGGGATGACACTTAATTCCAGAGGGGTTGTTCTCTAACTTATAGCGATCATTAAATTAAAGTCACCGAATTAGTCCCCATATAGGTACGTTGCTGCTTTGCTATGTGAAATAAAAATAACATTTCATAGCAAACCTTTCATGGATAATAAATATATTATGTCAAATAAGCTCAGTGGTTTTCATTTATAATAGGCGTTGAGTTAGAGAATAGGGGGTTATACTTTCAGGCCCTTAATGAGAGTCATGCTCGGTAAGTATTCATCTTCGTGATTAAATCAGAAATTATAAGATACTTAGAAGAACCGGAGTAACCAACACAAAGTAACATTGCCCACGACGTTGGTGGACTGGTGGTCCCACGATGCTGAAATGACAAACTCTTCGCACCTGAAAGCGCAGTGTGGCAGACTCCCTTCTAGGTGGACGGTTGAAGCGGGCAGTTGGATTCAAGTTGTTGGATACAAGAGAACTATGACTAGCAAGTAAACGTGTAAGTATCTGTTCACGAAGAAGAAGATATCCTAGAGTTAATATAAATCTTCATAATATAATCCACATTGTTTGCTAATAATATTGTAAATAACAAACAGTTGTGTTTCAATATAGAGCTTTTTCCGAGGATGGCTGTGCAGACGCCGCTGGAAGCAGATCGTGGAGCAGTACATCAAGAGCCCGCATGCGGAAAGCATGAGAAAGAGAAATAGGTAAAAAATAAATGGAGTAAGTATTTAAATTCTAACATGAATAAATAGATGTACCTCTTACAATGTGATTATTTCTTTTCAGCCTTGTATTCAAGATGGTGGAAGCTGAAGAGGAATATTTGGAACAAATGGAAATTTTGGTAAGTTTTTATAAACACGATATAATAACAGTTACACAATAACGCGTCACTAACGATATCTTAATATACTCTACAGGTGACGTGTTTCCTGCGGCCATTCAAAATGGCGGCCAGCTCCAAGAAGCCGCCGTGCACGCACGAGGACGTCAACTCCATCTTCCTCAACAGCGAGACGGTGTTGTTCCTGCATCAGATATTCTTCAAGGGGCTCACCTCCCGGATGGAGTCCTGGCCTACCCTTGTGTTAGGTTAGATTTTTGTTTTATATAGTTACATAATTATAATGTGTATTTTGGCAGTTTTGAGGTGGAAAAGGCGCTCCTGAATTTTTCTTACACGCAGGACGCAAGCGTATACCAAAACCGATTTTGTCCTGTCCTTTAATCCTGTCCTGATTTTGGACGGAACTACTCCTACGTGCATGTACTTCAGCCATCGACGTTATGACTTCAGCCCAAATTAGACGGCTCATTTTTCGGGATCTTTGCTTTCATTTTTAGGCTTCATCGATGAGTCATCGAAAATGAACCGTCTAAACACCGGCCGTTCATCGTTCACAGGCACTTTGCCACAGCTAATATCGTAACGTGCATCGTTGTTCGCCAAATGAACGACGAACGATGATGTTGGATTTCTCATCAGAGTTGACCTAGTAGACTTACAACTAAAATTGAGAGTTAAAGGTACACTCATTCAAGCACAGGCCACAGCCCACATTGGGAGCGAAACGCAACAAAGCGAGGTTCATTTTGCTTCGCTCATACCGCTACCGCGTCTTTTCATACTTCGGTTCACACCGCGAACTATAAACGAAGACAGTGGCAGCGATGCGAACTTGCGAGCTCTTATCTGCGACATGAGCGAAGCGAAACGAGCCTCGAATCGTTTCGCTTCGCTCCCAATGTGTCATGCGCTTCATTCATTCGTTCATTCATTCATTCATTCATTCATTCATTCATTCATTCATTCATTCGTTGAGAAACTATTGACAAACAAACATTGTGCAGGAGACCTGTTCGACATGCTGCTGCCGATGCTGACCATCTACCAGGAGTACGTGCGCAACCACCACTACTCGCTGCAGGTGCTCACCGAGTGCAAGCAGAGCCAGCCCTTCACCCAGCTGCTGGCGCGCCTGGAGAGCAAGTCCGCTTGCCAGGGCAGGTCGCTGGAGACCTTTCTCACATATCCAATGCACCAAGTACGTGAAGTAGCTCATCCGTGCTGTTCAGGAGACCTGTTCGACATGCTGCTGCCGATGCTGACCATCTACCAGGAGTACGTGCGCAACCACCACTACTCGCTGCAGGTGCTCACCGAGTGCAAGCAGAGCCAGCCCTTCACCCAGCTGCTGGCGCGCCTGGAGAGCAAGTCCGCTTGCCAGGGCAGGTCGCTGGAGACCTTTCTCACATATCCAATGCACCAAGTACGTGAAGTAGCTCATCCGTGCTGTTCAGGAGACCTGTTCGACATGCTGCTGCCGATGCTGACCATCTACCAGGAGTACGTGCGCAACCACCACTACTCGCTGCAGGTGCTCACCGAGTGCAAGCAGAGCCAGCCCTTCACCCAGCTGCTGGCGCGCCTGGAGAGCAAGTCCGCTTGCCAGGGCAGGTCGCTGGAGACCTTTCTCACATATCCAATGCACCAAGTACGTGAAGTAGCTCATCCGTGCTGTTCAGGAGACCTGTTCGACATGCTGCTGCCGATGCTGACCATCTACCAGGAGTACGTGCGCAACCACCACTACTCGCTGCAGGTGCTCACCGAGTGCAAGCAGAGCCAGCCCTTCACCCAGCTGCTGGCGCGCCTGGAGAGCAAGTCCGCTTGCCAGGGCAGGTCGCTGGAGACCTTTCTCACATATCCAATGCACCAAGTACGTGAAGTAGCTCATCCGTGCTGTTCAGGAGACCTGTTCGACATGCTGCTGCCGATGCTGACCATCTACCAGGAGTACGTGCGCAACCACCACTACTCGCTGCAGGTGCTCACCGAGTGCAAGCAGAGCCAGCCCTTCACCCAGCTGCTGGCGCGCCTGGAGAGCAAGTCCGCTTGCCAGGGCAGGTCGCTGGAGACCTTTCTCACATATCCAATGCACCAAGTACGTGAAGTAGCTCATCCGTGCTGTTCAGGAGACCTGTTCGACATGCTGCTGCCGATGCTGACCATCTACCAGGAGTACGTGCGCAACCACCACTACTCGCTGCAGGTGCTCACCGAGTGCAAGCAGAGCCAGCCCTTCACCCAGCTGCTGGCGCGCCTGGAGAGCAAGTCCGCTTGCCAGGGCAGGTCGCTGGAGACCTTTCTCACATATCCAATGCACCAAGTACGTGAAGTAGCTCATCCGTGCTGTTCAGGAGACCTGTTCGACATGCTGCTGCCGATGCTGACCATCTACCAGGAGTACGTGCGCAACCACCACTACTCGCTGCAGGTGCTCACCGAGTGCAAGCAGAGCCAGCCCTTCACCCAGCTGCTGGCGCGCCTGGAGAGCAAGTCCGCTTGCCAGGGCAGGTCGCTGGAGACCTTTCTCACATATCCAATGCACCAAGTACGTGAAGTAGCTCATCCGTGCTGTTCAGGAGACCTGTTCGACATGCTGCTGCCGATGCTGACCATCTACCAGGAGTACGTGCGCAACCACCACTACTCGCTGCAGGTGCTCACCGAGTGCAAGCAGAGCCAGCCCTTCACCCAGCTGCTGGCGCGCCTGGAGAGCAAGTCCGCTTGCCAGGGCAGGTCGCTGGAGACCTTTCTCACATATCCAATGCACCAAGTACGTGAAGTAGCTCATCCGTGCTGTTCAGGAGACCTGTTCGACATGCTGCTGCCGATGCTGACCATCTACCAGGAGTACGTGCGCAACCACCACTACTCGCTGCAGGTGCTCACCGAGTGCAAGCAGAGCCAGCCCTTCACCCAGCTGCTGGCGCGCCTGGAGAGCAAGTCCGCTTGCCAGGGCAGGTCGCTGGAGACCTTTCTCACATATCCAATGCACCAAGTACGTGAAGTAGCTCATCCGTGCTGTTCAGGAGACCTGTTCGACATGCTGCTGCCGATGCTGACCATCTACCAGGAGTACGTGCGCAACCACCACTACTCGCTGCAGGTGCTCACCGAGTGCAAGCAGAGCCAGCCCTTCACCCAGCTGCTGGCGCGCCTGGAGAGCAAGTCCGCTTGCCAGGGCAGGTCGCTGGAGACCTTTCTCACATATCCAATGCACCAAGTACGTGAAGTAGCTCATCCGTGCTGTTCAGGAGACCTGTTCGACATGCTGCTGCCGATGCTGACCATCTACCAGGAGTACGTGCGCAACCACCACTACTCGCTGCAGGTGCTCACCGAGTGCAAGCAGAGCCAGCCCTTCACCCAGCTGCTGGCGCGCCTGGAGAGCAAGTCCGCTTGCCAGGGCAGGTCGCTGGAGACCTTTCTCACATATCCAATGCACCAAGTACGTGAAGTAGCTCATCCGTGCTGTTCAGGAGACCTGTTCGACATGCTGCTGCCGATGCTGACCATCTACCAGGAGTACGTGCGCAACCACCACTACTCGCTGCAGGTGCTCACCGAGTGCAAGCAGAGCCAGCCCTTCACCCAGCTGCTGGCGCGCCTGGAGAGCAAGTCCGCTTGCCAGGGCAGGTCGCTGGAGACCTTTCTCACATATCCAATGCACCAAGTACGTGAAGTAGCTCATCCGTGCTGTTCAGGAGACCTGTTCGACATGCTGCTGCCGATGCTGACCATCTACCAGGAGTACGTGCGCAACCACCACTACTCGCTGCAGGTGCTCACCGAGTGCAAGCAGAGCCAGCCCTTCACCCAGCTGCTGGCGCGCCTGGAGAGCAAGTCCGCTTGCCAGGGCAGGTCGCTGGAGACCTTTCTCACATATCCAATGCACCAAGTACGTGAAGTAGCTCATCCGTGCTGTTCAGGAGACCTGTTCGACATGCTGCTGCCGATGCTGACCATCTACCAGGAGTACGTGCGCAACCACCACTACTCGCTGCAGGTGCTCACCGAGTGCAAGCAGAGCCAGCCCTTCACCCAGCTGCTGGCGCGCCTGGAGAGCAAGTCCGCTTGCCAGGGCAGGTCGCTGGAGACCTTTCTCACATATCCAATGCACCAAGTACGTGAAGTAGCTCATCCGTGCTGTTCAGGAGACCTGTTCGACATGCTGCTGCCGATGCTGACCATCTACCAGGAGTACGTGCGCAACCACCACTACTCGCTGCAGGTGCTCACCGAGTGCAAGCAGAGCCAGCCCTTCACCCAGCTGCTGGCGCGCCTGGAGAGCAAGTCCGCTTGCCAGGGCAGGTCGCTGGAGACCTTTCTCACATATCCAATGCACCAAGTACGTGAAGTAGCTCATCCGTGCTGTTCAGGAGACCTGTTCGACATGCTGCTGCCGATGCTGACCATCTACCAGGAGTACGTGCGCAACCACCACTACTCGCTGCAGGTGCTCACCGAGTGCAAGCAGAGCCAGCCCTTCACCCAGCTGCTGGCGCGCCTGGAGAGCAAGTCCGCTTGCCAGGGCAGGTCGCTGGAGACCTTTCTCACATATCCAATGCACCAAGTACGTGAAGTAGCTCATCCGTGCTGTTCAGGAGACCTGTTCGACATGCTGCTGCCGATGCTGACCATCTACCAGGAGTACGTGCGCAACCACCACTACTCGCTGCAGGTGCTCACCGAGTGCAAGCAGAGCCAGCCCTTCACCCAGCTGCTGGCGCGCCTGGAGAGCAAGTCCGCTTGCCAGGGCAGGTCGCTGGAGACCTTTCTCACATATCCAATGCACCAAGTACGTGAAGTAGCTCATCCGTGCTGTTCAGGAGACCTGTTCGACATGCTGCTGCCGATGCTGACCATCTACCAGGAGTACGTGCGCAACCACCACTACTCGCTGCAGGTGCTCACCGAGTGCAAGCAGAGCCAGCCCTTCACCCAGCTGCTGGCGCGCCTGGAGAGCAAGTCCGCTTGCCAGGGCAGGTCGCTGGAGACCTTTCTCACATATCCAATGCACCAAGTACGTGAAGTAGCTCATCCGTGCTGTTCAGGAGACCTGTTCGACATGCTGCTGCCGATGCTGACCATCTACCAGGAGTACGTGCGCAACCACCACTACTCGCTGCAGGTGCTCACCGAGTGCAAGCAGAGCCAGCCCTTCACCCAGCTGCTGGCGCGCCTGGAGAGCAAGTCCGCTTGCCAGGGCAGGTCGCTGGAGACCTTTCTCACATATCCAATGCACCAAGTACGTGAAGTAGCTCATCCGTGCTGTTCAGGAGACCTGTTCGACATGCTGCTGCCGATGCTGACCATCTACCAGGAGTACGTGCGCAACCACCACTACTCGCTGCAGGTGCTCACCGAGTGCAAGCAGAGCCAGCCCTTCACCCAGCTGCTGGCGCGCCTGGAGAGCAAGTCCGCTTGCCAGGGCAGGTCGCTGGAGACCTTTCTCACATATCCAATGCACCAAGTACGTGAAGTAGCTCATCCGTGCTGTTCAGGAGACCTGTTCGACATGCTGCTGCCGATGCTGACCATCTACCAGGAGTACGTGCGCAACCACCACTACTCGCTGCAGGTGCTCACCGAGTGCAAGCAGAGCCAGCCCTTCACCCAGCTGCTGGCGCGCCTGGAGAGCAAGTCCGCTTGCCAGGGCAGGTCGCTGGAGACCTTTCTCACATATCCAATGCACCAAGTACGTGAAGTAGCTCATCCGTGCTGTTCAGGAGACCTGTTCGACATGCTGCTGCCGATGCTGACCATCTACCAGGAGTACG
Source organism: Melanargia galathea (assembly GCA_920104075.1). Lineage (NCBI taxonomy): Eukaryota > Metazoa > Arthropoda > Insecta > Lepidoptera > Nymphalidae > Melanargia > Melanargia galathea. The sequence continues at coordinate 18,618,909 of OV049874.1, read as the reverse complement.
TGCGCAACCACCACTACTCGCTGCAGGTGCTCACCGAGTGCAAGCAGAGCCAGCCCTTCACCCAGCTGCTGGCGCGCCTGGAGAGCAAGTCCGCTTGCCAGGGCAGGTCGCTGGAGACCTTTCTCACATATCCAATGCACCAAGTACGTGAAGTAGCTCATCCGTGCTGTTCAGGAGACCTGTTCGACATGCTGCTGCCGATGCTGACCATCTACCAGGAGTACGTGCGCAACCACCACTACTCGCTGCAGGTGCTCACCGAGTGCAAGCAGAGCCAGCCCTTCACCCAGCTGCTGGCGCGCCTGGAGAGCAAGTCCGCTTGCCAGGGCAGGTCGCTGGAGACCTTTCTCACATATCCAATGCACCAAGTACGTGAAGTAGCTCATCCGTGCTGTTCAGGAGACCTGTTCGACATGCTGCTGCCGATGCTGACCATCTACCAGGAGTACGTGCGCAACCACCACTACTCGCTGCAGGTGCTCACCGAGTGCAAGCAGAGCCAGCCCTTCACCCAGCTGCTGGCGCGCCTGGAGAGCAAGTCCGCTTGCCAGGGCAGGTCGCTGGAGACCTTTCTCACATATCCAATGCACCAAGTACGTGAAGTAGCTCATCCGTGCTGTTCAGGAGACCTGTTCGACATGCTGCTGCCGATGCTGACCATCTACCAGGAGTACGTGCGCAACCACCACTACTCGCTGCAGGTGCTCACCGAGTGCAAGCAGAGCCAGCCCTTCACCCAGCTGCTGGCGCGCCTGGAGAGCAAGTCCGCTTGCCAGGGCAGGTCGCTGGAGACCTTTCTCACATATCCAATGCACCAAGTACGTGAAGTAGCTCATCCGTGCTGTTCAGGAGACCTGTTCGACATGCTGCTGCCGATGCTGACCATCTACCAGGAGTACGTGCGCAACCACCACTACTCGCTGCAGGTGCTCACCGAGTGCAAGCAGAGCCAGCCCTTCACCCAGCTGCTGGCGCGCCTGGAGAGCAAGTCCGCTTGCCAGGGCAGGTCGCTGGAGACCTTTCTCACATATCCAATGCACCAAGTACGTGAAGTAGCTCATCCGTGCTGTTCAGGAGACCTGTTCGACATGCTGCTGCCGATGCTGACCATCTACCAGGAGTACGTGCGCAACCACCACTACTCGCTGCAGGTGCTCACCGAGTGCAAGCAGAGCCAGCCCTTCACCCAGCTGCTGGCGCGCCTGGAGAGCAAGTCCGCTTGCCAGGGCAGGTCGCTGGAGACCTTTCTCACATATCCAATGCACCAAGTACGTGAAGTAGCTCATCCGTGCTGTTCAGGAGACCTGTTCGACATGCTGCTGCCGATGCTGACCATCTACCAGGAGTACGTGCGCAACCACCACTACTCGCTGCAGGTGCTCACCGAGTGCAAGCAGAGCCAGCCCTTCACCCAGCTGCTGGCGCGCCTGGAGAGCAAGTCCGCTTGCCAGGGCAGGTCGCTGGAGACCTTTCTCACATATCCAATGCACCAAGTACGTGAAGTAGCTCATCCGTGCTGTTCAGGAGACCTGTTCGACATGCTGCTGCCGATGCTGACCATCTACCAGGAGTACGTGCGCAACCACCACTACTCGCTGCAGGTGCTCACCGAGTGCAAGCAGAGCCAGCCCTTCACCCAGCTGCTGGCGCGCCTGGAGAGCAAGTCCGCTTGCCAGGGCAGGTCGCTGGAGACCTTTCTCACATATCCAATGCACCAAGTACGTGAAGTAGCTCATCCGTGCTGTTCAGGAGACCTGTTCGACATGCTGCTGCCGATGCTGACCATCTACCAGGAGTACGTGCGCAACCACCACTACTCGCTGCAGGTGCTCACCGAGTGCAAGCAGAGCCAGCCCTTCACCCAGCTGCTGGCGCGCCTGGAGAGCAAGTCCGCTTGCCAGGGCAGGTCGCTGGAGACCTTTCTCACATATCCAATGCACCAAGTACGTGAAGTAGCTCATCCGTGCTGTTCAGGAGACCTGTTCGACATGCTGCTGCCGATGCTGACCATCTACCAGGAGTACGTGCGCAACCACCACTACTCGCTGCAGGTGCTCACCGAGTGCAAGCAGAGCCAGCCCTTCACCCAGCTGCTGGCGCGCCTGGAGAGCAAGTCCGCTTGCCAGGGCAGGTCGCTGGAGACCTTTCTCACATATCCAATGCACCAAGTACGTGAAGTAGCTCATCCGTGCTGTTCAGGAGACCTGTTCGACATGCTGCTGCCGATGCTGACCATCTACCAGGAGTACGTGCGCAACCACCACTACTCGCTGCAGGTGCTCACCGAGTGCAAGCAGAGCCAGCCCTTCACCCAGCTGCTGGCGCGCCTGGAGAGCAAGTCCGCTTGCCAGGGCAGGTCGCTGGAGACCTTTCTCACATATCCAATGCACCAAGTACGTGAAGTAGCTCATCCGTGCTGTTCAGGAGACCTGTTCGACATGCTGCTGCCGATGCTGACCATCTACCAGGAGTACGTGCGCAACCACCACTACTCGCTGCAGGTGCTCACCGAGTGCAAGCAGAGCCAGCCCTTCACCCAGCTGCTGGCGCGCCTGGAGAGCAAGTCCGCTTGCCAGGGCAGGTCGCTGGAGACCTTTCTCACATATCCAATGCACCAAGTACGTGAAGTAGCTCATCCGTGCTGTTCAGGAGACCTGTTCGACATGCTGCTGCCGATGCTGACCATCTACCAGGAGTACGTGCGCAACCACCACTACTCGCTGCAGGTGCTCACCGAGTGCAAGCAGAGCCAGCCCTTCACCCAGCTGCTGGCGCGCCTGGAGAGCAAGTCCGCTTGCCAGGGCAGGTCGCTGGAGACCTTTCTCACATATCCAATGCACCAAGTACGTGAAGTAGCTCATCCGTGCTGTTCAGGAGACCTGTTCGACATGCTGCTGCCGATGCTGACCATCTACCAGGAGTACGTGCGCAACCACCACTACTCGCTGCAGGTGCTCACCGAGTGCAAGCAGAGCCAGCCCTTCACCCAGCTGCTGGCGCGCCTGGAGAGCAAGTCCGCTTGCCAGGGCAGGTCGCTGGAGACCTTTCTCACATATCCAATGCACCAAGTACGTGAAGTAGCTCATCCGTGCTGTTCAGGAGACCTGTTCGACATGCTGCTGCCGATGCTGACCATCTACCAGGAGTACGTGCGCAACCACCACTACTCGCTGCAGGTGCTCACCGAGTGCAAGCAGAGCCAGCCCTTCACCCAGCTGCTGGCGCGCCTGGAGAGCAAGTCCGCTTGCCAGGGCAGGTCGCTGGAGACCTTTCTCACATATCCAATGCACCAAGTACGTGAAGTAGCTCATCCGTGCTGTTCAGGAGACCTGTTCGACATGCTGCTGCCGATGCTGACCATCTACCAGGAGTACGTGCGCAACCACCACTACTCGCTGCAGGTGCTCACCGAGTGCAAGCAGAGCCAGCCCTTCACCCAGCTGCTGGCGCGCCTGGAGAGCAAGTCCGCTTGCCAGGGCAGGTCGCTGGAGACCTTTCTCACATATCCAATGCACCAAGTACGTGAAGTAGCTCATCCGTGCTGTTCAGGAGACCTGTTCGACATGCTGCTGCCGATGCTGACCATCTACCAGGAGTACGTGCGCAACCACCACTACTCGCTGCAGGTGCTCACCGAGTGCAAGCAGAGCCAGCCCTTCACCCAGCTGCTGGCGCGCCTGGAGAGCAAGTCCGCTTGCCAGGGCAGGTCGCTGGAGACCTTTCTCACATATCCAATGCACCAAGTACGTGAAGTAGCTCATCCGTGCTGTTCAGGAGACCTGTTCGACATGCTGCTGCCGATGCTGACCATCTACCAGGAGTACGTGCGCAACCACCACTACTCGCTGCAGGTGCTCACCGAGTGCAAGCAGAGCCAGCCCTTCACCCAGCTGCTGGCGCGCCTGGAGAGCAAGTCCGCTTGCCAGGGCAGGTCGCTGGAGACCTTTCTCACATATCCAATGCACCAAGTACGTGAAGTAGCTCATCCGTGCTGTTCAGGAGACCTGTTCGACATGCTGCTGCCGATGCTGACCATCTACCAGGAGTACGTGCGCAACCACCACTACTCGCTGCAGGTGCTCACCGAGTGCAAGCAGAGCCAGCCCTTCACCCAGCTGCTGGCGCGCCTGGAGAGCAAGTCCGCTTGCCAGGGCAGGTCGCTGGAGACCTTTCTCACATATCCAATGCACCAAGTACGTGAAGTAGCTCATCCGTGCTGTTCAGGAGACCTGTTCGACATGCTGCTGCCGATGCTGACCATCTACCAGGAGTACGTGCGCAACCACCACTACTCGCTGCAGGTGCTCACCGAGTGCAAGCAGAGCCAGCCCTTCACCCAGCTGCTGGCGCGCCTGGAGAGCAAGTCCGCTTGCCAGGGCAGGTCGCTGGAGACCTTTCTCACATATCCAATGCACCAAGTACGTGAAGTAGCTCATCCGTGCTGTTCAGGAGACCTGTTCGACATGCTGCTGCCGATGCTGACCATCTACCAGGAGTACGTGCGCAACCACCACTACTCGCTGCAGGTGCTCACCGAGTGCAAGCAGAGCCAGCCCTTCACCCAGCTGCTGGCGCGCCTGGAGAGCAAGTCCGCTTGCCAGGGCAGGTCGCTGGAGACCTTTCTCACATATCCAATGCACCAAGTACGTGAAGTAGCTCATCCGTGCTGTTCAGGAGACCTGTTCGACATGCTGCTGCCGATGCTGACCATCTACCAGGAGTACGTGCGCAACCACCACTACTCGCTGCAGGTGCTCACCGAGTGCAAGCAGAGCCAGCCCTTCACCCAGCTGCTGGCGCGCCTGGAGAGCAAGTCCGCTTGCCAGGGCAGGTCGCTGGAGACCTTTCTCACATATCCAATGCACCAAGTACGTGAAGTAGCTCATCCGTGCTGTTCAGGAGACCTGTTCGACATGCTGCTGCCGATGCTGACCATCTACCAGGAGTACGTGCGCAACCACCACTACTCGCTGCAGGTGCTCACCGAGTGCAAGCAGAGCCAGCCCTTCACCCAGCTGCTGGCGCGCCTGGAGAGCAAGTCCGCTTGCCAGGGCAGGTCGCTGGAGACCTTTCTCACATATCCAATGCACCAAGTACGTGAAGTAGCTCATCCGTGCTGTTCAGGAGACCTGTTCGACATGCTGCTGCCGATGCTGACCATCTACCAGGAGTACGTGCGCAACCACCACTACTCGCTGCAGGTGCTCACCGAGTGCAAGCAGAGCCAGCCCTTCACCCAGCTGCTGGCGCGCCTGGAGAGCAAGTCCGCTTGCCAGGGCAGGTCGCTGGAGACCTTTCTCACATATCCAATGCACCAAGTACGTGAAGTAGCTCATCCGTGCTGTTCAGGAGACCTGTTCGACATGCTGCTGCCGATGCTGACCATCTACCAGGAGTACGTGCGCAACCACCACTACTCGCTGCAGGTGCTCACCGAGTGCAAGCAGAGCCAGCCCTTCACCCAGCTGCTGGCGCGCCTGGAGAGCAAGTCCGCTTGCCAGGGCAGGTCGCTGGAGACCTTTCTCACATATCCAATGCACCAAGTACGTGAAGTAGCTCATCCGTGCTGTTCAGGAGACCTGTTCGACATGCTGCTGCCGATGCTGACCATCTACCAGGAGTACGTGCGCAACCACCACTACTCGCTGCAGGTGCTCACCGAGTGCAAGCAGAGCCAGCCCTTCACCCAGCTGCTGGCGCGCCTGGAGAGCAAGTCCGCTTGCCAGGGCAGGTCGCTGGAGACCTTTCTCACATATCCAATGCACCAAGTACGTGAAGTAGCTCATCCGTGCTGTTCAGGAGACCTGTTCGACATGCTGCTGCCGATGCTGACCATCTACCAGGAGTACGTGCGCAACCACCACTACTCGCTGCAGGTGCTCACCGAGTGCAAGCAGAGCCAGCCCTTCACCCAGCTGCTGGCGCGCCTGGAGAGCAAGTCCGCTTGCCAGGGCAGGTCGCTGGAGACCTTTCTCACATATCCAATGCACCAAGTACGTGAAGTAGCTCATCCGTGCTGTTCAGGAGACCTGTTCGACATGCTGCTGCCGATGCTGACCATCTACCAGGAGTACGTGCGCAACCACCACTACTCGCTGCAGGTGCTCACCGAGTGCAAGCAGAGCCAGCCCCTTCACCCAGCTGCTGGCGCGCCTGGAGAGCAAGTCCGCTTGCCAGGGCAGGTCGCTGGAGACCTTTCTCACATATCCAATGCACCAAGTACGTGAAGTAGCTCATCCGTGCTGTTCAGGAGACCTGTTTCGACATGCTGCTGCCGATGCTGACCATCTACCAGGAGTACGTGCGCAACCACCACTACTCGCTGCAGGTGCTCACCGAGTGCAAGCAGAGCCAGCCCTTCACCCAGCTGCTGGCGCGCCTGGAGAGCAAGTCCGCTTGCCAGGGCAGGTCGCTGGAGACCTTTCTCACATATCCAATGCACCAAGTACGTGAAGTAGCTCATCCGTGCTGTTCAGGAGACCTGTTCGACATGCTGCTGCCGATGCTGACCATCTACCAGGAGTACGTGCGCAACCACCACTACTCGCTGCAGGTGCTCACCGAGTGCAAGCAGAGCCAGCCCTTCACCCAGCTGCTGGCGCGCCTGGAGAGCAAGTCCGCTTGCCAGGGCAGGTCGCTGGAGACCTTTCTCACATATCCAATGCACCAAGTACGTGAAGTAGCTCATCCGTGCTGTTCAGGAGACCTGTTCGACATGCTGCTGCCGATGCTGACCATCTACCAGGAGTACGTGCGCAACCACCACTACTCGCTGCAGGTGCTCACCGAGTGCAAGCAGAGCCAGCCCTTCACCCAGCTGCTGGCGCGCCTGGAGAGCAAGTCCGCTTGCCAGGGCAGGTCGCTGGAGACCTTTCTCACATATCCAATGCACCAAGTACGTGAAGTAGCTCATCCGTGCTGTTCAGGAGACCTGTTCGACATGCTGCTGCCGATGCTGACCATCTACCAGGAGTACGTGCGCAACCACCACTACTCGCTGCAGGTGCTCACCGAGTGCAAGCAGAGCCAGCCCTTCACCCAGCTGCTGGCGCGCCTGGAGAGCAAGTCCGCTTGCCAGGGCAGGTCGCTGGAGACCTTTCTCACATATCCAATGCACCAAGTACGTGAAGTAGCTCATCCGTGCTGTTCAGGAGACCTGTTCGACATGCTGCTGCCGATGCTGACCATCTACCAGGAGTACGTGCGCAACCACCACTACTCGCTGCAGGTGCTCACCGAGTGCAAGCAGAGCCAGCCCTTCACCCAGCTGCTGGCGCGCCTGGAGAGCAAGTCCGCTTGCCAGGGCAGGGTCGCTGGAGACCTTTCTCACATATCCAATGCACCAAGTACGTGAAGTAGCTCATCCGTGCTGTTCAGGAGACCTGTTCGACATGCTGCTGCCGATGCTGACCATCTACCAGGAGTACGTGCGCAACCACCACTACTCGCTGCAGGTGCTCACCGAGTGCAAGCAGAGCCAGCCCTTCACCCAGCTGCTGGCGCGCCTGGAGAGCAAGTCCGCTTGCCAGGGCAGGTCGCTGGAGACCTTTCTCACATATCCAATGCACCAAGTACGTGAAGTAGCTCATCCGTGCTGTTCAGGAGACCTGTTCGACATGCTGCTGCCGATGCTGACCATCTACCAGGAGTACGTGCGCAACCACCACTACTCGCTGCAGGTGCTCACCGAGTGCAAGCAGAGCCCAGCCCTTCACCCAGCTGCTTGGGCGCGCCTGGGAGAGCAAGTCCGCTTGCCAGGGCAGGTCGCTGGAGGACCTTTTCTCACATATCCAATGCACCAAGTACGTGAAGTAGCTCATCCGTGCTGTTCAGGAGACCTGTTCGACATGCTGCTGCCGATGCTGACCATCTACCAGGAGTACGTGCGCAACCACCACTACTCGCTGCAGGTGCTCACCGAGTGCAAGCAGAGCCAGCCCTTGCTGGCGCGCCTGGAGAGCAAGTCCGCTTGCCAGGGCAGGTCGCTGGAGACCTTTCTCACATATCCAATGCACCAAGTACGTGAAGTAGCTCATCCGTGCTGTTCAGGAGACCTGTTCGACATGCTGCTGCCGATGCTGACCATCTACCAGGAGTACGTGCGCAACCACCACTACTCGCTGCAGGTGCTCACCGAGTGCAAGCAGAGCCAGCCCTTCACCCAGCTGCTGGCGCGCCTGGAGAGCAAGTCCGCTTGCCAGGGCAGGTCGCTGGAGACCTTTCTCACATATCCAATGCACCAAGTACGTGAAGTAGCTCATCCGTGCTGTTCAGGAGACCTGTTCGACATGGTGCTGCCGATGCTGACCATCTACCAGGAGTACGTGCGCAACCACCACTACTCGCTGCAGGTGCTCACCGAGTGCAAGCAGAGCCAGCCCTTCACCCAGCTGCTGGCGCGCCTGGAGAGCAAGTCCGCTTGCCAGGGCAGGTCGCTGGAGACCTTTCTCACATATCCAATGCACCAAGTACGTGAAGTAGCTCATCCGTGCTGTTCAGGAGACCTGTTCGACATGCTGCTGCCGATGCTGACCATCTACCAGGAGTACGTGCGCAACCACCACTACTCGCTGCAGGTGCTCACCGAGTGCAAGCAGAGCCAGCCCTTCACCCAGCTGCTGGCGCGCCTGGAGAGCAAGTCCGCTTGCCAGGGCAGGTCGCTGGAGACCTTTCTCACATATCCAATGCACCAAGTACGTGAAGTAGCTCATCCGTGCTGTTCAGGAGACCTGTTCGACATGCTGCTGCCGATGCTGACCATCTACCAGGAGTACGTGCGCAACCACCACTACTCGCTGCAGGTGCTCACCGAGTGCAAGCAGAGCCAGCCCTTCACCCAGCTGCTGGCGCGCCTGGAGAGCAAGTCCGCTTGCCAGGGCAGGTCGCTGGAGACCTTTCTCACATATCCAATGCACCAAGTACGTGAAGTAGCTCATCCGTGCTGTTCAGGAGACCTGTTCGACATGCTGCTGCCGATGCTGACCATCTACCAGGAGTACGTGCGCAACCACCACTACTCGCTGCAGGTGCTCACCGAGTGCAAGCAGAGCCAGCCCTTCACCCAGCTGCTGGCGCGCCTGGAGAGCAAGTCCGCTTGCCAGGGCAGGTCGCTGGAGACCTTTCTCACATATCCAATGCACCAAGTACGTGAAGTAGCTCATCCGTGCTGTTCAGGAGACCTGTTCGACATGCTGCTGCCGATGCTGACCATCTACCAGGAGTACGTGCGCAACCACCACTACTCGCTGCAGGTGCTCACCGAGTGCAAGCAGAGCCAGCCCTTCACCCAGCTGCTGGCGCGCCTGGAGAGCAAGTCCGCTTGCCAGGGCAGGTCGCTGGAGACCTTTCTCACATATCCAATGCACCAAGTACGTGAAGTAGCTCATCCGTGCTGTTCAGGAGACCTGTTCGACATGCTGCTGCCGATGCTGACCATCTACCAGGAGTACGTGCGCAACCACCACTACTCGCTGCAGGTGCTCACCGAGTGCAAGCAGAGCCAGCCCTTCACCCAGCTGCTGGCGCGCCTGGAGAGCAAGTCCGCTTGCCAGGGCAGGTCGCTGGAGACCTTTCTCACATATCCAATGCACCAAGTACGTGAAGTAGCTCATCCGTGCTGTTCAGGAGACCTGTTCGACATGCTGCTGCCGATGCTGACCATCTACCAGGAGTACGTGCGCAACCACCACTACTCGCTGCAGGTGCTCACCGAGTGCAAGCAGAGCCAGCCCTTCACCCAGCTGCTGGCGCGCCTGGAGAGCAAGTCCGCTTGCCAGGGCAGGTCGCTGGAGACCTTTCTCACATATCCAATGCACCAAGTACGTGAAGTAGCTCATCCGTGCTGTTCAGGAGACCTGTTCGACATGCTGCTGCCGATGCTGACCATCTACCAGGAGTACGTGCGCAACCACCACTACTCGCTGCAGGTGCTCACCGAGTGCAAGCAGAGCCAGCCCTTCACCCAGCTGCTGGCGCGCCTGGAGAGCAAGTCCGCTTGCCAGGGCAGGTCGCTGGAGACCTTTCTCACATATCCAATGCACCAAGTACGTGAAGTAGCTCATCCGTGCTGTTCAGGAGACCTGTTCGACATGCTGCTGCCGATGCTGACCATCTACCAGGAGTACGTGCGCAACCACCACTACTCGCTGCAGGTGCTCACCGAGTGCAAGCAGAGCCAGCCCTTCACCCAGCTGCTGGCGCGCCTGGAGAGCAAGTCCGCTTGCCAGGGCAGGTCGCTGGAGACCTTTCTCACATATCCAATGCACCAAGTACGTGAAGTAGCTCATCCGTGCTGTTCAGGAGACCTGTTCGACATGCTGCTGCCGATGCTGACCATCTACCAGGAGTACGTGCGCAACCACCACTACTCGCTGCAGGTGCTCACCGAGTGCAAGCAGAGCCAGCCCTTCACCCAGCTGCTGGCGCGCCTGGAGAGCAAGTCCGCTTGCCAGGGCAGGTCGCTGGAGACCTTTCTCACATATCCAATGCACCAAGTACGTGAAGTAGCTCATCCGTGCTGTTCAGGAGACCTGTTCGACATGCTGCTGCCGATGCTGACCATCTACCAGGAGTACGTGCGCAACCACCACTACTCGCTGCAGGTGCTCACCGAGTGCAAGCAGAGCCAGCCCTTCACCCAGCTGCTGGCGCGCCTGGAGAGCAAGTCCGCTTGCCAGGGCAGGTCGCTGGAGACCTTTCTCACATATCCAATGCACCAAGTACGTGAAGTAGCTCATCCGTGCTGTTCAGGAGACCTGTTCGACATGCTGCTGCCGATGCTGACCATCTACCAGGAGTACGTGCGCAACCACCACTACTCGCTGCAGGTGCTCACCGAGTGCAAGCAGAGCCAGCCCTTCACCCAGCTGCTGGCGCGCCTGGAGAGCAAGTCCGCTTGCCAGGGCAGGTCGCTGGAGACCTTTCTCACATATCCAATGCACCAAGTACGTGAAGTAGCTCATCCGTGCTGTTCAGGAGACCTGTTCGACATGCTGCTGCCGATGCTGACCATCTACCAGGAGTACGTGCGCAACCACCACTACTCGCTGCAGGTGCTCACCGAGTGCAAGCAGAGCCAGCCCTTCACCCAGCTGCTGGCGCGCCTGGAGAGCAAGTCCGCTTGCCAGGGCAGGTCGCTGGAGACCTTTCTCACATATCCAATGCACCAAGTACGTGAAGTAGCTCATCCGTGCTGTTCAGGAGACCTGTTCGACATGCTGCTGCCGATGCTGACCATCTACCAGGAGTACGTGCGCAACCACCACTACTCGCTGCAGGTGCTCACCGAGTGCAAGCAGAGCCAGCCCTTCACCCAGCTGCTGGCGCGCCTGGAGAGCAAGTCCGCTTGCCAGGGCAGGTCGCTGGAGACCTTTCTCACATATCCAATGCACCAAGTACGTGAAGTAGCTCATCCGTGCTGTTCAGGAGACCTGTTCGACATGCTGCTGCCGATGCTGACCATCTACCAGGAGTACGTGCGCAACCACCACTACTCGCTGCAGGTGCTCACCGAGTGCAAGCAGAGCCAGCCCTTCACCCAGCTGCTGGCGCGCCTGGAGAGCAAGTCCGCTTGCCAGGGCAGGTCGCTGGAGACCTTTCTCACATATCCAATGCACCAAGTACGTGAAGTAGCTCATCCGTGCTGTTCAGGAGACCTGTTCGACATGCTGCTGCCGATGCTGACCATCTACCAGGAGTACGTGCGCAACCACCACTACTCGCTGCAGGTGCTCACCGAGTGCAAGCAGAGCCAGCCCTTCACCCAGCTGCTGGCGCGCCTGGAGAGCAAGTCCGCTTGCCAGGGCAGGTCGCTGGAGACCTTTCTCACATATCCAATGCACCAAGTACGTGAAGTAGCTCATCCGTGCTGTTCAGGAGACCTGTTCGACATGCTGCTGCCGATGCTGACCATCTACCAGGAGTACGTGCGCAACCACCACTACTCGCTGCAGGTGCTCACCGAGTGCAAGCAGAGCCAGCCCTTCACCCAGCTGCTGGCGCGCCTGGAGAGCAAGTCCGCTTGCCAGGGCAGGTCGCTGGAGACCTTTCTCACATATCCAATGCACCAAGTACGTGAAGTAGCTCATCCGTGCTGTTCAGGAGACCTGTTCGACATGCTGCTGCCGATGCTGACCATCTACCAGGAGTACGTGCGCAACCACCACTACTCGCTGCAGGTGCTCACCGAGTGCAAGCAGAGCCAGCCCTTCACCCAGCTGCTGGCGCGCCTGGAGAGCAAGTCCGCTTGCCAGGGCAGGTCGCTGGAGACCTTTCTCACATATCCAATGCACCAAGTACGTGAAGTAGCTCATCCGTGCTGTTCAGGAGACCTGTTCGACATGCTGCTGCCGATGCTGACCATCTACCAGGAGTACGTGCGCAACCACCACTACTCGCTGCAGGTGCTCACCGAGTGCAAGCAGAGCCAGCCCTTCACCCAGCTGCTGGCGCGCCTGGAGAGCAAGTCCGCTTGCCAGGGCAGGTCGCTGGAGACCTTTCTCACATATCCAATGCACCAAGTACGTGAAGTAGCTCATCCGTGCTGTTCAGGAGACCTGTTCGACATGCTGCTGCCGATGCTGACCATCTACCAGGAGTACGTGCGCAACCACCACTACTCGCTGCAGGTGCTCACCGAGTGCAAGCAGAGCCAGCCCTTCACCCAGCTGCTGGCGCGCCTGGAGAGCAAGTCCGCTTGCCAGGGCAGGTCGCTGGAGACCTTTCTCACATATCCAATGCACCAAGTACGTGAAGTAGCTCATCCGTGCTGTTCAGGAGACCTGTTCGACATGCTGCTGCCGATGCTGACCATCTACCAGGAGTACGTGCGCAACCACCACTACTCGCTGCAGGTGCTCACCGAGTGCAAGCAGAGCCAGCCCTTCACCCAGCTGCTGGCGCGCCTGGAGAGCAAGTCCGCTTGCCAGGGCAGGTCGCTGGAGACCTTTCTCACATATCCAATGCACCAAGTACGTGAAGTAGCTCATCCGTGCTGTTCAGGAGACCTGTTCGACATGCTGCTGCCGATGCTGACCATCTACCAGGAGTACGTGCGCAACCACCACTACTCGCTGCAGGTGCTCACCGAGTGCAAGCAGAGCCAGCCCTTCACCCAGCTGCTGGCGCGCCTGGAGAGCAAGTCCGCTTGCCAGGGCAGGTCGCTGGAGACCTTTCTCACATATCCAATGCACCAAGTACGTGAAGTAGCTCATCCGTGCTGTTCAGGAGACCTGTTCGACATGCTGCTGCCGATGCTGACCATCTACCAGGAGTACGTGCGCAACCACCACTACTCGCTGCAGGTGCTCACCGAGTGCAAGCAGAGCCAGCCCTTCACCCAGCTGCTGGCGCGCCTGGAGAGCAAGTCCGCTTGCCAGGGCAGGTCGCTGGAGACCTTTCTCACATATCCAATGCACCAAGTACGTGAAGTAGCTCATCCGTGCTGTTCAGGAGACCTGTTCGACATGCTGCTGCCGATGCTGACCATCTACCAGGAGTACGTGCGCAACCACCACTACTCGCTGCAGGTGCTCACCGAGTGCAAGCAGAGCCAGCCCTTCACCCAGCTGCTGGCGCGCCTGGAGAGCAAGTCCGCTTGCCAGGGCAGGTCGCTGGAGACCTTTCTCACATATCCAATGCACCAAGTACGTGAAGTAGCTCATCCGTGCTGTTCAGGAGACCTGTTCGACATGCTGCTGCCGATGCTGACCATCTACCAGGAGTACGTGCGCAACCACCACTACTCGCTGCAGGTGCTCACCGAGTGCAAGCAGAGCCAGCCCTTCACCCAGCTGCTGGCGCGCCTGGAGAGCAAGTCCGCTTGCCAGGGCAGGTCGCTGGAGACCTTTCTCACATATCCAATGCACCAAGTACGTGAAGTAGCTCATCCGTGCTGTTCAGGAGACCTGTTCGACATGCTGCTGCCGATGCTGACCATCTACCAGGAGTACGTGCGCAACCACCACTACTCGCTGCAGGTGCTCACCGAGTGCAAGCAGAGCCAGCCCTTCACCCAGCTGCTGGCGCGCCTGGAGAGCAAGTCCGCTTGCCAGGGCAGGTCGCTGGAGACCTTTCTCACATATCCAATGCACCAAGTACGTGAAGTAGCTCATCCGTGCTGTTCAGGAGACCTGTTCGACATGCTGCTGCCGATGCTGACCATCTACCAGGAGTACGTGCGCAACCACCACTACTCGCTGCAGGTGCTCACCGAGTGCAAGCAGAGCCAGCCCTTCACCCAGCTGCTGGCGCGCCTGGAGAGCAAGTCCGCTTGCCAGGGCAGGTCGCTGGAGACCTTTCTCACATATCCAATGCACCAAGTACGTGAAGTAGCTCATCCGTGCTGTTCAGGAGACCTGTTCGACATGCTGCTGCCGATGCTGACCATCTACCAGGAGTACGTGCGCAACCACCACTACTCGCTGCAGGTGCTCACCGAGTGCAAGCAGAGCCAGCCCTTCACCCAGCTGCTGGCGCGCCTGGAGAGCAAGTCCGCTTGCCAGGGCAGGTCGCTGGAGACCTTTCTCACATATCCAATGCACCAAGTACGTGAAGTAGCTCATCCGTGCTGTTCAGGAGACCTGTTCGACATGCTGCTGCCGATGCTGACCATCTACCAGGAGTACGTGCGCAACCACCACTACTCGCTGCAGGTGCTCACCGAGTGCAAGCAGAGCCAGCCCTTCACCCAGCTGCTGGCGCGCCTGGAGAGCAAGTCCGCTTGCCAGGGCAGGTCGCTGGAGACCTTTCTCACATATCCAATGCACCAAGTACGTGAAGTAGCTCATCCGTGCTGTTCAGGAGACCTGTTCGACATGCTGCTGCCGATGCTGACCATCTACCAGGAGTACGTGCGCAACCACCACTACTCGCTGCAGGTGCTCACCGAGTGCAAGCAGAGCCAGCCCTTCACCCAGCTGCTGGCGCGCCTGGAGAGCAAGTCCGCTTGCCAGGGCAGGTCGCTGGAGACCTTTCTCACATATCCAATGCACCAAGTACGTGAAGTAGCTCATCCGTGCTGTTCAGGAGACCTGTTCGACATGCTGCTGCCGATGCTGACCATCTACCAGGAGTACGTGCGCAACCACCACTACTCGCTGCAGGTGCTCACCGAGTGCAAGCAGAGCCAGCCCTTCACCCAGCTGCTGGCGCGCCTGGAGAGCAAGTCCGCTTGCCAGGGCAGGTCGCTGGAGACCTTTCTCACATATCCAATGCACCAAGTACGTGAAGTAGCTCATCCGTGCTGTTCAGGAGACCTGTTCGACATGCTGCTGCCGATGCTGACCATCTACCAGGAGTACGTGCGCAACCACCACTACTCGCTGCAGGTGCTCACCGAGTGCAAGCAGAGCCAGCCCTTCACCCAGCTGCTGGCGCGCCTGGAGAGCAAGTCCGCTTGCCAGGGCAGGTCGCTGGAGACCTTTCTCACATATCCAATGCACCAAGTACGTGAAGTAGCTCATCCGTGCTGTTCAGGAGACCTGTTCGACATGCTGCTGCCGATGCTGACCATCTACCAGGAGTACGTGCGCAACCACCACTACTCGCTGCAGGTGCTCACCGAGTGCAAGCAGAGCCAGCCCTTCACCCAGCTGCTGGCGCGCCTGGAGAGCAAGTCCGCTTGCCAGGGCAGGTCGCTGGAGACCTTTCTCACATATCCAATGCACCAAGTACGTGAAGTAGCTCATCCGTGCTGTTCAGGAGACCTGTTCGACATGCTGCTGCCGATGCTGACCATCTACCAGGAGTACGTGCGCAACCACCACTACTCGCTGCAGGTGCTCACCGAGTGCAAGCAGAGCCAGCCCTTCACCCAGCTGCTGGCGCGCCTGGAGAGCAAGTCCGCTTGCCAGGGCAGGTCGCTGGAGACCTTTCTCACATATCCAATGCACCAAGTACGTGAAGTAGCTCATCCGTGCTGTTCAGGAGACCTGTTCGACATGCTGCTGCCGATGCTGACCATCTACCAGGAGTACGTGCGCAACCACCACTACTCGCTGCAGGTGCTCACCGAGTGCAAGCAGAGCCAGCCCTTCACCCAGCTGCTGGCGCGCCTGGAGAGCAAGTCCGCTTGCCAGGGCAGGTCGCTGGAGACCTTTCTCACATATCCAATGCACCAAGTACGTGAAGTAGCTCATCCGTGCTGTTCAGGAGACCTGTTCGACATGCTGCTGCCGATGCTGACCATCTACCAGGAGTACGTGCGCAACCACCACTACTCGCTGCAGGTGCTCACCGAGTGCAAGCAGAGCCAGCCCTTCACCCAGCTGCTGGCGCGCCTGGAGAGCAAGTCCGCTTGCCAGGGCAGGTCGCTGGAGACCTTTCTCACATATCCAATGCACCAAGTACGTGAAGTAGCTCATCCGTGCTGTTCAGGAGACCTGTTCGACATGCTGCTGCCGATGCTGACCATCTACCAGGAGTACGTGCGCAACCACCACTACTCGCTGCAGGTGCTCACCGAGTGCAAGCAGAGCCAGCCCTTCACCCAGCTGCTGGCGCGCCTGGAGAGCAAGTCCGCTTGCCAGGGCAGGTCGCTGGAGACCTTTCTCACATATCCAATGCACCAAGTACGTGAAGTAGCTCATCCGTGCTGTTCAGGAGACCTGTTCGACATGCTGCTGCCGATGCTGACCATCTACCAGGAGTACGTGCGCAACCACCACTACTCGCTGCAGGTGCTCACCGAGTGCAAGCAGAGCCAGCCCTTCACCCAGCTGCTGGCGCGCCTGGAGAGCAAGTCCGCTTGCCAGGGCAGGTCGCTGGAGACCTTTCTCACATATCCAATGCACCAAGTACGTGAAGTAGCTCATCCGTGCTGTTCAGGAGACCTGTTCGACATGCTGCTGCCGATGCTGACCATCTACCAGGAGTACGTGCGCAACCACCACTACTCGCTGCAGGTGCTCACCGAGTGCAAGCAGAGCCAGCCCTTCACCCAGCTGCTGGCGCGCCTGGAGAGCAAGTCCGCTTGCCAGGGCAGGTCGCTGGAGACCTTTCTCACATATCCAATGCACCAAGTACGTGAAGTAGCTCATCCGTGCTGTTCAGGAGACCTGTTCGACATGCTGCTGCCGATGCTGACCATCTACCAGGAGTACGTGCGCAACCACCACTACTCGCTGCAGGTGCTCACCGAGTGCAAGCAGAGCCAGCCCTTCACCCAGCTGCTGGCGCGCCTGGAGAGCAAGTCCGCTTGCCAGGGCAGGTCGCTGGAGACCTTTCTCACATATCCAATGCACCAAGTACGTGAAGTAGCTCATCCGTGCTGTTCAGGAGACCTGTTCGACATGCTGCTGCCGATGCTGACCATCTACCAGGAGTACGTGCGCAACCACCACTACTCGCTGCAGGTGCTCACCGAGTGCAAGCAGAGCCAGCCCTTCACCCAGCTGCTGGCGCGCCTGGAGAGCAAGTCCGCTTGCCAGGGCAGGTCGCTGGAGACCTTTCTCACATATCCAATGCACCAAGTACGTGAAGTAGCTCATCCGTGCTGTTCAGGAGACCTGTTCGACATGCTGCTGCCGATGCTGACCATCTACCAGGAGTACGTGCGCAACCACCACTACTCGCTGCAGGTGCTCACCGAGTGCAAGCAGAGCCAGCCCTTCACCCAGCTGCTGGCGCGCCTGGAGAGCAAGTCCGCTTGCCAGGGCAGGTCGCTGGAGACCTTTCTCACATATCCAATGCACCAAGTACGTGAAGTAGCTCATCCGTGCTGTTCAGGAGACCTGTTCGACATGCTGCTGCCGATGCTGACCATCTACCAGGAGTACGTGCGCAACCACCACTACTCGCTGCAGGTGCTCACCGAGTGCAAGCAGAGCCAGCCCTTCACCCAGCTGCTGGCGCGCCTGGAGAGCAAGTCCGCTTGCCAGGGCAGGTCGCTGGAGACCTTTCTCACATATCCAATGCACCAAGTACGTGAAGTAGCTCATCCGTGCTGTTCAGGAGACCTGTTCGACATGCTGCTGCCGATGCTGACCATCTACCAGGAGTACGTGCGCAACCACCACTACTCGCTGCAGGTGCTCACCGAGTGCAAGCAGAGCCAGCCCTTCACCCAGCTGCTGGCGCGCCTGGAGAGCAAGTCCGCTTGCCAGGGCAGGTCGCTGGAGACCTTTCTCACATATCCAATGCACCAAGTACGTGAAGTAGCTCATCCGTGCTGTTCAGGAGACCTGTTCGACATGCTGCTGCCGATGCTGACCATCTACCAGGAGTACGTGCGCAACCACCACTACTCGCTGCAGGTGCTCACCGAGTGCAAGCAGAGCCAGCCCTTCACCCAGCTGCTGGCGCGCCTGGAGAGCAAGTCCGCTTGCCAGGGCAGGTCGCTGGAGACCTTTCTCACATATCCAATGCACCAAGTACGTGAAGTAGCTCATCCGTGCTGTTCAGGAGACCTGTTCGACATGCTGCTGCCGATGCTGACCATCTACCAGGAGTACGTGCGCAACCACCACTACTCGCTGCAGGTGCTCACCGAGTGCAAGCAGAGCCAGCCCTTCACCCAGCTGCTGGCGCGCCTGGAGAGCAAGTCCGCTTGCCAGGGCAGGTCGCTGGAGACCTTTCTCACATATCCAATGCACCAAGTACGTGAAGTAGCTCATCCGTGCTGTTCAGGAGACCTGTTCGACATGCTGCTGCCGATGCTGACCATCTACCAGGAGTACGTGCGCAACCACCACTACTCGCTGCAGGTGCTCACCGAGTGCAAGCAGAGCCAGCCCTTCACCCAGCTGCTGGCGCGCCTGGAGAGCAAGTCCGCTTGCCAGGGCAGGTCGCTGGAGACCTTTCTCACATATCCAATGCACCAAGTACGTGAAGTAGCTCATCCGTGCTGTTCAGGAGACCTGTTCGACATGCTGCTGCCGATGCTGACCATCTACCAGGAGTACGTGCGCAACCACCACTACTCGCTGCAGGTGCTCACCGAGTGCAAGCAGAGCCAGCCCTTCACCCAGCTGCTGGCGCGCCTGGAGAGCAAGTCCGCTTGCCAGGGCAGGTCGCTGGAGACCTTTCTCACATATCCAATGCACCAAGTACGTGAAGTAGCTCATCCGTGCTGTTCAGGAGACCTGTTCGACATGCTGCTGCCGATGCTGACCATCTACCAGGAGTACGTGCGCAACCACCACTACTCGCTGCAGGTGCTCACCGAGTGCAGCAGAGCCAGCCCTTCACCCAGCTGCTGGCGCGCCTGGAGAGCAAGTCCGCTTGCCAGGGCAGGTCGCTGGAGACCTTTCTCACATATCCAATGCACCAAGTACGTGAAGTAGCTCATCCGTGCTGTTCAGGAGACCTGTTCGACATGCTGCTGCCGATGCTGACCATCTACCAGGAGTACGTGCGCAACCACCACTACTCGCTGCAGGTGCTCACCGAGTGCAAGCAGAGCCAGCCCTTCACCCAGCTGCTGGCGCGCCTGGAGAGCAAGTCCGCTTGCCAGGGCAGGTCGCTGGAGACCTTTCTCACATATCCAATGCACCAAGTACGTGAAGTAGCTCATCCGTGCTGTTCAGGAGACCTGTTCGACATGCTGCTGCCGATGCTGACCATCTACCAGGAGTACGTGCGCAACCACCACTACTCGCTGCAGGTGCTCACCGAGTGCAAGCAGAGCCAGCCCTTCACCCAGCTGCTGGCGCGCCTGGAGAGCAAGTCCGCTTGCCAGGGCAGGTCGCTGGAGACCTTTCTCACATATCCAATGCACCAAGTACGTGAAGTAGCTCATCCGTGCTGTTCAGGAGACCTGTTCGACATGCTGCTGCCGATGCTGACCATCTACCAGGAGTACGTGCGCAACCACCACTACTCGCTGCAGGTGCTCACCGAGTGCAAGCAGAGCCAGCCCTTCACCCAGCTGCTGGCGCGCCTGGAGAGCAAGTCCGCTTGCCAGGGCAGGTCGCTGGAGACCTTTCTCACATATCCAATGCACCAAGTACGTGAAGTAGCTCATCCGTGCTGTTCAGGAGACCTGTTCGACATGCTGCTGCCGATGCTGACCATCTACCAGGAGTACGTGCGCAACCACCACTACTCGCTGCAGGTGCTCACCGAGTGCAAGCAGAGCCAGCCCTTCACCCAGCTGCTGGCGCGCCTGGAGAGCAAGTCCGCTTGCCAGGGCAGGTCGCTGGAGACCTTTCTCACATATCCAATGCACCAAGTACGTGAACTAGCTCATCCGTGCTGTTCAGGAGACCTGTTCGACATGCTGCTGCCGATGCTGACCATCTACCAGGAGTACGTGCGCAACCACCACTACTCGCTGCAGGTGCTCACCGAGTGCAAGCAGAGCCAGCCCTTCACCCAGCTGCTGGCGCGCCTGGAGAGCAAGTCCGCTTGCCAGGGCAGGTCGCTGGAGACCTTTCTCACATATCCAATGCACCAAGTACGTAAACTGGCTATTAATTTGATTAATAATACCAAGCTATATTTTAGAAAAATTAAACCGACTTCAATATACCATAGAATTAGAAGAAGAATTCCCTCGATTTCTCCAGGATCCCGTCATCATATTCTGATCTGATGATCTGATCCGATGACTAACATCTGAGAAATGTACTCTTTCTAAAAAGAAGAATTTCGGTCATCAAATTCGATCCAAACGTCTTTGAGTAATCGAGGGACACACAAATATTCTGACGACAATTCAAGAATATTTTTAACTCCTATAACTTCAGGCGTGGTACTCGTGTTTTAACCACAGAACAGCGAGAAGCCATGAGCATCCCTATGTGGTCAACGTCTAGGTTAAGTCAACCGCTAGGGCATAGACCTTTCAGGAAAGACGACCTCGAGGCAAGAGTCGGCAATTTCAAATTAAGGCACACACAAGTGTAAATTGAAAATTTAAAAAACCCCCGAAATTCGCCATTTAGTGGCGGCGGCCATCTTGAATTTGCAATAGTGCTATTCTACTAGTCAAGCCCTTTCATTTGATACCCATATCAAGGGAGTTGTGAAAAAATATATCATCCGCCATTTTGTAGCGGCGGCCATCTTGGACCGATTTTCATCAAACATAGCTAAGAACACTCTCGACTAATTCACCTTTCAAACAAAAAAAACCGCATTCAAATCGGTCCACCCGTTTGAGCGCCACAGGGGAACAGACAGACACACACACACACACAGACACGTCAAACTTATAACACCCCGTCGTTTTTGCGTCGGGGGTTAAAAATAGGCACTGTCAAATCAAGCGCGTTCCAACTTAGACCTCATCATTGCTTTCCATCAGGCATGACTGTCGTCAAGCGTATACTGGTAATACAATAAAAAAAAATTGCCTACCAGATACCGCGGTACATCATCACGCTGCACGAGCTGCTGGCGCACACGCCGCACGACCACGTGGAGCGCCGCAGCCTGCAGCACGCGCGCGCCCAGCTCGAAGAACTCTCCCGCCAGATGCACGACGAGGTGATTCACCAGAATTACTTGAATAATGTCTTCCCGACTGATTTTCGACCACGGTACCGAATCTCGATGAAGGCGGAATCAACTACGCAGAAGATGTTATAGTGCACAAGTGTGTACCCTTTATTCCCCCACTTTCATAGTCCGGTGAGACGCCTATGCGACACGAAGTGGCATTTATATTTACATGAAGTATGAACTCCAAGGTACACGTAGTCCGTATCTCCCAACTCCTGGCTGCTTGCTATTTAGATTAATGAAACAGATTACTAAAATTTGTAGCGGGACGTCGTCGTCACAACCGATAGATGCCCAGTGTTGGATTATGTCTCTTACAAGGATCTCCACAAAACAAGTTCTTATGCCGCTTTGCGTCCATCGGGTTCTTTCTTCTAAGTCGCCAGTTATTAACAAATTCAAGATCGATAGCTTCTTAGTCCTAATATTATTATCAAAACAATTTGAAGGTTTTTTAAACAATCAAATTTTATCATCCAGGTGAGCGAGACAGAAAATCTAAGGAAGAACTTGGCGGTGGAGCGCATGATCATCGAAGGCTGCGATATCCTTCTTGACGTCAACCAAGTCTTCATAAGGCAAGGTAAAATGCAACGGAAAAATCTTTTATAAGGACTCTCCGAAATCTTAAAATAATTATGTCAATTATTTAATCCAAAGGCTGGACTCACGCGGACGTCGGAGTGTGCCCAACTAGTTTTGAACCCATCCTATACTTGGGGCCCTTAATCATGAGCATGTTCACCCCCTCGCACAACGTGCCAAGCGGGTAGATGCCTGAGTCGCGTGGCGTGAACATGCTCATGACTAAGGGCCCCAGATGGGTTACAAAACTATTCAGGCATACTCTAGCGTACATCGGCGTGAGTCAAGTACATTTGCATAGTTAGTTAGTTTTTTAGGTGCTACTTTGCTGTACGCACTCTCTAAACTAGGCTAAATTGACATATAGGTACTACTTAGGTAGTGCTATTCTATTCACAGTTTTCAATGCAGAAAACGATAGCATCACCTACATAGGTACATTTAGAACTGTTGATTTAGGTTAGTTTAGAGATTGTGTACAACAGAATTGCCTATGAAAGTATAAGAATCCGTTTGAATTCGAAATAAGTACTTAAGTAAAGGTAGAAAAGTACAATTGTCATTAGTGTCACTTGGAAATAAATTTTTTCTCAGGCACATTATCGCAAGTGGTCGGCAAAGGCCGCCGCGCATCACTGCAAGCCCGCCAAGCCTTTTTATTTAGCAACCACCTACTGCTCACTACTAGAGCTACCGGAGGGCGTCTCCATCTACCGCCTCATGGAAGACTGCCCTTACATGACGCCCTGCTTATTGAAGATCCGTCTAATCATGACGATGATGGTAGGTAGATAATTAAATTTGACTAAGTACTTTTAGATATTAAGAGAAACAGAATGAGGGGTGTGTCCTATTGGGGTGGTTTTAGAGTAATATATGAGTTTTAGTATAAACAACTTAAAATTTTCTCTAGCAGTTACTACTTATCTCGGGCACAAAGTATAAAAATTTAAAACATCCGGCCAAAAGGTACCTCCTTGGTGAACCCCCTTGAATTCGATGAATCCACTTTAATTTGTTCATCAGTTAATTACAAAGGTGTGATGATAACTTTTACAGATAGCGCATCGGTATGCTCCTCGCCTGGAGGTGACAATTACCAAGGAAAGGATTTCAAGATACTTGTTGAAGTCAAAGGCGAACAGATCTGTGCACATTTAGGTAACTAATTCTTTAAGTCTTCAATTTATCTTATAAAAATATTATAATGTTTTCCTGACTGAATTTTAGCCACGGCAATCATTCTCATCAGAGACTAGCCAGCTCAGTGGTAGATATTAGTATAGTGCACAAATATGTGCGCAAACACAAGTGCACAATCTATTCCCTATTTCAACACGGCCGGGGTGAGATCAGACGCAGAACCGACGGATTTACGTGCTCTCCGGGGCACGGGATGGGAAATGCCAAATTCCCTACTCCAAGCTACTAAGAATTTCTTAAAAGAAAACCCAATAACATTTTTTGTCCGACCTGGGATAAAGTTCATTTTTTTAAATCTATCACCCGTTTCGGTTACAGACGAGTATAGACGTATACACATATCTATACTTAGATTCATAATATAATTTGTGACATGGCAAGAATACGGGCGACATAAAATGAGGCACAGAAAAGTGATTCGTGTTCCCCACATTTGCCTTGATAAGCTGGTACCAAACCCATCTAAAGTCTTAAACTTTTTTCGGTTGTACCTATTTATGTACGTATATGTGTGAAACCAATTAAAACTTATACGATTTTCCGTTCCCAAGTTGCTGCAACTATCGAAGAGAAGGCAGCATGGACGAGCGAGCTAGCACAGTGCATGGAGAGCGCTGCTTTGACAGAGATGCTCCGCGCTTGCGGCTCGTGCGGCGCCGCGTCAGCCAGTCTGCCAGCTTGCCGCTCCGACAGAGCCCTCTTCACCGATGACGTGGACATACGCTTCAGCAGGACACTGAACTCATGCAAAGTGCCGCAAATTCGGTCGGCTACCCCACAAAGGCTTCTACAGAGACTGACAGGTAAACTTTCTTTCGTGCGGAGCCGCGTCGGCCATTCTGCCAGCTTGCCGCTCCGACAGAGCCCTCTTCACTGATGACGTGGAAATACGCTTCAGCACGACACTAAATTCATGCAAAGTTCTGGGTGACTACCCCGTAAAGGCTTCTGCAGAGACTGACAGGTAAACTTTCTCAGGTAAACTTTCTCGTCTGCGACATACTTGCCACATCACTTGCCCCCTGTCACCTTAGCAAATAACTTTCTTTACACACTTACACTTACTCATAACATGATCTTTTTCCTTAATTAACCTTCCTCCTGAACATCTCAGAATAGACAATCTCTCTAGTGCTCTCTACTCCCAAAAGACATCCACTAAAATTTTGTCTTCAGCCGCTTAAGTTATCCGTGGCTAGTGTAAAGCAACCACAAGAGTTGGAGATTTATTTGCAATAACTTTTCTCCTCTTCGCCAGATCTCCGTTTTCTCTTACTTCAATAACGTTTCTTCTCTGCACCAGATCTCCGTTTCCTGTTACTTCAATAACTTTTCTCCTCTCCACTAAATCTCCGTTCCCTCTTCAATAACTTTTCTACTCTGCACCAGATCTCCGTTTCCTGTTACTTCAATAACTTTTCTCCTCTCCACTAAATCTCCGTTCCCTCTTCAATAACTTTTCTCCTCTGCACCAGATCTCCGTTTCCTGTTACTTCAATAACCTTTCTCCTCTGCACCAGATCTCCGTTTCCTGTCGGTGGACTTCCTGAACACGTTCCTGCTGACGTACCGCGTGTTCACGGACGGGGTGACGGTGTTGGAGGCTCTCAAGCAAGTCTTCTACGAGCAGTCGCAGCAGGACATGGAGCTGGCGCCACCGCCGCCTGGCGACGCTACGCGGAAGACCAGCGCTGCTAGCACTGTTTCTGGTAGGAGATTCCTTAAAACTATTCGGTATTAGTTATTTAAGCAGCTGTTGTATATTAAGGGGTATTAAAACACGAATGTGGGTTTATCACATGAGGCGAAGCCGAGTGTGATAATAGTATCACATGAGTGTTTTAATACCTAATTATCATTAACAGTTGCAAACAAGACTATATTTACACCCATAACATGAATCTATACTAATATAATAAAGCGGAAGAGTTTGTTTGTTTGAACGCGCTAATCTCAGGAACTACTGGACCGATTTCAAAAATTCTTTCACCATTGGATATGTACGTGATCCTTGAGTGCTATAGGCTATATATGTACCACGGGCAAAGCCGGGGCAGACCGCTAGTCCTCTATAAAAGATTCTGAAACAGTTAGTTAGCTTACTGCTAACATTAAAACAGCCAGACCTAGTAACCATAATATCATCCAAAGGAGTGTTATTATGAAAACGGATGTTATAATGTTGTACTGAATTTGATAATAACACTCCTTTGGATGATTAGGACATTGGGTGTTTTAATGTTGGCAATAAGCTAACTGTTTCAGAATCATTAATAGAGGATTTGTTTACATTTTATTCAACTAAGGAAAAACAGATTGTAATTTCAAACACCCTTGTTCCGTCAGTGCTAAATAACTGACCGCCGATCTTCGCTAGTCGAAGAGAAATCTGAAGAAAAAGAGGAAAAATCTATAGCTATAAGGAATAAACGAGATACCGACACATTGTAGGTTTTGTTTCAGTATATTTATTTCCAACATCCTTGGTCCATCAGTGTTAAACAACTGACTGCCAACATTCACTAGTTGGAGAGAAACCTGAAGAAGAAGAGGAAGAATTTTTATTTATTTTTATTTAATTTTTATTTATTTATTTTTATTTGTGTAAAGAATAATCGAGATACCGTGACATTGAAATTTTAGGTTTTGTTTCAGGTTATGGCTCAGAGCTAAGCGACCGGGATTGGCAGTCGCGATTTTGGAAGAACTCGAGAAAAAGTGAGTACTTATTGAACTATTCATCACAAATACGTTAACGTTATCGCTAAAGAATACGTACAAATAATAAATAAAAGGTGTGTGTACTTATGTACACGCATATGAAGTTATATTTCTTAGCATGCAAATAATTAATTACAATCAGACACTAAATGGCGCGACAGACGGCCGTGTGAAGTTTGTCCGATTTGCGAAGCATCTGACAGTCGAGAGGTCAGCGAGCAACTTCAACATGTCATTTTTCGTGTCACCCTGTCTGCGCATCATAAACATTCACTCTCATCATTTTTTAACCCCCGACGCAAAGGTGTTATAAGTTTGACGTGTCTGTGTGTGTGCCTAAAGAAGTATTCTTATCTTTAATTTGTTTTAGGCGAAGAGGAAGACAAGCTGTCTCCATATCTGATGGCACCCTCGCGTCGAACTTCAGCCGTCAGCAAGGTAAAAAATAAAATTATATTTTACTAGCTTTTGCCCGCAGCTTCGCCCGCTTGAATTTCGATTTTTCACAAATCCTGAGGGAATCGTGCATTTCCGGTTCCCGTTCCCGCTTCTTTTTCCAACCTTTATACCTACTTTCAAGGAAGTTTACTATAGTAATCTACCTTTAGCTGTAGATATAGATTTCGGGTTGTTCAAAATCCCGCGGGAACTGTGGATTTTTCCAGGATAAAAAGTATCCTATATGTTACTCCATAGTATGAACTTAAATCTTGCCGAGTTTTATTTCAATCCATTCAGTAGTTTTTACGTGATGCGCGCACAAACATACAGACAAATAGATAAACAGACAAACAGACAAAAATTTCAAAAATAGCTTTTTTACGTTCTATTACTTATCCCTAACATCCCCCAGTTATTATTTTGCAAAAATCTAATGTACAGATACGGTAATTCTACGATTTTATTATATGTTAATGGAATAGATATAGATTTTTTTCGAAAAAATAATGAAATCACACGCAACAAAAATATTTTCTGATTTTTAGGCTGAAGAGGACAACAGTTATCTGCAAATACCAAAGATTATGGCGACATCCTCTAGCAATGAGACATTGAAAGGTAAATAATAACAATTAAACTAGGATACAATGTGTTCCAATCCTAGCATGCCTCAGTTTATTTGATCATCATTATTATCAACCCATTACTGGCCCACTACAGAGCACGGGTCTCCTCTCAGAGTGAGAAGGGTTCAGGCCGTACTCCACCACGCTGGCCGAGTGCAGATTGGCAGATTTCACACGCCTTTGAGAACATTATGGAGAACTCTCAGGCGTGCAGGTTTTCTCACGATTTTCTTCACCGTTATAGCAAGTGTTGTATGTGTTTAATTGCTTGAAACGCACATAACTCCGGAGAGTTTAGGTGCATGCCGGGAATCGAACTAGGTCCCCCAGAAACGGAGGTCGAAGTGTTAACCGCTAGACTATCACCGTTTTTTTAACCCCCGACGCAAAAACGACGGGGTGTTATAAGTTTGACGTGTCTGTGTGTGTGTGTGTGTGTGTGTGTCTGTCTGTTCCCCTATAGCGCTCAAACGGCTGAACCGATTTGAATGCAGTTTTTTTGTTTGAAAGGTGAATTAGTCGAGAATGTTGTAAGCTATGTTTGATGAAAATCGATCCAAGATGGCCGCCGCGCCGCCACAAAATGGTGCATTACATATTTTTTTACAACTCCCTTAATATGGGTATCAAATGAAAGGGCTTGACTAGTAGATTAGCATTATGTAAATCCAAGATGGCTGCCGCCACAAAATGGCGAATGTCGGGGGTTTTTAAATTTTTAATTTATACTTGTATATGAGTTTATTTAATAACTAACGACCTGCCCCGACTTCGCACGGGTAGTAATTACTTTATCGCGAACAGACAGACAGACGCGGCGAGAGACTTTGTTTTTAACCAACTGGGTTATGTGTTTGAGCTGTGTGTACATGCCCATTAATATGTCCGCTTGTAATAAACGGATTTTGATAAATTATAAGTCATTAGGTTCGTATTGATGATGAAATGTTAAAAAATGTATGGCAGGCGGGCGCAATACTTAGCCAACTACTCAGGACTATTGCCTTTTCTGTCCCGCCTCCCATAACATTTATGTTTATGATCTTATCAAATTCTAGTTTATAGAGTACAAAGCTTGTTTTTTTTGCTTTTCAGTTATGTACTTAGCAATAACTAGAGTTTGTATAACGCAGTCGGGTTTTTTTAGTTTTTTAAATTAGGTAACAAAGTCGGTGAAAATTAAGGGTTAATTGTATGTAGCAAAAAGTACAAAATCACCAGGTACACAACCGTCCTCACCGAGCGCTGTGAGCTCAGTGACACTGGTCGGCAGTCCGAAGAAAACTAGTCCGGTGGAGCCACCGTCGCATAGCAACGGGGGATCCCCGATCAAGGACAACGACACGTTAGCCAGCATCATGAAGGACGAGAGCATAGAGATGGTAGACCAGAGTGACGAGGACATCAAATACAAGGAGGAGGAACCGGAGAAGAATAAGTATAAAACGGACGATAAATTTAAAATATCGCAAAGATTCTCGGAGGTATGTAATGTTAGTAAACATTTTTAGATTCTTTATTTTTATTCACTCGAACAAATTTTCGTTTTTCGTTCGGTCGTGTTCTATTTTTTTATTTTTCATTCTTTCATTCTTCCTGTTCAATTTTTTATTGTCTTCAAAGAATAAGAGTCTGAAGAAAATTCAACGGTCATATTTAAATTTTGTTTGAGTATCTTAAAATTAACGTAGTTTGAAGAATATGGATATAGGTACCTCAAATTTTGGTAATGGACGGGTATTTTAGTAGGATTTTTTTTTTATTTTTTTTTTATTCAGTATAGACATACGCTTGGCCACTATCATACCTGATGGAAAGTGATGATGTGGCCTATGATGGTACGCGTTTGCCTAGGAGATGCCTATTCACTCTCTTTTTAAAGGTACCCAGGTTATAGGTGTCAGGAAACACAGATTTCGGAAGGGTATTCCAAACCGTAGCCGTGCGTATAAGGAACGAAGACTTGAATCTCTTCGTTCGCGTAGCTGGGACATCGACGACATAGGGATGGAAACCCATCTGATGTCTTGCGGTACGGTGGTAGAAAGGTGATGGGGGAACAAGATCGAAGAGCTCCTGATTTAAAGAGCTATTGATTTTAAGTAGATATTGCTATCCAACGTTAAATGATCATCAAAGGACATGAGAGGAACCCTCGTAGAGGCAGACATTTCAATACACACAACATAGTGAAAAGTGCATTGCAAAGTAAAATTAAATTGCAAAACAGTAATCGGTTGTGAGTCGCCCGAAATAGGATCTCTGTGACATGATGTGAGAGTTATATGCGTGAATATTATAGACACTACATAGTAACTTCGAGTAGGTACCTAGCTACTGCTCTGAGATAGAATAAACTGTTATAGTTACTGATCTTGCCTTACCATGATCTATAATAATATAAAGAAGCTTGTCCTGACTGACTGACTGATCATCAACGCACAGCCTAAACCACTGAAGCTAGAAACTTGAAATTTGCACAGTAGCTTATTTTTATGACGTAGGCGTACACTAAGAAATGACTATTGTAAATTCTACCCCTAAGGGGGTTAAATAGGGGATGAAAGTTTGTATGAAAGTCCGTCATTTTTCAAGTTATATCCATGGAAATTGGTATTTAGATTTTTGGTTAAAAATAAAGAATTATGTACATGTTTCAGGAATTTTAGAAATTCCACCGCCGAGTGAGATTTATAAGAATCCAAGCGGACGAAGTCGCTGGCATCAGCTAGTATATGATAAAACTCATAATATTCAGAGTCATAATTTAACTGGACGGGAAAAGGTCATGATTAAACATATCCATTACTAAATGCCAGATAAAGCCACTGTTAAGGTTCACTATAAAAGTTACACTAGAGCCTTTGATCTCACGAAGAAGTCACAAATCGGTTAATCTGTGTGCTTAGTCTAAGATCGGAGCACTCGAAAACGAACTCGAAAACTATTGATCGAATCACAAGTGAATTCAGAGCAAAATGAACTCAAAGAGACTTATTTTAAAGTCGTAATTCCATGGTTCGAATATGTATTTTACAACATTTCTGCTTGGGGCGCTCGTTGTGTTCGAATGCTGAATGTATTGGCGAACTCAAACCTTAATACAAGCCATTTTAGGTCTATTTTACTCTGAAATCGATCAATAGTTTTCGAGTTCGTTTTCGAGTGCTCCGATCTTAGATTAAGCACTCTGTATGCTTAGTCACACTTTGACAGCTCGAAAACTTTACTAAATACTACTGATCGAAACACAATGACTTCAGACTAAAATGGAACTGAACTAGCTTATTTTAAGGTTTGAGTTCGCCGATACATTCAGCATTTGACAACAGCCATCGCTTCAAGCGGAAATGTTGTAAAATAAATATTCGAAGTATTGAATTACGACTTTAAAATAAGAGTCTTTGGGTTCATTAGTATGCATTACATATTACAGTTTCTCGATATACGTTTCGAAAAGTATTTGGTAAAGTTTTAGAGGTGCGCAAGCTCAGAAACAGAATACCTATACTGATGCGTGTTATAGCGCGTGCGCACGCTGTCGGAGAGTCCGCGCCGCCTGCAGCCGTCAGCGAGCGCCGCGGCGGAGGCGCGCCGCTGCTCGGAGGGCGCGCGGGAGGCGGCCGCACTCAAGGCGGGGGTCGAACCGCGCCGCGCCTCCGACACCGCCGCCAGGTCGCTGCCGCGGCGATCTGTGAGGTGTGTGTCTGTTTCTGGAAATGTAGATACAATAACCCGTTGACCCGTTTTAGTTTACGAACTTTATCGCTTGTTATGTAATGTAATTTTCTTAACCCCCTAGTGAAAGGCGTTACACCAACGCGTCGATCAATAGCGAGAGGCGTCGCTACTGGGGCGGCTCCGAGCCGCGCACATCTGTCACATCTCAAGTTTCACAAATGCAGGTAACGTACCTATCTATATTAGTCAACAAATACACCTCCATAGCTGGATATAGGTCTCTTGTAGGGACTTCCACACGCCTATTTTACGCCAGCGTAGCACTGAGACTCGTTTGATGTCGTCTGTTTCACCTATAGTCCTATACGATGGTCATCTGTCTGGAAAGCGCAGTGCTGACAGACCGGGCGTTCCCCGACCATAGACCACAAACAAGGCGATATGGCATAACTACTTTAAAAACGTGTCGAAAATTACACTTATGTGGGTGGTTGGTTTCACGGTATTCAGAATCCACGACAAAAATATGTAACATGTCCAATATGTTTCCTGTCTCAAAGTGCGTGTGTGAGTGTTCATGTTTACACATTTTTTTTTGTCATGCAAATGGCGGGTTCAACGCAAAATGGCCGCCACTTTTTGCAAGGATTTACAGTTTACATTAGCTTACTTCAGGCTCGCTTTAGCATGTTTTCTTATTTCAGTTGCAGAAAGTATACTATTACTTTCTGCACCATTACTTTCTGTTTCATGTAGAACTACCGTCGTGAGACAAACCAGCCTAGAGCGGGCGTCGTGATCACTTCGTTCCGACAGTCCCATCGAAGGTACGATGCGGATGATCTGTTTTATATGACTATACCTACTAGCTGAAACCCGCTATTTCGTCCATTTAATCTTTTGGAAATTCTTATGCAGGCTATCTCTGCGTGAAATTCATCAAAATTGGTTAGGCTACTTTATATCCCGGAAAAATCAACGGTCAAAAGCCACGCGGACGAAGTCGCAGGCGTCAGCTAGCTTAATGATATAAAATATGAAAAAAAGTTTTTTCGAAATTATTGACCAGATACTTCAATTTTATTTAGGTATTTGTAATAGATAAGTAGATAATACTTATACCTACATTACCTATCATTTCTAAAATATTCAATGATGTAGTAGGTAATCATTATTTACGTTAACTTCTATGGCACAAAGCGGTATCATTTACATTGTATATCGGTGTTGTCGCATGTACTTATATGAAATACTTTCATTCTGTGATATCTCTTTATCGAGTTAAAAATTATTATTGTTATTGTTAGCTTTTGCACGATGATCCGTTTCTTGAATATTAATCTTAACTCTAGAATTGTTCAAAACAGCACATATGTATACACTTGGATCATTACTGAATCATTCAGTTTTTCTATTTCAGGGTCTTTTCAAACGGACCACACCGTACGTGTGAATAAAACTTTCGTTCAATTTAGCGTCATTTTTGCCGCTGCGTTGTGATTGTGGCACGACTGAAAGGGCCCTTAGTTTCTTGATCTTGGTTCAATCTCTGACAATCTAGATGAGATTCAGTCTAGATCCTACCATCGTAACTGAGCTTCAGTAGGGTTAGTATGAGTTTACGAAACTCGATAACGTTGATAGATGTGACGTATCGAACAATTAACTACATTGTTTATAGTCAAGTAAAATTGTGTACAAATTAAAATTGATCTTAAAAATGTAGCATTAAGGCTTGTTTTACTCTATTTTAGTACATTATGTGTTAATAGTAAATACCTATACCAGCACGTACACAAAGGGCTGTCCAGCTTACCGGCTAATGTACTAATGTAGGGTGTTGGTGCTGCTCACGAGCCTGCTCATAATACGTAGACTATAATTAGTAGTCCTGAATACACGACTTCAAAACAAAGATATTTAGCTCCATTTTAGTTTGATATTACAGAGTTCGAATGCTCGAAATCTATTGACGTTGTCGAAATACGCAAACTTGCACTAACGGTACTGATTCATATTGATGTTATTCATGATTTTTGAAAATTTAACAGCTTTGGAAATGACCTGTTGTGGTGAGTCGCCGTCCGAGGTAAAAAGTAGAGGAAACTCTGTAGAGCTGAGTAGAGGGACTTGGAAAACGTTTGCTTCTAGAATAATCCGCAATTTTTCTCTTATACCACCATCCCCATGATACGTAGCGCCGTCAGCGGTGGCTTAGTTTGACATCTGAGGGCTAGTGCTCTCAGATCTCAACGACGACTGCAAGACATCCGTTCCTTTCCCTCTCTATGCAAAATGACATTTTACGCATCGTTAACGTTAACTTAAAAACTTACACTAGACCCTCTGGAGGCATCCCGTTTTAATCATTAAATACCGATCATTAGGTACCCAATAATTGGAATGTTTTTTATTTTACATAATATAATATCCCCTTTTGGCCTTGAGAGTATCTGCATATTCAACGTTTTAATTATAATATTATAATTTATAATACATATCTAAAACAGTTATCATTTACCTGCCGCTTTAATTTTACTTGATACAATATATTTTTTTTAATATATTAGAATATTTTTATTAGGTACATTAGGTACTAAGTAGGTAGGTATATTATGTTGCAATTGTCCTAAATTATTTTATTGACGGAATTGAATTGTAATCTGCAATTTTTTTAATACTACTTAAATACATTTTACCTTTTTATCTTATGTAGTAAAATTCGATAATTAACTAGTTTGATGTTAGAAAACAGTATTTCAATTTTATCTATCGTGAAAATATAGCAGAAAGAAGTCATTAATAAACTCAATATCCTAAATGACAATGATTAAAAACTCATTAAAATCTTATAAATCATGATACATCTCTAATTTCCATGCATGCTTAATTTTTGTGCTTCCACTTTTTCATCTTTATCTATTCTTGGATTTAAAAAGAAATATAATAAAAATTGCACGTAAAGTAAGTAACTTGTACTAACAAATTAAATAACAAAACCTAAAACACAGACCAAAGGAAAAAAATAGACGGCGGGAATAATAAATAATAATGTTCAGTAAAGTCAAGCAATTCTCGGAACAGTGCTGGGTGTAACAGTCATGCAGAATAGTATATTAAATTACGTACAGTGTTGCAGTGAGTTAAAGCAGATTAAAGTCAGCTGAATGTCTCTGATACACATAATTACTGTTATTCCTGCGGCGACAGTAAGTACAACGCGCCTAATATACTATAATCTACTGTACTATAATCTGTGCTGCTGTGGAAGGTATCAATTAATGTATGCCGTTATACCACTCAATATTTGTTTCCAAACTGATAATCGCTGTCCTGCGACGTTTACGATCATACGATACCTACTTCAAATTGCCCTAAATGTATTTGCTCGGTATTTGATCACACTTCAAAATATCTGCTCAGATACAAAACCGTCGGCTTCATATTTTAGCGCCCCGGTTTGCCGTCTATTTTTTTCTTCTATCCTTACTAAAAGATCGATCCGTTTAACACCTCGCCCACTACGTGGTCAATATCGATGTGTATCTGTGTAGGAGCAGTACATCGACGGCGGCGGTAGCATTCGCCGTTGCCACGTCCGCGTCGTCCAACCCGCGGTCCCCGCCACCCACGTCGCCGCCGCACGCGAGGCGCGACTCTGTCATATCGACCGCCGCTACTATGAGGGTGCTGAATGTTCTGAGGTAACTTACTGCATATAACACCTGGCACGTAAGTCGACCGGTGACCTTCAAGTGCGAGCAGCGTCGTACGAGTGAGCGGGCCACAATACGATTGGAGAGCCAATCAGCGCTTACGAGGGATCCTGGAGAGCTAATCAGTGCTTACGAACGACCCCCGCGCCCTCCCCGCGACCCCCTCACACCCCGAGATACCTCATTTTCGACTTCTGCGCATTGAAGGTCACCGGTCGACTTATTTGCCGAGGTTTATACCATACTCTTATTTTGTAAGGCGTTTGCTAGAACAGAAAGTGGGTAAACAATTTGGATGTATTTTTGTTACTCTTTCACACAAAAACTACTGAACCGATTTGGCTCAAATTTAAAACATACATAGCTTATAACCTGGAATAACACATAGGAATTTTATCCTGGAAAATTCCACAGTTCCCGCGGGATTCTGCAAAATCCGAAATTTGCTATAGCAATCTACAGCTACAGCTATAGGTAGATTACCTACTATAGCAAACTTCCTTGGAAGTAGCCTAAAGGTTGGAAAAGGGAGCGGGAACGGGAACCGGGAATCCACGATCTGAGATTTGTGAAAAACCAAAATTCACGCGGGCGAAGCATCAGGCAAAATCTATTGTTGTCATAGAAATTATTTCCACACCAGGCACTGGGTCTCCAAGCACTCGTCAGACTTCTGGTCGGACGAGCGTCTCCGAGGCCTCACCATGGACTTCCTGAAGGAGATCGAGAGCAGTCCGGGCCTGCTTCCCGCCGAGAACAAGTCCGCGTCCCAGTTGCTGCGACTGCTGGAACGACCGCCAGACCGGGCCGTGGACTTGAAAGCGTTGTTTATTCCACCACGGGTGAGTCCCAGTAGGGTTATAACGACAAAGCTACTATAGTTGAGCCATTACAAACGTGCGAACTAAGTCATAAATCATTTTTATCGGACCTCTCGTTCGCACTTACAGGGCTTATGGAACTGGAACTTTTTTTACTGATAAGTAGGTAGGTATATAAAAAAAAATTTGAGGATTTTAAATCTTAAATTTTTCTACATTCTAGATACCCACCAAAGAGAGTATTGAAACACTGTCAGCTCTCGAGATCGCCGAACAAATGACTTATTTGGACTATCAGATCTTCAGCTCTATCCACAGCGAGTGAGTAATGATTGCATTTACAAGTTTGTTGCTAGAACATAAAACATTAAATAAATAAATAATATAATTAGCGGACCCCGCAGACGTCGTCCTGCCCGGTGACTGTTAGAAGGGTGAAAATTTAGGGTTGTATGTGTTTTTGATGCCAAATCATAAAAAAAATAAACAAATTTGTCCAAAAAATTAAAATATTTTTTTTGGGTGGATCACCCTTATCATTACATAGGGTATGAAATAGTAGTTTACGTCCTACCGAATATACACAAAAAAATTCACACAAGTATTTAAAGAATCGGTGAAGCCGTTTTGGGAGGGTTTTGTTACAAACACTGTGACACGGGAATTTTATATATTAGATATCATATTACTGTCATATCAATGAATAAAATACATTTAAAACATTTAAAAAAAATATGTTTGATTTTTTCAGTCACGTAAAAGTTTCCTCTACGGCGCGGCGTAGGCCTCCCTCAAATCTTTAGAACATTTTTACCCAATAATCACCTTAATCAAACCAATGAAACTGGCACTCACTCACAGTACTCACTCACAGTACTCACTCACAGTACTCACTCACAGCACTCACTCACAGTACCTACTCACTCACACAATTGCACTCACGTTTTTCCAATTGTTTATAAACAGAGAGTTCCTGGGCCAAGCGTGGACGAAGGGCGACAAGGCCGAGCGCGCGCCGCACATCCTCATGATGACGGCTCACTTCAATCACATCTCCAACCTCGTCATATCGGAGATTCTCAAGAAGTACACGCTCATGGGTACGGTATCTTTAACAAAGTTTTTAATAAAAAATATATAAATAAAGTAAGTAATTTGGTTTTTACAAGCATTAGTTTAGGAAAAATTAAACCGAGTTTAAAACGATTCGACGACGGTTAAAAAGAGCAACCGCAATTATCAAGATACTTGATAACTATAGTTCTCGGTTTAAACAGCATTCTAAACCAATAAATAAATAAATAGTCATTTATTCGGGAATTATCGCCACAGAGTAGTTACAATTTTAACATCTATTAAGTAGGTATATCTTAGATGTATCTTAACAAGTAAGTACATTAAACTGTTATCTGACTACTATAATACGTTTCGACCAAGAAACCGAACTAAGAATGGGCTTCTTGGTCAAAACGTACAGTAATCTAAGAGATTAATTACATAAGGATAAATAGATAAATACACAATACGCCACGACCCGAGAGAGATCAAGATGCGCCACGACCAGGCACGGGACCGACGGCTTTGCGTGCTCTCCAAGGCACGGGGGGAGTATCTTACACCGCCGACTTGACTCCGGCCTACTAAGAAACTTTTTCTTTTTTGGCCCGATCCGGGGCTTCCGAATTTAGTACGCCGAGCGAGCTAGCCACTAGGTAGACCATTGTCAATGTTTTGTGTTTTACAATTGGGGTGTAAGTGGCCCAAATTCCACCTATGTGGCCAAAGTCAACCTCCCCTGCGCGCGGTGCACCCTGACAATATGCTAACGAGGCCCTGACGCTCTCAGTCCCCTCTACGGGTCGTTGTGCCTGATACCACACAACTTAATCTGGATGGTATCACCGCTTTGTGGTAGGATTCTACCCCGAATCCGCCTGGCTAGCGACCACACTTCAGCCGTAATCTGCCGCAAAGCATCCGATGTGTTCCGGCAGCGAGCTGAAGAGCCAGTCCCCTTCCTCAAAAGCCGGCAACGCATTAGTGGTTCCTCAGGTGCTGCTAATGTTCATGGGCGGCGGTAATCGCTTAACATCAGGTGACCCGCTTGCTCGGTTGCCCGCTATTCCTATAAAAAAAAATACAAATAGTTGTGTATTAGCATGATCGTTGTGTGTCGCAGACCGGGCCGCGGCCATCGAGAAGTGGGCGGCGGTGGCGGACATCGCGCGCTGCCTGCACAACTTCAACGGCGTGTTGCAGGTGTGCGCCGCGCTCGCCAACACCTCCGTGTACCGGCTCAAGAAGACCTGGGAGAAGGTGTCCAAAACTGTGAGTGAGGGTATCATCATCATGATGATTTTTTTTTATTAGGATCATTAAACTGATTACAATTTTTATATCTATCGTAATAAATTACACAAAATCGATGGGTGCCTGGAACAAGACCGCAATAGCCATAGAAGCAGTTTTCCGATTAAGCCATTTTCGTAATCTACGGACCCGAATACACGTCCTGATTTTTTTTCACATTTTTTAAATGACAACTGCCCGATTTAGCAAAAGCACTATGGATATAGCTTTGTTATTCCCTGTTCATCATACAAATTTTGTTTAACAAGTAACGGCCATTGTGGCTTTGTTCCTCAAAATGAACTTTGTATGCCGATTCACAATAAACATTGCTGCATATACTTATATTTTTTAATTTCAATAGTAATATTGTAATTTTTCCATGAAATAAAAATATGTCGATTGAATTTTAATAAACATTGCCGTACGGTGGTAAGTTGGTAACCTACTACCTGATACTATTAATTTTATTAAGACTGTATTTGCCGTACATACTACATACATACAGAACTTGCTGTTTGATTGATTTCGCACTTTTTACCGGAATATAACCACAATGGACTTTAACAGAAAAGACTTTATATGTTTGAAGCGGCAATATCGTTTTTGTAGTTTTTTTAGGTATTTCTCAAGCACTATTTACTTTGTGTACATTATATTTTACTACAGAAAAAATAACGCATCGTTTGATATACAACCCGTTTTGATGCGCCTCCTAGTTTAAACTAGCGGCATGCTATGATGGCCGGTTTGACACATTACAATAGTGATGTGGAATGTCAATTTATTCTCGAACAAAAAACAATTAAGTTTTGTTTTTGTACCTGATTAAATAGGTTTAATAAAACAAAAATGTATATGTTTATTTAATTTATTTGAACGAACTGAATATTTGAACGAAAATGAATATACATACTTTATATGCACACAAGAAACATATGAATACAAAAGATACCAAAAAAGGTGCCACAAAAGGCCATAATTAATCAGATTCGTCCATACTACTATTTTCACTGTCGTCACTGCTATCATCACATACATTAATAATTATATGTTCGTTTTCTA
Source organism: Melanargia galathea (assembly GCA_920104075.1). Taxonomy (NCBI): domain Eukaryota; kingdom Metazoa; phylum Arthropoda; class Insecta; order Lepidoptera; family Nymphalidae; genus Melanargia; species Melanargia galathea. Next base: position 18,580,260 of record OV049874.1, on the reverse strand, counting down.
TAATATTATCTATTTTCACATCTCTTTCATAATCTTCCCTTATTAATTTAACAGTTCTATTCACAACCTTTTCCCAGTCTCCTTTAGTCACATGTTCACAAGCTTCTTCTAATAATTTTAGCATTTTTTTTGTGGTAAATGGGGGTTCTGTATTGTGTCTTGCAGCATATCCCTTAATGGTCTAGGATCCCACCTTAGAAATTTCTACCCTCATCTGTTATTTAAACGAATTATATGTCAAATGAAAGATTATTTTATTCTTAATCGAACCGTATTTGGTTGCCTGGTCAAAAGTGGTGCTAAATCATGGTTGCCTGGATTTTAAGATATAAAATGTTCGGTGCGAGTGTTGAAAGTGACAGAAAAGTGTTGCGCGCGCAATTTCATTTGACAGACAAAGATGCAGTGAGGCAGGCGTGCACTCGGCAGGTGCTTAGTCTATACATAGATTAAAACCATAGACTTTCTGTGCCTGTCCATTAAAGATATTTACAAAAAAATAAGTGAGTGACGTAAGGGATAAGTAATAAAACGTAAAAAAGCTGTTTTTGAAATTTTTGTCTGTTTGTCTGTATGTTTGTGCATGTATTACGCAAAAACTACTGAATGGATTGAAATGAAACTTGGCATGATTTAAGTTCATACTACACATTTTGACTTTCATCCCCTCTTCCAAGGGAACTGTGCTGAATTTCGGGATAAAAAGTATCCTATATGCTATTATGTAGTATGAACTTAAATCATGCCAAGTTTCAATTCAATCCATTCAGTAGTTTTTGCGTAATACATGCACAAACATACAGACAAACAGACAAAATTTTCAAAAACAGCTTTTTTACGTTTTATTACTTATCCCTTACGTCACTCACTTATTTTTTTGTAAATATCTTTAATGGACAGGCACAGAAAGTCTATGGTTTTAATCTATGTATAGACTAAGCACCTGCCGAGTGCACGCCTGCCTCACTGCATCTTTGTCTGTCAAATGAAATTGCGCGCGCAACACTTTTCTGTCACTTTCAACACTCGCACCGAACATTTTATATCTTAAAATCCAGGCAACCATGATTTAGCACCACTTTTGACCAGGCAACCAAATACGGTTCGATTAAGAATAAAATAATCTTTCATTTGACATATAATTCGTTTAAATAACAGATGAGGGTAGAAATTTCTAAGGTGGGATCTCCTACTATAATTTGAGCCCACACCAACTCAATCGCATTATACTCACAATGGTAAGGCGGTAACCGTATAACTCTGTGCCCATGTTCTAATGCTATTTCGTCAATGACGTATCGGATCTTGGTTGGTTTGTTTTCTTTTAAAAGACGTACTAATTCCGCTTTTAACATATTCATGTTTGCATCTACGCCATTTTTACGAAGCCATGCGACGATATCAGCTTTCTTTTGGGATTGGGCAGGTGGCTTGTCAATTTGCATCGAGTGGTATGGGGCGTTGTCCATAATTATAATAGATGGTTCAGGAAGGCTACACAACATTGAGGTAAACCATTCAGTAAACTTTTCTCCATTCATGTCTTCATGATAGTCTCCAGTGGTTTTTGACGCAAAAGCCATGAGAGAACCTTCGACAAACCCGTTGATGGTTCCGGCGTGACAAATTATAAGTCGCGATCCTTTTCCTACAGGAACTTTGGAAGTAGATGCTGCTGTGTCATCGTTCCAAGAACGGCCTACAGTATGGTTAGCATTAAGCCATGTTTCATCCAAGAACACAACATTTTGCCAATTTTTGATTTCTTTCACTTGCCGTAAAAAAGTATACCTTGCCATCGCTATATCAAATCTTTCCATCAATATTTTGCGTTTGTTACATTTTTTGTATCGAAATCCAATGGTCTTCAAAATCTTCGTTAAAGAACTTTCCCCACCGAAGAATAATCCAGCTTCCTTCAGTGAATGCACCAACTTTTTTCTTGTTGGATACTCCTTCTGTAAATAGTAGCCGTAAACATGTCTTCGGATAGCATCGGCATCAAAGCTATCGATGCCTACGACTGGTTTTGCTCGTTTTCTCTTTTTTGGTGTGTGAAGTTTATTTTCTTCTGTGCCAGTCTCGCCATATTTTTTTTTAGTTATCCGTCTAACAGTTCGTTGTCCAATATTAAGCGCATCAGCTACGCGTTCAACCACTGACGTTATAGGTAAAATTGGCCCTCCATTTTGAGCTTCACGATCGAAATAGTTACGAAGGCGTATTACGAACTCACGTGTCTGACTATTTAGAACAGTTCTCTGCGTACGTTCGGTCATATCGACGAAATCCACAACAAAGGGCTTGAACAGAGTCCAAATTAACGAGCAAGGGTCAACAGTAATGCAGTATCAATATTTGAAATCCAAAGCCAGGTCAAAACTATATCACAATCGCATTGCACTGACAGTTTATACTTTTCGAAGCAACGTCAATTCGAAACTGCTTTGTTTTGCATTGAGCATTGACGCGAGTTTGCCGGAGGTAGTAGTTGTGCTAGCCAGCGATCCTATGTGACGATCGTATTAGATTCCATTTTTAAAAATTTATTGATATTTTTTTGCTATTTCAGAGGTTTGTCCACATAGTGAAAATTGTTCATATTCACAAGTACATTCACCCCTTAAATGGTGCAAACTGATTTTTCTACACTTGTATACATTTAAGAAATCAATTTAATAAATAAATTTTGAGTCCTAAACCTAAAACTACATTCGATAAAATTTATGAATCTCTGCACATCACTATCGTCAATAAAGTAATACAATTATTTCCTTCAAAGTCGTTATCAATTAATACGGAACTTCATGAGCGGACAAACGTCAAACCAGGGACTGAAAGCGGTAGAGCATACCGGTACATACCACCGTTATCATACCGGTACAAAATAGGTACCGAAATCTCAACCTTTATAAAAGATACCTTTATTTAACCGCTTTGCGATTTCGGTACCGAAAAAATACGAAAAGGTGCGCGCGCGGGGGTGAAGAATTTGACCACGTGCCGCGCGCCGCGCGTCCCCCGCTTCCCGTCGGTTCCTGTGTTTGTTAAAACGTAAGGATTTTAAGAAATTCCAAATGCTAATTTTAATCTAAAAATAAGAATATTAAAGAATATAGAATGCCGAAGTGGTGGGATTCATTCAACGGCACATCAAAGTAAAGCCTTATTAGATAAAAATATCGATATAAATAGCGGTACCGAAATTTTATTTCGGTACCGAAATAAAATTTCGGTAAACTGAAATATAAAGGTACAGAAATAAAGAGGTACCGAAATGAAGCGGTACCGAAATTATAGGTATTTAAACAATTCGGTACTTTTATTAAAAGGGTAGGCCCATTACCGCTAAATAAAACTACCATTAAATTCCGGTTATTCAGTCCCTGCGTCAAACCGGCCATCATAGCGTGCCGCTAGAGTAGTAATTATTCAAGATTTTCACTAAATCTTTTTTCCTGTAAAATTGTGTTTTGTCGATTGCAGCTTTGTTCCAGGCACCCATCGAAATATGTACTACACTAATTGGAACCTTCTCGAAATGACCACAGCATTCTTAAGTCACAGAAAAACTAAAGCTAATTACAAACGAAAATACCTACAATACTATAAATAATAATAGTACTTAATGAACAAAGAAAGAGAAAGAAAAAAAATATATATATATGATAAATTTTTTATAAGATAAATTTAAATTTTTTTCATGACCAACCCATACCTTACATGATCAACCCATTACCGGCGCACTACAGAGCACGGGTCTCCTCTCAGAGTGAGAAGGGTTTTGGCCATAGTCTACCACGCTGGCCAAGCGGATTGGCAGACTTCACACACCTTTGAGAACGTTATGGAGAACTCTCAGGCATGCAGGTTTCCTCACGATGTTTTCCTTCACCGTTAAAGCAAGTGATATTTAAATACTTAAAACGCACATAACTCCAAAAAGTTAGAGGTGAAATTAAAAAACCCCGACATTCGCCATGTTCTGGCGGCGGCCATCTTGGATTTGCATAGTGCTATTCTACTAGTCAAGCCCTTTAATTTTATAGCCATATTGAGGGAGTTGTGAAAAAATATGTAATCCGCCATTTTGTGGCGGCGGCCATGGTGGACCGATTTTCAACAAACATAGCTGAGAACACTCCAGACTAATTCACCTTTCAAACAAAAAAACCGCATTCAAATCGCATTCATTCACCCGTTTGAGCGCTATGGTGGAACAGACCAACAGACAGACACACACACACACACACACACACACACAGACGCACAGACGCACGCATGCACGCAAGCACGCACACCACGAAACGAGGAACCACTAATGCGTTGCCGGCTTTTAAGGAGTTTGTTGATCCGCCCCTTGAACAACCCTATGTCATAGCTATGTGGAAACACCTCCAAAGGGAGTTGGTTCCATATCTATACTAATAAATAAAATTGAAGTGTCTGTCTGTAATATCGAAATAACTACCTCATATTAAGCTCATATGGTTATTTGAACGCTACCATAACCGAATCACACGTTTTTAAAATTTTTGTCTGTCTGTCTGTCTGTCTGTCTGTCTGTCTGTCTGTCTGTTTGAACGGGCTAATCTTCGGAACGGCTGAACCGATTTTGACGGGACCTTCACATACAAGTAGAGAATTAACCAGGGAGTAACATAGGCTACTTTTTTAACCGACTTTCAAAAAAGGAGGAGTTGTGTTTTTCTACCTATGTACACCAATATCTCCGAGATTTCTGAACCGATTTGCGTAATTTTTTTTTTAATCGATAGAGAAACATTGCGACCCTGTTCTATAAAAAATTTGGATTCCAACTCCTCAATCCTGATGCTGCAGGGGACCTAATCCCCAAAACTAATGGGTTTTAGAAACTTTCGGTTATTTAAATTGATATTGGGGGTACCAATTAAAGACTTTATCGTTGAATGAACTCGAGTAAGTACATATCCAACTCCTCAACCCTGATGCTGTAAGGAATGCTGTATTCCGAAATCGTGGGGATCCCACGGGATTTTTCCGTTTTGGGGACGGGTTTCTACAGATAAGCTACTTTTTGTTCTGGAAAATCAAAAGTTCCCACGGGATTTTTAAAAACCTAAATCCACACGGGCGAAGCCGTGGGCATCATCTAGTTTAAAATAACATTCATGATGTTTGTTTGGTGTCACAGAGCAAGCAGACACTGGACAAACTGCAGATGCTGATATCTTCAGAGTGTCGATTCAGAATTCTGAGAGATGCTTTGCACAGGTAAATATTACCATAACCACCACCACCACGGACCACCACTACAGCTTGTTAACGTCCCGCTGCTGGGCACACGCCTCCTCTCTCATAGGAGAGAGGGATTTAGAGCTTAGACCCACCACGCTGCTCCAACGCGTGTTGGCAGGCATTAACGACTATTGTCACATGATAGTGATAATAATAACCGGGACAAACTGCTTAACGTGCTCTCCGCGGCAAGGGGGTGAAACACCGCCAACTACCAACTCCGGGCTGGCACTGAGAATTTCGTAACAGAAAAACCCCAATACCTAATAATTATTTCCCCGACCCGGCAATCGAACCCGGGACCTCGTGATCTGCGGTCGAATACGCTAACCACTAGACCAACGACCAGTAATTATAATTAAATTAGAGTACAGCCTACAGGGCATTACTTAAGATGTTTCTTCTAATGTTGGCTCCATACTCTCGCGAGGCGCCTCCTAGAGGCTCTCGGCAGGAGGCTTGGGCGAGTGGAGGCTGCAAGAGTGCTAGCCATCCAGACTCTCGTTCCTCACGTCCTTTGACTTGCGCCCGAAAAACCTCTCGCCTCGCCTCGCTGTCGCTCCAGCCATACAAAGTGACAGTGAGGCGAGACGAGGGAAGACGAGGGGACACGAGCGCACCGTTCTCACTCTCGCGCACTCGCGTTGCCTCATGTAGTCTCGTGGAGAGTACCTATATGGGGCATTAGTATCTCCTCATGCCTCGCCTCGCTGTCGCTCCAGCCATACAAAGTGACAGTGAGGCGAGACGAGGGAAGACGAGGGGACACGAGCGCACCGTTCTCACTCTCGCGCACTCGCGTTGCCTCATGTAGTCTCGTGGAGAGTACCTATATGGGGCATTAGTATCTCCTCATGCCTCGCCTCGCTGTCGCTCCAGCCATACAAAGTGACAGTGAGGCGAGACGAGGGAAGACGAGAGGACACGAGCGCACCGTTCTCACTCTCGCGCACTTGCGTTGCCTTGTGTAGTCTCGTGGAGAGTATATGGGGCATTAGTATCTCCTCATTTCTAATTTGATAGCCTAAAGAAACTCCGAGCATAGCCCTCTCAATCGCCCGCTAAGTGACTCTGAGCTTTATTATGAGGCCCATAGCGATTATATCTCGGAACCTATTTCATCAGCATCACTGGCAACGCGCAATATTTATTAAGATCTAACGTTACTAACCCAAGTTCGCAATAAAGTGAATTGAATTGAATTGTTCGAAGAAACTGCCTCGTTGGTCCTGTGGTTAGCATATTGGAATTTCGAATGCAGATCACGAGGTCCCGGGTTCGATTTCCGGATCGGGCAAATAATTGGTTTTTCTGTCAAGAAATTCACAGTGCCAGCCCGGAGTTGGTAGTTGGCATTTTTTCCCCCCCCGTGCCTCAGAGAGCACGTTAAGCAGTCGGTCCCTGTTATCATCACTATCATGTTCTGACAATAGTCGTTAAAGCCCGCCAACCCGCATTCGAGCAGCGTGGCGAGACTTAGCTCTAAATTCCTCTTTCCTATGAGAGAGGAGGCCTGTGCCCAGCAGTGGGACGTTAAAAGGCTGTGGTGGTGGTGGTGGTGGTGGACTGGTGGTGGTTCGAAGAGTACTTTGATATGTCAGTCAATCAGTTTTTCATTTAATCAATATAAATGTACTATTCATTTAAGATGCGACCCCCCGTGCATCCCGTACCTGGGCATGTACCTCTCCGACCTCTCGTTCATCGAGGAGGGCACCTCCAACTATACTCCGGACGGACTGCTCAATTTTTCTAAGATGAGGATGGTAAGCGGTTTTAAACAGTTCGTATAACTTTCAGAAACTTATCTTTTTCAGTACCTACGGTAGCAATGTAGGTTATACTTTCACTGAATTTGAACATAAATCAATAACGAGAATTTTCCGCCGCTAAACGATACGAAATAATTTAAATTTTTTAAGGCTTCGAACAAACAAAAAAATTTTTTATCTTTTTTTCTACATGTTTTAAATAATAAATATTTTTAAACAAAGTCACTATCTTTTCCGTGAGTTTTAATCTGTAGTTTTAATACAGTTTCATTTCACATCATTTTGGCATGTAACACGATGAAGGATTAATGTACTTAAGCTAATCTTAATTGTGCACATTGTGTGTATGGAATAGATATTATAATTTATAAGGACCCCCAACTTACTTAGGTACTTAGTTAGTTATTATGGTCTTTCCAGATAGCACATGTGATCCGTGAAATAAGAAACTTTCAGCAGACTCCCTACAAAATTGATCACATACCAAAGGTAAGTCTAATAAATGATTGTATTTTTTTATCGGTAGGTAGGTACACTTATCAAAGAGTTTTCATTAGATTTTTAAAAGCAGACAAAGTTGGGCAAAGCAAAGCAATAAGGGCGTGATGATACATAAGAATATATTTTTCTAAAAATATTTTTTTTACCAACTTTTTTTTGTTCTCGAGATGAGCTTCTTAAATTCCAGGTCTGCGAGTTCCTCCTCGACCGTTCGCTGCTGATAAACGAGGAGCGCCAGTACACGCTGTCGCTGGAGTTGGAGCCCCGGGCGGCGCGGGGCTCCGCCGGCGGCCTGCCCGGCACGCCCGCCTCGCCCGCCTCGCCGACCGCGCAGCGCCGCCGCCGCGCCTCGCTCGCCGCGCTGGCGCCTCTCGCCCCACTGCGAGTTGATCGTTGAATCACCTGAACCGTTCATTTCTAACTATAGTTGGGACATTACAAACGTGCCAACTGAGCCATAAAACATTATGATCATTGGGTTGTGAGGGCTCTCCCTCGCTCTTTACAATCTGTATTTAACCCCCGACGCCAAAACAACTGGGGTGTTATAAGTTTGACGTGTCTATGTGTGTGTGTGTTTGTGTGTGTGTGTGTCTGTCTGTTCCCCTGTAGCGCTCAAACGGGTGAGCCGATTTAAATGCGGTTTTTTTTGTTAGAAAGGTGAATTAGTCGTGAGTGTTGTTAGCTATGTTTGATGAAAATCGATCCAAGATGGCCGCCGCTACAAAATGGCGGATAACAAATTTTATCGCAACTCCCTCAATATGGGTATCAAATGAAAGGGCTTGACTAGTAGAATAGCACTATGTAAATCCAAGATGGCCACCACCACAAAATGGCGAATGTCGGGGGTTTTTTAAATTTTTAATTTATACTTGTAGGGTTCCGTACCCAAATTGTAATACCCTACCCTATTACTAAGACTCCGTTGTTCGTCCGTCTGTCTGTCTGTCTGTCTGTCCGTCCGTCTGTCTCATGAACCGTAATAGTTAGACAGTTGAAATTTTCACAGATAATGTATTTCTGTCGCCGCTATAACAATAAATACTTACTAAAAACAGAATAAAATAAATATTTAATGGGGCTCCCCTGCAACAAACGTGATTTTTTTTGCCGTTTTTATAGATAATGGAACGGAACCCTTCGTGCGCGAGTCCGACTCGCACTTGGCCGGTTTTTAACTATAGTTAGGAAATTACAAACGTGCGAACTGAGCGATAAAACATTACGATCATAGGGTAGTGAGTACTCTCCCAAGCTCTTTATAACCTGTTATCGACTATCGACAAATCCTTTATTATTGTAACACACAACACCACAGATCCATCAGGTTCCGTTCCATAAGGTCTGTAAGTGCCATTTATGACTCAGTTCGCACGTTCGTAATGTCCTAACTATAGCTTCTTCCTTTTTTTTTCTCTGTAATAGGGTAGAGGTATGCATGTGGTTTAAATCGGGTTCAATTATCTTATCTTTCTGTAATGTCCATCCATGTTTTTTATTAAACATACCTAATATTTTTTAATTCCTGTTTAAAATAATAAACAGAAGTCCAAATTATGCGTGGAACATTCAAAATTGCAAAACGCACACGATTGGTTAAATATTCGTATACCTAATATAAAATATTGTACAAGATGTGATGATGAAATTCATCATCATCACATCTTGTACACCAGGGGTTAAAACGAAACTTTTATGATACTTTTTTTATGCAAATAATTAATTGAAAATACTTATAAAAAATGCATAATGCATAATTATTATGCAGACCTCCCTATTATTTTTAATCATCGACTTTTTAACCCCCAACGCAAAAACGACGGGGTGTTACAAGGGTGTTATAAGGTGTATGACGTGTCTGTGTGTGTGTGTGTGTGTGTCTGTCTGTTCCCCTGTAGCGCTCAAATGGGCGAACCGATTTGAATGCGGTTTTTTTGTTTGAAAGGTGAATTAGTCGAGAGTGTTGTTAGCTATGTTTGATGACAATCAGTCCAAGATGGCCGCCGCTACAAAATGGCGGATTACATATTTTATCACAACACCCTCAGTATGGGTATCAAATGAAAGGGCTTGACTAGTAGAATAGCACCATGCAAATCCAAGATGGCCGCCACCACAAAATGGCGAATTTCGGGGGTTTTTAAATTTTTAATTTATACTTGTTTTAAACAATGAGTTGTTGATATTATCGTGTTTTATTTTTACTTTTTAACGTTAAAAGAAACACTTTAAAATAATAGTGAGTATATAAAATTATTATTTCACACTAATTTGAACTATCAAATAAAGAGACCTCTGGTTTTAAAGAGTAGGTGCTTAATTAAATTTTTTTCTCTTTGTGCAATTAGATTTAAACATATCCAATCAATTTGTTTTTTATAAAACTTTGCTCAAAGTCAATTTCGCACATACCTACCCTACCTATGCAATTACCAATCATATCATTAATTATGAAAAAAAAACGGCTTAACTCAAAGTTTAGTAACAATAAATAGGTATTCATACCTAAGTATACGTAACTATTAAAATACCTATTACATGTTGAACTAAAATAAATACATCGTTTTGAATCATAAATAAATAAATCATTTCACGTTGAATATTCATAAATATACTGTGCCAAGATGATTCAATTGAATCATTTGCACAATGTTATTTTATATCAACTCAAAAATACTACTTACTTAATTTATAGCCAAAATTATATTTACGAAATAAATATTAAGTAAGTATAGTCTGTTCGTTTTCTTACGGTCGCCTTTTGTGTCTAGCCGCCTCCGCCGCGCGGTGTTTTGCCAACGACACCGCCGTGACTTCAAAGCATGCCGCGCGGGTTGTACAGGTACCTTTAGGTACTAGTTATTATTCTGTGGTACAGGCACAAGGGGTTTTGGCGTTTTATACCTGCTCATATTTTTTCATTAAAATTCTCTTTCCTTTTTATATTTTTTTATACTCGTATTTTATTACAATATTATAACCATAAACATAAAATATAATATTCTCATGAACACGGGTCCTCTCTCAAAATGAGAAGGATTTTAACCATAGTCTACCACGCTGGCCCAGTGCGGATTGGCAGACTATTCGGAGATTCTGTTAGAATAGAAAAAAAATTACAAACAGAAAAAAAGTAATAAAAATAAAAGCAGAATACTAAGAGCACCTGCGCCTGTACCGACACTAAGTTACCGAACGAACTATACTTACATGCAACTACAAAACTGTACTAACTATTACATTTATAAATTTTATAGGCTGTGATTCATGTTTTGTTTTTCTTTACAGTGCGACCAACTTATCTGTTCAGGTAGGTAAAATTAGAACTACAGTCTAGCCCTGCTGCAATATTAAGAACGTCATTCCGCTACTTTGAGGAATCACTACATAGTATAAAACAAAGTCGCTTTCTCTGTCCCTATGTCCCTATGTATGCTTAAATCTTTAAAACTACGCAACGGATTTTGATGCGGTTTTTTTTAATAGATAGAGTGATTCAAGAGGAAGGTTTATAAGTAGAAAAATTGGACCCGGTAGGTGGCGCTAATAGCGGGCAAGACGACGTCTGCCGGGTCCGCTAGTACATAATAATTCAGTGTTCCGCTATCAGTTTGTATTTAGTGTGAGTGCTCTCGTCTTTCTTCGCTATGTTGAAAGAATGTCAATTCCATTTTTTCGTGGAGGAATTTCTTGAATACCTACGCTACGCCATCAACTGAACAGTTATTTTGGTGGCACTATAGATTTTGATCATTTTACCGAAGTCTCCTTTCATATAAAAGTTGTATTTTATATTACTTAATCAAGTATGTACTTAATACATTTCTTTATAAAATGTTTTTTTTTTATTTTGAAATAACCAATTAGGTACTAGTATTTAATGAAGGATCAGTATTTTTATGTTAGGAGATACCTACTTAAATGTTTTTCTTAGTGTCGTTTATGATCTACAGAGCGAAAACAAATAGCTTCGATAGTATAGTTAGTAAATACTTAATTCTTTAATAATAATATTAGGTAAGTAATTATTATTATTGTTGTATTGTATATTGGAAAGAAACTATTTTTAAATTGTTTAGCCAGTTAATATTATTTACCTATTGTGAAAAGCGATTCAAAATAGTTTCATTTCAAAAGGACTGTTGAGTGAGGTACTGCCTCACCCAACAGTTTTCCGCCAAGAAGGTTATTCTTTAACTTAGTGATAAAATGAAAGCCATCGAATTAGTTCGATCTACATTGCTGCTTTACTGTATGAAATAAAAATAACATTTCTTATTGAACCTTCAATGGATTAAAAAATATATGTCAAATAAGTTCAATGGCTTTCATTTTTTAATAGACACCGAGTTAAAGAATAGGGGGATGTAAGATTCAAGTGAAACGCTAACTTGTTATCGTATAAATAAGTATTAAATATATTAAAACTAACTATGCTAACTAAATGTCTGATAATAACCTAAAGTGATTTCAAGTGAGAATCGTCTTAAGCCTTTTTCTACGCCCTTTTCTATGTCATTTAATGTTAGTGTTGTTGTTAGGTCCTATACACAATCGATTTATAGTTTGGAACATTGTTAATGGGTAGTCAACACTTTACCGTGCCACTGTATTGGGTAAGGTACCTAACATAGAACAGCATACAAACTGAAACATATTGTGCCATTTTTTCATACAAATATAGAAAGAAAGAAAGAAGAAGAAAGAAAAAACGTTTATTAATGTGCTGTGCCACACATAACAATATTACTTATGAATTTTATATAAAAATCTCCCCCGATGCCTCCACTTATAGACCCGAGTGATAGAGGCGCCGGGGTAACACTTTTCATGTGTGGCACAACCCGAAATAAGGTATGCAAGAATAATGCATACAGCATTAATAAACTCGCATACACAAGAACATACAGCGCTGATTTTCAGCCGGAACCTTGATGCGGGTGACACTACGGAATTAAGACCACGTATTAATTAGAATAGTAACCCTTAAACTAACAAATAAATTAAAAAATTACCTACTGTGTTGCGCACTTATTTAAATATAGGATTTCGTATTAGAGATATACCTACCTACATCATATAATTTTAGTACTGAATTACATATATCTACGGTAGATACAGCTATAAGTATTTAAAGAAATAAGCATCACTAAAATTCCTTCATAGTGATCGTTAACCAGAAATTCTAAATTCTTACAAATTATACAAAATGCATAATTTATACTACGGTATATTATATTGTATTAAACTTTAACAAACTTTAACGCTTTAAAATATAAATAGATAATGGAACATAGAATATTCTAGACTAAACGACATTATAGAGCATCAGTGCTCTAATGTACGTTATTAAGACCGATTCGCACATATCATTGAAGCATCAGTGCCGACACAGTTCCGGTACAGTGAAAAATTCTCTATAAACGCGTTCACACCTATCCGTATCAGTGATGATGCAGTGTTTCGCTGTCAGTTCATAGAGAATGACATAATATATTTCACTGTGCCGGCCGCGGCACTGATGCTTCACTGATATGTGTGAATCGGGCTTTAGAGTGGCAAGTATGTCCGCCATTGCTCCCGCTTGGTAGCGCTAGTTTGGTTGGAAGTCATATTTATTTAAACCTATTCCAAAACCATTAAGTAATAATTGTATTGTATACTATTACTGTCAGTTTATTTATAAAACAAATGTTAGTACAACCTGCCTACAAGTTAAGAATAAAGTACTGAGTGAACTCAACTCACTTTTTCGAGCACGACTCAATACAATTGACGTTTTGCTTGAACAAGTGGCGCAGTCGGTAGGACTATCGCCTGATTAAACAAAATGTTCATTGCAAATGCGGAAATTTCTTGACGTTTGGGATTTACCTATATCTCTTTTTATGGCCACAATCCACTTCATCGCTTGAAAATATATGTGCTGACTTTCTTTGAATTGTAAAAATTAATTTACTCCCGACACGACTAGCGCCACCTGCTTTGAGCTTAACAAATTTTATCTGCTATTGTTAACTGAAGTATTACGTTAAAAAAACCTGTGAGGCTGTGAGTAAGGTCATCAAAATCCTAGTAACTGAATACAGTAAAAAATGTTTACTAATAAAGATTTAATTGATTGAGCAATGGAACCCTAAAAGGTGCTTATTCACAACTTCAATCGGCCTCGATCGGCCATGGCAATTTAGTATAGTAATTCGTACCGATTCGATAGATAGATAGATATTCAATACGAATTTTGTGTCCCAACAAATAATTTGATTGATAAATATCTTTAATCGGCCGCGAGGTGTTTCTGCACCTCGATCGGCTTTGATCGTTATAAGTCGCCATCCTAACGATACTAATTTATTCAGTTTGCATTGAAGAATGTGGGATGAAAGTGGATTGAAATGAATGAATGAATGAAATATACTTTATTGTACACCAAGAACATACATTAAATTAAAGAAACATACATTTTAAAAGAAATAGGTACAAATGGCGGCCTTATCGCTTAGAAGCGATCTCTTCCGGGCAACCACGTTGAGGACAATATAATAACTAGTGAGAAGGGTTTAAGGGTGTACGCTAATATAACAGGAAATTAAAAGTATATGTATGGATTGATATCGATGGGACCAGGGATGGTGGTCACTGGTCATACGATCACGTCCGATTTATCAATCGAATATGGATTAAGAATGCCGATCGAGGCCGATCGATAAGGTGGAGATTGGAGAAACACCTTTATGGGATAAGTTATAATTCCATTGTGCAATTATAAAACATATTTCACAAAACTACAGACGATAAGATCTTGCTGAGCAAAACCAAAGAGTTCTAAGTATATAAAATATTACATTATGTCATCCTTATTCCCAGTCAGATTAGGTATAATGATTATAAATAAAATTAATATAAACTCACTCAATTCTAAGCTCACAATATTAAGTATGTTCTTTGTGCTCCCTCACCTGTCTGGTTGTGTCTAACGCTTTTAAAATAAAAAAAACAAAAACCAAACGATCTTATGCGTATTTACACGTTGATTGGATGTTGCAGATAAACTGTTATACTTAGGTCCTAAGATAAAATGGTTGTTTCATATTTATAATAAATGAAAATTAAAAAAAAATCCCCTTATTTACACTTATATGCACAATTTTAAAAGTATTAGTACCACATTGAAAGGCTGTCTTAAGTGTTTATATTTATATTAACTGTATTATTAGTACCTTTTCTTGTTGTAAATATAAGTATATTATCGAATAAGTGTTTCATGTGTTTGTTAAAAAATTGTCTTCCCTTTTGTCCTCTCTTTTTCTAAATTTCGCAAATAATTATGTCTAGTTAGGTACTTTAATACTACTATCAAATGCTTATCAATAATTTTTTCCATGATACGTACTGTTTAGTCGTTACAAGTAATTTAAAAAACTTTGAAATTCGTAATAGACCTACTTACGAACGAATTCTTATGAGTAGAGTACTCATAAGAATTCGTTTTTTTAAGAATTCGTTCGAATTAACTTAATTTTAATACGTATTAAGTAAACTAATCGACTATAGTCTGATTTTTAATTCGATGGAATTCTGACCGTTGTTATTTAAAAATAGAATGAGTTATTTGTATGAAAAACAGGGTTACCACCTGAAGTTCGATTTTACCTCAAACTAAAGTACCTGAAGTATCTGTCAGGCATTTGTCATATATGAGGCAATTGATGTTTATTTATGTATATGTAAGTTTTGAATTTATTATCTTTTTTGTGAAAATTGTTTTATCTCTGGTAACATTAAGAAACGTCAGAATTCCACGGAGTTAAAAATTAGAGTTTATGTCAACATCTACCTCTTTGCTAAAATTCTAAACTGAATCTTCTATTAGTAAAATAAATAAAATATATTTTTTCGATCGCTCAACTTCTTATTCGTGACATATTATTAAATAATCGGTAGAGACATATTCCTACCTATATTTGTGTAAAAAAATATTTACATTAATTGTTCAATGTTAGGTTAAATGTTAAATTAAATATATAATTTAGGGCTGTAAGTACTTATTTGAATTGTACGTAATAAATGTGAATCCAACATATATTTTTTAATCCTTTATTTTTAAAGTATTTTTTTTTTAATTTAATTGATTTATTTTTAAAATTTAATATTTTTATAAAATTTAATTGATTTTGGATGTATTTCAATAAAAATCAATAGAAAATTATAATTTATACATTATATATTATTTGAATTGAGTTGCCATGCAAATGCTAAGTATATCTAGTTAAATGGTTCAACCTTTTACGCATTTTTTTTAATTATAATGATAATTTTAACATGACTGTTGCATAGTTTAAATTAATTTCAATAAAATCTTACATATCGTTGGGTCTAATATTATTTTAAAACAAGAGATTATAACAACTTACATAGTTATTTAGTTAAAAAGTGTACAAAATGCATGAAAATATTTAAAAAATATTACTTAGTGTTTATATTCTTCAAATTTTATTAATTACACGTGTTAATTATAAATTATTAAAAACACATATCATAAAACATTTTTTTTAAAGTTTATTTGTATTGAATTTCTTGTACTTACTTACTTATAAAAAAATTATTGCCTACCTTTCAAAATCTGTTATATTTTTTTCTGTACGTCAACCTATTTAAATCACACTTGGCTTCCATTAGTTGGTTCTTGCGAATTAGCCAATTCCGAGACCTGTCATACTGATATACTACAAATACTTATAAAAAACCCTTCCATTTAAGCACAAACTAGCTTTTGCTGTCGATTTCACCGTTAAGAAATTCATTTCAAACAGTGCCTTGGATTCAATACCACAAGACTTCAATACTATAAGACTACAATATGATTAGCATGATGCTTGGAGGCTGATTAAACAGCCTTGATTGTAAGGGGAATATTAGCATGTAATATGACAAACATACATTAATTAATTGACGAACTGCACAACAATTATTATTATTGTCTTCACTTACTAAGTATTCTTGATTAATTTGATTTATGGAAGCCAAGTGTGATAAGCTGATATGGCATTTCACTGTTGTTATAAATAGTTATAACTGCATTGAACTATTTCAAATTGTTATGTTACCTATACACAAAATCTTATTAAAGTTGTCACTTGTGTAAAGTTTTACGCTTGTTTTATTTTTATCCTTCCATAGCTAAGTAGCACCGCAATAAATCGACAATATTGTGCAAAAAATGCACAAAAATCACACATGTGTGCATTTTTTGTTATTTCATTATGGCAACACTGTCAATTCAACTTTTAAACGCGTAAACAGAATTACTCTTTCTACGTTGAAACGTCTGTTTAGCGAGCATTTTAGTAAATCCTTTGTTTGTTTGCAAAAAGCTGAATACGACGTAAAGCTAGAGAAATTACAAGTATAAATTTAAAATTTTAAAAAATAATAGTTTAAAAAAACTAAAAAACACGCTTTTTACAGAAAACCAAACTAAAAAATAGAAAATAAATTTTAATAAATATAAATTTGTGCATATGAAAAAAATGTATTTTATTAAAAAAATAGCGTAGGGTGCATGGATGTATAGAGGATTATCATTTCGATAATATTTTAAAAGC
Source organism: Melanargia galathea (assembly GCA_920104075.1). Classification (NCBI taxonomy): domain Eukaryota; kingdom Metazoa; phylum Arthropoda; class Insecta; order Lepidoptera; family Nymphalidae; genus Melanargia; species Melanargia galathea. The sequence continues at coordinate 18,563,099 of OV049874.1, read as the reverse complement.
ACCCCACGCTTTTTTTAAATAAAATACATTTTTTCCATATGCACACTATTATTAATTTATATTTATTAAAATTTATTTTCTATTTTTTAGTTTGGTTTTCTGTAAAAAGCGTGTTTTTTAGTTTTTTTAAACTATTATTTATTTTCTACTTTTTAGTTTGGTTTATTTATAAAACACTAAAAAATCATGTCACTTAAAATACAACAGATATTAATTATTAATAAATTATTTTATTAATTAATTAATTATTAATTTTTTATTGTAAATCGTACAATATGATTAAAGTAAATAAGTACTAATTAATAATATCATTATTATTTTGTTTTAATATTGTTTTATCTTCGCATTCGTGCGTTTTGTGCTTAGATTTTAGTTGTGTGTGACATCTATTCTGTTTACCCTAGTTACAGTTAGTTACCGTGCGATTTTGAATGTTTATTATTTTTCCTTACCGACGACTTTTGATAAATGAACACAAAATCTTATTTTCCAAATTGAATAATGAAATAATCTTATCAAATTAGTGTATTGTCATCGGTCCTCGATAAATCTACAAAGTTTGAATGAAATCTGACCGTTTAAAGTGGGTCAAAATCGCGTTCAAAGAAGTCGGTTACAAACATACATATCGGTGAAGCTAATATAAAGCGTGTAAAAACCCCCAACATTAGCCATTAGTGGTGGCCGTTTTGGATTTGCACAGTGCTATTCTACTAGTCAAGCCCTTTCATTTGATATCCATATTAAGGGAGTTGTGAAAAAATATGTAATCCGCCATTTTGTGGCGGCGGCCATATTGGGTCGATTTTCATCCAACATAGGTAACAACTCGACTAATTTACCTATAAATCAAAAAAACCGCATTCAAATCGGTTCAGCCGTTTGAGCGCTACGGGGGAACAGACAGACAGACACACACACACACACACACTCACACACAGACACAGACACGTCAAACTTATAACTTAAAAATTAAAAATTGTAGAGACTAGGGTTAAAAATTGTAGAGACTAAAATTAAAATTAATTTTTGGTCCGGCAGCCGACGAGCACTCCCACCCGAGCGAATCGAAATGTTTAACACCTGCGCACTCGAGTAGCTACTTCCATCGAGAATTTTCATAGATAAAAAACTTAGTCGTCTCGCCGAAACGAACCTACTCACAAAAATTCAGCTTGTCATTAATCCCGCAAAAAAAATTAGGGGGTGGAAGTACTTATAGGGTTTTTCTATCAAGAAATTTTCAATGCCAGCCCGGTGTTGGAAATGGGCGGTGTTAGATACACCCCCGTGCCTCGGAGAGCACGTAAAGCCATTAAGTCCATTGAAATGTTCCATGAACTTTGCATTTTTTAGAGGACGCAATTTTATTTTTGGGACATGTGTGGGGGTCAATAGAAGCTTAACCTCAAGTTTGTGGGGTCGCCACCCTTGTCCCCCGACCGCCATCTTGGAAAAAGGGGTGAAAACACTTTTTTCGCGATATCTCGGAAACTATGCGTCTTACACAAATTCGTGCAGACACAATTTGTAGCAAACTGTTTTGCCTACAAATGTGTTTATATAACTTTTTGCCCTAAATTAAAAATTAAAGAAGTTATAAGTAAAAAAGTGAGAAAATTTTTACAAAATCTTTTTTGCTCTATAACCTTTTTTTATACATTTTACAAAAAATTACGTCAGACCCATACCATCGGACTATAAGAGTGAGGTAATAGACATTGTACCTGTGTGTGCATACACACTTGTGGACTATAATATCTCTTGGGTAATAAACCAGACTCCGCCTTGGTTAAGATTGGCCGCCGTGGCCGAAATTCGTTCGGGAAGACATCACGTCATATTGTTTTTTCGGTCGATACTTTAGATAGAATAGATATCAGCATCTTCGTGATAAGTGATAACTGATAAGGAACTAAATCTAGGCCAAATCACTATTTACACACAGACGTCTCAATAATATTTGCTTTGTGTCGCCGCCGAATGTGACGCGCGCCGGCTGCGTTTATTTTGACGTAATATTTGTATGTTTGTAATTATGGGATTTTGTTATTTGATCCTAAGTAACTATAATAATAATATAATTTTATGTTACTTAACCCTACCCTTTTATGATACATGCGTTATATTACTTAACTAACTGACGGACGCGACTTCGCCCGCGTGGATGTAGATTTTTATCCCGTGGGAATTGGGATACAAGTATAAATTAAAAAATTAAAAAAACCCGACATTCACCATTTTGTGGTAGCGGCAAACTTGGATTTACAATAGTGCTATTCTACTAGTCAAGCCCTTTCATTTGATACCCATATTAGTTAAGGGAGTTGTGAAAAAATATGTATTCCGCCATTTTGTAGCGGCGGCCATCTTGGACCGATTTTCTCCAAACATAGCTAACAATACTCTCGACTAATTCACCTTTGAAACAAAAAAAACCTCATTTAAATCGGTCCGCCAGTTTGAGCGCCACAGGGGAACAGACAGACACACACACACACACACACACACAGACACGTCAAACTTATAACACCTCGTCGTTTTTGCGTCAGGGGTTAAAAAGTAGCTATACTTAGTCAATCTGCAGGAGGCAAGTTCTCTGTGCCAGATTTCGTACAGTTCAGTATCAATTCAGCAGTGACAAAACAGAGAGACCGATAGACGGACAGATAGACGGATTTACTGTCGCATTTACCTTTCATAACTAGCATTAATTCCATAATTAAAATTATAAAAAGACTAAATAAACATTTTGTATCATCTTTTGAAGATAAAATGTACCTACTAACCTAAGACACAGAACGCAAAGCAAATCCACCAACTATAGGTACGAACTACGAGGGAACAAGCGCTATGCTACAAACAGACACTAATCAGCTAACAACATATAAAAAAATTTTAGTTGAGTCAAAATGAAACAACAGTAAACAACATCCATAGAGTATTTTATTAAATAAAACCTTATCCTATAGCCTTAGAATCCTAAATCCTTAATCGTAATCTTTGGTGTTCACACATGCATATGCACGGAGTTCTTGGCGCTGGTGCCCTCGTCCGAATCCTTCAACAGAGGCGCCGACCCACACATGCGCACGTTGTTCGTGTACGGGATCACGCCCACGCACACGCCCGCGAGTATCACCCACAGCCCGCCCACGTAGAACGTCAGATCCCAGTTACGGGTTATGTCGAAGAGGAGACCTGGGGAAAATATTGAGGAAATTAATAACGATGCTCGAAATCTACCACTTTCCCGTATGGTCATGCCGAGCTTGTACACCTCAAAAACGCTACTAGAATTCGAATATCGAACAACTATAATATCAGAATTCAGAGCAAAATGGACCCAAAGCTTCTTACGAGTATTTTAAAGACGTAATTCAGTACTTCGAATATTTAATTTACATTTCCGCTTGGTGCAATGGCTGTAGATGAAAAGGTGAATGTATACTCGAATTTCGATCATCGTTGCCACTGCACATGTCGGCACCATGTCGGCACAAAGCCTCCGTTGTCTTAGGCGAACGACAAATGCGACGCGACGCGATGCGAAAGAGTCTGAGATTTAGTTTTTCAAAATTTCGACTGTCTGTTTGTCCGGGCTAATCTGCGGAACGGCTGATCCGCTTTTGACGGTACTTGCACAGGATGGTAGAGGATTATACAAGAAGTATTCAAGGTATTTATCACCCGACTGCGCGACGCAAAGGAGTGGTAGTATTGTTATCAGTCTATGTAAGTTTGTTCCTTTCCGGCACTCTAGAAACCAAACGCGTGGGCCGATTTTTATGCCAACGCGAGTGTCAACAAGAACATAATTGGAAAAATTCAAAATGGATTAAAAAAAAAAAAAAATATCATGCAGTCGGGTTTTATGATAATAATTATTACGATTAAAAGCTTGGCAAAATAACTAATACTCACCACCAAGAGGAGGTCCACACAGGTGTCCGATGCCCTGACTCAGCAGTATCAGTCCGTAGCCCAGGGTGAAGTAATCGATGGGCACCAGCTGGATGAGTATCGCCGGGGTGTACGCGTACGAGCTCGCGTAAGACCATCCGAAGACCACCGAGACTATCGCGAGTGCCCAGTAGTTGTTGATGCAGAGCGGGTACGCGGCGATGGACAAGCCGCAGATGAAGAGGCAGATGGCGAAGGCTTTTGTGACGTTCAGCCAGGGCTGGTCGCCCGCCCAGCCGAGGACTACCTGTGAATAAACAATTTGCTTACTAAGAGCACTCTCATTAGGACATAAGTGGTTGTGTAACCAGTCGCGCTACCAATAAAATGTATACAGTTCTATAACTGTGGAGGGTACTTCATCTGGTTGCGTAACTTGGTGGCGGCATCACCCTCTGGTGACGCAACCACTAATTGAATAGAGCTATTTGGCGTCTTACTCACTCGACTAATATGGTACGCGATCATCAGTTGCGTTACCAAGGACGTCAACTACAGCTTTTTAACGTCCCACTGCTAGGCACAGGCCTTCTCTTTCATAGGAGAGAGGGATTTAGAGCTTAAACTCGCCACTCTGCTAAAATGCAGGTTGGAGGGCTTTAACGACTATCGTAACATGATAGTAATAACAGCCGGGAACGACTGCTTAAAGTGCTGTCCGAGGCACGGGCTTTCACGGGGGTGAAACACTGCCAAGTCCGGGCTGAGAGAATTTCTTGACGGAAAACCCAATATCTAACAATTATTTGCCCAACCCGGGAATCGAACCCTAGATCTCGTGGTCTGCAGTCGAATATGCTAACCACTAGACCATCGAGGGACGTACAGGTACCTAGATATAGCAAAAGCAGTGTGAACTCTTCGACATATATTTTGAAACTGACATCCTGTTGTCTGCTCTGGTGTTTCTGGTTTGGTAGCTCAAGATGCCACGGTGCGGTGGCGCGACCGCTTGCACCACTATGTCCTAGTGGGATGGCCTTAACATAAAAACTTTCAAGTGGCTGGCAATCCATTGCACGAAGAAGCCTTATTGTAGCCTGTAGAGGATCTGCATCAATCATTGCTATAATCTCAATTGTGGTGATTGACTGAATTTAGCGTAAGTATTCTTATATGCTACATAATATAGGAATACAAGGCATTCTAACCAATAGCGAGAGTGTTATAAGGTGAATGCGATGGTCAATTTGTCACACTGTATAGCTGTCATTTTTAGACGATCGATATATCTGTTTTTTAATCTGACTACAGGAAGAGATATAGTTGTGACACTCATCTTGACAGATGATCTTATCTAATCGCGGGCAATCTCAAAGGAAGTGGAGACTGACCAACTACGCAGATATTATAGTAAACAAGTATCTACGTAAATATACACTGCTGCATTCTTTTCCCTCACTATCAAAGTCGGATGGTAGAGCAGCCCAACACGAGCAAAGAGAAATCAGGCGCAGGACATCGGTCTTACTTGCTCTAAGAGGCATGATTGTGTAACCACAAACATGAGAGCAAACAGTGCATAACTACTTAGCAAACTGAGTAATTTCACACAAGCACAATTTGAGCCCTTTAGGGTTTTTTAAATGACACCTCTATAATAAGGTGGATAGAATATGAGCGTGTTTGCGTGATCATGTACACGTTTTAATGCAATGACACTAATGATTAACCGCAACATGGCTGCTACTTCTTGTGTGTAAAAATAGACAAATCGTCTCTACTTATTATAAAATAATTAAGCATTAGTTCGCCACGCTTGATGTCTGAATTCAGTGAACTGAATTCAGACATCAAGCGTTCAGACGACAACCAAGCGAGCCAAATGTAAAGCGGGTTTTTTGTCTACTTTTGTTTACTTTACTCCGGGTTGCTACTGAAAATCTATTGAAAGAAAAATCCAACAGCTTTTTTAGCCCGCTATGGGACCTCATTATCCACAACCGACCAAATTATAGGCAACAATGAGAAATAAGATCAACGAAGTATATCAACGACGAATATTAACGAAGAATATCAACGAACAAAATCAACGAAGAATATAACGATCAACGGACAATAAGATACTTACAATACCAATCCCGCTGGCGATGACAACAATGGTGATCATGGTGGCGCCGCCCTCCATGTGCATGTCAGACATGTAGGACTTGAGGAAGAAGTACGGGATGATCGCCCACACGGCGAGCAGCAGTGACGTCATGTTGAACAAGCACTTACTGCGTTTAGCGCAAGCACGGCAGCATACATACATACCTCCTTTTTTGAAGAATAATTTAAAAATACCAAGGTAGACGATCTCAAGCGAGTGACGATCTCAAGCGAGTCGCTGGCGCCCGCTGGAATCAGGCGGCACAAGATCGTGTTCTGTGGCGATCCTTGCAAGAGACCTATGTCCAGCAGTGGACGTCTATCGGTTGAGACGAAGGTAGATACTCACAATACCAATCCCGCTGGCGATGCCAACAATGGCGATCATGGTGGCGCCGCCCTCCATGTGCATATCAGACATGTAGGACTTGAGGAAGAAGTACGGGATGATCGCCCACACGGCGAGCAGCAGTGACGCCATGTTGAACAGGAAGAAGTGCAGCTCCGTGAACATCCTGAAGTCAAAGGTCGACTTCAGACCGTCGATCAAGCGGTCGTACCATTTCTAGAAAAAAAAATTGGTTGTCTGTAAAGTTGGTTTGCGATAATTTTATGTGATTTACAAGACTGATGACATTAGTTTTAACATTACCAATTGCCTCGAGATTATCTTGTATTTGATATTCAATCCCAGAAAGATATATCTCTGTGAAGGCTCGTGTGCCTTTTGAAAAAAATTGGTTGTTTGTAAAGTCGGTTTACGGACGATAATTTTACTTAATAACGTCATAAGAAAACATTGCCTCTCTATCGCTTGTTCCGCGCTCTCACTTACACGCGGTACGTGACAATGAGTCATGCTTTTTCTTGCGTGTAGTAACTATGTAGTAAGTATAAATTCACCAGCAAATAAAGCGAAACGTGGTCCAGTTTTTCACTTCAAAGTCTAGTTTTGAACGGATTCACAAAAAACTATGAAGTTGGTTTAAACATTAAATCGTATGTATTGGAATTATCTTTATATTCTTATCAATCTAAATGCGTTAGAAGTTGACGTTTTTATGGAATTCTTAAAATTAACTCTTACCTTTTCATTATCAGAACCGGACCATATCGACCACGTAGAGTTTCTGTAGATGTCGGGCAGAGACGACGCCCTGAGTCTGTATCTAGATATATTCATCATCGCGCCACGGTACATTATCGTGTTTTTGTATAAGGGCATATCTCTCAAATAATGATGGTCAGTGTAGATTTGTCTTGACAGCCAGTTTGGTTGCTGGGCAGTCTGAGTTGCTAACACTTTGCTTTGATCATTTTTAGGATTAGCTGTAACATTGTTTGCTGGTTTAACTTCTGCGTTTAAGCTATTAACAGCTGTATTTTTTGCTCCATCTTTTTTAACTTCTTTCTGTTGATCTTTTTTTACTTCTCCATTTTGTGTCTTAGGTTTCTTCGCCATTAGTGTTAGGTTCATTTTCGTTGGTTCTTTCACGCCTGTTGGGGGTTCTACGTTTATATTTTCTTCTGAACGTCTTCTCACTAGTAAATCTGGATAATTGTGGAGTATTATATTGTACAGGCGTTTGTTTGTCATTAATTTTTCAATCACCTCCGCTGGCACCTAAAACAAAAAGTTAGCAATTTAGAATACGATTCAGAGAGATATCTTTATACCTACTTGTAATCATACTGCATGTCAGTAGAAAGTCGGAAAAGTTGAGATACCTTGCCTTAGTTGTACTTAAAATTGACAGTAATTTTGTCCTTGGTAAGGCTGATTATTATTTGCACTACTTATTATATTTATTACATTATTCTGTACAAACAGTCTTACAATAAAAGCAATTTCTATTTTTTGAAGTGTTCTGCTCTACTCAGGTGTTACCTTAAAAACAACTACTTACATAGTTATTTTTATGGATTGCTGTATGTGTACTTACTTGATCATGATGTTGGATAAATGTGGGCAAATGTACATCAGAATTTGCTCTTTTACAAGATATTTCAGCATTCATTTGCGTAGTTGCCTCTAGCTTTTCGGCTTCTGCTAATGACGTGGTGAGCATGGCCAAGATGTACTCTGGACTTCTACCACTTTTCAATAAATCATTCAATTCATCAGCGCTCAGGTAAACTGATTCACCTCCGATAGATTTTGAAGAGATCGATCCAGCGCTCGACGACTTTCTTGATCTCGTCTTAGCCTCCATTTTCTCTCTATGCTCCTTTATAATGATCCAGTCCGGATCTCTCATTAGTGCGCCACAAACGCACATATTCAAAACCGTACCAGCTAGTATCACCAGAGTGTTTCTCCAGTCGTATATTTGAAGCAAATAGTTCGTCAGCGGCGAGTACACCAGCGTCCCGAATCCGACGCCTGTGTGAGCTATAGATACTGCCAAAGTCCTTCTCTTGTCGAACCAAAACGCGACAGACACTACAGCAGTGACGTAAAAGATGCCCATTGAAAACCCGCTGATAACGCCTAGAGTCACGCACAACATGACGACACTGTTACTGAAAGCAGCCAGCAAGAATCCAACGGTTGATAAAATTCCAGCAGTAATGTTCATCGCTCTACAACCGTACCTGTCTACTAAAGCACTCATGATCGGCCCCGAAATTAGAGGTATCGATATAAATAGACTACCTATTAGAGAAGTTTTCGATTGTGACTCTTGGAAATAGTTGATGAACTCTTCGTGTAGTATACCAAAAGAGTATGTTAGGCCGTCGGCGCAAGCAGCAGTTAAGAAAGCTGCAAATACAACCACCCAGCCCCAACCCCCGTCTGGGATCGGTGGTAATTTGTCAATGTGGTCTGAACATATGCTGTCTATGTCATCCAATCCTTCAAACTTGACTCGTTCCCCCGGAGGCGACTCGTCCTTTGTGTACTGCGGTATAATAGTTTTACTGTAATCATCCTCTAATTTTAGAGAGTTAATTTTGTTGAGGTCTTTTATGTCTCGATCGGTTTCCGCACGAGTAACATCGTTGGACTTTTTAGTTTCGTTTCCCACCATTTCTGTGTTTGGTTTCGTTCAGTTCGTGGAATTCATAAATTATTATTTGAAATCTGAAACAAAATTGATGGTGAGTAAGTGAATGAGGAGCGGTGGTAGCCTTGTGGTTAAGACTTCAGCCACCTTTTCGGGGCGACTGAGCTCGATCTTCGGCACGCACCTCAACTTTTCGGAATTATGTGTGTTAACTAAATATCAACTAAATATCACTAGCTTTAACGGTGAAGGAAAACACCGTGAGGAAACCTGCACGCCTGAGAGTTCTTCATAATGTCTTCAAAGGCGTATGAAGTCTACCAATTCGCACTTGGCCAGCGTGGTGGCTAGTTGGCTACATTCTAAACCCTTCTCATTCTGAGAGGAGACCCGTGTTGTGTAGTTATGTAGAGATCAGGTAATTATGTACAATCTATTTGATTACTAACAGTAATAGTATTAAATTATTTATTTATCTAGTAGTACCTATGGTAAAAGAATCCCAAGCATTCAATGTTGTTAAATAATTTATTGCTCATGCAGTTAAGTAATATGTAGGAATTTATAAACTAACAGACGCCCGCGATTTCTTTTCCGGTGGAATCTTTTTCAGGATGGTGTTACGTTCGTCTCAGGATACGACCTATCTCTGTGCCAAAGTTTCAGCACAACCGGATAAAGATATTATCATAATTATCAAATTAAACTAACTGCAATTAAAATATCCCTTAAAATAAATGTGTGATTACCGAATATTATATTTACAAAATAATAGTATAGGTAAGTAGTTATCCCATATACATTCATATTATTTTATTGAAAAGAAAATCGCTTTAAATTTTGCCATGCAAAACGGCAGTTTATTAGCTAAAGACTCGATAAGGTTTATTATTGTTATGGAAACTTTATGACATGACTCAACTATTATAACAAAACGTATGGTGGGAATGGTGGATGATAGTCTTTACAGAAAAGTCTGCAATAGCATATTATATAACTATCTTTTAAGGATAGCTTATTATACTCATTTCTAACTTCTAAAAACTCTTTGAGATATACTTAACAAAAGAATGTACGGTAGGATAGTAGCGCGTAATTACTACCCGTGCGAAGCCACGGCGGGTTGCTAATCTATACTCTATACTAATATAATAAAGCGGAAGAGTTTGTCTGTTTGAACGCGCTAATCTCAGGAACTATTGCACCGATTTCAAAAATTCTTTCACCGTTGGATATGTACGTGATCCTTGAGTGCTATAGGATATATATAGGATAGATACGGGCGAAGCCAGGGCGGACCGCTAGTGTAGAATAAATAAATCTTACTCATTCTGGTCAGCTGCTCTATTCCGATATCTTATAGTATGTGCGTAATAAAGTTGTACTAAGGAAAATGACCAACATTAAATCATGTTTTGTTTTTGGTTAACAACTTCGGCGACCAACTGAGATGAATGATGACGTAAGTGCTCTGTCTCGGTGGAAGAAACCATTTACCTATTAATAGGGATTTAGTAGTACCTACCAATAAATAGCGATAATAGTACTAATTGTTACATAAAGATGTCGCGATTGATTTTTTAAAGAAAAATATACATTCGTGCTTTTCCCAATTTTAGTCTTTTTATTCGTAAAGTAGCCGCCTTGACTTCGCACTGGCAGTAATTACCCGCTATTAGGGTGGATGCTCTTAAGCCCAGCCCCTGCTCCAAAAGTCGGCACTCCGTTCTATTTCTGTCAATATTAGCGTTTTGGTGCCACTCTAATGGGAAAATAGACTTGAAATAAGGCAGCAGTTTAACACCGAAACGCTAATATCGACAGAAATAAGTAGACGGAGTGCCAACTTTTGAACATTGTTTTTACCCGACTACGGCAAAGCCAAAAGGAAGGGTTATGATTTTAACAGTCTATGTAGTATGTATGTATGTATGTATGAGGCCGATTTTAGTATGAGATTCTGTGTATACCACCGTAGCGCCTAAACTACTGGGCCGATTTTGATGAATGAGGTGTTAATTAATTCTTTGTTATGGTCCGGGTGACGTAGGCTACAATTTATATGTATACGAAAAAAATCGAGAAGCGACGTGCGAGCGGCAAAAGTTTATTATTATTTAGTTTCTAGACATAACAGATGGCGCCACTAGCTGCTTGCACCGCGTTCTGTAACCTAAATAAATTATTACAACCTAAGCGTAGTCGGGTTTTAGTTTATGAACTTTGTCTCTTGTGTTATAACGGGTGTTTAGGGAACCGCTCTCGGAACCGGAGACAAGTAATAGTATAATGATGCTTACTGACAAGATACCACAAAAAAACGCGAAATAACATTAAATATTTCTTGTTTTTTTTTTTAAAGTTCGCAATGTAGACCAATCAGTTGACGCTGGAGTTCAACGAACGTTGGCTGAATACCTAAAGTTGTTGCACGATGTACATTGCCGGTTTTGAACAATACTATAATTATACTACTACAACTACATAACAATTAATGGTTATTGGTGGTGGATTGTGTTTAGGTAGTAGGTATAATAATAGCGCTAAGTTTTCGATAGCGGTTCTCTTATACCCTGTAGGAATCTCAAAGGGATTAGGCAGTGTTTTCGATGTAAGCTTCCGACATTTTCAACAATTATCGTCATATTTCAACTAATTTACACAAAATCTTAACAAATTATACATCTAAACAGTATCCACTCTGTCTATTGGTGGAAACCGCATGAAAATCCGTTCAGTAATTTTTGAGTTTATCGCGAACAGACCGACAGACGCGGCGGGGTAGGTAGGTACTATGTAGTGAACTAGTGATAAAAATATCTCTCGGAATCTCATAGAAAATGATTTTAAAATAGACCTATTCAATGATTTCCCATTCGCGAGTGTAAGTAATTTTCAATTTTCACTTTTCATGTTCGGGGGGTAGGTATCATGAACGGACAGACAAACAGATAGACGGAGTGGACGGGCCTTTATGGGTCCCCCTTGGTTTACTACGGAACCCTAGAAAAGAAAATCAAAAAATACTCACTGTAAGTACCTATATGTATTTCAAAACATACAACAATACACTTCAGTTACATAATACCTATGTACGTGTAGACTTTATCACTTAGTACCTATGTTAATGGTTAGGTGCCTATGTGTGTACACATATCACAGATCACTCGAGCTCTCGCGGCAAAGTCGGATGCTGGACTGGAATCTCATTTATATAGCAGCCTTCATAAAACCATTGGTCGATAGGGTGACCATATTTCCAGTCAAAGTCAAATATTTTATTCAAAGTAGGTAGATACATTGTAGATACACTTTTTGAAAGTTATAAATTAAGTAATTCTAAAGTAATAATAATTAAAGAAAACAACGCCAAATAGTCCAATAATTAAAAACAAAAACATATAAATAAAAACAAATATTTGATAATCAAATTATTTCGAAACCGTCCGCCGGCGCCGTCGGCTAGTTATTTACGCGCCTCTATTGCTTCAGGATATAAAAGTAATTATAAAAGAACAAGTGATAGTCTAAAAGATTGAAAGTAAAATCGTCCTTACCACGCATTTAACAGTCTATATCTCGGAAACTAATGAACCAATTTTGATGAAATTTGCATTGTTCCCTACGTTGAAGATCGGTAGAACTATAATTATAAATGTAACTTCTTTTGTATTTTTTTTATATTAATATGTTTGAAATCATATCCTGAATAACAGGGCAGTGGTGTTACCTTAGTGTACATAATGTGTTAACTAAAAATAGAAGACAATAGAGAGCGGAAATAAAATAATAGACGAAAGATAACCAGAATCAATTGAAAACAGATGGAGGATTTGATGACCTATCAAGCCTTCTTTTCCTTATACCTACTTATGCCCAAATTAGACGGCGCCTCGTTCATCGTTTATTTTTGGGATGAACGATGCACGATACGATTTATGGCACAGTGCCTGTCAACGATGAACGGTCAGTGTTTAGACGGTTAATTTTCGATGACTCATCATCGCCTAAAGCCTCGAAAATGAAATCTATCTATAAAAATCGTCTAATTTGGGCTTAAGACAAACCTTATGAATAATTACAATATACTTAGTTAGGTATCTAAGAAGACACAAGTATAAATAAAAATTTAAAAAACCCCCGAAATACACTATTTTGTGGTGGCAGCCATCTTGGACCGATTTTCATCAACCGTAGCTTGAACACTCCCGACTAATTCACGTTTCAAACAAAAAACCAAATCAAAATCGGTTCACCCGTTCCGGAGCTACGATACCATCAGACATACACTCACACACACACGTCAAATTTATAACACCCCGTCGTTTAAAAAAAATAAAACTATTGCAAAACTAATAGGCACCCTTGTTTTAGCAAAATTAATTGCATATCAAGCTCAAGTTCAGGCAAGGAATCATGAATTATCTGTCTCTTGGCATTAATAACTTGCTAGATTATGAACATTCCACCTCCACCGCCACTGCAGCCTTTTAACGTCCCACTGCTGGGCATAGGCCTCCTCTCTCATAGGATAGAGGGATTTAGAGCTTAGACCCGCCACGCTGCTCCAATGCGGCTTGGTGGGCTTTAACGACTATTGTCATATGATAGTGATAATAACCGGGACCGATCTAAGTACCTACCTAACCTAAGAATTATTTAATTTGATCCCACTTTTTGGACGCCTTCGTATGTCTACGACACTGATGTAATAAGTAATAATAATTTATGAGTCTACGAGCTACGAAAACGTAGCAAAATGTGCCGCCTCATTTCAGATTATATTATTTTACTAGATGATGCCCACGGCTTCGCCCGTGTGTATTTAGGTTTGTAAAAATCTCGTGGGAACTTTGATTTTCCAGAACAAAAAGTAGCCTATCTGTAGTAAATAGTAACCCGTCCACAAAACGGAAAAATTCCGTGAGATCCTTACGATTTCGGAATGCAATTCCTTACAGCATCAGGGTTGAGGAGTTGGACATGTACCTACTCGAGGTCATTCAACCATAAAGTCTTTAATTGGTATCCCCAATATCAATTTAAATAACCGACAGTGCCTAAATCCCATTAGTTTTGGGGATCAGATCCCCTACAGCATCAGGATTGAGGAGTTGGAATCCAAATTTTTTGTAGGACAGTGTCGAAATGTTTCTCTATCGATTAAAAAAAAAATTACTCAAATCGGTTCAGAAATCTCGGAGATATCGGTATACATAGGTAGAAAAACACAACTCCTCCTTTTTTGAAAGTCGGTTAAAAAAGTAGCCTATGTTACTCCCTGGTTAATTCTCTACTTGTATGTGAAAGTCCCGTCAAAATCGGTTCAGCCGTTCCAAAGATTAGCCCGTTCAAACAGACAGACAGACAGACAGACAGACAGACAGACAGACAGACAGACAGACAGACAAAAATTTTTAAAACGTGTGATTCGGTTATAGTATCGTTCAAATAACCATATGAGCTTAATATGAGGTAGTTATTTCGATATTACAGACAGACACTTCAATTTTATTTATTAGTATAGATTAGTATAGATGTAGTAAGTATGTCTATCTATAGATATCTAAATAAATATTTTTCAAAATTGATAGCATCAATCAATTATACAATAATCTATACTAATAAATAAAATTGAAGTGTCTGTCTGTAATATCGAAATAACTACCTCATATTAAGCTCATATGGTTATTTGAACGATACTATAACCGAATCACACGTTTTTAAAATTTTTGTCTGTCTGTCTGTCTGTCTGTCTGTCTGTCTGTCTGTTTGAACGGGCTAATCTTTGGAACGGCTGAATCGATTTTGACGGGACTTTCACATACAAGTAGAGAATTAACCAGGGAGTAACATAGGCTACTTTTTTAACCGACTTTCAAAAAAGGAGGAGTTGTGTTTTTCTACATATGTACACCGATATCTCCGAGATTTCTGAACCGATTTGCGTAATTTTTTTTTTAATCGATAGAGAAACATTGCGACACTGTCCTACAAAAAATTTGGATTCCAACTCCTCAATCCTGATGCTGTAGGGGATCTGATCCCCAAAACTAATGGGATTTAGGCACTGTCGGTTATTTAAATTGATATTGGGGATACCAATTAAAGACTTTATTGTTGAATGACCTCGAGTAGGTACATGTCCAACTCCTCAACCCTGACGCTGTAAGGAATTGCATTCTGAAATCGTAAGGATCCCACGGAATTTTTCCGTTTTGTGGACGGGTTACAGATAGGCTACTTTTTGTTCGGGAAAATCAAAGTTCCCACGAGATTTTCACAAACCTAAATACACACGGGCGAAGCCGTGGGCATCATCTAGTTAATAAATAATTTACTTGTAAACTTAACATTCAAAAAGTGTGCAGTGTATCAATCTATACTTAATTATACATATTTATTATACTTATCACTACATAGTATAAAACAAAGTCGCTTTCTCTGTCCCTATATCCCTATGTCCCTATGTATGCTTAAATCTTTAAAACTACGCAACGGATTTTGATGCGGTTTTTTTTAACCCCCGACGCAAAAACGACGGGGTGTTATAAGTTTGACGTGTCTGTGTGTGTGTGTGTGTGTGTGTGTGTGTGTGTGTGTGTGTGTGTGTGTGTGTCTGTCTGTTCCCCTGTGGCGCTCAAACGGGTGAACCGATTTGAATGCGGTTTTTTTTGTTCGAAAGGTGATTTAGTCGAGAGTGTTCTTAGCTATGTTTGATGAAAATTGGTCCAAGATGGCCGCCGCTACAAAATGGCGGATTACATATTTTTTCACAAATCCCTTAATATGGGTATCAAATGAAAGGGCTTGACTAGTAGAATAGCACTATTGCAAATCCAAGATGGTTGCCGCCACAAAATGGCGAATGTCGGGGGTTTTTTAAATTTTCAATTTACACTTGTTAATAGATAGAGTGATTCAAGAGGAAGGTTTATAAGTAGAAAAATTGGACCCGGTAGGTGGCGCTAATAGCGGGCAGGACGACGTCTGCCGGGTCCGCTAGTTAGTTCAATATAGAAGTGAGGCAATGGTGATAATTATTTATTTACGACAACTTAAAATTAAATCTAGGAGGGTTACAAACGCGCCCGGGGCTGAGAAAAGCACACAACAAACTCAGCCATGTACCTATTATTTTTTAACCCCCGACGCAAAAACGACGGGGTGTTATAAGTTTGACGTGTCTCTCTGTGTGTGTGTGTGTGTGTGTGTGTGTGTCTGTCTGTTCCCCTGTGGCGCTCAAACGTGTGGACCGATTTGAATGCGGTTTTTTTTGTTTGAAAGGTGAATTAGTCGAGAGTGTTGTTAGCTATGTTTGATGAAAATCGGTCCAAGATGACCGCCGCTACAAAATGGCGGATTACATATTTTTCACAACTCCCTTAATATGGGTATCAAATGAAAGGTAGTAGAATAGCATTATTCAAGCAAATCCAAGATGGCCGCCGCCACAAAATGGCGAATATCGGGGGTTTTTTAAATTTTAAATTTATTTATATTATCACCACCTCACAATATCACTTAGCGTGGCATTTACATCACGCAGTTAAGGTAAGGGTTAAAGTTAAACTAGACCATCGGAAAAAAGCCACTTTGGATTGCAAAATAATCATGGAATCGACCCTTCACATGTTAGCTTTTTATTTGGTGTTCGAAAACTTTACCATTCCTTTTTATTTTTATTGCGTGATAGGCTTACGCTTGACGACAATCATGCCTGAACAGCAATATGATGAGGTCTAAGTTGGAACGCGCTTGCCTAGAAAATGCCTATTCACTCTTGCCTTGAAGGTACTTAAGTCGAACGAGGCGGGAACCACGGAAGCCGGAAGGGCGTTCCACACCCTAGCGGTTCGTATCAGAAACCGGAAACGTAGATCGAAAGCGCTTTGTGCGAGCAAACTGAACGTCGACCACATAGGGATCCCATCGCTCTCGACTTCTCGCTGTTCTGTGGTGAAATGGTGAAGGAGGAACTAAGTAGGTTAAAAAGTTCATTTTTAACCTAGTTTCTTCTTCAATTTCACCTTTATTTAACCGCCTTTCCTAACATACTAACCTTTAGATTAAGTAGGTATGTATTACTTAACTAAGTATTAGAGCAAAAAATTCTCGTTGCCTACCTAATGTAGTTCCAATCAAAGCTTAACATCTCACCAGCTTGCAATCTGTGTATAGTCTGTTCGTTTACTTACGGTCAACGTTCGTTTACTTACCACGTTCGTTTACTTTCCACGCTGGTCAAGTGCGGATTGGCAGACTATTTGGAGATTCTGTTTTATTCTTAGAATAGAAAAAAAATTACAAAGTGTAAAAAATAATAAAAATAAAAGCAGACTAATAAGAACACCTGCGTCTGTGTGACACTATGTTTCCGAACGGACTTTATACGATTGATGTGATAAACATTACCTACATGGCTTTGCTTCATATGGATGCACTTTGAGATAAATATGCGGCTACTAGATAGGAACTTGTCAAAAAGACACTCGAAGCAAATCACTACGGTATAGATCGACCAGAATCTCATGAAAAATAGGGAAATTAAATTTTGTAAGCAACACTAGGCTAACTCGGCTGCCCTGGTGATAAACAAAGTAATTACATTCAGAACACCTTACCTGGGATCGTTGCAACTGCATTTTGAATACAAAAACAAAGTAATCAACTTCCAATTACATTGTTTTTGTGTTGTGCTTGTTGTTTACTTTGCATTTATATTCCGGGTTAGTGAGTGCAGTTACTTTGTTTGGGCAATATAAATTTCAGTAAACGGTTCAAGTTATTTGAAATATTAAACTGTGGTAAAAAAAACTACTCGACATAAAACTTTTGTTAATGCAAAAAGTCAATTTCACAAAAAATGTCAGTTACTTTGTTTATCGCTAGGGCAGCCGTAGTGTTGCTAACCTTGGAATTTCATTTCCCTATTTTTCATGAGATTCTGTTCGATCTATACCTATCTTCTCTGTCTTATCATCTGCCGGGACTCTACCTGTCTGCATGTACAAAATAATCTGATGAATTCACGGATTTGTTTACGATAAAACAAGATTAGATTCTCGACAGGAAATAACAGCAAAGTAGGTGTGACCACAGGGTGTTCTGAGCAGAACAATCACTAGGTACGTATACCCGAGACTCCTGCATCCAAAATATGTTCAAAACATGTTTTGCTCAGTAGCAAGATTTTCTCCTGCGACTTTATATAGACACTAGAGAGCCCAAAAACGTTTGCATCGTTCGAGACTGAGAGCAACGGCACATAATATTATATCTATACATAA
Organism: Melanargia galathea; assembly: GCA_920104075.1. NCBI lineage: Eukaryota > Metazoa > Arthropoda > Insecta > Lepidoptera > Nymphalidae > Melanargia > Melanargia galathea. Next base: position 18,544,747 of record OV049874.1, on the reverse strand, counting down.
CTAGCTGATGCCAGCGACTTCGTCCGCTTGGATCTTATAAAATATCTCATCCCCTATTTAACCCACTTGGGGGTGGAATTGCCAGAATTCCTAAAACACGTAATTCTTTATTTTAAACCGACATGACAGTACAAATACCGATTTTCATTGATATAACTTTTAAAATGACGGTCTTTCAAACAAACTTTCATCCCCTATATAACCAACTTGGGGGTGGAATTTCCAAAATTCCTGAAACACGTAATTCTTTATTTTTAATCTATAGTACAAGTTCCAATTTTCATGAATATAACTTGAAAAATGACGGACTTTCGTACAAACTTTTATCCCCTATTTTACCCCCTTAGGGGTGGAATTTGCAATAATCCTTTCTTACTGTGCGCCTACGTCACAAAAGAAAGCTACTGTGAAAATTTCAAGTTTCTAGCATCAGTGGTTTAGGCTGTGCGTTGATGATCAGTCAGTCAGTCAGTCAGTCAGGAGTCAGGACAAGCTACTTTATATTATACACAAGCGGAAACCCGCGACTTCGTTCGCATGGATATTGGTTTTTAAACATCCCGTGGGAATCATTTTGTCTTTCCTAAGCTCCTTTGAGCTCATACTTTGCTAAAAACTGTTAAAAGTTCACTGACGGATGTTTAGGTAGATCAAAATGTGCCAGTGAAAGTCCCATCAAAATGGTCCAGCCTTTGAGAGATTAGTAATCTTTAAAGTATTTCCTTTCTAACAAAAAAAGAATGAATGAAATCGGACCACGCGTTAATGAATTACAGCTAAGTATACATTTTGACTTTCATCCCCTCTCCCAAGGGAACCGTGCTGAATTTCGGGATAAAAAGTATCCTATATGTTACTCCGTAGTATGAACTTAAATCATGCTAAGTTTAATTTCAATCCATTCAGTAGTTTTTGCGTGATGCGCGCACAAATATACAGACAAACAGACAAACAGATAAACAGACAAAAATTTCGAAAATAGCTTTTTTACGTTCTATTACTTATCCTTAACATCCCCCAGTTATTATTTTGCAAAAATCTTTAATGTACAGATACGGCAAGTCTACGATTTTATTATATTATTATGTATAGAAGATAAATATATTAGTAGGTTATCTAATATTTAACTACCTAATATTGGTAAACTAACATACTTTTCGTTTTACATACATAAGCGGGGAATCAAGAATATTCATCCACACACCCCTTATTTTAACAAACTAAGACCTTACTTATATTTTGTCATAAAAACATGTAGGTACTTAAAAGTGTTAATTTCTAACAAAAAAAAATATGGTCGCAGGCACGGAAGAGAAAATTTTTATCTATGGTCGCAGGAGACCCGGCTTTACTTTGTTTGGATACTTGGCAGAAGTTTTTCACAACATCCCTGGCGCAGCGGTGAGCGCTCGGTCTCACAAGTAGGAGGTTCCGGATTCGACTCCCGGTAGGCCATTTGGGAATTTCCAAAGAAAAGTTTGTATTTTACTTAATTACGTACCTATGTACGTATATATGTACCTACTTAAAATATACGTAGGTTCGTACCAAAACACCTTTTGGTATCCTACCTACGCTTCTTTTGAAGACTTTTCAAGAACTATCTGTCGCAAACTAAGTAAGATAAAGATAATACGTTGTTTGGATAATATAGGTACGTAAATAGGTATATTAGATATGTTCAAAGATCAAATCAAACTATGATGAGATTAGATTCGATATTTACCTAAGATTTGAGCAAAGAATTGAAGATGTTCTAACTTGTAGCTTAGGGTCGAAATGCACGGTCGGGTAAACAACAATTCGTAAATTAGTATAATAGGATAATAGTAAGTGCAAAGATAGCGGTAGGTATATACCGGAATGAATGGATGAATAATAAAATCCGGCCAAGTGCGAATCGGGCCTCGCTCTTTTAGGGTTCCGTACATAATTATGAACAACATAATATTTTGGGTGTAAAAAATATATTTTCATTTCCAAGCTATTCGCAAAAAATATCCCGGCTCCTTTTTTATATATTTGGAGCACGGAACAGAAAAACCAGTACTGTTTTTTCTGTTCCGTGATTTGGAGCCCCCCTGAATTTTTTTATTTAATTTAATATTTGGTTTTGAATCTAAGTAGGTCCTACATCAAATACCAAAATTTCAGGTTTGTAACTCATTTCGTCGACGAGCTAGAGACCTGTGACCGGCGGATAGACGGACAGACAGCAAATTGACATCAATAGGGCTCCGTTTTTACCCTTTGGGTACGGAACTCTAAAAATGGTATGACATGAATGTCGTGAATGAACTGTCCGTAAATATTAAAATGATCAGTCCTCGATATGAAATACATAACTAGAATGTTTTAATAACAACAGCAACAGCGCACATTGAAAAATGATTAACCTATTAGAATTGATTAACTTATTAGAATAATTTTTTGCGGGTGATTAGTTTTTGTATTTGTGGTATTATTTAATTATTATTGAATCCATTTTACCGTTGACTTACAATGTTTGACACGTTTATAAAGCTACCCACACTGACTTTACAGTCAATCACATAAGCCAATGCAGTTAAAGTAAACATACCATACTCGTCACGACATTTCACTTTTGCGTACAATATTTTCATTGTTGCTTATAACAAATCACTCACAATGATCTTTTTTCCCAAAGTAAAACTTGTTAAGTTTATATTACACACAAAACCAATTCAATTTTAGCAGTTTACGTAAATATTTTAACAAAAATCAGGTCCACAATCGTAAAATAAAACCACAGAGTATTGACCTACTATGGAGTTTGACATAAGATATAGACTAAATGCCTAGTGCTGAAAACGAAAAGTGAACCATAGAGTGAATGTTATGAACGAGTAAGAACGAGTTTAATCGATTCTAAAATTCGGGTAAAATCGGAAGTAATTTTTGTAAAGGTCAATGTATTGTCTGTGTCTCTTTAATTTCTCTCGTTTAATTTTGTTATCGTTATTAAGTAAGGCGCATCCAATGCCGGCATTGTTTTTTTAGCATCGATTCGACTGTGGAATTTGCCAAAATTAGGTACCAGCTGGAAGTCTGCGTATAGAGATACTCAGTAACGATGCCATAATGATAACATTTGCTGCCTATTTAATGAATCGACTTCTACTCATATAAATTTTTAACTAGTAGACGTCCGTGGCTTCGCTTGCGTGATACCTAAACTAAGTATAAATAAGCGTTGGGAAGGACATTGGCGTCCTTTCCAACGTTTAACTATCATCATATCAAATTTCACCGATACCAAGAGGGAGCGAGCGAGCGAACGATACTTTCGGTCGTCTTCGGTTTGTGGTGCCAGTGCCGTGTGCCGATGCGCTGCGCTGTCATTTCACCGCCGCTTTCCGTTGCGTGGTCAACTGTCTCGCTCGCACTGCACTGGTCTGATCGTTTGATTCGGGCGTTGCGGGGTCATTCGTTTCGCTGCTTCTCTTGATGTAGTACGTGTCGGGTGTTCTCTGATGCTCTTTAGTTTTTATTTTCAACGACTTGGCTTGTTTGTTGGATTTTTGGATTTTTTTTGGATGAGCACTCCCCCTCCCTCAAATAAAACTATTTCTTACTCTTTAGGTAATTTTTGGCTATTGTCATCAAGTCATATATATTTTTATAAAAAGCTTTATGTTATTTTAAATCAGATATAACCAGATAAAACATCATGTAACAAAACTTGCTACAAAGCTAGTAATATTAAATGTAGTATCTGATTTCAAAGGTTTAAATAATATCGTTTTCAACGATAGAAGGTTGTTTTTAAAATCACTCTATTTCGATAATCGATTTAAGAATGTATTCATTCAATCGTCCATTCACAATCTGCCTGCTTCTGCTTCCCATCACTATGAGTACAATGACAAATATGATCACGTGATCCGACGCCATTTCTGTTTACAAATACTGCATTGGGATATGGTATGGACTGTACATAAATCTTTTTATGTCTAGCAAGTAGCAACACCAAACGTCAACGTCAAATTCGTCAACGTAAGCTGCGTTTAGTTTTGTTGTGAATTATTTTAGAATTCCAAAATTAATGCAGAAAAACTAAATGGAAATGGCTGATAAACCGCCAGAGGACGGCTACATATCCGTAGTGGATGACGAGCCGGTGTTTTTCGAACTACTCAAGTGGGATTCGACGCAATCGCAAAAACAACCGGAGCCTCGGAGTTTGGAAAAAGCAAAAAGTCCTGAGAAAAGCGTGCCTAAGACAAGAGATGAATCGGATCCGTTTGATTTGAGCGATGCCGCGTTCGTAGAGTCGTATAGGATTTCGAAAGATCTGGCGCGAAACCTTTGTGAAGAGTTAAAGCCGGTGATGCCTGAGTCTACAAAGTCTATCGAGTTTTCTGTAGAGAGTAAAGTAAGTAAACATTGTGGAATGGCCGTTTGAAAGTTAAATCCAATCATTTTAGAAAATACTAGTCGGTAAGTAGGTACTTACTTCTTATCCTTTAAACCTTCCTCATAGATGCGTCCTGTGATATTACAATATCTATTTTTAGTACATTTTATATCAGGACAAACATGATCTTAACAACACGATCGAATTATTAACAGGTATTGCAATAAAGCTCTCCTCAAACAGGCACTATTAAAGTGGCAAAGTTGTTTGACCCAGTAATAGAAACTTTTTAATGCTGCAGAGGCATGATAATACTGAAATTTTGAAAAAAAATCTGAATGAAAAGCAAAAGATGAAAAAAAAAAAACTCAAAATATCAAGTTTTTAGGAAGCACAAAATGTATATTTCTATGCTTTTTGTCCACAGGTCTTAGCGGCTCTCTCGTTCTATGCCACAGGCAAATACCAGAAGTCCATAGGTGGAAAGACAGATCCGAGTATCACGCAGTACTTTGTGTCCACCGCTGTGATCCAGGTCACCGAGGCTATGAACCACCCCACTATTGTGAAGAAATACATACATTTCCCTCATTTGAGGAATGAGCGCGAGGTCATTAAGAATGGGTAATTAATATTTTTTGTACCAAAAGTTGACTGCCTCATTGGTCTAGTCCTAGTGGATAGCATTTTCAACTGTAGATCATGAGGTCCCTGGTTTGATTCCCAGGTCTGGCAAATAATTGTTAGGTATTGGGTTTTTCTGTCAAGAAATTCTCAGTTCCAGCCCAGAGTTGGTAGTTGGTGGTGTTTCACCCCCGTGCCTCGGAGAGCACGTTAAGCAGTCAGTCCTGGTTATTATCACTCTCATGTAACAATAGTCATTAAAGCCCACGAACACACATTGGAGCAGCGTGGCGGGTCTAAGCTCTAAAAATCCCTCTCGTATGAAAGAGGAGGCATGTGCCCAGCAGTGGGATGTTAAAAAGGCTGTAGTGGTGGTGGTACTAAAAGTAAAAAAAGTTATGAATCTTATTATAATACAAGAATTTACCATGATACCACCAGCCACCTTTGATCCCATATCTGCAAGTAGTAAACTTTGTTGTTGACGACCAGATCAGATAGAACAACAGCAACAATGTTAGAGCGGGGCCGCACTGCGAAAATTATTCGCGCGAATTTTATTCGCGCCGTTTATATTCCGCATTTTAAGACGCCGGCGAACACCGCGCGCAAATCCAATTCAAGGCGCTCGCTAGAACCGGCTGGCATATTGCTATCTCTCTCTGTCTCTACACATCGGCGCCGTGCTTCCCGCGATAGCAATATTAGCGTTCACAATTTGTTAAACATTTGATCTTGTTCCGTAAATATCAAAAATGATGAATGAAAATTTGTTGTGTTTTTCACCTCATGTTGTTATTTTGTAACTTGACAATATAAGCTATGTTCCTGATCAATTATTAGGTAAGATATCGTTGATTTTAATATGTTAATATGAAACAAATAAAGAGAAAACATGTCGTTTATGTCGTAAAAATATGCAAAACGCAGTTCACTTTCATTTCGTTTTAGGAAGGTATTTTGGAAACATATATATCCAGGAACCTAGATAAATACAATTTGAATCCAAATAATCGCATAATATGGTGGAAATATTCTCAAATTACAAATTATTTTCGTATTACGTTTGTATGGACAATTCGTCCTCCGCCGGAGCCTTAATATATTTTTCTCGCAAATTTTAAATCGCATGTGCGTGCAGCTTCATACATTCTCATATGTCACAGAATTATGCGAAAAAATTCGCGCGAATAAATTTCGCAGTGCGGCCTAGGCCTTAGGACTCGCAACTTGCAGCAATGATGAATAATTTGACTCAGCCAGAGAAAAAAATTTATTTTTTATTTCAGGTTCTACATGAAATATGGCATACCCAACGTGGTTGGTTGTGTGGACTGCATGCACGTGCCCATCGCGAGGCCCGACGATGACCAGAAGAAACACTTCAACAAGTCATACCACTCCAAGAAAGTGCAGATTGTAAGTTGAATTTATTATTATTTTAGTGCAGCTAGCAAAGAGTGGACGAAAGTTCAGATTCAAATTCATTATTCATGTACACATACAATACACATTCAATACATTCAACTTTTGAATGTGAAAAAATTTTACTAGTTTTTTTTTTAATTATATAAAAGTGTGGTTCGCTCACAGCGCTCCCCACTGCACCAGGGAGGTCGTCAACCTGAAATGTTCTGCTCATAGAGATGGGGTGTTTGCACACAATTCATCATGTGTATATACTTGAGTCCTTGTTACAGATATGCGACAGTCTCATGAACATACTGAGCGTGGACGCGCGGCCGGGCGGCTCACTGTCGCATGACGCGATCCTCAATCAGCACGCGGTCAAAATCGACCTCGAGAGCCTCAATCACTCTCGGGAACTCTGCTGGCTTATTGGTGAGCCTACTGTGCCTATAAGGGACCGTTCAGATATACCGGCGCGGAGAGCGTCGGAGAGCATTTTTTTTTTCACACAGACCGGCCGTTCTTTGCTCTGCTCTACGCGCCGGTCTGTGTGAACGGACACGCGGATGTATTCGGAGCCGAGCGTACGCTCTTGGGCCGGATTGTACAGCAAGTCGTACAGTCGGCTGCGCGAGCATGAAAGAGCACGCGAACGGAGCCGGTCGGATGCTCGAGCGCGAAAGAGCACGAGCATGGAGCAGCCGACCGGCTCGACGAGCAGCCGAGCGGCTGCTCTTAATATTTCACACCGAGCGTATTGGGAGCATCCTCGAGCATTCTCTTATCATAAAACAGATAAAATGTAAAAATAAAGCTTATTTCAATGTCTTAAGATTCTATTTTAAATGCGATTTAAATTTGCTCTGCTCTCCGTGCCGGTCTATCTGAACGGTCCCTAACTGCTACTAATTTGTTCACTCTCTCTCTCTGTGATCTATGATCAAGATAACTGACAGTGAACATTCATGACTCAGGATTGTGACTGATGCCCACTGATCACACATGGAGAGAAAAAAAATTTAGTTGGTTTATGGACGGTAATTTTACATGACAACGTCATAAGAAAACTTTGCCTCTCTAATGCTTGTTCCGCACTCTCGCCTGGATGCTCGGCTCAGGCGGAACGTAACAATAAGTCATGCTTTTTCGTACGTGCAGCTGGCGTTCATCGATTTATAAGACGTTATCACGTCAATAAGGTGTCCTCACATACGTATATGTATATTTTATTATAAATAAATAAATAATTATTTATTTCGGATTCAGTTAAGTTTAGCGCCACAGAAAAAATAAACGTACAATTTTATCTTATCTATCTTTCTGCTGTACATTATTTGTCTACAAGTTAACCCTTGACTATCTCACCTGATAATAAGTGACAAGATGTTGTCATGATCTTCATCTGTAAAAATGTTAAAAAAAGAACTTTTCGGTTACAGGTGGCCCATACTATTTCCAAAAGTCCTACCTAATGACGCCAGTGCCGAAAATCACCAAGAAATCCCCCGTCTCACCGGACAAATACTACACGAACATGCACGCACAAGCCCATAGCGCTGTCACAGAGACGATAAAACAACTGAAATCAAGATGGAAATGCCTCCAGGCGACTTGCAACAAACAATTTGACCCCGCCACAGTGTCCATGATGATCATGGCGTGCTGTGTGCTGCACAACATATGCAATTCCCATGGTATGCCCGTAGTGCAAATGAACCCCACGGAGGAAAGGTTGGAAGCTATGAAACAGAGGGTAGCCAATGCAGCGGTGCCGCGTAAATACAACGAAGACGCCAGTGGTCTGCAGGCGAGGACCACGTTGATTGAACGATTGTGGAATGAGCGCAGGTTGGTTTTCTATTGTCTGTCAAAATTTACAACCGGACCTACCCCAAGTTACTTAGGTCAGTCTGTTAGATACCTCGCATGACGTAGGCGAATCTGTTACATACCCTGAATGACCTAGGTCAGTCTGGTACTTACCCTAAATGACCTAGGTCAGTTGGTTACATACCCCAAATGACCTAGGTCAGTCAGTTACCCACCCCAAATGACCTAGGTCAGTCAGTTACCCACCCCAAATAACTTAGGTCAGTTGGTTACATTCAAATGACCTAGGGTCAGATCAACTAAATCAGCTAGTACTCCAAATAAACTAGATCAGTTGGCATACCACGAACAGTCTAGGTGATTGGCTGACATTACTACTATATAACAGTCAACTGTAATATTTCATTTTTAAAAATATAACATTTTAATTTAAAATAAAAGGTCAATTTATATTTATCGCATTAGATATACATATAAAGATTTAACTTTTGAATAAATATTTTTTTTATTTTTATCTAGGGTCGCACCGGAATCCTGTTCAGGCTCCAAGAAAAGGATGGCCAAGAAGGACAGGATAGCGGAGCCTGTCCCTGTGCCCCAGCAGCACTTACACGCGATGCAGCCGCAGCAGCAGCAGCACCAGACCCTGCCCACGCACGAGGAGCCCAAGAGACCCCGCATACTAATGAACAACCCCTACGGGATAGGGGTCGCTGTTCCCCCGCCTTGGCCGCACTACCCCCAACATTAGACCACGGCGGCCAATGTCAACGCAGGCGATATAGTGCATGTGTGTGCACAAATACAGGCGATATTATAGTGCACAAGTGTGTGCACACATGAAGAGCTGAAGAGATATTATAGTGCAAGTGTGTGCACGAATATAGGCAATATTATAGTGTGTGTGTACACAAGTACAGGCGATATAGTGCACAAATGAAGACGTAGGTTAGACGGCTGTACGTGTTCACTGTGGCATGGGGTTAAGTAATGCTGCCAACTTTCTAACTTAAGGCTGCTACTGAGAACTTTCTTGACAGAAAAACCTAATAATACATTTTATTTTGAAAGCAAACGAATGACAGTATTAAAGAGATCTGTAAATATTTATATCATAAGAGACATTTACTATAAGGATTTAGGAGGAAAGTACATAGGACGTACAAAGGTTTTAAAATATAGATGGAAAATGAAATAAAATTCAAAATTATTGGCATAAGTATGTAATTTTTATTATTATAATTTTATATAAAGATAAAATGTCGAGTGCGTTTACATGGATTGTGTATAAATGTGTTTTGTATTGCGCTATTCAAATGCTAACAGGCATGACTTGAGTCTTTCATACACATCTGCCTCTTATACAAAGTACAATAATAAATTAGTATTATTGTATACTTTTTTATTTTTGACGTGAAAACGTCTTATAAATCGATGAACACCGGGTACACGCATGAAAAAGCATGACTCGTAACGTACCGCGCGCAAGTGAGAGCGCGAAACAAGCGATAGAAAAGGCACGATCGGGCTAAGCTTGTGACGCATCTATCTCTTTGGGTTTTCTAATGATGTTATCATGTAAAATTGTCGTCCGTAAACCAACTTTACAGACAACCAACTTTTAGTGTATTTATGGAATGGGAAAGTATTTTTGACCAATTTTTCTCAAAAAAAAAAAACGGTTGGATGCAACAAACTTCCATACACATTTTCATGTTACACTAATTATTTATTAGTATCTAATAAATTAAAATCAAGATATATCACAACATTCCGCTGGGGGGTACGCACACTGCCAACTTCACTCGCTACGTAGTATAATGTAACAACGAAGAAAGTGTGAAATTAGTTGGAGACGAAAATCGTCGCTCTTATTAGCATTTGAATAGGCCATAGGATAAAGAAAATCTGGTCATCTGAGACACAATATGTATTAATATTATATACTTTTTATTACACAAAGTTCCTTATTTAAAACCAGATTGTTTTATTTAACCTAACACTGTTTAATTTCGTGACGCCCGCGAATTCGTCCACGAAGAGATTTGTGTACTAAACAGAATGAGTTAGAGCGAGGCCGCACTGCGAAATTTATTCGCGCGATTTTTTTCGCAGAATTCTGTGACATATGGAAATGTATGAAGCTGCACGCACTTGCGATTCGCGAAATAAATATATTAAAATACGTAAAATCAACCGCGCGAATAAATTTCGCAGTGTGGCCCCGCTCTAACTCATTCTATTTTTAAATGACAACTGTCAGAATTCCAACGAATTTAAAATCAGACTATAGTATTGATTCAGCACCGTTCCTTGAGCTATGTCCACACTATGCCTTTTCATCTTCAACTTTCGTCGTCGTCTTTCTATTCAACTTTCGTTTGACATTTAATTCGAATGCGTCAACGCACGACGCTAACGTAGTCATTTTGGTTCTGTCTGTGTTGAAAACATGAGCGACGAGAACATTTTACTTGGTGGAATATGTGCGGATTACTTAGTCATACGAAAATCCAGAAAAAAAAGAACAAAGCGAAAATTTTGGATATGAAGCTATTATAATAATCGAAGTAACGTGATTGTAAGTGAACTTAGAGAAGATAAAGATATCCTTTTTAAAAATTTTACACACATGTCGGAAATAAATTTCAATCAGCTCTTGAAAATGGTTGGACCAATAATTACAAAGCAGTCAACCCAGTTACGTGAAGCAATACCTAGTGAAATAAAGTTAGCAATAATAATAGCGTTGAACGCTTTGTGGCACAGAAATCCACCAGACGCGGGAAACGTGTTTCGCAGCGCGCGCTGTGCTTTCAACTGTCAATAACGCATGCGTCAAGGGCATGCCTCACGTGCGCTGTTGACTGCGCTGTGACGCATGCCCTTGATGAACGAAAAAAGGCACAGTGTGGACATAGCTTTTGGGAGAGGGAATGAAAGTCAAAAATTATATTTAGCTGTAATTCATTATAATAATATAATCTAGTCTCTATCGAACGCGTGCGCGATCTGGCTGGCGAGCAGCGAGGCGACCGCCATGTTGGGGCAGTTGGCGGTGACGGTGGCGGAACCCTCCTCCACCCGCACCGACAGCAGCACCAGGTCCTGCGACGACATCATCCTGCCCGCGAACCTGACGACCACACCCCAAAAAATTCATAAAAACCAAAACATTTATGACTTTACCCAAACCATTTATAACTTCACACAAAACATTTATAACTTTACCTAAAACATAACTTCACCCAATACATTTATAACTTTATCCAAAACATTTATAACTTTACCCAAAACATTTATAACTTTACCCAAACCATTTATAACTTTACCCAAACCATTTATAACTTTACTTGACTCGCACTTCAAGGATTCTGTTACTAGCCGGCTTAGAACTTGTCACACCCAAACATGTCACAGTGTGATCAGTTTGGATTATTTTGCCATCAAGTCACACTGATGTCAATGACAAAAAATGTTGCAACCAGCAAGTGTGACCCTGGGAAAAAATCTCAAAGTGTCAGAGTGATTGCTTGAGACTTTTTTTTACCCATTGAGTCACACTGGAACTTGTTGGGAATTTTGATGCAATAATAAAGCATATACCCTATCAGGGATAAGTCTTTCCACTACCAGGTACGGAACACTAAAACGACGATTCGAATTGACTACCCCCGTCCTTTTTTTAAGTCAGTTTAAAAACAAAAACAGTTTTTTTTTATGTTATACAAAAAGTAGCCCAAAAATTTGTTTAGAAAGCTGAACGATGTATTTAAACTGTTTACCTCAGCAAGTTGCCTGTGGAAGTGATGCAAGCCACGTTGGCGGTTTCGAACACTCGCTTGCAGATCGCCGACTCGTCTCCCAGTTTCGTTGCCTGCTTATTGCACTGTAATAGACAATTTTAATCTACATTAAATGTTCAACACACAGAGGCGGATAGCGATTTTGTTTCATACTAGCTGTAGCAATCATTTTTACACAGCACAACAATCATTTATACACATCACAGCAATCATTTTTACACACTTTATCAATCATTTTTACACACTGTAGCAATCCTTTTTACATACTGTAGCAATCATTTTTACACACTGTAGCAATCATTTTTACACAGCACAGCAATAATTTTTACACACTCTAGTAATCATTGTTACACACCACAGCAATCATTTTTACACACTGTAGCAATCATTTTTGACGATTGTGCCCCGGGTGTCGGGTGTGACACGTACCTCAGTCATGCCCCGCAGCCTCCTCTGCTCCGCGTCCCACTTGCTCTCGGACATGGTGACGGCGCGCATCAGCTCGCCGACCGGCGGCGTGATCGACACACTTACTTCACCTGTTCACAATCCGCATGCACATATAAAGGGGTTGTTTCATCTTGGGCCAGGTATTTGTACAGTATTCCAAAAAATAGCATAAAATATAAAAGAAAGAATAAACATAGAAATCAAATTAAATTATGTTTTTTTGCAGTTTTACAGTGAATAAAAGGTAAAGATAATATAAACATTGATGATTGGGTGCATCTGTAGAATGTCGGTAACTCTGGTTCTCGTATGAGTACGGCTTACCTAAGGAGCTGATAACAGTAAATTCGATGGGTTGTATAGAGTCCGCAAAGTCCACGCCCAGAGTGCCGCTGGCGCTAGCACCGGGGCCCAGCCGTGGGATTGGCGCGAACTCGTGAATTGACCGAGCTCCGGTCAGAGTCTGTAAAGTGCCAAAATTAGCAAAGACGTTCTAAATATTTACCTAAAAGAAAAATTGCACATAGATTTGGTAACTGTGATAGATTTATATCACTTACAATGTGATAGATTTTTACCAAAAAAATACTTGAGCTGACGAGTGTAAGTATTTTAAAGATTTTATGTTTATTAAATGGATTTATAGTAGAAAGGTGCAAGAGGATTCAATTCAAAAGTTCTTACAAGAAGGGTGGTTGCTCTGCAGTAGAACAGTGAAGGCATACTCAAAACACTAAGTCTTACCTGGTTCACGCGTATATTCTCCACCAGGTCACGCGCGGAATCATTTCCAGCTGAGCTTACAACACCAAGTACGGACCACTGAGTCTCACCTTTTTGTTGACGCGTATATTCTCCACCAGGTCACGCGCGGAATCATTTCCAGCTGAGCTTACAACACCAAGTACGGACCACTGAGTCTCACCTTTTTGTTGACGCGTATATTCTCCACCAGGTCACGCGCGGAATCATTTCCAGCTGAGCTTACAACACCAAGTACGGACCACTGAGTCTCACCTTTTTGTTGACGCGTATATTCTCCACCAGGTCACGCGCGGAATCATTTCCAGCTGAGCTTACAACACCAAGTACGGACCACTGAGTCTCACCTTTTTGTTGACGCATATATTCTCCACCAGGTCACGCCCGTGATCATTTTCAGATGAGCTTACAGCACCAGGTACCGACCACTGAGTTCCATCTTCTTGTTGACGAGTATATTCTCCACCAGGTCACGCCCGTGATCATTTTCAGATGAGCTTACAGCACCAGGTACCGACCACTGAGTTCCATCTTCTTGTTGAGGAGTATATTCTCCACCAGGTCACTGCCAAGATCGTCTTTAGCTGAGCTTACAGCACCAAGTACGGACCACTGAGTCTCACCTTCTTGTTGACGCGCTTATTCTCCACCAGGTCATGTCCGGGATCATCTCCAGCTGAGCTTAAGAGCACCAGGGACTGACTGCTAAGTCTCACCTTGTTGAAGCACATATTCTCCACCAGGTCACGCGCGGAATCATCTCCAGCTGAGCTTACAGCACCAAGGACGGACCACTGAGTCTCACCTTCTTGTTGACGCGCTTATTCTCCGCCAGGTCATGTCCGGGATCATCTCCAGCTGAGCTTAAGAGCACCAGGGACTGACTGCTAAGTCTCACCTTGTTGAAGCACATATTCTCCACCTGCAGGGTTATTCTGTAACTTAGTTACCAACTGAAAATAGTTGCCAACGAATTTGTTTGATATACATTGCTTCTTTACTGTGGGAAATATAAAGTGTTTTCATAATGTCACACAGTAAAGCAGCAATGTATATCGAACTAATTCGTTGGCAACTATTTTCAGTTGGCAACTAAGTTACAGAATAACCCTGCAGGTCACGCGCGGAATCATCTCCAGCTGAGCTTACAGCACCAAGGACGCACCACTGAGTCTCACCTTGTTGATGCGCATATTCTCCATCAGGTCACTCCCAGGATCATTTCCAGCTGAGCTTACATCACCAGTGACCGACTACCGAGTCTCACCTTGACGCGCATACGCGTATATTCTCCATCAGGTCACTCCCAGGATCGTCTCCAGCTGAGCTTACAGCAGCAAGGATGGACCACTGAGTGACTAGATAGGTTCATCGGGTTACGGTTGTGTCGATATAGTCCACCTTGTTGACGCATATATTCTCTACCAGGTCACGCCCGTTAAAACGAGACAGGTCACATACACGTCAGGGACATATTTGTCTCATTTTACCTCTGTCTCAATTCTTAGTAGAGTCACGAGTACGCTCTAAAGACTCACCTTGTCGACTCAGATGTTCTCCATCAGGTTACGCCCACGACCATCTCCAGATGAGCTTACAGTACCAGGTACGAACCACTGAGGCTGACATATTTTCTTAACTCTGTCTCAAGTCTGAGTAGAGCCACAGTACGCACAGAGACTAGCTAACCTTCTTGTTGACGCGTATGTTCTCCACCACGTCGGGCGTGTGGTTGGTGAAACGCGTCTCGATGGCGCACATCTTGTGCGAGTAGAGGTGCGGCGCGCGGCTCCACTGCCGCGTGGCGCCCAGGCCGCGCGACATCACGCGCGGGATCATCTCCAGCTGGGCTGACGGCACCAGCGACGGACCCACGGGCGTGATGCTGTCACCTGGTGAGCAGTTCATCAGAAGCAGTTCCAACTTAGACTTCGTCAAGTCACGAGGTATCCTATCCTGGGGGCAGCAGTTCGTCAGAAGCAGTTCCAACTTAGACTTCTTCAAGTCACGGAGTGTCCTATCCTGGGAGCAGCAGTTCATCAGAAACAGTTCCAACTTAGACTTCGTCAAGTCACAAGGTGTCCTACCCTGGGAGCAGCAGTTCATCAGAAGCAGTTCCAACTTAGATTTCGTCAAGTCACAGAGTGTCCTACCCTGGGAGGAGCAGTTCATCAGAAGCAGTTCCAACTTAGACTTCTTCAAGTCACGGAGTGTCCTATCCTGGGAGCAGCAGTTCATCAGAAACAGTTCCAACTTAGACTTCGTCAAGTCACAAGGTGTCCTACCCTGGGAGCAGCAGTTCATCAGAAGCAGTTCCAACTTAGATTTCGTCAAGTCACAGTGTCCTACCCTGGGAGCAGCAGTTCATCAGAAACAGTTCCAATTTAGACTTCGTCAAGTCACCGGGTGTCCTACCCTGGGAGCAGCAGTTCATCAGAAGCAGTTCCAACTTAGACTTCGTCAAGTCACGAGGTGTCCTACCCTGGGAGCAGCAGTTCATCAGAAGCAGTTCCAACTTAGACTTCGTCAAGTCACGAGGTGTCCTACCCTGGGAGCAGCAGTTCATCAGAAACAGTTCCAATTTAGACTTCGTCAAGTCACCGGGTGTCCTACCCTGGGAGCAGCAGTTCATCAGAAGCAGTTCCAACTTAGACTTTGTCAAGTCACGGGGTATTTACGTCAGCGACAAAAGCGAGAACGCGACATAATACGACGCGACGCGAAAATATCAAACAGTAGCTGAGCCTACATTGTCCCGTATATTTTGTCATTTTCTATGGAGTCGTATCGTGTCGCGTCGTGTCGCGTTGCGTCTTGTCGCATTTGACCTCTCACTTATAAGATCACAGCGCTGACCACTGCCTGCGGCAGGGACGTCGTTGAGTTTAAGTTGTATTTTTGAAAATTCTTACCATCCCCAGCACCTGACGGCGCTGCAGTGGGCGGGGACAGGAACCCCCCACACGTGGGCGTCATGGTGGGCAGGGAACTAGCCACCTCATCCAGCTCGAGAAGCAGCTCCAAGTTGGACTTCTCATTCTTGTCTTTTACTTCTGCTTTTGGAGTTTCCTAACAACAAATAAAGGGTATAAGGGGGACCGCTATCAGATACGATTATTGACAGGATACCAAAAAAAAAACGCCGAAAAAATACTAAAATATTTCCTGTATTTTTTAAAGTTCGCAATGTAATGCAATCACCTGTAACTAAAGTAGTAGCCGGCCGCCCGCCACTCGCGGGGCATTGACCCCGAATAGTGCAAGCTGTTGCAGTTTGAAAAATACTAACTATAAGTATAAGACAAATAGTTATTGGTATTGGATCGTGTTTAGGTAGTATAATAATAGCGCTAAGATTTCGGTCTCATTATACTACCAAATTAACATTCATGTCAATCGGATGTACGGACAGACAAACGTTCTTCAGAAAATTTAAATATGGAACCCTTCAATACATGCCTTCTGAATCTCCTTCTTGGTATCCTTATTCTCTCCGCTGGTCTCCGAATTCTCCGACTCACTCTCCGAGCCGGAGGACGACTCCTGGCTGTCTGACTCCGAATCCGATGTACCGGAGTTGGACGACCTGGTCACAACCAACAAGAGGTTTAAAAGCTTTTAAACACCCCCCAGCGTCCCCTGGTTTTTTAACCTACTTCAAAAATGTAGGTTCTGTATTCGACTCGCATGTATATACATATGTATGTAACATGTATGTATGTATATTCGCGATTATTTCAAAAAACCAATGAACTGATTTCGATGATTTTCTCACTATCGTAATGTACATACTGTCAGAAAGGTTTTAGTATATAATACACCTATGTAGTTATCGTTCTTATGTACGAAGTTACACGCATAAATGTCATAAATGTACCCATATGTCACTAATATTTTTGATTGATACACCGATTTCTCTGAGATTGCTAGACCAAAGTTGGTTTACTAAAATATAGCTTGTTTATTTAATACTAGCGGACCCGGCAGACGTCGTCCTGCCCGCTATTAGCGCCACCTACCGGGTCCAATTTTTCTACTTACAAACCTTCCTCTTGAATCACTCGATCTATTAAAAAAAACCGCATCAATATCCGTTGCGTAGTTTTAAAGATTTAAGCATACATAGGGACATAGGGATATAGGGACAGAGAAAGCGACTTTGTTTTATACTATGTAGTGATAACAAAGTTTTTTCTAATCATAGTGACTTACTTATAATTATTGGTTTCCTTTTTGGTTTTCTCTTCCTTCTTCCTCTCCTGGATATTGTTGGTGTCCTCCCTGATACAAAAACAGGTGCTTATATATGATAATATATCATGTTTGTCTGTATGTTTAGTCTTGATTAGCACCCTACAGGCAAAGCAGTGCCGCCAAGCTGGTTCAAGATGGTAATTATCTTTATCATTGTTAATTATCAAAACACTTACACTTATTTTAATCTTAACTATAATTTTTTTGATAAAATTTACCGTTTTCAAGAAAAATTAAAAAAAAAAACGAAAATTTTGACTTTGACCTTGAATATCTTTTTTAGCAGCTATGGGATCATTGGGGACTTCTGGCACTTTATTTCTACTGGTGTATACATTAAGGTCTCTACCAAAATTTAGCTCTGTCGGAATTTTAGTTTTTGATCACTATTTTTATGTCTAACTAGCTTCTGCCCGCGGCTTCGCCCGCGTAAATTTCGGTTTTACACAAATCCCGAGGGAATCGTTTCGATTTCCGGTTCCCGTTCCCGCTCCCTTTTCCAACCTTTATACATACTTTTAAGGTAGTTCGCTATAGTAATCTACCTATAGCTGTAGCTATAGATTTCGGTATTTTCAAAATCCCGTGGGAACTGTGGATTTTTCCATGATAAAAAGTTAATTCAGGGCATAATCTATCTCCATTCCAAACTTCAGCCAAATCGGTTCAGTAGTTGCGGCATTAAAGAGTAACATACATATACACACACACACACACACACAAACCTTTATAATATTAGTGTGAGAGTGTGATTTGACCGGACTATTTTACATACTTCAGTCAGAAAATAAGCTGTAAACTCACTCATCTGAAGATTCCTCCTCGGAACTGCTCGAAGCTGATCCAGATGAGGAGGACGCCGACCCGTCGCTGTCGGGCTCCGAGTAGAAGCTCTTGTTTTTCTGTACAGACAAACAGACATAATATAATATATATATTATATATGTCGCAGAATCAGATAGATTGGTGTATTCGAGTACATTGTTGTCTTTCCTGATCAATCAGTGCGCACCGCCTTGACGCAGACGCTCTCTCTAAAACGAATGAACGTACTACCCACAGACATACGGCAGACTATTTACAGTGTTCAATCTAACTGGCCCTAACATATATTATGATTATTTATAAATATAATATATCTACATATTATGTAGATATCAATCATAATAATTATTGTGGATACTAAACTATATAAATTGACATGTTTAACAAACTATATTTTAGGGAAAATTAAACTGACTTTGGTCCAGCAATCTCAGAGGAATCAGTGTGCCAATCAAAATATGTGCCATACGAGTATATTTATGCGTATAACTTTGTTTATAAGAATGACAATTAAGTGTGTTATACAGTAAAACCTTCCTGAAAACATATAGATATTGAAACAATCATCAAAATCAGTTTATTGGTTTTTGAAATAATCGCGAACATACATACATACATTACACGGGTCGAATACATGATCCCCGACGCAAAAACAACGGGGTGTTATAAGTTTGACGTGACTGTGTGTGTGTGTCTGTCTATGCCACCGTAGCGCTCAAACGGGTGAACCGATTTGAATGCGGTTTGTTTTGTATGAAAGGTGAATTAGTCGGAAGTATTCTTAGCTTGGTTGATGAAAATTGGTCCAAGATGGCCGCCGCCACTAAATAGTGGATTACTTACATATTTTTTCACAACTCCCTCAATATGGGTATCAAATGAAAGGGCTTGACTAGTAGAATTTATAGCGCTATGCAACTTCAAGATGGTCGCCACAACAAAATGGCGAATGTCGGGAGTTCTTTAAATTTTTAATTTATACTTGTTATTAAAAATCATATCGCCGTAGTCGTAGAAAAAGGGAAACCCACCTGTGTGTCGTCGGAGGGGTGAGCCGCGAGAGGCGCGGCGGCGGCGGCCTCGCGCATGGCCGCGCCGAGGGCCGCGCGCGGCGCCTGCGGCAGCGGGTGGTAGCCAGCCGCCGCCGCGCCAATGTACTGCGACAGCGAGCCCACCGTGTACTGGTCGCGGTCTACAAACAAACAAACAGAAATACTAGAAAGAAGGAACAAAAGAACGAACGAAAGAAAGAAAGATACTTTGTTGTCTATGCTGTCACAAACAATTAATTATAGATACAAGAAGCAGTAGCATAATGTTTGCTTGTGACACTATACAGAATTGATGAACTATATCCAGTATATGGGTGTACATCACCCATATAGGATGTACAGCATTCAGGATGAATGTACATCACTCAAAATGGGTGTACAGCACCCAGGATAGATCAGCACTACCCAGAATGGATGTGCATCACTCAAAATGGGTGTACAGCACCCAGGATAGGTCAGCACTACCCAGAATGGATGTGCATCACTCAAAATGGGTGTACAGCACCCAGGATAGGTCAGCACTACCCAGAATGGATGTGCATCACTCAAAATGGGTGTACAGCACCCAGGATAGGTCAGCACTACCCAGAATGGATGTGCATCACTCAAAATGGGTGTACAGCACCCAGGATAGGTCAGCACTACCCAGAATGGATTTGCATCACTCAAAATGGGTGTATAGCACCCAGGATAGGTCAGCACTACCCAGAATGGATGTGCATCACTCAAAATGGGTGTACAGCACCCAGGATGGATCAGCACTACCCAGAATGGATGTGCATCACTCAAAATGGGTGTACAGCACCCAGGATAGGTCAGCACTACCCAGAATGGATTTGCATCACTCAAAATGGGTGTATAGCACCCAGGATAGGTCAGCACTACCCAGAATGGATGTGCATCACTCAAAATGGGTGTACATCACCTAGGATGGGTCAGCACTACCCAGAATGGATGTGCATCACTCAAAATGGGTGTACAGCACCCAGGATAGGTCAGCACTACCCAGAATGGATGTGCATCACTCAAAATGGGTGTACAGCACCCAAGATGGGTCAGCACTACCCAGAATGGATGTGCATCACTCAAAATGGGTGTACAGCACCCAGGATAGGTCAGCACTACCCAGAATGAATGTGCATCACTCAAAATGGGCGTACAGCACCTAGGATGGGTGAGCAGCACCTAGGATAGGTGTACAGCACCCAGAATGGATGTATAGCTCAGCGCAAGCCGCGCAACATGCGTACGTGCAAACCGCTGTTAATTAACATTAACAAACAGAAAACTAACACATTGGGAGTTTGCGACCCATTGTTTATTAGTCAGATTTTTAGGATTTATACGTTACTTGATTTCATTATTATAATATCTAGCCGTAAGGTAAACCAATAAAGCAAATTTATTTATTTATTTGGATATAAACGATTAATTTACCTTTGAAATTGCTCTGTATCGTGGGCTTAGGCTTGTCGGGGCAGAATATCTGCGCGGCGTACTGGCTCAGCAGCCCGCTCTGCTGCGGGTCGATGAACCGGCGCAGCATGCGTGCCCGGTCGCGCACGTCGTAGCTCGCGTCGTAGCGTGCCAGCGCGAGCACGTACTTGCACAGCGGGACCGTGTCCGGCTGAGTTATGGACAGCTTCACCGCTAGGGACAGCAGTTGAAGTTTCACTAATTCGTCCTAAAAAGAAAAAAAAATTGAGGTGTGGGAATCGAAAATGTTTCGCTCAATCATCCTCGCTCCTTGTCACCCCTTATTATAGTTGGGACATTACAAACGTGCGAACCAAGTCATAAATCATTTTTATCGGACTTCTCGCTTGCACTTAAAGGCCTTATGGAACTGGAAACCGATTCTGTGGTGATGTGTGTAACAATAATAAAGTATTTGTCAATAGTCGATAACAGGTTACAAAGAGCGAGGGAGAGCCCTCACAACACTAAGATCTTAATACTTTATGACTCAGTTCGCATATTTGTATTGCCCCAACTAAAGTTGCTGTTTTGATTTGATTTCTGGCTTCCACTTACAAGGGACACCGAGACATTAATAGTACTTTTGATACAGAAGGCTCACTCCACCCAGACATTTAAATAAAAAGCGACTCTTGATTGAACTCAATAGAGTGCAATTTAGCTCGCACAGCAATGAGTCAATATAAACTTTATATTCACCTGCAAAGCACCTCGCACCGACAGCGGAGCGGGTAAAACCTCAGTGAGACAAGAGCTGGTACCTGGTCGGCGAAGTTGGCCGCCATGTGGGCCAAGATGGCGGCCGCGCGCGGGTGCTTCGCGCCGTGCTCCGCCACCAGCCACACGGCCGCCGCGCGCGCGTTGCCCGCCAGCCTGCACCACGAAACCGATCATTGCACTCGTTCTGTTTAACCTCTAAATTGAGGAGCTGGCGAACATAACCACACAGTCACCTACCAACCACCTGTACTCAAAATACTTTTTTTTTTCAATACAGTAAAAACTCTTTATTCGCGCTTCCTTCATTCGCGGTTTCACTATTCGCGGATTAAAAATTTGCGACCCAATTCCTGTATTCGCGGCGAAAAATTTCGTTATTCGCGGATCTAAACGGTATATCGGTAGATATAACGTTATATATATAATATGTTGTTAAACTGTATAATATGTTGTTAAAATATTAAGCTAGGTATCGATTTCTTTATGAAAATTGATCCGTCTAGAACAAAGTCTTATTTTTAAGAGGCAAATTGCTTATGTCACTGCTGACTATTTATTTATCAGTCTGAATTGAAGGAGCTTTTAAGAACTACCAAGCAAGAAAAAATTACAAAATTCTTTAAACCATTTCCTAAACCTGACAATAATTAATCCATATGGTCAAAAACTTCAATTAAATTGATTTTTCTATCCAATATTTATTTTTCATTTCGTCGCCTAGGAACGTATCCCCTATAATCACATATAAATTACCGTTCCATATTCACGGTTTCTGTATTCGCGGCATATTTACGGAACGTACCCCCCGCGAATAGAGAGCTTTTACTGTATAGTTCTGTAAAGGTGCACAAGTGAAGTGGAGACTAAGCAAGAGTGTTTTATGTGATTATTTCGATTTTCTCGCAGGACTTTATCAAAAGTTTTGGTAAGGTTGCTTTCGCCTTACTGAAGCATGCCATGACTTGACTTAGGACCGACTGACGGATAATGACGGACGATAGACTATATTTGACCACTTTCGCCCAAATTGGGCAAATTATTACTTGAGAACTGGCTATATGCAATGAAGCCATAAGTTCAGTAATAAACTCTTTCTGAACCCACAGTTTTCTTGGAGATTTCTTTCAAATGGCTGGGCTATAAGATGTGAAGTTAGCTGGTACCTGTCAGAGCGCAGCAGCTTGGAGGCGCGCGAGACGGCCGCCTGCGCGGAGCTGGCGCCGCCACCCACCACGCGCTTGACCACCACCACCGCCTCGCACACCACCCACTCTGAGAAAAGGACCAGACATTAAATTAAAAATATTTAAAAACCCCCTGACGGCCTTAAACCTTAAAACATATCCAAGAACTTGCTCTGAAATTATATAACCTGTGTAACGCAGAAAACCTCATTAAAATCTGCCCAGTGGTTTTTCAAAAAACGGCAACAGAAAAAAAACTAAAAATAAGAATAGCAATCCACTGAAGCAGGTCTCAGTTTCTGTCTATGGCCTATATAGTGGCTGCTCCAAAGCCTTGTCACTTGATGTTAGAATGACAACTATAGGAGCTAGCTGTAAGAGTACAAGAGATAGAGATGGCTCACTGTCTTTGCTGGAGAGCAGATGCAGTAGTCCGTTGAGGCAGGTCTCAGTTTCTGTCTATGGCCTATATAGTGGCTGCTCCAAAGCCTTGTCACTTGATGTTAGGATGAAAGAGACAACTATAGGAGTTAGCTGTAAGAGTATAAGAGATAGAGATGGCTCACTGTCTTTGCTGGAGAGCAGATGCAGTAGTCCGTTGAGGCAGGTCTCAGTTTCTGTCTATGGCCTATATAGTGGCTGCTCCAAAGCCTTGTCACTTGATGTTAGGATGAAAGAGACAACTATAGGAGTTAGCTGTAAGAGTATAAGAGATAGAGATGGCTCACTGTCTTTGCTGGAGAGCAGATGCAGTAGTCCGTTGAGGCAGGTCTCAGTTTCTGTCTATGGCCTATATAGTGGCTGCTCCAAAGCCTTGTCACTTGATGTTAGGATGAAAGAGACAACTATAGGAGTTAGCTGTAAGAGTATAAGAGATAGAGATGGCTCACTGTCTTTGCTGGAGAGCAGATGCAGTAGTCCGTTGAGGCAGGTCTCAGTTTCTGTATGAATGGCCACGGCCAGTCTGCCTATGGCTTGTATAGTGGCCGCCACAGAGGCCTTGATACAGAAATTAGAAATTAGATACAGAAACTGAGACAAGGCATGTCTCAGTTTCTGTATGAATGGCCACGGCCAGTCTGCCTATGGCCTGTATAGTGGTTGCACCAAAGCCTTGTCACTTGATGTTAGGATGAAAGAGACAACTATAGGAGTTAGCTGTAAGAGTATAAGAGATAGAGATGGCTCACCGTCTTTGCTGGAGAGCAGATGCAGTAGTCCGTTGAGGCAGGTCTCAGTTTCTGTATGAATGGCCACGGCCAGTCTGCCTATGGCTTGTATAGTGGCCGCCACGAAGGCCTTGTCACTGGACGTCACATATGTTTGGTACTCCCTCAGCACAACCCCTGCGCTTGCTTCGGTGGCCAAGTTTGTCAGAATCTCGAGTTTCAGGAGTTTTATGTGAGTCGGATCCGAGTTTCTTACGAAGAATGATTTCAGGAATGGTTCGAAAAGGGACTGAAAGTAATAATTAAGTTTATAAGTGCGGGTAGTTGCGGTAACCCGAGCCGAAGGCCAGGGTTTTCAACAAGTGTATCGTACAAGTTTTTCAATACATTTGTGAATAAAAATGATAAAATCAATAAAATATTATGGTCACTGTGTCAATATGTACACGATGAAATTTATTCAAGTATTCTTTTGTAGTACCATACAAATAGTTGAACACAGGTTTATAACTTTATTTTACCTGCTTAAATATGGCACTAAAAATACGTCGCAAAAGAATGCGGCTTCAAAACATCTATTCTGTTTCAAACATCTAAGGGCCTGTTTCACCACCTTCTCATAAGTGTTGGATAACCTAAACGATAGTTTTGTCATTTTCTTACTTATGTCAAGTAACAAAGACAAAAGTTGTGAATAATCTATCCGACACTTATCAAAAGATTGTGAAACAGGCCCTGAGTATTGGTGTTGGTTACACACTAAAATATGACAGTGTCTGTAAGTATTTGATAAAAGGTACTTTGCCGCACGAATTCATGATTTTACCGTACGGCTTTTGCAGATAACCAACTGTGCGGTAAGTTTTAATCGCACTTGTGCGGTAAACAACTCCTTACCCGTCTTGTAACAGTGACTGAAGCGATGGTGTTGAGCACAACACTCTGCACTTCTATGGGCGCCCTCAGCAGGCGGACCAGGGCTTTCGCCACCGGCGGCAGTTCCTGAGCTGAAACAATAGTACATTGGTGCTTATTCTGTTGTACACAAACTAAATTGACAAGTGGTGAGTGGAAGTGGGTGTCGCCTATTTAGTAATAGTTAGTAATTTAGTAATAATAGCGGCGCTGACTTAAAGAATTGAGCGCGATTATGTTTATTTCGTTATACTGATTGCAACCGTATGCCAAAGGAAATAAAGCTCAGATTAAGTTGTCACCAAAAGAGACGCTCCGTCTAGCTGTCGTCGGACCTTAGGCTCTGCGCATACTCACCGGGCGCGCAGTTGAAGTGGAGGCTCCACGTAGGGCGAGCTCGGCGCGCGCTTGTTCCTGCTCTCGTCACTGTCCGAGTCGTCGAACCTAAGGTTCTGCGCACACTCACCGGGCGCGCAGTGGAAGAACAGCTGCGCGACCGCCATGACGACGCCGGCGTTGCGGCTCTGCAGCAGCGGCTTGGCGGCGCGCAGCAGCAGCCGCAGGTCGGGCTCCACGCTGGGCGAGCTCGACGCGCGCTTGTTGCCGCTCTCGTCGCTGTCAGAGTCGTAAAAAGGCTTCTCACTGTCGCTTGAGTAGTTCTGAAAAAGAATGATCATCGAGAATCCAGCTGGTCCTCATAGAGCGCAGGCCACATTGGGAGCGAAACGAAATAAACCTCGTTTCGCTTCGTTTCGCTCCCAGTGTGATCCGCGCTTTACGATGAACATTTGTAAGTGTAGCTACTACGTCAAGGGGACTTTTGAAGTGGATCAGTCCACACATCTTCGTGGGGTCACACCACACTCACGTCTGTTGGGGTCAGGGAAGCACATCAAGGGGGATTTTTGGAGTGGACTAGTCCACACATCTTCGTGGAGTCACTAATAGTTCAGATGGTCACTCACGTCTGTTGGGTTCAGGGAAGCACATCAAGGGGGATTTTTGGAGTGGACCAATCCACACGTCTTCGTGGAGGAACTAGGCGTTCAGATGGTCACTCACGTCTGTTGGGGTCAGGGAAGCACATCAAGGGGGATTTTTGGAGTGGACTAGTCCACACGTCTTCGTGGAGGAACTAGGCGTTCAGATGGTCACTCACGTCGGTGTTGGGGTCGGGGAAGCACGTCAAGCGGGCTTTTTGGAGTGGACCAGTCCACACGTTTTCGTGGAGGAACTAGGCGTTCAGATGGTCACTCACGTCGGTGTTGGGGTCGGGGAAGCACGTCAAGCGGGCTTTTTGGAGTGGACCAGTCCACACGTTTTCGTGGAGGAACTAGGCGTTCAGATGGTCACTCACGTCGGTGTTGGGGTCGGGGAAGCACGTCAAGCGGGCTTTTTGGAGTGGACCAGTCCACACGTCTTCGTGGAGGCACTAGGCGTTCAGATGGTCACTCACGTCGGTGTTGGGGTCGGGGAAGCACGTCAAGCGGGCTTTTTGGAGTGGACCAGTCCACACGTCTTCGTGGAGGCACTAGGCGTTCAGATGGTCACTCACGTCGGTGTTGGGGTCGGGGAAGCACGTCTTGGCGTACACGGTGAGCACGTTGAGCAGCGTGAGCTGGCCCCACTCGTCCACGTCCGCCAGCAGCGCGCACAGCTTTCTGCAGACAGTTGCTTATATTGATAACTAGCGGTCCGCCCCGGCTTCGCCCGTGGTACATAATATATAGCCTATAGCACTCAGGGATTACGTACATATTCAACGGTGAAAGAATTTTTGAAATCGGTCCAGTAGTTCCTGAGATTAGCGCGTTCAAACAAACAAACTCTTCAGCTTTATTATCTATACTAATAAATAAAATTGAAGTGTCTGTCTGTAATATCGAAATAACTACCTCATATTAAGCTCATATGGTTATTTGAACGGTACCATAACCGAATCACACGTTTTTAAAATTTTTGTCTGTCTGTCTGTCTGTCTGTCTGTCTGTCTGTCTGTCTGTTTGAACGGGCTAATCTTCGGAACGGCTGAACCGATTTTGACGGGACTTTCACATACAAGTAGAGAATTAACCAGGGAGTAACATAGGCTACTTTTTTAACCGACTTTCAAAAAAGGAGGAGTTGTGTTTTTCTACCTATGTACACCGATATCTCCGAGATTTCTGAACCGATTTGCGTAATTTTTTTTTTAATCGATAGAGAAACATTGCGACACTGTCCTACAAAAAACTTGGATTCCAACTCCTCAATCCTGATGCTGTAGGGGAACTGATCCCCAAAACTAATGGGATTTAGGAACTGTCGATTATTTAAATTGATATTGGGGGTACCAATTAGAGACTTTATCGTTAAATGAACTCAAGTAGGTACATATTCAACTCCTCAACCCTGATGCTGTAAGGAATTGCATTCCGAAATCGTGGGGATCCCACGGAAGTTTTCCGTTTTGGTGACGGGTTACTACAGATAGGCTACTTTTTGTTCTGGAAAATCAAAAGTTCCCACGGGATTAAAAAACCTAAATCCACACGGGCGAAGCCGTGGGCATCATCTAGTAATATAATAAAACTGTAACAGATCCAATTCTGTACATTGAAGTTATTTTGAAAATTTTTATTGGAGGGCACTCTATAATCGATACTGAAGCCAAAACTGCAATTTTTTTCATTTTTGTCTGTCTGTCTGTCTGTCTGTCTGTCTGTATCTTGGCCGCGCATCACGCCGAAACTACTGAACGGATTCGAATGAAACTTGGTACGATTTGAGTTTATACTTCGAGGTAGGACATAGGATACTTTTCATCCCGAAATTCAGCACGGTTCCCTTGGGAGAGGGGAAGAAAGTTAAAACGTGTATTTAGCTGTAATTCATTAACAGGTAGTTCGATTTCACTCATTCTTTTTTTGTTCGAAAGGTAGTACTTTAAGTATTATTCCGTAAATATTTCAAGGTCATAGGTTTTTTAGTTCAGAAATGACAGACATTTATTGCGTTCAAATAACTTGAGACCCGGATCTTTGCACGTACGGCTTATTTTAAACTGGTGTGCGTTTAAATTTATGTTTGTCGATCTGTCTATTAGTTCCAGCTAATTTCCGAAACGGCTGGATCGATTTTGACGGAACTTTCAATGGCAGATAGATGATGTTATAAGGAGTAACTTAGGCTACATTTAGTTTGGGTGCATAAAATAATTATGGGATCCGATCCAATCCTATATAAATCCTATAAACACGCGAACGAAGTCGCGGGGGTCAGCTAGTATTAAGTATAGATAGGATCATATTCTTCGGATAACACTTTCGGAGATTACTTCGAAATATTCTCCACTAACTCAAAATATTCTCCTCTAACTCAAAATATTCTCCTATAACTCAAAATATTCTCCGCTAAGTCAAAATATTCTCTCCTAACTCAAAATATTCTGCTCTAACTGAAAATATTCTCTCCTAACTCAAAATATTCTTCTCTAACTCAAAATATTCACCTCTAACTCAAAATATTCACCTCTAACTCACAATATTCTCCTATAACTCAAAATATTCTCTGCTAACTCAAAATACACTCCCCTCATAATACAACGAGAATGAATACATCGAACATACCTGTAACTCCTGTGGATGAGACTCATGCGGTCTCCGCACACCTCATTGAACGCCATGGCGGCCGAGCCGACTACCAGCGGCGCCTTGTCCGACAGCAACTTGTCTATTATGGCCACCAGGTCTTCCTTTAATTCTGGGTCTAGACTGTAATAGACATTAAGGATTATTTTATGATTTTAGGAGGACATTGTGGCTAATTCTATTGTACAGAATCTCTAAACTAAACTAAGTTGACAGGTTTAAAAATAGTGCTATCCTTTCCCGCAGGGAGCATTGTGAAAGAGATAGGAAAAGATTTGTTGAAGAACTATTTAACGGGCCGCATTATTTAAAGTTAAATGAATACTTTATTTTAAGTAAAATCATTGATACATCAATGATAAAGAATGATAAATGATGATGAATCAGCAGATAAAGTGCAATGTTATTTTATTTGACACAGTAAATAATTCGGTGGCTTTTATTTACATTTAGTGATGATCACTAAGTTAGAGAGTGCACTCCCCCCCCCCTCCCCCGCAAATTAAATGACTGGTGTTGGCTCTTTGTGTGGTAAAATGTGTTAGGCTCGTTTATCTGTATATTATACTGTCTTAAATTATAGTACCGGAATTTTTGTGAATAAAGCAACAATCATTCATTCTCTCTCTCATTCTATCTTTCATTCATTCACTCAATCATTCATTCATTCACTCACTCACTCATTCATTCAAAGAGGATAATTTGATGTTGTCTACCTATAAAGTTTGGGTATGGCATGCGCCGCGGTCTTCCTCACGTAGGGGCTCATGTCGGCGGCCGAGTCCCGGATGGCCAGCATCACGATGGGCACGATCATGGGCACGCGGATGGACGACAGCACGCGTAAAGCACTCGCGCGGATCAGCTGATTTGGATCCTGCAAAGTATTATTAATAAGTATAGTGGGGCTATACCATAGAATTATAGTATAGGTCAATGGGCTATACTAAACCTAAAAACCGTTTGCATTTGCAGTGGGCGGACAGAAAGGGACAGAGCTCACGTGAATCTGCGCGAGTTTGCTCTCGCACGAAGTTCAGGGACGAGTATTTGTTTGGCGCACGCACGCACGCACGCACGCACGCACACACACACACACACCCTGTCGTTTTTGCGTCGGGGTTTAAAAAAAATCGAACCTTGAGTGCTCTCTGGAAAGTGCTAATAGACAGTAGAGCAAGGTCCTGCTGCTCCTCGGCGTAACGCACGAGGTACACATACACTAGCTTCTTCACCTCTATGTTCTTTGATACCACATTCTTGACCACCGCTGGAAATCTGCGAATAAAACATTAATTTATAAAAATAAATAACACTGACATGTCTGTCTGCATCTTATTATGGTATAATGGTAGCTTGGTAGCCTATGTCCATTTCTAGCCTGCAAGCTATCCTAGCTGTGCTTTTCATCATGATCAGTTCAGCATTAATTTTTGCTTTGTGGTAGGATTCTACCCCGAATCCGCCTGGCTAGTGACCACACTTCAGTTTCACTTCGTTTTCCAATCTTTATACCTCCTTCAAGGAAGTTTGCTATAGTAATCTACCTATAGCTGTAGATATAGATTTTAGTTTTCTCAAAATCCTATGGGAACTTGCGGAGCAGTGTTAAAGAGTAACAAACATACACACATATACACACACACACAAACTTTCACCTTTATAATATTACTAGCGGTCCACCCCGGCTTCGCCCATGTTACATGTTATATAGCCTATAGCACTCAAGGATTACATACATACCCAATGGTGAAAGAATTTTTTGAAATTGCCTGAGAGTTCTCCATAATGTTCTCAAAGGTGTGTGAAGTCTGCCAATCCGCTTGGCCAGCGTGGTAGACTATGACCAAAACCCTTCTCACTCTGAGAGGAGACCCGTGCTCTGTAGTGAGCCGGTAATGGGTTGATCATGATGATGATGATGATGATTACGGACTATTTAGGATCTGATAAATTCATATAAAAGTTCACTTACAAATCAGAAGCGTCCCTGCCTTTTGCGATCATGCCAATGATTCTTTTCATAGCTTCCAGCTTCAAAGAGTCCTTCGATCCGTCCAGCATGAGCTTCAGATCTTCATTTCTTTGAAATAAAAAGACCACAATGATTTCTGATTTTTCAATTGGTAAACTTCGGATATAAGGGGCTATTTTGGTACGGAACCATAAGAACTTTCACATAATATAGGTTCAGAAAAAAAAATACATTTACAGTAAACGGCTGCTCCTGGTTAAATACCTGGAACATTGGGAACATTTCTAGGTCTTAAAATATAACTACTAAACACTCACTTCTTGTAATCAGGTTGGAAGAAAGCTCCTGAGGCCGGGTCGTTGACTGGATACTCCACTTCCCCCTGGACCACCTTATCATTGTTGTATGAAGACACGCTCGTCATTTTGGTAACATGTATTCACTTTCTAAAAATCTAAAATGTTTATTTATTTACTCAGAATATCTGTACTGCAATTTAATAAGTACGATAAACCCACAGACGTATAAAGAGAAGCAGACCTAACATAATCTTCACAACTACATCTAAAAGAATAAATAATATCTTCGCTTGTTTCTCTCCAAACAAAAATATAATACTCTATCTCTTTTTTTTCTGTTGTTGCAACACTTACGCACTCATAGAAAAAATAGGTCTTGAGGCAAACCGCCATCTTGCTAAGCATGCTTAGCATGATGGCGATTGGCGGTGCAATATGTCAAATGATGTCAAAAACAAGATCTTATCCTGCGAGTTGTTTATTATTTTATTTTTGCATTAAAATCAAGTCTTAAGATCCAAGAATACTAAAATAAAATGGTTAAGTGTAGTGCACCTCTGTGCAGCAATTCTTCATAAAGGAAAACACCTGAAATTAATTGTTATCGGTAAGTTTTCATGTGCCATAGTCTCGTAATTTGTTTACATGGTTACTGTGAGATTAATAATAAAATCGTTCGGCATTTTAGAAGCAGTCCCTATTTATTATATGTCCAAAACTCGTAAATAGTTATAGTAATTTTGGTTCTAGTAGATCCCTGTTGCAATATTTATCAATAATTTAATACTCTGATCTCGTTTGATGTTTCATATACTTGTGCAATTTTACAGGGCCGTATTCAGGCTCAAGGTTTGTTTAGTAGGTATATTTTGAAGGTTGATTAGATAAAAGTAGGTACGGACAAATTATAAAAATGAAATCATTTTTCAGGTTCCCAAAGGACGAAAACTAAGAAATGCCTGGTTGACCAACATGAATAAAAAAAATTGGCATCCCAAATCATCGAGTGTACTATGTTCTAAGCATTTTAAAGCACATTTAGTGGACAACAAAAAGGACAGGAGAGATTTGATTTACCCATCGAATGGTTTGATTAAAATAATTCAATCGTGTGAAGAAGTTTTGAAAATGATTAAAGGAAAATATATAGCATGATAATGTATATAGCTGATTTATCGAATAATTGTAGTGAGTTTAAGACCAATGATGAACACGATTTCAATCATTTGCAAATAATGATTAAGGTAATTGTTAAATTTTATTTTGATTTAAGAATGAAGCATAATGCAAAGCAAAGCAATCTATCGGAATGAAATTATTAAGAAAATACTTAGTTTTGTTTAAAAATAAATAATTGAAACTTTTGTTTGTTTTTATTTATTTTACTCATTTTACATAGGTAAGGTAGGTCGAATGAAATAGTTAGGTAGTTAAACTAGTAAAAAGTTAGTTTGATAAATAGTTTACAAACTAAGTAGCGTTTCACTAGTTTAACTACCTACCTATTTCATTCGAGTGAAGTGTCACGTCATAACATAGAGCACGAAGCGAATCATAAATCAGCAGGCCTATTCTGTATCTCAGTGGTAACGAAAACGTTAGAACCTATGAAAATGTGCCCATCAAATAATTATCAAACCATCATTTTACATTGTGTAACATCTGATGATGATGAACTGCATCCCAGTTGGAAATTTAGGTTACAGAATGTAAAATAAGGGTTTAACAATTTGATGCCACTTTACCGTAGTTTTCAAATTAATTTCATCACAGATTAATGATTAGTATCTACAATAAATTTCATATCACAGATACTTAATAATTATAGGCCTGCAGGTCAGTCACTACGCTACGCTTTACTATCTATACTAATCTGGCAATAGTGTTATTTGACTATGCTTTCAAGGGCCTAGTGACTCGAATAATAATCTCAATGTTCGCGCGATTATAGATACAAAATCAACCGCGCTATGACCGCGTAATCGCTTTCTAATACGGCGACGACGCCTAAGTCTGATTCCGCGTTACGAGTTCAGTCCCTCACCCTCGCTTGCATGAGTTCGGCCCTGTTTACTGTCAATGTGTGTGTGAAATTTGTATGTAGGCGTAATTGGCACGCCAATTTTTTTGTTATGTTAGGTCTGCTTCTCTTTATACGTCTGTGGATAAACCAGAAACCTGTGCCAGAAACCTATTTTACTTGGACCACTTGGACCCATGAACCTAAGATTATCTCTATGCTTGGACCACGTAAAGTAAAATGTAAATATATACTTTTTGGACTTGACATTTGACAGTTGACAGTTGACACTTGACAGTGACAACAGCCCCCCGATTGTGTATTTAACGATGAAAATCGTATTCCTTGACCATCTTGGGCCATCAAAGTAAAATATTCCTTGAACGTATTAATTTAAAGTCACAAATTCAGTACAACCGATTTTAACATGGAGCGTTATGGAGCGTATCGTACATACCTAAACGTCTAAGAATGCATACACGAAATTGAGCTCTAATACAATGTTGTTATGGTTTATTTTACTTTGATACCTAAGGCCATCAAATGAATACCAATACATCGTCAAGATTTACACAATCGGGGGGCAGTTATATTCAATCTATCTTCAATGTAGGTACTCTGTGACAGTGACCAATGTACTCTGTGGTGGACACGGAGTATAATTCGGCCCGTGCCAGGGGAGTAAAACTAAAATATTAAACTTCCACTTTCCAGTCTATAGCACCTTCTAGCACAGCCTTCTAGAGTTCTAAATACTATAACTTCTACAAACAGCTTTACACAATGGCTTTACACGAAAACAAGAGATAGTAGTTCCATCTCTGTGACGCGTTCGTAAAACAAATTCATAATAATAGTTCAAAAGTTCTACATAGATGGAGTTAGCTTACATCTTTAATTTTATACTTGATTAGGTATTATTAGTAGGAGAGCCCAAGAGGGAATTTTTTTATCTCGAGCGCGTCAGATTAACATAAGGCATCTAGCATCCTGCTGAGTACCCATTACCATATATATAGGATATAGGTAAGCCCTTTATATAGAGCCGCGCGTAAAAAAAAACGATGGTTAGAAATACCCCTACAAGACTTGTGGGAGTATTTCTGACCATCGTTTGTTAGTAGCGGCACGAAAGTCTAGCGCTGACCTTCAATGCGCAGAAGTCGAAAATGAGGTATCTCTGGCTGGTGAGGGGTCGAGGGGAGGGCGTGTGGATCGTTCGTAAGCACTGATTAGCTCTCGCGGATCCATCGAGAATTTTCATAGATAAAAAACTTGTTCGTCTCGTCGAAACGAACCTAATCACGAAAATTCGGAGCGAGAAAAAGTGATCACTGCGCATTTTGAGGTGTTAAACCGCAAGTGGTTGTCGGCGCTCCATCTCACCACTCTATCAATGTCCCTCTGCAGCCTAGTACAGTCAGACTCGTCCTTTACTGCTAAAGAGAGCTTAAGGTCATCCGCAAACAACAAACAGTTAGCATCCTTAACCACTTTTGATAGATCATTAATCATTAAGATGAACTGCAAGGGTCCCAAGTTGCTGCCCTGACTTACCCCAGACCATGTAAAATACGGTTCAGACATGTACCCCTTATATTCTACATACTGCTGCCTATCCCTCATGTAAGTGGCAAAAAAGTGCAGTACCTAGATGTGGGGTGAACCCACCCGCTGCTAACTTTTTAAGCAATACCTCGTTATCCACAACATCGAAGGCTTTGCGGAAATCGAAGTATGCTATGTAATTTAGAGATTAGACTCGCCACGCTGCTCCAATATGGGTAAGCGGCACTATTTTTATATGATAGTGATTATTTTAATGATAATAACCGGGACCGACTGCTTTCTCTCCGAGGCACGGGGGTGAAACACCGCCAACTAGGTACCAACTCCGGGTTGGCACTGAGAATTTCTTGACAGAAAAACCCTGCCCAATACCTAACAACTTAATTCTACTAGTTACTACTAACTAAATTGAAGCTCTGTTAATTTCAGTTTCAATAATTGCGAATTTGGGTGGAATGTGATTTACCTACGCGTGTTTTTTGTTTTTACAAAAAAAATGTGTGTAACCAGCAGGGCTATTCTGTAAAGCCATTTTCGAATTATAGAGAGTGAATTCGAGATGAGTTTGCTAATTTGTACTCTGTAAAACTCGATAGTACAGGTCTTCTCACTCAAACTCACTTCACTTCGCAAGTGCGTAGCAGATGTTTACAGAATATCAAACCAAGGTAAAGTGAGTTTGCTTTCAAAGCGAGTTATTTCACTTGAGTGAGCTTCGATGTCGAGATGGTATTTTAGAGAATAGCCCTACTGCTGTGTGCTTAAATACATATCGATACCAGAAATTGCAATTGTCGTAAAGGACATGGACAGGCCTGTCCTTTACGACAATTGAAATTTCTGGTATCGATATATTCCTATCTACAACATGAAATATTTAAAACAAGCGCATACCTACCTACCAGCGACTTCATCCGTGTGGTTTTTTAAGAATCCCTTGGGAACTCTATAATTTTCCGGGATAAAAAGTAATTACCTACCCTACGCCCTTCTTCAGGGTCTTCGTCCGCGACTTTGTCCTCGTGAATTTAGGTTTTAAAAATCCTGTGGGAGCTATTTGCTTTTCCGGGATAAAAGTTGCCTATGTCAATTTCCGGGACGCAAGCCACCTCTGTACCAAATTTCGTACCTACAAATCGGTTAACCTTTAAGAATCCCGTGGGAACCGGCACAAAAAGTAACCTATGTCCGTCCCCAGGATGTAAGCTCTGTACCTTTCATCAAAATCGGTTAAACTGTTGGGTCGTGAAAAGGTAGCAGACAGATAGGTACACTTTCGCATTTTAGTGTGGATTCTTCTTCTTCTTTGGGTGCCATCTTCTATCGAAGGTTGGCGACCATCATGGCAATTTGGACCCTCGACACAGCAGCACGAAATAGGGAACGTGTACTCTTGTTGTACCATTGGCGCAGGTTTTTAAGCCAAGATGTTTTTCTTCTTCCCGGATTTCTCTTTCCTTGTATCTTTCCCTGGATAATGAGCTGTAACAAGTCATATTTGGGACTGCGCATTATATGCCCTAGGTACTCCAGCTTTCGTCTCTTAATGGCATTAATAACTTCAACCCTCTTTCCCATTCTTTGCAGCACTACTTCATTGCGTATTTTGTCTCTCCAGGATATTCTTAACATTCTTCTGTAAACCCACATTTCGAAAGCTTCAACTTTTTTGCACATGGCCTCTGTCAGAGTCCAAGCTTCGACGCCATACAGAAGAATGGAGAATATAAAGCAGCGTGCAAGACGAGTCCGAAGTTTGATGTTCAATTTCCTGTCACACAGAAGTTTCTTCATTTTGGTGAAAGCATTGCGGGCCTGTTCAATTCTACATCGGATCTCAATGTTGTGATCAGCTTGTTCATTAACAAGACAACCCAAGTACTTATACTTTTGGACCCTTTCCAACCGCTGTCCGCCACAAAATAAATTAGTGACAGGTAATGGCAATTTGGAAATAATTATGTACTTAGTCTTCTTGATGTTTATGTTAAGACCATATTCCGCACTAACAGACTGAACTCTATCCAACAGTACCTGTAGATCACCTAGACTGGGAGCTAGGAGAATAGTGTCATCGGCGTATCGGATGTTGTTGATAACTTTTCCATTGACAATTAATCCAACATCTAGGTCTTCCAGTGCTTCTTTAATTATATTTTCAGAATACAAGTTGAATAATAGAGGTGAGAGTATGCAGCCTTGACGAACGCCTCTCGAGATATCCAAGTTGTCTGTTTGCTTGCCTTCGAAACGTACACTCGCCTTTTGGTTCCAGTATAGATTTTTAATGAACCTGATATCCTTAGAGTCGAGGCCAATGGTATCCAGTATGTCCATTAGTTTACAATGTATGACTCTATCAAAGGCCTTTTCGTAATCAATGAAACATACGAAAACATCCTGGTTGATGTCCCAGCATCTCTGTATGAGTACCTGATAACTAAACAAAGCGTCTCTGGTTCCCAATCCATTCCTAAAGCCAAATTGTGAATTTGAGATCATGTTCTCTCCTTTACTGTATATTCGTTGATGAATGACTTTAACAAGAATCTTCAGAACGTGACTCATTAGCGAAATAGTTCTATATTCGCTGCATTTTTTAGCGTTTGGAACTTTAGGAAGGGTAACAAATATAGACTTCAGCCAATCAGATGGAATACGGCCGGTATCATATATTGCATTGAATAGTTTCTCGAGTAAATCAAGATTGCTGTATTCCAGCAACTTTACCAGTTCCACAGGTACTTTGTCCGGTCCGACAGATTTGCCTGCTTTTGACGATCTAATTGCATAAGATATCTCACTTTTGGTGATGGCTGGTCCTAAACATTCTGAATTATTCTCAGATAAAGGAGGTCTATGATCTGAAAAGAGTGTGGATTACAAAATACCTACTGCTTATTGTTTGACATAATATGTTATACGTAGGTAGGTAGGTACTAGGTACCTAGTTAGATAAAGGTATCGATAAGATTCGCGTATTGATGAGTAATCATGGTCGAGTAATCTCTAGTGGACGTCACTCGTGGCGAATGGTTGTGTTTCCAGTTAGGTGTTTCCACGATATTTCCTACATAGTGCAGTGTAAAAATTAAGTGTTTAATTTTATTAACTAAATACTTCTTAAACTGTAAACATAAAAATCAACAATAAACTTAAAAAATGAATCTATAAATGAAAATATGTGAACTAAAAAATGAAATGAATTTTAACAAATACGGCATCCTTATTACCCTAATAAGCAGGCCTATCTAGGTAGACCTTTCGAAAAATTGATATGAGTGATTCTATGTGAATAGATAAAAGATACCAAGGTGTCCATGATCGAATGAATATTAAGTATGATGAACTTTAAAATAAATTAACGAGTGATTCTGTGAACTTAAAAATGATACTAAAAAACGAATTGTACTAAATACGGCATCCTTATTACCAGGCAGGCCTATTGAGTGATCCTAAGTGAACAGATAAAAGTTACCAAGTCATCGATGATCGAATATGTTACGGAAAATGTGTTACGTCCTAACTCGGGTGAACGCCTCACGTATCATCGTTCTAGTCATTACACTTTACGCTGTTTTCCTCCTCTACACTTACAATCAGAAACTGTACAAAATAAAAGCGCAGAGACGCGACATATCGTACCTTAACCACAAGGAAATGAAGTACATACTCCAATGGACGCGCCGCTTTAGCGCACCGTTCGATTTCATGGGCGAAGGGAATTCCGCGTTCGTGAAAAACGAGTGCAAATACACGAATTGTTTCGTCACCGACAACAAGGACTATTTTATCGAGCAGTCCGATTTCGATGCGATCGCTTTCAACGGCAGAGACGTAATCAATATGTGGCCGTTTCAGTTCCCTTCGAATCGGTCTCCGAAACAGAAATACATCTTCGGCGCAATGGAGTCGCCCGACAATTTTCCAGCTTGCGACGAAGTTCTCGACGGCTTTTTTAATTGGACCTGGACTTATAAGCTGGACTCGGACTTTCGTTGGGGATACATAACTGTGTACGATACGAGTGGGAATGTGGTCGGTCCAGGTACCTACATAACATAAAATTGTTACATTGTTATTTTAACAAGTATAAATTAAAATTTAAAAAAACCCCCGACATTCGCCATTTTGTGGCGGCGGCCATCTTGGATTTGCAATAGTGCTATTCTGCTAGTCAAGCCCTTTCATTTGATACCCATATTGAGTGAGTTGTGAAAAAATATATAATCCGCCATTTTGTAGCGGCGGCCATCTTGGACCGATTTTTGTCAAACATAGCTAACAAAACTCTCGACTAATTCACCTTTCAAATAAAAAAAACCGCATTCAAATCAGTCCACCCGTTTGAGCGCCACAGGGGAACAGACACACACGCACGCACGCATGCACGCACGCACGCACGCACGCACGCACGCACGCACGCACGCACGCACGCACGCACGCACGCACGCACGCACGCACGCACGCACGCACGCACGCGCACACACACACACACACACACACACACACACACACGCGCGCAGACACGTCAAACTTATAACACCCCGTCGTTTTTGCGTCGGGGGTTAAAAAGAGCAACTGTTGGTTCTTATCGATGCGGACGGTATACCGAATCAGTGGTAGCTATTATCTGCCTCGTTGGTCTAGTGATTAGCATATTTGACTACAGATCACGAGGTCCCGTGTTCGATTCCCGGGTCGGGAAAATAAATAATTGTTAGGTATTGGGGTTTTCTGTCAAGAAATTCTCAGTGCCAGCGCGGAGTTGGTAGTTGGCGGTGTTTCACACTCGTGCCTTGGAGAGCACGTTAAGCAGTCGATTCCGGTTCCCTAGTAGCAATTTTCGTTGGGGGCTTGTTGCCAACGGTAGCCAACGGTTGGTAACATGTTGGGAGATGGTGGTTGAGATGCCAACTAAGTCCCTCTGTAAGGCCAACTGCATGAAATGTTACGTTACGTCATGCAATATTGCCAACAATCTTGTAACGTTGGGCCAACCTTCGCCATAGTTGGTTTAACAACAAGGTATAATCATACTGTTGGTCCAACGTTGGCCTAACTACAGATTACAGCGTTGTAATATATGCAAATTATGTAACGTTGGGCCAACCTTCGCTATAGTTGGTTGAACAACAAGGTATAATCATACTGTTGGTCCAACGTTGGCCTAACTACAGACTACAGCGTTGTAATATATGCAAAATATGTAACGTTGGGCCAACGTTCGCTATAGTTGGTTGAACAACAAGGTATAATCATACTGTTGGTGCAACGTTGGCCTAACTACAGACTTCGGCGTTGTAATATATGCAAAATATGTAACGTTGGGCCAACGTTCGCTATAGTTGGTTGAACAACAAGGTGTAATCAAACTTTTGGTGCAACGTTGGCCTAACTACAGACTACAGCGTTGTAATATATGCAAAATATGTAACGTTGGACCAACGTTTGCTATAGTTGGTTGAACAACAAGGTATAATCATACCGTTGGTCCAACGTTGGCCTAACTACAGACTACAGCGTTGTAATATATGCAAATTATGTAACGTTGGACCAACCTTCGCTATAGTTGGTTGAACAACAAGGTATAATCATACTGTTGGTCCAACGTAGGTATACAGTATGAATTTTTTCATTGGGCCATTGTAAGAAAATAAACTACCAGCCAACGTGGGCATACAGTAGGAATTCTTTTGTTGGGCCATTGTAAGCAAATCAACTACTAGCCAACGTAGTTATACAGTATGAATTTTTTCATTGGGCCATTATAAAAAAATCAACAACCAGCCAACGTGGGTATACAGTATGAATGCTTTTGTTGGGCCATTATAAGAAAAGCAACGACTAGCCAACGTAGGTATATAGTATGAATTCTTTTGTTGGGCCATCATGAGAAAAGCAACGACTAGCCTACGTTGTTGGCTAGTCGTTGGTTGAAAGTCGTTGGCTCGGGTCAAGTGGGCCAACCGCTTTTCAACGGTTGGAATCACGTTTTTTAGGGATGACAAGCCTAACTGTTGGCCAACCAAACTAGGGACAGAGGCCCAACCAACAGCCAACGCAAATTGCTACTAGGGTTATTATCACTATCATGTGAAAATAATCGTTGAAGTCCACCAACCCGCATTGGACCAGCGTGGTGGGTCAAGCTTTAAATCTCTCTCTCCTATGAGAGAGGAGACCTGTACCACCTGTACCCAGCAGTGGGACGTTAAAATGCTGTAGTGTTGGTGGATGGTTATTTTAAAAAGAGCAACCGCCGAGTTTCTTGGTCTTCTCGGTAGGAAGTAGGAACGGCATTCCGAGCTAGTGGTAGATTCAATTGCCGATTCAAAAGTACCTATAAACATCTGCACGTAGATCGAACACTGAACGAAACGTGGAGGGGATAGCTGCGTATGGGAACTGTCACGCACGTAATACAATAGCTTATACCCCCTCCACTTTCATTCAGTGTTCGATCTGCGTGCCGATGTTTATACCTACTTGTAAAAGTTTATTTGAATAACAAACTTTTCTACTCAATTCTATTCTGTTCTATTCTATTCCAGCGATAGACATGAAATGGCCCAAATTGAGTCCAATTAGCGAGGAGCTGAAGGTTAAATTGGCGAGTAAATCTAAGGCCGCGGCCTGGCTGGTGTCGCATTGCAGCACTAAAAGCGGAAGGGAGTTCTTTGTGGAGGAATTGCAGAAGGAGCTCGCCGGTTACGGCTGGTACGTGGACGTGTACGGCAAGTGTGGGACTCTCAGTTGCCCGTCCAGTGGGCAACATGCTTGCTATAAGAAGATAGAGGAGGAATACTACTTTTACCTGTCGTTCGAGAACTCCTTCTCAGAGGATTACGTGACTGAGAAGCTTCTGACTGCGCTGAACAATTACGCTGTGCCCGTCGTGTTCGGTGCCGCTAATTACACCAGGTGATTTACATTTAATGAAACTTGTAAAAGAAACTGTCTAATTGATTCGAAAGGTCATGTTCCTTGTTAACTAGGTCCTACACAAGTATAAATTAAAAATTTAAAAACTCCCACTTCACCATTTTGTGGTGGCGGCCATCTTGGATTTGCATAGTGCTATTCTACTAGTCAAGTCCCTTCATTTGATACCCATATTGAGGGCGTTTTTGCGTCGGGGGTTAAAAAGGGATTCATACCGGTCACGTTCCGCGTGCAAGCGAGAGCGCTGAACATGCGATAGAGAAG
Organism: Melanargia galathea; assembly: GCA_920104075.1. Taxonomy (NCBI): domain Eukaryota; kingdom Metazoa; phylum Arthropoda; class Insecta; order Lepidoptera; family Nymphalidae; genus Melanargia; species Melanargia galathea. The sequence continues at coordinate 18,503,188 of OV049874.1, read as the reverse complement.
GCATAATCGGCAATTTTTTATTAATCTACACAGTTAGCACTTGACTGCCATCTCACCTGATGGTAAGTGGCGATGCAGTCTAAGGTTAAAGCGGGCTGGCCTGAAAGAGGTATGGCAGTGTTTACTAAACCCATACCTATAACCCGCGGCACGAAACTCGAGCGGTGACCTTCAAGTGCTCGCAGCGTCGTACGAGTGAGCGGGACACAGTACGATTGGAGAGCTAATCAGCGCTTAAACGAGGGATCCGCGAGACCTCATCAGTGCTTACGAACGATCCCCACGCCCTCCCCGCGACCCCCTCACCACCCGAGTCCCGAGATACCTCATTTTCGACTTCTGCGCATTGAAGGTCAGCGCTCGAGTTTCGTGCCGCGGGTTATACCTCTCATCGGTTTCTACCGGAACGCTAAATCGCTTGGCGGCCCACCAGACCAGACCAGAGTCAATTAAAAAAAAATTGCTCCTCATAAGAATCGTACCCGAAACCTCCCACTATAAGACCAAAGCTCTCACTACTGCGCCAGGAATGTCGTTAAAGGTAGCCGTGGCATCAGCTATTTGGCAAGATAATAAATAAACCTTAAATAAACACTAAGTATTAATCTTAACTGAGCTCAATGTATCTTTAAATATTAAATTAGTTAAGTAATTACCTACTTATTACAGAATCCAATCGGCAGCAATCAAGTAGGTTTTAATGGTTTTACAGACCTATTAATTGAAAATTCGTCCCAAGCTATGAAACAATAATAACAATCTTTTTCATTTAGTGACTTCACCTAGGTACATACAGATGGATACATTTTAAACGTACATCCAGACAGTACCTACCTATTTAAACTGACTGACTGACTGAAATGACTCATGGCACACAGTTCCTTTATAATCTCATGTCATGGTATCATTAGTCCGCTTCGTTTATAAGCATAGCTTAATTTATGATTGTACTTATCCTTAAGAATGTATGGAGAGCATTTTAGATTTAACGACCGCGACGCGCGACTAGGTGTTATCTATAGCTAATGTCCTTCTGACCACAGATTATAATACTCTCTGACTTCTAACACGGGCAGAAAGAAGGCAAAAAGAAAAAGAAAGAAAAGAAGCAAAAGATGGCTATCTTTACCAACTGTGATTTGGCAAAGCCAACTGTTGCGTTGCCATCTCTATCCGTGTCAGAAGATTCAAGACTCAAATGATCTGGCTGATTTTTTTATCCCGGAAACATTTAGGATTCCTTCATGAAAAAACTGTTGATATTAAGGAAGATACACTACTTATTGCATTTTCATGGCCTTACCACTGAATCGATCTTGATGAAATTTAGCACAGAGATAGGCTAGCTGAAGATGGACTAATTACGGAGATTAATCCCGTTAATCCCGTAGTCAGAACCTACGCGCTACTATGTAATAAAATATTACCGATATCAAAGAGTTCCCAAGTATTTAACGAGAGAGGCAACCTACGCGGACAAAGTCGGGGGCTTTATCTATCGCTTTAATATGTGGGATATTGTGTAGACTTGTTTACGAAGTAATTAATAGTAGGTAGTTAGGTACAGGATGTCAACAGCCACAAGATTGGAAGCTGTGGAGGCATCTCAAGTCTCTCAAGAAGTTTCCCGAGTGCTAATAAAGTTAACAAACTCCCGGCGTAGACGATGTCTAGCTAATATTGTAAAGGTGCGCTTCCACTGAAATCAATGGCGATTTCTATGTTGGCAACTGTTTTGCAATTCTTCAATAAGTCACCCAACTTTTCCCTCCATGTTGCCCACACCAATCCATCCATCCATCAGCCCATAGTCGTCCACTGCTGGACAAAGACCTTCAAGGGTGCGCCACCAAACACGGTCCTCCGCCTACCTCATCCACCCGCTTCCCGCCGCCTTCTTGAGGTCATCGGTCCAGCGGGCTGGCGGTAACCAATGTTTGCCTCCAAGTTGCCCACACCTAATTAAAAGAAGTCGCCAACAATTCGAGAATCATTTCGGTTGACGATTCCACCACGAGTCAAGACCATATTTTAATTGTAGTTGACAAAATAATGTCGAACGACGAAGATAAATGACGCTCGTTTATTATTTTAAGCAAAAAAAAAAAAAACGGAAGCATGAATACTGGGTACAAATACAGAATAAATATTATATAAATATAAAATAATTAATATTATATTAAATATTATTATATTAGTACAAGAATACATACGACAAGTCGACAAAGCGACGAGTGCCTTCACGAGGAAGACATTCGTTATGACGTCAGTTCCCTTCCAATTACTTCCGTTTCAACTTATCTTACCATCTTTTCCCGCTCTTGTAGTGTTCGTTTACCTACGTGTCTCTGTCTTCTAAAGCCGACCACTCACAAGCGAGCTGTTAAGCCTGATTCGCGTACATCAGTAAAGCATCAGTGCCGGCGCAGTTCCGGCGCAGTTCCGGCACAGTGAAAAATATTATTTCATACATTCTCTATGAAAGCGTTCACAGTTCACAGTCCAGCTGTCCGTATCAGTGACGATGCCACTTTCAGTGTCAGTTCATAGAGAATGACATATTTTTCACTGTGCCGGAACTGTGTCAGCCGCGGCACTGATGCTTCACTGATATGTGCGAATAGGCCTTTAGTGTCTTCTAAAGCCGGCCACAAACAAGCGAGCTGTTACCGTACCTAATTTGGTAATGCTAATACAGTTAATGCAGTAACGACCCTCTAGTGTTTTAAACACGATCTCCACGGCCACAGTTATAGTAACGGCTGGCAACGTTAAGTGAATCCCTTTGTTTGTCAAAAAAAATAGGTTGTCTGTAAAGTCGGTTTACGAAGGTACGAACGATAATTTTAAATGATAACGTCATCGTCATAAGAAAACAAAGTCAGAAAGATGCGTCGCAAGCCCAACGCTTAGGCCGATCGTGACTTCTCTATCGCTTGTTCCGCGCGCTCGCTTGCACACAATGAGTCATGCTTTTTCGCGTGTGTAGCCGGCGTTCATCGATCCTACCTATAAGGTTGCTTTGAGGGCCGGCGCACACCGAGCTCAGCGCAGAGCAGAGCATTTTCCGGGAACACTGAATCATTAACTTTACCAACTACGCGCCGACGATCAGCGTGACACTCAACCAGCCCTATGAATAATTTCTCACCTCTTCTGTTACAGCAGCCCTAACTCCTCAAGTCCTCACGTCTTCTGTTACAGATTCCTTCCGCCGGGCAGTTACCTCGACGCGAGAGAGCTGGGCGTGGAAGAGCTAGCGCGACAAATGAGCGAGATAATCGGCGACCCCACCAGATACCACGACTTCTTCCGCTGGAGGAACCAGTTCGTCTACAAGGAAACCTCTTCACGGGAGGACATCTGTAGACTGTGTGAGATGATGAACGATGAGAAAGTGTCGCAAGTCAGTGTGTGGAGTGACTTTCGGACGTGGTGGAACGGTGAACGGTATAAGATGAACTGTAGGTGATTACATACGTAAATCTATACTTAATAAATAAAATTGAAGTGTCTGTCTGTAATTTCGAAATAACTACCACATATTAAGCTCATATGGTTATTTGGACGATACCATAACCGAATCACACGTTTTTAAAATTTTTGTCTGTCTGTCTGTCTGTTTGAACGGGCTAATCTTCGAAACGCCTGAACCGATTTTGACGGGACTTTCACAGACAAGTAGAGGATTAACCAAGGAGTAACATAGGCTACTTTTTTAACCGACTTTCAAAAAAGGAGTTGTGTTGAAATCGGTAAAAAACGCCCTGATAGGTATTTTCGCTGCGCGCGACGCGACGGCCGACGCACGCTCGCGCTGCATGGAACTCCCCGCGCCGCGCCGCGCGCCCCTGTGCCCTGCTCCCGCCGTACGCGGTACCGCGGTACGCCGACGCGCGGCGGGGGGGCGGGTGGGCCAGAAATCTACTTATCCCTCAGGATTTGTGAAAAACCGAAATTCACGCGGGCGAAGTCGCGGGCAAAAGCTAGTAAGTTAATATTAATAAGTTCGTCGTGGTTATCCGGAAGATAATTATATGTGTACAAATAGAGGCGTAGCGTGGACCAATATAGACGTGGGCGAATTCGCATCAGTGAAGCCCCTTCTCGTTCGTTCCCAAGATAATCCCAATAGATCTAGCCTACCCAAAATGCTGATAAGTCTAGTATTCCGTCAATCTAACGGTCGCGGTCTTTTATTTTATTTTTTAATCTATTTTATTTTTAGGGGTTTGGTCATAGCGTGACCATGTCACCCCTAAGGGCCGCGGTCTTTGAGGGTAGTTACAACGGCTTCGCAGTCGCACTTAAGAGGGGCTTCTTGCGAGACACCCAAACAAGACGCTTATTACATTTGTGGCGTTCTTTTTCGAGCGTAAAAGTGATTAAATTAGTTAGTTACCTATGGCCCACAGGAGACACGAGGACCTCGCGAGTGCGAGGCCGTGGGCGTGGGCCCACATCGCCCACCCCTAGCTACACCACTGTACCAATCACAGGCACAGCAAACGCTGAGTGGAGTCCATTTTGGTGCCACACACCACGAAGATTACCAACTGTTCCTACTCCTATTAATAATTGTGGTGCCAAATAATTGTGGTGCTTCTTCTTTCTATCTTTCTTTCCAAAGACATCCACTGCTGGACGTGGGTCTATTGTATAGGCACATCCACACGTAGCGGTCTTGCGCATCTTGTGTCCTGTGAAACTGCCTGCTAACTGGAAATGTGACTGGCATCTGATCACATCGTCGAAATCTTGGGCAGCTTGACGTCTTGGACCCATCTGTTCTGGGGCTATTATTTTCCTAAACGTCCGCTGCTCATGCGGCCAAATGAACGATGATGCAACAAACGACAAATCAAAAGAATCGATAGACTATCGATAGTCGATACTTTCGATAGTATCGATAGGTATCTACTATCAACAGCGCGATATAACCCGCGGTACACACATCGAACGCTGAATGAAACGTGGAGGGGATAGCTGCATATGGGAACTGTTGTGCACGTAATACAATAGCTTGCCCCCTCCACTTTCCCTCAGCGTTCGATGCACGTGCCGATGTTTATACATGGCAATCAATATCGATATATCTTACACTAATAGTGACTATACTATCGATACTTTTGCTATCGTCTCTCCACGCAATGGGGCTTCTACCACAGAATACATATTCTTCTGTCAACAGTGCGAGGTCTTGGTTTAATTTGCTTGCGCTTTGAGACCCCAATGTCTAATCTCTTCAAACTGACCGCATCCATTGTTCTAATCACGAGGCCACGGCCGTGTAAGGAAGATAACAAAACGATTAGACGCGGTTTTTTATCATAAGCGCTCGAGCGATTTCGGCGAGTGACCTATTTCCTCGGTCAAGTGAGACCACAGAATACCTATTAGTACCTAAAGGTACAGAAGATTCACTCCGTAAAACAAGTATAAATTAAAAATTTAAAAAACTCCCGACTTTCGCCATTTTGTGGCGGCGGCCATCTTGGATTTGCAACAGTGCTATTCTACTAGTCAAACCCTTTCATTTGATACCCATATTAAGGGAGTTGTGAAAAAATATGTAATCCGCCATTTTGTAGCGGCGACCATCTTGTACCGATTTGCATCAAACATAGGTAACAACATTCTCGACTAATTCACCTTTCAAACAAAAAAAACCGCATTCGAATCGGTCGACCCGTTTGAGCGCCACAGGGAAACAGACAGACACAGACACATATACACACACAGACACGTCAAACTTATAACACCCCGTTGTTTTTGCGTCGGGGGTTAATTAATAATAATAATTAGCGACCCTTGTTACGACATAATAAAGTGCAATTCAGCCGGGCTATTCTCTAACTTAGTTACCTAAGTTAGTTCTCTAACTTAGTTAGTTTACTCGATACACATTGCTGTTTTAGTGTGTGAAATGATATCACTGTTTATTTTTCACACAGTAATAATTCTCCCGACCGAATTTCGGCCACCGAGGCGGAGACTAGTCATCTACGCAGGAGATATTATAGTGCACAAGTGTGTGCGCATACACAGGTGCACTCTCTATTCCCTCACTCTCATAGTCCGATGGGACGCCAATGCGACACGACCGGAGAGAGATCAGACGCAGGACCGACGGCTTTACGTGCTCTCCGAGGCACGGGGGTGTATCTAACACCGCCCATTTCCAACTCCGGGCTGGCACTGAGAATTTTTTGAGAGAAAAACCCTCATTTAGGTATTCAAGGTAACCTCATTTTTTTTTGGCCCAACCTGGGAATCGAACCCAGGACCTCGTGATCCACAGTCGAACATGCTAACCACTAGACCGACGAGTTAAAAGCAGCAAAAAATTATTTCACACAGTAAAGCAGCAATGTATATCGGGTTTCCACCACGTCAAAAAAAAAAAAAAGCAATGTATATCGAACTCATCATTTGCTGTTGATAACTAAGTTAGAGAATAGACCCCCCGTCGCAGTAGCGCTAACTACGATATAACATAGACTTTGCCTCTCTTTCTATCGCGTAGCTCTTATCCCTTCCGACGAAGTACGGGTTGTTACTTGTTACTATAAGTAAGGGTTGTTGAATGCGCTCGATGCGCTAGGTACTTTTTTTATTCAACCACAAGTTAGCCCTGGAGTGCAATCTCACCTGAAGGTAAGTGACGATGGCTGGGCTAACTTGGAAGAGGTATGCATACCCCTGATGGGTTTGTAAACAGCATCGTACCGGAACGCTAAATCGCTTGGCGGCACGGCTTTTGCCGGTAGGGTGGTTTGGTTACCACTAACCAGCCACGGCTGAAGCCTTGGGAGGCTGGTCTGGTGGGCCAGACCAACCCAGAGACAATTTAGAAATTGTAAAATCCGAATTTAATTTTAATTTCTCTGTTTATTTATTTTCTAGATGCATTAATTTTACCCACTATGTTATAAAATAATATGGATTAATAGACATGAAAATATAAAGAATATAGGTATCAAGGTAATTTTATTAAAACAAATAATGTTTATCAGTGGAAATCTTTTTATTTTCATTTTCATAAAATAATAAATTCTAGATAGGTACCTAGATATTTATTCTCAGGGTTCGAGGATATAATTATATCATCATAATGGATATATATCAAGATATATATCCGATATATATCAAATTGGGTTCGACGATATATATCAATAATGGATATATATCACATGTTTTTTTTTAAAATTAATATACAGGGTGTAAATGACATCTTAATGAAAACTTTGAGGTAAGGTTGCATTTAATGTGTTATGTGAAAATACTGAATTCATTTATGTCAGAAATGATTGGTTTCAAATATTGCAATTTTTGAGCGCGCAATGTATTGCATACAACGCGATTACAACGCACGCAACGCTCCGCGCAAAATTCACAATATGAGACTTTTATGAGTTAAAGCGTGGCCTTGACGTCGCGCGCCCGGCACTTATTTTGACTGTGCCGCGAGCCTCATTATAAATTCAAGGCCAGTACGAATGTAGGTTAACGACCTGTATTCACACTAGTTCACTAGCAATCAGCTGTTCGACGAAAATCTTAAATTTGATAACATTACCGTTTTAAGTGAAAATAATGAAATAATTACTTTTTCATTTAGGTATAATTGCGTTGAGACAGATAGTAATAATGATTTTATACAGTATTCAGTTAAAAAAGAGGTAAAAAATATCGGAAATTTCATGGAAAATTCGACGAAAAATTTCACCACTGGGGAACCTAGAATCATGTACTGAATCCGTGGGACGCGTTTTGGAAAACATGTCTGACACACCCTTTATAATTGCAATACGTGTTTCTTGATTATTCTATTATTTTTTACAAAGAAAGTAATCGCTAGATAATTTTAGTATGTTTAAGTAACATAGCAGATAGTATTCATAAATAATACATAAAATAATATGTCTTTCATACAAAATGGATATATATATCAAACTTGATATACCTATATCCGATATATATCATAAATATCCGATATTTTGATATTTATAATAAATATCGGATATTTTCGAACCCTGTTTTTTCTATTGTGACGTTAATTGAATGTGTATTACTTAAAAACTAAATTCTTTTCAGTCTTTAGTGACAGATTATCAGTTTTATTCGGTCACACACAGGACATACAAATTAGTTATTTTAACGTTTTAAAATAATGTACCTATACTGACCAACATTTTTTAATTTCCCATATCATTTTCGGTCATGTGTACTCGCCTTTACATTTTGTTGTGATTTATCAATTACTATTACAAGTATGTACCTACTTAGGGGCTGTCCATTAATCACATGAGGTTCGAAAGGCCCCCCCCCCCTTTCGAACAAAAATCACGAAATATCACAAGAGGGGAGGGGGAGGTATAATAAGAAATCACGTGTACTTATTTTTTTGTCAAACGCGTGATTTCTAAACCGAATTAATTTTGTAGAATTAAGGATGAGATTATACTATAAACTGGTACTTAAAAATAATATTATAAATATATTCTTTGTAGGTACTAAAATACACATGATTTTTGGTGGGGGGGGGGGGGGGGTAAGTCTTAAACCTCACCACGTATCACCATGGGGGAGGGAGGGGTTAAAAAATGTAAAAAAAAACATCACGTGATTAATGGACAGCCCATTAGTAGTTACGTCGTCATTACGACATGAGACATCGATAAGTACTATACTTAACACTTTTTTATTATACTTATACATATATTTTTTATACACTTTTTATTATATTTTAATATTAGTACATTATTGTGATCGAAGTATACCTAGCATAATTATTTTGCTGTTTGTGATACCTTTTATATTCTTTTATAAAATATGTTGTAAAATTTAAATATACTTACTTAAATAAAAATTTTACACTATTCCTACAGTTGTTCATAACAACTGCTTTCTGTATGTAGCACAAACATTTCGTAGGAACAATACAGTTCTTGACTTTGTTTCGGATAATATCCTATACATAGCTAGCTATCTAGCTAACACATTACCGACATTGTAAGTACCTACCTACCTACTGAAATCTCCTTTCATAAATGATAAACAAAAATATTATGTAGTCTCATACAAATTCTAATTGTAAAAGTGTCCATCAAAAATGAGTCTTCATGTATGAGAAATAAGCTATAGCTAAACCACGATAAACATGGCCTCCCTGCTCGTTTGCGGGGCGCGGGACGGGTGATGCTCTCGACTATACAATATGATACGACGTAATGACTCGTATCTTGAGATTTAACTTGTCTTAAGATTAAATTCACCTATGATATTTTTAATGGAATAGTACCAACCAAAGGCGGCTCGTCCTAAGGTGCGCTGGTGCAGTGCACCCCCACAAAAAATGATATAAAAATCTTTTTTAATCAATATAATTGACATTTTATTTTTACTAATTTGGTTATCCGTAACCACATTATTTTACGTACCTTCAGATATATAATTAATAATTAATACCTATTTAACTTGTACCGAATACTAAAAGTGGAGCGCTACCAATATCGCTCCTATGAAAAAATGTCCATACAAGAAACAATACTGAATTCAAAGGGTGTGAAAGGGAAAGCTCTGCACGCTCCGAACCGTGAAACAAAAGATTTAGTACGAAAAAATAGTTGAATGTGGTGCGCCGCTCCTGTGCTACGTTGCCAGTTCGCTTAGTTGATAAAAAAAATCCTCAGGGATCATGTCAAACGGTCAATAATGCGATGTTGCCAATTTTATGTAAACATCTGTGAAAAATAACTATATCAAGTCAACCGAAACTAAACCTTAAAGTTGAAAAAGTAAGATTGACAATAAGATAAGATTAAACTTAACTTTATTATTAAACAAGTTACAACATAAGGCCGGAACCACACTTACGTGTCGTGGCGTGTCATGACGCGCCAGAAGCCTATCGGTTTCATACATTTAGAATGGTTAGAGACACTTGTAGGGCGTGTCGTTTTTACTAAATGTATGAAACCGGCGCATCACGACACGCCACGACACATAAGTGTGCCGGCAGCCTTACGTTAACATAAAATTATTAGTTCTTAAAATTATTTAAGATTATGTTCAAATTGCTTTTTTAATGTGATTATTCGACTAAAACAAGAAGTGTCATGCTTTACCCATGTAAATAATGTACGTCGGAGGCTCGGACATCGGTCTATTAGTTCAGTACTAGTTTGCAATTTCAGTAGGTACAGTAGGTACTAATATAATACTTTAATCGTAAAACTGTACCTACCTACTACACAGAGGACATTGGATAAATTAATATACAACTTTAGTGACAAGCAAATGGCAGATAGGTACATCAAGATGGCGATGGCGACATAGCACAATGAGTATTTCAGTAGTAGTTAGCAAGACATTTTCGATTTTTTTTTGTGACACCCATTTTGAACACCCATGCAAAATTCTCACGAGCCGCCTCTGGTACCAACTTCTAACTTAATTACCAACTGAAAATTATAGCCACCGAAAAAGTTCACTATACATTGCTGCTTTAATGTGTGAAATATAAATAAACAGTGATTTGATTTCACACAGTAATACGTCAATGGATATCGAACTAATTCGTTGGCAATCATTTACTGTTGATAACTAAGAGCATAGCCCCAAAAGGCAGCGTTGGAAGACCCTCCACTAAGTGGACGGGTGATCTCAAGAAAGTCGCTGACAGCCGCCTGGATACAAGAGCACAATATCTGCCGCCGCATTATATTAATTGTGCCGCTTTAATCTAATAAGAATACACTAGTTTTAGTATACACGTACAAATTACTATAGTTGAGACATGACAATTACAATACAAACGTGCGAACTGAGTCATAAACCATTACATTACGATCGCAGGTTTGTGAGGGCTCTCCCTCGCTCTTTATAACCTGTTATCGACTATCGACAAATCCTTTTTTAATATCACACACAACACCAGAGAAACAGATTCCAGTTCCATAAGGCCTGTAAGCGCGAGCGAGAAGTCCGATATAAATGATTTATGACTCCGATACCTAACTACCTACTGAGATCTCATATGCTTAATTATTATTCGTATTTATTTAACTCTTAAAAGTATATAATAATATATTTAACTCAAAAATAGATACGTAGAAAAGTAACTTAGTACCTACTCACTATAGTCACGTATTAGTTCCAATTATTATTAGTTAGGTAATTATTCACTTCTAGAATATTAGGTAAATACTTAGTTATGTATATGTATATACAATAATTATATTAGTTGTAGGCACGCTTCCATGAGGCACACGAATTTCACGTTAAATAATAAATAATTCACTGTGACATTAAATGAGGTAATTAGGTAGTAATTTACAAAAATATTTAAGTAGCTAATTTGATAAAGTTAATGTAATATATCCTAAGATCACACTAGGCAGATTAACAATAAGTATTTAAAACAAAACTTTCCAACCAAATAACTACCGATTATACAGATATTGGGTAGTCAGTCCGCCAGCCCGCCATCCCGCATTGGAGCAGCGTGGTGGGTCTAAGCTCTAAATCCCTCTCTCCTATGAGAGAGGAAGCCTGTGCCCAGCAGTGGGACGTTAAAAGGCTGTAGTGATAGTGGTGGGTAGTCAGTCAGGCCACTTCAAAGCTTTTTAAAACCCTATGGATTAACTAATGACATTAAAAGGAAAAAAATTCACACACATATTCAAAAGGATTATTTTGCTGGTCTACATGATTAAGGTAATTATCTATCTCGAAAACAAATTTTACAGGAGAGCAATAATGAAGTTTCTTTTTATATAAGCCATTATAATTATTTGGTTAGCGTCACTTACCTATATAAAGGCCTAGTTATATATTTGGCAGTATTTCATGCATTTACTATTTTTATTCAGTTTTATATTTTTGAAAAATATTGAAAACTAGCTGACCCCCGCGACTTCGTTCGCGTGTTTTTCTTTTCTATAAACCTCACGGAGCCCGAGACCTTTCCAACGAATGCAAAACCGTGGAAATCGGTTCGTGCGTTCTGGAGTTATAGCGTCCAGCTGGATTATTCTGTAACTTAGTTACCAACTGAAAATAGTTGCCAACGAATAAATTTGATATACATTGCTGCTTTACTGTGGGAAATTATAAAGTGTTTTCATAATTTCACACAGTAAAGCAGCAATGTATATCGAACTAAATAGTTGGCAATTATTTTCAGTTGCTAACTAAGTTACAGAATAACCCCCCCCGAAGGAAAACCCGACTTATTTTTACCCGACTGGGTTATGTGTTTCACCTGTGTGTATGTACGTATGTCCATTCCTATGTCCGCGTGTAACTAATCAACGGCTCAACGGATTTTGATAAATGATACGTCATTAGATTTGTCTCAATGACGCGAGTGTTATAGGGTACCTAAATTTAAAAAAAAATCAAAATGGCGGACTTTATGCGCTTTAATGTGCGAGCTGAAAAAAAATTTTTTCTTCAAGACCCTCGAGTGGGGTATCAAAATAAAGGGATTCAAAAGGCAAATACGAAAATGTATAAATTTATATATTTGGAAACAATTTGGAGTGATAAATCGTAGAAAATGACCGTTTCCTATGTCAGTTCGTAACTACTTAACGGCTCAACCTATTTTGATAAATTATACGTCATTAGATTTGTCTTGACGGCGCAAATGTTACTGGGTACATAAAATTCATAAAAAATCAAAATGGCGAATGTTATGCACTTTAATGTGCGGGCTGAAAAAAAATTTTTTCTTCAAGACCCTCGAGTGGGGTATCAAAATAAAGGGCTTTAAAAGGCGAGTACGAAAATGTATACAATCTATATGTTTTAAATCAATTTGGAGTGACAAATCATGAAAAACAAAATAAATAACAACTACACTGTAAGTGGTACGGTGGTAGTTTATTAATTTTTTAGTTCGTTTTTTAGCATGGCAGTCGGGTTTTTTTAATTTTTAAATTATAGCTTGTTATATATTAGATATTCAGAGGTAGATCGGTATACAATACATAAGTACCTAGTACGTACATAATTATGTAGGTACCTAATTACTTTTAAAAGGTTATCGAAGTTTTTGAATTAATATCCTGTTCATACAAACATGTACCTACATGTAGTTACCTACTATAAAGCCATGTAGTAGCCATGTGTAAATAAGTATGCACCACATATTTTATTTGTGTTAAATATACAATACACTATTTATAGTCTGGAAGCACAGAATTTCTGGTAGGTATCTCAAATTAAGTATTAAAAATATTCAATATTGCAAAAATACATTTAGGGCATAGGTTTGGAAATTAGAGGTAACAGATTAATCAATGTTAAACTTAAAAAAAGTAGTAGTATTCAGCACAATATTATAAAACGAAAACAGAAAAAAATTACATCCTAATAAAATAATTACAATCTAAAAGTGAACCTTACAAAAAAGATCACAAAATTTTAGCAATTTTACATTTTACACACAATATTTGGTAAAAAAAAATTTTGGTAGTAAACTTACTTACAGCAAACGTTTAGAAAACGGTTGTAACAACAATTAACTACTTATTATAATTAGACACAAGAATGATTCGAGTATTACCCATTCTAAATGCTAATAGGATCTTGACCAAACCTTAACATTTGATGATAACAATAACCTACGAATTTTATAATATTACGGGCAAAGTTTTTTATAACGCAAACTGATAATAGTAGTTTATGAAACGGTTGCATAATAGAGGTTATTAAAACACGAGTGTTAGTTTAAAAAACGAGCCGCAGGCGAGTTTTTTAATAGTATTACACGAGTGTTTTAATAACTAATTATGTAGAGTTTCATACACTACTTTATCTAAACTCATATCTTAAAATCCAAACCATAAAATCTTGGTAATATTTGTCGTGAGTTTTCTTTGATTTTGCTGGCAAAAGATTGTTGGTCGGTGGTCAGGTGGAGTTAAATTCTCTTCAGTATCACTGCTAGACATTTTTCCGCACAATAAAAACCATGTCTTGTAAAGTTTTGAGTAACAAATAAAAAATTTAAATATTATAACTAGCGTATGGCGCCAAAATTCAGTTGTTACCATAGAGATTCTTCTTCTTTTTCGGTTTGTCCCTTTCGGGACAGGCCAAGATCGTTGACCATACAGCCTGGGTTACCATAGAGAAATTAATAGTAGTAGAGGAGTCCTAATGTCCTATAGAAATTAGTGGATCGGAAAATAGCTCAAGCTTATCAAAAATTTAATTTTTAATAGTTATTAATTTTTAGTAGTATAGTCCAAACGTGGGCAACTCTCTATAGGCTTCACGTTGGACGCCAATTTTATAGTAGGGCCACACGATGGGCAACCAATTTTATAGGGCGAACAATGAAAGCCGGCAAGTTTTTCGTATAAGAGTCACTTATAATTGCGTTAACACATGGCGTTATCACTTACGAAAACCAATACAAAGTCAAGAGACGACAATCAACTTATATCTACGATCGGTACAATAAGTTACGACTCGCGGACTGTGATCTAATGGTACGCCCTGAAGACGTGCTTCGCGTAAAGCGGTTACATAACGACTCCCTGAGCTAAGCGCTCGCGCGGGGCGCTTGGTGGAGTTTTCGGCAGGGGGACGCACCCCCGTACCGCCACACGGGGTCGATAACGAATATACTTCACGAAGTTTTAGTAAAAAAAACCCCGCTCCGATAGAACGTGACGAGCCCGTTACGACCGCTCTGCTAAAGAGCCTCACGACTTGCTATAATCTCCCCCTCCAAGTCACAAATACGTCCCGGTTGTGACTTGGCAACAAAAACGAGGGAAAAAAAAAAAAAAAAACAAAATGAACACAAAAACACAAACAACACAAAAGAACACGGAGTATACGCGGACAAATGGTGCTAAGTACGAGGAACTGGATTGACCCTAACGCTTCTTCTTACGCGGTCTTCCCCTTTTCCTACGCTCCACCAATGGACCATGACCTTCGTACGGCGTAAGGAGGCTAGCGTGATATTTGCCCTTTAAATCGCCGTTTTTATCGGCCAGTTCATAGGTAGTGGCTGTCACAGCTCTATGAATGCGATAGGGACCCTCCCTTCGAGGTGAAAATTTACTGGTAATTCCCTTCGCTGCTTGGCTTGGGCGATTACTCTCCACGAGTACAAGGTCTCCCTCCTGATAAACTTGCCCTTTACGGCGATGTTTGTCCGCCGAATCCTTACGGATGTCCTGTTGATGTTTTAAGCTCTTCAAAAGACTGAGCTTCTCTCTCCCCCCAGTTCCAAGGTCTATCCTCCTGGGTAAGATCATTTCTTTTTTAATCGGTGTTACCCGATAGGGCGGTGTAGAGGTGGGAGCCGCATCGCCGGTGTCAATTCGACGATCGGCGGAATTAGTAGGGCCTCCCCCTGACTCAAAGATATCCTTATTGGCTTTGAGGTGTGTAGTCAACTGCTGTTTGTCGGGACGAGAAAAGAGAGCAACCTCGCACTCGCGGAAACCAATCGTTGAGCTAACTATAGCCGGATCTTCACGTTCGTACCGAAGGTCATACTCACATTGTACCCCGGTAGCACGCAAAGTAAGACGATTCTCGCGGAAATCTAGGGTCAATCCAGCATCCTGGACAAAATTCATCCCTAGCAGCGATTCAGTAGCACCAGGTAAAACCATAAAAAGTGTTACAGTCTCCACGCCCTGCACTTTAACATTAACTAACGCAGTTTCTACAGTCTCTACACGCCTAGTTCCATCCGCAAACTTTAATTCCGTTTCAACGGATTGGAAAACTTGTCCGTTATTACGCAAATGTTTGGTTAAACTAACACTTGCAACCGAGTGTTTCGCACCGGTATCTAACAACGCAGTACCTACAGCACCGTACACTTCCACGTCAAATATCGGTCTCACTCGTGGATTTAAGCGACACACATCACGAACCGCCACTGATTGGAACGCAGCACTGGAGGTTGTAGCCGTCGATGCCGTACGTCCCTCCTTGCAGACCGCACAGTTTGACCGGATCATCCCTGGCGTCCCACAGCCAAAACACGTAATGGTGGGCTTACTGGTCTTCCAAGCAGCCTCCTCGACTGTCTTGGTTTCTTCCTTTTTCTTTAACCGGGTGCAAGTATTCGTACTATGGCCATAGAACTTGCAGTACCCACACTTTTCACGTAACCGCTTGGGAAGCGTTGGTGATGACGTAGTTGTCGTTGACGAATTTGTTGATGAAGAAATTCCCTTCGATGTCCTCTCCTCAGCGGGCTCTTTGACCGCTGGTGCTATACGACGCCCTTCATCGTAAAGGTCTTCAATACGTCGTGCTTCGCGAAGGAGGTCCATGAAGTTGGTAAAAGAGCTGCGTGATACTTTTTCACGAATACGCCGGTGTAGTAAGCCGTACACCATATCCAGCTGCACAACTTCACTTAAAGAATCCGAAGGCAATTGGGCGAGAAGAGCGCGCGCTTTACACACGAAAACATCCGTTGACTCCTCTCGTTGCTCTTGTTTGAATAGTTCACGATACACGCGGTGGGGTGGCAGACGAGGTCCAAATGTTTGTTTCAGGAGTTCCACTGCTTCATTCCATGAGCTTACCGACTGTTTTATCCCTTTCCACCATGTGGCGGCGATGCCGGTCAAAAGCATGGATAAACCCCGTATCGCATTTTCCTCATCTACACGAACACAATCTTTGTATGTTTCTACCGCATCTAAAAACGCTAGCACGTCGCTTTGTTTCGTTCCGTCGAAGCGTGCTGTGCATTTCGTGAAATTCCCTGAAGACGCCGTCGTTGGCGCAGGTGAAGGTGGAACGCTCACACTCTGAACGTGCATCACTTGCTGAAGGATGAATTGAAGTTGCTGATCGGTCATCATAATCGGAGTGGACGTCGCGTCAACACCGGCAGAAACTGGCCTGCTAGCGGCAGCGCCTGGCGCAACGCCAGCGTGCGGGGAATCGCCAACACCAGGAATGCCAGCGGCATGCACGGACTCGTTAGAGACAGCTCTTCCGAGACCCGTTCTCGCTGCGTCATGATCCGTATGACTTCGTGTTCGCGGCATTGTGAACCACGACAAAAAACACGGAAACCTAACCACACAACCACTCAACAGTCAAGCGGAACCTTAACAAAGTTCGTAACAATAAATCACAAAATTGGTCCGCGGCCTCTTAACACCAGTTTGTAATAAAAGTTAATAAAAGTTTCGTAAGTTCGCAAAAGTTCTCAAAAGTTCTCACTAAATAACACAAATGTTCAATAACACAAAAGTCAATAACACAAAAGTTCGATCACTTTAGAATACAGCGTTCAACAAAAACTTTTAAAAGACTTACCGACCAGCAGAATACCTACTGTCGTATATACTTAGTTATGTTTGTTGTTAAACACACTCAAACATCGCGGCGCGTAAGCAGTATAAATAATTGTTCACTTTAACACTGTTAGTCACTTTAGTTCACCGTGAGTTACGGCCTCGAGTTGGGCAGCCATTTTATAGTCCAAACGTGGGCAACTCTCTATAGGCTTCACGTTGGACGCCAATTTTATAGTAGGGCCACACGATGGGCAACCAATTTTATAGGGCGAACAATGAAAGCCGGCAAGTTTTTCGTATAAGAGTCACTTATAATTGCGTTAACACATGGCGTTATCACTTACGAAAACCAATACAAAGTCAAGAGACGACAATCAACTTATATCTACGATCGGTACAATAAGTTACGACTCGCGGACTGTGATCTAATGGTACGCCCTGAAGACGTGCTTCGCGTAAAGCGGTTACATAACGACTCCCTGAGCTAAGCGCTCGCGCGGGGCGCTTGGTGGAGTTTTCGGCAGGGGGACGCACCCCCGTACCGCCACACGGGGTCGATAACGAATATACTTCACGAAGTTTTAGTAAAAAAAACCCCGCTCCGATAGAACGTGACGAGCCCGTTACGACCGCTCTGCTAAAGAGCCTCACGACTTGCTATAGTAGTTATTTTTAGTAGTTACTTAATTTTAAGTAAACTTAATTTTTAGTAGTTACTCTTCTGCAATTTAACACAATTCACAATGTTTAACGCGTGTGTACAGTTACACACATCTACTGTAAGGAGGTCGCACGAATTTCCCGCCATGGCTCAAAAATACCAGAACCCAGTTCGCCTGTACTATAATGTAGAAAAAAATATTTTATAACATTACTTTGCAATAATTTCCTAACAAAGTAGTGTTATAATGAATTTTTTTAATTTTTTTTTTTTAATATTATAGATGTATGTGAATAAAGTAGTCCAATATATGACACATTTTGATTTCATATTCGGGATTTTAAGATATGAGAGTAGATAAATATTATTAGGTACGATGTAAAAAAATGCCTTGAGGCTTGATGATAATTGATAAGAAACGACAAACCTTGTTAATGATTTCTAATAGCAAATAGTTTTAATAAAATATTAGTCTTACAATTAGTTATATTATGGTGAGACGGTGACAGTAAAAAGAATATTCGGCCGAGTTTGCTGTGTGGTCTTCTCAGACCCAGGGCGCGTTTGGAACCGTATGAGCCTTTAATATTAAGTTGCCATAAAATTATCACCATCATCCACTTCAATAATATTTGTAGTCGTTAAAATAGTTATTCTAAATGTGTACAGTAACTATATCAATTTTGAAAGAATATACTAATTATATTTTTCTTAATTTAATTTGAATTATTTTAATTTGTGACGTCAACAGCATCGTTAGCACAGTATTCAAAAAGCCATGGGTGCGGGACATCCTATAGAAGCGAATCTTCTTACACATTGTGTAAGAAATCTTGTACAGTGTACTATGTCTCGCTCACTCATTTTGGCAAAAGAAAGAGCAAAAGAAAATGCAATTCAAACTATAATTATAAAGAAAGAATAATTAATAAAAGTTATCGAGATTTTCGAACGTTTTCACAGTTTGTAATCGAATCAAGACAGTTTGTAAGCAATCAACACAGTTTGTAAGCAATCAACACAGTTTGTAGCCGATCAACACAGTTCGTAGCAGATCAACACAGTTTGTAGCCGATCAACACAGTTTGTAGCCGATCAACACAGTTTGTAGCCGATCAACACAGTTTGTAGCCGATCAACACAGTTTGTAGCCGATCAACACAGTTTGTAGCCAATCAACACAGTTTGTAACCGATCAACACAGTTTGTAGTCGATCAACACAGTTTGTAACCAATCAACACGGTTTGTAAGCTGTGCAGCAAAAAGCTGTGATAGCCTAGTGGTGAGGACGACCGACTTCTAATCGGAGGTCGTGGGTTCGATCCCGGGGCACGCACCTCTGACTTTTCGGAGTTATGTACGTTTTAAGTATTTAAACATCACTTGCTTTAACGGTGAAGGAATACATCGTGAGGAAACCTGCATGCCTGAGAGTTCTCCATAACGTTCTCAAAAGTGTGTGAAGTCTGCCAATCCGCTTGGCCAGCGTGGTAGACTATGGCCAAAACCCTTCTCACTCTGAGAGGAGACCCGTGCTCTGTAGTGAGCCGGTAATGGGTTGATCATGATGATGATGATGAACACGGTTTGTAACCAATCAACACAGTTTGTAACCGATCAACACTTGTTCTTCAAAATTTGTCCGTTCCACCAAGTCCGGAAATCTTCCCACACGGTAACTCGCGACATCATCTCTTCGTCGTTCAACGCCTTACACAGCTTACAGACCTCCTCTTTAGGGTAACTCTCTCTATACTTGTAGTGATTCCTCCATCGGAAGAAGTCGTGGTACTTGCCACTGTCGCTGATGATCTCGTTCATCTGACGCGCCAGCTCTTTGGGGCCCAATTTCAATGCGTCGAGGTAGCTGCCCGGAGGGAGGAATCTGGAAAATGGAATTCAGACATGTTACAAGTGATAAAGTTCGTAAACTGAAACCCGAGTACTAATTTAGTGTGCAGAAAAACGTGTATTTCAACTGCGTACTAATGGAACGAAAGAAGCGCGGGGCAAGCAGCTAGTGGCGCCTACTATTTAACACTAGGTACACTACTATCTAACACGTACTATCTAACACCGCCAACTTCCAACTCCAGGCTGGTACTGAGAATTTCTTGACAGAAAAACCTGAAGACTTCAATTTTTTTTCCTCGAGCCGAGAATTGACTCCAGGAGCTACAATTTAAAGGAGAAAGCTCAAAGATCTGAGACACATAACACGTAATTCCAAACATGACGTACTCCATCTCATTTTCATTGACGTTCTCCATCTTTCAGATTTACCGAAACCACACGAGTAGTAAATCTACAGAGAAGAAGCTTCCACAAGCGGCCCGCTGTAGGTATACTCACACAAACACACTCACCAACGGTTCACGGACGCCCGCTCGTTCCACTAACCGGTACAGTTGGTGACAAACGTGCGCATATGTGTGAGTGTACCTACAGTGCAGCGGGCCGCTTGTAGAAGCTTCCCCTCTGTAGGTACTCTGTGCCGAAACAGTCTCAAAGATGAAGTGGCAATGGGCAGGGCACATAGCTCGATGAACTGATAGACGTTGGGGTCCCGAGATGTCCCTAAGATCCCGTACCGAGAAAAGCTGTGCTGTAAGTCAGTGACAACTGACAGTCAGCTGGACAGTCTCAAGCGGATCACTGGGAGCTGCTGGATAAATGGGGTACAAGATCTTGTTCCGTTATCTGTGGCAAGAGACCTACTTAGCAGGGGACGCTTATCGATTGAAATAACGACAATGACGAACTAGTTTCCCTTAATTAAAATCAAAAATATATAGTTAACTAAACGAATTTATTTTTGCAGGTGACCTGGGGGGTTATTCTGTAACTTAGTTAGCAACTGAAAATAGTTGCCAACTATTTAGTTCGATATACATTGCTGCTTTACTGTGTGAAATTATGAAAACACTTTATAATTTCCCACAGTAAAGCAGCAATGTATATCAAATTAGTTGGCAACTATTTTCAGTTGCTAACTAAGTTACAGAATAACCCTGCTGTTCTCACTGTACATGGAGAAACTTATACATCATACGTATCTAGGTCGATTATTATTTATAGGTTATGACTCATGAGTTAGGTACTATGAATTTTACGTAGACAACGTTATAGACATTCGGGAGTCGCAATAATTTGATAATTTCATACTTACCTACTAGACTTTGCTGACGGGATATTTTGGGGGGATTATTTATCGAAATAATAGGTGAGGTGCCGTGGGAGTAGTGTGTTAGCGTTACATACCTACTTAACGTTTAGATAATTACCAAAATTATAAAATTTAAAAGTATAAAATAAAATAAATTAAAATAAGAATCCACCACCACCACACCCTGCACCCACTACAGCATTTTTAACGTCCCACAGCTGGGCATAGGCATCCTCTCTCATAGGTGAGAGGGATTTAGAGCTAAGACCCGCCACGCTGCTTCAATGCGGGTTGGCGGACTAAAAATGAAATAATAATTATAAAATAGTGAAATAATACTAAAATATGAATAGCGTGACATTTGTGTTATTTCTGGTGTATTGTGAATTGTTATTTCTGGATAACTTACGTTGATAACGTTAGGTAATTACAATTGATCAAAAACTGATAAAATAAAATAACAGTTATTATTTTTCTACAACAATTTAAAATAGATTACATAAATAATCATGAGAGTACGTAATTGGTAAATTATAATGTTTGCTCGACTTAGTGGGGGCAACACCGTGCCCCCAGATAATTTGAATATCGAACTGTGAGTTTGTTTCGGGTGGGTTCCCTTGGTTTTCACACAGAAGCGGCAACATGGCGCGGCGCCAAGAATGCCAATGAGTGAATGAGAGTGAATGAATAAAGGAATGAATTTTTAACCATTCCAACACGGACGTTCGATGAACTTACTATTCATAATAATGTGTGATAACTTGATAACTGATAAGTGACATTACACAAATATAATTGTGTAACAATAAACGTGTTACAATGACGAGTGGCGACCTCGCACCGGAAGACCCCCCCCTCCCCCCACTAGATGGACGATCTCAAGCGAATCGCTGGCACCCGCTGGAAACAAGCGGCGTAAGATCGTGTTCTGTGGCGATCCTTGCAAGAGACCTATATCCAGCAGTGGACGTCTATATACGTATATATCTCTCTCGTTGAGCTAGTGGTTAGCATATTCAACTGCAGATCACGAGGTCCCGGTTTCGATTCCCGCATCGGGCAAATAATTGTTAGGTATTGGGTTTTTCTGTCTCAGTGCCAGCCCGGAGTTGGTAGTTCGCTGTGTTTCACCCCCGTGCCTCAGAGAACACGTTAAGCAGTCGGTCCCGGTTATTATCACTATCATGTGACAATAGTCGTTAAAGCCTGACAACCCACATATTAACAGCGTGGCGGGTCTAAGCTCTAAATCCCTCTCTCCTATGAGAGAGGAGACGTGTGTCCAGCTGTGGGACGTTAAAAGGCTGTAGTGGTGGTGGTGGAGCTCTATTGGTTATTTGTTTGAGACGACGAATTATTAAAAAAGTCGTTTGAACTTTCGGCCATTGCCTCGATGCGTCCAACGCAAAATCAACAACAAAATACAAGTAAATAATTATGTAGTTAAAACAAATTTTTACCTTGAGTAATTTGCTGTACCATAGACAACTGGGACGGCGTAGTTGTTCAACGCACTCAACAGCTTCTCCGTCACATAGTCATCGGCGAACGAGTTCTCAAACGACAGATAAAAGTAATACTCCTTTTCCAATTTTTTGAAACAGGACGCCTCATCGTCCCTCGGGCAACTGAAAGTGCCGCAGCGGCCGTAAATGTGGACGGAACGCCCGAAGGGTTTGAGCTCCTTTTGCAACTCCTCCACGAATAACTCCCTCCCACCATCAGTGGAACAATGAGAGACGAACCAAGCGGCCGTTTTTGACTTTTTCGACAGTTTATTTTTCAGTTCTTCATCTATAGGAGCTAATTTATCCAGCCATTTCATGTTAAGCGACGGTCCAATTATGTTGTCTTTCATGTCGTATACGATTATGTAGCTCCAGAATAAATCCGAGTCGATTCTATACGTCCACGTCCAGTTAAAAAATCCGTTGTACATCGGAGCGCATACTGGATAATTGGCTGGAGATTCGGAAGCGGCGAAAATGTACTTCTGTTTCGGTGACCTCACCGAGGGTAGTTGGATAGACCAGAGTTTCATAGCGTCCAAACCGCCGAATATCACAGCGTCGAACTCTGTTTGATCGATGAAATAGTCTTTGTCGTCGGTGACGAAACAGTTGGTGACATTGCATCCGCCCTTCACGAAAGCCGAGTTTCCTAGGCTCATCGTGTTGAGGGGTACATTGAATCTGTTGGTCCATAGGAGGATGTACTTCAAGCTCTTGTGGCTCAGATACGAGATCGAGTCTTTTCTCTGTGATCTTATAGAGAACAGCCTCGCGTTGTAGGTGTATATAAGGGAAGCTGCGTAGATGAGGATCACTATGAATATTACCCGGGAAGCATTCAGACCGGTTAGTAGGAAACACATTCTCGCTATCATGGTGTACCGATGCCTAGTTTACTAGTTTAGCCATTGTCTATTTTGGTACATGAGTAGTTTCTGCGCTCCAAATCGTAAACATCTGTAGCTATTTTTACGCCGTCTTGGTTTACTTCACTGGCGTTCGAAAATCCAATATTTCAGTTTTCAACCCATCGAATTTATCACTTTTTATTTATATAATTGTCAGTAGACCTGAAAGAAAAAAAAGCCTGTTAATTAAACAATTAGCCAGAAAACAATGAGGTTAGTTTTCGCATGTAAAGATAGGCTATGCCTAATTTGAATAGTCACAAAATGAATATGAATGGTATGGACACATCAAATGAGATTCAAGAACGTGTCTATACTCTATAGTCTATACTTATTACTTTTAGACATCCATACTAATATTATAAATGCGAATGTCTGTCTGTCTGTTACTACTGCATAGATCTTGACGACTTGAGACAGCGCCTGCATCCGAAACGGAAACAGGCTTACCTACTTTACTTAGGTAGGTACCCAACTTACTATTTCTATAGGAAAAAGATTGTGCCCAAAGGATTTTTAAAGAACGTATCACTGAAAGGCTATTTTTAAAGAACGAACGGGTCTTGACGAAATACGGCCCTAAGATAGCTTGCATCCCAGGGAAGGAATTAGGTTACTTTTACGCCGGCATATACTTTTTGTCACGGACATCAGTAAGTAAAAAATACTCTAAATCTAACATTTCCTTTACTTCATTTTTACACAAAAAAAAAAATGTGGGCAAAGGAAGTTAGTTAATTTCAATAAAAACATTCCAGTACAATTAACTGTATAAGCTAGCCTTGAATTGAATGGATCAGTACGACATCTGCTCTTTTTTACCAACAACAAAAAGTCGATAAATAGATAAATCAAGTCGATAAACGAGGCAGTCACTGACAAAAAATATCTACCTACAAAATGTTTCGCCCCATTTTTTTCACAGAATGATTGATTGAGGTAGGTAGTTTTGTCTTTCGATAGATATCACCGCCTCTAGTACCTATAAGGGCACCTTTCTGTGTTATAAGGATTCGCTAAAAGGATTATGCTATAAGGATTCCGACAGAAATCGCAGGATATTCGGAGCCAGAAGCTTACTCGCTACATTTTCCGATCATTCCGACCAAACCAACAAAGTTGTCAATTTTAATGATTTAGTTCGATCTGCTCTGCTAGTTAGATCTGCTCGTTTTTAGGGTTCCGTAGCCAAATGGCAAAAAAGGGAACCCTTATAGATTCGTCATGTCTGTCTGTCTGTCTGTTTGTCCGTTCTTATGTCACAGCCACTTTTTTCCGAAACTATAAGAACTATAAGAAACTATAACTGTTGAAACTTGGTAAGTAGATTTATTCTGTGAACCGCATTAAGATTTTCACAGAAAAATAGAAAAAAAAACAATAAATTTTGGGGGTTCCCCATACTTAGAAATGAAACTTAAAATTTTTTTTTTCATCAAACCCATACGTGTGGGGTGGGGTATCTATGGATAGGTCTTTAAAAATGATATTCAGGTTTCTAATATAATTTTTTCTAAGCTGAATAGTTTGCGTTTGAACGAAATCTATTAAGTAGTTTTTTTTAATACGTCATAAATCGTAAAAGACCGCAATTTACCAAGTTGACGCCAATTAAGAGAGACCTCTGAGTTGTCTGAGCGCGGGCGCTCATACAATTTAGAGGCCTAGCTTAATTGGCACCTTACCTTTTAAGACAACTAAGGAAAAACAAATTGTACTTATACTTCTGGAGTACGGAACCCTCGGTGCGCGAGTCTGACTCGCACTTGACCGGTTTTTTATCAACAATGATTGACTAAGTTTTTTGGTGACATCCTACTTTATCAGCTGTTAAAATTTCACAAGAATTTGTCAAATTCTTTTGTTTTTCATACATGAAAATCGGTAAAGAAAATCCTAATCATAATCATCATTACCTTACCTACTGAAAAAGTCAATCTAATTTAAAGACTGACTTAGGATATCCTGCGGACCAGACGCGACGGCGCGGCGTCAGAAGTTGAGGGGGCAATTACATGGGGGGAGGGGGGTTGCGAACAATGAATATGCCAAAGATGCCTCGCATATCGAGTATAGTCCGTTCGGTAACATAGTGTCGGTACAGGCGCAGGTGCTCTTAGTATTCTGCTTTTATTTTTATAATTTTTTTTCTGTTTGTAATTTTTTTTTCTATTCTAACAGAATCTCCGAATAGTCTGCCAATCCGCACTTGACCAGCGTGGTAGACTATGGTTAAAATCCTTCTCATTTTGAGAGAAGACCCGTGTTCATGATAATATTATATTTTATGTTTATGGTTATATTGTAATAAAATACGAATATAAAAAAATATAAAAAGGAAAGAGAATTTTAATTAAAAAATATGAGTAGGTATAAAACGCCAAAACCCCTTGTGCCTGTACACGCCGCGCGGCATGCTTTGAAGTCGCGGCGGCGCGGCGTCTTTGGTAAAACACCGCGCGGCGGAGGCGGCGAGACACAAAGGGCGACCGTAAGAAAATGAACAGACTATAAACATAGATGATTGCACAGTTGCATATAGTTGCACATGTCACCATAAAATTGTAAATAACGTTATATCTCGCGAGATTGTGAACTGTCGAAAGATTCTGAACTGTAACATATTGCTTACAATTTAACGCACTATTTTTGGGTAGATTGTAATGTAACGAAGTGATGTCACCGTAAAATTGTAAATAACGTTAGGTTATAACATATCTCGCGAGATTGTGAACTGTCGAAAGATTCTGAACTGTAACATATTGCTTACAATTTAACGCACTATTTTTGGGTAGATTGTAATGTAACGAAGTGATGTCACCGTAAAATTGTAAATAACGTTAGGTTATAATATATCTCGCGAGATTGTGAACTGTCGAAAGATTCTGAACCGTAACATATTGCTTACAATTTAACGCATTATTTTTCGGTAGATTGTAATGTAACGAAGTGATGTCACCGTAAAATTGTAAATAACGTTAGGTTATAATATTTGTGAACTTTCGAAAGATTCTGAACCGTAACATATTGCTTACAATTTAACGCATTATTTTTCCGTAGATTGTAATCTAACGAAGTGATGTCACCATAAAATTGTAAATAACGTTAGGTTATAATATATCTCGCGAGATTGTGAACTGATATATTTTATGGGCGAGATATATTATAACCTAACGTTATTTACAATTTTACGGTGACACATACAGTTTACATTTGTTTTAAATTTTAATTGGATGTGACATCGAGATCTCACGAGATAGCGAAGTAAAGTGCGAGATGCGAGGTGCGAAGTGAGGCATCTTTGACATATTTGCACCCTAAAAGCCGTATCGCTCATATCAGTGAAGCATCAGTACCGGAGCAGTTCCGGCACAGTGAAAAATGTTATTTCATACTTCTCTATGAACTGACGCTGAAACTGCGTCGTCACTGATACGGACAGGTGTGAATGCGTTCATAGAGAATGTGTGAAATAATATTTTTCACTGTGCCGGCATGCACTGATATGTGCGAATCGCCCTTTATATAGTTTTATTTTGAAGGCCGTACGGCGTTGGGGTGGGCCAGTGGGGGCGACAATGGCGCCAAAATGTCGCGCCTGCGGTTACCAGTGTTTTACAAGCAAACAGGATTTCGGATTTCACTTCCGAAACAACGCTACGGACGTTACTGAGCTTTTATCGTGCCTACCTAACTTTCAGATTTTTCAATAAAAATACAACCATAGACGAATGTAGGCCAGAACGAAATCTGATCGTACCAACTCCACGCTAACTTGTCCATACTACTCCCAGCGTGGTTTCGTAAAGTGCAACGCCAGAAGCTCACCAAGGGAATCCACCTCCACAACGACATTTCGTTTCATACCATTGTATGAAAATGGTGATAAGGTCTGAGGTTGTGTGTTTGTTTACCTGGGCGTTTTTTTATCAAGACACGGCCGTGTGTCCAGCCAGTCGCACAAAGTGCGATTTATTAGTTTTTGTTAGAACACTTGTCAAGGCTATAGGCAAGGTCGCTTAGGCCTTTGGTAGGTAAGTACTAAACTATGTCCTAGGCATAGACGCAGTTCCTACCTAGTACCGAATATACCAAATAGGTACATAGGTGGTTACGTAGGTTAATTACCTATTGTTATGCTAATCAGACATATTGTGCTAACCGAAACCGTGACAATAACAAGAAGGTCAAGGACATGGTCCAAAAATAATTCAAAAACGCTCAAGTCTCAAAAGAACGAGTAAATAGCATGGGCGTCGTCGCCAAGGGCAACAAGGGGGGCAGGTAGGGGCAGCTGCCCCCCTAGAGATTTGAAACAATATAGGCAAATGTCAATGATGTTAAATACAGATATTATGTTATGCCTACTAAACCATCCGATAAAAACGTTCCGAACCTGTCCGAACCCTGCCCCGCGCGCGCCCTACCAGCGGCCGCACACACACATACACATTTTAATGTTTCACTTACATTTCACTACAATGCCACTCAACATACTACGGATTGAGGAGCGGTGAATTACACTCCATTCGACGCTTCAGTTTTGGAGCTCTAGTAACAAATCTACGTCAATTTAATATATAAACATCATTGGCAAACTCCAAAGTCCTAAATTAACTCACTTGACTTACCTACCGGTTAATATTTTGAATCGTGCCGCCCCGATAGGGGGTAGGTGAGGGTGGGGGAGGGGGGAGGCGGGGAAGGTAAGTCATCCCCCCCTCAAACCCTTTGCCGGAAACGCATACTTTTTTTTTAATAAATTTTTTAATATTGATGAAACTGACATTGGTAAAACATTTAAAACGAGTCGTCTCGTTAAGTGAAGGGAGAGGGGAGGGGGGAAGAAGGGAGTACGTCATCAAGATAAGACTGCTTGGGGTTGGGGTGCTCAGATTTCGATTTGGACCACATTCGACCAAGGATCCAATAGAACCTAAGTGCCCGGCCTGCGGCCGGGCACATGAATATTTATGTTCTAACCTAACCTAACCTACCCTAGCTTCTTCCCACCCCAACTTGTTAATGGGGATTTACCAAAAGTGTGGTTAAAAAAAACAAAACCTTTTTATAAACATTTATAAATAAATCCAATAAATTCCCAATCTATTTCAAATCTCCCCGCAGGTTGGGAAACTTCCCACAAAATGGCCACCCTGCGCTTGTCGTGTCAAACAACGTTTCATTTCACGCAAATTTTTATCAAAAATTTACGTTTCTAACCTAAAAATATACGTATTTTTTGTAAAAAAAAATCGCGTGTCCGGCAAAAAAAATTTGTTCCGGGGGCATCGACAGACCCTCTAAGACACCCCTATAAACTCACTTTTGCTCTATCAGGGCGGCACGTTTCAAAAGCCAACCCTACCTACCTATGGATGGATTTGATCTATAACAGTCGAAGGTTCTCATTCGAGAATATCCAGTTTGACAAAAATACTTACCTATGTACCTACTACCTATGTACGTAGGCATAAGGCACGTACCTACTAGGGCCTAGGCTATATTATGACGTCATGACAAATCCAATATGGCGGACGCCAAAACATGCTCTATTAGAATATACCTACTAAGTAGGTATATGTACACGTAACTTATTTAGGTAGGTAGTTACTTACCTTTCAAACGAAAGGTTAATACTTTAGTTAACTAATTCATTCCGTATACCTACCTATTGTACAAAAAAAAAAAAATACCTACTTAACTTCGCTCTTTAAATTCCGGGAATTATACATATCCGGGAAACTATATCCTGATTTCTAATTCCGTGGAATTCTGACGTTTCATAATGTTACCAGAGATAAAACAATTCCCACAAAAAAGATAAAAAATTCAAAACTTATGTAAATAATAAAAATCAACTGCCGCATGTAGATATGAATTATGACAAATGCCTAACAGACACTTCATGGTGATAATGTCAGCCGACATCTATTTTTGAATGATTTTTTTCAATGTGCTTCTTTTGTTTTCTATTGCTGTTAGTGTGCACTTTCTAGTTTCCACTCTTGGTGTTTTCTATTTTAGGGTGAAACGACTAATATTATTACGCGGCATATGGCTTTTTATGATGACAGGGAATTAAAGTAGGTACCTACCTACCTAGTTTGGGGTAAAATCGTATTTCGTAGATGATAACCCTGTTCTCCATACAAATAACTCACCTGTAAATGACAATGACAGCTGTCAGAATTCCACGGAATTAGAAATCTGGGTATAGATAGTCATCTCTGTGCAGCGTGACCACATGTGGTAGATTTCTACTTTTTTGGTAGATTTAAGGCTTGTTGTGGTAGTTAAAAATTGTTGGGTAGATTTTGGTATAATTACACATTTTGAATTTTTTCCCCGGTAGATTTGGTAGATTTTGGATCAAGTATATGGCAACCTTCTGTTTAGTAAGATTTTTGGGGCGGGGTTTCCCCGTCCATAACAGGCCATCACTAGTCTTGTTTTGTTTATCTTCTTTGCCCGTTTGCAAGTACGTACGTACCTACGTATACGTAAACGTAGGTAATAAGTACCTAATTAGTAAACTTAACTTGATGTATGTACTTATACGACTTAAAATGACTAAACGAGATTACTCGTACCTACCTATGAGCTGAAGAGCACATATCGATATTTCTTTGTT
Organism: Melanargia galathea; assembly: GCA_920104075.1. Classification (NCBI taxonomy): domain Eukaryota; kingdom Metazoa; phylum Arthropoda; class Insecta; order Lepidoptera; family Nymphalidae; genus Melanargia; species Melanargia galathea. The sequence continues at coordinate 18,472,998 of OV049874.1, read as the reverse complement.
TTGTAATTTAATTTATCGCCATGAAAAGAAAATACGGAAGGCAATATCGTACGGAGTGGGAGCAAAACCCTTTATTTTCAAAGTGGTTGACAAAATCATCGGAAGGAGACAACGCCTTTTGTAAAGCCTCTTCCACGGATAGCGTCTCTTAGAGAACATGAAACTTCAGCTAAACACAGTGTTGCCGTTAGGACAATCTAGTTTGTAGCTACTTCAAATGAAAAAGTCGCTAGTTAGTTTTGTAATAAAAATCACCTTCAAAAAGTGGCTAGAAGTAGCTGAATATCATGACCTAATTTAATAATTTTTAAAATTTACCTAGGTACCTATTTTAATATCAAAAGTGATTAAAAACCTCGGCCCTATCTGAGATTACTAATACATCGGTGTGGATCTGTTCTGGTGTTGCCTACTCAATGTTTTTATACTCCGGCTCCAGACGTTGGCCCCAACACTGTTCGCCCAACGTGTGGGTCGGGACATTAGCATTGGCCAACGCTCGCTCGAACATTGGGAGTTGGCCATTCTGTGTCGGTTTTTCAAAAAAGGAATAACTGCACCAACGTTCACGAACCATCCATACGTTGGTGCCAACATCAGTCTTTTTCCGTGTTATATGACGTCTCGTCATTCACCAGATTCTTTGACGTGGTTTTTTCTTTTTATTTTCATTAATATATACAAGTTATAATAATAATATGTATGTACTCACGTGTTTACAGTACGTAAAAGCGCTGACAGCAATTTCGATTTCTGTATCGGACAATCATCACGGCTATGACGCGAAAGAACTCTAGTATTATAGCCAACATGTGAACGCCTCACGACAATATCGACCAACATTGGGGCGACCATTGGGACCAACGTGTGGAGCCAGCGTTTTTATTATACGGCCCTAGATACCAGTCTTTTAAGGTCAGTTTGCCTACTCAATCTATGAAGCTAACTGCTAACCATAGATTTCTTTTTAATCACTACAGATACCTACCTACTTAACAATATAAATAGATATAGAGCTGAGAGCTCAACTATTAAAAAGAAGCTAGAAAATACAAAACTAAAAATACAAAAAGTAGCTAGAAGTTGCTAGATTTATTTTGGTGGCTAGATGGATTTATTTTGTAGCTAAAACTGTTGAAAATCCGCTAGATCTAGCCACAAAGTGGCTAAAACGGCAACACTGGCTAAACACCAATAAAACTTCAAAGGATTTTTTGAAAAATATTAATGACATTGACAGTCACACATCTGACAGTAATGAGTGACAGTTGTCAGAAGTTTGACTTAAAATTGGTGCTGCCAATTAAAATTATTGGCATTGTATGATTTCCTACTTTCGTTGGCCAGACTCTAATGAAATATAATATGTAGTTTTATTTCATCTCTATTTTATCATATTAGTGAGGTAGATTTGTGGTAGTTTTTTACCAAGACTGTGGTATATTTCAGTAGTTTTTTTAAGCTGCAGAAGTAGATTGACCAATTTAAATGTGGTCACACTGTCTCTGTGCCTAATTTCATCAAGATCGTTTCAGCAGTTAAGTGGTCTGTCAAAAATGTATCTATTAACCTTCTATTAACCTTCATTATTGTCCTTAATAAGTAGGCAGCTGCCTCAACAGTTTTTTTTAATGCAGATAGCATAGATAAGATAGCTTATAAATTCTTCCACCTACCTCCCTATGAAAGATTTGAACCATTGAAACCTACCTGAACCATTCAACCGTTCGCCTTATTATAAATTATAATACTTTTCTTCTATTCGGGTTTCCTACCAAATTCTTGTTTTGTTGTTGTTTACCTATTTGTTCTTGTTGTTTGTTGATCACGTCTTGGATTTTGTCCGGTATCTTGCTTGGCGGATAGGTGTTCTAATTCTAAACATAAAACTACGCCACTTAAAGTATAGAAGCACAACAAACACTGTTAAGTACAAATTCCGTTAATCTATATTTTTAGCACTTCACTTATTATTATTGAGTAGTTTAGTATATCACAGATAATTTAAGGCGAGCACAACCTTTTACGACAAACGTCGACTCGGGACTAGCCTAGCCGGTACCACAGCCGGCGTTACGACTTACGTTCCGTTATTTTTTGTTACATCGCTGATCGCACGTTTAGATGCGTGCGTGCCGCATTCACACTGTGAAGTTTTTTTCGTGTGACATTCTTGACTTTGTTTTTGTGTTCTTATTGGCGTGATAAGGTCTAAATCGATGAACGACGGCTACACGCATGAAAAAGCATGACTCATTGTCACGTACCACGTGCAAGCGAGGGCGTGGAACAAGCGATAGAGAGGCAATGTTTTGTTATGACGCGGACGTTATCACGTAAATTTATGGTCCGACCGACTTTACAGACAACCAATTTAAAAAAAAAAAGTAAAACTTCTTATGCACCGTTATGATTTGAAAATTCAATGAGACGAAAAAGTGACACCAAAAAGAGACAAACATATTAAAATAGGATTTAGCCTGCGAGAGAATGAGATAGAATACAAGTCGGTTTCCATGGTGACCGCTCTCCGCCTATATTCCGTTTTTGAGCCCAAATTTTAATTCAAAAACATATAAAACAAGGTTTTTTTACGTATTACGTAACATTTTGGAGCATTCGAAAAATTAAAATGTAAGTTTTACTTCTGCCGTGTGTGTGTGTGTGTGTGAATTGTACACAAACAGTTTTATTTTTGGTTTATGAGTGAGTAGCTAAAAACCGGTTCAAAGTTCCATGATAATCACCTTTGTATAAGTAATTGAGCATGTGAAAAATCATTTAAAAGTGCCTCTTATGACCCATAGCCACATAAAACTTAACTGGGAAACTGCTTGAAGTGACCATACTTCTGGAAAAGCATTGAAATCGAGTCTGTACTTTTTCAGGAAAATGGTAACATAAAAAAATTGGTTGTCTGTATCTGTAAAGTTGGTTTACGGACGATAATTTTACGTGATAACGTCATAAGAAAACAAAGAGAGAAATGTAGATGCGTCACAAGCCGAACGCTTAAAACGCCACGAACAGTCGGAACGTGACGGGTGAGTCATGCTTTTCGGTGCGTGTAGCCGTTCATCGATTTATAAGACGTTATCACGTTAAAAAAACATAAACAAACACACAATCCGTTAAACGCAAACATCGTCTTTGTTCCGTCGTGTGTAAAAACAAACAACGGACAAACAAACACGCACATTAAAAAACGCTCAGTGTGGACTTGGCTTTACCATGTTTGTAATATTGTTAAGTTGCGTTTTGCGTGACGAAACGAAAACCCTTCGATCTCTCTCCCCCAATTTTGTAGTTAACGGTATATTCAAGTTAACAATGGTGTGGTATTGCCATTTAGGTACGTCTCATATTATAACTTAGGCCCAATTTATACCGCCGCGGAATGGAATGGAAACGAATTTTTTTACAAAGCATTGTAAACTTTATGTCAATTGTATATCACACAAAATAGTAGCTATAGGGAAATTCTCGAGAATGCGCGAGAATTCCGCGGAATTTTTGGCTCCTATTTAATTTGTATGTTATGCAATTGACATAAAGTTCATTTAGCTATGTAAAATTTCGTTGCAAAAAGTCGCTTCCATTCCATTCCACAGCGGTGTAAATTGACGCTAAAGATAAGTAAGTACCTACCTACTTACTATAATTAAAATTATCCACTTAACAAGGTGTCTAAATCAAAAGAACTTATAAATTGCAGTGCTTTTATTGACAGCCAAGATAGGTAGGTACCTAAGTACAAATTATAATTTTTATAACATTAATAATTAGGTATTAACTATTGTAATTCGGCTTTAGAAAATACGATGACGAATAGGTAGAGAAGTTTCATGGTGTTGACATGGTGATATTAAGTTAAATATAAATAAATTAAAAATTTAAAAAACTCCCAACATTCGCCATTTCGTGGCAGCGGCCATCTTGAATTTACAATAGTGTTATTCTACTTGTCAAGCCCTTTGATTTGATACCCATATTAAGGGAGTTGTGAAAAAATATGTAATCCGCCATTTTGTAGCGGTGGCCATCTTGGACCGATTTTCTTCAAACATAGCTAACAACACTCTCGACTAATTCACCTTTCAAACAAAAAAAACGTCATTCAAATCGGTACACCCGTTTGAGCGCCACAGGGGAACAGACACACACACACACACACACACACGCGCACACACACACACACACACGCACACACGCACACACACACACACACACACACACACACACACAAACACACACATACACAGACACATCAAACTTATAACACCCCGTCGCGTCGCGTCGTTTTTGCGTCGGGGGTTAATAAAATATAAGTAGATCAACACTAATAGGTTAATAACCAGCTATCTAGGCGCACGAAGTGCGCCAGGCCAAGTTCCTCCGGCCTTGTCGCATGAGTGTGTTATTTACACGATCCATTTCGAGCTGTTTTGACCCCCCTCATAACTCTGGTTCGCGGGATAGTAATCCTACGAAATTTGAAATATAAGCGCTAATGATCCTGTTAAAATATTTTTAAATAATTTATGTCTTACTAATAACACTATAATATGAAGCTCATTTGAGACTGAGAATAGTTTTATTGTTTTCAACTTGGCAACATTTTTTAAATTAAACAAATTCAAAGGAGTGCAAAAATGTTTGACGTGGACGAAGTCGCGGGCTTCCTCTAGTTGATAATATTTTTTCACGGATAAAATAAGCAAGTAGGTAGGTGGTAGGTTTGGTTTGGTTCATATATTTTAAGTAATTTCTTTACGTGCCAACGATTTTCTTTATGTGGAATTGTATACAAAATATTATAGTAGAAAATATTGGCGCCATTTAGACGCGCCGCTCCGGAACAACACTCTTAAAAATGGCGAGACGATACTTGCAGTCCCTGCACATTGGGCCACTTGTGGCGACGACTAGTGGCCGCCACAAGTCGCGGAAGAGAATTTTTACACATTTTCTTGTGACTCGAGCGCTCAACTGTGCGGTGGTATCTTGTGTCAGATTATTGCTGAAAATTGATGTAAATTTTTAGAAATGGTTTACAGATTATTAATTTCATAATTGAAATAGGTTAGAATGAACTGACATATTTTGATTCATTCAATGGCGCCGAACCGCCATCTTGAATTATTGGTATAAATACGGGCACTTCGAAGCCATGAATTCAGATTTCAGTCTCATCCAGACTCAACCAACTATTAGATGCTTCAGCGTCTAGGTCGTGATATTTGATTGAGGGTTGCGATAGCAATCACACCCTAATCGAATAAATGCTGCCATTTTGGGCTTAGCTGTGTGTAATTAATTAATTAGTATAAAATAGATTTGAAAAGACGTCTCAGTTGAACTAATCTGTGATTCGATATTAAATGTGTTTGTGCGGGTGATAAATGCAGATATTTAAATTATTGTTTGATTTAGTTAAAATATTAAAATATGATATCCTGCTTCTGTAATGATGATGTTTACACTTGGTACCATATAAAATGTATGAAAAATCTCTCCCACAATTTGTGGCCGGCCACTAGTTGTCGCCACGAGTGGCCCAGTGTATGAGCTGTTATGGGCTCCCGACGGCGACACGATCAATCGCGATGCTTACGCAATTGACGCTGATTGTCAATGCCGATTGATCGTTCAATTGTCAATCGCGATTGATCGTTATTAACCCCCGACGCAAAAACGACGGGGTGTTATAAGTTTGACGTGTCTGTGTGTGTGTGTGTGTGTGTGTGTGTGTGTGTGTCTGTCTGTTCCCCTGTGGCGCTCAAACGGGTGGACCGATTTGAATGCGGTTTTTTTTGTTTGAAAGGTGAATTAGTCGAGAGTGTTCTTAGCTATGTTTGATGAAAATCGGTCCAAGATGGCCGCCGCTACAAAATGGCGGATGATATATTTTTTCACAACTCCCTTGATATGGGTATCAAATGAAAGGGCTTGACTAGTAGAATAGCACTATTGCAAATTCAAGATGGCCGCCGCCACTAAATGGCGAATGTCGGGGGTTTTTTAAATTTTCAATTTACACTTGTTCCAATGTCTATCAGCATTCAACAACCATCCGATCGTAGTACCTGTAGGTCGGAGCTTATCCTATTAATCTGTGCATTCGATGTTTAGCATTTACCTACTTGCTAATTGATGTTTGCATGGATAACAAAACATGAGTTTTCACGGCGTGTTAATAAGAGGGCTTAGCCTAAGCCCTGAGCAGTAGGTACCTACGTCGTTCTAGAAAGTAGACCTATCGATACCTCGCTGTACTAAGGCAGACTAAAGCTAATAAAGCTCATACATTATATTTATATTACTATATATTTAGGTAGGTAAGTAGCTAAGTACTTACAGGGGTTCCTGATAAATTCAACGTGTTTCCCCTAACAAATCTATAATCCAGAATTCCAGATGCATATCGACGCAAGAAAACGTATTTGCTGTAAGTAGCAAAAATGGCCTAAGTAGACTGAAAACACAGCTAGAATTAGTTTTTTTTTTTGCATCGAATGGTCTGGGTCTCATACCACTACAGTAAAAAAAAAATATAAAATCGTAACATTTTCGAAAAATTTACAAGTTCAAATTGTTGTAAGTGTCCTAAAAAAGGGTGTTTTTCACACTTCTTTGGCGTTTTTCTACTTACAGCAAAAGTGATATTGTGATTAATTTTTTGTACCTGTAAAACATGGAACTCGATAAAATACTTACGACATTCTTCAGGTCTGTAAATGATAAGTCAATTGCTGTAAGTAAGTAGCGAAAAACCTAGTTCTTATAACTTTAGGTAAAATATTTTAATATCTTCTTCTATACATATAATAAAATCGTAGAATTGCCGTGTCTGTACATTGAAGATTTTTGCAAAATAATAACTGGGGGATGTTAGGGATAAGTAATAGAACGTAATAAAGCTATTTTTGAAATTTTTGTCTGTTTGTCTGTTTGTCTGTTTATCTGTTTGTCTGTTTATCTGTTTGTCTGTTTGTCTGTATGTTTGTGCGCGCATCACGTAAAAACTACTGAATGGATTGAAATGAAACTCGGCGTGATTTAAGTTCATACTATGGAATAACATATAGGATACCTTTTATCCCGAAATTCAGCACGGTTCCCTTGGGAGAGGGGATGAAAGGCAAAATGTGTACTTAGCTGTAATTCGTTAACGGGTGGTCCGATTTCATTCATTCTTTTTTTGTTAGAAAGTAGATACTTTAAAGACTACTGGCTAATCTCTGAAAGGCTGGACCGATTTTGATGGGACTTTCACTGGCGGATGTTTACATTTTGATGTACCTAAACATCCGCCAGTGAACTTTTTACAGTTTTTAGCAAGGTATGAGCTCAAAGGAGCTTAGGAAAAACAAAATGATTCCCACGGGATTATTAAAATCAATATCCACGCGAACGAAGTCGCGGGTATCCGCTCGTTTAGTGAATATTACTTTAGTAAAACTGTGTACAAAAAATCGTTTTTCTGTCAGTGATAATTAAGTAGTTATGATTTTTTTATAATTATAAATTCGTTTATTGGCTCTACTGAAAAGTTGGGTTTTGTGATTTTGTCTACTTACAGCAAATACGTTTTCTTACGTCGATATGCAAATCATCCATCGGCCATCTTTTTTTTTCAGTAAAAACTTGTTTAGACGCGTTGAGGACTTTTTGGATGAAAAAAAAAATCATGGAACTCGCGAACACTATCACCGCACGCTTCCAGTTTTCACTTCAAAGACTGCAAAGACTGGCTCGCTCGCGACTGACTTTTTTAGGGTTCCGTAGTAAACAAGAAACCCTTATAGTTTCGCCATGTCCGTCCGTCTGTCCGTCTGTCCGTCTGTCCGTCCATCCTCGGTTAATCTCAGAGACTATTAGTGCTAGAAATCCGTAATTTGGCATCAGTATAAATATTAATCACGCCGACAAAGTGGTGAAATAAAATTTTGATAAATATTTTTTTTAGGGTAGCTCCCCTACATGTAAAGTGGGGATGAATATTTTTTTTCTCGTCTACCCCATAGTGTGGGATATCGTTGAATAGGTCTTTTAAAAATACTGTGTGTGAACATCATTTTTCGATTTCTAGATCCGTTTGTAAAATATGATGTTTTAAAGTGCAAATTTTTATTAGAGTCAAGTGTCCCCCCCCCTCTATCAGCCAAATGGCAGTATATAGGAACTTGAAAAAATTCACAGCAGTAGGGTATATAATCAATTTTAAAGGATAACTATCACGGCTAAATAGGGTTCACAGGTTAAGGAGTTATATCTGTTTTTCCAGGACTGTGACTACGGAACCCTACACTGCGCGTGGCCCGCCACGCACTTGGCCGGTTTTTTAATAAATACACTAAGTATATCCTCGAACATGATCGGAGCCTGTGCTATCCTTGCCATCTTGCATGTATTCAGATAATTAATCAAAGCTTGCATGATTAACATGATTTCGGCACATCTGGCAGCAGACAGGCCCCTTGGTGGGTGGTCAACGCGACGTGATATCGGCGCATGCCAATTGAAATACCCAATTATAACTATCTATCTACCTACTAGCTACTACCTACCTATGTTCCCTACATACATTAACATATTATTATCAATTTTTTCATTTAACAATAGTGGGTAAGTAACTACTTAACCAGGTATCGTTAATTCATTTGATTTGAGAGCCTGGTCAAATTAGACGTAAAATAGTTATCAAATAACAATAATTCCGACAGAGCTGAATTTTGGTAGAGACCTTGGGTACACCAGTAGTCAAAATAAAGTGTCAAAAGTGGAATTATTTCAGGAACGGTGGTTCTTAGGAAAAAAAGTATAAAGAATATTTTTGTACATAATTTTATGATCTACAATTGTTGTCTAGACTATATTTTTGAAAACTTACCGTTTTCGAGAAAAATCCAAAAAACCAAATAAATTTTGACTTTGACCTTGAATAACTTTTTTAGCAGACATGGGATCAATGGGGACTTTGACACTATTTCTACTGGTGTATATAGGTAGGTACCAAAAATTCAATTCTGTCGGAATTACTGTTAATTGAAATGTCTATTTTGACCGGGCTAGTATGGTTTCATTTGTCAAACGGCTAATGGAATTGTGTAGGGGATTTTTAGGTGAGTGAATGTACCTAATAATGTGAAAGTGTACTTCTATGCATCTAAGAAAAAAATATATATCTTCCCAATAGGTACATTCTTTTTACCCGACTGCGGCGAAGTCCAAAGGAGGGTTATTTAACAGTCGTTACATAGGTAGTAACGACTTGCTCAATAGATAAGTACCTACTAGTGGTCCGGCAGCCGAGGAACAAAAGTGATGCTGAATCTTCGTGAGTAGGTTAGTTTCGACGAGACGACCAAGTTTTTTATCTATAAAAATTCTCGATGGAAGTAGCTACTTGTATGTTTAACACCTGCGCACTCGAGTAGCTACCTCTACCAAGAATTTTCATAGATAAAAAACTTGGTCGTCTCGTCGAAACGAATCTACTCACGAAGGTTCAGCTTGTTATCAATCACTAAAAAATTTGTTCCTTGGCTGCCTGACTATAGGTACACTTGCCTCATATTTCATGCGATCATAATCCATGATTAGCCTCATGTTCACACCTACGAAGTTCGAGCTCAGCTAATCTGCAGTTTATCTAGACGAGTTCCAACTTGTTTACAAATCTTATCAGTAGATAAATTATTATGTAACTGACTAATCAGAAATCACACTTTGATAAAAAAGTGACTTGGACTGAAATATTCGCTAGTGACTATGTAAATAACATGCACACAATTTTCAAAAATAAATAATAATTATTTTATGATAATAGAAGGCCAACCAACATAAAAAATATCGCGTGCCAAAGTTGTGTACACTTGTACACAAGTTTTTAAAATCACACTCAGTACGCACCGAGATTCCGACGTAATTTATTTGTTTAAAAATAACAGTGAAAGTATTATTTTGCGCTATATCGAACTATAAACACAAAACTTCAGAAATAAATCGCAAAAAATGACGAATTTCCTATCACACATAAGTGTTATTTTGGCACGCGTGAATTCTTAGTAGAGTCTGTTCAAAAAGAGAATCGGCGCGGCCTAAGTTCAAACAGTGAACTAACCTAGGAATAGGAACTAATGCGCTATAATATTATACTTGTATTGCCCGCTAAACAAAAAGTACGGCAGCACCCTCAAATCCCACGCCGATTCTCTTTTTGAACAGACTCTAAAACGTGGTGATCGCCGATCTATCCTATACAACATGTCTGTGGGTACTGGGTACCAACTACCAACAAGCTTCGATCTTTTTTTAAATTGATCTAAAATTCGTAAGTCCAGACTTAGGCCACTTTTGTAAGGACGGCGTGACTAGCCCTGCCCTTGCGTGACATCGGACCGCGTCCATTAAACCTAATTTAGACAGTAGTTACTATACATAATACATGTTCCTAGATAAATATACTCTACTAGCGACCCGCCCCGGCTTCGCACGGGTAGTAGAGCATATTATGCGTAGGTACTACCCGCTCAGGGATTAGGCAGCGTTTTCGACGAAAGTTCCCAGGCGGCTTGACTTTTTACGATATTTTCCACAATGAACTTACTATATCTCACCTTATACCCGAATTACTAATTCCGTGGAATTCTGACGTTTCATAATGTTACCAGAGATAAAACAATTCCCACAAAAAAGACAAAAAATTCAAAACTTATGCAAATACAAATCAACTGCTGCATGTAGATATGACAAATGCCTGACAGATACTTCATGGTGATAATGTCATTCGACTTCCATTTTTGAATAAATTTTTTCAATGTGCTTCTTTTGTTTTCTATTGCTGTTAGTGTGCACTTTCTAGTTTCCATTCTTAGGAATTTCTATTTTAGGGAAAAACAATAATTAATATTATTAAGCGACTTAGAGCTTTATATGTTGACAGGGAATTAAAGTAGTTTGGGGTAAAATCGTACTTCGTAGATGTTAACCCTGTTTTCCATATAAATAACTCACCTGTAAATGACAATGACAGCTGTCAGAATTAAGTCGATATTAAGTCAAAAATAAGGAGAAAAACTAAATATTTCAAATCAAATAAATTACAGTGTATTTGGGACATAAAAAGGTAAGTTTTCACCAGATTCCGTGAAAAAAAAATATTTATTTTAAAAGATAAAAATAAAAAACCAAAAACTTGGTTTTTTGAACTTTTCACATAAATTTTGAGGTTATGTGAAAAAAGTGTAAATACAAAAGTTGTAGATCTTTTTATTACCTACAACTTTGCTATTTGATTTTTTTCCATAGGACTTCTAGTTTTGCCGGAAATCGAGATAAACCGTTTTTTACCCATAAAACTCCCCCCCTTTTTTCCCGAGCTCAGATCGCCCGTAAATTATTTTTCCTTGTATTTTTATAATATTCTCCTCCTTTTCCAATGGGTTTCATCCTACGTACTGTGATTTTTTTTTGGTTTCAAAAATTATCGACACTGGGCTATATGTATAATAGGGAGAACCGCGGCCACCGACGCGCTTATAGGCACGCTCCCGCCGCGCCGCCGCAATTTTTAAATCTGTAATATCTTCGAAAGTATTCATTTAAATCATATGCTGTAAAGGGCCATATGGATTTATATCAAATCAACAATGTATTTAAGGTATTTAATTAGATAAGGATTAATGCTGTATTGGTTGAAATCGCTTCGAAAATTAGCCATTATTTGTCGTAAAAAGTAAATGACAAAAAAATGTTATTGTGGGATATCCATAAGAGATAGACATATACCATCGCGGACTTTTCTGTAGACCTTTTCAATGTGTACAATACTTAGTACATTATTTTGATAAATCTCGTAGGGTTCAGCCTGCGTTTGCAATGTAAGCAGAAAAAATGTAATTATTTACGACATCACATTAGAAACCTCAAAAATAACAGTATTTCTCCACTATTTAATGGATGTTATTATACATATAAACCTTCCTCTTGAATCACTCTATCTATTAAAAAAAACCGCATCAAAATCCGTTGCGTAGTTTTAAAGATTTAAGCGTACAAAGGGACTTAGGGACATAGGGATATAGGGACGGAGAAAGCGACTTTGTTTTATACTAGGTATGTAGTGATGAAGTAATTATACATATAGTTATACTATCTGTAAGTTAATATTCATTTCTTCTAAATCCACGGTTTTAGAAACTATTGTGAATTCATATTTTGTAGGTATCAAGTTGCTAGATATAGAAATCAAATAGACCATAGAAGCATAATTATTATTACCTAAGGTTTTTCTTTAGTTACGGCCACAGAGAAAGCAACTCAAGCTGGGTTATTCTGTAACTTAGTTACAACTGAAAATAGTTGCCAACGAATTAGTTTGATATACATTGCTGCTTTACTGTGGGAAATATAAAGTGTTTTCATACTTTTACACAGTAAAGCAGCAATGTATATCGAACTAATTCATTGGCAACTATTTTCAGTTGCGGCTTACCAAAATTTGCATGAATTCTCAGTAAGTACTTATACCCGAATTACTAATTCCATGGAATTCTGACAGCTGCTATCGTTGTCATTTACAGATGAGTTATTTGTATGGAGAACAGGGTTAACATCTACGAAGTACGATTTTACCCCAAACTACCTTAATTACCTGTCATCATAAAAAGCCTTATGCCGCGTAATAATATTACTCGTTTCGCCTTAAAATAGAAAACACCAAGAGCGGAAACTAGAAAGTGCACACTTACAGCAATAGAAAACAAAAGAAGCACATTGATAAAATTTATTCAAAAATGGATGTCCAACGACATTATCATTTATCACCAAGAAGTGTCTGTCAGGCGCTTGTCATAATATCTACATGCGGCAGTTGATTTGTATTTGCATAAGTTTTGAATTTTTTATCTTTTTTGTGGGAATTGTTTTATCTCTGGTAACATTACGAAACGTCAGAATTCCACGGAATTAGTAATTCGGATATAGCTACCTATCTAGCTACCAAACTATGACCAATGATAATAATATTAATAATATTATTATAGTACGTATAAAAAGAGGCCTTTGACCCTTTAATGTGGAGTCTTGTTTATTATCAAATTCGATCGCTAGCCAAATGGCAACTAAGTTGCCAATGGCGTCATGGCGTGGCCTTGTTTCGGGCCATTTCGCAGGTTCGGGTGACATCAACTGGCCTTGTTACCTACCTCACGAAACGGCTGTATAGTTAACTAGCTGTTGCCCGCGGCTTCGCCCGCATGGATTTTGGGTCGGGATTTTCAAGTCAGGGCATTATCTATCTCCATTCAAAATTTCAGCCAAATCTGTTCAGTAGTTGCGACGTTATAGAGTAACAAACATCCAAACATCTAAACATCGAAATATCCGCACTTTCACATTTAGATAATTATTTAATAACTAAATAGCTTTACATTATGTATTTATTTATTTATTTATTGATTTAGTTATTAATTTAGTATTTATTTAATTGCCTTCGGCCACCAGAGGGCGCAGCTGTCGTATCGAGATTCCGCCTGCGGCCGTCAGAGGTCATTGCAATTGCTTCGAGTTTCCAGCTTCGGCCGCAAGAGTTATGACTATAAGAGGGCACTGCAATCGCTTCGAGTTTCCGGCTTAGGCCGCTAGAGGGCGCTGCGATCATTTTTAGTTTCCAGTTTTTGCCGCAAGAGGGCACTGTGATCGTTTTAATTTCCAGTTTTGGCCGCAAGAGGGCGCTGCAATCGTTTTGTAGTTTCCAGTTTTGGCTGCTAGAGGGCGCTGCTATTGCTCCAAGTTTCCGGCTTAGACCGCCAGAGGGCGCTGCGATCGTTTTTTAGCTTCCAGTTTTGGCCGCTAGAGGGCGCTGCAATTGTTTTTTAGTTTCCAGTTTTGGCTGCTAGGGGGTGCTGCTATTGCTTCAAGTTTCCGGCTTAGGCCACCAGAGGGCGCTGTGATCGTTTTTTAGTTTCCAGTTTTGGCTGCCAAAGGGCGCTATGATCGCTTCAAGTTAGACCGCCAGAGGGCACTGCAATCGTTTTTAGTTCCCATTAAAACTTTCATCCCCTATTTTACCACCCTTAAAAGCAGATTTTTCGAAATTAAATTTACAGAGTTTTATTATTTAAAACTCATAATCTAAATGTCGATTTTCAGGTCTGTAACTTTAAAAGCATAGGACTTTCATAAAAAATTTCATCCCCTATTTTACCACCCTTAAGGGGAGATTTTCCAGAATAACTTATACAGGTTTTTATCATTTAAAAATTATAATTTCATATCCTATTTTCATATCTGTAACTTCAAAAACATAACCTTCCCCCCATAAAATTCCAACCCCCATTTTACCCCCTTAGGGGAGGATTTTCGTGCAATATTTTCCAGGCTGATATCTATGCCCTAAAATTAACCTACCTTCCAAATTTCAAGTTGATAATAGCAAAATTATAATTAAAACTTCCCATTAAAACTTTCATCCCCTATTTTACCACCCTTAAGGGAAGATTTTTCAAAATAAAATATACTGAGTTTTATTATTTAAAACTAATAATTTAAATGCCGATTTTCAGGTCTGTAACTTTAAAAACATAGGACTTTCATACAAACTTTCTACCCCCATTTTACCCCCTTAGGGGAGGATTTTAGGGATATTAAATAGCCTATAACCTGCCCCAAAAGTTGGACAACCAAATGCAAAAAGAATTTTTCAAATCCGATAGGTACTTCCAGAGATTAGCGCGTTCAAACAAACAAACAAACAAAAAAACTCTTCCGCTTTATTATATTACTAGAGGAGACCTGCGACTTCGTCCGCATGGATTTAGGTTTTTAAAAATCCCGCGGGAACTCTTTGTTTTCCCTAAGCTCCTTTGAGCTCATACCTTGCTAAAAACTGTTAAAAGTTCACTGGCGGATGTTTAGGTACATCAAATTAAACATCCGCCAGTGAAAGTCCCATCAAAAGATCCAGCCTTTCAGAGATTAGCCGATAATCTTTAAAGTATCTCCTTTCTAACAAAAAAAGGATGAATGAAATCGGACCACGCGTTAGTGAATTACAGCTAAGTACCTACACATTTTGACTTTCATCCCCTCTCCCAAGAGAACCGTGCTGAATTTCGGAATGGAAAGTATCCTATATGATACTCCGTAATCATGCCAAGTTTCATTTCAATCCAACCAGTAGTTTTTGCGTGACGCGCACACAAACATACCTACAGACAAAAATTTCAAAAATAGCTTTTTTACGTTCTATTACTTATCCCTAACATACCCCAGTTATTATTTTGCAAAAATCTTTAATGTTTAAAATATTTTTCTCATTAAATTACCGTATCTCTATGTCTGTTTTAATGAGAATTGCCGTATCTTAAATATTTTTCAGTTTTCTTCATGCGCCTATATTACGGTTATGGTTTTTAAGGAATGATGCAATAAGCAGAGAGCTCTACCTATGCCCTAATCGGCACGTGATCCGAAATATAAATTACTAGCGGTCCACCCCGGCTTCGCCCGTGGTACATAATATATAGCCTATAGCACTCAGGGATCATGTACATATCCAACGGTGAAAGAATTTTTGAAATCGGTCCAGTAGTTCCTGAGATTAGTGCGTTCAAACAAACAAACTCTTCCGCTTTATTATATTAGTATAGATTAGTATAGATAGTCTTTTTCACACCAAGGATGTTGTTGTTTTGGTAATTTAACTCGGACATAAGGTGCGTCCAAACTTGTAACATTTCACCGAACCGAACTGCGTAACCGTGTCAACACCGCGTAACAGTTACGGTAGTGTGGACGGCATTTGTTACGCGAACAATTGTTACGCCGAACTGTTACGCAGTAACCCATCTCAAGTGCGGACCGCCGCGCCGCGCCGTCCACATGGAGCGTAGCAAGTTCGCGGTAATGTTACGCAGTTCGGTTCGGTGAAATGTTCAAGTTTGGACGCACCTTAAGAAAGTTAAGGGTCGGAGCATACCTCTTCTTCTTCTTGTTGTGCCTTATCACTGAAGGTCAGCAGTCAGTTTTTTGAACCTCTCCTTGTCCATGGCTAGGCGGAACAGGGCCGGATTAAACCCTATCAGGGCCCCTAGGCAATGGAATTCTCGAGGCCCCTTTCCTTTACCCTTTTCTTACTTTTTAAAATATATTTTTTCTATCACAAATGTCGACTCGATCAGGTCGACTCCTTTGGTATACTGTTACTTCAATCTCCTCTACATCTATACTACGGCACCCCCGTGGGTCCCTAGTTGGCGTGGGGCCCCTAGGCAATTGCCTAATCCGCCTTATGGATAATCCGGCCCTGAGGCGGAATAGTTGTGCGACTGTCTTGATGCCAGTCCATTCCCTGATGTTTCTTAGCCATGACTTCTTCCGCCTTCCAAAACCTCTTTTTCCTGCAATTTTCTACATCATAATCATCGACAGCCATAATGTCGCAGTAGGTATATGGCCTAGGTACGAGATCTTACGCTGCTTGATGGTTCTTAGCCCCCGACGCAAAAACGACGGGGTGTTATAAGTTGACGTGTCTGTGTGTGTGTGTGTGTGTGTCTGTCTGTCTATTCCCCGCTCAAACGGGTGGACCGATTTGAATGCAGTTTTTTTTTGTTTGAAAGGTGAATTAGTCGAGAGTGTTGTTAGCTATGTTTGAAGAAAATCGGTCCAAAATGGCCGCCGCTACAAAATGGCGGATTACATATTTTTTCACAACTCCCTTAATATTATGGATATCAAATGAAAGGGCTTGGGCACACACACACACAGTCACGTGAAACTTATAACACCTCGTCGTTTTACGTCGGGGGTTAAAAATAAAAGTTAAAACGCGCTAAAGAGCCTGGGCAGTTGGGCACGTGCTACGTTCCGAACCTTCCGTTATCACGAGCGAGCAAAGTGCACTCAAAACGACGTAGGTAGGTACGCCTCAAAGCCCGAGACGATTCAATTTCGTTCTAGCTCCGATACCGTGTGTTTTGTTTTTCATTCCGTTCAAATTGCAGCTATCGGAGCGATTTGACTTTCATTTACCTATGTTTACCTATTTTTTACCGAATTGCGGAAAAAGAAATTTATTATAGTTATAAAATGTCAATATTTTGCTAGCCGTTTTAAGAAAAGCTAATTTTTATAAGAACCAGGTGGCTACTGCTAGTGGCTAGTCTATTAGGAATAGCTGATTTTTTTTTTTTTAATTCTATGATTTTCCGAGATAAAAAGTAGGTAGCCTATCTCCTTCTCCAAGGTCTAGTCTATCTCAGTAATAAATTTGGTCAAAATCGGTGCAGCGGTTCAGGAGTGAAAGCGTGTAACAGAGAGACAGAGTTACTTTCGAATTTAAAGTGTAAGTAATATAATAAGTATGGAAGTATGGATACTAAACCATTTTTCCTCACTCCGAACGGTTGTGATTTAAAGGTGGATCAAACAAAACGCGTACGCGGTCCATTATACGCAATTATATTATTATTCTGCATCAGTCAATTTCGATAATCGTGAGTGATTTACGACTGGTGGAGTAATAAATTGCCAAGATGGTAGTTTACCCGCGTTTAGTCGCAATACTTCAGTGACTGGCATATTGACAGCTCATCTAAAGTTTTAAATTCTAAATAATAGATACCTAGAGGCTAGAGACTCGCACAAATTAAAGTTGCGGCGCACCGCATCGCGTCGCATTGCAAGACCGTGTCGTTGTCGAGGTATGGTGGACTCAGCATAACCCCAAAGTGCGCTGAGCTACGGCCTTGCGGCTTGGGACCTTTAGTGAACATTTCGCTGCTTATAAACTAAAGGTCTACATCTCAAAATTTACCTTTTTTCAGGAGAGCCGATTGAAAATTTTCATGTCGTTTTTTTGCTTTTTTGGCCCTCTAACTTACAATGATTTTGTTTCATTTTATATCAACCGATGCGTAAATTAATTCTCTATCACTTGTTTATTTCCATTTTGGCGTATCTGTAACCTAAAGAAAACTATCAGCATATAAGTCCCTTTTGTTTATAAATTTTTCATGAAAATAAATTAATATTATGAATAAAAGGCCGCAAGTCAGAAAAATTTTAGTGTTTTATGAAAATATTTAATCACAACCTTGTTGGAATGAGACAAACTTATATCTTAAAAAAAGAAAATAAAAAATTTCACACACCAAATAACAAAAAAATATAACTTAATAGCTTTTTACCACAATAATAGTGTTTTGGCATCATATAAAATAAAAAATAAACAAAAATAAATACTTCTAAAACCTTATCAGGCACAATAATTATCATCACTAATTATTGGTAACTTAACAATCATAGTTTCAGCCATTTTAAGGGTTCCATACCAAAATGGTTAAAATGTAACCCTTATGGTGAGACTTTCTCCGTCCGTATGTCCGTCAGTTACAGTTGATTATTTCAGTAACTATTAAAGCTATCGACATGAAATTTGGCATAGTTGTATATAATAGTAGCCCAACATCATTAAAATAAAAAAAAATTAAAATTCTTCTTAGTTTAATTAAAAAAAAGGGCAAAATCGGGGGTTTGAAATTTTAAAGTAAGATATTTATACCGAATGGGATATCATATGAAAGGAATTTACTTGTACATTCTAAAACAGATTTTTATTTATTTTAATAAAAGATAGTTTTTGAATAATTGTGCAAAATGTCGAAAAAAATACCACAATTCAAATAAAAAATACACACACAATTCCGCGATGTGGCCCTTTAGCTAAAAGTTATATGCGTTTGCGCCGACTGTCGAGATGCAACTAAAAAGATGGCCGTTTTGCTCTGAACTTAGCTACCAATGTGTGAAAATGCCAAAAGGGCGTATGCGTAGATTATTGTGATTTAAAGGCCGATTTTGACGAGTGTCTTAGCGAAATGAAAATATGGGCGATTTTGGCCCTATTTTTGAAATAAAAGTGAATTTGGAAAATTTTGAGATGTAGACCTTTAGTTTATAAGCAGCGATTTGTACATTTTTAATATTTTTTTTCCAGTTTTTAAAATAATAGAATAGCATCTATTGTCAGTGAAATAGTAAGCGCTTGCCAGGATGAATGCATTCTGGCTTGCTCTCCAATAGATATTCCGTTTTCTCGAATATTTTGTTTTCGTGTATGTTTTTCGTAATTTGTTTCTAATTGAAGAAAGAAATCCGGGTATTCTGTTTAGGATCCGGGGTACTGTGTCCCCGACAGAAACTTATCTCTGACGCGTCACTCGGTGAACACGTTTCCGCTCCGCCTCATGTATAGCTCAATCTGAAACAACTTTTAGGTTGAAAAGGACAATAATTATTCTTCGTGTGGGATGAAACATTTTAATAGCATTGGCATACATTTAATTGTTGTACATTATTATTATGTATTTTTAAAGATATTTTTGAAATGATAAACCGTGTTTCTCACAGATTTCAGAACAAGTTAGTATGGAAGTGACAAAGGGGCGTGAGCTTGTCGCGCAGATAAATTTTTACAAGATAAGTAGGTACTTTTGAATCAGTTTACCAGTTTATTTTTTAAAATAGAAAAAACCAGACTTTGAAACTATGTATTATTGAAAAAAGCCTCCCATTTTATCAACTGGTGGCAATAGTGACGTAACGTTGGACGAGTGCTTCCAAACGTCTCGGCAAGTTGCGTCGCCGCGTCGGACGGTGTATAGCGGCTGCGTGCTTTCAAAGTTGAGTCGCGTTAAAAAGAATACAGCCAAATGAAAAACTGCACTTGAGAATATACTTAAGTATGCGGTTTTGTAATTTTGTACAATTCGTACCATCTTTTAAAAATATTGTTTTTAAAAGCATTAAAAATGTAAAAAATAGATGGATAACTCTGTCAGATGCATAAATTGCAAATCAGCTAAAACCCCCAATCACCAAACGCAATTCTTTTCATCCGGCTGTATGTGTTAGCGATGGTATAGCCGCTGCTTGTGTGTAGAAACCTTTTGTACAGTGACTTGTTATAAGTCGGTCACACCCGCTGTCCCGAAAATAGGGCAGATACCTACCATTTCTAGTACCTTATTTTATAATTCCGTGGTTTCCTTAATGCGGCCGGCTGTGGTTTTATATGGGGGTTTTAAAATTTGTTTACCGGCGCGTGCGAACGCGGCCGATAACCGGATTATATCGCTTTTTGTTGTTATTCTGCACGCGAATTCCGTGCACCCGTGATTCGGGAGGCTTGTGGCTATATTAACATCTCATTATCATTTTTAGGGTTCCGTACCTATTACCTAAAGGGTGATGTGAGTGTGATGGAGTGCCATTGAAGTTGTCAGTTTTAGACAATTTTTGCGACGGAGGCTATCTCAAAAACTAAACCAGTTAGGAATATTAAACTTCGTTATATTATCTACCATATAGTGTATAATGTATATAGTGTAAACAACAAATATCGAAAACAACGATTCATAAAGTAATATTATATAATGTTAATAAAATATTTCTTACACCCAAATATTATTATTTATGTTGTTCATAAATATTAAATATGTACGGAACCCTTTTGTTGTTCATAAATATGCAAGGCCCGACTCGCACTTGACCGTTTTTTTTTATTTTAGATATTCATTTAGAATCAAGATTCATTTAGAAATAAGATCAAGGCCAAATTATTCATTCAAGTGTTTTTTTTTTATTAAAAATTTTACGTACACTTTCAGAAGCGTACTATATTTAAAGCTATAATAGTATAGCAGCAATAATGTTAGGCCTGTCTCTCTTACGTTTTGACTGACGCATATTACCTTCCGATTTAGGATAGATATCCGACGCGGTCGGATGCGTTCAAGCTCCCCGGACATTATCGGACCGTGCATTGGATCCTTAAAAGGCATCATTAACGGGAAACGGACAGAAAAATAATTTCAATTCCAATAATTTTTACATTTTAAGATTGTCTTCTTTGTATCATATTTTCTAATTTAAAATTTATGTTAATTTTTTTTCTCAAAATTACCTACTGATCATGAAAAGGTGCGTCCAGACTTGAACATTTCACCGAACCGAACAGCGAACATTTCGGCGAACTTGTTACGCTCAATGTGGACGGCGCGCTTGGAGCGCTTGAATCGGGTTACTGCGTAACAGTTCGGCGAAACTTTCGCCGAACTGTTACGCAGTAACCCATCTCAAGCGCTCCAAGCGCGCCGTCCACATTGAGCGTAACAAGTTCGCCGAAATGTTCGCTGTTCGGTTCGGTGAAATGTTCAAGTCTGGACGCACCTTTACTTACTAGGTATAAATTAAGAATGTTGATTGTGTTACTTAGGTACTAAAAATTACTTACTTAAGTACTAACGTATGGATATAATATTTCAATGCTACTGACTAAGTATAATATATAATATGATTTTCGTCTTCAATTTTTTCTTTGACCAAAGAAAATGATTTTTTTTTACACAATATGCAGTTGCAGATAGATTTGTAGGTTTTCAGCAAAGGAACCAGAAGATCAGAAGGATTCATCAAAAACACGCAGTTTTACTGATGGATCTCGTCATGTTCGAACGGTCGGAAGTTTTGATCAGAAAGTGGAGAAAGTAAACTTCCGACTTAGGGTACCTACCCGAATATTCGTCAGATGGTCTAGAGGGTGCTTTATAAAAACAAATATAAAGTTCATTTCATAGTAAACAAACACTGAAACGCTACAAGCAAAACAACTCGCCGTTTATCACCGCGCCCGAGATTAAGTACCTTGAATAATATCCGTTTATAGGTCTGTTTCACTATAAAGCTGTGATAGCCTAGTGGTTAGGACGACCGACTTCTAATCGGAGGTCGTGGGTTCGATCCCGGGCACGCACCTCTAACTTTTCGGAGTTATGTGCGTTTTAAGTATTTAAATATCACTTGCTTTAACGGTGAAGGAAAACATCGTGAGGAAACCTGCATACCTGAGAGTTCTCCATAACGTTCTCAAAGGTGTGTGAAGTCTGCCAATCCGCTTGGCCAGCGTGGTAGACTATGGCCAAAACCCTTCTCACTCTGAGAGGAGACACGTGCTCTGTAGTGAGCCGGTAATGGGTTGATCATGATGATAGGTCTGTTTCACTACGCACACAAGTCACGGCAAATAAGTCGAGCGGTGACCTTCAATGCGCAGAAGTCGAAAATGAGGTATCTCGGGGTGGTGAGGGGGTCGCGGGGAGGGCGTGGGGATCGTTCGTAAGCGCTGATTGACTCTCCAATCGTATTGTGTCCCGCTCACTCGTACGACGCTGCGCGTACTTGAAGGTCACCGCTCGACTTACGTGTCGGGGGTTATATCTGCCTGTTATACCTGCCAGAAATAAAAGGACCTACTTAAATAAAGGCCCAAATTTTGGGGTGTAAGTGGCCCGAATTCCACCTATGTGGCCAAAGTCAACCTCACCTGCGCGCGGTGCACCCTGCCAATATGCTGACGAGGCCCTGACGCTCTCAGTCCCCTCTACGGGTCGTTGTGCCTGATACCACACAACTTAATCTAGATGGTATCACCACTTTGTAGTAGGATTCCCGATTCTACCCCGAATCCGCAGAGCCGGATTAACCCTATCGGGGCCCCTAGGCAATGCAATTCTCGGGGTCCCTTTCCTTTTTACATTTGTATATACTTCCTCCATTGAGAATTTCTCAAAAAAAATTTGTTAGATGAAGCTTTTTTTTTCTTGTTGCGTGGCCCGCATCGACTAGGGCCCCCATCGACTAGGCGCTCACGGGGCCCCCGTGGGCCCCTAGTCGGTGCGGGGCCCCTAGGCAGTTGCCTAATCCGCCTTATGGTTAATCCGGCCCTGCGAATCCGCCTGGCTAGCGACCACACTTCAGCCGTAATCTGCCGCAAAGCATCAGATGCGTTTCGGCAGCGAGCCAGTCCCCTTCCTCAAAAGCCGACAACGCATTAGTGGTTCCTCAGGTGCTGCTAATGTTCATGAGCGGCGGTATTCACTTAACATCAGAGTGCTTAGTCTAAGATCGGAGCACTCGAAAACGAACTCGAAAACTATTGATCGAATCACAAGTGAATTCAGAGCAAAATGAACTCAAATACTCGTATTTTAAAGTCGTAATTCCATAGTTCGAATATGTATTTTACAACATTTCTGCTTGGGGCGCTCGTTGTGTTCGAATGCTGAATGTATTGGCGAACTCAAACCTTAAAACAAGCCATTTTAGGTCTATTTTACTCTGAAATCGTTCAATAGTTTTCGAGTTCGTTTTCGAGTGCTCCGATCTTAGACTAAGCACTCAGGTGACCCGCTTACTCGTTTTCCCGCTATCATTATAAAAAAGGCAAGTGATACAACAAAGAGACGGTTTAGTGGAACCACACTTTATAAACTACGCACGTGCCAGTGTGCCAGTGATGCCACCCACACGTCTGTCTCGAGTATGTATAGAACTAATCAGCACACAAAATGCACACGTGGCCTGTCACGCCAACGAATATGATTCTATGCCGTGCTCCCCGGATAGATAACGAGATAGAGCTCACAGATGACAGACTAAAACCCGGCCACCCTCAAACAAATACCACAATCCATAATTAATACAACTCATCATTAAAATACTACTGGCTCAGTGACCCCAAAGAGGATCTTTGGATGTAAGGTGCATTGGAGAGTAGGCCACAGTAAATTCAGACGGGTACTTACTCTACCCGGCTGAGTTTACTGTGGACAAGTTCCAGCAAGTTTTATTAAAGTAAGTACTTACGTTTTTCCTGACGTGAAAATAAAAACTCCGCGCGAACAAAATCATTGCAAAAGCTTGTAAAATATTTACTCGTGAGTCTTCGAACTCTAAGGTTAACGCACTGTCACTTACTATTATTTTCTAAGAAACTGCTTTCAATTATTTTCATAGCAATGTTTATTCGTTGCAATTTTTTCGCGCTTTTTGTACAGGCGCTGAATAATTAATTAGGATTGTCTTTCTGTCTTATGTCTAGACTGGGTAGGGGTGGTGGTAGGTATACAAAATTGCAATTAAATCTGAGTATGTAATAATAGTTTAACATCTTAGCTCTGAGGGCGTTTATTCACGTTCACCGTACGACACGTTTTTTACACGTTTTGCCGCATTTAAATCGGCCCATTAGTTTTTCAAGACTAATAAAAACACGACCTTTTACCTCAAACGCATACATGGTCTTCGGTCCGTCGTGTGTAAAACACTTACCACGGCTAGTACAAGCTAGTTCCTGTGCCGGGAACCAGCTGGAAGGAAGCTACTATAGGAGGGAACTACCTAGTACCTACTATTAAGCTTTGACTGCCTCGTTGGTCTAGCGGTTAGCACGTTCGACTGTGGATCACGAGGTCCTGGGTTTGATTCCCGGGTCAGGCCAAAAAAAAAAATTCTCAGTGCCAGCCCGGAATTGGAAGTTGGCGGTGTTAGATACACCCCCGTGCCTCGGAGAGCACGTAAAGCCGTCGGTCCTGCGCCTAATCTCTCTCCGGTCGTGTCGCATTGGCGTCCCATCGGACTATGAGAGTGAGGGAATAGAGAGTGCACCTGTGTATGCGCACACACTTGTGCACTATAATATCTCCTGCGCAGATGGCTAGTCTCTGCCTCGGTTGAGATTGGCTGCCGTGGCCGAAATTCGTTCAGGAGGACATTATTATTACTATGAAGCTTTGAAGCGCTGACCGCACCCGAAGGCACTGAGAACTTTTGATATATCCCAATAATACAATTAGCACAATTCACATTATAGTTCTGGGTAGGTAGGTACTTACTTTCACTCTCACTTTACAGAACCTCGAGACTCCAGTAGATTCAATTGACGATTCAAAAGTACCTAACTACTTGTAAAAGTTTATTTGATTAAAAAACTTTTCGATTCTATTCTATTCCAGAGGTTAGCATGTTCGACCGCTGGATCGCGATGTCGGGTTCGATTCCCTGATTGAGTCAAAAATTGGCTCCATGCTAGCCGTTATTAGTAGTTGGACTACCTCAACTTTGTACCGGTTTTGCCACCATCTTGTCACAATAGTCGTCACAGCCCGCATATTTGGATCGAAGCAGCGCTGGCAGGTCTATAAAGCTTTAAATCTCTCTCCAATAAGAGAGGAGGCTTGTGTCCAAGAGTGTGGCGTTTAAGGACCTTAGTGGTGGTAGTAACGGTTACCGGTTACAAGTCACGGCAAATAAGTCGAGCGGTGACCTTTAATGCGCAGAAATCGAAAATGAGGTATCTCGGGGTGTGAGGGGGTCGCGGGGAGGGCGTGGGGATCGTTCGAAAGCACTGTTTAGCTCTCGCGGATTCCTCGTAAGCGCTGATTGGCTCTCCAATCGTATTGTGTCCCACTCACTAGTACGACGCTTCGCGCACTTGAGGGTCAGCGCTCGACTTGCTGCTTGCTGACACCGATGTGCCGGGGGTAACACCCCCGGCACGTAAGTCGAGCGCTGACCTTGCGCTCCAAGTCGTTGCCGCATTGTATCGTGTCGCAAGGGCGTCGCCAAGGGGGTGCCGGTATTGATAATTAGAATAATTAATAACTACTAGCTTATGCCCTCGGCTTCGCCCGCTTGAATTTTGGTTTTTAACAAATCCCGAGGCAATCGTGGATTTCCGGTTCCCGTTCCGGCTCCTTTCTCCAACCTTTATGCAACTTTCACGGAAGTTTGCTATAGTAATCTACCTATAGCGGTAGCTATAGATTTTTCAAAATCCCGCGAGAACTGTGGATTTTTCCATGATAAAAAGTCTACGTGTTAAGTCAGGGCTTAATCTATCTCCGTTCAAAATTTCAGCCAATTCAGACCAGTAGTTGCGGCGTTAAAGAGTAACAAACATACACACACACACGTACACAAACTTACGCCTTTATAATATTACTAGCGGTCCGCCCCGGCTTCGCCCGTGGTACATAATATTATATAGCCTATAGCACTCAGGGATCACGTACAAACCCAACGGTGAAAGAATTTTTGAAATCAGTCCAGTAGTTCCTGAGATTAGCGCGTTTAAACAAACAAACTCTTCAGCTTTCAGTCAAGTCAAAAGCTCGTAACACTTGTTTTACACCTTTTCCCATCTTCTTGACCCCCCCCCCCCCCCTTGCCCATCAGCTGGCGACGATGTTGTCGTGTCGTGAGGTGGACCGTGGGAACGCACTCTCAAGCGTAAGCAAGTCGGTTAACTAAAACAACAGAGCCTGATTGAAAGGCGTGAACTAATTAAGTAAGCAAACAATATTAAATTACGATTCGTAGGTTGAATATTCAAAGTTATAGATATATTACTACCCAAATTGCGTAGAACATGCAATTTTAGAACTTCGTAGATACCTAGTGGTAGATACGAGTATAACTTTGTTGGGCTGGTTGTTGGCTTGTTTGGCTGAGGGTCATGAGTTCATGACTCATGACTCATGAGGTCAAGTCAAGTTCTTACCTGACTACGGTAAAGCCAAAAGGAAGGTTATGATTTGAGCAGTCTATGTATGTCTGTATGTATGTATGTTTGTATCAAATTTTTGGTTCCAACGTAGCGACTACACCACTGAGCCGATTTTGATGAATGAGATATCAATTGATTCGCTGTTATGGTCCGGGTGACATAGGCTACATTTTATAATGTTACTTCGCGAAAAAATCGAGAAGTGACGTTCGCGCGGCTAACAATAGTGGTGTGGCCGTCAGGCCACGGAGGTACGGGCGTCGAGGCCAGGCCTCCTTACCCGGGTGGGGCGCGGGGAGGTTTGCGCCTCCCCGGAGATGTTCTTTGAGCCGGTGTCGGCTCAGGCCTGCCAATTTCTTGGTGGGCCTATTAGGAGTCACATCCGTGGGTGGTGCTCCGCGCTGCGGGCGATCACGTCGCCGCCGCGCGCGGAGCCGTCGAATCAGGAGAGTGGCTCGTCGCTGCGGGCGGTGGGGTCACCGCCGCCGTGCGCCGAGCTGTCATGTCCATGGGAAAGGCTCCGCGCTGCGGGCGGCGAGGGCGCCGCCGCGCGCGTAGCAATGCCGCCGCGCGGCTAAACTAGAATATTAAGTTAGTTTCAGATAGACATAACAGATGGCGCCACTAGCTGCTTGCCCTGCGCTTTCTTCTATTAATACGCAGTTGAATACACGTTTTTCTGTACACTAAATCATTATTTGATACTATTATTATTATGAGTAGTCGAGTTTTAGTTTACGAACTTTATCTCTTGTTCTGTTAAGAAATTCTCAGTAGCATCCTGAAAAAGTAGGCAGCGTAACACCCCCGACCCCCGTCCTCCGGAGACCGCGTTGATTCTGCTCGGTTGGCCACGGCATGGAACCGCGACCTCCGACTTATAAGACCACAGCGGTCACCACTGCACCAGAGGAGGTCTTATGTAAGACAGTTCGGTTTAGGTTCGGACAAACAATTTTTTTTAATGTAAACAATTTTTTTTTAATGTAAACAATTTTTTTTAATGTAAACAATTTTTTTTAATGTAAACAATTTTTTTTAATGTAGAACATGAATAATATTCCCCTTTCCCCTCCAAGTAAGCGGGCTTGAGCCACACGAGTAGTAAATCTACAGAGGGGAAGCTTCCACAAGCGGCCCGCTGTAGCCGCTGTAGGTATAGTCACACAAACACACTCACCAACGGTTCACGGACGCGCGCTCGTTCCACTAACCGGTACTGTTGGTGACAAACATGCGCATATGTGTGAGTGTACCTACAGCGGGCCGCTTACTAGAAGCTTCCCCTCTGTAGGTACTCTGTGCTTGAGCTACGAGAAGGTACAACAATAAATAAAAAATAAAAAAAATAAAAAATTGAAAACCAGTAATCTCTTTTTTCCGAATAAGATTTTGTTGAGAGCTTTTTTTC
The DNA here is from genome assembly GCA_920104075.1 of Melanargia galathea. Classification (NCBI taxonomy): domain Eukaryota; kingdom Metazoa; phylum Arthropoda; class Insecta; order Lepidoptera; family Nymphalidae; genus Melanargia; species Melanargia galathea. The sequence goes on along the minus strand of OV049874.1, from coordinate 18,445,171 downwards.
TAATTTCTAAATTGTAACCGGGAAGCTTCATGTTACCATCGGCAAAGACGTGCCGCCCATCGGTTTAGCGTTCCGGTACCACATGAGTAGATATCCCTACGGAGAGGAAGCTTCGTACAAGCGGTTCGCTGTAGGTACACTCACACATAGCGCAGCTCACCCACACAGACAAAAATGCCTAACCATTGTACAGTTAACAGTGTGTTTGTTCACATGCAACAGGTGGCAACCCTAGAAAGAAAGAAAGAAAGAAAGAATAGAGAATAGGTATAAATTTTGGACGTTGTTAAGAGTCCCTCTGTACGGATATTTACTCATGTGCCGGTACGACGCGACGCCGCGTAGGGACCGATTTGGATTATGCAATATGCACACATCGGGCCAATGGGCATCGGAGTCATAAACATAGAGAAGCCCTGCCGTAGACGAAACCAATTTTCTTTATTGAAACGACTCGGAAATAACGTTTGCGGCAAATATTACGAGTATTTCCATAAAATTGATTTCTTCCAGCGTTTATGGAAAATGGATTTCCCTGCGCGTCTAACTCGTTTACTATTTAAAGGTTACTTGGTTGTCACTTATCTGCTATTAGTTATTTACTCAGACCAAATGGAAGTTGAGACAGGAGTCGGGTCGTTCTGTCATTATCATACTGAAGCCTGTTTTTTTGTGATCGCACATACCTACTTCACTTCATTCGAAACACAGGCCGTGTTTCCGTCTTAACTTTTTTTTTGGTATGGTAACTAGAAGATTTATACCTAGACTTGGGATCAGAGAGCGAGAGAATGAACCTAAAACTTGTCGAATATAAAAAAGTTCATTTAAAAACAGGAAAAGGCTGCTAACTGCATTTAATACGATTTCCTGAGAACCCATTTCAAAAGGATGTCAGAACAAAGTATATGAAAACTAATAATAATAAAAAGCAACATGAACTTTCCCGTCGTCGAGGGGAGGCGCTTTAAGTCAACTTTCCTGTTAACATAGTGATATATTTTGTTACCTATTATGAATAGGGCCCGGCAGCCGACGAAAAAAATTTTTAGTGAATAAATAACAGGCTGAATCTTTGTGAATAGGTTCGTTTCGCCGAGACGACCAAGTTTTTCCTTTATGAAAATTCTCGATGGTAAATACTTGTATAATGAAATGGGTACGTAGTCCTACAAACACCTGCGCACTCGAATAGCTAGCTTAGCTAGCTATTCGAGTGCTCCAGAATATCCAGTTACAAAATGTTACTTTTATTTTACCCTTTTTTTTTAATGTAATTTGTTTTTAAGTAAATCCGGTTTTATTTGACCTCTTGAAAGAGGGATAGTTGCCTACTGTAGCAGATAGTTGCCTCACATTAAAATTATTCGGGGGATAGTTGCCCTATAGGGCAACTATCCCCCGAATAATTTCTACTGTTTTTATGGCATTGAAGCCTGCATGGGGAGCTCTTCTAACTCTAGAAGAGTGCTCGAAGAGCTGCGAAGAAATCGCCAGGGACATCTCTAGCATAGTGTATTCAAAACCGGGGCAACTATCCCACTGCGGCAACTATCCGGCTTTTACCCTATTATAAGATGTTGACACACCGATGAATTTTTAACAAAGAACACTTTAATAATTTATAGAAAGTTTGTTTTTCTGTAACAGATATTTTGTTTCATTTCAATTCCAATTCCAATTGCCTCTTGGCTCTATCACTGTCAAATACCGGGCATTGCATTATGTGCCTGCATTTTGTGCACGAATTATGCATTATGTGTGCACGTACAAGAATGTGAGTTTAAGCAACGTCTTGCACCCAATGAGTGTGACCTAAATAGGACTAGAATGGTCATATAATTCAAAAACTCAGCTGACGCTGGAGGTCAAGGAACGTTGTGTGACCTATTTAGCAGTGTGACCATTTGTGGCAGATTTCTGCCATTTGGCTCCGAAATAACTCTGGCAGAATAAACTGACGATTTAAGAAAGTGGCAGATTGTGGCAAATTTCCTTGAAATCTGTCACAATCTGCCACTTTCTTAAATCGTCAGTTTATTCTGCCAGAGTTATTTCGGAGCCAAATGGCAGAAATCTGCCACAAATGGTCACACTGCTATTTAGGTACCGTTAGGTACCTACAAAAGCGCGCGCGCCAAGGCCGATACGTCATATCCTATAAGAGCGGGGCCGCACTGCGAAATTTATTCGCGCGAATTTTATTCGCGCAGTTTATATTCCGCATTTTAATATATTTTTCTCGCGAATTTTAAATCACATGTGCGTGCAGCTTCATACATTTCCATATGTCACAGAATTTTGGGAAAAAAATCGCGCGAATAAATTTTGCAGTGCGGCCTAGGCCTTAGACTGTGTTTAGGTAGTATATAATAAGCGCTCTAAAAGGCGCTAAGTTTTCGGAAGCGGTCTCCTTATACCCTGTATTTATTTATTAACAGACTTCTAAAAAGGAAGAGGTTCTTATTTCGTGACGTTTTATCCATTTTAATTTTATCAAGTATAAATTAAAAATTTGAAAAACCATCGACATTCGCCATGATACCCATATTGAGGGGTAAAAAATATTATGTTTCATGTCTACTCCTGCACTACTTGCTTGTTAATTGTTCCGTTTGCATGCGCTCGAATTAATTACACATACGCTTTGTCATCTCGTTGTATGCTTTGATGAGTTCAACTATTTATTCTGTTAAGCATCCCAAAGCACTTTTCGTACGAGAACTATAAACTCCGTCTATGATATTTCACATCGAGTGCTTTTCGAGTTCCACATTTCTCTTGTATGTCTTTGTATATGCATAATATATATTTGCATTTTGCATATATAGTTTTATATGTATAATGTATATGCATGGTTGCCACGTGCAAATAGAACATTTTTATTTAAAAGACTAGCTGACCCCCGCGACTTCGTTCGCGTGTTATATGTTTTATAATAGGGTCGGATCGGATCCCATAATTCTTTTATGTACCTAAACTAAATGTAGCCTAAGTTACTCCTTATAACATCACCTATCTGCCATTGAAAGTTCCGTTAAAATCGATCCAGCCGTTTCGGAGATTAGCTGGAACAAATAAACAGACCGAGAAACATAAATTTAAACGCACACCAGTTTAAAATAAGCCGTACGTACAAAGATCCGGGTCCCAAGTTATTGAAACACAATAAATTCCTGTCATTTCTAAACTAAAAAATTTATGACCTTGAAATATTTACGGGACAATACTTAAAGTACTACCTTTCTAACTAAAAAAGAATGAGTGAAATCGAATAACGCGTTAATGAATTACAGCTAAATACACGTTTTAACTTTCATCCCCTCTCCCAAGGGAACCGTGCTGAATTTCGGGATAAAAAGTATCCTATAACCTACCTCGGAGTATAAACTCAAATCGTACCAAGTTTCATTTGAATCCGTTCAGTAGTTTCGGCGTGATGCGCGGCCAAGATACAGACAGACAGACAGACAGACAGACAGACAGACAGACAGACAGACAGACAGACAAAAATGAAAAAAATTGCAGTTTTGGCTTCAGTATCGATTATAGAGTGCCCTCCGATAAAAATTTTCAAAATATCTTCAATGTACAGAATTGGATCTGTTACAGTTTTATTATATTATAGATAGATGTTCCACATATCTTTATTTTCTTCATAGATACGAGTATATTATAATAATTATGTTACCTTGAAGAATAGAGTAGAATAGATCTTCCTATTGTTACGGTGGAGCTTGTATCGCCTGCACTGCACACAACATAATATTGTTATTTGAGTTTTTTTAAAACAACTAGGTACCAAGTTTCTTACTTTTCGTTTGTAACGATATTCTGAATCAGTGAAGACACTAAGTACTTAATTGACGATTCGAAAGCACTTCGCAATAGTTCATTTTTAATTAACCCCCGACGCAAAAACGACGGGGTGTTATAAGTTTGACGTGTCTGTGTGTGTGTGTGTGTGTCTGTCTGTTCCCCTGTGGCGCTCAAACGGGTGGACCGATTTGAATGCGGTTTTTTTTGTTTGAAAGGTGATTTAGTCGAGAGTGTTGTTAGCTATGTTTGATGAAAATCGGTCCAAGATGGCCGCCGCTACAAAATGGCGGATTACATATTTTTTCACAACTCCCTTAATATGGGTATCAAATAAAAGGGCTTGACTCATTGACTTATATATTACTCTAGTAGAATAGCACTATTGCAAATCCGAGATGGCCGCCGCCACAAAATGGCGAATGTCGGGGGTTTTTTAAATCTTAAATTTACACTTGTTAAATAAAGAACTTTTGTATTCTTCTACTTTTGACCTTGGCGCATTGCTGAGCGCTTTGGCCTTATAAGTAGGAGGTCCCGGGTTCAATACCCGGCAGGGGCAATTTGGGCTTTTATAATTTCTAAATTGTCTTCGGTCTGATCTGGTGGGAGGCTTTAGCCGTGGCTAGTTACCACCCTACCGTGCCGCCAAGCGATTTAGCGTTCCGGTACGATGCCGTGTAGAACCGATCAGGGGTATGCATAGGTTGCATACCTCTTCCAAATTAGCCCGCATTCATCTTAGACTGCATCATCCCTTACCATCAGGTGAGATTGCAATCAAGGGCTAACTTGTAGTTGAATAAAAAAAATGCTGCCAGCATTTTGGACAGTATGGTACATCGAGTGTATGGCTGTGGACTGTGGTGGCATCCGCCGAGTTACTTACTTGCTGATTCTTCTAGGTAAAAGTTCCAATGTCCGATTTCAATTGACGATTGAAACGTTGAAAAGCAAAGGCTAAGGGAAGGTGGTGACGATGACGCGAGTTTCACGCTTTTTGTTCACCGAAAAACTACACATAATAATATACTTAAACACAGTAAGTATACATAAATAGCTCATGGAAAGCGTGCGGTGACGTTGACACGAATTTCACGCTTTTTGTTCGCCCAAAAAGTGCTCAATGCGCCTAAAGAAATTTTCACTTCAAAAATTGGTATTTATGGTATATGGTGGAGCTTTGTTGTAGGTAATCAGAAGGTAAACTTACTATGTAGGTACTTTTACATTGGTATTAGATAAGTATAGAATAGAATATACATATACCTATAATTTATTATTTTGTCCTAAACTAACAAACCTCACCTTTAACGGGCGTCACCTTTCGATAACGTGGGTTGTTTACGGCTGATGGATGGACAAATTAATTTTTGTTATATTTTCATTAATAATTAATTCTATTCGTTGTTCGAACAGACATTAATGTGTATTAATGAGTATGTTCAATATTTTTTTCGGAATGTGCGTATTTACGAAACTGGTTTACTAGGTACCTACATAGTTACATACATCTGAGGCCTTATGCCGATTATCGATATCGAGTATCGAGTATCGATACACAATAACTTTAGAGCAAACTGAACCCAAAGACAAAGTCGTAATCCAATAGTTCGAATATTTATTTTACAACATTTCTGCATGGGGCGCTGGCTGTTTTCGAATGCTGAATGTATTACCGAACTCAAACGTTATTGTAAGTCATTTTAGGTCCATGCATTGTATACTCTGAAGTCTTTGTAATTCGGTCAATAGTATTTAGTAAAGTTTTCGAGCTCTGCAAGTGAGACTAAGTATACTGTAAAGATTTTTCTGGATTTTTCATTATTTGCGTTTGGTATTTTGTGTTTCTTATATGTACTTATATGTATAGTCGTTACACTAAATTAAAACCGCCACCGCCGCCACCGCCACACCGTTGGTACCTATAGCAATAAATTGATAAAAAGAAAAAAATAAATTGTTAAAAGTTGGATTTGTGTAATAAGCATTTACACAAATCCAACCAAACCAAATTGTTCAAATATGATGATTAGTTTTGGAAATACAAGAAACAGATGAACATTCATATAAATTGCCAAACTCATTACTCTCTTTTTGTTCCGTAGTTGAGTAATAAGCGTGTTGTTCCATGACCATTTATCAGGGACTTCCGGAAAGTAACACATGCTTCTAACGTTAGAATAATTGCAATCGATCCCGGCTAACGGGCACCTGCCCTGGGAATAAGAATGTACCTATTGCTTAGTGGACCACCTTTTTAGACACTGATATCATAAACCGAGACACTTACCCAGTTATTTAGAAATGCAGGCCATAAAAAGATTAGGTTCGTGATTCATCAACTACGCCTCAAGAACCTCCGAAAGTAGTTTGTGGGAACGGGCGAGAGGTTCTATAACAAAATTCCGCAGACAGACTTGCCTTTGCGAAAATAAATCTTTATAATTAATCTATTAATCCTTTTTGAGATATTTAGTAAAATCTATATAAGTAGCTATGTAGATTTTCGTTCAATATTTTGTTTTACCTGTCGAAATCCAAGCATTATTTCATGCTGAGCAATAATTTGCTTTTATTTATTGTTTGTTTTCTCTGGTGCGGCAGTTTATCTTGAGTGTATATTATAATGTATATCATTGGTAGGTAGTGAACACACGGGTTAAATACATTCATGAGGAAAATTTTCCACGTAGATTAGACATTTTTTATTAAGTAGATTATCTTTTTCCTGTTTATTTATTTATTTAGAGTAACATTATTGCCCACACAGGATAAAAGAGACGAGGAAATTAAGACGAGGAAATATAGTTATACATCTTTACATCTTGCACTACAGGGCATTTCCGCCAAATTGCAAAATTTGAAAGATTAAAAAAATCTTTAGATATCAGATTATGGATGGCTTTAATATATTTCCACAACCATTATAAAGGTCTCACTTCTGTGTACAAGAATTATTTTGAGAAGTTTAATAAATATTCCATGTTGAAAAAATGGTATGGACACAAAAAACACGGTAAGGACACGCTAAAAAAAAACTGTAACATTATCCAATTAAAGTAACTGCAGTCAATAGAAAATCAAAGAAGCAAATGTTTTCATCGTGGGTTTTTTTTATTGCCATCATAAATAATTAAAACTCGTAAGGAACGGTAAGGACATTAAAGTACGGCAATGACTGCTTTACAGTCGGAACTCGGATGTCTGAAATCTGACTTTAATCTCTCTATGTCATGGTTAAAAATCAAAATAATATATATAATCAACATTTTTAGTGTAGGTACCTAATCAAAATATTATAAAAATAGAGGATGCCCGCGATTTCGTCAGCGTGGATTTAGTTTTTTAAAAATCCCGCGGGAACTCTTGGTTTTTCTTTTGAGCTCATACCTTGCTAAAAACTGTTAAAAGTTCACTGGCGTATGTTTAGGTACATCAATATGTAAACATCCGCCAGTGAACGTCCCATCAAAATCGACCCAGCCTTTCAGAGATTAGCCGGTAATCTATAAAGTATCTCAAAAGAAAGGTCTAACAAAAAAAGAATGAATGAAATCGGACCACGCATTAAGAATTACAGCTAAGTAAGTACACGTTTTGACTTCCATTCCCTCTCCCAAGAGAACCGTGCTGAACTTCGGAATAAAAAGTATCCTATATGTTACTCCGTATTATGAACTTAAATCATGCCAAGTTTCATTTCAAACCATTCAGTAGTTATTGCGTGATGCGCGCACAAACATACAGACAAACAGATAAACAAAAATTTCAAAAATTGCTTTTTAAGTTCTATTACTTATCCCTAACATCCCCCAGTTATTATTTTGCAAAAATCTTTAATGTACAGATATGGCAAGTCTACGATTTTATTATATTAAGTATGTATATTGTATAGAATAGAAGAAGATAATTGACATCTTAATCTATCTCAAGTTTTAAAGCAATTTGTGTTAATAATAATTAAAATTGTGCTAATAATATAAATTAAATTAAAATTTTCCTTCAGATCTCCAGGTGTTATTTTTAGCCCGGTCAATTTAGACTTCCAAGGTTACAAAAATTAATATTATAAATGAAATGTGAAAAGTCCTCATCGATCCGACACCTGGAAAAAAATTACTCGAGGTCAAAGGTTGCAAAAACGGGTTTTTCGCGATTTTCAGCAAAACGGAAATGAAATGTTACATGAGCTTTGCATTTTTTTAGAGGACGCAATTTTATTTTTGGGACATGTGTGGGGGTTAATAAAAGCTTAACCTCAAGTTTGTGGGGTCGCCACCCTTGTCCCCTGGCCACCATCTTGGAAAAAGGGGTGAAAACACTTTTTTCGCGATATCTCGGAAACTATGCGTCTTACAAAAAATTTGTAAAGACATAATTTGTAGCAAATTGTTTTGCCTACAAATATGTTTATATAACTTTTTGCCCTAAATTAATAATTAAAGAAGTTATGTGGAAAAAAGTAAGAAAATTATTATAAAATCTTTTTTGCTCCGGATTCTCATGAGCATTGACGAACCCGGTCAACTTTGGAGTGCAGTAACAGCGTTTTAAATGAATAAAATTAAAAAAAAAATGATTTTTCTGAGGTAATTTTTTTTGTAAAATGTATAAAAAAAAGTAATAGAGCAAAAAAGATTTAAAAAAAAAAATCTCACATTTTGCTTATAACTTCTTTAATTTTTAATTTAGGGCAAAAAGTTAAATAAACATATTTGTAGGCAAAACAATTTGCTACAAATTATGTCTTTACGATTTTTTTGTGTTTCCGAGATATCGCGAAAAAAGTGTTATCACCCCTTTTTCCAAGATGGCGGCCGGGGGACAAGGGTGGCGACCCTACAAACTTGAGGTTAAGCTTCTATTGACACATGTCCCAAAAATAAAATTGCATCCTCTATAAAATGCAATATTCGGTCCTTAAATTGTAACATTTCAATGGACTATAATTTTATCATAAAATTAGTCCAAACAAAAGTTGTAGATCAGATAATTATTGAGATATAACGATTCAAAAAGTTGCAAAAGTTGTAATCGTCATAATATGCATAAGTAATAATACAAGTAATATATAGTTTTTATTAATTTTCCATTTCTTTCTTATCAACCTCCTTTCTCTTTCTGGCATGTCTGCAATGCTTTTAAGTTTTTTTTTTGCTTGTTTTCTTTTTCTTTAACGCTCTCTTTCTTTTTCCAGTAATTCTGCATATTTTTCAAGATTTATATATTCATATCGATTCTTTTTATTTATTCGTCGTTCTTTCTTTATTTGCTGCCATATTCACGTTCGACATTTTAATATTTTTGGGTGTAAATATCGATGTAATAAATAATTTATGTTTTTCTAAATGATGCTTTGGTCATAAGAATAATTAATAATACGAGTTAATAATACGAATAGAATCTCTAAGTGCAACAAACACTGCATTTTAAATACCTACTTCTCCCTTCGTCAATAAAAAGCCCATCGAGAGAGTCAGATTAATTATTATTAGCAACAGAGCAAGAATATGGAGCGCTGTACCATCTCCAAGAGGGGATGGTATTTTTGTATGAAATGATGCTTTGTGAAGGTGGGCGGGGTGAAGGGGAGACACCTACTCACAATGATGACGACATCATTTGCTTGTTCACGCCAGCTTCTCTTTGTATGTGATGCAATTAGTCATTTCCGTAGCTATCGTGTCCTTACCGTAGCTTCTGGTTAACCACGGTAAAGACAGTACCGGTAGTGACATTTTGAACATTTTCTGATAATTTTGTACTTAAATCAAGGATTTCTAGTTTCTAATCACCGGATAGACATTCATAGTACTATTACATTCAATCTTATTCAATAATAAACAGGATAAAATGTTTATTTATTAGTACATTCCACTCTATGTAGGTAAGGACATTTTTTATAGTTTCGCAAAAGAATGCATCCTGAGACCGGATTATGCAACACATCCGCCACTCACAGCATTCATCAGCGTGCTGATGGCGAAAGCTTCGCATCTCTCTAACTGAAGTGGGGGGCGGGTGAATAAATAACTTGAAAATTGAAATATTGTGTGTGATTTGGTAATGACCGATTTTCGAGATACACATATATTACAACCAAAAGAATATATACCTACACCATATAGCATTATGTTATGACATGGTTCGATATCAGTAAAAGGCGTTTATTCTAGGAATGTTAGTATGAAGTCAATTTGTTTGCTCTTTTTCTTGTAAATTCGTAATGAATGTAGAAAACGTAGTTTGTTACACTAGAATTTGCGTCGACTAAGGTATAATTTTTGTTGTTGTTTAATATCTATAACAGATAGACTACTGTTACTAACAGACGATGTAGAGAATGGATTTTATAACATTATTAAATTTAAAAGTCACAAAGATAATGAGTATTTTGGCTGCTAGCTAATTGTTACATGATTTTTTGTCGTTGGCGGAAATGCCCTACAAATTGTTAGGTTTTTTTTTTTCAAGAAATTCTCAGTGCCAGCGCGGAGTTGGTAGTTGGCGGTGTTTCACCCTCCTGCCTCGGAGAGCACATTAAACAGTCGGTCCCGTATATAATCGTTAAAGAATGCCAACTCGCATTGGAGCAGATTGACGGGTCTAAGTTCTAAATCCCTCTCTCCTGAGAGTGGAGGCCTGTGCCCAGTCGTGGGACGTTGAAAAGGCTGTAGTGGTGGTGGTGGTGGATTGTATGCCGTAGCGAACTATAAGTGTGGACGCTGGTTTGAGTCATCATCATCATCATCATGATCAACCCATTACCGGCTCACTACAGAGCACGGGTCTCCTATCAGAGTGAGAAGGGTTTTGGCCATAGTCTACCACGCTGGCCAAGCGGATTGGCAGACTTCACACACCTTTGAGAACGTTATGGAGAACTCTCAGGCATGCAGGTTTCCTCACGATGTTTTCCTTCACCGTTAAAGCAAGTGATATTTAAATACTTAAAACGCACATAACTCCGAAAAGTTAGAGGTGCGTGCCCGAGATCGAACCCACGATCTCCGATTAGAAGTCGGTCGTCCTAACCACTAGGCTATCACAGCTTTTTTTTTTGGATTGAGTACTGTCACACAATAATTACACATGTCACGAGCAAAGTCACTTTTTTCAAAGGATGTACACTATTATCCGCGTGACCCGGAGACGTCACACTTACGTTTATGTGCGTTTATGTCACGCTTCGGAGCACGCCAGTTGACACAGACAGTGGTGTTATTGCTACTGACTACTGTCAAGTGTCACGGGATGATTGTGAATTCTGCCGTGACATTCGCCCGCTCTACTCTGCTCGTTCGTTCGCTTGAAGTAGCGGCCACTTGAAGTTGAATATCGTTCGTGACATATGTACATAATATGGTCGTTGGTCTAATGTTTACCATATTCGACTCAAGATCACGAGGTCTCGGGATCAATTCCCGGGTCGCGCAAATTATTGTCAGGTATTGGGTTTTTCTGTCAAGAAATTCTCTGTGCCAGCCCGGAGTTGGTAGTTGGCGGTGTTTCACCCCTGTGCCTCGGAGAGCGCGTTAAGCAGTCGGTCCCGGTTATTATCACTATCATGTGACAATAGTCGTTAAAGCCCGCCAACCCGCATTGGAGCAGCGTGGCGGGTCTAAGCTCTAATCCCTCTCTCCTATGAGAGAGGAGGCCTGTGCCCAGCAGTGGAACGTTAAAAGGCTGCAGTGGTGGTGGTAATGTACCTATAATTCAAGACCGAGTCAGCAAGGCCATGCCTGTTCAGATTTAGCTTAAAATGTCATGCGGTCCAGTCCGGTGTAGTGTCACAAGTGTGGATCCACCCTAATACGTGACATTTCCCAACCTTTAATGTTACAATCATCCCACGCCGATGGACTCGGTACCTATCCTGTCTGCGGGATATCATATCATCGTCGTATTTCAATTTTCTTCTCTAATCAATTGGAAAAAAATCCTATTACCACCGCACACTAAAAAGAAAATAATAGGTAATCGGATACAAAAAAAACCGGTCAAGTGCGAGTCGGACTCGTGCACGTAGAGTCCCGTACCAATTATTTTCTTCTAAATAACAATGTAGATGCGGTAGCAAAATCAAATACTCGGAGTCGACAAAAAGAAGGCGCTAAAAATTGGTAGCGCCTGACTAACAACTCTCTGAGTATGTAATCATGTAGGTACATAAATTGTTATATTGTTATTTTTAAAAAGAGCAACCACCGAGTTTTTCTCGGTTGGAACGGCATTCCGAACCAGTGGAAGATTCAGTTGACGATTCAAAAGTACTTGTAAAGTTTATTTGAATAAAAAACTTTTCTATTCTAAGTATTCTATTCTATTCTATTCTATGAAACACTTATTTTTATTATTTGTCTTTTTTTAATAGAGTATGTACGATAATTGGGCCAAATGAGAAACTTGAATGTATTACCGTTCGATAGAGCTATACCAAAAACTTAAAAAAAAAACTATTTTGTCATGATTTTTTCAACTCGGTTTGTTTTTTTTTTTAGATACGTACGTATCATATTTTGTCATGAATCATGATAAAGGAGATGAATTTCAACTGCGAATTTCAACTGGCTAGCCTAGGCTTAGATTGAGTTTAACGGTAAGACTCTGTAGACCCTCCTGAGTCCTGACACGGATGAACAGGCAACGGAGACTTTTTTTTTATATGGATTGCGGGCAAACGAGCAAGCGGGTCACCTCCGCCGCCCATGAACATTAGCAGCACCTGAGGAACCACTAATGCGTTGCCGGCCTTTGAGGAGGAAAGGATACTGGCTATGCAGCTCGCTGTCGGAACACATCAGATGCTTTGCGACAGATTACGGCTGAATTGTGGTACCCACACTGTGACGGATTCGGGGTAGAATCCTACCACAAAGCGGTGATAAGTATACCATCTAGATTACGTTGTGTGGTATCAGGTACAACGACCCGTAGAGGGGACTGAGAGCTTCAGGGCCTCGTTAGCATATTGATAGTGAGGTTGACTTTGGCCACATAGGTGGAATTTGGGCCACACACCCCAATTTGGTCCTGTTCCACCCTTTGCGTACGGAACCCTAACATAACCGAACCAACTAGCGATAAAGATTATTTTGCCTCAGTTGTTATAATGAATGTTATTTTTGTAAAACATATCAAATTGAGACATCATCAGCGCGGTTGGGCTTAGGTTACATTTATTATTTACTATCGTCTGCCCGCAGCTTCGCCTACGTGAATTTCGGTTTTTCACAAATCCCGAGGGAATCGTGGATTTCCGGTTCCCGTTCCCTTTTCCAACCTTATACCTGTGTTAAGTCAGGGCATAATCTATCTCCATTCAATTTCAAATTTCAGCCAAATCAGTTTAGTAGTTGCGGTGTTAAAGAGTAACAAACATACACATATACACACAAAGTTTTGCCTTTATAATATTAGTGTGATTAGCTACCTATCCCCCGACTCCGTCTAGGGATGTCTCCGTCCGTCCGGGAGGGTTTTTAGGTTTATTAGAAACCCCGTGGGAACTCTGATTCCCCGGGATGAAAAGTAGGCAAGATTATTTCTTGTGTATTAGCTCTACATGTCTGTGAAAGTCCCGACAAAATCAGTGCAGGCGCTCTGAAGATAAGCCCACACAAAAAGACAGATAAACAGACGGACGGACAAGAAAAATCGTAGGTATCTTTAGATTATGCTAAAGTTCAAAAATACAGAGCCAGTTATTTCGAAATAACAGACAGACACATCCATTTTTAACCCCCGACCCAAAAACGACGGGGGTCTTATAAGTTTGACGTGTCTGTGTGTGTGTCTGTCTGTTCCCCCATAGCGCTCAAATGGGTGAACCGATTTGAATGCGTTTTTTTGTTTGAAAGGTGAATTAGTTGGGAGTGTACTTAGCTATGTTTGATGAAAATCGGCCCAAGATGGCCGCCGCCACAAAATGGTGGATTACATTATTTTTCACAACTCCCTCAATATGGGTATCAAAAGAAAGGGCTTGACTAGTAGAATCGCACTATGTAAATCCAAATATAATTTATACATGTATTTTGTGGTCTCGACAGTCGACTGATTTGGGGAATAAATTAAAAATTAAACAGACAGACACACACACACAGACACGTCAAACTTATAACACCCCGACGCAAAAACGACGGGGTTAAAAATAAAATAAATAACAACAACAAAATCAAATATTTTATTTTTATTTATTTGATCACAATATCTTTCACAGAAACGTGGTAACGTACACAGATACGTAGGTATAATATAACTATAGATACATACAAAAAATATTCTCACATTGACATGACATGGCGTCAGATAAAAATAACACTGAGGTGGGTGATAACTGATAGTTGATACATTTGGCGGTACTATGAGCTACAGCCTTATAACGTCCCACTGCTGGGCACAGGCCTCCTCTCTCATAGGAGAGAGGGATTTAGAGCTTAGGCCCACCACGCTGCTCCAATGCGGGTTGGCGGGCTTTAACGACTATTGTCACATGATAGTGATAATAACCGGGACCGACTGCTTAACGTGCTCTCCGAGGCACGGGGGTGACACACCGCCAACTACCAACTCCGGGCTGACACTGAGAATTTCTTGACAGAAAAACCCAATACCTAACAATTATTTGCCCGACCCGGGAATCGAACCCGGGACCTCGTGATCTGCAGTCGAATACGCTAACCACTAGACCAACGAGGCGGTGCTATAGGGTGGTACGAATTGAGGTGTGCTAGAGGATAGAGGTGTCTGTGCCGCGCCGCGCTATTATTTCGTATAATTTTATTTTTACCCGACTACAGCAACGCCAAAGGGAAGGGTTATGATTTTAGCAGTCTTGTCTATGTATGTATGTATGTTTGTGTACGATTTTTGTATGAGATTCTGTGTATACCACCGTAGCGCCTAAACTACTGGGCCGATTTTGATGAATGAAGTGTCAATTCATTCTTTGTTGTGGTCAGGGTGACATAGGCTACATTTTATACTTATACGAAAAAAATCGAGAAGCGACGTCCCAACGGCTAGACTAAAATATTAGTTATATATATTACTAGATGATGCCCACGGCTTCGCCCGTGTGTATTTAGGTTTGTAAAAAATCTCGTGGGAACTTTGATTTTCCAGAACAAAAAGTAGCCTATCTGTAGTAAGTAGTAACCCGTCCACAAAACGGAAAAATTCCGTGGGATCCTTACGATTTCGGAATGCAATTCCTTACAGCATCAGGGTTGAGGAGTTGGACATGTACCTACTTGAGGTCATTCAACAATAAAGTCTTTAATTGGTATCCCCAATATCAATTTAAATAACCGACAGTGCCTAAATCCCGTTAGTTTTGGGGATCAGATCCCCTACAGCATCAGGATTGAGGAGTTGGAATCCAAATTTTTTGTAGGACAGTGTCGCAAAGTTTCTCTATCGATTAAAAAAAAAATTACGCAAATCGGTTCAGAAATCTCGGAGATATCGGTGTACATAGGTAGAAAAACACAACTCCTCCTTTTTTGAAAGTCGGTTAAAAAAGTAGCCTATGTTACTCCCTGGTTAATTCTCTACTTGTATGTGAAAGTCCCGTCAAAATCGGTTCAGCCGTTCCAAAGATTAGCCCGTTCAAACAGACAGACAGACAGACAGACAGACAGACAGACAGACAGACAGACAGACAAAAATTTTAAAAACGTGTGATTCGGTTATAGTATCGTTCAAATAACCATATGAGCTTAATATGAGGTAGTTATTTCGATATTACAGACAGACACTTCAATTTTATTTATTAGTATAGATATAGATTATTCTATACTAATAAATAAAATTGAAGTGTCTGTCTGTAATATCGAAATAACTACCTCATATTAAGCTCATATGGTTATTTGAACGATACTATAACCGAATCACACGTTTTTTAAAATTTTTGTCTGTCTGTCTGTCTGTCTGTCTGTCTGTCTGTCTGTCTGTTTGAACGGGCTAATCTTTGGAACGGCTGAACCGTATTTATTAGTATAGATATAGATTATTCTCGGGGTAGCCTGATTCCCTAGAGGACGCGTCCCCAGGTGGCGGATAGGGGAATGCTCGATGAAGGGACAAACCTTCATAGGGTAGGAGGGAAATAAAATACCTCCCGCGGACCACAAGGCCGGAGAAGGACACTCCGTCATCAAACCCCTGCCCTCGGGCTTTTCCGACATATTCGGACTAGAGGTCGCGGGCAGTGCTGCATGTCTAGGCTGGGGCACGCAGAAGAGTAGGCGGCGGATGAACCCCTAGAGGGTCAACGGCGGCACTCGCACTTCGAGGATAAGTGACAGTCTTGGCGTCAGGTGGCAACCGGCCGTAAAACATACAGCCAAAACAAAATCTCCTGATACAAAAATGAAAATACAACATAAAAGGAAATATATAAATACTAGGGCGTCCCCCGGAAGCGACGGTCAGAGTTCCCATACGAAACATGCGATACACACTAGGGCGTCCCCCCTAAGCGACGACTTCAGACACAGCGTAACTAACATGCGCATAGCGACGTGGAACATTGGATCACTGACCGGACGCAGCCAAGAATTGGCACAGACCTTACATAGACGCAATATAAACATATGTTGTATTCAAGAACTAAAATGGAAAGGTTCGAAATCTAGGAACATTGGACAAAACTACCAACTATATTACCATGGCTCGTCGACAAGGAACGGGGTGGGCATTATACTTGACGAAAATCTAAAACAAAGAGTTATTAAAGTAGACCGAATAAATGATAGAATTATGTACGTCAAACTCGCGCTTGATAATCAACCATGCCTTAACATTATTTCTACTTATGCACCGCAAACAGGCTGCCGGAAAGAAGAAAAGCAAGCCTTTTGGGAAGAACTACAAGAGGTTCTCCAAAGTATACCAAATTCGGAAAGGAAAATCATTGCAGGAGACCTTAACGGACATGTAGGCCAAAAAGCTCCAAAAGGCTGCAATGCTCATGGAAACTTCGGATATGGCATTCTCAACGATCAGGGAAAAGATATTTTGGAACTAGTATCAAACTTTGATATGTCTATAGTTAATACCTTTTTCCAGAAAAAGGATGAACACCTAATCACCTACAAAAGCGGAAGGGACTCCTCACAGATTGACTTTTTCCTTTGTGATACGGCTATGCGTAGACTCTTTCGAGACTGCAAAGTTATCCCGGGGGAACCTCTGACCACTCAACATCGTATTCTTGTAGCTTGTCTAACATTACCAAATTGGAACAAAAACCGCAGAATAAAATCATTTCCTAGAATCAAATGGTATAATTTGAATAAAGCTGAAGGGCTCATGACCATGAAGCAAGTAGAAGAATATCTCGCAGACTCTATAGGCAACTGTGACACAAGAGATGCCAACGCAGCCTGGAATGATTTACACGCCCGCATTATACCGATTGTCAAGAAGAACTTGGGGATATCTAAAGGCAGTAAACTAAATACCGATAAGGATGCTAGTTGGTGGTCTAGTGAAGTGAAGCAAGCGCTCGCCGAAAAGAAATCTTGTTTTAAAAAGTGGCAAGAATCAAAAGCGGAATTGGATAAAATCAAATATTTAAGTGCTAAAAGAGCTGCAAAACGAGCTGTAGCCATTGCAAAAGCAACATCAGAGGACGCGTTGATATCTCGACTGCAAAACGCTGAAACCGAAAAAGAAATTTTCAAAATAGCCAAACAACGTAATAAACAATCACAAGATTTTAAACAAAATAAATACATCAACGATACTTCAGGAAAATTATTAACTACAGACAAAGAAATAAATAACAGGTGGCACGAATATTTTCAAAAATTGCTTAATGAAGAATATCCAAACCAGCAAATGACACTACTCCCTCCTATTTCTGGTCCCATAGAAGTCATAACACCTACTGAAGTTGAAACCGCAATTACTGCAATGAAAAATGGCAAAGCTGCAGGCCCTGATGAAATACCTGCAGAGCTATGGAAAAAAGCAGGTGTCTACGGTGTAAGATGGCTAACAAATCTATTCAACCTTATCTTATCTAAAGGTACTATGCCAGATATGTGGAGAGTGAGCAACATAATACCATTCTACAAGAATAAGGGAAATATAGCTGAATGTGGAAATTACAGAGCGATCAAGTTGACGTCACATACCCTTAAGATCTGGGAAAGAGTAATGGTCAAGAGACTTTATAAACTCATAACCATCTCATCAAACCAGTGTGGCTTTACTGCGGGAGTGGGCACTACGGATGCGATACACACGCTAAGAATCCTAATGGATAAATACAAAGCCCTTAAAAAAGATCTGCATATGGTCTTTATAGATCTGGAAAAAGCTTTTGACCGAATACCGCGTCAGCTCATATGGCAAGCACTTAGGGCTCAACAAGTACCAGAACAGTACATAAGTATCATACAAGATATGTACAACAGTGTAACCACCCGAGTTGTTTCACCTGCTGGCATGAGTAACAGCTTCGAAGTGAAAGTTGGCGTTCATCAAGGATCTACCCTGAGTCCCCTGCTCTTTAATATCGTCATGGACTATATCACCAAAGATCTTCAAAAACCGGCCCCATGGACACTTCTATATGCGGATGATGTAGTTCTAGTAGAGGAATCACTGCCGGAACTCCAAAAGAACCTCGAAGCATGGCGAGTAGCATTGGAGGATAAAGGCCTAAGAGTGAGCCGACAGAAAACAGAATATATGCACTGCAATTTCTCTGAAAGCACGCACACCCAGTCACCACCCAAAATCGAGGGAAACCCCTTGAATAAGGTCGAAGAATTCAAATACCTCGGGTCCGTTGTGAACACGAAAGCCAACACCGAAAGTGACATTCAAAATAGAATAAAAACAGGATGGCTTAAGTGGAGATCTCTTACCGGTGTCCTCTGTGACGCAAAAATGCCAATTAAAACCAAGGGCACCGTGTACAAACGAGCTGTAAGACCGGCTTTGCTCTACGGTTCCGAATGTTGGGGAATGCGGAAGAGTGACGAACAAAAAATGCATGTCGCTGAGATGAAAATGTTGCGCTGGTCTGGAGGTGTTACTCTGTCAGACAAAATTCGAAATGAGTATATCCGAGGCACCTTCAAAGTTGCAGATATACATCATAAGATGCAGGAAGGCAGATTACGCTGGTATGGTCACGTAATGCGCAGGGACCAAAATCACATGACGAGACGAGTGATGGCTATAGACGAGGGCAAGAGAAGCAGAGGTCGCCCACCAACTACCTGGACTAGAACCATCTCCAAGGATATGACGATGCTAGGCCTAACGCCAGCGATGACCCAAGATCGTAACAAGTGGCGATCACGTATCAGGAGGGCCGACCCCAAATAGGGAATGCGCCAGGGGAATGATATAGATATAGATTATTATTATAGTACACAATGAAAAAGAAAATTATTTTGCAATAATCCACAAAAGTGAGAAGGTTTTTCATTGTATTTGTAAATTGTAAGTATAACAAAAATTTGATTTTCATCAAAAACACTACAGATAATATCTCTTGAATTTTAAGAGATGTCTTACGGCTAAGGGATCCTTACTTAGGAAATGTTTAGATATTGTTATAGCCGATATTAATTTGCACGACTTAAAATTTTGTAACATCGTAATTCGTACCATATACCTACATACTTACAATAAAAGGAAAGTATCTACAATACCCACGCGTGGACCCATCTCCACTGTCGTCCAGAGCTCTCTTGTCTCTTTACCTGACGCCATGTGTATCTTAGTATTATATCTACATTTGAGTTACAAGACATTGATAGGTAATGATGATGATGAATTATTGATTGAATGAACTGATGTAGCACATGGACCAAAGAATTTACTCAAGCATCTTAAAATATAACCACAAATGAATTTCAAACGAAACACTGAATAATAAAATTATGTACAATTTACAGACACCTCGACATTTGTGACGTTTTGCATACACTTAAGCCGGGCATTCACGGTGATGCCATTTGGCGGGACGAAAATCGACTGAAGTCAAATACATGGACACCAATAATTTAGTCCACTCACGGTTTCACTTTAAAATTCAAAGCGTGGAATGAACACACATTGATATGAAGTTCGCACATCCACCGACTGTGCAAAATGATACCACAATTTTGCACTCACGAACAAATAGCATGATAAGTAAGGTTTTCCTTAATAAATAAAATAAAATAAAATAAAATAAAGTATATCTATACATATAATAAAATCGTAGAATTGCCGCATCTGTACATTGAAGATTTTTGCAAAATAATAACTGGGGGATGTTAGGGATAAGTAATAGAACGTAAAAAAGCTATTTTTGAAATTTTTGTCTGTTTGTCTGTTTATCTGTTTGTCTGTATGTTTGTGCACGCATCACGTAAAAACTACTGAATGGATTGAAATGAAACTCGGCATGATTTAAGTTAATACTATGGAGTAACATATAGGATACTTTTTATCCCGAAATTCAGCACGGTTCCTTTGGAAGAGGGGATGAAAGGCAAAATGTGTACTTAGCTGTAATTCGTTAACATTCATCGATTTCATTCATTCTTTTTTTGTTAGAAAGTAGATACTTTCAGGACTACTGGCTAATCTTCGAAAGGCTGGACCGATTTTGATGGGACTTTCACTGGCGGATGTTTACATTTTGATGTACCTAAACATCCGCCAGTGAACTTTTAACAGTTTTTAGCAAGGTTTAAGCTCAAAGGAGCATAGGAAAAACAAAATGATTCCCACGGGATTATTAAAATCAATATCCACGCGAACGAAGTCGCGGGTATCCGCTCGTATTCTAATATTACAATGAGCAGTATACTTGTAAGTTATAATATATCATAACATATAATCATGTCAAATGGCTTGTAGCCGTGGATTTCAGCGGCCATGGAAAATCCGTGTGTTAACACCCTTTTGGCTGCATATCATGCCATTTGACGTGATGGACTGACCGTGAATGCCCAGCTTTAGTACGAGTTTGCACATCTGATCAACATAATTTATGCAGATTACTATGTAGCGTAGACAGTAGAATCGTTTTACTAACGTATCGAAATACCTTAACGTCAGAGTAAAATGGATCTAAAAGCCTTTGTCTGAATCGATTATTATGTAAATAGCATCTTATATTCTTTGCATAATAAGAGCACATAACATCTTTACATAATACAACAAAATACTACAGCAAATTCATAGTTATTCTTCTTTGATTTAAGTTGTTATAGGAAACCATTAAAGTTTCGCGGCTTGAGGGGCTTTCGATTATCATTTACCGAATCAATAGGGATTGTTCCACGTATTCAGTGTTCAGAAAAACTAATCGGAATTTGTTGGAAAATAAATCAAGTCTGAAAAGACTTATTTTCCAACAATTCTGAATTCATATTTTTGAAAGAAATATGTAGGTAGATTATAATTATATCAGAGTTGGGGGAAAGCCACGGATTTTTTCTGACACGGGCGATACAAAACCAGTTCTTTTTTTAACCCCCGACGCAAAAACGACGGGGTGTTATAAGTTTGACGTGTGTGTGTGTGCGTGCGTGCGTGCGTGCGTGTGTGTGTGTCTGTTTGTTCCCCTGTGGCGCTCGACCGATTTGAATGCGGTTTTTTTGTTTGAAAGGTACAAAATGGCGGATTACATATTTTATCGCAATGCCCTCAATATGAGTATCAAATGAAAGGGCTTGACTAGCAGAATAGCACTATGCAAATCTAAGATGGCTGGCGCCACAAAATGGCGAATGTCGGGGTTTTTTAAATTTTTAATTTACACTTGTTCACTCACAGTTTGCATTAAGGTGCTTATATGCTTTTGAAGGAATCCCTAACAATATTACAAATATGAAAGTGTTTGTAGTTTTTTCTTCGGACGCTGTAACAGAGCTGTTTAATTACAGCCCCGCACACTGGGCCACTAGTGGCGACGACTAGTGGCCGGCCACAAGTCGCGGAAGAGATTTTTCATACATTTTCTTGTGGCTCGGACGCGGCCACTCGAGCGCTCAGTGTGCGATGGTACCATATAAAATGTATGAAAATTCTCTTCCGCAACTTGTGGCCGGCCACTAGTCGTCGCCACTAGTGGCCCAATGTGCGGGGCTGTTAAAGTATCTGTTTGATTAAATTAATTGTAAACAATAATAGGCAACAGGCGATAGTTGACAATCCGACAATTTGATAACTTTTTTGTTGAATAAAAATTTCGCCCGAGAACTAAGTCACAATCAGGAAGACTGTGAAATTGTACCGACGACTTGATATACTAAAAGTAATGGTCCAATTTACGTTTATTTGTAATAAAACTGTAGTTGTTTATTTGTACATTAATTTATTCCTTCTTTATTTATTCTTTCTTAGTTTTTTTAGTAGGTATTCTATTACTTTATTATGTCTAGTTTTAGTTACATACAGCATGATTCTTCAAATTCTGTATTAAATTGGTGTCCATTCTTATATCTAAAGAAAGACCAGCGGTCACATTGACATCTTTCTTTTTCTTTATATTTTAAATTACGAATACAATTTATCAAGAAGTTAGTCAAGAAAGCATACAATTGAGTACAAATGAAAATTCAAGTGAAAATTCGTCACGAAAAACATTTATAATTTAGGTACTTCATTATTACACACAAATTGTCGAGACAGACTGACTTATTATACTTGTAGAATTTATACTTATCAAAATCCGACATACAAATACCGATACACGAATCTTATTCTCGTCGTGAAACTTTCATAGCTACTACATGTATATTTACATGTATGTAATATGTATATTTACATACATGTATGTATATTTACAAAATTCTGAGCAAACCTCAGACACATATATATTTCGTTTCTAGAATGTGTGGACAAAATTTCATCAACTAGACAATTTTGTCCGATTGTATGTGGACCTACCATTCACGGGCGCACCAATCCGCGAGATTTGTCACTGGCGACAAGTCCGCGGACCAGTCTTCGTGTGAATGGTAGGGTGCGCGGTTCATCATGAGTCTCGCGGATTTGTCCGCGGCGACGCGAGCGGTGAGCCGCACCCGCGCCGAGCCCGACCAATCTATGCATGTATGGGCGAGCGGTAGATTTGTCCACGAACTCGAGCCCCGGCACACACTGAATAATTAACTTTACGACTATTGACATACGGTCGCGCGGTACGGTACGCGCGGTGTTAGCAAGCAGCAGAGATACGTGCGAGGCTCGCCACAGTTCACAAGCGACTGACGCGCTCGCGTATTGTGTGGGCGATGACGGATTTGTCGACGGCTTGGATGCGGCTCGCGGCTCGCCTAATGAATGGGGTACTTAACACGCCTCGGCGTCATGCGCTTCATCAAAGTATCGAACACCTAGTCACTGTGGTTGTATGCGGGTTTTTCTGCACGTAAAACGCCGGGTGGCAATACTCTTTAGCCGGGTCTCCGAACCAAAGAAAAATTGCCAACATTTGTCACCAACACGTGTTGACAACACAAGTGTTGGCAATTTTTCTTAGGTGGCAGACCCAGTGCACTATTAAAAAGATTCTTCAGTGTCCAGCCACTTATCCCCCTCCGCCGTTGCTTACACAGCTGTGGTCTTGGCCCTGTGATACTCGTGCAGCACGCGGCACCGCTCGCGGCGCGCGCAGTGCAGGCGGGCGGGCGGGCGTCAGGCGGGGCCGCGCGGCGCCTGCGCGCGCTCCGGCGCCGCAGTGAGCGACGTCTCAGCAAAGCGCACGCCTAAACGCGGCCTCACGCGCCCGTTCTACAAAACATCACCTTCCTTAATAACGAGAGAACAGCCCGCCAATCCGCATTGGATCAGCGTGGTGGGTACAAGCTCTAAATCCCTCTCTCCAATGAGAGAGGAGGCCGGTGCCAGCAGTGGGACGTTAAAAGGCTGTAGTGGTGGTGGTGGTAATAACAAACTATAATTTAAGAAAAATTAAATCTTCGAATTGACAACCTCCTTTTTTTGAAGTCGGTTAATAATTACTTTAGTCAATAAAACAATGATTATTTTACTAAGAGTATTTAAAATTAAATCTAAAGAAATATAATATTAAAGTCTGTCTGTGATTTCAGGAGAATGCAGCAACGTATGAGCCGCGTAGCGTTTCGTAGTACATTCTACGAGAAAGTTCTACGAAACTTGAATTATGAATTTCCGTGAAAGTATAAGTGCCGTAAAATAATTCGACCGGTGACCTTCAATGCGCAGAAGTCGAAAATCAGGTATCTCGGGGTGTGAGGGGGTCGCGCGGAGGGCGTGGGGATCGTTCGTAAGCACTGATTAGCTCTCGCGGATCCCTCGTAAGCGCTGATTGACTCTCCAATCGTATTGTGTCCCGCTCACTCGCACGACGCTGCGCGCACTTGAAGGTCACCGCTCGACTTACGTGACGGGGGTTATATGTACGAGTATAAACAAAATTTTAATTCATACAGGTCGCCCTTAAATCGTAGGTATAAGGGTAGGCTTCTTGAACTGCATCATCACTTACCACCAGATGAGAACCTCAGGGCTAACTTGTAAACGCGATCTTACTAATATTATAAACGCGAAAGTTTGTGTGTATGGATGTATGGATGTGTGGATGTTCGTTACTC
The DNA here is from genome assembly GCA_920104075.1 of Melanargia galathea. Taxonomy (NCBI): domain Eukaryota; kingdom Metazoa; phylum Arthropoda; class Insecta; order Lepidoptera; family Nymphalidae; genus Melanargia; species Melanargia galathea. The sequence goes on along the minus strand of OV049874.1, from coordinate 18,420,746 downwards.
TTTCACACAAAAACTACTGAACCGATTTGGCTGAAATTTAAAACATACATAGCTTATAACCTGGAATAACACATAGGCAACTTTAATCCTGGAAAAGATCACAGGTCCCGCGGGAATTAAAAAAAAACTATATTTGCTATAGAAATCTACAGCTACAGCTATAGGTAGATTACTATAGCAAACTTTCTTCAAAATAGGTATAAAGTTTGGAAAAGAGAGCGGGAACGGAAACAGAAAATCCACAATTCCCTCGGTATTTGTGAAAAACCGAAGTTCAGGCGGGCGAAGCCGCGGGCGAAACCTAAAAAATAAAGGGGAAGATGGTAGAAGTACCTTGACAGGTTTAGCTAAGCAGGCAGCGGTTGTGTTTTTTCGGTTTTTTGTAGAGCTCGTGCCAGAGTTACCTGAAACCAATAATATCGTTCAATATCAAACTGTAGGTGTCTGTCTTTCCGTCTGTACGGGATTATTTTTAGGAATTTTTTGAGACATTTTACGGAACCCTAAAAAAGAAAAAATATTAGTCGTCTAAACACCGACCGTACATCGTTCACAGGCACTGTGCCATAGCAAATATCGTATCGTGCATCGTTCACCGCAAAAATGAACGATGAACTGGGCACCATCTTATTTGGGATCCGATGTATTAATTTCAACAAAACTATTGGTCTAAGATCCCGTTATAGAATATCATACCCTCATCTGTTATTTAATGCTGATTGAGATTATATGCTAGATAATTCATAGATTGATACATTGCACTTTGGTTGCCTGGCTAAATTTGGTGCCTATGATGTTAAACACAAAAAAAATTTAATCAATTTTTTTCGATCTGCTTCCCTGATTTTTTTTTTGTGTTTATCATCATAGGCACCAAATTTAGCCAGGCAACCAAAGTGCAATGTATCAATCTATGAATTATCTAGCATATTATAATCTCTATCAAAATTAAATAACAGATGAGGGTATGATTTTCTATTACGGGATCTCCCACTATATGCAAAGAGATAACTCGAAGATTGAATTAGACTACTTTACATACCGTCGCGTTGTGTTGTACTTTACAAGTCACAGAGGCCAAGCCGCTGGTATCATCTAGTTTATCTACATTAAAGGGACAAAGAAAGTAATTAAGTGTTTATTATATTTTATTCACTGGGATTTTAATAATAATCGGTTTCATATTTTATCTTCTCAGGGGCTCCAGTTAATTAACTATATAATCCTCTGAGGTATTAGCTCAAAATTGAAATGATATAAGGGATGAGAACTTTTATTAAATTTAATCATAACCAAATTGAAGTGAAAAAAGAAAATTGGATTCGACGCACCTTCGCTGTATATCTATTTGGGGTTAAATTAACATTAGAGGGGTGATAAATACAATACCTATATTAGGGGGTTCTAAGCTCATAGCATGATTATTTGAACGATAATAGTATAACCGAAATACAGGTCTGTCTGTCTGTCCGTTTGTCCGTCGTCGGAACTGCCTTACCGATTTTAATGCGACTTTGGCAAACAGATAACGGATTAAGGCTACTTTTTATTCCGGAAATATTTAGGGTATCTACCTACGTTAAAAATATTATAATCTTTTGATATTGGAGGCAATACAATTTTCAATGCCTAACTGCTTAAACCGGTCTTAACGAAATTTGGCCCAGAGATAACTTTTTACTTTCATGCCGGAGCCAGACTTGACAATTTTTATCCCGGGAAACCAAAAAAGGTTTTAAAATTTTAAACTTCTTAATCAGCGCGGACAAAGTCGCGGAGATTAGCTAGTGATTAAGTCAAAATCCAACAGTGAACAATAATTACAAGATCATGAAAGTTTTTATCTTCTTTACAAAATTACATCAACTGGAAAACATCCTGTGTTGATCCTTAAAGATACTTTCAGACTTTTAAGCTTAATAGTTTTGAAAATTGATACCTATCATTTACCTCTTTAGAACAAAATATCAAGGTTGTGTTCTCTCAATATTATTTCTAGCCGTTAATTAAAATAAACGCCTATAGTTCATTCAACAATAATTATTCGGGTCATATTCAATCATATTAAATTTTAGTTCCCAGTACTGAAGGTACTGCAGTCCAGTGCAGAAGGCACAAAAGTCAGCTAATTTTGTATGGCCACCCTGTCCAGCCTAGCTATTTGTACTAATTTACGTCAATGCCAGGTATTATATTATAATCACATACGAATACTACAGCATTTTTAACGTTCCACTTCTGGGCACAGGCCTCCTCTCTCATAGAAGAGAGGGATTTAGAGCTTAGACCCGCCACGCTGCTCCAATGCGGGTTGGCGGGCTTTAACGACTATTATCACAAGTGATAATACCAAGTGATAATAGTGATAACCGGTAGCGACTGCTTAACGTGCTCTTCGAGATACGGCGGTTAAACACCGTTAACTACCAGCTCCGGGCTGGCACTGAGAATTTCTTGACAGAAAAACCCAATACCTAACAATTATTTGCCCGACTCGGGAATCGAACCCTGGTCGAATATGCTAACCATTAGACCATCGAGGCAGTTATAATTAATTATCACATCAATTTTCGTGAAAATTGATAATCACATCAATTTCCAAGAATTATGTCGCTTGATTCGTATTTTGGCCAAACTCTAATCAAAACTTCATGTCCAAAACATAGATTCGACGAATCTGTTTTATTAACAAAATAATCTCTTAATTACATTAAACTTTATGTTTAAAGTACCTAACTAATTAACATTATTCAAATTACAATAATAATTTGGGCCGCACTAATTTATCCAATAAACTTAGCGTTATTTCGTATATTTTATTATTAGCTTTTGTTCTAATATTGTTATTAGAGTCATTTTAAACTGTGTAACCACTTATGGCTGTCCAAATCCATATTTTTATGTTTGTTTTTTCGAGGCTCAGACGCTAAACGAGAAAAGCTCAGAGATAACTTTCATCCTGTACAAGGACACAACTACTTTTTATCCCGTCGCGTTCCCAAGGATTTTTAAAAACATAATGCTAAATGGTTCTCGACGAAATTTGGTACAGAAATAGTCTGCATCCTAGACATTGACACAGGTTACTTTTTATCCTGAAAAATCAGCATAGAAATATGCCTGCTTCCTAGAAACGGAATCAGGCTATTTTTATCCCGTAATTCAAAGAGTTCCCACGGGATTTTTAAAAACCCTACCTATTGCTGTACGGTTCTCAATAAAAGGCACAGAAATCGCTTGAGACTTCCTAGAGACGACACAATTTACTTTTTCTACCGAAAAATCAGAGTTCCCACGGGATTTTTTCACTAAATCCACTTGGACCAAGTCCTGGCAAAGAGTTACCAGAGGATTTTAAAAACCCAAATCTGTTTAAACGAACGAATCATTCGGTCGCTGGTCCATAATAATCCTCACCAGCAGTATCAGACGCGGTTCCGGTACAGCACCACGACTTGTTCAGCACGCTCTGCACGGTGCCGCTGAGCCTCAGCGCGTACGAGCCGTACACCAGGGGGTTCATGCAGGAGTTGGAGACGGCCATCGCGAACAGCAAGTCCTGCAGTTGGGTCCACTCAGACCAAGTTCCTCACCAGCAGTATCAGACGCGGTTCCGGTACAGCACCACGACTTGTTCAGCACGCTCTGCACGGTGCCGCTGAGCCTCAGCGCGTACGAGCCGTACACCAGGGGGTTCATGCAGGAGTTGGAGACGGCCATCGCGAACAGCAAGTCCTGCAGTTGGGTCCACTCAGACCAAGTTCCTCACCAGCAGTATCAGACGCGGTTCCGGTACAGCACCACGACTTGTTCAGCACGCTCTGCACGGTGCCGCTGAGCCTCAGCGCGTACGAGCCGTACACCAGGGGGTTCATGCAGGAGTTGGAGACGGCCATCGCGAACAGCAAGTCCTGCAGTTGGGTCCACTCAGACCAAGTTCCTCACCAGCAGTATCAGACGCGGTTCCGGTACAGCACCACGACTTGTTCAGCACGCTCTGCACGGTGCCGCTGAGCCTCAGCGCGTACGAGCCGTACACCAGGGGGTTCATGCAGGAGTTGGAGACGGCCATCGCGAACAGCAAGTCCTGCAGTTGGGTCCACTCAGACCAAGTTCCTCACCAGCAGTATCAGACGCGGTTCCGGTACAGCACCACGACTTGTTCAGCACGCTCTGCACGGTGCCGCTGAGCCTCAGCGCGTACGAGCCGTACACCAGGGGGTTCATGCAGGAGTTGGAGACGGCCATCGCGAACAGCAAGTCCTGCAGTTGGGTCCACTCAGACCAAGTTCCTCACCAGCAGTATCAGACGCGGTTCCGGTACAGCACCACGACTTGTTCAGCACGCTCTGCACGGTGCCGCTGAGCCTCAGCGCGTACGAGCCGTACACCAGGGGGTTCATGCAGGAGTTGGAGACGGCCATCGCGAACAGCAAGTCCTGCAGTTGGGTCCACTCAGACCAAGTTCCTCACCAGCAGTATCAGACGCGGTTCCGGTACAGCACCACGACTTGTTCAGCACGCTCTGCACGGTGCCGCTGAGCCTCAGCGCGTACGAGCCGTACACTAGGGGGTTCATGCAGGAGTTGGAGACGGCCATCGCGAACAGCAAGTCCTGCAGTTGGGTCCACTCAGACCAAGTTCCTCACCAGCAGTATCAGACGCGGTTCCGGTACAGCACCACGACTTGTTCAGCACGCTCTGCACGGTGCCGCTGAGCCTCAGCGCGTACGAGCCGTACACCAGGGGGTTCATGCAGGAGTTGGAGACGGCCATCGCGAACAGCAAGTCCTGCAGTTGGGTCCACTCAGACCAAGTTCCTCACCAGCAGTATCAGACGCGGTTCCGGTACAGCACCACGACTTGTTCAGCACGCTCTGCACGGTGCCGCTGAGCCTCAGCGCGTACGAGCCGTACACCAGGGGGTTCATGCAGGAGTTGGAGACGGCCATCGCGAACAGCAAGTCCTGCAGTTGGGTCCACTCAGACCAAGTTCCTCACCAGCAGTATCAGACGCGGTTCCGGTACAGCACCACGACTTGTTCAGCACGCTCTGCACGGTGCCGCTGAGCCTCAGCGCGTACGAGCCGTACACCAGGGGGTTCATGCAGGAGTTGGAGACGGCCATCGCGAACAGCAAGTCCTGCAGTTGGGTCCACTCAGACCAAGTTCCTCACCAGCAGTATCAGACGCGGTTCCGGTACAGCACCACGACTTGTTCAGCACGCTCTGCACGGTGCCGCTGAGCCTCAGCGCGTACGAGCCGTACACCAGGGGGTTCATGCAGGAGTTGGAGACGGCCATCGCGAACAGCAAGTCCTGCAGTTGGGTCCACTCAGACCAAGTTCCTCACCAGCAGTATCAGACGCGGTTCCGGTACAGCACCACGACTTGTTCAGCACGCTCTGCACGGTGCCGCTGAGCCTCAGCGCGTACGAGCCGTACACCAGGGGGTTCATGCAGGAGTTGGAGACGGCCATCGCGAACAGCAAGTCCTGCAGTTGGGTCCACTCAGACCAAGTTCCTCACCAGCAGTATCAGACGCGGTTCCGGTACAGCACCACGACTTGTTCAGCACGCTCTGCACGGTGCCGCTGAGCCTCAGCGCGTACGAGCCGTACACCAGGGGGTTCATGCAGGAGTTGGAGACGGCCATCGCGAACAGCAAGTCCTGCAGTTGGGTCCACTCAGACCAAGTTCCTCACCAGCAGTATCAGACGCGGTTCCGGTACAGCACCACGACTTGTTCAGCACGCTCTGCACGGTGCCGCTGAGCCTCAGCGCGTACGAGCCGTACACTAGGGGGTTCATGCAGGAGTTGGAGACGGCCATCGCGAACAGCAAGTCCTGCAGTTGGGTCCACTCAGACCAAGTTCCTCACCAGCAGTATCAGACGCGGTTCCGGTACAGCACCACGACTTGTTCAGCACGCTCTGCACGGTGCAGCTGAGCCTCAGCGCGTACGAGCCGTACACCAGGGGGTTCATGCAGGAGTTGGAGACGGCCATCGCGAACAGCAAGTCCTGCAGTTGGGTCCACTCAGACCAAGTTCCTCACCAGCAGTATCAGACGCGGTTCCGGTACAGCACCACGACTTGTTCAGCACGCTCTGCACGGTGCCGCTGAGCCTCAGCGCGTACGAGCCGTACACCAGGGGGTTCATGCAGGAGTTGGAGACGGCCATCGCGAACAGCAAGTCCTGCAGTTGGGTCCACTCAGACCAAGTTCCTCACCAGCAGTATCAGACGCGGTTCCGGTACAGCACCACGACTTGTTCAGCACGCTCTGCACGGTGCTGCTGAGCCTCAGCGCGTACGAGCCGTACACCAGGGGGTTCATGCAGGAGTTGGAGACGGCCATCGCGAACAGCAAGTCCTGCAGTTGGGTCCACTCAGACCAAGTTCCTCACCAGCAGTATCAGACGCGGTTCCGGTACAGCACCACGACTTGTTCAGCACGCTCTGCACGGTGCCGCTGAGCCTCAGCGCGTACGAGCCGTACACCAGGGGGTTCATGCAGGAGTTGGAGACGGCCATCGCGAACAGCAAGTCCTGCAGTTGGGTCCACTCAGACCAAGTTCCTCACCAGCAGTATCAGACGCGGTTCCGGTACAGCACCACGACTTGTTCAGCACGCTCTGCACGGTGCCGCTGAGCCTCAGCGCGTACGAGCCGTACACCAGGGGGTTCATGCAGGAGTTGGAGACGGCCATCGCGAACAGCAAGTCCTGCAGTTGGGTCCACTCAGACCAAGTTCCTCACCAGCAGTATCAGACGCGGTTCCGGTACAGCACCACGACTTGTTCAGCACGCTCTGCACGGTGCCGCTGAGCCTCAGCGCGTACGAGCCGTACACCAGGGGGTTCATGCAGGAGTTGGAGACGGCCATCGCGAACAGCAAGTCCTGCAGTTGGGTCCACTCAGACCAAGTTCCTCACCAGCAGTATCAGACGCGGTTCCGGTACAGCACCACGACTTGTTCAGCACGCTCTGCACGGTGCCGCTGAGCCTCAGCGCGTACGAGCCGTACACCAGGGGGTTCATGCAGGAGTTGGAGACGGCCATCGCGAACAGCAAGTCCTGCAGTTGGGTCCACTCAGACCAAGTTCCTCACCAGCAGTATCAGACGCGGTTCCGGTACAGCACCACGACTTGTTCAGCACGCTCTGCACGGTGCCGCTGAGCCTCAGCGCGTACGAGCCGTACACCAGGGGGTTCATGCAGGAGTTGGAGACGGCCATCGCGAACAGCAAGTCCTGCAGTTGGGTCCACTCAGACCAAGTTCCTCACCAGCAGTATCAGACGCGGTTCCGGTACAGCACCACGACTTGTTCAGCACGCTCTGCACGGTGCCGCTGAGCCTCAGCGCGTACGAGCCGTACACTAGGGGGTTCATGCAGGAGTTGGAGACGGCCATCGCGAACAGCAAGTCCTGCAGTTGGGTCCACTCAGACCAAGTTCCTCACCAGCAGTATCAGACGCGGTTCCGGTACAGCACCACGACTTGTTCAGCACGCTCTGCACGGTGCCGCTGAGCCTCAGCGCGTACGAGCCGTACACCAGGGGGTTCATGCAGGAGTTGGAGACGGCCATCGCGAACAGCAAGTCCTGCAGTTGGGTCCACTCAGACCAAGTTCCTCACCAGCAGTATCAGACGCGATTCCGGTACAGCACCACGACTTGTTCAGCACGCTCTGCACGGTGCCGCTGAGCCTCAGCGCGTACGAGCCGTACACCAGGGGGTTCATGCAGGAGTTGGAGACGGCCATCGCGAACAGCAAGTCCTGCAGTTGGGTCCACTCAGACCAAGTTCCTCACCAGCAGTATCAGACGCGGTTCCGGTACAGCACCACGACTTGTTCAGCACGCTCTGCACGGTGCCGCTGAGCCTCAGCGCGTACGAGCCGTACACTAGGGGGTTCATGCAGGAGTTGGAGACGGCCATCGCGAACAGCAAGTCCTGCAGTTGGGTCCACTCAGACCAAGTTCCTCACCAGCAGTATCAGACGCGGTTCCGGTACAGCACCACGACTTGTTCAGCACGCTCTGCACGGTGCCGCTGAGCCTCAGCGCGTACGAGCCGTACACCAGGGGGTTCATGCAGGAGTTGGAGACGGCCATCGCGAACAGCAAGTCCTGCAGTTGGGTCCACTCAGACCAAGTTCCTCACCAGCAGTATCAGACGCGGTTCCGGTACAGCACCACGACTTGTTCAGCACGCTCTGCACGGTGCCGCTGAGCCTCAGCGCGTACGAGCCGTACACCAGGGGGTTCATGCAGGAGTTGGAGACGGCCATCGCGAACAGCAAGTCCTGCAGTTGGGTCCACTCAGACCAAGTTCCTCACCAGCAGTATCAGACGCGGTTCCGGTACAGCACCACGACTTGTTCAGCACGCTCTGCACGGTGCCGCTGAGCCTCAGCGCGTACGAGCCGTACACCAGGGGGTTCATGCAGGAGTTGGAGACGGCCATCGCGAACAGCAAGTCCTGCAGTTGGGTCCACTCAGACCAAGTTCCTCACCAGCAGTATCAGACGCGGTTCCGGTACAGCACCACGACTTGTTCAGCACGCTCTGCACGGTGCCGCTGAGCCTCAGCGCGTACGAGCCGTACACCAGGGGGTTCATGCAGGAGTTGGAGACGGCCATCGCGAACAGCAAGTCCTGCAGTTGGGTCCACTCAGACCAAGTTCCTCACCAGCAGTATCAGACGCGGTTCCGGTACAGCACCACGACTTGTTCAGCACGCTCTGCACGGTGCCGCTGAGCCTCAGCGCGTACGAGCCGTACACCAGGGGGTTCATGCAGGAGTTGGAGACGGCCATCGCGAACAGCAAGTCCTGCAGTTGGGTCCACTCAGACCAAGTTCCTCACCAGCAGTATCAGACGCGGTTCCGGTACAGCACCACGACTTGTTCAGCACGCTCTGCACGGTGCCGCTGAGCCTCAGCGCGTACGAGCCGTACACCAGGGGGTTCATGCAGGAGTTGGAGACGGCCATCGCGAACAGCAAGTCCTGCAGTTGGGGCGACACGCGCGACGCCGATTCGCGGTCTATCATGTACCTGTTAAAATAATAATAAACAAGTTTTTTTTATATTCAAATACAAGTTGACTATAATCTCTGATGTTAAGTGAGGATTGCAGTCTAAGATGGGAGCGGGCTAACTTGAGGAATTGCTGAGATTGAAGCATACCCTGGTTCATACGATCGGATCGCGGCATCACGGCGGTACAGCTTTGCCGGTAGGACTGAAGCTTCCCACCAGACCAGACCAGAAACAATTTATAAATTATAAATCTCAAATTACCCTGCCGGGAATCGATCCTGGGACCTCCCACTTATAAGATTACAGCGCCCGCCACTGCGCCAGGGTGGATGGACAAAAAATAGTTAATTATAATCTTGAGCACTTGGGCGTAGGTCAAGATACGTCCAGCATTGGGCGTCTATCGGTTGATTACGACCACAATAGTGGAAATACAATTCATATGCGAAGTTCTATAGGAATCTGTTCTGACGAAGAACGGAAAAATCAGTTGAAAAATAGATGTCAAATAAAATATACTCGGAAAATGCTAGCTGACAAATTGAAGCTAAACAAAATAATATTATGTAGTTTAATAAATACATTGTATTTTGTTAGATACGCATACATTGTATTCTTCAATAAACTTTATTTTTCCAACTCAAAGGACTACGCAATATTCATCGTCATCGGAAAAACCGCTCTTGTTTTTTTACGCTCAATTTTCCCGATCATTTGTTTCTCTGGTGGTATTTAGGTTGTTTTTACTTCTGTAGCTTATTTATATTGTAAAAGATAGTTTTATCCCTATTGTTATTCTTTGTTATATTACAATATTTTTACAAATAATTTCAAGATACGTACGATCAGGAAAATAGCTGAACATTCTATAAAAACATGTGATAAAAAAATAAAGATATAAAAAAATAATATGCCTCACATTACGGTATTATTATTATTACATAACCGTGGTACCGTAGTCATCACAGTATGCAAATGCGCTTGTCTGATCTGCGCAACCGCACATTGCTCACACTGGGGTATATTACCACATGGCCATGGTGGCATAGGGCAACCAGCACAGCGTGAATACTGTGACAATGATGACGGTCATAAGAATCGTCTGCTGTTAAGCCCTCTCCAACACGCGCCTGTCTGATCTGCACAACCGCACACTGCTCACACCGGGGTACATTACCACATGGCCATGGTGGCGTAGGGCAGCCAGCACAGCGCGAACACTGTGACGATGATGACGGTCATACGAAGCGTCCGCCGTCGAGCCCGCTCCAACACGCGCCTGTCTGATCTGCGCAACCGCACACTGCTCACACCGGGGTACATTACCACATGGCCATGGTGGCGTAGGGCAACCAGCACAGCGCGAACACAGTGACGATGATGACGGTCATACGAAGCGTCCGCCGTCGAGCCCGCTCCAACACGCGCCTGTCTGATCTGCGCAACCGCACGTTACTTGCTGCGCTGTGCACGCATTTCTCTGCAACAAAGAATATATGAGTTTATTTTATTCATGAGTTTTCCCAACACAAATATAAATTATTCTCATTATGCCTGTATTTTTTGCAATGAAGATAATTGCAATTTTATCTGCAACATAAATAAGTGAGTTTACTTTACTGTGACGTAAAATATGCCACAAAGAGTAATCAGTATTTTTCACACAATATAAGCAATATTATGCATCGAATTGTTACCGGAAAATTGAGTTGCTAATGAAACGAAATTTATTCCTATAATGTATTTATAGTTAAACCGTGCCCATATTATATAAAGTTTCCACAATATTCTAGCCACAAATATCTGGTACGTTAGTTGAGGTGCCAGTGAGCTTGAATTCTTGTACCAGGTGTAATAAATCAAAAGCACATAAAAATCATATAATACGTGGTATTAGTTACTACGGATAAAAACAAAAACCTCTCCAATACATTACTGTCAACTGTCATCACAAGAAAAATGGCTTTTCGTGTTATGGTCCGGGAGTTTGTAGAAAATTTTGGAAAATTGTTTGATAAAAGCTGAATATTTGTAGTTAAATTTTCTGTGTTACTAACTAAAGTACTATAATAACTAAAGTAGCCAGTCGTACCATTATGAATTATATTAATAATAATATCTAAGTTTAGCATCCATTACATAATCTAAGAAAATCAATATAAAAATATGTTTTATCTACTCTCATATCTTAAAATCCCGAATATGAAATCAAAATGTGTCATATATTGGACTACTTTATTCACATACATCTATAATATTTTAAAAAAAAATTTAAAAAATTCATTATAACACTACTTTGTTAGGAAATTATTGCAAAGTAATGTTATAAAATAATTTATCTACTCTCATATCATAAAATTCCGAATATGAAATCAAAATGTGTCATATATTGGACTACTTTATTCACATACATCTATAATATTTAAAAAAAAAAATTAAAAAAGTTCATTATAACACTACTTTGTTAGGAAATTATTGCAAAACAATGTTAAAAAATAATTTTTTCTACATTATAGTACAGGCACTGGGTTCTGGTATTTTTGAGCCATGCCGGGTGTTTATTATTATTATTATTATTTAATACTTTATTGTACACCAAAAAAACATAAATTAAACAAAAGAAACATTTTAAAAGAAATAGGTACAATAGTTAGTTTACAATAGTTAGTTAGTTTAATTTTGTTACTTACAATGATTATCCCGCTATCAAAGTTACCCTATTACTACTACTGCGAAAGTGTGGCGGTAGCAAGATGCGGCCAGAGGACAGAGTGTAGTGCTACCATAATTGACCATAGACGCACTGCACGCACCGCACATTCGAAATTGACAATTGAATTTTGGCGCCTATTATTTAAATTTTTAATTTATTATTTATTTACTATTCAGTTTTTGTAACTCAAAATTTTGCAAGTGATTTTTGTTGCGCGGAAAAATGTCTAGCAGTGATACTGAAGAGTTTAACTCCACCAGACATTCTGGAAATAGCATCGGGAATGACAAATAATCTTTTGCCAGCAAAATCAAAGAAAATTTACGATAAATGTTACCAAGATTTTATGAGTTGGAAAATTTTGAAAAAAACCACTTCATTTTCAGAAAATGTAATGCTAGCATATTTCCAAGAATTATCAAATAAATTTAAGTCTTGGTCCTTATGGGCTAAATACTCAATGCTCAAAAGTATATTGAGTATCTACAACCAAATCGATATTATTAAATACACAAGACTGATTGCTGTTTTAAAAAGAAAATCGCAGGGCTTTAAGGGAAAAAATGCAAAAACGTTCTCCCCTGAAGAATTGAGTATATACATTTATAAATTGCAATATCCAAAACATGAATACTTATTATAATAAATAATTTTGTTAATTTCTTAGTCTTTTCTTTTATACGTAAGATACCTATTGATGAGCTTAGATAAAGTAGTGTATGAAACTCTACATAATTAGTTATTAAAACACTCGTGTAATACTATTAAAAAACTCGCCTGCGGCTCGTTTTTTAAACTAACACTCGTGTTTTAATAACCTCTATTATGCAACCGTTTCATAAACTACTATTTTTCTACATTATAGTAACGTGATGGCGCCAGTTATGGACAGGGTTAAGCGCCGAGTCAAACATGAGGAGCTATAACTTTTTTATTATTTAATCTAGAGTGTTATAATTTTACAATGATATACTCAGATATACAGAGCTTCACACTAACTGCTAAAATTTAGAAATAGTCGAACAAGTTTTGAAATATGGAAACCTAAAAACGATCAACAGAAATATGTAAAAATCTTTATGATGGACAGTCTAAATCCAGTTATGGACACCCAGTGATGGACAGTTCGTTTTTATCCGATTACTGCAAAGCCAAAAGGAAGGGTTATGATTTTTGTAGTCTATGTATGTATGTTTGTATCAAATTTTTTGTTCTAGCGAAGCACCTAAACTACTGGGCCAATGTTGATGAATGAGGTGTTAATTGATTCGTTGTTATAGTTTGGGGGTGACATAGGCTACATTTTATATGCGAAAAAATCGAGAAGTGACGTTCGCACAGCTAAATTGGAATATTAAGTTAGTTTTAGATAGACATAACAGATGGCGCCACTAGCCGCTTGCCCCGCCTTTTCTTCCATAAGTACACAATTGAATACATGTTTTTCTAAATTATTATTTTTAACCCCCGACGCAAAACGAAGGGGTGTTATAAGATTGACGTGTCTGTGTGTGTATATGTGTGTGTGTATCTGTCTGTTCCCCTGTAGTGCTCAAACGGGTGAACCGATTTGAATGCAGTTTTATTTCGTTTGAAAGGTGAATTAGTCGACAGTGTTGTTAGCTATGTTTGATGAAAATTGAACCAACATGGCCGTCCGCGTCGCTACAAAATGGCGGATTACATATTTTATCACAACTGCCTTAATATGGGTATCAAATGAAAGGACTTGACTAGTAGAATAGCACTATGCAAATCCAAGATGGCCGCCGCCACAAAATGGCGAATGTCAGGGGTTTTTTAAGTTTTTAATTTATACTTGTATACTATTATGAGTAGTCGGGTTTTAGTTTAAGTATTTAAATATCACTTGCTTTAACGGTGAAGGAAAACATCTTGAGGAAACCTGCATGCCTGAGAGTTCTCCATAACGTTCTTAAAGGTGTGTGAAGTCTGCCAATCCGCTTGGCCAGCGTGGTAGACTATGGCCAAAACCCTTCTCACTCTGAGAGGAGACCCTCTGTAGTGAGCCGGTAATGGGTTGATTATGATGATGATGATGATGATGGGTTTTAGTTTACGAACTTTATCTCTTGTTTTATTTTATATGGATTGTGGGCAAACGAGCAAGGGGGTCACCTGATGTTGAGTGATTACCGTTGCCCATGAACATTTGCATCACCAAACCACTAATACGTTGCCGGCTTTTAAAGAATTTGTTGATCCGCTCCTTGATTATTTCGAATAATATATAAATATCAAAGTTACGTAGAAACAACCAAGGTTCGTCACATTTCAATTTGACACTTGTCTATTTGAGGACGTTTACAAAATGGTTCCATAATTTTTTATTTGCTTCAACTTCTTAATCCTGATACTGTAGGGTACTACCCACCTAAACTAAAGGGATTCGGGAACTGTCCACTATGACTTCATATTTTTGGTACCAAGCTTAGATTGAATCACGGACCTCTGAGTCCCAGTTCCTCAATCCTGATGCAGCACGATACTGCTCATAAGCAGCGAGGAATTTTCACCTGTTTTTTGAAAAGATGAATAAGTGTTTTTCTAGGCCTGTTACCTGTAAAAGGTTTCCTTTCTTCTTGCGTAATAATTACTTGGACACTGTCCAAGAGGGCAAAAGGTGATCCTTAGCTATGGAGAATCTTCTTTCTAGGTGAAAGAAGGTTCCTCATTCATAGCTACTCGTATGACACGTTTTACTATTAACACTTCTTTATTTTGTGTTAATATAGAGCTAGGCCCCATATTGCATACAAGCGGATGCCTGTGACTTCGTCCACGTGGATTTAGGTTTATTATAATCCCGCGGGAACTCTTTGTTTTTCTAAGCTTCTTTGAGCTCATACCTACATTTCTAAAAAATGTTAAAAGTGGCGCATCTAAATGGAACTACAATAATAGGTGTTAATTTTTTAACCCTTTCCCACCCATCAGATTTTTTTTGCATGGAAACCATAATTATTTTTTTAAAACAAGTTCAATTTTGTTAAAAAATAAAAAATATCAACTGCGTGATAATTTTTTTTCTCTTTCACTTTTGGTTACAATATTTTTTAGTCAAAAAAATTATATTTTCGGAATCACCTTTTCAACCCCTTTAATTTGACACCCCACTTGATAAGATTTGAAGGAAAAAAAAATTTAAGATGCAATCCTTCTACTATACCGAACTGAACCGATTTGGCTGAAATTTTGATGGAGATAGATTATGCCATGACTTAACACATAGGCTACTTTTTATCCTGAAAAAATCCACAGTTCCCACGGGATTTTGAAAAAACCAAAATCTATAGCTACGGTTATTGGTAGATTACTATAGCAAACCTCCTTGAAAGTAACTATAAAAGTTGCATAAGGGAGCGGGAACGGGAACCGGAAATCCACGATTCCCTTGGGATTTGTGACAAGTATAAATTAAAAATTTTAGAAACCCCCGACATTCGCCATTTTGTGGTGGCGGCCATCTTGATTTTCATCAAACATAGCTAACAACACTCTCGACTAATTCACCTTGCAAACAAAAAAAACCGCATTCAAATCGGTTCATTCGTTTGAGCGCTACAGGGGAACAGACAGACACACACATACACAGAGAGAGAGACACGTCAAACTTATAACGCCCCGTCGTTTTTGCGTCGGGGGTTAAAAAACCGAAATTCACGCTGGTAGAAGCTAGTTAAACTATACAAGTTTAATTTTGACTTGTAATTGTGTTTAAATGATAAGAATAGATAGGTCCATGACTGGATTTTTGATGTGTTTCCGATCCAGTAATGGACATCCCCTCTAAAACTTGAAAATAACTCTATGTCGCATTTATTCTTTCACAAGCATGTTTTAAAGTTTATATCTAAGTGATTTAATCATTGTAAATTTACATTTTAATCAGAAACGAGAATCCATCGATCAAAACGTTTATTTACCTTCTTAGCGATTTGCTTAAGAAAACTATTGAAATCGAAAGATATTTGCACACAACATTTTGTTCGCCTTGCCATTTTAAAACAAAATGGCCGTTTCATATGATATTTATCAATGTGACAAACAGATCCCTATTCTACATGGTTTAAATGTTGCCAGCGGTAAAACTCTAATCTAGCTCTTATTTTTGTTAAAAACGGTGAAGGTGGTCAGCTACTGGTGCCTGGTCCATACCTGGCGACACCACGTTACAGGCGAACTGGGTTCTGGTATTTTTGAGCCATGGCGGGAAATTCGTGCGACCTCCTTACAGTAGATGTGTGTAACTGTACAAACGCGTTAAACATTGTGAATTGTGTTAAATTGCAGAAGAGTAACTACTAAAAATTAAGTTTACTTAAAATTAGTAACTACTAAAAATAACTACTAAAAATTAATAACTATTAAAAATTAAATTTTTGATAAGCTTGAGCTATTTTCCGATCCACTAACTATAGGACATTAGGACTCCTCTACTACTATTAATTTCTCTATGGTAACCCAGGCTGTATAGTCAACGATCTTGGCCTGTTCCGAAAGGGACAAACCGAAAAAGAAGAAGAATCTCTATGGTAACAACTGAATTTTGGCGCCATACGCTAGTTATAATATTTAAATTTTTTATTTGTTACTCAAAACTTTACAAGACATGGTTTTTATTGTGCGGAAAAATGTCTAGCAGTGATACTGAAGAGAATTTAACTCCACCTGACCACCGACCAACAATCTTTTGCCAGCAAAATCAAAGAAAACTCACGACAAATATTACCAAGATTTTATGGTTTGGATTTTAAGATATGAGTTTAGATAAAGTAGTGTATGAAACTCTACATAATTAGTTATTAAAACACTCGTGTAATACTATTAAAAAACTCGCCTGCGGCTCGTTTTTTAAACTAACACTCGTGTTTTAATAACCTCTATTATGCAACCGTTTCATAAACTACTATTACTCAATATAAGTAATTTACTTAGTACCGCATAAACGAAAATCAAAATAAAGTAAAAAAAAAATAACGCACAGCGGTGTTCCCACAGAAAACTTAAAGCCGGGGCTCGACCGCGAAATGAGCGGACAAAGATGAGCTGACAGAGTTTTTGGAAGCGAGAAATAGCTTAAATGAAAATAATGAGCTAGGCTCGACCTAAAAATAGTTGCCAGCGGTGTTAGTGTTGTGACGCCTTCGATACAGAACGGTTGTGTTAAAATGTATGAAGACTCGAGATCAGAAGATGATTTTAAGACTAATTATGCAAAAAAAATCAGCCAAGTGCGAGTCGGGCCTCGCTCTTTCAGGGTTCCGTACATAATTATGAACAATATAATATTTTGGGTCTAAGAAATATTTAATTTCCGAGCTAGACATCGCAACAAACCGTGAAAGAAAAACCCAAAAAAATGTTCGTTTATTTTGGTCACAGCTTATAAACTATTTAATAAATCGTTGTTTTCAGTATTTGTTGTTTAAATAGAGCATATAGTACATAATATACTGAAATATCATATTCCCAACTAGTTTAGTTTTTGAGATAGCCCCCGTCACAAAAATGGTCTAAAACTGACAACTTTGATGGCCTCCCATTCCCTTATTTTGTGAGATAAAAATTAAAAAAATATATATTTGTACTCTACTTAATGAGCTCTAAACAATGATACCCCACAAGCTAGGGTAAAGAAAAAATTTTTTTTTCCGGCTCCTTTTTCATGTATGGAAGCCCCCCTGAAAAATAATTTAATTCAATTTCTAATTCAATATTTGATTTTGGGTTAACGTTTTACACTAAATACCAAAATTTCAGGTTTGTAACTCATTTCGTCTGCGAGCTAGAGACCTGTGACCGGCGGACAGACGGACAGACAGACAGACAGACAGACAGACAGACAGCCGAGTGACATTAATAGGGCTCCGTTTTTACCCTTCGGGTACGGAACCCTAAAAAGGATTTTAGTGGCCTGGTACCATGAAAGAAAACTATACTATACTATACTATACTATACTATATAATACTACTAATAACTATACTATACTAAACTATACTATACTACTCTCTTACGAGGATCAAAATACACTAACAAACGACACTACAGCCGGACGAATCAAGGGAAAGAGCGGGGCGCGGGAGGAGCACCGACGCCTCGCTCCGCTCGAAACTCGCAACAGACGGGTTGACACAGCGAGGCCGCTTCCACCTATTTCAGCTCTTTCAGCTCGGTCCGCTAGACTTTTTCGCGGTCGAGCCTCTACTATGGAAATTATCGTTGCGAGTTAAACGGACTCATTAATGACCTCGCTCATTTCGCGGTCGAGCCCCGGCTTAAAGAAGGCTATAAGTCGTTTTAAAAAAAATCAGAAAAATTACTTTCTTTGGTATGAAATGAATTGCATAAAACCCCTCTTCGAAATTTTGCACGGTCTCTTGGACCATACCAAAGGAAAAACTACTTACGTTATAATCTTTTCTAATATAATAAGGCCTTTTAAGTTAAAGAGGTACTTTGATGAATAAGTTTCTCCGGAAAGTTTCTTCCAAAGAGCGACCTCTGTAGAGCTCTACAGACTAGTTATTCTATAGCAAAATTAATCCACACAAGTTATTACTCTTTACAGAGAAACTGAAAATTGAAATCCGCATTAACTAGTACTTATTTTAATTATTTTAGTTTATGAGGACGAGTAGAGGTGATAGCTAAGTTACCATTTTTATCTTATGCCTTTTAAGACGAATATCTTCTAGAACATTATTAAAACCAAATTAAAATAACATCTTTATTCTCTTTTTTTTTGTTCCAACTAAAAATCAATCATTTTTAGCGTAATGGAGCCCTATTAATGTCATTCTGCTGTCTGTCTGTCTGTCCGTCCGCCGGTCGCAGGTCTCTAGCTGGTAGACTAAATGAGTTACAAACCTAAAATTTTGGTATTTAGTGTAGAACGTTAACCGAAAACCAAATATTGATAGAAATTGAATTAAATTATTTTTCAGGGGGCTCCGATACATGAAAAAGGAGCCGGAAAAAAAATTCTTGCCCTAGCTTGTGGGGTATCATTGTTTAGAACATATTGAGTAGAGTAAGAATATGTTTTTTTTTTAATTTTTTGCTTAAAAATAAGGAAATGGGAGGCCATCAAAGTTTTTAGTTTTAGACCATTTTTGTGACGGGGGCTATCTCAAAAACTAAACCAGTTAGGAATATGAAATTACGACTAGCTCGGAAATTAAATATAATATTTCTTACACCCAAAATATTATGTTATTCAATAATTATGTACGGAACCCTAAAAGAGCGAGGCCCGACTCGCACTTGGAAAGTTTTTTGTAATTAACAAAATAATAATTATTATTATCTTCTAAATCTTTTACAAACATTATATTGCCGTTACCTTTCGGGGTGACCGAGTCCGATTCCGGCACGCACCTTTTCGTAGTCATGTGCATTTTAAGCAATTAAATATCACTTGTTTTAGCTTTAAGTTGTCCCAAGTAATTATCACCATGGCACCATCACCCCATCCTATATACTTGTAAAAAGTGAAAAGTGAAAGTGAAAAAGTGTACAGTGTACCAATCTATCTTCTTCTATCTATACATATAAATACATTTAAGAAAATTGTAGACTTGCCGTATCTGTACATTAAAGATTTTTGCGAAATAATAACTGTGGGATGTTAGGGATAAGTAATAGAAAGTAAAAAAGCTATTTTTAAAATGTTTGTCTGTTTGTCTGTATGTTTGTGCGCACATCACGCAAAAACTACTGAATGGATTGAAATTAACTTTGGTATGATTTAAGTTCATACTATGGTGTAACATAGGATACTTTTTATCCCGAAATTCAGCACGGTTCCCTTGGGAGAGGGGATGAAAGTCAAAATGTGTACTTAGCTGTAATTCATTAACGCGTGGTCCGATTTCATTCATTCTTTTTTTGTTAGAAAGGAGATACTTTATAGATTACCCGGGTAATCTCTGAAAGGCTGGATCGATTTTGATGGGACTTTCACGGGCGGATGTTTACATTTTGATCTACCTAAACATCCGCCAGTGAACTTTTAACAGTTTTTAGCTAGGCATGAGCTCAAAGGAGCTTAGGAAAAACAAAATGATTCCCACGGGATTTTTAAAATCAATATCCACGCGAACGAAGTCGCGGGTATCCGCTTGTAGAGAATATTAAAAAGGGCTCATCACCACAATCCTCAGTAATGAATAGGATCGTTCAAATAACCAAAGCAAACAGATAATTAAATTTTATTTATTTGTAAAGAAATAAAAGCCTTAAGCTATTATATATTTCTTAAAATACAAGCCTTAGGGGTAAGGAACTTAGAATTGAAGACGTCTCAAGTGGGTGTTGGTACCTAATCTAAACGGTTTCTTGCACTCGCCATTTCTTTAAATGTCTGCTAAAATCGGATTACACGCTTAAGAGTACACGCACCCGACACAAAAACGACGGGGTGTTATAAGTTTGACGTATCTGTGTGTGTGTGTGTGTGTGTGTCTGTCTGTCTGATTCCCCGTAGCGCTCAAATGGGTGAACCGGTTTGAATGCGGTTTTTGTTTGAAAGGTGAAATTAGTCGGGATTGTACTTAGCTATGTTTGATGAAAATCGGTCCAAGATGGCCGCCGCCACAAAATGGCGGATTGCATATTTTTTCACAACTCCCTCAATATGTGTATCAAATCAAAGGGCTTGACTAGTAGAATAACACTATGTAAATCCAAGATGACCGCCACGACAAAATGGCGAATGTCGGGGGTTTTTAAATTTTTAATTTATATTAGCGGACCCGGCAGACGTCGTCCTGCCCGGTGACATACCGACATCAGCGCCACTTACCGAGACCCGATAGGTTACCTGTATCTACCCGGTAATTGTGTTTTCACTTTTCAAACCACACACACACCACACAATTAACCCATTGAAATATGTAACACAAAATTTCGTCCAAATTGGTCCAGCCGTTTAGGAGGAGTTAGGTGACAAACACACGTACAGAAGAATTATATAGGTACGAGTGAGAGAGTTTACCGTATCGACGGGTTGAACATTAAATGTTTGACAGTTGCCAAATCAATGAACATTTTGAATGGGATAATGTTTTTTCTTTTATTTTAATTTTTTGTCAATTTTTCAGTGTTTTAATAGTTATTCTGCTATTCGGGTCGGTCCCAAATATAACAAATCAAAAACCATGAAAATCGGTCCAGCCGTTCTCGAGTTATAAATGTTCGAACAAACACGACTTTGTTTTATATATATAGATTTATGTCCACACATAGTTCGCTCCAAAACAGAAGAGCGTTAAGGTTGCGCCTAAGATTCGCACACGCTGCAATTGTATTGGCCTCGTAGACTGCGGAGGTTTGAAAACAATTAAATTAAATTGCAAACATCAATACTCGTTCCTCCTTGGTTAAGGTAAGGGAGAAATACTGGCCTAAAGTCATACTAAAGTGGTTTATTTTTTCGGTGGTCACTTGCATCGTAATCTTACTTTGACCACCAGGTATACAATTGGCCCTTAGCACGGCTGAGCAATCAAGACCACTTGGAAACGAATTCAAATCAAGCTGAAGATCCCTTTGATGCAGGGTACGAGAATTTCTTTGAATCTTCTAAATAATGAAATGAAACTTGATTCTAATATTGTATTCTTTGCTGGTACTTAAATAGATGTACGTAAATAGCTAAGGGCAAACAGAAAAAACCAGCCAAGTGCGAGTTTAGCCTCGCTCTTTTAGGGTTCCGTACATAATTATTATGAAAAACATAATATTTAATACATAAAATATTTCATTTCCGAGCTAGAATCGTAACAAACGGTGAAAGAAAAATCCACAAACAGAGTGCTTAGTCTAAGATCGGAGCACTCGAAAACGAACTCGAAAACTATTGATCGAATCACAAGTGAATTCAGAGCAAAATGAACTCAAATACTCGTATTTTAAAGTCGTAATTCCATAGTTCGAATATGTATTTTACAACATTTCTGCTTGGGGCGCTTGTTGTGTTCGAATGCTGAATGTATTGGCGAACTCAAACCTTAATTCAAGCCATTTTAGGTCTATTTTACTCTGAAATCGATCAATAGTTTTCGAGTTCGTTTTCGAGTGCTCCGATCTTAGACTAAGCACTCTGTTCGTTTGTTTTGGTCACAGCTTACAAACTACTTTATGAATCGTTGTTTTCAGTATTTATTATTTAAATCAGGGTTCGAAAATACCCGATATTTATTATAAATATCAAAATATCGGATATTTATGATATATATCGGATGTATGTAGTTATATTAAGTTTGATATAAGTATATATCAATTTTGAATGAAAGCCATATTATTATTTTATTGTATTATTTATGAATACTACCTATCTGCTGTGTTACTTAAATATACCGAAATTATCTAGCGATTACTTTCTTTGTAAAAAATAATAGAATAATCAAGAAACACAAAAACCTAACCTTTATTATTAAAAAAAAAACATTTGATGTATATCGGATATATTATATCCATTATTGATATATGTATGTATACATATCGGATAAGTATACAACGTTAGTTTTACTTTGCGCAAAAACCGAAACACGTGTCAAATATTTTTACATCTATAATATAATAAAACTGTAACAGATCCAATTCTGTACATTGAAGATATTTTGAAAATTTTTATTGGAGGGCACTCTATAATCGATACTGAAGCCAAAACTGCAATTTTTTTCATTTTTGTCTGTCTGTCTGTCTGTCTGTCTGTCTGTCTGTCTGTCTGTATCTTGGCCGCGCATCACGCCGAAACTACTGAACGGATTTGAATGAAACTTGGTACGATTTGAATTTATACTCCGAGGTAGGACATAGGATACTTTTTATCCTGAAATTCAGTACGGTTCCCTTGGGAGAGGGGATGAAAGTTAAAACGTGTATTTAGCTGTAATTCATTAACGCGTTGTTCGATTTCACTCATTATTTTTTTGTTAGAAAGGTAGTACTTTAAGTATTGTCTGGTAAATATTTCAAGGTCATAGGTTTTTTAGTTCAGAAATGACAGACATTACAACCCTCAGTATTGGGTTCAAATAACTTGGGACCCGGATCTTTGAACGTACGGCTTATTTTAAACTGGCGTGCGTTTAAATTTATGTTTGTCGGCCTGTCTATTTGTTCCAGCTAATCTCCGAAACGGCTTGATCGATTTTGATGGAACTTTCAATGGCAGATAGGTGATGTTAAGGAGTAACTTAGGATACATTTAGTTTAGGTACAAAAAAGAATTATGGGGTCCGACCCGATTCTATATAAAAAACCTATATCCATGCGAGCGAAGTCGCGGGGGTCGGCTAGTTAAGAATATTTATACAGAATTTCAAAAAAATATAATGAAAAGTAACGAAGTTATAAGCTTGTTATGTTGCGTCGTTGTCCTCGAAAAAAATGGTCACCGCAAGCCGTCGCCGCAGCGCCTAGCGATCGACGCGAGTTGAATGACCGCCGCTGTGTGCCGACCGTCAGCTGATGCGCGGTAAATCGTTATGTCTAAGCTTGTAGGATTTCAAAATATTTTTGGACAAAAATATAACACTATATAAAAATGGTTGGATTCGATTTTGTTACTGATTCTGAACAAACTACTTTCAGGTTTTGCGTAAAGTAAAACTAACGTTGTATATCTTGATTTATATCCATTGATATATTATATCCTCGAACCCTGATTTAAATACAGTATATTCCTATAAATAATTTCATATTCCTAACTGGTTTAGTTTTTGAGATAGCCCTCGTCACAAAAATGGTCTAAAACTGACAACTTTGATGGCCCTCCATTTCCTTATTTTTAAAGCAAAAAATTTTTTATTTTTTATTTTGTAGAAATTAAAAGCCGTTCCTGATGAATTCAACGTGTTTTACCAGCCACAGAATTCTGAATTACCTTCTTAATAATTAATTAAGATGGTAATTAATTTAGTTAATACACAGAAATCGATTACGATGCCATATCAGTCATTCCGTTTCCACTGAATGCAACTATAACAGTTTGCAGTTGTGTCTCTCGGGAGTTAACCCGCAAACGCAATTACGCTTTGTTAAAGTACTACCAGACGGTCGGATTCAGTACGGTCGGACGAAAACCGGACAACTTTGCTTTCGCGCCGGACGCTCGGACCGGACGCCAGGCTTGTTCAGTACGATATGAAGGCCGAAGGGGTGACGGAAATACATAATATCCTGTACAAACACTAGCTAGTTATTTAAAGGTCGCGTATCTTTTATTGAACATGGATGGGTTTGTAGAGAAATGTAGCGATAGGAAGTCGTACTGAAAATGAGACGTAATATCGCGGACCGGTCCACTGCCCATAACTGCCTCGTTGGCCTAGAGGTTAGCATATTTGACTGCAGATCACGAGGTCCCGGGTACTATTCCCGCGTCGGACAAATAATTGCTAGGTATTGGGTTTTTCTGTCAAGAAATTCTCAGTGCCAGTCCTGAGCTGGTAGTTGGCGGTGTTTCACCCCCGTACCTCGGATAGCACGTTATAAGCAGTCAGTCCCGGTTTATTATGTGACAATAGTCGTTAAAGTCCGCCAATCCGCATTGGAGCAGCGTGGCGGGTCTAAGCTCCTCCTATGAGACAGGAGGCCTGTGCCCAGCAGTGGGACGCTAAAAGGCTGTAGTGGTGGTGGTGGAAACGATCCATCCGTGCTACTTTAGGTTACTTTAGGACTTCCAAAAAGTAGACGGTTCTCATTTTTTTTATCTGACTGTAGACTCTGGGACTAATAGAGAATTAAATACCTAGCATACCCTATGTTCCTCAGAAATTACGAAATTTTGTTCAATAGCACATGTCCGTACCATAGAATCTTGTAAAAAGTGGACTAAATCTTGCAAGAAGTTGCTGCGAACCACAATCATAGACAACGGATGAAACATATCCGTGGACAATTACAGCTGTCTACATGACGTGTAGTTTCTGTACGCAGCGGAATAATCTACTGTTCCGACCCAATCCGCACGTCTAGTAATACTATTAGGTGACCAATCAAACGTTATTGTAACCATGCAAGTTACAATAAATTCTGGATTAGTAGACCGACTAACTAACCCGATCGTGCCATATGTATATATTAGCTTCTGTATGTTTTTCTGTAAAACTCGAAAGCACCTAGTCTATGGATTGGTTTAAAAATTTTACACAACGTTGCGTTTTTAACCGACTTCCAAAAAGGAGGAGGTTCTCAATTCGGCGCGTATTTTTTTTTTTTTGTATGTATGTACACCGATTACTCCGAGATTTCTGAACCGATTTGAGTGATTTTTTTTTAATCGACAGAGGAAGTTCGCGAAATGGTCCCATAAAAATTTTTTTCTTCAACTCCTCAATCCTGATGCTGCAGGGGTACTGCCCACCTATACTATGAAGATTGGCGCAATGTTCATTATAAATTCATATTAAAGGTATCAAGCATAGACTGTATCATTAAACTTCAGGTCCCAACTCTTCAGTTCTGATGCTGCAAGGTACTGCCCATCTAAACTATGGGAATTGTGGCAATGTTCATTATGAATTCATATTAAGGGTATCAAGCATATAGGTACTGTATCATTGAATTTTGAGTCCCAGCTCTTCAGTTCTGATGCTGCACACTTAATGTGGGAATTGAGGACTTCAACATACGTGTACAAACAATGACCTTTGGAAAGTCATTGTGTACAAATAAAAATTATTTTTATACTTTGTAGTGGCGCTTGAAGTCGGTTTTTTGAAAAGATTTTTTATAATAGAACAGTGTTTTATATAGTTACCGTTAATTCCAAATTTTTAATAAAAAATGATTTTCAGTGAAAAATTTTTTTTACCTATTCCTTTTTTCCTTTCATTCCACAGCGTAGCCACAGCAACGCAAAACCTAGATAATGGTTTATTTAAATTCTCGGTAAATCTATGTTCGCTAGAATATTTTTATTTACCAGATTGAATCCCAGTGGAGCGTGGCAGGGTTTAGCTAGCAAATAATAAACGTTATACAACTGCAGCCTTCACTTGGGTAGGTGCCGCGTGCTGTGGAATCCCTTACTTTGCATCATACTTTAAGATGTCTATAGTGGTGATATCGTCGCGCCTGGATTCGTGACCAAAGAAAATGACAATGTGACCATAATCAATAGTGATATCCTTCACCTGCGTTCCTGCTTGCGTATACGTAGCATACGGTGATAATTAGCAGAGGTGCGAAGCACATCATGTTCTGCTCGTACAGGCAGAACATGTTGTACGCGATCTCTGACCGGGCAGCAGCGAGCGACACGACTCACCGTGCAGGTCGTTGCTGCTGCGTCGTATCTCGCAGAAGATGCACACGTAGCACATGGTGATGATCAGCAGAGGCGCGAAGTACATCGCGCACAGGCAGAACATGTTGTACGCGAGCTCTGACCGGGCAGCAGCGAGCGACACGACTCACCGTGCAGGTCGTTGCTGCTGCGTCGTATCTCGCAGAAGATGCACACGTAGCACACGGTGATGATCAGCAGAGGCGCGAAGTACATCGCGCACAGGCAGAACACGTTGTACGCGAGCTCTGACCGGGCAGCAGCGAGCGACACGACTCACCGTGCAGGTCGTTGCTGCTGCGTCGTATCTCGCAGAAGATGCACACGTAGCACACGGCGATGATCAGCAGAGGCGCGAAGTACATCGCGCACAGGCAGAACATGTTGTACGCGAGCTCTGACCGGGCAGCAGCGAGCGACACGACTCACCGTGCAGGTCGTTGCTGCTGCGTCGTATCTCGCAGAAGATGCACACGTAGCACACGGTGATGATCAGCAGAGGCGCGAAGTACATCGCGCACAGGCAGAACACGTTGTACGCGAGCTCTGACCGGGCAGCAGCGAGCGACACGACTCACCGTGCAGGTCGTTGCTGCTGCGTCGTATCTCGCAGAAGATGCACACGTAGCACACGGTGATGATCAGCAGAGGCGCGAAGTACATCGCGCACAGGCAGAACACGTTGTACGCGAGCTCTGACCGGGCAGCAGCGAGCGACACGACTCACCGTGCAGGTCGTTGCTGCTGCGTCGTATCTCGCAGAAGATGCACACGTAGCACACGGTGATGATCAGCAGAGGCGCGAAGTACATCGCGCACAGGCAGAACATGTTGTACACGAGCTCTAGCCGCGCGCTCGCGAAGGCGTCGAATGACACGCACTGCGTGAAGCCGATCACGTGGGGATGCTGCATCACTCGGAACACCGCACTCTAGAGGGACAAGGAATGGAGTTTTTTATTTTTAACCCCCGACGCAAAAACGACGGGGTGTTATAAGTTTGACGTGTCTGTGTGTGTGTGTGTGTGTGTGTGTGTGTGTGTGTGTGTGTGTGTGTGTGTGTGTGTGTGTGTGTGTGTGTGTCTGTTCCCCTGTAGCGCTCGAACGGGTGAACCGATTTGAATGCGGTTTTTTTGTTTGAAAGTTAAATTAGTCGAGAGTGTTGTTAGCTATGTTTGATGAAAATTGGTCCAAGATGGCCGCCGCTACAAAATGGAGGATTACATATTTTATTACAACGCCCTCAATATGGGTATCAAATGAAAGTGCTTGACTAGTAGAATAGAATTATGCAAATCCAAGATGGCCGCCGCCACAAAATGGCGAATGTCGGGGGTTTTTTTTAATTTTTAATTTATACTTGTTAAATGTTAAAAGCAATTTTGAACAAGCAACTACTTTCGCGTGGATTTAATTTTTTTAAACCTTGTGGGTTATAGATAGAGTCTATTGAAAAAGATAATCGGCGTGGCCAAACAGTGAACTAACGCTCTGCAGTATTGTACTTGTATTATCCGCTATACAAAACCACAGCATCGACCTCCAATTCCACGCCGATTCTTTTTTTGAACAGTCTATTAGATTTTCGAGATAAAGAGAAACCTGTGTCCGTCTAGGATGCAGGCTATCTCTGTGCCAAACGTCAAGAATAGTTCAGCAATAGGGTTTTTAAAAATACTTTGAGTTTCCGAGATAAAAAGCAGCAAGTGTCCAGGATGCAAGTTATCTCAATGCCCCACGGAAAAATTCTATCGAGCAGGTGGAGAAACACCTTTACGTGTCGTCCTATGTAACACCAAAGTGACAAGTGAAGGGTATTAAAGAGTGTCATGGCGAGCTTATACCGAGCTGTTAAAAGGGTAATCTTTTTACAATTCCGACGCGAACTGAGAACTTCATTAAAAGTTGAATGAAAGCATAAATTATATAGTTACACTTCGCAGCCCGTTACTTATGAAGTTTTTATACCTACTTGGCGTACAGATGTAAATTAAAGTGTTGGACCGCAACCTGTCCAGCGCAGCTCCTAGTTGTGATGCTAGGAACTGTTTGAACGAGTGCGTTTTGTGCCAGAACTTTGTACCCTTTGTTTGTACCTAAGCTATGTTTACAGAGGGCGTAGTCAGTATTTGCTTAGCCAGAGAGGAAGAAGGGTTTTAAAACTATTTTTAACCCCCGACGCAAAAACGACGGGGTGTTATAAGTTTGAGGTGTCTGTGTGTGTGTGTGTGTGTGTGTGTGTGTCTCTGTCTGTCTGTTTCCCTGTAGCGCTCAAACGGGTGAACCGATTTGAATGCTTTTTGATGGAATGAATTTGATGGAAATCGATCCAAGATGGCCGCCGCTAAAAAATGGTGGATTATATATTTGTTCACAACTCCCTTAATATGGGTATCAAATGAAAGGGCTTGAGTGTTGACTAGTAGAATAGCACTATGCAAATCTAAGATGGCCGCCGCCACAAAATGGCGAATGTCGGGAGTTTTAAATTTTTAATTTACACTTGTTTTTATTTAACTATCAAAATCGATGTTTCTAGACCTCTTTTCTGTTCTCCTCTGTAGTCTCCTGCAGTTAAACAGCAAATAGATACTAATAATATCACTGCATCATGCAATATAAATGAAATTATTACACTTTTTCCTTGAAAAAGTTTTCCTTAGTTTTAACTTTAACAATCAATAATTGTGTTGATAAATGGAGACAACACTCACAATTTGAAGTTCTTTTAGTAACTGTGTTAGGACAATTTGTATGAGCGGAGTAATTATAGAATTACTAGCTGATGCCAGCGACTTCGCTCTCTTGGATTCTTATAAATCTCACACCCTATTTAACCCAATTGGGGGTAGAATTTTCAAAATTCCAGAAACACGTAATGCTTTATTTTTAACCGACAGTATAAATACCAATTTTCATTGATGTAACTTAAAAATTTCTTACAAACTTTCATCGCTTATTTAACCCCCTTAGAGGTGGAATTCGGCAATAATCCTTTCTTATTACGCACCTAAGTCATAAAAGAAAGCTACTGTGAAAATTTCAAGTTTCTAGCTTCAGTGGTTTAGGCTGTAAGTTGATGATCAGTCAGTCAGTGAGTCAGGACAAGCCTCTTTTATATTAGTAATAGATAGGTAATAAGCTGACCTGGGGCAGGCTGCACGCCAGCGCGACGGTCCAGGCGGCGTACAGCATCTGCTTGCTCCGTCTCCGCGCCACGGACAGCTTCAGCGGGTACAGCACCGCGAAGAACCTGCGGACAAGACGCACTCATCTATACGTACAAATCACACTATCACACTTCACACTAATAATATTATAAAGGCGAAAGTTTGTGTGTGTGCGTGCGTGCGTGCATACGTGCGTGCGTTCGGACGTGCGTGCGGGTGGGCGGGCGGGCGATCGGTCGGGTGGGCGGGCGTTCGGCCTCTCGGGCGTGCGTGCGTACGTGCGTGTGTGCGTGTGTGTGTGTGTGTGTGTGTGTGTGTGTGTGTGTGTGTGTGTGTGTGTTTGTTTGTTACTCTTTAACGCCGCTTTTTCTTTACCTACCGAACCGAATTCGATGAAATTTTGAATCGAGATAGATTATGCTACTTTTTCTCCTGGAAAAATCCACAGTTCCCATGAGATTTAAAAAAAACCGAAATCTATACCTACAGCTATAGGTAAGTAGATTACTATAGCATACTTCCTTGAAAGTAGGTGTAAAGGTTGGCAACGGGAGCGGGAACGAGAACCGGAAATCCACGATTCCCTCCGGATTTGTGAAAAACCGAAATTGACGCGGGCGAAGCCGCGGGCAGGAGCTAGTATAAAATAGTGGATTCGTCGTCGTCGTTGTCAACCGATTGACGTCCACTGCTGGACATAGGTCTCTTGAAGGGACTTCCACTTGCCACGGTCTTGTGCCGCTTGTATCCAGCGGCTCCCTGCGACTCGTTTGATGTCGTCGGTCCACCTAGTGGGGGGTCTACCAACACTGCGCTTCCCGGTGCGAGGTCGCCACTCCAGCACCTTGGGACCCCAACGTCCATCGGTTCTCCGAACTATGTGCCCCGCCCATTGCCACTTCAGTTTCGCAACCCGTTGAGCTATGTCGGTGACTTTGGTTCTTCTACGGATCTCCTCATTTCTGATTTGATCGCGTAGAGAAACTCCGAGCATAGCTCTCTCCATCGCTCTCTGAGCGACTCTGAGCTTTCTTATGAGGCCCACAGTTAGCGACCATGTCTCGGATCCGTATGTCATCACTGGCAACACGCACTGTTCGAAGACTTTCGTCTTCAGGCATTGAGGAATTTTGGACGAGAAGACATCGCGAAGCTTCCCGAACGCTGCCCATCCGAGTTGGATTCGGCGGTTGACCTCTTTCTCGAAATTGGACCTACCTAGCTGGACTGTGTGTCCTAGGTATATATACTCGTCTACAATTTCGAGCGCCGAGTTCTCAACGATTATCGGGTGAAGCGGGACATGAGTATTTGACATGATTTTCGTCTTACTCATGTTCATTTTTAGGCCCACCTGTTGAGAAACCCTGCTGAGGTCATTGAGCATTGTATTGAGATCTTCCAGAGACTCTGCCATCACGACTATATCATCGGCAAACCGCAGGTGAGTGATGTACTCGCCGTTGATGTTGATGCCAAGTTCGTTCCAATTCAGAAGCTTAAAGACGTCCTCCAATGCTGCGGTAAAGAGCTTCGGGGAGATGACGTCTCCCTGTCGCACTCCTCGCTGCAATTGGATTGGTCTTGTAGTCTGATCCTGTATACGGACTGACATAGTGGCGTTTTCGTACAAACACTTCAGCGCTTGGATATACCGATAGTCGATCCGGCATCTCTGTAGTGATCTCAATACAGCCCAAGTTTCCACCGAATCAAAGGGGGTAAGGGAGCTCATCTCCATCTAGAGCTCCAATTGTCAACCTCACCTGCACGCGGTGCCCCCTGCTGATTTACCAACGAGGCCCTGACGACCGACCGATGGCGGTATAACCATCCAAAACTAGCTAGACTGAGTAAATTACAGAGGCCGGTGTCGGGCAGCAGCGACACCGGTGCGAACAGTCTAGCCCTGCGATGACCAACACGCCTGCCCAGCGTGGTCATTATTTGGGCAAATCCTTGAAATGGACAGATTAACATTGCCAAGGCCCCTAGTCCCCGGCGGCCCCGCTATTCCTGGCTCTGGCAGCGGTTATGGTAACGGCGGGGCAGGGGGTGCTAAGAATCTCCGGAAAATAGTGGATTAGTATAAATTAATGGATTGAAGGAGCTTAGGAAAAACGAAATGATTCCCACGGGATTTTTAAATAACCAATACACACGCGAACGAAGTTGCGAGTATCCGCTTGTCTATCTATATCTATAATATAATAAAACTGTAACAGATCCAATTCTGTACATTGAAGATATTTTGAAAATTTTTATTGGAGGGCACTCTATAATCGATACTGAAGCCAAAACTGCAATTTGTTTCATTTTTGTCTGTCTGTCTGTCTTTCTGTCTGTCTGTCTGTCTGTCTGTCTGTCTGTCTGTATCTTGGCCGCGCATCACGCCGAAACTACTGAATGGATTCGAATGAAACTTGGTACGATTTGAGTTTATACTCCGAGGTAGGACATAGGATACTTTTTATCCCGGAATTCAGCACGGTTCCTTTGGGAGAGGGGAAGAAAGTTAAAACGTGTATTTAGCTCTAATTCAATAACGGGTACTTCGATTTAACTCATTCTTTTTTTGTTAAAAAGGTAGTACTTTAAGTATTGTCCCGTAAATATTTCAAGGTCATAGGTTTTTTATTTCAGAAATGACAGACATTTATTGGGTTCAAATAATTTGGGACCCGGATCTTTGAACGTACGGTTTATTTTAAACTGGTGTGCATTTAGAGTTATGTTTGTCGATCTGTACATTTGTTCCAGCTAATTTCCGAAACAGCTAGATCGATTTTGATGGAACTTTCAATGGCAGACAGGTGATGTTATATGGAGTAACTTAGGCTACATTTAGTTTAGGTACAAAAAAGGATTATGGGATCCAATCCGATCCTATATAAAAACCTATATAACCACGCGGACGAAGTCGCGGGGGTCAGCTAGTTAATTAATAAAATAAATATTTTGTCTTTAATTAAAATGTACTCTTATCTTGTTTTGTTTGCTACGCTTTAACATGATGTCTTGTTTGTTATGTGAGTAACGTAAAACAACCAGTGACTCGAATTAAATCAAATCTTTCCGAAGGGATTTTAAATATAGACTTGTAATTTGTATTGAGACGCCGACTTTGAATACCCGTAGAATTTGTATTGAGAAGGCAAGCACTGGAAATAGTTCGAAGACGTCCGAATTGAGCAGATACTTGTTAACTTTCGTACTAACAGGGGATTGACTGTTAGTTCAGAGCACTGTGGCACTGAGTTGTAGCTTTTCAAATTTTTAGGGTTCCGTACCCAAGCGGTAAAAACTACATAGTTAAGTTTTAATTTTTATCAAATTTCATAATTTATTTTTCACTAACGAAAGTATACCTTATTATAATAATAATAATAATAATAATAAATATTTTTATTTTTATTAATATTTTTATTATACTTAACTCCTAGATTATTCTATTCTGTGAAGTAAAGTAATAACGGTGGACGAATATAAATTATAATTTGGACAAAGAAATAATGCGGTTTTCATAGATATTGAATATAGGCACAGTTTTATTATATTGTGAATTAAAATAAAACCCTAAGTTCTAGAAAAATATTAAATTCTTGCTCCAAATAGTAGTAACAAGTATAAATTAAAAAATTAAAAAACCCCCGACATTCGCCATTTTGTTTCGGCGGCCATCTTGGATTTGCAATAGTGCTATTCTACTATAGTAAGACCGCGATTAACTTGGCTCTCCCATGGTCTGCGGGACGAGGGAGGGGGGGAAATTCTCATTGATAAATTAATAATCAATGGATGTGCTCGTACTATAATGTATGACAAGCATTTTTGACGCCCCTGTGAGTGTGTGTGTGTGTATTGCTACTGTAAGGACATGACACTAAATTAGGGAAAAAGAAATTTTATAATAATTATAATAATTTTAATTATCATAGTTATTCTATTATTTGCGTAATCGCAATTTAGTCTTTCATCTGTGTCTCTTTAAGTTTGCTCAATACTTTTCTATAGTAGTAGTAGTTAGTAGTTAGTACTATACATTTAAAGTTAAGTAGGTACGTTTCAGGATATAGAAAAAAGATTTTCCATAACCAAGAAAGAAGAAGATACGTTATTAAATATAATTTATACCCCATTTTTTAAATTTTACACATATTATACTCATAATAAAATAATTTATTTAATACATCTACTAAATACAAGTAAAGTTCGTGAACTAAAACCCGACTACGCTAATTTAATAATAATTTAGTGGGCAAATGCGCGGGGCAAGGAGCTAGTGGTGCCATCTGTTATTCTTATCCGAAACTAATTTTACAAGTATAAATTAAAAATTTAAAAACCCCCGACATTCGCCATTTTGTGGCGGCAGCCATCTTGGATTTGTATAATGCTATTCTACTAGTCAAGCCCTTTCATTTGATACCCATATTAAGGGAGTTGTGAAAAAATATGTAATCCACCATTTTGTAGCGGCGGCCATCTTGGATCGATTTTCATCTAACATAGCTAACAACACTCTCGATTAATTCACCTTTCAAACAAAAAAAATCGCATTCAAATCAGTTCACCCGTTTAGAGCTGAGCGCTACAGGGGAACAGACGGACAGACAGACAGACACACACACACACACACACACACACACACACACACACACACACACACACACAGACACGTCAAACTTATAACACCCCGTCGTTTTTGCGTCGGGGGTTAAAAATCTAGAAAGCCGCGCAAAGCTGACTTCTCGATTTTTTTCGTAGATAAAATGTAGCCTATGTCACCCTGATAATAACAACGAATCAATAGACACCTCATTCATCAAAATCGGTCCAGCAGTTTAGGCGCTACATTAGTACACACAGAATCTCATACAAAAATCGGTTACAAACATCCATACATAAATATATACATACGTAATCTTGGAAATAAAAGAGGATTCTCCGTGGATCAATATATTTAATTTTAATTAGCACTGTTACACCAATGGCCGACGGGACGCCGAGGCAGAGAGCAAGCAGAGAGCCAGAGAAGATAAAGTACAATTCGAGTTTCGACACCACAGATAAAACTTATGCAACAGATCTGTAGCATCAATAGTCACAGATAATAAATCAGTGTTGACAATTCTTTATAAAAACAAATCGCAACTTAATTATTTACAACACGTAAATACATAGACTGCTAAAATCATAACCCTTCCTTTTGGCTTTGCCGTAGTCGGGTAAAAAAAAACCAGACGTTTAGATTAGTACGGCATGGAGATGTTAGGAGATGGAATAAAACAAAGATAAAAAAACTATTAGGATTCGTCGAGACGTGTTCTTCTATATCTTAAAATTTCAATGCATTGCTGTCAGATGATGTGTCACTGTCGCTATCAATAACTATATTATAATTCACTAATTCATCGTCGTCATTCTGCAATCTCTCAACGTGAACTTAAGTACAATGTGACTTCACGTAGCCTCCGTTACAGCTTGAAAAGCATCTTGCACCAGATTTAATATTTTTGTTTCGAAACGCCAGCGAAATAATCAAAAATGTTGTGTTGAAATTATTGGTCCACATTATAGTATTTTTATAATAATTGAGAGGCCGTTTGCGTGATGGCTTCAATGGGTATGGAAATTTTTCACATGAAGCTGACAACACTTCTTGACATTGCCCGTCAGCCTCATATTTATTATTATGATATATAATTAAGAGATATTTGTTCTTTTCTCTCACATTCTTGAGCACAAAACGAACGCACTACCATAACAATTTTTCTAGCACAACTTTTTATCACATAAGAACTGGTTACTGCTATGTATTTCACAAAATTTTCGTAACGATGTAAACAATGAACTTTGAAGTTTCAAAGTGACTTTTCAATATGACAGATTTCGACTGCCCTAGTGATATAAACAAAGTAACTGACATTTTTTGTGAAATTGACTTTTTTGCATTAACAAAAGTTTAATGTCGAGTAGTTTTTTAACACAGTGTCCACAGTATAATATTTCAAATAACTTGAACAGTTTACTGAAATTTGAATTGCCCAAACAAATAACTGCACACTGAGACTGGAATTTAGGGTATTACTTTATGTACTTATAAATAATCGTTTTAATTGTTATCGGTTACTTACTATTTTAAAATGTTTCTACTGAAGGTAGGTGCAGAATTTTAGATACCTACGTACATAATTAACTAATAGGGACATTACTTTACAGGAATATAACTAAAAATAGACACAATACTGTAAATTATAACTTTACAAGATAAACATAGTTGATTATGATGCCCACGACTCCGTCCGCGTGTATTTAGGTTTTTGAAATTCTAGTCTAAGCTCTTAATTTACCAGGATAAGGGTGGTTATCGATTTTCGTTCGAAACACCTTGCAAAGGCTAAAATCGCTATGTTTTATCTATTATGGAAAAAATGGTTATGATTATCTTGTTAAGACACAAACGATGCAAGAAGGCATCCTATTACAAAAGGGCTGAATGCTCAGGGTAAAAAGAAAATTAGGAAAATCCTGTGAAAAAGTCATTTATCTCCGTGTGCAAATGCCCATCTATTGAATTATATATTTTTTTACTCACTTCGTGTGCATCAAACGAATTAGTTAATTTGTTTTTCAAATTAAACAATGATATAAGATTAGACTGTTTACCCTTTGTAATTTATAAAGCCATTCTAACCCTGAAATAATCCAACTTTTAATTTTGTCAATCGAAAACGGTCATTACGTTCTCTGGTAATGGAATCGCTACTTCACGACGTGTTCAAACGTGTACAGCAACGATTTACCCTCCTGCGTATCCGGCGTCTCAGTTAGTGCCGCTGATGTTCTGTTATAGTATGGTGATCTTTCAATTAACACAAAAAAATTGCATTTGCGAGTAGTCAGAAGTATTTTGTCACGCGGTAGAGTTCATTACGTTCCATCGATTTTCAACGTGACTTAATTTTTTTAATTTTTTCTAGATTTAGTACTAGGATTTATGTTTTGTTTCTATTCAGAGTTCTATTTCGGAGATTTTATGCATTCACGTATCTCGAGTATTTTAAATTTAAAGTCGATTTGGTCATTTGTTTCCAGTTCATTTATATCCATTCCGTTCCAAAAAAACAAATAGACATGAGTAAAACAAAGAAAAAACTTACAAAAGAAGAAAAGTTAGCTAAAGATAGAGCCAGAAAACGCCAAAATTAAGAGAAATTAAAAAAACAATTCAGGAATTATTAAAATTAAAAAATAAAAATAGCGAAAAATTACCTTTTAAGAAAAGAACAGAAAAAGATTCGCAGCATCATTGAAATGTCCGCTTGAGCACAACATGAACAGAAAAAAACTCTTTGAAATATAAGAAAAAAAAAGAAGGGGCAAAATAAAGTTAAAGAGATAAGTATTGGTCAACGATACCCCTGAAGTTCCTCAAAAAGAGAATTAAACTGGAAATATTTCACCTGAAATTACAGAAACCAATCAAATTATTGTCAAACCTATCTCCTCAGACAAGGTGACTACTTTACTCGGTTTAACAAAGATTGAGACGTAAAATTTCTGCAAGACCAGCCTCGTAAAATCTAAAATTATTTATTTAATTTATTTAAAATGATTATGCTTGTTTACTGTTAATCTAAACTCAAGGTTTAGATTTTATTTCAATTTTATTCGTTTTTTTCATATAATTATTCATTATTTCATAAAATAACCAAAGATGGGCTACTAAAAAGCTTCTGAATTCATTTTTATCCGACGATAGGTCATTACACTCCAAGTGATTTTCATTTCTTTCCACTGGTTCATTACACTCCATTAATTTTCCGGAAAACTGCTAGAGTTACGAAGAGGCCTTGTGCATGTAATTTTTTCTCATACTGTAATCTATAAGTGTATATACAAAAAATAATAATAAAAAGCAAAAAATTTTTTTTTTCAAAACCGTGAAATTAAAACGAAAATCGATAATCACCCATAAAAAAGTAGCTTATGTCCTTTCCAAAAATGAAACTTATCTTTATACCTCGTTAAGATCGGTTGAACAGTTGGTGCGTGAAGACTTAGTAGACAGACATACTTTCGCATTTATAATATTAGTAGGTAAGTATAGATATGGTATAGATTCTTGAGTTGTAATAAGCTCTAACTTAAGTCTCTGAGTGAACTAGGTTGGATATGCTTTGTCCGTCTGACTGTCACAGCCTTATAACTTCTGATTTAATGAACAGAATTACTTCAAATTCACCGATAATATTATGTAGAATAACATTCAGAATTACGACCTAAAGCCGGTGATTACATAAAAAATAATAAAAATAGTTATTTGAGTTATTTGGGGAGGGCCCGGGTGCCCATTAAAGCAAATGGGAGGGGACAATTGTATTAGTCGCAATATCACAATCACAATATCACACACACACAAACGCACACGCACACGCACATTTGAACATTAATTTTTGGGGTAACTATTTGTATCTGAATAACATAGTAAACTCTTTGTAATAAATTAAAAATTATTTTTGGAAGAAATTATCAAGCAATATACAAACGAAGTAAATGACTTAACATCTTTTTAAAGTTGAAAAATTATTTTTTTTGTATTTTATTTGCAATTAGAAAAACCATATTTTTAATTTTAAACAAAATTAAAAGCGAAGGAGTTAGGAATTAAATACTGTTATTTATAAGTTAAAATATATTATTTTGCAATTTATTACAGAGATAAATAAGTAGGTATTTTGTAGAAAGGTTGCCTTCAAATAAGAGTTTCAATGTTTATTCTTGTCCTGTAAAATTGTTCTGAATGTAGTTACTTTGTGTATCACTAGGGCAGCCGATTTATCAATGAATTTATCAATGAACTTATGAATGAACAAATCGCTGCGCGGGGCACAGGGGGAGCCGCGCTGTCATGCAGGGAGGTTATCTTAATCACGGTATAGGTATAGTCAAGCCCTTTCATTTGATACCCATATTAAGGGAGTTGTGAAAAAATATGTAATCCGCCATTTTGTAGCGGCGGCCATCTTGGATCTATTTTCATCAAACATAGCTAACACTCTCGACTAATTCACCTTTCAAACAAAAAAAACCGCATTCAAATCGGTCAACCCGTTTGAGCGCTACAGGGGAACAGACAGACAGACACACACACACACACACACACACACACACACACACGCACACACGCACACGCACACGCACACGCACACGCACACGCACACGCACACGCACACGCACACGCACACGCACACGCACACGCACACACGCGCACACGCGCACACGCGCACACGCGCTCACGCGCACACGCGCACACGCGCACACACCACACACGCGCACACACACACGCACACGCACACGCGCACACGCGCACACGCGCACACACCACACACGCGCACACACACACGCACACGCACACGCACACGCGCACACGCGCGCACGCGCACACACCACACACGCGCGCACACACACGCACACGCACACGCGCACACGCGCACACGCGCACACGCGCACACGCGCACACGCGCACACGCGCACACGCGCACACGCGCAAACGCGCACACGCGCACACGCGCACACGCGCACACACCACACACGCGCACACACACACACACGCGCACACACACACACACGCGAACACACACACACACGCGCACACACACACACACGCGCACACACACACAGACACGTCAAACTTATAACACCCCGTCGTTTTTGCGTCGGGGGTTAAAAAGGGTATATTTTAATCTGTGTTGAACACAGATCAGCCTAAATCCAAAGCTCCCAATTGGGGGTAAACCACATTCACCCCTCTGAAGTTGTAACTTCAAATGGGTGAATGTGGTTAGGTACGCCTGAGCCTGGCTTGTGTTTATTTTTGGTTACCTATATTATTATGTTCAACTTCAGGTAGATAATATTATGTTATAAAAAGGCTCCTGCACATTTTCTGACAGATTTTGACACTGTATAGAACAATGCCACTGAGTGATCTAGGCTTTTTAAACGCGATTGTAAACAAAGAGAGACAGATGCGTCACAAGCCGATCGCTTAGTTCTGTGCTACGTGCTACGTTCCGCGCTACGTGCTACGTACTACGCACTACGTACCACGGTACGTGACAATGAGTCATGCTTTTTCATGCATGTAGCCGGCGTTCATCAATTTATAAGACACTAGCTTCTGCCCATGGCCTCGTTCGCGTGAATATCGGTTTTTCACAAATCCCGGGGGAATCGTGGATTTCCGGTTCCCGTTCCCGCTCCCTTTTCCAACCCTTATACCTACTTTCAAGGAAGTTTGGTATAGTAATCTACCGATAGCTGTAGCTGTATGTGTCAGGGCATAATCTATCTCCATTCAAAATTCCAGCCAAATCGGTTCAGTAGTTGCAGCGATAAAGAGTAACAAACATACACACATACATACACATAAACTTTCGCCTTTGTAATATTATTGTGATTATCACGTCAAAAACTTAATTTAATTAATTATTAATTAATTAAATTAAGTTTTAAATTAAGTCTTAATTTAAACACGTGAATTTAACCGCGGTTAAAATCACGGATAAAATCTAGATAGTGTCACACAAAGTGTTCAGCGAGCGTAAAACGCAACGCGTATCCCGTAAATGTATTAGCAGGGTTTTGATGACCTCCCTGGCGCAGTGGTCTTATAAGTGGGAGGTCCCGGGTTCGATTCCCGGCAGTGGCAATTTGGGTTTTTATAATTTCTATATTGTCTCAGGGCTGGTCTGGTTACGGTACGATGTCGGGTCAAAAACCGATCAGGGGCATTGGTTTAATAAAAACTACTACCTATATCTCTTCCAGGTTAGCCCGCTTCTATCTTAGACTGCATCGTCACTTACCATCAGGAAGGATAGTGACATTTTAATCTATACTATATACTATATACTATATCACTACATAGTATAAAACAAAGTCGATTTCTCCGTCCCTATATCCCTATGTCCCTATGTCCCTTTGTATGCTTAAATCTTTAAAACTACGCAACGGATTTTGATGCGGTTTTTTTTAATAGATAGAGTGGTTCAAGAGGAAGGTTTATATGTATAATAATATCCATTAAATAGTGGAGAAATACTGTTATTTTTGAGGTTTCTAATGTGATGTCGTTAATAATTACATTTTTTCCGCTTACATTGCAAACGCAGGCTGAACCCTACGAGATTTATAAAAATAATGTACTAAGTATTGTACACATTGAAAAGGTCTACAGAAAAGTCCGCGATGGTATATGTCTATCTCTTATGGATATCCCACAATAACATTTTTTTTCATTTACTTTTTACGACAAATAATGGCTAATTTTCGAAGCGATTTCAACCAATACAGCATTAATCCTTATCTAATTAAATACCTTAAATACATTTTGAATGGAAGCAGGCGTTACTTTGCGGAATTCCATGATATACAATGAATATAAAATTATTTTGCTATAATCCGCTAACAGTGACAAATTTGTAGGCACAACACCACACAATCTTGTAGGCACAACACCACACAATCTTGTAGGCACAACACCACACAAATTCACCACAAAACAAACTCGACGATCGTTTCGCTCCGACACCGGAGCATCTTCAGGAGATGTCGACTTCACAACGGACGATTGCAAAGTCTTTGCAATCGTCCGTTGTGAAGTCGACATCTCCTGAAGATGCTCCGGTGTCGGAGCGAAACGATCGTCGAGTTTGTTTTGTGGTGAATTTGTGTGGTGTTGTGCCTACAAGATTGTGTGGTGTTGTGCCTACAAGATTGTGTGGTGTTGTGCCTACAAATTTGTCACTGTTAGCGGATTATAGCAAAATAATTTTATATTCATTGTATACCTTAAATACATTGTTGATTTAATATAAATCCATATGGCCCTTTACAGCATATGATTTAAATGAATACTTTCGAAGATATTACAGATTTAAAAATTGCGGCGGCGGGAGCGTGCTTATAAGCGCGTCGGTGGCCGCGGTTCTCCCTATAGTTAAAGGAGGAGAATATTATAAAAATACAAGGAAAAATAATTTACGGGCGATATGAGCTCGGGAAAAAAGGGGGGAGTTTTAAGGGTAAAAAATGGTTTATCTCGATTTCCGGCAAAACTAGAAGTCCTATGGAAAAAAATCAAATAGCAAAGTTGTAGGTAATAAAAAGATCTCCCAATAAAATAATAAATTATATAAAACTAGATGATGCCCACGGCTTCGCCCGTGTGGATTTAGATTTTTAAAAATCCCGTGGGAACTTTTGATTTTTCAGAACAAAAAGTAGCCTATCTGTAGTAACCCGTCACCAAAACGGAAAAATTCCGTGGGATCCCCACGATTTCGGAATGCAATTCCTTA
Source organism: Melanargia galathea (assembly GCA_920104075.1). Classification (NCBI taxonomy): domain Eukaryota; kingdom Metazoa; phylum Arthropoda; class Insecta; order Lepidoptera; family Nymphalidae; genus Melanargia; species Melanargia galathea. Next base: position 18,379,125 of record OV049874.1, on the reverse strand, counting down.
CAGCATCAGGGTTGAGGAGTTGAATATGTACCTACTCGAGTTCATTCAACGATAAAGTCTTTAATTGGTACCCCCAATATCAATTTAAATAACCGACAGTTCCTAAATCCCATTAATTTTAGGGATCAGTTCCCCTACAGCATCAGGGTTGAGGAGTTGGAATCCAAGTTTTTGTAGGACAGTGTCGCTATGTTCCTCTATCGATTAAAAAAAAAAATTACGCAAATCGGTTCAGAAATCTCGGAGATATCGGTGTGCATAGGTAGAAAAACACAACTCCTCCTTTTTTGAAAGTCGGTTAAAAAAGTAGCCTATGTTACTCCCTGGTTAATTCTCTATTTGTATGTGAAAGTCCCGTCAAAATCGGTTCAGCCGTTCCGAAGATTAGCCCGTTCAAACAGACAGACAGACAGGCAGACAGACAGACAGACAGACAGACAGACAGACAGACAGACAGACAGACAGACAAAAATTTTAAAAACGTGTGATTCGGTTATGGTACCGTTCAAATAACCATATGAGCTTAATATGAGGTAGTTATTTCGATATTACAGACAGACACTTCAATTTTATTTATTAGTATAGATAATAAAAAGATGTCCCAAATACACTGTAATTTATTTGATTTGAAATATTTAGTTTTTCTCCTTATTTTTGACTTAATATCGACTTAATTCTGACAGCTGTCACTGTCATTTACAGATGAGTTATTTATATAAAACAGGGTTAACCACATCTACGAAGTACGATTTTACCCCAAACTACTTTAATTCCCTGTCAACATATAAAGCTCTTAGCCGCTTAATAATATTAATTGTTTCGCCCTAAAATAGAAATTGCTAAGAATGGAAACTAGAAAGTGCACACTAACAGCAATAGAAAACAAAAGAAGCACATTGAAAAAATGTATTCAAAAATGGAACTCGAATGACATTAACACCATGAAGTGTCTGTCAGGCATTTGTCATATCTACATGCAGCAGTTGATTTGTATTTGCATAAGTTATGAATTTTTTATCTTTTTTATGGGAATTGTTTTATCTCTGGTTATCTAACATTATGAAACGTCAGAATTCCACGGAATTAGTAATTCGGGTATATGGTGAGATATAGTAAGTTCATTGTGGAAAATATCGTAAAAAGTCAAGCCGCCTGGGAGCTTTCATGGAAAACGCTGCCTAATCCCTGAGCGGGTAGTACCTACGCATAATATGCTCTACTACCCGTGCGAAGCCGGGGCGGGTCGCTAGTAATATAATAAAGCGGAAGAGTTTGTTTGTTTGAACGCGCTAATCTCAGGAACTACTGGACCGATTTCAAAAATTCTTTCACCGTTTGATATCTAAGTGATCCTTGAGTGCTATAGGCTATATATGTACCACGGGCGAAGCCGGGGCGGACCACTAGTACTATTATACTATATACTATAATATAATAAAGCGGAAGAGTTTGTTTGTTTGTTTGTTTGTTCGTTTGTTTGAACGCGCTAATCTCTGGAAGTACCTATCGGATTTGAAAAATTCTTTTTGCATTTGGTAGTCCAACTTTTGGGGCAGGTTATAGGCTATTTAATATCCCTAAAATCCTCCCCTAAGGGGGTAAAATGGGGGTAGAAAGTTTGTATGAAAGTCCTATGTTTTTAAAGTTACAGACCTGAAAATCGGCATTTAGATTATTAGTGTTAAATAATAAAACTCTGTATATTTTATTTTGAAAAATCTTCCCTTAAGGGTGGTAAAATAGGGGATGAAAGTTTTAATGGGAAGTTTAATTATAATTTTGCTATTATCAACTTGAAATTTGGAAGGTAGGTTAATTTTAGGGCTTAGATATCAGCCTAGAAAATATTTCACGAAAATCCTCCCCTAAGGGGTAAAATGGGGGTAGGAAGGTTATGTTTTTGAAGTTACAGATATGAAAATAGGCATTTAGATTAAAATTTTTAAATGATAAAAACCTGTATAAGTTATTCTGGAAAATCTCCCCTTAAGGGTGGTAAAATAGGGGATGAAAGTTTTTTTGAAAGTCCTATGTTTTTAAAGTTACAGACCTGAAAATCGGCACTTAGATTATGAGTTTTAAATAATAAAACTCTGTATATTTTATTTTGAAAAATCTTCTTTTAAGGGTGGTAAAATAGGAGATGAAAGTTTTAATGGGTACTAAAAACGATCGCAGCGCCCTCTGACGGACCAAACCGGAAACTAAAAACGATCGCAGCGCCCTCTGGCGGCCTAACTTGAAGCAATAACAGCGCCCTCTGGCGGCCAAAACTGGAAACTAAAAAACGATCACAGCGCCCTCTGGCGGCCTAAGCCGGAAACTTGAAGCAATAGCAGCGCCCTGTAGCAGCCAAAACTGGAAACTAAAAACGATCCCAACGCCCTCTGGCGGCCAAAACTAGAAACTAAAAATGATCGCAGCACCCTCTGGCAGCCAAAACTGGAAACTAAAAAAACAATTGCAGCGCCCTCTGGCGGTCAAAACTGGAAACTAAAAAACAATTGCAGGGCCCTATTGCGGCTAAAACTGGAAACTAAAAACGATCACAACGCCCTCTTGCGGCCAAAACTGGAAACTAAAACGATCGCAGCGCCCTCTGGCGGCCTAACTTGAAGCGATCACAGTGCCCTCTGGCAGCCTATACCGGACACTTGAAGCAATAGCAGCGCCCTCTAGCAGCCAAAACTGGAAACTAAAAAACGATTGCAGCGCCCTCTTGCGTCCAAAACTGGAAACTAAAAACCCGATTGCAGCGCCCTCTGACGGCCAAAACTGGAAACTAAGTAACGATCGCATCGCCCTCTAGCATGTCTGAGATGTTTGGATGTTTGTTACTCTATAACGTCGCAACTTCTGAATATGTTTAATTCTGAATTCTGATAATGCCCTGACTTAAAACATAAGCTACTTTTTATCCTGGAAAAATCCACAGTTCCCACGGGATTTTGAAAAAAACCTAAATCTACAGCTATAGGTAGATCACTATAGCAAACTACCTTGAAAGTAAGTATAAAGGTTGGAAAAGGGAGCGGGAACGGGAAACAGAAATCCACGATTTCCTCAGGATTTGCGAAAAACCAAAATTCACGCGGGCGAAGCCGCGGGGAAAAGCTAGTCTAGACATAACTAAATGGTCTAAGCTAAAGTAAGAGAGAATATGTTTTTACACCTCGTTAGCTCAAAAAGCGCGCCTTTGTTAAAAAGGCAATTTCGCTCGCTTAATAAAGATATAAGTACTTAATTGTTTTCAATTTAGAACTAAATTGGCATTTCTGCATCCAGAAATTCCATATAGATGCATAGACATTTTATTTCATAAGCATTGTTTGTATATAAAACAAGCTAAAACGCATATTTAGGAAATATATAGTAGGATATATGTATAATAGGAAAAATTAAACAAACTTCAATATACCAAAAAATATGAAAATCGGTTCAGCAATCTCAGAGAAATCGGTGTACCAATCATAAATATTAGTTACATATTTATGTGTACATTTATGCGTATAACTTTGTACATAAGAATTCTAAATAAGTATGTTACGTACTAAAATCTTTCTGAAAGTATGTAGATTACGACCGTGAAAAAATCATCAAAATTGAATAATTGGTTTTTGCAATAATCGCGAACACACTTACATAAATTCATACATACGGGTCGAATACATAACCTTTTGAAATCGGTTAAAAACTATTACATTTTTGATTGATTTGTGTTTCTTACACATCGCCGCATTGCCTGTTTCACCCTTTTTAACTACGGCGGTGTGGAAAATTACGTCATTAGCAAAAATGCTGACATCATCCTTTTATTAAAAACAGCAAAACCATTAACCTAATAGGTATATTCTCAACCTCTTTGTTGACTTCGAAGAAAGTTAATCATTTTTTTTTAGTAAAAGCGGTAAGTTCTTTTTAAAATATACTTAAGGAAAAAGAGGAATACTAATTTCTTTGCTAATTAATATAAACTTCTAGTCTAGTCTAGTCTATCTAAATAATATAAGCCTCTTATACGAGCAAATTTTCCAATAAAGCAAGGTATAATTCTACAAGTCCAATTGAATAGAAAATAATTCCTTAGAAAATATTTTCCAGCAACACACTATTAAAAGTTCAGCTGGAAGGGAGGCGTGCAAACTATGATTTTGCACTTGCTTACACGGCGTAGGATCGATTGAGACCACAGAAATCCTAATAATATAAGGCACTAGAAATGCGGTGTACGCGTGACCTTGTCGCCGTGCTAAGGACGAGGACGTCGCCAGTGCAACGATGTATGAGGTAAGCGAACGATGCGCATTTGTAAAACGCGTTAATTCTACGGCTTAATTCTGTCTGCACAGCACTGTGGGTCTACCATCAACTATAATCGCGACTCAATTAAAGACCTAAACTGAACTGAATCGCTATTTCGTACCATGAACTCTTTTATCCGACCAATAGACGTCATGACGTCATGAACGAAACAAAAACCTAGTATAAAAATATAGAAACAAAAAGATACTTCATGGTACGAATTCAATGCGATTTATTTTAAGCGCCGATATTGAATAGCATCGGAATTGGATCGTTAGATTAAAGATTGTAGTAGGCCTCCAGTGTGCTTAGTCTAAATCGGAGCACTCGAAAACGAACTCGAAAACTATTGATCGATTTCAGAGTAAAATAGACCTAAAATGGCTTGTAGTAAGCACACTGAGCGTAAAAGTGTTTGCGTAACTGCGTAGAACTATGTTTGTATATGTAGTAAGGCGGCGACATGTGTTCTGTATAGTTATAGCACTTCTAATGCCTTATAGGTATTATTAGGATTTCTATGATTAAGACCTTCGATTTGCTTCGCTTAGCTTTCAAATAGTATCGTCGGGAGTTGACTTTTCAGGAGACGATAAACATGAAAAGGATCGCAAAGTGGAGGAGCTGTGTGATCTCTTGCGTTAACTTCGCTCGCGTGTGATTCTGTTGCAAGATTTTATACGAAAGAGATCTGATCAAAACTTTTTAATCAGAGTTACTTTTACCTAACTTTAATAGTTATTTATACAACTGTTTTATAATATGGGTTATCAAAACACGAATATATTAGTTTATACGAATATAAGTGTTTTAATACTTAGGTATTTACCCCCTGCATACGACTCACTAGCTCAGTAGTTGTAATAGTTCTGCAAGTACCGTACCGAGTAAACGACGTTTTCTTCGTACAAATACCAATGCAATCAAGATGTTTTCCATTTGCTTCAACAAACACGTCCAACTCCGGTTGAATAGTAAAGAATACTGAAGGAAATCTAGCTACCTGTGGCAACAGTAGTGGCTGCGTCTGATAACTCAGCTTAGCCACAAGTGGCGGCCACTAGTCGTCGCTATTAGTGGCCCAGTGTGCGGGGGCTGTAAAACCAGCCTTACCTGGCAAAGTGGACAGTCTGGTGGCCAGTCTCACCTGTCTATGGAGATGCAGACGAGCACGTTGGAGGACAGGTAGAGTCCGAACGCTCTCATCACGAGCAGCACCTTGCAGAGCACGTTGCCTGCCAGCCACGCGTTGGTGTACTTCCAGCCGATCTGCGACAACCACACTTGGTTACTAGGCATACAGTAATGTCACATAGCATTTTTGAAGAATAAAAAATAATCTATACATATATATACAGCTACAGCTAAGTACACATTTTGACTTTCATCCCCTCTCCCAGGGGAACCATGCTGAATTTCGGGATAAAAAGTATCCTATATGTTACTCCGTAGTATGAACTTAAATCATGCCAAGTTTCATTTCAATCCATTCAGTAGTTTTTGCGTGATGCGCGCCCAAACATACAGACAAAAAGAGAAAAATTTCAAAAATAGCTTTTTTACGTTCTATTACTTAACCCTAACATCCCCCAGTTATTATTTTTCAAAAATCTATGTACAGATATGGCAAGTCTGCGCTCATACGCATTGCGGTCAGCCGCCCAGGCGGTTCTTGCCGCCTGACGCGGTTGAAACAGCGGATCACCGTCATCGGCGGCGAGCCGCTGTTGAACCGCGTCAGGCGGTTGGATCGCTTGAAGTCTGAAAACAGCGTTCAGTCTATCATAAACGAAGAATTAGTAGATATTTTCCAAAAATATCTTCTAATTCTTTCCATTGTTTTCATTTTAGGTCTCTGTTTTTATAATCTGCTGCTTCACAATTCCATAATATTGCTTATTTTCTTTTTTGACAACACACCTGCGGCACGCCGCGAACTGAACCGCCTAGTGCGTATAGGCAACATGGCGGCCAGCCGCGAAGCGGGCCGCTGCCTCCCATTCAACCGCCGCGGTTGGAATTTCGTCGCGTTTTAGTGCGTACAAAATGAGCGGTTGCATATAAAAATACAAAAGCGGCTAGCCGCGCCGCTACCGCAACCGCTAATGCGTACGAGCATAGAATATGTATAGTGTTTCTATACATCTATACTTTAGACTTGCCGTATCCTTTTTTATTCTATTCTATAGACAGTAGACACTGAGGGATCTTGGACGAGGAGATATCTCGAAGCTTCCCGAACGCTGCCCAGCCGAGTTGGATTCAATTGATTTGTATCAATAAAATGAAAAATACATGAAACTCTTTTAATCATTATATTAAAATCAAAGGCAAACAGAATTTAATTACTCGAAAACAGACATGCAATTACTATTGAGTCGTTCAGCTGTGAATTGTGATGCGTTTATTTTTCAATTAAAATCAAAAAGGGCACTTTTATCCTTAATTCTACAATATTTTATCTAAGAAGTCTGTTATTACTCGTATTACTGACTAGCTTCTGCGCGCGGCTTCGCCCGCGTGAATTTCGGTTTTTCACAAATTTCGAGGGAATCGTGGATTTCCGGTACTCCCGCTCCCTTTCCAACCTTTATACCTACTTTCAAGGAAGTTTGCTATATACTCTGATTTTTAATTCCGTGTAATTCTGACGTTTCGTAATGTTACCAGAGATAAAACAATTCCCACAAAAAAGATAAAAAATTCAAAACTTGTAAATAAAAATCAACTGCCGCATGTACTTAGATATAACAAATGCCTGACAGACACGGTGATAATGTCATTTGACTTCCATTTTTGAATAAATTTTTTCAATGTGCTTGTTTTGTTTTCTATTGCTGTTAAAGTGCACTTTCTAGTGTTTTCTTTTTTCTTTCTTTCCACTCCTGGTGTTTTCTATTTTAGGGCGAAACGACTATTAATACTATTAGTTACGCGGCATATAGCTTTTTATGATTACAGGTTTGGGGTAAAATCGTACTTCGTAGATGTTAACCCTGTTCTCCATACAAATAACTCATGTGTAAATGACAATGACAGCTGTCAGAATTCCACGGAATTAAAAATCAGACTATAGTAATCTATCCCGTGAGAACCGTGCATTTTTCCAGGATAAAAAGTACAGGATAAAAAGTATAACCGTGCATTTTTCCAGATAACTCAGAGCATAATCTATCTCCATTCAAAATTTCAGCCAAATCGGTTCAGTAGTTACGGCGTTAAAGAGTAACAAACATACATATACACACACACACACAAACTTTCGCTTTTATAATATTAGTGTGATTAGAATGCGGGAAAATTGTTAACCCAGGTCAAAAGAAGGTCAAATAGAATCAGTCAATAGAGAAAGAGAATTTTGACTAACCAAAGTTAAGTTACTTTCGAAAGTGTTCGATTACTCATTACTTTATAAGTCATCTATATCTTCTATCTATACCTACATATAATAAAATCGTAGACTTGCCGTATCTGTACATTAAAGATTTTTGCAAAATAATGACTGGGGGATGTTAGGGATAAGTAATAGAACGTAAAAAAGCTATTTTTGAAATTTTTGTCTTGTCTGTTTATCTGTGTGTCTGTATGTTTGTGCGCGCATCACGCAAAAACTACTGAATGCATTGAAATGAAACTTGGCATGATTTAAGTTCATACTACGGAGTAACATACTTTATATCCCGAAATACGGCTAGGATACTTTTTATCCCGAAATTCAGCACGGTTCCCTTGGGAGAGGTAATGAAAGTCAAAATGTGTACCTACTTAGCTGTAATTCGTTAACGCGTGGTCCGATTTCATTCATTCTTTTTTGTTAGAAAGGAAATACTTTAAAGATTACTGGCTAATCTCTGAAAGGCTGGATCGATTTTGATGGAACTTTCACTGGCGGATGTTTACATTTTGATCTACCTAAACATCCGCCAGTGAACTTTTAACAGTTTTTAGCAAGGTATGAGCTCAAAGGAGCTTAGGAAAAACAAAATGATTCTCACGGGATTTTTAAAAACCAATATCCACGCGAACGGAGTCGCGTTTCTGCTTGTGTTAAACTAAGTAGTTAGGCGATAAGCATAAGATGTGATTAGCCTGGAGAGTCCGCAACGGTAAGTGAGTTACCTATCTTCAGGCAATTTCCTCTGAGCACCCTCAATATTATCGGAATGCAACGTAACAAGGAGATTCAATTATATTTGCAGTAGGTAGGTGCTCCAGCAATTTGTTATGTACCAGCCACATCTACGGGATATGGGGGACATAGCGATAACCGTAGGTGTGGCCGCTTTAATGCGATAAATCTGCCATTGAACCTCTTTGATCTGCCAAAATTTACCGCCACCCGACCCAATGCTCAATGGCATATATGTATACCTTAGATGTGGCCCCTACGTAATGATTATGTACTGTACCTAGTTAGGATCATTAATAGCTGGTTTTTAAATATTCTTTAGATAAACCTGTGTGCGATCCCAATATAAATAATATTGTGGTTTTCGCTATGAAACCCAGATTCTTGAAAGCTTTTTTTATTTTAATGCTTTTAAGTAAATGTTACTAGCTGACCCCACTATATGTTGCCCCGTCCGCGTCCCAATAAATTAGTTTGTTGTGAATTCGTGAAAAGTTATTGGAAATGTAGGTATATGGAAATAATCGACTTCAATCGTTTCGACCTAAAAAGTTTAAAATAATATTTTATTAGAAAAGTTTTAGAATAGAAAAGTTTTTTTTATTCAAATAAACTTTACTTATTTATTTAGAATGACCTTACCTAAGAGACCCCGCAGACTTACAATTTCAAGTTGGCCTATAATCGAACAACTAACGATCGCGAACTTTCACAATTTAATCGGCCAACTTTTAAATTGAACGTAATCGGAAGGGAATTTCGATTCTGATACAATCGTCGTCCAATTAGTTGAACGATTTAGTTGGTTATAATGTGCGGGGAGTCATAAGTCACTGTGCTTATCAGTATCTGTGATTTATTTGGCCAACTTGAAATTGTATGTCTGCGAAGTCTCTAACTCAATAATAATAATTAATTAATAATTTCTCTAATTTATGAAGTCGGCGCCAAATGACGTTTCATACTTTTCATCACACTATTACACTTCACACTTCTGACTTCACACTAATATTATAAAGGCGAAAGTTTGTGTGTGCGTGCGTGTTACTCTTTAACGCCCCAACTACTTAACCGATTTGGCTGAAATTTTAAATGGAGCTAGACTGTTCCCTGACTTAACACGTAGGCACTTTTTATTACACTTTTTATCCTGGAAATATCCACAGTTCCCGCGCGATTTTGAAAAACCGAAATCTACAGCTATAGGTAGATTACTATAGCAAACTTCCTTGAAAGTTGGTATAAAAGCTGAAAAAGGGAGCGGGAACGGGAACCGGAAACCCACGATTCCCTTAGGATTTGTGAAAAAACTGAAATACACGCGGGTGAAGCCGCGGGCAAAAGCTAGTACGAGTATAAGTGTAGAAGATTATTATTAATTATTATTATTATAATGTTTTCAGCAATTCATTTATTTATTTTATTGGTTTGCCAACAGGCGTTCACACCAAATCAACACAAGTCTAATAAAACATTTCAGGTGTGTGTACCCAGTTACAGGCAAACCGACATGCATATAAACAAACCTGCAAATGCGGGTTTGCTAGTTAATCAGCTACTTACAAAGGGTCAATTAAAGATAACTACACTAATAAATTATAATCTATACTAATAATATAATCTATACTAATATAATAAAGCGGAAGAGTTTGTTTGTTTGAACGCGCTAATCTCGGAAACTACTGAACCGATTTCAAAAATTCTTTCACCGTTGGATATGTACGTGATCCCTGAGTGCTATAGGCTATATATTATGTACCACGGACGAAGCCGGGGCGGACCGCTAGTAATTTATAATAGCAATCAGCAGTTACCTCCAGAGGTATGACGCCGCAGGTGACGGACACGTCTGCCACGGCCAGGTGCGTCATGAGCATGTCGACGCGCGAGCGGCGGCGGCGCGCGCCCGCCAGCGCCGCCAGCACGACCACGTTGCCCACGGCGCCCACGCCCATCAGCAGCCCGTACGCGCCCAGCACGGCGCCCTGCCGCCGCCCGCCCAGCTCCTCCCACGACTGCCACGACGTGTTCCCGCGCGTCTCCTCGCCCTGCTCGAAGTACTCCCAGAACTGGCGGTCCACCGGCGACGTCGACGACTCAAGCGACGTGTTTGACGACATTATGGACGCAATAACATTTCTTTTAAAACTGAACCGACTTCAATCTATACCTACTTTTACACATATAAATAAAAAATTGTATGTCTGTGATTTTGAAATACTTGCCTCTCGACTCTCAACTATGTAGATAGGTACCTAACGTGGTGTCGCCAGGTATGGACCAGGCACCAGTAGCTGACCACCTTCACCGTTTTTAACAAAAATAAGAGCTAGATTAGAGTTTTACCGCTGGCAACATTTAAACCATGTAGAATAGGGATCTGTTTGTCATATTGACAAATATCATATGAAACGGCCATTTTGTTTTAAAATGGCAAGGCGAACAAAATGTTGTGGGCAAATATCTTTCGATTTCAATAGTTTTCTTAAGCAAATCGCTAAGAAGGTAAATAAACGTTTTGATCGATGGATTCTCGTTTCTGATTAAAATGTAAATTTACAATGATTAAATCACTTAGATATAAACTTTAAAACATGCTTGTGAAGGAATAAATGCGACATAGAGTTATTTTCAAGTTTTAGAGGGGATGTCCATTACTGGATCGGAAACACATCAAAAATCCAGTCATGGACCTATCTATTCTTATCATTTAAACACAATTACAAGTCAAAATTAAACTTGTATAGTTTAAACAGATTTGAATGCGGTTTGTTTTGTTTGCAAGGTGAATTAGTCGAAAGTGTTGTTAGCTATGTTTGATGAAAATCAAGATGGCCGCCACCACAAAATGGCGAATGTTGGGGGTTTTTTAAATTTTTAATTTATACTTGTCACAAATCCCAAGGGAGTCGTGGATTTCCGGTTCCCGTTCCCGCTCCCTTGTGCAACTTTTATAGCTACTTTCAAGGAGGTTTGCTATAGTAATCCACCTATAACCGTAGCTATATATTTTGGTTTTTTCAAAATCCCATGGGAACTGTGGATTTTTTCAGGATAAAAAGTAGCCTATGTGTTAAGTCATGACATGATCTATCTCCATCAAAATTTCAGCCAAATCGGTTCAGTTCGGTAACTAGAAGGATTGCATCTTAAAATTTTTTTTCCTTCAAATCTTATCAAGTGGGGTGTCAAATTAAAGGGGTTGAAAAGGTGATTCCGAAAATACAATTTGTTTGACTAAAAAATATTGTGATCAAAAGTGAAAGAAAAAAAAATTATCACGCAGTTGATATTTTTTATGTTTTAACAATATTATACTTGTTTTAAAAAAATAATTATGGTTTCCATGCAAAAAAAAATGATGGGTGGGAAAGGGTTAAAAAATTAATACCTTTTATTGTAGTTCCATTTAGATGCGCCACTTTTAACATTTTTTAGAAATGTAGGTATAAGCTCAAAGGAGCTTAGAAAAAACAAAGAGTTCCCGCGGGATTATAATAAACCTAAATCCACGTAGACGAAGTCACAGGCATCCGCTTGTATGCAATATGGGGCCTAGCTCTATATTAACACAAAATAAAGAAGTGTTAATAGTAAAACGTGTCATACGAGTAGCTAGAAAGCTAGAAAGAAGATTCTCCATAGCTAAGGATCACCTTTTGCCCTCTTGGACAGTGTCCAAGTGATTATTACGCAAGAAGAAAGGAAACCTTTTACAGGTAACAGGCCTAGAAAAACACTTATTCATCTTTTCAAAAAACAGGCGAAAATTCCTCGCTGCTTATGTGAGCAGTATCGTGCTGCATCAGGATTAAGGAGCTGGGACTCAGAGGTCCGTGATTCAATCTAAGCTTGGTACCAAAAATATGAAGTCATAGTGGACAGTTCCCGAATCCCTTTAGTTTAGGTGGGTAGTACCCTACAGCATCAGGATTAAGAAGTTGAAGCAAATAAAAAATTATGGAACCATTTTGTAAACGTCCTCAAATAGACAAGTGTCAAATTGAAATGTGACGAACCTTGGTTGTTTCTACGTAACTTTGATATTTATATATTATTCGAAATAATCAAGGAGCGGATCAACAATTTCTTTAAAAGCCGGCAACGTATTAGTGGTTCCTTTGGTGATGCAAATGTTCATGGGCAGTGGTAATCACTCAACATCAGGTGACCCGCTTGCTCGTTTGCCCACAATCCATATAAAATAAAACAAGAGATAAAGTTCGTAAACTAAAACCCATCATCATCATCATCATCATGATTAACCCATTACCGGCTCACTACAAAGCACGGGTCTCCTCTCAGAGTGAGAAGGGTTTTGGCCATAGTCTACCACGCTGGCCAAGCGGATTGGCAGACTTCACACACCTTTGAGAACGTTATGGAGAACTCTCACACATGCAGGTTTCCTCAAGATGTTTTCCTTCACCGTTAAAGCAAGTGATATTTAAATATTTAAACTAAAACCCGACTACTCATAATAGTATACAAGTATAAATTAAAAATTTAAAAAAACCCCTGACATTTGCCATTTTGTGGCGGCGGCCATCTTGGATTTGCATAGTGCTATTCTACTAGTCAAGTCCTTTCATTTGATACCCATATTAAGGCAGTTGTGATAAAATATGTAATCCGCCATTTTGTAGCGACGGCCATGTTAGTTCGATTTTCATCAAACATAGCTAACAACACTGTCGACTAATTCACCTTTCAAACGAAATAAAACTGCATTCAAATCGGTTCACCCGTTTGAGCACTACAGGGGAACAGACAGACACACACACACACACACACACACACATACACACAGATACGTCAAACTTATAACACCCCTTCGTTTTGCGTCGGGGGTTAAAAATAATAATTTAGAAAAACGTGTATTCAATTGTGTACTAATGGAAGAAAAGGCGGGGCAAGCGGCTAGTGGCGCCATCTGTTATGTCTATCTAAAACTAACTTAATATTCCAATTTAGCTGTGCGAACGTCACTTCTCGATTTTTTCGCATATAAAATGTAGCCTATGTCACCCCCAAACTATAACAACGAATCAATTAACACCTCATTCATCAACATTGGCCCAGTAGTTTAGGTGCTTCGCTAGAACAAAAAATTGGATACAAACATACATACATAGACTACAAAAATCATAGCCCTTCCTTTTGGCTTTGCAGTAATCGGATAAAAACGAACTGTCCATCACTGGGTGTCCATAACTGGATTTAGACTGTCCATCATAAAGATTTTTACATATTTCAGTTGATCGTTTTTAGGTTTCCATATTTCAAAACTCGTTCGACTATTTCTAAATTTTAGCAGTTAGTGAGAAGCTCTGTATATCTGAGTATATCATTGTAAAATTATAACACTCTAGATTAAATAATAAAAAAGTTATAGCTCCTCATGTTTGACTCGGCGCTTAACCCTGTCCATAACTGGTGCCACCACGTTACTTATATTTGAACGAATGCATGTATGCCAAGCATACGTTTTTAAATTTTTTATCTCTCTGTCTGTTTGAACGGGCCAATCTTCAGATTTACTTATTTGTACAGTAGAGTTCAAATGAGTTTTTTAATAAGTTACAACTTCAAAATCTTATTAGACAATAATTAAGCGGTTACATAAATAAAAAATATTATGCTTTCTGGGTGTTTAATGCAGGTATATTCTCTAATCTATATACATAATTATAATAAAATCGTAGACTTGCCGTATGTGTACTTAGCTGTAATTCATTAACGCGTGGTCCGATTTAATTCATTCTTTTTAGGGTTCCGTACCCAAAGGGTAAAAACGGAGCCCTATTAATGTCACTCGGCTGTCTGTCTGTCTGTCTGTCTGTCTGTCTGTCCGTCTGTCCGCCGGTCACAGGTCTCTAGCTCGCAGACGAAATGAGTTACAAACCTGAAATTTTGGTATTTGGTGTAAGACGTTGACCCAAAATCAAATATTGAATTAAAAATTGAATTAAATTATTTTTCAGGGGGGCTCCCATACATGAGAAAGGAGCCGGAAAAAAAAATTTTTTTCTTACCCTAGCTTGTGGGGTATCATTGTTTAGAGCTCATTGAGTAGAGTACGAATATATATTTTTTTAATTTTTTGCTTAAAAAGTAAGGAAATGGGGGGTCATCAAAATTGTCAGTTTTAGACCATTTTTGTGACGGGGGCTATCTAAAAAACTAAACTAGTTAGGAATATGATATTTCGGTATATTATGTACTATATGCTCTATTTGTACAACAAATACTGAAAACAACGATTCATAAAATAGTTTATAAGCTGTGACCAAAACAAACGAACTTATTTTGCGTTTTTCTTTCACGGTTTCTTGCGATGTCTAACTCGGAAATTAAATATTTCTTAGACCCAAAATATTATATTGTTCATAATTATGTACGGAACCCTGAAAGAGCGAGGCCCGACTCGCACTTGGCTGATTTTTGTTAGATAGGAGATACTTTAAAGATTACCAGCTAATCTCAGAAAGGCTAGATCGATTTTGATGGGACTTTTACTGACGGATGTTTACATCTTGATCTACCTAAACATCCGCCAGTGAACTTTTTAACAATTTTTAGCAAGGTATGAGCTCAAAGGAGCTTAGGAAAACAAAATGATTCCCACAGGATTTTTAAAAACCAATATCCACGCGAACGAAGTCGCGGGTGTCCGCTTGTAAATAGAAAAATGATTGAGGACCATTGACTTATATATTAGTTATCTACATCAATGTTGAGGACAGTCTTCTCGATAGAAAGTTAACACTCCTAAAGAAATTTTTATTTTAGGTTTAATCAAAAAGTTACAGTTTTTTATTTATTTATTCAAACCTATGATAGCTTACTTTTTAACCCCCGACGCAAAAACGACGGGGTGTTATAAGTTTGACGTGTCTGTGCGTGTATGTGTGTATGTGTGTGTGTGTGTATGTGCGTGCGTGCGTGCGTGCGTGCGTGTGTGCGTGCGTGCGTGCGTGCGTGCGTGCGTGCGTGCGTGCGTGCGTGCGTGCGTGCGTGCGTGCGTGCGTGAGTGCGTGCGTGCGTGCGTGCGTGAGTGCGTGCGTGCGTGCGTGGCGCTCAAACGGGTGGACCGATTTGAATGCGGTTTTTTTGTTTGAAAGGTGAATTAGTCGAGAGTGTTGTTAGCTATGTTTGAAGAAAATCGGTTCAAGATGGCTACAAAATGGCGGATTACATATTTTTTTACAACTCCCTTAATATGGGTATCAAATGAAAGGGCTTCACTAGTAGAATAGCACTATTGCAAATCCAAGATGACCGCTGCCACAAAATGGTAAATGTCGGGGGTTTTTTAAATTTTTAATTTATACTTGTTAAACGATTTAATTTGATTTTTTCTCACTCGCGTCCAACTTGATATACTTATGCGTCTTTTTCTCGATTCACAATAAAAAATTGTTGCTCCCTAACTTATACCTACTTTAATACACCTATACGAATTGTTCCTACATAATCCGTATAGCCTAGAACAGGCTAACATGAAAAACACTATCCCTATATAAAGCGAAAACTATAATAATTATTCCTAGTTTAATTAAAATAGTAGGTAATAGGTAGTTAATCTCTTGCAACTTCTGAATTAAGTGTAAGTGGTTTTTAAAGCGATTTTCGCGATCATTTAAGAACATTTCACATAGAATCATATTTTTTTACGTATAAATATGTTTAGCACATTCACATTATAAGCGGACGATGTCACGGGGAACTGTGTGTATAATCAAAGTTTGTTTCGCGAAGTTTTCAGCGACAAGCTGCGAGCGCGACATCCGTTCCGCGCTGTATGTTACCGCCAACTGAAGTCGACGTCAGCTGTCGTTACTCGTTAGTCGTTACTCGTTACTCGTTACCCTTACTCGTTATACTCGTTACTTCGGTCGTTATACTGTCGTTTATTTTTTTGCTGACGGTCCAACCTGTACTTGTCATTACAAGTACAAGCCGCCATTTTAGATTCCTTTCTTTATTGGCGCGGCTTATACACTCATATGCTTATGCTTATAATAATTATAATACATATAATAAAGCGGAAGAGTTTGTTTGTTTGAATGCGCTAATCTCTGATAATACCAGTCGTAATTTAAGAATTATTTTTGCATTTGATAGCCCAATTCTTGAGGAAGGCTATTCAGCATCATGATGCCACGAAATTCTTAAAACCCTAATTCCACGTAGGCGTCTGCTAGTATTATTAAATACTAAAGTTCCATTATCGAAACACATGACTTCAGAGTGAAATGGACCTAAACTGGTTTATTTTAAGATTTGAGTTCACAATACATTCAGCCATTCGTCTACAGCCAGCGCCCCAAGCGGAAATGAAAAATAAAAGACATGGCCGGAATTTGCCCTGATTAGTCGAAAAAAAACTTACTTAAATAAACATAAATGGAGGTTAATTATTCATATGTGAAAATTGCTTTTAAAATAAACTAAAATATATCGTGGCAATTACATTTCTCCAGCGCAGGCGTGGAAAAAACACAAAAAATAAGAATGTTAACTGTTATTTGTTTTTCTAACTTTTCTAAGGTCATATCCAAGAAGGTTATATATATATCTATGTAGACACTGGAGACTGCACCTGAAACATTGTAGTTAAGACAAATTAGTCATTCAGCTAGAATATTTTTTCTCTCTAGTTTTTCTATACCTCACACACTTTATTTAGTAGTTGAGAACGAGACAAAGCATGTTCAAGGCTACATTTCTTTGCTTCAACATTTTCAGCTCAAAATCCATAGGTTCCGTGATTCTGGTCATATCAGTAAAGTGTTCTGACTTCTGTGGTAAGTTATTGTTTTTTTTTTTTTTCAAAATGGCGTTTTCGTTGTTGTGTGGTTGTTTCGTAACAATTAAAAATAATTATTGATTTCTTGCGAGCTTCTGTTCCTCTAGTTGTATTTTATACAGTTTTTGAGTTTTATAATTTAGTGCTATTTATATTTGAGACGTTGACTCTTTCTTGTTTCATTGAAACAAGACTCGTATGTTTTGTTTTTTAAAATATCTGACAGAAAACAAGGAGAAATGTTTTAAATGTGGCTCGCCGGTATAAAACAACATTAAGTTGATTCGATTTCCTAAACCTGCTATAAGGAATTTTGCGCGGTACGTAGGTATAACCTAACCTAACTTATGTAGATTTATACTAAAATTATTTCTCTATATTTTATCCATAAACAGATACAAGCACACCTTTTCATATATTTTATAGTGATATCAACAGGTGTGCATAAGTCTATAGTTTTCTGCTGAACATACTGATGTGTTACTGTCAACCATTTTCCAAACATTGCAGATACCTACTACTAGTTAAGAAAAAAATTATTATTGGTAGCCCACCCTTAGTGTTTACTATTTATTACCTATAGGGTAGGTAGTAAAAATACTTTCTTATATGTTATGGTGTGCTGTGGCGATCCTTGCAAGAGACCTATGTCCAGCAGTGGACGTCCATTGGTTGAAACGATATGTTATGGTATATATTCTTTGTAATAATTATTCCTACCAAGTACCAATTAATCAACAAAACTATTTCTTTTCAGATGTGAACTATGTGATATTCAGATGTGAAGATGAATTTAAACAGACAAGTTTTGCTGATTGTACTAAACAGAAGTTACAAAGAACTGTTGTTCCATGCCCGCCAACCCACATTGGAGCAGCGTGGTGGGTCTAAGCTCTAAATCCTCTCTCCTATGAGAGAGGAGGCCTGTGCCCAGCAGTGGGTCATTAAAAAGGCTGTAGTGGTGGTGGCTGTTCCATGTGATGTAATTGAATATGAAAATATTAACAGCATTGTAAATAGCGTCTCATACATATTATGTTTAAAAAGATTTTGTATTTTGAAAAATAGATCATTTTCAGAAGAAGCATCAGCCACCACACTCAAAAAAAATCCTTACACATCTATACTAATCTATACTAATATAATAAAGGGGAAGAATTTGTTTGTTTGAACGTGCTAATCTCAGAAACTACTGGACCGATTTCAAAAATTCTTTCACCGTTGGATATGTATGTGATCCTTGAGTGCTATAGGCTATATTATATTATGTACCACGGGCGAAGCCGGGGCGGACCGCTAGTAATAATATAATAAAGCGGAAGAGTTTGTTTGAACGCGCTAATCTCAGGAACTACTAGACCGATTTCAAAAATTCTTGCACCGTTGGATATGTACGTGATCGTGGAGTGATATAGGCTATATGTTATGTACCACGGGCGAAGCCGGGGCGGACCGCTAGTAAATAAATATGCATTGTTAGAACAAAAACCTGTTGTTTTATTTTGAATCCTAACTAAAACTTTATTTATAAGGCATTTTGACTCGAAAGAGAACTTGGTGTATTTTATTAACCAGTTCTCTCTCGAGTCAAAATGCCTTATCTAAAAATATTATTTAGTCCACATTTGAATCTCCCGTCAAAGAGTTGTTGGAGGATCAATCTAGATGGCGCTGAACTGTTCTCAATTTTTTCGACATCCCTACGTCAAAATTAGGTACCTACTGAATAGATTAAAAATTAAAGACGTTCGGATATTATACACGCACACGACCATAAGTGCTAATTAATACAAAATATATCGTTAGTATTTATTATACGTGTATCCGAACGCAAATGCAATATGACAGTAAAATAAAAACAAAAACAAATAAAAGTGAACATTCTTATTTTTTGTGTTTTTTTCCACGCCTGCGGTGGAGAAATGTAATTACCGCGATATGTTTTAGTTTATTTTAAAAGCAATTTTCACATATGAATAATTAACCTCCATTTATGTTTATTTAAGTAAGTTTTTTTTTCGATTAATCGAGCAAATTCCGGCCATGTCCGAGGACACAGCTCCATACAAATTCCGGCCATGTCCTTTTGAATTACGACCCTAAAACAAAATATTTAGGCTCATTTTGCTCTGATATTACAGTTTCGAATTTTAGTAAAGTTTTCGAGGTGTGAAAGCTCAGAATAACTATAGAGTCGACTGTCAAAGTTCGACTTTGGCTGCATCATCATTCGTCATCCATCAACACATCACGCATGCTTCCACGTAGCTCGTAGCTCGTAGTCCGGCCGTAGCATCGGTAAGTATTAACGTAGCATCAGTAAGTGAAATCTCGAAAGCCGCCTTCCATTTTTGGGGTTATACCTACTTAGAGTATAATTAATTGATCGTTGAGTTCATTTTGTGGTGAATTTGTATGGTGTTGTGCCTACTTTGTCACTGTTAGCGGATTATAGCAAAGTAATTTTATATTCATTGTACAAAGGAGCTTAGGAAAAACAAAGAGTTCCCACGGGATTTTTAAAAACCTAAATCCACGCGGACGAAGTCGCGGGCATCCTCAACATTTACAAGTAGGTACTACCAACATTCTTCGCTTTTACCAATCCGCACGTTGCTATTGCGCTGGAACCTTGTCACATTAACTTCAGCGTGACGTCAGACGAAACGGTATATTTTCATATACCGTCGGCAGCAAAATTTTTTTTTATAAATAAAATTAAACCGAATGAACAAATAATTATCAGCTTTTATAAATTTCGAATGAAGAAATTATCCTAATTCTTCAACTCCTGCACTGACGTAATCACATTCTTGTAATTCGGATTCGGAATTTTTTCAGAGTCTGTTGTTGTGTCTGAATCACTATCATTTTCTGTGTTAATAATAAATAACTCGTCAGTTAATTTGTCTTTGCGCCGGTATTAAACAACAATAACAACAAAATGTGTGAATTTACAATAATTATTCAAAACTCGATACGCGTACTCTGCCAATAGTTTTTGTCAACGGTACCGACGTTTGTCTAGTGCTGACGTCATGAAAATGGCGACCGGGCGCAATACCAATTTGTGTGGCTTATAGCAAAAACGTGGCCACTTTATTTTTAACCCCCGACGCAAAAACGACAGGGTGTTATAAGTTTGACGTGTCTGTATGTGTGTGTATGTGTGTGTGTGCGCGCGTGTGTATGTGTGTGTGTGTGTGTGTGTGTGTGTGTGTGTGTGTGTGTGTGTGTGTGTATCTGTCTGTTCCCCTGTGGCGCTCAAACGGGTGAACCGATTTGAATGCGGTTTTTTTTGTTTGAAAGATGAATTAGTCAAGAGTGTTGTTGTGTTGTTATAAGTATATATTATACTAGTGTTGCGCTCGGTGCGCGAGCTGCAAGCAGCTCGCGTGCCTTGTAGTCTCTTCAATATTCGTAAAATAAAGAAATGGGAGGCCATACCAAATACCAGAATATTCTGGAGAGTCTCTTGAAAGATAGAAAGAAATATTGGTATCACGTTTCGTATCTTTTCTGAAAGGACACTAATCAGTTCTATGCATGCGTTTAGTGAAAAAAAAGGATCTATACAAAAATGTTCTGGAGAGAGCTACTTGAAACTTGAAAAAGAAATTTTGTATGGACACGAATTTTTTTGTTCCGTAGCTATCTTTTTTTTACTGGCTCACCAAAGGGCCTAAGGTCTTGAACATTTTTAGTTTCAGGACAATGCCTCTATGATTGATAGTTTTTGAGGGCCGTTAGGGTACTCTGGTAATTTTTCCACATTCACTACTTTTTGTGATTTTTGTGAAAAAAAATCTGTAAGTTCTATTTATAAGTGTAGTAGGGGGAAAAAATTTTCATACAAAAATGTCTAAGAGAGCCTCTTGAAAAGAACCCAAAAAATTTGTATGGAGAAAATTTTTTTGTTCGGCGGCCATCTTTTTTTTACCGGTTCACCCAATGGCCCAAGGTCTCTAATAACATTTGTTTGGGACCATGTCTGTATGATTGGTAGTTTTGGAGGATCCATGGGGGTACTCTGGTAAATTTTCCACATTCATGACGTTTCGTATTTTTCCTGAAAGGACATTCATGAGCTCTATGCATGCGCTTAGTGAGGTAAAAAAAGTTCTATATAAAAATATTCTGGAGAGCCTCTTGAAAATTTAAAAAAAAATTTGTATGGACACGAAATTTTTTTTTGTTTGGTACCTATCTTTTTTTTACTGGCTCACCAAAGGGCCCAAGGTCTTGAACATTTTCAGTTTCAGAACCATGCCTCTATGATTGATAGTTTTTGAGAGCCGTTGGGGTACTCTGGTAAATTTTCCACGTTCATGACGTTTTATAATTTCTTTGAAGGAAAACTCAATAGTTCTACGCATATAAATAGTGATAAGAAAAAAGTTCCGTACAAAAATGTTCAGGAGAGCCTTTTGAAAATTCAAAAAAAAAATTTTGTTGAGCGGCCATCTTTTTTTTGCCGGTTCACCAAATTGCCCAAGGTCTTTAACAACATTTGTTTGGGATCATTCCTGTATAGTTGGTAGTTTTAGAGGACCCATGAGGTACCCTGGTAATTTTTCCACATTCACTACGTTTTGTATTTTTTGTGAAAAAAACCTTTAAGTTTTATGTATACGTGTAGTGGGGGGAAAAAGTTTCATACAAAAATGTCCAGGAGAGCCTCTTGAAAAGAACCCAAAAAATTTGTATGGAGAAAAAATTTTTTTGTTCGGTGGCCATCTTTTTTTACCAGTTCACCCAATGGCCCAAGGTCCTTAATAACATTTGTTTGGGACCATGCCTGTATGACTGGTAGTTTTAGAGGACCCATGAGGTACCCTGATAAATTTTCCACATTCTTGAAGTTTCATAATTTTCCTGAAGGAAGACCCATAAGTTCTACGTATATAAATAGTAAGAGGAAAAAGTTCTATACAAAAATGTTCAGGAGAGCCTTTTGAAAATTAAAAAAAAAATTTGTATGGACACGAAATTTTTTTTTGTTTGGTACCTATCTTTTTTTTACTGGCTCACCAAAGGGCCCAAGGTCTTGAACATTTTCAGTTTCAGAACCATGCCTCTATGATTGATAGTTTTTGAGAGCCGTTGGGGTACTCTGGTAAATTTTCCACGTTCATGACGTTTCATAATTTTCCTGAAGGAAGACCCATAAGTTCTACGCACATAAATAGTGAGGGGAAAAAAGTTCCATACAAAATTGTTCTGGAGAGCCTCTTGAAAATTAAGAAATTTTTGTATGGAGACGAAATTTTTTTTTGTTTGGTGGCCATATTTTTTTCACCGGTTCACCCAATTGCCCAAGGTGTTGAACATTTTTTGTTTGGGGATAGTACCTCTCCGACTGATAGTTTTCGAGATCCCTTAGGGTACTCTAGTCAGTTTTCCACGTCCAGCTCTCTCTATAATTTTGTAGACCTAAATTTTTTGAATTCTACATACACGGAAAGTATGGTGAAAAAGTCCCATACAAAATTGTTCAGGAGAGGTGATCAATACGTAACTTCAAGTAGCTTTATATACAGGGTGACTGGTAACAGGATACATTCCTTGCAGGGGCTTAAAGTAGAGCTCATTTGCAACAAATTTTTTCATATAATGTCCTATCCGAAACTTAGTCGTTTCCGAGTTATTGAAGATTTAAGGTTTTTAGCAAAAAATTCCAGTTTTAAAGTTAAAATTAGTTGCTAAAGAAAATCATACCCGGTTTTGTTGTTTTTTTTATTGTTTTCTGATAGAAAAACGTTCAGAAACTCAATCAAAATCAAAATAAGCTAGAAAATACCGTTAACTTTTCAGTTAAGGCCTAAAAACCACGTATTATTTTTAAGAAAAAAATCGAATTTGATGAAAAGCAATAGTATTTCTAAAAAAAAATGTATGGAACGTTACGTACAAATTACTGAAATAACTTCCTTGATTCATTAGCTATCCAAAAAGGTACAGATGTCTACAACTTTTTTCAAAACCTCGATTTTATTAACAAAATTCTGAGGACTGACGAGTCTCAATTTGACCGGGATGGAATCACAAAGTATCATAATTTACATTATTGGGCGGCAAAATGAGAAAACCTAAAAAAGAAAAAGAAAGGGCACATCAACGGAGGTATTCTGTAAAAGTATGGATAGGATTAATCAATTAGACATCTAATTGGCCCGCATTTTTCCCTCAGAATTTAAAAAATACGAATTAGGTGAAAATAATATTATTTCTAAAAAAAAATGTATGGAATGTTACGTAAAAATTACTAAATTAACTTCTTTGATTCATTAGCTATCCAACGAGGTGAAGATATTTACAAAAAACTGCAAGAACGATTTTTAATTCAATTTGAAACTTGTAGTAGTTTAATGACTAATTGATTAATTTTAGGAATAACAATAAACTAACTAATAATTATTAGTAATTACATATTTTAGGTTCGCAAAAGAAAAACTAGTTATGATTTTAATCTAAATTTTAATCTTTATTTTATTCTAAATCTTAGTGTTAATCTTAATCTTAATCTAAATCTAATTTTAAACTTGCTCTAACTGTGAACCTCTTTGTCTGATACAAGCCCAAAACCTTTTTCGTATTTCCGTTTCAGTGACTCTTGTTGGCTAATTCTTACGTATTTCATGAGCTGCACGAAGAGTACTCGCGAAGCTCATCTGTGATAATGGGGTAAGCGTACATCAAATCATTCATGTGGCCCCAAAGATAAAAGTTTCAAGGCGTTAAATCTGGACAAGGAATAGGTTCACCTATCGTTATTGCAGTTTTTTGTAGACATCTTTACCTCTTTAGATAGATAATGAATCAAAGAAGGTAATTCAGTAATTTTTACGTAACGTTCCATACATTTTTTTTTGAATTAATATTCTTTTCACCTAATTCGTTTTTTTTTAAATTCTGAGGGAAAAATGCGGGCCAATTAGATGTTTAATTGATTAATCCTATCCATACTTTTACAGAATACCTCCGTTGATGTGCCCTTTCTTTTTCTTTTTTAGGTTTTCTCATTTTGCCGCCCAATAATGTAAATTATGATACTTTGTGATTCCATCCCGGTCAAATTGAGACTCGTCAGTTCTCAGAATTTTGTTAATAAAATCGAGGTTTTGAAAAAAGTTGTAGACATCTGTACCTTTTTGGATAGCTAATGAATCAAGGAAGTTATTTCAGTAATTTGTACGTAACGTTCCATACATTTTTTTTTAGAAATACTATTGCTTTTCATCAAATTCGATTTTTTTCTTAAAAATAATACGTGGTTTTTAGGCCTTAACTGAAAAGTTAACGGTATTTTCTAGCTTATTTTGATTTTGATTGAGTTTCTGAACGTTTTTCTATCAGAAAACAACAAAAAAACTAACAAAACCGGGTATGATTTTCTTCAGCAACTAATTTTAACTTTAAAACTGGAATTTTTTGCTAAAAACCTTAAATCTTCAATAACTCGGAAACGACTAAGTTTCGGATAGGACATTGTATGAAAAAATTTACTGCAAATGAGCTCTACTTTAAGCCCCTGCAAGGAATGTATCCTGTTACCAGTCACCCTGTATATAATGTAGACACTGGAGACTGTGCCTAAAACAAGTGAAGACAAGGTCATTCACCTGGGCCATTTTTTCTCTCTAGTTGTTCTATACGCTCACATCACATACGCTATTTAAGGCCGGAACCACACTTATGTGTCGTGGCGTGTCGTGACGCGCCAGAAGCCTATCGGTTTCATACATTTAGTATGGTTAGAAACACACTTGTAGGGCGTGTCGTGTCATGGCGTGGTGCCGACTGCCCGAGACCGATTGCGCCAGAGTCAAGAAGGTTATAATTGTATAAATGTAGACACTGGAGACTGTGACGAAAACATTACAACAATGTTTTAGATGCAGTCTCCAGTGTAAATATCTCTAGATAATGTTAGATAGATACCTGTATTATCTTCCTAAACTTTATAAATTTATGAAATTGTAGTCTGTAAAACATTAAATATTTTATGCCTATAATACATAATATACCGAAATATCATATTCCTAACTAGTTTAGTTTTTTAGATAGCCCCCGTCACAAAAATGGTCTAAAATTGACAATTTTGATGACCCCCCATTTCCTTACTTTTTAAGCAAAAAATTAAAAAAATATATATTCGTACTCTACTCAATGAGCTCTAAACAATGATACCCCACAAGCTAGGGTAAGAAAAAAAAATTTTTTCCGGCTCCTTTCTCATGTATGAGAGCCCCCCTGAAAAATAATTTAATTCAATTTTTAATTCAATATTTGATTTTGGGTCAACGTTTTACACCAAATACCAAAATTTCAGGTTTGTAACTCATTTCGTCTGCGAGCTAGAGACCTGTGACCGGCGGACAGACGGACAGACAGCCGAGTGACATTAATAGGGCTCCGTTTTTACCCTTTGGGTACGGAACCCTAAAAAGGAACATAATCTTTATAAAAATACTACGATATTGTTAATGTTATATTAATTATCACACTAATATTATAACGGCGAAAGTTTGTATGTGTGTGTGTGAGTGCGTGTGTATATTGTGTGTGTGTATGTTTGTTACTCTTTAACGCCGCAACTACAGAACCGATTTGACTGAAATTTTGAATGGAGATAGATTATGTCCTGACTTAACACATAGGCTAAGTACTTTTATCCTGGAAAAATCCACAGTTCCCACGGGATTTTGAAAGAACCGAAATCTTCAGTTACAGCTATAAGTAGATTACTATAGCAAACTTCCTTAAAATTAGGTATAAATGTTGGAAAAGAAAGCGGGAACTGGAACCGGAAATCTACGATTCACTCGGGATTTATGACAAACCAAAAAAATATAATCGGGGTACACTTGTTTCAGAAGGATTGTACTGTATTAAAGTTAATATAAAAAGTATGATAAAAATTTGGAAAATACGATAAGTATATGTTTAGTGAGTATAAACATTACAAATTCATTGTAAAATTTAAAAAAACAATTATCAGAAAAAAATGATATTCAGTATAAATAGTATAAGCCCCGCAAATTGGTATTGTGATGGTATTGTGCCCGGCCGCCATTTTAGTAACGTCAGCACTAAAATAATAGACGTTGACAAAACTGTTGGCAGAGTACACGCATCGAGTATTGAATAATTATTACTATAATATCCACAAATTTTGGTCGCTGACTGTATATTTTCGTGTTATCTAACGTCACGCCAATGTTAATGTGACAAGGTTCCAGCGCAATAGCAATCTGCGGGGGTTATATTAAAAATATCTTCGAATACGTAGTAAGTATTAATGTAATAACTTATTAACCTGTGAAATTATATTTTTATTTAATTTATCTACATACCCATTTTTATTAAACAAAATTTGTTTTTTTTAATCTTCAAAGATTATATTTGAAATCATACGACTGTTTTTTGAATAACGAGTTTGGTAAACTCCAACATAAGTCATTAGTGGCTCAAATTATTGCACTACTTCCACGTCACCGTAGCGAAATGTTTGCGTCACTACTGCAACATTAGTGGGAAAATTGGCGGCTTCACCCATATACTGTTCATTTCTGAACGCAACAACACGACACAGTAGTGTGCACACTCACCGTCACGCCAGTAAGCGCCACAACACTCCACGACACATAAGTGTGGTTCCGGCCTAAGTAGGCTAAAACGAGACAAAGCAACTCCAGACCTGTTCAAGGCCTTTCTTCGCTTCAAGGTTTTGTTTGGAGCTCAGAATCCATAGGTTCTATGATTCTAGTGCTAGACCATAGACACTGACAAAAGTGCATGTCGGTAATTAAAAAATGATAAAGGATAGTACAAGAGCCACTGATAAATTTTGATGAGGAACATACTCGTACATACATAGTAAACTTCGGGACATCTTCGCTCTTTTCACACTAGCTAAGATTAACTGGAACATCTAGTGACTTGTCATCTTTGTAGTTTGCACATGAAAATATATTGTGCAGAAAATAATTAAAATTCAAAACATAAATATATATGTTACAGCCAAAGTAATAAATAAGGATATTATGTATACTATCCAGCCATTATAAATATTATCAACTCAATTTGGATAAAGTAATAATTGACACAGAATTATTAAAATTATCTAGCTATTATAAATAATATTCAGCTATTTTATATAATATCTTGCAAGACTTGGATAAAGTAAGAAAACAAGGACTTATGTTTAACTGATCACCAGATATTGCAAAATATAACGTCAAATAAACAGTTTATACCACCCAAAAACATAGTTACTTCTGCAACAGCTTCGGCGCTGGGGGAAGTGCAGCCCCATCGCCCAGGTTGCGTAGCAAAGCCTAGGCACCCACGCTCACCAGCTTCGGCTTGCTGGACCTGCCTCATCCGCTACGGCTCGCGCGGGTGCCTGCGATTTTCTACGGCGGGCGGGGGCGCGTATTTACATAATATACATAGCCAGAATGTACCCATAGGATTCTGCTTATGTATACATTGTAATGCAGTTTTCAAATTTTGTACTACAAAGTATACACGAATTTTATGTACTACTAGTATATATTTTGTAACGTGGACGCGCGCGTGCATCGTTCCAATATATACAAGGACAAAACGCAACCATACGATTTTTTTGTTTCAAAATTAATTAGGTAACTGTTTGAACTTAACCGACTTATTGCTTTGGGTTGGGGTGCTCAGATTTTGTTTTGGACCACATTCTACCTAGGATCCAATAGAACCTAAGTGCCCTCAATATTTATGTTCTAACCTAACCTAACCTAGCTTCTGTAAGTGGCACGCATCCACTAGTTCAATAATAATACTTATTTTCGTGAGGTACTTATCTTCTGAGGTGTCTCCGGAGAAATTACAACAGCTATGCATATAATGTTTCTATCATCAGCTTTGGCACGGTCTACATCAGGAATTTTAGGCTAGGTTAGGTTAGGATAGGGTAGTTTAGATTACGAGATCGTGGTGATCACGCCACACCACAAAGGAATGAGATGCGGGAGGGGAAGCAAGGCGGGCCGTATTTATCATTTTGACCAACGTTCATCTGCTATTATGAATAATGTCTGGTTTGACATGATATTATGAATAATATCTGGACAATTTAGATATTATTAATAATTGCCAGTCATTATGAATAAAAGCTAATTAATTACTTTGGCTGTAACATATATACTAACTAACACGGCATCGTTTTCATATTATTTATTTTATGTTTAGCATATGGACTTTATTTTTTTACCTTTACTGACGGACGACCCATTGTGAATATGAGTATTTATACTTAACTCGTTCAGGTTCTAGCTTGACAGGTTAAAAACACTCTAGGTTTGGACAGGACTGCTTGGAGTCGGGATGATCAGTTTTCTTTTTGGGGATTTGATATTCGATCTTTTATTTATATTTTCTTCACTTAAAGCAATCTTTGATAGCTAGACTTAAGGTGGGGAATTTACAGATTAACTACGAGTATATAATCTGAGAAACTATTTATATTATAAGTAATTTTTCATATTTTAGCAAACTCAGCCAAGTACTTAATCTGCATAGAAACAAGCTTACAATAGTATTTTGCAATACAACTTTGCAATAGTATTTTCCCACTTATGTGCTAACATAGTAGTTACATAATAATTAAATAAATGGTAAAAACCGGTCTAGTAGGTACCTAACTAGCTCTGCGACTACCCAAAGACAGTTGAAAATATAAAGTACGGGGAATTCCCTGGCAAGCCAGCATAGAGTATATTCTGTTTCCACTTTACAGTAGCGTAGGTTTCACACTTGGGCTCGGTTATTCTGTGGCTAAGCTCTATAGCTACTGTACTCAGATCACAGAGTACCTACAGAGGGGAAGCTTCTAGTAAGCGGCCCGCTGTAGGTACACTCACACATATGCGCATGTTTGTCACCAACTGTACCGGTTAGTGGAACGAGCGCGCGTCCGTGAACCGTTGGTGAGTGTGTTTGTGTGAGTATACCTACAGCGGGCCGCTTGTGGAAGCTTCTCCTCTGTAGATTTACTACTCGTGTGCTCAGATTAAGTATCAAGCTCTACTGTATGGCTTAGAACTCCCCGTACTGTGTACTCGTACTTAATAATAACGGCTTCAGTAGGGGGAATCCTAAGCCATAGAGTTATGCGCAGATATTCTAGAGTTATAGAGATGGAATTAAAAAATATCGATTTTTAATTAATTTTGTAATGCGATGACCTTTTTCTTGTTTTATTAATTTTTTTTCTGTATGTTTTTTGTTCTATGATGTAGGTACGATAAAAGTGTATACTTGCATTCATGTCGAAAATTTCACTTATTAGTAAATATAGGTAACTAAATAATAAATGTAATATTTAAATTATTTTTCCAAGTTGCAAATAGCTATCTAATACTTATCAGAGGGTGGTGAAACAGGCCCTTAATGTTCCTAGTTATTTTTACTGTAGGTAACCTTGAAAAAATACTAACCAATTAGTAAGCATCTAATAATTAGGAAAAAAGAGTGTGCGTGTGCAATTCACACACGGCAGAAGTGAAACTTAACCTAACCTTAACTTTAAATTTGGCTGTAACTTGGCAGGCTAAAATGGTGTCACTTTTTTGTTTTTTTATTTTTTTATTCCCTTGACTACAATCTCACCTGATGGTAAGTAATAATGCAGTCGAAGATGGAAGCGGGCTAACTTGGATGAGGTATGCATACACCTGATCGATTTCTACACGGCATCGTACCGGAACGCTAAATCGCTTGGCGGCACGGCTTTGCCGGTAGGGTGGTAACCAGCCACCGCTGAAGACTCCCATCGGACTATACCAGAGGCCATTTAGTAATTATAAAATCCCAAATTGCCCCTGCCGGAAATCGAACCCGGGACCTCCCATTTATAAGACCACAGCGCAAATCAAATGCACAATGATCCTAAAGAAGTTCCAATTCAATAAATAATAATAATTCGAGTAATTCACTCAGTCAATCTATCAGTAATTGTCAGTTGCCAATAAGTCACTGCACCCTCATTAATGTCATTGGTGAAAAAAATCAATTAAAATTTAAAAAAAATTGGTTGTCTATAAAGTCGATTTACGGACGATAATTTTACGTGACAACGTCATAAGAAAACAAAGAGAGATGTAACATGCGTCACAACTTCACAAGCCGAATGCTTAGTTCCGCGCTCGCGAGCAAGCTTGCTATGGCGTTGCTATTGTATGTGACAATGAGTCATGCGTTGTCGTGCATGCGGCCCGCGTTCATCGATTTATAAGACGTTATCACGTCAAAAATATCGATATCACAAACTACAATCATCTCCATCCCTAGCCATTAGCCAAAGCTGCCGCAAATCATAAATAAACTATAAACATAGGTACATAAATTAAATTATTAGGTAGGTACTTATTAGCAAACAGCCTCAATTTCTCAAAGGCCAAAGCTCAAACACAAACTCAAACCTGACGAGTGATGACATATAATTGTGGTGACGACTAACAATCTTTCAGAATTTCGTTGAGTATTCTAGTGTTCAAAAGTATTAACAGTTAAAAAAGAAAAAGTGAGGCACTTTTTTGTTAAAACAGTAGATACGAACTAGGTAAGTGATTCCATAATCGATAAGCTGTTGTCAAGTAGTTAACTAAATTTTAACTTAATTTTAAGTAGGTAAGCGTTTTCACGAATCCAGACAAGTACCTAGGTACCTAATTTATATAGTAAAGTTCCAACTTCTTCTAGCTACCGGCGGGGGTTGCGCGGGGTGCGGAGGGCGCGGCTACTTAACCGAAAAATAGCATAAAATTCTATTCTACTTGTTTACTTGCATACTAAATTTTAACTTGCAACTTATTACTAAATTCATTGTTTACATGCATTATTTCACTTAAAATTAAGTTAAAATTTAGTTAAGTACTTGACAACTTATTGTGTGTAAATCAAGCTTTACTACCTATATGATTACCTATATGACTTTTCCTTCCAAATACACAATAACTACCTACTTACTTAGGTACCTAAAAAGTCTAGTTCCATACCATGAAGTAGGTACTTAAGCATCTATTTAAGTAGAATACTTATATTCCGTGCCAAAATCAAAAATAGTAAAAAACTAGCCAAGTGCGAGTCGGGCACCGCTCTTTTAGGGTTCCGAGTATACTTTTTTAAATAAATAAATAAATATACACACATAGCTATAGCACACGCTAGACATAGCAACAAATCGTGAAAGAAAAACCCAAAAATGTGCGTTTGTTTTGGTCACAGCTTACAAACTGCTTTATTTTTTTTCAGTAGTTGTTGTTTAAGTATAGTACTATATGGTACACAATATAATTTCATATTCCTAACTGGTTTAGTTTTTGAGATAGCCCCCATCACAAAAATAGTCTAAAACTGACAACTTTGATGGCCCCCCATTTCCTTATTTTTTGAGCAAAAAATTAAAAAAATATATATATTCGTACTGGAATTCTTTGATTCGTACCGTTGATTATACAAGTATTCGTACTCTACTTGGTGAGTTCTAAACAATGAGACTCCACAAGCTAAAATAATTTTTACCGGCTCATTTGTCATGTATGGGAGCCCCCCTAAAAATTAAATCAATTCAATTTCTAATTTAATATTTAATTTTGGGTCAACGTTCTACACCAAATAGGTAGGTACCATAATTTCAGGTTTAAATAACTCATTTCGTCTGCGAGCTAGAGACCTGTGAGCGGCGTGGGATGGACAGACAGACAGCAGAGTGATATTAATAGGGCTAGGGTTTTTACTTTTTACCCTGTGGGTACGGAACCCTAAAACAAATAACAAAATATTATAAAAATTAAATTACTAAAATATCTCTTATGTTCACGTAGCTATGTGCCATAACCACAACAGCCTTTTAACGTCCCACTTCTGGGCGTAGGCTTTCTCTCACAGGAGAGATGAATTTAGAGCTTAGACCAGCCACGTTGCTCCAATGCGGGTTCGCAGGCTTTAATGACTATTGTATATTAACAATAATAACCGGGACCGACTGCATAACGTGCTCATCGAGCCACGGGGATGAAAAACCTGGCACCGAGAATTTCTTGATAGAAAACCTAACACCCTTCTAACACCTAACAATTATTTGCCCGACCCGGGAATAGAACCCGGGACCTCGTGATCTACCGTCGAATATGCAACCATATTCAACGTTATGTTAGAAATAACTTAAATTGGTTGAAATATGACTATAGGTATTTATTATTGTTGAAAATGTCGGAAAAAGTTAAGCCGCCTGGGAGCTTTTCATCGAAAACGCTGCCTGATCCCTTTGAGATAATAACAAAACAATGTACCTATGGTTGGATAGTAGCGGGTAATTACTACCCGTGCGAAGCCGGGCATGGTCGCTAATATAATAGATATAAATAGGCTACGTCAAAACAAACCAAATTAGCCCAAACTTGGTCCGTCCATCCGTCCATCCACCCGTCAGTCTGTCCATCCGTCCGTCCGTCTTCATCCACGTGTCCATCAGTCCGTCCCTGGACTTTTGGAAATTAAAAAAGTACTACAACAATTTTACCGTTAACCTACCATTTATTTTCCTTTCAGGTTTAAACATGCGAATAAAAACGCTTACTCCGATTTTGGTAGGTGACGAGAAGATAATGAGACGTCAGAAATTGAACAATGTAACAGTGGTCGTCGACGCACAAAGTATATTTTTCAGTATTTACAAGGACGCAAACCTCCCGTTCGCGTTCGGATGCGAAAGCGACAAATTCGCAAACCACATAAGGGCCTACCTCGACAAATTCAAAAAAGCCAACCTGAAATGCCACTTCGTCTTTAAAGGCGGCCACCAGGATGAAAAAATGCTCGATATTCATTTCAAAGAAGACGATCAACGCGTCTCCGGACGATATTATGTTCCTGGCAGATATTATGATGACATAGTCATGCCGATATTTGTTAAAGAGGTATTGTTTCAAACATTGGATGAAATGGGGTTCAACTATGTTGTCTGTGACGCTGATCACGTGACGGAGTGTATAGCGCTAGCTCTGAAACTCTCTTGTCCTCTCATCGGCAACAATATGCAGTACTTTTTCTCAAAAGTGCAGTATATACCGGAACGTAATACCGCACGCGACGAAAACGACAACCTGCAATGTGCCGTTTATACGCTGTCCAGTTTTTTGAGCTCATATTATCTGACAGAGGAGAAAATGATTTTGTTCATTATTTTGACCGATCAACATATATTCCAAGAGAGTTTTTTCAATTACTTTTTCCAGTCTCACATATTGTTGACGCGGTACCACAAAATAAACCTCAGACAACTCCTCAAATGGCTTTCAAGGACGAGAACTGAACAAGCGTTAAAAGAGATTTTCGAAGTTCTCTCCCAACCGAATCAAACGTTATTCATGGAAGAGAAAACTAAATTGGAGAAATTGATTCGAGAAAGGAAACATCCAGTAACGAAAACGAGCCTCTACGTGACGGATAACGATAAAGCTAAGTTCGCACCACCGGACGCGGAATGGTTCGAAAAGGGAGTATTCTTCAAACACATCGCCACACCTTACGTGAATCTGTACAGGTATAAAGTCGTGGAAGCTTCCAACATTATAGAAGACTACGAGCAAGAAAACTCGACAATTTTCTCTATAGACATCGTGAAATACGCTTACGATTTGTTAACGAACTTCCAAGGTGGTGAAATAAGTGTCGCGCACAAGAAAAGCGCTTCAGGCGACGAGATCGAACAAACGCTCACATACGGCTTCTCCGTTCGTAAACCAGATTATGAAGCGACGCTGAGCGTTTTCGAAAACGGCTGGGACAATATAAAAGAACTGAACCTTTTCAAACATTTCGTCACTGAATCATTGCAGACGTTCGACTACGCCCGTCTGGACCGGGCTCCGGCGGACGCCAGGCTGCTCATCGTCGCTCTGGTGTATTTCTCACGAAAGAAACCCGACGCGAAACTGGAAATATACAGTATCCTGCTGTCCTATGTTATGCTCGGAGTTGTTTTCGAGAAGCGCAACAAAGATGCCGAAGCGATATCTGATACATTCTCCGACAAACCGTTCATGGATTCAATCACGGACAAAGATTCAGTGACTGCAACAGACTGCGACGTCGCTTGGGCTATAATGAGTAGATACTTCAAGGTGAGAGAGGACGAACTGAGCTACATGTTCGATAGAAAAGTGCTGCATCCGCTGGTGGAATTCCAACGCTGCCTGGAAGAGCTGAACCATTTGAACCGGTTGTGCGGATCGCAATTCGATCCCACAATTTACAGCAAAACGTACAACGGAACGTTCGTCTACAAGATTCTTCACACGATGAAGGACAAAGGTCAGGACGGTCTCGAGTTCATCAAGAACAAGCTAAACCCGGCGCCGACCGTACTAGCGTTTCTAATCGGAATACTCGAGATTTTCGAATCCATTTTGTACGAATACTAATTCACGATTTTGAAAAAATACAATAATTACATAAACAGGCTTCTTTTCAGCAGCTGTAGGTCTCATTTCTAGCAGCTTAGTGTCTAGCCATACCAACTGCAGTTGCAACCGGCTGCAGTCGGACGCAGTTTTATTGCAGTTGATATAACTACATTACAACCGACCGCAGTTGCAGTTGTAGACCATGCAATTCTAGTACAACAATATGGACAGTACAAGTTTGCACAACTCTTCGACGCTTATGGATGTCACGTATAGAAATCCCATAACGGTAACGTAGAAGGGACCCAACTATATTAACAGCAATAGAACTGCAACCAAACTAGTTGTCTGCAATTGTGCTTTTTCTCTTAAGGACGGTAGAATATTATATTATTTTTATTTATTGGAAGCAGCAAAAGTGGGCGTACTTTAAGTATTTTACTACTCATTAATTTTATACTTGTCAGTAATATAAGTCGTACTACTCATTAATTTTATACTTGTCAGTAATATAAGTCGTACTACGCATTAATTTTATACTTGTCAGTAATATAAGTCGTACTACGCATTAATTTTATACTTGTCAGTAATATTAGTCGTACTACTCATTAATTTTATACTTGTCAGTAATATTAGTCGTACTACTCATTAATTTTATACTTGTTAGTAACATTAATCGTATCATGTGCCTATAATTTAAATGGTCAACAAATTGGGTAACAATCCCTGAAATATCTAATTCTGGGTTCACAGGATAAAGTAGGTAATTCTCCTTTGCCAAATAACTTAGTTTTTACAAAATACATATCGACCATTTCTCTTATCGTTTTTTTTGATAATAATTCATTACCAGATAGTAGATACTTACCTTATAATTCATTATTCAGGCGCCATAAAAAGAACCGCAAGCAGAGACATATTTGGCATCAGAGAGTTTTCCTTTATCCTACGAACTGGCGAGTTTACAACTTTGCAGGTCTATTAAAGTTATAATCTCTTAGAAAACCAGCATTTATTTACTTATTCTTTGATACTAGGTAGGTACCTATTATGATATAATTATGTTTTAATGAAAATAAAACCAAAGATTGATTATAAAATCAGTTGTTTTATTTAAACGATTTCTGTTTATTTTTAACCCCCGATGCAAAAACGACGGGATGTTATAAATTTCACGTGTCTGTGTGTGTGTGTGTGTGTGTGTGTGTCTGCCTGTTCCCCCGTAGCTCTAAAACAGATGAACCGATTTGAATGCGGTTTTTTTCGTTTCAAAGGTTTTGTCGGAAATTTTCTTAGCTACGTTTGATGAAAATCGGTCTAAGATGGCCGCCACCACAAAATAGCGGATGACATATATTTTTAACAACAACCTCAATACGGGTATCAAATGAAAGGGCTTGACTAGTAGAATAGCACAATGCAAATTCAAGATGGCCGCTACAACAAAATGGCGAAAGTTGGGGGTTTTTAAAATTTTTAATCTATGCTTGTTATTTATACGCTTTGCCTTAAAATCTTCGCTTGTAAGAACGCGACGCCACTGCGACGAGTTCCAGCGTCGCTGCGTTTCTTGAACGTTGGACCACACGAGTAGATAAGTACAGAGAGGAAGCTTCATACAAGCGGCCCGCTGTAGGCACACGAGTAGATAAGTACAGAGAGGAAGCTTCATACAAGCGGCCCGCTGTAGGCACACGAGTAGATAAGTACAGAGAGGAAGCTTCATACAAGCGGCCCGCTGTAGGCACACGAGTAGATAAGTACAGAGAGGAAGCTTCATACAAGCGGCCCGCTGTAGGCACACGAGTAGATAAGTACAGAGGGAAGCTTCACACAAGCGGCCCGCTGTAGGCACACGAGTAGATAAGTACAGAGGGAAGCTTCATACAAGCGGCCCGCTGTAGGCACACGAGTAGATAAGTACAGAGGGAAGCTTCATACAAGCGGCCCGCTGTAGGCACACGAGTAGATAAGTACAGAGGGAAGCTTCATACAAGCGGCCCGCTGTAGGCACACGAGTAGATAAGTACAGAGGGAAGCTTCATACAAGCGGCCCGCTGTAGGCACACGAGTAGATAAGTACAGAGAGGAAGCTTCATACAAGCGGCCCGCTGTAGGCACACGAGTATATAAGTACAGAGAGGAAGCTTCATACAAACGGCCCGCTGTAGGTACACTCACACAAACACACTCATCAACGGTTCACGGACGCCCACTCGTTCCACCAACCGGTACAGTTGGTGACAAACGTGCGCATATGTGTGTACCTACAGCGGTCCGCTTGTAGAAGTTTCCCCTCTGTACTTATCTAGGTACTCGTGTGGTCGGACTATGGGATCTTACATAGAAAAATTCGTGGTAAGTATGTCCTATGTGCCAAACGATACGCTGCCAAATGTCGCTTGTCACTTGTGGTACAGCAGTGTGTGGATTACAATCCTAGGAAGTTTTAGTTATACTCTCTAGATACGATCCGAGAAAATCACTATAGTCCTACAAACTTATCTGACACGGTGGCGGAAAGTGGAACTAATGACGCCATTTTGAAATTTCAATGCAAACAAGTATTTATTGGGAACATTCAATGTGTGAGCGACGCCGTCACCAAGTTTGTGGAACTAGGTATACCTGCGTCTACTCTATATTAAAGAGAGAAAGAATACTTAAATCTTAGACTCGACACTCTACACCGTCACGCTTGTGACAAGCGACAAACAACAAGTGCAGATAACATGTCTGACAAGTGTGCGGACAGCTCGCAAGCTTCCTTTGTTTGTCCACAGAATTCCGACAAGCGATCGGATCTGCGCGAAGAGTTTGCTACCTACAAGTTAAACCAAACAAACAACGTAGTGCTTGTCGAGGCCTAGCGAACGTATGGACCTCCCTCAATATGGGTATCAAACGAAAGGGCTTGACTAGTAGAATAGCACTATGCAAATCTAAAATGGCCGCCACCACAAAATGGAGAATGTCGGGGGTTTATTAAATTTTTAATTTATACTTGTGTAGATAGGTGCCAATATGACGTAAAAATTCATTCGATTCGCTTCGATGCGCTTCGACTCTGCTCTAGCATGCCCCGACCCTTACAATGTAACAATGATCAACTCGAGTAAGCCTGCCTGAGTAATCTACATATAGGATGTAGTTATCTAGATAAGTTCAATTCCGGCCTACCGATACCTAGTAGGTATACCTCATAATAGGTGTTTTTGTGGTAACTTTGTAGTGGGTTTTGATGAGGGTACCGGCGCTTTTGCTCACCAAACGCGAGGATGAAAACGATCCCCTCACTTATGTAACTACCCCGTTTGGTAGAGCGACCCGAGCGAGTATTAATTCATCAATTTATTCTGCAAGTCAGTGTTATTAGGTTAGATAATAATAAACTTTGAAGATTTTGCGTTGTGTAGCGTGGGAAGACCCCCCCCCCCCCCCACTAGATGGACGGGCGATCTCAAGCGAGTCTTTCAGCGATATGAACCGGCGACATTCATGTTATGATGTGACAAATCACTACATAGTATAAAACAAAGTCGCTTTCTCTGTCCCTATATCCCTATGTCCCTATGTATGCTTAAATCTTTAAAACTACGCAACGGATTTTGATGCGGTTTTTTTTAATAGATAGAGTGATTCAAGAGGAAGGTTTATAAGTAGAAAAATTGGACCCGGTAGGTGGCGCTAATAGCGGGCAGGACGACGTCTGCCGGGTCCGCTAGTAGGTGTATAAATAACAAAGGGTTAAAAGTTTCAAAATGTAATATTTATTAACAAAAACATATTAGGTAGGTACAGTTAGTTTAGGCGCGGTCAGTCCAATTCTTATTTTGTCCAATTGATCCGTAACACAAAATTCGTAGATTTCACACAGTCAAAAAGATCGCAATCCAGAAGAAATCTGATGTGTAAAAAATAAGAACTTCCTCCTTTTTTGGAAGTCGGTTAAAAATGAACTGTCTATTGATTCCATATTTTTTTACTACGTCTAGATATACATATACCTACATTCAAGTCAAAACAATTACATACATAAGCAAAACGGTCATATGGGGACCACTTCCGGAAACGATGACAGATCATAAATAGTAGTGATGATTACTGACAAAATATCAAAAAAAAAACGCGAAAAAAAATTATATTTCCTGTATTTTTTAAAGTTCGCAATGTAACGCAATCTAAACCACTAACTAATACTTACCTACTACAAATGCGTGCGATGCGTTCTAATTAGGAGATCAGTATGTTTAGTCTCACTTTGCACAACTCGAAAACTTTACTAAATAGTACTCATTGAAACACAATGACTTCAGATTAAAATGGACCTTAACTGGCTTATTTTAAAGTTTGAGTTCGCCAATTCAACATTCGTTTATAGCTAGCTCTCTAAGAAGAAATTTTGTAAAATAAATATTCGGAGTATTGAATTACGACTTTAGGTCCATTTTACTCTGAAGTCATTTTGATTTGATCAATAGTATACTATAAAGTTTTGGAGCGCTTCAAAGTGGGACTAAGCAAACAGTTTACATCAGTAGGGCTAGTAAAAGTTATTCCATCTCGACAAAATTCATAGATTTATAAATACTATTTCTAAATCTATATTATGAATGTTGTCAGGCAGGTTTCAAAGTAATTAAGATGCATTTATACTTTGACACTAAAGTAAGTATTTGGATAGATACTCGAAATCTATCAGATACTGGACTTGAGTTCATTCATACACGTCCTACATATGTATAGCC
Organism: Melanargia galathea; assembly: GCA_920104075.1. Taxonomy (NCBI): domain Eukaryota; kingdom Metazoa; phylum Arthropoda; class Insecta; order Lepidoptera; family Nymphalidae; genus Melanargia; species Melanargia galathea. Next base: position 18,339,684 of record OV049874.1, on the reverse strand, counting down.
CGGTCGGAGTGGAAACTTTTCAAATTAAAAAACGGTAGTACCGAACATGCGACTTTAAAACAAACCACTTTAGATCCATTTTACGCTGAAGGCATGTGCTTCGATGTATTTAAAATCTTTCAAAGTGATGTCAAGCGTTATGTGCACTTACCCTTTACTCGCTATTCATTTCATTCGCATTTTTTTAGAACCCCCTAACGAAAAAATACTTAAAGGTATAGTCTATTTTTTAATTCGGTGGAATTCTGACAGTTGTCATTTAAAAATAGAATGAGTTATTTCTATGAAAAACAGGGTTACCACCTGAAGTTCAATTTTACCCCAAACTAAAGTATCTGAAGTACTTACTGTCAGGCATTTGTCATATCTACATGAGGCAATTGATTTTTATTTATATGTAAGTTTTGAGTTTATTATCTTTTATGTGGGAACTGGGAACTGTTTTATCTCTGGTAACATTAAGAAACGTCAGAATTCCACGGAATTAAAAATCAGAGTATACTTAGTTAGATGTCTAATACTAATACTTATACTAGGGTCAAGGAACCCGTTGACCCTAAGGCCCGGCGCACACGTCACTTCAAAATTTCATATGTATGTATGTATGTATGTAATTTAATTATCTCGGTATAAACCGCACGTATATGGGGTCGACGCAGCGCAGCACGATGTCCGCCTTGAGGGTGGGTCGCAACCCTCTCTCCAGGGGCGCTAGTCTGAAGTGACGTATAATCTCGCTGAGTACACACTTCATCTCCATTTTCGCGAAGCGTTGGCCTGGGGGAGGAACAGGTAAACGATTTATTCTATGCAGTCTACCCTCAGGAAGCAAGTATAGATTAAGAATTTAAGAAACCCCCGACATTCGCCATTTTGTGGTGGCGGCCATCTTGGACCACAAAACGGCGAATGTCGGAGGTTTCATAAATTTTTAATTTATACTTGTTTTTTCTCAAATTTTCCGTTTTGTGTTCTGGCCGTAGATATATGGGCCTTAGAAAAAGGATTTTTGGCCCTTTTCACTCAGAACAACTACTACTACCGATGCTCGAAATCTATCAACATTGTAGATTCGTCAGGCCTGCGCTGCACATCGTATAATGTGTATTTATTTATTATTGTACTAGTTTTTGCCCTATGTGTTAATTCAGGGTATAATCTATCTTCATGTCCAATTATAGCTAAATCCATCCAGTAGTTTTTGCGTGATTGAGTAACAATCATCCAAACATCCACACTTTCACATTTATAATATTAAGTAATAGGATTTATTTATTCATTCACATGCTCTCTACTTACCGATGCAGTTCCTGGGGCCAGCGCTGAAAGGCACATAGGCGTAGGGGTGCTTCGAGTCCGCCTCTAGGAACCTCTCCGGCCGGAACGCCTCGGGCTCCGGGTACAAGTCGGGCATGCGCTGCACGTCGTATATGTGCACCACCACTTCTGAACCTTTCTGCACTTTGATATCATCTGAAAAGAAAAAGAAATACCATACGGAGAGAAGAGATTCTGACTAGGAAAGTCACAAGCTTGTTCCTCTTTCACCGTTCAAGAGTTTCCTGCAAAACTGTCAGTTCTTTAGGAGGGAGAAGGGTTCACCATTTGTAACCAGCAGGGCTATGACAAGGTCATATGGGTATGATCATCCAGTGCAAGAGTGTTGGTCGAATAAGGGGGTCCAGATGGTCACCTTCTCACGTGTCACCAAGACAAATTTATTATTGTCCACCAAAAAATGGTAACTGATGCCGTAAGTTGCGTTCCATTATCTTATGACAGGTATTTACAATAAAGATTGGAAGTCATATTTTTTCACAGTTCTGGCCAGTTGATATTCGGCAGACTCACTCGTACTTGTCGAAGCCATGGGCAATAGCTATTTCCTATCTTTTTTAGGTGTTTGATGACGTAGGTAAACTTGCACTGGTCGCTCATATCAGAACTTACCTAACATAAAATCTTCTACTATTTCTCGACCAATGAAAGGCACACTGGGGTAAAGCCTGAGGATCTCCTTTATCACAGCCTCCAAGTACTTCATCTCGCCCAAGTCGGACATGCTGGTGCCGCGGTCCGAGTCACCATATAGAGATTTGCATTCTTCGAAAATGCTCTCCTGAAATATGTGAAAAAATATTTAACAAACATTTTTTTAAAACGACTTCAACTTTATAGTTAGTGGCGTTTGAAGTCGGATTTTTGAAAAGAATTTAAATTTTAGCTTTTTTGGTGTAAGTTTATATCAATTCACAATCCTTGACGTGACTCTCCAAGACAGTTTCTGAATCCGCACGACTTAAGAGTGCAATATCATGATAGAAGCTTTAAAACAGCTTAGCAGACCTTTTATGAATCTATTTTTAGTAAGTACGTACAATATCATCTATTAACAACCCATAATAAAGGTGAGCCTCTGCAAACCTAATGTTTGAAGAGTTGGAAACAGAAAATTTTACACAGTCCCATAAAAATTTACAAACTCCTAACTATATTGATTTAAAAATTACGCAAATCCATACCGCAGAATGCGATATCTTCAATTAGCCCTAGGGGCTAAGCAGCCTGGCCTGTATACAAATAAGTTCTCTCACCTGCACTTCTTCGTGGTCAGCTAAAAGCATTAACCCAAACGACAAAGCTGTTGCTGTAGTGTCGTGTCCCTGTAAAAGATATATTTTTTTTAAATTATAAGTAATCATCACTGTAAGCCTTCATGCCAACGCAACTTATCTCATTGACTCTTAATATTTCTTAAATCTTCTCTAGTTTTCAACAAACTGCTCCTTTCTTAGGACCCGTCAATATACGTGCTAACGCAATCGGCTGCGTCGGTTTCGAATTACCTCAAATATAAATGTATTCACTTCTTCTCTGATACCCTCTAAATCTATTTCCCCTTTCCTCTCAGCTTCCAACAACAAGTCAAGAAATATCAGTCTCCTTTTACTCCTTCAATTATCACCGTTTACAGCATAACTATTTCACTATTGGCACTGTCGAGAATGTTAGTTACTCGAGAGTGACATTCTCGACAGTGACCTCACTTACCTCAAACATAAATGTATTGACTTCTTCTCTGATACCCTCTAAATCTATTTCCCCTTTCCTCTCAGCTTCCAACAACAAGTCAAGAAATATCAGTCTCCTTTTACTCCTTCCATTATCACCGTTTACAGCATAACTATTTCACTATTGTCACTGTCGAGAATGTTAGTTACTCAACAGTGACATTCTCGACAGTGACCTCACTTACCTCAAACATAAATGTATTGACTTCTTCTCTGATACCCTCTAAATCTATTTCCCCTTTCCTCTCAGCTTCCAACAACAAGTCAAGAAGCGCCAGTCTCCTTTTACTCCCTCCGTCATCACCGTTCACTGCACTAACTATTTCACCGCTGTCATAAGCCTTTTTCCTCTCCATAATAACACTGTCCGCAAAAGTGTGGACTTTTTCCAACGCTTTGGCAAACCTTCTGCCCAGCGGATGCAGATTGAATATGAAATCGTTGTGCAAGTAAATCTTTGTAAGTCGCTCCATGACCATCGATCCGATGTCTAAAATGGCGTTCTTGTATTCGATTTTTGTTTCCGACATATCTGAATCCAATTTAATGCCCATGGCAGTCTCTGTAACAAAATCTCCATCTAAGGGCGTTTGTGCACTTATTCGTTTTCGATTCGTTTTCGTGTTTCGTGAAAACACGATTCGACATAGCCTTCCTTATAACTGTATGGGCGTTTGTGCACTTACTCGTTTTCGATTCGTTTTCGTGTTTATATATTCGTGAATTCTTCACATCGAATCGTTTTAAAATAAGGACGCGAGTGGAATGGTGTGTGGAAAGAGGGCAGAGATGAGTCCTGATGTTGTGAGGTACTTGGAAAACATAGGTATTTGCATTTCTTGAATTCCAACAAAACATGATTCAACGCAGTTGATTATTATTAAAAATTAATACCTACTTAGTTTGGCATTAAAATAAATCGTTTGTTTCATTCAAATTAGTTTTACTTCGAGTAAAATACCTAAATATTGTAGTATAATCAAAATTTCCATACCTGTGGTTGGTAGTCAAAAACTATCAGCAAAATATGAACATTTCATAAAAAATATCATTTCTGATACTTAGTTGTTACTGTTTTCTTACAAGAGCGTAATGTCCACTTGGGATGTTCACAAAATATATGACGTATGCTTAGATAATTTTGATACTAACCGTACCGTGTGAAATATTCATAATCACTTACCTTAGTGTTACTGCCAGCATTTTTTCTGGAGTTATGCATTCTCTAAAACGTGTGTCTTGCCGAGGAATCTTTTTTTTATATGACACAATATGAAATCGAAAGTAGCAACATTCTTTCGATAGTAATTAAAAAAAGTTTTTTCATGATGTCATGTCATGTCATTAAGTGATGATCGCCTACGAATGTATAAGAGAAGTGCGAAAAGCTGACGACGATTAAATGCAGCACACATTATGAACACGGTTTTATCTACGAAATGCTTAAAACGTATAGTGAAATCACGATTAAGTGCACAAATGTCATTCGTGAATTTCGTATACGTTTTTATGATGTTCATTAAAAAAACGAACACGAATCGAAAACGAGTAAGTGCACAAACGCCCTAAGTCATTTTGCGCAACCTATATTTTTTACCCGACTATGGCAAAGCCAAAAGGGAGGGTTAAGATTTTAGCAGTCTATGTATGTATGTATGTATGTATGTATGTATATATGTATGTATGTAATGTATGTATGTATCCAATTTTTCGTTCCACCGTAGCGCCTAAACTACTGGGCCGATTTTAATGAATGAGTTGTCAATTGATTTTTTGTTATGGTCCGGGTAACATAGACTACATTTTATTATATTCAACTGGAAGTTAGTTTCAGATAGACATAACAGGTGGGGCCACTAGCTGCTTTCTCGCACTTTGTTCCTTATGAGTAGTCAGGTTTTAGTTTACGAACTTTATATCTTGTTTAAATTTAATCATTTCATACAAATCGGTCTAGTGCGTAATTATTCTAATTACGTAATGCAGCGGGTGTAATCGAGACATATTGTTATTTAATTACATATAACTACTTAATTATATCAAATGAGATAGTAATTAGATATTCTAATTCTAATTACATATAACGAAAAGATAAGACAACACGAAGAGACCTCTTGAACGTTTAGATTGTGTTCATAGGCACTTCAAAATATGTAAATAAATTGCTAAAATATGTGTATAGTCAGCAAGAGGGAACAGCCGTGGTGGTTTTTAGTTAGGGTATACCCCCACTCGGGGGGGAGTACCACATAACCCTCGTTCCGCCCAAGGAACGGGGGTAGCCTTTCCACCACGGGATGGGAAGCTTTTCCACCACGACAAAAAAAAATGACATCAACAACTTCCTTGCCCCCCTTGGTCCACCTCCTCAGCTCCTGCGCCATGCTCCTGCTCTGCTCCTCGAACACCCTCAAGAAAGTCTTCAGGATGTCGAAGTGGAACGTCGGTGTCAGGATCAAATATTATAGTCAGCTGAAAAAAAACTTGGCAACACTATGTTATGGGTACTATTCAGCGACTTACCGCAAATAGTGTAAAGCGTCGCTGACAAACGGTATGACGTCGACAACTTCCTTGCCATCCTTGGTCAGTTTCCTCAACTCCTGTGCCATGCTCCTGATCTGCTCCTCGAATACCCTTAGGAATCCCTTCAAGATGCCGAAGTGGAATGTTGGCGTCAGGATGAAATATTATAGTCAGCTGAAAAAAACTTGGCAACCCTATGCTAGGGGTACTACTCAGCGACTTACCACAAATAGTGTAAAGCGTGTAGTCGCTGACAAACGGTATGACGTCGACAACTTCCTTGCCCTCCTTAGTCAGTTTCCTCAACTCTTGCGTCATGCTTCTGCTCTGCTCCTCGAACACTCTCAGAAAAGTCTTCAGAATGTCGAAGTGGAACGTCGGTGTCAGGATCTTGCGACGTCGGTGCCACTTGCTGCCTGAAATGCTTTTTTTAATTAATTGTTTTCACCATTACAGCCTTTTAACGCCACACTGCTGGGCAGAGGCCTTTTGTCTCACAGGAGAGAGGGATTTAGAGCTTATACCCTCCACGCTATTCCAGTGCGGGTTCGTGGGCTTTAACGACTATTGGCACAAATATGAAAGGTAGTGATACTAGTGATAGGTAATACCCGGCACAGACTGCGTGCTCTCCGAGAGAGGGGGGGTCAAACACCGCCAACTACCAACTCCGGGCTGGCACTGAGAATTTCTTGACAGAAAAACCTAATACCTAACGACCCGGGAATCGGACCCGGGGCCTCGTGATCTGCAGTTGAATATGCTAACTACTGGAGCAACGAGGCAGTTGAGTGGAACAGGTGGGGTTTAAAGCTGCTGAATGTGCATTACCTGTGCTGACGAGCAGGCCGGTCCCCAGCCAGGGCTCCATGAACCGGTAGGGCTTACTTTTCGTGATGTTCTTCGAGTGAGATAGCACAATCTATAAAATACACATTCCTAATTAATACGTGCTGATTAGAAAATCCACGAAAAACAAGTTAGAAAAATTAAATCCACGAATAGATATTTATCGTCGTCCACAGCTAGACTTTTGTAGAGAAGTCCACACGCTGCGATCTTGCACTTCTTATATCTAGCGGCTTTTTGTGACTCGTCTGATGAGGTATCTCGGGGTGTGAGGGGGTCGCGGGGAGGGCGTGGGGATCGTTCGTAAGCACTGATTAGCTCTCGCGGATCCCTCGTAAGCGCTGATTGGCTCTCCAATCGTACTGTGTCCCGCTCACTCGTACGACGCTGCGCGCACTTGAAGGTCAGCGCTCGAGTTACATGCCGCGGCTTATACTGTACGGGACCGCCATTCCAGCACTTATATCGGTTCTATGAATCATTTCTGAATTTGGTTACCTTGCAAGCATATAGTGTCCTTATCATGCCAAGATTATACCATTTTAAATTACCTACTGCAGACTTTCAAATTCTAAATCTTTATTCAGGCAATTTAAAGCATGCACCTTATAGGGGTCTTGTGTATTTCTTGCTTGAACTATGCCCGCGGCGTATAATTAAAGTCATATCCTATGTTATGCTCGGAATTTCTTGGACGAATAAAGTAAACATCAAAAGGACATCAAAAGGTTAGCAGGGGGTCGCTGAACACAAGTGGTGCAAGACCGCGGAATGTGAGAGAAGTCTCTACAAGAGACCTAGGTATATGCAGAAGTACCTCTAGCAAGTAGATATAAATTAAAAATTTAAAAACCCCCGACATTCGCCATTTTGTAGTGGCGGCCATCTTGGCTTTGCATAGTGCTATTCTACTAGTCAAGCCCTTTCATTTGATACCCATGTTAAGGGAGTTGTGAAAAAATATGTAATCCGCCATCTTGTAGCGGCGGCCATCTTGGATCGATTTTCATCAAACATAGCTAACAACACTCTCGACTAATTCACCTTTCAAACAAAAAACCCGCATTCAAATCGGTTCACCCGTTTGAGCGCCACAGGGGAACAGACACACACACACACACACACACGCACGCACGCACGCACGCACGCACGCACGCACGCACACACACACACACACACAGACACGTCAAACTTATAACACCCCGTCGTTTTTGCGTCGGGGGTTAAAAAGCGAAAACAACAGAAATATTATGTACTTGCCTCCATATCCTCTACATCGTATGTATGCAGAATGTATCTGCCGAAAGCCGTGATAACCAAACGCTTTCCATACAGGTTCGGTAGTTCTGTGATCTTCTTGAATATTTCCTCTGAAACAAGTTCAAAATTATTTTAATGTAGACCAACCTGTAAGCTCTTACGGTAAGTGAAGACTCTACCACTAAGTAGTTCCGAAAGCAGATACCTAGTGGTGAGAAGAGATGAATACCTAACTGAAACAAAACTGAACCTATGATAGCGCAATGAGCTCCTCACACACAAACTTTTAATATATACGTAAGAACTAAATTATTGCAGTAAAAGTCTTGTACCCACTTAAAATAGTGATAAACAAAATTCACAACTTCCATCTGCCGCCAACTTTATTTGCTAAGTTGGTAACGGTCAAAAAAATCCCCATTTAAACTTACACTGAAAGGAACAAAATTTTGGAGCACTTACATGTCGCCTTCACTCTAATACCATCATACTTTCACATAGCTGCATCTCTTTTGACGCTTAGGGTGAACAAACAACATTGAGTTGTGCTGTGCTCATGCTAAGTTTCTGGTGCTCTTTTTTAACCCCCGACGCAAAAACGACGGGGTGTTATAAGTTTGACGTGTCTGTGTGTGTGCGTGTGTGTGTGTGTGTGTGTGTGTGTGTGTGTGTGTGTGTCTGTCTGTCTGTCTGTCTGTTCCCCTGTAGCGCTCAAACGGGTGGACCGATTTGAATGCGGTTTTTTTGTTTGAAAGGTGAATTAGTCGAGAGTGTTGTTAGATGTGTTTGATGAAAATCGATTAAAGATGGCCGCCGCTACAAAATGGCGGATTACTTACATATTTTTTCACAACACCCTTAATATGGGTATCAAATGAAAGGGATAAGGATCACTATTGCAAATTCAAGATGGCCGCCACCACAAAATGGCGAATGTCAGGGTTTATTAAATTTTTAATTTATACTTGTTAACAAACAAAATTGAGCTGCGCAGTTTGCTGAGTGCCTAAGTCTGTATCGCGACAGCGTGACATGCATACACAACTCACAAGTACACGCGAAATAGAAGGAAGATTAACTTCTTGTATTAACTTCTTCTATATGTATCCGGTTAGACAATACGCTGCCGAGCGAGCCAGCACGTATCGCATGATCCTTGCTATGTTTTAAACAGCACAGCCGTACAAAGCGCAGCGCAGCAGGGCTTGTTTGTCTTCAGTATAATATTAGAGGAGTGATACTTAGAACATAGCACAGCACAGCTCAGCCCAGCTCTATGTTGTTTATTCACCCTGAAACTGTGACTCGTGAGCACTCATCCCTTCTGTTGGGCCTTACCCTGCGTCAGTCCCAGGAAAGTGAACGCGCTGCCAAGAATAGGCGCTCTTGGTGGTCCGGGAAGTCGGGCCAGGTCGTTGCTCTCCTGGGTGAAGTACCTCCACAGGACCGCGACGATCACCACCGACACGAGAATTGGCCACAGCATTTCTAAATTTTCGCCGTCGCGTCGCCGTCGAAAATCTTCTTTAAGTAGGTACTTTCCTGTCAAATAAAAGACATCTATTGATTTATTTAGAAACTAGTTGATGCTTGCGACTTCGCCCGTGAGGAATTCCTAAACATTTCCTACATGTATAATGTATATTGTATATACTGTATTGTAAATACTTCTTACCACTATGCTGCTTGTTTTACAGTTACAGTTTACACTTATCACACACATTATCTTGATTGTCAAATATGATAGTGGTGATAATTTCATAACCAAACAAAATTTTAAAACCAGCTGTAGTCCGCAATTTCGTTCGCGTGAATTTAGGTTTTAGGAACATCCCGTGGGAATAGTTTGATTTTTCGGGATAATAACTGTCCTATGTCCAAGGGCGTCGCCAAGAGGTTAGAAAAATATAGCCAAATGCAACCAAAGTCCTAAATTTACTCACTTGACTTATAAATTGCCCCCGCCCCCTCCCCCTTTCCCTTCAGCTGGCGACGCTCTTGCCTATGTCCGTCTCCAGCCAGGGCTAACACGAGACACACGAGAAAATTATCTCTACACTTTTTCTCGTCGAATTCTATTGTATTCGACGAGAAAAAGTGTAGAGATAATTTTCTCGTGCGTCGCATGTTAGCACTTCAGGATGCAAACTATCTCTATGCAAAATTTCGTCAAGATTCCTTTCAGCGGTTGAGCCATGAAAAGGTAACAGAGTTACTTTGCATTTTATAATATTACTATGGATTTCATACTATGAGCTAATACTTATCGTACAATTTTCTAAATTTTTCAATAAAGTACATATTCATTGTTCAGGAGTTACAAAGAAAAAAAAACCGGCCAAGTGTGAGTCGGACTCGCGCCCGAAGGGTTCCGTGCCATTATCTATTAAAAAAAACCCGCCAAGTGCGTGGCGGGCCACGCACAGTGTAGGGTTCAGTAGTCACAATCCTCGAAAAAGAGATATAACTCCTTAACCTGTGAACCCTACTTAGCCATGATAGTTTTACTTTAAAATTGATTATATTTATACTACTGCTGTGAATTTTTTCAAGTTCCTATATACTGCCATTTGGCTGATAGAGGGGGGGACACTTGACTCTAATAAAAATTAGCACTTTAAAACATCATATTTTACAAACGGATCTAGAAATGTTCCCACACCCACAGTATTTTTAAAAGACCTATTCAACGATACCCCACACTATGGGGTAGACGAGAAAAAAAATATTCACTTTACATGTAGGTGAGCTACCCTAAAAAAAATATTTATCAAAATTTTATTTTACCACTTTATCGGCGTGATTAATATATATTTATACCTATGCCAAATTACAGATTTCTAGCACTAATAGTCTCTGAGATTAACCGAAGACGGACGGACGGACAGACAGATGGACGGACATGGCGAAACTATAGTTAAGGGTTCCTTCTTTACTACGGAACCCTAAAACGGCAAAAAAAATCATGTCTGTTGTATGGAAGCCCCCCTTAAATATTTGTTTTATTTTAATTTAATTATTTATTTTTAAAGTGTATAACTAATATTATCATCATCATCATCATGATCAACCCATTACCGGCTCACTACAGAGCACGGGTCTCCTTCTCAGAGTGAGAAGGGTTTTGGCCATAGTCTACCACGCTGGCCAAGCGGATTGGCAGACTTCACACACCTTTGAGAACATTATGGAGAACTCTCAGGCATGCAGGTTTCCTCACGATGTTTTCCTTCACCGTTGCAAGTGATATTTAAATACTTAAAACGCACATAACTCCGAAAAGTTAGAGGTGCGTGCCCCGGGATCGAACCCACGACCTCCGATTAGAAGTCGGTCGTCCTAACCACTAGGCTATCACAGCTTTAAGGCTATCACAGCTTTAACTACTAATATTATACTAAAATATATTCTGTGAATATTTCAAACGTCTACCTGTTGCGGTTATCAATATCGAGCAAAAACGAGCAAAAAAATCACATTTATTGTATGGGAGCCCCCTTAAATATTTATTATATACGAGCGGATACCCGCGACTTCGTTCGCGTGGATATTGATTTTAATAATCCCGTGTGAATCATTTTGTTTTTCCTAAGCTCCTTTGAGCTTATACCTTGCTAAAAACTGTAAAAAGTTCACTGGCGCGGTTTAGGTAGGTACATCAAAATGTAAACATCCGCCAGTGAAAGTCCCAATAAAATCGGTCCAGCCTTTCAGAGATTAGCCAGTAGTCTTTAAAGTATCTACTTTCTAACAAAAAAAGAATGAATGAAATCGGACCACCCGTTAACGAATTACAGCTATGTACACATTTTGCCTTTCATCCCCTCTCCCAAGGGAACCGTGCTCAATTTCGGGATAAAAAGTATCCTATATGTTACTCCATAGTATGAACTTAAATCATGCCGAGTTTCATTTCAATCCATTCAGTAGTTTTTACGTGATGCTTGCACAAACATACAGACAAACAGAAAAACAGACAAACAGACAAAAATTTCAAAATAGCTTTTTTACGTTCTATTACTTATCCCTAACATCCCCCAGTTATTATTTTGCAAAAATCTTCAATGTACAGATACGGCAATTCTACGATTTTATTATATGTATAGATATAGATTCTATTTTTACACGCTTTATATAAGCTTCACAGGCTGTATATTTGTATGTCTGTAACCGACTCCTTTGAGCGCGATTTTGACCCACTTTAAACGGTCAGATTTCATTCAAACTTTGTAGATTTATCGAGGACCGATGACAATACACTAATTTGATAAGATTATATGGAATAACTAGTTAAGTAATACATCATTGTATGTATAGCCAGCGCATTACCCGCCTCGCGCCCCGCAAGCCGTCAGGGAGGTTTACCTATAGACACAAGCAGACATCATCATATCCTTATAGTCGTTTAACCAGTTTAAAATATTGCTTGCTAGTTCTTTTATTGGACTTTAAAAAAATAAAATGCTACATGTAAGTAGGTATACAAATCCAGTTACTACGTAAATTAAAATAGACTTATAAATATACGAGACGGCCTTGCCATTGCGACCACAGGCAATGCGACCAATGAATATAATTATAGTTTACGAGTTAATAACCCTTTCAATGTGTGACACTATAAATGAACATTGATTTCACAAGATTAAGTACTTTACAGAGATCTAATAGAGCGTACAGTCTGTTTTTCCTTAGTTGTCAAAGATAAACAGATCGCAAAAATCTTCTCGGAGTAACGCGTAAGTGACGCTCTTTCCCTGGCGCTTTAGATGTTCTTGTATTTGAATTTTCACTTAAAACATGACTTCATTTTTAGTTCGCGGTAACAAGTAACAACATCTTATGCGCCATGTCAAACGCGTCGAGAGGTTGTTTGGGAAGGGGAAAGCACTTCAAGTTTGCCTTTTAACACAACTAAGAAACAAGTATAAATTAAAAATTTAAAAAACCCCGACATTCGCCATTTTGTGGCGGTGGCCATCTTGGAATTGCATAGTGCTATTCTACTAGTCAAGCCCTTTCATTTGATACCCATATTAAGGGACTTGTGAGAAAATATGTAATCCGCCATTGTGCAGCGGCGGCCATTTTAGATCGAACATAATAGCTAACAACACTCTCGACTAATAATTCACCTTTCAAACAAAAAAAAACTGCATTCAAATCGGTTCACCCGTTTGAGCGCTACAGGGGAACAGACACACACACACACACACATACACACACACACACACACACACACACACGCACACACACACGCACACACACACACACACACGCACATACACACAGACACGTCAAACTTATAACTCCCCGTCGTAAAGCGTCAGGCTCGAGGCAGAGTTAAAAACCGGCCAAGTGCGAGTCGGGCCTCGCTCTTTTAGGGTTCCGTACATTATTTTGGGTGTGAGAAATATTTCATTTCCGAGCTAGATAAACATATCGTGATCATCAAATCGTGAAAGAAAAACCCAAAAAATGTTCGTTTGTTTTGGTCACAGCTTACAAACTACTTTATGAATCGTTGTTTTCAGTATTACAATTTAAATACAGTATTTTATGGTACTAAGTAAACCAGTTTAATTAATGAAATTGCGATAGGTCTATCGCAATTTCATTAATTAAACTGGTTTACTTAGTTTTTGAGATAGCCACCGTCACAAAAATAATCACTGACAAATTTGATGTCCTTATTTTTTAAGAAAAAAATTAAAACAAAATATTCCTATGTACTCTATTTAATGATTTCTAAACAATGATACCCCACATGATCGGGTAATTTTTTTTCTGGCTCCTTTTTAGGGTTCCGTAGTAAACAAGGAACCCTTATAGTTTCGCCATGTCCGTCCGTCTGTCCGTCTGTCCGTCCTCGGTTAATCTCAGAGACTATTAGTGTTAGAAATCCGTAATTTGGCATGAGTATAAATATTAATCACGCCGACAAAGTGGTGAAATAAAATTTTGATAAATATTTTTTTTTAGGGTAGCTCCTCTACATGTAAAGTGGGGATGAATATTTTTTTTCTCGTCTACCCCATAGTGTGGGGTATCGTTGAATAGGTCTTTTAAAAATACTGTGGGTGTGGGAACATCATTTTTCGATTTCTAGATCCGTTTGTAAAATATGATGTTTTAAAGTGCAAATTTTTATTAGAGTCAAGTGTCCCCCCCCCTCTATCAGCCAAATGGCAGTATATAGGAACTTGAAAAAATTTACAGTAGTAGGGTATATAATCAATTTTAAAGGAAAACTATCACAGCTAAGTAGGGTTCACAGGTTAAGGAGTTATATCTGTTTTTCGAGGATTGTGACTACGGAACCCTACACTGCGCGTGGCCCGCCACGCACTTGGCCGGTTTTTCATGTATAGGAGCCCCCCTGAAAAATAATTCAACCCAAAATCAAATTTAATATTTGATTTTGGGTCAACGTTCTACGCCAAATACCAAATTTCAGGTTTGTAACTCATTTCGTCTACGAGACCTGTGACATGCGGATAGACAGACAGACAGACAGACATCAGAGTGACAAGACTCCGCTGTCCGTCTGTCTGTCTGTCTGTCTGTCCGTCTGTCACCAGGCTGTATCTCATGAACCGTGATAGCTAGAGAGTTGAGATTTTCACAGATGATGTATTTCTGTTGCCGCTATAACAACAAATACACTAAAAAACAGAATAAAATAAATATTTAAGGGGGCTTCCATACAACAAACGTGATTTTTTTGCTCGTTTTTGCTCGATATTGATAACGACAACAGGTAGATGCTTGAATATTTACAGAATATTTAGTTAAGAGATAGAAATATATTCAGCCTTGTCATTGTAGTTTAGGTTTAGAGTAGAACTCTTTGGTTTAGAGATTGTGTACAACAGAATTAGCCACAATATTGAGTATCCCTATTTCCTATTTAGTATTTATTAACCTAATATCCCAAGTTTCTTTTACGCGGGATCCCTAAATATTGCGGGAATAAAAAGATGCCCTGCATGATGCCTACCTGCTCTACTTGCTTGTGAAAACGTCAAAATCGTCGTTCAGCCGTTCGGAAAATTACATAATTTTCAATTCAATTCATTCCTAACAAATTTCATATTCCTAACTGGTTTAGTTTTTGAGATAGCCCTCGTCACAAAAATGGTCTAAAACTGACAACTTTGATCGCCCCCCCCTTATCTTATTTTTTAAGCAAAAAATTTTAACAATATATATTCGTACTCAGTACTCTACCTAATGAGCTCTAAACAATGATAGTACCCCACAAGCTAGGGTAAGAAAAAAAAAATTCCGGCTCTTTTTTCATGTATTCTGTAAAATAATTTAATTCAATACTTACTTGATTTTGGGTCAACGTTCTACACCAAATATCAAAATTTCAGGTTTGTAAATCATTTATTTCCTCTACGAGCTAGAGACCTGTGACCGGCGGACGGACAGACAGCCAGACAGCAGAGTGACGTTAATCGGGATCCGTTTTTACCCTTTGGGTACGGAATCCTAAAAAAATCAACTGCCTCATGTAGATATGACAAATGCCTGACAGACACTTGGTGTTACACATGGTGATAATGGCATTCGACTTCCATTTTTGAATAAATTTTTTCAATGTGCTTCTTTTGTTTTCTATTGCTGTTAGTGTGGACTTTTTATAGTTTCCACTCTTAGCGATTTCTATTTTAGGGCGAAACGACTAATATTATTACGCCGCTTAGGGCTTTTTTATGTTGACAGTATGAAATAAAGTAGTTTGGGATAAAATCGTACTTCGTAGATGTTAACCCTGTTTTCCATACAAATAACTCATCTGTAAATGACAATGACAGCTGTCAGAATTCCACCGAATTAAAAATCAGACTATAGGTACCTATTTGAATTTCTTTGAATGGAAAATAACATTCTACTTATGTACTCATAAAAAATACGTAGGTAGGTACAGTAAAACTAGACTAATTTGAAACAAAAAAATATTTTTACAAACAATGATTATTTTAATAAGTATTAGATAAGGTATAAATATAAATAAACTTGGGACCTTGGGAACAAATAAAGCGAAACCACACGAGTACCTAGATAGTTACAGAGAGGAAGCTTCATACAAGCGGCCCGCTGTAGGTACAATCACACATAGCGTACGTTTGTCATACAACTGAGGGAGGTCAGACGCGGGCGTCGCGCGTCCGTGGCGTGAACCGTTGGTGAGAGCTCATGTGTGAATGTACCTAAGCGTGCCGTTTGTATGAAGCTTCCTCTCTGTACGTATGTCTACTCATGTGGCGAAACAGTTATACAGTTATTACAGTTTTATTATGAACTAGCTGAACCCCGCAACTTCGTTCGCGTAGATATAGGTTTTTATATAGGATCCCATAATTCTTTTATGTACTTAAACTAAATGTAGCCTAAGTTACTCCTTATAACATTGAAAGTTCCATTAAAATCGATCCAGCCGTTTCGGAGATTAGCTGGAATAAATAGACAGACCGACAAACATAAATTTAAACGCACACCAGTTTAAAATAAGCCGTACGTTCAAAGATCCGGGTCCCAAGTTATTTGAACCCAATACTGAGGGTTGTAATGTCTGTCATTTCTGAACTAAAAAACCTATGACCTTGAAATATATAAAGTACCTACTACCTTTCTAACAAAAAAAGAATAAGTGAAATCGAACAACGCGTTAATGAATTACAGCTAAATACACGTTTTAACTTTCATCCCATCTCCCAAGGGAACCATGCTAAAATTCGGTATAAAAAGTATCTTATGTCCTACTTCGGAGTATAAACTCAAATCGTACCAAGTTTCATTCGAATCCATTCAGTAGCTTCGGCGTGATGCGCGGCCAAGATACAGACAGACAGACAGAAAGACAGACAGACAGACAGACAGACAAAAATGAAAAAAATTGCAGTTTTGGCTTCAGTATCGATTATAGAGTGCCCTCCAATAAAAATTTTCAAAATATCTTCAATGTACAGAATTGGATCTGTTACAGTTTTATTATATTACTAGCTGACCCCCGCGACTTCGTTCGCGTGTTTATAGGTTTTATATAGGATCGGATCGGATCCCATAATTCTTTTATGTACCTAAACTAAATGATGCCTGTTACTCCTTATAACATTGAAAGTTCCATTAAAATCGATCCAGCCGTTTTGGAAATTAGCTGGAACAAATAGACAGACCGACAAACATAAATTTAAACGCACACCAGTTTAAAATAAGCCGTACGTTCAAAGATCCGGGTCCCAAGTTATTTGAACCCAATACTGAGGGTTGTAATGGCTGTCATTTCTGAACTAAAAAACCTATGACCTTGAAATATTTACGGGACAATATATAAAGTACTACCTTTCCAACAAAAAAAAAATGAGTGAAATCGAACAACGCGGTAATGAATTACAGCTAAATACACTTTTTGACTTTCATCCCCTTTCCCAAGGGAACCGTGCAGAATTTCGGGATAAAAAGTATCCTATGTCCTTCCTCGGAGTATAAACTCAAATCGTACCAAGTTTCATTCGAATCCATTCAGTAGTTTCGGCGTGATGCGCGGCCAAGATACAGACAGACAGACAGACAGACAGACAAAAATGAAAAAAATTGCAGTTTTGGCTTCAGTATCGATTATAGAGTGCCCTCCAATAAAAAATTTCAAAATATCTTCAATGTACAGAATTGGATCTGTTACAGTTTTATTATATTACTAGATGATGCCCACGGCTTTGCACGTACTTATTTAGGTTTGTAAAAATCTCGTGGGAACTTTGATTTTCCAGAACAAAAAGTAGCCTATCTGTAGTAAGTAGTAACCCGTCCACAAAACGGAAAAATTCCGTGGGATCCTAACGATTTCGGAATGCAATTCCTTACAGCATCAGGGTTGAGTTGGACATGTACCTACTCGAGGTCATTCAACATTAAAGTCTTTAATTGGTATCCCCAATATCAATTTAAATAACCGACAGTGCCTAAATCCCATTAGTTTTGGGGATCAGATCCCCTACAGCATCAGGATTGAGGAGTTGGAATCCAAATTTTTTGTAGGACAGCGTCGCAATGTTTCTCTATCGATTAAAAAAAAATTACGCAAATCGGTTCAGAAAACTCGGAGATATCGGTATACATAGGTAGAAAAACACAACTCCTCCTTTTTTGAAAGTCGGTTAAAAAAGTAGCCTATGTTACTCCCTGGTTAATTCTCTACTTGTATGTGAAAGTCCCGTCAAAATCGGTTCAGCCGTTCCAAAGATTAGCCCGTTCAAACAGACAGACAGACAGACAGACAGACAAAAATTTAAAAAACGTGTGATTCGGTTATAGTATCGTTCAAATAACCATATGAGCTTAATATGAGGTAGTTATTTCGATATTACAGACAGACACTTCAATTTTATTTATTAAGTATAGATAGAAGAAGATAGATAGATTGATGATGCAAACACATATCGATTTCGATCAAACATTTGAATAAGATTTTTTTAATATCAAATTAATTTAATTTTTTTTATTGTCAGATACTTAACCCCATAGACACAAAATTCTTGTAAAAATTTAGCTTCTGACCTAATCTGACACACATTTTTTGAAACGTTTCACAATCCTGTCCCCACAGACAGATTACTGACGATAAACATGTATACCTATCTTTTTTGATTGGATAAGAAATTCAGGTTAATTCCAATACAAATAACTTTCATGAGTTTCATCACTCATGTACCTAACTACCTAGTACCTACCTCTCTAAGTCCCTACTTATGTCCGTTAAAAATCAGTTTGAAATCTGTACAATAGGTTTGTACAATAGGTTTGTACAGATTTCAAACTGATTTTTAACGCTTTGCATCATTTTCTATGCATCATATTATCATCATCATTTTACTCAAAAAAATGTAGTAGGTAGGTAGGTACTTATGGTCCGGCAGCTGGCAAACAAATTTTTTAGTGATTACTAATTAATAAATTGAAAATTTAAAAAACCCCCGACATTCGCCATTTTGTGGCGGCGGCCATCTTGGATTTGCATAGTGCTAATCTACTAGTCAAGCCCTTTCATTTGATATCCATATTAAGGGAGTTGTGAAATAATATGTAATCCGCCATTTTGTAGCGGCGGCCATCTTGGATCGATTTTCATCAAACATAGCTAACAACACTCTCGACTAAATCAACTTTCAAACAAAAAAAACCGCATTCAAATCGGTCCACCCGTTTGAGCGCCACAGGGGAACAGACAGACACACACACACACACACACACACACACACACACACACAGACACGTCAAACTTATAACACCCCGTCGTTTTTGCGTCGGGGGTTAATAACAGGCTGAATCTTCGTTAGTTGGTGCGTTTCAACGAGACGAACAAGTTTATCCTCTATTAAAATTCTCGATGGAGGTAGCTACTTGAGTGCGCAGGTACTGTGTACATTTCACTTCGCTCGGGTGGGAAATCGTTCCACTTTTGTAGGAATATGTAACCATATTTCCTGTGATTATATATTTCATTATACAACAAGTAAGTATTTACTAAGCTGCATACAAAAAATCAGCTTTTTAATCATTTTTATGACCTCATTATTTGGACATATTCGGAGTGGAGAACGCTGTAGAATATTATCACACTTGCGCACTCGAGTAGCTACGTCCATCGAGAATTTTCATCAAAGAATTCCATTTTCATAGAGGAAAAACTTGTTCGTCTTGTTGAAATGATTAACGAACCTACTCACGAAGATTCAGCCTGTTATTAATCACAAAAAAAATTGTTCACCGGCTGCCTGACCAATGACCATTACCTAAATAGTTCGATGCCTATAACCTATCTATTACCTACTCAGAAACCATTAGTCCGTTTGAGATAAATAAAACTTTTAATAATGCAGTCAGACTGGACTATTTTACAGATTATTACGTAGGTAGCTTAGAGGAATGCTTCAACTTTGAACGAAATCGGTTCGCTAGAACCCGATACACAAATCCACACGGTAATGCGGGGGCGAAGTCTCTAAAACTTGTTCCTTAACATTAGTTTAGATAATAAATGGTGTAATGAACTCACAAAATTAATCACATTTGGTGATAAACAACTCCAGTATCATTCACAAAATCACAAAAACAGAAACTTTAGGTGTGAACTCCCAAGTGTACTTACTGTAATTTTTATATCAATACAGTACGAACAATATGAACGTAATATGTTGAAACACAAGTCTATACAGCAGCGGACACTACGCATATGTGACTGTGGTTTGCTATAGTAGATTGTTCATTGTATACAAGTGGTAATAACGAATGACGATGTATCACGTCAGATAATCCTTATAATAGAACGTTACGAGAACGATGCGATCCCAGATATAGTATATCAAGATCCTTGATAATGTTTCTATGGATGCAATGGTCAATACATTTAGGATGGACTTGGGCTAAGTATTTCTTCTTAATATTCATAATTATTCTTAATATTTATAATCCTACTAATCCTACTAAATACTAATATTATAATTTATGTGAAAGTGTGGATGTTTAGATGTATTTTTATTCTATAGTCTATAACGTCCTCGCAACTACTAAGCCTAAGCCTAAGCGAATCAGTTATTTTCCGGTTTTCAACAGGTGTTTCAAAAACGAAATTTAATTAATATGAACTCATGACAATGGCCATCCAAATATTATAGATAATAACTAGCTGATCCCCGCAACTTCGTTCGCGTAGATATAGGTTTTTATATAGGATCGGATCGGATCCCATAATTCTTTTATGTAACTAAACTAAATTTAGTCTAAGTTACTCCTTATAACATTGAAAGTTCCATTAAAATCGATCCAGCCGTTTCGGAGATTAGCTGGAACAAATAGACAAACCGACAAACATAAATTTAAACGCACACCAGTTTAAAATAAGCCGTACGTTCAAAGATCCGGGTCACAAGTTATTTAAACCCAATACTGAGGGTTGTAATGTCTGTCATTTCTGAACTAAAAAACCTATGACCTTGAAATATATAAAGTACCTACTACCTTTTTAACAAAAAAAGAATAAGTGAAATCGAACAACGCGTTAATGAATTACAGCTAAATACACGTTTTAACTTTCATCCCCTCTCCCAAGGGAACCATGCTAAAATTCGGGATAAAAAGTATCTTATGTCCTACTTCGGAGTATAAACTCAAATCGTACCAAGTTTCATTCGAATCCATTCAGTAGCTTCGGCGTGATGCGCGGCCAAGATACAGACAGACAGACAGACAGACAGACAAAAATGAAAAAAATTGCAGTTTTGGCTTCAGTATCGATTATAGAGTGCCCTCCAAGAAAAATTTTCAAAATATCTTCAATGTACAGAATTGGATCTGTTACAGTTTTATTATAATAAAGATAAAGAAGATAATAATAATAATTAATATCGGCGCCTGAAAGTTCTACTCGTGTGCCTGAAAGGCACTTCGCTGGAAAATTGTTTTTATTATTATCGAAACGAGATTTTATTGTGTTCTTAATTATATTTATGGCTAGAGGATGCCCGCAACTTCATCCGCGTGTATTTAGGTTTTTAAAAATCCCGTGGGAACTCTCTGTTTTTCCTAAGCTCCTTTGAGCTCATACTGTTACAAATCGCGCATTAAAATGGAACTACAGTAATGAGTATTAACTTTTAATAGTTCTTTCCCATCACTAAAGTTTTCCCAATGAAAGTCTCATCAAAATCGGTTAGCAGGTTAAGGAGTTATATCTGTTTTTCGAGGATTGTGACTACGGAACCCTACACTGCGTGTGGCCCGCCACGCACTTGGCTGGTTTTTCACAATGCTCCCTGCAGAAAAGGATAGCACTATTTTTAAACTTGTCAATTTAGTAGATTGTGTACAACAGTATTAGCCACATTATCCTCTGAATAAACGACTATAAATAGCGGCAAACGACGTAAATAAATAAACTTTAAACTCTGAAAATCTATAAAAGGAACTTTAAACTCAAAAACATTGAAATAAACATGCATAATAACAATAGATAATCAGCCATTGATTGGAATGTAATGAGTTGCGAGACTATTGAATACAATGGTGTTACATCTTGCTATTATTTTGCCTGTCTTGCATAAACTGCCTGTCTTAGTATTAACTACGACTCCGCTGTCCGTTTGTCTGTCTATCTGTCCGTCTGTCACCGGGCTATATCACGTGACACGTGATAGACAGTTGAAATATTCACAGATGATGTATTTCTGTTGCCGCTATAGCAACAAATATTAAAAAATAGAATAAAATAAATATTTAAGGGGGCTCCCATACAACAAACGTGATTTTTTTGCTCGGTTTTGCTCTATATTGATTAGGTAGACGCTTGAAATATTCACAGAATATTTAGTTATATATTATTGTGGCCGATTCTGTTGTACACAATCTCTAAATCTAAACTAAAATGACAGGTCTAAATATGTTCCTGTCTCTTTCACAATCCTCCCTGCTGAAGGGGATAGCACTATTTTTAAACCTGTCAATTTAGTTTAGGTTTAGAGATTGTGTACAACAGAATCGGCCACAATTATTCACTTTAAAAAATTAAAATAAAACAAATATTTAAGGGGAGCTCCCATACAACAAACGTGATTTTTTTGCCGTTTTTATAGATAACTAGCGGTCCGCCCCGGTTTCATCCGTGGTACATAATATATAGCCTATAGCACTCAGGCATCACGTACATATCCAATGGTGAAAGAAGTTCAGTAGTTCCTGAGATTAGCGCGTTCAAACAAACAAACCTTTCAGCTTTATAATATTAGTATAGATGGTACGGAACCCTTCGCGCGCGAGTCCGACTCATACTTGTTCGGTTTTTTTTCCACAAAATAAAATTATGTTGATGCCTATGTAGCAGTAGGTATTTGATTGTGGTAACAACTTACCATAACCATAATATTATAACTAGATAATAATATGTTTATTACAACTTTATTATTTACTAGCTGAACCCCGCAACTTCGTTCGCGTAGATATAGGTTTTTATATAGGATCGGATCGGATCCCATAATTATTTTATGTACCTAAACTAAATGTAGCCTAAGTTACTCCTTATAACATTGAAAGTTCCATTAAAATCGATCCAGCCGTTTCGGAGATTAGCTGGAATAAATAGACAGACCGACAAACATAAATTTAAACGCACACCAGTTTAAAATAAGCCGTACGTTCAAAGATCCGGGTCCCAAGTTATTTGAACCCAATACTGAGGATTGTAATGTCTGTCATTTCTAAACTAAAAAACCTATGACCTTGAAATTTTTACAGGATGATACATAAAATATTACCTTTCTAACAAAAAATGAAAAAGAATGAGTGAAATCGAACAACGCGTTAATGAATTACATCTAATTACACGTTTTAACTTTCATCCCCTCTCCCAAGGGAACCGTGCTGAATTTCGGGATAAAAAGTATCCTATGTCCTACCTCGGAGTATAAACTCAAATTGTACCAAGTTTCATTCGAATCCATTCAGTAGTTTCGGCGTGATGCGCGGCCAAGATACAGACAGACAGACAGACAGACAGACAGACAGAAAGACAGACAGACAGACAGACAAAAATGAAAAAAATTACAGTTTTGGCTTCAGTATCGATTATAGAGTGCCCTCCAAAAGAAATTTTCAAAATATCTTCAATGTACAGAATTGGATCTGTTACAGTTTTATTATGTTATAGATAGATTACAACAGACAAATATTAGACACGGATATTATAATATGGTTTCATAGTTAAGTGTTTCGATTTTTAGGGTTCCGTACCTCAAAAGGTAACAAGTATAAATTAAAAATTTAAAAACCCCCGACATTCGCCATTTTGTGGCAGCGGCCATCTTGGATTTGCAATAGTGCTATTTTACTAGTCAAGCCCTTTCATTTGATACCCATATTAAAGGAGTTGTGAAGAAATATGTAATCCGCCATTTTGTAGTGGCGGCCATCTTGGAAAGTTTTTTATCAAACATAGCTAACAACACTCTCGACTAATTCACCTTTCAAACAAAAAAAACCGCATTCAAATCGGTCCACCCGTTTAAGCGCCACAGGGGAACAGACAGACACACACACACACACACAGACACGTCAAACTTATAACACCCCGTCGTTTTTGCATCAGGGGTTAAAAAAAGGAACTCTTATAAGATCACTGTCTCTCCGTGTGTCACCACCGATTTTCTCAGGAACGGGTAGACATTTAGTTGAAATTTATACCAGATACTAAGGTCTATAGTCCCTATTAGGTGTATAAAAATTAAGGTCCTGAGTCCACACAATAAAAAGATATGGGCAAATTTAGATTTTCACGAAAACTTGTAAGTACCAAAATCTACCTTAATTTTCAACTTTTTTATTTTTCGGAATTTTTCCTTTACTTGATCTGTAAGACCTTGCTTTTAACCAAAATTGACAAATCTAGGTCAACCGGAAGTACCCTGTAGGTTTTGGGTTGAAAACCTAAATGGTAGTTCCAGTTGATCTAGAATTACGAAATTTGGCAAAAAGCCAGGTCTTACAGCACAAATAAAGGAAAAACTCCAAGAACTAAAAAAAAATGGAAATTAAAGGGTGTCACCATACATACATAGTTGAGCCAATTAAGATAGACCTCTAAGTTGTATGAGCGCTCATACAATTTAGAGGCCTAGCTTAATTAGCACTTTACCTTTTAAGACAAACTAATGAAAAACAGATTGTACTTATACTTCTGGAGTACGGAACCCTCGGTGCGCGAGTCTGACTCGCACTTGACCGGTTTTATTTCTTACGAGCGGATACCCGCGACTTCGTTCGCGTGCATATTGATTTTAATAATCCCGTGGGAATCATTTTGTTTTTCCTATGCTCCTTTGAGCTTAAACCTTGCTAAAAACTGTTAAAAGTTCACTGGCGGATGTTTAGGTACATCAAAATGTAAACATCCGCCAGTGAAAGTCCCATCAAAATCGGTTCAGCCTTTCGGAGATTAGCCAGTAGTCTTTAAAGTATCTACTTTCTAACAAAAAAAGAATGAATGAAATCGGACCACCCGTTAACGAATTACAGCTAAGTACACATTTTGCCTTTCATCCCCTCTCCCAAGGGAACCGTGCTGAATTTCGGGATAAAAAGTATCCTATATGTTACTCCATAGTATTAACTTAAATCATGCCGAGTTTCATTTCAATCCATTCAGTAGTTTTTACGTGATGCGCGCACAAACATACAGACAAACAGATAAACAGACAAACAGATAAACAGACAAACAGACAAACAGACAAAAATTTCAAAAATAGCTTTTTTACGTTCTATTACTTATCCCTAACATCCCCCAGTTATTATTTTGCAAAAATCTTCAATGTACAGATACGGCAATTCTACGATTTTATTATATGTATAGATTATTATATGTATAGATAGATAGATATAGATTTTATTATATGTATAGACTAGATGATGCCCACGGCTTTGCCCGTGTGTATTTAGGTTTGTAAAAATCTCGTGGGAACTTTGATTTTCCAGAACAAAAAGTAGCCTATCTGTAGTAAATAGTAACCCGTCCACAAAACGGAAAAATTCCGTGGGATCCTTACGATTTCGGAATGCAATTCCTTACAGCATCAGGGTTGAGGAGTTGGACATGTACCTACTCGAGGTCATTCAAGCATAAAGTCTTTAATTGGTATCCCCAATATCAATTTAAATGACCGACAGTGCCTAAATCCCATTAGTTTTGGGGATCAGATCCCCTACAGCATCAGGATTGAGGAGTTGGAATCCAAATTTTTTGTAGGACAGTGTCGCAATGTTTCTCTATCGATTAAAAAAAAATTACTCAAATCGGTTCAGAAATCTCGGAGATATCGGTATACATAGGTAGAAAAACACAACTCCTCCTTTTTTGAAAGTCGGTTAAAAAAGTAGCCTATGTTACTCCCTGGTTAATTCTCTACTTGTATGTGAAAGTCCCGTCAAAATCGGTTCAGCCGTTCCAAAGATTAGCCCGTTCAAACAGACAGACAGACAGACAGACAGACAGACAGACAAAAATTTTAAAAACATGTGATTCGGTTATAGTATCGTTCAAATAACCATATGAGCTTAATATGAGGTAGTTATTTCGATATTACAGACAGACACTTCAATTTTATTTATTAGTATAGATATAGATTTTATTTCGAGTAGGTAGGTTTTACTTAGCTACGGAACACAAAAAATTAAAATCTTTATGACTCGTAAATATTCTAATAGCGTAGTTATAGTTAGTTAGATTATTTAGTGACATAAATGTTTATAAATTATACCTAATGATTTCTAATTATGATAAGTCTTATCTTATAAGTAGTTGAGGGCGGTAACCCGGTTAGTTACAATAATTATTAACTACGAGCGGATACCCGCGACTTCGTTCGCGTGTATATCGGTTTTTAAAAATCCCGTGGGAACTTTTTGTTTTTCTTAAGCTCTTTTGAGCTCATACCTTGCTAAAAACTGTTAAAAGTTCACTGGTCATCACCAGTGAACTTTTAACAGTTTTTAGCAAGGTATGAGCAAGGATTAGGTAGATAAAAATGTAACTGAAAGTCCCATCAAAATCGATACAGCCTTTCAGAGATTACCCGGTAATCTTTAAGGTATCTTCTTTCCAACAAAAAAAGAATGAATGAAATCGGACCACGCGTTAATGAATTACAGCTAAGTACACATTTTGACTTTCATCCCCTCTCCCAAGGGAACCGTGCTGAATTTCGGGATGAAAAGTATCCTATATGTTACTCCATAGTATGAACTTAAATCATGCCAAGTTTCATTTAAATCCATACAGTAGTTTTTGCGTGATGCGCGCACAAACATACAGACAAACAGACAAACAGATAAACAGACAAACAGACAAACAGACAAAAATTTCAAAAATAGCTTTTTTACGTTCTATTGCTTATCCCTAACATCCCCCAGTTATTATTTTGCGAAAATCTTTAATGTACAGATACGGCAAGTCTACGATTTTATTATATGTATAGATAGAAGATAGATTATTAACTATTATCTAGGACTAAACTGCCTCAGTGGTTTAGTGGTTAGCATATTCGACCGCAGATCACGAGGTCCCGGGTTTGATTCCCGGGTCGGGCAAATAATTGTTACGTATAATGTTTTTCTGTCAACAAGTTCTCAGTGCCAGCCCGAAGTTGGAAGCTGGCGGTGTTACACCCCCGTGCCTCGGAGAGCACGTTAAGCAGTCTGTCCCATTATTATCACTATCATGTGACAATAGTCGAACCCGCATTGGAGCAGCGTGGCGGGTCTAAGCTCTAAATCCCTCTCTCCTATGGTAGAGGAGGCCTGTGGTCAGAAGTGGGACGTATAATAAGGGACCTTTCAGATAGACCGGCGCGGCGCGGAGAGCAGAGCATAATCGCATTTAAAACAGAATCTTAAGACACTGAAATAAGCTTTATTTTTACATTTTATCTCTTTTATGATAAGAGGATGCTCGACGATGCTCCCAATACGCTCTGTGTGAAATATTAAGAGCAGCCGCTCGGCTGCTCGTCGAGCTGGTCGGCTGCTCCATGCTCGTGCTCTTTCGCGCTCGAGCATCCGACCGGCTCTGTTCGCGTGCTCTTTCATGCTCGCGCAGCCGACCGTAGGGCGAATTGCTCTGCCGTCCGGCCCAAGAGCGTACGTTCGGCTCCGAACGCATCCGCGTGTCCGTTCACACAGACCGGCGCGGAGAGGAACGGCCGGTCTGTGTGAAAAAAGAAATGCTGTCCGATGCTCTCCGCGCCGGTCTATCTGAACTGTCCCTTAAGGCTGTAGTGGTGGTGGTGGTGGCCCTTTACAGCCCCTGCACACTGAGCCACAAGTGGCGACGACGGAATGGCCTGCCACAAGTCGGGGGAGAGATTTTGAAACATTTTCTTGTGGCTCGAACGCGGCCACTCGAGCGCTCAGTGTGCAGTGGTACCATATAATGTATGAAAAGTCTCTCCTGCGACTTGTTCGGCCACTAGTCTTCGCCACTAGTGGCCCAGTGGGCGTGGGCTGTTAGTGAGCGCGTGTCTAAATTGAATAGGTACACGAGTATAAATTAAAAATTTAAAAAACCCCCGACATTCGCCATTTTGTTGGGGCGGCCATCTTGGATTTGCATATTGCTATTCTACTAGTCAAGCCCTTTCATTTGATACCCATATCAAGGGAGTTGTGAAATAATATGTACTTAATCCGCCATTTTATAGCGGCGGCCATCTTGGATCAATTTTCATCAAACATAGCTAATAACACTCTCGACTAATTCACCTTTCAAACAAAAGAACCCGCATTCAAATCGGTTCACCCGTTTGAGCGCTACAGGGGAACAGACAGACACATACACACACACACTCAGACACGTCAAACTTATAACACCCCGTCGTTTTTGCGTCGGGGTTAAAAATATTATGTGCCGATGCCGGCACCCCTTAACACCGCTGCGCCCGTGTATCTCGCACACCCTGCACCATAGATAAGTAACTAAAGCCGCCTCTGCCCAGTCATGTGATCGTGAGGCCAAGGCCCCCTTAAAAAATTAAAGAGTGAAAAATAATAAGTGGACAAAGTACTTACATAAAGGAACATGATACTTTCTGTAAAATTAAAGAAAAATGTCGCACTCGCTTCGCTTGCTCTTGTTTTCTCTACTTATAATATTACTATTGTTCAGTTCCTGGTCGCTAATTTATTACTTATTCGTTTACATACTTAATTAGTAAGTAGGTTAGGTTAGCATATTTTCTTAATAATTAAAGAAACTTAAGCCCTCCCCCTCGGATAATTCACAAAAAAACAGGCTCCTCTGGGCTCTTTCAGCGTGTTGCCACTCAGGGCCTCGGACGGGCTTAGCCCACAATTGGGGTAACCAAGGGCGTCGCCAGCCGCTGGCCAAGGGGGGGGCAAGCTGGTGATATTATAGTATGCGAAAAGTGTAAATAGGCCCAGTCATATTTTTCAAGTGCTGCAAAGTTAGCACATATGTCTTCCGAAACTGCAAAATTGGAGACTACTGGTAGTGGTCCTACCAACATATTAAAAAAATCAGAATTTTCTTTTCAAACTATAGCATATTTATATTTTCTCAAATCTCTAGGGGGGGCAGCTGCCCCCCCCTGCCCCTACCTGGCGACGCCCTTGGCGGTAACCTTTATTTAGCCGCCCGACGTGCAACTGGCGCTAAGCATCACGGGTTATGTAACAAAAATAACCTTGGTATCATTGACAAGGTCGTGTGATCCTTCACGCCTGGACAACTTGCCTAATTCATGGAAACAACAGGTACCTAGGTACTTAAGTATCTAGTAATAATATTCTTCTACAAGCGGACACCCGCGACTTCGTTCGCGTGGATATATATTAGTTTTTAAAAATCCCGTAGTAATCATTTTGTTTTTCCTAAGCTCCTTTGAGCTCATATCATGCTAAAAACTGTTAAAAGTTCACTGGCGGATGTTTAATCAAAATGTAAACATCCGCCAGTGAAAGTCCCATCAAAATCGATCCAGCTTTTTAGAGATTAGTCGGTAATCTTTAAAGTATCTACTTTCTAACAAAAAAAGAATTAATGATATCGGACCACGCGTCATTGAATTATCTACAGCTAAATACACGTTTTGACTTTCATCCCCTCTCCCTAGGGAACCGTGCTGAATTTCGGGATAAAAAGTATCCTATATATTACTCCGTACTGTAGTATGAACTTAAATCATACCAAGTTTCATTTCAATCCATTCAGTAGTTTTTGCGTGATGAGCGCACAAACATACAGACAAACAGACAAACAGATTAACAGACAAACAGACAAAAATTTCAAAAATAGATTTTTTACGTTCTATTGCTTATCCCTAACATCCCCCAGTTATTATTTTGCAAAAATCTTTAATGTACAGATACGGCAAGTCTACGATTTTATTATATGTACTAGCTTTTCCCCGCGGCTTCGCCCGCGTGAATTTTGGTTTTTCACAAATCCTGAGGGAATCGTGGATTTCTGGTTCCCGTTCCCGCTCCCTTTTCCAACCTTTATACTTACTTTCAAGGTAGTTTGCTATAGTGATCTACCTATAGCTGTAGATTTAGGTTTTTTCAAAATCCCGTGGGAACTGTGGATTTTTCCAGGATAAAAAGTCAGTCATATTTTAAGTCAGGGCATTATCTATCTTCATTCAAAATTTCAGCCAAATCTGTTCAGAAGTTGCGACGTTATAGAGTAACAAACATCCAAACATCTCAGCCGCTGCAATCGCTTCAAGTTTCCGACTTAGGCAGCTAGAGGGCGCTGCGATCGTTTTTTTTAATTTCGAATGATGGCTGCGAGGGCGATGATGCGATGCGATCATTACTTAGTTTCCAGTTTTAGCCGCCAAAGGACGCTGTGATCACTTCAAGTTAGGCTGCCAGAGGGCGCTGCGATCGTTTTTAGTTTCCAGTTTTGGCCGCTAGATGGCGCTGCAATCGTTTTTTAGTTTCCAGTTTTGGCTGCTAGAGGGCGCTGCTATTGGTTCAAGTTTCCGGCTAAGGCCGCCAGAGGGCGCTGTGATCGCTTCGAGTTAGGCCGCCAGAGGGCGCTGCGATTGTTTTTAGTTTTCAGTTTTGGCCGCAAGAGGGCGCTGCAATTGTTTTTTTAGTTTCCAGTTTTGGCTGCTAGAGGGTGCTGCTATTGCTTCAAGTTTCCGGCTTAGGCCGACAGAGGGAGCTGTGATCGCTTCAAGTTAGGCCGCCAGAGGGCGCTATGATCGTTTTAATTTCCAGTTTTAGCCACTAGATGGCACTGCAATGGGGTTTTTAGTTTCCAGTTTTGGCCGCAAGAGGGCGCTGCAATCGTTTTTTTTAGTTTTCAGTTTTGGCTGCTAGAGGGCGCTGCTATTGCTTCAAGTTTCCGGCTTAGGCCGCCAGAGGGCGCTGTGATCGCTTCAAGTTAGGCCGCCAGAGGGCGCTGCGATCGTTTTAATTTGGCCGCAAGAGGGCGCTGTGATCGTTTTTAGTTTCCAGTTTTAGCCGCAAGAGGGCGCTGCAATTGTTTTTTAGTTTCCAGTTTTGACCGCCAGAGGGTGCTGCAATTGTTTTTTTTAGTTTCCAGTTTTAGCTGCCAGAGCGCGCTGCGATCGTTTTTAGTTTCTAGTTTTGGCCGCCAGAGGGCGTTGCGATCGTTTTTAGTTTCCAGTTTTGGCTGCTAGAGGGCACTGCTATTGCTTCAAGTTTCCGGCTTAGGCCGCCAGAGGGCGCTGTGATTGCTTCAAGTTAGGCCGCCAGAGGGCGCTGCGATCGTTTTTAGTTTCCGGTTTTGTCCGCCAGAGGACGCTGTGATTGCTTCAAGTTAGGCCGCCAGAGGGCGCTGCGATCGTTTTTAGTTCCCATTAAAACTTTCATCCCCTATTTTACCACCCTTAAAAGAAGATTTTTCAAAATAAAATATACAGAGTTTTATTATTTAAAACTCATAATCTAAATGCCGATTTTCAGGTCTGTAACTTTAAAAACATAGGACTTTCATAAAAACTTTCATCCCCTATTTTACCACCCTTAAGGGGAGATTTTCCAGAATAACTTATACAGGTTTTTATCATTTAAAATTTTTAATCTAAATGCCTATTTTCATATCTGTAACTTCAAAAACATAACCTTCCTACCCCCATTTCACCCCCTTAGGGGAGGATTTTCGTGAAATATTTTCTAGGCTGATATCTAAGCCCTAGAATTAACCTACCTTCCAAATTTCAAGTTGATAATAGCAAAATTATAATTAAAACTTCCCATTAAAACTTTCATCCCCTATTTTACCACCCTTAAGGGAAGATTTTTCAAAATAAAATATACAGAGTTTTATTATTTAAAACTAATAATCTAAATGCCGATTTTCAGGTCTGTAACTTTAAAAACATAGGACTTTCATACAAATTTTCTACCCCCATTTTACCCCCTTAGGGGAGGATTTTAGGGATATTAAATAGCCTATAACCTGCCCCAAAAGTTGGACTACCAAATGCAAAAAGAATTTTTCAAATCCAATAGGTACTTCCAGAGATTAGCGCGTTCAAACAAACAAACAAACAAACTCTTCCGCTTTATTATATTAGTATAGATAGATAGATCAATGGTACAGATAGATATAGATTGCGTTGTCCCGCCAGCACAGCTCGTCTCATTTCGAACCGCGCCACAGAATAATAACTATATAGTACCTAAAGGTAACCGCGCCCGCAGAATTGGCTGCGATGCCGACTTCCTATACTTACGAGTACCTATACAAATATCTTCGAGTCAGTCTACGATCTTAATAATATGAAAACTCCGCGTCTCTACTCTCTACAAACTGTACATTATGATTTATGAGCAATTTCAAGCAATATTCCCGCAAGCCATGTAGGTTGGAAACAAGAGAAAACAACCAAGAAAGAAATGATGAAATTCGCAACGCTATTGTGAAAATGTTGTCTACACGTTCGTTCATCATTTCCAACAAATTCGAGCTGCACCTATTAAAATTAGATCGTAGACGTAGACCGTTCGTGAATTTTTCACAGGTATTTTTTTTAACCCCCGACGAAAAAACGACGGGGTGTTATAAGTTTGACGTGTCTGTGTGTGTGTGTGTGTGTGTGTGTGTGTGTGTCTGTTCCCCTGTGGCACTCAAACGGGTGGACCGATTTGAATGCAGTTTTTTTTGTTTGAAAGGTGAATTTATAGTCGAGAGTGTTGTTAGCTATGTTAAATGAAAATCGGACCAAGATGGCCGCCGCTACAAAATGGCGGATTACATATTTTATCACAACGCCCTCAATATGGGTATCAAATGAAAGGGCTTGACTAGTAGAATAGCACTATATAAATCCAAGATGGCCGCCGCCACAAAATGGCGAATATCGGGGGTTTTTTAAATTTTTAATTTACACTTGTTATTGCGATATACATAAGCTTGTGCTTGATGACAATCACGCTGATGGAAAGCAATTAATATGAAGTCTAAATTGAAGATAGTGCAATTGCGATTCAAATAACTGATCGTAGCAGCAAACACGGATGCCGAAAGGGCCCGTAGCGGTCAGTATCAGAAACGCTGGATACATTTAATGCACGTAGATTGTTAGAGTACCTATACCTACCTATCTACTGTTTCCTTTTTAGGCTTCCGTACCCGAAGGGTAAAAAACGGAGCCCTATTAATGTCACTCGGCTGTCTGTCTGTCTGTCTGTCTGTCCGCCTGTCCGCCGGTCACAGGTCTCTAGCTCGCAGACGAAATGAGTTACAAACCTGAAATTTTGGTATTTAGTGTAAAACGTTAACCCAAAATCAAATATTGAATTAGAAATTGAATTAAATTATTTTTCAGGGGGGCTCATACATGAAAAAGGAGCCGGAAAAAAAATTTTTTCTTTACCCTAGCTTGTGGGGGGTATCATTGTTTAGAGCTCATTAAGTAAAGTACAAATATATATATTTTTAATTTTTATCTCAAAAAATAAGGGAATGGGAGGCCATCAAAGTTGTCAGTTTTAGACCATTTTTGTGACGGGGGCTATCTCAAAAACTAAACTAGTTGGGAATATGATATTTCAGTATATTATGTACTATATGCTCTATTTAAACAACAAATACTGAAAACAACGATTTATTAAATAGTTTATAAGCTGTGACCAAAATAAACGAACATTTTTTTGGGTTTTTCTTTCACGGTTTGTTGCGATGTCTAGCTCGGAAATTAAATATTTCTTAGACCCAAAATATTATATTGTTCATAATTATGTACGGAACCCTGAAAGAGCGAGGCCCGACTCGCACTTGGCTGATTTTTGATTTTCCTATAAAACAATTGAATCAATATGCAAATTTTTTTTTTTTCAATTTATCTCAATAACTACTTATATAGATACCTACTTAGTTGTCTGCACTTATGCTTTTTCTCTTAAGGAGAGCAGTATGAAACTCGGCATGTTGCTCGTCGAACATCTTGTTCGATCGTGTAAAATTTCACTTATAAATCTCACCATGACTGGGCATTCGCTCATAATTGGAAACCAGCCTTTGTGTTTGGCGATGAATCTTTGGCGATGAGTTCGCTAAATATAACGAAGACATTAAGCACTAAGTTCGTAATTAATAAATAATATGATTATGACAAAGGGATTAAGTAAATAGAGCCAAATAAATAGTTTAATAATAAATTGTACATACCTAAGTACCTACTAAATTATTACTTCTCTTGTAGGTACACAATTTACATTTTTTTTCATAATTTTCCTAGCGGAAACCAATAGTGTTAGAATAAGGGACCTTTCAGATAGACCGGCGCGGAGAGCAGAGCAAATTTTAATCGCATTCAAAATAGAATCTTAAGACATTGAAATAAGCTTTATTTTTACATTTTATCTCTTTTATGATAAGAGGATGCTCGAGGATGATCCCAAGACGCTCTGTGTGAAATATTAAGAGCAGCCGCTCGGCTGCTCGTCGAGCCGGTCGGCTGCTCTATGCTCGTGCTCTTTCGTGCTCGAGCATCCGACCGGCTCCGTTCGCGTGCTCTTTCATGCTCGCACAGCCGACCGTAGGCCGAATTGCTCTGCCGTCCGGCCCAAGAGCGTACGCTCGGCTCCGAACGCATCCGCGTGTCCGTTCACACAGACCGGCGCGGAGAGCAGAGCAAATTTGAACCGCCGGTCTGTGTGAAAAAAGAAATGCTCTCCGATGCTCTCCGCGCTGGTCTATCTGAACGGTCCCTAAGAGAGCTGTCAGCTTCATTTAGAGATTATGTATTACTAGAGGATGCCCGCGACTTCGTCCGCTTGGATTTAGGTTTTTAAAAATCCCGCGAATTTAGCTCTTTCCCATCAATAAAGTTTTCCCAATGAAAGTCCTATCAAAATCGGTCCAGCTTTTCGGAGACAAACAACACACAGATTTTAATGTACGCCAGATTATAAATAATAGAATTCTAATCAGCTCAATAATTTCTTCTTCGAAAAAGGCGATAATGGTGGCGATTCTTTTGGCATTTTTCTACTAGGTAAGTAGGTACTACTGTACTACTACTACTACTGTACTGTACCTACTACTACCTGCTGAAGAATTATAGACCCACCTTGCCGCTGAGCAATGTCTAAGTCCGTACGTTTTATTTTTCGTAGATTGTCTGGGCTAGTATCAAATGAAAGGGCTTGACTAATAGAATAGCACCACACGAGTAGTAAATCTACAGAGGGGAAGCTTCCACAAGCGGCCCGCTGTAGGTATACTCACACAAACACACTCACCAACGGTTCACGGATGCGCGCTCGTTCCACTAACCGGTACAGTTGGTGACAAACATGCGCATATGTGTGAGTGTACCTACAGCGGGCCGCTTACTAGAAGCTTCCCCTCTGTAGGTACTCTGTGATAGCACTATGCAATAAATACGAAAAATCAGCTGGTTATTGATAATATTCTTCAGCGTCCTCCACTCCAAATATTTCCAAATAATGAGGTTATAAAAATGGTTAAATTAAAAATTATTCATAGCTAGCTGGATTTTTTGTGTGCAGCTTAGATTTACTAAGCTATTACAAGTATTTACTTGTATAATGAAATGGCTACATAGTCCTACAAATTCAGTGGAACGATTTCCGCGATAACATTTTGAATCGAAATGTTTAACACCTGCGCACTCGAATAGCTACCTCCATCGAGACTTTTCATAGATAAAAAACTTGGTCGTCTCGTCGAAACGAACCTAATAGGTAGGTACTCACGAAAATTCAGCTTGTTATTAATCACTAAAAATTTTGTTCCAGGGCTGCCGTACTAATACTATTAGTTATTCTCGTTACTCAAAGAATCATCTCGCTCGTACGTTCGACGAGTCCCAGCTTCCCAAACAATCAGAGTTCCGAAATGTCTTCATTTCAATACATAGGTAGGGGTAGGTACCTACTACCACACTACTACCTACATCCACACGCTGCGGCTGCCGGCAGGCTATACAAAAGACCGAAGAGTGTTAACCGACCACTTTGCTTAGCGTTTGTGGAATTATCAGTTGTATAGAATATAGATATTCAGATTTCTTTGTAATAATAATCACTGGGAAAACGCGGTGCATAGAAGTGGTTCGTAAAAATTCTGAGAACACTTCTCACTTGTTGATTTTTCTTTTAATTAAACAATGAAGTTTGCAAAATATTGTAGGCAGGTAAGTACTTTACCTAACTCAAATAAATAATGCTATTATTTAAGTTAAACTCATAATAATTATTAACGTGAACAAAATAAATACATTGAAGTATGTATTAACTTAGTTGACATATTAGTATTCATATTCATGCTAATCTTTTAATACATACATAATATTTTGTATTAATAACTTGAACTCGAAAATAAAGTCTGGCCAAAATCAAAATATAACTATACATTTAAAATCAACCGCAATTTGTTACAATTACAATAGACAATTAAATTGCTATATATAAAGTAAAATATTATATCTATGGATCAGGCGGCGCGTAGGAGAGTCCGATATTCTTGAGTTCGCAGTCTTCTTCCATAAAATCCTTCAGTAAGAGCTTCTTCAACGCCGCGCGACGAACCTGAATGATAGTACACCAGTTTAGTGGGAAACCGCTCATTGCAATGTCAAGGTGGAACGGGGATGATGAGGAGGCTCGCGGCGAGCACGGTTCGCGGCGTGGGCTAGTTTAGCTTTAATAGATACTAGACTCTAGTTTCTACTAAGGCCTTCAGGTATTATTCGACTCTCTAGTCAGCAGAGAGTTTGGGTATTCTTCGGCTCTCTAATCACTGGAGAGTTCGGGTATACTTCGACTCTCTACTCTCTAGTCACTAGTGTTCGGGTAATCTTCGACTCTCTAATCTCTAGACACTAGAGTTTGGGTAATCTTCGACTCTCTAATCACTGGAGAGTTCAGGTATTCTTCGACTCTCTAGTCACTAGAGAGTTCGGGTATACTTCGACTCTCTAGTCACTAGAGTTCGGGTACTCTTCGGCTCTCTAATCACTGGAGAGTTCGGGTACTCTTCGACTCTCTAGGTCTAGTCACTTGTGAGTTTGGGTATACTTGGACTCACTAGTCACTAGAGTTCGGGTAATCTTTGACTCTCTAGTCACTAGAGTTCGGGTAATTTTTGACTCTCTAATCACTGGAGAGTTCGAGTAACCTTCGACTCTCTAATCACTGGAGAGTTCGGGTATTCTTCGACTCTCTAGTCACTAGAGTTCGGGTACTCTTCGGCTCTCTAATCACTGGAGAGTTCGGGTACTCTTCGACTCTCTAGGTCTAGTCACTAGTGAGTTTGGGTATACTTGGACTCACTAGTCACTAGAGTTCGGGTAATCTTTGACTCTCTAGTCACTAGAGTTCGAGTAATTTTTGACTCTCTAATCACTGGAGAGTTCGAGTAACCTTCGACTCTCTAATCACTGGAGAGTTCGGGTATTCTTCGACTCTCTAGTTACTAGAGATTTCGGGTATACTTCGACTCTCTAGTCACTAGAGAGTTCGGGTATTCGACTAGAGAGTTGTGCTATATAACATGATATCAGTGTGGGTATTGGATGAATAGGATACTATTATTTTATTTTATTTATTGAGGAAAACCAAGCTTATTCTTCTACATAATATTCTTAAGATTAAGTAACTTAAAGCTAATAATTATTAGAAGTAGAATACTAAACCCTATTACAATAGGGTTCTGTATTCTACTACTACTAATAGGTTGATAGTGATGATGATGATAATGATGATGATGATGATGATGATGATGGATTACAGCTAGAGTCTGCAGCTTGGCCTGTCTCAGCTCTTCGCGTATGAACATCATCTCGGGCCTGAGGTCGCGATGCGCCTGCGGGTCCATGCTGATCTTCAGCTTGGGGTCAATGCCAGCCAGCTGCTGGTCGCTGGAATCAATTAAAAAAAACCCGGCTGAGTTTGTTGTAGGCTTTTCTCAGACTAGGGCACGTTTGGAACCCTCGTAGTTTTAGTTTTTAAGTTTTCGTAATAATTATCACCATTACCTGACTTTCATGTTCTTAAAGTTACGTTCAAAAAGTGTACGGTGTATTAATTTTGAATAAATGATTATAAATATGAATTTGAATTACTTTGGCTTTGGCCTCATCGGATTTGTGAAAACGTATGGATGGCAGTTGTGTGAATCCCATGTAAGCATAAAAGCTCTCCTACCCCCAGTGGAGTGCACATAGTTTGCAAGCAGGGTATGCCAGGGTATGCCACCAACCATTTTAATAGAGGGCATATTCATACCAATTAATTTTCATACCAATACATTTTAAGTCATAATGAAACTCATTAAGTCTGTAGCACTTAGGCCCTAAAACTATAAAGAGCCCCGAAAATACTAGATACTTACCTACTACTTAACTGTACTTTTTTTACTGGCTTCAAGCCTATGTTTGGCCCATTTGAGCCTAATATTATAGATATTTTTTTATTTATTTATTTATTTATTTGATACACCAACAACACAGGTTAATTACAGGTGTATACAGCATTATAATTATAGGCTCCTAAATAATAAATATTAGAATTGAAGAAACAGTTAAATTTTAACTAATAGAAATTTACATTTGTGTGACAAAATCTATACATACCAACAAGGTGATGTCAAAAATTACATTACAATACAATATAATACAACATACATTAAAATTAAGTCATTACAAATATTATTAACAAATACAAAATACAAAACAAAATTATTAAAAAATATTATTCATGCAAGAAAATTTTATTTCTAAAGTTTGTAAGCGAATCATGAAAGATATCAATGTCAGGGCTGGTTATATTGTTGTAGCTACTAACGATTCGGTTCATAGGGGAGAATTTGCCTAAATTACTTTTGGATGAGCTACACGAAAAGATGGTTTTCAGAGGGTGTCTGGGAAGTCGCCTAGGGACATTTATGTTTATTTGGTTCAACAAGTCGGGGGAATCTAACTTATTGTGGACTATTTTATAAAGAGTTATTAGATCAGCCACAAGCCTTCGTTTTTCGAGGGATTGGATTTTAAAGTGATGTAGACGTGTTTCATAGCTAGCTCTATATGGACAGGAGTTGTCTTTGAAGGCCAGGTACCTGGTGAAGGAGCGCTGAACTCGCTCTATTCTTGTAATATGCGTTTTGTAATGCGGGTTCCATACTGGGACTGCGTATTCCAGGATACTGCGAGTCAACGCATTAAATATTTTTATGACGCAGTCGGTTCTTCTGAAATCAGTTGTGTTACGCTTGATGAATCCCAGCAATTTCCACGCTCTAGAGACAATTTGGTTTATGTGTTCTATGAAAGTTAATTTACTATCGACCATAACACCGAGGTCCCTAATGACTGAGACCTCTTCGAGCTGCTGCTGGTGTATAAAATACTGAGTTCTTGTTAGGTTCTTTTTGCGGGTGAATTTTATATGTGCGCACTTTGATACGTTAAGAATCATTCTATTTTCGGAACACCAGTCTTGAATGGAGTTGAGGTCATCTTGTAACAAAAGACTATCTTCCAATGTTTTAATTTCCCTATAAATTTTGAGATCATCGGCAAAAATCGAGCATTTACTGTAACGTATATTATTAGTTATATCGTTTATGAATAATAAAAATAGGATCGGCCCCAAATGAGACCCTTGCGGAACTCCTGATGTAGCAATGAAAGGATCTGAAGTATATCCTTTGACTGTTACCCTCTGAACTCTATTTGCCAGGTATGAACGGAACCACGACAGCAAGGGTTCGTGGATCCCGTACCCACATAGCTTTAAAATTAAGATATTATGGTCTACTTTATCGAAGGCACTGCTGAAATCGGTATAAATTGAATCAACTTGTTGTTTGTTGTCCACACTTTTCGATATGTATGAGATATAGCTTACTAAATTGGAGACGGTGGACTTATTTCGACAAAACCCATGCTGGTCAACTGAGACTATTTAAAAACGTAAATCTAAAAAAATACGACTTTGAACTATAATTGACCTTTATTAATAATTATTTTGTTACAATTTGATTATCCCTAGTTGGCGCTGATAGCAAAGAAAAGCGAAAGTGAGGCTGGTACTTACCCGGAGGTCGGAAATCTTAATTGTATTGGGAAATATCAATCTTCGGTGTGGCGCTTTTATCGGGCCCAAAATAATTAACTTATTTGGTATCTATATCCATTAATTAATTATTAAAAAACTAGATTTTGCCCGCGGCTTCGCCCGCGTGAATTTCGGTTTTTCACAAATCGAATCGTGGATTTCCGGCTCCCGTTCCCGCTCCCTTTTCCAAACTTTATACCTACTTTCAAGGAAGTTTGCTATAGTAATCTACCTATAGCTGTAGATATATATTTCGTTTTTATCAAAATCCCGTGCGAACTGTAGATTTTTCCAGGATAAAAAGTGCATACGCATACAGATGCATGCAACTATTGTAATAATGTGCTATGTGAGCGTGATTTACCTAAGAACAGTCAACGCCATCTATCGCGTTTTTGGAAGTCTATATCTATTTAAGTCCCACAGGAATACTTTTCCGGGATAAAAAGTAGCCTATGTTTTAAGTAAGGGCATAAGCTATCTCCATTCAAAATTTCAGCCAAATCGGTTCAGTAGTTGCGGCGTGATTGAGTAACAAACATCATAACATCTAAACATCCAAACATCCACACTTTCACATTTATAATATTATATAGTAGGATTAGTAGGATTGGTATTGTGATTATGTGTGATAGCTTCTGCCCGCAGCTTCGCTCGCGTGAATTTCGGTTTTGAACAAATCCCGAGGGAATCGTTGATTCCCGGTTCCCGTTCCCGCTCCCTTTTCCAACCTTTATACTTTCTATCAAGGAAGTTCGCTATAATAATCTACCTATAGCTGTAGATGTAGACTTCGGGGTTTTCAAAATCCCATGGGAACTGTGCATTTTTTCCAGGATAAAAAGTAGCCTATGTGTTGCCAATGCATGCAACACAGCAAACTATTGCAATAATGTGTTATGTGAACGTGATTTACCTAAGAACAGTCAGCGCCCTCTATGGCGTTTTTGGAAGATTATATCTATTTTAGTCCCACAGGAATACTTTTCCGGGATAAAAAGTAGCCTATGTTTTAAGTCAGGGCATAAGCTATCTCCATTCAAAATTTCAGCCAAATCGGTTCAGTAGTTGCGGCGTGATTGAGTAACAAACATCCAAACATACAAACATCTAAACATCCAAACATCCAAACATCCACACTTTCACATTTATAATATTAGTAGGATTAGTAGGATTGGTATTGTGATTATGTGTGATAGCTTCTGCCCGCAGCTTCGC
Source organism: Melanargia galathea (assembly GCA_920104075.1). Lineage (NCBI taxonomy): Eukaryota > Metazoa > Arthropoda > Insecta > Lepidoptera > Nymphalidae > Melanargia > Melanargia galathea. Next base: position 18,298,633 of record OV049874.1, on the reverse strand, counting down.
TCGCGTGAATTTCGGTTTTGAACAAATCCCGAGGGAATCGTTGATTCCCGGTTCCCGTTCCCGCTCCCTTTTCCAACCTTTATACTTTCTATCAAGGAAGTTCGCTATAATAATCTACCTATAGCTGTAGATGTAGACTTCGGGGTTTTCAAAATCCCATGGGAACTGTGCATTTTTTCCAGGATAAAAAGTAGCCTATGTGTTGCCAATGCATGCAACACAGCAAACTATTGCAATAATGTGTTATGTGAACGTGATTTACCTAAGAACAGTCAGCGCCCTCTATGGCGTTTTTGGAAGATTATATCTATTTTAGTCCCACAGGAATACTTTTCCGGGATAAAAAGTAGCCTATGTTTTAAGTCAGGGCATAAGCTATCTCCTTTCAAAATTTCAGCCAAATCGGTTCAGTAGTTGCGGCGTGATTGAGTAACAAACATCCAAACATACAAACATCTAAACATCCAAACATCCAAACATCCACACTTTCACATTTATAATATTAGTAGGATTAGTAGGATTGGTATTGTGATTATGTGTGATAGCTTCTGCCCGCAGCTTCGCTCGCGTGAATTTCGGTTTTGAACAAATCCCGAGGGAATCGTTGATTCCCGGTTCCCGTTCCCGCTCCCTTTTCCAACCTTTATACTTTCTATCAAGGAAGTTCGCTATAATAATCTACCTATAGCTGTAGATGTAGACTTCGGGGTTTTCAAAATCCCATGGGAACTGTGCATTTTTTCCAGGATAAAAAGTAGCCTATGTGTTGCCAATGCATGCAACACAGCAAACTATTGCAATAATGTGTTATGTAAACGTGATTTACCTAAGAACAGTCAGCGCCCTCTATGGCGTTTTTGGAAGATTATATCTATTTTAGTCCCACAGGAATACTTTTCCGGGATAAAAAGTAGCCTATGTTTTAAGTCAGGGCATAAGCTATCTCCATTCAAAATTTCAGCCAAATCGGTTCAGTAGTTGCGGCGTGATTGAGTAACAAACATCCAAACATACAAACATCTAAACATCCAAACATCCAAACATCCACACTTTCACATTTATAATATTAGTAGGATTAGTAGGATTGATATTGTGATTATGTGTGATAGCTTCTGCCCGCAGCTTCGCTCGCGTGAATTTCGGTTTTGAACAAATCCCGAGGGAATCGTTGATTCCCGGTTCCCGTTCCCGCTCCCTTTTCCAACCTTTATACTTTCTATCAAGGAAGTTCGCTATAATAATCTACCTATAGCTGTAGATGTAGACTTCGGGGTTTTCAAAATCCCATGGGAACTGTGCATTTTTTCCAGGATAAAAAGTAGCCTATGTGTTGCCAATGCATGCAACACAGCGAACTAATGCAATAATGTGTTATGTGAACGTGATTTACCTAAGAACAGTCAGCGCCCTCTATGGCGTTTTTGGAAGATTATATCTATTTTAGTCCCACAGGAATACTTTTCCGGGATAAAAAGTAGCCTATGTTTTAAGTCAGGGCATAAGTTATCTCCATTCAAAATTTCAACCAAATCGGTTCAGTAGTTGCGGCGTGATTGAGTAACAAACATCCAAACATACAAACATCTAAACATCCAAACATCCAAACATCCACACTTTCACATTTATAATATTAGTAGGATCGAGAGGTGAACAAAAGAATGAATGCGGGATGGATGAAATGGCGACAGGTCTCAGGGGTGATATGCGACCCCTTAAACTTAAAGGGAAAATATATAAGACAGCCGTTAGACCTGTCACACTGTATGGTTCAGAATGTTGGGCGGTAAAAGGAACGGATGAAAAGGTCGCATGTACCTATGCGACCGAAATGCGAATGTTGAGATGGATGTGTGGTGTGACAAGAATGGATAAGATAAGGAATGAATATATAAGAGGAAGTTTGAAAGTAGCACCAGTGACAGAAAAGATGAGGAGTAATAGGTTGGCATGGTATGGTCATATAATGCGGAGGGAAGAGAACCATATTGCTAGAAGATTGTTAGACATGCGTGTGGAGGGAAAAAAGAGTAGAGGAAGACCAAAGAAAAGATGGATGGAGTGTGTGAAAGAGGATTAAATGATGCGCTGACGTATAAGGTACAGGCACATACGAAGGCCCGGCCTCTACGAAAGCCCACATTGAAAAAGCGCACTTGCCACTGCCTAAAGCATTCGAAATTTCGGGCCCATATTCACCTTGACCCCACATTGAATGTACAATGGCGCCAATTCATTTCCGCGCCGCCATTTTGTTACATTTCGTTCATTTCTCTCTGAACGCCGTTGATATCGCGTGATTATAACCTCGCTGTGGTTGTTTTTGCCAATTTTTCCACAAATAGCGCCAGTTTTTGAGTGATTCTATCATCATATTGTTAAATAATCATTGGAGACTAGAATGCAATGCTAAGTTTACCGATTATTTAGATATTTGTGATTTTATGTTAATTTTTCCGCCACTATGAAAAATCCGTAGTATGGCCCGGGCCTACGTAGAGGCCTATGGGCTTTACTACATCTATGAAAATATCAAATGCGCTTGGATTGTAAATACCTAAGTAAATACTTAAGTACTAAAGTATAAATAAAACGAATTTAGTTTGTTTAGTTTACAAATTTTTTACAATTTTTTTAGCATTTTTGCAAGTTTGCATACATTTTCAATTTATTAGCTTTTTTTAATTAAAAAGTTGTTCATAAAGCTGTATAGCTTGTGAAAATAAAATAAAAAATATTCAATAGCCCTAGTAAGGCCCACTTAAAATTTGAGTGGCAAATGAGAACTAATTATTTTGATTCTTAAATTAATACTGTTTAGAGTTATGAATTTGTCATTAGAAATAATTGTTTTTTTATTGATTTAAAGTAGAATTTTACTTTTATGACTATTTGTTTTTCGTACATGGGTCAAGGCTCAGTGTGCAATTTTTTCATTATATCTCTAAAGTATAGGTTAAGTAACTTATATATTACACTGATAAACGCGATTTGTGAATTATTTTGTAGAAATATTAAGTTGATGTTAAGTAGCAGTTAGTCATAAACGGGCCTTAGTAAGGGACTGTGCCTTTAACTAGGCCTAGTGGGCCTAGTGTTTTTTAAAAACACTCTTTAATATAACTTTAAGCAAGTAATAGTTATTTATGCAACTGTTGTGTAATAAGGGGTATTAAAACACGAATGTGGGTTTATCACATGAGGCGAAGCCGAATGTGATAATAGTATCACATGAGTGTTTTAATACCTAATTATCAACAGTTGCATACAAGACTTTATCTACACCCATAATATGAATCCTCTATAAGATTTTAAAATAGTTAGCTTACTGCTAAACCCCCGACATTCGCCATTTTGTGTTGAAGCCATCTTGAATTTGCATTGTGCTATTCTACTAGTCAAGCCCTTTCATTTGATACCCATATTGAGGGAGTTGTGAAAAAATATGTAATCCGCCATTTTGTGGCGGTCCAATTTTCATGAAACATAGCTAAGAACACTCCCGACTAATTCACCTTTCAAAAAAAAAAAAAACGCATTCAAATCGGTTTACCCGTTTGAGCACTACGGTGGAACAGACAAACAGACACACACACACACACACACACACACACACACACACACACACACTCACACACCAACACCCACACCCCCATCCCCACCCCCGCATTCAAACTGGTTTGAGCGCTACGGGGGAACAGACACACACACGCCCACACCCACCCCTCACACCCACACTCCATCCTCACCCCCGCATTCAAACCGGTTCACCCGTTTGAGCGCTACGGGGGAACAGACAGACACACACACACAACACACACACACAACACACACACACACCCACAACCGCATCCACACCCAACTCACGCCCAACCCACGCCCACGCCCACGCCCACACCACCATTCCCACCTCCGCATTCAATCATCGGTTCACCTGTTTAAGCGCTACGGGGGAATAGACACACACACACACAGACACGTCAAACTTAACACCCCGTCGTATTTGCGTCGGGGTTGAAAACGGATGATGTAATATTGTACCGAATTTCATTACATCACTCGTTTGGATGATGTAATGGTTGTTACAACATTGGGTGTTCTAAAGTTGGCAATAAGCTAATTGTTTTAGAATCTTGTATAGAGGATTTAAAGCATGGGTGTAGATAAATTATATTTTTTTGATTATTTTTAGAAGGGCAATAAAACATTGCAATATTACACATAGTTGTTTTTGTCATATCTTTAAAACATTATTTTTTATTGAGATTTTAAATAAGGTGGGCCTTCCTATGTGCCAGTACCTTACATTAATAGAAGTAAGTGGAAGAAGAATACATGTTGTGCCGACCCCACATAACGTGGGATAAGGACCGGAAGAAGAAGAAGAAGAAGAAGAAGAAGGTATCTATATCCATAGCCTGCACATAGTGTAGCCTAGCCTGGTACCTGGTAGTTACCTACCTACTTGTATTATTTATTTATTATTTGATAACAATGGCTAGAACCGTGGAAAAAGAGCCGTGAAATTAAAAAAAAATCTCACAAATTAGCGCCAACGTCTGCTTCCAATATGCCCGCTTCTTCTAAAGTTTCTGGTTCACCCTCATCATCATTTTTCTTTGTAGACATTTTTCGCAAGTGTTTAGAATTATGTAAGTGTTTAAATAAGTATTTCAATATTCAAATATGGATACAATCTTCAAAGAACACCAATAAAAAAATATGTCTAGCGATTGTTAATGATGCTATTGATACATTGACATTTGACATGACTTGTTTTGTTTGATACGGGCTAAGATAAAGTAATAAGTACCTCTAGGATACGAGGAGGTCAGTTTTTAATTAGGAATAAGTATTTAATTTTTCGCGCCCGCAAATCCGCGCCAATAAAATATTCCGAAGCAGTGTTGTCATATCTACCAACTTTTTGGTAGATCTACCAATTTTCACTTCAGTCTACCTATCTACCACCCTAGACCTAAAAACTACCTATTTTTAGGGTTTTTTAATTAGTTTGACATAATATCACCACTTTGGATTATTTTTATACTGACGATGTGTTATTATAGTACGTGAGCCATGCGACGATGCGTCAAGCATACATAGAGTCCAGCCCCCTGATTGTGTAACTTTAGACGATGAAATGGTATTCATTTGATGGCCTAAGGCATCAAAGTAAAATAAACCATACCGTCATTGAAATAGAGCTCAATTTCGTGTATCCATTCTTATACGATTAGGTATGTACGTACGATTCAAACCATAACGCTCCATGTTGAAATCAGTTGTACTGAATTTGTGACTTTAAGTCAATACATACAAGGTATATTTTACTATAATGGCCTTAGGCCATCATATGAATACCATTTCATCGTCTAAAGTTACACAATCAGGGGGCAGGCCATAAACCACAAAACTAGTCGGGTAAAAAAAAAACTTCAGCAAAAGTTCGCCGTTCACGCCATTTCGCGCCCATAGACATTATTATACTGTTCTGTGGCTCATTCCCGGTTGGTTTGTTGCGGAATCAATGGTGAATCTTTGCTTCTGTTTTGTGTTGTTTTGTTGTTAAAACTAAATAACTACGTATTAACGGTTTCATATATATAACGGATTCATAGCAAACAACGGGCAGAACATTTAAAATTTTTCAATATCAAGTATAAATTAAAAATTTAAAAAACCCCGACATTCGCCATTTTGTGGCGGCGGCCATCTTGGATTTGCATAGAGCTATTCTACTAGTCAAGCCCTTTCATTTGATACCCATAATATGGAAAGAATTATGTAATCCGCCATTTTGTAGCGGCGGCCATCTTGGATCGATTTTCATCAAACATAGCTAACAACATTCTCGACTAATTCACCAAAACAAAAAAAACCGCATTCATATCGATTCAGCCGTTTGAACGCTACAGGGGAACAGACACACACACACACATACACCTCAAACTTATATCACCCCGTCGTTTTTGCGTCGGGGGTTCAAAATATGTATTTATAATTTCCAAAAATAAACATTTAAAATGTTTATTTTTGGAAATTATACATATTTTTATATAAAATTTTAAATGTTCTGCGCTAAAAATAAACATTTAAAATGTTTATTTTTGGAAATTATACATATTTCATGCATTTTTCACAACAGTTCATGCATTTTTAACCTTAAAAAATCTTCTAAATTGCGGTGGTAGATCTACCAATTTTGCATTTTACATTCTACCAACTTCTACCAACATTTGGCACATAATCTACTAATTTTCTAAAATTCGGGTTGGCAACACTGTTCCGAAGTCTAACGCGGAACGCCATCTACATGTTCTATAGCAAAGTAGCTCCGTTGTTGCTCCTTACTCCATGCGGTCTATGATCGTTGCTCATTAGTCATAATTAATTTTATTATTGTATAAGTAAACCACCAAGTATAAATATGCATTATTTATTAATTTTTTGAATAATAAATTTGTAGTAAAAACATTTTGTGAAAACAAATCCTCGCCAAGAATCTTGTCACTTGTGCAAGAATAAGATCCACAGACTAGGGCAAGACACGGGCAAGATCATCGATAATTCGATATCGACACCGATGTGTCTGTGGTCATAAACTAATGTCATGTTAATGTCATCTTTATAGACATCTTCGAGCCATAGAGATAATAATAATAAATAGAGTTGGCATAATGTCCTTTAGAAATTAGAGGATCGGAAAATAGCTCAAGCTTATCAAAATTTTCATAAGTGTGAAAGAGACAACATTACATTTTTGACATAATAATAAAACAGTTTGCGGCAGACTCGTGACTTAAGATGGCCTCCCTAAAATGTATACATGAACACTCACACACGCACAACTAGAGACATCACAATGAACACGCGCCATTTTATGTCTTCGGATTGTGCGTGTGTGAGTGTATTTTTGGCACGTTTTTAAGGTAGGTATGCCAACTCTATTTATTATTATTATCTCTAATTCATTTTATCTATGATCTCTATGCTTCGAGCACATTATAGTATAGAGATTAAGATACTCTGTAGTATAGATGTGCCGATTCGATTATTTTGATAATCGATTAATCGATTATATTAATCGATCATAAAATAATAATCGATTATTAATCGATTAATGATCGATTATGAAATAATTCTTAGAAAGAACTGAAAAAACAATTCTACTTTCTGGAAAAAATTCTGAACCCTTGCATTTAGTAGCAACATCTATATTATAACCTTTTAGACTGTTCTGAAAAAAGAAAAACAAACACTATTTTTTAAATTTTTTGAAATTGAAATTAGAAAGTTAAATAGAATAATTAAAAAATAAATTAATTGATCAAAATTAAATATACATACCTATTAGGTACCAATTTATTACACTAAGGCGAAAGTTTGTGTGTGTGTGTGTGTGTGTATGTATGTGTGTATGTTTATTACTTTTTAACGCCGCAACTACTGGACCGATTTGGCTGACATTTGGATTGGAGATAGCTGGTTATGTCCTGGAATAACACATAGGCTACTTTTTATCCCGGAAAAGTGTTCCTGAGGGACTTAAATAGATATAGACTTCCAAAAACGAGATAGGTACCTACTGTTAAACGCTGATTGTTCTTAGGTACATCACGCTCACACTGTCTACGCGCTCACATAACAAATTATTGCAATAGTTTGCTGTCGTTGCATGCATTTGTATGCTTTTGCATGAATTTGCTGTCGTTCTCGTTGCTAAGTTACTCTTAGATGATTTTGTTCATTAGTAGATTGTATCATAAGGGAGCAAAATAATATTTTTACGGCGAGGGCGCTTTTTTGAATCCAGAGCGAAGTGAGGGATTGTATAGTAGAATTCCGAGCGTAGCGAGGGATTCTTTAGTACAATCCTGAACGTAGCGAGGGATTCAAAGTACGTCGCCCGAGCCAAAAATATATTGCGCCCGAGTCCGACGGCCCGAGTGATACACTCTACTTTTCATCACCCTCTATGAGGAAATAAAAGGCGCCTCATATTTTTAACCCTCGACGCAAAAAAGACGGGGTGTTATAAGTTTGACGTGTCTGTGTGTGTGTATGTGTCTGTCTGTCTGTTCCCCCATAGCTCTCGAACGGATAGACCGATTTTAATGCGGTTTTTTTGTTTGAAAGGTGAATTAGTTCGGGAGTGTTTTAGCTATGTTTGATGAAAATCGGTCCAAGATGGCCGCCGCCGCAAAATGGCGGATTAATAATAAAAGTATAAATTAAAAATTTAAGAAACCCCCGAATTTCGCCATTCTGTGATGGCGGCCATCTGTGATTTGCATAGTGTTATTCTACTAGTCAAGACCTTTCATTTGATACCCATATTGAGGGAGTTGTGAAAAAATATGTAATCCGCCATTTTGTGGCGGCGGCCATCTTGGACCGATTTTCATCGTACACAACTAAGAACACTCCCGACTAATTCACCTTTCAAACAAAAAAACCGCATTCAAATCGGTTCAACCGTTTGAGCGCTACGGGGGAACAGACAGACACACACACATACACACACAGACGTCAAAATGAAAGGTCGTGACAACAAGACCTTTCATTTAATACCGATATTGAGGGAGTTGTGAAAAAATATGTAATCCGCCATTTTGTGGCGGCGGCCATCTTGAACCAATTTTCATCAAACATAGCTAAAAATACTTCCGACTAATTCACCTTTCAAACAAAAAAAACCGCATTCAAATCGGTTCTACCGTTTGAGCGCTACGGGGGAACAGACAGATACAGACACACATACATACACAGACGTCAAACTTGTAACAACAATAACAACAATCGATATCATTCGCGCCTAGCCCGGTGGGACCACGGGCCCTTCATCTTCAAAAAGTGCGCGGCAAAGATAATTGCGGCGCACTTATAAATAAGTGCGCCGCAATTATCTTTTACGCGCACTTATAAATAAGTACGCCGCAAACACCACCTTTGGGTGCACTTAAAGGCGAACCAAGTCATCCTTTTCGAATAGATGGGATGAAAATATTTTTTATGTGTACAAACTTATTATTCACGGGTAACATCGCGGGGCACAGCTTGTACATAATATATAGATACTCATAGCGGGGGTAATTTCACTACAGTTGGTAAAGGCGTATCGTCGGTTCGGTGTGTTCGAAAAGTTGAGTATATGTATGAAAAAGCTGTAAGCTGCATAACGCTCGCTCACAGTCGGCGGCTGACTATCCGTTTGGTGTGAACAAAGCCTAAAACTAACTTTGAGGGAATACCCTTTTTGCAATGATAGGGTTGCCAAACCATATTATATTTTAGCAAGCAAATTAATAACAGAAAGCTGGTAGTAAAGTTTGGTAATAAACGTATATCTTTATAATCGATCATGATCGATTATGCAAAATCATAATCGATTGCAATCGATCATTTTAATAATCGATTAATCGATTATTGATAATCGATTACGCACATCACTACTCTGTAGTCTGTGGGAAAAGGGTGACTGAACTGCCTCATTGTTATTTATTGCATTTGACTCTATTATTACATTAATTAGCCGTTTTACTGGTACAGTGAGTGCAATATCATACATTACAAGTCGTGACAGCCATGCCGATGTGAGTAATAATCCAAGGTGTGGCGCGGCGCTCCGGAGTCTGGGCGTTGTTTCAGTGTTGATCCCGTGAGTGACGTTACGAAAAATATTGTGCCTAGCCCGTCGCAAGATGACCGAGTACAAACTAGTGGTGGTAGGGGCCGGTGGCGTGGGAAAATCCGCATTGACTATACAGCTTATACAGAACCATTTCGTGGACGAGTACGATCCCACGATCGAAGACTCGTATAGGAAGCAGGTGGTCATCGATGGCGAGACTTGTTTACTCGACATCTTGGACACGGCGGGTCAAGAGGAGTACTCCGCTATGCGAGACCAGTATATGCGGACCGGGGAAGGGTTCCTCTTAGTGTTTGCGGTGAACAGTGCAAAGAGTTTCGAGGATATTGGATCGTATAGAGAACAAATAAAGAGGGTGAAGGACGCGGAGGAAGTTCCGATGGTGCTCGTGGGCAACAAATGCGACCTCCAAGCTTGGGCAGTGGATATGACGCAGGCCCGAGAGGTTTGTTTATGTTATTTTTTACTTCTTTAATGCTTGTGATGAGTTTCGAGTGCACAAACTCTACAAACAAAGATTTATTATTAACCCATCAAAGTCAGTTAAATTCTGTAGACGAGCTTTAGAAACTAATATCAAAATCGGAAGAATACTTAGGATTTATATAATATATGAGGAGCTAGCGAACAAAATGCCATAATTACACTTCTGGTCAGAATACTTTTTTAATGTCGTGGTTTTTGGTCTGCTGAACAAGAATCTCAAATTATTTTTAATTAAAAACATTGCTTAAAACAGTGTTAAAATTGCATCCAAAGGAGAACGGTCACACCCCATAGAAAAAAAACCCAGACCCGACAGAAACGGGACATATCTCATTTTTTTTGTTATTTTTTATAGAGTTAAATTATATATGTTTTATATTCGAAATCAATGGCTAACACCAAAATATTGCCTTATGTTTTTGTTCAGGCGTTACACAAAAAAAAAAATACAAAATGCCTATTTATCTACAAAATTCGTAAATATATGTAACTAAATGACGAAACAATAGCTATGGAATGTAACAATAGCTAGGTGACCTGGATATGCAGCTGGATTATGTAATTTTTAAACTCCTAGTAACTCCCCGCTCTGCGCCATTGTTGTTTTAATGAAAGAGTGAGATAGCATGTTGGTGTCTGTCACCACCAAGCTACCTGAGCCATAGCATGCAGGCAGTACGTGACCGTTTTTATAGATATAACTTCCTACTATGCAAGAAATCATCGAATACGATGATTTTAATGAATTCAAAGTTGATTGTTGTACTAGGAGTTCAAAAATTATATAATCCAGCTGCATCTCCAGTTCACTTAAATACATTCCATAGCTATTGTTTCGTCATTTAGTTACATATATTTACGAATTTTGTAGATAAATAGGCATTTTGTATTTTTTTTTTTGTGTAACGCCTGAACAAAAACATAAGGCAATATTTTGGTGTTAGCCATTGATTTCGAATATAAAAAATATATAATTTAACTCTATAAAAAATATCAAAAAAAATGAGATATGTCCCGTTTCTGTCGGGTCTGGGTCACAGATGACCATTCTCCTTTCGTTGGTTTCGAACAAGTTTTAACAGCTTTGAATATGTTCTTTGCTCCTCTTGTAAAATTTTATTTTATGTAATATTTGAATTGCCAGTTCCTCATATACAAAATATTGAGCATGTGTAACTTTGAAACTTCATATTTATTTTTATTTAAATCTGACAAAACATAGTCATAGATATCACTTCCTAAAATGTGTTTAGGGACTCAAAGAATTGCTATATAATTATTGAATGTTAATCTATGAGCCAATGTGTCTGTGAAACTAGATATTTTTACAGAAAATTTCTGAAAATTGGTTTGTAAGTCTTTGAGCTTGTTAACTTTAAAACTAGATGTTTTTATGAAAACCTGATAAACGACAGACATTCATTTCTAGAGCATGTCTACAATTTTTAATTGTCATTTTGGCTAATTCTATTGTACACAATCTCTAAACTTAAACTAAATTGATGAGTTTAAATATAGTGCTATCCTTTTCCGTAGGGAGGATTGTGAAAGAGATAGGAATATATTTAGCCCTGACATTTTAGTTTAGGTTTAGGGATTGTGTACAATAATTAGCCACAATCGATTGGTTAAAATTAAAATAACAATGAGGCTATGTTTGTATGGGGCATCCTATTAAGGCTAGGCTTAGAGAATAATATTATAGTTTCCTATAAATATATCACACTAATATTATAAAGGCGAAAGTTTGTGTGTGTATGTTTGTTACTCTTTAACGCCGCAACTACTGAACCAATTTGTCTGAAATTTTGAATGATGATAGATTGTGCCTTGACTTAACACGTAGGCTACTTTTTATCCTGGAAAAAGCCACAGTTCCCGCAGGATTTTGAAATAACAGAAAGCTATAGCTAGATTACTATAGCAAACTTCCTTGAAAGTAGGTATAAAGGTTGGAAAAGGGAGCGAGAACAGCAAACCGGAAATCCATGATTCCTTCAGGATTTGTGAAATTCATGCAGGCTAATGCTATTTATGCATAAAAATATTAATAAAGTTTTGTGTTCTGCCACTTTAAGGTGTAAGTTATCCAAGTTCTACTGTAATTAGTCAACAATTGTACAGTCGACTAAATATTAGGCTCAAAACTCAACTCCGAAAATACAATATATCAAAGTGTAAATAACATGTTTATCTTCGTGTGAGGCCAAGGAAGGCTTCAAATTATGCAGGCCTTCATATAGTTCCTTATTATTATTATTACACAAGTAGCTGTTCTGTTACAATGTACATACATAATATGTATGTAACAATCTTGTCAGTATCAGCCTTCATGACTGAGAAAAGTAACAAAGAAATTCATAAACTTGAAGATAAATCATTATCAGAATTAATTAAATGTAACTAGTAATTTTTATAGTTGATTAGTCATTTTTATCTCCTTTAGCTACAAAGTAAACAAAGGCTCAATGACTAATTCATTTGAATTAGGTTTAAAGATAGGTATTTTGCTCTTGATACTAGTATCATAATTATATGGGCATAGATTTAATGGCATTGAAAAAAAAAAATAAAAAAACTTTATTTAAGTATCATTTTCTGTAGAGCGAAAAGTAAAAACTGTCAAAGTGTTAATTCAAATGAATTAGTCATTGTGCCTAGCAAAGCACTAGTTTAAGCACAGACTACATATTAGTACCTACAAGGTGCAGAAGATTCACTCCGTAAAACCATTTAAATAAATAGCGACTCTTGTTACCACACAATAAAGTGCAATTCAGGTTGCAGCAGCACTAACTACCTACCATTCTATTAACCTAGACTTTGCCTCTCTATCGCGTAGCACTTATCCCTTCCGACTAAGTTAGGAGAGGACGAGTAAGTAAGGACCAATAGGAGCACACTAGATAATTATTACGGCATACCTACAATGTGGAGTGTGCCTGGTCTGGTTTAGAGATTATGCACAACAGAATTAGTATCACTGTTTCATTTAAATCTACAGAACCGACAAATATTGTATCCTTCCAGTTGATTGGACAGGTTGTTCACATGGACTGTCACTCCAATGTATGCTTCTATTTTCTTTGTCGACAGATTTTATGTTTAGTTCGTTTTGTATGTTTTTATCACAAATGTAGGGTGGGATGCTAAACTGAGTAATTTGCCTTATACTGATATCAACGTTATGGTCTGGCAGCCAAGGAACAAATTTTTTAGTGATTAATAACAAGCTGAATCTTCGTGAATAGGTTCGTTTCGACAAGACAACCAAGGTTTTTTATCTATGATAATTGTCCATGGAGTTAGCTACTCGAGTGTGCAGGTGTTAAACATTTTGATTCGTTCAGGTGGGAAATCGTTCCACTTTTGTAGTACTATGTGGCAATTTCATTATAAAAGTATTTACTAAGCTGCATTACAAAAAATCAGCTGGTTATTAATAATATTCTACAGCGTCCTCCACTCCAAATATTTCCAAATAATGAGGTTATAAAAATGATTAAAAATGTCGGGACCTCCCACATATAAGACTGCAGCGCTCACCACTGCGCTAGGGAGGTCGTCATTTTGCAGTTCCAATAATATTACATACATACACACCGTCGAATTGCTATCCTCCTTTTTTTGAAGTCGGTTAGTAAAACATAAACTGTACACGGTTCCAGGTGGCGCGAAGCTACGGCGTGCCCTTTGTAGAAACGTCAGCCAAGACTCGGATGGGGGTCGACGACGCTTTCTACACGCTGGTGCGAGAGATCCGCAAGGACAAGGAGAGCCGCGGCAAGAAGTACCGGAGGGGGAAGAAGCTCGGCTCCCAACGCACATTCAAGTGTACACTTATATAAGTTAGGATAGCAACGGACAAATGCTGACACTATTTTGTTAAGCGCACTTCTGTTAAGGCGTCGTCCTATGTGAGCAAACTCCACGCAAAGTCACGGTAAATAAGTTGACCGGTGACCTTCAGTGCGCAGAAATCGAAAATGAGGTATCTCGGGGTGTGAGGGGGTGGCGGGGAGGGCGTGGGGATCGTTCGTAAGCACTGATTAGCTCTCGCGGATCCCTCGTAAGCGCTGATTGGCTCTCCAACCGTATGGTGTCCCGCTCACTCGTACGACGCTGCGCGCACTTGAAGGTCACCGGTCGACTTACGTGCCGGGGGTTATAGTTCGCGAATGAATTAGGTCTTAAGACCGCTCCTTTATGCGAACTACGCGACCTAGTTCCCAGATTGGCAGGTCCGCAGCTCCTTAGTTCATTAAGAAGCGAGCAAAGACCATGACTTACTATAGAACTGCATCTAAACTGTAACTTAGCTTGCAGTCCATCTGTCTAAACCCTAACTCTAAGGTACTACCTAGATTGTAAGTACCATAGAGAACGCGTCACGAGAGTTATAATTTACCTTTACTAGGTGTTTGCTTTGCCCTACGCAGTATTGTTTTTAAGGTCAGGATCACACGTCTCCAACAAGTCCCAATTAATCGGCTACAAGTCACGGCAAATAAGTCGAGCGGTGACCTTCAATGCGCAGAAGTCGGAAATGAGGTATCTCGGGGTGTGAAGGGGTCGCGGGGAGGGCGTGGGGATCTTTCGTAAGCACTGATTAACTCTCGCGGATCCCTCGTAAGCGCTGATTGGCTCTCCAATCGTATTGTGTGCCGCTCACTCGTACGATGCTGCGCGCACTTAAAGGTCACCGCTCGACTTACGTGCCGGGGGTTATAACTCAGTTAACTCTACGACGCTTAACTCAGTTGGCAAACTATAGTTCGGCCGTTCAGAGAATGCGTTCCTGACACCTATCAGTTAGTCACGACTAGTGATGGGCACAACATAACACTGAGTTCGTTACCGTTCCTCCAAAATGAACCGGCGCATTATTTTAAGATTATTTTCGTTTTAAATTGGCGGAATCATTTAAAATTTATATTTTAGTTATTTAAGTAGAAACCAAAAAAAGGTAATATTCATATCATAAAATTGTCAAATAAAAACAGATCGAAAACACTTGAAGAACGTGGTCTATGCGCACGAAACGACAACAGACGACTGTTTTAGCGTCACAAAATGGCGGCCCAACGCCATTTGGGGTTACCATTTTCAACCTAAATATAAAAATGCTACTTTCTTTCGCGCGTTCGGTTTTGTCATAGTTTTATTTTTATCTATACTAATAAATAAAATTGAAGTGTCTGTCTGTAATTTCGAAATACCTACCACATATTAAGCTCATATGGTTATTTGAACGATACCATAACCGAATCACACGTTTTTAAAATTTTTGTCTGTCTGTCTGTTTGAACGGGCTAATCTTCGGAACGGCTGAACCGATTTTAACGGGACTTTCACAGACAAGTAGAGGATTAACCAAGGAGTAACATAGGCTACTTTTTTAACCGACTTTCAAAAAAGGAGTTGTGTTGAAATCGGTAAGTACCTATGTTAAAAAACGCCCTGGTATTTTCGCTGCGCGCGACGGCCGAGCGACGCTCGCGCTGCACGGAACTCCCCGCGCGCCCCTGCGCCCTGCGTACGCGGTAACGCGGTACGCCGCCGCGCGGCGGAGGGCGGGTGGACCAGAAATCTACTTATCCCTCAGGATTTGTGAAAAACCAAAATTCACGCGGGCGAAGCCGCGGGCAAAAGCTAGTATTTCATAAAAGTTATCTTATAGTCCATTATTTTCAAATTCTTAAAAAGAAAAACAAAGCGTATTATTTTATATTATAAGTTTAACTGTTTAAAAACAGATTACGATACTTGCCTGTTATTTTTAGCACAACACTATTATACAAATATAAAGCGCTGACATAACCTTGTAATAGCGCAGTATAGATTTAGAAAAATATTGTTTACCAAGTTATTTGACACTCAGTTTGGCACAAAATTATAACATTCATTGATTATTGATATAATAATGTTGTTTTAATGCTCATCAATTGTTAAAACGGTAAACAACCAGCAAAAATATTTTTATCGTAACTGCAACGCCATTACAAAGCTACGTCGTCAGTTCAATCGCGACGTGTCAGGAACGCATTCTCTGAACGGCCGAACTTTAGAATTGTATCTCTGCCTTTATTTTCAATCCCGGAACTTCAGGATTGGAACTATTTAATTACTTTCCTATAAATGAGGAAAATAACATATTTTAGTAATAAAAGGAAGGAAAAATAACGATAATAATAATCACACTATTATAAAGGCGAAAGTTTGCGTGTGTGTGTGTATGTTTGTTACTCTTTAACGCCGCAACTTCTGAACCGATTTGGTTGAAATTTTGAATAGAGATAGTTTATGCCCTGACTTATTTCATTTTCGAGGCTTCATCAATGAGTCATCGAAAAGGAACCGTCTAAACACCGACCGTTCATCGTTCACAGGCACTATGCCATCGCAAATATCGTATCGTGCATCGTTCATCGCAAAAATGAACGATGAACGGAGCACCGGCTAATTTGGGCTTAGATGACTACAAATGGAGTCTTATTATAATTATGTACGACTATAGCAACATGTGCCAGCATTTGTGGTCAAACTTACATGGACTAATTACGCCACTACATTATTATTTTATAGAAGTGCGCTTAAAAAAGGTTTCTGTATTTGAGGTAATATTTTAGAGAACATCATTTTTTATATTTGAACGACTAGAGCTTTAGTTCGTAGCTCCTATTTATCCAAGGTTCGTTATGTACAAAATGCTCAGACAAACCGAAAGGTATAAACATCGGCACGTACGTCAAACGCTGAAGGAAAGTGGAGTTCTAATCGAAGGTCGTGGGTTCGATCCCGGGGCACGCACCTCTAACTTTTCGGAGTTATGTGCGTTTTAAGTATTTAAATATCACTTGCTTTAACGGTGAAGGAAAACATCGTGAGGAAACCTGCATGCCTGAGAGTTCTCCATAACGTTCTCAAAGGTGTGTGAAGTCTGCCAATCCGCTTGGCCAGTGTGGTAGACTATGGCCAAAACCCTTCTCACTCTGAGAGGAGACCCGTGCTCTGTAGTGAGCCGGTAATGGGTTGATCATGATGATGATGATGAAGCTATTGTATTACGTGCGTGACAGTTCCCATACGCAGCTATCCCCTCTACGTTTCGTTCAGCGTTCGATTTACGTGGCGCGGGTTATATCTTCGATTTACCTTCGTAGAAAATTCACTCGTAAAGCGGCGGTCACACCAGTAAAAAGTTGCGGTGTGTGTTAATGTTACTATTTTTACTTAACTGGGTTTATCTTGCAATAAGTCTGTGGTCTATGAACAGATGTGTTGGGAGGGAAAATTGGCGTTCAGAGACAACTTCCCCAGCGGAAAGAATTCCATGTGCCTTACAACTTGTTGCTGCACTAAAATTAACGATAAATATCTTCGCTGCATAACGTTTTTATACATAAACATACACACCAGTCCCCAAGTAGATCTTCGTATTGTATGGGAGCAAGAGATACCATGGTCTCGTCTGTAACAATACAAAGATTTCCTTTTTTTTTATTCTGCGGTAATCTGCAAGCAGTGAAAACTTTAAGCAGATGTGTTCCATGATATTACACAGAAAAATCTTCCTACGGATTGTTTTGGTGCCAGGGGACTCGGCTAGTGCAATTGTTGTATCTTGGAACTTGTATGGTGCTAGGTTGCTCTGTTGCAGTGTGTGGAAAAAAATTGTGCTTTGACATTTTTCGCCAATGCCGACGAACGTAGCAATTTCTTATTGGTCTGGAGGTGGCTTTATACACAAAATATGGTCTTATTTAGTGCTGTGTTTGAATTTAATAGTACAATTACTTTTTTTTTGTTAGAACTAAGGCCTCGAATGGTTGAAGTCCTGTTTCACCACCTACTGATAAGTGTTGGATAGCCTAAAAGTAAGTTTTGTCACTTTCTTACTTTACGTCAAGTGACAAAGACTTTGTTAACTTAAAAATATACCAAATAAGGGTGCAGACAGTAAAATTACATATATATAAAAGTAATGTTTGTTGTAGATTGTACACAATTCTCTAAATCAATGTAAATTGACAGGTCTACACGCAGGTAATGCTATTCTTTCCGCAGGGAGTATTTGCAAAAGGACAGAACTATTTCGTGAGGGGCCCTTGCTCACACTGATTTGTCCTACTGGTGGTACCACAGTACACCACTATGTACCAGTGGTACCACCGGGCTAGGCGCGAATGATAGTATCGATATATTATTGTTATCGATGTAATTATTTTTATTAATTGAATATTAAAAAAAAATTCAATATTTTTAACCGACTTCAAAAAGGAGGTTCTGTATTCGACCCGTATGTACGTAAGTGTGCATGTATATTTGCGACTATTTAAAAAACCAATGAACCTATTTTGTTGATTTTTTTCACTAACGTAATCTACATACTTTCAGGAAGGTTCTAGTATATAATGTACCTAGTTATCATTCTTATTTGACTAATATTTTTGATTGGTGCACCAATTTCGCTGAGATAGCTGAATCAAAATTGGTTTATTTTTTTCTAAAATATGGCTTGTTCCATGTTTTTCTAGAAGTCCCGCATAAGTTGTCCCGTGATGGGACTACTGGGAATTTACAATATATCGATACTTGTCCGGTGGGACCACGGGTACATAGTGGTATACAGTCCCACCAATATTACAAATCGGTGGGACCACGGGCCCTTAATCAACTATTTTTGGAACTGTTAATTTAGATAAAATATTATGCACAGCTGTAGTAGCATCATTATTAATTCTGTAACTTTATTAATTCAGATACAGAATTTGTATTATACTAACATCTATTTTAAAATTTCTCTTCCAAACTAGTGCATACCTATGGGCAGAATTTTGCGGAAAAAAAGTGATATCAGACCGGACTTTCGCTTTAATAAAATCACATTATAATCGCCGCCCTTTAACATAGTTCTTTTTCTACTTAAATAAAGTTTGACAGAAAAAATTTTGCATATTTTTATACTTACTAATAATTACCTAATATTAAAATGTGGGTAATTTCAATTTATTAGACTTAAGCTTTTTTGCTATGTACTTGTCTATAGCTAGATAGCAAATATATCAATTTTAGAAATGTTAAGGGCTGTTACATACTGTTAATAGGTATTAATAAAATTAGAGCTCCGCAGATTACGGACTAAAGGATCGGACGAATTTTATTTTTAATGGCCCTTCATACTTTTCTGTCTACCGATTATATAATTTAATATATATTTGTGAACAACATAATATACTGGCAACTATCGCTCGATCAAAAAGTCCGAAGTCTGCGGAAGGCCTTGTGGCTTATAGTTCGTCTAATTTCTACATTATCACATAAAATATGTCCACTTTATCAAGCCTTTGAGGCACTGTCACTCTGTGTGCGTGCGAAAGATTGCCATTGTAGAAAAAAATTCCCATTATGTGGAAAAAAATTGTACAAGCGGATTTAAGGATTTCTATGTATGAGTTGGTACAGGAACTAATGTTGGCTTGTATTTTATATATTATATATTGGTAGAATACCGATTGGTAGGAACCGAGTAACATAGCGGTCATAATTTTAATTCATTAATTAATATCCTAACCACATAAAGAGTAGGTACTACAAAATAATTTGTTTAGAATATGCGATTTTTCTAAGTAGTATAAATAACGGCTGTTTTTTCTGATCGTAAATACATTTTTTTAGACAGTCTATGTTTTGCGCGACAAATACAATAAAAAATCATTAATATAAGCAGTTTGTCTCTATCACAGGTATACAGGCTGTCTCTATCTATTTGGCGCACAAAATATAGTATACGGCTTTAACAAAGCTGACAATCACAAATTAATGTGTTTCTTATATTTTTACAGTGGTGGGTGCTAAAGTGAGGGTTGTGCGCAATACTGTATTGTATTTTATTTTTACTAGTATATTATACTTCAACGTCCAGAGTGTTATATTTTACTAAACAAAACGCGTTCGATCAAGTTTTCGTTCACAATTTACACACAATATGAAACCGAAGTTTCTGTAACGGTCCACTAGTGGCGCTGCTCAAATTAGGTAAAGTAAACGTGAATTGTACCGAACAAGTTTCGTTTACGTAAGAACTACACTCGGGACTAATATTTACATTAACTAAAATATTTTTTCAAGTGATACATATTTATAATAATACCTAGTTGTTTTACATATCATTGTTTTATAGAAGCGCAATTTCTTCAGTGTGTATGTAACTTGCTAAGTGATTTTTATTTCATGGCTACTGAGTTGTAAATAAAATATTACAATGTATAGATAGTTTACACAACGTACAAACACACAGTTTAGCTTCAATGATTACTAACTAAAACAGCACACTTTTATTAGTCATTCTATTGGGGTACCTATAAAACGTCGAGTATTTTTAACGTTATAACTTAAAAATGGCATGCAAATATTTTATAGCTGTATAAACAACTGTGTTGCCATTATTTAGTTTATGTGCGTATGGCAGAGCTGAGTTTTTGAAAAATACTTTATATCTAATAAATATTAAAGTTCATCTTTCAATCACATTTACCAATTTCTTATAATATTTTCTATATAATTATAGATATAAAACAATAACAAAATTATAATTAGTACAAATTTATAACTGCCTACCTTAGTAGCAGTAAAAATAATTTTATGATTCAAGTATAAAATATGTGATATAAAAAATAATAAGGAAAGCACACATTTAAATGCACGCTGGTTATTGGGTCTTCCCAACCAATGCAGTGGTGTCAAAAAATTCATTTAGTTATTTTCAAATATTTTTTATTCTATCATGCAGTTATCCTTTTTTGGAGATTCTTTTTGTTGATCTATTGTAATTAATAAGAATGAGACTAGTGAAAAATATGTACTTTACAACAACACAATTTCAATTATCTTTTTCTAATAAAAATACATTTAAATATAATTAAACGTAAGTCGTTAACTTATTTCTACTGTTGCTTATAGGCTTAAGGTATAAATCAAATCTCTGATATTATTGACTTTTAAAATCTTATATGTATATTAACTTCCTACATTAATATTTAATTCAGAATGGACGAGAGGGTTAATGAACAAAATATATATATATATATATATATATATATTTCTTAGTTCAAATGCGCTCAAATAACTCAAATAAATAAGTGAAAAATTCAACATAATATGAGGGCCTTGAAAAGAGATTTCATAGAACTATGCCCGATTAAAAAAACGAGTCTAAATAGGCCTGTAACATTTATTTACTTATTCCTTTTTATTATCCTTTTTGTTGTAAATTCTAGTTAGTTTATTCGAATTATTTGAACTAAATTTCTCTTACAAGATATTTTAAATCTTTTTAAATTTTATATTATTTCATACAAGTACAATGAAAGCAAACGAATTTGTATACATATAAACTAATCATTTCTGATTTTGAGTTTTCTTTAGATTTAATATATCTATACTAATAAATAAAATTGAAGTGTCTGTCTGTAATATCGAAATAACTACCTCATATTAAGCTCATATGGTTATTTGAACGCTACCATAACCGAATCACACGTTTTTAAAATTTTTGTCTGTCTGTCTGTCTGTCTGTCTGTCTGTCTGTCTGTCTGTCTGTCTGTCTGTCTGTTTGAACGGGCTAATCTTCGGAACGGCTGAACCGATTTTGACGGGACCTTCACATACAAGTAGAGAATTAACCAGGGAGTAACATAGGCTACTTTTTTAACCGACTTTCAAAAAAGGAGGAGTTGTGTTTTTCTACCTATGTACACCGATATCTCCGAGATTTCTGGACCGATTTGCGTAATTTTTTTTTTAATCGATAGAGAAACATTGCGACCCTGTTCTATAAAAAAATTTGGATTCCAACTCCTCAATCCTGATGCTGTAGGGGACCTAATCCCAAAAACTAATGGGTTTTAGAAACTTTCGGTTATTTAAATTGATATTGGGGGTACCAATTAAAGACTTTATCGTTGAATGAACTCGAGTAGGTACATATCCAACTCCTCAACCCTGATGCTGTAAGGAATTGTATTCCGAAATCGTGGGGATCCCACGGGATTTTTCCGTTTTGGGGACGGGTTTCTACAGATAAGCTACTTTTTGTTCTGTAAAATCAAAAGTTCCCACGGGATTGTTAAAAACCTAAATCCACACGGGCGAAGCCGTGGGCATCATCTAGTACCTAATAATTTTTGTGTACCTTAGTTTAGCTGAAGTATTGTGTAATGTTAATTTTAATTAAGAAATCATTTAATTTAAAGCTGCCAATGGAAAGTCAACCAGAAAACTTTTGCCATGATGCATGTAGGCGATTAGTGTTTATTTTTATAGTTTTGTTACGATGTATTTACTAAATCTATTAAATTATCAATTTTTATTCTACCTTGCTTTACTTTGATGATAAACCGAGTTTGATGATACTGCACAATTTGTTGAAAATAGTAGATAATATTTAAATGAAATAACATGTAAAGAAGCACAATCATCTGTGCTAATTGAAATAAATAAAATTGGCAAAACAAAACTTTCTCTTAATTACTTAATGCCCTTAATCTAGTCAACAATTAGTGCCTTTTTGGCCAACTTTTGTCAGCAGTCTCGTAAAAATATGAATGACAAATTTTGATGATGATGTTTTTTGAAAAAAATCAGTTCCCTTACAAAAAATGCAAAAGTTATAATTTAATTAACTAAAAAAGGAGAGTTTAGTTTTTGCAAATATCTTAAAAACTGATTGAGATTTTCTAAACTAGAAAAAGATTCAAAAAGAGCGAAATTTCCTAAAAAATTGGTTGTCTGTAAAGACGGTTTAAAAGCTGTGATAGCCTAGTGGTTAGGACGACCGACTTCTAATCGGAGGTCGTGGGTTCGATCCCGGGCACGCACCTCTAACTTTTCAGAGATAAGTGTGTTTTAAGTATTTAAATATCACTTGCTTTAACGGTGAAGGAAAACATCGTGAGGAAACCTGCATGCCGGAGAGTTCTCCATAACGTTCTCAAAGGTGTGTGAAGTCTGCCAATCCGCTTGGCCAGCGTGGTAGACTATGGCCAAAACCCTTCTCATTCTGAGAGGATACCCGTGCTCTGTAGTGAGCCGGTAATGGGTTGATCATGATGATGATGAAAGACGGTTTACGGACGATAATTTTACGTGATAACTGAGTTTCTTGAGTTTATCTGATAATGGCAAAGAATAAACTTGATGTAAAAAAACTATACATAGGGAAAATGTAGAAGGAAGTATGGTAACCCTGTAATCATTCGGAGCTCAAAAAAAACTAGAATCCAAAACTGTGAAGTAGGTAATTTGCATTGTCATTTGTCAATTTGACAAATGTCATTTATATTGATGACATGACGACATAGAGATAATAATAATAAGTAGAGTAGGCACTAGGCATACCTACCTTAAAAACGTGCCAAAAATACACTCACACACGCACAATCCTACAACTAAAATGGCGCGTGTTCATTGTGATGTCTCAAGTTATGCGTGTGTGAGTGTTCATGTATACATTTTAGGGAGGCCATCTTAAGGGAAGTGCAATAAAATTTCTGCCACGATCTGTTTTATTGTTATGTTTAAAAATGTAGTGTTGTCTCTTACACACTTATGAAAATTTTGATAAGCTTAAGCTATTTTCCGATCCACTATTTTCTATAGGACATTATGCCAAGTCCACTTCTATCATGCATGACGATCATGAAATTATTATTATCTCTATGATGACGATGGACTATGACGTGACTATGACGATGGACGACTCACGACATGCTCACGACAGTCACAGAACATCGACAAATGGAAATTGGAATCAAATGGAATACAGTTCAAAATAATATTTATATTTATGCCCATTAATCTTAAAAGGTGACAAAACCATTTAATATTCGTGTGTAAAGTATTAGGGCCCTGGTAAAGTAACGCTAAAACATGGATTCGAAAGACGTTTGCGTAGAAATTGAGAATGATGAATTTTACAGCAAGTTTCTGGTAGAATCGGTGAAGCCGCTCGTCGGTGAGAACATATCAGTGACGGAACAAGTGAACAAGCTCGCCCAGGGTATCGAGAAGCTAACAAAAAGTCTAGAATCACAAGTATTGGCCAAGCACAACGATTTACTTACACAGGCAAGTAATATTACCGATTTGGAGGCTATGCTGGAGTCTGTGCGTTCTCAAGTGCAGGGACTGCTGCGCGGTGCTGAAAGACTCAAAGACCGTGTACACACGCCCTACAACGAGTTGGAAAGCCAGACTATGATGCTGGAGAGAGTACAAACCACATGCAACCTCCTCAGACACGCAGCGAAAATACTCGCTTTATGGACTAAACTGAACTCTGTTAAAGACAACCCCACTAAAGAGGCCATGATACTTTTCGAGTTGAACGAACTTATAAGCGATTATGATTTCAAAGGAATAACTTTGCTTGATGATGTTTTGACGCAAGTTGAGCATCAACGCAAGGAGTTGTTAAGGAATTCCACAGAATTATTACAATCAAGCTTATTGAGTGGTGATAAGGTTAAACTTCTGCAATGTTTCAAAGTTTTTCACAACCTGCAATGTACAGAGGAACAGATAAAAATTACTGTGGACTCCATTTTGAAAGATTTGCGAAAAGAAATAAACAGTGCGCTCAATGTGCAAATGGTGTCCATAGAAGTGAAGAAATCTAGTTCAGGAAGAATTGCACCCGGCAAAGCCAACATCATGAACGCTCAGGATTTCAAGATCAAACTCTGGGACAATATTGAGAAACTATTCAAAAATGATATGTACAATGGCTGCATGAAAGTGATCATGCTCCAAAATGTTGTGAATGAGCTGCACGCTATTGGTAATTTCAGAAATATAGCGAAAAAATTCTGGGACGAGATATCCTTAATTTTCAGTAATGAATTAGAAAAAAGTCCATCAACAGTCAGTCAATCCATTGAAATAGATTTCCCGAAACTGCTAAAATGCTTCAATGATTTACTGTTGAAATTAAGGTGTAAGAATTTAGAAATGAATCGTTCTTGCTTGACGAAATGGGAAAATGCATTCCTCTCCAAGTCTTTGGCGAAGCTATTGGAACCGGTCAGAAGTATGTGGAACTTGAACCAAGTCCCGACCATGGATCAAATAGACAATGCTATAAGAGTGATCGCTGAAGCCCTAAGTATTTCATTGGCGGACAAAAATTTGAGCATAAGCTTGGCATACAGTGTGGCAAAGAGCATCAAGCAAATGAACGTGGAAGCTGAACAACGTTTGTCTATGGACAGTGATGTTGCACAAATCATTGAAGCACCCACAAGCTCACAACAGAAAAATGCAGATTTATGCAATGCATTGTACTACTTTTCGTCACAAATAAAGAGGGTGCTCGCCAACATGAACTCAATGTTGCCACAAGAGAGTGTGCAAATAGTTCAAAACAGCTTAAAAGACATGTCTAGTCTACCAGTGCTGAGTTTATTCGCTGGATCGATAAAGAACTCTCTATACTTGATCTTAATGACGATGCATGACGAACCGGACTTGATTAGAGCTGATGATCCGAATAATAAAACTATATCATGCTCTCCATATATGAAGGAACTTCAACAGTTTGTATCTCGTTGCAGAGACATATATTTGTCATTATTTAATGAGAAACAGGCATTGAACGAATGTTGTATAGATATTTCAAAATGCTGCATAGAACGGTTTATGCAACACGTATGTAATGTACGGCCTCTAAGTTTATACGGACGTGCAAAGTTGCAGGCAGATTGTAGGCAATTAGAAACGTCTTTGGCGCCACTAGTAAATGATATAACAGAGTTGGGTGATCACTACCGCCAGTTGAAGGCGTTAAGTCTGCTTTTAGAGAAGAAACCACAAGATATAGCGAAGAGTCAACATGAAGGAGCATTATTACCTTATTCTCTGGTCATTATGTACCTCTTTTCTTTTGGTGGGCAGCAGTTGTTGGCGCCACATGTATGTGCAGGTTAGTATTATTGTTTTGAAATAATTATCTACTGTACACTATTATTATAATTACATGATTCTCAAATATTATATTCAACCCATTTATTAGCCAATGCATGTTAATGGTAGACAACCAAAAAAATGTGTAGTTACTCAGATGTAAATTTTTAAAATTTATATAGAATAGCAGTTGACTGAGATTACACTTGATAGTAAGTGAAAATGTAGCCTAATGTGGAGCATGTTTGACTAGAAAATGCCTATTTACTCTAATGTAAACTTCCAACAAACACTTTTTAGCACAAGTTGTATATTTTTGTACTTTCTCAGGTTGGAACATACGCATAAGTCGTATTTTGTATTTTCTCAGGTTGGAATATACACAAACTGATACAATGGCTGGACGGTCACAGGAGCGAAAGGGACAGGCTTGAGTTTGTTGCGGGCGCTCTGCAGAGGTACCAGAACCACATCCGACAGAACCAGATAACATGTTATGACGAGGTGTATCCCATCCTGCTGCAGCTACTCGAAGATGGAAGGAAAGCACTGAAAAAGTAATTACGTACCATCACCAACACATAGTTCGAAGAACCGATAGACGTTGGGGTCCCAAGGTGCTAAAATGGTGACCTCGCACCGGAAAACGTGGACTGATGACATCAGAATAGTCGCAGGGATGCGCTGGACACAAGCGACGCAAAACCGCGTCGTGTGGAAGTCACTACAGGAGATTTATGTCCAGCAGTGGACCTCCATCGGTTGATGACGACGACGACCAACACTACAGCCCCTTTAACTTACCACTACCGGGCATATAGGAGAAAATCATTAAACCCACCACGCTGCCCCAATGTGGATTGGCGGGCTAAATGTAGTTACGATCTTGTGTATGTTTTGTTTCTATTTCTGAATTAAATAAATAGTACTGTTAACAAATTAATCTTTGTTTTTAAATAATTTACACTACTTAGTCTAATCGGAGAAGTGTGATAGTTGTATGGATTGTATTCCTTAAATTATTTCAAATGCTATGGATCGATTTTTACCCCATCTAAGGAAACATTTCACAAGAGCAATCATCATCAAATTATATTTTCATTAAATCAAATTTTACAACATCAAAAACTGCGGAATCGATGGGATTCGAAACAACATCTCTCGGATGTTGGTCCGGGCGTACCTCCGGCAACAGCTGAACCGCTTTCGACGGGACTTTCACAGCCGGGAAAGTTCACATGGAATTTTTAAGAATAAAACATGACGCATAAATTGTACTATTATTTTTATTAAAATAAAATCATTTAAACACAACGCGAGCCTGTCTGTCTGTCTTCTTGTGCCGATCTCTAGTTGTAAGACGCGCTCTTCACGCCGGCCAAATCACGCATCTGTCCACGAAACTATGTTTTAGTGCAATTCGTCGATCCTCATCTATAATAATGTGCCAAATCATTATACTTAGTATCCACCATTACAGCCTCATAACGTCCAACTGCTGGGCACAGGCCTCCTCTCTCATAGGAGAGAGGGATTTAGAGCTTAGACCCACCACACTGTTCCAATGCGGGTTGGCGGGCTTTAACGACTATTGTCACATGATAGTGATAATAATCGGGACCGACTGCTTAACGTGCTCTCCGAGACACGGAGATGAAACACCGCCATCTACCAACTCCGGGCTGGCACTGAGAATTTCTTGACAGAAAAACCCAATACCTAACAATTATTTGCCCGACCCGGGAATCGAATCCGGGGCCTCGTGATCAGCATTTAATACGCTAACCACTAGTCCAAAGAGGCAGTATATGTATATACTTAGGCTTTAGCATGCGTAAATGAAAAAACTAAAGCACAAAAAAAAACGATATACTTACTATTTAGTATGCGTGAATGGAAAAACTAACTACAAAGCTGGGATTATACTTTGATACGACTCTATCAGAAATAGTTAATACAATGGACCCTACACAAAAAAGTAGATCAAAATGTAATGCTTAAAATGAGGGGGAAAAAAATAAAAATGTGTAAAAAAATGTTTAATAATACCATCTAACAAAACAACAACAAAATTCATCA
This sequence comes from Melanargia galathea, assembly GCA_920104075.1. Taxonomy (NCBI): domain Eukaryota; kingdom Metazoa; phylum Arthropoda; class Insecta; order Lepidoptera; family Nymphalidae; genus Melanargia; species Melanargia galathea. The sequence goes on along the minus strand of OV049874.1, from coordinate 18,270,456 downwards.
ATGTAAACATTGGTACTAATTCTGTTGTACACAATCGATAAACTTAATTCTCTGAACATAGCAGTGTCTTTTTTACAATGCATGGTCGGGGCATACTAGCACAGAGTCGAAGCGAAACTGAAAAATTATATCAACAAAACAAGGCATAAACTATAAAAAAAAGACGCGGATGCGCGCGAATACCCGCGGCTAGGCGCGTACGAATGCGCGAGCATTCGAACTCGTGCCTTATTTTGTAGATTGGTGCCAATATGCCATGAACATTTTGCGTGACGCTTCGATGCGCTTCGACTCTACTAGTGTGCCCCATAGAGATAATAATAATAAATAGAGTTGGCATAACTACCTTAAAAACGTGCCAAAAATACACTCACACACGCACTGTCCTGTAACATAAAATGGCGCGTGTTCATTGTGATGTCTCAAGTTGTGCGTGTGAGTGTTCATGTATACATTTTAGGGAGGCCATCTTAAGTCACGAGTCTGCCGCAAACTGTTTTATTATTATGTCAAAAATGTAATGTTGTCTCTTTCACACTTATGAAAATTTTGATAAGCTTGAGCTATTTTCCGATCCACTAATTTCTATAGGACATTATGCCAGCTCTATTTATTATTATTATCTCTATGGTGTGCTCCGACCATAAGAGGTTGTGTACAACCGACTATTAGTTCCATTATAAAACTTAAATTAGTGGAACTAAAACTTAGTTGCGCGATATTTTACGACTACTTCGTTCTAAGTTTACTCAACAATATTCGATACTTACCGTCTATACAGTCGATAAAAGAACTATTTAAAATGAATTATTACAGCATTGCGGAAAAATCAACTAGACTAATAATGTGGCCGATTCTGTTGTACACAATCTCTAAATCTAAACTAAAATGACAGGTCTAAATATACTCCTGTCTCTTTCACAATCCTCCCTGCTGAAGGGGATAGCACTATTTTTAAACCTGTCAATTTAGTTTAGGTTTAGAGATTGTGTACAACAGAATTAGCCACATTATATATATCTAAGTATAAAACATAATAAATTTTGGTAGTCAATACAGAAGCCGAAACACGTTAAAATATTTCAATTCAAAGAATCTGTGTAATTTTTTTTCAGGTTTTTTCATTAAGAAAATTTTTCTCTGTATAACTTATTATAATAATTCACTTTAAATAAAAACAAAAGAATATAATACAATACGAAATGCAATATACAGTTATTACTTATTTATAATACAGAACACCTTAATCAGTGAACAATAATTTGGTACTAAATGAACAAAAATATATCTACAACAAACTAAACCTATACTCTGATTTTTAATTCCGTGGAATTCTGAAGTTGATCTTAATGTTGCCAGAGATAAAACAGTTCCCACAAAAAAGATAATTTTAAAACTTATATAAATAAAAATCAGATATGACAAATGCCTGACAGATACTTCAGGTACTTTAGTTTGGGGTAAAATCGAACTCCAGGTGGTAACCCTGTTTTTCATACAAATTCAAAAAAAAATTCAAATATGACCACTGTCAGAATTACACCAAATTAAAAATCAGATTATACAACTGTACTAGTCTAATTTACAAGTCTACAATCTATCTTTAGCTGGCTTGAAAAGCACGCAAGTCACTCCTCACAGAATCGCGTAAGGCATACGCAATTTTAATTTTTTTTTTTTAATTATAAAACGTGGGTAAAACGTGCGTGTTAACAAGAGGCCTTAGGCACAGTACACAGATACAACCAGTAGTGAAACTACAAACAAACAAACGTTCGAAACGGCTCACTCACACAAACATGCGCATCGACGAGACCATTTAGCGGCAGTCGCTACTGACATTCACGCGAAAACCCCTTATGGGTCTCAGTTATCTGTGTACTGTGCCTTAGGGTTCCTTTTCCATATTTAGGTACGGAACCAAACTGCCAAAGAACATCCAAAGCGCCACAGATGGAGAATCGCTTTCGCGATTCGCAAAGTTATCTGCGATTTTGTTTACCTTTTCAGTCAGCTAACCATACTTTTTTTAAATTCGAGTATCGAAACACAACGATCTCATAGTAAAATGGACCTAAACTGACTTATTTTAAGGGTTGAGTTCGTCCATACATCTACAGCCAGCGCCGCAAGCGGAAAAGCAGAATGAATATTGGAAGTACTGAATTACGATTTAAAAAAATTGATTGTCTGTAAAGTCGGTTTACGGACGATAATTTTACGTGATAACGTCATAATAAAACATTGATGCAGCCGAACGATTAGGCCGATCGTGTCTCTCTATCGCTTGTTCCGCGCTCTCGCTTCCACGCTCGGCTCAGGCGGAACGTGACAATGAGTCATGCTTTTTCGTGCGTGCAGCCGGCGTTCAGCTATTTATAAGACGTGAACACGTCAATAAGAGGCTTTCGGTCCATTTTGCTCTGACAGTGTAGTTTCTCGATATTCGAAATCCAGTAGCGTTATCGAGGTGTGGTAAGTTCGGTATAACCCTACGGCTAGTTCAATTGACCTGGTCCGTCGCGAAGGCGATCTTGAACACGTCCTGGTACTCGTTGACGAAGTGCACGTCAATGCCCTCGCGGATGAAGGAGGGCAGGTCGTCGAAGTCCCGCCTGTTCTCCTCCGGGAGGATCACGCACGTCACGCCCACGCGTTTGGCCTAAACATACATTAAAAAAAAATCATTAAAATATTTACTAAAAGGGCCACTTACACTTACCGCAATGATGTTCTCCTTGATAACAGTTACTGCAATGATATTCTCCTTGATAACACTTGCCGCAATGATGTTCTCGATAACACTTACCGCCATGATGTTCTCCTTGACACTTATCGCAATGATGTTCTCCTTGACACTTAGCGCAATGATGTTCTCCTTGACACTTAGCGCAATGATGTTCTCCTTGACACTTAGCGCAATGATGTTCTCCTTGACACTTAGCGCAATGATGTTCTCCTTGACACTTACCGCAATGATGTTCTCCTTGAACTGCAATGGTGTTCTCCTTGACACTTACCGCAATGATGTTCTCCTTGAACTGCAATGATGTTCTCCTTGACACTTACCGCCATGATGTTCTCGATAACACTTGCCGCAATGACGTTCTCCTTGACACTTAGCGCAATGATGTTCTCCTTGACACTTATCGCAATGATGTTCTCCTTGACACTTACCGCAATGATGTTCTCCTTGACACTTAGCGCAATGATGTTCTCCTTGACACTTAGCGCAATGATGTTCTCCTTGACACTTAGCGCAATGAGTTCCTGCTTGATAACACTTACCGCAATGATCTTCTCCTTGATCCCGCCCACGGGCAGCACGCGGCCCGTCAGCGATACCTCGCCGGTCATGGCGAGCTGCGGTCGAATCGCGCGGCGCAGCGCCAGCGACAGCAGCGCGCTGGTCACCGTGATGCCGGCTGAGGGGCCGTCCTTGGGCGTCGCACCCTCCGGCACGTGCAAGTGGAGGTGGCTGAAATACACGTGCTCAATGTCTTGATCGTCGTCCGACAGACGTCCACTGCTGGCCATAAGTCTCTTGCAAGGAACGCCATAGAATACAATCCTATATCCTATTCTATCCTATACTTGTATCCAGCGGCTGTCAGAAACTCGCTTGAGATTTTTCCTTCATCATCCTTTTCATTTTATTTGACAAGTACCCCTATCGCCAGATATAAAACTTCTAATTTATTTTTAAGTGGATTTAGACATTCTTTTCTATTTTAGATACAGAGTGGCGCAATTTTGAGATAAAACAATAAAAAAAAATAAAGCCTAACTACCCTATTTCAAATGTGTTCCCAATTCCCATACAACTTTGTTATGTGCTGTTATTCAAGGGGTGGATCAACTTTCTAAATTGCCGGTGGCCTAGCACGGGCGGTTGCCCTGATGCTGCAAATATTAATGGTCAATCACAATACGACCGCCCTGCTCGTTTGCTCTATATTCATAATAATTTTACAAGTGTAAATTAAAAATTTAAAAACCCCCGACATTCGCCATTTTGTGGTGACGGCCATCTTGGATGGATTTGCATAGTGCTATTCTACTAGTCAAGCCCTTTCATTTGATACCCATATTGAGGGCGTTGTGCTAAAATATGCAATCCCCCATTTTGTAGCGGCGGCCATCCTGGACCGATTTTCATCAAACATAAGCTAACAACACTCTCGACTAATTCACCTTTCAAACAAAAAAAAAACCGCATTCAAAACGGTTCACCCGTTTGAGCGCTACAGGAGAACAGACAGACACACACAGACACGTCAAACTTATAAGACCCCGTCGTTTTTGCGTCGGGGGTTAAAAAAGTGATATAATTGTGACATTGTGGTAGGTAGGTAAAAACTTAAAGTAGGCATATAACCTAAACACCAACTCACCTGGTGTTTAAGAACATATTGTCAGGATAGTTTTCCGCGAGGAAGTTCCTGGCGACGGTCAGGGCGATGCGCGCCGACTCTTTCATGACGTCACCGAGGTGGCCCGTCAGCTCCATCGAACCCACCGTTGGCTTCTCGTCCTTCAAGTGATTCCGGATCGCTGTTTCGATGTACAGTGTGCTGCCACCTGTAAACCATATTTTTCATTCTAACAGATTATTCGACTGCTGAGTGCTGACTTTTGAAGTTATAATTCTTTAGGTGCGTTATGAAAAAATATGTGAAATTTTATGATGCGCACAGGGTGAAACGATAAACTACATAATTATTGAAGTTGGCAAGGACTGACGGCAACTTGAAGTTGCTCGCTAACCTCTCGCAAACAAACATGGCCATCTGTCGTGCCATCTAGCGTCTGATTGTAATTAAATGTTTGCACGCAAAGAAGTATAACTTCTTACGCGTGTACATAAATATACACACCATTTTTTTTGTTTTACAGGCGTTGACATATGAATTACAAGAAATCAAACTAAGTTGAGTCATGAGAAACGTGCGAATTGAGTCATAAATCAATAGGACCACAGGGTCGTGAGGGCTCTCCCTCGCTCTTTATAATCACTTAACATCATGGGCGGCGGTAATCACTTAACATCAGGTGACCCGCCTGCTCGTTTGCCCGCAATTTTTATTAAAAAAAAAACTGTCATCGACTTCGACAAATCCTTTTTTACTGTTACACACAACACCAGACATCAGATTCCAGTTCCATAAGGCCTGTAAGTGAAAACAATCCTCAGTTCCTCACCCATCGCGGTCCAGGCCAGCCCCATGACAACGCCCGGCGGCGTGACGTCGTACATGCGGTCGTGTTTGAACGTCGGCTTGCCCACCAGCTCGGCCAAGTTGCTGTCGTCGATCACCATCTTGTCGGCCTCTTGTTTCACTATTTTGTACGCCACTTTGCGACAGATCTACGACAAATAGAAAATCCAATTTAATAAATACAAAAATAATCCTAAATAATATCACTTTTAGCTTGCCTTTGATGTGGTTTTTGACTTCGTCTATATGGATTTGGGTTGTTTAAAAATCTCTTGGAAACCTGCTGTTTTTCGGTACAAAGAATACCTTATTTACACCACCTAGGGCCTACCTAGCTAGCCACCTAGGCTTTTCTTTAAAATAGGTAAATAGCTGAGGAGTAAGTCGAAGAACTAAAACCTTGGATATGAATTTGTATGAACGAATCTGTTTCAACACTTACAATTGTTCATTAAGCACTTTTCGGTGCAATATAAACCTAAGCATATCTGAATATTTTGAGACTAAAAGAAGGCAACGATGTAAAATTCAAAAAAGTGGCAATCTGTCTACATTTGCGGACTCCGGAGATATACAGAAAACGCAGTATTTAAAAAGTAGTAGAATATGTGGAAATTTTACCTTCTCGATGTGTTTCTGCAGGTTTCTAACACCGCTTTCCCTGCAGTAGGATTTTATAAGTGTGTGCAGACTTTGCGGGGTGAGCTCCATTTGTTCCAGGGTGAGACCACAGTTCTTCCGCGCGGTCGGTACCAAATACTGTTGGGCGATCGCTAGTTTCTCTTCTGCTACGTAACCTATGGTAGTAACAGGAGAATTACATAAATGTGTGGAAACATAATTGGAAGGCTATAAATTTTGGCTAGAATTTCAGTAAAATTGAGAAGGGTCTTTTAAATTAACCTAGACCGAATGGGCCTCAAGACTGAGCCTCCTTGCTTGGGCTTTTCCTTACACGTAGCACCTGGTATGCCATCTATTTTGGCCTAAAAAGCACAATTACGATTTAATGGCCTAAGCTTTGTGGTGTTTTTATATTCGTGTAAATGTGATGTCCTATAATCCTGCGTTGGGATCAGAGTCTTGTGGAAAAAGTCTGGGTGACTTTTCTTTCGGCGATTTCGCGTATAGCGATATGCTGCCGTGGAGTACGCAAGCACTCTATCCAGGAAGTTGGCGTTCTGCTCCGGGTCACTCACCGGACATGTCGATGAGCTCCATCCGATCCCGCAAGGGCTCCGGGATCATCTCCACCACGTTGGCGGTGCAGATGAACAGCACGCGGGACAGGTCCACGGCCACGTCCAGGTAGTGGTCCAGGAAGTTGGCGTTCTGCTCCGGGTCGAGCAGCTCCAGGAGGGCCGACGATGGATCTCCGTGCACACCTCTTAAATAATAAACAATTGACTTCGAGAATCTGGCAACCCCAAAAGCTCAGAGATAAAACAGTCTAAGTCCAAAGCAACAGAGCAAGACGTGGAATGTATAGTTTTATGTATAGTTTTACGAAATGTTTGGCCATGTACATACTTCAGGTATCAACCTGCCAACCCGCATTGGAACAGCGTGGCGGATCTAATCTCTAAATTACTCTCTGCTGTAAAAAGAGGAGACCTGTGCACAATAGTGCTCCTACGACTGCCTAATTTTAATTAATTGTGATTTAAAAATTGTGCTATTTTCAATTATTACCTGTGTACAAGTGTTACCCGAGTACAATTGTTACCCATATACAAGTGTTACCCGTGTAAAAAGGTTTACCGTGTGCAAGTGTTACCCGTGTACAATTGTTACCCGTGTATAAGTGTTACTTGTGTACAAGTGTTACCCGTGTAAAAATGTTTATCGTGTGCAAGTGTTACCCGTGTACAAGTGCTACCCGTGTACAAATGTCACCCGTGTACAAGTGTTGCCCATTTACAACTCACTTGCCAATCTTGTCGACCTCGTCGATGAGCACGAGCGGGTTCTCGGTGGCGGTCTTCTTCAGGCACTGCACCAGCTTGCCGGGCATGGCGCCGACGTACGTGCGCCGGTGGCCCTTGATCTCCGCCACGTCCGTCATGCCGCCCACCGAGAACCTGAAGTACTGCCGGTTCAGCGCGCGCGCTATCGACCGGGCTGCGAACACGTATTAATTGTACAGAAAAATAATCGAAGAAAAGTTAATATTTGCGGTCACAAAAGTCGAAAGATCTTCACAGGCTTTTTCTAATTTATGTTTTTATACTAATAATTGAAAAAAAAAACAAGGCCAAGATTTTATTTTTATATTTTTCTGAGAACTGTCACGACTTGGCCTATCACGCGTTTTAGGCTTGATTTTGATTTCTCTGCATGGAAGAAATCTCTTTTTTACCCCCGAAGCAAAAACGTGTATGTGTATGTTTGTGTGTGTGTGTGTGTGTGTGTGTGTGTATGCGTGCGTGCGTGCGTGTGTGTGTGTCTGTGGCACCGCAGCGCTCAAACGGGTGACCCGATTTGAATGCGGTTTTTTTTTGTTTGAAAGGTGAATTAGTCGGGAGTGTTCTTACTTGTGTGTGTGTTACTTTAAATCAGAGATCTAAATCAACAGAACGCTCACCTATGCTGGTCTTGCCGACCCCCGGCGGTCCGTGGAAGCACAGGATCTTGCCCTGAGTGCTGCCCTTGAGCTGCGACACCGCTATGAACTCCAGGATCCTCTTCTTGATATCCTCCATGCCGTAGTGGTCTTCGTCCAGGATCACCTGAGCGTCTTCCAGCTTGAGGTTCTCCTCGGAGGTCACTCCCCAGGGCAGGGAGGTCAGCCAGTCGAGGTAGCAACGGGTTACACTGGGTAATAAACATTGAGCGGTGACCTTCAAGTGCGTCGTGCGGGAGAGCGGGACACAATACGATTGGAGGGCCAATCAGCGCTTACGAGGGATCCCCACGCCCTCCCCGCGACCCCTCACCATCCGATAGGTATATCGAATTAAAAAAAACAAGAACAAAACCTAGCATCTAAACATCGCACGGCTGAGAAGGATCAATAGACACCAGCTCTTTGATTAAAATCCATCCAGTTGTTAGGATTATTCGAGGGTATAAATAATTCCACATGGGTACCCAGTTATGCGTGAAAAACATACCCTGAAATGCGCAGAAGTCGAAAATGAGGTATCATTTTCGACTTCTGCGCATTGAAGGTTAACGCTAGACTTATTTGCCGAGACTTGTATTGGGATATTGGGAAGAAGAAGCGTTTACATTAAAAGAGCTTACTTGAATTCCGAACTGTGGCTCTCCAAGAAGTTCAATTTGTTCAGCTCCTCATCGATGACGGTCTGCACGGCGGCCGGCACCTGCTTGTCGGCGAGCCGCTCTCGGAACTTGTCGCCTATCGCGTCCTTGTCGTCCTTCTCTAGACCTAGCTCTTTCTTTATTACCTGATTCCAAATTTCGGATGTTAAACTCTAATTATAAAGGCGAAAGTTTGTGTGTGTGTATGTTTATTACTCTTTAACGCCGCAAGTAATGAACCGCCATTTCAGCCGAACCAAAATTTCAGCCAAATCACGATTTGGCTGAAATTTTGAATGTAGATAGATTATGCCCTGACTTAACACATAGGCTACTGTTTATCCTGAAAGAATCCACAGTTCCTATGGGATTTTGAAAAAACTAAATCTATCGCTACAGCTATAGGTAGATCACTATAGCAAAATTCCTTGAAAGTAGGTATAAAGGTTGGAAAAGGGAGCGGGAACGGGAACCGGAAATCCACGGCTCCCTCGGGATTTGTTTAAAACCGAAATTCACGTGGGCGACGCCGTGGGCAGATGCTAGTTATTCTTTAAAAGTATCGTAATTTTTCTTTCTAGTTCTGTAAGAAAGGGATAGAACGTTTTACGGCCACATACTGTACTGCTCATTTAAAAAGTAGACGTCTGGCAATGCCACTTTTTATGCGTTCGTAGTAATGCTGAAGCTACACAACTATTTTTTATACTAATTAAGATTTTTTAAAACGTCTAACGCACGAAACGAGCTTAAGTCATTAATTCGGAAATAGTATTTATATATATCGCGTGCATTGAAGCGGAGCGGTATTGGACCCTGCTCTCTCTCTCCGCTTTCCACACTCCACTCCGCTCTCTACGCTCTGCTGCGCTTTCAACGATCCGCTCCGCTTTATACGCTCCGCTCCGCTCTCTAAGCTCCGCTCCGCCTTCTACGCCTCGCTCCGCTTTCTACACTCCGCTCCGCTTTCTACGCTTCGCTGCGCTATCAACGTTCCGCTCCGCTTTGTACGCTCCGCTCCGATTTCTCAGTATCTGTGGGTGTTACCTTCAGCTGCTCGTGCAGTATGTATTTCCTGTGCTGCTGCTTCACTTTCTCCTCCACTTCCTTGCCGATCTTCTGTTGCAGTTTGGACAGCTCGTACTCCTTCTTTAGTAGTGACAGCGACATCATAAGACGTTTTGGTATCTGTGGAAGTTACAAAATTGTTAACTTTAATGTGTCAAATTCCAAATTCAAATAAAATTTATTCAAACGTTTTTTGAATGTCAGTTTTTACAAATACCACTGAGAAAGTAATAGTAGTGGAGGAGCCATACCTACTTTAAAAACGTGTCAAAAATACACTCACACACGCTTAGATTAGGTATCATACACGCACAATCCGAAAACATAAAATGGCGGGTGTTCATTGTGATGTCTGAAGTTGTGTGTGTGTGAGTGTTCATGTATACATTTTAGGGAGGCCATTTTTTGTTTTAAGTCTGCCGCAAACTGTTTTATTATTATGTCAAAAATGTAATGTTGTCTCTTACACACTTATGAAAATTTTGATAAGCTTGAGCTATTTTCCGATCCACTATTTTCTATAGGACATTATGGCACCTCTATATTATTATTATTGTGTGTTCTGTTAAATGTCCGAAGTCCATTATTGAGAGTACGTTACTTTTTCGCACGCCGTTTCCGCTAGATTTTTGATTTCCGTCATGTGTTCCGCGCCACCGACGCCTCCAACGGCCTATCTGTGAACTAATAAACACAAGCCGACACAAGCCACAATATTTCGCCATTGTTGCGTTGTCTTTCGACCACGCGAGTTCGTTAGATTTATTTAAAACTTTCGAGATAGAAGTAGAAAGTTTTATAATTTGAGTAAAAAAGTATTTATTTTTTACTGATAACTGATAATTATTGAAATTTTTCCGTTGCATAGTGAAGTTTGTGCTAAAAATTCCGTGCCGCCGGAGGCCGGACAAAGTAGTTCGGTCCGAAATTCGTGTAGTGAGAGTGAAGATTCTTCATCTGAGGAGCGCCGCCGCCTCCGACAAGGCGACGCCGCAGCGCCTCAGGGCGCCGCAGCCGCTCAGGGCGCCGCAGTCGCTCACGCACTGCAGGCGCTCGCTTTTTACTTTGGAGGAGGTAGAACGGAGGTTTGAGTTTTCAATTCGGTGAGTCAATTTATTATTTTGTGTGCCCAGTTGCAAATACAAAATTTTTCAAATTCAACTAATATGTTGCATGTTTTCTCTAAACGAGACTACTTTAAGTGTGTTACAATACCGTGCTCTCCCAGGAAGCTCGGGTTCGATTTCCAATATACAAATAACTGAACTATCGGATGGCGCGGGCGGTATTTTTGATCCTTCACGAGAATAGTTTTGCCGCACTTTCAAAGGTGTATTTTTTGTTCAAACTAGTTGCTAAATGACGCCTTACAATACCTTGATCGATTGGTCATACAATTCTGATGTAGGGTAGTTACTACTACTACCGAGTCAGCGAAAATATTGAATTAAAAAAAAGGAGAGTTCTCCACATGGTATACTCTAGTTTGTGTGGAAAACAAGTCGAAATACGTAATCTTTTTAAGACTTAAAGTCAAACTACCCCCTTCTTCAGATTACATTTCTGAGCATTGGAGTTGACGATATATATATTGAAAAAAAAAAAAAAAAATTTGGAGGTAATGCCAAAATGCAAAGCTAAGCGCTCAAACGCCTTCGCATTCGCAGGTGCGGCCAATAAATTACCATGATCACATCTCAGAACAATACTTTTCATACCTACCTTTTACTAAACCCTAACAAGGATAAAAGGATAGAATTGTTGACTCTTGTGATAGAAAGAAAGGGGGGGGGGGAGTCGAAAAGAGAACAGTTTTAAACTAGAAATTTCTTTCAATCCCTCCTTTAGTTCTTCCAAATTTGGATGGTTCTAACAGAGTATCAAACTCTGTCCGTCCGCAGCATGTCCTTACAAATTCTGTGGATGATTTTGAACCAGATATGTTCCGCTAATAGCCATATATCTAATATTCATCGCCCTAATTTTCTTAATATTCAAAAGTTATGTTGAATTTGACGACTGAACCGATACATGATGTCGAAACATTAGTAACATGATGTACAAACAAACATTTTTTTTTTTTTTTGTATCACCGTCAAAGGACAACGTTCCTTCAACCGACGACTGGGTGGTCAAGCTTGACTTTGATCGGATGATCATGTCCCTAGAAGTGCATCGACATTTTTTTTTTTTTGCACATCAGTTACAAACGTCGGTTGCTGCAAATAACTTGCCTATCTTTTGGCCGGATGGTAGCTCCAAGAATACTCATCTCTGTGACAAATCGGACTGCCAAAAAAATTATGCAACACGGTCTTCGCCTTGCATTAGCTCAGGAAAACTCTTGAGAGCTCACATCTAAGTGGCTAACAATTTCTTAATCAGCCTAGGTGTCTCAATTTCAAAAAATCGATCACAAACCAAGGAGATCGTTCCAGTTTTCGGGAGTAATTGGGATGCATACCACATCATCAAGTCCCTATCTCCAGAAAAGACAACAAAAAGTCCGTCAGAGTCAATGCCTCTTCTAGCAAATCGGCAGTTGGACCCTTAAACAGGCGCAATGCCTTTTAGGATATTCCAATTTTGCAACCTTCATCACCCTCCGGGGAAGGTTGCATTGCCGTATCTTGCTACGCCTCAGCAACTTTCTTCGCCACGGACCCTCAAACAGGCGCAACGCCCTTTAGGGTGTTTCAATTTTGCAACCTTCATCACCCTCCGGGGAAGGTTGCGTTGCTGTACCATTCCATGCCACAGCAACTGTCTTCGCAAATATACTCGTTATTTCCAAACGGTTTCCGAGAGAGGTGCGCGTCGAACTAGAATGGTGGCTACAAAATATGATTCAGTATCCTAAAAGAGAAAGTCCAGCCAACGTCCATACCAGGTTGAGTATGCTGATTCTTGTCCGATCACCGAAGTTAAGCAACATCGGATACGGCCAGTACTTGGATGAGTGACCGCTTGCGGACATGTTTAAACCTTTTGAATTACTTTATTATGGATGCATCATTATGTACATTGGGAGCTCTAGTGAACAACAGCAGAAAATTAACTAATGGAAGGGACAACAAAGCAAATTCCTTTGTAACTTAATCGTAGGTACGCTGTGATTGCCGTCAATTCAACTGAAGCCTCATCTCTCAAGAATTTGGCAGTGGTATTACAGACCGGCAATAAGACAAGGTATCATTATATAAAAGACAAAAGAGGAACGAGATCACAACGGTTCTAGACTTGAAAAAGGAGCTTTTCACTCTGACGGACAGCCTCAATATTGTACTCCTCCCTCACCACCTTCCGGGAGTGTACAATACCGAAGCCGACAATCTCTTGCGCAATCGCGCAGGCTCGGTGTGGCATCTACTACAAGGAGCAGCTTTAAACATACTTCATAGATCGTTCGTCTCAAAGGGCTCACGTAGTTTAGAAATGCGCTACTCTCGGCTTGTCCGACTCTAACGCCTGCTTTCAGCAGATGTTGGACTTACGAGCTAATGTGGATCTTCCGTCCGCCGGAGCTACTACCGCTCGTCCTGCAACACCTCGCCTCGCCTCGCCGTACCTGCCTATTGTATTCTACAATAGGCAGGTACTTAACCACGCAAGTGGATGAAGCCCTTATAGCGCCCAGTCTTGAAAAGCCGCGCTTGCGCGTCCAGCCGAGATACGATACCTGGACAAGGTAATCGTTGATACACCACAACCACCAGCTTATATCGAAGCCTTGAAATCTGAAGCTTGGCTCATTTTGGGGACGACAACAAGTCTGTTATTGAGCAGATACGCTTAAAACTTATGCCCCCATTGGAGAAGATGGTCAGAACGGTGTTTATAGTAATATGATGTAGATTTTCACTGTCCTTTACCAAATGAAGTAACTAAATATACAACATACTGGCATATTTGTATTTGACGGATATTTTTTTGGAGAATGTGCTCATGGACTTCACAACCTTTTCCTGCTTCACCGTTCTACTACGGAACTGTAAGAAGTCGTGAGTGCCCTAGGGACGCCTCCTAGGTGGTTGGCGTTCGATTTACTTTGCTGAAACATATAGAATGTCCTCCCAGTGTCCGTATGTCCTGCCTGGTACAATTTGAATGCTTCCACGGCGGGAATCAATGTGCATTTTCTGGATAGGCTCATTCCTAATTTGACCTCATCATTGCTTTCCATTGGGAGTGATTGTTGTCAAGCGTAAACCTATCATTTGTACATAAATCAGCCAGTTTCTATTTATGACACAATTTCGAATGTTATAATCCCATCATATGATTTATTCAAACATATCTTGGATGTTGTAGCGAGGCCTCCTAATCTTGCTTTTTGGAACGCACGAATACGGGACACAATTCCAAATATAAATAATTTATGTGAGGTATCTAGATACCTCACATAAACCTCATACGGCCAGAATTCTTTTGTTGTCATTTGAGCTTTCGTGTTCATGACCTTACACTTTTAAATTGTGATCCTAGACATATTATAGATGGAAATATCTACTTTTCAGCATACATATTATATGGCTTCTCCTGACCACAATATTTTATGTAAACTGACCCAAATTCGAGCTAAAATATAGAATTAAGTATTGTTTTGGCTCAGAACTGTAATAACTGTATCAAAATTACTTATACACTTATTAGCACGCGGGAGGCACACAGGCCAGCCTAGCCCATAGTATCATTGGCGTTTTGGGTTCAAAGGCTTGTATAAAGAAGCTAGTGTTGAAGCTAAATCATATAGTTTCAGATCCACATTGGATTTTATTTTAATTAAATTGGGTTAAAAGTTCTATAAACGATATTCTTGTCTAAATCAGGGGCCTGTGAATACAACTGCTATCTTAAAGAATTAGATGGAAATTGTAATGACATTAGTGCGATATCAAAAAGTCCCTTTTGCTGTCAAGTTTTACTATTTCCTATAGACATAATTGGTACTATTACCTGTCGCTACAAGGGCGTCGCCAGCCGCTGGCCAAGGGGGGGGCAAGTTGATGATATTTATGCGAAAAGTGTAAATAGGCCAGTCATATTTGACACAAAAAATCGCTAAAATCGCAATCAAATAGCTAGTTCCGATTTTTTAATATGTTGTTAGGACCACTACAAGTAGTCTAAATCCAATTTTGCAACTTCGAAAGACCTGTGCTAACTTTGCAGCACTAGAAAAACCACGTAATTTTTTTTTGTTTTTTTTTGTTTTTTTTCTATATAAGTCCTAAACTACGTATTTTTTTAAAATACTTACTAAGTATACCGTTTTAAAGTAGACTAAAATTGCCACAATTTAAAACTAGAACCAGCTCTGAAAGTTAAATACTTAACGAGATGCAGCTCTGCTAAAATTGATTTTTTTTCCAAAAAAGTGAAATTTTAAGATTTGGTCAATTTTCGACCGCGATCTTGGGGATAATATTCATATTACGAGTAAAATTATGGGCAAAAATGGAGTAGAAAATCTAATAGGCTTTAATTTAAGGACAGAACGACGTCTCTAGGCCATTATAGTTTACTCACAAATCTTATGAACAATTGTAACCAAAAATAATGTCCTTGTATAGTGAATAAATAATGCCCGGCACTCATAATGTCCTTGTTCAATAAATTAATAAATATCAATAATAATATAAATACTTTTTTTAAGTAAATAATATTATAAATACTTAATAATAGTTTAAATATTTCTTGTGGATGTATACGGGTTTTTCTTTAAAACTACCTTCAAAACAAAATAAAGCAAAAAATGCAATTTTCCCATTTTTTTAATTTTTAGGATTTGTAAGTAAACTATATGGACTACAGATGTCGTTTTATGTTTAAATTAAAGCTAATTATACTTACTACAACATTTTTTTCGTTTAACCTTACCCGTAAAATGAGTATTTTCCCCGATATCGGGGTTTACAATTGAACAAATTTTAAAATTTCACTTTTTTGAAAATAATTGCCCATTTTTGAAGAGTTGTATCTCAGTAAATATTGAATTTACAGAGTTGGTTCTGGTCTTATATAAAAACAATTTTAGTCTACTTTAAAAACGTACAATTATAAACGTATAACAAAAAATATTTTTCTGAAAAACACATAGTTTAAGACTTATAATATATAGAAAAAACCAAAAAAAGTGAAAAAATTTCGAGGTTTTTCAAGTGCTGCAAAGTTAACACGTTCACTGCGGGCCAAAATTTAGAGAACTTTCAGCTGGTGCGGTTGGGGTCGATTTAGGAAACCTGGAACTCTATTTCAGTGCGGTTGGCACTTTTTTGGCCTCGTGCTGAATGGTTTGATAAATATGTCATAATTTGACCAGGAACGTGACAAGCTGTTTAGATTTGCGCTAAAATCATTTATGTGTTAATGTTTTAACTAAAACTAGCTTCGCCTGCGGTTCTGACACTTGGTTTCAGAGAAAATACCGAAAATAGATCCGGGGTCGCTTTAGATCCCGCGCCGCACCTAATTTGGGTTACACTAGTGACGGGAATTTTCTCTGGTATAATATCGATGAATATCGAAGTCAATGTTATGAATGATTTTCATGAAATTTAGTGTGCAGGGGCTTTCGGAGGCTAATATCATTAGAATACAAAGGTAAATTTTGCCACCATCATCAATAAGGTTATAATAGCTCAGGTGGGAATCGGGCGGTTCTGAAATCAAAACACCCCGGTTCGAGTCCAGATGATTATTTTTTTCCCTTAGTTTCATAATAATTAAAACTGTAATGATAAAAATATACGTACTTGTTTATTTACGTACTTGGTTATAAGTACTTGTTTCTAATAAAATGCTAAACTTATTGCACTCGTGATTTTTTATTTAAATATAATAACCAGTGCACTTTCTTATTATTATGTCCGTAAGATCGAAAAATATTATTCATTCATCAGTAAGTAATTCGTATCTATATCTTTTATTCTTCTATACATGCAATAAAATCGTAGACTCGCCGTGTCTGTACCAAGTCTGTATCAAACAAAAAAAAAACGAATTCAAATCGGTCCACCCGCATCCACACACACACACACACACAGACACGTTAAACTTATAACACGCCGTCGTTTTTGCGTCGGGGGTTAAAACAAAGAGAGATAGATGCATCACAATCCGAACTCTTAGACCAATCGTTCCTCTCTATCGCTTGTTCCGCGTTCTCGTTTGCACGTTCCACTCAGGCGGAACGTGACAATAGTCACGGTTTTTCGTGCTTGCAGCCGGCGTTCATCTATCTATAATAATAATAATAATATTATAAAGTAGCTCGCCCTGACTGACTGACTGACTGACTGATCATCAACACACAGCCTAAACCACTGAAGCTAGAAACTTGAAATTTTCACAGTAGCTTCCTTTTATGACGTAGGTGCACACTAAGAAAGGATTATTCCGAATTCCACCCTTAAGAGGGTTAAATAGGGGATGAAAGTTTGTATGAAAGTCCGTCATTTTTCAAGTTATATCCATGAAAAAAGGTATTTAGATTTTCGGTTAAAAATAAAGAATTACGTGTTTGAGGAATTTAGGAAAAACTACCCCCAAGTGGGTTAAATGGGGGATGAAAGTTTGTACGAAAGTCCGTCATTTTTCAAGTTATATCCATGAAAATTGGTATTTAGGTTTTCGGTTAAAAATAAAGAATTACGTGTTTCAGGAATTTTAGAAATTCCACCCCAAGTGAGATTTATAAGAATCCAAGCGGACGAAGTCGCTGGCATCGGTTAGTCGATTTATAAGACGTTATCACGTTAAAAATGTTTTTTTTATTATGTCTCCTATTTCATATACGTGCACTTTAATAATATTCACCTGTATAAGTAGCATAATAACATGCTATTCAAAACTTAACTCAACAACACTCCAATATTAATGTTACACGATAAAATAAGTTGAGTTAAAATGATTACCGTTTTTATTAAAACACAACTGATAATCTAAAAGATTGAAAGTCAAACCGACTTCATCATACACTTAACAGTCCATATCTTGAAAACTACAATTATTATAAATTATCATATCCATCTATTATAGTATACCTATATAATAATATGGAACTTATTAACAACTTATACCCGAGGAAGCACTGAAGACATAATTAACATAATATGTATTTCGAAGTCATGATGCGGACTCAGAATATCGACTGCTGCGCAAAACGCGTGCCCCGGTATCGACTATGGTCGCGGCACTAACGTTGACTGAATCGTTTCCCCGCCGCCTGCGCCGCGCACCGCGCGGGGACTAAATCAGCGTCGTCCCGCACTGAATTAAATAATTTTGAACTCAGTGCGCACGACGCTTATTTTGATCCCGTGCTATTTTTTTATACCAACGAGTCGAGGCTTTGAAGACATAAAGAAAACTATATTTGTCTTTGTCATACGTCTTACGGTTGATCGTAGACAGCTCCCGCACAGGCGAGAAAACACGAGTTTTGCGCGCCGCACCAGACGAAAGTCTACCACGGGGCTGTTATCGACCCCGCCCGCAGTGAACGTGTTAACACATGTCTTTCGAAGCTACAAAATTGGAAACTAGGTACTGGTAGTCGTCCTAACTACATATTAAAAAATCAAAATTTTCCACTTACATCGTTTGCATATTTTGCGCCTGGTTTCATTTAGATAGGCAAACATATTTATATTTTTCAAATCTCTAGGGGGGGGCAGCTGCCCCCCCCTGCCCCTACCTGGCGACGCCCTTGTGTCGCTATGTTTTAATAACATAATATTCTTTGAACTAAAAGTATAATAGGCTACAACTTTTAATTCATACATATGTACTTATGTACTTAGTAAAAAATATATCACATTATTGCGTATTCTTCTCCACAAGCCACCAGGAGATAACAAACAGGTCTCAATAATGGACTTCGGACATTTAACAGAACACACAATATGGAAATTTTAATTGTGTTTCTTCCAATGTCCGAAGTCCAGATAATGTCTTCCTGGTGCTACCATTATCTATACACATCATTATTTATCGAACAATGGCGAAATATTGTGGCTTGTGTCGGCTTGTGTTTATTAGTTCACAGATAGGCCGTTGGAGGCGTCGGTGGCGCGGAACACATGACGGAAATCAAAAATCTAGCGGAAACGGCGTGCGAAAAAGTAACGTACTCTCAATAATGGACTTCGGACATTGGAAGAAACACAATAAAAATTTTATTTGAAGGTAAAATTTCCATATTATCTCTATGACAAATACATGGAAGTGACGATTGCTTACGAGAACTTAAGTTACAACTCAGGTTTTTTGATTACAAATCATTAAACCTCTTTATTAAACTGGGTAAGAAGTATCTAATGTTTAGAAGAAGTAACTTAAGTTCTCAAATGTGTAGTTATCTTTAAATTTAATTTAATGTGTTTGATCAGTGTGTGGGTGTGCCGAGGAGTAACTTTCCGAGGTACGCTTACAACCGAGCATTTGGCGAGCATCTGCAATGTACTGCAGGAGCCCCTTATGGAGCTCAGTGAGTGCTTTTAAAGAGGTTATCTATTGAAGTAGCTTACCGTCATAAAGTGTAACCAATATAGAGTAGGTTTTGTAGCAACCCTTTAAAAAAACCCTATCAAAAACCCTTTTAACGGGTAACCAAAATGGTCCCTGATACTCACGTCCATCTCCTCGAGCACGGCCTGCAGCTCGGCGGGCTCCGCGCCGGTCAGCGCCGCGCCCAGGTCACTGAGGTATACCGGGTTGTCCACAACCCTTTGGCCTTGTGCCAACATGTGATGTAGGGATTCCCTGAAAGGGATGTATGTATTACCAATTTAAACTAATATTGACCTATGAAAAAGACTCCAAAGACTATGTGATACTCATGACTTTATTTAGGGTTTAAAAAGTGTTTCTTCTTACAAACTTTACCACCGCTTTAAGAGTGAAATTTCAAAAATCCATATTAAAAAAAAAAAATTTTAAATCATGTATGAGTTCTGTTTCAGCTTAAAAGTATCGATAATACCTAGTTTATTCATACATAAAACATGTTGCTCTGCCCCGCGGGCAGCGAGATTTTACGGAGACCATAGTAACCATAACTATCCATATAAACGTTTCATCTTACGCATCACAGTAAAGGTTGAAAATAGAGTATTTTTACATACTTTATTTCTATGCAAAAGTATAAAATATGTTTATCAAAAATAAATTGGGATACGTTATTATAAAGTATAGTTGGCAACCCTACTCTGTAAGCTTAGTTAAAAGTATAAATTTAAAAAAAACCCCCCGACATTCGCCATTTTGTGCCAGCGGCCATCTTTAATTTGCAATAGTGCTGTTCTACTAGTCAAGCCCTTTCATTTGATACCCATATTAAGAGAGTTGTGAAAAAACATGTAATCCGCCATTTTATGGCGGCGGCCATCTTGGACCGATTTTCATCAAATAAGCTATCCGACTAATTCACCTTTCAAACAAAAAAAACCGCACTCAAATCGGTTCACCCGTTTGAGAGCTACGGTGGAACAGACAGACGCACACAGACACGTCAAACTTATAACAACCCGTCGTTTTTGCGTCGGGGCTTAAAAATAGGTTATGGTAAATCTCACCTGTACAGCGGGTTCATGTTAATGATGTCTCGTATGGTCTTAATAACTTCTTGAGTTAACGCTTTCACCTCCTCATTCTGTTGAAACTTCTCATGTTGCATATTCTCTACTTTGACCATCATCACTTGGTCTGGGAGGGGTTTCTTCGTCTCTTTCTCCCCGCTGATCTCCTCCGCATCGCTGGTCTTCCGTCTCGTGTTGCGGTATTTCCGTCTCCGTCGTTCCGCGTCGGACTCTTCGCGGGTAACGTTAAATTCCACGTTAAACACGGGAAACTTGAGCTTCATTTCTGAAATATTTTTTTTTTATTTCAGAATTGAAGCTGCAAGATTTCACTATAATTTTTACAATTTTTTTTTATTCATCTACAATTTAACTCTTGACTGTAATCTCCAAATATTCACTTAGTATTCAATCAAGGCATTCTGTTATTAAAAATCCTCCTTGATTTTTGGGGATGAAAAGTATTCTATATCCTTCTCCAGGATGCAAGCTCTCTCTGTGCCAAATTTTATGAAGAACGGTTCAATATTTGTGTCGTGAAAATAAAACAGACAAACACTATTCACTAGCATTGTAACTCAATGCTCAATTGGCCTTAAAGCTATTTGGGAATTTATTAATTGATTCTCAATAATATTACTACTACTACATTAATATTACGATAATATGTATGTTTGTAACTGCCTCGTTGGTCAAGTGATTAACATATTCAAACGCAGATCACAAGGTCCTGGGTTCAATTCCCATGCTGAACAAAAATAATTGTTTTTCTGTCAAGAAATTCTCAGTGCCAGCCTCGAGTTGGAAGCTAGCTGTGTTTCACCCCCATGCCTAGGAGAGCATGTTAAGTAGTCCATCCCAGATATTATTACTATCATGTCACAATAGTTGTTAAAGCCCTCCAACCTGCATTGGAGCATTGTGGCGGGTGTAAGCTCTAAATCCCTCTCTCCTATGAGAGAGGAGGCCTGTGCCCAGCAGTGGGACATTAAAAGGCTGTAACAGTGGTGGTGGTATATTTTTGTCTGAACATTGTTCAGCTTAACCTCCAAAGAATGTATGTACCTGCGGGCCCAGTCTCAATCTCATCCTCAACGAACTGGCCAGTAATCTTGATCCTCCGATGCGCCATCACAACCAGTCTCAACTTGTAATCCATATCCTGCATCTCGTGTATCTGAGCAAACACTCCAACGTCATGCAAGTCGTCTAAACTTGATACAACATCTGATTTCTCGTCTTCTTTCTTTCGCAGGAAAATGCCTACATAGGGCTGGTTTAGTTTCACTTTACGTCGTATTAGATCTATTAGTGCTGGGTTTGAGATCTGAAACAATGAAAATAAAAAAAAACTGACATTGGAACCTGTAGTAGAGCCTTTACTTATCATAAGCACCACAAATTGGCCTACATGATATAAATATTTCTGAAGTTTTTTTTTCTCAAAACTGAACAATCAACACCCAACCAATGGTGATAAAGTAAAAAAAAATTGATTTGTCTATGATATGACTACAACCACACATTATGATTTCTCACCTCTATCAGCTTTATAAATCTAGGAAACACAGGGTTCCTGTTGATCGCGATTACAGGCACTTGTGGCCACACCTCCGGCACGGCCACTGTGGCAGGCAGCTGACTTGAGAACAGCGGCGTCTCATCCTTGGCATCTGCCGGTGGGTCTTCCTCTTCTGGATCATTCTTATTGCTGGTCGAGTAGTGTCTACTGGGATAAACCTAGAATAGAAAATGTCATCAAAATCATCATATGTTTGTTCGTTTCACCTTTAATCACAGTGCAACAGATTAATGGATTGACTTAATATTTTGCAAGGATTGAGTTAACAATCTAGACAATGACAGAGACATAGAATACACATAGAACGCTTAGGAAACATTTATTTTCCCAGGATAAAATGTAGTTTTTATCCTGAGAAAATGAATTTCCTTCAGGATTTTCAAAAGTTGAGGCCAAAGGCTAATGATAAAGTAAAACCAGCCAAGTATGGGTCAGTGTGGTTTCATACCTTGGGAGAGTATAATATAAATAGTTATTTAATGAAATTCATGGGCGTCACCAGGTAGGGGCAGGGGGGGAGCAGCTGCCCCCCCCTAGAGATTTGAAAAAATATAGATATGCTATATTTTGCATTAAGTATCTAAATTAAACCTGGCGCAAATGGAAACGAGGTCAATGAAAAATTCTAATTCGAAAATAAATTAAGAGCTCGTAACCAGCTTTAAAAGCTCTGGACTGTACCAACAATACTTTGTACTGTTCCCATACTATAATATCATCAACTTGCCCCCCCCCCCCCCCCCTTGGCCATCGGCTGGCGACGCCCTTGATGAAATTATCAACAACTAACTAAAATAGTGCAGGTAAAAAGAAGTACCTAATCCATTTGATGATAAGTTCTATATTAGTCAAGACAGTTATACCTAGTTAACAAGGTAATTAAGAGTGATTCTTCACTAACAACAATTGGGAGTCTCAAACCAATATAAATTTATAAATTAAGATAGTGCGCTGTAACCTCAAACCAATAAAGAAGTTAAGAGAGAATGCTGTCACTTCCAAACCCTGTTAAGTGCTGTTCAAAGTTCGAACATAGTTACTATTTATGTGTGTATTTACTTGATAGGAGCATGGCTGTCAACTTTACTTGAAACGCAGACCATGTTCTGTCCTAACTTCTATTTGGTCTGAACTCAAGAGTATGACAGTTACGTACTCCGTTAATTAATGTACGAACCCCCCTTTGGTGCAATTGTAGTTTTATTTTACTTTGTTTCATTAAGTACTGTCATGTATAGTATCTTAATATTCTGTATTATTATTTAATTTATTGTAATGGGTGTTCAAATGCCTGAAATAAATGACTTATTATTTTTATTATTATTATGAACTTTAAATTAACCTATTCTTCATACCTGATTAATATGTGAAAAACCTCCATCGTATGCGCAAACTCTGGTGTTTTGCGTATTATGCCTACTAAAGCTATTCAATATACGATTCCCCACTGGCTTTCGATGCAAATGTGATGCAATTTTCGATACATTTCGAGCAACTTGGGAAGCTGTTCGCAAACTCGGATTTAACAGTAACGTATTCCTCACTAACGCATTTGCTGCGTGCATCTTTCTCGTTGTGTATTAATTCTAAAGAAAGCTAAGTATTTTTCATTTAAATTAAAATTAATTATTTTTGTTGATAGGTTATTTTTCCAGATTTTTTAGTCCGTTAGTCGGCACGACCTTAAGCACGACTGTCACAAAATGGTCAAAATTATGTCAAAATGTTTCTGTCATTATGACAGTTGATAACTTTCGTTCTAAATCTTATATTGAAGGCACAGATTGAAGGAAAAAAAAAAAGAAGTCAACAGGAGCATCATATCTATTTGATAGATTGATCAAGATATTGTTAGTAGACCTATCGATCGGCAATATATTTTGTACACCGCGCCGTGCACGCCTCGTTCTTCGTTCGAGAACCTATAATTCAATTAATCTGTGATTGTCCATTGTCAAGCTGTCAGAGAAACTGTCAACTGTCGTCTGTCAGTGTCATCATCACAAAAAATTTAAAACAGGTTAGAATTTATTTTTAGTAAATTTTGCCTTTAACTAAAGTTTATAAACTTAATTTTCTTATATTTACATGAAATATTTTCGATTATTAAGATATATTCCTGTAAGTACACATCCAATATAATAATAAATTTGCTCTTACAAATTATTGTCTAAACTAAAATGTTTAAAAATCACCACAATATATCCTTTTATTTCTAGAGAATTATGAGAATGGAAGCATCCACAGCTGTAGCGAATCAAAAGTGTATAAAAGAAGGACAAGCAGAGATACTCCTTACGTCTGACAAGGTTTTCTATAATCCAGTACAAGAGTTCAACAGAGATCTAAGTATAGCAGTGTTGAATGTTTTCACTAAGGATTACATTGAAGAGAAGCTCGCCAGAGCACAGAAAAGTGTTAAGAAATCTGAAAATGTCGTTGAAGATGTAACTGGAAGTGGCTGTAACACTGAGGTTTGTTTATAATTTTTTTTTTGTATTTTTTGTATGTTTTTTTGGTTATCTTTTTATTTTATTACTTAGATATTTTAAGTTAGTTATATTTTAGTTAAATTTGCATTTAATGATGAGCTGAACTTGTGATTAAAATACAGGACTAGAGTCTAGATTACATAGACACTAGTTTTAGGTAGACACAACCACTCTGCCAAAATTGAACGAATGAGAAGAATTTTATTTACTTGTAGTTCTTTGTTTTAACTTTGTTTAGATCCCTGTAACAATCCTAGAAGCCCTATCAGCAACCGGGCTCAGAAGCATCCGTTACGCTAAAGAAGTGCCAAACACAACCAAGATAATAGCTAACGACTTGTCCGAGCAAGCTGTTGAGACAATCAAGTTAAACATTGTGCATAATGGTGTGGAAGAGTTGATCGAGACAAGTCATGATGATGCTAGGTAATTATTTCTCAAGATACAGACACTAATTCATGCCAAACATATTTTAATACTCTAGAACTTTTCCAGCCAGGCTATTTTTGTGGTTCACCAGTCTCTCTTTGTATTTCTAGATTATGCCATTAATTTCCTGCTTGACCCTAAAAATGTAGAAAAAATCAACACACGTGGTGTGATGTGACGATTTTTAATCCACTGCAAAAAAGGAGGTTATGTATTTGACTTGTATGTATGTATACATAATTATGTTCAAGATTATTTCAAAAATCTATGAAAATTTTGATGACTCTCACTATTGTAATCTACATACTTTCGGGACGGTTTTAGTATATAATACACTTAGTTATGATTCTTGTGTATGAAGTTATATATGCATAAATGTAATGTCACTAATATTTTTGATTGGTACACCGATTTATCTGAGATTGGTGGATTGATTTTCATAATTTCTTTTGGAATTTTTGAAATAAAAACTTATTTAGGTTCATTGAGCACTTTTTGGGTGAACAAAAATCATGGATCTCGCATCATCGTCACAGAATACTTTCCATGAGCTATATGTATACTGTTTGAACTTTAATCCTTGATCACTTCTATCAGCTTTAAACTTTAATTTTTCACTTCTATCGGCAGTTCCCAAAGACTGCCTCACATATTTTTTTGTATTTTGCAGCATGTTAATGTACAAACACAAGCACCCAAGCAAGAGGTTCACGGCCATCGACCTGGACCCGTACGGCTGCCCGTCCGTGTTCCTCGACGCGGCGGTGCAGAGCGTGCAGGACGGCGGGCTGCTGCTGGTCACCGCCACGGACATGGCCGTGCTGGCGGGCAACTCGCCCGAGACCTGCTACTGTAAATACGGCGCTGTCAGCTTGAAGACCAAGTGCTGCCATGAAATGGTACATATAATCAATATTTGACTAAATCTATACATATAATAAAATCGTAGACTTGCCGTATCTGTACATTAAAGATTTTTGCAAACTAATAACTGGGGCATGTTAGGGATAAATAATAGAACGTAAAAAAGCTATTTTTGAAATTTTTTCTATTTGTCTGTTTATCTGTTTGCCTGTATGTTTGTGCGCGCATCACGCAAAAACTAGAGAATGGATTGAAATTAAACTTGGTATGATTTAAGTTCATACTACGGAGTAACATAATATAGGATACTTTTTATCCCGAAATTCAGCATGGTTCCCTTGGGAGAGGGGATGAAAGTCAAAATGTGTACTTAGCTGTAATTCATTAACGTGTGGTCCGATTTCATTCATTATTTTTTTGTTAGAAAGGAGATACTTTAAAGATTACTGGCTAATTGAAAATCGAATCTGAAAGGTTGGATGTTTTATTTGTAGGCATTAAGAATTCTACTGCAATGCATAGAGGCGCACGCAAACAGGTACAGCCGGCACATAGTGCCACTGCTGAGTATATCGGCCGACTTTTATATCAGAGTGTTTGTAAAAGTGTACTCTGGGGCGATACATTGTAAAAAAACTACCAGGTGAGTGGAGAAATTATTATGATATTAGGTACTATCTTTTTACCTGATTTCATTCTTTCTGAGTTTATCTATTTTACTTACATATTTTTATGTAAGATTATCTGGACAGAATAATGTAATAAGTCAAAAATGTGGCTTTTCTGGCTGTCCTTAAAATATACCTATGATCTTTCATCTGAAGTGATACAAATCTAGATCAAAATCAGTCCAACATTTCTATTTTATTGTGAGTAAAAAAAGAATTATCTACCAAAACGTTTATTTGTATTTTTTTTAAATCAATTAAAAATGGTCAATGTGCAATCGGCACGTAGGTAATCGTAGTTTAATGTTTTCTGTAGTAATTAAATTATGATCTAATTATTTGTTTGTTTGTTTACACCTTTACAAACATAATATAGTATGTATAACATAATATAATATAAGTGTAGTAACCTAGAGATATTTAAACCTTTTGTATAACTGTTTATGGAACTATTCATTTTATTAGATTGAAATGCCTTCATATTGAACGGCATTTCAATCATGTACATAAATAATTGTTATATTTAAAAAAGAGCAACCGCCGAGTTTCTTACAGGTTCTTCTCGGCTGGAACTGCATTCCAAACCTGTGGTAGATTCAAATTGACGATTCAAAAGTATTTGTAAAAGTTTATTTGAATAAAAAAACTTTTCTATTCTATTCCATTCTATACTATGACTGAAATAAAAATATTTAAAAATCAAAAACAATTAAAAACGTAAAAATTTTTTAATATTACACAAATCCATATAATATATATTTTATACACCGATAAGCTAAATAAATAAATAATTTATTTCCAGCAAGCTATCGATGGTGTACCACTGCGTGGGCTGCGACAGCATTACCCTGCACCCGCTGGGCGGGTTCAAGCCAAACCCCACAGACAGGAATCCACAACAAACGAAGGCCTATTTACCCGCCGTGCCGCCTGTTGCCGAACACTGTGTACACTGCAACCAGAGGCATCACGTGAGTGCTTCTATTTCTTTAATTTAACTGTCATAATATTTATTTTTAAAAAAGCAACCACCGCTTCTTGTTTCTTGCTGGTACCTCTCACTAGTAGATTCACTTGACAATAATTCAAAAGTACTTTTAAAAGTTTATTTGAATGAAAAACTTTTCCATTCTATTCTATTTAATTTTAGAGAAGCAGCCTTCCACAGGAGCATAACAAGCACCAAATTTTACAAAATTGCACTCCAGGCAGTGGTAGATTAAATTGACGAATCGAAATTATTGTAAAAGTTTATTTGAATAAAAACTTTTCTATTCTATTCTGTACTATTTACTCTACTCTACTCTATAAGACAAATGGTTATTAGTATTGGATTGTGTTTAGGTAGTATCGAAGCAATTAAATAAATATCAATCGCTTTAACCATGAAGACAAGCATGTGAGGTATGAGAGTTCTCCATAATGTTCTCGAAGGTGTGTGAAGTCTACCAATCTGCACTTGGCTAGCGTGATGGAATAAATAAAATAAAATAAATAAACCCTTCTCATTCTGAGAAGAGACTAGTGCCCTGCAGTGGGTTGTTAATGGGTTAATCATGATGATGATTCTTGGAACAGCTAGGCGGTCCAATATGGTCGGCGCCAATCCACGACGCCGCGTTCGTGGACCGCGTGCTGGCGCACGTGCAGCACGCGCCGGCGCAGTTGGGCACGGCCAAGCGCGTGCAGGGTGTGCTGGCCGTGGTGCGCGAGGAGCTGCCCGACGCGCCGCTCTACTACACCCTGGACAAGCTGTTCGGCAGGGTGCATCTGGAGACCATGCCCATGCTGACTATGAGGTTACTTTCTTTTTCTTTTTTTAAATATGGTCGGCGCCAATCCACGACGCCGCGTTCGTGGACCCCCATGCTGACTATGAGGTTCCTTTGTTTTTTTTTTTAATAAATGGTCGGTCGGTCGAGTAAAGTCGGCTCCAATCAGCTGAGAGGACGAGAGAGATATCAACGCGTCACTGCAATACTTGCTCTACTTTATGAATACAGAACAAAAACAAAAAAAAAGTTGTATTTCGCATTAATATGCGTATATTAACCACGCCTTGAGGAAAGTTTTCACTTCTGTCGTGTGTTCTTATTTTTTTCTTAAATGAAGCAATTTTTTTCAATCAAGTGGGAGAGAAAATTAAAAATGTTTTTTTTTTAAGCTGGCTTGACACTTCACAGCTCTGAGTTCGAGCCCTTTCGAACTTTTAAAATTAAATGTCGCCTTTTTTAAACTGACACCTCGCACTGACATAGCTCGGAGTTCTAGCCTTTTTGAGCCTTAAAAAATATCGTCTTTTTTTAACTGGCTTCACAGCTCTGAGTTGTAGCTTTTTTGAAATGTCCCCGCAGGTCTGCGATCCTGAACGCGGGCTACAAGGTGTCGTACTCGCACGCCGCCAAGCTGTCCATCAAGACGGCGGCGCCGGCGCGCCTCGTGTGGGACGTCGTGCGCGAGTGGCAGCGCACGCATCCCGCTAAACTTGCCAAGTATCACATTTTTTAGCGATTACTTTTTTTTCAGGACTCCTTGGTCCATACCCAGAGAGTGCCAAACGGGATCATATACCTACCTACCTCTGCTGTCTTTCCGTTGCTAGTAGAATATGTATTGCAATTTTTTTTATCTTACTAAATATAAGTATTGATTAATGAAATAATGTGGCCAATTCTGTTGTACACAATCTCTAAACCTAAACTAAATTGACAGGTTTAAAAATAGTGCTATCCCCTTCAGCAGGGAGGATTGTGAAAGAGACAGGAATATATTTAGACCTGTCATTTTAGTTTAGATTTAGAGATTGTGTACAACAGAATCGGCCACAATGTTTTAAAGTGCGTCTCGACTCTCGACTCCCTCTCGATAAATACAAAGTTAGTAAATCATCCGGTCAATCATTGGGGCTAATTCTGGGGTTTCTGAAAAATAAAGGCTATTTTATTTTATTTTATTTTACAATAAATGTAACTAATACTCTGTGCTTAAAAAATGTATTTTTGGATAATAAGAAAATCCTACTAATATTATAAATGTGAAAGTGTGGATGTTTGGATGTTTGTTACTCAATCACGCCGCAACTACTAAACCGATTTGGCTGAAATTTTGAATGGAGATAGATTATGCTCTGACTTAAAACATAGGCTACTTCTTATCCCGGAAAAATTCACAGTTCCCACGGGATTTTGAAAAAACCGAAATCTCTAGCTACAGCTATAGGTAGATTACTATAGCAAACTTCCTTGAAAGTAGGTATAAAGATTAGAAAAAGGAGCGGGAACGGGAACCGGAAATCCACGATTCCCTCGGGATTTGTGAAAAACCGAAATTCACGCGGGTGAAGCCGCGGGCAATCTCTAGTTAATTATAAATCCAAATAGAGTTTAATTTATAACAATAACACAAGTGGTAACTTTGTTTTGTTCTGCAGATTGGAAGCGGACCCTGTCGCGAAACACATCCTGTCGCAAGAGATCTCAAGCAGGGTGGATCTGAGCGAGCGCCCCGACGCCAACCCGACAAGTCGCCGCGACGGCCAACTGCGCTTCCAGTTCAACCCGACACCGCACTGGGGGCCCGGCTCCAGGGCCGCTATTAAGTATGAAGCCTGTGTAAAAATCGAAAACAAGTATAAATTAAACAATAATTAATTTCAAAAAACCCCCGGCATCCGCCATTTTGTGGCGGCGGCCATCTTGGATTCGCATAGTTCTAATCTACTAGTCCAGCCCTTTCTTTTGATACCCATAGGGAGTTATATGTAATCCGCCATTTTGTAGCGGCGGCCATCTTGGATCGATTTTCATCAAACATAGCTAACAACACTCGACTAATTCACCTTTCAAACAAAAAAAAACCGCATTCAAATCGGTTCAACCGTTTGAACGCTACAGGGGAACAGACAGACACACATACACACACACACACGCACACACACACACACACACCTCACACACACACACAACACACAGACACGTCAAACTTATAACACCCCATCGTTTTTGCGTGGAGGGTTAAAAAAAACATAAAATGACAGTGCCAGTGACTCGAGTTGCTGAGATTTTGTTGCTTTGTGTTTGTCTGTCTCCTAAATGCTGGACCGATTTTGATGGGACTTTCATTGGGAAAACCTTTGTGATGGGAAAGACCTATTAAAAAATTAATCCTCATTATAACTGTTGTTCCATTTTAATGCGCGACTTTTAAAAACCTAAATCCACGCAGACGAAGTCGCGGGCATACTTTAGTTCATAATACATTCACTGTAATGCAACGCCTCAGCACCAAAATCAGCAATTCGACAGTCGCCGCGACACTATCATTTTGTTTTTTGTTTTTTTTTACACAGATTTGCTTTATAAAATTACTAGCTTTTCCCCGCGGCTTCGCCCGCGTGAATTTCGGTTTTTCACAAATCCTGAGGGAATCGTGGCCTTCTGGTTCCTGTTCCCGCTCCCTTTTCCAAACTTTATACTTACTTTCAAGGTAGTTTGCTATAGTGATCTACCTATAGCTGTAGATTTAGGTTTTTTCAAAATCCCGTGGGAACTGTGGATTTTTCCAGGATAAAAAGTTTAGTTGCTAACTAAGTTACAGAATAACCCAGCAGGTCAGGATCAGCTGGGTTATTCTGTAACTTAGTTAGCAACTGAAAATAGTTGCCAACGAATTAGTTTGATATACATTGCTGCTTTACTGTGGGAAATATAAAGTGTTTTCATAATTTTACACAGTAAAGCAGCAATGTATATCGAACTAATTCGTTGGCAACTATTTTCAGTTGCTAACTAAGTTACAGAATAACCCCCCAGGGGGGTTAAGCAGCAATGTATATCAAAGCAATGTATATCAAGCAGCAATGTATATCAAACTAATTTGTTGGCAACTATTTTCAGTTGCTAACTAAGTTACAGAATAACCCAGCTGATGGTGAGATCCTGAAGAAATCGAGGAAATATTGAGTCGCTTTCATTTTTCCTAAAATATAGCTTGTTTTTGTTCCAGTATCGGCGATGAGAAAATATCGAAGGCGATACGCAATCAGAACAAGCACAGCAACAAGGAGAAAAGCAGTGGAAAACGAGGCCACTCTCCATCCTGTGATGACGAAATTCATAAAAAACCCAATACGGAACATGAACAGACAGAAATTATATGAATAAAAAAATTATATGAGTAAAACTGGCTTTTCTTTTAAACCTTGTAGTCTTTACGTTACTTTCTATTCCGGTAGGTACGAAGGAAATCGATTTATCTATACTAATATAATAAAGCGGAAGAGTTTGTTTGTTTGTTTGTTTGTTTGTTTGAACGCGCTAATCTCTGGAAGTACCGATCGGATTTGAAAAATTATATTTGCATTTGGTTGTCCAACTTATGGGGCAGGTTATAGGCTATTTAATATCCCTAAAATCCTCCCCTAAGGGGGTAAAATGGGGGTAGAAAGTTTGTATGAAAGTCCTATGTTTTTAAAGTTACAGACCTGAAAATCGGCATTTAGATTATTAGTTTTAAATAATAAAACTCTGTATATTTTATTTTGAAAAATCTTCCCTTAAGGGTGGTAAAATAGGGGATGAAAGTTTTAATGGGAAGTTTTAATTATAATTTTGCTATTATCAACTTGAAATTTGGAAGGTAGGTTAATTCTAGGGCTTAGATATCAGCCTGGATAATATTTCACGAAAATCCTCCCCTAAGGGGGTAAAATGGGGGTTGGAAGGTTATGTTTTTGAAGTTACAGATATGAAAATAGGATATGAAATTATAATTTTTAAATGATAAAAACCTGTATAAGTAATTCTGGAAAATCTCCCCTTAAGGGTGGTAAAATAGGGGATGAAAATTTTTATGAAAGTCCTATGTTTTTACAGACCTGAAAATTGGCATTTAGATTATGAGTTTTAAATAATAAAACTCTGTAATTATTATTTTGAAAAATCTGCTTTTAAGGGTGGTAAAATAGGGGATGAAAGTTTTAATGGGAACTAAAAACGATTGCAGCACTCTCTGGCGGTCTAACTTGAAGCGATCATAGCGCCCTTTGGCGGTCAAAACTGGAAACTAAAAAACGATCACAGCGCCCTCTGGTGGCCTAAGCCGGAAACTTGAAGCAAAAGCAGCACCCCCTAGCAGCCAATACTGGAAACTAAAAAAAAAAAACGATTGCAGCGCCCTCTAGCGGCCAAAACTGGAAGCTAAAAACGATCGCAGCGCCCTCTGGCGGCCAAAACTGGAAACTAAAAAACGATCTCAGCGCCCTCTGGTGGCCTAAGCCGGAAACTTGAAGCAATAGCAGCGCCCTCTAGCAGCCAAAACTGGAAACTACAAACGATCGCAGCGCCCTCTGGCGGCCAAAACTAGAAACTAAAAACGATCTCAGCGCCCTCTGGCGGTCTAAGCCGGAAACTTGGAGCAATAGCAGCGCCCTCTAGCAGCCAAAACTGGAAACTACAAAACGATTGCAGCGCCCTCTTGCGGCCAAAACTGGAAATTAAAACGATCACAGTGCCCTCTTGCGGCAAAAACTAGAAACTAAAAAACGATCGCAGCGCCCTCTGACGGCCTAGGCCAGAAACTTGAAGTGATTGCAGCGCCCTCGTGCGGTCAAAACTGGAAACTAAAAATGATCGCAGCGCCCTCTAGCGGCCTAAGCCGGAAACTCGAAGCGATTGCAGTGCCCTCTTATAGTCAAAACTCTTGCGGCCGGAGCTGGAAACTCGAAGCAATTGCAATGACCTCTGACGGTCGCAGGCGGAACCTCGATACGACGACATATCGACACACGATACGCAATCTGCGCCCTCTGGTGACCGAAGGCAATTAAATAAATACTAAATTAATAACTAAATCAATAAATAAATAACTAATAAATAAATAAATAATGTAAAGCTATTTAGTTATTAAATAATTTTCTAAATGTGAAAGTGCGGATATTTGGATGTTTAGATGTTTAGATGTTTGGAATTTGGATGTTTGGATGTTTGTTACTCTATAACGTCGCAACTACTGAACAGATTTGGCTGAAATTTTGAATGGAGATAATGCCCTGACTTAAAACATAGGCAACTTTTTATCCTGAAAAAATCCACAGTTCCCACGGGATTTTGAAAAAACCCAAATCTACAGCTATAGGTAGATCAATATAGCAAACTACCTTGAAAGTAAGTATAAAGATTGGAAAAGGGAGCGGGAACAGGAACCAGAAATCCACGATTCCCTCAGGATTTGTGAAAAACCAAAATTCACGCGGGCGAAGCCGCGGGCAACAGCTAGTGAATTTATAAACTGCCGAGTTTCTCAGCAGAGAGGATAAAAAAAACGGAAAAGTAATTTAAGGTTATTTTAAATAATAATAAATGGATGAATAATACCTAAATGTCTTCTGTGCATCTCAGTCTCAAAAATAAACAACAGAGAAAACGTTTTTGTTCGCAATTATTATTTAAATCGATAATTTTAACTTCAAAACATTTCTGAACGATTCTCATAATATCTGTCAAAATAATTTATTATTTTGGCATTTCCGTAATCCGTTTATTATCCTACCAAAATTAGAAGTACTAATGAAAGTACTGCTGTGCTGCTAATTAGTGTTATTTTAAAAATGTCGCATTATACCATACCAGACGGATGTCAAAATAATATAGAAGTCAGAAACATAATTTCGATAACAAATACCTACATTTATTTGCTTACACAGCTAATTCCCGATAGGCGCTATCGCCGACCCATTTGTTTGTTCTCTCACAAAGCTGTCTCGCGCGTGCTGAGGTGGTTCAAAGTTATCGGTAATCGTGTAATTTGTATTGTGAACTCGACCCCGATACTCAACAATCGCAGTGTTTTTCATTTATTAAATCTTCCTGGAACGATAATTATGCAGTTACAGACTTTATTAATTGTCGGGCTGATATCGTTGGCCGCTGCACGCGATAGAAAGGTAAGATTTTATTGTTCTGATACGTTTTACTATTTTGTAAGCACCTCCCATTTTTGACGATTTCCTTCGATCTTTTTTATCGCAAGCCTACTAGGTTTCATGATTTCATTGTTTCGTATAAGTTACCTGTGTTGTTTTTTATGAATTATTTGATTACGTCCTTGCTATATGCCTGCCTTTACAATAACTTTGATTTAAAGACACTATTATTATAAAAATAATTGTAGGTTCTTTGTCTGCGTTGTATTTCTCATTTTTGAGGGGCAGACCCTATCCATTGATCACATTATTGCTAATAACAAAGACAACTGTCATCCTGATGATAACCACTTTCATCCTGTGAAATTATTCAAATATCTATCAAATATATCTATCAATAATCCAAGCAAATAAAGTCGCTGGCATTTACTAGTTATTGAACAAGCTATATTTTAGAAAAATTAAACCGACTTCGGTCCAGCAATCTCTGAGAAATTGGTGTACCAAACAAAAATATTAGTGTCATATTATGCACGTGTACATAAGAATGATAACTAGGCGTGTTATATATTAAAACATTTCTGAAAGTATGTAGATTACAATACTTAAAAATTCATCAAAATCGATTCATTGGTTTTTAGGGTTCCGTACCCGAAGGGTAAAAACGGAGCCCTATTAATGTCACTCGGCTGTCTGTCTGTCTGTCTGTCTGTCCGTCTGTCCGCCGGTCACAGGTCTCTAGCTCGCAGACGAAATGAGTTACAAACCTGAAATTTTGGTATTTAGTGTAAAACGTTAACCCAAAATCAAATATTGAATTAGAAATTGAATTAAATTATTTTTCAGGGGGGCAATCCCATACATGAAAAAGGAGCCGGAAAAAAAATTTTTTTCTTTACCCTAGCTTGTGGGGTATCATTGATTAGAGCTCATTAAGTAGAGTACAAATATATATTTTTTTAATTTTTATCTCAAAAAATAAGGGAATGGGAGGCCATCAAAGTTGTCAGTTTTAGACCATTTTTGTGACGGGGGCTATCTCAAAAACTAAACTAGTTGGGAATATGATATTTCAGTATATTATGTACTATATGCTCTATTTAAACAACAAATACTGAAAACAACGATTTATTAAATAGTTTATAAGCTGTGACCAAAATAAACGAACATTTTTTTGGGTTTTTCTTTCACGGTTTGTTGCGATATCTAGCTCGGAAATTAAATATTTCTTAGACCCAAAATATTATATTGTTCATAATTATGTACGGAACCCTGAAAGAGCGAGGCCCGACTCGCACTTGGCTGATTTTTGATAATCGCAAATATACATCTATACATACATATAGGTTGAATACTGAACCTCCTTTTTGAAGTTGGTTTAAAAGAAAATGCTATCCATATTTTTCCAGATTACACCAGAAATCAATCCAGGATGCAGAAGTTGCAATGCCAACACAACATTAGTGTACGTCAAATGCGAAGGTGCCTCGGACACAATACATCAAATATGGGATTTCACAAGAAAGATTCCAACAGTGATCATTGCTGTTGCGAGCCTGAACTCAACGTTGAATATTACATGGGTGGAGTCTATGCCTGTGAGATTTTTCTTGTCTGAAGTTCCTTTGTACAGTTTTGCTACGGCTCTAGACAAAGTAAGTATTGTATGAACATCCACTTGTTTTAATCTTTGATATTGTGAGATGGTGATAGTAAAAAGAATACTCGGCTAAGTTTGTTGTGCGTTCTTTTTAACCGGGGTGCATTTGGAACCCTTAAACCTTTAGTTTAAAATTTCTGTAAATAATTATCGCCATTACTCACTCCCATATACTTGTATAGGGCTTTGAATATTTTGGCCCACCTACCAAATAACAGCAACACAAAACCTGCATATATCGATAGCTGGCATAAATACAAACAACTATTGTTATGAGATAAAATCTTCCAAAACATCACATTTTTAAGATATATGCTATCAAAGTTGTACTGGTGGTGTCATTGGTTAACTAAAATTAAACAATACAACAAAAATTTAACATTTCCTGATATTCCTATAACTTAAATAAATTCAAGGCATGAATTACCAACTTCTATTTTAGAATAAATAAAGATTGTAATATAAAATGTTTCTTTGTGCAAGTTGCCTTTATAATATACTTAGTCGAATAATTTTTGCCATAACAATCGATCCAGACAGTTGGGTAAATATTTGAATAAATCGTTTACACAACTGAATGTATGTCAACGTGTCTTGATCTGCCACATAAATGTATTCTATTGTTTTTTGGTAACTGTGGATTTTGCCTAGTAACTAACATATTATAATTAATTTACAGTATGTTTTAACTTTTATTTATTTATTTATTAAATGCATTCCAATATATATTATTTACAATGATTCTTATTCTAAATCTTAACAAATCATGGTAATGTTCTTATGTATATTGGAGCCCCGTTGAGGCACAGCAATTGTAGTAGGGAGACGGACGTCATGTCATTCACTTTCATTCAAAAAATCATTAATTGTATAATAGGCTTTGTCTATAAGAAATTTTTTTAACGCGTTAATGAAGGTCGTATCATTTTCCATTGCTTTTATATGGCCTGGGATTTTATTATATATTTGCACGCACATTGGATTGGGACCGGTACTGTGGATTTTGAGGTTGGAGCTTGGTATACGCAAATTATGCTGACGTGTGGGCCGAAGTTCATAACGTCGCGGTACATCTTGTAATTTTGTGAAGTTTTGTGGTTGTTTTCTTACGAATTTTGATGCTTCTAATATGTAAATACATGGCAGGGTTAATATTTTTAGTGATTTAAAGTGAGGTGCACAACTTTCCCTATTTTTTAGGTTTTTAATAATTCTAATGCATTTTTTTTGCAGAATAAATAGTTCTTGTGCCTTTGTAGCGTTTCCCCACAGAACCACGCCATAACTCAGCCAAGCATTTGCATAGGAGTAGTATGCTAACAGTGCCGCTTTTATGTCGGTAGATTTTTTTAGTTCCCTAAGAGCATAAGTAAATCGGGAAAGTTTGGTTTTTATTTTTTGAATATGTGATTTCCAATTTATATTGGAATCTATGTCTATCCCTAGCAAAGTAAACGTGTCGACACATTCTAGGTTTATTCCATTATAAGAGAATGTTAGGTTTAATGGTTTCTTTTGGTAAGGCCTAAATTGCATGATTTTTGTTTTTTGGAAGTTAATCTCTAAGTTGTGGTCGCTCAGCCAGCTATTAACATTATGTAAGATGTCAAATAATTTTATATTTAAGTTTGTAATGTCTTTACACGAAGTTTGTATAGATATATCGTCTGCAAATAATACGCATGGATCCTGTACGATTTTCGGAAGGTCATTTATATAAAGTAAAAATAGGATACATCCGAGTACACTTCCTTGTGGTATTGAGCTATTTATTAATTCTACATCGGACCTTACGTTCTTTATTTCACTTAATTTATAGTCATAGTAAGTGATTTCTACATATTGTTTACGATTATTTAAATATGATTCGAACCATTTATGCGCTGAACCTCGGATGCCTAGGTCGTATAGTTTGTTTAGTAAAATATTATATTGCACTTTATCGTAGGCTTTTGTCATGTCTAATAATATACCTATAGCGTATTCTCTGTTATTTATTGTGTTTAGGACTTGGTCGATGTACTTATATGTGGCTAGTATAGTTGATCTATTTTTCCTGAACCCATTTTGACAGTCATCGAATATTTTATATTTTTCACAAAAACTATATACTCGATTGCCATTTAACATTTGAAATTTATTTTTATTTAACATTTGAAAGCCTAAGTATAAGTATTATAATAATGTATGTTGATTGAAAAGAGAAGTGCCCAGTAATCGATGATAAAATAAATTTTCATAATTTTTATTTGTAAAGTCAAAAAGATACAAATGATGTCCATTTTGAAATCACATCCTGACTAATATTATAAATGCAAAAGTGAATTTGTTTGTTTGTTTGTTACACTTCCATGGTTGAACCACTGAACCGATTTTGACATGGTACCTACTACATGGTACACTAGACCTGGGAAATGAACGGACATAGGCTACTTTTTATCATGGAAAATTATATGAGCTACCAAATAATCCACACGGACAAAGTCACAGGCATCAGCTAATGTAGTTAAAAAATATGTACTTCAACAAAAATTTCCTCCCACTAAAACATTATACTTACAATTTTCCAAATCAAATGAATCATTGGCTTGCATTACACATCCTTATGATAAATTGATCCATACTATATAACAAAACATGATTGTATCAATTATATGCATACAATAATGCTTAACGTTTACTGAAAGCAATGCTATGTATGATGTATGATGGTTCAGGTCAAAGTATATAATTATATAGTACATATTAAAATAGTTCATGGAATTCTAGACTTTATTTTAAAGGAATAGAGTTATAGATATATGTACATATTATAAAATGTTTTATTTACATCTTCCGAACAGCTGGACCTATTTTGACAAGACTTTCACAGGTAGTTAGATGATTATACAATGAGTGATATAGGCCACTCACAATATATCTCGAAAATGAAAGAGTTTCCACAGGATTTTTTAAAAATCTAAATCCAAGCGGACTCTAGTCAAAAAAATATATAAGACTTTTTCATATTCCAGATCTACGAATATGACGATTTAGATGACAATGGCCATTTTGACCCAAAATTCCCCCAGCATGTTCACAAACTAGAGCATTTGGTGTGGCACCTCAATGAGAGCAGGGTGACGGAGACGGAGGCCATGGTGCAAGTCTATGGCACAATTTACAATGACAGGAAGGGTCAATACGGCACTGTTGGAATTAAGGTAAGATTTTCTTATTCTTTTACCTCGTCAACCAATAGGCAGCTGCTAGGTACAACTGGCACAATACCCTGACATGTGGAGGTCTCTACAAGAAATCTATGTCCAGCTGTCATCGGTTTTACTATTTTTTATTCACCCCCGACGCAAAACTGATGGGTTGTTATAAGTTTGACGTGTCTGTGTGTGTGTGTGTGTGTGTGTGTGTGTGTGTGTGTGTGTGTGTCTGTCTGTCTGTTCCACCGTAGCACTCAAACGGGTGAACTAATTTAAATACGGTTTAGCAGGTTTTAGGTTTATGAAAGCTATATGTGATAAAAATCGATCCAAGATGGCCGCCGCCACAAAATGGCTGATTACATATTTTTTCACAACTGCCTCAATATATGTAGGTATCAAATGAAAGAGCTTGACTAGTAGAATAGCACTATGCAAATCCAAGATGGCCGCCACCACAAAATGGCGAATTTCGGGGATTTTTTAATTTTTTAATTTGTACTTGTTATTTAATAACAAGTTAGCCCTTTCCTGCAATCTCACCCTGTGGTAAGTGACAATGCAGTCTAAGATGGAAAAGGGCTTGAAAGGGGAATAGCAGTTAAACTAAACCCGAACCCCTAAGGTAGACCT
The DNA here is from genome assembly GCA_920104075.1 of Melanargia galathea. Taxonomy (NCBI): domain Eukaryota; kingdom Metazoa; phylum Arthropoda; class Insecta; order Lepidoptera; family Nymphalidae; genus Melanargia; species Melanargia galathea. The sequence continues at coordinate 18,230,879 of OV049874.1, read as the reverse complement.
TTTGACCTGTTGACCTGTTGACCTTTTGACCTGTTCATTGTGATGCAGTGGTGTAAAGCGGTGATAGCCTAGTGGCTAAGACTAAGACTTTGGCCTCCCTTTTGGAGGTACCAAGTTCTATACCCAGCATGTACCTCTAACTTTTTTATGTGTGACACCAATACACATTTGGGTGGACTACAGCGTAAACTCTTCTAATTCTGAGAGGAGACGAACCCTGTAGTGGGCCTGTAATGGGTTTATATATAACTAGCTTCTGCCCGCGGCTTCGCCCGCGTGAATTTCGGTTTTGAACAAATCCCGAGGGAATCGTGGAGTTCCGGTTCCCGTTCCCGCTCCCTTTTCCTACCTTTATACTTAAAATATCAAGCAAGGTCGCTATAGTAATCTACCTATAGCTGTAGATATAGATTTCGGGTTTTTCAAAATCCCGTGGGAACTGTGCATTTTTCCAGGATAAAAAGTAGCCTATGTGTTGCCAATGCATGCTACACAGCAAAGTATTGCAATAATGGGTTATGTGAGCGTGATTTACCTAAGAACAGTCAGCGCCCTCTGTGGCGTTTTGGAGGTCTATATCTATTTTAGTCCTACAGGAATACTTTTCTGGGATAAAAAGTTACTTTATGTGTTAAGTCAGGACATAAGCTATCTCCATTTAAAATTTCAGCCAAATCGGTTCAGTAGTTGCGGCGGAGAAGAGGAACAAACATACACACAAACTTAATAACTTAACGCCTTTATAATATTAGTGTGATTGTTATTTTCCTCGCTAGAAAGCTCCGATACTCGATAGCATACGCGTCCGATCGCTGCTAAATTGAAAATGCTATAGGAGAACTTTACGCATCGCCGCCCCGGCCGGCTGGAACCGCGCGCCGCGCGCAAAGTCTATGTCCCGCAATTTTTAAATCTGTAATATCTTCGAAAATATTCATTTAAATCATATGCTGTAAAGGGCCATATAGATCTATAATAAATCAACAATGTACTTAAGGTATTTAATTAGATAAGGATTTATGCTGTATTGGTTAAAATCGCTTCTAAAATTATGTCGTAAAAAAGTAAATGACAAAAAATGTTATTGTGGGATATCCATAAGAGATAGACATATACCATCGCGGAGTTTTCTATAGACCTTTTCAATGTGTACAATACTTAGTACATTATATTGATAAATCTCGTAGGGTTCAGCCTGCGTTTGCAATGTAAGCGGAAAAAATGTAATTATTTACGACATCACATTAGAAACCTCAAAAATAACAGTATTTCTCCACTATTTAATGGATGTTATCATACATATAAACCTTCCTCTTGAATCACTCTATCTATTAAAAAAAACCGCATCAAAATCCGTTGCGTAGTTTTAAAGATTTAAGCGTACAAAGGGATATAGGGACAGAGAAAACGACTTTGTTTTATACTATGTAGTGATGATGATGATTTTGTATTGTAGTTGGACCTCCTCCCGTACAAAGACTATGCGGTGGAGCTCCCCCACCTCATCCACACGGCGAACTCCACGCTATTCGACGTCAGCCTCGTCAACTTTACTGCGAGCAAGGGATTCAACGCGTCGCGGTACGCGCTGCACCTGCTGCTGGTCAGCACCGACTCCGCCGCCGAGTCCATGCGCTACACCATGCGCAAGAGTCTCGACGACGAGCACACGCCTGGAGTCTTCGAGGTGAGAATACCTCCTCATCCGTCCTCTCTGTGTCGTGGTGAACTCCACCGCGAGTGGCGGGTTCAACGCGTCGCGGTACGCGCTGCACCTGCTGCTGGTCAGCACCGACTCCGCCGCCGAGTCCATGCGCTACACCATGCGCAAGAGTCTCGACGACGAGCACACGCCTGGAGTCTTCGAGGTGAGAATACCTCCTCATCCGTCCTCTCTGTGTCGTGGTGAACTCCACCGCGAGTGGCGGGTTCAACGCGTCGCGGTACGCGCTGCACCTGCTGCTGGTCAGCACCGACTCCGCCGCCGAGTCCATGCGCTACACCATGCGCAAGAGTCTCGACGACGAGCACACGCCTGGAGTTTTCGAGGTGAGAATACCTCCTCATCCGTCCTCTCTGTGTCGTGGTGAACTCCACCGCGAGTGGCGGGTTCAACGCGTCGCGGTACGCGCTGCACCTGCTGCTGGTCAGCACCGACTCCGCCGCCGAGTCCATGCGCTACAACATGCGCAAGAGTCTCGACGACGAGCACACACCTGGAGTCTTCGAGGTGAGAATACCTCCTCATCCGTCCTCTCTGTGTCGTGGTGAACTCCACCGCGAGTGGCGGGTTCAACGCGTCGCGGTACGCGCTGCACCTGCTGCTGGTCAACACCGACTCCGCCGCCGAGTCCATGCGCTACACCATGCGCAAGAGTCTCGACGACGAGCACACACCTGGAGTCTTCGAGGTGAGAATACCTCCTCATCCGTCCTCTCTGTATCGTGGTGAACTCCACCGCGAGTGGCGGGTTCAACGCGTCGCGGTACGCGCTGCACCTGCTGCTGGTCAGCACCGACTCCGCCGCCGAGTCCATGCGCTACACCATGCGCAAGAGTCTCGACGACGAGCACACACCTGGAGTCTTCGAGGTGAGAATACCTCCTCATCCGTCCTCTCTGTGTCGTGGTGAACTCCACCGCGAGTGGCGGGTTCAACGCGTCGCGGTACGCGCTGCACCTGCTGCTGGTCAGCACCGACTCCGCCGCCAAGTCCATGCGCTACACCATGCGCAAGAGTCTCGACGACGAGCACACACCTGGAGTCTTCGAGGTGAGAATACCTCCTCATCCGTCCTCTCTGTGTCGTGGTGAACTCCACCGCGAGTGGCGGGTTCAACGCGTCGCGGTACGCGCTGCACCTGCTGCTGGTCAGCACCGACTCCGCCGCCGAGTCCATGCGCTACACCATGCGCAAGAGTCTCGACGACGAGCACACACCTGGAGTCTTCGAGGTGAGAATACCTCCTCATCCGTCCTCTCTGTGTCGTGGTGAACTCCACCGCGAGTGGCGGGTTCAACGCGTCGCGGTACGCGCTGCACCTGCTGCTGGTCAGCACCGACTCCGCCGCCGAGTCCATGCGCTATACCATGCGCAAGAGTCTCGACGACGAGCACACGCCTGGAGTCTTCGAGGTGAGAATACCTCTGTGCAGGGCCTGCATGGAGACGGATGAGACTCCAACGCACGTGTTCCTGGAGTGCACGGGCGTGGTTGAAAAACGCGAGACCTACAGTGCGACAAGGGTCTTTTGGCACACAAATGACATTAGCAGGGGGGCGTAGTTGTGGTACAATTTAGTAGGATTTTTAGGTACGGTAACTCTTACCTGCAAGATGGAGGCATTAGTTTCGATTTTGGCCATGTGGCAAAAGATCCTTGTCTATACCTGGGATCATCAGCTTCACTCCACGAACTCCTCGGCAACCTGGGCTGCCTGCTAGGCTTCTGGAGTGATCTTGGATAGCTGAGGTGACAACTTCTTGTCTTTTCTGCGTCGTTGGTTTAGTGGTTATATTCGAATGTAGATCACGAGGTCCTGGGTTCGATTCCCGGGTTGGGTAAATAATTGTTAGGTATTGAGTTTTTCTCTCAAGAAATTCTCAGTGCCAGCCCAGAGTTGGTAGTGTGTTTCAACCCCGTGCCTCGGAGAACACGTTAAGCAGTCGGTCCCGGTTAATATAATAGTAAAAAAAAGTTTATTGTGTTACACTGTTGTTCAACATTTAAATTACACATAATATCGTTATCATGTGACAATAGTCGTAATGTGACTATAAAGCCCGCTAACCCGTATTGGAGTAGCGTGGCGGATCTAAGCTCTTAATCCCTCTCTCCTATGAGAGAGGAGGCCTGTGCCCACCAGTGGGACGTTAAAAGGCTGTAGTGGTGGTGGTGGTGGTGATAAGTAACCACACACACACAACACACAGTTTCAACAGAATTGGTTCAGTAGGTTTTAAAATATATACTTTTCTCTTTTCACATATTCTTTATTTCAGTATATTGAAGTCAGTTTATTTTTTCTTAAATAACTTGTTAAATCTAACAATTTCATTCAGTACATGTATTTTTATATTGCTTTAATTTCCTTCCATTCACCCATCACTTATGAGATATGAGCGATGGCAAATCGTTCCAACACTTGGAATGAGACTGAAACGAGAAACTTTTAGGTTCTATGGAAAGCTGGCTGTTGTTCCAAAAGCACTATCTTTTTGTCGGTAAAATAACTGAAAATGAATTTTGTTGCACAGGTAATAGAGATCAAAACGCCAGCGCTGTACAACAAGGAAGTGGGAGGGTATCTGCAGTTCAGGCCGGTTGGGTATGTGCAGCCCGAACGCGGCGTTGCCAGCTCGACCGTCGCTCACGTGTCGCAATTCAATAGGTGAGACTTAACACTGAAATGTGAACGCTATAGCACAGGTAATAGAGATCAAAACGCCAGCGCTGTACAACGAGGAAGTGTGAGGGTATCTGCAGTTCAGAACACGGCGTTGCCAGCGCGACTGTCACTCACGTGTCTCACTTCTATAGGTGAGGATTTACACTGCAAAATGAATGTTACCGCACACGTAATAGAGGTTATATGCGAGCGCTGTGTGATGAGGAAGTAGGGGGGAAGGGGGGTATCTGCTGTAAAATAAATATTAAATTGTGTGCTTAAAACCACATAACGTGATAAAGACCTGGTTTATTAAATTAGTATTATTGTTAGATTAGTTTACTATTATTCTTAGATTAGTTTCTAAGTAATCTATACCATTAGTTTTAAAAAATTAGCTGAGCTTACCTGAGCGCGAAATATTTTCGCAATTAGTTAAAATAATACGTATTGGCACGACACTTACTGTGTCTTTATCGATACAGAATGCGACTGATGCGTCACGCTCTCATGTAACGGTCGCCGAGCTAGTACAGTGACTCGTGACTACTTATATCTCTCGTTTCCCATGCCGACTCGCGCCGACTTTAGCCGAACGAGCGTTACATACCCGAGCGTGACGGCTCAGTCTTATTCGTACTCCCAAAATAAAGTGCTCAGCGCGACTATTAGAAGTTTTCACTTCAATAATATCCTGTTTTCAGGACGAGTCTTCCTCGATACAGCACGCTCAAAACGTTCTTCGACGAGTACGCGCAGGCCAACCTGTTAGTGCAGGACATGGTTGTGTCCTTCGGGGAGGCGGGCGACGGCTACTACGCGCAGCACAACTACACTGCGTGGTGAGTGGTCATTCATTAACCGATTTTCAAAAAAAGAAGGTTCTCAGTTCGCTTAATTTTTTTCTATGTATGTACCGATTTCTACGAGGTTTCTGGCCCCGTTTGCGGATTTTTTTATCAATAAAGTAGTTTTGCGTGATGTTCTCATAAATAAACTGCACTTGTGGATCCAGCAATACCTCAAAGTTTAATAACAGATAGGACATATTTTTGATAATATTTTTGACCAACTGGCGCAGGGGTGAGCGCTGTGGTCTTATCAGACCCAGGTTCGATTTCCGGCAGAGTTGATTTGGGATTTATAGATAATTTCCTAAATTATCTCTGGTCTGGTCTGGTGGGAGGATACTTGAGGATAGTGTTTGAAGTTGTTTCGAGGCACGAAGTAGTGACGTCACCTCGTTCCGCGAATTCGTCGACCCTCATCTGTATGTATGTATGTCCGTCCGCAGGTCGTTCACGGTGGGGTACGGCGCGCCGCCCGCGGAGAGCTTCTCGTGGTTCGTGGTGGCGATCATCTCGCTGGGGCTGGGCGTGCCCGTGCTGCTGGCGCTCTCCGGCGTGGCGTTCGTGCTGATGCGCAGGCGCCGCCAGAACAACACCAGGACCAGGTTCCACAACGAGGACTAGACGAGTAACTTTAAAACAAAAAAATAAAAAAAACTAGCCAAGGTGATAGTAAGCGGCATGAATCTTGACTCTTGAGGCATAAGGGAAAGCAGCGGGGGTAGCTGCACGTGTAAACTCGTCCTACAAAAAAAATTACGTCCTCGATCGGCTGGTTTCGAAAGGGGTTCTCCAATTCGATCGGCCTCTAAACTGCTTCTCAACCTCCTCGATCGGCCTCTAAAGTGCTTCTCCACTTCGTTGATCGGCTTTGAAAGTGTTTCTCCGTCTACTCGATCGGCTTCGAAAGTGCTTCTCCATCTCCTCGATCGACCTCTAAAGTGTTTCTCCATCTCCTCGATCGACCTCTAAAGTGCTTCTCCATCTCGATCGACCTTGAAAGTGCTTCATCTCTTCGATCGACTTCGAAAGTGGTTCTCCACCTTGATCGGTTTCGACAGTTCTCCATCTCGATCGACCTCTAAAGTGCTTCTCCATCTCCTCGATCGACCTCTAAAGTGCTTTTCCATCTCCTCGATCGACCTCGAAAGTGCTTCTCCATCTCTTCGATCGACTTCGAAAGTGGTTCTCCACCTTGATCGGTTTCGACAGTTTTCTATCTCGATCGGCCTCAATCGTTGAAACCAGTCGTCATCTTAGTTTATTCAGTTTGCTATAATTAATATAGAACGACAGTAGATCGCTATCCATCGATATCTATGGGACGGTGTCATAAAACAGATCGTGCCCGATTTAGAGAGTTTAGCAACGCCGCACGATAGCCCTCGTCGATCGAGATACATAGTATCCATTGAACATGCCGATCGATTTGGTGAATAGGCACCTTAAGTTGGCCGGTCAGAAATTAGTCACATTACGTGGGTCATATTTTGTGGGTTATAACTTTACTACATAAATCCAGGATTAAGTGTCCAGGAAATCCAGGATTTTTGTAAAAAAAATTAAGTTTATAGTCCAATTTTCACTAAAAATTTTTTCTGGAACTTTTTGATTTTCCGGGATAACAAAAGGTTGTATGTTTTCGGAATGTAAGTTCTATGACTGTGCATATTTTCATCATAATCAGTTAATTTGAAATTTAGCAGTTAAACTATAAAAATATATATATGCATGATATTTTAAACAGTTTTCGTTATACTACTATTGCTCTACAAAATGGCAGTGGCAGATTTTTTAGCCTGTATTTTAATTATTTCCCATTTATGTATTAAGTGTGGACTGTTCGGTTTGCTCTCAAAGTGTTTGAGATACTTAGATAGAAAATAGAAAATTAATAAACATTAAGTTAAATAAATAAAAGTTTAAATGTGAAGTAAAATATTCACATTTATGTTACTTTGATGTTGTTTTGTAAATACATAGTAAATATACAAAAATAGTGAAATGAACAAATATATCAATGCATTATTATTTACTCCGTAAACAATTTATCAAGTTCCTTTTGATGTTTTAGATAATATTTGATGTATATTGTAAAGAATAATTTATAACAAAATGCTAAAAAGAAGGACGCTAATTTTAGCTATAATTTAGTAAATTTTACTTTTAATATTGGTTACATTATTTTTAAGTTAAATACAGTATTTTTGAAAATTATTATAAAGTTGCGTCCAGATCATGTAACATAAAACGTTATAAAACGATGAAGTAATTTCGTATGTTTTACAAGACACAAAAAATGACAGCTTTTTTACCATAAACCTTTATATTTTACATAAACCGTACATACATAATGATTTTTATTTAACTGTTAGTAAAAATCATTATTATATAACATTCTCAAGAAGGTATATGTCCACCAGACAAGCGTTATATAACAAATCTGTAATAATCATAAATAATGTGTAATGGGTACATCGAAAAATTCGTAACATGTCACAAGATCTGGACGCAACTTATCGGCTATTAAATCCATTTTAATCAATATTGTATTCGAAAATTTTATTTTTAATGTTATTCATTTTTAAGGTTTTTTAGTGATGTGATCTTATAGGCTGTTCACTCATGGACGTACCATAAATCGATCTACCCTCACTTTTATTTTGCGACAAGAGTTTTTATTATAATTTTGTAGAACATTATTGTATTACGATGTGATATTATTATTTCTATTGGATAAATGTAATATAATTAAAATAATTTATCTAAGTGTCAAGCTTTTCTTATTTACGACCTAAGTAGGTAAACCCTTTAGGGCTTCGATGCATTTTCCATTAAATCGCAATTTATAAAAATTATTACTGAACATATTTTGTTCTGTAAATACTAATAATGTCTGTCGGAAGGATGGAATCAAAAAACAATCTATGTATTTCTCTGCATGGTTTAGTGCCAATCTGTTTGAATGCTTTGAACCACGCGGCGAGCTCCACCGAACAATAAACGAGCGGAAACTTGCGCGTGGTAAAGTGCGCGCCGCGGGGTTAATCTATAGAGCATACTATGACTACTCAGACTGAATACTAGAATTAAAACGAGACTAGATTTATATCAGGGACATATTTGTCCCTTTTTGACTCTTATCTTTTCGGGGTTAATCTATAGAGCATACTATGACTACTCAGACTGAAGACTAGAATTAAAACGAGACTAGATTTATATCAGGGACATATTTGTCCCTTTTTGACTCTATCTTTCTTTTTTTTAAATCTTTTATTTGAAGGCTTTTGCCTACACGGCAAGTCAGCCTAACTCTATCTTGAGTGTGATTACTTAATCAGAGTACGCTCTATAGGTATATGATAGATGTCACCCTGTCCCATTGATACTGGAGCGGTTCTGTGCACCCAAATGTGGCTATGTTTAGACTATTCAAGAAGATTGACGACGACTGTAGTCTGTACCTACAATGTTTATTTACGTTACAACAATAATCTTTGGAAATGCGTAGTAAAACTCACTACGCATTTAATATAAATTAACCTAAGAACTTGTTGATAACCCAATTGTTTGATAGACTGGTCGTAAATATCACAATAATGTATTAAATGCTAATTGATGCCCGCGGCTTCGCTCGGACAGTGGTAGGTTAAGAGGGGAACAGAAAGCTCCCAAATCAGACCGAAAAATGTTCAGCACATAAGGGCAAGTTTATAAGTTACATGCCTCCACAAAAAATTAACGTGAAAAAGTATATGTAAGCTACTAATCTGTGTATGTAAGTAACAAATATCATCTCTACTTTCTGTATCTATACTAATAAATAAAATTGAAGTGTCTGTCTGTAATATCGAAATAACTACCTCATATTAAGCTCATATGGTTATTTGAACGATACTATAACCGAATCACACGTTTTTAAAATTTTTGTCTGTCTGTCTGTCTGTCTGTTTGAACGGGCTAATCTTTGGAACGGCTGAACCGATTTTGACGGGACTTTCACATACAAGTAGAGAATTAACCAGGGAGTAACATAGGCTACTTTTTTAACCGACTTTCAAAAAAGGAGGAGTTGTGTTTTTCTACCTATGTACACCGATATCTCCGAGATTTCTGAACCGATTTGCGTAATTTTTTTTTTAATCGATAGAGAAACATTGCGACACTGTTCTACAAAAAATTTGGATTCCAACTCTTCAATCCTGATGCTGTAGGGGATCTGATCCCCAACACTAATGGGATTTAGGCACTGTCGGTTATTTAAATTGATATTGGGGATACCAATTAAAGACTTTATTGTTGAATGACCTCGAGTAGGTACATGTCCAACTCCTCAACCCTGATGCTGTAAGGAATTGCATTCCGAAATCGTAAGGATCCCACGGAATTTTTCCGTTTTGTGGACGGGTTACTACTTACTACAGATAGGCTACTTTTTGTTCTGGAAAATCAAAGTTCCCACGAGATTTTTACAAACCACACGGGCGAAGCCGTGGGCATCATCTAGTTTAATATAAATTAACCTAAGAACTTGTTGATAACCCAATTGTTTGATAGACTGGTCGTAAATATCACAATAATGTATTAAATGCTAATTGATGCCCGCGGCTTCGCTCGGACAGTGGTAGGTTAAGAGGGGAACAGAAAGCTCCCAAATCAGACCGAAAAATGTTCAGCACATAAGGGCAAGTTTATAAGTTACATGCCTCCACAAAAAATTAACGTGAAAAAGTATATGTAAGCTACTAATCTGTGTATGTAAGTAACAAATATCATCTCTACTTTCTGTATCTATACTAATAAATAAAATTGAAGTGTCTGTCTGTAATATCGAAATAACTACCTCATATTAAGCTCATATGGTTATTTGAACGATACTATATAACCGAATCACACGTTTTTAAAATTTTTGTCTGTCTGTCTGACTGTTTGAACGGGCTAATCTTTGGAACGGCTGAACCGATTTTGACGGGACTTTCACATACAAGTAGAGAATTAACCAGGGAGTGACATAGGCTACTTTTTTAACCGACTTTCAAAAAAGGAGGAGTTGCGTTTTTCTACCTATGTACACCGATATCTCCGAGATTTCTGAACCGATTTGCGTAATTTTTTTTTAATCGATAGAAAAACATTGCGACACTGTCCTACAAAAAATTTGGATTCCAACTCCTCAATCCTGATGCTGTAGGGGATCTGATCCCCAAAAGTAATGGGATTTAGGCACTGTCGGTTATTTAAATTGATATTGGGGATACCAATTAAAGACTTTATTGTTGAATGACCTCGAGTACGTACATGCCCAACTCTTCAACCCTGATGCTGTAAGGAATTGCATTCCGAAATCGTAAGGATCCCACAGAATTTTTCCGTTTTGTGAACGGGTTACTACTTACTAAAGATAGGCTACGGATATACTTTTTGTTCTGGAAAATCAAAGTTCCCACGAGATTTTTACAAACCTCAATACTCACGGGCGAAGCCGTGGGCATCATCTAGTCATTAAATAAAAATTTTCGTCCATCACTCACAACGTCAAAACCTAAATAAAGTAAAGCCGAATTTTAGAAACAACAATACTTAATTCAAAATTTATTAGTATGAGTTTGCACATATCGACAATATTAATAGATTTAGAATATCGAAACACTGTGGCTAATTCTGTTGTACACAATCTCTAAACCTAAACTAAAATGACAGGCCTAAATCTATTGCTATCCTTTTCTGCAGTGAGCACTGTGAAAGAGATAGGAATAAATTTAGACCTGTCATTTTAGTTTAGGTTTAGAGATTGTGTACAACAGAATTGGCCACACTGTAACGTTAAAATAACGTGAACTTAAAAGTTAAATGCCCTAGTTTTAAAGACTTAAACTTTTTGAATACCGATTTCGAAGTTTCCGTAACGCGCCGCTGTACAGACGAACTCTAACCTTAAAACTATTGTAGATAATTTTAGGTCCAGGCATAGAAACTAAAAGAACAATGCGAAAATAAGTCAAACGTGTATTTTCTCTAACAAAATTATCTTGTACAAATCCAACGTACTACAGTAGTGTTTTAAAACAAAACTTGAGATCCATTCTTATCTTAAATCATATTATATTTCAAGTCAAACAATCCAAGATGGCGCGCCTGTCAAATTTAAAATTTGCCCACGACGGCGCAACGAAATTCATTACATACGAATTATTATTTTCTTCAACATCGTTTGTTGGACTAATACCTTTATTTACCGGTGAGAAGTTGTTTGAATGCGTATTTTGTGGTGTAAAAAGTTGACGTTTAGCCATTTTCCCGCCCTTTCTACTTGCGTTTGCGGTGTTGCCATTCTTCGTATGCGAATTCGCGTTTGCAGTGTTGCCATTCTTCGTATGCGAATTATTACCGTGACTCTTGTAATTATGTCCGGAACTCTGTTGATACTCCTGTATCTCGTTCTGTAAACCTTGTGAGATTGCTTTGGTTTTCCCCTTGCACGCCTCAATTTCTCCCATTGACTTGTGACGCGTTCGTCTGAAAACTTTTTGGCTCCGCTCTGAAACCCAGCGCCGCATACGTTTAACGAATGGCAACACCATGAAGAACGCGTTGGGACCGACTCCCATTTTGACTTTCGGCGTCATATCTTTTCTATTTGCGGGTAGATCCGCAATGGGGAACCACTCGCACGCTTTTATTTCGTTTCTAGTTCTCGGTTGGAAGACTGTGTCGCGCGGTATGTAGCCAATGATGTAAAGACGAACGATTTGGTCATGTATTGTTGCTTCGATGTAGTCTTGTTTGTTTATCAGGCCACTGATGTCGAAGCCAGTTTCTTCCAGTACCTTTAAATCAAAGTTAAATACTAAGTACAACATTCAACTAAAAGTGGAACGTGTCCCAAGAAAACCCCTAAAACAATGTATGTGATTAATGAAAAGGAATCACAGCCCTCAGCAATGAGGCTACACAGAGGTAGACAATGTGGCCGATTCTGTTGTACACAATCTCTAAATCTAAACTAAAATGACAGGTCTAAATATATTCCTGTCTCTTTCACAATCCTCCCTGCTGAAGGGGATAGCACTATTTTTAAACCTGTCAATTTAGTTTAGTTTAGAGAATTGTGTACAACAGAATTAGCCACAATGTGGCTAATTCTGTTGTACACAATTCTCTAAACTAAACTAAAATGACAGGTCTAAATCTATTGCTATCCTTTTCCGCAGTGAGAACTGTGAAAGAGACAGGAATATATTTAGACCTGTCATTTTAGTTTAGATTTAGAGATTGTGTACAACAGAATTAGCCACAATGGCTAAACTAAACTTCTTATGTCTCCAGTACTTCTAAAACTTTAGCTGATCAAGATGTAGAAAGATAGATAGATTCAAGACTAAATTGAGCAAGAAAGAATCAAGCTGATTTATCGACAAGTGTTTGTACACCATCTTCTTCCATATTTCCTTGGCCAACTTACGCGTAACCGACGTGTTTTGCGCGGCGCTTAGGACATTCTTACAAACTGAAAATTAAACTGTCATGTACAGGTATGTACTTGCAACTCACTTCTCTAGCAGCACATTTCCAGGGCTCCTCATCCTCATTAACCTTGCCCTTAGGGAAGCCCCAGGAGGCCTTGGTCCAGTAGGACTGCACCAGCAGCACGTGCGTCAGGTCACTGTCAAGCAGTATGGCTCCGTACGTTGGCACGCTCTGTTTGTATTCGCGCCAGTTGTCTAAGACCTCATCGAGGTTCCTTATATGCTCTCGCAGCTGTGGCACATGCTGTAAAAGAGAAAACGATTTATTTAAAAACTAGCTTTTGCCCGCGGCGTAACACACGTGAATTTCGGTTTTTCACAAATCTCATGGGAGTTGTGGATTTTTCCACAAAGTAGCCTATGTGTTAAATCAGGGCATAATCTATCTCCATTCAAAACAGCCAAATCGGTTCAGTAGTTATGGTGTTAAAGAGTAACAAACATATACATACACACAAACTTTCACCCTTATAATATTAGTGTGATGTGTCACGAAACTTGAAAAAGTGGACTGTCACCAACCATCACCAAAACAATGACTAAATATAGGTGTTGTTTACACACACCAATACAGCAGTAACAGTAAAAATAAAATTAAAAAAAGAATCAATCATACACTAGATGGTGCAACAGACCGCCATGTTTGTTAGCAAAACCTCTGACAGTCAAAAGATTATATCTTGACTGTCTCTGCAAGAGCATAAAAATTCGGCCTATAGCAACAATTGCACATAAGTTTGGTGCTGTGCGCTAAATTACTATAATAGGGATCCGTTAAAACAATTCTTTATATACACACCTGAAATATGTGAGCCGCAAACTCTCTTATCCCACAAGGGTTGAGTCGATTGGACTCGTCCGTGCAGTAGTAGTCCAAGTAGAACCAGTGGGCGAGCTCTATTTGAAAGCAGATCCTCACCAGATTGCCCCGGTCTTCTGGCGGAAGGTTGATAATGAAACGGCTGAAATAAATGAAATCTTATTTAATGTACATCTTTCCTAACAATATATTGTATGTTGAAGTATAGCGATTAAATAGCTACATGTATATTATAGCCTAGTAACTTATATAAACCTCCTCTAAATAAGAAACCTCAATCTCTTTCCTTTACGCCTTTGCCCCACACTCATCGAGAGGCATGGGAAGCAGAAAGGAAAGGGAGAAGTGTACCGAGAATTTGACTTTCGGTTGACAGGTATTGTTGCCACAGTACTACGCTGGCTCCTTACCTCGTTACTTCCCATGCCTCTCGAGGACTGATGAGTGTGTAGCAGAGGGGTTAAAGGTGTAGCTACTAGGACTAGTGTTGTTGATTTATCAATAATAAAGTTGATTACTATGGAATGTAGATGGGTAACCCAACAAGTCAGTCACGAAGAAATTCTATGGATAACTCTAGACATGAAATTCTTCGTCAAAACAGTTCTTTTCGCGAAACAAATTTCTAGACTACATATTTTGTTTTCGGAATACAAAGGCTTGACATAACCAACATAGGTCAATTAGAATGAATTCTCTGTAAGACAACAAGCCTCGCGTTCCGAACAACAATAATATTGGTGAGGTTTATTTAATTAAACTAAATATAACAGTTTCTTACCTGCAGAGGTCATCCAATATGTCGATTGGTATGGAATGCTTATTATGACGGAAACTGTTATCAGTCGAAGTCATTTCTTCCGCTTTTACATAAATAATTTTAGATCGAATAAGTTTAAATTTTCCAAGTCAGGAAATTAACAAACTTTTGGAGTTTGGACATTAAAATAAATAAAAAACATGCGCAGAACATTTTTTTTTTTTTTTAACTGGTTTTACGGCTCTGGGTTCTAGCCCTTTTGAGCCTATGCACAGAACAGAAGAACGGGAACCACAGAACCAGAACAGTACTAGCTGAGTACTAGTAGCACAGAATAAAAATACTCTCTAACGACTAGTATTAACTACGGTAATAACCATAACTACTCTTACTAATTCCCTGGAATTCTGACGTTTCGTAATGTTACCAGAGATAAAACAATTCCCACAAAAAAGATAAAAAATTCAAAACTTATGCAAATACAAATATCAACTGCCGCATGTAGATATGACAAATGTCTGCCAGACACTTCATGGTGTTAATGTCGTTCGACATCCATTTTTGAATAAATTTTTTCAATGTGCTTCTTTTGTTTTCTGTTGCTATCAGTGTGCACTTTCTAGTTTCCACTCTTGGTGTTTTCTATTTTAAGGCGAAACGAGTAATATTATTACGCGGCATATGGTATGATGACTGTCGCGAAGCGCGTATGCGTTCGCGAAATGCACAAGAGCAAAGTTAGCCGTACTGCTCTAAGGTCAGTGTTTAGTTTATGAATGTAATGTTATCTGTGATTTAGCAGAGTTCGCTCGAAGTTCGCTCTATGCTCTATAGTCTGTGGCTATTACGAATCAGTCATTTTTCATTCGCTATAGTACATTTGAATTGGGGCGCGACAAGGTGGCTGAACGGTATTCCCATTTTGAACGTGTATCGATGTAATCCGCTCGGATCCCGTACCGTGCGCGCGTATTTAAATGTTAGTATATCGTGGTTTGCTTAAATGGAATTTATAAAGTCACATCAAGTCTTATTTCCGTTATTCACGAGTGGTATTTAAATAGCGCTGCCAACGCACGACCATCTCTTCCTGAGAACAACATGCAAGCAGAGGCGAAGTCTGGCAGACTCATCTCTTCGAGCACCGAGCGGATGGCGAATAACTTAAGCTAAGTATCTAGACGTTAAGTGCCTGGACGCTAAGTATCTAGATCAGTGATAGGGAATTTATTCTCGATGTGGTTGGCCAACCAAAGTTTAAACGGAGGTCCTCCTCACCATGCCTTTGACCTGGCGGGCGTATTAGATCAGCTAGGAAGTGGTCAAGGACTAAGTACTGGCTGCAACGAGGGATCTTCTACCCTTAGTAGGGCTCATAAGTGTTTGAGCGCTGCAAAGGAGGTTACCGGAAGGTGCGCCGGGGGTCGTATATCGTAATCCCTCCGGGTACCCCTACGGGTTTCCCAGGGAAACATGGCTCGGGGTCATTGGGATGGTGTGGGATGGCCTACCGCACGTTTAAGAAATATAACATAATCACTCTCTCTAGAACTAGGGGCATCATACAGTGATGTCATAGTTAACTTACCCATGCAGGTCGCCGAGGAGCTAGAGCAAGATGGAGAAGGGGGAGCGGAAGACGCGAGGAGACCGGCTGGAGTCAGACTCGCGTCGCAGCATATTACGAAGGTATGACTCCATCAGATATAAATTAACTCGGGGGGCATTCCTTTCCACTCGTTATCACTTACTCATTATTGTAAACCCTCTAAGGGCCCATAGGGGCTCTCAACGACTTAATAACGCGAAGCAGAATTAGGGAAAGGAAGGGCCTTCCCGACATGGTGGAGTCGTGCTGTGATTTTGTAAAAAAAAAAAAAAAAAACCCGATATGGTGGAGTCGTGTTGTGATTTTGTAAAAGAATCCGATAATGGTGGATTGTATAGAGATTAGTAAAAGAGACTGGAACTTTCAGCACGTGGAGTCATACCAGATTTAAAAATACCAAGTCGTTTCCGCTCCCCAAATTGTGTAAAAGATGGCGTCGAAGTATCTTTATTTTAAATGTGTGAAACAAGGTGCCAGGCTATAAAGATTGTTGCTACCTACCTATAGAGAAATTCAACAAATTTTTATGTGAAAAACATAGTGGGTAGGGTGTGCGCCTTTTTGTAGCATTTAGCCGTACGAGGTTACGCTGTTCGCCGCGAGGCGGCACATGGTCGCAGTTTCAACTTTAAAAGCGAGGGAAAACGGCAAAAGGTACGTTGGCAGCATTGATTTTTACAAGTTAGTGTAGAGAGGTCAAATTGCCCGCGCAACTCTATGGTGTATACTATGATACGAATTTTCAAGAGCGGACGTGGTCTTTTTTTTTTTCAACAGAATAACGGGTTAGTACCAACTTGATAAAGACGAAAGGGCCAGAGTTGCCAAAGATAATATCCAATAAGTATGAGCGAACTTCGAACTAATTTTATTAATTTTGGATATAAGTTTGGTGAATAATATTAATTTTAATTGTTATTTATTTAAAGGTGATATTCCAATAGTTACGACGTACAATTAAAACCGGATACAGAGAAAGTTCGCAGCGCCATAATTTCAAGGGTAACACTTAAAGATGGCGGAACTTTAAAATACAACGTGAAATTTTTCTCTGTGCAACGAAATTAAATATTAAATGTAGATGGAATAATTCGAAGTCTAAAAGTGAAGGCAAAGTGAAACGATACCTCGTAAAGCTAATTTAATAATAAACAATTCGACAATAGGTATTTATCCGATCTTTATAATATGTGAAAATATTAAGTGAGCTTCGTAAATTTAAGTGAAATGTAGTGAATAAATTCAGACCTTAAAGAGGAATTTATAGTTTCTACATAGTGTCTAATTACTTTCAGAAGGGAAACAAAGGCTGCATTGATAATAGGAGTGACATAATTCTCCCAATATTTAGTTAACAACCTCTGAGCCAAAGGGGTAAGTTCCACTGTTTTCTGTAGTAAGTAGACAAAGTTTCAAATATTAGACCCTTCTTATTAATAGTATCTAACTCTGAGAGTGATTGTTTAAAGATTTTAAGATTTAATCAGCTATACTAGACCTAATTAAAGGGTTAACGTTTCATTTACAAGTATACTGAATGTGGACAATTTTCTGTAGCATGAAAGCTTAGGTTATTATTTTTGTGAAATTATAAACCTTGGAAAGGAATATAGGTATACCTAGTTATTTAGTAGAGAAGTGAAGGGGGAACCTTAAGGAACTTTCCAAGTCCCTATGTCTATACTTTATATGCCAATCTTTGTACATACCTATACCTAGGGTCAGTGACCTTATCAGTGAATATAGCTAGCTAAGTTGATAATTTTGTTTGACTTGAATAAATTGATGAAATATAGTGGTGAATATACAAGTCTACCTTTGGAAAAGGCAGTGAATGATGAATTCTAATTAATTATGAGGATAAATGAATTATTTTTGTTATTTTGGATCGGTACTGAGTTTGATTCTGAATAAGCATGTATATAGAGACTAGTAAGAGAATTTTACTTTACTACTCGCCCAGATTTTACTTTTAATTGGTATCTTGATACGATTTGAATCTAAACAATAAACGTAGACAGTAGATTGATATCCTAGACATAATGGCAGAAGTTTAAGAGAATTAAAATTAGAAATTGAGCGATAGAAGTGAGTGTAGTGTTTGCGAAGCGAATAACAACTTTTTTCAAACGAACCCAAAGAGAGAATCATTCATATTTGTTTGTTCATATACCCCAACAGGTGTCTTGATGTTTTGACTTGTATATTAAGGGGCCTATTCCCCTCATATATACAAAAATAAATGATTAATTAAATATATGGATTCATAGTACAGGAGTAGGTTACTTACATGTCGAGTGAATTAAATAATTGAATAATTTGAAATAATTTTTTGTTTTGAGATTTTAACAAAGGGTTAGTCCAGACTTATATCTTTGGAAGATAGTATAAGAGATTGAACAAGATTTTTATTTTTTTTAATGAAATTCAGATACAGCGGTTGCTAAGTGGAACGGGTACACTTCATGGCATTCATAGAGTGTGCTTCAACCTCAAAGTAAACATATCATAGACAAGGACAATAAGGTACGCGACTATAAAATATGGTATTTACCTATAAAATCAAAGGTGAATAATCGCATAAATTATTATAAAATACTTATATTTAGAATTTTTTAATTTTAATTTTGATTTTAATCTTTTTTTCTCTCTCTCTTTCTCTCTTCATAAGAGAGCAATGCCTATGCAAGTCAAACATCTGTTACAGAGGATTCATCATGGATGAACTATTACTAACACGTCTAAAGCTTCTGGCTACTCAAATACAAACTCTCTCAAATCAAACTTCAGATCTCGGCTCTCTGAATACTGACTTGATCTTTAATGCGGAAGTACTTAAGACTAAATTACGAAGTCTCTTGACGAGGTTCAATAGCGATTTAACAAATTATTTTCGGATGGTCAATGTTCCAGCGGTTGATGAGATAAGCGAGATTAGCGAGATCCAACTTAAGGCAGAAGAAATTCTGGCGGAGTTAGAAGTCAAATTGAGATTATTTCAGAACAACACCAATACTTCAGCAGTAAGTAAAGCAGTGGAGACGACAACATCGTGCCGCTTACCTAAATTAAACTTACCGGAATTTGATGGGGATATATTGAGCTGGCACCAATTTTGGGATCAATTCCAATCGAACATCCACAACAGAAATATAGCAGACGTAGATAAGCTGTTGTATCTTAAGGCTTCGTTGAAAGGAGAAGCGAAGAAAGCTATTGAGGGCCTCGACACTACAAATAAAAATTATAGCATCGCTATTAATACTTTGAAGGAAAGATACGGGAAAGACTCCCATTTAATAGATGCGCATTACTCGGCATTATCAAGAGTGGCAACATCGGATTCAACAATAACATCGTGTAGGAAAGCACTCAATGAAATAGAAAAACATCTAAGAGTTTTAGAATCACTAGGTGAAGATGTAAACCATAATCACCTACGCCATCTCATCTTTAGTAAATTTCCGGAAGACCTCATTTACGAACTAAAACTGAAAATTAAAGACGAATCTGTGAATGAGATAAGAGCAGAATTAGAGAAACTAATCACGGCCAGAGAGGACGCTAACCGAATTACCCATATAAGTAGTACACAGGCAACGGAAAATTACACCGTGGAAGCGTTACACATCACTCAGAACAAACGAAAGTATAGTCCACACAGGACGGAAAGGACACCATATAGAAATGATGATAGAAGAAATGAATGGAGTACACGACCCAGAAGAGTAGAACCTCAAAATCTGAAGAAGAGATGCTTTCTACCAAGAAAGGATACCGAAGGACAGACACGAAACACAACCTTTAAAAGAAGAAATAGGACGGAAGATGAGGTACCGAGGAAA
Source organism: Melanargia galathea (assembly GCA_920104075.1). Classification (NCBI taxonomy): domain Eukaryota; kingdom Metazoa; phylum Arthropoda; class Insecta; order Lepidoptera; family Nymphalidae; genus Melanargia; species Melanargia galathea. The sequence continues at coordinate 18,211,083 of OV049874.1, read as the reverse complement.
AGAATAAAACCATTCTGTACATTCTGTAATGGAGATCACTTCAGTGACCGATGCGAAAAATATAAGACCGCTAATGAGCGGAAAGAGGTAATCAAAGATAAGTGCTACGGGTGTCTCCGAGGAGGCCATCTTATTTCGAAATGTCAAGATATTAGAGCTTGTTATCATTGTAAAAAACGGGGTCAACATCACAGGGCTCTGTGCCCAAAGAAATTCTCATCCACAACTGAACTCGCAGCTGTCTCAGCGGTGGATAGAAGATGACATACGGTTCTTCAGACAGCTGTAGTAGCCGTCAGGAGAGAAGGAGTTGAGTCTAGTCGAACACGATGCCGTATACTATTCGATACAGGATCTCAGAGGTCTTACATCACCCAACGGATAGCGAAAGAATTAAATTTATCAATAGAGAAGGAAGAAAGCTTATCAGTTTATACCTTTGGTTCCAGGAATCCGCAAGAATTCAATAGTCCAGTTGTTCGACTAGAGTTAGAAACTAAATCTAAGGATAAGAAAATTATTTATGTAAATATCGTACCAGTGATTTCACAGGGAGTACCCTACAGCGAAGAACTTAATAAGTGGAAAAATAAATTAGAACTTGCAGATGATGGATCGTTAACAAATCAAGTTGATATTCTTATTGGGTGTGATTATTATTATTTATTTGTTCGTTCAAGGAGAATTAAAATAAAAGAGGATTTATATCTAGTAGATTCCGAGTTTGGATGGATACTGTCGGGTCAGGTTCCGTATGAGGAGATAGAGAGTGAACATATGTCGGTTGTTACATATTTCCAAGCAGAGATAGATTTCGGACTGAAAAAACCTGACATGCCTTTAGATCAAGGAAGTATAGCTTTCCTTTGGGAGCTTGAGTCGATCGGTATAACTGATTCACCTAAAATTACTAGAGAGGAAGAAGCTATTAGGAAATTTAATGAAACTACCAAATTAATTAACGATAGATATTATGTTAGCTGGCCATGGAATGAATATCCTCCAACGTTAACATCTAATTATGGATTGGCATTTGGTCGCTTAGTAAATTTAATCAAGCGCTTAGATGAGGAAACTCTCAAATCTTATAATAATGCTATACAGGAACAAGTATCAAAGGGAATAGTCGAAGTAGTATCAAATAAAGAACAGGTAAATCATCCAGTACACTATTTGCCACATCACTGCGTCGCTCAAAGGGGCAAACCCATTAGAATCGTTTATGATGCCTCATCGAAAGTTAAAGGTAATAAAAGTTTAAATGAATGTCTCTATTGTGGTCCGTTGATGTTAGAAGATTTGACGTGCATATTGATTAGATTTCGAAGACATAATATTGCTTTGTCAGCAGATGTAGAGAAAGCATTCCTCCAGATAGGATTACATGAACAAGATCGTGATGTAACTAGATTTATTTGGTTGAAAGATATTCAGAAACCACCGAGTAAAGAAAACATAGTATGTTTACGATTTTGTAGAGTACCCTTTGGAGTTATATCTAGTCCATTTCTACTAAATGCGACAATTAAACATCATCTTTGTAAAGGAAATGAACACCTACAATTAATTGCAAAGGATATCTATGTAGATAATTTAGTAACCGGAGTTCAAACGCAAGATGAAGCAATACAGTTATATGAAGAAGTGAAAAGTACTTTCCAACGAATATCGATGAACATTAGAGATTGGAGTTCAAATTCGAGACAGTTCTTAGAAAAGATACCCGATGGTGTTAAAGATAAAGTAGTGAAAATCTTGGGTTTAGAATGGGATTTAAAGAAGGATACTCTGCACCTAAGATTCAAGATAAATACAGAAGCGAATTCTAAGCGTGAAGTTTTAAAAGTAATAGCGTCGGTATACGATCCTTGTGGATTAGCAGTACCGCAACTTTTGTCAGCAAAACTATTTCTCCAAAAGCTTTGGCAGACCAAAGTCAAATGGGATACAACACTTTCAAAAGAAAACCAAGTTGAATGGTTGGAAATAAGGAAAGAATTGGAGACTATTAGAAAAATATCGATATCAAGATGCTATTTAAAAAATGTAAGAAGCGAAGAGTATCATTTGCATTGTTTTACAGACGCATCCCTCAAAGCATATGCTGCTGTCGTATATGTAACATATGGTTCAAAAAGAAGTTTTGTTATCGGCAAAACAAGATTAGTCCCTATAAAGGATCAACAACACTTAAAAATTCCACGATTAGAGTTATTAGGAGTTCTTATCGGTTGCAGGCTTATTAAAACCGTTTTAAAAGCATTTTACATGAAAATAGGATTTCAAACGTTATGGACCGACAGCCAAATCGTCATAGAGTGGTGTCAATCTAACAAACTACTACCACCGTTCGTGGCTAGAAGAGTTGAGGAAATAAAAAGTAATAAAGAACTCGTGATTAAGTATGTTCCCTCAGAATTAAACCCGGCGGATGTTGCGACCAAACCAACGAGTTCCAACGAAGACAAAGAAAGGTGGCTTAAAGGTCCTCAGTTCTTATCGGAATCCAGCAATCGGACGTTCTCTATGAAAGATAAGACGCAATCTTTTTTTCTCTCGGCGCGGGAGGTTCTACCGAATACTTCCAGAAGAAGCGATAGTAATCGGGAAGCAGAGGACAATTTAGCAGAAGTTAACAGTAATAGTCACAATGAACCGCTTTGTATTACGGAAAAAATAAAGAAGCTCCAAGCAGAACATTTTGCCCATGAAGTAGCTGGGAAAGAAACTGATTTAAGTCGCAATCTCAAGTTATTTAAAGACGTGGATGGACTGCTACGTTGCAAAGGACGTCTTCAGAATGCAGATCTGTCATTTGACAAACGATATCCAATACTGATTCCTAAGGAATGTGATTTTACAAATAACTTAATAAAGAAGGTCCACAGTGATAATTACCATGTAGGGGTAAATCACACACTTAGTCTCATCAGACAGTCGTACTGGATACCGCGAGGCAAATCACAAGTGCAGAAAGTATTGAAAAAATGTCCAAGGTGTGTTAAACACGGAGGTGGTCCGTTTAAGTTGCCAATTACCCCACCGCTACCTGCAGAAAGAGTAGGCTACAGCAAACCGTTTACTTTTATCGGGATAGACTATATGGGTCCAGTGCTCGTCAAGAATGGCCAAAAAAGATGGATTTGTCTATTTACTTGTTTAGCGGTGAGAGCTGTTCATTTGGAACTAGTGCAAGATCTTACAGCCGAGGAAGGGTTATTAGCATTGAGAAGGATGATAGCAAGTAGAAAGATTCCAAAACTCATTACATCAGATAATGCGACACATTTCAAACTTATAGCAGAGATTCTCGCAAAACGATATTGTATTGACAACAAAATTCAATGGAAATTTATTCCGCAATTGGCGCCATGGTTTGGCGGATTCTACGAACGACTTATGGGAATAATTAAAAATTGTATGAAGCGTACGTTAGCAAAACACATGCTCTCCGATAGCCAGTTAGCTACGGTCATCAAAGAAATTGAAACAGTGCTGAATTCGCGACCACTCACATGTGTAGATTCGGAATTGGACATAATTCTGAAACCAGTTGATTTTCTTACTCCAGGAAGTTGCATTACTATAGAAGAGTCAGTGGAAAATTGCCTAGAAAGGGGTACGTCGATTAAAGTTGATCTTATAAAAAGTTGGAAAAGAGGTCTTAGTATCTTAAAAGAGTTCAAAGAAATGTTCGTAAACAGATATTTGCTTAGTCTTCGAGAAAGGTATAACCACTCGCATAAAGAACCACGCGTCACCTCAAAACTATCTCCAGCAGTAGGACAAATAGTTCAGATAAAAGGGGAAAATAAAAATAGAGAAACCTGGAGAGTCGGTAAAATCGTTTCGTTGAAAAGGGGAGGTGATGGCTTATGTAGAGTGGCCATAGTGAAAGTTGGAGGCAAGGAATTTACGAGGTCAATAGCTCATTTATACCCGCTTGAAGCCCAAGAATCAGAGGTAGAGGTTGAAGAGAGATTCATGGGAGGAAAGAAGTCTAGCGAACGGGCTCCTGTAACTGGAAGCGAATCTTTGAAGGAAAATGGAAATAAGCTCACGGTTGTCTTAGACGAGTTGGATCAGGAAGAGAATTTACCATCCATGCATACAGAGGAACCCGTTCAAGACGACGTAGAGGTCGAAGTAGTGGATCAGGGAATCAGAGAGTCTGCAGAAAATGTTGTTGGTACAGAGAGAGCAGAGTTAGAAGGGAACCATGGAAAGGAGGATGAATGTCCGCGAACTAGGTCGAGGAGAGTTGCTGCCACGAAGGCTCTTGAGAAGATCAAAGAGTGGACGAGTAACTTACTATGCCTGTCATAAATTTTTGTTCCGGCCGGGTGTGTCGCGAAGCGCGTATGCGTTCGCGAAATGCACAAGAGCAAAGTTAGCCGTACTGCTCTAAGGTCAGTGTTTAGTTTATGAATGTAATGTTATCTGTGATTTAGCAGAGTTCGCTCGAAGTTCGCTCTATGCTCTATAGTCTGTGGCTATTACGAATCAGTCATTTTTCATTCGCTATAGTACATTTGAATTGGGGCGCGACAAGGTGGCTGAACGGTATTCCCATTTTGAACGTGTATCGATGTAATCCGCTCGGATCCCGTACCGTGCGCGCGTATTTAAATGTTAGTATATCGTGGTTTGCTTAAATGGAATTTATAAAGTCACATCAAGTCTTATTTCCGTTATTCACGAGTGGTATTTAAATAGCGCTGCCAACGCACGACCATCTCTTCCTGAGAACAACATGCAAGCAGAGGCGAAGTCTGGCAGACTCATCTCTTCGAGCACCGAGCGGATGGCGAATAACTTAAGCTAAGTATCTAGACGTTAAGTGCCTGGACGCTAAGTATCTAGATCAGTGATAGGGAATTTATTCTCGATGTGGTTGGCCAACCAAAGTTTAAACGGAGGTCCTCCTCACCATGCCTTTGACCTGGCGGGCGTATTAGATCAGCTAGGAAGTGGTCAAGGACTAAGTACTGGCTGCAACGAGGGATCTTCTACCCTTAGTAGGGCTCATAAGTGTTTGAGCGCTGCAAAGGAGGTTACCGGAAGGTGCGCCGGGGGTCGTATATCGTAATCCCTCCGGGTACCCCTACGGGTTTCCCAGGGAAACATGGCTCGGGGTCATTGGGATGGTGTGGGATGGCCTACCGCACGTTTAAGAAATATAACATAATCACTCTCTCTAGAACTAGGGGCATCATACAGTGATGTCATAGTTAACTTACCCATGCAGGTCGCCGAGGAGCTAGAGCAAGATGGAGAAGGGGGAGCGGAAGACGCGAGGAGACCGGCTGGAGTCAGACTCGCGTCGCAGCATATTACGAAGGTATGACTCCATCAGATATAAATTAACTCGGGGGGCATTCCTTTCCACTCGTTATCACTTACTCATTATTGTAAACCCTCTAAGGGCCCATAGGGGCTCTCAACGACTTAATAACGCGAAGCAGAATTAGGGAAAGGAAGGGCCTTCCCGACAATGACAGGGAATTAAAGTAGTTTGGGGTAAAATCGTACTTCGTGGATGTTAACCCTGTTCTCCATACAAATAACTCATCTGTAAATGACAATGACAGCTGTCAGAATTCCGGGGAATTAGTAATACGGGTTAAATATGTGTTCTGTGAACCAGAACCAGTGCACAGATTAATGATTAGTATCTACCACAGTATACTTTGTCCAAATTATTAATTGCTTTTTGGCAGATGTCAAAAAAACGAATTTAGTGACGATTCGATTTGAAATAATAATCGATTTTATTTAAAAAGAACTTTCAATCGATTTAATTAAATATTTTTATTTTTAACCACCGACGCATAAATGAAGGGGTGTTATAAGTTTGATGTATCTGTGTGTGTTTGTCTGTTCCACCGTAGCGCTCAAACGGGTGCGGCTCAAGCGCTCAAAAATTTTTTTTGTTTGAAATGTGAATTAGTCGGGAGTGTTCTCAGATATGTTTGATGAAAATCGGTCCAAGACGGCCGCCGCCACAAATGGCAGATTACATATTTTTTCCCAAATTCCTCAATATGGGTATCAAATGAAAGGGCTGGACTAGTAAAATAGCACTATGCAAATCCAAGATGGCCAAGATTTTTTTAAAATTAAATATGAAATAAATAAATGTATTACCGTTGAACCTTGTTAACGACTCGGCGCGACCATGGTTCCATACAAAACTGCAACCGTGTACCCACATGAGTAGATATACATACGTACGGAGAAGAAGCTTTATACAAGCGGCCCGCTGTAGTTACACTCACACATAGCGCACGTTTGTCATCCAACTGAGCCAGTAGGAGGTCAGACGCGGGCGTCCGTGAACTGTTGATTAAAGCTCATGTGTGAGTGTACCTACAGCGGGCTGTTTGTATGAAGCTTCCTCTCTGTACGTATATCTACTCATGTGGTAAAACGTAGCACTTGGCCTTAATTCACAAGGCTACGTTTTACATTCTACGGTTGCAGTCTTGTATGGAACCGTGGACGCGCCATGTCGTTAACAAGGTTCCACGTTTCGCTGTACCGTGGAAAAAACGTGTGTTAACAAGAGACCTTATATTTTGTGACTCCTTTATGATTTGTGTAATTTCACGTTGAAATTAAAAACTTAAACAATAATAATAACTTAAGTAATTATTACTGATGGTATGTGATCCCCGTATCTTTTATATTACTTGCAGTATTGTTGTTACATAGTTTCACTACGCGAACCGGCATTTCAAGTTGGATTATGAGCTTTAAGATAACACACAGCACGTCAACGTCACTCATTGGTTGCAACGAGACTGACCCGTGTACGCCACATTATATGTAATATGGCGTACATTTGATTGCCGCACTTTACTTGTACATGCTGCTCCTTCTAGGTCGGAGCGCAGCGGAAACCAATAATTCTATGGAATGAACAGAGTTATTATCCTTTACTCTTGATATGAACTTAAATTCCAAGATTTCGACTTCATTCCTTGCAAATAATCAATCTTGGAGTCATATATTTTATTTTTATTTCCTTTTTTTTATTAAATTTACGGAAACAATATTTACATGAAGTATACTACTATAAAGTAATACTATGTACTATAAAGTAATACTATAGTACTACTATGTAGTATAAAGTAAGTATACTACTATTACTATAAAGTACGACATTACTGTAGTACATTATTCCGGGAAAAAAATACGGTACTAATTCATAGGCGTGAGCTGCCAAATATCAACAAATAAAATGGACAGAGTATAGGTATAGATCGACCAGAATCTCATGAAAAATAGGGAAATTAAATTTTGTAGTAAGCAACACTAGGTTAACTCGGCTGCCTTAGTGATAAACAAAGTAATTACCTATACCCGTATTACTAATTCCCCGGAATTCTGACAGCTGTCATTGTCATTTACAGATGAGTTATTTGTATGGAGAACAGGGTTAACATCTATGAAGTACGATTTCACCCCAAAGTACTTTAATTCCCTGTCATCATAAAAAGCCATATGCCGCGTAATAATATTACTCGTTTCGCCTTAAAATAGAAAACACCAAGAGTGGAAACTAGAAAGTGCACACTGACAGCAAAAGAAAACAAAAAAAGCATATTGAAAAAAATTCAAAAATGGATGTCGAATGACATTATCACCATGAAGTGTCTGTCAGGCGTTTGTCATATCTACATGCGGCAGTTGATTTGTATTTGCATAAGTTTTGAATTTTTTACCTTTTTTGTGGGAATTCTTTTATCTCTGGTAACATTACGAAACGTCAGAATTCCAGGGAATTAGTAATACGGGTATATGGGACACATAGAGATAATAATAATAAGATGGGACAATAAAACAACAGTCAAACGTCAGTTGTCAAATAATGAATGAATAATGACTTGGAACCACAGACTAAAATTTAAGATGATTTGGAACTTGGTCGGGCACTTGGGTTGGATTGATTTGGATTGAATTTAGGAATTTGGGACTTGGGTTCACGTTTGTTGTTGCATTCCTGTAATTTTCTCTTAAAATGGACATAACACCGTTATTCAAAGCCTATATAAAAACAGTCCGAGCTCGGAACAAAGCTTTCGGAATCCACAACCCCGCCAGCGATGATAAACAACGTATACTCCGAAGTAAACCGAAGACAGCTTTTATGGCTACGGCCAGAGATATAACTTCACAAATAACCAAACTTCGGGACTTTTTGCTGGAGCACAGAGAGAGGTATTTGAGCTTCTTTAACAATGTAAGTGGAGACGAAATGTCCGAAGCGGAAAGGGACCAAATAGACACGGGAGCGCAAAGAATAATCAACACCTGTTCTCACCTACTGAAGGAGTTCAGAAACGATAACCGCAAGATCTCTGTATCCTGTCAGATGCGAGACTACATGGAAGCTGTTATAGATCTCATAGATTCGTACTTGAAAGCTGTATGCAAAATACACAGCGAGTTAAAAGCGCTAAGGGTCAAAAGAGCTTTGGACATTCGTAAGCTATCGCGCTTGGAACTACCGCAAACTAAATCTAATATACCCAATCCATTTGTAGAAGCAAAAATTGTAGAAAAAGAAGAAAATGTTGGTACAGGTAATGTGGGAACGGAAGATGTGGATAATTCCAAGGGTAAACTTGATTTGTCCGAGAACGATGTTGCAGTGTTGTCGGACCAGGGGGAGCTCAGTGCAGAGGAGCTCCAGATGTTCGAATCGGAAAATGTACAGCTGTTCAATGAACTGAACAGTATGACAGAAGAAGTCCGACAGATTGAGAGCAAAGTGCTGCACATTGCTGAGCTGCAGGAGATATTTACTGAAAAGGTATATCGGTTTTAAGAATAAATATCAAACTATATATAACTATAAAATAGGTGAATTAGTCGGGAGTGTTCTTAGCTATGTTTGATGAGAATCGGTCCAAGACAGCCTCTGTCACAAAATGGCAGATTACATATTTTTTCACAACTCTCTCAATATGGGTATCAAATGAAAGGGCTTGACTAGTAGAATAGCACAATGCAAATCGAAGATGGCCACCAACACAAAATGGCGAATGTCTGTGGATTTAAATTTTTTAATTTATACTTGTAACTAGGATAATTGCACAATCCCTAAACTGAAAGAAATCGACAGATTTAAAAATAGTGCTATCCTTTACACACACACCAGAGTGCTGTCCTTTGCCACAGCGAGCATTTTAGTTGACCATCTGTATTTTGTATAAGACTAGCGGACCCGGCAGACGTCATCCTGCCCGGTGACATACTGACATCAGTGCAACCTACCCGGTCATCAAAGTACTAATATCGCAATTAAAAAATAAGGGTCGTAGAAGGGTGAAAATTTAGGATTGTATGTATTTTTGTATTTTATCATAAAAAAATAAAAACTAAAAATTTTGTCTAAAAAATAAAAAAATAAATTTAGGGGTGGACTACCCTTAACATTTAGGGGGATGAAAAATAGATGTTGGCCAATTCTCAGACCTACTCAATATGCTCACATGAGAATCGGTCAAGCCGTTTCGGAGGAGTATGGGAACGAAAATTGTGACACGAGAATTTTATATATAAGATTTACAAATACACCCACTGTCTTCAATAAAATAGAATGCAAATACATAATATATCCTATTCTGAGATTAAATTAACTGCCCTATCTCACATTAACATATTTATAACTATCTTTTTCCAGATTCTACAGCAAGAGCAAGACATCGACAGGATAGCCAACACGGTTGTGGGCACAACCGAAACCATGAAGGACGCTAATGAACAAATAAAGCAAGCCATTCAAAGGAACGCTGGTCTCAGGGTCTATATACTATTCTTCTTACTTGTTATGTCATTTACTTTACTGTTTTTAGATTGGTATAATGACTAGGGTAGAGTGGATAGATGGATACTAACGGCAAGAATTTTATCACATCATGGCTTGTGATGTCATGTGACACAATATACAACGTTAGTTTTACTTTACGCAAAACCTGAAAGTAGTTTGTTCAGAATCAGTAACAAAATCGAATCCAACCATTTTTATATAGTGTTATATTTTTGTCCAAAAATATTTTGAAATCCTACAAGCTTAGACACAATGATTTACCGCGCATCAGCTGACCATCGGCACACAGCGGCGGTCATTCAACTCGCGTCGATCGCAAGTCGCTGCGGCGACGGCTTGCGGTGACCATTTTTTTCGAGGACAACGACGCAACATAACAAGCTTATAACTTCGCTACTTTTCATTATATTTTTTTGAAATTTTGTATAAATATTTTTAATGTAAAAATGTTTGACACGTGTTTCGGTTTTTGCACAAAGTAAAACTAACGTTGTATATTAAAACAAATCCTGGTAGGTATTTTGTATGCCCATAGACACAACCATAGAGTAATACAATTTTAGGAAAAATTAAACAGACTTCAATATACCAAAAAAATTATGCAAATTGGTCCAGCAATCTCAAAGAAATAGGTGTACCAATCAAAAATATTAGTAGCATTTATGTGTTAACTTCATACATAAGATGTACATATGTATGTGTGTGTTTTATACTAAAACCTTCCTGAAAGTATGTTAATTACGATAGTAAAAAAATCATCAAAGTCAGTTAATTTGTTTTTGAAATAATTGCGAACATACATATGTATGGGTTGTACACATTGTTGCTTAAAAGGATGACATGTCTGATTCCCATACAAATATTTGGTGGCCATGTTGCTACCAATTCAACTTTAAAGATGTTGTTATTAAAAAGTGTAAACATTTGCACAGCACAATTCAAGACAATATAACATGCACTATTTTGTATAGTTGTATTGTGCATGTGAGTGTATATTGAAAATTTTTGAAGTAGTTATGCCAGGTTTGTTATTCTTAAGTCTGTGGCACAACCATCAACCAAAGCGACATGTAACATGTTAATTTGAGTTACTAAGCCCCACTTCAGCCCTTTTGGGCTATATCTAGCACTGTTTACAGTGGTTAGAACTTGTTTATCACTTTAGCCTGTATACTTATGACAATCTAGCACTAATATAAATTGATAAATATATAATAGTATACTTAGTAATACATAATGTAGCTGCCACATTAACGGGAAATGCCATTGGCAGTCAGGTGGTGGTAAATGGCAGATCAAAGAGGTTCAATGGCAGATTTATCGCATTAAAGCGGCTACACCTACGGTTATACTTATCGCTACCAGTACGCTTATCGCTATCGCTACGTAGTAATATTATATATTCTGTGTCGCTACGTTGAATGGCATTTCCCGTTAATGTGGCAGCTACATAATAACAGGTAAAAAGGTAAAATAATAGGTATTGTAGTAAAATTATGAAATTTAAAAAATTATGTAGCAAATTGGTAAATAATGGCAATTCATTTGCAGGCAATTGTGTAAGCCTTTTTAATAAACTGTGAGTTCTAAGTTTGTATATACTCATACATAGCACAAACTTATTGAAAATTCTTACAGCAATGTAAAAGATTACCCTAATGATGTGAAAGCTTGTCTAAGTGGTACCTATTAATTGTGAGATATATTACTATGTTATTTCTTTTAATTATCAAACAGTCACTATTTATATAAGGATTAAATGAAATTGGCCAAAATTTTTCAGTTTTTTTTTTTAATATATTTTATAATATTGTCTAGTGTGCGCCCAAAGAGTTCCCAATCAAAGTGTGCGCCATTTTAGGTATTCTTTGTTTACCACCACTTACCACTATGACCCACGGCCGGGCACAGGCCTCCTTTCATAGGAAAGAGGGATTTAGAGCTTAGACCTGCCACGCTATTCCAATACGGATTGGCGGGCTTTAACGACTATCACATGATAGTGAAAATAACCGGACCGACTGCTTAACGTGCTCTCGTAGGCACAGGGGTGAAACACCGCGAACTACCAACTCTGGGCTGGCACTGAGAATTTCTTGACAGAAAAACCCTGGAAAACCCCAATACCTAACCAATATTTGCCAGACTTATCGAATATGCTAACCACGACCAATGAGGCAGTTGGTCGAGTGGTTCTTTTAATATTTTTAGGAAGTAGTGACACTGGCAAGATTAAGGCAAACCTTAATGGTGCAAGAATCATTAAAATCGGTTCACGCATTTAGTTTCTTTAGTGAAGGTAAAAATAAATAAAACAATGATAATTATAGTAGAAACTTAATAACTTACAATACAGTGAATAATAATAATGATTCATTATGGTAATAAAATAAAAAGATCATCAAAATAACAATAATTAATTACATATTGGCACAATATTCTAGTGAGTATAATGCATTTTAGGGTTCCATACCTCAAAAGGTAAAAAAAGGAACCCTTTTGGGGTTCCGTACCTCAAAAGGTAAAAACAAGGAACCCTTATAAGATCACTTTCTTGTCCGTCTGTCTGTGTGTCACCACCGATTTTCTCAGGAACGGATGGACCTAGCAAGTTGAAATTTATACCAAATACTAAGGTCTATGGTCCCTATTAGGTGTATAAAAATTAAGGTCCTGAGTCCACACAATAAAAAGATATGGGCAAATTTAGATTTTCACGAAAACTTGTAAGTACCAAAATTTACCTTAATTTTCAACTTTTTTATTTTTCAGAATTTTTCCTTTACTTGATCTGTAAGGCCTTGCTTTTGACCAAAATTGACAAATCTAGGTCAACCGGAAGTACCCTGTATTTTTTGGGTCGAAAACCTAAATTGTGGTTCCAGTTGACCTAGAATTACGAAATTTGGCAAAAAGCCAGGTCTTACAGCATAAATAAAGGAAAAATTCCAAAAACTAAAAAAAGTTGGAAATTAAAGGGTGTCCCCATAGTACATAGTTGAGCCAATTAAGATAGACCTCTGAGTTGTATGAGTGCTCATACAATTTAGAGGCCTAGCTTAATTAACACCATACCTTTTAAGACAAACTAATGAAAAACAGATTGTACTTATACTTCTGGAGTACGGAACCCTCGGTGCGCAAGTCCGACTCGCACTTGACCGGTTTTTATTATTTAATAACGTTTCATAGAAATCAGCTAAAGCTAACGGTATTTTACCACCTTTAATTTTTGTATTACTAGAGTCTAGCACATTTAATGTCCAATATTAATGTTGAGATGTACCAATAACCATTTGTCTTAAAGTTTTCAAAACAGCATGCAAACCGCGTTAGGTATTTACACGTATTTACCCAACGTTCGATGACCTCTAGCATCAGCTGATTGCATTACATTGCGAACTTTTAAAAATACAGAAAATATAAAAAAAAAATTTCGCGTTTTTTTTGGGGTATCTCGTCAGCAATCATCACTACTTTATATTACCTGTCTTCGTTTCCGACAGAGGTCCGTTACATCCGTTATGGCGGAAATAATTCTTTCAGTAACAAAAATACCGAGGTGGCACATACAATATAATATAGTAGAGACTAGAGATAGGACAGATATTTAGGCCTTTAGCACACCTCTGCTGCTAAATAATACCAACTGAATGAAAGAAAAATATTTCAAAAAAGAAGTTTCACTTTTGTTTTTACATGTCAATGTCATTTTGTATACTCTTTCATTCAGCTGTTATTGTTTTGCAGTAATGTGCTACCCACCCTTAACCAATAAACTTGAAAGACCCTAAAGTACGGTAAAATTGAGGCTTTCATCTCTCAATCTTCAGCTCTGGGCCGAAAGTTTCCCCGGAGAAGGATCCTGGGGTAGAAGCTCTCCATCCACTGTGCAATAGTGGATCCCTCTCTCCATTAGATGCATGTGAGCATGAATCAGGACTTCCACACAAAGACTCCTCAAAATGAGCAACTTCCTCCTCCATCATTATTTTCGCAATCTTCATTTTGATCTGAGCCTGTCTCCGTATTGAGAAAGTTTTGATAGTCTTCGCATAACCAAGAAAGATCAGTTCAGTGGCATCGTTGTTTTTGTATTGTAAAATTCTGTCTGTGTCCGTGAATGGGATTTTGTCTTGTCTTGACACATAAACACGATTTCTTCGATGCATTAACCCTGGTGTTTTTTCACGAGACCTTTGATTAGCTACTGGTGTGCCTGAAAAATTGTAAATTATATTTATGATATTGCAAGTTCTATTTTAATCATAGAGAAAATGCCATTATTCATTAAGACTTGTCCATTGTATGACTAGTGAAAAAACTGTTTGTTCTGTCTATTGCATTGGGCCCAATGTTTTGAACATTTTCCACATCCTTCTTCTAATATTCTTGTGAACCTAGAATTTTTGGTCTCTGCTCATATGAAAAGTTTCAAAATGGGTTGAAAAAAATTGTTTGAAAAACTTGTTTCAAAATGGGCCCAGTTGTTTTTAACCCCCGACGCAAAAACGATGGGGTGTTATAAGTTTGACGTGTCTGTGTGTGTGTGTGTGTGTGTGTCTGTCTGTTCCCCTGTGGCGCTCAAACGGGTGGACCGATTTGAATGCGGTTTTTTTTGTTTGAAAGGTAATTTAGTCGAGAGTGTTGTTAGCTATGTTTGATGAAAATCGGTCCAAGATGGCCGCCGCTACAAAATGGCGGATTACATATTTTTTCACAACTCCCTTAATATGGGTATCAAATGAAAGGGCTTGACTAGTAGAATAGCACTATGTATATCCAAGATGGCTGCCGCCACAAAATGGCGAATGTCGGGGGTTTTTTAAATTTTCAATTTATACTTGTTCAAGAAAATGGTAACAGTGTAAAATTAAAAACATGATTTTGGCACCCTCTTGTGGCTTGTAACCCTAAAGCATAATTATCTAAGAAACTGCTTGGAAGCATTAAAATCAGTCCCAGTAGTCTCATCAATGTGTAGTTCCCCAGATGGATGGATGATTAGGCAATAGCAGATAATAATATTATAAGACTCTCAGTGGCAAAGCCTTCATATATCTGTGTCCTGGAGCTTAAGATTTTTCATAAATGTATTTAATCCAGTGTCTTGTTAACCAACACTTTAAGAGGTGTTAAACCTGGTTTTCACCAATGAATAAGTGTCATATCATAAGTAGTTATTGTGAATCAAAAAGTTAGCATGGTTAGATGAACATTCACATTAACAATAAAATATATATCATAGAATTACCTTCACGAGACTTATCTATTGGTAGTTGTGCATCTGAACTAGACTGTGACTGAGTATCTAAATCATCAACTGGTGTTAAACATAGATGTTGTTTCATAAATTCCATATGTGACGCCCATTGCCAGTGAATATATTTTGTTGCTGGGTGATTTTTTGGACACTTTTTACTTTTTAAATGCTTTGAATATGTATCTTTAAGATTCCTCCATTTACTTCTTGTGAGTTCATCTGAAAAGTGCAGTTGTAAATGTTATTTTTTCTTTTGCAGAATTATTATTAATAACTACTAGGATTCTGTGGTTACTATAATTATCTATCATGAATTCATGATACTTTATCAATATTGATGATTATCTCAAAACAAAAACTACACTCAATTTAGGTAGGTATATTAAATGAACAGATAAATAAATTGTTGAATTATTTTACAATTAAAGATTGTGAAGTGTTATTAAACAAAGTCTGAGCCATGATTTAGTAAACATTTTACGCTTACCAGAAACCTTTAGGGCTGCAGCTATTTCTTTCCAGTTTCTGTCTTTTTCTATTTTGTTCTTATTTAATGGGTCTTTTGTATCATATAGGCACGGTCGCTGTCTAACTAAATTGATAAAATATTCAATATTCATTTTGAAAACGATAAAAATGTAAATATGTTCTCGCAAAAACTTGAAAACATGAACACAAAAACCTTTTTTTACTGTTTTTTTCTAGTAATCTGTGGTTTTGTTTTTGACATTTGTTGCACTCTTTTGACTTCTCATGATTATCATAGAGATAATAATAATAAGTAGAGTAGGCATACCTACCTTAAAAACGTGCCAAAAATACACTCACACACGCACAATCCCGCAACCTAAAATGGCGCGTGTTCATTGTGATGTCTCAAGTTGTGCGTGTGTGAGTGTTCGTGTATACATTTTAGGAGGCCATCTTAAGGGCAGTGCAATAAAATTTCTGCCACGATCTGTTTTATTGTTATGTTTAAAAATGTAGTGTTGTCTCTTACACACTTATGAAAATTTTGATAAGCTTAAGCTATTTTCCGATCCACTATTTTCTATAGGACATTATGCCAAGTCCTCTTCTTGTTGGTCTATGATGATTATTGATCTGTGATTCACACCACAGATTACGTATGCTAAGTAAATAAATAACGTTAAAAAGTTATATGATGATTCAGAACACTTCGATGTTGAAACTGAAACTGAATCGAAACGTAATTGAAGTGTTTGAATTGCCGCGCCCGCCCTGCTGATCGGGTTACAAATATAAAATATCATTACATTGTACATACATCCATTACCGGTATTTTCAAATTAACGTTAATCCTGTTGAACAGAGTTAACGTTAGTTATACATATACCTACCAATTATTTCAATAGGTAGGTATAATCTATTTTCTCTACTCTCTAGTCTCTGGTTCATTTGAAAAAGAAAAACACCAAAACATTTACCTACTTCTCAACTTGAATAATTTTTGAATTTAAGTATTTCAGTACTAAATGAATAAAACAAAACCTTTCTATTAAATAAGTTTATCATGAAGTAAGGGCAAAATATATTTATTTACTAAAAACCCCATATATGTGTAACATTTGTATACATTTTCATAACAAAAATGTGTTTTAGGTTAACGGTGGACGGTCTGCTTGTATATTTCCCGTACGATTATATTTATCCAGAACAATATGCTTATATGTTGGAATTGAAGAGAGCGCTTGATGCTAAAGTAAGTGCATAGTAAAAAAGTAGTAAAGTAATGCCGGCTAGCAAAAAAAGTTGGTCGCACAAACTTCCTGTTCGGTCTAGAATAGAATAAAAAAAATTGTATTCAAAGAAAATTTTACATTTGCTTGCGAATTCAAGTTAAATCTACCAATCTGGTGTGAATCCAGGAACCCAAGGAGATTAGTATCACTTTACACATTTTACATTTTATTTATTTAATAATTCCTATTAAAATCTCTGAGTTATTAACAAAACTTGTTAAATTCTTGAGTGGTGCATAATTATCTGTTAGAATTAGAAGTTAGAACAAGATAATATAAAGCTTGTAACAAAGATAATAATAATTACTTAATAGAGGAACAAAGATCTTTAATAAGTGATTTTTTAAGTGATATTTATGTGTGTTATTTTTTTTTTTTTCAGGGACACGGCCTACTGGAAATGCCCTCAGGTACTGGAAAGACCATATCTCTGCTCTCACTCATTGTGGCCTACATGATACAAAACCCACATCATGTTAGGTATGTCATTTTCACATAGCACGTTCTAGCATTTCATCAATTCTACCACGCTTGCGATAAACACATTAAGTAAATTTTTATTCAAAATTGAGTTAAATATAGATTTGGAATCAGTGTGATGAGCTATTAATTAACATGTTTTTAGTTAAATAATATTTAGTCTCTGTGTGACAAAGTATTCATCTTTATGAACAAAATGGTGTGTACACATTCACAAAATTGATAGTCACAAACTGTTATTTTGTTTGTGCAAAGTACATAAATCTTTTGCGGGCATATGGGGATATCTTTGGCGGGTGCATAATATACATAGATTTTATAACATAATATGATTATGAAAGATTTTTCAGATTTGCCATTATACAAATTTAAACAAAGTGTAAGAACAATTTTCAGTTGAATTATTACACAATGAATTTCTTATTATGTTTATTTTAGAAAACTGATCTACTGTTCCCGTACTGTGCCAGAGATAGAGAAGGTTTTGGAGGAACTGAAGAACTTGATAAAATACTATGAGAAAAGCCACGGGGAGAAGCCCAATCTTACCGGAGTTGTTCTTAGTTCAAGAAAAAATTTATGCATCCATCCAGAGGTATCACACTAATATTATAACGATGAAAGTTTTTGTGTGTGTGTGTTTGCATGTGTGTCTGTGTGTGTGTGTGTTTGTTACTCTTTAACGCTTCAACTGCTGAACCGATTCGGCTGAAATTTTGAAAGGAGATAGACGATGCCCTGACTTAACACATAGGTTACGTTTTATCCTGGAAAAATCCACAGTTATTACGGGATTTTGAAAAAACCGAAATCTATAGCTACAGCTAGTAGATTACTATAGCAAACTTCCTTGAAAATACCTATAAAGGTTGGGAATTTGTGAGAAACCAAAATTCACGCGGGCGAAGCTGCGGGCAGAAGGCAGTAAGATATATCTACCACATACCACATTCACCAATCTACCACAGTCTACTCATTATTCAAGTCTAACCACAGTAAATTTTAGACTTGCCTTTACATAAGTTTAAGAATTCTGTTGAAAAGCGTAGATTTGACTTGCTCTAGCATTGCACAGAATATCAATTTAATTAAATACACAACATAGTATTGTGTGTTCAAGTTATCGTCTCTGTGGTCTAATTATTACTACAGTTGAGCCATTACAAACGTGCAAACTGAGTCATAAATCATTTCTATCATACCTCTCGCTCACACTTACAGGCCTTATGGAACTGGAACCTGATGCTCTAGTGTTGTGTGCAATAGTAAAAAAGGATTTGTCAATAGTCTATAACAGGTTATAAAGAGTGAGGGAGAGGGAACCCTATGATCCTAATGATTTATGACTCAGTTTGCATGTTTGTAATGGCTCAATAAAATTACAACTGTTTTAAAGGGTTTTTTTGTCAGGTATCTCGAGAAAGAGAGGGCAAGCTTGTGGACGGCAAGTGCCACTCACTGACCGCCAGCTACATCAGAGAACGACATGAGATGGACAGCTCGGTACCTGTTTGTATGTACACTTTACATTATGTCGTGTACTGTTCATTGTTCAAAGGCACTGTGTCACTGGTATCGTGCACCGTTCATCACAAAAATGGATAAGTGACATAAACAAAAAAAAACATGGCAGCTTTTGGGTTTGTCCTGTGCCTGGTCTCTCACTGGTTGTCGGATTGCTGTCTCACCAGATTATGAGAGTGAGGGAATAGAAAGTTCACTTGTGTTTGTGCGGTTTAATATCTCCTACATAGTTAGTCTCCATTCAGTTTGATATATGTAACCGAAATTTGGTCTCGATACTTTTGACATATTCTAGATACTCTAAATCTATGAATAACATTTTCATTATAGATGTGTAATTATTGTACTAACCCTACAGGTCAGTTCTACGAGGGGTTTAATAGAGAAGGCAAAGAATCTATGTTGCCCTATGGAGTATACACCATGGATGACCTCAAACAGTATGGGGCCGACAGAAACTGGTGTCCATACTTCTTGTCTAGATTTGCTGTAAGTAATCATTTCAACAAGTATAAATTAAAAATTTAAAAAACCCCCGACATTCGTCATTTTGTGTTGGCGGCCATCTTGGCTTAGCGTAGTGCTATTCTACTAGTCAAGCCCTTTCATTTGATACCCATATTAAAGGAGTTGTGAAAAAATATGTAATCCACCATTTTGTAGCGGCGGCCATCTTGGATCGATTTTCATTAAACATAGCTAACAACACTCGACGAATTCATCTTTCAAACAAAAAAAACCGCATTCAAATCGATTCACCCGTTTGAGTGCTATGGGGGAACAGGCAGACACACACACATACAAACACACAGACACGTCAAACTTATAACACCCCATCGTTTTTGCGTCGGGGGTTAAAAATAACTTCAATTAATTTAAATAAGTAAATAATTTTTATGTCCTTTCACCTTTATTGTTTTTTTAAACACGTATTTTAAGTCCACGATCTAAGTCCACTGCTGGACCATAAGTCTTGTAATTACTCCCACACGCCATGCTGTTGCACTGCTTGTATCCAGTGGCTACCTCTGACTCGTCTGATGTCATCGGTCCACCTAGTGGGGGTCTGCCAACACTACGTTTTCCGGTGCAAGGTCGCCTTTATCGATACCTATATTGTACTTTGCCTGTTGCCATGTCAGCTTCACAATCTGTTGAGATGTGTCGGTGAATCTATTTTTTTTTGATCTATCTACAATCAGTCGACTGGACTATAAGTAGATTTGATGCGTGCGTTGAGAGTTGTGAGAAGGTCACTCCGCCGAGGGACTCTTCTTTAGCTTATGCTGGATTTTATCATTCACAGGACAGTTCTTCCATCGGTGAATCTAAGAACCAGATTCACAGAGACGTCTGAACAGATTGTAATCTAGGCATCTCCTCATTTCTGATTTGATAATGTGAAGAAATTGCAGGCATAATTTTCTTCATTGTCCGCAGAGTGACCTGCTATGCGACTCTTTTAAAATTATTAAAAAATAATTTATATTTCTCTAATACAGATAATTCATGCAGAAATAGTAGTATACTCCTACCATTATCTCCTAGATCCAAAGATCGCGGAAGTGGTATCCAAAGAGCTAAACAAAGAGGCCGTGGTGGTGTTCGACGAGGCGCATAACATAGACAATGTCTGCATAGACTCGCTGAGTGTCAAACTCACTAGGAGGACCATAGACAAGAGCACGCAGGCATTGCAGTCTCTGGAAAAGGCTGTGACACAGTAAGTTAGTTAAAAGCAGGGCTTTAAATAACGTTAATTAATTAGTAATCTCAAAACAAAAGGATTGAATTTAATATAAAAATAACTGGATTGATTTAAAAGTATTTATTTAATAAAAATATACAGAAGTATTGATGCATTATAACCACAATAGGTTGTGCAGGTTTCCTCAAGATGTTTTCCTTAACCGTTATTGATATTTAATTGCTTAAAATGCACATACATAACTTAGAAAAGTTAGAGGTGCTTGCCAGGGATGAACTTGGCCTTCCGTCTGGGGATGTCGTAACCACTATGCTATCACAACTTTTTCTCAGTCTCATCTTTTTCAAGTCTCATCTTCCAACATTACTTTCAGCGTATTTAACGTCCCACTGCTGAGCACAGGCCTCCTCTCTCACAGGAGAGAGGGATTTAGAGCTTAAACTCGTCACGCTGCTCCAATGCGGATTACTGGACTTTAATGACCATTGTCACAATATGATAGTGATAATAACGGGACCGACTGCTTAACGTGCTCTCCGAGACACGGGGGTGAAACACTGCCAACTACCAACTCCAGGCTGGCACTGAGAATTTCTTGACAGGAAAACGCAATGCCTAACCATTATTGTCCGACCCGGAAATCGAACCCGGGACCTCGTGATCTGCAGTGGAATATTCTCATTTCTAATCACTAAACCAACGAGAACGAGGTAGTTCATTCATGTTCCCTATTCCAGGTTAAGACAAGAGGACGCTGAGCGTCTCACACTGGAGTACGAGCAAATGGTGGAGGGGCTGCGCGAGGCGGCCGCGGCGCGCGACGCCGACATGATACTCGCCAACCCCGTGCTGCCCGACGAGGTGCTCAACGGTACTGACCGCCCCGCAGCCGTAGCGTCGGCAAATACAAGCTAATCTGTACTATTTAAAAAATCCAGCCGAGTTTGTTGTAGTTTCTCCTCAGACCAGGACGCATTTGGAACCTTCGTAAAAGTTTTAAATATGACATTCAAAAATGTACAGTGTAGTCTCATTCATATTTGGATAATAAGAAGCGTTGACCAGCCAATTGATATTTGTATATTTTTTGGTAATTGGTATGTTCATAAGCCAAAAACTATGTGGCTTAAAAGGGTATATAGAATATTGAAATAAGCAGCACAACAAAGCGGTGTGCGAGGTCTTTCCTTTCGCGCACTCTACAACTGTGGAACCAACTCCCTTCGTTGGTGTTTCCACAACTTCGATATGGGGTTATTCAACGGGCGGATCAACAAATTCCTCAAAAGCCGGGAACGCATAACGCGGTGTCCTGCGTGAGCGACGAATACTACGTGACGCGATTCGACTCCATAGAAAATTACAAACTTGTCCACGCGACAACGTAGGCCACATGCCGTTGAGTTGATCGCGTTCGTCGCGTTCGCAGCGTCGCGTCGCGTAGTCTTCGTCGCTCACGCAGGACACTGCGTAAGTGGTTCCTTTAGTGCGGCAAATGTTCATGGGCGGCGGTAATCACTTAACATCAGGTGACGCGCTTGCTCGTTTGCCCGCAATATTTATATAAAAAAATATATATAAAGTGACACCATAAATAAATAAATAAAAAATAAAAATAAAAAAGCCTTTAATTCCCATATCTCTTAAACTACATTTTGCTTATGTTTGTTGAGTAAGACGTAACAGTAATATCTTAAATCTAGGTTAGTTTGTTAGTATAAGTATTTACATAATTAGTTTTTGACTATTTAAAAATGGTTTCTGTTAAGGTTTTCATTTGCTATAAGATAAGGGCCCCTGCTCGGGTAAAGGCCTCCCCTATCCTCTTCCATTGTTCTCTATCTTTCCCTTTTTCCATCCAGTCTCTCCCTGCGCTTTTAACAATTTCATCAGCCCACCGTTTAATTGGCCTACCAACACTCCTCTTTCCACCGACAGGTCCTCTCCACCATGTGGTTTCTAGGGTCCATCGATTGTCTGTAAAATGACACCATAAAGGTTTCTTAATTATATCATCAATGATTAACCATAAAAATGTGTTTCAGAGGTGGTTCCAGGCAACATCAGGAACGCGGAACATTTTTTGGGTTTCCTGAAGCGTTTTATAGAATACCTGAAAACTAGATTACGAATACAGCATGTGGTGCAAGAATCACCGGCAGGTAACACTTAGTTTTGACAAGTATAAATTAAAAAATTAAAAAAACCCTGACATTCGCCATTTTGTGGTGGCGGCCATTTTGGATTTGCATAATGCTATCGTACTAGTCAAGCCCTTTCATTTGATACCCATACTGAGGGAGTTGGGAAAAAATATGTAATCCGCCATTTTCTAGCGGCGGCCATTAGCTTGGACTGATTTTCATCAAACATCACACTCCCAACTAATTCGCCTTTCAAAAGAAAAAACCGCATTCATATCGGTTCACCCGTTTGAGCGCTAACTCGGGAGAAACGTACACACACACACACGTGAAACTTATAACACTCCGTCGTTTTTGCGTCGGGGGTTAAATAGGTATGTAATGTTACTTTTATTGCAGACCAAAGTCCACGTTACACACAACACCAGAGAAAAAGGTTCCAGTTCCATAAGGCCTGTAAGTGCGAACGAGAAGTCTGATAAAAATGATTTGTGACTCAGCTCGCACGTTTGTAGTGTCCCGTTTATAATTTTGTATTTGTAGGCAAAATCATTAAAGCGCAGACTACTTTGGGAGACTATGAGAGCTCGCAAGTTCGCATCACTGGCTTCGTTGAGTTTTGTAGTTCGCGTTGTGAACCGAAGTATGAATCGAAGCTCCCAATGTGGCCTGCGCTTATTTGCTTCAGTTTGCGCCCAATAATCTTTCCATTTCCAAAAAAAAAGCTGTGATAGCCTAGTGGTTAGGACGACCGACTTCTAATCGGAGGTCGTGGGTTCGATCCCGGGGCACGCACCTCTAACTTTTCGGAGTTATGTGCGTTTTAAGTATTTAAATATCACTTGCTTTAACGGTGAAGGAAAACATCGTGAGGAAACCTGCATGCCTGAGAGTTCTCCATAACGTTCTCACGCGGTGTGTGAAGTCTGCCAATCCGCTTGGCCAGCGTGGTAGACTATGGCCAAAACCCTTCTCACTCTGAGAGGAGACCCGTGCTCTGTAGTGGATGATGATGATGATGAATCTTTCCATTGGTCGTTGTCACCAGGTTTCCTCAAGGACGTGTCATCCCGCGTGTGCATCGAGCGCAAGCCGCTGCGCTTCTGCGCCAGCCGCCTGCAGGCGCTCATGCGCACGCTGCAGATCCCCGACCCCTCCACCCTCGGCGCGCTGACGCTGGTCGCCAACCTGGCCACGCTGGTCTCCACCTACACCAAGGGCTTCGTCATCATCATCGAGCCCTACGACGACAAGACGCCCACCGTCTCCAACCCCATCTTGCATTTCTCGTGAGTATTACAAACTTCAGAAAAAGTGGTCAGCGGGCAACCCTCCAGGTCCACACAGAAAAATAAATGGCTGGACCGATTTTGCTTCTAACATTTAGGATTTACATAATTCCTTACTAAAGATTGTTCTAAGCAATAAGACCGCCTATAAGAGGCACATCACGCGCAACAGACCTTCACGGTTTATGTACGGTATCTTGTTTCAGATGTATGGACTCTTCGATAGCTATGCGACCTGTTTTCGCAAGATTTCAGTCGGTCATCATAACTTCTGGTAAATAAATCTTTTAACATTTATCATCTAGCAAAATAATAAATTCTTCTAACTTTTATATTTTTACCGTTTTGTTCCATATATTACAATATATATACATATACATGTTCTACATATAATATTATGGTTAAGTATTGAAAAATAAAACATCTATTTGCAGGAACATTATCACCACTAGACATGTACCCGAAAATCCTGGATTTCAACCCGGTCATCATGAGCTCATTCACCATGACATTGGCCAGACCTTGTATCTTGCCCATGGTATGTAATTGCCACTAACTTTCAGGCGGTTAAAGGTACCGTTAAGATTAAAAGTGCCGATACAGACATATAGAGTGTATGTGTGAGATGTGTGTGTTATTAATAAAAAAATATGTCTTGGCGTTAGGCTAATATGAGTTTTATGATGATGATGATTAAGAGCTTAGACCCGCCACGCTGCTCCAATGCGGGTTGGCGGGCTCTAACGACTATTGTCACACGATAGTGATAATAACGTGCTCTCCGAAGCACGGGGGTGGAACACCGTCGACTACCAATTGCGGGCTGGCATTGGGAATTTCTTGACAGAAAACCCAATACCTAACAATTGTTTGATGATTGGACCCTGTAGTGGGCCAGTGATGGATTTATAATGATGATGATAATGATGATGATTGGACAAGTGTGTACAAAACCGTGAATGTTTCAGATAGTATCGAAAGGCAGCGACCAGGTGACGATCTCGTCCAAATACGAGACGAGGGAAGATGTTGCCGTCATCAGGAACTACGGACAGCTGCTAGTTGAGGTCAGTAGTACCAGCACAGAATACTTAATAGTGCATGTACAGAAGGATCACTCCACACAAAAGTGACTCTTGTTTCGACGCAATAAAGTGCTGGTTAGCTCCGTCGCGTTGATGAGTGCCAAAACTTTAGATTCACCTGGAAAACCCTCTCTATTGCGCAATCTTTAATCTAATCTGACGCGGTAGGAAAATGGAATTTGCATCGAAGACGCGTTGCGTCGATGTACTTACAGCTAATAACACAGGCTTGGTAAAAGTAGTCAAAACAATGTTTTTAGCACTTTTTATACTATAGTGTGACTGTCTAACTGTTACCTTTTCACGTCGCCATTGACACTTTACTGAGAGATAGCTTGCTTCCTGGCGACTCACAAAGGATGCAATTTATCCAGCTAGATGAAAAACTTCCCACGTGATTTTTAATAGTTTTACTCGTGCATGTGTGGCGGTGTGCAACCTCAAGGCAGCGTTGCAACCTCTGGCTGGCTGGTGGTGGTGGTGGCTGGTTTTTCTCGCCGGCCTGTTTTTGTGTGTCAAGAGATTATAAGTGTTAATATTTTTTAAATGTAGAAGCTGTCTCAGCCTGCGCCTCGGATGTGCGCTGTGTATGACTATTATTCCGTTTTTAGGACCGGAAGGTCGTCTCCTGATTCTGTTTTAATGTTATTCTATTTTGTTACCCCGGTGAGATCAGACCACAGTGATGGTCCTCTAGCCTGAGACAGTTTCATTTCTGGAAGATTAAACCTGTACTAAATTTTTCCCTAAAAGTACTAGAATACAACGTATTTCCGTGAAAGCTTTATTGCATTTTAGTTATTACTTTCGACGCACCTATACCTACATGCAAATGGAAGCTAATTAGAGTTTGGTTAGCTGCGATATAACGACCGTGCTGTCGGCAGATATCTGCGTGTGTGCCGGACGGCGTGGTGTGCTTCTTCACGTCCTACCTCTACCTCGAGAGCGTGGTGGGCGCGTGGTACGACCAAGGTAATGCATCCACCAATCACCTTTTTAACCCCCGACGCAAAAACGACGGGGTGTTATAAGTTGACGTGTCTCTCTGTGTGTGTGTGTGTCTTTTTTTTTATATAGGAATAGCGGGCAACTGAGCAAGCGGGTCACCTGATGTTAAGTGATTACCGCCGCCCATGATCATTAGCAGCACATGAGGAACCACCAATGCGTTGCCGGCTTTTGAGGAAGGGGACTGGCTCTTCAACTCGCTGCCGGAACACACGGATGCTTTGCGGCAGATTACGGCTGAAGTGTGGTCGCTAGCCAGGCGGATTCGGGGTAGAATCCTACCACAACTGTCTGTTTGTCTGTTCCCCTGTAGCGTTCAAACGGGTGGACCGATTTGAATGCGTTTTATTTTTGTTTGAAAGGTGAATTAGCCGAGAGTGTTGTTAGCTATGTTCGATGAAAATCGATCCAAGATGGCCGCCGCTACAAAATGGCGGATTACGCATTTTTCACAACTCCCTTAATATGGGTATCGAATGAAAGAGCTTGACTATTACAATAGCACTACGCAAATCAAAGATGGCCGCCGTCACAAAATGGCGAATGTCGGGGGTTTTTTTAATTTTTAATTTATACTTGTTGGTCACAGCTTACGCTACATGATGAAGCGGTGTTTTCATTATCTATTTTATTAAATACTTACAGTAATAAACTATGGTAAGTACGCAACGTACTTTAAATAAATAAGTCACTATGTACTCGTTTCATGTTTTCTCGTATAAAAGTCAAGTATAGCAAGCGAGTGCTAAGTCTTCCCTCGTCTCGCCTCGCTGTCCCTCCACTTTGTATGGAGCGAGCGGTTTTTCGTGCGCGAGTCAAAGGACGCGAGGATCGAGAGAAGACCAAATTAGCCGGTTCATCGTTCATTCTTGCGGTGAACGATGCACGATACGATATTTGCTATGGCACAGTGCCTGTGAACGGTCGGTGTTTAGACGGTTCATTTTCGATGATTCATCGATGAATGAATCATGAAAATGAAAGCAAATATCTCGAAAAATGAACCGTCTAATTTGACCTTGAATAGCTAGCACTCCTGCAGCCTCCACTCGCCGAGACTCGTGCCGAGAGCCTCTAGAAGGCGCCTCGCGCGAGTCTGGACCGGGCATTAATGTAACATTTTGTATTGTATACAGGAGTCGTGGCGTCTCTGCAGAGGCACAAGCTACTGTTCATCGAGACGCAAGACTCGGCGGAGACCAGTTTTGCACTGATCAATTATATCAAGGTAAGTTCAAGTATCGGATTCCCTAAAAGTGTTATTATTGGGATACAAATTGGTGTTCTTTGTCACAAGTAATCTGTTGTCATAAGCAATCTATTCGGCTGTCGTCGGCGCTGAACGGCTGTTGTTCGAGATATAAGCATCCGTTTGGCCATCGCCGGCACTGTTCGGTGGTTTTCGGTGTCGGCATGCTTACGTCTCTGACGACAGAACGGCGACAGCTCAATGGAGATGATACCTGTTACTATAGTTGGTACATTACCAACATACGAACTGAGCCATAAAATATTACGATCATAGGGTTGAGAAGGCTCTCCTTTGCTCTTTATAACAGTTATCCACTATCGACAAATCCTTTTTCACTGTTACACACAACACCAGGTGAACAGGTTCCAGTTCCATAAGGCCTGTAAGTGCGAGCGTGAAGTCCGATAAAAATGATTTATGACTCGGTTTGCACGTTTAGAATGTGCCAACTATATAAGCTTGCTTTTCGGTTGTCAGGCGTGCGAGAGTGGGCGCGGCGCCGTGCTGCTGTCGGTGGCGCGCGGCAAGGTGTCGGAGGGCGTGGACTTCGACCACCACCTCGGCCGCGCCGTGCTCATGTTCGGCATCCCCTACGTGTTCACGCAGAGCCGCATCCTCAAGGCGCGCCTGGAGTACCTGCGCGACCAGTTCCAGGTGATCTGTACCTCATCTTCATCTTCAAGCTATCTCCGGTACTGTCGCAAGCTCCGGCTCCGTTGAGATTGACTGCCGTGGCCGAAATTCGGTCGAGAATTACAATAAAATAAAAGTAATGATAATTATGTGCTTTTCAGATACGCGAGAACGACTTCCTGACATTCGACGCGATGCGCCACGCGGCGCAGTGCGTGGGACGCGCGTTACGGTAACTACTCTATGATTCTTACTCTGCAAAGTATTCCCAATAATAATATATTGACAATAATTCTTTAATTTGTCTCAAAGTGCTGCAATAAACACGACGCGCCGATAAAATAGTGCCATTGTCGGAAAATATTTCGCGAGGTTTCCCACGACGTGACATGAAACACCGCAGCGCCGATAGGAACGCTTTAAATCGCTAACCAATTCAAGTTGAACTAACTGCCTTTACTTTCAAACAAATAAAAAACAGAAAATAACACTCATTAGACTAGCGCCAGGACAATTTATAAATTTTGGTGATGGTAAATTATATTACCCATTACCTGTGTCGCAATTATTCCTTTTTTTATCTCCTCTAGGGTACCAAAGAATATTTCCTCCAAATTTCAAATCTCTAGTTTAGGCTGTGCATTGACGGACTCCAGTCAGTCACGACAATGTTAACTGTTTGAAAGGTTTAGAGAATAACATAAGTTTGTTTGGTTCGCAGCGGTAAAACCGACTACGGCATAATGATCTTCGCGGACAAGCGGTTCAGCCGCGCCGACAAGCGCAGCAAGCTGCCGCGCTGGATCCAGGAGCATCTGCGCGACTCACTCTGCAACCTCAGCACCGAAGAAGCCGTGCAGGTGAGTAGCGGGCTCTAGGGCTGACATCTATACAGCACACTTTGACTATACTCAGACTCGAGACACAGTTAACATGGGACCTGCGTGACCATATTTAGTAGATACGTTGAAAATTAAATAAATGAAAACTGGAAGTACTGAATGTGTGACTTATGAGTCTTTAGATTCATTTTATTCTCACGTCATACTTTTTCAATATTCGAAATCTAGCGACAACGTCGAAATGTGCAAACTCATACTGAAGATATTTAATTGGTAGGACGTACTGATTGATTTTTTTTCCTGCATTAGATACAATAAAAATCAGCCAAGTGCGAGTCGGGCTTCGCTCTTTCAGGGTTCCGTACATAATTATGAACAATATAATATTTTGGGTCTAAGAAATATTTAATTTCCGAGCTAGACATCGCAACAAACCGTGAAAGAAAAACCCAAAAAAATGTTCGTTTATTTTGGTCACAGCTTATAAACTATTTAATAAATCGTTGTTTTCAGTATTTGTTGTTTAAATAGAGCATATAGTACATAATATACTGAAATATCATATTCCCAACTAGTTTAGTTTTTGAGATAGCCCCCGTCACAAAAATGGTCTAAAACTGACAACTTTGATGGCCTCCCATTCCCTTATTTTTTGAGATAAAAATTAAAAAAATATATATTTGTACTCTACTTAAAGAGCTCTAAACAATGATACCCCACAAGCTAGGGTAAAGAAAAATTTTTTTTTTCCGGCTCCTTTTTCATGTATGGGAGCCCCCCTGAAAAATAATTTAATTCAATTTCTAATTCAATATTTGATTTTGGGTTAACGTTTTACACTAAATACCAAAATTTCAGGTTTGTAACTCATTTCGTCTGCGAGCTAGAGACCTGTGACCGGCGGACAGACGGTCAGACAGACAGCCGAGTGACATTAATAGGGCTCCGTTTTTTACCCTTCGGGTACGGAACCCTAATAAAAACTATTAAATAACTGTACAGATCTGCAAGCGTTGGTTGCGGCAGATGGCGCAGCCGTTCACGCGGGAAGACCAACTGGGCGTGTCGCTGCTGACGCTCGCGCAACTGCAGTCGCAAGAGCAACAGGACAAGATCGAGAAGCAAGTTATACAGAAGTGAACCTCAGTGGGACGGAGTTGTTCCAAGTCTGAATCTGTTTATCTAATAAATCCTTTAATCTCAATTTTGGGACTTAAAATAGGATTCTAAGGATCTGCCCCCTGATTGTGTAACTTTTGACGATGAAATGGTATTCATTTGATGGCCTAAGGCCATTAAAGTAAAATATTCCTTGAATGTATTCACAAATTCAGTACAACTGATTTTAACATGGAGGATCGTATCGTACATACCTAAACATGTAAGAATGGATACACGAAATTGAGCTCTATTTCAATGACATGGTTTATTTACCATATACCATACCATTTCATCGTCAAAAGTTACGCAATCGGGGGGCTGTTTCACCACCTGATAGTGTACAATGTAAGTTTTGTCTCTTTCTTACTTTATGTCAAGTGACAAAGACAGGTGAATAAGCTATCCAACCCTTATCACGTGGTGAAACAGGCCATAGTTTACGATTGATGCAAAATCATACTGTTTGTAATAACTGTCAAACTAAAAAAATAACTATTATTGCAGTTAGAGAAAAATACAGTATAAATAAATACTGTATAACAGTGTTATATAACTTTAGAAATGAAGATTGTGTTTTTTTAAGTACTCGTAATTTTTAAAACTTAAGTTTTGTAAATAAAATTTCGTGACAATAATAATACATAGTGCATTTTAATTTCTAACACGACTTCAAAAATGAGCCTTACAATACAGTCCTTAGCTGTTCTTGAACCCTTTTGCATCAGAACTGATCCTAGATATTGGACTGGGAAAAATTTAAGTTTTTCTGTGACCTCGAAATATCTTCAACTGGTTTTTTCATAAAAATAGGATTAAAAAAATAAAAACACAGTAGGTATTTTTGTAAATAACTTCTATTTTTTTTTTGTTTCACACGTTTTATTTAAAACCATAAAAACTTCTTAGCTCAAAATAATTTAAAATTTAATAATAAGTGGATTTCACAGACGTCTCAAGTTGAATGTTAGCATGCATGGTAGGATAACAGAGTAATAAAGCTACTTAAACAATTCAAAACAAAAGCTGCAAGATAATTTTTTTTTTAATTCTTTTATTGAAATTATCCTTGATTTCTTTTCAACACAACAATGCCGGCCTGTTCCACCACCTTCTGATAACTGTGATAGCCTAAGGCCCAATTTATACTGCCGCGGAATGGAATGGAAGCGACTTTTTGCAACGAAATTGTACATAGCATAATGAACTTTATGTCAATTGTATAACATACAAATTAAATAGGAGTCAAAAAAAAAGGTCGCGCGTCTTCCGCGGAATCCTCGCGCATTCTCGAGAATTCCCGTAGCTACTAGTTTGTATGTTATACAATTGACATAAAGTTCACAATGCTTTGTACAAAAAATTCGCTTCCATTCCATTCCGTGGCGGTATGAATTGAGCCTAAACGTAAGTTTTGTCACTTTCTTACTTTATGTCAAGTGACAAAGACAAAAGTTGTAGATAGCTGTCTAATACTTATCAGAAGGTGGTGAAACAGGCCCTGAGTCTTGTGACTCTTGTGAGTATTAAAACTTTTGCAGCACATTTTTTCAAACATTTCACAATCTCTCCGAAATATCTGAAGATAAACTTGACACATTCAGGATAATTCCAAATTAAACTGAATCTAATCAATTGAAGTTTAAAATCAGTATGTAGCATCATTTTATACAAAAAATTGGATGGCCACTTTCAATTTATTTGCTGCTAAGTTTATTTACCATATTTTTTTTAAATCAATGAAATAAAAAAAATACATATTTTTAATTCAGACGTGGCTTTTGAACTATAATATAACTTGACGTTTAAAAAGTGAAATAAATCGAAGGAACGCACCACATTGGCTGGGCAGCGCGTATTGTTGCCCACATGGAATTAGCGAGACAGAATACAATTTTGCTTATATCGGACTTGTATTAAAGAGCAATACGCGCAATTTCACTGCAGAAAATATCTTCTATTACAAGTATACATTCAATATAAAAAATTGAAGTTGAACGAAATGATTGAAAAGTGTGCTTTTGAAATTATTTACAACAACACTAATCAGAGCAATATCCAAAAAAAAATTGGAATAATTATTTCCACATGAAATAAGTACTTAAATAATTTTTTTAAATGGAGTAATCGCTCTGACGCCGAAACTCCAAATTTTAGAGCACCTCAATCCTTACTTCCTTACTAATATTATAAATGCGAAAGTAACTCTGTCTGTCTGTCTGTCTCGCTTTCACGCCAAAACTACAGAACCGATTTAGATGTTTGGTACACAGATAATCTAGAGTGTGAGAAAGGACATAGGCTACTTTTTAATGCGAAAAAAGGGTTGTAAGGGGTTGAAATTTTGTAAGGAAGTTTCGTCATTTTTAAAACTAAAAGCTTAGAAACCTTTGAACGTCCGAATTATCAACTGGGGTGCATTAAAACTTGTGTTTGTCTGTCTCCGAAATGCTGGGACTTTCATTGGGTAAAACTTTAGTGATGGAATAGAGCTTTAAAAAAAATAATACTCATTACTATAGTTCCATTTTAATGCGGTTTTGTCTAACAGTATGTACTCAAACGACCTTAGGAAAATCAAAGAGTTCCCGTGGAATTTTTAAAAATCTAAATCCACGCAGACGAAGTCGCGGGCATCCTCTAGTATGCTATATACATACACGTCAAATAAAAAGTGAATTACTGTTAAGTGAAGGTCGACATTAAATAACATGTTATATAAATTTTGCTGAATAGCAATTCGATTTGTGAGTATCAGTGTATAACAATGTTTTCACTGTGACTACGAAATACCAATAATGTTCTTTAGTTTGGTTAAAATATCATGTCATATTAATATGTCAATAGAAATAATTCGGTTCTACACAATTTTAGTATTATTGTATGTGTAGTATTATTATTGTATGTATGTATTTGTATGTCGATTTAGTAAATCGACAGGGCTAAATAGTGTTATCCTTTCCACAATGAATTTCGCAAGGAAAAGGATAGCATTTCTTTTTACTAAAATATGATCAATTAGACTATTTTATTACAAATCTATAAAGTCATTTATCAATTTTATTCAAAATGGTGAATTCAAAATGATGATGATGACTTTATAGCATAAGGATACTAATTCTGTTGTACAATATCACTAAAGTAAACTATGAGTAAAATGACAGTTCTAAAAGTTTTACTATTCTTTTCACAATGTTCCATATGGAAAAATAAAAGCGTAACATTAAGACCTGTCAATACAGTTTAGAAATTGTGTGCAACAGAATTAGAACGAATCTCCACAGTACTAAAACATGTTAAATAACAATGTTTTATAACATATTATACAACCAATGTTTTATAACATGTTATATATAGTATACACTGTGTTACCACATTTAGAAGCGTACATATTCAGTGTTATTTATTAGTTATTATAATACACAACCGACATGGGTCTATAACAATGAAACGATAGACCTAAAATTATATTTCGATAAAAAACCAATTAATAAATATTCTTTCATATAGAACAATAAAGATGCAAAGAGAACAGGGGCCTTGGCTAAATGTATATCTATATATTTATTTTAAATATCAATACAATTTATTAAAGCTGCATACGAAGCCGTATATTCACATAAACTTATAATAAATAATAATTATGTAAGTCGAATTTCACGCCTAAATAAAATAAAATTTTAATAAAGTATTCGAAAATACAAATTCATTGAAAACAAAAATCACTAATAGTTTATGGTTTATTAAAGAATAAAAATCTTAAAAAAAAATATTTTACTTTCGATCTTATAAAGTGCGACCAACGTATTTGTGAAATGGCGAAAAAAGGAACTACGGCCGCCATCTTAGAATTTCTTACAATTTGACTACAGGTTAGTGTTGTCAGTTCCTTAAATATAAAATACCTACTTAATTAATTATAATAAGAAAAATCTTTTCGGAAATTATTATAGAATGCGTAATAATTATTTCTTGATATTAACGATCCCAAAAGCTATTAGAAGTGATGCGCGGAATAGAATTCTTAAAGTAAAGACATTTTTTTCAGAATCAGGGGGCTCCAATCATACCATAATATAATCAAATATACAAGCGAGTATCTGCCGGTACAGGTTACTGTTATCAAGTTCAACCGGTTTACGACCTGTTAGAAACCATTTAAAAACAGACTTTTACCATCAGTATATCTACGTAATACGTAAAATATAAACATTAAAGTGACGATAATATAGTAATGCGTCTTGGCGGGAGTACATGTGATGCGATGAGTCGCAGTGAATCCCAGATTGGCAATACTAGTTGCGGGCGACTTGTCGCACCTCGTACGTACTGCTATGGGATTTCCCTAAATTTGTCGAATAAATTGTTGTATGGCAACACTAAAGCGATACTAACGACCTCCCTCAGTTCACAGAAAGATTGGTCGCACTGTACCTAGTACAATTTATTTTCATAGGTTATACGGTACATTGCTAATGTAAAAACAAGTACACACTTACCTATATTTATTTTGATTTTTAATATTTTTGGTTTTACATTGGCAATGGGTTGGTACTGTTCGTTTATATAATGTGAAGATCACCGCCATATATGAACAACTGTATATTATTATATACCATATTTAGTAGCAATTAAGTTTCGGAGTGCGTTGTCGATAATTTTTACACTTGAATCGCACAATAGTAAGACAGTGTATAAAAAAAAGCTACACAAATACGTTTAATATGTATTTTTAATTTAAGGTCTTCTATCGCATGTGATTATTGATGTTATTGAGATCAAACTCTAAATGCCAAGTTTATATTACCAATAGATTCTATTGGTACAAGTTACAACCCCCGCAGATTGCTATTGCGCTGGAACCCTGTCACATTAACATAGGTGTGACGTCAGATGACACTAAAATATACCGTCAGCAACAAACATTGTTTTGTCGAGTTTTGGGAATATGGTAGAAATGTAGCTGCAGGGGATCCCGGAACCAGCTAAATTTTGAGAGCGTTGTAGTCGTCACGACATCGTGTAGTCACGACA
The DNA here is from genome assembly GCA_920104075.1 of Melanargia galathea. Lineage (NCBI taxonomy): Eukaryota > Metazoa > Arthropoda > Insecta > Lepidoptera > Nymphalidae > Melanargia > Melanargia galathea. The sequence continues at coordinate 18,176,059 of OV049874.1, read as the reverse complement.
AGCATCCATTGTCCGCACGGGGGGGATGTCACTAAAGGTCGCCGCTGTGTTTCTGTATAGGGCGCGGCTGCTGGTGCTGTTGGTGCTGTTGGTGCTGCTGGTGCGGTTGGTGCGGCTGGTGCGGTTGGTGCGGCTGGCGGCGGCGCGGCGCGAGCGCGGAGAGCAGCGCGCGGCCCGCCACGCTGCACAGTTCGGTGCCGTCGCGAGCGCCCGACACGCGGCCCCCGCCGCCGAGCGAGTTGGATATGTGCCTGTAATCAAACAAATTCAATCAATACAACAAAGTTCCGCTGCAGGCATAAAATTGTACAATTATCTCCCTATGAAGGCATATAATCTGATGCTGTATGCCCAGCACCCGTCTTAGTAAAGGGTTTTTAAATTTTGAATAAGGTTCTTGTGAGTGAATGGTATAAGTTTTTTTTAAGTGAAGGATTTAGTAAAGGGTTCTTGTGAGTGAAGAAGAGTTTTAGTAAAGGGTTCTTGTGAATGAAGAAGGGTTTTAGTAAACGGTTCTTGTGAGTGAAGAAGAGTTTTAGTAAAGGGTTCTTGTGAGTGAAGCGTTTTTGTATAGGGTGCTTGTGAGTGAATGGTATAAGTTTTTTTAAGTGAAGAGTTTTAGTAAAGGGTTCTTGTGAGTGAAAAAGAGTTTTAGTAAAGGGTTCTTGTGAGTGAAGAAGGGTTTTAGTAAAGGGTTCTTGGGAGTGAAGGGTTTTTGTATAGGGTTCTTGTGAGTGAAGAGTTTTAGTAAACGGTTCTTGTGAATGAAGGGTTTTTGTATAGTGTTCTTGTGAGTGAAGGGTTTTTGTATAGTGTTCTTGTGAGTGAAGGTTTTTTGTATAGGGTTTTTGTATAGCATTCTTGTGAGTGAAAGGTTTTTGTATGGGGTTTTTGTATAGGATTCTTGTGAGTGACAGTAGGCATCATTCCCCTACCTGACCATGTGGTAGGGCACGTTCTGCGTGGAGATGAAGTCGAGGCCGCCGTTCGCGTCCGACAGCGTCGCGGCGCCGGAGAACTTGGACGAGCTCGCGCACGAGAAGAACATCACCACGCGGTGACCGTCCTGCACACAAACAGACACACAAGCACATAACTTCTAACTGTTCATTGCTGAGGGTCGTAATCCCTTTCCATTGATATCATAATTTAATCTGAACGCTACATTCAGTTTATCCATCCTAAAACAGCCACCTTAGGGTCTATACTCGGAAACGTGTGTCCGTATATCGCTATCCACTCCGAATTAACAGAATTCAATTGTGATAGTTATTTTACGATTCCTCACCTAGTGTAGTTTTGGAGTGGATAAAAAATGAAACACACACAAACACACGCTCAAACAAAAACTTATCTGATCCTGTTATTCCTTTTATTAATGTGGGTTGATTAATCAAAGAAAATAATTTTAATTATTTTTATTTTTTGGGTGTATATAAACCAGAGCAATATAGACCAGACCAGTGTCGATAATTTTTGAAACAAAAAAAAATCACAGTAGGATGAACCCCATTGGAAAAGGAGGAGAATATTATAAAAATAAAAGGAAAAAGAATTTACGGGCGATCTGAGCTCGGGAAAAAAAGGGGGGGAGTTTTAAGGGTAAAAAACGGTTTATCTCGATTTCCAGCAAAACTACAAGTCCTATGGAAAAAAATTAAATGGCAAAGTTGTAGGTAATAAAAAGATCGACAACTTTTGTATTTACACTATTTTCACATAACCTCAAAATTTATGTGAAAAGTTCAAAAAACCAAGTTTTTGGTTTTTTATTTTTATCTTTTATAATAAATATTTTTTTTCACGGAATTTGGTGAAAACTTTCCTTTTTATGTCCCAAATTCACTGTAATTTATTTGATTTGAAATATATAGTTTTTCTCCTTATTTTGACTTAATATGAGCTCAGATCGCCCGTAAATTATTTTTCATTTTATTTTTATAATATTTTTTTTCCTTTTCCCTTTTCCAATGGGTTTCATCCTACTGTGATTTTTTTTTCACTTTTTATTATTTTTAAAGGTATCTACTCTGGTCTAATAGATAGATACACATTTTCGAGTATAGACTAGGGCGGCTGTTTTAGGATGGATAAACGGAAGGACTCGTTCACATTGCATTATGTGATGAATGGAAAGGGTTCTCAGCAATGAGGAGTCAGATACATATATGTATATATTACTTGTGTAAACTCACATGTTTAATTTTCTGCAATTTCTTTCCCGTGCTCTGCGAGAACGGAAAGCTGCTCCCGTTCTGAGCCGCCTCCAGACTGTGCAGGTCGTCCGTTTTCACCACGAAATACCTCGTACTGCCCTCGTGGTTCTCCGCGTACTTCTCTATGTTCGCCAGCAGAGTTTTACCGTTCGGGGACATCGGACTCTTCGGCCCGTTGAACGACTGCGGCGAGAACCCTTGAGGCATCCCGTCGTTCCGCCATCCGGGCCTCTGGCCGTTCCTGTTCTGGTAATAGTTGTTCTGGTAGTAGTTGTTCTGGTTCCCGTACTCGCTCTGACCCTGACCGTACTGAGGGTAGTACTTGTTCTCGTGGCGGTACTGTTCCTCGTCCGCCCGCATGCGCCAGTTCGGCGAGTCGACGGTCAGCGGCTTGGGGCGTTGTCCTATTCCGCTGGGTTGGTTGAGCCCCACGTTCTTTTCCTCGGCGCCCAGGACGTGGACCACGGTGCTGAGGATCTGCTCGTCGAGGGGCGTCATCGGCTTGGCCGGGTTGCACATTCTGCGGATGACCAGCGCGCACAGCTTCTGCCTTAAATAGTACACGCTTATGGCGTCGGATGCGTCCGCTGTGAAGGCCATCCAATCGTCCAGAGTCAACACGGCCGTGTCGGGGGACGAGTTGTTCTCGTCTGCCTCGCTGTCAGAATCGCTCGACAACCCTGGAGGGTTCGCCCTCTGAGTTAACGCTCCGGGCGGCAGCCTTATCGGTCCGCCGAACAGAGCGACCGTCAGGGGAGTGACCAGGGTTGCGCATCGGACGAAACAGAAGCGTCCGACCCTCGATATCTCCTCGAAGACGACCCAATCCGTCGGGAGACTTTGCACAGATTTCTTGGAGCCCGTCACTCCGCCGCCGCGATGCAGCGTCGAGCTCGGGTGGAAGGCGACCTTCACTTCCTTGGACGTCCTCAAGCTGAAAGAATCGCGGTCCACTCGCGCTATCGAGGGATACAATCCGCTGACGAGCACGGCTTTGACCACGTGCCACTTTTCGGAATTCAAATTCACGTCCTTTATGTCCCCCGACCCTCGGGCTTTGACCAGGCACAGCGCTCGGAGCTGAGCCAACAGCTGGGATCGGTAGCCGACGATCATTTCCATGGTGGCTCCGCATATTAAGTTTTTGGAGCAGAACGACCTTTCGGTGCCGTTCTGTCTGGCGCCCTGCCAGGCTTGGAAGGCTCGCAACAAGGCCATGTGGTCCGAATAGCTGTCCGCGGCGAACTCCTTGCGCGCCAGACCACCTTTCTTCCTGTTTTCGGGGTTCATGGATATCTGGAACGGTTCCTTGTTGGCCAAGCTGCACACGATCGTCAGGATCGGGTCGAGGCATTTCATGACGCACGCGTACAGCAACATCTTGCCCAGCTTCGGCTCGACCGTCAAATCTAGCAAGTGCTGCCCGATCTCGGTCAGATCCTCCATCGGAGTCAGGGCTCCGATCGTCTTCAACAGCGACACAGCGTTGCGGACGGCCAAGAACGACGGCGGTTCCAGGGCTTTGGACAGAAAGTCGGCGATCGGCGTGTTTCCAGTGGACAACAGTTTCGTATGGAGACATAACTCTTGGAGAGGAACTCTGAGAATTTCCGGTACAGAATTCAGGGGTAGGGTTTTGAATCGTCGCTTGGAGCACATGTGGAAGCAGTGCCCGGGCTTGGTCCGGCCCGCGCGCCCCGCCCGCTGCTGGCAACACGCCCTCGACGTCCAAACGCATTGCAGGGAACAAACGCCGCCGTTCGACTCGTAATACTTCTCCTTGACTTTACACGAGTCGATGACGTAAACGACGTCGTCGATCGTTATCGACGTCTCCGCTATGTTCGTGGAGATGATAATCTTTCTCGCGTTCGGCAGAGGGTTGAACACTTTCTTCTGGTCCAGGGTTTGCATGTTGCTGTGCAGAGTGAATATTTGATATTTCATGGCCGTCATTTCTGTGCAACCTTGAAAAAAAAAAAGAAGTTACTTGCAAAATTTACTCCGATACATGGACATTGCGGAGGCAATGACGCAGACAGATACCCTTCAGCTGTGTTTTCATCTAACTGTAATATAGGGTTATTCTAGAGGCGGACCGACTTCCTTAAAAGTTCGCGAGATAATCGAGACAAAAACAAACAGACACTGACATCCATTTAAGAAATTATAGCATTCACTCTATAATTTTTTAAACGTGGAGATTCACTAAATTGGCCCCATTACAAAACATACCCACTGGGAAGTGCACAAAACTTACCTTGTATCAAGTCCCTGAGCGTCACTATATCGTCGTATTCCGGCAAGAAGATCAGTTGTCGTCTTCTGTGCAGTTCTTCAGCTCGTCGGAATGGTGGAAGGTGGCTAGGCGCTTGGCTACATGGCTTTTAGCAATCACGAAACTTTCCCACTGGGAAGTTCAAAATCTTACCTTGTATCAAGTCCCTGAGTGTCACTATATCGTCGTATCCCGGCAGGAAGATCAGGATGCTCCCCTTGGCCATGTTCAGGTGGATGTGCTTCACCAGCGCCAGCATGAGGTCGTGGTCGATCAGCTCTTCTGACACGGCGTGGTTGTACACGTCCAGCAGGAAGTTGTCCTCCTGGTTGTCGTCCTCTGCGCTGTTCTTAGGCTCGTCAGCGTGGTTGAAGGTGGCGAGAAGTGTGGCGCAGTCGGCGTGGCCGTTCTCTATCGCGTGATCGTACGCCGTTTTGCCGGCGTTGTCCTTTGTGGACGGGTCCGCGCCTGAGGACATAAAGGCCAATATCTACCACGGTTGCGTCACCAGCGAGTGATCCCGGCCGCCGTCATCGAATTGGTTGCGCAACCATGATGGTGTCATAGTGAGTTAACCCTCAACAGAGCTGTATACAAATTGAAGGTCAATAATTTTTTTTTTTGAAGACAAGCCTTTCATTTAAATGATACCGGCAACTTGAAATTAGGTTTTTTTAAAAGCCGTGTAGGAAATATTTGATTTTCCGGGATATGAAGTAGCCTGTGGTATCTATTAATTCACGCAATCTCTAAAGTCTAAGTTGAATCGACAGTCTAAATATCACAATGCTCCCTACAGAAAAAGATAGCATTACATTCCTAGCTGTCAACTTAGCTAGAAGTTATGGTGGAATAAAGAAACTCTCATACACACATGAAAAACCTTGAAAACGGTACTATTTTGAGCAGGTTATGTTGGTGTAAAAAGCGATGTTCTCACCGATGCGTAGTATCTGCTGCGCGGTGTCGGCCAGGCCCCGGCGCGCCGCCGCCATGAGCGCGGTCCGGCCGCATCGGGAGTGCGCGCACTCGGTGGGCACGCCCTCCGACAGGAACATGTACAGGATCTGACTGAACGAGTCCTGTCCACCGACACACATACATAAAACCGACCCGCCAAGAACGAATCACACTCGCGCGCGACAGTCTTCTTAAAGGTATCGTTTATTGTTGTAAAAAATAAAACAGAAAAATAGAGCGAGTTACGTGATACGGTATAATAATAATTAATAGTTGATTTATAATGTACTGGAGCTACGATGTATAACTTGTTTGCACAAGTTTCTCACAGCAAAAACCAATTTCGAACCTCAATATATCTCACCCTTTATATAGAATCTAGAATTTACTTGAGCTTATGGGACTATGGATTTTTTATTTTACTATGGATTAGTGGATCCTCCGTGGATTTAGATTTTTAAAATCATGATTTTATTTTTAAATAAGTCAGCTTTAAAAAAAAAGAAAATTCAATTGTATTTATTTGCATGACTAATAAAACTCACTAAACTGCCTTCGTTGAAGCATTCGTCCAAGAATTCGTCCATGTCGGCTTGCAGAGCGGGATCTATTTGCGTCTCTTTCTCTTCTTTGTTGTTACTCTCTTCCTGAGCTTGCTTCTGACCTGAAACAATAATGTCAATAAAGACACATGTTTATCGTCCGATAAATATGTAGACAAGATTTTGAAAAAATGTTTGACAAAAGCTTCACAAGACTTTAGAAAATACATATCTGATGACAAATCTGTGACTTTTATGGGTCACATGGGTGACTTTTATGGGGCTTCGTTTTGCCCTTTAGGTTTATTTTGTTTTTGTATTCTTTCATTCGATCTCACCTTATGGCAAGTGACAATGCAGTCTAAGATCGAAGCGGGCTGACCTAAAGGTTTATGTATAGATAAAAAGTTCTGACTCACTCACTCATTGACTCATCAATGCCCAGCCTTGAAGCTGAATTGCACATAGAGGTTCCCTTTATAATGTAGACAAGGAATGAGGCAGGATTTCCGAAATTTCCACGGGATAGATCCGAAAAATCCTGCCTCGGTAAGAGCCGATTGGCGTGAAGTGGCGCAGGACAGGGGCGAGCGGCAGCTTCTGATGTCGGAGGCCAAGATCCTCATTGGATCCTCGTTGGTTGGAGAGCAGCTCGCACTGCAGTTGCACCATCTTTTTATTGTTGTTGGGAAGAGCTTCAGCAAGTCGTCCAGTTCGCTACAATTTCATTGTCCACCTAATCCTGTAGTCCTGTATACAGACTGACACGGTGGTGTTCTCGTACAAACACTTCCAACATTTAGAAGTACGTAACAGTGCTCCATCCGGTATCTCCGCAGCTACCTTAATACAGCTCAAGCCTTTTGGGGTAAGTACAGGACTAATAAAAGGGTGCGTACAGCTTTGGGCGAGCTACCTTCCATGCTGGCTCGGACACTTGGAGAGGATGGGACGGAATCGTGCCGTGAAGAGAGCATAGAAAAACAACCTTTTGGACCTGGGTATCGCTGGCTAGATGAAGTATTGTGAGATCTACAAGCCCTCGGAAGAGCCGACTGGCGTGAAGTGGCGTAGGACAGGCGCGAGTGACAGCTTCTGGTGTCGGAGGCTAAGATCCTCATTTGGGTCATAGAGCCAGTTAAGGAAGTACCTTCCATGTGCGACCAGTAGCTGTGTCCGCTGGCGAGCTTGTTCCTGTGCGAGCCGAGTCCTTCAGTTCACTCCAATTCGAATGTCCTCTTAGATGTTACAGCCCAGGCCTTTCCAGCCAGATAATTCTAGTAAAAAAGTGCTACTAGATTCGGGCGAGCTACCTACCAAGTGCGACCAGTAGCTCTGTACAGGCGAGCTTGTTCCTGTACGAGCTGAGTCCCTTCAGTTTGCTCCAATTTTATTGTCCACCTAATCCTGTAGTCCTGTACACGGACTGACATGGCGGTGTTCTCGTACAAACACTTCAGCACTTCAATGTACTGGTGGTCGATCCAGCATCTCTGCAGTGACCTTAACACAGCCCAGGCTTTTTGGGGTCAGTACCGAACTCTAATAAAAGTGTGCAACTAGATTAGGGCGAGCTAACTTCCACGCCGGCTCGGACACTTGGAGAGGATCGTGCGGTGAAGCATACCTTGGTCGCTCAATAGCTAACCTGGATGAATGATTATGAGAACTGCAAGCCCTCGGAAGAGCCGACTGGCGTGAAGTGGCGCAGGACAGGAGCGAGTGGCAGCTTCTGGTGTCGGAAGCCAAGATCCTCCTTTGGGTCATAGAGTAAATACCTTCCAAGTGCGACCAGTAGCTCTGTCCGCTGGCTCGCCTGGCGGCCAGCTCGCGCTGCAGCTGCGCCATGCGCTTGTTGGTGTAGCGCGTCAGCTTCAGCACGTCCTCCAGGTAGTGGCGCGTCACCTCGTGCAGCCGCCCGGGGATCGACACCACGGGGCAGCTGTTGAAGTACCTTCCAAGTGCGACCAGTAGCTCTGTCCGCTGGCTCGCCTGGCGGCCAGCTCGCGCTGCAGCTGCGCCATGCGCTTGTTGGTGTAGCGCGTCAGCTTCAGCACGTCCTCCAGGTAGTGGCGCGTCACCTCGTGCAGCCGCCCGGGGATCGACACCACGGGGCAGCTGTTGAAGTACCTTCCAAGTGCGACCAGTAGCTCTGTCCGCTGGCTCGCCTGGCGGCCAGCTCGCGCTGCAGCTGCGCCATGCGCTTGTTGGTGTAGCGCGTCAGCTTCAGCACGTCCTCCAGGTAGTGGCGCGTCACCTCGTGCAGCCGCCCGGGGATCGACACCACGGGGCAGCTGTTGAAGTACCTTCCAAGTGCGACCAGTAGCTCTGTCCGCTGGCTCGCCTGGCGGCCAGCTCGCGCTGCAGCTGCGCCATGCGCTTGTTGGTGTAGCGCGTCAGCTTCAGCACGTCCTCCAGGTAGTGGCGCGTCACCTCGTGCAGCCGCCCGGGGATCGACACCACGGGGCAGCTGTTGAAGTACCTTCCAAGTGCGACCAGTAGCTCTGTCCGCTGGCTCGCCTGGCGGCCAGCTCGCGCTGCAGCTGCGCCATGCGCTTGTTGGTGTAGCGCGTCAGCTTCAGCACGTCCTCCAGGTAGTGGCGCGTCACCTCGTGCAGCCGCCCGGGGATCGACACCACGGGGCAGCTGTTGAAGTACCTTCCAAGTGCGACCAGTAGCTCTGTCCGCTGGCTCGCCTGGCGGCCAGCTCGCGCTGCAGCTGCGCCATGCGCTTGTTGGTGTAGCGCGTCAGCTTCAGCACGTCCTCCAGGTAGTGGCGCGTCACCTCGTGCAGCCGCCCGGGGATCGACACCACGGGGCAGCTGTTGAAGTACCTTCCAAGTGCGACCAGTAGCTCTGTCCGCTGGCTCGCCTGGCGGCCAGCTCGCGCTGCAGCTGCGCCATGCGCTTGTTGGTGTAGCGCGTCAGCTTCAGCACGTCCTCCAGGTAGTGGCGCGTCACCTCGTGCAGCCGCCCGGGGATCGACACCACGGGGCAGCTGTTGAAGTACCTTCCAAGTGCGACCAGTAGCTCTGTCCGCTGGCTCGCCTGGCGGCCAGCTCGCGCTGCAGCTGCGCCATGCGCTTGTTGGTGTAGCGCGTCAGCTTCAGCACGTCCTCCAGGTAGTGGCGCGTCACCTCGTGCAGCCGCCCGGGGATCGACACCACGGGGCAGCTGTTGAAGTACCTTCCAAGTGCGACCAGTAGCTCTGTCCGCTGGCTCGCCTGGCGGCCAGCTCGCGCTGCAGCTGCGCCATGCGCTTGTTGGTGTAGCGCGTCAGCTTCAGCACGTCCTCCAGGTAGTGGCGCGTCACCTCGTGCAGCCGCCCGGGGATCGACACCACGGGGCAGCTGTTGAAGTACCTTCCAAGTGCGACCAGTAGCTCTGTCCGCTGGCTCGCCTGGCGGCCAGCTCGCGCTGCAGCTGCGCCATGCGCTTGTTGGTGTAGCGCGTCAGCTTCAGCACGTCCTCCAGGTAGTGGCGCGTCACCTCGTGCAGCCGCCCGGGGATCGACACCACGGGGCAGCTGTTGAAGTACCTTCCAAGTGCGACCAGTAGCTCTGTCCGCTGGCTCGCCTGGCGGCCAGCTCGCGCTGCAGCTGCGCCATGCGCTTGTTGGTGTAGCGCGTCAGCTTCAGCACGTCCTCCAGGTAGTGGCGCGTCACCTCGTGCAGCCGCCCAGGGATCGACACCACGGGGCAGCTGTTGAAGTACCTTCCAAGTGCGACCAGTAGCTCTGTCCGCTGGCTCGCCTGGCGGCCAGCTCGCGCTGCAGCTGCGCCATGCGCTTGTTGGTGTAGCGCGTCAGCTTCAGCACGTCCTCCAGGTAGTGGCGCGTCACCTCGTGCAGCCGCCCGGGGATCGACACCACGGGGCAGCTGTTGAAATACCTGCAGGCGTTCGAAACGATTCATTATATCATTTGTGACAATGGTGTGCGTCAATACATGTAAAGAGCTCAAGGTCGACAGTTCAAATCTAAAGTTCAAAATTAAAACTCACACATTGCCTGACTTATTTCGCCCAGGCTGGGCGATTAGGCTGGGCTAGTGGGATAGCTAACTGGGTTGGGCTGGCCTAGAAAGGTGATATGTTGCGTAGAACTTCTCCTTCAAAATGTAGACAAGGAATAAGGCTGGATTTTTCAAAATTCCTATGAGATAGAAATTTTCTGATTCCACAGGAGCTGGCACCATGTAATTAACTGGAACTTCTCTCCACCGTTGTACTGGCGTTACCTGGAGAAGATCTGCGTGTCCATGGTGGCGGACATGAGCACCAGCTTGAGGTCCTTGAGCCGCACGAGCGCGTCGCGCAGCGCGATCAGCAGGAAGTCGCTGAACTTGTCTCGCTCGTGCACCTCATCCACCAGAACATGGGTCACGCCTGCGGACGACGGCACTTCAATGAGCCTCGCGATAGAAACGCTACTGTAGATCGGCGCGGACCGCATGCGGCGACGCACGTCGAGTGGGGTTACTCGCACTTGGGCGAGCTTCATCTTATCGTGGTTACATCAGCTAGCGTTATAGCCTCAGAGCCCACGACGGCCAGACCTTCGTTATTTTATAAAAATTGTTTCTCTGTGTATGTCTCCAACACAGGTAAGAACGACCAGCGACTATGAAGTTAGGATCATGATTACTTTGGGAGATAACAGGTAATAAAGATGTAAAAAATCTCACGTCAACGTATAAAGTCAGGATATTTTTTTAGAATTTAATTTTACATTTAGAAATCACGTTATCCATTACTGGACACTTATTACCCCCATTGTTACCCCCTGCCAGACACCCTTAAAGTTTAAAAGTTCAAGGGTATCTGACAGGGGATAGCAAGTGTAATAAGTGTCCGGCACACTTTTATTACCTGTTCTCTCCCAAAGTAACCAAGATCTCAACTTCATAGTCACCGATCGTTCCTCCCTGTGTTGGGGACAATACACAGAGAAACTTTCAGCTGTTATTAAATACTCGTTATTTTAGTCTGGCCGTTGTGGGCTCTTGCTCTATTATATCTTTTCTCATTTAATTATAGTCTAATACAATAAAATCCGAATGTTGTCAAAATCATTAACCTATTAAGAATGCAATGGATGAAACAAGAGCCCCGAAAAAGATGCTGGACAATAGACCGGACGGTCGTCGAGACCGATGAAGACTTAAGAGGCCGGTGGATTGACGGAGTAGAAAGGGATGCGAGGGTTTTGGGAGTTTGGAGCTGGAAGGAAGCTTCTTCTGAACGCCTTCACTGGAGGAGTTTGCTGGACTAAGTCAAGGCTCACCCACAGCTGTAGAGCTTTGGTGTGCCAGCCAGGTAACCTCCCAGTGTGCCTGGGTGCTGCTGGTCCTCTTGGATACATCCGAGGGGAAGAGCAGTACTCGGACCGGTGCGCCTCGGTAAAATGGTTAGTAATTTTCCTACGGGGATATTTTTAGCCATGGCCAATGACCTGGCGGAGGGAAGTTTCTCTACGTGTCCCTCTGATTAGTAGAGGGCACTGCGGATGGAACATGGGGGTGAGACACCCCGGGGCAAGGGGCAGTAATGCCCATCGCGGGAGGAATAAAACCTCGTTAAGCACATACGGGAGGGCGACAGAGGCGAGCGGGAGCCCCGGCCGAGGCGGCTGCCAGGCGCCTGGGATGCATACAATGGATACCCCGGCGTCCAGCACAGACAGCATGCGGGTCATGCCGTGGTGGTTTTTAGTGCGGTATACCCGCATTCCCCTCTGGGGGGAATCCCACATCACCTTTGTTCTGCCGCAATCTGCCGCAGAACCGGGGAAGCTATAAAAGCTTTTCGTTGTTATGGTCCAGGTGACTTAGGCTACATTTTATATGCGCAAAAAATCAAGAAGTGACGTTAGCGCGGCCAAACTGGAATATTAAATTAGTTTCAGATAGACATAACAGATGGCGCCACTAGCTGTTTTCCTCGCGCTTTCTTCCATTAGTATTCAGTTGGAATACACATTTTTCTGCACACACACACACACTAAATTATTATTTTATACAATTATTATTATGAGTAGTCGGGTTTTAGTATACGAACTTTATCTCTTGCTTATATTTTTAACTAGATGATGCCCACGGCTTCGCCCGTGTGGATTTAGGTTTTTAAAAATCCCGTGGGAACTTTTGATTTTCCAGAACAAAAAGCAGCTTATCTGTAGAAACCCGTCCCCAAAACGGAAAAATCCCGTGGGATCCCCACGATTTCGGAATACAATTCCTTACAGCATCAGTAGTTATTTCGATATTACAGACAGACACTTCAATTTTATTTATTAGTATAGATTTATATAGTAGATACACTGACCAGTGAGCGCGTTGTCTCCCGCCATGAGGGTCCGCAGCAGCACGCCGTTGGTGCAGTAGGTGAGCACGGTGCGCGGACTGACGCGCGACTCCAGCCGGATCTGGTACCCGACGGACTGACCTATCTTCTCCATTCGCTCGTACGCTACCTGTACAGTTACAAGGTGGTTATCACTTAACATCAGGTGACCCGCTTGCTCGATGTCCCACAGTTCATATAAAAACAAGTATAAATTAAAAATTCAAAAAAACCCCCGATATTCACCATTTTGTGGTGGCGGCCATCTTGGATTTACATAGTGCTATTCTTCTAGTCAAGCCCTTTCATTTACCTATATTGAGGGAGTTGTGAAAAAATATGTAATCCGCCATTTTGTGGCGGCGGCCATCTTGGACCGATTTTCATCAAACATAGATAAGAACAGTCCCTTTCAAATTTCAACCAACAAAACCACCTTTCAAATAAAAAAAAATCAAAATCGGTTAATCTGGACAGGCACACACACAGACACGCGCGCGCGCACACACACACACACACACACACAAACTTTCGTCTGTATAATATTAGTATGATAATTAATTTATTTTTCTCAGAGCTGCAATAACATGACGCGCCGATAAAAAAGTGCCGTTTTCGGAAAATATTTCGCGAGGTTTCCCACGACGTGACATAAAACACCACAGCCCTAATAGGAACGCTTTAAATTGCTACCAATAATAATTTATTCATGCTGAATGTATTCAAATCGGTTCACCCATTTGAGCGCTATGGGGAAACAGATGACACACACACGCACAGACACGTCAAACTTATAACACCCCGTCGTTTTTGCGTCGGGGGTTAAAAAATGATTTGTATGCTCATGCGTAAAAAGTAATCTCTTTGCATGCAAATACAAAATTAATTACAATCAGACACTAGACGGTGCGACAGACGGTCATGTGAAGTTCGGCCGGTTTGCGAAGCGTCTGACAGTCGAGAGGTTAGCGAGCAACTTCAACATGTCGTTTTTCGTATCACCCGCGTGGCGTGACATAACGCGCGCATAAAGAAGTTTAGGACATAATATAGTACCTATTCTATGAACGGAGGATAAACAAATAATACACTTTCTTAGAAACTCATTTATTTGATGTGTAACAAATACAAGAATCTTGTAAAGACTGCGTTATATAAAATATAAGCCCCGCAAATTGGTATTACACCTGGCCGCCATTTTCATGACGTCAGCGCTAGACAGACGTCGGCACCGTTGACAAAAACTGTTGGCAGAGTACGCGTATCGAGTTTTGAATAATTATTGTAAATTCACACATTTTGTTGTTATTGTTGTATAATATTGACGCAAAGACAGATTCATTGACGAGTTATTTATTATTAAAACAGAAAATGACAGTGATTCAGACACAACAGGCTCTGAAAAAAAATCCGAATCCGAATTACAAGAATGTGATTACATCAGTGGAGTTAGGATTAGGATTCATTTCAGGTTAGGATTAGGATTAGTAAGGAATTAGGATTATTTCTTCACTTAAAATCTATAAAAGCTGAAAATTATTTTTTCATTTGGTTTAATTTATTTATAAAATAAATTTTTGTTGCTGACGGTATATTTTCGTTTCGTCTGACGTCACGCTATAGTTAATGTGACAAGGTTCCAGCGTAATAGCAATGTGCGGGGGTTATATATTTTCCAACGGCGGTGGTCCGCTGCTGAGTCGGGTCCAAGTATCATGTTATCTATGCATCCCTACAGAAGTATAACTTCAAAAATGTGATACTTACCCGCTCTGCGACGGAGACGGCGGATATTCGGCGCGGCTGCGTGCAGTATATGCGCGCGGGCTGCTGGTGCTCCTGGCAGTAGTCCAGGATGAGCTGCGGCAGCTGCGTCGTCTTCCCGCAGCCCGTCGCGCCCGCCACTATCACCACCTGAGGGTTACACAATCACAAGGTCGAGGGCCAGGTTCACATCAGCCGGTTAAAGCGGTTCAGTTAAAGCGAAACGGAATGAAGTTCGTTTCTAGTGATTTAAGGCTTATTTCGTGGTTTACAGACATAGTCTAATGTAAATATTATGGGTACATACCAGATAAAACATTTGTTTGTTTGTTGATATTTCGATCAATGGAACCACCATAAAAAAACAATCAAGTGGAAAGACCACAATCCGTACATGGACACTGGACAGTGGTCTTTTAAAGATTAAAAAAAAAACATGATTGAGTTGTACTATCAGTCAAATAATTATTTAGGCTAAATAAGAGGCAGTTATTTCAAAATCAAAGAAAATAAAGAAACACAGACAGACACTTCAATTTTATTAATTTGTATAGATTTGAACAGTTACACACCTGGTTATTTAAAATAGTGCTGATAAGTTCCTGTCTCTGTTCGTACACGGGCAACTTCTCTCTGAATTTCAGCAAATCTGGGTTGTACGTTGTGTTTGGGATCTGCAATGAAACATTGAAGATAAGGAAACAATTAATTGGTTCACAACATAAATATTTGGCTGGCAACAACAACTATTTGCAATTATATTTTTTGATATCATAATAATTGAGGAGCTGGCGAACAAAAAGGCATATTTACACAAAATACTTTTATTTTTCTGGTGGTTTTTGGCCTGCTGAACAAGAATCTCAACTTATTTCTATCGAAAACAGTTTAGAATTGCATCAAAATTGTTGGCTTCGAACAAGTCTTAAGAGCTTTAAATAAGTTTTTTGCTTTTTCTGTAAAATTTTATTTCATGTAGTTATGCCATTTTGTTCACCAGCTCCTCAATTTCCTCCTCAAATCAGCAAAAACAAATCAACTGCAACACTTGATAAACTAAATTTTCTCAGCAAAACAACACTTATATGTAAGGAAAAAGTTATTCAAGGTGCAAAATAACTATTTAGTCAGTAATATTGGAAACACTATGCAGAGCTCTACAATACTGCAGCACACGTCCCTAATATAAACCTGCTTACCTGTGGTACACCATTGTTCAAATGTCTTGATGCTCAGAGTGACTTGTGAGCCAACTGTGGGCTCCTCTCCTTCTCAGGGCAGCTGCTCAAGTCATCCTTCTCTTGCTAGTGATGTAAGCACATCACAGGACTCTGCAATACCTCTGCAATACTGCCGCGTATGTCCCTGTCTAATATGAGCCTGCTTACCTGTGGTACACCATTGTTCAGATGTCCCAGTGACTTGTGAGCCAACTGTGGGCTCCTCTCCTTCTCAGGGCAGCTGTTCAAGTCATCCTTCTCTTGCTAGTGATGTAAGCACATCACAGGACTCTGCAATACCTCTGCAATACTGCAGCGTATGTCCCTGTCTAATATGAGCTTGCTTACCTGTGGTACACCATTGTTCAGATGTCCCAGTGACTTGTGCGCCAACTGTGGGCTCCTCTCCTTCTCAGGACAGCTGCTCAAGTCATCCTTCTCCTTACTAGTGATGGGATAGGCATTGAACAGCTCCCCAATGCTGCAGCGCATGTTACTGTCCAAAATGAGCTTAGCATCATTCTGGATTATTGTTGAGCCCAGACGTTTATATATTGTTAGGTAGCGATTCACACCTGTGAATACATAAATTGTTTAGATTAGCCATATAACTTATGACATTCTAATAACCCTAATATACAACTCAATTCTTGGTTTTCCAGCCTCGTGGTACTCTATTAGACTAGAACCTTTAAAAATAATAAAAAGTAAAAGAAAATCACAGTAGGACACACCTTTGTGGTTTTTGAACTTTTCACATAAATTTTGAGGTTATGTGAAAATTTGAACTTTTCACATAAATTTTGAGGTTATGTGAAAAAAGTGTAAATACAAAAGTTGTAGATCTTTTTATTACCTACAACTTTGCCATTTAATTTTTTCTATAGGACTTGTAGTTTTGCCGGAAATCGAGATAAACCATTTTTTACCCTTAAAACTCCCCCTCTTTTTTTTCCCGAGCTCAGATCGCCCGTAAATTATTTTTCCTTTTATTTTTATAATATTCTCCTCCTTTTCCAATGGGTTTTGTAAATTTTTGAAACCAATTTTTGAAACCAAAAAATCACAGAAGGATGAATCCTTCTGTGATTTTTGGTTTCAAAAATTATCGACACTGGGCTATATGGTATACAAGTAGAGATTATTATGCTATCAGCCATAATTTTACTGTAATATTATTATAAGCTAGTATTACATTGTAAGGCCTTTCTAAAGACATGTGTTGCTCCTGGGCTAGGTTCTCCATTTTGAATCAGTACATAGTATAAAACAAAGTCGCTTTCTCTGTCCCTATTTCCCTATGTATGCTTATATCTTCAAAACTACGCAACGGATTTTGATGCGGTTTTTTTTAATAGATAGAGTGATTCGAGAGGAAGGTTTATAAGTAGAAAAATTGGACCCGGTAGGTGGCGCTAATAGCGGGCAGGACGACGTCTGCCGGGTTCGCTAGTTATTTCATAATTTGTGCAATATTTGTGAATTTTTTACATTAGTCTGCAATAACTGTTAGATATTGAAGATATTAGTTATGGAAAGATTATGTACTTCGAATTTGTGCTATATAAATTCACATAAAAATAGAACACAAACTTCAAAGCATAAGTTTCAAAGAAATACCATAATTACCCTCTTGCTGCAGTCAATTAAAATATTAATGAACTCTTTTTTTGTTGACCATACAAAGCAGCCATTTTCAATTTGTTTTTTTATTGACAGGGATAATAACAATAACCCCACGAAATTATGAGTGAAGTTAGGATTTGAATAGGGCATTAGGAGCCTCATAATTTGATGGCAATAAGGTGACAGAAAGATGTATTTATTTACCTTTCCCGCGCGATTTAGACTTCAGACCTAACTTTGCAACAGTCTCGTGGATGAACCCTCTCTCTTGAGCAGACAGGAACGTTGGAAACTTCAGTTCGGTCTCATTTTCATCACTCAGAAACTTATCGAGCTGGATCTTCAAAGCAATGCTCACGGACTCCGCGATTGGAAAGTGCTTATTGCCTAAAGTACGCTTGCCCTTCTTAGAACTCATTTTTATTAAAAATTAAACAAATAAATAGAATACTGAGTAATGTTTTACTTTTATCATTAGACTTATTTTGTTTACCTACCTCAAAATCGACAAATGATCGACAATAGAAAAACCAAAACCATAGAAAAACTCAGACAAATCCATAAACATGAACCTATATGAATTATTATTACCTCTATGTCCATAAATAAAATAAAATGACGTTTTTCATTTTCACCCACATGCCCACAGATGATATGCCCCCCGATTGTGTAACTTTTGACGATGAAATGGTATTCCTTGACCATCGTTGGCCATCAAAGTAAAATATTCCTTGAATGAATCAATTTAAAGTCACAAATTCATTACAACCGATTTCAACATTGAGCGTTATGGAGCGTATCGTACATACCTAAACGTATAAGAACGCATACACGAAATTGAGCTCTAATTCAATGCAATTATGGTTTATTTTACTTTGATGCCTAAGGCCATCAAATGAATACCATTTCATCGTCAAAAGTTACACAATCGGGGGGCAGGTTACCATAGAGGGCAGGGATGGCGATATTTCACCAATATCGATATCAGAGGAAAAAGTATCGATATTTAAATATCGATAATAACATTTAGCAAATATCGGAATATCGATATTTTCAACAAAAATATCGAAATATAGTTATTTTCATCAAAAATATCGAAATATCGTTATTTTCAACAAAAATATCGTAGGTTTCAATTTTTTTATCCAATATTTTAAGTAATGGGAAAGTATTTCACACATTTCACGGCCCAACAGTGTAACCAATTTTGATGAAGTTCGGTAAAGAGGTAGCTTACATCCCAGGGAAGGACATAGGCTACTTTTTATCCCGAAAAAATAACATGTTCCCATCGGAAAGACAAAAAATTTATAATGCATGATCCGTTTAACCAATTTATACGGGTGCAGAGCTTTCGTCCCTGAATTTGATATAGGCAAATTTTATGCCAGAAAAGCAAATAGTTCCCTCAGGATTTTAAGAAACCTAAATCCACGCGGACGAAGTCGCGGGCATCATCTATTATGTAATAAATTCAGATAAAAATATGATGTCTATAATTATTTCTTACATTATTTTTAGCATATCTTACAGTTATTATAGTTTGAAGACTGGCATGTCTTAAAAATGTCAATAAAACATCGATATTATAAAATATCGATATTTTGTGGTCGATAATATCGAAATATCTATATTGAGTCATCGATATCAATATCGATATTTTATCAATATCGCTCATCCCCCACTGCCATAGACTAACCATGACAAAAAATTTTTTGGTAGATTTAAGGCTTGTTGTGGTAGTTAAAAATTGTTGGGTAGATTATGGTATAATTACACATTTTTGATTTTTTTCCCGGTAGATTTGGTAGATTTTGGATCAAGTATATGGAAACCTTCTGTTTAGTAAGATTTTCGGGGCGGGGTTTCCCCGTCCATAACAGACCATAACTAGTCTTGTTTCGTTTATCTTCTTTGCCCGTTTGTAACATAGAGATAATAATAATAAGTAGAGTAGGCATACCTACCTTAAAAACGAGCCAAAAATACACTCACACACGCACAATCCTACAACTAAAATGGCGCGTGTTCATTGTGATGTCTCAAGTTGTGCGTGTGTGAGTGTTCATGTATACATTTTAGGGAGGCCATCTTAAGGGAAGTGCAATAAAATTTCTGCCACGATCTGTTTTATTGTTATGTTTAAAAATGTAGTGTTGTCTCTTACACACTTATGAAAATTTTGATAAGCTTAAGCTATTTTCCGATCCACTATTTTCTATAGGACATTATGCCAAGTCCTCTTCTATAGGTTCATGGTTTGTAAGTAGGCACGTCTACGTAAACTTTTAACTTGATGTACCTATATATACGACTTAACCTGCGTTGCCAGAATGTTACTTTTGTAACATTTTACGTTACTTTTGACCCTCTCATGTTACCTCAATGTTCCTAGACTCAAAATGTTACTTTTACGTTACTTTCAGGACTTCATAAAATATTTAAAAATTCCAGCAAATATAAAATAATCGTGAAACTGAACGCATCCAAGATTTCGTTCGTTGTATTGGCGCACTTGTTTTTGGACTGACGCGTGAAAATCATTGTGAAAATCAAGAAGATTATGTATACAAGTCACGGCAAAAAGTCTAGCGTTGACCTTCAATGCTCAGAAGTCGAAAATGTGTATCTTGGGTAGTGAGGGGGTCGCGGGGAGAGCGTGGGGATCGTTCATAAGCACTGATTAGCTCTCGCAGATCCCTCGTAAGCGTTGATTGACTCTCCAATTGTATTGTGTCTCGCTCACTCGTACGACGCTGCGTGTACTTGAAGGTCAGCGCTCGATTTACGTGCTGGGGGTTATACTTATAACTCTACTAGAGAATGCCCGCGGCTTCGCCCGCGTGAATTTCGGTTTTAAACAAATCCCGAGGGAATCGTGGATTTCCGGTTCCTGTTCCCACTCACTTTTCCAACCTTTATACTTACTATCAAGGAAGTTCGCTATAGTAATCTACCTATAGCTGTAGCTATAGATTTCGGGTTTTTCAAAATCTCGTGGGAACTGTGCATTTTTCCAGGATAAAAAGTCCTAAAAAAAGCCTATGTTTTAAGTCAGGGTATAATCTATCTCCGTTCAAAATTTCAGCCAAATCGGTTCAGTAGTTGCGGCGTGATTGAGTAACAAACATCCAAACATCCACACTTTCACATTTATAATATTATAAGTAGGATATTCTATGTAAACACTGGAGATTGCGCCTAAAACATTGTAGTGAAGGTCATTCACCTGGATATCTTTTGTCTCTAGTCTCTCTCTTTCTATACCTCACACACTCTACTTAAGTAGGTGAAAACGAGACAAACAAGTATAAATTAAAAATTTAAAAACCCCCCGACATTCGCCATTTCATGGTGGCGGCCATCTTGGATTTTCATAATGATATTCTACTAGTCAAGCCTTTTTATTTGATACCCATATTGAGGGAGTTGTGAAAAATAATATGTAATCCGCCATTTTGTAGCGGCGGCCGTCTTGGACTGATTTTTATCAAACATAGCTTAGAACACTCCCGACTAGTAATTCACATTTCAAACAGAAAAACCGCATTCAAATTGGTTCACCCGTTTGAGCGCTACGGTGGAACAGACAGACAGACCTTCTTGGTGAGAATACAACTCCTTTGGTGCGGCGTAATTACTCGCGTGTTTTTTTTTTTGAACTCCATCCCGCTTTAGTGGGCAGTGTATCTGTCAGTGTCAACGTGGGTTCAACTTATTTTTCGTGGTCTGTGGTGTCAATTAGCAGAAAGTTTACTTTGTTTTGTATTTTTTTATAAGTGTGTATTTTGTTTGTTTGTTTTATTCTGTGACTAAACTTTGATAAGATGGAGATATTAGTTAGATTAGGACAGAAAACTTTTTAATTTTTGTGTAATAGAGTGGCATAAGTATGTTAGTTTTGTTTTCCACGTATATGTATAAGATAATGTTACTTTTCTCATGAAAATGTTACTTTTTGAACTATCTGATGTTACATTTGACTATCTGCCACTGGCAACACTGGACTTAACACAAGATTAGGAATATTATGAGTAGTGATGTGCCGATTCGATTATTTTGATAATCGATTAATCGATTATAAAATAATAATCGATTATTAATCGATTATTGATCGATTATGAAATAATTCTTAGAAAGAACTGAAAAAACAATTCTACTTTCTGGAAAAAATTCTGAACCCTTGCATTTAGTAGCAACATCTATATTATAACCTTTTAGACTGTTCTGAAAAAAGAAAAACAAACACTATTTTTTAAATTTTTTGAAATTGAAATTAGAAAATTAAATAAATTAATTAAAATGAAGTCGGTTAAAATAATGTAATTGATCAAAATTAAATATACATACCTATTAGGTACCTATTTATCACACTAAGGTGAAAGTTTGTGTGTGTGTGTATGTATGTGTGTATGTTTATTACTTTTTAACGCCGCAACTACTGGACCGATTTGGCTGACATTTGGATTGGAGATAGGTTATGTCCTGGAATAACACATAGGCTACTTTTTATCCCGGAAAAGTGTTCCTGAGGGACTTAAATAGATATAGACTTCCAAAAACGAGATAGGTGCTGTTAAACGCTGATTGTCTTAGGTACATCACGCTCACATAACAAATTATTGCAATAGTTTGCTGTCGTTGCATGCATTTGTATGCTTTTGCATGAATTTGCTGTCGTTCTCGTTGCTAAGTTACTCTTAGATGATTTTGTTCAAATATTTTTTTATGTGTACAAACTTATTAATCACGGGTAACATCGCGGGGCACAGCATGTACATATATAGATACTCATAGCGGGGGTAATTTCACTACAATTGGTAAAGGCGTATCGTCGGTTCGGTGTGTTCGAAAAGTTGAGTTTGTATGAAAAAGCTGTAAGCTGCATAACGCTCGCTCACAGTCGGCGGCTGACTATCCGTTTGGTGTGAACAAAGCCTAAAACTAACTTTGAGGGAATCCCCTTTTTGCAATGATAGGGTTGCCAAACCATATTATACTTTAGCAAGCAAATTAATAACAGAAAGCTGGTAGTAAAGTTTAGTAATTAACGTATATCTTTATAATCGATCATGATCGATTATGCAAAATCATAATCGATTGCAATCGATCATTTTAATAATCGATTAATCGATTATTGATAATCGATTCCGCACATCACTAATTATGAGCTGAAGAGCACATATCGAGAGCGATTTCTTTGTTTTTTAATTTAATTTATCACCATGAAAAGAAAATACAGAAGGACAGTGGCGTAGCGTACCTTGACGGGGGCCCCATATAAAATTTGTTTGGGGGGTTTGGTAAATAGCTGATGATGACTTTAGTTTTTCTAAAGATTCTGCCTCTATGGACAATAATGACGCACATCGGGGGCCCCCGTGGCTTGGGGGCCCCGTGTAATTGATACGGCAGATACGGATAACGGACTACGGTGGTAGTTCCGCCCCTGCAGAAGGCAATATCGTACGGAGTGGGAGCAAAACCCTTTATTTTCAAAGTGGTTGACTAAATCATCGGAAGGAGACAACGCCTTTTGTAAAGCCTGCAATTGCAATATTCTTCCACGGATAGCGTCTCTTAAGGAACATGAAAATTCAGCTAAACACCAAAAAAACTTCAAAGTAATTTCTGGAACACCTAACTTCCTAAGGTATGTAGGTACTTGCCTACGTAAAATAATAATGACAATTGACAGTCACACATCTGACAGTAATGAGTGACAGTTATCCATAGAGATAATAATAATAAGTAGAGTTGGCATAACTACCTTAAAAACGTGCCAAAAATACACTCACACACGCACAATCCTGTAACATAAAATGGCGCGTGTTCATTGTGATGTCTCAAGTTGTGCGTGTGTGAGTGTTCATGTATACATTTTAGGGAGGCCATCTTAAGTCACGCGTCTGCCGCAAACTGTTTTATTATTATGTCAAAAATGCAATGTTGTCTCTTTCACACTTATGAAAATTTTGATAAGCTTGAGCTATTTTCCGATCCACTAATTTCTATAGGACATTATGCCAGCTCTATTTATTATTATTATCTCTATGCAGTTATCAGAAGTTTGACATAAAATTGGTGCTGCCATTTAAAATTATCGGCATTTTATGATTTTCTACTTTCGTTGGCCAGACTGTAATGAAATATAGTTTTATTTCATCTCTATTTTATCAAATTAGTGAGGTAGATTTGTGGTAGTTTTTACCAAGACTGTGGTATATTTCGGTAGTTTTTTTAAGCTACAGAAGTAGATTGACCAATTTAAATGTGGTCACACTGGGTATAATTTCTCTTAGGTTGGACATTTTGAAGTTTGAAGTTTGACAAAATCATTTTTTCAATTTTTATTTGAAAATTAATGTGCACGTGTTGCGCCGTGGTTGCGCCTATAAAATGTGTTCGTAATAATTTAATTATTCTTACTAAAATACTATCAACATTCATCACAATAATTTAATGAATTGTGATTCTAAGATTAAAGAATAACATTGCAAGTTTTGGCTCATAGGAGGTAACAAAATGTCCAAAAAAATAAAACACCTGGTTGTGGACACAACTGCTTTCATTCGAGCGGCCAATTTGCAGGACCTCGCGGAATCTGTTTACACAGTTCAAGAGGTAGTGGACGAAATAACCAACGACAGGCAACGCAGGAAACTCGTGGTGCTACCATACGACTTAAAGGTAAAGGATGTGTTTACGGAAAACGTCAAATTCGTCAGTGAATTTGCGAAGAAAACTGGCGACTATACCAGTTTGTCTGCTACTGATATTAAAGTAATGGCTTTAACGTATCAACTTGAAAAGGAGACTGTTGGCACTGCTCATCTTAAGTCTGAACCTACGATACAGAAGACTATCAAAATAACTGGTCTGCCTGGTTTCAATTCGGATAATGATAAGAATACAAGTAAACCATCTCAAAATGACCCAGAATCCGAAAAACTTGGAAATAGCAAACAAGCATCCCCTGAATGTGACGATTCAAAAGATATTGAAATTGTTCCAAATGATAGAAATGTAGAAAAACAAATACTAAACACACAAGAAATAAATACAGGTGAAGCAGCAATTGATAGTGGTGTAAGGAATGTGGAAATTACTGTTAAAGATGGTGAAGACAGTGATGATGACAATAAACTAGCAGAGGAAATAGCCAATCAAATAGAAAACTTGGATTTGAGGGATGAAAAAGAAGTTGATCAGTGTATTGTCAAAGTTTCTGATGATGATGATGATGAAGAAGAGACGGAGAGTGGGGAATCTGATAGTGATGATGGAGAATGGATTACACCCAACAACTTAAAAGAGAAGAAGAAAGAATTAGAAGATGGAGATTTTGAAGAGAAATATGTAGATGTAGCATGCGTCACCTCAGATTTTGCCATGCAGAATGTTATGAAACAAATTGGCCTTAACGTAACCTCTATAGATGGAAGAATCATAAGACAGTTGCGTACATTCATTTTTCGTTGCACCACCTGCTTTAAAACAACCAGTGTTATGACCAAACTATTCTGTCCGAAATGTGGACATGCAACGTTAAAAAAGGTGTCCGTCAGTGTAGACGAACATGGTAATCAACATATACATATAAATGGTAGAAAGCCTTTGACAGCTCGAGGCAAACGGTTCAGCTTGCCCACACCAAAAGGTGGCCAACATTTCCAGTACCCTATTTTAACGGAAGACCAGCATATTCATAAAAGGTTTGCAACGAAAATGGCTCGAAGCAAGACTAACGCTTTGGACCCTGATTACACAGCTGGTTTCTCACCATTCGTTATGAAGGATGTGAACTCTAAATCTGCAGTTCTGGGAGTAAGAGCTGACAAACAAGATGTTAAGTATTGGATGAAACACTACTCTAAAGGAAAGAAATGAAAGTGTAATTTCTAAAATGTCATTTTATTTATGTTTTGTCAAATAAATTTATTTACATATTAATTAAAGCTTACATTTATTTTCTCAAACATTCATTCATCTTATGAAAATAGCATGACACAAAACAACAATACAACAGTGCAATATAACAGTCTTATAATTAGTTACTTTCACTTATTTACTAACATATTAAAAAAGTTGTGCTAATAACACACTAATTAGGGTTGCCAATAGTACTATAATCAAAATAGTATTGTTACTGTATTTCAAGTCTGCATTTTTTTCAACAGTATATAGTAATGTGCTGTTGAAAAAATGTAGTATTATCTTTAAAAGTAAGTATATGAAATTTTTAAAGAAAGAATTAATGCAACAAAATATAGTTTTTATAAAAATACTAGCTTCTGCCCGCGGCTTCGCCCGCGTGAATTTCGGTTTTGAACAAATCCCGAGGGAATTGTGGAGTTCCGGTTCCCGTTCCCGCTCCCTTTTCCTACCTTTATACTTAAAATATCAAGCAAGGTCGCTATAGTAATCTACCTATACCTGTAGATATAGATTTCGGGTTTTTCAAAATCCCGTGGGAACTGTGCATTTTCCAGGTTAAAAAGTAGCCTATGTGTTGCCAATGCATGCTACACAGCAAAGTATTGCAATAATGTGTTATGTGAGCGTGATTTACCTAAGAACAGTCAGCGCCCTCTATGGCGTTTTTGGAGGTCTATATCTATTTTAGTCCTACAGGAATACTTTTCCAGGATAAAAAGTTATTTTATGTGTTAAGTCAGGGCATAAGCTATCTCCGTTCAAATCGGTTCAGTAGTTGTATCGGAGAAGAGGAACAAACATACACACAAACTTTCGCCTTTATAATATTATAGTGTGATTGTTATTTTCCTCGCTAGAGAGCTCCGATAGCATACGCGTCCGATCGCTGCTAAATTCAAAGTGCTATAGTAGAGAACTTTACGCGCCGCCCCGGCCGGCTGGAACCGCCGCGCGCAGGCTACGTCCCGCAATTTTTAAATCTGTAATATCTTCGAAAATATTCATTTAAATCATATGCTGTAAAGGGCAATATAGATCTATAATAAATCACCAATGTACTTAAGGTATTAAATTAGATAAGGATTAATGCTGTATTGGTTAAAATCGCTTCGAAAATTAGCATTATTTGTCGTAAAAAGTAAATGACAAAAAATTTTTATTGTGGGATATCCATAAGAGATAGACATATACCATCGCGGAGTTTTCTGTAGACCTTTTCAATGTGTACAATACTTAGTACATTATTTTGATAAATCTCGTAGGGTTCAGCCTGCGTTTGCAATGTAAGCGGAAAAAATGTAATTATTTACGACATCACATTAGAAACCTCAAAAATAACAGTATTTCTCCACTATTTAATGGATGTTATTATACATATAAACCTTCCTCTTGAATCACTCTATCTATTAAAAAAAACCGCATCAAAATCCGTTGCGTAGTTTTAAAGATTTAAGCGTACCAGCCCCGGATCTTCAATTTTTTCGAGGGGGGGCAAAAACTGAAAAATGCCGCCCCCACCAATATTTTTGGTATACACCAGTATAAACTACGCATTTTTTTAAATATTTTCTATAGTTACATTTTGAAAGTAGACTAAAATTGTTTTTTTTTTTTCTAAAAAAGTGAAATTTTAAGATTGCACAATTTTCGACCGCGATGTTGGGGATATTACTCATTTTACGGGTAGAATTATAGGCAAAAATGGTGTACCAAATCTATTTAGCATTATTTTAAGGACAAAACGATGTCTCTAGGTCTTAGTTTAAAGTTTGAGGAGGGAAAAGTATACTTTTTTACATTACATTAATTTCTGGGGCGGGGGGGGGGGGGAGGGCAAGTGCTCGTCTTAACGTCTATACACGTCAATGTATTTTTGGAAAAAATATAGGCTACACAGAGAAAGAGCAGTTTTAGACCGGTTATGACTTATATTGCTCGGCACTCATAATGTCCTTATAATGCATCATAAATCTTAAATTATATCAATATATCTAATAATAATAAATATTTTTTTTTTTTATAAATAAATACCATTATAAATACTTAATAGTAGTTTAAACATACATATATTTCGTGGATGTATATGGTTTTTTCTTTCAAACTTATCTTCAAAACAAACTAAAGTGAAAAATGCAGTTTTCTTATTTTTTGAATTTTCAGGATTTGTAAATAAACTAAGTATGGCCTAAAAATGTTTAAATTAAATTTTATTAAGTATAATTACTACAACATCTTTTCATATACTTAACTTTACCTGTAAAATGAGTATTTTCCCCGATATCGGAGTTTAAAATTGACCAAATCTTAAAATGTCACTTTTTTGGAAATAATTGTCAAGTTTTGAAGGGCTGTATCTCAGTAAATATTGAATTTTCAGAGCTGGTTCTAGTCTTAAATTGTAGCAATTTTAGTTTACTTTAAAAAAGTATTGAAACATTTTTTAAAACGCATAGTTTAGGACTTATATTGAAAAATCCAAAAAAAGTGCAAAAATTTCGAACAGGTCTTTCGAAGCTGCAAAATTAGATCAATACTACTGGTAACTAACATCATATTAAAAAATCTGAACTTGCCGCTTGATTGCGATTTTAATGTAAGATTTGACTGGCGTAGTAGATTCGGCGTGATTCGTGGCCAAGATTATAGACAGACAGACAAAAATTAAAAATCACAGTTTTAGGTTCAGTATCGATTATACAGTGCCATCCAAAAGAATTTTCAAAATATTTTCAATGTAATACAAAATTGGACCTGTAACAGTTTGAAATATGTACGAGGGGTGTTCAGAAAATAACGGGAATCTTTAAATTTCGCGGGTTTGGAGAATCCGATTGTCAATTTTTTTTTAATTATTAAGTTGGTATACATGCCCCTGAAGTATGAAAATATTTTCAGTCGTATACATTATTTACTTTGTCTTTGGCAGCCGCTAAGGTTAGACGTGTTTTATGAGCTCGGCGATTTTCGTTTATTAAAAGAAATGGATCAAAAATTATTTGTATCAAATTTTGCATAAAAAATTAAATGTAGTGTAACAAAATGTGTGCAATTTTAATAAAGGCCTATGATGAGTCTGCTATGAATAAATCAAGAATTTACGAGTTTACGTAAAGATGTTGAAGATGATGAACACCCTGGACGCCCCAGCACATCAACAACCGATGAAAACCTGATGAAAACGTAGAAAAAGTTAAAGAGATGGTCATGAATTCTTGCCACAAGGTCCAACGGTCAATAAGGAGTACTACCTACAAGCTCAACGCCGTTTGCGTGAAGTAATCCAAAAGAAACACCCGGATTTGAGGAAAGACATTTCATGGCATTTGCACCACGATAATGCACCTGCACACATTTCATTGCTTGTTCGCAAATTTTTGACCAAAACCAATACTGTACGAAGCCCCAGCCTCCATATTCGCCAGACATGGTTCCGTGTGACCTTTTCCTATTTTCAAAAATAAAGAGAACCTTAAAGGATCGTCGTTTTACAGGCATAGAGGACATTAAAAGCGCATCGCTGAAAGAACTAAAGGCTATCCCAAAGATCGAGTTTGAGAAGTGTTTCGAGGATTGGAAGCAGCGCTGGCACAAGTGCATAATATCTAATGGGGACTATTTTGAAGGCGACAATATTAATATAGACGAATAAATAAATATTTTTTTCAAAAAATGAAAATTCCCGTTATTTTCTGAACACAGTGGTATGTACCAATACAGTGGCGGATTTCTAATCTGCCACTGTATTGCTGTCGACATCTATGTCGACAGCGCTCTAGGCAGCACCTTATCGGCGCCCCTGATTGACAGAACTAACGGCTAGTTCTGATTTTTTTATATGTTGTTAGGACCAATAAAAGTCGTGTAGATATAGGTAGGCACTAATCCAAGTTTGCAGCTTCGAAAGACCTGTGCTAACTTTGCTTACTTAATTTTGGCGCCCCTTGTAATCTCGCGCCCCTAGGCACGTGCCTAGTTTGCCTTATGGATAATCCGCCATAATTGACCTATAGATTATTTTACTATTATACTGCGCGTTCAATCATATTTTTTTCGCAAACTTTCGATAATGCTGTAGGTACTCAGCATTTTGAATTTGGCGCCCTCTGATTCTGCCGCCCGGGGCACGGGCCCCCCCCCTGCCCCCCCCTAGATCCGGGCCTGAAGCGTACAAAGGGATATAGGGACATAGGGACAGAGAAAGCGACTTTGTTTTATACTATGTAGTGATATGTTAAAAAATACCTTTATTTTTTTCCATAAAACACTGTATTTTAAGTGTTTTCTAATTTTTTAAATGGTATTTTGAAAAATAATATATGCAGAATATAGGCAACCCTAATCCCAGGGATGGATCAGCATGTTAATGTCACATATTGAAAGTACGACTAAAATAAGAGGCTGTGAGCCTGTTTCACCACAGTTTGATAAGTGTCAGATAGCTCAAACGTAAGTTTTGTCACTTTCTTACTTTATGTTAAGTGACAAAGACAAAAGTTGTAGATAGCTATCCGATACTTATCAGAAGGTGGTGGAACAGGCCCTGTATGTCCATATTCGAAATAAGTAACGTCGGAATGTACAAACTCAAAACAAAAGGCGTGTGTTTCGCCAGAGTATTTTGGATATTTTTCTATGTGGGATGCTGCGAAACCCAGATTATACTGCGTCGTGTGACACTGCTGTTTTTTGTGCTTTAATTGTATTTTACTACAAGTAAAATCAAAACCGGCGATTCTGATAATAATTATGATCATTATACTGCGTTGTGTGACACTGCTGTTTTTTGTGCTTTAATTGTATTTTACTACAAGTAAAATCAAAACCGGCGATTCTGATAATAATTATGATCATTATACTGCGTCGTGTGACACGGCTGTTTTTTGTGCTTTAATTGTATTTTACTACAAGTAAAATCAAAACCGGCGATTCTGATAATAATTATGATCATTATACTGCGTCGTGTGACACTGCTGTTTTTTGTGCTTTAATTGTATTTTACTACAAGTAAAATCAAAACCGGCGATTCTGATAATAATTATGATCATTATACTGCGTCGTGTGACACTGCTGTTTTTTGTGCTTTAATTGTATTTTACTACAAGTAAAATCAAAACCGGCGATTCTGATAATAATTATGATCATTATACTGCGTCGTGTGACACTGCTGTTTTTTGTGCTTTAATTGTATTTTACTACAAGTAAAATCAAAACCGGCGATTCTGATAATAATTATGATCATTATACTGCGTCGTGTGACACTGCTGTTTTTTGTGCTTTAATTGTATTTTACTACAAGTAAAATCAAAACCGGCGATTCTGATAATAATTATGATCATTATACTGCGTCGTGTGACACTGCTGTTTTTTGTGCTTTAATTGTATTTTACTACAAGTAAAATCAAAACCGGCGATTCTGATAATAATTATGATCATTATACTGCGTCGTGTGACACTGCTGTTTTTTGTGCTTTAATTGTATTTTACTACAAGTAAAATCAAAACCGGCGATTCTGATAATAATTATGATCATTATACTGCGTCGTGTGACACTGCTGTTTTTTGTGCTTTAATTGTATTTTACTACAAGTAAAATCAAAACCGGCGATTCTGATAATAATTATGATCATTATACTGCGTCGTGTGACACTGCTGTTTTTTGTGCTTTAATTGTATTTTACTACAAGTAAAATCAAAACTGGCGATTCTGATAATAATTATGATCTATTCTTTTAGCTTTTCTTCAAAGAAAGTAAAAACTGAGTCTATGCATTTACATGATGTCATTTCGTGTTTTGGATGACCTGAAAATAAAGAAAATAATTTTATTATTTATGCTACATAATTCAATTGTACCCTTTAATTAAACTAAATTAAGTTGACAGAACCGGGAACTTTACTATAACTTTTTTAGTTTTTAACCCCCGACGCAAAAACGACGGGGTGTTATAAGTTTGACGTGTCTGTGTGTGTGTGTGTGTGTCTGTCTGTTCCCCTGTGGCGCTCAAACGGCTGGACCGATTTGAATGCGGTTTTTTTGTTTGAAAGGTGAATTAGTCGAGAGTGTTGTTAGCTATGTTTGATGAAAATCGGTCCAAGATGGCCGCCGCTACAAAATGGCGGATGACATATTTTTTCACAACTCCCTTGATATGGGTATCAAATGAAAGGGCTTGACTAGTAGAATAGCACTATTGCAAATTCAAGATGGCCGCCGCCACAAAATGGCGAATGTCGGGGGTTTTTTAAATTTTCAATTTATAAGTACTTGTTGAGATAATTTAAGATTTTTGTTTTATTTCACTTAAATAAAAAATAAAAAATTGGAACATTTTCCATAAGCACCTATAAATTAGAGGTCTAATAAACGATAGGTTCTGAATCAGTCGACTCTGTTTATCATAGTATCGATCATGCAAACATCAGTAATCATTGCACTAGGTTACATTATAGTGAAAATGCACTATTTTGTGTGCAAATTGCAGCAGGGTATTCTGAGCGAATCTTACCGGCTGAAACTCTGGTGATATCAAAGTCAGGAGTTTTCATTGGAGTATCTAAAGGTGCTGGACTTGATATCCAATTTCTTGATATCTGAAACAGGATACGATTCATAAAAAATGAACGCTGTAGTACACATTTTTACCCAACTACGGCAAAGCCAAAAGGAAGTGTTATGATTTTAGCAGTCTATGTATGTTTGTGGCCTATTTTTGTATGAGATTATGTGTGTACCACTGTAGCGGCTAAACCACTACTTTGATTTTGACGAATGAGGTGTCTATTGATTCGTTGTTATTGTCCGGGTGACATAGTCTACATATTTTTATTTACGAAAAAAGTCGAGAAGTGACCTTCGCGCGGTTTTCTAGATTATTATATTAGTTTCGGATAGACATAACAGATGGCGCCAATAGCTGATTGCTCCGCGCTTTCTGCACACTAAATTATTATTAAGCGTAGTCAGGTTTTACTTTAAGAACTTTATACGTCTTGTATCTATACTAATAAATAAAATTGAAGTGTCTGTCTGTAATTTCGAAATAACTACCACATATTAAGCTCATATGGTTATTTGAACGATACCATAACCGAATCACATGTTTTTAAAATTTTTGTCTGTCTGTCTGTCTGTTTGAACGGGCTAATCTTCGAAACGGCTGAACCGATTTTGACGGGACTTTCACAGACAAGTAGAGGATTAACCAAGGAGTAACATAGGCTACATTTTTAACCGATTTTCAAAAAAGGAGTTGTGTTGAAATCGGTAAAATACGCCCTGATAGGTATTTTCGCTGCGCGCGACGGCCGACGACGCTCGCGCTGCACGGAACTCCCCGCGCCGCGCGCCCCTGCGCCCTGCGCCCGCCGTACGCGGTACCGGGGTACGCCGCCGCGCGGCGGGGGGCGGGTGGACCAGAAATCTACTTATCCCTCAGGATTTGTGAAAAACCGAACTTCACGCGGGCGAAGCCGCGGGCAAAAGCTAGTCTATCAATAAAAATTAATATTTGTCTGTATGTCCTCTAAGCACTCTTGAACTATTCATCCGATTCTGATGAAACTTTGGCGAGTTGTTCTTCATGCGACTGCGAAAATTCTTGGTCAAAAAATCGACACAAAAATGGATGTTTGTACGTTTGTTCCCTTTGCGTTCCTAAACCATACTTTATGTTGCATTGCAACACATTCCAAGAACAGCTAAGTAGTAATAACTAAATATATCTAGTTAATTTTTTTTCGAGAAACAATTCTTTCTATCTCTCTTTTAAGACTGGCTTCCCATAGCACAGGGGATCCTAGTTTGAGGGCCAGACTTCTTGCTAGGTTGTACCATGGCTTACTTTAATGCCTACTATAAATAATGTATTGTATCCATGTAAGTTTTGAACAATGAAGACTTTATTTAAACTCTTTAAAATAATACCCAAAAAACTTACTTTCTTCAAATGCTTGGAGATCTTCGCACCGGAGAACCCGTGAACAGAGTCCGTCAGCGCCACAGCCTTGACCCTCTTCTCGAACTGCCTCTTCTGTTTGTCCGACAGCATCACCGTCAACACTCCACCGTAACTGTGAGCCACTATGACAATGCTCGAGGCTTTTGTGTTTGTTATGTATGTCTCCCATGTATACCTGGAATTCATGAGCAAATTAATGACAGCAGCATGTCTACCACGGCTCATAGAAGTTGAAATGCTAGGGTATGATATCTAAATGTAAGGGGACTGTTACCGAAAACCGGTGATAAGATTAAAAAAAGAAAACTGGTGATAGTACTGATGATTATCACACTAATTATTATCACACTAATTAGGGTTGCCAATAGTACTATAATCAAAATAGTATTGTACTGTATTTCAAGTTGAATTTTTTTTAACAGTATATAGTAATGTGCTGTTGAAAAAAATTTAGTATTATCTTTAAAAGTAAGTATATGAAATTTTGAAAGAAAGAATCAATGCAAACAAGCTATAATTTAAAAATTAAAAAACCCGACTGCCATGCTATAAAACGAACTAAAAAATTAATAAACTACCACCGTACCACTTATAGTGTAGTTGTTATTTATTTTGTTTTTCATGATTTGTCACTCCAAATTGATTTAAAACATATAGATTGTATACATTTTCGTACTGGCCTTTTAAAGCCCTTTATTTTGATACCCCACTCGAGGGTCTTGAGGAAAAAAATTTTTTTCAGCTCGCACATTAAAGTGCATAAAATCCGCCATTTTGAATTTTTATTAATTTTATGTGCCCAGTAACATTTGCGCTGTTAAGACAAATCTAATGACGTATCATTTATCAAAATAGGTTGAGTCGTTGAGTAGTTACGAACTGACATAGGAAACGATCATTTTCTGTGATTTATCACTCCAACTAATTTTCAAATATATAATTGTATACATTTTTGTATTTGCCTTTTAAATCCCTTCATTTTAATACCCCACTCGAGGGTCTTGAAGAAAAAAATTTTTTTCAGCTCGCACATTAAAGCGCATAAAGTCCGCCATTTTAATTTTTTTTTAAATTTAGGTACCCTATGACAGTCGCGTCATGAAGACAAATCTAATGACGTATCATTTATCAAAATCCGTTGAGCCGTTGAGTAGTTACACGCGGACATAGGAATGGACATACATACACACAGGTGAAACACATAACCCAGTCGGGTAAAAAAAAAATATAGTTTTTATAAAAATAAATGTTAAAAAAATACCTTTATTTTTATATAAATATGTTACGATACGATACGATAGTACTGATGATTACAGATAAGATACCACAAAAAAAAGCACAAACAAATTTCGGTTTTACAAGAACTGTAAATGCAAAATAAAATAAAAAAATGTATGTTTTAATATTCGCAATGTAATGCAAATAAAAAATATCTAACGCTAGACGAACGTTGCGTAGATACCTACCGTTGTCGCCAACCGCCCACCGCTCGCGCTATCTACCTAGTCTTGCGCCGCGCCGTAAGCGGAGCACTGACCCCAAGTTTTGCATGCAATACATTGCCAGTTAGATCATCATGAGTTAGATAAATACTAAACCACTAAAACTGCAAGATAGTTGAAAGTAATTTTAATACTATTATTGGGATCAAACACGTCCAGAGGCAGTAATTCATTATAATGCATGCATTATATATGCAGAAGCAATAAAATTCATACATACATAGTATGTTCCTCAGCAGTACTGCTGTGTTTAATCTTCTGGTCTCCACGATAGTTGTCATTGCAGTTCAATACCATGACACCGTAATCTCTTTTCAGCGCTTGTCTGATGTACGGGATCTGAGTGCCCGTGTCTAGACTGTCGTTGATTATGAGTCTGTAACACATAGAAATATCAGACTTTGAGCCTATTTTTCCACAGTTTATTGCAGTTTACGTTAGTTATAACCCCCGGCACGTAAGTAGAGCGGTGACCTTCAAGTGCGCGCAGCTTTATACGAGTGAGCGGGACACAATACGATTGGAGAGCCAATCAGCGCTTACGAGGGATCAGCGAGTGCTAATCAGTGCTTACGAACGATCCCACGCCCTCCCCGCGACCCCCTCACACCCTCATTTTTGACTTCTGCGCATTGAAGGTCACCGCTCGACTTATTTGCCGTGACTTGTACTCAGAAGTTCTTCAGCCAACTGAACTGCTTATTGTTTTAGCAAAACAGATTGCCACGTAAAGAAAAAGTTGCCAAATAAAAAAAAAGTTAGACATCAAAACATCACAGTGGGGGGTGTTACACTATCAATATTATCACGCGATCCGCGATACGCGATCCAATTATTGATGGTTTGGCCGCTTTTTTGCATCAATACTGATGGATTTCCGGATGGTCTTGAAATCCGCGATCCGTGGATCGTGATACGGTATTGATAGTGTGACAGGCCCCAGTCTGTGTTTAGCACAGAACAGTTTATAGTGCCTGTTGTATATAGATAGGTAAGTTATTTATTTAAAAATTCTATTCAAAAAACTGACTTCAAATGCCAATACAAAGTATAAAAATGTTTGTTTGTACATGTATGAGATGAGCGTTGTGTTTGGCTTCATTATTTCTTCTTATATTTAGCAGACTTCAACATACATACATGTACCACTAGCTGACCCCCGCGACTTCGTTCGCGTGTTTTTCTTTGCTATAAACCTCACAGAGCCCGAGACCTTTCCAACGAATGCAAAACCGTGGAAATCGGTTCGTGTGTTCTGGAGTTATAGCGTCAGGAAGGAAAACCTGACTTATTTTTATATAGTAGATATCAATGTTTATTATAACAAAACAGATTATTATGCTTCACACTATCTTGCTGGCAGCTTTCAGCAAAGAAGACTGCTTCCTTGCATCTTTGTCAACTTAATAAAAGTGTTTTTAGTTTTTACACAATGTTTAAATGGGTATTGTATGTGTATTGACTGTGGACAAATCTAAAAATTTTCGGAATCATTTCATAAATGTAATGTCTTTAAAAATTCTTACTGAATCATTCTATAAAAGTGTCAATATTGGTATGCCAGTGTAATCTACTGATTCAACACCTAACGAAATACGATACTTACGAGCGAGCCCACTGGCCAGCCCTCACTGCGCCAGAGCCATGTATCAACAACAACAGCACATCCTTTTTGTCATAGTCTCGAGACACAAATACAAACGTCCCATCTTCCCCCGTACTGCCTTTAGGCACGGACAGTCTGTACAGACCCTCTTTCTCTAGTAAATGGTATATGTATTCAGTGATTGCAGCGCCCAGGACTTCGTAGTGGGCTTGACATTCTTGGTGATCATTGCTTATGTTAAATTGGAATTGCTCATTGCCCGGCTGTCCATTTTCATCAATTTTTCTTAGTTGTCCATCTGTATGAATAGAACTTACTATTTACTAACTTATTTTTTAAGTAGGTACATAAATCATTCTCATAAACCACCACCACTACAGCCTTTTAACGTCCCACTGCTGGGCACAGGCCTCTTCTCTCATAGGAGAGAGGGATTTAGAACTTAGACCCGCCACGCTGCTCCTATGCAGGTTGGCGGGCTTTAACGACTAATGTCACATGATAGTGATAATAACTGGGACCGACTGCTTAACGTGCTCTCCGAGGCACGCGGGTGAATCACCGCCGACTACCAACTCTGGGCTGGCACTGAGAAATTCTTAACAGAAAAAACCAATACCCAACAATTATTGCCCGACCCGGGAATCAAACTGCACAACGTGATCTGCAGTCAAATATGCTAACCACTAGACCAACGAGGCAGTTGTGCAGTAAAATGTAAAAGCACTTAATAAGTAGGTTAGATAATTTCGAACAGAGATTTCTGAGTTTTAAGTAGGTAAGTATATTTTCAAAATTGGAACCCTGCACTTTCTGAATTTCAATCAATAGGTAGGTCTCCGCTAGGAGTAAATGTTCGGTGAGATAAGTACATAACTATTTACTGATTACTGAATAAAGAACTAAAGATAAGTACTACAACTAAGTTTTTCTATTTTGCTACCACGCTACCTACATAAAGTTAATTGGGTAAGTACCTGAATTAAACGCGTAGCCCAAATCAGTAATAGTTTTGTTAGCGGTCATAGTCTTATTGTGGATCACCTGAGTCGAAAACTTAAAACCTTTTCCTTCGCCGAATGTTTGTTTACTTCACAAAAAAACAAACCACTAAACCAGAGAAGTATAACTTGTTAATAACCAAAGGTAATATCCTTTTCACTTCAGGATAAGTCTGTGACCAATCTGTGACCAAGGAACATGTTTACTCTGGGGGAGAAGAATGACAAGTACGAACAAAAAAAATGGCACTAAATTCGCGCCATCTGTTGATGACCCCTTGAGAAACTGCCGAAAGCAGGAAATTCTAAAACTAGCGGGAAATTCAAAATGTAGCGGAACAAAATTTAGCGGGAAATTCAAAATAAGATTCTTTTAAAATATTTATTTAAAGGCTACCTGTCCACAAAAGCAGAACTGGGAAACAGTATAACTTATGAATTGCACAATAATTTAGTCATGTCTGTGACGAAGGAAAAAGACCATGTTGTCAAATGTCACAGACCACGATTTGCGAAGCGCCCAACCTTTCTGTGAAATGGTGAAAAGTGGAACTAGGTACGTATAGACCAGAGTAATTCCCTTCAAAAATAATAAAAAGTAAAGAAAAATCACAGTAGGATGAAACCCATTAGAAAGGGAGAAGAATATAATAAGAAGTAAAGGAAAAATAATTTACGGGCGATCTGAGCTAGGGAAAAAAAATGGGGGGAGTTTTAAGGGTATTTCATAAATACTTTATCTTTAATAGAATAGAATAGAAATGTTTTTTATTCAAATAAACTTTTACAAGTTTTACAAGTTTACTCTCGAATAGTCAATTGAATCTACCATTGGTTCGGAATGCCATTCCAACCGAGAAGAACCAGTAAGTAACTCGGCTATTGCTCTTTTTTACCCGACTGGGTTATGTGTTTCACCTGTGTGTATGTATGTCCATTCCTATGTCCGCGTGTAACTAATCAACGGCTCAACGGATTTTGATAAATGATACCAGGGCTCGGAAACCGGTAAAAAATCCGAACCGGTTAAGGCCTAAGTACATAGTGAACTTTTCATTTCGGTTTTGTTCTACCTTTACCCAAAATTAACCGGTTTGAGGCAAATAAAGTTCTTAAATAGGTTTCGTTGAATAAACCGGTTTTAACCTATTTTAACCGGTTTTTGCCGTCTTTTTTCAATGCGCAGCCATTTGGTAGGTACGTAAAAATAAAATTACTAGGTACCTATTCAGCGTTCAGTCGAAAACAAATATCGCATTACGTCAACGCGCAGGGAGACACAAAATTATTTTATGAGATGGTATGTAAGTATGGTTTGTTATTTTAATACATGTATTTTTAGATTATTTAAGTATATTTAATAATTGATTTATGTTTACGTACGTACCTACTTATACAGATTCGTACCCAATAACCCATCACTCCAAACACGATCTCATTGATTGTCTACCCAATAGTCAACCGCTTTTTCCGGAAAGTGAGCAATGTTATAGTGATGGAAAGAAATATTTTCGTAAGATATATCTATGTAGGGTGGATGCTCCTGGTGGTGTGTGTGTATGCGTGTGTAGTGTGTGTATGTGTAAGCATGCATGGATGAATGAGTGTGGATTGCAGGCTAAGTTTGTGTATATGTAGCTTTTATATGTACATATGTGATTGAGTAAAATGTGACAGTGTGGAATATGTATAGGTATAGATTTTGTCATGATGAAAAAAAGAAATGTGGATCGTAATCAGTTTTTTTTTTATTCAACTACAAGTTAGCCCTTGACTGCAATCTCACCAGATGGTAAATGATGATGTAGTCTAAGATAAAAGCGGGCTAACTTGGAAGAGATATCTATGTATACCCCTGATCGGTTTCTACACGGCATTGTACCGAAACGCTAAATCGCTTGGCGGCACGGCTTTGCCAGTAGGGTGGTAACCAGCCACGGCTTGAGCCTCGCACCAGACCAGACAAGAGACAATTTAGAAATTATAAAATCCCAAATTGCCCCTGCCGGGAATCAAACCCGGGACCTCCCACTTATAAGAAAGACCACAGAGCTCACCAATGCGCCAGGGAGGTCGTTTATTGCAAGTACTTTCTATAAATATATTATCTTTACAGGTGACTCTCAAAAGACAAGTTGAAAATTCTGATGAAGATGATTCTTAATCAATAAAATTATTATCTACCAAATCATTTATTAATTATTATTAATAATCCTAATCCCTAATCCTAATCCCTAATCCTTAGGTACCAAAAATTACAAGCACATATTTGGTAGATAGGCCAGTCAAATTTTAGGTACATTAAAATCGCAATCAAACGGCTAGTTCTGATTTTTTTATATGTTGTTAGGACCACTACCAGTAGTCTAAATCCAATTTTGCAGCTTCGAAAGACCTGTGCTAATTTTGCAGCACTTGAAAAACCACAAAATTTTTGCACTCTTTTTGGTTTTTTCAATATAAGTCCTAAACTGCGCGTTTCTTAAAAAAATATTTTCTGTAATTTTTTTTAAGTATACTATAATTGCTACAATTTAAGACCAGAACTAGTTCTTTCAATACAATATTAACTGTGATTAGGGAACGCAAATCTCGCGAGATTGGGGCTCAAGCGAGATCCCGCGAGTTTATGGAATAACAATACTGCGAGATCTCGCCAATTTCGAGATCTCGCGAGATTAGCAGTTTGATGTGTTTTTTTGCAAATAAATAATCACAATATTTAAATAAATTAGGAAAAAAATTATAAATATTGTAAGTATTACAAGATAAACATTTATTTTCACGAATTTTTTCAATAGACTTGTATGCATCAAACATTGTTTGACGTATCTGTCTATAATTTTTTTATAAACTTCTAAGTAGTAAACTCTGACATCTATCAAAAATGTCATGAATAAAAAATGAAAGAAACAACCAGTCTTCTCTTCTAATATCAAACAAAAATCTTTTAGTAATAAAACAGTTTTTTTTATAACAAACAAAACAACGAGAAGTCAAAAAAATGAAACTTATTATCTAAGTTGTGTTGACTATTAAACTGAGATAATATTATCAATTAAATGAAACTATATCTATTCAGTAGATCCATTAGATATTACAGATTAATTAACAACATATACCAATTACCTAGTCAGACTATTAGAAATTACAGATTAATTAACAAAATATATCGATCAAATGAAAGATTTATTCAGTTCAAATCACAAGTCATTATTACGAATTATTTTGAAAGTAGCTCTTTGAGAAGCACAAAATGCCCAAAGAATCATCTGCTAAACGGAAACGCACCGAACAAAACCAACAGATCGCAACTCCGTCCACTCCATGTCAGTCCGCGCTTCGAA
Source organism: Melanargia galathea (assembly GCA_920104075.1). Taxonomy (NCBI): domain Eukaryota; kingdom Metazoa; phylum Arthropoda; class Insecta; order Lepidoptera; family Nymphalidae; genus Melanargia; species Melanargia galathea. The sequence goes on along the minus strand of OV049874.1, from coordinate 18,135,759 downwards.
TAAGACGTTTATATGCTCGAGTGCAATCTCGTTAAACTCGCGAGATCTCGCCTTTTTTTCGTCCGAGATCAATCTCGCTAAAAAAGGCCGAGATCTCGCGAGATTTCAGCCTTTCTTAACGAGATTGCATTCCCTAACTGAGATACAGCTCTCCAAAAATTTACAATTATTTCCAAAAAAGTGAAATTTTAAGAATTGGTCAACTTTTGACAAGAAATATATGTTAAAATTATTATTAAGTATTTTTATTAAGTACTAGCTGTTGCCCGCGGCTTCGCCCGCGTGAATTTCAGTTTTTCACAAATCCTGAGGGAATCGTGGATTTCTGGTTCCTGTTCCCGCTCCCTTTTCCAATCTTTATACTTACTTTCAAGGTAGTTTGCTATATTGATCTACCTATAGCTGTCTACCTAAATCCCGTGGGAACTGTGGATTTTTTCAGGATAAAAATTTGCCTATGTTTTAAGTCAGGGCATTATCTCCATTCAAAATTTCAGCCAAATCTGTTCAGTAGTTGCGACTTTATAGAGTAACAAACATCCAAACATCTAAACATCCAAATATCCAAATATCCGCACTTTCACATTTAGATAATTAATTATTTAATAACTAAATAGCTTTACATTATTTATTTATTTATTTATTTATTTATTGATTTAGTTATTAATTTAGTATTTATTTAATTGCCTTCGGCCACCAGAGGGCGCAGCTGTCGTATCGAGATTCCAGCTCCGGCCGCAAGAGTTTTGACTATAAGAGGGCACTGCAATCGCTTCGAGTTTCCGGCTTAGGCCGCTAGAGGGCGCTGCGATCATTTTTAGTTTCCAGTTTTGACCGCACGAGGGCGCTGCAATCACTTCAAGTTTCTGGCCTAGGCCGCCAGAGAGCGTTGCGATCGTTTTTTAGTTTCCAGTTTTTGCCGCAAGAGGGTGCTGCAATCGTTTTGTAGTTTCCAGTTTTGGCTGCTAGGGGGTGCTGCTATTGCTTCAAGTTTCCGGCTTAGGCCACCAGAGGGCGCTGTGATCGTTTTTTAGATTCCAGTTTTGGCCGCCAAAGGGCGCTATGATCGCTTCAAGTTAGACCGCCAGAGGGCGCTGCAATCGTTTTTAGTTCCCATTAAAACTTCATCCCCTATTTTACCACCATTAACCTTTAAGTACCGACGTGTGGTCTGACAGACACCTCGAGAGGTCGAAAAGTCTGATTACCTATGTTAGCGAAAAACTATCCTACTGTGCTTCTCTCTACCCCTCGGGAAGTCGCCCAGCAGCGTTCCTGCAGAGTGGCAGCGTCGGCGCGTACGATTTCGGTAACTTTTGATTTTTATAAGATCACGAGTGGTCTGTCAGACCACTCGTCGGTACTTATGTAACTTTTTTTGGATGCGACTTTTTTCAGATTATATTGTTTTCTCTTTTATTTTCAGTCAGTTATAACAATGGATTAGCCAGGTTCTTCAGGCATGAAACGGGCAGCCATAAATAAAAATAAAAGTGTTCCTGTAGGTGAGAAAATATATCAAACACTGCTTCAATATAAAGACCACCAAGAACGTTTAGTGGAATAGCTAAATGAGGGTTCAGAGTCCGAATCTAAGGATATCTACCCAAATTTTACTGCTGGAGAGTGACCATAATTTAGCACCTGAACAGACTGTGATACTTGTATGAAACACGTGTGCCTACAATGCAGTAAGCCTATGCAAAGACTGTTTGTAAACTTTGATAGTTCCTGCAATTTGATACCTTGTGATTTTTGAGAAAACGGTTGATTATTAAGGTTTTTTATTTTTTTATTATTTATCTAGCTATTAATCTTTAAGAAAAAATTGTGTTTAAGAAAAAATAGTAGTATTACTGATACATATGAATTATTAAGATAAAAGTTAATTTTTTCAAACGAAGAATCTATGATTGCTATATTAATGGTTATAATCAGTAATAAATGTGAAAACTTCTACATTTTATTTTACTTATACAATAAGTAGATATTTAACAATACATAGAAATATTTTTTTTAGAAGAATAATAAGAAACACAAAAGTTTTCGATTGGAAAACTATGGTGGTCTAGCAGACCTCACGTCGGTACTTATGTAACTAAAATAGTACGTCGGTACTTAAAGGTTAAAAGCAGATTTTTCAAAATAAAATTTACAGAGTTTTATTATTTAAAACTCATAATCTAATTGCCGATTTTGAGGTCTGTAACTTTAAAAACATAGGACTTTCATAAAAATTTTCATCCCCTATTTTACCACCCTTAAGGGGAGATTTTCCAGAATTACTTATACAGGTTTTTATCATTTAAAATTATAATTTCATATCCTATTTTCATATCTGTAACTTCAAAAACATAACCTTCCAACCCCCATTTTACCCCCTTAGGGGAGGATTTTCGTGAAATATTTTCCAGGCTGATATCTAAGCCCTAGAATTAACCTACCTTCCAAATTTCAAGTTGATAATAGCAAAATTATAATTAAAACTTCCCATTAAAACTTTCATCCCCTATTTTACCACCCTTAAGGGAAGATTTTTCAAAATAAAATATACAGAGTTTTATTATTTAAAACTAATAATCTAAATGCCGATTTTCAGGTCTGTAACTTTAAAAACATAGGACTTTCATACAAACTTTCTACCCCCATTTTACCCCCTTAGGGGAGGATTTAAGGGATATGAAATAGCCTATAACCTGCCCCAAAAGTTGGACAACTAAATGCAAAAAGAATTTTTCAAATCCGATCGGTACTTCCAGAGATTAGCGCGTTCAAACAAACAAACAAACAAACAAACAAACAAACAAACAAACAAACAAACAAACTCTTCCGCTTTATTATATTAGTATAGAAGTATAGATTTCGGAAAAAGCTATAAATGTAATCATATCAAAGTAAAAAGATTATGAAGTCAACTTCAAATAATATACTAAACTTTTGACTCGACAAAAGTTTATACTTAGTAGGTACTTATATTACATACGGTATAGAAATATTACCTAATGCCAAGCATACACAATATTTATATATTACTTTCTCAGAAATGTTCAGAAACTTATTTTTGTTCTTGACAAGTAAATTAGATATTATGTGAGTCCCTTCTTATTAGATAAATTTCCAAATCCAGTGTTTCAAGATTTGTTAATGCGGTAGTAGGTATGTATAATATTATCGTGGTACATCCGTTTAGGTAGATACTAAATATAATAGATAATTATCACCTCGTGGACACAGCTGTAAGTAGATACTTGTACTAATATGTATTCCGTGATGTAAGTTACGTTGTTGAGACGTTTAAAAGAATCATTAGTTTGGCTCCATAATTATGTTTTCTCATATTACACTTTACATAATTTGTTATTTTAATATTAATGTTTTCCTACCCAAAAACCCATGGTTTCAACTTTCTTGTTTATAATAAATTTTTGCCTCTGAGGTAGGTACTACAAGATAAACGAGGTGGTATTCGGTGACACGCGTAATCTTACACACGACAACCGTAAGATTACCTGCCTGACAACCTATATCTTATTACGTACTAGATGATGCCCACGGCTTCGCCCGTGTGTATTTAGGTTTGTAAAAATCTCGTGGGAACTTTGATTTTCCCGAACAAAAGTATCTGTAGTAAGTAGTAACCCGTCCACAAAACGGAAAAATTCCGTGGGATCCTTACGATTTCGGAATGCAATTCCTTACAGCATCAGGGTTGAGGAGTTGGACATGTACCTACTCGAGATCATTCAACAATAAAGTCTTTAATTGGTATCCCTAATATCAATTTAAATAACCGACAGTGCCTAAATCCCATTAGTTTTGGGGATCAGATCCCCTACAGCATCAGGATTGAGGAGTTGGAATCCATTTTTTTTGTAGGACAGTGTCGCAATGTTTCTCTATCGATTAAAAAAAATTACGCAAATCGGTTCAGAAATCTCGGAGATATCGGTGTACATAAGTAGAAAAACACAACTCCTTCTTTTTTGAAAGTCGGTTAAAAAAGTAGCCTATGTTACTCCCTGGTTAATTCTCTACTTGTATGTGAAAGTCGGTTCAGCCGTTCCAAAGATTAGCCCGTTCAAACAGACAGACAGACAGACAGACAGACAGACAGACAGACAGACAGACAGACAGACAGACAAAAATTTTAAAAACGTGTGATTCGGTTATAGTATCGTTCAAATAACCATATGAGCTTAATATGAGGTAGTTATTTCGATATTACAGACAGACACTTCAATTTTATTTATTAGTATAGATTTATAATGTTATTTATTCAAGAAAAAAAAATATTTATATTATTATTGATATTTATTGATTTTTATGAAAAATATTAACTTGCATTATAAGGACAATAAGAGTGCCGAGCAATATAAGTCGTAAACTACGCATTTTGTTAACATTTTCTCATTTTATATACATTTTTAAAGTAGACTAACATTGCTACAATTTGAAACCAGAATCAACTCTGTAGCTTTAATACTATTGCTGCGATACAGCTCTCCTAAAATTGAACTTTTTTCCAGAAACGTTAAATTTTAAGATTTGGTCAATTTTCGACCGCGATCTTAGAGATAATACTCTTTTTACGGGTAGAATTATAGGTAAAAATGTTGTAAAAAATCTAATTAGCTTTAATTAAAGGTTAGTACGATGTCTCTAGGCTATAATATAGTTTACTAACCAAAAAGAGTGCAAAAATTTCACGGTTTTTCAAGTGCTGCGAAGTTAGCACAGGTCTTTCAAAACTGCAAAATTTGATTTAAACTACTGGTAGTGATATTAACAACACATAAAAAAATCAGAACTAGCCGTTTGATTGCGATTTTAGTGATTTTTGAGTCAAATTTGACAGGCCTAAGATGAAGATTATATGATACAAGTTTTAAACACCGCTAATTCTGATACTGAATGTCTCAACAAACAAAAAAAAATAAATGAAAGTGATTATGAATAAATAATGCATGTTGTCCTTAGGCATAATGGGAATTTTTTTTATATAGCTTGCTCCAATGGGATTTTTTTAAATAAGGCAGCATTTTTCCGTACCCTGTATCCTTCAATTATCGCTTATAACGAGCGCGAGAGCGTAATTTGCTGGATTTCTTGTAAAATTGCTACTTCCAAGTTCGGTTTCCGTCGTTTGGTAAGAAATAAATTTCCTATAATCTATAAAAAAAATTGCCTCATTGTTTGTCAAGGTTGTAAAAAAATCTATATCTATTTCTTCGAAAATTCTTTTAAATTTTGGAGAAGGGTCTTTGTTAGCGTGAAAATGAAATAAAATTAAAACGATAAAAGAGTTCCTATTTTTAAGAAGTTGCGGGTAACATATAATTTTCTATCAGACATAATATGAGGACTGACTTTGGGAACACAAATGCCGGGGAAAGGCATAAAGGTGCCAAGCTTAGGCAATTAGTACTTTTTTTTTTAAAAAATAAAATAAAATACTTCTTTATGGGTACGAAAAGCAGGTATTAATAGGACACATACAGTCGAAAGCATCAAGTATTAGAAAAAAAAATATTTTACTGAAATTGCTTCGTTTAACACGTCTACGAATTTTTAAACGTGACACAACCGTTAAATTGCCGACATATGGAACATCAACCCTATCCCAATGTGGAGTTGGCATAAAACAAAAATAATATTAAAATATTTTATACATGAAATATAGTATTGCCAATTAATAAATAGAATAAGAATTTTATTTAACAAAGCGTCAAACACAAACGCGAAAGCAAGTAGTTGCATGTCTGACGTCCGTTCTGTTTATTTAGTAGGTATAGCGCCGCGGCCGGCGCGGCGCGGCGACCGCCCCCTCCCCTATTCCTCTTGCGGTGTAAACCGGTTAATATGGGTTTTCAATAAGCTCTTTTAACGGTTACACTCCGAACGATAAAATCAACTTTAACCTTTAATAACCGTTATTAACCGGTTAATTTTTAACCGGTTCCGAGCCTTGAATGATACGTCATTAGATTTGTCTTCATGACGCGAGTGTTATAGGGTACCTAAATTTAAAAAAAAATTAAAATGGCGGACTTTATGCGCTTTAATGTGCGAGCTGAAAAAAAAATTTTTCCTCAAGACCCTCGAGTGGGGTATCAAAATGAAGGGATTTAAAAGGCAAATACAAAAATGTATACAATTATATATTTGAAAATAAGTTGGAGTGATAAATCACAGAAAATGACCGTTTCCTATGTCAGTTCGTAAATACTCAACGACTCAACTTATTTTAATAAATGATACGTCAGTAAATTTGTCTTAACAGCGCAAATGTTACTGGGTACATAAAATTAATAAAAATTCAAAATGGCGGATTTTATGCACTTTAATGTGCGAGCTGAAAAAAATTTTTTTCCTCAAGACCCTCGAGTGGGGTATCAAAATAAAGGGCTTTAAAAGCCAAATACGAAAATATATACAATCTATGTGCTTGTAATCAGTTTGGAGTGACAAATCATAGAAAACAAAATAAATAACAACTACACTGTGAGTAAATTGGTGGTAATTTATTTAAGATCCCTTCCCACTCCACTCTACTACATTCCACATAATTCCCCCTACACCTCCCCCCTTCCCATCAATTATTGTAACACTAATAATTTAACCTTAAATCGCCAAACACTAAAATAATACAATAATAAAATAATCTATACTAATATAATAAAGCGGAAGAGTTTGTTTGTTTGAACGCGCTAATCTCAGGAACTACTGGACCGATTTCAAAAATTCTTTCTCCGTTGGATATGTACGTGATTCTTGAGTGCTATAGGCTATACAATATGTACCACGGGCGAAGCCGGGGCGGTCCGCTAGTACAATAATATTATGAAGGACCTTATTAAAGTTTCTAGTGTTCAACAGATGGCGCTAATAGTGGTCTTAAACGCGCTATTACCTACACGCGGAGTGACACAGGCCTGTCTCTCGTAAAAATATGAATCTAAAATTTTTTCATAGTTTTGCACTAAAAACCAAGAAATAAATTACGTAATTAAAAAAACTAAAAACCCGACTGCGTAAAACAAACTAGTTCTGGTAACTGAAAAGCAAAAAACAAGCTTTGTACTTTATAAACTAGAATTTGATAAGAACATAAACATAATTAATGTTAGAAAATGTATGGCAGGCGGGGGCATTACTTAGCCAACTACTCAGGACTATTAGTTCGCCCCCGCATGCCATACATTTTCTTACATTAATTATGTTTATGATCTTATCAAATTCTAGTTTATAAAGTACAAAGCTTGTTTTTTGCTTTTCAGTTACCAGAACTAGTTTGTTTTACGCAGTCGGGTTTTTAGTTTTTTTAATTACGTAATTTATTAAATTAATAATATCAATATAACACTTCGACTGGCCCGTTCGCGCGGTTGGCAGTGGCCCTGCCTTCCGCTCCGGGGTCGCGGGTTCGATTCCCGCCCCGAGTCTGGGTGTATTTATAATATGTATGTATGTATACCTTTATTAAAATATATATGTATTTATATGTAAATATGTCTATCAGTCGGCTGTTACCTATAACACAGGCATTAAGTTGCCTACTTTAGGAACAGACGACCGTGTGTGTATGTGTGAGTATTTATTTATTTATTTAACAATTTTATGTTGAGTACATGATTGAATTGCCGTCTCGCGCATTGATGGAACGAGTCAAAACCACACTTTTTATCATTTATATAATCTTCAATTGAGAAAATACTTTTAATAGAGTTCTTAAACTTGTGTAAAGGCAAGTCTAAGATTGCTTGTGGAATTTTTTTATAGAACATTATGCCCATTCCCACAAACGACTTTCGGACCTTTTTGAGGCGTAACTGAGGAATCACGAGCCTATTTCTATTTCTTAATTGCCTGTCGTGTAATTCGCACTTTTTATTGTAACTGTGAATGTTTTTGTTATATTGATATTGTTAATTTAAAAAAGAGCAATCGCCGAGTTTCTTACTGGTTCTTCTCGGTTGGAATGGCATTCCGAACCAGTGGTAGATTCAATTGACTATTCGAAAGTAAACTTGTAAAACTTGTAAAAGTTTATTTGAATAAAAAACATTTCTATTCTATTCTATTAAAGATAAAGTATTTATGAATAACAAGATTAATGCATTTAAAAACATTGTAATGACTATATTATAGCGTAATCAAAATAAAGTATCTAAATTCAATATAGTACGATTTACATTTATTTTTATATATTATGAGTTTTCTATGACACAAATGTAATTACACTAGCGGCACGCTATGATGGCCGGTTTGACACATTACAATAGTGATGTGGAATGTCAATTTATTCTCGAACAAAAAACAATTAAGTTTTGTTTTTGTACCTGATTAAATAGGTTTAATAAAACAAAAATGTATATGTTTATTTAATTTATTTGAACGAACTGAATATTTGAACGAAAATGAATATACATACTTTATATGCACACAAGAAACATATGAATACAAAAGATACCAAAAAAGGTGCCACAAAAGGCCATAATTAATCAGATTCGTCCATACTACTATTTTCACTGTCGTCACTGCTATCATCACATACATTAATAATTATATGTTCGTTTTCTATAATATTATTATCTATTTTCACATCTCTTTCATAATCTTCCCTTATTAATTTAACAGTTCTATTCACAACCTTTTCCCAGTCTCCTTTAGTCACATGTTCACAAGCTTCTTCTAATAATTTTAGCATTTTTTTTGTGGTAAATGGGGGTTCTGTATTGTGTCTTGCAGCATATCCCTTAATTTGAGCCCACACCAACTCAATCGCATTATACTCACAATGGTAAGGCGGTAACCGTATAACTCTGTGCCCATGTTCTAATGCTATTTCGTCAATGACGTATCGGATCTTGGTTGGTTTGTTTTCTTTTAAAAGACGTACTAATTCCGCTTTTAACATATTCATGTTTGCATCTACGCCATTTTTACGAAGCCATGCGACGATATCAGCTTTCTTTTGGGATTGGGCAGGTGGCTTGTCAATTTGCATCGAGTGGTATGGGGCGTTGTCCATAATTATAATAGATGGTTCAGGGAGGCTACACAACATTGAGGTAAACCATTCAGTAAACTTTTCTCCATTCATGTCTTCATGATAGTCTCCAGTGGTTTTTGACGCAAAAGCCATGAGAGAACCTTCGACAAACCCGTTGATGGTTCCGGCGTGACAAATTATAAGTCGCGATCCTTTTCCTACAGGAACTTTGGAAGTAGATGCTGCTGTGTCATCGTTCCAAGAACGGCCTACAGTATGGTTAGCATTAAGCCATGTTTCATCCAAGAACACAACATTTTGCCAATTTTTGATTTCTTTCACTTGCCGTAAAAAAGTATACCTTGCCATCGCTATATCAAATCTTTCCATCAATATTTTGCGTTTGTTACATTTTTTGTATCGAAATCCAATGGTCTTCAAAATCTTCGTTAAAGAACTTTCCCCACCGAAGAATAATCCAGCTTCCTTCAGTGAATGCACCAACTTTTTTCTTGTTGGATACTCCTTCTGTAAATAGTAGCCGTAAACATGTCTTCGGATAGCATCGGCATCAAAGCTATCGATGCCTACGACTGGTTTTGCTCGTTTTCTCTTTTTTGGTGTGTGAAGTTTATTTTCTTCTGTGCCAGTCTCGCCATATTTTTTTTTAGTTATCCGTCTAACAGTTCGTTGTCCAATATTAAGCGCATCAGCTACGCGTTCAACCACTGACGTTATAGGTAAAATTGGCCCTCCATTTTGAGCTTCACGATCGAAATAGTTACGAAGGCGTATTACGAACTCACGTGTCTGACTATTTAGAACAGTTCTCTGCGTACGTTCGGTCATATCGACGAAATCCACAACAAAGGGCTTGAACAGAGTCCAAATTAACGAGCAAGGGTCAACAGTAATGCAGTATCAATATTTGAAATCCAAAGCCAGGTCAAAACTATATCACAATCGCATTGCACTGACAGTTTATACTTTTCGAAGCAACGTCAATTCGAAACTGCTTTGTTTTGCATTGAGCATTGACGCGAGTTTGCCGGAGGTAGTAGTTGTGCTAGCCAGCGATCCTATGTGACGATCGTATTAGATTCCATTTTTAAAAATTTATTGATATTTTTTTGCGATTTCAGAGGTTTGTCCACATAGTGAAAATTGTTCATATTCACAAGTACATTCACCCCTTAAATGGTGCAAACTGATTTTTCTACACTTGTATACATTTAAGAAATCAATTTAATAAATAAATTTTGAGTCCTAAACCTAAAACTACATTCGATAAAATTTATGAATCTCTGCACATCACTATCGTCAATAAAGTAATACAATTATTTCCTTCAAAGTCGTTATCAATTAATACGGAACTTCATGAGCGGACATCATAGCGTGCCGCTAGAGTAGCATTTAATAAATCAAATTTTTAATTGAAAAAAATTGCAGCAGTCACATTTTTGATGAAATTAAATATAATGATTAAAATAAATTTCGAATTCTGGTTTTTCGATTTTTGGCATTTTCTGAAAACATTTACTATGGTAATATATATTTTTTTTAACACCATCGGAAAGTAGAGATTTCAACGAACAGAAAGCACACCTACTTTTTGAAAAAAAACTGAAATTTTGACGGATGATTTTTCGATTGAAAATTAGGGTGCTTTTTCGATATTAAGTCAAAATAAGGAGAAATAATAAACATTTCAAATCAAATAAATTACAGTGTATTTGGGATATGAAAAGGTAAGTTTTCACCAAATTTCGTGAAAAAAAAATGTTTTTATAAAAGATAATAATAAAAAACCAAAAACATGGTTTTTTGAGTTTTTCACATACATTTTGAGGTTTCGTGAAAAAAGTGTATATACAAAAGTTGTTGAACTTTTTATTACCTACAACTTTGCCATTAAACTTTTTTCCATAGGACTTGTAGTTTTGTCGGAAATCGAGATAAACCGTTTTTTACCCTTAAAACTCCCCCCATTTTTTTCCCCTAGCTCAGATCGCCCGTAAATTATTTTTCCTTTAATTCTTATTATATTCTCCTCCATTTCCAATGGGTTTCATCCTACTGTGATTTTTCTTTGTTTCAAAAATTATCGACACTGGGCTAGTACAGAGTTACAGACCTACTGCACTCAAGCCGGACTGAGTACTTAAGGATATCACAGAAAGCAAAATAGACTCTATTAGATTCAATTAAAAGTCATTTTTCGATGAGATAATCAAGTAGATAAAACGTGCCTAGTGAGAGCCACAAACTATATACTAAAATTCCGTGGAATTCTGACAGCTGTCATTGTCATTTACAGATGAGTTAGGTATTTGTATGGAGAACAGGGTTAACATCTATGAAGTACGATTTTACCCCAAACTACTTTAATTCCCTGTCATCATAAAAATTAAAAAGCCATTTGCCGCGTAATAATATTACTCGTTTCGCCAAGAGTGGAAACTAGAAAGTGCACACTAACAGCAATAGAAAACAAAAGAAGCACATTGAAAAAATTTATTCAAAAATGGATGTCGAATTACATTATCACCATGAAGTGTCTGTCAAGCATTTGTCATATAGCTACATGCGGCAGTTGATTTGTATTTGCATAAGTTTTGAATTTTTTATCTTTTTTGTGGGAATTGTTTTATCTCTGGTAACATTAGGAAACGTCAGAATTCCACGGAATTATTAATTCGGGTATAGAGGGTGATGTTCCACTCGCTACTTTGATACGACTAGAGTAACCATGATATTGCTTTTACATAACAGACTTCCAAAAAATTAAAATTTACGAAATAAATGGCTGGAAGCCCTTGGGAGAAATATAAATAGCAAAAATCCTACAGTCTGCAGCCGCCATTTCAAATAAGAGGATTTCAATGGGGTCGCGAGCTGCAGCTAATTTAATTAACTATATTATAGAAATTGCATTTAATTTCGGTATATTAACGGGTAAAACATCAGAATTATCTATCTATCTATATTCTATATATATAATAAAATGTTAGACTTGCCGTATCTGAAGATTTTTACATTACATTGAAGATTTTTGCAAAATAATAACTGGGGATAAGTAATAGAACTTAAAAAAATATTTTTGAAATTTTTGTCTGTTTGTGCGCACATCAAGCAAAAACTAATGAATGGATTGAAATGAAACTTGGCATGATTTGAGTTCATACTACGGAGTAATATATAGAATACTTTTTATCCTGAAATTCAGCACGGTTCTCTTGGGAGAGGGGTTGAAAATCAAAATGTGTACTTAGCTGTATTTGAAATTTTTGTCTGTTTATTTGTTTGTTTGTGCGCACATCACGCAAAAACTAATGAATGGATTGCAATGAAACTTGGCGTGATTTGAGTTCATACTACGGAGTAATATATGGAATACTTTTTATCCTGAAATTCAGCACGGTTCTCTTGGAAGAGGGGATGAAAGTCAAAATGTGTACTTAGCTGTAATTCATTAACGCTTGGTCCGATTTCATTCATTATTTTTTGTTAGAAAGTAGATACTTTAAAGATTAGCGGCTAATCTTTAAAAGGCTGGATCGATTTTGATGGGACTTTTACTAGCGGATGTTTACATTTTGATCTATCTAAACATCCGCCAGTGAACTTTTAACAGTTTTTAGCTAGGTATGAGCTCAAAGGAGCTTAGAAGTGAGCCGGTAATGGGTTGATCATGATGATGATGATGATGATGTATTATGAGTGGATGATACTCACACAATATAATTTAGAAAAACATTGGGATTAGGTATAATATTTTATATACGCTAGGTACCTAAAATAACCTAGGTAGTATATATTTGTATATCTTAAACAGTATTATATATGTACATCTTAAGTATGTACCTACCCTATCATATTGCATACCATTTATGTAACTTCTTAAATAATTACGTTACGTATGCAGCGACCTTTAATATTTAAATGACCTTTGCTACACAAACTTTGATAAGGAGTAGAGAGATGCATCTTATTCAAATAATTATTATTAGATAATAATATACTTAGTTCGAACTAGGTACAGTCCACGATGTAAAGAGAATTAAATTATTGAATCATGAGTAAAGTCGCGGTTTTAGGCGCCGGCATAAACGGCTTAACATGTGCTGTGAAAATTAAAGAAAAATATCCAAATGTTAAAGTAAGTTTTCAAAATAAACAGTGTTTTTTTAACTTTATCATAAATCGGGAATAGAACTTGAGGCTTGCTATTGCAATCACATTGGTGATTTTTAGACTTGTTTAGGTCGTAAGTACCTTAAGACGCTCATGATTGTTAGTGTAAGGGTGGTTTTAACTTTTAGTGTCACGCTGATGGTCGGCGCTGACAGCCCAATATGTATGGTTGCTACAGAATCGTTTTAGAATAACGCCGACCGCTCAGCGCTGACGCTCGTCAGCGCCACACTAACGCTCACTGAAGACAGAGGCGCGTGGGCGGCGGTTGGCGCCGACCAACTACGCGCCGAACTCTCAGCGCCGACGATCAGCGTGACTCAACCTGCCTTAGGTCGTACGCAATTCAACATTGATGATTTTTATTGATTACGTAAGTAACTTAAGTAACTAATAAATGATATCCTCTCGAGTAGGTACCTACGAAATCAGATTGCAATTTTTAGATAATATTACCTACATAGTTATATTTTTTTTATTCATGAAGAAGTTAGCCTATGACTACGATTTTATGTCTGATGATGAGTGACTATGCAGTCAGCAGACTAACTTGGAAGATGCATGACACGACAGTTTTCATTAAACGGCCATACCCCCTGATCGGTTTCTACGCGACATCGTACTGTGACGTTAAATTGCTCGGTGACGCGGCTTTGCCGGTAGAGTCATAGAGTGGTACCTAACTGTGCCGCGGCCGCAGTCACGGCTGAAACTAACCACCAGGCCAGAGCAGTGAGAATTTTGAAATTATAAAATCCCAAATTGCCACTGCCGGAAATCGAACCCGGGACCTCCCAGTTATAAGACCACAACGCTCACCATTGCGCCAAAGAGGTGCTTTCGGATTTATAACATCCATATTGTCTAGCCACGACTGAAGCCTCCCAAATATAACCCTACCTAAATCTATATCCTATAAAAGAAAGTCGTGTTAGTTACACTATTTATAACTCAAGAACGGCTTTACCGATTTGGACGAAATTTGGTGTAGAGGCAGACAAGGCCTTGGAAAAGGACATAGGATACTTTTTATCCCGGAAAATTAAAGAGTTCCCAAGGGATTTTAAAAAAATATTTTCCCATACAAAATGTTCATGGGTTTCGTAACTGTCGAATATTAATTATTGTTCATCCCGTCGTTACGGCAAACTCTCTCGCCTGTACCTACTGATATAATTCTTCCGTAGGTATGTGTGTTTGTCATCTAACTCCTCCTAAACGGCTGGACCGATTTGGATGAAATGTGTGTATATTTCTATGGGTTCCTGGATGATTTGAAAACAATTACGGGGTAAGTATAGTAACCTACCGGGTCTCGGTAGGTGATACTGATGTCGGTATTTCACCACCGGGCAGGACGAAGTCTGCGGGATCGACTAGTAAATAATAAATAAATAGTCATTTATTTCAGGCTATTTCTACCCATTTCAGAAATAAATAAATAATTAGCCATTCGTTCGTTTCAACCAATAGACGTCCACTGCTGGACAAAGGTCTCTTGCAAGGATCGCCACAGCACACGATCTTGTGCCGCCTGACTCCAGCGGCTGCCAGCGACTCGCTTGAGATCGTCTGTCCAACGAGTGGGGGGTCTACCTGCGCTTCGTTTACTGGTGCGAGGTCGCCATTCAAGCATTCATAGCCATTGGGGCTATTTAACTATTTATTTATTTACATTTCATACTTACATCTCTTTACATTTACAATCTCTTTTGTTTAGGTAGTGATAATAGCAACAGAGTTCACGCCTAACACAACAGGTGACGGGTCCGGGGGATTCTGGCACCCTTATCTTTGTGGAAACACCTCTCAGGATCTTCTAAGGTGAAGCTGAATCTAATCTATCAACTACCTACCTAATGTTATGGCTTCTAGAGTTGAAATTTAGTTTTTAACCCCCGACGCAAAAACGACGGGGTATTTTAAGTTTGACGTGTCTCTATGTGTGTGTGTGTGTCTGTCTGTTCCCTCGTAGCGCTCAAACGGGTGGACTTGTGGTGGACGGGTGGTTTGAAAGGTGAATTAGTCGAGAGTGTTGTTAGCTATTTTTGATGAAAATTGGTCCAACATGGCCGCCGCGCTGCCACAAAATGGCGGATTACATATTTTTTCAAAACTCCCTCAATATGGGTATCAAACGAAAGGGCTTGACTAGTAAAATAGCACTATGCAAATCCAAGATGGCCGCCACCACAAAATGGCGAATGTGGTGGGATAGTAGGGCATTTACTAACCGTGCGAAGCCGGGACCGGTCGCTAGTTTTATATTATTAGGTAATAGTGATATAATATTCTAGCAAATGGGGTGGCGAGACGTACAAATACCTGCTCGAGTTGTGGCGGGAAGGTGGGCACGACATCTGCCTGCTGCCCATGTACGAGCTGTACAGGCAGCACGCCCACCTGCAAGCCCACGCGTGGGCGCGCCACGTGTGCGGGTACCGCATCCTCGATAAGAAGCAGCTGGAGTACTTGAGCGGACTCTATACAGTTAAATATGTGTAAGATATCTTTTACTGACGCAATAAGGGTCGAAGAACAGAAATCATAACAAGTATAAATTGAAAATTTAAAAAACCCCCGACATTCACCATTTTGTGGCGGCGGCCATCTTGGATTTGCATAATGCTATTCTACTAGTCAAGCCCTTTCATTTGATACCCATATTGAGGGCGTTGTGATAAAATATGTAATCCGCCATTTTGTAGCGGCGGCCATCTTATAGTCCGATTTTCATTAAACATAGCTAACAACACTCTCGACTAATTCACCTTTCAAACAAAAAAAACCGCATTCAAATCGGTCCACCCGTTTGAGCGCCACAGGGGAACAGACAGACACACACACACACACACACACACACACACACACACACACAGACACGTCAAACTTATAACACCCCGTCGTTTTTGCGTCGGGGGTTAATAAAATCAATGATCGGAATTACGGTGCAATTCCGCATGATATCATAATGTGGATATGCCAATTCATATTTTTTTTTAATAATATCCCTTACTTTTCCTTGGTTTCCTTACTCAGTTTTTATTAGTACAACATGAAAAAGAGAAATCTTTTCGATACTGAACATTATATGAGGTATCAAAGTCGCGAAAGACAGAAATCCCGCAGTCATATTCATACTATTGATAATGTTTCAGGTCGTTGACCCCAAAGTGCACTACCTATTCGGATCTATGCTAATAATAATAATGTTGGCATTAGAACTGCTGTGTACCACTTCAAATTAAACAATACTCCTGTCGCCGCCATATTATATACTAGAGAATGCCCGCGGCTTCGCCCGCGTGAATTTCGGTTTTGCACAAATCCCGAGGGAATCGTGGATTTCCGGTTCCCGTTCCCGCTCCCTTTTCCAACCTTTATACCTACTATCAAGAAAGTTCGCTATAGTAATCTACTAATCTACCTACATATAGCTGTAGCTATAGATTTCGGGTTTTTCAAAATCCCGTGGGAACTGTGCATTTTTTCAGGATAAAAAGTGCAAACGCATACATATGCATGCAACATATGTGAGCGTGATTTACCTAAGAACTGTCAGCGCCATCTATCGCGTTTTTGGTATATTTCCGTAATAAAAAGGAGCCTAGATTACTCATTGTAAGCCTTACCTGCCTGTGAAAATCCATCAAAATCCGTTTAGCAGTTTCGAAAAAAATTAATAAAACGAGCATAGGTAATATTGGCATGAAAATAAAAAAACCGGGACCTCGTGATCTGCAGTCGAATACCTATGTTAACCACTAGACCAACGAGGCAGTTTATTCAATACAAACAAACAACTACTTTTCGATTCCAGAGCTGGTCGAACTTTCACGTCATTCATCGTATACCCACCAACACTACTGGCGCATTTGTACCAGCGTTTCAAGGCAGCCGACGGACAAACCCTGCAGTATAACGTAGCTACCCTCAAGGATAAAATACTCGATGAGTTTGACGTGGTCATCAATTGTTTGGGGCTCGGTGCGCGACAGGTGGTGCCTGATGATAAAGTGGTGCCGATAAGAGGACAGGTAGCAAGGGTTCGTATTTGACCAAGGATTTGTATATGACCAAGGGTTCGTATTTGACCAAGGGTTCGTATTTGACCAAGGATTCGTATTTGGCCAAAGGTTCGTATTTCATCAAGGGTTCGTACTTGACCCAGGGTTCGTACTTTTTGAGCAAGGGTTCGTATTTAACCAAGGGTAGTTACGTATTTGACCAAGGGTTCGTATTTGACCAAGGTTTCGTATTTGACCAATAACATGTGCTAATCTAAAAGATTGAAAGTTAAACCGACTTCACCACATACTTAACAGTCCATATCTTGAAAACTACTGAACCGATTTTGATGAAACTTATATTGTTCCCTAAGTTTAATTAAATGTAAGCCAACAAAAATAATGGTCACAATCCGATTATTACTTTTGGAGAAATCCACGGACAAACAAACATACAGCTACATACATACATATTACACTTATGAAATTCTGTATTTTTGTTTGGAAACCCTTATACCTACCTAGATTATTAATTATGTGAATATTTTGCAGTTCCAATAAATACATATACATAGGTACAGTAAGTACCTACTTAAATACAGTCGAATTGATAACCTTTTTTTGAAATCGGTTAAAAATGCTGTGCAGGCGTATTTTAATCTATTTAAAATTGAAGATTCAAGATTCTTTCTCAGGATTAAAAAGACTGGATAACTACATATTTTTAATGTTTTGTAGGTGTTAGCACCATGGGTTACTAATGCTTTAATAGATGAGGACTCTGGACACTATATTTTACCAAAGTAAGTTAACCACAAACAACGTGTAGGTATTACTTACGTAAGGTACCTAATAAATCTTCTCGTTCAAGATCTCTCAAAGATACTAGTGATAAAGTACATGTCTTCGAGACATGGGCCTCAAAAGAAAGGTCAGAGTCGCTCAGCGTGCGGTAGAGAAAACTACGCTCGAAATTGCTCTACGTGTTAAAATCAGAGTTCAGACGTGAGAACTGTAGAAGCAGAGATCCGTAGACATAGCTCAACGAGTTGCGAAGCTGATGTGATGTGGTAATGAGCGGGGCAAATAGAATAGATTAGCATAAAGGTTTTTTATTCAAATAAACTTTTACAAGTAGGTACTTTTGAATCGTCAATTGAATCTACCACTGGTTCGGAATGCCGTTCCTAGCGAGAAGAACCAGCAAGAAACTTGGCGGTTGCTCCTTTTTAGGGTTCCGTACACAAAGGGTAAAACAGGAACTCTATTACTAAGACTCCGCTGTCCGTCCGTCCGTCCGTCACCAGGATGTATCCCTAGATAGTTGAAATTTTCACAGATGATGTATTTCTGTTGCGGACCCAAGGTATTAGAATACCAGAAAGCGCAGTGATAACAGACCCCCGGGAAAATTTGACAAGTTTTGTTTCTCCACAGTGTGCACAACTGCGTGTTGGGCGGCACTCATCAAACGAATGACTTCAACAGAGACCCAGTCGACGAGGATACAGATTTTGTTCTCAACGGATGTACAGAACTTATGCCGGGGTTGAAGGTGCGTAACTATAAGCAGATTCATTACCCGCTTCTGCCCGCGGCTCAGCCCGCGTGAATTTCGGTTTTTCACAAATCCCGAGGGAATCGTGGATTGCCGGCTCCCGTTGCCACTCTCTTTTCCAACCTTTATACCTACTTTCAAGGAAGTTTGCTATTATACTTAGTAATCTACCTATGGCTGTAGCTAAAGATTTCGGTTTTTTCAAAATCCCGTGGATTTTTCCAGGATAAAAAGTAGCCTCTGTGTTAAGTCAGGGCATAATCTATCTCCATTCCATATTTCAGCCAAATCCATCAAGTAGTTTTTGCGTGATTGAGTAACAAACATCCAAACATCCACACTTTCACATTTATAATATTAGTAGGATAGTGATAAAGTATCTTTGTTGCAGAATGCAAAGCTAATCAGCCACTGGGTCGGCTTGCGGCCCGGCCGCGAGAGCGTGAGGCTGGAGCCTGAAGAGAGAGACGGCAAGCTGTACATACATAACTATGGACACGGTACGACACCATTTTGTTGTCCATCAAGCCTTTTATTCCGAATGGCATAGATATTCAGTCGAAAGTCTATGTTAAAAGTTAGAACAGGCAGTTACGCTGCTATCGAATTGAAGAGAAACTATAACGTCTTTGCATAATTGCATGTCACTCACTTCAATAACACCCGTTATCGAGCTAGATACAACCCGCGACACGTAAGTCGAGCGGTGACCTTCAATGCGCAGAAGAGGTATCTCGGGGTGTGAGGGGGTCGCGGGGATCGTTCGTAAGCACTGATTAGCTCTCGCGGATCCCTCGTAAGCGCTGATTCGCTCTCCAATCGTATTGTGTCCCGCTCACTCGTACGACGCTGCGCGCACTTGAAGGTCACCGGTCGACTTACGTGCAGCGGTTTATACCCTATAGTTGAAATATTATGTGTGCCAACTGGGTAAAATCGTTCCAGCTTCACATATTGGCCCCAACGTTTGCACCAATAAATCCTATTCGCCTGGATGTTCTAAAGATTTTTTTTATAGGAGGCAGCGGACTGACCCTGTTTTGGGGCTGCGCTACAGACGTCTTGGAAATATTCGACAGGCATATGAAGAAGAAAGAAAAATCCAAACTTTAAGTACGATAATATATTAATTAAAAACATAATATAAAAAATATATCTCTAATTTATACATTATAACGATATTGTTTTAGAATGATTTGATTTTAAAAATAAATTATAAATAAGATTAATTGGATTTTAGAGTTGTCGTAAAATCATTAAGGTGGCTACACACGTGGCAGCAATCTTGGCGAGTGCTTGTACAAAATGATTGCTCATGCAGACTTGTCAATTTGCAGATGTATATAGCCACCTTTATACGATATCCCCTAGGCTAGGCCTCAAATAGAACCACATTATTTAAATTGTGCGTAATATTGATACTAACTCTAAAATCTCTACTAAATTTCGACGATCGAAAAACTACAATATCAGAGCAATATGGACCCAAAAGCCTCTAATTTTAAAGTCGTGATTGGATGTACTGAATGTACTTCCAATTTTTATTTTGCAAAATTTCCGCTTAGGGCGTAGATGTATGTATGAACTCAAACCTTTAAACAAGCCAGTTTGGGTTCGTTTCACTCTGAAGTCATTGTGTTTCGATACTCGAATTCGATCAACGTTGGCGCAACAAACATGCCATAACCCCACCAGTAGTACCGGAACGAAAAGGATATACAACGTTAGTTTTACTTTGCGCAAAAACCGAAACATGTGTCAAATATTTTTACATTAAGAATATTTATACAAAATTTCAAAAATATAATGAAAAGTAACGAAGTTATAAGCTTGTTATGTTGCGTCGTTGTCCTCGAAAAAAATGGTCACCGCAAGCCGTCGCCGCAGGGACTAGCGATCGACGCGAGTTGAATGACCGCCGCTGTGTGCCGACCGTCAGCTGATGCGCGGTAAATCATTGTGTCTAAGCTTGTAGGATTTCGAAATATTTTTGGACAAAAATATAACACTAAATAAAAATGGTTGGATTCGATTTAGTTACTGATTTTGAACAAACTACTTTCAGGTTTTGCGTAAAGTAAAACTAACGTTGTATGTATATATCATAGATGTACAGAGAACGGACAGTCACGCATGCTGTTTGACAGCAGCGAAATGACAACGATATAGGTCGACCAGAATCTCATGAAAAATAGGGAAATTAAATTTTGTAGTAAGCAACACTAGGTTAACTCGGCTGGCCTAGTGATAACATTACATTCAGAACACCTTACCTGGGATCGTTTCACGAAACGGAAAATTAAGCAACTGCATTTTAAATACAAAAACAAAGTAATCAACATCCAATTACTTTGTTTTTGTATTGTGCTTGTTGTTTACTTGGTTTTGCATTTATATTCCGGGTTAGTGTGTGCAGTTACTTTGTTTGGGCAATTCAAATTTCAGTGAACGGTTCAAGTTATTTGAAATATTAAACTGTGGTAAAAACTACTCGACATAGAAATTTTGTTAATGCAAAAAAGTCAATTTCACAAAAAATTACAGTTACTTTGTTTATCGCTAGGGCAGCCGTAGTGTTGCTAACTTTGGAATTTCATTTCCCTATTTTTCATGAGATTCTGGTCGATCTATACTAACGCCTATACTTAGACCTATACATTTGACTACGCATCTACATTTGACTATGTCAAATAAAAGGATCTATCCTTTTCTTTCCGCTGATACAGTTTCGCTGTGGAGATAAAATACTTAGTATATCTTTGGAAGGTTTTCACTGAACTGATTTTAACGAAATTTTGTGTGGCGCAGAAATAGCTCGTACTCTGGAGAAGAACATATAAAAGTACTCAATAAGAAAATCATGAACTGGCACTTGGCAGTGTTAAAGTGGTTGCAATATTGACCCCCAAAATATGATTAGCTTACTTTATTATTTAAGTCTAGGAACGCTTAAAGCGATATAATTACTCTGCTAGGTAGATCAATCGTCAATAGTAACAATTTCAAAAATATATTAAAAATAAGTACAAAGTGAATTTTTGGTAATGTTAACATTTTTTGGTTTTGTGTACAGTATCATAGATGTCGGTTCTCCTTTGAACTCGTATCGGTATTTGACTCCGCACTTCTTCAACGATGCTTAGATCTGGAATTTACAAAAGGACTGATTTAACTAAAGGAACTAAAATTAAAAATTTAAACCCCCGACATTCGCTATTTTGTGGTGGCCGCCATCTTGGATTTACATAGTGCTATTCTACTAGTCATTTGATTCTACATTCATTTGATACCCATATTGAAAGAGTTGTGAAAAAATATGTAATCCCCCATTTTGTGGCGGCGGCCATCTTGGATTTACATAGTGCTATTCTACTAGTCAAGCCCTTTCATTTGATACCCATACTCATATTGAGGGAGTTGTGAAAAAATTTATAATCCCCCATTTTGTAGCGGCGACCATCTTGGACCGATTTTCATCAAACATAGCTAAGAACACTCCCGACTAATTCACCTTTCAAACAAAAAAACCGCATTCAAATCTGTTCATTCGTTTGAGCGCTACGGGGAAACAGACAGACACACACACAGACACGTCAAACTTATAACACCCCGTTGTTTTTGCGTCGGGGGTTAAAAACACAAATCAGCGGGTCATCGTTTCTAGTCATGAAAAGCAATTAAATATACCAAACGAATAGTATATATACATCAAATATCTTTTAAGGCCCATTCACACGTAGGGAGTTTCTCGCACGTTTTTTATCTATTAAATATGCATACGATTATTTTAGGCGTAGATAATCTATACTAATATAATAAAGCGGAAGAGTTTGTTTGTTTGAACGCGCTAATTCAGGAACTACTGGTCCGATTTCAAAAATTCTTTCACCGTTGGATATGTATGTACGTGATCCCTGAGTGCTATAGGCTATATATTATGTACCACGGACGAAGCCGGGGCGGACCGCTGGTCTTCAGACAATTCTCGCACTCGTCGCGTGTACAGGTACACAATATTCAAGCAGAAAACAAAAACTCCCGAAGTCATACGACGCTCGAAGCGGAAATGATAACAATCGTCCTGTCTGACTGTTTATATAACAAGACACTAATGTGATACTCGCTTGCGATATTCAACTTGTCTAAACACGGTCTGGTATTACTTAGTAGTAGTATCAAATTCAAATAAACTTTCATAAATTAAAAATTTAAAAAACCCCCGACATTCGCCATTTTGTGTCGGCGGCCATCTTGGATTTGCAATAGTGCTATTCTACTAGTCAAGCCCTTTCATTTGATACCCATATTAAGGGAGTTGTGAAAAAATATGTAATCCGCCATTTTATAGCGGCGGCCATCTTGGATCGATTTTCATCAAACATAGCTAACAACACTCCCGACTAATTCACCTTTCAAACGAAAAAAACTGCATTCAAATCGGTCCACCCGTTTGAGCGCTACAGGGGAACAGACAGACACACACACACACACATACACACACAGACACGTCAAACTTATAACACCCCGTCGTTTTTGCGTCGGGGGTTATAAAATTGGTACACTGTACACTTTTTGAACGTCAATTTAAGAACAGATAAAGATAATGGTGATATTTCTTCTTACAATTAGTATATTCTAGTCGTCGTCGTCGTCGTCGTTGTCAACCGATTGACGTCCACTGCTGGACATAGGTCTCTTGAAGGGACTTCCACATGCCACGGTATATTCTAGTACTTATATTATTTTTAGTTCATCCGAGTATTGAGCAAATCGATTTGAATCGACTAGAATCCACAACTACAAATATTATATAATTTTTCACCCCCCCCCCCCCCCCCCTGATTGTCACAGCTGGTTATATCTGTGAGAAATGTTATATTATTTTGCAATTTTATATCTAGACGTTTAATTAAAACAGCAGTTCCACATATTTTTAAATTTTTCTTTACGTGTTCTAACCGTAGGTACAATATAATATGTCGTTGGTTCTAATAGTACTTTAAATATATTAGATTTTGAAATGTGACATCACAAAATTTAGGGCCCTTGTCTCAGAATATCACAATTCGTCGACCCCCTCCCCCCTTTTTAACGTGTGACGTAATTTATGGATGGCCCCTGAAGACGACAAAAGGAAGAATGCAACTCACCAATATCCGCAATCAGCGTGCCAGGTTTGTCGTCCAACTTGGCCACGACATTGGCCCAAGGGTCCACCAGCGTGGTGTGACCCCACGCCACGTAGCCCGCGCCGGGGTCCCGGGCGGGGCTGACGAGCGCCACCCACAGCTGCTCGTCGTTGGCCCGAGCCCTGGCGAGCAGTTCCCAGTGCTTGGGCCCGGTTGTCATGTTGAACGCGGCCGGGTATATGAGGACTGAGCAACCTGGACGAACGTATACAAGGGGTTAGGCAATCCTTGTTGACATTGCTCATTGTTGACCCGAGCCCTGGCGAACAGTTCCCAGTGCTTGGGCCCGGTTGTCATGTTGAACGCGGCCGGGTATATGAGGACTGAGCAACCTGGACGAACGTATACAAAGGGTTAGGCAATCCTTGTTGACATTGCTCATTGTTGACCCGAGCTCTGGCGAGCAGTTCTCAGTGCTTGGGGCCAGTTGTCATGTTGAACGCGACCGGGTATATGAGGACTGAGCAACCTGGACGAACGTATACAAAGGGTTAGGCAATCCTTGTTGACATTGCTCATTGTTGACCCGAGCTCTGGCGAGCAGTTCTCAGTGCTTGGGGCCAGTTGTCATGTTGAACGCGGCCGGGTATATGAGGACTGAGCAACCTGGACGAACGTATACAAGGGGTTAGGCAATCCTTGTTGACATTGCTCATTGTTGACCCGAGCCCTGGCGAGCAGTTCCCAGTGCTTGGGCCCGGTTGTCATGTTGAACGCGGCCGGGTATATGAGGACTGAGCAACCTGGACAAAGGTATACAAGGCTTTAGGCAAGCTTTGTAGAAAAGCGATTTTTAATTGACACCTAACAACAGAGGAAGTTAGATTTAATTAGATAATACGACAGTTCCTAATGCGGCCGGGTATATGAGGACTGAGCACCCTGGACCAAGGCTTGAGGCAAAAAAAAAATACAACCCAAGGCTTTTTGTATAAAACCCATTTTTAACTAACCACCTAACTAAAACCTAGTTTAATTTGCAATGTAACTGCTTAAATACAAGAGGCAAAATAAATAAAATGTTAAAATACTTCCATACTTGGTGGCCTATAACCTTAAATTATATTTATACCTAACAATCTGCTCTAAGATGATATTGGTAGGATTTTAGGAAATTCATGTCTTAGGTGTACCTCTCTCCCACAGAAAAAAGACAGATGAACTGACTAAGGGACCTTTCAGATTGACCGGCGCGGAGAGCAGAGCAAATTTTAATCGCATTTAAAATAGAATCTTAAGACATTGAAATAAGCTTTATTTTTACATTTTATCTCTTTTATGATAAGAGGATGCTCGAGGATGCTCCCAATACGCTCTGTGTGAAATATTAAGAGCAGCCGCTCGGCTGCTCCATGCTCGTGCTCTTTCGCGCTCGAGCATCCGACCGGCTCCGTTCGCGTGCTCTTTCATGCTCGCGCAGCCGACCGTAGGCCGAATTGCTCTGCCGTCCGGCTCAAGAGCGTACGCTCGGCTCCGAACGCATCCGCGTGTCCGTTCACACAGACCGGCGCGGAGAGCAGAGCAAATTTGAACGGCCGGTCTGTGTGAAAAAAGAAATGCTCTCCGATGCTCTCCGCGCCGGTCTATCTGAACGGTCCCTAACTGGCATGAACTTCTAGTAATTTAAAACTTTCTCATAATAATGTAGCACTTGCCCTGCTTAGCCATGAGGTGCGCCATTTCCCCGAACCGCAGGTCGTAGCAGATGCCCACGCCGACCCTCACTCCCTGGTACTCGAAGCTGGTGAGCTGGTCCCCCGCGCTCAGCACCTCCGACTCTTTGAACGTGATCTCGTCGGGAATGTCTATGTCGAAGAGGTGCATCTGTTAAATTAATACAACTTTTTTATTTTTAACCCCCGACGATAAACGACGGGGTGTTATAAGTTTGACGTGTCTGTGTGTGTGTGTGTGTCTGTCTGTTCCCCTGTGGCGCTCAAACGGGTGGACCGATTTGAATGCGGTTTTTTTTGTTTGAAAGGTGAATTAGTCGAGAGTGTTGTTAGCTATGTTTGATGAAAATCGGTGAAAGATGGCCGCCACCACAAAATGGCGAATGTCGGGGGTTTTTTAAATTTTGAATTTATACTTGTATTTATTAAACACACACAACAGATTATCAGATTATGACAAAAAATAAATAAACAGAAGTAATACATCCAACAATTTTTTTTTTTTTTTTTTTGTCGTGGTGGAAAGCTTTATGGCTACCCCCGTTCTTTGGGCAGAACGGGGGTTATGTGGGACTCCCCCTATGGGTATACCCTAACTAAAACCACCACGGCTGTTCCCTCTTGCTGACTGTGCTGGACGCCTGGGGAACCCGTTGTATACGTCCCAGGCGAATACATCCAACAATGCTTAAAACTAACTTAGTTTAGCTAACTTTTGTCCTCCAACCAATCTGCTTATAGTCTATCGACTGATCGCATGATAAGGCACAAAACATGATAACTTACTTAGTAACTAACTTAACTTTAACTTAACTTTAGTAACTAACTTAGTTTTACTAACTTAACTTTAACTTAACTTAACTTTAGTAACTAACTTAGTTTTGTTGTAGAAAATACGAGCTTTACAAGGAGAGAGTCACTCGCCTTGAAGATGACGAAATGAGAGACTTGAAAGAACGTATAAAACCTATCCCCTGAGGATTGTATTAGTTAAATTTTTGCGATACTCATCTGAAATATGAATCGACAAACTGAATACTTCCTTCCGGTCTGGTTGGAGACTTCAGCCATGGTCAGTTACCACCCTAGCTGCAAAGCTATGCTGCCAAGCGATCCAGCGTTCCTGTATGATGCCACGTAGAAATCAATCAGGAATATGGGTTCAATAAGAGCAAAACTGGTATACCTCTTTCGGGTTAGCCCGCTTCTATTTTAGACTGCATGGTCACTTACCATCAGGCGAGTTCAATTTTCACGAGAGAGAGACATTCAAAGGCCAATTTGTAGGTCAGGGTTGTCACCCACCTTCCTGTGCTGAGCCAGCAGCTTCCCGCTGCCGTCCCACACGGTGCAGGTGTTGTAGAGCGCGGCGCCGCAGCGCTCGGGCACGGTGCCGCCCACCACGCACACGCCCGCCTCGGCCGCCGCGCGGGACAGCGCCCGGCACGTAGGTCAGGGTTGTCACCCACCTTCCTGTGCTGAGCCAGCAGCTTCCCGCTGCCGTCCCACACGGTGCAGGTGTTGTAGAGCGCGGCGCCGCAGCGCTCGGGCACGGTGCCGCCCACCACGCACACGCCCGCCTCGGCCGCCGCGCGGGACAGCGCCCGGCACGTAGGTCAGGGTTGTCACCCACCTTCCTGTGCTGAGCCAGCAGCTTCCCGCTGCCGTCCCACACGGTGCAGGTGTTGTAGAGCGCGGCGCCGCAGCGCTCGGGCACGGTGCCGCCCACCACGCACACGCCCGCCTCGGCCGCCGCGCGGGACAGCGCCCGGCACGTAGGTCAGGGTTGTCACCCACCTTCCTGTGCTGAGCCAGCAGCTTCCCGCTGCCGTCCCACACGGTGCAGGTGTTGTAGAGCGCGGCGCCGCAGCGCTCGGGCACGGTGCCGCCCACCACGCACACGCCCGCCTCGGCCGCCGCGCGGGACAGCGCCCGGCACGTAGGTCAGGGTTGTCACCCACCTTCCTGTGCTGAGCCAGCAGCTTCCCGCTGCCGTCCCACACGGTGCAGGTGTTGTAGAGCGCGGCGCCGCAGCGCTCGGGCACGGTGCCGCCCACCACGCACACGCCCGCCTCGGCCGCCGCGCGGGACAGCGCCCGGCACGTAGGTCAGGGTTGTCACCCACCTTCCTGTGCTGAGCCAGCAGCTTCCCGCTGCCGTCCCACACGGTGCAGGTGTTGTAGAGCGCGGCGCCGCAGCGCTCGGGCACGGTGCCGCCCACCACGCACACGCCCGCCTCGGCCGCCGCGCGGGACAGCGCCCGGCACGTAGGTCAGGGTTGTCACCCACCTTCCTGTGCTGAGCCAGCAGCTTCCCGCTGCCGTCCCACACGGTGCAGGTGTTGTAGAGCGCGGCGCCGCAGCGCTCGGGCACGGTGCCGCCCACCACGCACACGCCCGCCTCGGCCGCCGCGCGGGACAGCGCCCGGCACGTAGGTCAGGGTTGTCACCCACCTTCCTGTGCTGAGCCAGCAGCTTCCCGCTGCCGTCCCACACGGTGCAGGTGTTGTAGAGCGCGGCGCCGCAGCGCTCGGGCACGGTGCCGCCCACCACGCACACGCCCGCCTCGGCCGCCGCGCGGGACAGCGCCCGGCACGTAGGTCAGGGTTGTCACCCACCTTCCTGTGCTGAGCCAGCAGCTTCCCGCTGCCGTCCCACACGGTGCAGGTGTTGTAGAGCGCGGCGCCGCAGCGCTCGGGCACGGTGCCGCCCACCACGCACACGCCCGCCTCGGCCGCCGCGCGGGACAGCGCCCGGCACGTAGGTCAGGGTTGTCACCCACCTTCCTGTGCTGAGCCAGCAGCTTCCCGCTGCCGTCCCACACGGTGCAGGTGTTGTAGAGCGCGGCGCCGCAGCGCTCGGGCACGGTGCCGCCCACCACGCACACGCCCGCCTCGGCCGCCGCGCGGGACAGCGCCCGGCACGTAGGTCAGGGTTGTCACCCACCTTCCTGTGCTGAGCCAGCAGCTTCCCGCTGCCGTCCCACACGGTGCAGGTGTTGTAGAGCGCGGCGCCGCAGCGCTCGGGCACGGTGCCGCCCACCACGCACACGCCCGCCTCGGCCGCCGCGCGGGACAGCGCCCGGCACGTAGGTCAGGGTTGTCACCCACCTTCCTGTGCTGAGCCAGCAGCTTCCCGCTGCCGTCCCACACGGTGCAGGTGTTGTAGAGCGCGGCGCCGCAGCGCTCGGGCACGGTGCCGCCCACCACGCACACGCCCGCCTCGGCCGCCGCGCGGGACAGCGCCCGGCACGTAGGTCAGGGTTGTCACCCACCTTCCTGTGCTGAGCCAGCAGCTTCCCGCTGCCGTCCCACACGGTGCAGGTGTTGTAGAGCGCGGCGCCGCAGCGCTCGGGCACGGTGCCGCCCACCACGCACACGCCCGCCTCGGCCGCCGCGCGGGACAGCGCCCGGCACGTAGGTCAGGGTTGTCACCCACCTTCCTGTGCTGAGCCAGCAGCTTCCCGCTGCCGTCCCACACGGTGCAGGTGTTGTAGAGCGCGGCGCCGCAGCGCTCGGGCACGGTGCCGCCCACCACGCACACGCCCGCCTCGGCCGCCGCGCGGGACAGCGCCCGGCACGTAGGTCAGGGTTGTCACCCACCTTCCTGTGCTGAGCCAGCAGCTTCCCGCTGCCGTCCCACACGGTGCAGGTGTTGTAGAGCGCGGCGCCGCAGCGCTCGGGCACGGTGCCGCCCACCACGCACACGCCCGCCTCGGCCGCCGCGCGGGACAGCGCCCGGCACGTAGGTCAGGGTTGTCACCCACCTTCCTGTGCTGAGCCAGCAGCTTCCCGCTGCCGTCCCACACGGTGCAGGTGTTGTAGAGCGCGGCGCCGCAGCGCTCGGGCACGGTGCCGCCCACCACGCACACGCCCGCCTCGGCCGCCGCGCGGGACAGCGCCCGGCACGTAGGTCAGGGTTGTCACCCACCTTCCTGTGCTGAGCCAGCAGCTTCCCGCTGCCGTCCCACACGGTGCAGGTGTTGTAGAGCGCGGCGCCGCAGCGCTCGGGCACGGTGCCGCCCACCACGCACACGCCCGCCTCGGCCGCCGCGCGGGACAGCGCCCGGCACGTAGGTCAGGGTTGTCACCCACCTTCCTGTGCTGAGCCAGCAGCTTCCCGCTGCCGTCCCACACGGTGCAGGTGTTGTAGAGCGCGGCGCCGCAGCGCTCGGGCACGGTGCCGCCCACCACGCACACGCCCGCCTCGGCCGCCGCGCGGGACAGCGCCCGGCACGTAGGTCAGGGTTGTCACCCACCTTCCTGTGCTGAGCCAGCAGCTTCCCGCTGCCGTCCCACACGGTGCAGGTGTTGTAGAGCGCGGCGCCGCAGCGCTCGGGCACGGTGCCGCCCACCACGCACACGCCCGCCTCGGCCGCCGCGCGGGACAGCGCCCGGCACGTAGGTCAGGGTTGTCACCCACCTTCCTGTGCTGAGCCAGCAGCTTCCCGCTGCCGTCCCACACGGTGCAGGTGTTGTAGAGCGCGGCGCCGCAGCGCTCGGGCACGGTGCCGCCCACCACGCACACGCCCGCCTCGGCCGCCGCGCGGGACAGCGCCCGGCACGTAGGTCAGGGTTGTCACCCACCTTCCTGTGCTGAGCCAGCAGCTTCCCGCTGCCGTCCCACACGGTGCAGGTGTTGTAGAGCGCGGCGCCGCAGCGCTCGGGCACGGTGCCGCCCACCACGCACACGCCCGCCTCGGCCGCCGCGCGGGACAGCGCCCGGCACGTAGGTCAGGGTTGTCACCCACCTTCCTGTGCTGAGCCAGCAGCTTCCCGCTGCCGTCCCACACGGTGCAGGTGTTGTAGAGCGCGGCGCCGCAGCGCTCGGGCACGGTGCCGCCCACCACGCACACGCCCGCCTCGGCCGCCGCGCGGGACAGCGCCCGGCACGTAGGTCAGGGTTGTCACCCACCTTCCTGTGCTGAGCCAGCAGCTTCCCGCTGCCGTCCCACACGGTGCAGGTGTTGTAGAGCGCGGCGCCGCAGCGCTCGGGCACGGTGCCGCCCACCACGCACACGCCCGCCTCGGCCGCCGCGCGGGACAGCGCCCGGCACGTAGGTCAGGGTTGTCACCCACCTTCCTGTGCTGAGCCAGCAGCTTCCCGCTGCCGTCCCACACGGTGCAGGTGTTGTAGAGCGCGGCGCCGCAGCGCTCGGGCACGGTGCCGCCCACCACGCACACGCCCGCCTCGGCCGCCGCGCGGGACAGCGCCCGGCACGTAGGTCAGGGTTGTCACCCACCTTCCTGTGCTGAGCCAGCAGCTTCCCGCTGCCGTCCCACACGGTGCAGGTGTTGTAGAGCGCGGCGCCGCAGCGCTCGGGCACGGTGCCGCCCACCACGCACACGCCCGCCTCGGCCGCCGCGCGGGACAGCGCCCGGCACGTAGGTCAGGGTTGTCACCCACCTTCCTGTGCTGAGCCAGCAGCTTCCCGCTGCCGTCCCACACGGTGCAGGTGTTGTAGAGCGCGGCGCCGCAGCGCTCGGGCACGGTGCCGCCCACCACGCACACGCCCGCCTCGGCCGCCGCGCGGGACAGCGCCCGGCACGTAGGTCAGGGTTGTCACCCACCTTCCTGTGCTGAGCCAGCAGCTTCCCGCTGCCGTCCCACACGGTGCAGGTGTTGTAGAGCGCGGCGCCGCAGCGCTCGGGCACGGTGCCGCCCACCACGCACACGCCCGCCTCGGCCGCCGCGCGGGACAGCGCCCGGCACGTAGGTCAGGGTTGTCACCCACCTTCCTGTGCTGAGCCAGCAGCTTCCCGCTGCCGTCCCACACGGTGCAGGTGTTGTAGAGCGCGGCGCCGCAGCGCTCGGGCACGGTGCCGCCCACCACGCACACGCCCGCCTCGGCCGCCGCGCGGGACAGCGCCCGGCACGTAGGTCAGGGTTGTCACCCACCTTCCTGTGCTGAGCCAGCAGCTTCCCGCTGCCGTCCCACACGGTGCAGGTGTTGTAGAGCGCGGCGCCGCAGCGCTCGGGCACGGTGCCGCCCACCACGCACACGCCCGCCTCGGCCGCCGCGCGGGACAGCGCCCGGCACGTAGGTCAGGGTTGTCACCCACCTTCCTGTGCTGAGCCAGCAGCTTCCCGCTGCCGTCCCACACGGTGCAGGTGTTGTAGAGCGCGGCGCCGCAGCGCTCGGGCACGGTGCCGCCCACCACGCACACGCCCGCCTCGGCCGCCGCGCGGGACAGCGCCCGGCACGTAGGTCAGGGTTGTCACCCACCTTCCTGTGCTGAGCCAGCAGCTTCCCGCTGCCGTCCCACACGGTGCAGGTGTTGTAGAGCGCGGCGCCGCAGCGCTCGGGCACGGTGCCGCCCACCACGCACACGCCCGCCTCGGCCGCCGCGCGGGACAGCGCCCGGCACGTAGGTCAGGGTTGTCACCCACCTTCCTGTGCTGAGCCAGCAGCTTCCCGCTGCCGTCCCACACGGTGCAGGTGTTGTAGAGCGCGGCGCCGCAGCGCTCGGGCACGGTGCCGCCCACCACGCACACGCCCGCCTCGGCCGCCGCGCGGGACAGCGCCCGGCACGTAGGTCAGGGTTGTCACCCACCTTCCTGTGCTGAGCCAGCAGCTTCCCGCTGCCGTCCCACACGGTGCAGGTGTTGTAGAGCGCGGCGCCGCAGCGCTCGGGCACGGTGCCGCCCACCACGCACACGCCCGCCTCGGCCGCCGCGCGGGACAGCGCCCGGCACGTAGGTCAGGGTTGTCACCCACCTTCCTGTGCTGAGCCAGCAGCTTCCCGCTGCCGTCCCACACGGTGCAGGTGTTGTAGAGCGCGGCGCCGCAGCGCTCGGGCACGGTGCCGCCCACCACGCACACGCCCGCCTCGGCCGCCGCGCGGGACAGCGCCCGGCACGTAGGTCAGGGTTGTCACCCACCTTCCTGTGCTGAGCCAGCAGCTTCCCGCTGCCGTCCCACACGGTGCAGGTGTTGTAGAGCGCGGCGCCGCAGCGCTCGGGCACGGTGCCGCCCACCACGCACACGCCCGCCTCGGCCGCCGCGCGGGACAGCGCCCGGCACGTAGGTCAGGGTTGTCACCCACCTTCCTGTGCTGAGCCAGCAGCTTCCCGCTGCCGTCCCACACGGTGCAGGTGTTGTAGAGCGCGGCGCCGCAGCGCTCGGGCACGGTGCCGCCCACCACGCACACGCCCGCCTCGGCCGCCGCGCGGGACAGCGCCCGGCACGTAGGTCAGGGTTGTCACCCACCTTCCTGTGCTGAGCCAGCAGCTTCCCGCTGCCGTCCCACACGGTGCAGGTGTTGTAGAGCGCGGCGCCGCAGCGCTCGGGCACGGTGCCGCCCACCACGCACACGCCCGCCTCGGCCGCCGCGCGGGACAGCGCCCGGCACGTAGGTCAGGGTTGTCACCCACCTTCCTGTGCTGAGCCAGCAGCTTCCCGCTGCCGTCCCACACGGTGCAGGTGTTGTAGAGCGCGGCGCCGCAGCGCTCGGGCACGGTGCCGCCCACCACGCACACGCCCGCCTCGGCCGCCGCGCGGGACAGCGCCCGGCACGTAGGTCAGGGTTGTCACCCACCTTCCTGTGCTGAGCCAGCAGCTTCCCGCTGCCGTCCCACACGGTGCAGGTGTTGTAGAGCGCGGCGCCGCAGCGCTCGGGCACGGTGCCGCCCACCACGCACACGCCCGCCTCGGCCGCCGCGCGGGACAGCGCCCGGCACGTAGGTCAGGGTTGTCACCCACCTTCCTGTGCTGAGCCAGCAGCTTCCCGCTGCCGTCCCACACGGTGCAGGTGTTGTAGAGCGCGGCGCCGCAGCGCTCGGGCACGGTGCCGCCCACCACGCACACGCCCGCCTCGGCCGCCGCGCGGGACAGCGCCCGGCACGTAGGTCAGGGTTGTCACCCACCTTCCTGTGCTGAGCCAGCAGCTTCCCGCTGCCGTCCCACACGGTGCAGGTGTTGTAGAGCGCGGCGCCGCAGCGCTCGGGCACGGTGCCGCCCACCACGCACACGCCCGCCTCGGCCGCCGCGCGGGACAGCGCCCGGCACGTAGGTCAGGGTTGTCACCCACCTTCCTGTGCTGAGCCAGCAGCTTCCCGCTGCCGTCCCACACGGTGCAGGTGTTGTAGAGCGCGGCGCCGCAGCGCTCGGGCACGGTGCCGCCCACCACGCACACGCCCGCCTCGGCCGCCGCGCGGGACAGCGCCCGGCACGTAGGTCAGGGTTGTCACCCACCTTCCTGTGCTGAGCCAGCAGCTTCCCGCTGCCGTCCCACACGGTGCAGGTGTTGTAGAGCGCGGCGCCGCAGCGCTCGGGCACGGTGCCGCCCACCACGCACACGCCCGCCTCGGCCGCCGCGCGGGACAGCGCCCGGCACGTAGGTCAGGGTTGTCACCCACCTTCCTGTGCTGAGCCAGCAGCTTCCCGCTGCCGTCCCACACGGTGCAGGTGTTGTAGAGCGCGGCGCCGCAGCGCTCGGGCACGGTGCCGCCCACCACGCACACGCCCGCCTCGGCCGCCGCGCGGGACAGCGCCCGGCATGTAGGTCAGGGTTGTCACCCACCTTCCTGTGCTGAGCCAGCAGCTTCCCGCTGCCGTCCCACACGGTGCAGGTGTTGTAGAGCGCGGCGCCGCAGCGCTCGGGCACGGTGCCGCCCACCACGCACACGCCCGCCTCGGCCGCCGCGCGGGACAGCGCCCGGCATGTCTCACCCGACGGGACCTCCTCCGCATATTCCGAGAAGAACTCTGGGAGACATGAATATACATGTACCATCTGTTTGACGTGATAACCCGCCAACCCGCATTGGAGCAGCGTGGCGGGTCTAAGCTCTAAATCCTTCACTCCTATGAGAGAGGAAGCCTGTGCCCAGAAATGGGATGTTATAAAGGCTGCAGTGGTGGTGGACGTGATAATGTCTTATAAATCGATGAACGCCAGCTGCACGCACGTAAAAGCATGACTCATTGTCACGTTCAGACTGAGCCAAGCGTTCAAGCGAGAGCGTGGAACAAACGATAGAGAGGCAATGTTTTCTTATGATGTTATTACGTAAAATTATCATCCATAAACAGACTTTACAAACAATTTGTTTTCATTTTGGAATAGCTTGGACATATGTACATAATAATTGGTACAATTGGTAAAATGTATATATAACTTGTTATTTCCATCAAATTAGCAATTTGAGAATGTGTGTGAATTTTTTTGTTATAAATAAATATATGTAGTGATTATGGACAAATTCCTTCTACGTTGCCACGTCTATGCGCTTGACAAGTGCTAAGGATAAATGGTAAAGAATGATCAACTCACTAGTGCCATAGGGGGAGTTGAAACACTCGGGCAGGGCTACTATGTGAGCCCCCTGCTGCTTGGCCTTGTGTATCTCGCTGACCGCCGCCGCGACATTCTTTGCCTTGTCCGCGCCCACCGACAGCTGGACAAGAGCTATTTTAAAGCCTACAAGTGAAATAATAGCTCATGAACATTTTTTTACTGAATTTTTTAAAATGATGAAAATCCAAAATAAGTATATATTTTGGTTTTCAATTAAGTTTGAACAAAGCAACTCTGACTGCTCTTCGCTGATTCTTGTGATGAGTAATAAGAAACTCACAATAATTATTATAGACATCCTACTAATATTATAAATGTGAAAGTGTGGATGTTTATTACTCTATAACGTTGCAACTACCAAACCAATTTGGCTGAAATTTTGAATGGAGATAGATTATGCCCTGACTTAGCACATAGGCTAGTTTTTGTCCCGGAAAATCCACAGTTCCCACGGGATTTTGAAAAAACCGAAATCTATAACTACAGCTGTAGGTAGATTAGTATAGGAAACCTCCTTGAAAGTAGGTATAAAAGTTGGAAAAGGGAGCAGGAACGGGAACCGGAAATCTACGATTCCCTCAGGATTTGTATACGCGAGCGAAGCCGCGGGCAGAAGCTAGTTATTTATAATAGTACTTAATAAACCTACCTAGTTGAAACTTGAATAGAATTTGTTGTCTACATGTATAGTCGATTATTATAAAATATTATAAAATATTTATACAACTCCCAAAACTAATATTTCAAAATTAAATTATCACTTGTATTGATAAACATAACCTTTCAGGTCAACACGAACTACCTACATTATGTTGGTTTTGATATCTGCTGAAGAAAATTGTTATCGGGGAAGAAATTACATAATTACAAAGATTATAATACTCAACCCTTATGAAACAAAGCCGGTTTCTTACGAAACCGTGGATGAACTGCATCTATCGAACTTTCACACATTGTATCAATAGGTATGCTAGTTTTAATTATGAACGATTACCTCGTCTCAACATAATCGAATAAGTGAATTGTCTGTTCACAGTTCGCGCGTCTTTATTTATTTATTACTAACTTTTTAATAATACAAAAGATCCTGCGTCTAAGAAAATCTGGGGAAATCACCGGAGAAAATAAACAACTCAAAACTTCAAAAGTTTTGTCAAGTGTCAAACGAGTGTCAAGTGTAGTGATGAAAATTGCCGAAAGTTTCGGAAACTTTCCGGGAAACTTTCCAATATTGCCGGCAACTTTGGCAATATTGCCCGGAAAATTGCCAAAGTTGCCAAATTTCATAGGTTTTTTCAAATGCCATTTTCTATGACTGTGAGCACATGAGGTTAAAAGTATTGGTATGTTTAGAATTAATACTAGTTAAACTTCATATAATATTGTTCATTATAATCAATTTCTAATTAATGATAAAAATATGAGAAGATAAAGTAAAATTACGACAATGGCTACTTCGGGATGACTGAACCCATGACTTTTTAAGCAATTCACTTATAATTTTTGTATGCATAGAAACAGGATATTGATACCTAATTTATTAGATATTAATTAAATGTGTACTATAATTATATTCAAACTAGTTGATGTGCCGCGACTTCGTCCGAATGGATTCAAGTTCCATCTTCCGTTGATCTCGTGGGAACTCTTTGATTTCCCCGGATAAAGAGAAGCCTATGTCGGTCTCCAGGTTACAAGTTATCGTTGTGCAAATTTTCGTCAAGATAGGTTCAGCAGTTAAGTCGTGAAAAGGTATTAACCTATATGCATATTGTTCCTCGTATCAACCTTTTTAATTTTTTTACCCAGCAATCCTAAATATTTCCGGAACAAAAAGTAATCTATAGTAGTCTTTAGGTCCACAACTATATCCATGCAAAAAAACAGGTAGATCCGTTGCTATGTTGTGGCGTGATTGAAGGACAAACCAACAAACATACACACTTTCGCAATTATAACATTAGTTGGGATTATTTCGACACTTATTTAGCTTGATGTGTTACTTACTGATTTTGAAAAGCCTATTAAGATTAATTAACTGGTGTCTGATAGTGCTAAAATTGCTGAATGTGCCGTTGGATCGGAATGTTGGGTGAATGCTCCATAAGTCGACACTTTAACGGTTGTGTTACGTTTAAAAATTCGTAGACGTGTCAAACTAAGCAATTTCAGTACAATTTTTTCTCTCTAATAAGTACTTAATGCTTGTGACTTTTTGAGTCAAGTATTAATACCTTTTGGGGGTTTTTGGATAAAGAAGTATTTTTTTTAATTTACCTATTAAAAAAAGTACTAATTTGCCTAAGATCGGCACCTTTGTGCTTTTCTCCAGCATTTGTGTTCTCAAAGTTGACCCTCAAATTGTATTTTACCCGCGACTTCATCCGCGTAAATTTATATTTTTCTTAATATGTTATAGGAACCTTTCCTCGTTTTCATTTTATTTTCCCGCCAAAAAATACCCTTCTCCAAAATTAATAGAACTTTTGAAGAAATAGATTATAGACAATAGATAATAGAAGCAATTTTTTAAATAGATAACTAGCTTCCGCCCGCGGCTTCGCCCGCGTGAATTTCGGTTTTTCACAAATCCCGAGGGAATCATGGATTTCCGGTTCCCGTTCTCCCTCCCTTTTCCATCATATATACCTAAATTTAAGGAAGTTTGCTATAGTAATCTACCTAAGGTGTAGCTATCGATTACGGATGTATGTTAAGTCAGGGCATAATTTATCTCCATTCAAAATTACAGCCAAATCGGTTCAGTAGTTGCGACGTTAAATAATAACAAATACACACACACACACTACCTTTCTCCTTTATAATATTAGGGTGATATCAAGTTTATCTAAAAGGACCGACCTCAGGAATAACCCAAATTTTAAAGTCAGCACCCCCCTGCCGACCTCTGGTACCTTATGATATCAGTTTACCTTAGTCTGACACCCCTCAATGTCCTCTCGATGTCAAATATTACAAAAATAAATAAAATTGCAACAGAATGTCTTAAATATAATACGTAATTTATTTCTTACCAAATGACACTCGGAAAGTAGCAATTTTATAATAAATCCAGCGAATTACGCATTCGTGCTTTTTCTAAGCGACAATTGAGGGATAGGGGTGCAGAAAAATGCTGCTGTATTTTAAAAACATTTTCTCATCAGAGCAAGCTATATAAAAAAAATACCCATCGTGCCTTAGCGGCACCAAAACACTAATATCGACAAAAATAGAGCGGAGTGTCGACTTTTGATGGGAGGGGCCAGACTAAGGAGCACCCACCCTAGAATAGGCGGCAAAAATCTATTTCTTGAAATGTTTGATTTTTCTTCATAACTATGTCTCATCGGCATTTAGAAATCTGGTATTATAACATTTCCAAATAATACCGATATATAAAGTAATAACTAGATACCTATAATGAAGGTAGGTACTTATTAAAAGAGAAAAAACTTATTTTATAATTTGTCTACTTCTTTGAAATCACTTTTATGAATATTAGGTATTTATTACAGAACTCTACAAGTATAAATTAAAATTTTTAAAAAAACCCCGACATTCACCATTTTGTGGCAGCCGCTATCTTGGATTTGCAATAGTGCTATTCTACTAGTCAAGCCCTTTCATTGCCTAGCCTTGCGGGGGAACGGATAGACACACACACACACACATACACACACACGTCAAACTTATAACACCCTGGCGTTTTTGCGTCGGGGGTTAAAAAGAGAGCGGGAATGGGAACCGGAAATCCACGATTCCCTCAGGATTTGTGAAAACCGAAAATTACGCGGGTGAAGCCGGGAGTAGAAGCTAGTTTATTCTAAAATATAGCATTTTATGTGTTATCACTTACCACAATGTGGTATTGCTATTAGGCTTAGTTTCACATAATTAATCAAACATTAGGCTGTGAGCATAATCACCTTACTAAGCTTAACCAATTCATACGTGGAAACTATCTTATATACGCATATACATATATTCTTATATACAAAAAGAGATAACCATAATGATGTAGGAAATAAAAAAAATACGATTTGTCGAAAAAAGTTATGGGTTTATCAATCCCGAATTATCATCTTCAAGTTATTTTTTATTTTTAATTTATCAGTAATAAAATAAGTGTGAAAATAAAAGTTTTTCATTAGGTTTTGTAGATAAGCGAAAGAACTAACACCCTATAGGCTGCTTTTTCATCTAACTAAACAATCATGGACGTAAAATTTAAATTTCTATTTACACGTTTTTTGCCAAAGTTGCTGGGAAAATTCCCAAAGTTGCCGGCAGTTTTGGCAACTTTCGGAATATTGCCGGCAATTTTCATCACTAGTCAAGTGTCAACTTCAAGCATTTGTACCATGAACCTATAGAAGACATAGAGATAATA
The DNA here is from genome assembly GCA_920104075.1 of Melanargia galathea. Taxonomy (NCBI): domain Eukaryota; kingdom Metazoa; phylum Arthropoda; class Insecta; order Lepidoptera; family Nymphalidae; genus Melanargia; species Melanargia galathea. Next base: position 18,096,455 of record OV049874.1, on the reverse strand, counting down.
ATAATAAATAGAGCTGGCATAATGTCCTATAGAAATTAGTGGATCGGAAAATAGCTCAAGCTTATCAAAATTTTCATAAGTGTGAAAGAGACAACATTACATTTTTGACATAATAATAAAACAGTTTGCGGCAGACTCGTGACTTAAGATGGCCTCCCTAAAATGTATACATGAACACTCACACACGCACAACTTGAGACATCACAATGAACACGCGCCATTTTATGTTACAGGATTGTGCGTGTGTGAGTGTATTTTTGGCACGTTTTTAAGGTAGTTATGCCAACTCTATTTATTATTATTATCTCTATGATAGAAGAGTGGACTTGGCATAATGTCCTATAGAAAATAGTGGATCGGAAAATAGCTTAAGCTTATCAAAATTTTCATAAGTGTGTAAGAGACAACACTACATTTTTAAACATAACAATAAAACAGATCGTGGCAGAAATTTTATTGCACTTCCCTTAAGATGGCCTCCCTAAAATGTATACATGAACACTCACACACGCACAACTTGAGACATCACAATGAACACGCGCCATTTTAGTTGTAGGATTGTGCGTGTGTGAGTGTATTTTTGGCACGTTTTTAAGGTAGGTATGCCTACTCTACTTATTATTATTATCTCTATGATTTGTACCACATTTGTACCAATCTAAGATAATGTAATATATCTGTACCAATTTGTACCACAAACTAGACTGTACAGTGTACAGAGATTAAATAGGGCTTGTTAACGTTATCAAGACAAATTGTGCTTTATTAACGGTAAAAATATTAATATTAATTAGTAACATTAAATAACAGTATTTTTACGATAAAAAAGTATCATTAACAGTACAACTGTGCAGTACAATAAGTAATAACGTTAATAAAATATTGTTTACAATGTTTTTTACCATTGATAATGGCTGCGTAATAACTTTTGATGCAAAATAATAATATTGCTTCATACATTGTCTTTTTCAATTATGTTTTCTTTGAACAACTATACTATCTATGTTCTGGCCATTCCTTGTTTCTGGGATTCCCCTTATTACCCACTTCATAATTGAGTACGGAATACTGATGCAGAAAAATAACTACTAGGACCCGGCGCACACCGAGCGCAGCGCATTTTTCTAGAATCGCGCGCGCGGATTCAGGCGACCTCGAGCGGCGCCAAGAGCCACGAGAGCCCTCGGGCGGAGCGACGCGCGGCTACTCCGAGCACATCCAAGTCGTTCTCTCTTTCTCTCGTTCTCATGTCTATTCTTTAGGGCAACTGGTGGCCGCTTATTCCCGAAGAGCAGCGCGTCGAAGCGCGGCGCAGAGCAGCGCTGCGGCGACTGAAGCACTCGCGCGCATGCTCTTGTGAGTTGTGGCCTGTGGGCGATCCGATGCTCCGCGCGCCTATTTATTCTTGGAATGCAATTATTGACCGTATGTCAATAGTCGTAAAGTTAATTATTTAGTATTCTCAGAAAATGCTCTGCGCTGCTCTGCACTCGGTGTGCGCCGGGACTTAGCACTACAAACACAAAACATCTAGAATTTTAGCTATTTAGATAACAGTAATCATCATCCTTTCCTTGTAAGTATAAATACGAGGAAAGGTTTACTATCAAGATGTTTGTGTGAACTGAGTGCTTCCGGTTTCATTTTAATACGGTGCAAAACAACCAACCTTTTTAGGGTTCAAATCAAATCAAATCCGGTTCCGTACCCAAAGGGTAAAAACGGAGCCCTATTAATGTAAATTGTAAGCTATGACCAAAACAAATGAACATTTTTTGGGTTTTTCTTTCACGGTTTGTTGCGATGACTGCTCGGAAATGAAATACTTATTTCTTATGGCGGCTCCTCACTTCGCTATTCGTGTTCGCGTATTTGCCATATTTGCCGAAAACGGCGATGTGTAGATGGTATACTTGACGAAACATTCGCGCTATTTGCCTATTTGGGTAAATTTATTTGCCTATTCGGCAAATAGGACGAATAACATTAATTGCCGAAAACGGCGATGTGTGGATGGTAATTGACGAATATTCGCGTTATTTGCCTATTTGGCAACATAGATCATATACTAACCACAGATTAATAATTATAATCTAGATTATGACGAATAACAAACACGCTTATCCGCACAGCTGTCGGTTTTTCAACGCGCATCAAAGGAGCCGAATAGACAAATACACAAATACTGTGACTACATATTCGTCCTATTCACATCAAGGAACATACTCTTCAGGATAAACGCATAGCTATTAATCTATACTAATAAATAAAATTGAAGTGTCTGTCTGTAATATCGAAATAACTACCTCATATTAAGCTCATATGGTTATTTGAACGCTAACATAACCGAATCACATGTTTTTAAAATTTTTGTCTGTCTGTCTGTCTGTCTGTCTGTCTGTCTGTCTGTCTGTCTGTCTGTTTGAACGGGCTAATCTTCGGAACGGCTGAACCGATTTTGACGGGACCTTCACATACAAGTAGAGAATTAACCAGGGAGTAACATAGGCTACTTTTTTAACCGACTTTCAAAAAAGGAGGAGTTGTGTTTTTCACCTATGTACACCGATATCTCCGAGATTTCTGAATCGATTTGCGTAATTTTTTTTTTTAATCGATAGAGAAACATTGCGACCCTGTTCTATAAAAAATTTGGATTCCAACTCCTCAATCCTGATGCTGTAGGAGACCTAATCCTCAAAACTAATGGGTTTTAGAAACTTTCGGTTATTTAAATTGATATTGGGGGTACCAATTAAAGACTTTATCGTTGAATGAACTCGAGTAGGTACATATCCAACTCCTCGACCCTGATGCTGTAAGGAATTGTATTCCGAAATCGTGGGGATCCCACGGGATTTTTCCGTTTTGGGGACGGGTTTCTAGAGATAAGCTACTTTTTGTTCTGGAAAATCAAAAGTTCCCACGGGATTTTTGAAAACCTAAATCCACACGGGCGAAGCCGTGGGCATCATCTAGTATACTAATATAGCGCTCGCGTGCCGCTTACTAATACGAGCGTCACTTGTATTTGTTTTTGTGCCGTTACTAACACGTTTTATTACCATGAATTACTGGGACATTGTGACCATTTTACTGCCTCATTGGTCTAGTGGTTAATATATTCGACTGCAGATCACGAGGTCCCGGCTTTGATTCCTGGGTCGGGCAAATCATTTGGTTTTTTCTGTCAAGAAATTCTCAGTGCCATCTCGGAGTTGGTAGATGGCGGTGTTTCACCCCCGTGCCTCGGAGAGCACGTTAAAACATTCGGTCCCGGTTATTATCACTATAATGCGACAACTATTGTCGCATTATAGTGATAATAACCGGCCGTTACAGCCGGCCATTACAGCCGGCCGTTACAGCCCGTATTGGAGCAGCGTGGCGGGTCTAAGCTCTAGACCCGCCGAGGTCTGTGCCCAGCAGTGGGACGTTAGAAAGACTGTAGTAGTGGTGGTGGTGGACCATTTTAGGGTTTTTAGAACTACCAAATTAACATAGTTCAGAGAACCGATAGACGTTGTGTCCCGTGACGTCCCAAGGTGCTAGAATGGCGACCTCGCACCGGAAAACGCAGTGATGGTAGACCCCCCACTAGGTGGACCGACGGTATCAGAAGAGTCACAGGGAGCCACTAGATACAAGCGGCACAAGACCTTGGCGTGTGGAAGTCCCTTCAAGAGACCTATATCTAACAGTGGATATCTATCAGTTGATAACGGCGACGATGACCACCAAATTAATTTTTGTATCTGGGACCCTAAAAAAATAATCACATAAAATTTATCTATATTTAATATAGTAACAAGAATTAAAAATCCCGCTGCAAGTGCTATCTCGTCCGACGGTCCGACATATCCACAGAACCACAGAACATATACATTTTATAGTTAGGTACCTACTCCTAGCGGAGTACAGAACACAGACTACTAGCGAGTACCTATCTATCTACCATAGAGTAACTACCTATGTGCGATCGTATTCGGCCAATCATAGTTGCCAACTTAGGGATTCCTCCCTAAATTTAGGGAGTAAAAAAAAATCGGTGGGATTTTTGTAGGGGCCTTATATTTTTGGGGTATTTTTAAGTATTTTGTCTTTTTAGATTTTAAATAAAAGTTGTTCAAAATTTAATTTTCAAAAAAAATGTCTCGTATTTTTTATTAGGACTATTTATCATGAAAACCGTAATTTCAAAATTAAATTTTCATAAAATTAGCAATTTGAATCATTCATTAGGAATCATAATTTTGGAATTACGTTAAAACAATTCTTGTTTACAATTTTTTTATAAGACCAATATTATCATCATAATTTCAAACCATTAATTTCGAATTTAAAGCAAAAATCTTGGCCTTTTTATTAGTGTTTTTGACTTAAGCTTTAGGGAAAAATATTTTTGAGAGTTGGTAACACATTGTGGCGAATATTCGGGTATTTGGCTATTTGCTCCATGTGTGGATGGTCTAATTGTCATGTAATGTTTATTCGCGTGTTCGTCAAATATTTTGCCGAATAAAGCTATACGAATACGCGAACACGAATACGCGAAGTGAGGAGCCGCCATTACACCCAAAATATTATGTTGTTCATAATTACGTACAGAACCCTAAAAGAGCGAGGACCGACTGGCACTAAGCCGGTTTTTATCAGAGGTCAGAGGAGAGGACAAGTATAATAAAACAGGAAAAAGTACCTACAAAATCTTATATTTATTTTTTCAAGTCTTAATTTATAGAGCACATTACATTACTTAATGAATAGGTAGGTACCTAGTTACATAATCTTCTATACAAATCTATCTATACATATAATAAAATCGTAGAATTGCCGTATCTGTACATTGAAGATTTTTGCAAAATAATAACTGGGGGATGTTAGGGATAAGTAATAGAACGTAAAAAAGCTATTTTTGAAAATTTTGTCTGTTTGTCTATCTGTTTGTCTGTTTGTCTGTTTATCTGTTTGTCTGTATGTTTGTGCGCGCATCACGTAAAAACTACTGAATGGATTGAAATGAAACTCGGCATGATTTAAGTTAATACTATGGAGTAACATATAGGATACTTTTTATCCCGAAATTCAGCACAGTTCCCTTGGGAGAGGGGATGAAAGGCAAAATGTGTACTTAGCTGTAATTCGTTAACGGGTGGTCCGATTTCATTCATTCTTTTTTTGTAAGAAAGTAGATACTTTAAAGACTACTGGCTAATCTCCGAAAGGCTGGACCGATTTTGATGGGACTTTCACTGGCGGATGTTTACATTTTGATGTACCTAAACATCCGCCAGTGAACTTTTAACAGTTTTTAGCAAGGTTTAAGCTCAAAGGAGCATAGGGAAAACAAAATGATTCCCTCGGGATTATTAAAATCAATATCCACGCGAACGAAGTCGCGGGTATCCGCTCGTACCTAAATAAAATTGCAGTGTCTATTCAGTGACTTCGAATTAAGTCTCTAAATCTATCTATTATACTAATATAAAAACGCTTGTCCTGAGTCCTGACTGGTCATCATCGCACAGCCTAAGCTACTGAAACTTGAAATTTTCACAGTAGCTTCCTTTTATGAAGTAAGCGCACACTAAGAAAGGATTATTGCAAACTCTACCCCTAAGAGGGTTAAATAGGGGATGAGAGTTTGTATAAAAGTCCGTCTTTTTTTCAAGTTATATCCATGAAAATTGGTATGTGTAAGTAATGTCGATTATAAATAGAGAAATATGTGATTCATGATTTTTGGACATTCTACCCCTAAGTGGGTTAAACAGGGGATGAAAGTTTGTATGAAAGTCCGTCATTTTTAAAGTTATATCAATGAAAATCGGTATTTGTATTGTCCGATAAAAATAAAGAATTAGTTAGGTACGTGTTTCAGGAGTTTTGGAAATTCCATCCCCAAGTGGGTTAAATAGGGTATGAGATTTATAAGAATCTAAGCGGACGAAGTCGCTGGCATCAGCTAGTATAGTCATATTTATCTACGTAACTATTTGAAGGTAGCATTCTCAGTGACAAACGAGTAGATAAATTATAATCAACTCATTCACAGTACAGAACCCATGTGAAGTTAACGATATAGTTAAAGTTACGAGGCAATCACTGGTACAGGAACAGGTCAATGAGGCCATCACTGATACAGGAACAGGCCAACGAGTCTATCACTGGTACAGGAACTGTGGAGCGCCGTGCAGGTCCTTGTGCGGCTGGGTCTTGTTCCTCCTCTCCTGGCGGGAGCGGCTGATGTAGGGCGAGGGCTGCTTGAGGTGCACCGTCGCCACGTGCAGCTTCCGGCTGTTGGACTGCGCGAACGCCTTCCCGCACACCTCGCACTCGTAGGGCTTCAGTACAGGAACTGTGGAGCGCCGTGCAGGTCCTTGTGCGGCTGGGTCTTGTTCCTCCTCTCCTGGCGGGAGCGGCTGATGTAGGGCGAGGGCTGCTTGAGGTGCACCGTCGCCACGTGCAGCTTCCGGCTGTTGGACTGCGCGAACGCCTTCCCGCACACCTCGCACTCGTAGGGCTTCAGTACAGGAACTGTGGAGCGCCGTGCAGGTCCTTGTGCGGCTGGGTCTTGTTCCTCCTCTCCTGGCGGGAGCGGCTGATGTAGGGCGAGGGCTGCTTGAGGTGCACCGTCGCCACGTGCAGCTTCCGGCTGTTGGACTGCGCGAACGCCTTCCCGCACACCTCGCACTCGTAGGGCTTCAGTACAGGAACTGTGGAGCGCCGTGCAGGTCCTTGTGCGGCTGGGTCTTGTTCCTCCTCTCCTGGCGGGAGCGGCTGATGTAGGGCGAGGGCTGCTTGAGGTGCACCGTCGCCACGTGCAGCTTCCGGCTGTTGGACTGCGCGAACGCCTTCCCGCACACCTCGCACTCGTAGGGCTTCAGTACAGGAACTGTGGAGCGCCGTGCAGGTCCTTGTGCGGCTGGGTCTTGTTCCTCCTCTCCTGGCGGGAGCGGCTGATGTAGGGCGAGGGCTGCTTGAGGTGCACCGTCGCCACGTGCAGCTTCCGGCTGTTGGACTGCGCGAACGCCTTCCCGCACACCTCGCACTCGTAGGGCTTCAGTACAGGAACTGTGGAGCGCCGTGCAGGTCCTTGTGCGGCTGGGTCTTGTTCCTCCTCTCCTGGCGGGAGCGGCTGATGTAGGGCGAGGGCTGCTTGAGGTGCACCGTCGCCACGTGCAGCTTCCGGCTGTTGGACTGCGCGAACGCCTTCCCGCACACCTCGCACTCGTAGGGCTTCAGTACAGGAACTGTGGAGCGCCGTGCAGGTCCTTGTGCGGCTGGGTCTTGTTCCTCCTCTCCTGGCGGGAGCGGCTGATGTAGGGCGAGGGCTGCTTGAGGTGCACCGTCGCCACGTGCAGCTTCCGGCTGTTGGACTGCGCGAACGCCTTCCCGCACACCTCGCACTCGTAGGGCTTCACGCCTGTGTGACACTAGAAACAAGAAAAAGTGCTCTGGGTGACCCTCGAAGTCCACACGACTAAATTTCCAGTGGGAGAAAAAATAATGAAATACCATTGTCCATTTGCCGGTTTAAGAGCGGTTTAGAAACGCGACACTGCTGGCGTTTAAATACGCGCGATCCTCGAAATGTATGTTTATTGGTATACCAGGAAGTTTGCTTACCGACAATGGAGCACAGTTCGAATTATATCTTTTCGATATTCGGTTTCGAATATCGAAAAGATATAATTTAACTTTTCAAAGTAAAACGGACCTGAAACCTCTCGTTTTAAAGTCGTACAATCAAAACTTCCAAGTTTTATTCCGCAAAGTTTCGCTTAAGGCGCTGGCTACAAATGTATGGACGAACTCAAATGTTTAAAACAATTTATTTTACTTTAAAGTTATTATGTTTCGATATTCCAAATCGATCACCATTGTCGCAATGCTCAAACTAGTCTACTAACCTTACTCATTGAAATGATCTAATGTCTCAAATGAAAACAAGCGAAGATCTGCTAATTATTTATAGACCTGCAAATAATTGGTGCGGCTGAAGAACGCCTTGGGACACTGCTGGCACTTGTACGCGCGCTCCTCGAAGTGTGTGCGTTTGTGGTACACTAGCAACGACAATACTTACCCTGAAATGCCTGTCCAAAGCGCCTTTGCACTTGAACGCCTTGGCGCACACGGAGCACGCGTGCGGCCGGTGCTCCGAGTGCGTCTTCTCGTGCATCTGCAGGTTGGTGCGGTTGAAGAACGCCTTGGGACACTGCTGGCACTTGTACGCGCGCTCCTCGAAGTGTGTGCGTTTGTGGTACACTAGGAAAGCGTTACCCTAGAAAGGGAGCAAAATTAGTAGATATTATCGTACACAAAATGGGGATCGCGTGATACCACAGGCGCCCACTTGATAGACGAAGGCATTGGCTTTTGAATCTCACCGGCACCGCCAATTAAAGTCGACTCTCGATAATTTGAAACTCAAGGGACCAGAGAAAAATTTCAAATTACCAAGAGTTCAAAATAACAAGAGTTTGAATAACCAAGAGTCCGTAATTTTCGGTTGAGTGGACTGCCTTTAGTCTATCATTGTCCAATGAATGTTCGATAATGGTGAGAGCTGAGAAGAAATCGTCACTTGTGACTCACTTTATCGTTTGAAGGAAGACTGAAATATCAACTGCAAACACAGACCAATCAAATAAAGACTCGACTGAACTCAGTCGAGTTCAGTCGAGTTCAGTCGATTTCAGTCGAGTTCAGTCGATTTCAGTCGAGTTCAGTCGAGTTCAGTCGAGTTCAGTCGAGTTCAGTCGAGTTCAGTCGAGTTCAGTCGAGTTCAGTCGAGTTCAGTCGAGTTCAGTCGTGTTCAGTCGTGTTCAGTCGAGTTCAGTCGAGTTCAGTCGAGTTCATTCGAGTTCAGTCGAGTTCAGTCGAGTTCAGTCGTGTTCAGTCGAGTTCAGTCGATTTCAGTTGAGTTCAGTCGAGTTCAGTCGAGTTCAGTCGTGTTCAGTCGAGTTCAGTCGAGTTCAGTCGTGTTCAGTCGAGTTCAGTCGTGTTCAGTCGAGTTCAGTCGAGTTCAGTCGATTTCAGTTGAGTTCAGTCGAGTTCAGTCGAGTGCAGTCAAGTCCAGTCGAGTCGAGTCGAGTTGAGTTGTTGTAGAGAGTCGATAAATTATATTAGTATGCATTCGTTGCTCTGCATACTAATTGTAATTTGAACCATACCTACCTATTAAAATATCGATAAATATTTGATAAAATTCACAGACGAGAGCGCCTCATTATCCTAAAACGGGTTTCAAAAAATAGAGATAGAGATAATATTAAACATTTAAATTTTGAATTTTTGTTTTATTTTTATCATATTATCAACTGAAATCATATCGATAATGATACGTCGATAAAAAACGGTCGACGTCCAATTCCCATCACTAGTTGATTTAACTTGATTTTATGACTTTCGAGTCAACCAATCACAACAACGCGTTCTCCCCTGTCCCCCGCCAACATTTTACGATTTCGTTTTAATACTATTTCGTGTTAATGCGGACTCTGGAGCTCCTTTCTCTGTGACTGCAAATGACTCATATCTTATTTATATACAAATTGACAAATCTGTTCACTTCAAATTATAGAGAGTAGGGAAGCCCAGACTTCAATAACAAATTATTGAATGTTGGTGGGCAAGATTCAAGTTTCAAATTACCAAGGAAGCCAATTAGTATAGATTTATATAATTACAAGTCTATAGGACAGTCACAGAAAATTAAAAAAATAACGCAATCTGATAGATTTAATTAAACATTTTGGTACAGAAAACAGGGTAATATAGGATTATTGGATTGGTTTAGTAAATGGCCCAAAAATAGAGAATCATTTCTGAAGGTGGCAACTTACCCGAAAACTCTTCCCGCATATGTCACAGACGTAGTTCTTCTGTATGGGATAGTTTTTATCGGGATGCGCGCGCCGGAAGTGTGCCCAGTACACCCGCGCGTTGGCCATCTCCTCAGAACACTAACAAAATATCCATTATTAATACAAAAATTTTAATTAACACAAGAACGTTCTACAACGTACAAATACTGATCAAAATCAATTGCGCAATTGCTTTCAACTATCGATTCATTCATTCCACACTCGCGCGCAAAAAACACAATTGAACAATCGATAAAAAAATTTCGATAGCTCAATTGTTATTCGATTGTTATCGAATAAACAGAACAATCGAATAATTCTGATAGAACTGGGTGAAATGGTCTTTACATAGGACTGATCACCCGCCTGACGCCGGTAGGCATCCCCTCCATAAAAAAATTTGCTGGAAGCAGATTGGAATTCAGAATGGAGGCAGAATGGAGGCAGAATGGAGAGTTGGAATTGGAAGGAGATTGCCTGTCACCCACATGCACGCAGTTGGTGGGCCAGGTGAGCGCGCTGGGCTTCTTGCCGTAGTTGTGCGGCCTCTTCCTGGCGTGCGCGCGCCGGTGGTGCACGCGCAGCGCCTCCGCGTCCGGGAACGACTCGCCGCACATCCTGCACCCGTTGCTGGAAGCGAAAACATTTTACAACTAGGGGCCATCCATAAATTACGTCACACGTTAAGGGGAGGGGATGGGGGTCGACGAATTGTGACATTGTGTGACAAGGGGGTGGGAGGGTCCCTAAATTTTGTGACGTCACATTTCAAAATCTAGTATATTTAAAGAAGGTATAGTAGAGATCTTTTTACACACATTGTTCGAAGACCCGATAGACGAGACGTTGAGATGTCAAGTTATGGCGACTTCCCATCGAAAAGCGCAGTGTTGGCAGACTCCGACTAGGGGGACAGATAATATCAAATGGGTCGTCATCGCAAGGACCTATCGGTTGACGAAGAAGAAGGCCGAAAGGAAATAATTCCAGAAAATCCTGAGACCAACCAGAAGCGAGGATGGTTCCTGAGAAAAAATCAATAAATGGAAGATTTGGTAGCCGCAGGCCAGGAAAGAATCAATAAATGGAAGATTTGGTAGCCGCAGGCCGAGAAAGAATCAATAAAAGGAAGATTTGGTAGCCGCAGGTCGAGAAAGAATCAATAAATGGAAGATTTGGTAGCCGCAGGCCGAGAAAGAATCAATAAATGGAAGATTTGGTAGCCGCAGGCCGAGAAAGAATCAATAAATGGAAGATTTGGTAGCCGCAGGCCAGGAAAGAATCAATAAATGGAAGATTTGGTAGCCGCAGGCCGAGAAAGAATCAATAAATGGAAGATTTGTTAGCCGCAGGTCGAGAAAGAATCAATAAATGGAAGATATGGTGGCCGAACCCAAAAAAATTGGAGAGACCAAATCGACGCTAGACTTCTTTGGCTTCGAAACCTAGAGAGAATGGGAGAAGATCGTGCTGTAAAAAGAGTATATTTGGAAAACACCTTGCTGGATGTTTCAGATATCGCTGGTTAGATGAAGCGAGAAAAGACCGAGTTTTCCGAGGGCATACAAACCTCGGATTCGGAAGACCCGGTTGCCGATTGGTATCTGGTCAATTTGTCGGATTTGTAGGTTATTGATTTCTGTCGCCAGTGGAGAAGGACCTTAAAGCCAGTGAAGAAAGTGTGTAACACAAGAATGGTAAGGTGCAATACAAAACATTTGAATACATACTTGAAGTCCGTGCTCTGCGTGTGTTTGACGGAGGTGACCATGTGCCGCTTGAACGCCTCCACGGACACGAACCTGACGTCACACCGCTCGCAATATGGCGTGTCTTCCTTCCCCTTTCCCCCCTCTACTTCTCCTTTCTCCTGAGAAAGTATTAGCCCCATCATCATCATTATCACTCGATACCGGCCTACTATAGGACACGGGTCTCCTCTTAGAATAAATGAGAAGGGTTTATGCCGTAATCCACCACGCTGGCCAAGTGTAAGTAAACTTCACACGCCTTTGAATGCCATTATGAAGAACTCTCAGGCGTGCGGGTTTCATCACGATGTTTTCCTCGTTAAAGCGAGTGATATTGAATTGCTTAAAATGCACATAGCTCCGAAAAGTTGAGGTGCGTGCCGGGGATCGAAGTTCGAACTCGCTACTTTAAGTTAAAGATATTTAAGTACTGGTCATACTTAGCGAATGCATGGGTAATCGATTGTTCGGGTTAACTGAGTGTTTGAAATTAAGGTCATAGTCTTCAGCGGTATCAACTGATGGACGTCCACAGCAGGACATATGTCTCATGTAGAGAATTCCACTGTCATGGTCTTGTGTCACTTGTATCCTGTCATGCCGTGATATCGTTTCGGATTTTTTCCTCCCCTGAGAAAAAAAAAAAAAAAAAAAAAAATGCCGTGATATCGTCGGTCCACCTAGTGGGGGGTCTACCAACACTGCGCTTTTCGGTGCGAGATCGCCACTCTAGCACCTTGGTATCCCAACATCCCTCGGTTCTTCGAACTATATGCTTCACCCGTTGCCACTTTAGTTTCGCAACGCGTTGAGCTATGTCGATGACCCTGGTTCTCCTACGGATCTGCCGACACCGGAGCATCTTCAAGACTTTACAACGCACCATTGCAAAGTGTCACCATAGCCATATTGTCAGTTTCACTTTGTAATCGTGCGTTGAGAAGTCGACATCTCCTGAAGATGCTCCGGTGTCGGAGCAAAACGATCTTCGAGTGTTTTGTGGTGTGTTTGTGTGGTGTTGTGTAGGGCACAACACCACACAAACACAATTCATAATTTCTGGCGGATTATAGCAAAATAATTTTGTTTTTCATTGTATATCATGGAATTCTGCAAAGTAACACCTGCTTCTATTCGACCACGTCTCAGATCCATAAGTCATCACTGGCTGGCACAACCTGGATTAAAAAATAATAATAAAAGAAGAGCGAAAACCGTGGAATAATGACTGTACTCACCACCACGTCCTTATGCATCATAGTCTTGTGCATGTTGAGGCCCAGCTTGCTGACGAACGAGTACCCGCACAACTGTACTCACCACCACGTCCTTATGCATCATAGTCTTGTGCATGTTGAGGCCCAGCTTGCTGACGAACGAGTACCCGCACAACTGTACTCACCACCACGTCCTTATGCATCATAGTCTTGTGCATGTTGAGGTCCAGCTTGCTGACGAACGAGTACCCGCACAACTGTACTCACCACCACGTCCTTATGCATCATAGTCGTGTGCATGTTGAGGCCCAGCTTGCTGACGAACGAGTACCCGCACAACTGTACTCACCACCACGTCCTTATGCATCATAGTCTTGTGCATGTTGAGGCCCAGCTTGCTGACGAACGAGTACCCGCACAACTGTACTCACCACCACGTCCTTATGCATCATAGTCTTGTGCATGTTGAGGTCCAGCTTGCTGACGAACGAGTACCCGCACAACTGTACTCACCACCACGTCCTTATGCATCATAGTCTTGTGCATGTTGAGGCCCAGCTTGCTGACGAACGAGTACCCGCACAACTGTACTCACCACCACGTCCTTATGCATCATAGTCTTGTGCATGTTGAGGCCCAGCTTGCTGACGAACGAGTACCCGCACAACTGTACTCACCACCACGTCCTTATGCATCATAGTCTTGTGCATGTTGAGGCCCAGCTTGCTGACGAACGAGTACCCGCACACGCCGCATATGAACTCCGACGGGTGCTTCATGCGCACGTGGCTGAGGTATGACGTCCATTTGCTGGAAATATACTATTTTGTTTGAAAGGGTGGTCAGAATCTGATGATGGGATCTTGGAGAAATCGAGGGAACTCTTATTTTGTGGTATATTGAAGCCAGTTTACTTTTTCATACAATACAGTTTGTTCATGCTTTAGAGTGGTGAAGGAGGCAGTCCGTTAAGGATTGTTCTAACATGGATTGTCCATGTTTTAAATTGAATGGTAGATGAAATTGGCGCAGTTGGTAGGATTCAATGATTAGTAAATGATTACTTACGTTAAAATCTCTTCACAGTATTGACATTTGTATGTAACACCTTTGTGCCACCGTTGGTGTTGCTTCGCCTGGGTTCTGAAATCAAAAATTGAGCTAATAGATATTATGATGTAGAGTTTATAAGTTACAGTGTGTGTGGCGTATTTATGCCACGCAACTATAGATTTTTTGTTTATTGCTACAGAAAAAGTCATTATTCTGGTCTGTAATAGTTTTGAAGACATTTTCTTTGTAAGTTTACTGTCATCAGTAAGTATTTCGTAAACTATTTGGTACAATAATAAATTTAATTATTTTGGATAATTTAAATCATTAAAATTATCTCACGTAGTCTTAGAAACGTATGGACAAGACTTGCAGGCGTATTTCTTCTCGTGGTTCGCCGAATGCTTTTGTAGTGTTCGTTTCGTCTTGAATCGGAATTTGCAGATAGGACACTCGATATCGCCTGCACTCTGAAATAAATAACCAAACATAAGAATATCTGTTCAATTTATCTTTAAAAAAGTCATAATGGAGCACAAGGTCTAAAGGTCATCGAGTCGCAAAGCTGAAGTGGCAATGGGAGTGCCAGGAAATGCAGCATTGGGACACTTCCCTCCCCCCCTAGGATGATCTCAAGCGAGTCGCTGGTAACTGCAGTTCATTATCATCATTATCAACCCATTACCGGCCCACTACAGGGCACGGGTCTTTAGAATGGGAAGGATTTAGGCTTTAGTCCACCACGTTGGCCGAATACGGAAAACTTTATACGCCTTTGAGAACATCATGGAGAACTCAGGCATGCCGATTTCCTTACGATTTATTCCTTCACCGTTAGCCGCTGTTTACTAACGGTAAAAATTTGTTCTTGTAGCAGAGCGTGCACTAGTATAGTGCGTTTAGATAGTTTGACGACTGCTGGGAGACTCACCTAACTAGGATGATCTCAAGCGAGTCGCTGGACCTATCAAGAATGTTTGTCAGGAGGGTAATTTCACTTTGCCGCGTCGTGTTTTACGATGTGGTGCTTCAACACGTCCGCGTCTATGAAGCTCTGGTAGCAGAGCGTGCACTGATACAGCGCGTTAGGGTAGTTGGCCGACTGCTGGGAGACTCCCCTAACTAGGATGATCTCAAGCGAGTTGCTGGCAGTCGCTGGACCTATCAAGAATGTTTGTCAGGAGGGTAGTTTCACTTACCGGATCGTGTTCGCCGATGTGGTGCTTCCACGCGTCCGCGTCTATGAACCCCTTGTAGCAGAGCGTGCACTGGTACAGCACGTTAAGGTAGTTGGACGACTGCTGGGCGACCCCCCTAACTAGCATGATCCCAAGCAAGTCGCTGGTAGTCCCTGGACCTATCAAAAATGTTTCAGGAGGGTAGTTTCACTTACCGGGTCGTGTTTGCCGATGTGGTGCTTCCACGCGTCCGCGTCTATGAACCCCTTGTAGCAGAGTGTGCACTGGTACAGCGCGTTCAGGTAGTTGGACGACTGCTGCCGCTTGTTCACCTCCTCCTTTTGATCTTCTTCCTGGTGAAAAAATTGTCAAAGCCCAATGACTCTAAATCCAAGCATTTGTAAAAGTTCATTTGAATAAAAAACTGTTATATTCTATTCGTGTGCGTGTGTGTGTGGTGAGGCCCGCGAATTCATCCGGGTAAGTTTGTTTTCAAAAATCCCGTGGGAACTATTTGGTCTTTCAGGATAAAAAGTAGTCATCTTGTATGATTTTCTACACGCCCGCGAATGTACCGTCAAAATCGGTTTGGGCGTTAATCAATGAATAGGCTGGACAAACGGCAAAAGAATAATTTTGGTTTAACCCTTTACCGCATAGGAATCCAAATATGGATTCAAAATTTTTAAATTAGTTTTTTAGTTTACAGAAATATTATTTTTTAATAACCAAATATAAAATTATATTAAACAAGGCTTCCTGTAACGGTTCGCATTTTTTGCTGCCTATGGTAAGAGTCAACTGTCAATCTATTTGATGTTATGTGGAGATTGTTTGACGCGTGTGGTGTGATTAAACTTTGTACAAATTTCATCGCTTGAAAAAATATATAAAACGGTAAGTGAAAAATCTGATATTTTTTATATTTGCTCTCTGAATATCTAAAAATGTGGGTTTGTTGCGTTTGTTGTGATTTTTCTTGATTTTCTTTATTTTTGAGCCTATTTTTTTATTTGCCATATTTGGCTTCGTATGCATTCCCGTCAAAGTACTGTCGATCAAATATGGCTTCGTATGCATTCACGCTTGCTTTCTTTTGTTTGCAGAAATGGATCCTGCTCGCTTTTATGGTGCTATTGGGCTTTTTTACTATGTTCCTGTTTGAATATTCCATTTGACTATGGCTAGAAAACGTGGTCGTCCAGCTAGTATTCTCGGAAGTCGAGCCGGTACACCATCAAGCCAATTCAATACTACACCAGATGTTACTGCCAGAAAACGTGGCCATCCACATAGCATTATGGGACCACCAACGTCAAGCTGAATTGACACTCCATCCAGCTTACCTGATTCACCACGAAAAAGGCACGAAAAGCGCCAACTAGGCATCAAGATCTGCCTTTAGATACTGTTCGTTGTGATAACTTTGCTCATTTTCCTAAGTGGGCAAAATCGCCAAATATACCAGAATTGTACAAAATTTCGTTCATTCAGAAGTGTGAAAAATGTCAAGTTTATTTATGCTACAATGACAAAAGAAACTGCTTCACAGATTTTCATAATGCATAATTTTGTTTTTCACTAAATGCATACGAAGCCAAATATGGATCTTATAAGATTTTACTAGAATGCATATGAAGCCATATATGGCTTCGTATAGCAAATTCTAAAATAAATAACTTTTTTTTATTTTGCTGATTAAAACTGCTTAGTAAGGCCAAATAAAAGATGTTTTCACTATTAAAAAAAATTTATTTCATCCCCTTCATAATTCATGCAATAGAGGGTTAAATGCATGTTTCTGTTTCTTCGAAATCGCAAATAGAATAGATGCTTCAACTCATTTGTATACAGTAGAATAGGTGTAGAATATTTTAAATAGTCACTTACGGATAACTTGATAACAGTGCAATAGTTCTCCAGAGCAATATCGTCGGTGAGAACGCCGCCGGTGTTCCTGGTTCTCCGCGTCTTCTCCATGTTCTTCACTCCGGCGTCATTCTTCCTCGGCCGGCCGCGCTTGCGTCTGACCGCTGCTTCAGGGACATCTCTGACGATTGCGCTTGGCTCTGCAATCTATGACTGACTCATTAGAATACCTACGGGAGGGATTACTGGCGGTCAAACTGCCTCATTGGTCTAGCTAAAAATTCTTCATTATTCGTTGAATAGAAGCAAGCGTTACTTTGCTTATTTTACAGAAGTGAAGCCTATACAACGTTAGTTTTACTTTACGCAAAACCTGAAAGTAGTTTGTTCAGAATCAGTAACAAAATCTAATCCAACCATTAATATACCGTGTTATATTTTTGTCCAAAAATATTTTGAAATCCTACAAGCTTAGTTACCGCGCATCAGCTGACGGTCGGCACACAGCGGCGGTCATTCAACTCGCGTCGATCGCTAGTCCCTGCGGCGACGGCTTGCGGTGACCATTTTTTTCGAGGACAACGACGCAACATAACAAGCTTATAACTTCGTTACTTTTTATTATAATTTTTTGAAATTTTGTATAAATATTTTTAATGTAAAAATATTTGACACGTGTTTCGGTTTTTGCGCAAAGTAAAACTAACGTTGTATATCACCTGAAGTCTATATATTTTCTGAAAATGTTTGTTTTGTGGTGGATTTGTATGGTGTTGTAATTTGTTGTGTTGTAGAGAGGAGGCCTGTGCCCAAAAGTGGGATGTTAAAGGGCTGTAGTAGTGTAAAGGGCTGTAGTAGTGTAAAGGGCTGTAGTAGTGTAAAGGGCTGTAGTAGTGTAAAGGGCTGTAGTAGTGTAAAGGGCTGTAGCAGTGTGAAGGGCTGTAGTAGTGTAAAGGGCTGTAGTAGTGTAAAGGGCTGTAGTAGTGTAAAGAGCTGTAGTAGTGTAAAGGGCTGTAGTAGTGTAAAAGGCTGTAGCACTGTAAAGGGCTGTAGTAGTGTAACGGGCTGTAGTAGTGTAAAGGGCTGCAGTAGTAGTGTAAAGGGCTGTAGTAGTGTAAAGGGCTGTAGTAGTGTAAAGGGCTGTAGTAGTGTAAAGAGCTGTAGTAGTGTAAAGGGCTGTAGTAGTGTAAAGGGCTGTAGTAGTGTAAAGGGCTGTAGTAGTGTAAAGGGCTGTAGTAGTGTTAAGGTGTGTTAAGGTTACTGCGTAACAGTTCGGCGAAACTTTCGCCGAACTGTTACCCAGTAACCCATCTCAAACGCTCTAAGCGCGCCGTCCACATTGAGCGTAACAAGTTCGCCGAAATGTTCGCTGTTCGGTTCGGTGAAATGTTCAAGTCTGGACGCACCTTAAAGGGCTGTAGTAGTGTAAAGGGCTGTAGTAGTGTAAAGAGCTGTAGTAGTGTAAAGGGCAGTAGTAGTGTAAAGGGCTGTAGTAGTATAAAGGGCTGTAGTAGTGTAAAGGGCTGTAGTAGTGAACCCAAGTTGGTAACTGGATGAAGTGACTTTGGAGCTCGGAATTACGCCTTTTCGTTTCCTCCGTGAAAAATCTGACATATGTAATTTATGTAGTAAGTACATACAGCTCTTTCGATTACAAAGGCGGTACAAAGGTCTATGGTGTAAGAGGAACGTTACCGAAAACATAGCGCTATTATTACACCTACTACCTAAACTCAATACAATACCAATAACTATTTGTTGTACTTGTAGTATAAGTGGTTTAGTATTTAGTATTTTTCAAAACGGCAGAGTATAGTGTGCACAACTCGGGGTCAATGCCCTGCGAGCGGCGGGTATCCGGCAACAACTTTAGGTATTTAGGCGTCAGATGATTGCATTACATTGCGAAATTTTAAAAACACAGGAAATATTTAAAAAAAAGCTACTTTTTTGTGGTATTTTGTCAGTAATCATCACTACTATTACCTGTCTTCGTTAACGATAGAGTATCCCCTTACACAGTTATAACAATATTTTCAGTGAACGAGATATATTCGCTCAAAACTTACTTCAACTTCTATGTCATATTTAAATTGCTCTTCAGTATTATTCGGCTGAGTCTCTTCTGTTCTTCTATTCCTTCTCTTTTTCCTTCCGCTCCCTTCTTTCTTCTCTTTATGAACTGATAAAGGCTCGTCGTCATCAGTTGATAGAGGTGCTAAGTCATCAAAACCATCTTCAAGTTTGACACTTTCTTTTTCATCAAAGTAATTACTGTCGGCAACTTCTAAAGGTTCCTCTTTGATATCAAAAACTTCTGACACTATGCTTATGTTTGGTACTTTTTGAATTATTAGCTTGTTGGTCAATTGTAAGTTTTGTCTATCAATTTGTTTTAGAAAGTCACTTGTTATCTGGAAACATATTTTTAAGTTTTAGTGGAGGTACAACAATCTCCCTTGTGTAGTGGTAAGCACTATGATCTTGTTAGTGGAAAGTCCCAGATTCAACTCCCGATAGGGGCATTTTATTGCAGTGTTAGGTATATTTAGCTTGGTTTATACCCAATTTCCAGTTGATTAGATTTCAATAGATAAACTGGCTAGGAAAAGAGTGATAATCCTTGAAAAGTTGAAAAGATGTAACCAAACTAACTAATTAGGTAGGTAAGTACCATCCCAATTTTATCCACCTTAGAAAAGCAACTCACATTCAAATTAACACCCCTCTTTTTGCTTTGGGAGTTAAAAATAGCCAATTTCAATAGAGACAGGAAATTGAGAATTGTTACTGATAAGTGTGATAACCCTTACCCCTCCACAAGAGTGCAGTACGCGAGTTAAAGCCGCCTGAGCTCTCAAGCACTTTCCCTTGAAGGAATACAGTTTCCTTAACTGCGCTGCACAAAGGTAGCAGACGGTGATCGGCAAATATGAAGTAAGTGTCTGGAACAAAATACTAGCAAGATCACAAAAAAAAATTAAAAAAATATAATAATATGTACCACTAAAAACTAATTCTGTAAACCCAGTTACCGTACTAGAGTAGAGAATACTCAGCTAGGCTAGTAGCCAATATATGTATCACAGCAGAATATCATACTCACATTTTCGCCAACTAAAAGTTTATAACAACTTTCCAAAGGATAACTATAAAGGTTATGCATGTTAACATCGTCCATGAGACATATTCGACACACATTTACCTCTCCCATGGTTTATATTGTAATATTATTTTCATAAAACTTGATTAAAATTCAAATCAAAATCATATGTTCGCGGTTTGTTTATAAAGTAGACTTAGAAAATAATTAGAACTTCTACACCACTAAATTTTCTGAAAATAACACAAACTCTTCGTTTTAAATGACAAACCACACCTTCTACTTAAAGAAAAAAATTAATTAATATGAGTTTTATACTTAAAACTTGAGATTACATCGGTTTATTCAATATTTTCACAAAATATGCAACAAGAATGTCTAATTCTACAAAAGACGCCAAGCAGCCATTTTTTTTGACATTTCAGTGAGTTTGATGGACTTTTGGTGGACTTTTGACGTAAAAGTGTTGCCATAATTCAAAGATGTTCAACATTTTCGGCAATTTGTACTACATATTTTAATTTAATTAATAGTACATCAATATAGAATAATTATCTAGTAAATGATTGCATCATTAATCAAGTGTGAATGAGCTTTATAATAACAAACATTAACACTTCTTGGTACACTGAATAATGCAAAGTAAGTATTTAATATTATTTTATTTCAAACTTATCATTTGCAATAATTCTATCACAATATACATACAATGTAAATTTGATCGTTACGTAGTTTCACCAAAATCGGTTCAGCGGTTTAGGCTTGAAATCGTAACAAACAAACTCACTTTCGTATTTATAATATTAGTATAATTATAACAATTTGACAATATTTTGACAGTTTATTAACAATTTTACAATATTTTGACAGTTAATTTGATTATAGCAATTTTTTACACGTTGTACATCTTTGTACAACATTAAAAAATAGGTAAATATATCACAGTCATATCTGGCAATACAGGCATACCTTATACCCCCTTTACATTTGGCTAACTCAGTATAACCAAGGATTCCGAAACTGTCGCACGTATTTATAGAGCTCTCATGGGACCATCAAAATATCAAAGAATAGGGCTCGCCTTGACTATGGTTGCGTCGATCTCGATTTTAATTAATAAAAAAAGACGCAGGAAGTGTTGTACAACGAATTATATATTTTATTAAATTTTTTCTTTCGACATCGCTGCTCAAAAAGTAAATGTAGTATACACTAGCTGATGCCAGCGACTTTGTCCGCTTGGATTCTTATTTTCATCCTCTACCCTTACCACCCCCTACCCACTTGGGGGTAGAATTTCCAAAATTCCAGAAACACGTAATTCTTTATTTTTAACTGACAATAGGTCCAAAAACCGATTTTCATGGACATAACTTGATAAATGACGGACTTTCATTTAAACTTTCATCCCCTATTTAACCACCTTAGGGGTATAATTCGCAATAATCCTTTCTTACTGTGCGCCTACATCATAAATTAAAAGGAAGCTACTGTGAAAATTTCAAGTTTCTAGCTTCAGTGGTTTAGGCAGTGCGTTGATGAATAAGTCAGTCAGTCAGTCAGGACAAGCCTCTGTATATTATTATAGATAACGCTCCTCAAAAGCGCTGCGTTCGGCGACTAATGAAGCGATATTATAGGTACTGGATGGATGTGTGTGCACTCCACCTCAAGTGGCGGTCAGCGGACAACTGAACGTATTTTTTTGGCTAAATCGCTTTACATTTGGCTGGATTCAGAATGCTAACTGATTTAGATCGGCAGTGTCGACTCTGACTGTCTAATTAGTGTGTCTTACTGTCTGAATGCCTTTACACTTGTCTTCCTCTAGAGTCTTTTTCATTTAGTGCACTGAATCCAGCCAAGTCTAAAGGGCACTTTATGGCTCGCACAATGCAATGTAACAGTACTAGATGTCGCTAGCAGTCTTTAAAATCAATTAAATAATAGGTAGGTACTTTATGAATATTTCCCCCAATAGCTCAGTGGTAACGATAAGAGCAAAGAGTGGTCTTGATTCAACTTTTTTACCTAAAAAATAGTTAAAATATCCACTGTTTTGAGATTTACGTACGATTACGATTTTCGTGCTGAGAAGGTACTTACTTAAAAAAAAAAAAGAAGTTCTTTATTCACCATTGAACTACCGAACTTCCCTTTGTCCTTATTAAACACTGACGTATTTAGTATTATTACGTCAATGTTATTAAACGAAAAATAAAATATGGTTTTCCTACAATGGATATGGAAATCGGGCATGACATGATCTCTCATGTGGTACCAAATGTGGTACAAATCCTTCCAAAATTCACAGAAAATATTAAGGGTAACAGTATCGATTTACGCTATGTAACTAACTAGATACTTAACTCTGTAGCAAGTAATACATATTTTAACTCCTCAAAATAAGAGAAAGACGCCGAAGAGCTGAGGAGTGAGGACCTTTAATAATTTAAAGGCTAAACAGTTAAATTCAACAGAATATTATTATATATCATGATAACTGAGAACTTCAAAGGTAATACATAAAAAGGTAAGGTAAACCACCCAGTAAACTACCCAATATTCAGCCATGTCTTACAGCTCAAATAAAAACTTGGTGTAGCTGTAGTTTAAATGTTTATTACAATAAAATATAGAATAACGTTTAATTGATTGAAAGGTTATTTATTAATTTTATCACAAAAAATAACCAGTCAAGTGAGTGTCAGAACACGTACGGTAGGGTGGGCCGATATTGTATGGGAAATTTTTTTTTCTCGATTTTCATTACGCAAGAGGTGTCAAAAGTTGCGGCTGATTACGTAGATTCAGAGTACACTATTAGATTTGAAATTAAAATCAATCTTCAGCCCTCTACTAGCAATCAAAAAATGATTTTTTAATAAATTTTCATTAATTTTTCACTTAATTATTTCTGCATGTTTTGATAACTTTTTAGAAGTTTTTCATGTATAATAGTATTAATAAAACTATATTTTAAAGCAATTATTATCATTTATATAAAATTTCTATATATACAAACATAAAATGAACATCGTAAAGTGACTCAAATTTCGTCACTTTTCACCAGATTTAAATTGACTTTTGCTCTCAAACTCAAAGCATTTCTGACTATAGTGTATTCTTTATTAAACCATCCCGGTTTCCCCGATGACACGTTGAGATGCTTCAGTTACCAGTTTTACAGATCTTTCTACGCCTTGAGTGTGGCAAGGATAATCGTACTGTGGCACTTGAATAGTTTTTTGCCATATCTTGTAATTCTTCGTTACTATATTTTGTAGCAATTGGCAGTTGAGTGATTACAAGATCTTGCCATCAGTAACAGTTCAATATAATTTTCCGCCAAAAGGTTTATCTTCGTAGGTTTGAAAATCCGGATTTAAGTGGTAGCACCCGAAAGCCTAGCTTTCATGATTCGCGCTACAGCGAGTTATCGCACGTGATCTCTCGAGTCATACAACATTGCTAACAGCAGGTTTTCTGGGTGGTTAAAAATGCATTTCTTTGTATCTTATAAATGAAAGATTGAGAATTAATTAAAGAAGTGATTTCAGCAATTGTCTCACACGTTTTGGAGAAACTATTGGAATTGATGCATTTTTCAAAATACATTCTATTTCTAGGCTAACTAATAAAAAAATTCACTGTTAGAAGGTTGTTTTCCGTTATACTTTCGCTTTAATTTGTGTCTTTTCAATAGTATAAACTTAAAAACGTCACTTACAGTAGGGAAGCCGCATATGATCTAGTTCAGAATATGGTCCAAATAAAAGACAGACTGTATCACTTCGCCATGGTCCAGTGCTCATTTTTGAATAGGTATTGATTATTATAAATTATAATAACACAGGAATACTGAAAAATTATTAGAAAACCATATAAGTTTGAAACAATAGCTCAGACAATACTGCAGCGAGTTCTTAATAAAAGCAAACGATTTTACCGCGCGAAATATGTTAAACAAACATTGTTTGAATTTTTTTTGCTGTCTGATTTTGTTGCAAAATTGTCAAAGAGTAAATAAAGGGTAAGATAACAGTAGAAAATCAATAAAATGGTCCAAAAATACTTATTAACCAGAGAAAACATGAGATTGAAATACAGGAAAAAATTGGTATTTTATCAAATTTCGATCGCAAGTAGAGGGCTCAAAGTGATAAGCTTGTTTTTTTTAATTATTTTTCGTATAACCTACCTCGCATTACGCAACTTTTGCGGGGTCTTGTAACGCGATATTCTAAAATTATTGAAATCGGCCCACCCTAACGTACGGGTGCCGTTGATCTATACATATAATAAAATCGTAAACTTGCCGTATCTGTACATTTAAGATTTTTGCAAAATAATAACTGGAGTATATTAGGGATAAGTAATAGAACGTAAAAAAAGCTATTTTTGAAATTTTTGTCTGTTTATCTGTTTGTCTGTATGTTTGTGCGCGCATCACGCAAAAACTACTGAATGGATTGAAATGAAACTTGGCGTGATTTAAGTTCATACTACGGAGTACCATATAGGATACTTTTTATCCCGAAATTCAGCACGGTTTCCTTGGGAGAGGGGATGAAAGTCAAAATGTGTACTTAGCTGTAATTCATTAACGCGTGGTCCGATTTCATTCATTCTTTTTTTGCCGGCTTACCTCTGAAAGGCTGGATCGATTTTGATGGGACTTTCACTGGCGGATGTTTTCATTTGTATCTACCTAAATATCCGCCATCTTCCTTTCTGGGGGACCGAGTTCGATCCCGGCACGCACCTCAACTGTTCTTACACAGCACTAGCTTTAACAGTGAAGGAAAACATCGTGAGGAAACCTACACGCCTGAAAGTTCTTCACAATATTCTCAAAGACGTGCGAAGTTTACTAATAATAAAGTAATCCCGCAATCCGTACTTGGTCAGCGTGGTGGACTACGGCCTAAACCCTTCTCATTCTGTGAGGAGGCCCGCGCCCTGTAGTGGGCCGGTAATTGGTTGATCTATTGATGATGATGAATCTAAGAGTTGAGTTTAATGTATATTTACGGTAAAACGAGATCCAGTAGCTAAGATAATTTCAACTAGTTTTACAAAAATGACAACAAATCCACTTATGGGCCACGAGCATGGCTGACAGAGGATTTATCTTATTTGAAATCTAGTTGCCTAACTAAACTAAAACAAATCAAGCATATAAAATGCTTTTCAGCTTTCAAGTTTATATTATCACTAAAAATAGTTTTAAACTCACAAAAAATAAAAATCTACAGCAATTTCAAAAAGTCAAAAGAAACATAGTTACTTAAATAGGTATTATACAGAAATCTCGCACACATTTCCTTACAAAAAATTGGTTGTCTGTAAAGTCGGCTTACGGACGATAATTTTACGTGATAACGTCATGAGAAAACAAAGAAAGATAGATGTGTCACAATCTGAACGGTTAGGCCGGTCGTGCCTTCTCTATCGCTTGTTCCGTGCTCTCGCTTGGACGCGGAACGTGACAATCGCGCTTTTTCGTTCGTGTAGCTGGCGTTCATCGATTTATAAGACGTTATCACGTCAAAAAAATTGTAAATTTTGCTCAGTTGGACATGTGGCAACTGACATGTCGTACAGTGCAAATGAACAATCATAATATCTCGACATTAAGGTATACTATTGATTTGTAGGGGTGAATATTATTAATTAATCGTAACACAAGGATTCGATAAAATATTACTGCTGAATGCTGATAATTATGTAAACACTTTAAAATACTATTTATAGTGGAAATAATATAAGTAAAACTGACTATTGGAGTAGGGCTGATGACTGGGTGGTTTACCCTACCTATTAGGGAGGTTATTAATCTATACAAATATCAACGACGACATACCCCATAGACGGATGATAACAGGCACGCGGTGTGAGGTAACAGTTGAGTTTTTTTACCCGACTGGGTATATGTGTTTCACCTGTGTGTATGTATGTCCATTCCTATGTCCGCTTGTAACTAATCAACGGCTCAACGGATTTTGATAAATGATACGTCATTAGATTTGTCTCAATGACGCGAGTGTTATAGGGTACCTAAATTTAAAAAAAAATCAAAATGGCGGACTTTATGCGCTTTAATGTGCGAGCTGAAAAAAAATTTTTTCTTCAAGAACCTCGAGTCGGGTATCAAAATAAAGGGATTCAAAAGGCAAATACGAAAATGTATAAATTTATATATTTGGAAACAATTTGGAGTGATAAATCGTAGAAAATGACCGTTTCCTATGTCAGTTCGTAACTACTTAACGGCTCAACCTATTTTGATAAATTATACGTCATTAGATTTGTCTTGACGGCGCAAATGTTACTGCGTACATAAAATTCATAAAAAATCAAAATGGCGAATGTTATGCACTTTAATGTGCGGGCTGAAAAAAATTTTTTTCTTCAAGACCCTCGAGTGGGGTATCAAAATAAAGGGCTTTAAAAGGCGAGTACGAAAATGTATACAATCTATATGTTTTAAATCAATTTGGAGTGACAAATCATGAAAAACAAAATAAATAACAACTACACTTACAAGTGGTACGGTGGTAGTTTATTAATTTTTTAGTTCGTTTTTTAGCATGGCAGTCGGGTTTTTTTAATTTTTAAATTATAGCTTGTTTAGTCTTATATAAGTGGCTGCTCGAAAATTCCGAATTAGTATCGACCAGTTCTGAGCGCCGTAAACACGTCCGCTTTGGCGAATGAAATATAGTGACAAAAAATACAAGGATGCCTTGCTGATTTTGTAAAATGGTGTGGTAAAATCTCTCAAACATCGAGGTAAAGAAAGGTAGCATAACATTTCATCGATAAGTCAGTAAAACTAATTTTACCAAAATAATCATAAATAAAATAATTTATAGCGGGGTTCATCTTATGTTGGTCATGTTCAGAGTAGGAGGAGCTTGAAATCTACTCGCGTTATCGCCGCATCTCTTTTATTCATACTCGCCGCGTAAGTATTTATCTCGTTTCATTAGTTACCTTCTGAACGATAGTGATGTTCAACATCAATTCTATTCTATTGTCGATAGTATGAACATAATAAAGCCGTAGACCGAATTGTTTTTCTCTTAGACGTTGTCCTAATACAACGCGAATGCGCGATCATCGCAAGTTCGCGCGAATTTTACTCGTACGAACTCGCGATCAAACATACTGATCTCGAATAGGTGTCCTAATAGGCATTCGCGCGACAATCGCGTCACGTCGTTGGGCAGTGACTGACTGACTGACAGACTGACTGACTGTGACTGACTGACTGACTGACTGACTGACTGACTGACAGTGACTGACTGACTGACAGTGACTGACTGACTGACTGGTTGACTGACAGTGATTGACTGAATGACAGTGACTGACTGACTGACTGACTGACCGACTGACTGACAGTGACTGACAATGACTAACAGTGACTGACTGACAATGACTGACAGTGACTGACTGAATGACTGACAGTGACTGAAAATGACTGACAGTGAGTGACTGACTGACAGTGACTGACAGTGACAGACAGTGACTGACGGTGACTGACAGTAACTGACAATGACTGACAGTGACTGACTGACAATGACTGACAGTGACTGACTGGCTGACAGTGACTGACAGTGACTGACAATGACTGACAGTGACTGACTGACAGTCACCGACAGTGACTGGCAATGACTGACAGTGACTGACAGTGACTGACAGTGACTGACTGACAGTGACTGAAAATGACTGACAGTGAGTGACTGACTGACAGTGACTGACTGACAATGACCGACAATGACTGACAGTGACTGACAATGACTGACTGTGACTAACAGTGACTGACAATGACTGTCAGTGACTGACAATGAATGACAGTGACTGACTGACAATGACTGAGTGACTGACTGGCTGACAATGACTGACAATGACTGACAGTGATTGACGGTGACTGACTGACAGTGACTGACAATGACTGACAGTGACTGATTGACTGACAGTGACTGAAAATGACTGACAGTGAGTGACTGACTGACAGTGACTGACAGTGACAGACAGTGACTGACGGTGACTGACAGTAACTGACAATGACTGACAGTGACTGACTGACAATGACTGACTGACTGACTGACAGTGACTGACTGACTGACAGTGACTGACTGGCTGACTGACTGACAGTGACTGACTGACTGACAGTGACTGACTGAATGACTGACAGTGACTGACTGAATGACTGACAGTGACTGACAGTGACTGACAACCCTCTCCTCTCTACCCCTACCTCTACCGCTACCTCTACCCCTACCTCTAGGTAGGTAGGTAGAGGTAGGTATATGTAGAGGTAGGGGCAATATAGCAATCTGTAATACAAAATATAAAATAACATTCATACAATATGTTTGGTAGGTAAGTATCTACTTATCGTGTTTTAATCAAACGTGTCCCATCCCTAGTCCGTGTACTTTTCGCAACCTAGGTAAGTACTGACCTTGGTCGGGCCAATCAGAACGCGATTCCCCGCGCCTTCATACTTCAGCTAGTTGCCAGAATTGTTTCAGTAGAATTAAAATAAACATGAGGTGTCTATGGGATGTATCGTCGATGAGCCGCCTCCACCGCGCGGTGTTTTGCCAAAGACACCGCCGTGACTTCAAAGCATGCCGCGAGGGGTGTACAGGCACAAGGGGTTTTGGCGTTTTATACCTACCCATATTTTTTCATTAAAATTCTCTTTCCTTTTTATATTTTTTTATATTCGTATTTTATTACAATATAACCATAAACATAAAATATAATATTCTCATGATCACGGGTCTTCTCTCAAAATGAGAAGGATTTTAACCATAGTCTACCACGCTGGCCAAGTGCGGATTGGCAGACTATTCGGAGATTCTGTTAGAATAGAAAAAAAATACAAACAGAAAAAAGTAATAAAAATAAATACAGAATACTAAGAGCACCTGCGCCTGTACCGACACTAAGTTACCGAACGAACTATACCAATTTGTACCACAGACTAGACTGTACAGTGTACAGAGATTAAACAGGGCTTGTTAACGTTATCAAGACAAATTGTGCTTTATTAACGGTAAAAATATTAATATTAATTAGTAACATTAAATAACAGTATTTTTACGATAAAAAAGTATCATTAACAGTACAATAAGTAATAACGTTAATAAAATATTGTTTGTACAATGTTTTTTACCATTGATAATGGCTGCGTAATAACTTTTGATGCAAAATAATAATATTGCTTCATACATTGTCTTCTCCAATTATGTTTTCTTTGAACAACTATACTATCTGAGGAGCGTTGTTTCAAATCGTATTTTGTCCATAGTAATCAAAATATGAGATTTCGTTGTATATGGCCTTAAAATGCAAGAGTAACTAATTTAGCAAAAGTTAGTGCATAAAAACCGAATTTGTCAAGTAAATAATCGAATGTCAAAATGAGGCGCTGTTTCAAAATATGTTTTGTCCGTGTGAAGTGGTGTTTCAAAACATAGTCTGTCCACCTGTTAGCAAAATAACAATTTATTATGGTCTGTCTGTGGCGGCAAACTGTACGATTATTTAAATAATGGCCTGTTTCACCACCTTCTGATAAGTAAGGTAAGTATCTACAACTTTTGTCTTTGTCATTTGACATAATCCGAAAATCCGACACTTATCAGAAGGTGGTGAAACAAGCCCTTAGTAATTTAAACAAAATTGTTTTAATATTGTTGCATAAGCATGGAGCAAGGAGTCCTTGTAGGAAATCATTCAGTTGGCTCAAGAAAAAAAGACACAAAACATCAAAACAAAGAGGCGAGGAATAGTTAAATTATCGTTTTATTGTTTCTTTGTACTATTATACGACTCTAAGTGCCTGTTTCACCACCTTCTGATAAGCATCAGATAGTTATCTACAACTTTTGTCTTTGTCATTTGACATAAAGTAAGAAAGTGACAAAACTTGCGTTTAAGCTATCCGACACTTATCAGAAGGTGGTGAAACAGGCCGTAACTGTATTTTATCGGCAGTTATAAGATTCTGGCTACAATATGAATTTATTTTGTTTCAGTTATGAAATAAAGGAACCTTAACTGAACAATTTTGTCATTCATAATTCCATGCATTCATAATAACTCAAGATTTAATATATGTTGTGATATATATAAATTTGATTTAATACAGTGAAATCATTATTTTATGCATACTTTGTGCATAAAATATAGGCCATAAGCGTTTTTTTATTTTTTAGTAGGTATTATTGGACAAAATATGAATCATTTCTTTGTACATAATATGCTTTGAAAATAAACCAGTGTTTCAAAATGTATTGTGTCCATAAACCAGTGTTTCAAAATGTATTATGTCCATACAAATGGTTCAAAACATATTTTGTCCAATATTTATGCTTAATTAACTTAATAAAAAACTATAGAACACTATTTGTTTTTTTATTCAGACATGCTATATTATGCTTTATATTTAGCATGGTAAATTTACTTCTACATATAACTTTAAGATAAAACCGGTCAAGTGCGTGGCGGGCCACGCGCAGTGTAGGGTTCCGTAGTCACAATCCTCGAAAAACAGATATAACTCCTTAACCTGTGAACCCTACTTAGCCGTGATAGTTTTCCTTTAAAATTGATTATATACCCTACTGCTGTGAATTTTTTCAAGTTCCTATATACTGCCATTTGGCTGATAGAGGGGGGGGACACTTGACTCTAATAAAAATTTGCACTTTAAAACATCATATTTTACAAACGGATCTAGAAATCGAAAAATGATGTTCCCACACCCACAGTATTTTTAAAAGACCTATTCAACGATACCCCACACTATGGGGTAGACGAGAAAAAAAATATTCATCCCCACTTTACATGTAGGGGAGCTACCCTAAAAAAAAATATTTATCAAAATTTTATTTCACCACTTTGTCGGCGTGATTAATATTTATACTCATGCCAAATTACGGATTTCTAGCACTAATAGTCTCTGAGATTAACCGAGGACGGACGGACAGACGGACAGACGGACAGACGGACAGACGGACAGACGGACAGACGGACGGACATGGCGAAACTATAAGGGTTCCTTGTTTACTACGGAACCCTAAAAAAGGCATAAATTAAAAACGGCTATTTTTGAAAAATACACATTTTTGGACAAAATGAGTTTTGAAACAACGCTCCTCATCTATGTTCTGGCCATTCCTTGTTTCTGGGATTCCCCTTATTACTCACTTCATAATTGAGTACGGAATACTGATGCAGAAAAATAAGGTGCGTTAGGGTAAGATCGGAGGTGGGTTAAGACCGTATGACTCAAATTTCGGACGAATTAGGGCATATTTTTAAATGCGGGCAATATTGTGTATTAGGCCATTTAATTGGGCCCCGGCCCGTGGTTCCCACAAATCGCTCCATCACGTCGGACGTGTGCTATGCGCCATTAAACAAAACAAGGTAATTTTCGTAATTTTTTCGTCAATCCGGTCTTCAACTTTTATTTTTATCTGTCTTTTTTAGCGAAGATATAGCTTTTTTTGTAATTATTTTGCCTGGATAGTTAGTTTTATGATGCCACAAAGTGATTAATTTGATCCAAATAAAGCTAACATTGATGTTGGCGAAGATCCGGTGTACCCCCTCGCAAGTGAAGATCGGATGAAAATTTTCCGATCTTTGCAAGTTTCAAATAAGGCAGTGATAGTCAAACTTTTATTAAGTAATCATAAATGTTTCTGCCGTACGGATTAACAGTAAGATTAATTAATCGGAGTAATAGTAAGATTCCAAAGTAGAGTTAAAACACAAAGGAGAATGCCCAAAAATCTATGGGCGTGTAACCCAGTCGTTTACAAGCGTGTTGTATGCAGCATTTATTGCAGGTTTATTCCTGATAACCAAACACACCATTTTAATACCTCTAGGTCCTGCCGTTTTTGAATAAATCTAAGTTTAAGTTCGAAAATGATTCTAGGTTATGTGTAGTTTATGATTGTTAAACTAGTAAGGAAAGCCGTGTATCGTTCCTGCCAATTTGAATTATTTGTTCCGCGCACTATACTTAACATACCTGTTGCAACGATGTCCATGTTGAGAGTAGTTTGCAATGTAGAATCTAACGAAGACCCATCATGTCTTAGCATCATATCAAAGGCATCATGTTTACATTCAAGTGACAATTAATACACCTCAACATTGTTATCCAAATCACGAGCAAAAATCAGAATCCGTAGAAAGTAGCGTAAAGTCGGCGAGTAGGCGAGATCAAATCCGTATAGTATAGCAAAAGTCGTTGGTAAGGATAAACAATAAACCATAGAATTAATATTGGTCTCCGCTGCGCTATAATAAACATTCAAAATGTAAACAGAGTAGACGTCACTAGCGTCACATACAACTAAAACCTAGGAACAAGTATCTATGGAAGCGAAATATTTTAGACGAAATCAAACATCTCTTTGACTTACTCACTCGTACCGATTTTAAGCATAAGAAAGAAAGAGAAGTCTGCTACTATCAGTTGTCCTACTTTAAACAAAAATAACCACTTTTTCCTAGAGTCTGACGTAGTTCAACCGAGGACGTAGTTTAGCAGAAAGGACCCAATCCACAAAATGGTAAAAATGAGTTATACAGGGTATAAGGAGACCGCTTCCGAAAACTTGTCGCTATTATTAGACTACCTAAATACAATCCAGTATAACCACAATAACCTTATAGCGTAGGTATCACGCGCAACAACGTGTCTGCGCGAGGTCAAGGTAACGCAAAGTTCGCTGTCCTCCAGCGTCAGCTGATTTTATTTGGATTACTTTTAACTTTAAAAAAATACAGGCAATATTTTTTTTATTCCCCAAAAACGGGAATTGCACAAAAAATGCATTTTTGGTAAAAACTACTTTTTCACATTTTTTTTATAATATCTTATCAGTAATCTTTGTACACGTCTCCCAACGTGAGAATGACTCCATAGAGCGACTTGTCGTACAGGGCAAAATAGAGGGCACCAGAGGGCGAGGAAGGTCGCCTATGCGATGGACCGACCAAATCAAATCAGCTGAGGGCGGTTCCTTGCACGATTGCACCAGGCTGTCGGCCAGCAGGGAGAAGTGGCGAACACTCGTGTGGCGCATAAATCTGCCCTTAAAGACGTCACTTCTGGATGACCACGACCGCTCTGTTAAGAGTGAAACGAAGAAGATCAGTACTTATCAGTACTATCACCTATCTTCGTTTTCGAGAGCGTTTCGCATACACCTATTCAAAGAGATCCTAAAGGTTGTTTCTTTCACTCAGAAAAAAAGATCCCTGATCCTACAATGTTATCATGGTTTTTTATGTTATGTATGAAATTATGTGTGCGTTGGGCGTTTGGGCGTGCCTAATAAACTCGTATGTTTGCTACGAGAATTTCTTATAAATCATACCTTCCGTTACCGCCTGGACCAAGAGCGTCACCAGCTGATGGGCAAAGGGGGGGACTAGATAAATAATATATACGGAGGATGGAAAGAAAAATGAATTTTAGGTCCAGTCGAGAGGTTATGAATGTGTAAAGCAAGTATTACAAGTTCTTGAATTGACGTGAAAATCATCATCATCATCATCATCATGATCAACCCATTACCGGCTCACTACAGAGCATGGGTCTCCTCTCAGAGTGAGAAGGGTTTTGGCCATAGTCTACCACGCTGGCCAAGCGGATTGGCAGACTTCACACACCTTTGAGAACGTTATGGAGAGAACTCTCAGGTATGCAGGTTTCCTCACGATGTTGTCCTTCACCGTTAAAGCAAGTGATATTTAAATACTTTTAAAACGCACATAACTCCGAAAAGTTAGAAGTGCGTGCCCCGGGATCGAACCCACGACCTCCGATTAGAAGTCGGTTGCCCTAACCACTAGGCTATCACAGCTTTTATTTGGAAAACGTGAAAATAGTTATTAATTATAAGTCAAGTGAGTGAATTTAGGACTTTGTTTGCATTTGGCTATACTCTGATTTTTAATTCGGTGGAAATCTGACGTTTCGTAATATTACCAGAGATAAAACAATTCTCACAAAACAGATAAAAAAATCAAAACTTATTGTTATAAAAATCAACTGCCTCATGTAGCAAGTGCCAAGCGGGAGCTGATAGACATCTGCCCCCCTAGAGATTTGATAAAATTCATAATTTTATCAAATCTCTAGGGGGGGCAGATGTACCTATCTGCTCCCGCTTGGCAACACCCATGGCCTGGACGGCATCTTATCATCTCCGAGACCACTTGGTGCTTGAGTCCCCCGGCAGTGCTGTTTTCTCTCTTGTATGCGCTATTTACCAGCGACATACATTGCACCCCAGATGTTATGTTAGCCTAGTTTGCGGACGATAAGATGACATATACGACCCATACCCAATTCTCGGTCATTCGATTTCGACTCCAAGTTACGGCTAGTCATCTAGGGTCTAGGCGACTGGTTCCGCCGCTGGAGGATAGAGGTCAACGGTGAAAAAACGGAACTGTGCTTTTTACAGGAAAGCGTGGTAGCAAGTACTCCGGCAAACGTGCCGTGCCGAATAATTTCTATACGGCGTTCTTTTCCCCTGGCAAGACAAAGCCAAATATCTAGGTGTGAACTTAGACGATAAGATGAACTTTGCCGCTCAAAGACGTAAAGCCCCAAAAGGCAGCATTTGTGCTCAAGTTGTGCATTGTGATCGAGCAAAGAACCTGTATTCGCTCAATAATGTCCTGCACATGCATAGTATTTGCACATATCCCTCCCTTCTCGATTAAAGCAGACTAGGTAGTTTTGCAAACACTGCAGAATAAGTTTCTGCACACGGCAATGAGTGCCCCGTGGTTTGTGCGCAATATTGATCTCCAAGATCTCGATCTCCCTGTTCTAGCCCAACACTTTAAGCAGTTTTCAAAGAATTACCTTGAGAAAGCTGCCCGCCATACTTTGACGTGAATCCCTTCCTCTGTTACGGGGACGTATGGATTAGTCTATTGCAAAACTAGCATTCCAACGTCACGTAAGCCGAGTTTCGAGACTCACAGGAGACGCCCTTAAGACGATGTTCTCCCCGATTTTTTTCAAGCCCTTGGGCTCTAGCTCCGCTGGCAGAGTTTCTGCGCTCGCTTCCCCCTAATTTCTCGTAGGGTAAACGGCAAGTATTAACGACCCCCTTAAGATAATTTTAAAATCGATATCAATTATTAACAGTAGTATATTACTAAGTAAATTACAAAATAGCACTAGCTTTCACATTTTTATTTGTTGTTTATGTTAAAAAATGTAAAAATAATGTAAAAAGCGGTGATAGCCATCATTTGCTGTAACAGTGAAGAAAAACCTGCATGCCTGAGACTCTGCATAATGTTCTCAAAGGCTACCAATCCACACTTGGTCAGCATGGTGTACTTCGGCATAAACCTTTCTCATTCTGAGACGAGACTCGTGCCCTGTAGTGGGCCGTTAAGGCGTTGATAATGATGATGATGAATTATAACGTGTCTGAGAAGTAGTCTTTAATAGAATCATATCGCGTTTGAGCATTAGTGAAACTTAACCGCGTGTTATTCTCTCATAATACACCTATTCGACTTTTACAGCGAAGCTGCATAAACCGTGACTATAATTAATAAAGGGATTGTCAGATAAAAAATTTCGCACAACAAAGCACTTAGAACTTAAAAAATTACAAAATAACGTAATTTGACTTAGTTATGTGGATGCTCTATAAGTCGGCAGTTTAACGTCTGTGTCACGTTTAACAGTAGACATGTCAAACGAAGTAATTTCAGTACAATATTTTTTCTTCTAATACTTGATTCTTTTGACTTTTGGAGTCAACTAATAGTATTTGCTTTTTGTATAAAGAAGTAATTTTCAATTTATTTAAAAAATAAGTACTAATTTGCCTAAGCTCGGCACCTTTGTGCCTTTTTCCAGCATTTATGTCCTCAAAGTCGGCCCTCACGTGTCTGAAAGAAAATCATATTTTACCCGCGACTTCGTCCGCGTAAATTAATGTTTTTCTTAATATTTATAGGAACTCTTTTCTCCTTTTCATTTTATTTTATTTTCCCGCCAAATAAATACCCTTCTCCAAAATTAATAGAACTTTTGAAGAAATGGATAGAATTTTTTTCAACAATCAGACAATTTTTTTGTATAGACAACATCAAGTTTATCCAATAGGATAAACAGGATACCTCACAATAGGATACCTTAGAAATAACCCAAATTCTAAAAGGTGGCACCCCCTGCCGACCCCAGGTACCTCATATTACTGGTTTTCCTTAGTCCACCACCCTTGTTTTTTCTTTAAATACGTAAAATAATCGTGTTATACTACTATTACAAGACATCAAATATTATAACAAATTAAATTGCAACAACAAGTCTTAAATATTATTCATACGTAATTTATATCTTGTCAAACGACGCTCGGAAAGCAGAAATTTTATAAGAAATTAAGCTATTTACGCACTTGCACTCGTTCTAAGCGATAATTGAGGGATAGGGATGCAAAAAAAATGCTGCCTTATTCTAAAACTATTTTCCCATTAGAGCAAGCTTTATGTACACATAAAATACTCAGTGTGCCTAAGCGGCACCCAAAATGTTAATATTTACAAACATAGAACTGAGTGCCGACTTTTGCTGGGCGGCTTTAGGAGCATCCACCCTATCACCGGACGGTTAGCAAAAAACAAATTTCTTGTTAATCTGTCTTTCAAGATGACACCATAGACCAACAAGAAGAGGACTTGGCATAATGTCCTATAGAAAATAGTGGATCGGAAAATAGCTTAAGCTTATCAAAATTTTCATAAGTGTGTAAGAGACAACACTACATTTTTAAACATAACAATAAAACAGATCGTGGCAGAAATTTTATTGCACTTCCCTTAAGATGGCCTCCCTAAAATGTATACATGAACACTCACACACGCACAACTTGAGACATCACAATGAACACGCGCCATTTTAGGTTGGGGGATTGTGCGTGTGTGAGTGTATTTTTGGCACGTTTTTAAGGTAGGTATGCCTACTCTACTTATTATTATTACCTCTATGGATGACACTGAAATTATATTGCGATCTTTTTTTTGACAGTGCATATTGACATAAGCAAAAACGAAAGATATAATAAGTATTTATTCATTTTAAATAAGTTCTCTCTAGGAAGAAGAGGGGGTGGGGTATAATATCTCTTAGACTAAAACAATGACATGTCACATTGGCATCTTGAAATATAATAAGTTTCTTTACACAAAATCAAGAAGGTTGTAGTTCTATTCCATTCCATTGCACAAAACGCAATGAAGTTAAAATAATATTATAACAAAATAATATTATTAATTATTACTTATTTACTTTAATCATATTGTACGATTTACAACAAGTAACAAATAAAATAATGTATTAAAAATAAATATCTGTTTTATTTCAAGTGACATGATTTTTTAGTAACAAAACTTTTTGTTTGGGCATGTATGCGTAGAAAGTAATGCAAATGGCCACTAGACATGCCAGAGAACAGGAAGAGACGGTTGAATTCCTTTTTTATTGCATTTTTTTAAAAGCAGCTTTAGCATTAATAATTATTAATTTTCAAATTGTCATATATTCGTAAGATAATTTTTAGTAAATTACATTTTGTGTAAATGTTTGGGTCAGGGATGATCATTCTCCTTTGCGCCTTAATAGCTCAATCTGGTACGAGTACTTTTCATAGATCGAATAACAAGATACATTATGTAACAATTTAAAAAAAAAGTTTATTGAAAGTTGGTTACTATAATTACTTATCTAACAAGCATGAACTAGGCTAATAAGTACCATTAATGAAAAAAAAATGAGTTTTATATTGCTAATCATTTCTTAGTTTTTATAGTTGCCTAAAGTTTTATCCAAAGGCAAACCAGGGACCTTACGTATTAAGTAGTAATTCAGTTTCCTTTTTCAAATATCTGATATCCTGGTCCACTTAGTCACATTTGCTTTACTTCATCAAGTTCTATACCTTTATTCCGATTCTAATCGACTCTTTTATGCCTACTCATTTCCTGTTTATAATAAGACATGCGCTTGCTACACGTACATGAACTTGTACACACAATAAATTTAACAATTGAGTAGGTAGGTACTTACTACACCAGGCTTCCCCACTGGGCACCGGCAAATGTATCCGATCTTTACCGTTTTACTTACTTTGTGGCATGCCAAAGTTTGAGAACCACAAAATCACAATTTTTTTTACATCAGGGGTAAGTTCGCATGGCATAAAACCAAAAATGAAAGAATCGATTGGAACATTTTTGTTTCTAGTCATTTATAATTCATATTCAAATATGTTTTAGAATAGAAAAGACCGAATGTATTCCTTATTAAGACTTTGTTCTCCAAGCACTATAGTCGGAATTATAATTCGATTCCACATTTGACATTAGCTACTGTCATTTTGTAAAATAATGATACCACATATAATAGTGTAGTGATGAACACAAAAATCGATAAACAATCGAAATTTATGTTTA
The DNA here is from genome assembly GCA_920104075.1 of Melanargia galathea. Taxonomy (NCBI): domain Eukaryota; kingdom Metazoa; phylum Arthropoda; class Insecta; order Lepidoptera; family Nymphalidae; genus Melanargia; species Melanargia galathea. Next base: position 18,057,875 of record OV049874.1, on the reverse strand, counting down.
TGTAATCATAATATTGGTGTGCCAATTAAAGACTAAATTATTGATTTTTATTTAAATAAATACATAATTAAATATTAATTAGTAACCGCTGCTTTGTTATTTTGTTGGGTTTTTGTTAAAGTTTTGTTACGTTGTGTTTGTACTTTGTTGTTACGTTTATAGTTTTTTGTGAACTCCTGAGTGAATCTATTTGTTTTGAGGAGTGGTTCACTGGAGTCTTACCAAAATTAAGACCAAACTCAATTGTGGTAATGGATGATGCACCTTACCACTCCTGAAAATTGGAAACGGCACCAAAAATGAGCTGGAAAAAGCGTGCCATTCAAGACTGGCTTTTAAATAAAAATATTCATTATGATCCAGATATGGTTAAAGCTACGCTTTTAGAACTGATAATAACACACACATAACGAGTCTTTTAATAAGTACGCTGTAGACGAAATGGCAGCACAACATGGGATCACGATTTTAAGACTGCCCCCTTACCATTGCGAGCTGAATCCTATCGAATTGATATGGGCGCAGGTAAAGGGGCATGTAGCTCAAAATAATAAAACCTTCAAATTGACAGACGTGAGAAATTTATTTAAGGAAGGCATTCAAAAAATTACAGCTACCGTCTAGGTCTAAATGCGTATCCCATGTTGTCAAAAAAGAGGAAAAAATGAGTAGGCTAGATATGTTAATTGACAATATCACAGACACATTTATAATAAATGTTACAGAAAGTGACAGCGATAGCGATAGCGATGACGGCGACGATTTATAAAATAAAATATTACCATAATAGGTACATCTATTTGTTTTATTTTTCATGTTCCTTCATGATCACATTTTTTTATTTATTTCACACACAATTATTAAAGAAAACTCTCAGATCCATAATAAAATTAATCGTCATAACTAAATTATCCGTTCAGAAATATTTAATTTCCTGATATACTTAGTTTCTATTAAAGTAGTAGTTGTTTAGATATACTACTATAAACGAGAGGAATCGATACGGAAATATTCTTTTTCCGTATCGAATAATTTCGCAACGTCACTATTTAGTACTTGTCATAACGTTGCAACACTGAAATTGTCAAATCTGGAATTGAATTAAAATTCATACTATAGAAGCGACTTTAAATTTATGTCCGGTCATACCCCTTGGTGGCCAATTCTTAATCATGGTCATAAAAAAAATTGTGTTGACTTTGCGTACGTATAAAACAAAAACCGTTGAGTTTACATAAACAAACTATTTTCAGAGCTAAACTACGTTTAACCATTAACCGTTTACGATATATTACATTAATATAAGATGTATGGATTTCGAGAAAAAAAATTTTTTGCGACACTCTTCCAACTAGTCGAAAATCCGTCCGGTATTACCCCAACGCACCTTAACTACTAGGACCCGGCGCACACCGAGCGCAGCGCATTTTTCTAGAATCGCGCGCGCGGATTCAGGCGACCTCGAGCGGCGCCAAGAGCCACGAGAGCCCTCGGGCGGAGCGACGCGCGGCTACTCCGAGCACATCCAAGTCGTTCTCTCTTTCTCTCGTTCTCATGTCTATTCTTTAGGGCAACTGGTGGCCGCTCATTCCCGAAGAGCAGCGCGTCGAAGCGCGGCGCAGAGCAGCGCCGCGAGAGTGGAGCAGCGCTGCGGCGACTGAAGCACTCGCGCGCATGCTCTTGTGAGTTGTGGCCTGTGGGCGATCCGATGCTCCGCGCGCCTATTTATTCTTGGAATGCAATTATTGACCGTATGTCAATAGTCGTAAAGTTAATTATTTAGTATTCTCAGAAAATGCTCTGCGCTCAGGGACTGAATAACCGGAATTTAATGGTAGTTTTATTTAGCGGTAATGGGCCTACCCTTTTAATAAAAGTAGCGAAATGTTTAAATACCTATAATTTCGGTACCGCTTCATTTCTGTACCTTTATATTTCAGTTTAGCGGTACCGAAATAAAAAACGGTACTTTTATTTCGGTACCGCTATTTATATCGATATTTTTATCTAATAAGGCTTTACTTTGATGTGCCGTTGAAGGAATCCCACCACTTCGGCATTCTTTATTCTTTAATATTCTTATTTTTAGATTTAGAATTTGGAATTTCTTAATATCCTTACGTTTTAACAAACACAGGAACCGACGGGAAGCGGGGGACGCGCGGCGCGCGGCACGTGGCCAAATTCTTCACCCCCGCGCGCGCAACTTTTCGTATTTTTTCGGTACCGAAATCGCAAAGCGGTTAAATAAAGGTATCTTTTATAAAGGTTGAGATTTTGGTACCTATTTTGTACCGGTATGATAACGGTGGTATGTACCGGTATGCTCTACCGCTTTCAGTCCCTGTCTGCGCTGCTCTGCACTCGGTGTGCGCCGGGACTTAGCACTACAAACACAAAACATCTAGAATTTTAGCTATTTAGATAACAGTAATCATCATCCTTTCCTTGTAAGTATAAATACGAGGAAAGGTTTACTATCAAGATGTTTGTGTGAACTGAGTGCTTCCGGTTTCATTTTAATACGGTGCAAAACAACCAACCTTTTTAGGGTTCAAATCAAATCAAATCCGGTTCCGTACCCAAAGGGTAAAAACGGAGCTCTATTAATGTAAGCTATGACCAAAACAAATGACCATTTTTTGGGTTTTTCTTGAAAGAAAAACAAACCGTGAACGGTTTGTTGCGATGACTGCTCGGAAATGAAATACTTATTTCTTACACCCAAAATATTATGTTGTTCATAATTACGTACAGAAATAAGTTAAATAACCCTAAAAGAGCGAGGACCGACTGGCACTAAGCCGGTTTTTATCAGAGGTCGGAGGAGAGGACAAGTATAATGAAACAGGAAAAAGTACTTACAAAATCTTATATTTATTTTTTCAAGTCTTAATTTATAGAGCACATTACATTACTAATGAATAGGTAGGTAGTTACATAATCTTCTATACAAATACCTAAATAAAATTGAAGTGTCTATTCAGTGACTTCGAATTAAGTCTCCAAATCTATCTATTATACTAATATAATAAAACCGGTCAAGTGCGTGGCGGGCCACGCGCAGTGTAGGGTTCCGTAGTCACAATCCTCGAAAAACAGATATAACTCCTTAACCTGTGAACCCTACTTAGCCGTGATAGTTTTCCTTTAAAATTGATTATATACCCTACTGCTGTGAATTTTTTCAAGTTCCTATATACTGCCATTTGGCTGATAGAGGGGGGGGACACTTGACTCTAATAAAAATTTGCACTTTAAAACATCATATTTTACAAACGGATCTAGAAATCGAAAAATGATGTTCCCACACCCACAGTATTTTTAAAAGACCTATTCAACGATACCCCACACTATGGGGTAGACGAGAAAAAAAATATTCATCCCCACTTTACATGTAGGGGAGCTACCCTAAAAAAAAATATTTATCAAAATTTTATTTCACCACTTTGTCGGCGTGATTAATATTTATACTCATGCCAAATTACGGATTTCTAGCACTAATAGTCTCTGAGATTAACCGAGGACGGACGGACAGACGGACAGACGGACAGACGGACAGACGGACAGACGGACAGACGGACAGACGGACGGACATGGCGAAACTATAAGGGTTCCTTGTTTACTACGGAACCCTAAAAACGCTTGTCCTGAGTCCTGACTGATCATCATCGCACAGCCTAAGCTACTGAAACTTGAAATTTTCACAGTAAGGTGCGTTAGGGTAAGATCGGAGGTGGGATAAGACCGTATGACTCAAGTTTTGGACGAATTACGGCACATTTTTAAATGCTGGTAATATTGTGCATTAGGCAATTTAATTGAGCCCCGGCTCGCGGTCCCCGCAAGTCGCTCCGTCAAGTCAGACGTGTGCTATGCGCCATTAAACAAAACAAGGTAATTTTCGTATTTTTTTCGTCTATCCGGTCTTCAACTTTCATCTTTATCTGTATTTTTTAGCGAGGATATAGCTTTTTTTGTAATTATTTTGCCTGAATAGTTAGTTTTATGATGCGATAAAGAGATTAATTTGATCCAAATTGAGCTAACATTGATGTAGGCCGAGATCCGGTGTACCCCCTCGCAAGTGAAGATCGGATGAAAATTTTCCGATCTTTGCAAGTTTCAGATAAGGCACTGATTGTCAAACTTTTGTAACATTACTTAAGTAAGTAATGTTTCTGCCGCACGTGGTTTCTTTCACTATTGCTTTTACTGAGTATTATTAAGATTCCAAAACGGATTAGCAGTAAGATTAAGTAATCTTAGTAATAGTACGATTCTAAGGCTATTACAGTTAAAACACAAATTTTGTGTCTTAACTATAACAGCTCAATCTGGTACCAAATACTTTTCATAGTTCGTTAATAAAATGATACATTAAGTGATCATTTAAAAAAAGTTAGTTTTACAAGCATCAACTAGGCTAAAAGGTATCATTAATAAGTAAAAATATAGAATTTTACATTGCTTATCATTTCTTGGTTTTGATAGTTATCTGTAGTTTTAAAGGTAAACCACGGATCTTACGTATTAAGTAGTAAGTCAGTTTCCTTTTCCAATGTCAGATATCCTGGTCCACTCAGTCAAATTTGCTCCACTTCATCCAATTCTATACCTTTATTCCGATTACAATCGACTCTTTTATGACTATTCCCTTCCTATTTAATTCATTCCATAATAAGACATGTGCCTGCTATTTACAAGTGTAAACACACAAATTTGTATACACAATTCAATTTAACAATTGAGTACTCACTACACCGTGCTTCATCTTCTGCACCTCATTATTAGTAAAAAATCAAATGCATCCGATCTTTACCATTTTACTGCCTTTGTGGTATGCCAAAGTTTGAGAACCACAAAATCACAAAATTTTTACATCAGGGGTACGTTCAGATGCCAAAAAACCAAAAATGAAAGAATCCATTGGAACATTTTTGTTTCTAGTAATTTGTAATTAATATTCAAATATGTTTTAGAATAGGAAACACCGAATATATTCCTTTTTAAGACCTTGTTCTCCAGGCACTGGAAGTGACTTTAAATTTATGTCCGGTCATACCCCTTGGTGGCCAATTCTTAATCATGCTCATAAAAAAGTTTGTCTTGTCTTTGCGTACGTAAAAAACAAAAACTGTTGAGTTTATACAAACATACTATTTTTAGAGCTAAACTACGTTTAACCATTAACCGTTTAAGATATATTTCATTAATTTAAGATATATGGATGTCGAGAAAAAAATTTTTTTGCGACACTCTTCCAACTAGTCGAAAAATCGTCCGGAATTACCCCAACGCACCTTAGCTTCCTTTTATGAAGTAAGCGCACACTAAGAAAGGATTATTGCAAACTCTACCCCTAAGAGGGTTAAATAAGGGATGAGAGTTTGTATAAAAGTCCATCATTTTTTCAAGTTATATCCATGAAAATTGGTATGTGTAATGTCGATTATAAATAGAGAAATATGTGATTCATGATTTTTGGACATTCTACCCCTAAGTGGGTTAAACAGGGGATGAAAGTTTGTATGAAAGTCCGTCATTTTTAAAGTTATATCAATGAAAATCGGTATTTGTATTGTCCGATAAAAATAAAGAATTAGTTACGTGTTTCAGGAGTTTTGGAAATTCCATCCCCAAGTGGGTTAAATAGGGTATGAGATTTATAAGAATCTAAGCGGACGAAGTCGCTGGCATCAGCTAGTATAGTCATATTTATCTACGTAACTATTTGAAGGTAGCATTCTCAGTGACAAACGAGTAGATAAATTATAATCAACTCATTCACAGTACAGAACCCATGTGAAGTTAACGATATAGTTAAAGTTACGAGGCAATCACTGGTACAGGAACAGGTCAATGAGGCCATCACTGATACAGGAACAGGCCAACGAGTCTATCACTGGTACAGGAACTGTGGAGCGCCGTGCAGGTCCTTGTGCGGCTGGGTCTTGTTCCTCCTCTCCTGGCGGGAGCGGCTGATGTAGGGCGAGGGCTGCTTGAGGTGCACCGTCGCCACGTGCAGCTTCCGGCTGTTGGACTGCGCGAACGCCTTCCCGCACACCTCGCACTCGTAGGGCTTCAGTACAGGAACTGTGGAGCGCCGTGCAGGTCCTTGTGCGGCTGGGTCTTGTTCCTCCTCTCCTGGCGGGAGCGGCTGATGTAGGGCGAGGGCTGCTTGAGGTGCACCGTCGCCACGTGCAGCTTCCGGCTGTTGGACTGCGCGAACGCCTTCCCGCACACCTCGCACTCGTAGGGCTTCAGTACAGGAACTGTGGAGCGCCGTGCAGGTCCTTGTGCGGCTGGGTCTTGTTCCTCCTCTCCTGGCGGGAGCGGCTGATGTAGGGCGAGGGCTGCTTGAGGTGCACCGTCGCCACGTGCAGCTTCCGGCTGTTGGACTGCGCGAACGCCTTCCCGCACACCTCGCACTCGTAGGGCTTCAGTACAGGAACTGTGGAGCGCCGTGCAGGTCCTTGTGCGGCTGGGTCTTGTTCCTCCTCTCCTGGCGGGAGCGGCTGATGTAGGGCGAGGGCTGCTTGAGGTGCACCGTCGCCACGTGCAGCTTCCGGCTGTTGGACTGCGCGAACGCCTTCCCGCACACCTCGCACTCGTAGGGCTTCAGTACAGGAACTGTGGAGCGCCGTGCAGGTCCTTGTGCGGCTGGGTCTTGTTCCTCCTCTCCTGGCGGGAGCGGCTGATGTAGGGCGAGGGCTGCTTGAGGTGCACCGTCGCCACGTGCAGCTTCCGGCTGTTGGACTGCGCGAACGCCTTCCCGCACACCTCGCACTCGTAGGGCTTCAGTACAGGAACTGTGGAGCGCCGTGCAGGTCCTTGTGCGGCTGGGTCTTGTTCCTCCTCTCCTGGCGGGAGCGGCTGATGTAGGGCGAGGGCTGCTTGAGGTGCACCGTCGCCACGTGCAGCTTCCGGCTGTTGGACTGCGCGAACGCCTTCCCGCACACCTCGCACTCGTAGGGCTTCAGTACAGGAACTGTGGAGCGCCGTGCAGGTCCTTGTGCGGCTGGGTCTTGTTCCTCCTCTCCTGGCGGGAGCGGCTGATGTAGGGCGAGGGCTGCTTGAGGTGCACCGTCGCCACGTGCAGCTTCCGGCTGTTGGACTGCGCGAACGCCTTCCCGCACACCTCGCACTCGTAGGGCTTCAGTACAGGAACTGTGGAGCGCCGTGCAGGTCCTTGTGCGGCTGGGTCTTGTTCCTCCTCTCCTGGCGGGAGCGGCTGATGTAGGGCGAGGGCTGCTTGAGGTGCACCGTCGCCACGTGCAGCTTCCGGCTGTTGGACTGCGCGAACGCCTTCCCGCACACCTCGCACTCGTAGGGCTTCAGTACAGGAACTGTGGAGCGCCGTGCAGGTCCTTGTGCGGCTGGGTCTTGTTCCTCCTCTCCTGGCGGGAGCGGCTGATGTAGGGCGAGGGCTGCTTGAGGTGCACCGTCGCCACGTGCAGCTTCCGGCTGTTGGACTGCGCGAACGCCTTCCCGCACACCTCGCACTCGTAGGGCTTCAGTACAGGAACTGTGGAGCGCCGTGCAGGTCCTTGTGCGGCTGGGTCTTGTTCCTCCTCTCCTGGCGGGAGCGGCTGATGTAGGGCGAGGGCTGCTTGAGGTGCACCGTCGCCACGTGCAGCTTCCGGCTGTTGGACTGCGCGAACGCCTTCCCGCACACCTCGCACTCGTAGGGCTTCAGTACAGGAACTGTGGAGCGCCGTGCAGGTCCTTGTGCGGCTGGGTCTTGTTCCTCCTCTCCTGGCGGGAGCGGCTGATGTAGGGCGAGGGCTGCTTGAGGTGCACCGTCGCCACGTGCAGCTTCCGGCTGTTGGACTGCGCGAACGCCTTCCCGCACACCTCGCACTCGTAGGGCTTCAGTACAGGAACTGTGGAGCGCCGTGCAGGTCCTTGTGCGGCTGGGTCTTGTTCCTCCTCTCCTGGCGGGAGCGGCTGATGTAGGGCGAGGGCTGCTTGAGGTGCACCGTCGCCACGTGCAGCTTCCGGCTGTTGGACTGCGCGAACGCCTTCCCGCACACCTCGCACTCGTAGGGCTTCACGCCTGTGTGACACTAGAAACAAGAAAAAGTGCTCTGGGTGACCCTCGAAGTCCACACGACTAAATTTCCAGTGGGAGAAAAAATAATGAAATACCATTGTCCATTTGCAGGTTTAAGTGCGGTTTAGAAACGCGACACTGCTGGCGTTTAAATACGCGCGATCCTCGAAATGTATGTTTATTGGTATACCAGGAAGTTTGCTTACCGACAATGGAGCACAGTTCGAATTATATCTTTTCGATATTCGGTTTCGAATATCGAAAAGATATAATTTAACTTTTCAAAGTAAAACGGACCTGAAACCTCTCGTTTTAAAGTCGTACAATCAAAACTTCCAAGTTTTATTCCGCAAAGTTTCGCTTAAGGCGCTGGCTACAAATGTATGGACGAACTCAAATGTTTAAAACAATTTATTTTACTTTAAAGTTATTATGTTTCGATATTCCAAATCGATCACCATTGTCGCAATGCTCAAACTAGTCTACTAACCTTACTCATTGAAATGATCTAATGTCTCAAATGAAAACAAGCGAAGATCTGCTAATTATTTATAGACCTGCAAATAATTGGTGCGGCTGAAGAACGCCTTGGGACACTGCTGGCACTTGTACGCGCGCTCCTCGAAGTGTGTGCGTTTGTGGTACACTAGCAACGACAATACTTACCCTGAAATGCCTGTCCAAAGCGCCTTTGCACTTGAACGCCTTGGCGCACACGGAGCACGCGTGCGGCCGGTGCTCCGAGTGCGTCTTCTCGTGCATCTGCAGGTTGGTGCGGTTGAAGAACGCCTTGGGACACTGCTGGCACTTGTACGCGCGCTCCTCGAAGTGTGTGCGTTTGTGGTACACTAGGAAAGCGTTACCCTAGAAAGGGAGCAAAATTAGTAGATATTATCGTACACAAAATGGGGATCGCGTGATACCACAGGCGCCCACTTGATAGACGAAGGCATTGGCTTTTGAATCTCACCGGCACCGCCAATTAAAGTCGACTCTCGATAATTTGAAACTCAAGGGACCAGAGAAGAATTTCAAATTACCAAGAGTTCAAAATAACAAGAGTTTGAATAACCAAGAGTCCGTAATTTTCGGTTGAGTGGACTGCCTTTAGTCTATCATTGTCCAATGAATGTTCGATAATGGTGAGAGCTGAGAAGAAATCGTCACTTGTGACTCACTTTATCGTTTGAAGGAAGACTGAAATATCAACTGCAAACACAGACCAATCAAATAAAGACTCGACTGAACTCGACTGAGTTCAGTCGAGTCTTTCAGTCTTTCATTTCAGTCGAGTTCAGTCGAGTTCAGTCGATTTCAGTCGAGTTCAGTCGAGTTCAGTCGAGTTCAGTCGAGTTCAGTCGTGTTCAGTCGTGTTCAGTCGAGTTCAGTCGAGTTCATTCGAGTTCAGTCGAGTTCAGTCGTGTTCAGTCGAGTTCAGTCGAGTTCAGTCGTGTTCAGTCGAGTTCAGTCGAGTTCAGTCGTGTTCAGTCGAGTTCAGTCGTGTTCAGTCGAGTTCAGTCGAGTTCAGTCGATTTCAGTTGAGTTCAGTCGAGTGCAGTCGAGTCCAGTCGAGTCGAGTCGAGTTGAGTTGTTGTAGAGAGTCGATAAATTATATTAGTATGCATTCGTTGCTCTGCATACTAATTGTAATTTGAACCATACCTACCTATTAAAATATCGATAAATATTTGATAAAATTCACAGACGAGAGCGCCTCATTATCCTAAAACGGGTTTCAAAAAATAGAGATAGAGATAATCTATACTAATATAATAAAGCGGAAAAGTTTGTTTGTTTGAACGCGCTAATCTCAGGAACTACTGGACCGATTTCAAAAATTCTTTCACCGTTGTATATATACGTGATCCCTGAGTGCTATAGGCTATATATTATGTACCACGGGCGAAGCCGGGGCGGACCGCTAGTATTAAATATTTAAATTTTGAATTTTTGTTTTATTTTTATCATATTATCAACTGAAATCATATCGATAATGATACGTCGATAAAAAACGGTCGACGTCCAATTCCCATCACTAGTTGATTTAACTTGATTTTATGACTTTCGAGTCAACCAATCACAACAACGCGTTCTCCCCTGTCCCCCGCCAACATTTTACGATTTCGTTTTAATACTATTTCGTGTTAATGCGGACTCTGGAGCTCCTTTCTCTGTGACTGCAAATGACTCATATCTTATTTATATATAAGATTATATTGTTGAGGATTTTCGCAATTAAACACAAATGGTTTCTCTGAAAATACAAAGTTTTATTTTAATACCCGTTTTCTTTCACAATATTACAACAAACAAACTATGAGAGTTACACTTTTATCTCACCTGAAAATACAAAGAAACGACATTAAAAGTTCACTAATATCGCTTCCTCAACTTTATCTGTTCAATTATCTTTTTACAAGTTTTGCAAAACAAAAACAACCTAATTATCTTACGCCATTGCAAAATGCGTCACTCACTTCATCACAGACAACATGATAAACGCGCGAAGCGCGGCAAATTCAAATTGATGAAATGTCATTTCATTACATCTCTCCCCCCAAGAGCGAAAATTCTAAACAACATATCCACACAATTTAACTATAAGTTATCTTCATATTCGTTTTCTTCTACTTCATCTTCCTCAGCTTCTGTTGTGACAGGTTGTAATTTTGTAATGTGGAATAAAGTTGATTCTGTTTTTCTGTTGCCAGTGTCAATCCTATAAATGGAGTTCGATATTTTCTCTATTATCTTGAAAGGGCCTATTTTTAACTCGTCTAATTTCTTTCTATTCAATCTATTTCCATTTTCTACATATACACTGTCTCCTATATTAAACACTTGCATTTTCCTGCTTCTATCAAATATTTTCTTGTTGTACTTGTGGGATTTTATTGTATTCTCTAATGCCAATTTCCTATCAGCTATCCACTTGTCTTCCCTTTCTGTTATTTTTAATTCATTTGGTAGAATACTAACATTTGTACCATCCAGTAAATATTTTGGTGCAAAGCCTGTAACAGAGTGTTCTGTTTCGTTATATTTCTGTATACATTCTCTTGCCACTGTTGTCCATGTTCTCTTATTATTTTTCTCATTTATTTTGCATCTTATTTTATTTACTACTGTTTGATTTAATCTTTCGTTCAAGCCGTTCGAGAATGGTGTATTCTGTAAAAATTAGTTTAATATTATTCTCTTGCAAATGTTGCTTAAATTCTCTTGAATTGATGCCCGGATATTGATCTGTCAGAATTATTCCAATCTCGTCTGTCTCTAGCACATTCTTTGTTAGTTTTATAAAGTCACTTGCATTCTGTGTTTTTGAAGTCGCAATAAATGCATATCTTGTGTAGTGATCTACTAAAAGGTGTAGGTATTTTTTCGTTGACCTAGAGCCTCCAAAGCCACCGATAGTATCCATCGACATAATCTCAAATGGTTTTGTTGCTGGTCCCAGTTGTGACATTAATCCGAATTTTCCTTGACATCTTGATTTATTTTTTATGCATATTTCACATGTTTTACAAATATTTATGATATTTTTTGTTAAGTTTTTAGCTGTATATATTGGACTTATTTTTTTCTGCAATTGTCTGATCCCAATATGGCATAAATCTTCATGCACCTTTTTTATGAGTCTTTTACTAAATTCTTCTGAAAGGATAATGTTTTCATGTTTCCTTATTTTTTTATAATAAATTCTATTTTTGTGTATAAGATTTGGTCTCTTTTCTTTTATGGTTTCATTTTTCTCTTGGTCTTCAACTATATCTTTTATTTGTATTAAATTAACTATTTTCAATAGTTCCTCTTTGTTATCTTCTGATTCTAATACAGGATTTCGGCTCAAACAGTCTGCTTCTACATTTTCTTTACCAGGTATATATTTTACTGTGAAGTCATATTGCGATAGGTAATATGTGAGATCACCCAATTCTTCGTCTGTCCTGCTTTTAATGTTCATGTTCTCTAGCGGTTTGTGGTCTGAGTAGATAGTGAATTGTTTTCCAATGAGCCAGTGTTGCCAGTATTTAACAGCTTCTTTCATAGCAAGACATTCCAACTATATCGCCTTTTTCCGTTTTTGAGATTCATTCAGTTTTTTTGAGAAATATGCCACCGGTTTGTCTCTACCGTCTAGTTGTGTTTGTTTTAGTATTGCCCCGATGCCCTCTAAGGATGCATCTGTAAAGATTTTTATTGGTAAGTCTTTGTCATATATTTCCAATACCGGTTGAGAACATAAATATCTTTTTATTTGATTAAATGATTCTTCACACTTCTCTGACCACACAAACTTTTGGTTTTTTCTCAATAAATTATGTAATGGATCTAAGATAATTGCGCTCCTTGGTATGTATTCATGGTAGAAGTTGATTTTTCCCAAAAATTGTCTGATATTCTTTTGCGTCTTAGGAGTTGGAAAATGTCTTATTGAAATCAAATTGTCTTTTAGTGGTCTTACCGAATTGTTCTGAATTACATGGCCAAGATACTTTACTGAGTCTGAAGCAAAGGTACATTTTTTAAACTTTAATCTAAAGCCTTCTTTTATTATTGCCTCTAATACACTTCTTATGTGTTTTATATGTTCTTCAAAAGTGGACGAGTATATCAAAATATCATCAATATAGTTTACGGAGTATCCTGTGAGGTTGTGCTTTCTTAGAATATTGCTTAAAATTCTCTGGAAAATTGCTGGTGATGTTTTCAAGCCGAAATGGAGGCAGGTCCACTGGAAGTGGCCATCTTGTGTGACAAATCCTGTTTTATTTCTATCTTCTACCCGTAGTGGTATTGCCCAAAATGCTGAGTTTATATCCAGAGTGGTAAAATATTTACAATTTCTAGTTTTAATAATCAGATCATCTATTAATGGGAAAGGTTGAGCTTGTGGTACAACAATTTTATTCAGTTCTCTGAAATCTACACATAAGCGGGATTTTCTATTCTCACCTTTTTTAAATGCTAATGTCACTGGTGCAGCGAAGGGACTGTAGGATTCTTCTATCAAATTATTCTTTAGTAACATGGATATTTGCTCTTCAATTTCTAATTTATCTTCTATTGTACATCTGTATGGTCTTTTACTACAGTATCTATTTACTAGTAAATCTATACGAGCTTCATAATCTTTAACTGATCCTATATCATACTTGTCCTTAGCGAAAATTGTTTTATAATCCTTTATAATTTTCTCTATCTCAATTTTCTTTTCATTATTTAAGTGGTCTGTCATACTAATAAATTCCTCTGTTTCTAAGTGTTCATTGAAATTTATTGCATATGTTTTTATATTTTTATATTCATTTGTGCTATCTTTAGACATTATGTCTATTTTATTTGTTGTTTTATTTTGTTCTATCCGCAAGTCCTCATTTTGAGTTAATTTGAATTTCTTTATCATATCCAATCCGATTATAAAATCATCAAAATCTTCATTTTCTATTATATATACATCCACCTCCTCTTCTAAATCAAATATCTTTATTTTTATTGTTATCAAGCCATCTGTCTTCTTCACACCATTAACCGTTTTCATATATGCTATATTCATGCTATCTTTTTTTTCTTTTACTTTAATCAGTCTTGAATTTACTAACGAGATCTGTGAGCCTGTATCATAAATACCGCTCACTTCTAATTTATTTTCTAATAAAAGCTTGATTTTGATTAATGGTGTACTTACTCGTTTTTTTTATCAGTATTCATGTCTATTTCAATAATGGAGTTATTAGCTTTAAAGACCTTTTCAGATCCATTTTTATTTTTCTTGAACCAACATGACTCCTCCGGATGATATTTAATTCCTTTGTCCAAAGATTCACAAATCTTACATGGCTTCCTCTCATTAGTTTTATTTTTATAAAAAAATGTACCACTTTTTCTTACAGTTGAGTTTTTCTTGTATATCATACCTTCATATTTTCTTATCTCGTTGAACAAATCAGTAGTGTTGTTGAGTTCGTCTCTGTTTAACCTATTTAGGATAAACCCAGGTAGACCTGTTGCAATCAGATCTGTCATTGTTTTCGGGTCTATTGATTTGTTTATATCTAGTATAAGCCGTTCTTTTTTAATAGCATAATCAATCAACAATCCTTCTTTATACCTGAATGTGAGGGCAGTTGTGACCATGTCCCATCCTTGGTTTTTAAAAGTTTCCAAAAATTTGTCTTTCCATTCCTTCCATTCAGAATTTACTGTTAATTTTGTAACCATCGAGCTATACCAATCCAAACAAGATTTTTCTAAAAATAACCTCAATATGTCTATTTTTGTTTCATCTTTTGTTATATCGAAGCGCTCACATTCTTTTTCAAAATTATCTATCCATTGCATTGCATTAGGGTTCTTGCTTGTGAATTTTTCAATAATAAATTTCTCTGAAATATGTTTTAGGTTATGTTGATTTTCTTTCTTGGTTGTAGTTTCTATTAATTTTTCCAAGATATGTTGTAAACTGTTATCTCTGTGTTCTGGTTGTGTTGTACTCATTTCTTCTAAGTATTGATCTGAAAATTGCATATTACCTTCCTCATCTATGTATGTTTTCTTTAGATTTTCATCTAATTTTATCCATATTTTTCTACTTTGGTGTCTTTTCTTTATGCTATTTTTTATTTTTGAGAAAGTGTTCATCTTAACAATATGTGTATGATGAATCACCGGCTTAAACTCATCAGGTAAAACATAATATTTCCCTTCTTCTGTAGATATTGAAGTTATGGCTAATACATTAGATTTGCCATCATTTGAAGCTATCATCGTAAACTCAAATTGCAGCCGGTCCATCTTCATTTAGTTAACGAAAATGTCGTTTTATAAGATTATATTGTTGAGGATTTTCGCAATTAAACACAAATGGTTTCTCTGAAAATACAAAGTTTTATTATAATACCCGTTTTCTTTCACAATATTACAACAAACAAACTATGAGAGTTACACTTTTATCTCACCTGAAAATACAAAGAAACGACATTTAAAGTTCACTAATATCGCTTCCTCAACTTTATCTGTTCAATTATCTTTTTACAAGTTTTGCAAAACAAAAACAACCTAATTATCTTACGCCATTGCAAAATGCGTCACTCACTCCATCACAGACAACATGATAAACGCGCGAAGCGCGGCAAATTCAAATTGATGAAATGTCATTTCATTACATATATACAAATTGACAAATCTGTTCACTTCAAATTATAGAGAGTAGGGAAGCCCAGACTTCAATAACAAATTATTGAATGTTGGTGGGCAAGATTCAAGTTTCAAATTACCAAGGAAGCCAATTAGTATAGATTTATATAATTACAAGTCTATAGGACAGTCACAGAAAATTAAAAAAATAACGCAATCTGATAGATTTAATTAAACATTTTGGTACAGAAAACAGGGTAATATAGGATTATTGGATTGGTTTAGTAAATGGCCCAAAAATAGAGAATCATTTCTGAAGGTGGCAACTTACCCGAAAACTCTTCCCGCATATGTCACAGACGTAGTTCTTCTGTATGGGATAGTTTTTATCGGGATGCGCGCGCCGGAAGTGTGCCCAGTACACCCGCGCGTTGGCCATCTCCTCAGAACACTAACAAAATATCCATTATTAATACAAAAATTTTAATTAACACAAGAACGTTCTACAACGTACAAATACTGATCAAAATCAATTGCGCAATTGCTTTCAACTATCGATTCATTCATTCCACACTCGCGCGCAAAAAACACAATTGAACAATCGATAAAAAATTTTCGATAGCTCAATTGTTATTCGATTGTTATCGAATAAACAGAACAATCGAATAATTCTGATAGAACTGGGTGAAATGGTCTTTACATAGGACTGATCACCCGCCTGACGCCGGTAGGCATCCCCTCCATAAAAAATTTTGCTGGAAGCAGATTGGAATCCAGAATGGAGGCAGAATGGAGAGTTGGAATTGAAAGGAGATTGCCTGTCACCCACATGCACGCAGTTGGTGGGCCAGGTGAGCGCGCTGGGCTTCTTGCCGTAGTTGTGCGGCCTCTTCCTGGCGTGCGCGCGCCGGTGGTGCACGCGCAGCGCCTCCGCGTCCGGGAACGACTCGCCGCACATCCTGCACCCGTTGCTGGAAGCGAAAACATTTTACAACTAGGGGCCATCCATAAATTACGTCACACGTTAAGGGGAGGGGATGGGGGTCGACGAATTGTGACATTGTGTGACAAGGGGGTGGGAGGGTCCCTAAATTTTGTGACGTCACATTTCAAAATCTAGTATATTTAAAGAAGGTATAGTAGAGATCTTTTTACACACATTGTTCTAAGACCCGATAGACGAGACGTTGAGATGTCAAGTTATGGCGACTTCCCATCGAAAAGCGCAGTGTTGGCAGACTCCGACTAGGGGGACAGATAATATCAAATGGGTCGTCATCGCAAGGACCTATCGGTTGACGAAGAAGAAGGCCGAAAGGAAATAATTCCAGAAAATCCTGAGACCAACCAGAAGCGAGGATGGTTCCTGAGAAAAAATCAATAAATGGAAGATTTGGTAGCCGCAGGCCAGGAAAGAATCAATAAATGGAAGATTTGGTAGCCGCAGGCCGAGAAAGAATCAATAAAAGGAAGATTTGGTAGCCGCAGGTCGAGAAAGAATCAATAAATGGAAGATTTGGTAGCCGCAGGCCGAGAAAGAATCAATAAATGGAAGATTTGGTAGCCGCAGGCCGAGAAAGAATCAATAAATGGAAGATTTGGTAGCCGCAGGCCAGGAAAGAATCAATAAATGGAAGATTTGGTAGCCGCAGGCCGAGAAAGAATCAATAAATGGAAGATTTGTTAGCCGCAGGAAAGGAAAGAATCAATAAATGGAAGATATGGTGGCCGAACCCAAAAAAATTGGAGAGACCAAATCGACGCTAGACTTCTTTGGCTTCGAAACCTAGAGAGAATGGGAGAAGATCGTGCTGTAAAAAGAGTATATTTGGAAAACACCTTGCTGGATGTTTCAGATATCGCTGGTTAGATGAAGCGAGAAAAGACCGAGTTTTCCGAGGGCATACAAACCTCGGATTCGGAAGACCCGGTTGCCGATTGGTATCTGGTCAATTTGTCGGATTTGTAGGTTATTGATTTCTGTCGCCAGTGGAGAAGGACCTTAAAGCCAGTGAAGAAAGTGTGTAACACAAGAATGGTAAGGTGCAATACAAAACATTTGAATACATACTTGAAGTCCGTGCTCTGCGTGTGTTTGACGGAGGTGACCATGTGCCGCTTGAACGCCTCCACGGACACGAACCTGACGTCACAACGCTCGCAATATGGCGTGTCTTCCTTCCCCTTTCCCCCCTCTACTTCTCCTTTCTCCTGAGAAAGTATTAGCCCCATCATCATCATTATCACTCGATACCGGCCTACTATAGGACACGGGTCTCCTCTTAGAACAAATGAGAAGGGTTTATGCCGTAATCCACCACGCTGGCCAAGTGTAAGTAAACTTCACACGCCTTTGAATGCCATTATGAAGAACTCTCAGGCGTGCGGGTTTCATCACGATGTTTTCCTCGTTAAAGCGAGTGATATTGTGTAGTGTGTAAGTATATAAGACATGTATCCATTATAATAAAGGCAGTATCAATCCAACGTCCCGTGTTTAATTACGCTTCCAAGATCTCGCCTTACATGGCGACCCTGCCTTTTACGGCAGCCCCGCGTAGTGCCATCATTATTCATTTTACTGAACTATGTGTGAATCAAGCAATAAAGTGTTATTAGACATTGATAACTTTTTTAAAGACTGGGCCATATTCATAACTAGCGACCCGCCCCGGCTTCGCACGGGTAGTAGAGCATTTTATGCGTAGGTACTACCCGCTCAGGGATTAGGCAGCGTTTTCGATGAAAGCTCCCAGGCGGCTTTTACGACTTTTTACGATATTTTCCACAATGAACTTACTATATCTCACCTTATACCCGAATTACTAATTCCGTGGAATTCTGACGTTTCATAATGTTACCAGAGATAAAACAATTCCCACAAAAAAGATGAAAAATTCAAAACTTATGCAAATACAAATCAACTGCTGCATGTAGATATGACTTTCTAGTTTCCATTCTTAGCAATTTCTATTTTAGGGCGAAACAATTAATATTATTAAGCGGCTTAGAGCTTTATATGTTGACAGGGAATTAAAGTAGTTTGGGGTAAAATCGTACTTCGTAGATGTTAACCCTGTTCTCCATATAAATAACTCATCTGTAAATGAAAATGACAGCTGTCAGAATTAAGTCGATATTAAGTCAAAAATAAGGAGAAAAACTAAATATTTCAAATCAAATAAATTAGTGTATTTGGGACATAAGAAAGTAAGTTTTCACCAGATTCCGTGAAAAAAAAAAATTATTTTAAAAGATAAAAATAAAGAACCAAAAACTTGGTTTTTTGAACTTTTCACATAAATTTTGAGGTTATGTGAAAAAAGTGTAAATATAAAAGTTGTAGATCTTTTTATTACCTACAACTTTGCCATTTAATTTTTTTCCATAGGACTTCTAGTTTTGCCGGAAATCGAGATAAACCGTTTTTTACCCTTAAAACTCCCCCCCTTTTTTCCCGAGCTCAGATCGCCCGTAAATTATTTTTCCTTGTATTTTATAATATTCTCCTCCTTTTCCAATGGGTTTCATCCTACGTACTGTGATTTTTTTTTTGGTTTCAAAAATTATCGACAATGGGCTATAGGGAGAACCGCGGCCGCCGACGCGCTTATAGGCACGCTCCCGCGCCGCCGCAATTTTTAAATCTGTAATATCTTCGAAAGTATTCATTTAAATCATATGCTGTAAAGGACCATATGGATTTATATAAAATCAACAATGCATTTAAGGTATTTAATTAGATAAGGATTAATGCTGTATTGGTTGAAATCGCTTCGAAAATTAGCCATTATTTGTCGTAAAAAGTAAATGACAAAAAAATGTTATTGTGGGATATCCATAAGAGATAGACATATACCATCGCGGACTTTTCTGTAGACCTTTTCAATGTGTACAATACTTAGTACATTATTTTGATAAATCTCGTAGGGTTCAGCCTGCGTTTGCAATGTAAGCGGAAAAAATGTAATTATTTACGACATCACATTAGAAACCTCAAAAATAACAGTATTTCTCCACAATTTAATGGATGTTATTATACATATAAACCTTCCTCTTGAATCACTCTATCTATTAAAAAAAACCGCATCAAAATCCGTTGCGTAGTTTTAAAGATTTAAGCGTACAAAGGGATATAGGGACAGAGAAAACGACTTTGTTTTATACTATGTAGTGATACTCGCTGCGTTAATAGTAATCCTTGTAATAGTAATTATATTATCATGCTGCGGGCGGCAGCGTTAAAAACGCGTTAAAAGGCTATTTAAGAAAAAGAAATGGGTGCAGGAAAATCAAAGGAAGAGATTATAATTGCCCAAAACGCGGCCGGAGGTTCAAATGGGGCATCCGTCGAAGAAATTAGGATGCATATTAGCACCACAAATATTATTTTACTCATGATATTTACCATAATGCTATTGGGAGTACTGTATGCAGTGTACAGATTGTACAAGAAATGCCATCTTCAGTGGATTGACCAACAATTCCACCATCACACCCTGCGGCGTTCTTTCCTGCGTGCAATTCCGCAATCACCTAGGGTCAGCGCGGAAGTGTAAAAGTGAATTAGTGCAAATTATGTGAAGTGTCATAGATACAGTAACATTATTCTAAGTGCATTGAACTGGAGTGACAAATTACGGTATGGATACTTAAGTGTGTTAATAAAATGTATTCAATAGAGATAAACTGCGTATATTGTGTTATTGTTATTCTAAGCTATGGCATCTACTCTAGAATTATTATGTAATGAAATTAAAGAAATAAGAGTGTACTTGATTAAAGTAGGTCCAAGTCGTAGAACTGAGAGTTTACTGAATAAAAAATTAAGTGAAGCAAATAATATTTTGACAAGATATACTGAGTATATGTCTCAAATATCAAGCGATATTGAGAAAGGCAAAGTATCAAGTAGCGATTCTGAGTTAATTTATAAGTATATTGATCAGTTTAAGAGTACATACACTGACGTAATTGAACTGTGTAAAGTGTGTAAAAGTAAAGGTACTGTAACAATGGCTATTTTCGATATTAAAGTTGCGTTAAATTTATTGCCACTCATGACTGACGAGGAGGCTAATACCAAGCAGCTAATTTATGGAATTGAGTATTATAATTCTATACTAACTACTCCAGAGTGCAAAAAACAATTGGTCAATTTTGTGGTAAAAAGTGGATTATCCCAATCTGCAAAATTGGAATTGTCCCCCGACTACTCAAGCGTGGATGAGTTAGTGGGTGACATGAAAAGGGTTTTATTACCTCAAAAGTCTGCAACGGCCATCCAGACCAAACTTAACACAATTAGACAGAACGATTTGTCAATAAAAGATTACGGTAGGCAAATATCCAACCTGTTCGTGAACCTCACGGTATCGCAGGCCAAAGGGAATACCGAATGTTACAATGTTCTCAAACCAATAAATGAACAGCATGCGATAAAAAAATTTGCCGATGGCTTGCGAAACCGAAGGATGAGCACTATAATAGCGTCAAGAAATTTCAGTTCCCTCAAGGAGGCGATTCAGGCAGCACAAGACGAAGAACTGTCTTCATCCGCAAGTTTAGGCGAAATACTAGGTATTTACCATAGTAATAAAGGTTTCAGGCAGAATTTTACAGCAGGACGGCGAGGATTCGCGAACACAACATATTATCAGCGTAGACCTCAGCGGGGAGCAGTTTATAACAACAACGGGCGACGCGGTGGATGGAACGGGCCTCGCAACCAACACCAGCAGCAGGCTTCGTCCCGCGGACGGTCATACAGAGGTAGGTCATACTATCATAATAATTATAATCGAAATCAAAGGATGAGCAATAAAAACGTTAATGTTTTATCAGAACCGGAAGCCAAACCGGAACAAGCAAATATAGAAAAAAAAATTTTTCGTGACTAAAATATTGTCATGTAATAGTAATTGTTCAATTACTTTATCTTTAAACAATCATTCATATAGTTGGTTACTCGATACGGGAGCATCGATCTCAGCTATAAAGTATAAACATGTTCTAGAAAATCAAATTGCATATCGCAAAGAAAACATCACCATAACAGGCGTAGGAGGTACGATTACAACGATTGGATATTGTTATTTAAACTTAAACGTAAATGGGCATCAACTGAAGAATAAATTTTATATATTTAATTACTTGCCAATTAGAGCGAATGGCATCATCGGGCAAGATTTTCTGACAAAACATAAAGCGGTATTGAATTTTAATCTTAATAAAATAACATTGACTACTTGTAATAAAGAAATTAATTTGTCAATTAATATAGTAGACAGTAAGCGTTTGGAAATACCACCGAGATGCGAGTCGATTCACTATATACAAACAGACTTTACAGATGATTGCGTAGTCTGCGCGTCGGATATCAATGACGGGATTTACTTAGCAAGTTCGCTGGTTAAGCCAATATGCGGCAGAATACCTATAAAAATATTGAACACTACGGAGCATCATTTTACACCGAATGAAATCAAACCCATTATTCATAGAGCTTGTGATTATAAAATATGCGCTTTCACGAATTGCGAATCGAATGCTGATCGTGTTAAGAAGTTGTTTTCATCGTTGCAATTAGACCATCTAAATGATGAAGAGCAGGCTTCTGTTGGGAACCTATGCGCAAAGTACAGTGACGTATTTTATTTACCAGGGGATAGATTAGCCACTACTAATATTTATAAACACTCGATAACTTTAAAGCCGAATGTTTCTCCTATATTTTCTAAACCATATAGATTACCTCACGCTCAGAAGAAGGAAATTGATAGGCAGATAGGAAAAATGTTACAGGAAGGAATTATAGAAGAGAGTTCAAGTGAATGGAGTAGCCCCGTGTTATTAGTTCCAAAAAAGCTCGACTCTACTGGCGAGAAAAAATGGAGATTAGTTATCGATTATAGGAAATTAAACAACTGTATTCAAGACGACAAATTCCCACTGCCAAACATAACCGAAATACTAGATTCTTTGTCAGGATGTATTTATTTCAGTCATTTAGATTTATACCAAGGCTTTCATAATGTTGAACTTGAGAAAGACAGCCGAAAATATACAGCATTTTCTTCGGGACGGTATCAACTCACAAGAATGCCTATGGGGTTGAAAACCAGCCCTTCTTCCTTTTCTCGTATGATGACAATGGCTATGGCGGGTCTTACATATGAAAAATGCTTAGTTTATCAAGATGATCTAATTGTTTTCGGGAGGAATTTGATAGAAAAATCGAAAAATTTACAGGATGTTTTTGAGAGGTTACGCAAAGTTAATCTTAAACTTAACCCTGCAAAGTGCGAATTTTTCAAAAAGGAAATTAATTACTTAGGACATGTGGTATCAAAGGAAGGGGTCTTGCCAGATCCAGGAAAAATAGAAATTGTTAAAAATTATCCTTGTCCAAAGTCGGTCGACGAGGTCAAGCGATTCACAGCCTTTGTAAACTATTATAGAAAATTTATACCAAATTTTGCGGAAAAGGCTTATCCATTACATAAACTTTGTAGGAAAAATGTCTCTTTTATTTGGGATGAAGAGTGCCAAAATTCATTCCAAACTCTGAAAAGTTGTATAGTTTCTCCTCCAGTATTACAATACCCAGATTTTTCAGACGCTAACGAGTTCATCGTACAAACAGACGCATCGGGTTACGCGATAGGAGCCATACTATCGAATTCGGACGGTCGTCCAGTAGCATATGCTAGCAGAGCTTTAAATAAAAATGAGAAAAATTATCCTACGATTCAAAAAGAGCTGTTGGCTATAGTTTGGGCGGTAAAATATTTTCGTCCATACTTATATGGTCGTAAATTCAAAATTGTTACGGATCATCGCCCATTAATCTATTTATTCAACATGCGAGATCCATCAAGCAGGCTTATGAAATTTAGGTTAGTACTGGAAGAATACGATTTTACTGTAGAATACGTAAAGGGTTCAGATAATGCAGCTGCAGATGCCTTGTCTCGAATTTCTTTTACGTCGGATGATTTAAAAAATATGAGCGAATGCACTATACATGTAACTACTAGGGCACAGGCGAGAAGAATGCAACAGCAATCTCCGTGCGATATGATTTCAAATCACAGTTGGCCTGATCAACCAAAGGTGATCGGAAGTCATAATAAACCAAGAGAAGCGGTAGAACTTAGATTTATAGAGGAAAAGGAATTAGAAAGTCTTAGAAAACAACGTAAAATTACTATTGAAAGAAACGCGTTTTGCTATGTAAAAAGTAAATTGACAATTTTTATTAATCCCGCTTTCCAATCACAATTGACGCGAGCCGCATTTGTGAGGGAGTTGGATAGTCTCTGTAAACAAATAAACGTCGACGAAATATATATAATAAAAAATAAAAGTAATAAAATATTCATAGAAAAATTGTCAAGTGAAGTTAATTCTTTACAAAATAAGTGCGCGACACAATTTTATATATTAAATGATGTACAACGGATAGAAAATAAAGATGATAGAAGAGTGATCCTGAACGACTTCCATCTTTTACCCACAAGTGGCCATGCGGGTATGAGAAGGATGTTCAATAATATTAAAAAATATTTTTACTGGCCAGGATTACAGAAAGATGTTAGAGAATTCGTAAAAAAATGTGAAAAGTGTCAGAAAGAAAAACATGCAGTACGCACCAAGGAACCGATGGTAATCACCTCAACAGCTACAACAGCATTTGAGAAGGTTTACTTAGATTTGGTAGGTCCACTAGATAGCGATAATTACGGCAACAAATATATACTCACGCTGCAATGCGAGCTAACCAAATATGTGGTAGCACATCCTTTAATTTCTAAAAAATCAGAGGAGGTAGCTCAAGCTTTTGTAAATAGCTTCATACTTCTCTACAGGCTCCCACGGGAAATTGGAACTGACAGAGGTTCGGAGTTCCAGTCTTCAGTATTTAAAGAGGTTTGTAAACTTTTAAAAATTAATCATTTAAGTTCCACAGCTTACCACCATCAAAGCATTGGTGCACTGGAAAATTCTCACAAACACCTAAACTCCTTTTTACGTATACAAACAGATAACCACCCTGAAACATGGAGCCAATCGCTTCCCTTTTGGTGTTTTTCACATAACACTTCAGTCCATTCTGAAACTAAATTTACTCCGTACGAACTAGTATTTGGGAAAATCTGTTCACTTCCTAGTAATTTAAATACTAAAGAGGTAGAACCATTATATAATCATGAAAATTACCCATGTGAATTAAAATATCGGTTACAATTATCGCAAAAAGAAGCAAGGGAAAATTTAATCAAAAGCAAAGAATTTAGAAAATCAGTTTATGATAAATGTATTAATCCTATAGTGTACAATCCAGGAGATTTAATTCTAATAAAAAACGAAAATTGTAGCAAGATGGATAGTGTTTATTTAGGCCCTTACAAAGTGGTCAAAGACATGCCACCAAATGTGCAGATTAATAAGAATGGCAAATTAGATATAGTTCATAAGAATCGTACAAAATTGTTTAATCCTAGTTAGTAAGTTTAATTATTAAGCAAATATTGTACTTAACCAATCTGTATAATCCAAAAAAAAATATATTTGCATATTATTTTTTTTTACAAAAGGATGGGAGATGTAGTGTGTAAGTATATAAGACATGTATCCATTATAATAAAGGCAGTATCAATCCAACGTCCCGTGTTTAATTACGCTTCCAAGATCCCGCCTTACAATTGAATTGCTTAAAATGCACATAGCTCCGAAAAGTTGTGGTGCGTGCCGGGGATCGAAGTTCGAACTCGCTACTTTAAGTTATAGTAGTTTATGAAACGGTTGCATAATAGAGGTTATTAAAACACGAGTGTTAGTTTAAAAAACGAGCCGCAGGCGAGTTTTTTAATAGTATTACACGAGTGTTTTAATAACTAATTATGTAGAGTTTCATACACTACTTTATCTAAACTCATATCTTAAAATCCAAACCATAAAATCTTGGTAATATTTGTCGTGAGTTTTCTTTGATTTTGCTGGCAAAAGATTGATTGTTCGGTGGTCAGGTGGAGTTAAATTCTCTTCAGTATCACGGCTAGACATTTTTCCGCACAATAAAAACCATGTCTTGTAAAGTTTTGAGTAACAAATAAAAAATTTAAATATTATAACTAGCGTATGGCGCCAAAATTCAGTTGTTACCATAGAGATTCTTCTTCTTTTTCGGTTTGTCCCTTTCGGGACAGGCCAAGATCGTTGACCATACAGCCTGGGTTACCATAGAGAAATTAATAGTAGTAGAGGAGTCCTAATGTCCTATAGAAATTAGTGGATCGGAAAATAGCTCAAGCTTATCAAAAATTTAATTTTTAATAGTTATTAATTTTTAGTAGTTATTTTTAGTAGTTACTTAATTTTAAGTAAACTTAATTTTTAGTAGTTACTCTTCTGCAATTTAACACAATTCACAATGTTTAACGCGTTTGTACAGTTACACACATCTACTGTAAGGAGGTCGCACGAATTTCCCGCCATGGCTCAAAAATACCAGAACCCAGTTCGCCTGTACTATAATGTAGAAAAAATTATTTTATAACATTACTTTGCAATAATTTCCTAACAAAGTAGTGTTATAATGAATTTTTTTTATTTTTTTTTTAAATATTATAGATGTATGTGAATAAAGTAGTCCAATATATGACACATTTTGATTTCATATTCGGGATTTTAAGATATGAGAGTAGATAAAAGATATTTAAGTACTGCAGGGCTATTCTGTAAAGGCATTTTCGAATTATCGAGAGTGAATTCGAGATGAGTTTGCTAATTTGTACTCTGTAAAACTCGATAGTACAGATCTTCTCACTCAAACTCACTTCACTTCGCAAGTGCGTAGCAGATGTTTACAGAATATCAAACCAAGGTGAAGTGGGTTTGCTTTCGAAGCGAGTTATCTCACTTGAGTGAGCTTCGATTTCGAGATGGTATTTTAGAGAATAGCCCTACTGGTCATACTTAGCGAATGCATGGGTAATCGATTGTTCGGGTCAACTGAGTGTTTGAAATTAAGGTCATAGTCTTCAGCGGTATCAACTGATAGACGTCCACAGCAGGACATATGTCTCATGTAGAGAATTCCACTGTCATGGTCTTGTGTCACTTGTATCCTGTCATGCCGTGATATCGTCAGTCCACCTAGTGGGGGGTCTACCAACACTGCGCTTTTCGGTGCGAGATCGCCAATCTAGCACCTTGGTATCCCAACATCCCTCGGTTCTTCGAACTATATGCTCCACCCGTTGCCACTTTAGTTTCGCAACCCGTTGAGCTATGTCGATGACCCTGGTTCTCCTACGGATCTGCCGACACCGGAGCATCTTATACACATCTACAAGATATGTAGACTTTACAACGCGCCATTGCAAAGTGTCACCATAGCCATATTGTCAGTTTCACTTTGTAATCGTGCGTTGAGAAGTCGACATCTCCTGAAGATGCTCCGGTGTCGGAGCGAAACGATCTTCGAGTGTTTTGTGGTGTGTTAGTGTGGTGTTGTGCCCTGCGAATTCGTAATTTCTGACGGATTATAGCAAAATAATTTTGTTTTTCATTGTATATCATGGAATTCTGCAAAGTTACACCTGCTTCTATTCGACCACGTCTGAGATCCATAAGTCATCACTGGCAACACAACCATAAAAAAAAATTATAGAAGAAGAGCGAAAACCGTGGAATAATGACTGTACTCACCACCACGTCCTTATGCATCATAGTCTTGTGCATGTTGAGGCCCAGCTTGGTCCTTATGCATCATAGTCTTGTGCATGTCGAGGCCCAGCTTGCCGACGAACGAGTACCCGCACAACTGTACTCACCACCACGTCCTTATGCATCATAGTCTTGTGCATGTTGAGGCCCAGCTTGCCGACGAACGAGTACCCGCACAACTGTACTCACCACCACGTCCTTATGCATCATAGTCTTGTGCATGTTGAGGCCCAGCTTGCCGACGAACGAGTACCCGCACAACTGTACTCACCACCACGTCCTTATGCATCAGTCTTGTGCATGTCGAGGCCCAGCTTGCTGACGAACGAGTACCCGCACAACTGTACTCACCACCACGTCCTTATGCATCATAGTCTTGTGCATGTTGAGGCCCAGCTTGCTGACGAACGAGTACCCGCACAACTGTACTCACCACCACGTCCTTATGCATCATAGTCTTGTGCATGTTGAGGCCCAGCTTGCTGACGAACGAGTACCCGCACAACTGTACTCACCACCACGTCCTTATGCATCATAGTCTTGTGCATGTTGAGGCCCAGCTTGCCGACGAACGAGTACCCGCACAACTGTACTCACCACCACGTCCTTATGCATCATAGTCTTGTGCATGTTGAGGCCCAGCTTGCCGACGAACGAGTACCCGCACAACTGTACTCACCACCACGTCCTTATGCATCATAGTCTTGTGCATGTTGAGGCCCAGCTTGCCGACGAACGAGTACCCGCACAACTGTACTCACCACCACGTCCTTATGCATCATAGTCTTGTGCATGTTGAGGCCCAGCTTGCTGACGAACGAGTACCCGCACAACTGTACTCACCACCACGTCCTTATGCATCATAGTCTTGTGCATGTTGAGGCCCAGCTTGCCGACGAACGAGTACCCGCACAACTGTACTCACCACCACGTCCTTATGCATCATAGTCTTGTGCATGTTGAGGCCCAGCTTGCCGACGAACGAGTACCCGCACAACTGTACTCACCACCACGTCCTTATGCATCATAGTCTTGTGCATGTTGAGGCCCAGCTTGCCGACGAATGAGTACCCGCACAACTGTACTCACCACCACGTCCTTATGCATCATAGTCTTGTGCATGTTGAGGCCCAGCTTGCCGACGAACGAGTACCCGCACAACTGTACTCACCATCACGTCCTTATGCATCATAGTCTTGTGCATGTTGAGGCCCAGCTTGCTGACGAACGAGTACCCGCACAACTGTACTCACCATCACGTCCTTATGCATCATAGTCTTGTGCATGTTGAGGCCCAGCTTGCTGACGAACGAGTACCCGCACACGCCGCATATGAACTCCGACGGGTGCTTCATGCGCACGTGGCTGAGGTATGACGTCCATTTGCTGGAAGTATACTATTTTGTTTGAAAGGGCGGTCAGAATCTGATGATGGGATCTTGGAGAAATCGAGGGAACTCTTATTTTGTGGTATATTGAAGTCAGTTTATTTTTTCATACAATACAGTTTGTTCATGTTTTAGAGTGGTGAAGGAAGTGGCAGTCCGTTAAGGATTGTTCTAACATGGATTGTCCATGTTTTAAATTGAATGGTAGATGAAATTGGCGCAGTTGGTAGGATTCAATGATTAGTAAATGATTACTTACGTTAAAATCTCTTCACAGTATTGACATGTGTATGTAACACCTTTGTGCCACCGTTGGTGTCGCTTCGCTTGGGTTCTGAAATCAAAAATTGAGCTAATAGATATTATGATGTAGAGTTTATAAGTTACACTGTGTGTGGCGTATTTATGCCACACAACTATAGATTTTTTGTTTATTGCCACAGAAAAAGTAATTATTCTGTTCTGTAAAAGTTTTGAAGACATTTTCTTTGTAAGTTTACTGTCATCAGTAAGTATTTCATAAACTATTTGGTACAATAATAAATTTAATTATTTTGGATAATTTAAATAATTAAAATTATCTTACGTAGTCTTAGAAACGTATGGACAAGACTTGCAGGCATATTTCTTCTCATGGTTGACCGAATGCTGTTGCAGTGTTCGTTTCGTCTTGAATCGAAATTTGCAGATAGGACACTCAATATCGCCTGCACTCTGAAATAAATAACCAAACATAAGAATATCTGTTCAATTTATCTTTTAAAAGGTCATAATGGAGCACAAGGTCTAAATGTCATCGAGTCACGAAGCTGAAGTGGCAATGGGAGTGCCAGGAAATGCAGCATTGGGACACTTCCCTCCCCCCCTAGGATGATCTCAAGCGAGTCGCTGGTAACTGCAGTTCATTATCATCATTATCAACCCATTACCGGCCCACTACAGGGCACGGGTCTTTAGAATGGGAAGGATTTAGGCTTTAGTCCACCACGTTGGCCGTATACGGAAAACTTTATACGCCTTTGAGAACATCATGGAGAACTCAGGCATGCCGATTTCCTCACGATTTATTCCTTCACCTTTAGCCGCTGTTTACTAACGGTAAAAATTTGTTCTTGTAGCAGAGCGTGCACTGGTATAGTGCGTTTAGATAGTTTGACGACTGCTGGGAGACTCACCTAACTAGGATGATCTCAAGCGAGTCGCTGGACCTATCAAGAAAGTTTGTCAGGAGGGTAGTTTCACTTACCGCGTCGTGTTTGCCGATGTGGTGCTTCCACGCGTCCGCGTCTATGAAGCTCTGGTAGCAGAGCGTGCACTGATACAACGCGTTGAGGTAGTTGGCCGACTGCTGGGAGACTCCCCTAACTAGAATGATCTCAAGCGAGTTGCTGGCAGTCGCTGGACCTATCAAGAATGTTTGTCAGGAGGGTAATTTCACTTATTGGATCGTGTTCGCCGATGTGGTGCTTCCACGCGTTCGCGTCTATGAACCCCTTGAAGCAGAGCGTGCACTGGTACAGCGCGTTAAGGTGGTTGGACGACTGCTGGGCGACCCCCCTAACTAGCATGATCCCAAGCAAGTCGCTGGCAGTCCCTGGACCTATCAAAAATGTTTGTCAGGAGGGTAGTTTCACTTACCGGGTCGTGTTTGCCGATGTGGTGCTTCCAGGCGTCCGCGTCTATGAAGCTCTGGTAGCAGAGCGTGCACTGATACAGCGCGTTGAGGTAGTTGGCCGACTGCTGGGAGACTCCCCTAACTAGGATGATCTCAAGCGAGTTGCTAGCAGTCGCTGGTCCTATCAAGAATGTTTGTCAGGAGGGTAATTTCACTTACCGGATCGTGTTCGCCGATGTGGTGCTTCCACGCGTTCGCGTCTATGAACCCCTTGTAGCAGAGCGTGCACTGGTACAGCGCGTTAAGGTGGTTGGACGACTGCTGGGCGACCCCCCTAACTAGCATGATCCCAAGCAAGTCGCTGGCAGTCCCTGGACCTATCAAAAATGTTTGTCAGGAGGGTAGCTTCACTTACCGGGTCGTGTTTGCCGATGTGGTGCTTCCACGCGTCCGCGTCTATGAACCCCTTGTAGCAGAGCGTGCACTGGTACAGCGCGTTCAAGTAGTTGGACGACTGCTGCCGCTTGTTCACCTCCTCCTTTTGATCCTCTTCCTGGTGAAAAAATTGTCTAAGCCCAATGACTCTAAATCCAAGCACTTGTAAAAGTTTATTTGAATAAAAAACTGTTCTATTCTATTCGTGTGTGTGGCCCCCAAATTCATCCGGGTGAGTTTGTTTTCAAAAATCCCGTGGGAACTATTTGGTCTTTCAGGATAAAAAGTAGTCATCTTGTATGATTTTCTACACGCCCGCGAATGTACCGTCAAAATCGGTTTGAGCGTAAATCAATGAATAGGCTGGACAAACGGCAAAAGAATAATTTTGGTTTAAATGCATGTTTCTGTTTCTTCGAAATCGCAAATAGAATAGATGCTTCAATTCATTTGTATACAGTAGAATAGGTGTAGAATATTTTAAATAGTCACTTACGGATAACTTGATAACAGTGCAATAGTTCTCCAGAGCGATATCGTCGGTGAGAACGCCGCCGGTGTTCCTGGTTCTCCGCGTCTTCTCCATGTTCTTCACTCCGGCGTCATTCTTCCTCGGCCGGCCGCGCTTGCGTCTGACCGCTGCTTCAGGGACATCTCTGACGATTGCGCTTGGCTCTGCAATCTATGACTGACTCATTAGAATACCTACGGGAGGGATCAGTTGCGGTCAAACTGCCTCATTGGTCTAGCTAAAAATTCTTCATTATTCGTTGAATAGAAGCAAGCGTTACTTTGCTTATTTTACAGAAGTGAAGCCTATACAACGTTAGTTTTACTTTACGCAAAACCTGAAAGTAGTTTGTTCAGAATCAGTAACAAAATCTAATCCAACCATTAATATACCGTGTTATATTTTTGTCCAAAAATATTTTGAAATCCTACAAGCTTAGTTACCGCGCATCAGCTGACGGTCGGCACACAGCGGCGGTCATTCAACTCGCGTCGATCGCTAGTCCCTGCGGCGACGGCTTGCGGTGACCATTTTTTTCGAGGACAATGACGCAACATAACAAGCTTATAACTTCGTTACTTTTTATTATAATTTTTTGAAATTTTGTATAAATATTTTTAATGTAAAAATATTTGACACGTGTTTCGGTTTTTGCGCAAAGTAAAACTAACGTTGTATATCACCTGAAGTCTATATTATATTTTCTGAAAATGCTCCGGTGTCGGAGTGAAACGATCGTCGAGTTTGTTTTGTGGTGGATTTGTATGGTGTTGTAATTTGTTGTGTTGTAGAGAGGAGGCCTGTGCCCAAAGTGGGATGTTAAAAGGCTGTAGTAGTGTAAAGGGCTGTAGTAGTGTAAAGGGCTGTAGTAGTGTAAAGGGCTGTAGTAGTGTAAAAGGCTGTAGTACTGTAAAGGGCTGTAGTAGTGTAAAGGGCTGCAGTAGTGTAAAGGGCTGTAGTAGTGTAAAGGGCTGTAGTAGTGTAAAAGGCTGTAGTACTGTAAAGGGCTGTAGTAGTGTAAAGGGCTGTAGTAGTGTAAAGGGCTGTAGTAGTGTAAAGGGCTGTAGTAGTGTAAAGGGCTGTAGCAGTGTAAAGGGCTGTAGCAGTGTAAAGGGCTGTAGCAGTGTAAAGGGCTGTAGCAGTGTAAAGGGCTGTAGCAGTGTAAAGGGCTGTAGTAGTGTAAAGGGCTGTAGCAGTGTAAAGGGCTGTAGCAGTGTAAAGGGCTGTAGTAGTGTAAAGGGCTGTAGCAGTGTAAAGGGCTGTAGCAGTGTAAAGGGCTGTAGCAGTGTAAAGGGCTGTAGTAGTGTAAAGGGCTGTAGCAGTGTAAAGGGCTGTAGTAGTGTAAAGGGCTGTAGTAGTGTAAAGGGCTGTAGCAGTGTAAAGGGCTGTAGTAGTGTAAAGGGCTGTAGCAGTGTAAAGGGCTGTAGCAGTGTAAAGGGCTGTAGTAGTGTAAAGGGCTGTAGCAGTGTAAAGGGCTGTAGTAGTGTAAAGGGCTGTAGCAGTGTAAAGGGCTGTAGCAGTGTAAAGGGCTGTAGCAGTGTAAAGGGCTGTAGTAGTGTAAAGGGCTGTAGTAGTGTAAAGGGCTGTAGCAGTGTAAAGGGCTGTAGCAGTGTAAAGGGCTGTAGTAGTGTAAAGGGCTGTAGCAGTGTAAAGGGCTGTAGCAGTGTAAAGGGCTGTAGCAGTGTAAAGGGCTGTAGCAGTTTAAAGAGCTGTAGTAGTGAACCCAAGTTAATAACTGGATGAAGTGACTTTGGAGCTCGGAATTACGCCTTTTCGTTTCTTTGGTGCAGGTGGCTTGAAGCATCACTAGCATCTGATATTAATCGTTAAAACGAAAGTTGAAATCCCCATAAGAAAATCTGACATAAGTAGATACAGCTCTTTCGATTACAAAGGCGGTACAAAGGTCTATGGTGTAAGAGGAACGTTACCGAAAACATAGCGCTATTATTACACCTACTACCTAAACTCAATACAATACCAATAACTATTTGTTGTACTTGTAGTATAAGTGGTTTAGTATTTAGTATTTTTCAAAACGGCAATGTATAGCGTGCACAACTCGGGTTCAATGCCCTGCGAGCGGCGGGTATCCGGCGACAACTTTAGGTATTTAGGCGTCAGATGATTGCATTACATTGCGAAATTTTAAAAACACAGGAAATATTTAAAAAAAAAAGCTACTTTTTGTGGTATCTTGTCAGTAATCATCACTACTATTACCTGTCTTCGTTAACGATAGAGTATCCCCTTACACAGTTATAACAATATTTTCAGTGAACGAGATATATTCGCTCAAAACTTACTTCAACTTCTATGTCATATTTAAATTGCTCTTCAGTATTATTCGGCTGAGTGTCTTCTGTTCTTCTATTCCTTCTCTTTTTCCTTCCGCTCTCTTCTTTCTTCTCTTTATGAACTGATAAAGGCTCGTCGTCATCAGTTGATAGAGGTGCCAAGTCATCAAAACCATCTTCAAGTTTGACACTTTCTTTTTCATCAAAGTAATTACTGTCGGCAACTTCTAAAGGTTCCTCTTTGATATCAAAAACTTCTGACACTATGCTTATGTTTGGTACTTTTTGTATTATTAACCTGTTGGTCAATTGTAAGTTTTGTCTGTCGATTTGTTTTAGAAAGTCACTTGTTATCTGCAAAAATATTTTAAAGTTTTAGTGGAGGTATAATATCTCCATAGAGCAGTGGTGCACGCTATGATTTTATTAGTGGGAAGTCCCAGGTTCAACTCCCGATAGGGGCATTTTATTGCAGTGTTGGGTATATTTAGCTCAGTCTATACCCAATTTCCAGTTGATTAAATTTCAATAGATAAACTGGATAGGAAAAGTGTGATAAGTAATCCTTGAAAAGTTGAAAAGATTTAACCAAACTAACTAATTAGGTAGGTAAGTACCATCCCAATTTTATCCACCTTAGAAAAGCAACTCACATTCAAATTAACACCCCTCTTTTTGCTTTGGGAGTTAAAAATAGCCAATTTCAATAGAGACAGGAAATTGAGAATTGTTACTGATAAGTGTGATGAACCCTTACCCCTCCACAAGAGTGCAGTACGCGAGTTAAAGCCGCCTGAGCTCTCAAGCACTTTCCCTTGAAGGAATACAGTTTCCTTAACTGCGCTGCACAAAGGTAGCAGACGGTGATCGGCAAATATGAAGTAAGTGTCTGGAACAAAATACTAGCAAGATCACAAAAAAAAATTAAAAAAATATAATAATATGTACCACTAAAAACTAATTCTGTAAACCCAGTTACCGTACTAGAGTAGAGAATACTCAGCTAGGCTAGTAGCCAATATATGTATCACAGCAGAATATCATACTCACATTTTCGCCAACTAAAAGTTTATAACAACTTTCCAAAGGATAACTATAAAGGTTATGCATGTTAACATCGTCCATGAGACATATTCGACACACATTTACCTCTCCCATGGTTTATATTGTAATATTATTTTCATAAAACTTGAATAAAATTCAAATCAAAATCATATGTTCGCGGTTTGTTTATAAAGTAGACTTAGAAAATAATTAGAACTTCTACACCACTAAATTTTCTGAAAATAACACAAACTCTTCGTTTTAAATGACAAACCACACCTTCTAATTAAAGAAAAAAATTAATTAATATGAGTTTTATACTTAAAACTTGAGATTACATCGGTTTATTCAATATTTTCACAAAATATGCAACAAGAATGTCTAATTCTACAAAAGACGCCAAGGCCCAAGCAGCCATTTTTTTGACATTTCAGCATAGAGGTAATAATAATAAGGTCTATGCATTTCAGTGAGTTTGACTTTTGGTGGACTTTTGACGTAAAAGTGTTGCCATAATTCAAAGATGTTCAACATTTTCGGCAATTTGTACTATTTTAATTTAATTAATAGTACATCAATCTATACTAATCTATACTAATAAATAAAATTGAAGTGTCTGTCTGTAATATCGAAATAACTACCTCATATTAAGCTCATATGGTTTTTTGTACGCTACCATAACCGAATCACATGTTTTTAAAATTTTTGTCTGTCTGTCTGTCTGTCTGTCTGTCTGTCTGTCTGTCTGTTTGAACGGGCTAATCTTCGGAACGGCTGAACCGATTTTGACGGGACCTTCACATACAAGTAGAGAATTAACCAGGGAGTAACATAGGCTACTTTTTAACCGACTTTCAAAAAAGGAGGAGTTGTGTTTTTCTACCTATGTACACCGATATCTCCGAGATTTCTGAACCGATTTGCGTAATTTTGTTTTTAATCGATAGAGAAACATTGCGACCCTGTTCTATAAAAAAATTGGATTCCAACTCCTCAATCCTGATGCTGCAGGGGACTTAATCCCCAAAACTAATGGGTTTTAGAAACTTTCGGTTATTTCAATTGATATTGGGGATACCAATTAAAGACTTTATTGTTGAATGACCTCGAGTAGGTACATGTCCAACTCCTCAACCCTGATGCTGTAAGGAATTGTATTCCGAAATCGTGGGGATCTTTCCGTTTTGGGGACGGGTTTCAGATAAGCTACTTTTTGTTCTAGAAAATCAAAAGTTCCCACGGGATTTTTAAAAACCTAAATCCACACGGGCGAAGCCGTGGGCATCATCTAGTATAGAATAATTATCTAGTAAATGATTGCATCATTTATCAAGTGTGAATGAGCTATAAAATAACAAACATTAACACTTCTTGGTACACTGAATAATGCAAAGTAAGTATTTAATATTATTTTATTTCAAACTTATCATTTGCAATAATTCTATCACAATATACATACAATGTAAATTTGATCGTTACGTAGTTTCGCCAAAATCGGTTCAGCGGTTTAGGCTTGAAATCGTAACAAACAAACTCACTTTCGTATTTATAATATTAGTATAATTATAACAATTAGACAATATTTTGACAGTTTATTTACAATTTTACAATATTTTGACAGTTAATTTGATTATAGCAATTTTTTACACGTTGTACATCTTTGTACAACATTAAAAAATAGGTAAATATATCACAGTCATATCTGGCAATACTGGCATACCTTATGGCTCGCACAATGCAATGTAACAGTACTAGATGTCGCTAGCAGTCTTTAAAATCAATTAAATAATAGGTAAGTACTTTATGAATATTTCCCCCAATAGCTCAGTGGTAACGATAAGAGCAAAGAGTGGTCTTGATTCAACTTTTTTACCTAAAAAATAGTTAAAATATCCACTGTTTTGAGATTTACGTACGATTACGATTTTCGTGCTGAGAAGGTACTTACTTAAAAAAAAAAAGAAGTTCTTTATTCACCCATTGAACTACCGAACTTCCCTTTGTCCTTATTAAACACTGACGTAATAGTATTATTACGTCAATGTTATTAAACGAAAAATAAAATATGGTTTTCCTACAATGGATATGGAAATCGGGCATGACATGATCTCTCATGTGGTACCAAATGTGGTACAAATCCTTCCAAAATTCACAGAAAATATTAAGGGTAACAGTATCGATTTACGCTATGTAACTACCTAGATACTTAACTCTGTAGCAAGTAATACATATTTTTCTCCTACTTATTTTTAATAACTTTTCTATTAAGTAAGTACTTACCTACTTACTTATTTTGTATATATTTTTCTATAAAGCATTTATTTTTAACTCCTCGAAATAAGAGAAAGACGCCGAAGAGCTGAGGAGTGAGGACCTTTAATAATTTAAAGGCTAAACAGTTAAATTCAACAGAATATTATTATATATCATGATAACTGAGAACTTCAAAGGTAATAAAAAGATAAGGTAAACCACCCAGTAAACTACCCAATATTCAGCCATGTCTTACAGCGCAAATAAAAACTTTGTGTAGCTGTAGTTTAAATGTTTATTACAATAAAATATAGAATAACGTTTAATTGATCGAAAGGTTATTTATTAATTTTATCACAAAAAATAACCAGTCAAGTGAGTGTCAGAACACGTACGGGTGCCGTTGATCTATACATATAATAAAATCGTAAACTTGCCGTATCTGTACATTTAAGATTTTTGCAAAATAATAACTGGAGTATATTAGGGATAAGTAATAGAACGTAAAAAAAGCTATTTTTGAAATTTTTGTCTGTTTATCTGTTTGTCTGTATGTTTGTGCGCGCATCACGCAAAAACTACTGAATGGATTGAAATGAAACTTGGCGTGATTTAAGTTCATACTACGGAGTACCATATAGGATACTTTTTATCCCGAAATTCAGCACGGTTTCCTTGGGAGAGGGGATGAAAGTCAAAATGTGTACTTAGCTGTAATTCATTAACGCGTGGTCCGATTTCATTCATTCTTTTTTTGCCGGCTTACCTCTGAAAGGCTGGATCGATTTTGATGGGACTTTCACTGGCGGATGTTTTCATTTGTATCTACCTAAATATCCGCCATCTTCCTTTCTGGGGGACCGAGTTCGAACCTGGCACGCACCTCAACTGTTCTTACACAGCACTAGCTTTTAACAGTGAAGGAAAACATCGTGAGGAAACCTACACGCCTGAAAGTTCTTCACAATATTCTCAAAGACGTGCGAAGTTTACTAATAATAAAGTAATCCCGCAATCCGTACTTGGTCAGCGTGGTGGACTACGGCCTAAACCCTTCTCATTCTGTGAGGAGGCCCGCGCCCTGTAGTGGGCCGGTAATTGGTTGATCTATTGATGATGATGAATCTAAGAGTTGAGTTTAATGTATATTTACGGTAAAACGAGATCCAGTAGCTAAGATAATTTCAACTAGTTTTACAAAAATGACAACAAATCCACTTATGGGCCACGAGCATGGCTGACAGAGGATTTATCTTATTTGAAATCTAGTTGCCTAACTAAACTAAAACAAATCAAGCATATAAAATGCTTTTCAGCTTTCAAGTTTATATTATCACTAAAAATAGTTTTAAACTCACAAAAAATAAAAATCTACAGCAATTTCAAAAAGTCAAAAGAAACATAGTTACTTAAATAGGTATTATACAGAAATCTCGCACACATTTCCTTACAAAAAATTGGTTGTCTGTAAAGTCGGTTTACGGACGATAATTTTACGTGATAACGTCATGAGAAAACAAAGAAAGATAGATGTGTCACAATCTGAACGGTTAGGCCGGTCGTGCCTTCTCTATCGCTTGTTCCGTGCTCTCGCTTGGACGCGGAACGTGACAATCGCGCTTTTTCGTTCGTGTAGCTGGCGTTCATCGATTTATAAGACGTTATCACGTCAAAAAAATTGTAAATTTTGCTCAGTTGGACATGTGGCAACTGACATGTCGTACAGTGCAAATGAACAATCATAATATCTCGACATTAAGGTATGCTATTGTTTTGTAGGGGTGAATATTATTAATTAATCGTAACACAAGGATTCGATAAAATATTACTGCTGAATGCTGATAATTATGTAAACACTTTAAAATACTATTTATAGTGGAAATAATATAAGTAAAACTGACTATTGGAGTAGGGCTGATGACTGGGTGGTTTACCCTACCTATTAGGGAGGTTATTAATCTATACAAATATGGATCTAGTTAGATATACATATAAAATATACGGAAGTAGCCATTTTTTAGATAATAATAATTAATGTTTGTGAAACTTTGTGAAAGTAGGTACTTATGCAAAATAATTTGAATTAGGTAAGTGTATCTGTGTAGGTAAGTATGTAAGTATTGTCACTAAAATCAATTTATTTAGTTCATAAATTCATTAAAAAACCCCAATGTTGATTCTTTCAATGATACCTACTTTGATTCTTTCAAAGTAGGTTAGATGTGCTTACGTAAGCTAGTAATTGCATTATATACCTACCTACGTTCTCTTTACGTTCATAGTAAAATACCTAAACATTTGACATATTATCTACTTTTTACTTATCGCTATCTCGCTTACTCTCGCAGCGGATTATTGTTCATGGAATGCGCGCGTCGGCAAGTCTCGCTACGCATGTCGCTAAGGTTTGAATTATTTTTACTTTGATAAGCATTTAGTCACTATGTCTATCGTCTTAAGGTTGAGTTTAGAAGAGAAAATCGAGCGAGACATTCTGTAGCGACCTAGAACACAGTTTCACGAGACTATCCATAGTGACTACCTACTTTGTAAGAGTACATTCATAAATCTCATTTATTATGTAGTTTTTATCTTATCAAACGAAGAAAAGAGCCATAGGATTACTCTTATGGCCTTGGTCTTCAAAAATTTTCGTTTCCTTCTATTGTATGCTTATTATTTTGAGGGTAATCCAAAAATAGATGAATAGTTTGAAAACTAAAATGAAAAGTCCTTGAGAAATAGTCTCGTGGGGAGTGCGGCTACGTCACAGACGGGATTTTTTGTAGGTATGTATATTGCTAGGAATGGCTCGATTGGCCAACAAAAGCCTTGTCGGCGGCCATTTTGTTCGATGCTGACTCACCAAAAGGTGAAAAATGTACATGAACCACACTCCCCACGAGACTACACAACGGTATTGGGCATTTCCCTCGTGAACACAAAATTTGGGTTTCATGTTCCCTCGACCGCAGCGTGGAAACAAAAATATATTTTTTTGCGGAAATCAGGGAAAATTCGGCATATTATTTGAATTCAAGTGAATTTTCATGTGCCAGTTATACCAGAAAATTAATAGTTTCAAACGTCAAGACGGATATAAACAAGTTAGCCGAGACCCTCGGGTCGGGCAGACTCGCATCAGCTCAAGTTCGACCGTCATTTATTAGTGATTGATATAATTAGTACTGATAACAATAAAATAACCTAAAGTGTGCGTTGTGCATCGCTAATCTGTCAAATAGTGCGGTGATAACTCGATGTGTACAATCGGTGTCAATGTTTACCATGTGTGAGTTACCGAGTGTGAGCTCAACTTCGCAAAGGAACACCATGTAGCCGGGATTTGCAGTGATTATGATCGGATAAAATTCGAATACACCTCGTAATCGATTTATAAACTCGTCAAAATGACGGAAAGTGCACCGGTTCAGGTGAAGACCGAGCGGCCCGATGAGGCTGAAATTAGAGAGTTGGCGGCAAAGATGGTGGAAGCCAACAAGGCGAAGGCTCTGGCGGCGTCCGTGGCGGCGGCGCGGCCGCAGCCCGGCGCGCTGATGGGCGCCGCGCCCGCTGGTGTCGGCGGCCAAATGGGGATCCTCAACTTCCTGACGAGGAAGCCGGGAGTCGGGCAGGCGGCTGAGCCGCGGCCGCTAAGCGACGACAAGAAAACCCCGGCGCCCGACGAGGCGAGCTGGAAAGGCCACTTCGGCTGGGACCAGCTCGGAAAGTGTCACATTCCCTACATCTACCGTTCCGGCGAGAAGTACGTCGCAGTCCGGATGGTGGAGATCAAACTCCTGAACAAGTACCTGAACTACCTTCACGCGGACATTTACTCCTGTACGTGTATAAGAAGTTACTACATCACAGAAATCGAGGCTAGGCTGCTCAACGAGATAAACAACAGGCATTGTGACGGACAGTTCGGACGGGAGCCTTTCACTCAGAAGGACTTGGTTGTGAGGTTATCTGATGCGGGAGAGTTCTACAATTTCTTAGATGTGTGTTACAATAAGTTGCTACGGGGCACCACAAATAACAAGGACAAGTGTGGTTTCATTAGGATTAACAAGGAATCTGTGGTTCCTTACACAGTGCGGGACGGTCAGAAGTTTGTCCCGCTCTTCTACTTTGAGGGTGAGACGGACAATTTGAAATTGAAAGCGGACCAGCTGAAAGGCTGGGACTTGTCGTACCTGAAGTTCTGTTGTAAAGTGCAGGGTATAAGGAACGAACTGTTTGCCAGTGAGACGTGCTCAGTGATCAGTTTGACGGACATCAAGAGTTACTTCCCGCCCGGGACGGAGTTTGAGGAGTACTGGCCCAACAAGGTTGTCGACTCGCAGCTCCTCATCTCCGCTAAAGGTGAGATTGTTGTTTTTAAGATGACTAATAATTAACATGACTTAGGCCTGTTTCACCACCCTCTGAAAAGTGTTGTATAACCTAAACATATGTTTTGTCACTTTCTTACTTTGTCAAGTGACAAAGACAAAGTTGTAGATATATCCGATATTAGATATATACTTATCAGAAGGTGGTGAAACAGGCCCTTATTAAATTTATTACATAGAACATCATCGAATATCTGCCCCCTGATTGTCTAAGCTAAGAGCTGCATAAATTATTATTGCTACAATCTCAATTGCAGTGATTGGCTGAATTTTATGGTTTTCTTGCTGCAACAAGATTTAGAGCCAATACCGAGAGAGTATTGGCCAATGTAGGTGAATGAAATCATCACGCTGTTGTCACTGATTACAGATTACCAGGGGAATAAAAATGTTCTCCTTTCTTTTACAACTAAGTGTAAGGCTGTGCCTGAAGTGTCCACTGCAGTGGAGTGGGGACGTCTACTAATGTAGACTAATCCAATGTCGGGATAATTTTGTTACCTTCTATAATGTCATTGGTCTCTGCTACAATAGACTCCCATAAGCTAGAATTTGAGTTTTTCTGTCAACAAATTCTCGGTGCCAGCCCAGAGTTGGTAGTTGGCTATGTTTCACCCCTGTGCCTCGGAGAGCACATTAAGCAGTTGGTCTCTGTTATTATTACTGTCATAATATGACAATAGTCGTTAAAGCCCGCCAACCTGCATTAGAGCAGTGTGGCGGGTCTAAGCTCTAAACCCCTCTCTCCTATGAGAGAGGAGACCTGTGCCCAGCAGTGGGACGTGGCTCTGAGAGGACCCATCTGTTATGTTGAACATGGTCATAAACAATTATTATTATTGATTGTTTAATAATCCCATTGAAGAAATTGTTACTATGTTATTTTATTGAATGCATATAAAGTGAAGATCTAAGCACATTAACAGGTGCATTAGTTAAATTAGCCTTAGATTGTTTCTCTATGCAATTGACCATTGTTTATTTTATTGAATGCATATAAAGTGAAGATCTAAGCACATTAAGGCTGCTCTCTTCACACGCTTTTCCACACAAACGTATTACGCCTATTATTCTAATATTTGTCGCAATATGTCTAAAGTAAAGCCAGATATCAATTTATATCTCCATTACCTATGCCATAAAATAAAAATATTAGTAAAATTATATTTATTTTGAAAGTTATGACGCTTGAAAAATCACTATTTTTGGGCAAATGGGGCAACTTCGTGCGTAAATAAACTATATAAGAAACTAGAAAATTGAAAAACGACCGAAGTCTTATCATAGGTTACTTCATAATAATTACAAATGTCTTTAGTTCATGTAAAAAATTGCCAAATATTTGCTAAAATAGGCGAAATTCCAAACCTTGATTTGCATCTTTTTACTTTGCCGTTTTTCACTAAAAATCATGATATCTCAAGCAAAATTTATTTATTTAATTAATTTATTATTTATTTATGTATATATTTTTAGTACTCTTCTATACTGAAGACGTCTCACTCTCTAAATGCAGAAATCACTGTTTTAGACTCCACTCACCAACGATTTGTCGCGCCCATGGAGAGGGCTCTTAACAGGTGCATTAGTTAAATTAGCCTTAGATTGTTTCTCTATGCAATTGTTTGGTCATTTGCACCCTAGTAATTGCCTGAAATAATTGATGATTTATTGAATTGGTAATTGCTTACTAGCTCTCACGCATGTTTTATGGCTATTATGTAAGAAATAATTAGTAAGCATAACTTTCTAATTATTTCCTTTTACGTAACGTACGGGGGTAGCATATTATGTAATAAAAAAAATATTAAAAACTAGGTTTTTCCTGCTGCTTCGCCCGTGTGAATTTAGATTTTTCACAAATCCTGAGGGATTCGCGGATTTCTGGTTCCCGTTCCCGCTCCCTTTTCCAACCTTTATACTTACTTTCAAGTTAGTTTGCTATAGTGATCTACCTATAGCTGTAACTGTAGATTTGGGTTTTCAAAATCCCGCGGGAACTGTGGATTTTTCCAGGATAAAAAGTATCCTATGTTTTAAATCAGGGCATAATCTATCTCCATTCCAAATTTCAGCCAAATCGGTTCAGTAGTTGCGACGTTATCAAGTAACAAACATCCAAACATCCACACTTTCACATTTATAATTATATAATATTAACTAGCTTTTGCCCGCGGCTTCGCCCGCGTGAATTTCGGTTTTTCACAAATCCTGAGGGATAAGTAGATTTCTGGTCCACCCGCCCCCCGCTGCGCGGCGGCGTACCGCGGTACCGCGTACGGCGGGCGCAGGGCGCAGGGGCGTGCGGCGCGGCGCGGGGAGTTCCATGCAGCGCGAGCGTGCGTCGGCCGCCGCGCGCAGCGAAAATACCTATCAGGGCGTTTTTTACCGATTTCAACACAACTCCTTTTTTGAAAGTCGGTTAAAAAAGTAGCCTATGTTACTCCTTGGTTAATCCTCTACTTGTCTGTGAAAGTCCCGTCAAAATTGGTTCAGGCGTTTCGAAGATTAGCCCGTTCAAACAGACAGACAAAAATTTTAAAAACGTGTGATTCGGTTATGGTATCGTCCAAATAACCATATGAGCTTAATATGTGGTAGTTATTTCGAAATTACAGACAGACACTTCAATTTTATTTATTAGTATATAGAAGTATAGATAGTATGGACTATGGAGTGCGATAAATATGAAATTCGTGGATTGTTAAAACATTATTGGAA
Source organism: Melanargia galathea (assembly GCA_920104075.1). Lineage (NCBI taxonomy): Eukaryota > Metazoa > Arthropoda > Insecta > Lepidoptera > Nymphalidae > Melanargia > Melanargia galathea. The sequence continues at coordinate 18,014,285 of OV049874.1, read as the reverse complement.
ACAAAAGTTTAAAGCAGCCGTGGCAGCAAGGATAATATTATGTGAAACTAGATGATGCCCACGGCTTCGCCCGTGTGGATTTAGGTTTTTAAAAATCCCGTGGGAACTTTTGATTTTCCAGAACAAAAAGTAGCCTATCTGTAGTAACCCGTCACCAAAATGGAAAAATTCCGTCGGATCCCCACGATTTCGGAATGCAATTCCTTACAGCATCAGGGTTGAGGAGTTGAATATGTACCTACTCGAGTTCATTCAACGATAAAGTCTTTAATTGGTACCCCCAATATCTATTTGAATAACCGATAGTTCCTAAATCCCATTAGTTTTGGGGATCAGTTCCCCTACAGCATCAGGATTGAGGAGTTGGAATCCAAGTTTTTTGTAGGACAGTGTCGCAATATTTCTCTATCGATTAAAAAAAAATTACGCAAATCGGTTCAGAAATCTCGGAGATATCGGTGTACATAGGTAGAAAAACACAACTCCTCCTTTTGTGAAAGTCGGTTAAAAAAGTAGCCTATGTTACTCCCTGGTTAATTCTCTACTTGTATGTGAAAGTCCCGTCAAAATCGGTTCAGCCGTTCCGAAGATTAGCCCGTTCAAACAGACAGACAGACAGACAGACAGACAGACAAAAATTTTAAAAACGTGTGATTCGGTTATGGTAGCGTTCAAATAACCATATGAGCTTAATATGAGGTAGTTATTTCGATATTACAGACAGACACTTCAATTTTATTTATTAGTATAGATTGAAGCGGAAGACACAGTTAATGAGCGAACGGCACAGCGTTGGTTTAATCGTTTTAATAGTGGAGATTTGACGCTTGAAGATAGTTACGCGCTCAGTTCGTCTACCTGCGTGGGATATTTAGGTTACAAGGGAAGCAGTAGAAAACCAACCAAGTACCAGCATTCGCCGATTAGCGGACTTCCTTGGACCTTCTAAAGATATGCGAATGTATGAAGTTTTATCGGAGAAATATCCAGGTTTAGTTAACCGAAAGCGGTTTCTCTGACAACAAAACAATGCTAAACTACATACTGCGAAAGTTACGCGGAATAAAATCGAAGAACTTGGTGGTATTGAACTCCTACCACATCCAACATTTAGTCCAGACCTTGTACCGTCAGATTACTATTTATTCAGATCCATGGCGAAATTCTTGCGTGGGAAAAAATTTTAATCCAAAGGAGATATTGAAAATGCAGTGTGACAATTTTTTGCATCTAAGCCCAAAGAATGGTTTTACCAAGGTCTCAAAGAGCTTGCTACACCTTGGGTTAAAACCATAGAATACGATGGGCTATACTTCAAATATTAAGTCTTTCTTTTTGTATGATTATTTAATAAACAAAGTGAACATTGGAAACCGACATTATTTATGAGACACCCTGATAATTTCCAACTTTTTTTAGTTTTTCAAATTTTTCTTTTATTTGTGCTGTTAGAGCTGACTTTTTGCCAAATTTCGTAATTCTAGGTCAACTGGAACTACCATTTTGGTTTTTAGACCCAAAACCTATAGGGTACTTCCGGTTGACCTAGATTTGTCAATTTTGGTTTGGTCAAAAAGCAAGGTCTTACAGATCAAGTAAAGGAAAAAATCCCAAAAATAAAAAAAATTGAAAATTAAAGTAAATTTTGGTACTTACAAGTTTTCGTGAAAATCTAAATTTGCCCATATATTTTTATTGTGTGGACTCAAGACCTTAATTTTTATAAACCTAATAGGGACTATAGACCTTAGTTTCTGGTATAAATTTCAACTTGTTAGGTCCACCCGTTCCTGAGAAAATCGGTGGTGACACACGGACAGACGCACAAGAAAGTGATGTTATAAGGGTTCCTTTTTTACCTTTTAATAAGGTACGGAACCCTTAAAAGACGGAATTGCCCCGATAGATGGAATTAACCCACCTTACCTTACTAAACATTTTGTGAATAGTCATTTTATACATGTGTATGGGGCGCGCGTTGCCGTGCTCACCATTTCGTCCCTGTGCAGCCCCATGGTGGGGAACACGACGATGGTACCACTCTCTACCACCACGCTCGTGCCAGGGATGGTGTAGTCTCTAGTGCACATGCGCTGGATGCTGGGGAACGGCGGGTACAGGCGTAGTGTCTCTGAAAACAGTCATCAACATCATCATCATCATTACCACCGTGATCGTGATCATCATCATCATGATCATCATCATCATCATCATCATCATCATGATCAATCCATTATCGGCATATTACAGTGGATTTTTTCGAAAAAAAAAATTAATCTTTTTTTCGAATCATCGAAAAATCTATGGGACCATTTTGCAAACATCCTCAGCTGTCGATTAAAAAAAGAATCACGCCAATCGGTTTAGAAATCTCGGAGAAATTGGTAAAACAAGTAAATTTACTTGGAAAAAACACCTCTGAATAGACGCGATGACGTCATACTCGAGTGAAAAATTTTGCGCTAAAATACATGAACTTAAATAATTAATTTCTCCTTCATTTATTGATGGATTTCAAAAATTTTTTCACTGATTTATTAGTTTTAATCTAAAATATTTTAATACTATTCTGTTCAATATGATATTTTCAACTTCAGGAAACTTCCTCATAATATTAACTTCTTCAATAGATAATAACGATATCTAAATCTAGCCGTCAACCTTAATAGCCCAGTGTCGATAATTTTTGAAACAAAGAAAAATCACAGTAGGATGAAACCCATTGGAAAGGGAGGAGAATATAATAAGAATTAAAGGAAAAATAATTTACGGGCGATCTGAGCTAGGGAAAAAAAATCAGCCAAGTGCGAGTCGGGCCTCGCTCTTTTAGGGTTCCGTACATAATTATGAACAATATAATATTTTGGGTCTAAGAAATATTTAATTTCCGAGCTAGACATCGCAACAAACCGTGAAAGAAAAACCCAAAAAAATGTTCGTTTATTTTGGTCACAGCTTATAAACTATTTAATAAATCGTTGTTTTCAGTATTTGTTGTTTAAATAGAGCATATAGTACACAATATACTGAAATATCATATTCCCAACTAGTTTAGTTTTTGAGATAGCCCCCGTCACAAAAATGGTCTAAAACTGACAACTTTGATGGCCTCCCATTCCCTTATTTTTTGAGATAAAAATTAAAAAAATATATATTTGTACTCTACTCAATGAGCTCTAAACAATGATACCCCACAAGCTAGGGTAAAGAAAAATTTTTTTTTTCCGGCTCCTTTTTCATGTATGGGAGCCCCCCTGAAAAATAATTTAATTCAATTTCTAATTCAATATTTGATTTTGGGTTAACGTTTTACACTAAATACCAAAATTTCAGGTTTGTAACTCATTTCGTCTGCGAGCTAGAGACCTGTGACCGGCGGACAGACGGACAGACAGACAGACAGACAGACAGACAGACAGCCGAGTGACATTAATAGGGCTCCGTTTTTACCCTTCGGGTACGGAACCCTAAAAATGGGGGGAGTTTTAAGGGTAAAAAACGGTTTATCTCGATTTCCGACAAAACTACAAGTCCTATGGAAAAAAGTCTAATGGCAAAGTTGTAGGTAATAAAAAGTTCAACAACTTTTGTATATACACTTTTTTCACTTAACCTCAAAATGTATATGAAAAACTCAAAAAACCATGTTTTTGGTTTTTTATTATTATTTTTTATAAAAACATTTTTTTTTTTCACGAAATTTGGTGAAAACTTACCTTTTCATATCCCAAATACACTGTAATTTATTTGATTTGAAATGTTTATTATTTCTCCTTATTTTGACTTAATATCGAAAAAGCACCCTAATTTTCAATCGAAAAATCATCCGTCAAAATGTCAGCTTTTTTCAAAAAGTAGGTGTGCTTTCTGTTCGTTGAAATCTCTACTTTCCGATGGTGTAAAAAAATATATGTATTACAATAGTAAATGTTTTCAGAAAATGCAAAAAATCGAAAAACCAAAATTCGAAATTTATTTTAATCATTATATACAATTTCATCAAAAATGTGACTGCTGCAATTTTTTTCAATTAAAAATTTGATTTATTAAATGCTAATTACATTTGTGTCATAGAAAACTCATAATACATAAAAATAAATGTAAATCGTACTAAGTATATTGAATTTAGATACTTTTATTTTGATTACGCTATATAGTCATTACAATGTTTTTAAATGCATTAATCTTGTTATTCATAAATACTTTATCTTTATTAATAGAATAGAATAGAATAGAAATGTTTTTTATTCAAATAAACTTTTACAAGTTTTACAAGTTTACTTTCGAATAGTCAATTGAATCTACCATTGGTTCGGAATGCCATTCCAACCGAGAAGAACCAGTAAGAAACTCGGCGATTGCTCTTTTTTAAATTAATCAAAATAAAGTATCTAAATTCAATATAGTACGATTTACATTTATTTTTATATATTACTAGATGATGCCCACGGCTTCGCCCGTGTGGATTTACGTTTTTAAAAATCCCGTGGGAACTTTTGATTTTCCAGAACAAAAAGTAGCTTATACATATCTGTATTAACCCGTCCCCAAAACGGAAAAATCCCGTGGGATCCTCACGATTTCGGAATGCAATTCCTTACAGCATCAGGGTTGAGGAGTTGGATATGTACCTACTTGAGTTTATTCAAAGAAAAAGTCTTTAATTGGTACCCCCAATATCAATTTAAATAACCGAAAGTTTCTAAATCCCATTAGTTTTGGGGATCAGGTCCCCTACAGCATCAGGATTGAGGAGTTGAAATCCAAATTTTTTATAAAACAGGGTCGTAATGTATTTCTATCGATTAAAAAAAAAATACGCAAATCGGTTCAGAAATCTCGGAGATATCGGTGTACATAGGTAGAAAAACACAACTCCTCCTTTTTTGAAAGTCGGTTAAAAAAGTAACCTATGTTACTCCCTGGTTAATTCTCTACTTGTATGTGAAAGTCCCGTCAAAATCGGTTCAGCCGTTCCGAAGATTAGCCCGTTCAAACAGACAGACAGACAGACAAAAATTTTAAAAACGTGTGATTCGGTTATGGTACCGTTCAAATAACCATATGAGATTAATATGATGTAGTTATTTCGAAATTACAGACAGACACATCAATTTTATTTATTAGTATAGATAAAATAATAGTAGGATACTTAAATGTAGAAATATAGTTTATAATACCTGAATGGCACCTATTTTTTTTAATCAGTATATTTCCTTTATTTGTTGCTGATAGTGTTATCAAAAGAATTAACTCATTCATTCATGGCCATTCATGGAAATAAATTTGAGGAGTCATTTCAAATCATTTCAAAAAGGAGAAAAAAAAAAACAAACAATTTAATAATCCTGTTTACCCAGTTTATTAACTAACAAACGGACACCCGCGACTTCGTTCGCGTGGATATATATTGGTTTTTAAAAATCCCGTAGGAATCATTTTGTTTTTCCTAAGCTCCTTTGAGCTCATATTATGCTAAAAACTGTTAAAAGTTCACTGGCGGATGTTTTGGGTAGATCAAAATGTAAACGTCCGCCAATGAAAGTCCCATCAAAATCGATCCAGCCTTTTAGAGATTAGTCGATAATCTTTAAAGTATCTACTTTCTATAAAAAAAAGAATGAATGAAATCGGACCACGCGTTATTGAATTACAGCTAAATACACGTTTTGACTTTCATCCCCTCTCCCTAGGGAACCGTGCTGAATTTCGGGATAAAAAGTATCCTATATGTTACTCCATAGTATGAACTTAAATCGTACCAAGTTTCCTTTCAATCCATTCAGTAGTTTTTGCGTGATGCGCGCACAAACATACAGACAAACAGACAAACAGATAAACAGACAAACAGACAAAAATTTCAAAAATAGCTTTTTTACGTTCTTTTACTTATCCCTAACATCCCCCAGTTATTATTTTGCAAAAATCTTCAATGTACAGATACGGACAGTCTAGATTTTATTATATGTATAGATTATATGTATAGATAAACTGGGTAACTCATGGGTAACTACCCAGATTAATAGTAATCCTAATTACCCATGTGAATTAACACACTTGGGGTTTATTTGCACTTTTTGAACTATGTTGTGTCCATCCATACAGCCATACTAATATTATAAATGTGAAAGTGTGTCTGTCTGCTAGCTTTTCACGGTCCAACAGTTTAACTGATTTTGATGAAAGGTACAGAGTTAGCTTACATCCCGGGGATGGACATAGGCTACTTTTTATCCCGGAAATTAAAGAGTTACCCACGAGATTCTTAAAGATCCATTTGTCGATATATATATGAAATTTGGTACTGAGGTAGCTTCCGTCCCGGAAATTGGTAACTTTTATCCCGGAAAAGCAAATAGTTCCCACAGGATTTTAAAAACCTAAATCCATGCAGTAACATCATCTAGTATTCTGATAACATAACTTTCATATGGTTCAATAGCTTGATAAAATAAATATAATGTGTCAATGACATCTAAACTAATTACTTGCATAAACTAATTACTGGCAAAGACGTTTGCAAGCAAAGAGACAACCTGACTCATAATTCATTAATAAGTAATTACTGCTTACATAACTATAAAACACATTTTCTGTAAATAGACAATTTGTGAGTAAACAAAACATTGAAGATATGTATCTGCTTAGAATGCAAATATGAAAACTTCAATAAATTATTACTTCAATAAAACTGCTTATAGGTACCTACATATTATAGCTGTAAGCTATTAGTTTTTAACAATTTCCTAGATATAAATAAAATAAAGGGATAAAAAGTATCCTATGTCATGTTCTAGGTAGATCCTTAACTATTATAGGTACCTATATTGAAAAATCATCAAAATCGGTAGATTGGTTTTTGAAAATCGTGAACATACATACATACTTAAATTCATATATACATACTACATACATAGTACATACGGGTCGAATACAGAACCTCCTTTTTTGAAATTGGTAAAATCCCATCTCCACGGATTTTCTATTTTGAGCGGATTAACGGACTTGGTTCTAATAATATCCTAGTGATATAATCTGTCCTAAACATTGACCCGCTGTTTATTTCCACAACCTTGGATTTCTATCATTAGGTACGACTTTTACCTATTTAATATAACAAATAGGTACTTTATAATAATATGTCTAGAACTGCTGAGTTAGGTTAGTCCCCTGTCTACAAGGAGTGTTGAAGAACCTCAAATATTTTTATATTCTACTAGCTTGATGCCCGCAACTCCATCCGTTTGGATATTTTGACGTCTTTTAAATCGATGAACGCCGGCTACACGCACGAAAAAGCATGACTCATTGTCACGTACCGCGTGCAAGCGAGAGCGCGGAACAAGCGGTAGAGAAGGCACGATCGGCCCAAGCGTTCGGCTTGTGATGCATCTCTCTCTTTATTTTCTTATGACGTTATCACGTAAAATTATCGTCCGTAAACCGACGACATTACAGACAACAATTTTATTTTAATACTAGCTTTTGCCCGCGGCTTTGCCCGCGTGAATTTTCATTATTCACAAATCCTGAGGGAATCGTAGATATCTGGTTTCCGTTTCCGCTTCCTTTTCCAACCTTTATACCTACTTTCAAGGAAGTTCGCTATAGTAATCTACATATAGCTATAAATATAGATTTCGGGTTTTTCAAAACCCTGCGAGTACTGTGGATTTTTCCAGGATAAAAAGTAGCCTATGTTTTAAGTCAGGGCATATTCTATCTTCATTCAAAATTTCAGCCAAATCGGTTCAGTAGTTGCGACGTAATAGAGTAACAAACATCCACACTTTCACATCTATATACATATATAAAACAAAGTCGTGTTAGTTCGAACACTTATTTAACTCGAGAACGGCTGGATCGATTTTCATGGTTATTGATGATCGTCCCGAATAGCAGAATAACTATTAAAAACATTAGAAAATTGACGAAAAAATAAAATAAAAGTAAAAACATTTCCCCATACAAAATGTTCACGGGTTTCGTAACTGTCAAACATCCCGTCGCGTGGATACGGTAAACTCTTTCACCCTCTCACCCGTATTTATAATTATACAATTCTTCTGTACGTGTATTTGTCACCTACCTCCTCCTAAACGGCTGGACCGATTTGTATGATATTTCAATGGGTTCCTGGATGGTTTGAAAACACAATTACCGGGTAGGTATAGATAACCAACTGGGTCTCGGTAGGTGACGCAGGACGCTGATGTCGGTAGGTATGTCACCACCGGGCAGGACGAAGTCTGCCGGATCCACTAGTTTATAATATAGTAGGATTTGCCATGATGAACATGACTAGTATTCCCCTTTCCCTTCCAAATAAGCGAAAGTTTGTGTTAAGGCGCCTCTACACGTTGGCCAACATGATGGCGGATATGTTGGAAGGTGTTGGGCGAGGAGTTTGTGTTCGCGTCCACACGTTGGAAGGTCGTTCAGTATGCTCCGGGCCAACCTGCGGGCCAACTTGCGGGCCATCGTTCCAATACCTTCCAACTCCCGCTCTACACGTTGTACCAACATATTGGGCCATAAGATGGGCCAGCATGTTGGCGAACGTGTGGATGAGCAGTTAGGAATGGGTACGACAATAGTGTAACGGGTGGGGTTTGAACTGTAGACCTTTAGGTTTTCGATCCACGCTCGACGACCGTTGCGCTATTGAGGCTATTATTATGAGGATTGTTGATTGCGACCACCACCACTACAGCCTTTTGACATCCCACTGCTGGGCACTGGCCTCCTCTCTCATAGGAGAGAGGAATTTAGAGCTTAGACCCGCCACGCTGCTCTGATGCAGGTTGGCGGGCTTTAACGACTATTATTAATTTATTACATGAAGTGACAATAACCGAGACCGACTGCTTAACGTACTCTCCGAGGCACGGGGGTGAAGCACCGCCAACTAACAACTCCGGGCTGGCACTGAAAATGTCTTGACAGAAAACCCAATAAATACATAATATTTATTTGCCAATTATTTGCCCGGCTCGGGAATCGAACCCGGGACCTCGTGATCTGCAGTCGAATATATTAACCACTAGACCAACGAGGCAGTTTGAACGGCGCGGCTTCCAAAAATGTAGGTCCCAACATTGCAAAAAAAAGATGTTAACCCACAATCCGCATCGTGATTCTGCCACATCTCGCGTTTGGATAACGGTTCCAAAACAGTTTTAGATTCTAACTGCGCCGTACACCCGTAACTTGCACTCAAGTATTTTCCACTCTTTTCTGTCATGTTCTACTTCTACAAATCTATGTACATGGGGTGTAAGTGGCCCAAATTCCACCTATGTGGCCAAAATCAACCTCACCTGCGCGCGGTGCACCCTGCCAATATGCTAACGAGGCCCTCACGCTCTCAGTCCCCTCTACGGGTCGTTGTGCCTGATACCACACAACTTAATCTGGATGGTATCACCGCTTTGTAGTAGGATTCTACCCCGAATCCGCCACAGTGTAGTTAGCGACCACATTTCAGCCGTAATCTGCCGCAAAGCATCCGATGTGTTCCGGCAGCGAGCTGAACAGTCAGTTAGTTCCCTTCCTCAAAAGCCGGCAACGTATTAGTGTTTCCTCAGGTGCTGCTAATATTCATGGGCGGCGGTAATCACTTAACATCAGGTGACCCGCTTGCTCGGTTGCACGCTATTCCTATAAAAAAAACATACCTCGGAGAAAAATCTCCAGAGGACTTCCCATTTCCCCAAAAGATTACGTAGGGTGAATGTTCTATAAGTCGGCACTTTAAGCGTCGTGTCATATTTAAAAATTCGTAGACGTGTCAAACGAAGCAGTTTCAGTAAAATGTTTTTTTCTTCTAATACTTCATGCTTTTGACTCATTGAATCAATTTTTAATACCCGCTTTTTGCATAAAGAAGTATTTTTTTAATTTATTTAAAAAAAAGTACTGATTTGCCTAAGCCGGCACCTTTGTCCCTTTTTCCGGCATTTGTGTTCTCAAAGTCTGCCCTCATTTTTTAGGGTTCCGTAGTAAACAAGGAACCCTTATAGTTTCGCCATGTCCGTCCGTCTGTCCGTCTGTCCGTCTGTCCGTCTGTCCGTCTGTCCGTCTGTCCGTCCGTCCTCGGTTAATCTCAGAGACTATTAGTGCTAGAAATCCGTAATTTGGCATGAGTATAAATATTAATCACGCCGACAAAGTGGTGAAATAAAATTTTGATAAATATTTTTTTTTAGGGTAGCTCCCCTACATGTAAAGTGGGGATGAATATTTTTTTTCTCGTCTACCCCATAGTGTGGGGTATCGTTGAATAGGTCTTTTAAAAATACTGTGGGTGTGGGAACATCATTTTTCGATTTCTAGATCCGTTTGTAAAATATGATGTTTTAAAGTGCAAATTTTTATTAGAGTCAAGTGTCCCCCCCCTCTATCAGCCAAATGGCAGTATATAGGAACTTGAAAAAATTCACAGCAGTAGGGTATATAATCAATTTTAAAGGAAAACTATCACGGCTAAGTAGGGTTCACAGGTTAAGGAGTTATATCTGTTTTTCGAGGATTGTGACTACGGAACCCTACACTGCGCGTGGCCCGCCACGCACTTGACCGGTTTTATTTATTAGAAAATTAGCTTTTACCCCCGATATTGTCCGTGAAAATTTATGTTGTTTTAAATATTTATAGGAACTCTTTCCTCGTTTTCATTTTATTTCATTTTCCCGCCAAAAAAAATATACCCATTTCCGAAATTAATGGAATTTTTGAAGAAATAGATACCTATAGAATTTTATATAGAATTTAATAACCTCGACAAACAATCAGGCAATTTTTATATAGAAATATCAAGTTTGTTCAATAGGGCTGACCTTAGGAATAACCCAAATTCTTAAGTCGGCACCCCCTGCCGACCTCAGGTACCTCATACTACTGGTTTTCCTTAGTCCGGCACCCCTGTTTTTTCTTTAAATACGCAAAATAATTGAATTAAATCACTATAATACGATGTCAAATATTACGCAAAACAAATTAAATTGCAATAACAAGTCTTAAATATTATAATACGTAATTTATTTCTTACCAAACGACGCTCGGAAAGTAGCAATTTTATAAGAAATTCAGCAATTTACGCACTCGCGCTCGTTCTAAGCAAAAATTGAGGGAAAGGGGTGCAAAAAAGTGCTGCCTTATTTTAGAACTATTTTCCCATTGGAGCAATGCTAAATGAAAAAAATACCCATTGCTTCTAAATGGTACCAAAACGATAATATCGACAGAAATATAACGAAGTGCCGACTTATGGGGGGGTGCCGGCCTAGGGAGCTTCCACCTTACTTCGGGGAAAAAATTCCAAAAAACTTGAGGTATTCCCGTCTCCCCAAAAGCCGTCATAAATCCATGTACTTCGGAGAATAATCCTCAAAAAATTGAGCCCTTCCCATTTCCCCAGAGCTTTTGTAAAAAATCCATTTGCATCATATCCAAACCGATATAGCACCAAAAATCCAGTAGCTGAATTTTCGTAAAATTGTTCTGTGTGTAGCGAAATATACTCATGTCCCGGATATCAAAGAGAAATCCCCACAAATTGTTTTTATTGCAAGTAAGCCCATATAAGCCTTTACTCGTATGAATTAAGATATTTTATAAGTACGTAGGTAGGTACGTCGTTTTCTTGTTTGGTATTGAGGGAGGACCTTCAACAAATCCTTGACACCATTCAAGAAATATGCGCTAAACGCCAGTGTACAAGTTTCCTTTTTACATTGTGTATAGTTTCTTAATCGTTTGTTAGTTTTTGCACGCGGTTTTGCCTGTATTAATTGCCACTTTGGATTGGAATTTAAAAAAATGGTTGTCTGTAAAGTCGGTTTACGGACGATAATTTCACGTGATGACGCCATAAGGAAACATTGCTTCTCTAGCGCTTGTTTCGCGCTCTCGCTTGCACGCGGTACGTGACAATGAGTCATGCTTTTTCGTGCGTGCGGCCGGCGTTCATCGATTTATAAGACGTTATCACGTCGAAAAGTTAGAAGTTTGGCAGCATCGAACGCTCCGCATGCAGCGAATTCTGTGAAATATTTTAACTCCCAACTCCACATAATATTAGTTCCCAACGCTGGCCCAAATAAATACTCAAAAAAAATTCACTAACAAAATGTTCTCCCAACATGTGGATAGACAATAAAGCGTTGGCCTCGAGTCAACTAATAATACCAACGTTGGGAGTTGGCCGGTCTGTGTCGATGTTAGGAAATCTCGCATTTTCAACCGTATGTATGCATGTTCGCGATTATTTCAAAAACCAATGAACCGATTTTGATGATGTTTTCACTATCGTAATCTGCATACTTTCAGGAATTTTTTAGCATAAATCGCACCTACTTATTATTCTTACGTACGAAGTTACACGCATAAATGTACCCATATGTCACTAATATTTTTGATTACGCAGATCAGTTCAAAAATCTCTGTGATTGCGGCGCACATTGGTAGAAAACACAACTCCTTTTTTTAAGTCCGTTAAAACTTTAAAAGTAACCTATGTTACTCCTTGATTAATCTTGTCTGTGAAAGTCCCGTCAAAATAGGATCAACCGTTCCGAAGATTAGCCCATTCTAGCAGACAGACAGACAGACAATTTGATTGATTCAGTTATACTACAGTTCAAATAGCCACATGAACTTAATATGAGGTAGTTATTTCGTAATTACAGACAGACACTTCAATTTTATTTATTTAGTATAGATTGGTACACCGATTTCTCTGAGATTTGGCCAAAATCGGTTTTCCCTAAAATATAACTTGTCGTGTCTAGATGTGAGTTAACGTAGGTGATATGTTCCAGGTTCGATGTCGGGCGGCGGGCAGTGGACGCGCGCGCCGCCCGCGCCGCCGCCGGGCGCCGTGAGCAGCGTGGGCGGCGGCGTGGGCATGGGCAGCGTGGGCGCGACCCGTGGGCGCCGGCCCGCGCAGCGCCACGCGGCCGCGTCCAGCGCGATGCAGATGCCGCACGCGGGGCTGTCGGCGGCCGCCGTGCAGGCGCTCGCCAACGGCTGGAGCCTGCCCGGCACGCTCACGCAGGCGCAGACGCAGCAGGTGCTCAGGCTCGCTCAGGTTACTGCTCGATGCTCTGTGTCCCGACTCCCGACCCGTGTTACCCCTTACCCGTATGGTTGTCCACCTCGGAGACGGTAACAGAATTCGAATATCGAAAAACTATAATGTCAGAGCGAAATGGACCCAAAGCTTCTTATTTTAAACTAGATGATGCCCACGGCTTCGCCCGTGTGGTCTGTAAAAATCTCGTGGGAACTTTGATTTTCCAGAACAAAAAGTAGCCTATCTGTAGTAAGTAGTAACCCGTCCACAAAACGGAAAAATTCCGTGGGATCCTTACGATTTCGGAATGCAATTCCTTACAGCATCAGGGTTGAGGAGTTGGACATGTACCTACTCGAGGTCATTCAACAATAAAGTCTTTAATTGGTATCCCCAATATCAATTTAAATAACCGACAGTGCCTAAATCCCATTAGTGTTGGGGATCAGATCCCCTACATCATCAGGATTGAGGAGTTCGAATCCAAATTTTTTGTAGGACAGTGTCGCAATGTTTCTCTATCGATTAAAAAAAAAATTACGCAAATCGGTTCAGAAATCTCGGAGATATCGGTGTACATAGGTAGAAAAACACAACTCCTCCTTTTTTGAAAGTCGGTTAAAAAAGTAGCCTATGTTACTCCCTGGTTAATTCTCTACTTGTATGTGAAAGTCCCGTCAAAATCGGTTCAGCCGTTCTAAAGATTAGCCCGTTCAAACAGACAGACAGACAGACAGACAGACAGACAGACAGACAGACAGACAGACAGACAAAAATTTTAAAAACGTGTGATTCGGTTATAGTATCGTTCAAATAACCATATGAGCTTAATATGAGGTAGTTATTTCGATATTACAGACAGACACTTCAATTTTATTTATTAGTATAGAAGTAGTAGTTGAGTATTTCGAATTTTGCATTTCCGCTTGGGGCGCTGGCTGTAGGTGTAGACGAATTGGCTGGATGTATGGACGAAATCGAATCTTAAAACTAGGCAGTTTAGGTCGATTTCACTTTGAAGTCATTGAGTTTCGATATTCGAATTTCGATTGTTTCCGTACAAAGTCAGCATAACCATACCGTTGTCCTAGTTGAACGATAAACAACGCGACGCAATACGACTCCATAGAAAAGACAAACTTATCTACGCGACAACGTAGCCGACGCGACGGCTCAAAGTGCCATACCTCTTCCGAGTTAGAGAGAGCGCTCACGGAGCGGTTCGCACCCGCGCCCGCCGCGGTTGCGGGCCCGCAATACTCGAAATTCATACAAATGTCGAGTGCAAAACTCACGACGCGATTTACTCCCGCAGAGTTGGCGGTTGCTCGCGGCTCCCGCAGAAGGCGGGCAGCGGGCGCCCGCGAGCTTTGCGGGCGTCGCCCGCAAGCTCTGCGGTTTGTCGGCGGGCGCGATCGCATTTTTCTTATAGGAGGAGCTGGCGAACAAAACGGTATAGTTGCATCAAACTAAAGAGGAAGAGTCTTTATTTGCAAAAATGTGGTACAAATATTATGGATCTTAAAGCTTATTGTCTTCCAACACATTTAACTAATAAATTAGTGTGCAAATTGAATTATTGATTTTAAGACTAAACAAAATGACGTAAGTAGCATACATGTCACCGTTCTAAAGATATAAATATAAAATTAATTGCAATAAATAGAATTTATGTCATATATTCTTTTAAATTGTAAAAACATTTCTCCATGAGCCAGTTCTTTAGTTTTACTTTAAAGTTTGGAGAGGCATGGCCTGTATTGATTCAGGTAACCTATTAAATATTAATTATTAAATATTAATATTAAACTGAATGACATGCTTACAGTGAACTTTTGGCGTGGATTTTTATTTACCCATATGTAGTTTGTGACTTTATTGAACATAATAATATGTTAAATTCAGTTTGCTATCTCATATAAGTTAACGGAAGCAATCATTAATTAATATTCCAAGCAATAACTTGTTTGTGTAAACACATAACTCCAGAAGCAGACTATCAATTAATATTAAAACTAAATCAAACTATTATTAAAATATCTGCGTTTATCACCCGCACATAACTCAATTTATATCAACTCAGAGATTAGTTTAACTGAGATCTATTTTCAAATATATTTTATACTAATTAATTAATTAATTACACTCAGCCAAGTACAAAATGGCAGCATTTATTCGATGAGGGTGTGATTGCTATCGCAGCCCTCAATCAAATATCACGACCTAGACGCTGAAGCATCTAATAGTCGGTTGAGTCTTTGGAGGAGACTCAATTCATGGCTTTGAAGTACCCGTATTTATACCAATAATTCAAGATGGCGGTTCGGCGCCACTGAATGAATCAAATGTCAGTTAATTCTAACCTATTTCAATTATGAAATTAATAATTCGTAAACCATTTCTAAAAATTCTAATTAATTTTCAACAATAATTTATCATTTGTAAGTCAGTCTGACATTATTTTGTAAGTTAGTTTAGGCCAATTTCAACATAAATTGTTTAAAAACTTTATTAGTGAATAAAGTTTTTAAATGATAAACTTTTTAATTAAAAAAAAATTCTTAGTAAAAAAAAAACAAATTTTTCTTCTGAAAAAGAAATAATCATTTTGATTGACATCTTACAAAGTATGGAAATTAATCCATTTTGAACGAAAACGTGCTCGATTATTCAAATCTTTCGAAACTTTATTGTAATTATGCCGTTATGATCAAATCCACGACCTATGGATGCAATTTTGATACAGTTGCAGGCCGTTTTAAGTAAAATTAAGTTGATATCTTATTCAGCAAGCCAAAGACCATCGGATTAAAAATATAACATTTTGTTCGCCAGCTCTTCATATATAAATATAACCGCCGGTCTTGCGGGCGTCGCCCGCCAACTCGGCGGGCGACGCCCGCAGCCGCGGCGGCTGCGGTCCCGCAAAAACAAGCGGGCTCGTGAGCGCGCTCTCTCTAACCTCTCTCCCGCAGCCGCGGCGGGCGCGATTCCAAACCGCTCCGTGAGCGCTCTCCGTTAGCCCGCTTCTAATTTAGACTGCATCGTCACTTACATCAGGTGATATGGACAAGTTAGCCATTGCTAACTTGTCGATGAAAAAAAGCTACTGTTTGAAATTTTCCCGTCGCGTTGTCTCGTTTATCGCTGACGTAGGACACCCCGATACTAGCGATCTACTCAATTACATAACTGTGTCATCATCATCATCATCATCATGATCAACCCATTACCGGCTCACTACAGAGCACGGGTCTCCTCTCAGAGTGAGAAGGGTTTTGGCCATAGTCTACCACGCTGGCCAAGCGGATTGGCAGACTTCACACACCTTTGAGAATGTTATGGAGAACTCTCAGGCATGCAGGTTTCCTCACCATGTTTTCCTTCACCGTTAAAGCAAGTGATATTTAAATACTTAAAACGCACATAACTCTGAAAAGCTAGAGGTGCGTGCCCCGGGATCGAACCCACGACCTCCGATTAGAAGTCGGTCGTCCTAACCACTAGGCTATCACAGCTCATATAGGCTAGGCTAGGCTATCATAACTGTGTGGCTAATTCTAATTTACATTGGACATTGGAGCAGCGTGGTGGGTCTAAGCTCTAAATCCCTCTCTCCTATGAGAGGAGCCCTGT
Source organism: Melanargia galathea (assembly GCA_920104075.1). Taxonomy (NCBI): domain Eukaryota; kingdom Metazoa; phylum Arthropoda; class Insecta; order Lepidoptera; family Nymphalidae; genus Melanargia; species Melanargia galathea. The sequence goes on along the minus strand of OV049874.1, from coordinate 17,997,574 downwards.
GCTCAGCAGTGGGACGTTAAAAAGCTGTAGTGGTGGTGTTTAGTTAACAAACTAAATTAAATTGACAGGTTTAAAAAATGTTGCTATCCTTTGCTGCGGGGAGTATTGTGAGAGACAGGAATAGATTTACAAAGGTCATTTTAGTTTAGAGATTGTGTAAAACAATTAGACCCTATGTATCATGTAACTAACTGTTTATCTGTCTGTCTACCTTTGAATCTAGTGTAATTTATTAGTTTTGTTACATTTGAGTTAAGAAAAAATAAAAGATTAAAGTATGTCAAGTATTTTAAAGTTTACTTACACGCCATTTACTATATTATAATTCGGGCATAGCTCAAAAATATACAAGTGTTTTTTTAGTTGTTAAAAAAAATATTTTTAGCTTGTCAAATTTCGTCAAAATTGAAAGACCAGACTGACAGAGTTATTTTCGCATTTAAGTCCAGTATGCATATACTTAGTTTTCCTAAAAATAAAATATGTTAGTTTAACGCTGGTTGTTGTGTGTGTGTACAGGCGCAGGTGGCGGCACAGGCGCAGGTGGCGGCCGCGCGGTACAACAACGCGGCCATCGCCGCCGCCGCCGCCATGCCGCAGCACCGCGCGCAGCACAACCGCAACGTGCAGGTACGCTGTACGCTGTACGCTGCAACGCACGACACGACAAACTGTGTGACTGTATGCCTCCATGTCTGCAGATGCGTCCGCGGACGCCCGCAGTTGCATCCGCAGATGGATCACTACGAGCTGTCCACACGTCTGCAGCTCGATCAGTCTAGGTTCATTCTCGACAGACGCAACACGCACGTTTAAAAATGGATATTGAGACCGTAGCTGCCGCAACTATTTATTTATTTAGTACTTTTAACTTCTACGTGAATGTGCATCCTCGGTGCTCATATTGTTAGCCATTTAAACAAGAATTAAACCGCAAGAAGCACGCGTGCACTCTCAATCGCAACTCCGATGAAACTGATGCGTCACCAGACGTGTGGACAGTCGCCGGACGTCCGCGCCGAAACCCTTTGATCTGTGCCACAAAAACCGCCAACAATCGGATTCGAGGCGGACGCGTCTGCGGACGTTAAATACCTACAACAGATGCACAAATTACCCCCTCTATACGTCCGCGGATGCATCCGCAGATGACGTCCGCGGACGCGTCTGCAGACATGTAGAGGAGGCTGTAGACCTATACAAATGTCGGCTAGTCTGTCTAACGAAAGTAGACTGAAAAATCGCGGCAAATTCGTTAAAATATTACTATATAATATCTAGTGTGGTATTCAATCAGGGGGACACTATATAAGTTGTATTCTACTGTCGGAGTCAGGGAATAGTGAATGCATCTGTCTCTTTGCTTACACACTTGTGCACTATAACATCTGTGGTGTTAGATCTGTTGGGCTCTATAAGTTGTATTCTACTGTGGGAGTGTGCGTATAAAATGCACTTGTCTATGTTTATTTGCACACTTGTGCACTTTAACATCTGTGTTCGATCAGGGGGGCTCTATATGTATTATACTGTGGGAGTGAGAGTGGACCTGCCTGTGTAAGTTTACACACTCGTGCACTATAAGATCTCCTGCGGTGGTGGATCAGGGGGGCTCTATATGCATTCTACTGTGGGAGAGAGGGAGTAGAGAGTGCACCTGCCTGTTTGTTTGCACACTTGTGCACTATAACATCTCCTGTGGTGCTCTATAAGTTGCATTGTTGCAGTTTCCAAGCAGCGCCATCACGATGGCGATGGGCCAGCAGCCGCCGCCGCTGGTGCGCAGCACGGCGAACACATCCACCATGAAGTGAGACACCTTTACACTTTACACGTTTACATTTTACACGTTCACACTTTACACGTTCACACTTTACACGTTCACTCTTTACACGTTCACTCTGTACAGGGTGTAAGGGACTCCTCTAAGGGACTAGGGGACCGCTATCGAAAGTTTCGATGTCCCCTTGTAGCCGTTATGCTGTAGAACACTATCCCCAGAGGGTGTATTAAACTGCCGTATCCTTTGAAGGATGGCACATTGCCGCCTTAACTGCATGGCTTCTCAAGAGTCTTCCCATAATATCTATTAAAGCAAGGTGGGAACTGCAGAAGTCAGTACTCGCATTTCCATGGTTGAATTTTGATAGAAATAAGTTTTTTCATGCTCTTTAAATCAAAACAAATACTTTGCTTCCTGCTTGATGTGGGTCCTTATTAAAGCCTAAATCATGACATTTTCCAATAAGTTAAACATAGTAATTAACGTTAACTTGTCATCCGGAACAATATTTATTTTTCACTCTTATCCAACTTAACAGCTGACGCGCTTTGACCGATTCCGCCATCTTCCTTATTGTATTCCCTCCTCTTTCTCTCGCATACATTCGTCCCTTTCACTCGCTGTTACGTTCCATTCTAAGGCGCCTCTACACGTTGGCAACATGATGGCGGATATGTTGGAAGGTGTTGGGCGAGGAGTTTGTGTTCGCGTCCACACGTTGGAAGGTCCACAGTATGCTCCGGGCCAACCTGCGGCCAACTTGCGGGCCATCGTTCCAATACCTTCCAACTCCCGCTCTACAAGTTGGGCCAACATATTGGGCCATAAGATGGGCCAGCATGTTGGCGAACGTGTGGATGAGCAGCTACACAGTGTTATTTGTTCCCCGCAGTGTTCAACCGCAAGTCACCAACTCCATGAACGGGCACGCGGCCTCGCACACGGTGGACTCCCGGAAGCGCCTCACGCAGATCCCGGACATCAGCATCAGTGGCAGCCACACGCCCTATAAGGTGAGTTTCCATATGCGACACGGCAGAGGCGGCTCTACCTATGGTGCACCACTGCAGCAGCAGTATAACAGCTGGCCTCGGCACTTTCGATGAACTACACCCGAATTACTAATTCCGTGGAGTTCTGACGTTTCGTAATGTTACCAGAGATAAAACAATTCCCACGAAAAAGATAAAAAATTCAAAACTTATGCAAATACAAATCAACTGCCGCATGTAGATATGACAAATGCCTGACAGACACTTCATGGTGATAATGTCATTCGACATCCATTTTTGAATATTTTTTTAAATGTGCTTCTTTTGTTTTCTATTGCTGTTAGTGTGCACTTTCTAGTTTCTACTCTTGGTGTTTTCTATTTTAAAGCGAAACGAGTAATATTATTACGCGGCATATGGCTTTTTGTGATGACAGGGAATTAACGTAGTTTGGGGTAAAATCGTACTTCGTAGATGTTAACCCTGTTCTCCATACAAATAACTCATCTGTAAATGACAATGACAGCTGTTAGAATTCCACGGAATTAGTAATTCGGGTATAGAGGGTGCTACGGCCTACGGTATGATTGTACCGGGCGCTACATGGGCTACAGACGCCTCTGCGACACGGTCCAGCTGAAATCACGAAAGCCGCTGCCATGGTTACACGGCGGAGGTGTACTATGGGCATACTAGAGCAGCGTCTAAAAGCGCATCGAAGCGAATCGAAAAAAAAAATTACGGCGTATTGGCACCTCTACCAAACAAGGCATAAACTATAAAAAACCGACCAAGCGCGAGTCGGACTCGCGCACGAAGGGTTCCGTACCATTATCTATAATATCGGCAAAAAAATCGCTTTTGTTGTATGGTAGTCCCCTTAAATATTTATTTTATTGCTTTTTAGGGTTCCGTACCCGAAGGGTAAAAAACGGAGCCCTATTAATGTCACTCGGCTGTCTGTCTGTCTGTCTGTCTGTCTGTCTGTCTGTCTGTCTGTCTGTCCGTCTGTCCGCCGGTCACAGGTCTCTAGCTCGCAGACGAAATGAGTTACAAACCTGAAATTTTGGTATTTAGTGTAAAACGTTAACCCAAAATCAAATATTGAATTAGAAATTGAATTAAATTATTTTTCAGGGGGGCTCCCATACATGAAAAAGGAGCCGGAAAAAAAAATTTTTCTTTACCCTAGCTTGTGGGGTATCATTGTTTAGAGCTCATTAAGTAGAGTACAAATATATATTTTTTTAATTTTTATCTCAAAAAATAAGGGAATGGGAGGCTATCAAAGTTGTCAGTTTTAGACCATTTTTGTGACGGGGGCTATCCCAAAAACTAAACTAGTTGGGAATATGATATTTCAGTATATTATGTACTATATGCTCTATTTAAACAACAAATACTGAAAACAACGATTTATTAAATAGTTTATAAGCTGTGACCAAAATAAACGAACATTTTTTTGGGTTTTTCTTTCACGGTTTGTTGCGATGTCTAGCTCGGAAATTAAATATTTCTTAGACCCAAAATATTATATTGTTCATAATTATGTACGGAACCCTGAAAGAGCGAGGCCCGACTCGCACTTGGCTGATTTTTTTAGTATTTGTTGTTATAGCTGCAACAGAAATACATCATCTGTGAAAATTTCAAATGTTTAACTATCACGGTTCATGAGATACAGCCTGGTGACAGACGGACAGACATGGCTATGTTCACAATGCCAGTGACTAATTATTATCGTCACTGTTTTCAGTTGTTAATCTTATTTCAAGTTTATCATGTTGAAAATTTTATCTTGTTTTATCTTGGCTAATTTTTTTTACCGAGATAAACACCTTACTGTGAACGAACAAAATAAATCTCGGTACTTTGAAATTGATTTACCGTTTACCGCGTCTATTTGTTCAAAGCGACGGTTTACTGTAACCTGGTCCAATTAGATCTGTTAACTGAACCAGTTGAGTGCAGTGACACATAAAAAGGAAAGAAAACCCAAAAAGAAAAGCATAAAATTTAAAGTTAAAAAGCTACGGATTCCTACTTCCCAGATACATACGGAAGGACCGGGCCAAAGCAAAGACAAGCGACCGACGGCTGCAACTAACTCGCGGCAACAGGACGAGTCGGGCAAGTTGCACGGGCAACAAAAGCAACAACGACACAGGCAAGAGCAACAGACGCGGCAACAGAATCAACAAAAGGCAAAAACTTCAGCAACTACTAGCACGCGGCAACAAGACGAGTGGCGCAAATTACAAGAGCAACAAAGACGTAGGCAGGAGGAAAAAGCGCAGGCGCAAAAGCGAACGGATTCGCGGCAACAAGACGCGTTGCGTAGCTACCAAGAGCAACAAAAGCAGCAAAGGCGCAAGCAGGAGCCACAGCAGAAACGTCAAACGTCGGCAACTAACGTGCGGCAACAAGACGTGTCGTGCAACTTCCAAGACCAACGAAGATCGACGCAAGAGCAACAACAAGCGCGGCAACAGGAGCAATTAACGCGGCAATGGGATCAACAATTCCGGCAACTGGAGCAACAAGCCCGGCAACAGGAGCAACAAGCCCGGCAAGTGGAGCAACAAGCTCGGCAAGTGGAGCAACAAACTCGGCAACGGGAGCAACAAACTCGGCAATGGGAGCAACAAGCCCGGCAACAGGAGCAACAACTCCAACAACAGCAGCAACAACTCCGGCAACTGGATGAGCAGAGGCGTGCGACAACGGAATTTTACGCGCAGCAACAAGATGCGTTGCGTAACTATCAAAAGCAACAAAGATCCAGGCAGGAGCAACAAGGGCGGCCACAGGAGCAACAAAAGCATGCAAAAACGACAACTAGTGCGCGGCAACAAGATTCATTGCGCAAGTTTAACGAAATACAAAAGCAACAAAGACGGCAACAAGAGACTCAGTTGCGCTTGCAACACGACCAACGAAGGAGACAAGAACAAGCGCGCAAAAATGAAGAGAATCTTAGGAAAATGCGCGAAGAAGAAAGGAGGCGCAGGAAGCAAAGGATAACGCAGGAACATGACCAGTTCCGCTCTATGCAAGAGAGGGACGGACGATACAACTCAGAGCATTCCAAAAGGTGTAACCGGTAGACTCTGTGGACGACTTACTACGGCAAATAATAATAATAATAATATTATAACGACATTGTCGCATACAGATAATATAAAATTTAGATCTCAACTTACACAAACTCAGTCTATCCAGTGACTGCCCTCGCTGGTCTTATAGCTAACTTCCTTCGCTTAGGTTAGGGGGTGCCATATCTGCGCACAAAACGCCGTAGACAATATCCGCTAGATTTGTCTCTGGCCTAAAACGACTTTTATATATATTTTTTTATTTTTTTAGGGTTCCGCGTTTGACTATGGAACTCCAAAGATTTACTGTGGTGCTGTGAAAATATTGAAAGCATAAAATGCGATTTGTTATTTGTATTGATTATAATAATTAAATTAGATGATATTAGCCTCCAGTGAAAGTTAGGTATGGGCTAACTAGGTCCGGTAAAAGACTGGACATGTTGTTACACTGAATTTAAACAAATTTTTAATGGACCTAGAAATTGATGAGACTGGTTTTAACATCCAATCGTAGGGGAATCATCCTGAATTTTTTATCAAATTAAAAAAAGAAGTTTTGTGCCAAAAATGGAAGCTTTTGCCATCATATAAACGTTTCACAAATCTTACGGTCTGTTTCACCGTTAGGACTGGTGTTAGGACTGTTTCATGTTTTCTTACTTTATGTCCAGTGACAATGATAACATTTGTGAATAAGTTATTAGACACTTCAGATGGTGGTGAAACAGGTCCTTAATTTTTTGATCTTTTTTAAACTGACGAGTATCTTTTTTCGATTTTTAATTATTATAATTTGTTATTTATTTGTACATGGAATAATATCCATTTTTAAATCCATTCAATTTAGTTACGAGTTAGTGCACAACCGAATTAGCACCAAGCACAAAAACACTATACCTAGATTATAAAAAATAAATTTAGTAATGTTATGCTTTTTGTTAAATTGACCGTCTGTGGTCCTCTCGTACTGTGATGAATGTGAAATTATATTAGATTACTTATTACCAAATCATCATAATGACGGGTGTAAGGGGACCGATCTCGGAAACGAATACAGGTAATAATAGTGATGATTACTGATAAGATACCACATAAAAATCGAAAAAAAAAAAACTTAAATATTTTAAGTTTTCTATAGCGGTCCCCTTATACCTTGTATATTAAAGGCGTAGTTACATTTGGTCGGATCCTATATTCTTATGGCCTAATAATGACCATGTTTAAATGGACGGCCGTCGATTGTAGAGGACGCATTTTGGACGAGGTACACAACAATAGTTTAAATTAACCTTAACTCGGTTGACCGTCATGGATGCCAGATGGCGTTGGGCGCCCGAACTCGAAGCGCATCGAGAACATTTTCACGACATATTGGCACCTATCTTTACAAAACAAAGCATTTTCTATATAAAAATAGTTGAGCGAATGCGTGCGCATGCGCGTTGTGTCTTATTTTGTAGAGATGGGTGCCAATATGCCATGAACATTTTTTGCTTGACGCTTTGATGTGTTTCGACTCTGTGCTTGTATGCCCTGACCATTAGAGCGATGCCCCACATCGTCAAAAATTCGTGGTATGCCATGTTACTTGTCACAGTTAAATAGTCAGTTGCGATGTGGTAACAAATAGCAACAATGATCAAATCTGACAAAATCACTGCATTGTAGGCTGCAGCGCCTCAACGCGTCGTGTGGCATCTCTCTTGGTGATTTGGGTACCCGAATGCGAGCTAGCGATCAAATGTAGTCCTGCCTTAATACGTTTATAAAGTTAACTGTTACCTATATCATTTAATAAATATATAGTCGTTCTCGTATATGTAAACAGGGATTTTTGTTAAATAAATAAATGATTTGAAAATAATAAATATTTTATTTCTTCTGTGCCAAATAGATGGTTTACTGCCCTGGTATAATTATTTTTTAAATAAATAATTTCAACAATGTGGCCAATTCTGTTGTACACAATCTCTAAACCTAAACTAAATTGACAAGTTAAAAAATAGTGCTATTCTTTTCCACAGGGAGCATTGTGAAAGAGATAGGAATATATTTAGCCCTGTCATTTTAGTTTAGGTTTAGAGTTTGTGTACAACAGAATTGGCCACAATATCACCCTAATAACAAGGATTGCCGACGACTCTCCAAAAGCTAGATATCTCTTGAGTGTAAACCGCATTGTGGGGGCAAGTAAAGTAAAACGCATTGTGGGGCGCTTTCCAGCACGTTAGCTGTTAGACCGCCGTTATAGAGAGGCTGAAGAGGAATGACGAGGAGGCTATGAAAGGCTGAAGAGCGGGTGTGGTATTGTTAGTTAGGAAAGGACTATGTTCAGCAGTGAACATCCGCAGGCTGAAGCGATGATGATGGAATTAACGAAAAAGAAAGGTATAAGAGTAAGTAATCCTTCTAATTGTGAGAGGAAACACGTGCCCTGTAGTGGGCCGGTAATGGATTGATGATGATAATAATGAAAGCAAGCGTAGCGACTTTTCGATCTTAGGCTGGTTTTAGTGTTACGCTGATCGACGGCGCTGACAGGCCAATATGTACGGTTGCTATAGAAGCGTTTTAGAATAACACCGACCGCTCAGCGCTGAAGCTCGTCAGCGCGACACTAAAACGCTCACACAGGCGCGTGGGCGGCGGTCGGCGCCGATCAACTACGCGCCGAACTCACACCCTAAGCCCTAGTTGGTATGACCAGGGGGGTTATTCTGTAACTTAGTTAGCAACTGAAAATAGTTGCCAACGAATTAGTTCGATATACACTGCTGCTTTACTGTGTGAAATTATGAAAACACTTTATATTTCCCACAATAAAGCAGCAATGTATATCAAACTTATTTGTTGGCAACTATTTTCAGTTGCTAACTAAGTTACAGAATAACTCGGCAGGATCGACTTCACTAACGATCACTGACCTTTGATTGTTGTCATCAGGTCCAGAAGGCGGTAGTGGAGAACACGATGGTCCCCTGCATCAACGCCAAGCCCTACCAGTACACGGAGCAGCTGATGACGCTGCCCGACCTGGCCAGCCACTTCTTCCCGCGCTTGCCCCACGCCACCTGCCGGGCCATGCTGGAAGCGCTCGGCATCACGCTCTACAAGCCAAACACGTAAGTACAGCTAGACCTGGCTCAACCCTTAAATTATAAATACACAGATTGTGGGCCATTATCGGTTAATATCGATGGTGGGCCTCCCTATTATATGGTGTTGTATAATGTATATTGCAGATGTCGTCTGGATTTTTTGTGCTTGCTTGGCTAGTCGGTAACATCTTACATATCGATGAATGCCGGTTACACGCACGAAAAGGCATGACTAATCGTCACGTATCTCGTGCAAGCGAGAGCGCGGAACAAGAGCACGATTAGCCTAAGCGTTATGAGTTATGACAAAAAATTATCGTCCGTAAACCCACTTTACAGACAACCAATTTTTTTTAAAGAATATTCTTTAGGCATGATGAACATTAATATTCCCTCCAAATAAGCGTTATAGCTTGTGTTAGGAGTGGGTACGACAATAGTGTAACAGTTGGGGTTTGAACCGTCGACCTTTCGACCCACGCCCGACGACCGTTGACTGTTGAGGCTTATCGTTTATAATATGACACTGTTTTGTAGAACCCAGCTGCAAGTGCTGCGCGCGACGGGCAAATGCAAGTCGCCGGTGGTCGGCGAGAACGGCACGGCGCTGGTGCAGATCCGCGACGTGATGCAGCACATGCCGCAGCTCAAGTACATGGTGCGCTCGGGGCTGGGCGAGGACGCGCCGCACCAGGCGCCGCACCAGGCGCCGCACCAGGCGCCGCGCCCCGCGCACGCGCCGCCCTCCTCGCACGCCAAGCGCGCGCGCGCCAACTAGCACGCGCTCTACGGCCGCGGCTACAGTGACAGTGACGAGTGGGAGCAGTGACACGATAGCCGTGTGGGAACACTGACAACAGCCGAGTGGGAACACTGACAATAGCCGAGTGGGAACAGTGACACAATAGCTGTGTGGGAACAGTTACACAATAGCTGTGTGGGAGCAGTGACACAATAGCCGTGTGGGAACACTGACAATAGCCGCGTGGGAACAGTGACAATAGCCGAGTGGGAACAGTGACACAATAGCAGCAGCATTGTCTATAGAGAAGACAACCAAAACGACACTAAAGGAACAATGTTGGTGTTGCAAGTGATACAATAGCTAAAGTGTTGTTTGACGTGCGAGCTTCAACTAGCCGGCACTATATGGAGGACCTCTCGAACACAGCTACAGTGACACAATAGCCGCACTATTGTCTATAGAGAAGACAGCCATAACAACACTATAAAGGGACAGTGTTGTTAGTGTTGGTATTCCAACAAACTTTAAATCAGATAGTGGTGATAAAGGGACATTAAAAATTGTCAAGCAATGTATAATTTATGGTAGTCATAAACTAAGCAATGTGTTAGAGGAGAAGATGTAGATTTAAATCTGCGTTATTAATTTGATCAAATTGGTCTCAAAATCATACATTGGTAGTCTCTTTAACATGATTGATTATACATTAAATAGTTCAGTGGATACAAAAGTACCTTCTTTTTTTATGAAAAAAAAAATATATACGCAAATAATGGTGAATTGCAACCTAAAATTGAGGTGTACTTCAATTTTGAGAAGAGTTTTTATAACAATGATACAAAGGCCGAGACGCACATCAGATGGTTAAAGTAGGTTATAATTAATATTGAATTTAGGAACATTACAGCAATCATTATCGCAAGCTGTCCAACGATCTATACGAAGAAAGGAGAGTTGTGGAAATCTATTCCACGACTCTCCTTCCTCCGTTATATTTATTGGATATGTACGTGATCCCTGAGTGCTATAGGCTATATATTACGTACCACGGGCGAAGCCATGGCGGACCGCTAGTTTTGGTATAAAGTGCAACTCAAAGTTAAATTTTGGTATAAAGTGCAACACAATGTTAAAGTTTGGTATAAAGTGCAACTCAAAGTTAAATTTTGGTATAAAGTGCAACACAATGTTAAAGTTTGGTATAAAGTGCAACTCAAAGTTAAATTTTGGTATAAAGTGCAACACAATGTTAAAGTTTGGTATAAAGTGCAACTCAAAGTTAAATTTTGGTATAAAGTGCAACACAATGTTAAAGGACATGACCAGTGGCACTATGGGCACTTGCCTAGGTGTCAAAAATCAATGTGCAGCAAAGATTGTTTTATTTTTGGAATTCTTATATTCTCTAGTTTTCAGATAAAAAACTTTCAGGGATCTAAAGGCTCAGAAAACTGAGAAAAATAAAGAAAAGTTTTACGAAGAACTCTGCCTTTCAATGCTAGATGGCGCTAAACATTGTGGAATATCAAGTATAAATGTAAAAAAAAAATGGTTTTCTACTATTCAACGTCATCTATACACGGTGAAAATTTTATCGTCTTCCACAAGCAAACCAGTTAATGTATCCAGTGCCTAATATCTATTAGTGTAATAATAATATAAAATAAAGAACATTTGAGTGACTAATATTAAAAAAAAAATAAACAAAAACGCATTATTTAAAAACACCCTATGGCTAACATAATACTACAGACCGCGGCGCGGCGACTCCTGATCTTTGAGGTCATTCACAGGGACATTCATACCTACTTATAATAAAAACCTTCCCTTAGAACCTACCTACTTTTTAAGGTGAACGCACACTTATCCGAGCCGAACGCGCCGAACGAATCGAAGTCAAGGAGGCCTCGCATACATCCGCACCAGAAGAATCGACCGCGTCGAAAGAATCGACCGAAAAGAATCACTCATTGTTTTAAACAATGAAGAAATAGTACTCGCGCGTTGCTCTGTCGTACGCAACTGATATAATGCGAGCGCATCGGTCGAGTCGACAGCATAAGCCGCGCCGAATCTGATGACATCATCCGATTTCGTCTAGGATTTCTGTTCTTTCAGATTCGGACGGTCCCACGCGGAGAAGTGTGCGAGGTTTCTTGAGATTTCATATACAGAATTCTAAAATTCGTTTCGTTCGACTCGTTTAACGCGTTCGGCTCAGACAAGTGTGCGTTCACCTTTACGAGCTTAGGACCGTCAGAAACAATTTATAATTTATTTTTCAATTTCATGTTATTAAGCGGCCGTCAGATGTCCCGACCAACTTTTCCGACAAAACAGTAACACACGTTTGCCTGATTTGGTTACATAACTTGTGAATAATATCAATGCCAGCATCTCCTAAAGCTTTTAGAATTTCTGCTGATATTTCTAAGTAACAATCTACTACTAGTAGTATTTAATTATTTTTTTGAGTTTTTTTTCATTAAGTTTGCCAAAAATTTTACGTCTTTGTTTTATTTTTAAAACGCTATAAATTGGTTTTTAATCCTGTAGTGGCTAACATTGCTTTATCGTAACCACTTTACTTAGGTACGGTGATTTTAAATCTCTCGCGGTTTTCTTATCCCTTGGTGGGTAGGATACCCACAGCGTGGGTTCGATCTCAGGCACACACCTCTAACTTTTCGGAGTTATGTGCGTTTTAAGTAATTAAATATCTTTTGCTTTAATGGTGAAGGAAAACATCGTAAGGAAACCTGCATGCCATAAATCAGTAGATTTGGTCGGGACGTCTAGCGAACATTTTATACAGGGGGCGGGGCATATTACATCACAAAGAACACCGCGTGCGCATCGTTGGCTATCGGTTTCCATCAAAGAAAAGCGCGAGCGTCGACATTGGCTGACGGTCCACGTGGACTTTTACAAAATACGCTTCGCTATTGGTTGGCTATAATTTCACTTGTATGATAAATCTTTCCTTGAACTTGTATCCAAGTTCAATGGCTTGACCTAGTTTCTAAAACATTAAACAGGCTGTTTCATAAATGCTTTAAATTTTAATAATTTTTTATCACTAATATGTGTATTGTCCGGAACTAATTTTGAATATTACCTAAAGATTTCTTACATCGGATACCTTACTGGGGCCGCTCTTGATCGACGAAGCTAAAGTCACCGTGTATAGGTGGAACTTTGCTATAAAAAGTAAAGCTTTCTATTATTTGTTCAGAATAATTTAAATTATTGAGATTTGCTTGAAACGCCTAGCGCCATCTAGTATCGAGGGGCGGAGTTATTTCATAAAACTTTAAAACGAAATAACTCTGCTTTTCGATACTAGATGGCGCTAGGCGTTTCAAGCAAATCTGAATAATTTAAATTATTCTGAACAAATAATAAATAGCTTTACTTTTTATAGCAAAGTTCCACCTATATAGATGACGTTGAATAGTAGAAAATCATTTTTTTTTTTTCATTTTAGACTTGATTAGACATTGCCTAGCGCCATCTAGTATCGAATAGCAGAGTTATTTCGTAAAACTTTCATGAATGATTATTATTTGTATAAATGGTGTAGTGTTGCCAGATGGTATGTCGTGAATCCTACGAACGAGACCCTGAAAAAGTTCGAAAGCTAGATAAAGTACGAAGCTGTACTGCCACTGACTTTCGTAACAAAAAGTCAATATTCTCGGAACGAAAGAGAACGTCAGGAGTCAGAGGTCGTCATTCATTAAGGGACTTCCAGGTACAAAATCCAGTACTAAGTTTTTATTCTGTTAATAATAATGGTTTGTTGTTGTTTGCTCGCTATTTTTATTAAAAAAAAGACTCATAATATTTGACACCTTTCTAAAGTTACTCATATAGCTACTGTAGCAACCGAGCTAGTGATTCATACCAATCTCTTTTTGTCCCCAGAAATATTTATTTTTATAAAAATCTGGTAGCAATGGAAACGTCAAAGAATGTATAAATAAAAGTTAAATTGAAAATAAGACCGAAGGTCACCTAAAAAGTACCAATTTCGTACATTTCATACCTTTCTGGCAATTCTGATGGAGTAGTAAATAAAAGGAAAAAGTGGAATCAATAAACATACTGTTTTTTTAGATATTTTAAACCATGGCCTTTATCGAAATAATAAATCCATATTAAATTAAGCTTTAATTTTTGAATCTTACTGTAAAAGCAGAAATCCTGCACATTTTTCCTAATCGGTAGGCAGGCACTGGTCATGTCCTTTTGGTATAAAGTGCAACTCAAACTTAAATTTTGGTGTAAAGTTTGCAAGTCAACGTTAATCTTACTTTCAACTGTCTGGTGTGCAATTCGCCCTACATATAATAGGTGGATTAATTGGTTCACTTTGTTGCAACTTCAGTCATTGCTATTATTGGCTGTAACTTTCATACTATTGGCTAATTTGTGGAGTTGATAAAGTTTGTCAGTTGTGAAGCAACTATGATTTCAATTGCATAATGATTTGTAAATCAGAACATTTTATGTAGTTTACTGCAGTAGCACTTTGATTTGGTACAATCCAACAATCGAACAATTTCATCATCACAAAACTTTTAATGTATATAAATAATATATTATAATATAATAGGATAGTTGAATAGTTTAAACAGTTTATCCGAAACTAAAATATTATTGTATTTGTAGGTCAGGTCAATTTCTATAATTATTATATTAATCGGTAGTTGTTGTACAAATTGTATGATACGTTTTGTAAATCCGGAGATCTAATATAAAAAAAAATAATATGATCTATAATAACTATATTATATTATAATAGAAGACTGAGAATTTATTTTTTAAATTGTTTCTTAGAAAGGCTACCGTCGTTGTTTGAGAGTATAGATTTACCTTTTTAGTTGGATTTAGTTTGGGAATGTTTGCGCATGTGTCTAAATATTTTATTATTACACTGTGTAAACTGTAAATATTTCCCATGTATATACACATTGATACAATGTTAAGGGCTATTGCAAACCAAAGACTTTTGATCGGTATGATTTTATTTGCGCTATCCTGCGACGCTAGCCCGCCGGCCCACATTCGAGCAGCGTGGCGGGTCTAAGCTTTAAATCCCTCTCTCCTATAAGAGATTTGCCCAGCTGTGGGATGTTAAAAGTCTGTAATGGTGGTCTGCGTCGCTGTGAATTCTATCATTGTGTCAACTAAACAGTTTCTTTGGCGGTAGGCGCCTCAAAACTACTTCGCAGAATTTTTTAAAGTTCAAAAGAGCATTAAAGAGCAAAACTAAAAATTCCGTCATTTTAGTTTAGTGACTGTCAAACAGAATTAGCCACATTGTATCGTGACATTAGTTAACTAAACATTAGACAAAAAGTCTGTTATTTGCGGGTGCCCTTAGCGACGCCTGTATAAAGTACACGTCATCTATGTATATATTATTGTATTGTATAGTGTGTTTATTGAGAAAAGACACTAATAATATATGAAACTATATCATTGTACCTATGTACATAATATAATTATATAAATAGTATTTACAGTTTCAATGAAATATCAGTAAAGGTCGTAGAATACGTTATTTTCTGGACGTTTATGGAAAATGTACAATGCAATGTAAGAAAGAAGGAAACATGTACATTGTACAGTAATGGAGTCGCATAAATATTAAATAATACTGCTACAATCTCATCACAGGCACAAAATTATTAGTTATAATATTATTATTATATATATTATAATAATTATAATATTAAGTATGATAATTGTTTGTTTAAAGCTAATCGCACATCGCCGCAAATAACTTTTAAATTCCTCACACGAAAATCTCGTAGAAAAGGTTTGATGCAAACACGACGATGTGACACAACGTACGGTTAGCTTAAATGCAGGTTTATATTAAGAGAGCAGCTGTCGACAGCGATTGGCGTTATCGACTGGCTCTTATCCAGCGCTGGACTTGTACGAAGAAAAGCATTCAATCACCACCAAGTTACCAGTCACTGTCTTAATCTAAACCTGCCTTTAGACCCGATTTCTCAATACGCTGGTGCCAGTCGCGCGTTACCCACTTTGCGTGCTATAAATTATCCTATTTAAATGCTTACATGGCTCGACACCTCCCCCTAACTTTATGTATAAATGTAATTAAGTTGGCAACATAACGAAGTTGTGATTGGAGTTTGTCAAATCGTACCTGTTAAGCGCAAGCGCTACTGCAAACTAAAGTGACTTGGTTTAGTTTAACTCGCGCATCTGCGGCATGTTTCATACTAAAATTCACATCGCGCCACACTACTACTACACAGCTGGTTAGACCAGTTAGCTAACTAGCTATACCCGAATTACTAATTCCGCGGAATTCTGACAGCTGTCATTGTCATTTACAGATGAGCTATTTGTATGGAGAACAGGGTTAACATCTACGAAGTACGATTTTACCCCAAACTATTTTAATTCCCTGACATCATAAAAAGCCGTATGGCGCGTAATAATATTAGTCGTTTCGCCCTAAAATATAGAACACCAAGTGTGGAAACTAGAAAGTGCACACTAACAGCAATAGAAAACAAAAGAAGCACATTGAAAAAAAATATTCAAAAATGGATGTTGAATGATTATCATCATCATGAAGTGTTTGTCAGGCATTTGTCATATCTACATGCGGCAGTTGATTTGTATTTGCATAAGTTTTGAATTCTTTTATCTTTTTTGTGGGAATTGTTTTGTCTCTGGTAACATTACGACACGTCAGAATTCCACGGAATTAGTAATTCGGGTATAACTTACATAATTATTTTAGCTCGCATAGTTGCTGCGTAAGCTAAGCTAATTTATTTCGTTGTGTGGGTTGAGAGCTTTAGCATTTTAACAGGGTAATAGTAGAAATACACGTGACTAAAATCAGCGTAACAGACAAGTCGGGTCGTATGCTGAGATCTATAACGCTTACTCAGACTTAGAGTTAAAACGGGACATACATATAAATATGTCTCTTTTTAACTCTTTCTTGAGTCTTGAGTATCTCAGCTTTAGTATGAATTTATTATATTGAAAATTACCTGATCTTTCCAGTGACATAGTATTGGCTAGACGTATAAGTTAACTTGTAAGCACGAATTTTAGGAGAATATTAGACCTCTGGTTCCTATAGGTAGCTAGTGGCGCGACATCGAGGTTTCATTATGGGGGTTTAACAATAATAATATTGATTGTAAATAAAACTTATATGTACATATACATATAGGCCCTTACTGATAATACATCATTCCAATAGGTCCTAACTTGGTAACTGGCGATTCTGGGTTTACAGAATAGAATAGAAAAAACTTTTCTAAGTTTTTTATTCATATAAACTTTTGCAAGTACTTTTGAATCGTCAATTGAATCTACCACTGAATTAAATAACACAGCTCTCTGATGCCAAACATTGTCAGTCCCAAAAAAGAGAAATGGCTCATGCTGGTATACAAAGTATGTATAAGTACTAGTTGTATGTACTAATACTTAGCGCAGGCAGACTCACATACCTACTTGGCATCGGAGAGATGCTCTTTGTTCCGTGAATCCAGAATCGGCCATTTTAGTGATCGTTGCCTGTTAGGACCTCTTGGAATTAATTCAATTGTAAAAGGCATATGAACGTTTATAAAAGTTCATGGTAAAAAAGATGTGTCGGGGTTGTATATTTAGAATGTGCATAAAATATTATTTTTCACTTATTTTAACAATTGACATGAAAAATTGACATTATTTTTAAGTGAGAAATTTGGCGTTTCCATAATTTTTTATAGGAAATCTGTCAAAATTATACCCTCAGATTTTATCTAGCTATTACCCTAAATGAAATATTTATTTTTTCTTTTTTACAATATTGAAGAATTTTGAAAGTGAATTGGTGGACAATTCTATTTTCAAAATGTTAAAAATTTCAACTTGGAGATTGAAGAATATTTCAAAAAAAAAGTTTAATGATTTTATGACATTATTAACCCATAATGAAGTCTCGACTAGCCGATATGTTCAGACTATGTCTGAAATAGGTTCGGTATCCTTCATAAATCATTATTTATTTTCATGTAAGTTAGTATTTAGATTCAAAGTAAGTGTGCTTGTTGTGAAAGGTTTGGACATAGCTCGTGATGTAAAGGATACGATCTCAAATACTTTCTTGTATAGTCTGTTCGTTTACTTACGGTTAACGTTCGTTTACTTACCACGTTCGTTTACTTACCACGCTGGCCAAGTGCGGATTGGCAGACTATTTGGAGATTCTGTTTTATTCTTAGAATAGAAAAAAAATTACAAAGTGTAAAAAATAATAAAAATAAAAGCAGAATAATAAGAGCACCTGCGCCTGTGTGACACTATGTTACCGAACGGACTTTATTAGAGATCGTATGGACGTACAGATGACGTCACGTAAAAAGAGTTCTGAATTGAACAGCGCCATCTAGTGACAACATTTAGAAACTGTTTCAATTTCATACAAATCGTAATTAACTATAGCACGACGGAATAAGTAAAAAATTTCACTATTAAAATAGACCGAAAATAAAAAGACCGAATAAATAGGCACTCAGTGCAGGGGTTGTCTGCGCATGGTACACGAGTTGTATTTGTGATTGACGAACCAACACCGCGGCGGAGCAGACACCCCCAATGTCGCGCGTCATATCGAACCATCAAATTGGTCTGTAAACAACTCATTGCGCAGGTTTATCGTTAGAGCTCTTTTCGTGACGGTTTCTTTCGTAACCAAAACTTTATGTAAATAAACAAACATTGTATGCTACCACAAATTGTGTGAATGTGGCTAAACTAAATTATTTATGATGTAGTTATGTAACGTGTAAAATTACAACACATTTAAATCGCAATAGCTCTTAATATTGCATTCCTTTGTAGAGTCGATGACTCTTGTATTTGCAAAATAAAGGGATTCTTTATCTAAAAATATTTTCTGTTTTATTTCTTACCATCCCATCGGTCATATTTTTAACGCTGTCTCTTTGCATTTGCTCAAACAGGGACTGAATAACCGGAATTTAATGGTAGTTTTATTTAGCGGTAATGGGTCTACCCTTTTAATAAAAGTAGCGAAATGTTTAAATACCTATAATTTCGGTACCGCTTCATTTCGGTAAAGATCGACCAGAATCTCATGAAAAATAGGGAAATTAAATTTTGTAGTAAGCAACACTAGGTTAACTCGGCTGCCCTAGTGATAAACAAAGTAATTACATTCAGAACACCTTACCTGGGATCGTTTCACGAAACGAAAAATCAAGCAACTGCATTTTAAATACAAAAACAAAGTAATCAACATCCAATCATTTTGTTTTTGTGTTGTGCTTGTTGTTTACTTGGTTTTTGCATTTAAGCATATTCCGGGTTAGTGAGTGCAGATACTTTGTTTGGGCAATTTAAATTTCAGTAAACTGTTCAAGTTATTTGAAATATTAAACTGTGGTAAAAAACTACTATATAGCTGTGATAGCCTAGTGGTTAGGACGACCGACTTCTAATCGGAGGTCGTGGGTCCGATCCCGGGGCACGCACCTCTTAACTTTTCGGAGTTATGTGCGTTTTAAGTATTTAAATATCACTTGCTTAACGGTGAAGGAAAACGTGAGGAAACCGGCATGCCTGAGAATTCTCCATAACGTTCTCAAAGGTGTGTGAAGTCTGCCAATCCGCTTGGCCAGCGTGGTAGACTATGGCCAAAACCCTTCTCACTCTGAGAAGGAGACCCGTGCTCTGTAGTGAGCCGGTAATGGGTTGATCATGATGATGATGATGAAAAAACTACTCGACATAAAACTTTTGTTAATGCAAAATGTCAATTTCACAAAAAATGACAGTTATTTTGTTTATCGCTAGGGCAGCCGTAGTGTTGCTAACCTTGGAATTTCATTTCCCTATTTTTCATGAGATTCTGGTCGATCTATACCAATTTTATATTACCTTATTGAATTATTTCGGTGGTTTTCTATTGTGAAATAAAATACTTTAATAATTTATACGACTTTATTTTACATTCTCTACTTGAGCAATCCCACACACAGGGCAGTAGGTAGGTATAGATCGCCCAGAATCTCATGACAAATAGGGAAATGAAATTCCAAGGTTAGCAACACTACGGCTGCCCTAGCGATAAACAAAGTAACTGTCATTTTTTGTGAAATTGACTTTTTGCATTAACAAAAGTTTTATGTCGAGTAGTTTTTTACCACAGTTTAATATTTCAAATAACTTGAACCGTTTACTGAAATTTAAATTGCCCAAACAAAGTAACTGCACTCACTAACCCGGAATATAAATGCAAAAACCAAGTAAACAACAAGCACAACACAAAAACAAAGTAATTGGATGTTAACTACTTTGTTTTTGTATTTAAAATGCAGTTGCTTGATTTTTCGTTTCGAAATTAAATTTTGTAGTAAGCAACACTAGGTTAACTCGGCTGTCCTAGTGATA
The DNA here is from genome assembly GCA_920104075.1 of Melanargia galathea. Lineage (NCBI taxonomy): Eukaryota > Metazoa > Arthropoda > Insecta > Lepidoptera > Nymphalidae > Melanargia > Melanargia galathea. Next base: position 17,977,391 of record OV049874.1, on the reverse strand, counting down.
AACAAAGTAATTACATTCAGAACATCTTACCTGGGATCGTTTCACGAAACGAAAAATCAAGCAACTGCATTTTAAATACAAAAACAAAGTAATCAACATCCAATTACTTTGTTTTTGTGTTGTGCTTGTTGTTTACTTGGTTATTGCATTTATAGTCCGGGTTAGTGAGTGCAGTTACTTTGTTTGGGCAATTTAAATTTCAGTAAACGGTTCAAGTTATTTGAAATATTAAACTGGTAAAAAAATACTCGACATAAAACTTTTGTTAATGCAAACGGTCAATTTCACAAAAAATTCCCTATTTTTCATGAGATTCTGGTCGATCTATACCTGTTTATTTCTGTACCTTTATATTTCAGTTTAGCGGTACCGAAATAAAAAACGGTACTTTTATTTCGGTACCGCTATTTATATCGATATTTTTATCTAATAAGGCTTTACTTTGATGTGCCGTTGAAGGAATCCCACCACTTCGGCGTTCTTTATTCTTTAATATTCTTATTTTTAGATTTAGAATTTGGAATTTCTTAAAATCCTTACGTTTTAACAAACACAGGAACCGACGGGAAGCGGGGGACGCGCGGCACGTGGCCAAATTCTTCACCCCCGCGCGCGCAACTTATCGTATTTTTTCGGTACCGAAATCGCAAAGCGGTTAAATAAAGGTATCTTTTATAAAGGTTGAGATTTTGGTACCTATTTTGTACCGGTATGATAACGGTGGTATGTACCGGTATGCTCTACCGCTTTCAGTCCCTGTGCTCAAATGCCTTTCTTGTTTCATGTCGGTTAAACAAGTATAAATTAAAAAAAATCCCGACATTCGCCATTTTGTGTCGGCGGCCATCTTGGATTTGCATTAGTGCTATTCTACTAGTCAAGTCCTTTCATTTGATACCCATATTAAGGGAGTTGTGAAAAAATATGTAATCCGCCATTTTGTAGCGGCGCCCATTTTGGATTGATTTTCATCAAACAGCTAACAACATTCGACTAATTCACGTTTCAAACAAAAAAAAATGCATTCAAATCGGTCCACCCGTTTGAGCGCTACAGGGGAACAAACAGACACACACAGAGACACGTCAAACTTATAACACCCCGTCATTTTTACGTCGGGGGTTAAAAATAGCCTGTCATCATAAAGTAGGAGCATCGAGAGATACTTGGTGGATCGTCTGCTTCTTGATTTGGATCTGCGGGTAGTATCATATATTTCGACTTGTCTGGAAGAATTCCACGTCGAATAGTTCTCTTTTTTTAGAAGAATGTGGTTTTTTTTAAAAGAATGTGAAGAAAGTGAAACAACTGTATGGATAAAATGAAAATTTATTCATTATTCTTGTCGGGAGTCTTAGACCAGGATTTCCTGGCTGAATCCTCCTTGGGCAGCGACCAGCTCTTGGAGCGCCGGCGCGCGGCCCCGGGGGACGCGAGCTTGGCGCACGGCTCCGCGGGCTTGGGGCTGGGCGTGCGCCGCTTGGACTTGGACCTGGAGCGAGACTTGCTCTTGGACCGTCTGCTTCTCGATCTGGATCTCCGGCGTGACCTTGAGTTGTGGCTGTGAGATCTGAAAATGGAAATGTACAATGAATCGATACATTAAGGGCCTGTTTCACCACCTGATAAGTGTCGGATAGCTTATTTACATATTTTGTCTTTGTCACTTAACATAAAGTGACAAAATTTACGTTTAGGCTATCCGACACTTATAGGTGGTGAAACAGGCCCTAAATTATGCCAAAGTCTGTCACACTCGCACACTATCCGATGTCTATTTATCTTCGGATATGTGAAACACCTAACATCTATATCCATATTACTAATTCCCCGGAATTCTGACGTTTCGTAATGTTACCAGAGATAAAACAATTCCCACAAAAAAGATAAAATATTCAAAACAAGCAGCAAATACAAATCAACTGCCGCATGTAGATATGACAAATGCCTGACAGACACTTCATGATGATAATGTCATTCGACATCCATTTTTCAATAAATTTTTTCAATGTGCTTCTTTTGTTTTCTATTGCTGTTAGTGTGCACTTTCTAGTTTCCACTCTTAGTGTTTTCTATTTTAAGGCGAAACGAGTAATATTATTACGCGGCATATGGCTTTTTATGATGACAGGGAATTAAAGTAGTTTGGGGTAAAATCGTACTTCGTAGATGTTAACCCTGTTCTCCATACAAATAACTCATCTGTAAATGACAATGACAGCTGTCAGAATTCCGGGGAATTAGTAATACGGGTATACGTCCTAAATCTTGCCAAATAGGCACTGAATGCCATTTACACTGAGTAGATATTAATATTACCTACTGGTATCAATTTTAAATTGGTTCTTGTTTAGCAAAGTAATTATTATAATAATAATTTTCATATCAACAAGCTGTAGTTTAAGAGAAAAATGAAACCGACAAAGAATAACTGAAAAGGAAAAAGTATCCATAATATCTTGAAAACTACTGAACATTTTGCACACATCTTGTTCTCTTGACCTTGAATAATTTTGAGACACCCTACGGAACACCCTGCCCTTTTATATGGAGAAATGTTCTGACCTGGACCTCCTACTCCTGGACCTCGACCTGCGACTCCTGGACCGTGACCTCCGGCTGCGGCTCCTGGACCGGGAGCGGGAGCGCGAGTACGAGCGGCGTCGGGAGCGCGAGCGCGAGCGCGAATACGAGCGGCGCCGCGAGCGCGAGCGCGAGCGGTCGTCGTGCTCGTTGCGGTGCTCCGCCTCCGACAGCTTCTTGAAATACCTGTTACCGATGAAGAACATACGCCAGAAGTGAAAACTTCATCAAGGCGAGGTTAATAATAATATTAAATACCCTTAGAATAAATAGGTAAAGAAAGGCAGTCGTCGACGCGGCGATAAGCCGTTTTTAACGGGCCTTAAAAGGCTCGATACGTCTATCGTCGCGTCAGTGCTCAAGGTACTCATGCGCTTGTGTGCGTGTCGGCAAATGTAATTACAGGGCACACATGGGTTGGTTTATAGCTTACGTTTCGAGCGGAAATTTGTTAGAAACTTCCATTCTAAGCGTAATAGTTCGATGTAAATACCCCTTTTTTTCTATATTCTTATAGTAGAGCGAGTACAGCAGTGACGCGATGACTATATCTCTCTCGCTCCCTCAGCCGACACGAGCCGAATTTACCCGAACGAGCGTTACACAGCCGAGCGTGATGGTAAGCGGACGAGTCTCATTCAATACCCACAAAGTGCTCAGCGCGACTAAGAAGTTTTCATTAAAAAAAAATCTGAGGCCCTTTCTCCGGGGCGCCCGGACCAAACACATTACTGGCCCACTGCAGGACACGGGTCTCCACTCCGAATGAGTATAGAATAGAATAGAAAAGTTTTTTAATCAAATAAACTTTTACAAGTAATTTTGAATCGTCAATTGAATCTACCACTTGACTTGAATCTACACTTGAATCTACTACTACTTGAGTAGGGTTCAGGCCGTAGTCCACCACGCTGGGCGAGTACGCAGCGGTACAATACACGCGCCTTCGAGAACATTATGGCGAACTCTCAGGCGTGCAGGTTACCTCACCATGTTTTCCTTCACCGTTAAAGCGAGTGATATTTAAGTAATTGCTTAAAACGCACTACCACTATAGCCTTTTTAAGTCCCACGGCTAGGCACAAGCCTCTTTCAGGAGAGGGATTTAGTGTTTAGACCCGCCACGCTACTCCAATGCGGGTCGGCGGTCTTTAACGACTATTGTCACATGATAGTGATAATAACCAGGACCGACTGTTTAACGTGCTCTCCGAGACACGGGGTTGACATATCGCCAACTATCAACTGCGGACTGGCACTGAGAAGTTCTTGACAGAAATACCCAATATCTAACAATTCTTTGCCCGACCCGGGAATCGAACCCGGGACCTTTTTTTGCTCATAGACCACTTTCAAAATTTAGCTAGTTCCGATGGACCCCCTGTAGCTACATTTCTACCATATTCCCAAAACTCGAAAAAAAAATGTGAATATTATATAATCTTACTATGGGAATTTGCATTGCGGCTGAGTTCCAACCACGAAATTAGTTTTCGAAAAAAGTTAGAATTGATTGTTTAATTGATTGTGCTGTGAGTGGACGTCAAAAAGTAAAGTTCTGTAAAATAAAGTTAAGTACTGAATATGGAATATGCAAGTTTTTACAAGTAACAGTCGCTGAGCTTCTTAAAATATTATCTGCCTACATTGTTAGGTGAAGTCAAGCCAACATTTTAGGTCTTCATTATCGAAAGCAGATACATTTTCGTGGACCCCCGCTTAATACTCGTGAACCCCCATTTTTTTGTCACGCCAACGTAGACCCCCGTCGAGTCTTCCGTGGACCCTTAGGGGTCCACCTGGACCACTTTGGGAACTACTGCACTAGACCAACGAGGCAGCAAAAATATATTTATATAAATATGTCTATCAGTCGGTTGTTACTTATAATACAGGCAACTTTAGGAACAGGCAACCGTGTGTGAGTATTTATTATTATAAAAAAAAAATAGGAGGTGACTGACTGGTAGTACTGCTGCGTGGCGTCGGGCCCCTCGAAGTGGGGTAAGCGCGCGCGACCCCGGCCGCGCCCGCGCCCGCGGTACGGCCGGCGCGCGTACGTGTCCGGCGGCGGGTAGTACGCGCCGCGCATCGGGTAGTACATCGACGCTGAAACATTTATAAGTAGGCCCAAATAAGTCGACCGGTGACCTTCAATTGCGCAGTAGAAAAAGAGGTATCTCGGGTGGTGAGGGGGTCGCGGGGATCGTTCGTAAGCACCGATTAGCTCTCGCGGATCCCTCGTAAGCACCGATTGGCTCTCCAATCGTATTGTGTCCCGCTCACTCGTACGACGCTGCGCGCACTTGAAGGTCACCGGTCGACTTACGTGACGGGGGTTACGTGCCATTCACATTGACGGTGCATGATTCCCAACTTAGTGGTTTCCCCCCCAAAAGTGGGTAAAACAATGCGGAGGGATTGTTTTTATATTTTTTAGGGGTATTTTTAGGGTTTTTTTTTCACCTCTTATATTTTTGGAATAACGATAAAAATATAGGTTGCATAAAAAAAAATCATGAGATATTTTAAACTAGCGGACCCGGCAGACGTCGTCCTGTCCGCTATTAGCGCCATCTACCGGGTCCAATTTTTATACTTATAAACCTTCCTCTTGAATCACTCTATCTATTAAAAAAACCGCATCAAAATCCGTTGCGTAGTTTAAAAGATTTAAGCATACATAGGGATATAGGGACAGAGAAAGCGACTTTGTTTTATACTATGTAGTGATTTAATTTGCTACAACTTTTTTTTAAAAACATTTTTTTTATAAGACCAATATTTTCGTTGTAATAACAAACATTTTAACCATTCATTTCGAAATTAAGGCAAAAATCTAGGCTCTATTTATTATTGACTTAATTATTTATAATTTTATCAAATTATTTTATTAGTGGGATTTTAGGGGGTTTTGACTTAAGTTTAGGGGAAAATAATTTCGAGGGTTGGTAACACCGTAAGAGTGAATAGACAACATTGAGCTGCGCCGGGCTGTGCTCCTCTAACATTTTAATGAAGCAACAAACAAGCCCAGCTGCATTTTTTATTTAAAAGAAGAACTTCATAGACAAGATAGAGTCATAGACCAAGAAGAACCATAAAGATAAGATAGAATAAAAGCGATACTCATACTTTGCGGGAACGGGTATCCGTGCGGGGGCGGCGCGGCGGGGTACGGGAACCCAAACCCGTACGGGTTCGGGTACCCGTACATTCCTGCTGGAAAAATGAAACATTTCATATTATTATATCGGGCCTTTCCCGCCGTTTTAGCGCAACCGACAAAAACCAAATTTTACAGGTTTTTTTTAAATATTTTTAAACAGAAGTGTGCTAGTAAATAAAAATTTCACATACATTAATGATTTTTAGACATTTAAATATATATGATTGAAAATAAAACAAAAATGATAAGACTTATCATCAAAACTAATATCGAGTCGATTAAAAACGAATTTTCGACAAAAGTGTCGCATACGATAATTTGGCGGTAACGGCTCGACATACGAACACACGAACGACAGCAGAATAATTATATTGATAAGAGATTAGACTAAAACATAGAGAATTTAAAATAGTTTAAATTATTATAGCACCAAAAAGTAACAAGCACAATATATAGACAAAAATTAATAGAAATCTGAGTACCAATCAAAAATATCGGTTAATTTATGCATGTAACATCGTACACTGGATTGATAACTAGGTAAATTAATTAAATTAAATTAAATATAATATTATAAATGTGAAAGTGTAGATGGATGTTTGTTACTCAATCACGCCGCAACTACTGAACCGATTTGGCTGAAATTTTGAATAGAGGTAGACTATGCCCTGACTAAACATAGGCTACTTTTTATCCTGAAAAAATGCATAGTTCCCACGGGATTTTGAAAAACCCGAAATCTATAGCTACAGCTATAGGTAGATTACTATAGCGAACTTCCTTGATAGTAGGTATAAAGGTTGGAAAAGGGAACGGGAACCGGAAATCCACGATTCCCTTGGGATTTGTGCAAAACCGAAATTCACTCGGGCGAAGCCGCGGGCATTCTCTAGTTACATAATAAAACCTTCCCGAAAGTATGTAGATTACGATAGTGAATAAATCATCAAAACCACAGCAGTGCGGGCCAAGATTGGGAAAGCACATTTTAAAGAAAAAAAAGTGTATGCAATTCACACACAGCAAGTGAAACTTTAGAAATTTTTTCTTCAATCTTAATCTTAGCCTCACCTTAACTTTAACTTTGGCTTGAACTATGCAGGCTAAAATGGTGTTGCTTTTTCATTTCATCGATTATCAAATGCACATCAACAATCCTATAGAAGTTTCACTTCAAAAGATTAATACTAAATTAATGTGTCCGCATACCAGGGTTCTTGTAAGGCTCTCTGTCAGGCGTGGGCGGCTTCTCAGCCTTGATGCGCTTGCGTTCCAGCTCCTCCTCCGAGACAGAGCTGATGGACGAGTCGCGCAGGGGCTTCTTGGTCTCCAGCGCTGAACGGATTATGATACGACCTGCAATCAATGGGTAGGATTATGATACAACCTGCATCGAATGGGCAGGATTATGATAAAAACATGCAACCAATGGGCAGGATTATGATACAACTTGCAACCAATGGGCAGGATTACGATATGACCTGCAACCATTACATAAACATACAGGACAAAGTTTATGTATGTAATACCAACCGTCCAGCGCATGCCTCAATCTCTCGCGCTGTTCGTCAACCGCCTGCTCCTGTTGCCGCTTGTATTTGTCCACAATCCGTTGTCGCGCCATGCGGTCGCCGGTCTTGTAGTAACGTTCCGGCTTCATGCCGTTGCGTTGCAATTCGGGACGCAACTGAAAAAACAACGAAGATCACCTATAGAACGAAGATAATCCTCTTGTAAAAATTACTGTACAAGACCTGATTGCATGTAAACTAACATTTAAGGAGCATTCTCTACAATGGACGAATACTACTGACTGCCGTCAAGTAAGGAACTACGGAAGCCTATCTTAAACTGAGCCAACTGCATTGAGATGGATGAAACACCAATGCATTGCTCCTGGAGTGCAAGAAGTGTTATAACTCCCAGCACGTAAGTCGAGCGCTGACCTTCAAGTGCGCGCAGCGTCGTACGAGTGAGTGGGACACAGTACGATTGGAGAGCCAATCAGCGCTTACGAGGGATCCGCGAGAGCTAATCAGTGCTTACGAACGATCCTCACGCCCTCCCCGCGACCCCCTCACCACCCGAGATACTTTCGACTTCTTTTGGTCTTGATGGTCAACGCTAGGCTTATTTGCCGTGAGTTGTAACAGCTCACCTCAAAAACAGTTCCTCAATCACTCATAAAGTCCGCAGATTCTTCAGTTATGAGCAGTTTTCTCTGCTCCTCAACCACCTTCTTTTTCGCATTGTCTCCCCATCAGCCTTTCAAAAGCTCACTGCCCTACAAGAATTAACTCACCTCAACACTCCTGAACAGTTCCTTGATCAGTTTTATAGCCTGCAGCTTCTTCTGACTCTTCAGCAGTTTCCTCTTATCCTCGGGGACCTTGTTCAGATCCACATTGTCTCCCCAATCAGCCTTTTGAAAGTTTACCACTCTACAAGAATCACCTCACCTCAATCCTCCTGAACAGTTCCTCGATCAGTTTTATAACCTGCAGCTTCTTCTGACTTGTCAGCAGTTTCCTCTGCTCCTCAGGGACCTTGTTCAGATCCACATTGTCTCCCCAATCAGCCTTTTGAAAGTTTACCACTCTACAAGAATCAACTCACCTCAATCCTCCTGAACAGTTCCTCGATCAGTTTTATAACCTGCAGCTTCTTCTGACTCGTCAGCAGTTTCCTCTGCTCCTCAGGGACCTTGTTCAGATCCACATTGTCTCCCCAATCAGCCTTTTGAAAGTTTACCACCCTACAAGAATCAACTCACCTCAATCCTCCTGAACAGTTCCTTGATCAGTTTTATAGCCTGCAGCTTCTTGTGACTCTTCAGCAGTTTCCTCTGCCCCTTGGGGGGAGTTTGTTCAGATCCACATTGTCTCCCCAATCAGCTTTTTGAAAGTTTACCACCCTACAAGAATCAACTCACCTCAATCCTCCTGAACAGTTCCTCGATCAGTCTTATAGCCTGCAGCTTCTTCTGACTCTTCAGCAGTTTCCTCTGCTCCTCGGCGACCTTCTTGTTCAAATCCACGTCGTCTCTCTCCATCAGCTTGGCAAGCTGCTTCTTCTTTCTTTTCTCCTCTCTTTCTCTCATCTTTGCCAACTTTTCCAGTTCCCGCTGCTCCATCTTTTGGCTTAAGGATTGAAAAATTATACGTGTTACTGTATCTCTCTGTCTGTTGGTTGGAGAAAATTGTTAAACAAATCACCAAAATTTTTGTAATTAATATTTTAAAGATAAAATGGTGATGTTACCATCACCATTGACTCACAATCTTAGGAGATAGACATATTATGCCATCGCTGACTTTTCCCTAGGCTTTTTGAAAACCCACAATTTTTTAGCACATTAAGGTTTAGCCAGCATGATGACTTGATTACAAACATTGAATTTTCTCTGCTTTACAAACACTTAATAAGCACATATTATATATGCATATACTAACCTTCCATAAAAATGTATCAAAATGACAGTAAAAAACATATCAAAATACTGAAGTATTTCATTCATATAAGCCAACTTGTAGTTATTAGGACAAATCAAGACACACCACTGGGTGGCAAACGGATTCACTTGAGAAGAGAAGAATACAAACATGGTTAACATTAACTTAATTGCTTGCTAGTTTAAGTACCTTTTACAAAAAATAAATATTTGATAGATGATTTTGATGGTAACTTACCGCTCTCTAGCTTCCCGCTTAGCAACTTTCTCTTTCTCTTGTCTCTCTTCCTCATCCTTTGCTCTCTGTCTAGACGCCAGCCTCTCCCTCACAATGGACCTCCTCTTCACAGATGCATCTGTCATGTGCTTAGTTTTATCAAAATCCACATAGATTGTACACCATTCAGCAATGTCGTCACTACGTCTTAGTAACTTACGGCCTCTTAAAGCATCCATGCACCTCACAAACCCAGCATATTCACTGAATTGAATGTAACCTTCGAAGTATAAGGCAGAGTCTTGCGGAGGAGTGGTTATGCCTCTCATTTGAGCTTTCATCTGCATACGGAATGGGTCGGCCGCTGGCACATCGACCTGTCTTATTGGACCGTATTTATCGAATACTTTTTTGAATAAGCTCTCTGATGGCATGGCATCGTCATCATGATCACGTTCATGGATGAACCAACGTATTGGCAAGTTTCTTATATGAATAGTATCAGGTCGTTCACCTGGCTTCATTTCGTCCATATCCGTGGCATCACGGAAGAACGAGTCCCACGAGTGACGACTCGGAAATTCTGACTTGCATTCTGATACTTTAACTTTTAAGGGGTCGGGATAGTCATTCAACTGTATTATCCTGTCCTCCAGTCGCGCCAGCACGCGGTCCAATTTCGTCCTGTTCTCGAGTTCCGCGTCAAATCTTATCACTTCTAAACTATGTTTGGACACTTTCAATATAGAGAAGCTGTCAGGTTGGATCATTTTCCGTAACTTCTCCATCAACTCCCAGTTGGATATCGACTTGCCGTGCACCTTGTGCGTGGGGAGCTGGACAGAAATGTTTAGCTTTGCAAACGATTTGAGATACAGCCGCTGTGGCAAGTACAGGGCCACGGCGTCAGAAATGTCCCTACACACTTGAATACTCATTTTGAATCTTTAAAAACTACGGTCTTAATTCATAAATACAATATTAAAAGTTTATACAATACAAAAGGCTACAACTATTCATGAGTTACATATTTTATACAATAAAAAATTAAGGAAAAACAATGTTTAAAAGATATAATTAAAAGTGAAAACATAAGTAATGGTATGGAAAAGACCGAAGCTATGTCCAGGGCCAGCTGCCATCGTTTGCGCCGCTTTACAATAATTAATATTTTATCAATAAATAGACTAAAGTTATTTTGAATCGACAAAATATTGAAATATTAATATTTTTCGCCACTCGCTCGCTTTTTCACAAATTGACAACAATTGACCACAGAGTTCACAAAGACGCGCACAGACAGACACGCAAACGCAAAGACGAGTATAGGTCGACCAGAATCTCATGAAAAATACGGAAATGAAATTCCAAAGTTAGCAACACTACGGCTGCCCTAGCGATAAGTAAACAAAGTAACTGTAATTTTTTGTGAAATTGACTTTTTTGCATTAACAAAAGTTTTATGTCGAGTAGTTTTTTACCACAGTTTAATATTTCAAATAACTTGAACCGTCTACTGAAATTTAATTGCCCAAACAAAGTAACTACACACACTAACCCGGAATATAAATGCAAAAACCAAGTAAACAACAAGCACGACACAAAAACAAAGTAATTGGATGTTGATTACTTTGTTTTTGTATCTAAAATGCAGTTGCTTGATTTTTCGTTTCGTGAAATGATCCCAGGTAAGGTGTTCTGAATGTAATTACTTTGTTTATCACTAGGGCAGCCGAGTTAACCTAGTGTTGCTTACTACAAAATTTAATTTTCCTATTTCTCATGAGATTCTGGTCTACCTATACACAGCATCAAAAAAGTTAGGCAGCGCGGCGGCGTCATAACTTTAAATACCGTTAAAAAATTAGTCACGTTAACTCTATTGAACAGGATTAAAGTTAATATAAAAATAGCTATAATAGATAAATCTTTTTAACCTTAATTAACAGTAAACTAACCATAAAGTGCTAGCAAACGATTATTTGTGATTATTTTACTGCTTCAGGAGTGACTTGAAGCTGTCGATTTATTCCATTTTACAGTTGATTCACTATGTTTTTGATAAATGTTTGAGTCGTTTCTAAAATTACCGCCTGCACTGTATCAGTGTATATACCTCATGATATATATTATAGATCGACCACAATCTCATGAAAAATGGGGAAGTTAAATTTTGTAGTAAGCAACACTAGGTTAACTCGGCTGCCCTAATGATAAACAAAGTAATTACATTCAGAGCACATTACCTGGGATCGTTTCAAGAAACGAAAAATCCAGCAACTGCATTTTAAATACAAAAACAAAGTAATCAACATCCAATTACTTTGTTTTTGTGTTGTGCTTGTTGTTTACTTGGTTTTTGCATTTATATTCCGGGTTAGTGAGTGCAGTTAGACTTGCCTTTACACAAGTTTAAGAACTCTATTAAAATATGCTCATAAAAAAAGCATATTATACAATTGAATATTATATAAATGATAAAAAAGCATGGAGCAATTTCTCAATGACAGGTTGCTTGGAAACAATCTAAGAAAATTTAACTCATGTCTTAAAATGAGTATTTGATTATTGGTGTTCAATTCGATGCTTTGATCATGGGTAGCCTAAGTATGTCACGCTCTCTTTAAACATTTTTGTGGTGGTGTCGTGTGGTGCGGGTTGTTACGTCGTTCTCTCGAATATGGTTGAGCGAAGCAATGGCTGGATCATGCGTCATGCTCGTGAACGGGTGCCACCGTCGGAAATGGGGCTACTTTTGTCTGCCCTTCTTCACATGTGTAGAATTGTAAGCACCATTCCGAACCTGTGGTAGATTCATTTGTCGATTCGTAAGCGCTTGTGAAAGTTTATATCTGAATAAAATTGAAGATTACTTATATAAATGATAAAAAGGCGTGGATTTGACTTGTTCCAGCAATGCGCGAGACGGCCGCGGCAATTCAATCATGTACTTAACATAAAATTGTTATATTGATATTGTAAATTTGGAAAAGAGCAACCGCCGAGTTTCTTGCTACTTCTTCTCGGTTGGAATGGCATTCCGAACCAGTAGTAGATTCATTTGACTATTCAATAGTTAAAAGTACTTAAAAGTACTTATAAAAGTTTATTTGAATAAAAAACTTTTCTATTCTATTTCTATTCTATTCTAGTTACTTTGGGCAATTAAAATTTCAGTAAACGGTTCAAGTTATTTGAAATATTAAACTGTGGTAGTTAAAAAACTACTCGACATAAAACTTTTGTTAATGCAAAAAGTCAATTTCACAAAAAATGTCATTTGCTTTGTTTATCGCTAGGGCGGCCGTAGTGTTGCTAACCTTGGAATTTCATTTCCCTATTTTTCATGAGATTCTGGTCGATCTATACAATATCTTAGATATACTTATTGCCGGTCTTGCCTGTCACATCATGATTGAAATAGCCCAGAACCCAGAGCGCTTAGATCAACAAAAAAAAAATCTTTCACTAAAAAGCGCGCGCTTAGAAAAGTGCGATTATACAACGCGAAGTTTAGCTTTCAAAATACAATAGTTTTCTTGATTTACAAAACTACACAGCTTGAATGAATCCTTTAGTAAATCAGAGTGAAACAAAAAATATTTTCTGAATGTTTTCTATCAAGTATTCCGTAATAAAATATTAAGCCCCCCGCCCACTGGAACTAGATTATTATTATTACCTATTTGTATACAATTATTATTATTTTTATTCAATTAGATTCATGGTAGATTTCCACATCAAATTATTTTTGCCTAGTTACATATTTACCTTGTAGGTACCTAGATAAGTAGGCATTCGTAAATCGTAGTTACTCATCAGGTTTTTCCACTCCACGGGAAATTAGACCAATCAATTAACTAAGTAGGTAGTTAAGTGATTTCTAGTTAAAAAACAAGTGTTTTAGGCTTATCGGATGTACATATACGATTAATGTTTTATATTATAATCCTAAGATAAGTTTAAGTTAGACTTTGCGGCACGCGACCGCGTCATCATTAATGATCGGAATAGACGGTGCAATTCCGCATAATATCATAATGTAGATATGCCAATTCATAATTTTTTTAAATATTCTCCCTGGTTTCCTTACTCAGGTTTTATTATAGTACAACATGAAATAGAGAAATCTCTTCGATACTGAACATTATATGAGGTATCAAAACTTCCGACTAAGTAAGGGTTGTTGAATGAGCCCGACCAACCGGAGAGCGAATACCTACAATGGAGAGTGTGTATGTTTGATGAAAATCGGTCCAAGATGGCCGCCACCATAAAATGGCGGATTACATATTTTTTCATAACTCCCTCAATATGGGTATCAAATGAAAGGGGTTGACTATTAGAATAGCACTATGTAAATCCAAGATGGCCGCCACCACAAAATGGCGAATGTCGGGGGTTTTTAAAATATTTAATTTATACTTGTATAAGTAGGTACATAATATATTTCCATACAAAACAGTGCAAAAGATACGCGTGTCGCGTGCCCCAAAGTCTTACCTTTAAAGTTCGGTAATCGGACATATAGTATCGGGATATCGGGAGATAGAGCAATGAAGAGATACCATACGTCTGGACTTTTCCGTCTGTGTCCTCGTTTGAAAACTGCCAGGTTTTTGTTCCGGTTCTAGAATAAGACAATCGTATAGGTACATAATGTGGCTAATTCTGTTGTACACAATCTCTAAACCTAAACTAAATTGACAGGTTTAAAAATAGTGCTATCCCCTTCAGCAGGGAGGATTGTGAAGGAGACAGGAATATATTTAGACCTGTCATTTTAGTTTAGATTTGGAGATTGTGTACAACAGAATCGCCCACATTAGGTATATATTTATAATATGTGTAAGTAATATAATATAATCAATCAAAGCGACTGACTATCGTATTTTAGCAATTTAAAGCGTCCAGAGCGCTAAATGCAGATGAGTGTTTTTTTGACATATTTTGTTGCATGGACGAAATTTTCAAAAATCAATTCTTAAGAGCTTCCTTAACATTATGTGTCTGTTTTTTGGCATTTTATCTATGTACCTAATTCCAATGTCAACACCCAAAAAATAGTCACTCCTCTTAAGAGCATTCCAAAAGACGCTATTAAGACTAGTCTCCCTCGAGCGCACCCCATACAAACCAAGTTTGATCCTTATTATTTACCCAATCATAGTCGATAAAAGTTTGTAGACATGTCGCGCTCTGGAAACTAATTTCACGCTCTGGAAAGCTTCTAAGTTACACGGGCGATATAATTTATATGTAAATCCACTTGAGTAATAAGATATTATGTATTCGGACGTAATAAATTTTATTTATGACTAGCTTTTGCCCGCGGCTTCGCCCGCGTGAATTTCGGTTTTTCACAAATCCTGAGGGATAAGTAGATTTCTGGTCCACCCGCCCCCCGCCGCGCGGCGGCGTACCGCGGTACCGCGTACGGCGGGCGCAGGGCGCAGGGGCGTGCGGGGCGGCGCGGGGAGTTCCATGCAGCACGAGCGTGCGTCGGCCGCCGCGAGCAGCGAAAATACCTATCAGGGGCGTTTTTTACCGATTTCAACACAACTCCTTTTTTGAAAGTCGGTTAAAAAAGTAGCCTATGTTACTCCTTGGTTAATCCTCTACTTGTCTGTGAAAGTCCCGTCAAAATCGGTTCAGGCGTTTCGAAGATTAGCCCGTTCAAACAGACAGACAGACAGACAAAAATTTTAAAAACGTGTGATTCGGTTATGGTATCGTCCAAATAACCATATGAGCTTAATATGTGGTAGTTATTTCGAAATTACAGACAGACACTTCAATTTTATTTATTAGTAAGTATAGATTATAATGCCTATGTATAATAAAAGCGCGTTACCACATTTTACTAGCTCAGTTAATCTACGAAAAATAAAAATAAAAAATCTTATAGTTATAGTTTAAGTTAACAGAGGGATAAAAAATTCAATTTTTTATCTCAGCCTGTAGCTCCTAAATCTTAGAGTAAAAATGAAGGACCAGATTTTATGTAAGTAAAAACTTTTATCAGAAGTAATCATAATGCTATTCATAGAAATTTTTGAAATTTGAAAAAAAAAGGGACCTAAAATTCAAAATGGCGGCCGGTTCCGCACCCCCCCATATGGCGTTTCTGGATATAAATATGTTCAAGAGCATGGCCCAAAGAACACTTTTGGCGAATTTTCAAAACTATAAGTTTTTTATTTGTCGATTTTGGTAGTAGATTGCCTCGTTGGTCTAGTGGTTAGCATATTCAACTGCAGATCACGAGTTCCCGGCTTCAATTCCCTGGATATAATTGTTAGGTATTGGGTTTTTCTATCAAGAAATTCTCAGTGTCAGCCTAGAGTTGGTAGTTGGGGGTGTCTCCCCCCGTGCCTCGGAGAGCACGTTATGCAGTCGGTCCCGATTATTATCACTACCATGTGACAATAGTCGTTAAATTCCGCCAACCCGCATTGCAGCTGCCTGGCGGGTGTAAGCTCTAAATCCCGCTCTCCTATGAGAGAGGAGGCCTGTGGGACGTAAACAGGTGGTAGAGGATATACCTGAGCATGTCCTGAATTTGTAATTTTTGTTCATTGTTGCCTTAGGAAGGTGACGTAGCGAGCGGATAAAAAATTAATAAGTCATAATATCTGGGTAATTAGCTGAAAAATCCAGTTGTATTTTGTCCCTCCCGCAACATGAAGGGCTTTGGCATCGCGATTTTGTGCCTTGTAGCAGCGGTTCAGGTAATATATTGTTATACCTAGTTACCTAGCTGTTGCCTACCGGGTTCGCTAGTAATATTGTAAAAAAAATAGATTTCAAGTTTAATTTAATGTAATAGAAGAAGAAGACTCCTTCAAAGCGTACTTTCATGTATTAAAAGTTCCACTCACTGACTAGGTAATCGTTGAAATCTATAGAGTACCTACTTCTTGTGACGTATATTGAAAGGCACAGAGGTGATCATCTTCCATGGGCGTCGCCAGGTAGGGGGGGGGGGGGGGGGGGTGGCGGCTGCCCCCCCCCTAGAAATTTGAAAAAATATGGATTTGCTATATTTTGATTAAACCTGGCGCAAATGGAAACGAGGTCAATGAAAAATTCTAATTCGAAAATAAATTAAGAGCTCGTAACCAGCTTCTGCTGCCCTGTACCAACAATACTTTGTACTTTTGCCATACTATAATATCATCAACTTGCCCCCCCCCCCCCCCCCCCGCCCCCCTCTTGGACATCGGCTGGCTATGCCCTTGTCATTTTCCATAATTTCGTAAACCATCACTACATAGTATAAAACAAAGTCGCTTTCTCTGTCCCTATATGTCCCTATGTATGCTTAAATCTTTAAAACTACGCAACGGATTTTGATGCGGTTTTTTTTAATAGATAGAGTGATTCAAGAGGAAGGTTTGTAAGTAGAAAAATTGGACCCGGTAGGTGGCGCTAATAGCGGGCAGGACGACGTCTGCCGGGTCCGCTAGTTAAATAATAATTTGGAATCCTATGTTTATATGTAGGTATCTACTAAGCATACAATATCTAAACATGTTACGGAACCCTCTTAGGGCGCGAGTCCTACGTTCACTTGACCGTCTTGTTTCCATTATTTTTAACACCAACGACGGAATGGGCGCTCTTAATTTTCTCCTAAGTATTTAGGTAGGTACCTATCTACATAATTTTGTTCATGGTCTTATGAAAACGCTTTGCATTTTAAATATTAATTTAAAATAACTAGGTACCTACTGAAAAAAAAATCCCATATCTATCACACTCAAGAAATCTTATCTCTAATCCAGTTAATGCAAGATCTAATTATACTTAATTTTTTTGATAATAATTTACTTTTAAACGTTATCATTCACAATAAATTTGCAGGTATATTTTTAGTCTCACTTTGTCCGCGGGATGTTTACTACCTCTCTACCAAACATCAAAATCGGTTAAACTGTTGGGCCGTGAAAAGCTAGCAGACAGACAGACAGATAGACAGACACACACACTTTCGCATTTATAATATTACTAGCGGTCCGCCCCGGCTTCGCCCGTGGTACATTATATAGCCTATAGCACTCAAGGATCACTTACATATCCAACAGTGAAAGAATTTTTGAAATCGGTCCGGTAGTTCCTGAGATTAGCGCGTTCAAACAAACAAACTCTTCCGCTTTATTATATTAGTATAGATTAGTATAGATATAATATTAGAGTAGATATGGATAAAATAATAATCTATACTACATAACTAACTAACACACTTTGGTATTCTTTACAGGGCCGCCACTTGGAAGCAGATGGTATGTAAATACCTACCTACTTTGAATGACAGCCTTGTTGGTCCTACGGTTAGCACGTTCGACTGTGGATCACGAGGTCCTAGGGTCGATTCCCGGGTCGGGGCAAAAAAAATTATGAGATATTGGGTTTTTCTGTCAATAAATTCTCAGTGCCGGCCCGGAGTTGGAAGTTGGCGGTGTTAGATACCGTGCCTCGGAGAGCACGTAAAGCCGTCGGTCCTGCGCCTGATTTCTCTCCGTTCGTGTCTCATAGGCGTTCCATCGGACTATGAGAGTGAGGGAATAGAGAGTGCACCTGTGTATGCGCACACACTTGTGCACCATAATATCTCCTGCGTATATGGCTAGTCTCCGCCTCGGTTGAGATTTGCCGCCGTGGCCGAAATTCGGTCGGAATTACTTTGAATAATGAAACTGTGGATGAACAAGAGATAAAGTTCGTAAAATAAATCCCGACTACTAATTTAGTGTGCAGAAAAGCGTATATTCAACTGTGTACTAATGAGAATTCGAACGGAAGAAAGCGCGGGGCAAGTAGCTAGTGGCGCCATCTGTTATGACTATCCGAAACTAATTTATATTCCAGTTTAGCCGTCGAAGTTCACTTCTCGATTTTTTTCGTATATAAAATGTAGCCTCATCATCATGATCAACCCATTACCGGCTCACTACAGAGCACGGGTCACCTCTCAGAGTGAGAAGGGTTTTGGCCATAGTCTACCACGCTGGCCAAGCGGATTGGCAGACTTCACACACCTTTGAGAACGTTATGGAGAACTCTCAGGCATGCAGGTTTCCTCACGATGTTTTCCTTCACCGTTAAAGCAAGTGATATTTAAATACTTAAAACGCACATAACTCCGAAAAGTTAGAGGTGCGTGCCCGGGATCGAACCCACGACCTCCGATTAGAAGTCGGTCGTCCTAACCACTAGGCTATCACAGCTTTTTAAATGTAGCCTATGTCACCCATATCATAACAACGAATTAATTGATCCCTCGTTCATCAAAATCGGCCCATTAGGCGCTACGGTGGAACACACAGAATCTGATACTAAAATAGGATACAAACATATTAACTACATACAAACATACTGCTAAAATCATTTACTTCCTTTTTTGGCTTTGCCGTAGTCGGGTAAAAAGTTTGATTCCCAGTCGTAGAGTCATTAAAATAAAGTGGAGTTTATTACCGACGCGACGGGCAGCGGTAAATTATCCTTTGACGATACGAAAGAGATATTTTTTGTAGAACCAGCCCCCTAATTATTTTTTCTCTTTGAGTTTCATAAATAATTGCTAACTTTTAAAATCCCGTCAGATAAAATAACTCGTGACTTCTGGTTGGAGGGATAAATAAACATAGTCTATGGGCCGGGATTTATAAAAGATGTTTGAAGTTTAAACATTGAATGCAGTTTTTATTTTTAACTGACTTTCAAAGAAACATTTCGTTTTCTAAGTACATACTTGCCTACACAGATTTCTCCACCGTTTTAAAAAAAACATTAGTGTTGTGGTCCCAAAGTGGTCACCACTCAGCATTTACTTTGCGTGTGGGAGGACCCACATGCAAAGTGCTGGTCTGACACTAATATTATAAATGCGAAAGTTTGTGTGTGTGTGTGCGTGCGTGCGTGCGTTTTTGTATGTGTGTGCGTGCGTGCGTGCGTGCGAGCGTGAGTGTGTTTGTTACTTTTTAACGCCGCAACTACCGAACCGATTAGGCTAAAATTTTAAAAGGAAATAGATTAGGCCCTGCCTTAACACATAGGCTACATTTTGTCCTATAAAAATTCATAGTTCCCAAGGAATTTTGAAAAAACCGAAACCTATACCTACAGCTATAGATACATTACTATAGCAAACTTCCTTGAAAGTAGGTATAAAGGTTGAAACGGGAGCGGGAACGAGCACCGGATATCCACGATTCCCTCGGGATTTCTGAAAAACCGAAATTCACGCGGGCGAAGCCGAGGACAGAAGCTAGTAATATCTAAATCCACGATGACGAAGTCGTGTAGGTACTCAGCTAATCTCTATAATCCGCCTATGTCGCTGATTAATACTGAGCCGTTATTATCTTGTATTGTCGTTATGGACACCTAAAACACGCCTAATATGTCTGGGTATTTATACCCTGGTATACCCAGGGTATAAAGAATACTACTGTATGCAGTATTCTTTATACCCTGGAAGGCTGAATGGATTTCAATTTTTAATCAACGATGGTTATAGGCTAGGTTTTGTTTTTATTTTTATTGGTTAACTTTTGTGTATGTATGTTTGTACGTATGTATGTATGTTTGTCCACGAATTTCCCCAAAACTATTTTTTGGTTTGTAATCATTCTTTTATTTTTATTGGCTTACATTTACTTCAACTTAGGGAACAGTGCATGTTTCATAAAAAATCGGTTCAGTAGTATTCAAGAGAATGCCCAATTTTCCCTTATTGAAGTTGGTTTAATTAAATTAAAGCTTGATATTCAATATTATACTCGTGTCAGGACTGTCGGGTAGTTTGGCTCAACTGGGAGAGAACCCGTGGGTGGTGCACCTGCGGGTCACCAAGTCGACGGGCGGCGGTCTGCTCGAGTCCTGCGTGGGCTCGCTCATCGGATCCTCGTGGGTTCTCACCGCTGCCAGCTGCGTGCAGGAGTAATTACACGTTTGTATATTATTGTGGTCGTGTCAGGACTGTCCGGCAGTTTGGCTCAACTGGGGGAGAACTCGTGGGTGGTGCACCTGCGGGTCACCAAGTCGACGGGCGGCAAGTCTCTGCAAGAGAATTGTGTTATGTGGACAATCGGTTGACCAAGAAGAAAATGATTTTTTTTAATTAAGAATAATACTTATTCCCCCTTTCCCAAGCTCCCATTGTGCTCCATACAACACTGACGACCGTAATCGTAATTTTTCTTGTCGTGTGACAAGAGGCCTAAAAATGGAGTATTTTGTTCGATTCCAGCGCTCGATTCATTTGGATCCGCTATGGCGCCCTGGACCCCCTGCGCCCTGAACTGGTGACGGAGACCAGCCTGGTGAACATCAACCCCGGCTACAACGCGACCACCGGCGAGAACAACATCGCACTGGTCAACATCAACAGAGCTGTGGAGTCCACCGGTCAGTATATCCTTTCATCATCATCATCATCATCACCACCATCATCATTCCTCTTCTTCTGGTGCCTCTCGAGAGAATTTGGTGGCACTTGCCATCCCCGTCTACTCTTGTACTACCCTGGAACCCCTGGGCCCTGAACTGGTGACGGAGACCAGCTTGGTGAACATCAACCCCGGCTACAGCGCAACCACAGGCGAGGACAACATCGCACTGGTCAACATTAACAGAGTTGTGGAGCCCACCGCCAGTCAGTATATTATCGTGTCATTATCATCATTATCACAACCATCATCATTCGTCTTCTTCTGGTGCCTCTCGAAATAGTTCGGCGGCACTCGCCATCCCCTTCTACTCTTGTATTGCCCTGGACCCCCTGCGCCCTGAACTGGTGACGGAGACCAGCCTGGTGAACATCAACCCTGGCGACAACGCAGTGACTGGCGAGAATAACATCGCACTGATCAACATCAACAGAGCTGTGGAGTCCACCGGTATGTATATCCTGTCATCATCATCATCATCAGGGTAATAACTTCAGGGTGATGTAGGGTAGTAACGTTCTAACCATAGCTGAAGCATCCCACTACACCAGAGACAATAATTTAGAAATTATAAATTCCCAAATTGCCGGAATCGATCCGGGATCTTTCCACTAGTAGGACCACAGTAGTCACCATTGCGCCAGGTCGAGGTCGTCATCTAAAGTCAAAATTCAAAATAACCAAAAAACGTGGCAGCTGTCATCAATTTCATAGCATACATACATTGATGTATGCCAGGATCTCCTCATTTCTGATTAAAAGTACAGTATATATGTAAAATTGTGCTGGAGAAAAATGCTCCGGATCCCATGGACAGCCTTTCGGTCCAATGCATCTATACTTGCCAAACTGAAAATAAGAACAAGGCTCCCTACCATCTGCCTCAAGCCAATACTAGAATACTTCGGACACATTGCCAGGAAAGACGGAGATAATCTTGAAAAACTTGTCGTCACTGGCAAAGTGGAAGGAAAAAGATTACGTGGCCGTAGTCCGATGCGTTGGTCCGACCAGATTCGCACCACACTCGAATCCACAGTATACGATGCTCTCCAAGTAGCTGGAGATAGGAAGAGATGGCGTACCATCGTGAAGAATAAAGTCATGGGTGGGTCACGACCCTCAGACATGAGATAACGACTGAAAGAGGAGGAGGATATATGTAAAATTGTACACTTCTACGACACTTTACAGGTTAAAAATGGATTGCAATTCCAGCGATAAAGCACGTACCTTTTAAATTTAAACGTCTGTCGGTCCTTTGCTCTTAAGCACCAAAAAAAAAATACAAAAGTACTTCTCTCCAACGGCGGGTAGGTCGACAATTAAAATCCGTAGCAGACCGACGGCTCTATTAATTAAAGAGCCGTTCAAAGTTGGCGCGAACTTCGCTCCAGTTTCGGATAACCAATTTTATGTTTAGCTTTTATTTTCGGCCCATTTTCCGCCTGCTATTTTTTTCGTTGTTGATATTTTTTTTTTTTTGTGAAAAATAGTTTAGCCGGCAAACTATATTGTTCCCGATGTTTGTGACGAGAAAATATGGAAAGTTTTAATATTGCCGCTGGCCTGTGTCGCTTTTTAAAATTTTATTTCGACAAACGCGTTGATCGGATTTTTGTTTTATTTGAAAGTGAGCGACAGTGCGCCATACATTTGTTATTCTAATTTTTTCTTATTCATCTACAAGTCGGCGCTACACTGCGATCATATAGTAATATTATCTTTGAATATTAGTACTATATATCATTATGCTGTTTACGTAGTAATTTAAGTGACCCAAGACTCTTATTTAGCCAAAGCCTTTAGAGAGGCAATAACGTATTAGACACCATGCCCAAGATGCTTTTTTTATACAACGTTAGTTTTACTTTGCGCAAAAACCGAAACACGTGTCAAATATTTTTACATTAAAAATATTTATACAAAATTTCAAAAAAATATAATGAAAAGTAACGAAGTTTTAAGCATTTTATGTTGCGTCATTGTCCTCGAAAAAAATGGTCACCGCAAGCCGTCGCCCGCAGCGACTTGCGATCGACGCGAGTTGAATGACCGCCGCTGTGTGCCGACCGTCAGCTGATGCGCGGTAAACCATTGTGTCTAAGCTTGTAGGATTTCAAAATATTTTTGGACAATAATATAACACGGTATATAAATGGTTGGATTAGATTTTGTTACTGATTCTGAACAAACTACTTTTAGGTTTTGCGTAAAGTAAAACTAACGTTGTATAATCATAGCGGGCAAACGAGCAAGCGGGTCACCTGATGTTAAGTGATTACCGCTGCCCATGCACATTAGCAGCACCTGAGGAACCACTAATGCGGTGCTGGCTTTTGAGGAAGGGGACTGGCTATTCAGCTCGCTGCCGGAACACATCGTGGAGGCAGATTACGGCTGAACTGTGGTCGCAGGCGGATTTGGGATTAAATCCTACCACAAAGCGGTGATACCATCTAGATTAAGTTGTGTGGTATCAGGCACAACGACCCGTAGAGGAGACTGAGAGCGTCAGGGCCTCGTTAGCATATTGGCAGGGTGCACCTCGCGCAGGGGAGGTTTTTTTTTTTTTTTATTAAATAGTCAACAACTCCACAGACTCTTGGTCCGTGCCTTTTTTTATTGTTTGTTTTGTTTTGTTTGTTTTGTTTTATGATTTGATAATATACAACTTCTCCTTATGGTGCAGATCACCTACTTCTTACACAGCGACTTAAAACTAAGGTTAATAATAATAAAAATAATGTGAATCTAAATAATATATAGCTTTTTTTTATATATATTAATTATAATTAATTTTCTTATTTTTTTTTTCTATTTACTTTTTTTTCTATATTATTATTATTATTATTTTTTTTTAACTAAATTACAGTATTCTCTATTTGTTAATGTTAGTAGATCGAGACAAGCACGTCACTTTAAAATCTATTAAAGCGCAGGGGAGGTTGACTTTGGCCACATAGGTGGAATTTGGGCCACTTACACCCCGAAGCTGAATGCTGGCGCTATTCATCCTCGGCACTGCCAGGCTTAGCTGTTGGGTTTAAATGCAGCCAGTTCTTGGTGGACCTATGAATGGCGTACAGACAGACAAATCATATCAGGAGTACTAATCAGTAATCACTTTCTCTTCGTGCAGATAACATCTCACCCATCGCGCTGGCTGGTGCTGACACGGACGGCACCTACCCGGCTAGAGGCCGATTCTGCGTGTACAACGGCAGATATGACGGTGAGTTTGAGCAGAATCAAGGCTGGTTTAACAACCTCCGCACACTGGGCCCCTAGTGGCGACGACTAGTGGCCGGCCACAAGTCGCGGAAGAGATTTTTTCATACATTTTATATGGTGCCACCGCACATTGAGCGCTCGAGTGGCCGCGTTCGAGCCACAAGAAAATGTATGAAAAATCTCTTCCGCGACTTGTGGCGGCGACTAGTCATCGCCAATAATGCGGGGGCTTTTAGAACAACGCAGTTAACAAAGCAGCAGTATGATCCACGTGGATCATACTGCTGCCTTTATATAAGACCAGATTCTTCAAAAAAAAAGAGGTAGACGACGGAATCTTTTTATGTATGTTCCTCGATTACTCAAAGTCGCCTGGATCCATCGAACTATTACGCTTAGAATGGAAGTTTCTAACAAATTTCCGCTCGAAACGTAAGCTATAAACCAACCCATGTGTGCCCTGTAATTACATTTGCCGACACGCACACAAGCGCATGAGTACCTTGAGCACTGACGCGACGATAGACGTATCGGGCCCGTTAAAAACGGCTTATCGCCACGTCGACGACTGCCTTTCTTTACCTATTTATTCTAAGCCTGGATCGATTTGAAAAATTCTTCCGTTATTTGAAAGGGTATACCTACTTCCCAGGTGGTCCCGGTCATCAGGTCATGATCTGATGCTGGGATCCTGGAGAAATCAAGGAAACTCTTCAGATTTTATGGTATATTGAAATATGCCTTGTTAAATTATATTTACTTTTTTTACAAATTTTGTATGCGAAGAGGTATAAAATTAAATATAATGCCAATAGACATAATTATGTAGTAGGTAATGCGAGTCACCTTATGCGAGTAATATGGTTATTTGTTATTTAGTTTAGTTGCTGTATGCAGTTTTTTTCTGTGATCGAAGTTTGAAGAGTATCAATTATAAATGGCGGCTCCTAGAACGTTTTTAGTACCCTTAAATTAATTTAAAATTATGTTGTTTAAAATTATCTAAAATTAAGTTCCGTTTCATATAGATCTCCGTGAGATATTACAGTGCTTTGACGCTAACCTGTCTCACCTGGACAGTGTTACCATTGTCACCTCGGAAATGGGCAGTTTACGCTATAAGGTAAGAAAAAAAAAGAAATAAAAAAAATGTTTTTTTTTAAAGAATATTAGCCATGATGAACATAACTAATACCTATTCCCCTTTCCGTGTTTGTGTGTGCGTGCGTGTGTATGTGAGTGTGTGTGTGTGTGTGTGTGCGCGCGCGCGCGTGTGTGTGCGTGTCTGTGTGTGTGTAGCGCTGTAGCGCTCAAACGGCTGAACCGATTTGAATACAGTTTTTTTGTTTGAAAGGTGAATTAGTCGGGAGTGTTCTTAGCTATGTTTGATGAAAATCGGTCCAAGATGGTCGCCGCTACAAAATGGCGGATTACATATTTTTCAAAACTCCCTCAATATGAGTATCAAATGAAAGGGCTTGACTACGTCACTATGATACATTTCAAATCCAAGATGAATGGAACGATGTCGGGGGTTTATTAAATTTTTAATTTATACTTGTTTGTAGATATTTCGCCGCGGTTTTGTGCTAGCTCCTTGCATTTAGCCTGATGTCGTCGGTCGGAATGTTCTAAAGTGCAAAAATATTTTGTATTTACAGTTTGATGTGGGCAGTCCATTAGTGAGTGATGGAGTGCAAATTGGAGTTCTCTCCGAGGTCACGGAAGCCTGGTCAGGTGAGTCAAGAATTGATAAACCAGAGTGCTTAGTTTCAGTTTGAAGCGCTCTAAAACTAAAAGTATACTATAAGTATACTATTGATCAAATCACACATGACTTCAGAGCAAAATGAACCCAAAAACTCTTAAATTAGGTCCATTTTACTCTGAAGTCATTGTGATTCGATCAATAGTATACTTATAGTATACTATAAAGTTTTGGAGCGCTCCAAACTGAGACTAAGCACTCAGGACACACTTATACAAAACAAATCGGTTGTTTTTTAAGTCGGTTTACGATCATTCGCCATTTTCCATTGATCCGCCATTTTGTAGCGGCGACCATCTTGTACCGATTTTCATCAAACATAGCTAAAACACTCGCGACTAATTCACCTTTCAAACAACCGCATTCAAATTGAGCACTACGATGCCACAGACAGACAGACACACACACACACACATACACACACCTACACGCGCGCGCTCACATACACACACACACGCACACACAAACACACCGGGGGGAGAGGTTATTAGGTTGATATCGAAAATATTAACACTAATATCATAATTTAATATCACTAATATCATAATTTAATATCACTAATATCATAATTTCTTCCCCAGCATTCCTGAGACCGGCGGCGTACCGCGACTGGATCCAGAGTCTGACCGATCCGTCCCTGTGAAGCGGACCGGTTTGAACAAACGTCGTTATTGTCGCAATAATAATGATGTTAAATCAATAAATGTATTGAAATATAAGTATGTTTTTTTTACTCGACTACGTCAAAGCCGATTGTAACTACCTATTTTTAACCCCCGACGAAAAACGACGGGGTTTTATAAGTTTGACGTGTCTGTGTGTGTGTGTGTGTGTGTGTGTGTGTGTGTGTGTGTGTGTGTGTGTGTGTGTGTGTGTGTGTGTGTGTGTGTGTCTGTCTGTTCCCCTGTTGCGCTCAAACGGGTGGACCGATTTGAATGCGGTTCTTTTTGTTTGAAAGGTGAATTAGTCGAGAGTGTTGTTAGCTATGTTTGATGAAATCGGTCCAAGATGGCCGCCGCTACAAAATGGCGGATTACATATTCTTTCACAACTCCCTTAATATGGGTATCAAATGAAAGGGCTTGACTAGTAGAATAGAATTATGCAAATCCAAGATGGATGCCACCACAAAATGGCGAATGTCGGGGGTTTTTTAAATTTTTAATTTATACTTGTTCTCAACTACGTCAAAGCCAATAGGAAGGGTTACGATTTTAGCAGTCTATGTATGTATGTTTGTATGAGATTCTGTGTGTTCCAACTTCCACCGTAGCGCTTAGGCGCGAAACTACTGGGCCGATTTTGATGATTGAGGTGTCAATTAATTCTTTGTTATGGTCCGGGTGACATAGGCTACATTTTATGTACGAATAAAATCGAGAAGCGACGTCCGAGCGGCTAAACTAAAATATTGGTAAGTTTCGGATATACATAATAGATGTCGCCACTAACTGCTTAGCTCGCGCTTTCTGCACACTAAATTATTATTTAATATTAAATTAAATTACTAAGCGTAGTCGGGTTTTAGTTTACGAACTCTATCTCTTGTTACTTGCTGCTCTCGGGACCCGGCATGTGTGCACAGCTTTTTTTTAATGGTCCACTGCTGGGCACAGGCCTCCTCTCTCCTAGAGAGGTATTTAGAGTTCAGACCCGCCACGTTGCTCTGCATGCGGGTTGGTGGGCTTTAACGACTATTGTCACATGATAGCAACGCATGATAGTGATAATAACCGGGAATGACTGCTTAATGTGCTCTCCGAGGCACGGGGGTGAAACATCGGTAACTACCAATTCCGGGCTGGCACTGAGAATTTCTTGACAGAAAACCCCAATACCTAACAATTATTGTGCTCGACCAGGGGATCGAACCCGGGCCTCGTGATCTGCAATCGAACACGCTAACCACTAGATCAACAAGGCAGAGAACGCATAGATGACAAACATACAAACATCATTTGTTTAGACAGATTGTGAAGAACCTGTCATTTTAGAGTTGTGTAAAACAGAATAGGTACCACTTTTTATATCCACGAAGCAAGCGACAAATTTTATTAAAACTGGTTCAGCAGTTGAGCCGTGAAATATAACGGACAGATAAGCGGACGGAACTGTACTGTCTCATTTATAATATACTAGATGATGTCCGCGACTTCGTCCGCGTGGTTTTAGGTTTTTAAAATCCTGTGGGAACTATTTGCTTTTCCGGGATAAAAGTTGCCTTCGTCAATTTCCGGGACGCAAGCTACCTCTGATTCTGTACCAAGTTTCGTATAAATCGGTTAAACGGATGGACCTTTAAAAATCCCGTGGGACCTCTTTAATTTTCCGTGATAAAATAGCCTATGTTCATCCCTGGGATGGAAACTACCTCTGTATCTCATTACTGTTGGGCCGTGAAAAGATAGCAGACAGACAGAAAAACAGACAGACAATCATATTTTCGCATTTATTAATTAGTGTGGATAATATTTTGTACAGAATTCAAATATACATATATGTATAATATACATTTACTAGCGGACCCGGCAGACGTCGTCCGGCCCGCTATTAGCGCCACCTACCGGGCCCAATTTTTCTACTTATAAACCTTCCTCTTGAATCACTCTATCTATTAAAAAAAACCGCATCAAAATCCGTTGCGTAGTTTTAAAGATTTAAGCATACATAGGGATATAGGGACAGAGAAAACGACTTTGTTTTATACTATGTAGTGATAATGTTAAGGCAGGTAACCGGTAGGTATTTACCTATAGTAGGATTGGTCCATAGCGGGCGGCAGCGGCGTGAGGCAACGCTATTGCAAATCGCATCCTAACTAGGTATTTGCAATCACCAATTATTTACTTGCGCCTAATTGCTAATGTGTGTCATAGCTCTAAAGTGCCTACAACATTCTACTACCTAATACAATAGATAGGGAGGTAAAATTAGATTGTTAACTCGCATCTGGCACTTCTTCCACCGATGCGCTTTGACAAGACTTATAAGTCGGTGAGGCTTTGCAATCACTGTTGTTTTTGATTTTTTCTTACTTTTTAGGGTTTCGTACCCACTACCCAATGGGTAAAAACGGAATTTGAATTAAATTATAATTTCGGGGGGGGGGGGGGAGTCTTATACATGAAAAAAGAGCCGGAAAAAATATTTTTTTCCGGCTCGGCTAGCTTGTGGGGTATCATTGTTTAGAGCTCATTGAGTAGATTATGAATATATATATTTTTAACTAGCGGTCCGCCCCGGCTTCGCCCGTGGTACATATATAGCCTATAGCACTCAAGGGTCACTTACATATCCAACGGTGAAAGACTTTTTGAAATCGGTCCAGTAGTTCCTGAGATTAGCGCGTTCAAACAAACAAACTCTTCCGCTTTATTATATTATACTAGATGATGCCCACGGCTTCGCCCGTGTGGATTTAGGTTTTTAAAAATCCCGTGGAAACTTTTGATTTTTCAGAACAAAAAGTAGCTTATCTGTAGAAACCCGTCCCCAAAACGGAAAAATCCCGTGGGATCCCCACGATTTCGGAATACCTACAATTCCTTACTGCATCAGGGTTGAGGAGTTGGATTTCATTTACCTACTCGAGTTCATTCAACGATAAAGTCTTTAATTGGTACCCCCAATATCAATTTAAATAACCGAATGTTTCTAAAACCCATTAGTTTTAGGGATTAGGTCCCCTACAGCATCAGGATTGAGGAGTTGGAATCCAAATTTTTTATAGAACAGGGTCGCAATGTTTCTCTATCGATTAAAAAAAAAATTACGCAAATCGGTTCAGAAATCCCGGAGATATCGGTGTACATAGGTAGAAAAACACAACTCCTCCTTTTTTGAAAGTCGGTTAAAAAAGTAGCCTATGTTACTCCCTGGTTAATTCTCTACTTGTATGTGAAGGTCCCGTCAAAATCGGTTCAGCCGTTCCGAAGATTAGCCCGTTCAAACAGACAGACAGACAGACAGACAGACAAAAATTTTAAAAACGTGTGATTCGGTTATGGTAGCGTTCAAATAACCATATGAGCTTAATATGAGGTAGTTATTTCGATATTACAGACAGACACTTCAATTTTATTTATTAGTATAGATTTTTTGCTTAAAAAATAAGGAAATGGGGACCATCAAAGTAAACCATATTTGTAACGGGGGCTATTTCAAAAACTGAATCAGTTAGGAATATGAAATGTCGGTGAACTATACGTAACATATACTGTATTTAAACAACAAATACTGAAAACAACAATTTATAATGTAGCTTGTGTGGTAGTTTGTAAGCTGTGACCAAAACATACGAACATTTTTTGGGTTTTTCTTTCACGGTTTGTTGCGATCTAGAAGCTCGGAAATTAAATATTTCTTACACCCAAAATTTTATGTTGTTCATAATTACATGTACGGAATCCTAAAAGTAAGTAAGTAAGGTACCCTTAAGTATTTAAATATCACTTGCTTTAACGGTGAAGGAAAACATCGCGAGGAAACCTGCATGCCTGAGAGTTCTCCATAACGTTCTCGAAGGTGTGTGAAGTCTGCCAATCCGCTTGGGAGGCGTGGTAGACTATGGCCAAAACCCTTCTCACTCTGAGAGGAGACCCGTGCTCTGTAGTGAGCCGGTAATGGGTTGATCATGATGATGATGATGAACCCTAAAAGAGCGAGGCTCGACTCGCACTTGGCCGGTTTTTACAGCTTGTTTCAGCTGTGTTCTGACCTTAATCCTACCAATTTAGGAATCACGCGTGCGGCGCGGCCGCGGCACAGCGCGTGCAGTACTGTGCTAACTGCTAAGTAATAAACTTGAAAGCGGCGAGCCGCTGACCCACTGCCGCGTTATGTAACCGTGTCGCCTCATTGAGCGAACGCTCCTCACACAATTCACAATATTGATAACATTACTAACTAAGTATTGCTTATCTTTGTCATGTTTAATTACCTCCGACGCAAAAACGACGGGTTGTTATAAGTTTTAAGTTTGACTTGTCTGTGTGTGTGTGTGTGTCTGTCTGTTCCACCGTAGCACTCAAACCGTTGTTTTGTTTGAAAAGTGAATTAGCTTGGAGCGTTCTTAGCTATGTTTGATGAAAATCGGTCCAAGATGGCCGCCGCCACAAAATGGCGGATACTTTTTCACAACTCCCTCAATATGGGTATCAAATGAAAGGGCTTGACTAGTAGAATAGCTGAACTATGAAAATCTAAGATGGCCGCCACCACAAACTGGCGAATATCGAGGTTTTTTAAAATTTTTATACTTGTTAATAACAATAATTTTGAGATATTCTGTTGCAAATTGCAAAAAATGAGACGCAAAATTTTAATAAAATAACATGATTATCAACTTTACTACATTTCCCATATTTCGGGTTTATTCTCACCTATTAATCACCACTGCATCGAGTGCATCGTCATTTCTCATCAGGTGAGATCGCAGTCAAGGGCTAACTTTTAGAAGAATAAAAAAAAACTTTCCTGACTTTTAACTTTTAGATGAATAATAAAAAAACTTTCCTGACTTTTAACTTTTAGATGAATAATAAAAAAAACTTTCCTGATTTGTACTCAATTGATCGCAGATTTGTGCTAATTTTTCCAAAAAAATTAGGGTAGAAAAAATTATATCAATTAAGTAGTTTTCGATTACACAAGAGTTCCCTTCCACCCCCACTTGTATAAATTTATCCCATCGGCAAAAAAGTCTGGGTCTGGCAGTTGGGAAGCAGTTTAAGGAATACTAGCAGATGCCCGCGACTTCGCTCGCGTAGATTTAGTTTTTTTAAAAATCCCGTGGCATGGCACCATGATGCTGGCCTTCCTCAAAAATTGAACTATCAAATGCAAAAAGTTTTTTTTTAATTCGACTGGAATTTCCAGAGATTAGCGCGTTCAAACAAACAAACACTTCTACTTTATTATATTAGTATAGAAGTATAGATGAGCAGGAATGCGGATTAGAACACACCATATTTCGCAAGCGAAGTCACGTTGTCTACTAGTGTATTAGAAGAAAGCTAGGTCAATGTTAGAGTTATGAAGTGATGTTAGCGTGTTACCGGCGAGTTACGCAAGACGACGTAAGCTGTTCAAATATTTAATATTTATTAAATCTGTTGTCGATGTTTCGGCAAGATATTCGAGAACCTGTGTCGAGAACATAAGGTGAAGCGAGTCTTAGGCCTACCATTCACGGGCGCACCAATCCGCGGACCAATCTTCGTGTGAATGATAGGGTTCGCGGTTTGTCATGCGGCTCGCGGATTTGTCCGCGGCAATGCGAGCGGCAAGCCGCACACGCGCCGAGCCCGACCAATTTATGCGTGTATGGGCGCGCGGTAGATTTTACTGCGACCTCGAGGCCCGGCTCACACTGAATAATTAACTTTACGACTTTTGACATACGGTCGTGCGCGGTGTTAGCAAGCAGCAGAGATACGTGCGAAGCTCGCCAAAGTACACAAGCGACTGTCGCGCTCGCGTAGTGTGTGGGCGATGACGGATTTGTAGACGGATTGGTACGGCTCGAGGCTCGTGTAATGAATGACCTGCATTACGGTGATCGCATAAAGAGACAACACCTTGAAAATCGAAACCTTTAATAAATTAATAACACAGCACCCTGAGTGACACCCTAAGCCTCACCCTAGTGATGCCCTAAGGAGCGAAATTTTCAAATTCGGAAAGCATCCCAGAAGTGCAGGAGGGGTTTTTGAAATTCCTAAAGGTGCAAAAGGGGGTGCTAAAGTTTGCATTATAAAAACATTTTTTAAACCTAAGCCCACGCGGATGACCCATCAGCTAGCATATTATGTATTATTATCATAATATCATGCTAAACTTCTTACGTTACGATTATTTGATTTTGAAAATCGTCACCCAAGGTTCTGGTGAATGAAGCAAGACCTTAAAACTGGTTCGCCAAAAATCTCATCATGCCTGACAATTGCGGTCCGAAACTTTCACTGATTACGTCTTCGCTACCACTCGGCCGGTGCGCGTGCGCGGACATGGCGGTTCGCGCGCTAATCTAAACTTTGACGTTTACTTGTGCCGCCATCTTAGTTTTCGTAATATTTTAATTACATTTATTATAATCTGTATTTACGTATGAGTTATTATTCCGGCATATTTTGATGTTAATTAAATTACATTACATGGTTGCGGTGAATTAAATTTTAATTGGAAATAATAGCAGGATACAAAATTATTATTCACCTAAAATTTAATGCGAGTTTTGCGCGAACCTTATCAATTTATGTTTCAGAACGAATATTAAATAACGAATAACAAAACAATACTGAAACAGTGGGATTTATTTCGAAATAAAAAGTTAAATAATCGAATAATAATTAAACTTATTTTAATTTTTTTAAACGAAAATTTTAAATAAACAAAGTTTAATAAAAAGGTAACTGATAATTCAATAAAATGTGCGTCATATTCAAATTAAATCAATACTAATTTGGAAGTGGAACGAAAACGTGTGCTTAAGTATTCGAAAAAAAAAATAACGAACAAAATGTAATTTCGCTACGTATAAAAAAAAAATAACGAAAACAATATAAGAGTGAGTGAAAATGTTTGGATTCAAAAACTCTTTGGCGCAAACTGTGATAATTATTGCATGGATTTTGGATAATAACACGTTTGGAAGTGTTTTTTTGAATAACATTTTGGTGTTTTTGCTATGTGTCAGTGTGTTATTGTCGGTGCTTATGTACGACTATGACTATTGGGAGAACAGGGGGGTGTTTTCGCCCCCCGCCTTGCCAGTGGTGGGTCACATTGGACCCGTGGTGGCAGGGAGAGAGCAAGGGGGCGTATGTTTTCAAAGGATTTACAATGCATACAAGGAAAAGAGGTTTTTCGGTAAGTAGAAATACTAAGTATCTAGCAAATTTCATGGCGCAGCGATTAGTAGACAATGAAACCAAAGATCCCGGGTTTGATTCTCAGTTAGGTACATTTTCGTAAATATCACAAGAACTGCTTAGAAGTGGTCTACCTAATGGACAGACTCAACGTCGTACCGGAACGCTGAAACAAATGTTAGTGTGACTTCTAGATGAATAAAAAAAATTGGTTGTCTGTAAAGTCGGTTTACGGACGATAATTTTACGTGATGACGTCATGAGAAAACAAATAAAGATAGATGCGTCACAAGCCGAACGCTTAGCCCGATCGTGCCCCTCTATCGCTTTGTTCCGCGCTCTCGCTTGCACGCTCGGCTCAGGCGGAACGTGACAACGAGTCATGTATTTTCGTGCGTGCAGACGACGTTCATCGATTTATAAGACGTCAATAAAGAGGTCAGTGCACCCGCCTAATTATAAAATAAAAACAAAATTACTCAATCGCGAATCGAACCTGAGAACACACACAAAGATTACCGCTGCGCCGTTGAGGTCCTATATGAATTTCCATTTTATATTACTACTTAGTTAGAAACTTAATAAACATAGGTCAGAATAACCTTCCATCAAGTTTCACCGATTCGATTACAGACTGGAGTCATGTTGCACAATTGACGTAACGGTTCGTATAATTGTAATAATCGCGATTATATCGATAATCGTATATCGATAATCGTTTATAGCATATCGATATAACGTTGCCTATCGATAGGTACAACAAAATAATAATGTCCTTGCTACCGGATTTCGGCCACGGCTTCCAATCTCAACGGAAAGTGGCCAACTATGCAGGAGATATTATAGTGCGCAATTGTGTGTAAACACAGGTGCACTCTCTATTCCCTCACTCTCATAGTCAGACACGACCGGAGAGGAATCAGGCGCAGGACCGACGGCCGGCTTTACGTGCTCTCCGAGGCACGGGAGTAGAATTATCTTATACCACCAATTTCACAACTCCAAGGTGCTACTCAGAAATTCTCGTCAGAAATCACATTAATATTATAATGGCGAAAGTTTGTATGTGTGTATGTTTGTTGCTCTTTAACGCCGCAACTACTGAACCGGCTGAGGAATGGAGATAGATTATACACTGGAATATCACGTAGGCTATTTTTTTCCCGGAATAAGTATTCCTGTGGGACTTAAATAGATATAGACTTCCAAAAACTCGATAGATGGCGCTGATTGTTCTTAGGTAAATCACGCTAACACAACACATTACACACAATGGACGGATCGGGCTGAAAGGCATGCAGATAGCTATTATGACATAGGCATCCGCTAAGAAAGGATTTTTGAAAATTCGACTCCTAAAGTGGTTATATAGGGGTTGAAAGTTTGATATGAGATTTCTATGAATCTACGCGTACGAAGTCGCAGGCATCAGCTAGTTCCATGATAAAAATGTTTGTTTGTTTGTCGATATTTCGATCCAGGTCATTGTAACTGGATCGAAATATCGACAAACAAACATTTTTATCGTGGTATGTACCCGTAGTTTACATTAGTATTTTAATTAGTGAATGAGGTCAAATGTCAGTGACCACGTTTCCGCTCCTTTTAGGATGCATTCTTTGTAGACTTCAGTCTGTAGGCTTTGGATGGTATCGACGAATTGAAGACCTGACGCAGTTTCGCAAATGCTGCCAGCTGAATTCTTCTAGAATAGAATAGAATAGAAAAGTTTTTTATTCAAATAAACTTTTACAAGTGCTTTTGAATAGTCAGATGAATCTACCACTGGTTCGGAATGCCGTTCCAACCGAGAAGAACCAGCAAGAAACTCGGCGGTTGCTCTTTTCCAAATTTACAATATCAATATAACAATTTTATGGT
The DNA here is from genome assembly GCA_920104075.1 of Melanargia galathea. Classification (NCBI taxonomy): domain Eukaryota; kingdom Metazoa; phylum Arthropoda; class Insecta; order Lepidoptera; family Nymphalidae; genus Melanargia; species Melanargia galathea. The sequence continues at coordinate 17,941,764 of OV049874.1, read as the reverse complement.
AAGTACATGATTGAATTGCCGTCTCGCGCATTGCTGGAACGAGTCAAATCCACGCCTTTTTATCATTTATATAAGTAATCATAATTTTATTCAGATAAACTTTCGGAAGCGTTTACGAATCGACAAATGAATCTACCACAGGTTCGGAATGGTGCTTACAATTCTACACATGTGAAGAAGGGCAGACAAAAGTAGCCCCATTTCCGACGGTGGCACCCGTTCACGAGCATGACGCATGATCCAGCCATTGCTTCGCTCAACCATATTCGAGGGAACGTAACAACCCGCACCACACGACACCACCACAGAAATGTTTAAAGAGAGCGTGACATACTTAGGCTACCCATGATCAAAGCATCGAATTGAACACCAATAATCAAATACTCGGTTTAAGACATTGAGAAATTGCTCCATGCTTTTTTATCATTTATATAATCTTCAATTGTATAATATGCTTTTTTTATGAGCATATTTTTAATAGAGTTCTTAAACTTGTGTAAAGGCAAGTCTAAGATTGCTTGTGGAATTTTATTATAGAACATTACGCCCATTCCCACAAATGACCTTTGGACCCTTTTGAGGCGTAACTGAGGAATCACGAGCCTATTTCTATTTCTTAATTGCCTGTCGTGTAATTCGCACTTTTTAATGTAACTGTGAATGTTTTGCCTAACAAAAATTATATTGTTATAGATATATTGAGAAGCTACCGTAAGAATACCTATTTCTTTAAATTTCTCTCGAAGGGAATCCCGCGGTTTTAAATTATAAATTGCGCGAATTGCCCTTTGTCCATACGACATAATACTATGGAAATATGCAAAATAAACAATTTTTGCAGTTTCTACATCTGTTATCTGTCGAATCTTCCTAACAGCGTAAGCAGCAGAGCTGAGCTTGCCAGCAAGTGTTGCTATATGGGTGCCCCATTGAAGCTTTGCATCTAGGGTTATTCCCAAGAACACAGTTGTGTCCTCAGTTTTCAATGGCTCACCACTTATCTTTAAATTTTTGCTAGTAACCCTTGTATTGGGCAATAGAAACTCGACACACTTGGTTTTTTTTGCATTCAAAAGTAGATTGTTTGTAGTAAACCAGTGTGAAACTTGAGATAATGTATTATTTACATCGTCAAAATTGTCCTTAGTCCTATCGACTTTAAAAATCAAAGACGTGTCGTCAGCAAATAGTACAATATCGCAAGCATTTTTGACAAAATGTGGTAAATCATTAATATAAACCAGAAACATGAATGGACCCAGAATAGAGCCTTGGGGAACACCCATTACTGAGGCTGATCCGGACGACTTAACATCATTGATACATACTCTCTGTATGCGATCACTGAGATAAGAGGCAATAAGACTGAGTGCAGTTTCTTTAATACCATAGTGGCTTAATTTTCGTAAGAGAGTCTCATGATCAACGCAATCGAATGCTTTTGACAAATCACAGAAAATACCAATGGCATTCTGTGATTTCTCCCATGCATCGAAAATATGCCGTAACAGCCTTGCGGCCGCATCGGTTGTAGAACGACCCTTAGTGAAACCATACTGCTCAGAGTGAAGTAATTTATTTAAATTAAAGTGCAAAAGCAGTTGGTTGAGCATCATTTTCTCAAATATCTTGCTGAGAGTTGGTAGAATCGAGATCGGCCTGTAGTTATTTGGGTCACTTTTGCTTCCCGATTTAAATAGAGGTATTAATTTACTACATTTCATTAGGTCAGGAAATGATCCCGAGTCTATGGATTTGTTAAAAATAACAGCAAGATATGGTGCAATAACGTCAATAATATTATGGATTATTTTAACTGATATTCCCCATAAGTCTCCTGTTTTTTTGTGTTGTAAAGACTTAAATGTTTTAATAACATCATATGGGGTTACGTATTTAAATCGAAATAATACATTGCACTCAGAAACATTGCCTTTAAAATACTATAAGCTTCTGTTGGCGAGGAATTTAGGGAACTAGTCGTGGTAACTGGAACATTTTGGAAAAACTTCTCAAAAGTATTTGCAATATCTGTATCAGAATCAATATTATGATTATTAATTTTTAATTCCAGTTTATTATTATGCACTTTATGTTTCCCCATTTCATTACTGATGATATCCCACGTTGCTTTTATTTTATTATCAGAGTGAATGATTTTCTGTTTTATGTAAAGAGATTTTGCTTGTATGCAAACATTTCGAAATAATTTGGAATAATTTCTAACATATTCAATAAACGCAGGGGTATAGTTATATTGTTTTTCTGCATACAAGTCAAATAACTTGTTTCTACTTTTATAAATGCCAACAGTTGCCCAGTCACTAAATTTGAGATTTTTAAACAATCTTTTTTCTATAATTTTAAAGATGGAAGTAAACTGAGTGTTTATTACATCAAAAAACTTGCTATAAAGTTCATCCGGACCACCCTGCGTAAGGTCAATTGTCGATAGTGTGGTCGAAATAGTATGTTTGAATTGCCTTACTTTTTTAGTGGTAATTGGCCTATAATTTATTACTTTTGTTATATTCTGTTCGCTGTTAGGAATGGATATCATTTGACCGCAATGATCAGATCTTAGTTTGCTGATAATTGATTTTTCAATGATTTTACAATCACAGAAAATGTTGTCAATGCAAGTAGCTGAGTTTGCAGTTATCCGCGTAGGTTCTGTTAGCTTTGTTACTGAAGTACAAATAGTAAGTATAAATTAAAATTAAAAAAAAAAACCCCCGACATTCGCCATTTTGTGGCGACGGCCATTTTCATAGTGCTATTCTACTAGTCAAGCCCTTTCATTTGATATTAAGGGAGTTGTGAAAAAATATGTAATCCGCCATTTAGTAGCGGCAGCCATCTTGAATCGATTTTCATCAAACATAGCTAACAACACTCTCGACTAATTCACCTTTCAAACAAAAAAAAAACCATATTCAAATCGGTTCACCGGTTTGAGCGCTACGGGGGAACAGACAGACACACACACACACAGACACGTCAACCTTATAACACCCCGTCGTTTTTGCGCCGGGGGGGTGGGGGGGTGGGGGGGGTTAAAAATAGTTTATGGCACATTTTGAGATAGTGTTATGTAATTCCAGGTATCCACCAATTCTACAGACGCACTCTCGTCATATGTGATCCGGAGCTGGTGAGACGGATGTGTGTCAACGATTTCGCGCACTTCACGGACCGGGGGTTCTTCTTCGACAAACAGCTGGACCCCCTCGCTGAATCCGTGCTGTATCTGCGGGGGAACGAGTGGAAGCGGCTCCGGGCGAAGATATCGCCTATTTTCTCGTAAGTGTCAAGCCTCGTTGGTCTAGTGCAGGTCTGCAAACTACGACTCGCGGGCCAAATCCGGCCCGCCCGCGCCAATGCCATCAATCTGGCCTGCGACAGCCGATGTCTTATTATACTACTAGATGATGCCCACGGCTTCGCCCGTGTGGATTTAGGTTTTTAAAAATCCCGTGGGAACTTTTGATTTTCCAGAACAAAAAGTAGCCTATCTGTAGTAACTCGTCCCCAAAACGGAAAAATTCCGTGGGATCCCTACGGTTTCGGAATGCAATTTTCCTTACAGCATCAGGGTTGAGGAGTTGGATATACCTACTTGAGTTCATTCAACGATAAAGTCTTTAATTGGTACCCCCAATATCAATTTAAATAACCAACAGTTCCTAAATCCCATTAGTTTTGGGGATCAGGTCCCCTACAGCATCAGGATTGAGGAGTTGGAATCCAAATTTTTTGTAGGACAGTGTCGCAATGTTCCTCTATCGATTACAAAAAAAATTACGCAAATCGGTTCAGAAATCTCGGAGATATCGGTGTACATAGGTAGAAAAACACAACTCCTCCTTTTTTGAAAGTCGGTTAAAAAAGTAGCCTATGTTACTCCCTGGTTAATTCTCTACTTGTATGTGAAAATCCCGTCAAAATCGGTTCAGCCGTTCCGAAGATTAGCCCGTTCAAACAGACAGACAGACAGACAGACAGACAGACAGACAGACAGACAGACAGACAGACAGACAGACAGACAAAAATTTTAAAAACGTGTGATTCGGTTATGGTATCGTTCAAATAACCATATGAGCTCAATATTAGGTAGTTATTTCGAAATTACAGACAGACACTTCAATTTTATTTATTAGTATAGAAGATACACAATAGTGATTAAAATGCAAAAAAAACATAATATGCTTTTTTTGCTTTTTGCTTTTTTATATTTTTTTAACCCCCGACGCAAAAACGACGGGGTGTTATAAGTTTGACGTGTCTGTGTGTGTGTGTGTGTGTGTGTGTGTGTGTGTGTGTGTGTGTGTCTGTCTGTTCCCCTGTGGCGCTCAAACGGGTGGACCGATTTGAATGCGGTTTTTTTTGTTTGAAAGGTGAATTAGTCGAGAGTGTTCTTAGCTATGTTTGATGAAAATCGGTCCAAGATGGCCGCCGCTACAAAATGGCGGATGATATATTTTTTCACAACTCCCTTGATATGGGTATCAAATGAAAGGGCTTGACTAATAGAATAGCACTATTGCAAATTCAAGATGGCCGCCGCCACTAAATGGCGAATGTCGGGGGTTTTTTAAATTTTCAATTTACACTTGTAAATTATTTATGTTTGCTTAGGTCTCACTTTACGACTAATCTAGAAATATAGTTAAGGGCAGAAAAATTAAAACTATTTTGGCCCTCGAAACATAGTGAAAAAATCATTATGGTCCTAAGGTTTCAAAGTTTGGAGACCCCTGGTCTAGTGGTTAGCGTATTCAACTGCAGATCACGAGGTCAATTCCTGGGTCGGCCAAATAATTGTTAGGTTTTGGATTTTTCTGTCAAGAAATTCTCAGTGCCAGCCTGGAGTTGGTGGTTGGCGGTGTTTTACCCCCGTGCCTGGGAGAGCATGTTAAGTTTTTGTTCACACCTTTTCGTAAGTACGACTAAATTGTCAAAATGATTGTATACTGAAATTAAATTGAAAAGTAAAGGTAAATTACAACTGCCTACGGATTATCGTGGCCAGAATAATGAGCTGAGCCAGTTTAATGCCGGAAAATGCATTATGCAAGGTCAACGGTGATGCATAATGCAATTTACCCTCGCGGTTTTATGAAACTGCCGGGAAATCGTAGTGTTTTGCAAATAGTTGCCAAAGTAGCCGTTATGGATAGAAATCTTTACAAATAATCTTAAAGAAGTAGGGCTGTATTATCAAGCATCTCCCTCGAAATATAAAGACGGCAAGAGAACTTTTTAGGTATTGTAATGACTATAGTGCTAATTTCAATTGTAATTAAATAGTTGTTTTGATGATATGACTTCTATTATTAACATAAGATATAGATTTAGCGCTTTAAATATCGTCTATCATTAGTAGGTATATCACACTATCACTTAGATAATTTATCACATTAGTATATTACGTGAACCAAGCTATTGATTTATGTAGAAATAAATTTTACTAAAATATATTTGTTTTTCTTCCAGGCCTATCAAGCTAAAGGGAATGTTACCACTAATAGAAAACACAGCGAATGACTTCGTTTTACGAGTACAGAAACTCGTTAGCTCCCCAAATGAGTCTAATAAATGTACACATAATATAAAATATAATGACAACAAAGATTATGGTATTGAATTAAACAATAATGATAAAGAAAGAGATAGTCACAAAATAAATGGTAAGAAAATGAATGGAGCTGTCCACATCCACATAGAAAATATAAACAATGGAAAATTTAATGATGATGTAAAATCAAATGATCAGAATAAAGAGTATTGTAAAAATTATTCATATCAAGAGAATAATTACCAACAAGAGCATGTTAGAGATAAATTAAATGGATTCAACCAAGGAAATGAATATTATGCAAATAATAATGAAAACGAAGAGTATTGCAGAGAAAATTCAAAAGCAACAAGCGGAATTAAATATACAGAGAATAATAACATAGAAGAATGTTCTAGGATATTTAACTCGGATGAGCTGGTGGGTGGTTACACCGCAGATGCGATAGTGCCATGTGCTTTTGGAGTGAAGAGCCATGTGATGGATAACCCTAGTGATCCCTTCGCGGTCGCCCTTGGCGCGTTCTATGAATTGACGTTCGCCAATATATTTGAGAAGTAAGTAACTATTTGATAAACACATCTTTTACAGCCCCCGCACACTGGGCCACTAGAGGCGACGACTAGTGACCGCCACAAGTCGCGGAAGAGTTTTTCATACATTTTTCTTATGACTCGAACGCGGCCACTCGAGCGCTCAGTGTGCGGTGGTACCATATAAAATGTATGAAAAATATCTTCCATGCCTGTAGCCAAAACGGGTTGATAGATGTTAATAAACAAGGTGTCATAAGACTCATCTTTGTAAGAGTGACTCTAGGTGGGTGACAATAAAAAAAAACAAAAAAACAATATGGCGGACGCTAGCCGAAAACCTAGGAACAAGTATCTCTCAACACTAGTTCCTTGCCGAGAACACCCTCTGGTAGCGTTTATGTACCCCCTTAAATAAGATTTTTAAAATTTCTTTCGATTTCCACCCGTGATTCAGGTGATCTGGACATATTTATTTCATTATGTAGAAAATAATTATGTAGTACCATACATGTATATATGTATGTGTACATGGAAGTAAAATCCATTTTTTGGAAACGGTAAATTGTATGGAATGCCAATAATTGCAGTCGAGTAAGTTAATCTCTCTCATACTTTAAATATTTCTATAGGTACGTAATCCGAATAATACGTAAGTAAGTAATACGAAAAATGGTTTTATGTAATCTTAGATGGATTTCGCTGAACTATATTTTGCAATATATAAATATGTTTGAACTTAATTTTTTTAAATTATGTAAATGTATTTAAATTTTGATGTTGCAAAAATTATTATAGGAGCGAGAATTTTTTTTCTCCATATTTTATGTGCTTGTTTATGTACGTTTTAAGCAATTAAATATCATTTGCTTTAACGGTGAAGTAAAACATCGTGAGGAAACCTGCACGCCTGAAAGTTCTCCATGATGTTCCTCAAGGCATGTGAAGCCTATCAATCTAACTTGGTCAGCGTGGTAGACCACGGCCTAAACCCTTCTCAATCTGAGAAGATCCCGTGCTCTGTAGTGGGCCGGTAACGGACTGATAATGATGATGATGATAAATAATCTTTTGGATTTAAAAGATTTCTTACTTATTAATTTATTGGACGGATTTTTAATTTCTTTATATTTGAGATAATATTCAGTAATGTAACCATTTGATAAAAACAAAAAAAAATCTAGCCAACTATTCCGTCCTTAATTTAAACTTTATGAATATTGGTATTTTTAATTGTATTTTTAGTAAACCTTTAAGCATTTCGGCAGTAAAATTAATAGAGGTTTGTTAGTGATTGTCTCAAATTGTTGTAGTTTAAGATTTCATTATAGGTTTTTGTTTGTAGTTTAGTATATAACAATGGGGCTGACACCTATAAAAGTCCCGTAAAAATTATAATAATAAAAAACTACTCCATCGTTGTTTGATCCTTTCAGGACCATGCGTCACCTGTGGCCAGCTTTCGTGCTGTTCTTCAAGATCCGCATCATTCCCAAAAAGACGCACGATTTCTTCTACAACATCGTTTGCAACGTCATCAAGGAGAGGCAGAAAGGTGAGTTTATTTAGATCGCAATCTTTGTGTAAACATGATTACGTGATAGTTAAATGTGATTATTATTTCATGTTGAATGTGATTATATCTTATGTAGTTTATTTGATTATACCGATGTAGTGTGATCACATAATCGATGATTATGTGATTATACTAGTTACACACATTAACGTTCTAGTAACAATGAACTTACAACTTGACACACTTTTCTGCACTTTTAGACTATTTTATAGATAAGGTGGTAACTGTTTGTCGAATTTTGATATAATTGTTTCGCCCGAAATAAGAACACGCGTCCACGTATATGTTGCTACATACTATATTAGTCTAGTCGATAAGTTGAAAATGGTACAAAACAGAGATACTGTTCTTAAAATTATGTGCGATAGCTCATTGGATCCGGAATGACGCCTAGAAAAATGTGCCAAAAGCGTGTATTAGCACATAAAATGTGCTAATACACGCTGCATTAGCACATTTGCTAATGTGCTAATATAAATCTGCTGCAGACATATAACATGTCTGCTGCGTACTGCGTAGGTCAGTGAAGCTTATTCAAAGGGTCCAAAATGCTTGTGCCCGATTTTTAACCCCCGACGCAAAACGACGGGGTGTTGTAAGTTTGACGTGTCTATGTGTGTGTGTGTGTGTGTGTGTGTGTGTGTGTGTGTGTGTGTGTGTGTGTGTGTCTGTCTGTTCCCCTGTGGCGCTCAAACGGGTGGACCGATTTGAATGCGGTTTTTTTTGTTTGAAAGGTCATTTAGTCGAGAGTATTGTTAGCTATGTTTGATGAAAATCGGTTTAAGATGGCCGCCGCTACAAAATGGCGGATTACATATTTTTTCACAACTCACTTAATATGGGTATCAAATGAAAGGGCTTGACTAGTAGAATAGCATTATGCAAATCCAAGATGGCCGCCGCCACAAAATGGCGAATGTCGGGGGTTTTTTAAATTTTCAATTTATACTTGTTTATAGAGAAGGTGATATTTATTTGTCGAATTTTGATATTTTATTCGCGGTTCGCCCGCAATAAGAAGTCGCGTCCACGTATATGTTCGTACATACTACATGTTCAAACTTAGTCTATTACAAATGCGTACAAGTGTGGCTATCAATTTAAAATGAATCCTGCTTACGCAAGTCACTAGAAGTATACTTAAGTACGCGAAGTCATGTATAAGTAGGGGAGCCCAAGAAGGGATTTTTGGATATACTCGAGCGCGTCTAATTAACATAAGGGAGGCATCTTGCATCCTGCTGAGTACCCTCTACCATATATGGTATGCCCTTTATATAGAACCGCGCGAAAAAAAACGATGGTCAGAAATACTCAGAAACGTCAGATTAAGGTAATTTAGAAAATCAGACTATTTGAACGTAACGTACGAGAGTGGGAGCGTTAAAAGCTGCAAAAAAAAAAAACGTTATGAAATATTTAACACCTGCGCACTCGAGTAGCTTCACACCTTCATCGAGAATTTTCATAAATAAAAAACTTGGTCGTCTCGTCGAAACGAACCTACTCACGAGAATTCAGCTTGTTAATCACTATAAAATTAATGACAAAAAAATTTGTTCCTCTGCTGCCGGACCATGATGGTTAACGCAGACAAATTTTCGATACCTCTGGGCTCAAAGGGCGTAAAGCCCTTTTGCCTTGATGTGCTTTACGACCTTTGAGCCCAGAGGTATCGAAATGTCGTAATGTTACAGGCGCGCAAGAAAAGCGCGGCGATTTCATAGACATGATGATGGCGTTGCAGAGAGAGGACAAAAACATCACGGACAAGGACAACTTTGTTATCAGTAAGTACTTACCGACGAGTTGCAAGCAGCTGTCGGATATCAACGTCGCAAGATCGCGACGTGCGGATGCTCTTGCAAAAAAACCACATCCAGAAATGGACATCTATCGTTTGAAGACGACTTTCACTTTTCATCTACAGGTTGGCCCTTGACTGTGATATCATCTGATGGTAAGTGACGATGCAGTCTAAGATGGAAGTGGGCTAACCTGGAAGAGTTATGGCAGATTGTGTTAAATGGAATTAGTCCTAGTGTATGAATGAATGAATGAAATATACTTTATTGTACACCAAAAACATACAATAAATGAAAGAAACATACATTTTAAGAGAAATAGGTACAAATGGCGGCCTTGGCTTAGTCACGATCTCTTTCAGGCAACCTCGTTGAGAAGAATATAATAACTAGTGAGAAGGTTTTAAGGGTGTACGCTATTATAAGAGGAAATTAAAATTATTAGTTAAGTCGTGATTAGATAGTCGTGTTAGTTACACTATTTATAACTCAAGAACGGCTTTACCAATTTGGACGAAGTTTGGTGTAGAGGTAGACAAGGCCTTGGAAAAGGACATAGGGTACTTTTTATCCCGGAAAATTAAAGAGTTCCCAAGGGATTTTTAAAAAATATTTTCCCATACAAAATGTTCATGGGTTTCGTAACTGTCGAATATTTATTGTTCATCCCGTCGATACGGCAAACTCTCTCGCCTGTACCTAATAATTCTTCCGTAGGTACGCGTGTTTGTCATCTAACTCCTCCTAAACGGCTGGACCGATTTGGATGAAATTTTGTGTGTATATTTCAATGGGTTCCTGGATGATTTGAAAACAATTACGGGGTAAGTATAGGTAACCTACCGGGTCTCGGTAGGTGATGCTGATGTCGGTATGTCACCACCGGGCAGGACGAAGTCTGCGGGATCCACTAGTATATAATTATACAACTATGGGTTGAGAAGGAAACTTTTCTTTTAAAACTATAAAATAATTCGAAATTTAAAAACTATTGGTGTAACTGGCGCTGTGCATGTAAGTGATCGTATGGCCGCGGGCGTAAAGCGCACTATTGGATTTGTACGAGTTACAGCTTCCATACGTTATTCACCGCCTGAAGCTAAATGGATTGTGTTTCTGTGTGGATTACTAAAAAGTATCTACATGCTATACAGATATTCGATAATTGACTCACCACGGTTTTGCAAACTCAAAATGCTTTTATTTTTATTTTTATTCTATTAATAGAACTAGAGTGACTATGTTATTCTCGTAGGGCTATACAATAATATCCTTACTAACTAATATAAGAAAGAAACGCGAAAGTTTATAAACATGGATGTATGGATGTATGTTTGTTACTCTTTCACGCAAAAATTACTGAATCGATTTGCCTGAAATTTAAAACATAAATAGCTTATATAAACTGAAATAAGTTACCACATAGGCTACTTTTTGTACTGGAAAAATCCATAGTTCCCGCGGGATTTTGGAAAACCGAAATTTACCGCACCGCATGGAATTAAGGTTTTAAAAAAAATCCGCGAAAATTCTTTGTTTTCCTGGGATATACTAGCTTCTGTCCGCTGCTTCACCCGCGTGAATTTCGGTTTTTCACAAATCCCGAGGGAATCGTGGATTTCCGGTTCCCGATCCCGCTCCCTCTCTTTGTTTCTTCTCTCGTCTTCTCACCGTCTTCACCGTCACCTTCTTACCGTCTTTTATAGAAATAGAGATAGAAACAGATTTTCTCTCATCTTCTCACCGTGTTCTTGTTACACTTTTACAGCCGACATGATAATAGCAGCGAACGCGTTCATAATATTCCTCGGTGGATACGAGACCACCTCCTCGACCCTGGCGTTTCTGCTACTGGAGCTGGCCGCCCATCCAGCGGTGCAGGAGAAGATGAGGGGAGAAATAAGAGAGGTTCTGGAGAAGCACGGAGGAAGAATGAGCTCAGAAGCGCTACAGGATTTGACTTATATGGACATGGTCATACAAGGTAAGAGTTTAGAAGAAAGAGAGAGTAATACAGAAGTGGAGTGAATGATGAAAGTAGAAATCAGAATGCTAGAGAAGCATGGTGGAAGGATGAGTAGGTACCGAAGGTAATATTTTATTTGAGAGACAAAGCAGTAAAAAAATAAAGGAGAAGATAAGAGCAGAGATCATAATATTATCTTAGATCAACGGCTAGATTTAGATATTGTTATTATCTATTGAAGAAGTTAATATAATGAGGAAGTTTCCTGAAGTTGAAAATATCATATTGAACAGAATGGTATTAAAATATTATAGATTAAAACTAATAAATCAGTGAAAAAAATTTTGAAATCCATCAATAAATGAAGGAGAAATTAATTATTTAAGTTCATTTATTTTATTTATATTTATTATATTTATTTTAGCGCAAAATTTTTCACTCGAGTATGACGTCATCGCGTCTATTCAGAGGTGTTTTTTCCAAGTAAATTTACTTGTTTTACCAATTTCTCCGAGATTTCTGAACCGATTGGCGTGATTCTTTTTTAAATCGACAGCTGAGGATGTTTGCAAAATGGTCCCATAGATTTTTCGATGATTCGAAAAAAAGATTATTTTTTTTTTTTTTCGAAAAAATCCACTGTAATGGGCCGATAATGGATTGATCATGATGATGATGATGATAATCATGATCACGGTGGTGGTGATGATGATGATGATGATGATGATGATGATGATGTTGATGACTGTTTTCAGAGACACTACGCCTGTACCCGCCGTTCCCCAGCATCCAGCGCATGTGCACTAGAGACTACACCATCCCTGGCACGAGCGTGGTGGTGGAGAGTGGTACCATCGTCGTGTTCCCCACCATGGGGCTGCACAGGGACGAAATGGTGAGCACGGCAACGCGCGCCCCATACACATGTATAAAATTCTACTATTCACTTCTAGACTATTCACAAAATGTTTAGTAAGGTTAAGTTAAGGTAAGGGGGCAATTTCAACAAAGCCGTTTTTTCTTGAATTTCGGTGGACTTTTTTATTATTAAGTTTTTTCAACTTTGAACTATGGTTTATTGTTCTTCTTGTTATTGTTTATGCTCTTATTGAATGCCATCAAAATATGTCTTATAAACTCGTGAGAATACGTGTTTAAAATTTTAATGCCACCGAAATGATAAAACTAGCCACCGAAATGATATAAGTAGCCACCGAAATGATAGAAACTGTCCACCGAAATTAAAATTCACTGAAAATATATTAAATATACTAATGAGTAGCCTCAACTATACCCTTTAACTAAATAGATGCACTCTTAGCAAGTGTGAAAGGTTGTATACTATCATGAGTGACAATGTGTTAACCTAGTTACGTATGTTCTACTTAATTTTAGAAATTCCTCTGGAATTCACACAAAAAATGCACCTACCTACAATAAAAGCAATAGAATACAAGTGTAAATTGAAAATTTAAAAAACCCCCGACATTCGCCATTTAGTGGCGGCGGCCATCTTGAATTTGCAATAGTGCTATTCTACTAGTCAAGCCCTTTCATTTGATACCCATATCAAGGGAGTTGTGAAAAAATATATCATCCGCCATTTTGTAGCGGCGGCCATCTTGGACCGATTTTCATCAAACATAGCTAAGAACACTCTCGACTAATTCACCTTTCAAACAAAAAAAACCGCATTCAAATCGGTCCACCCGTTTGAGCGCCACAGGGGAACAGACAGACACACACACACACACACACACACACACACACACACACACACACACACACACACACACACACACACACACACACACACACACACACACACACACACACACACACACTCACACACACAGACACGTCAAACTTATAACACCCCGTCGTTTTTGCGTCGGGGGTTAAAAACTAAATGAAAAGACATATTTTAATTAACGATTTTAATCTTAGCTTAGCAATAATCAGTCTTTTAATTTCTACTATTCTAATAATTTCGCACTTACTTAAATACAGTGTAAACTCTATATTGCGATACTTAAGGGGGTTCTAATTTTATGGAGTTATTGAGATTTCAGAGTTGTCGTTAAATGAAGAGAAAAAAAAATCAATATTATGATGCATACAGTGACTAATAAAAGTCTGTGACCAACCAAGAATATGATAACGTATAGATAATGCAGATGCATTATTTGACTGTGTATTTGAAGTTCCATTAGATTCTAAATCATCATTGATAATTGAGTGTCACACTGAGTGTTTGTCGAGTTGTCTGAATTTTGTATTTTTTTTTTCTTATAATAATATGCTTTCGAACTGGCTGCATTTTTTTTGCGTAGATTTCGGAGCTTGTGAGAATTTAATGCACTCCTCGAATAAATTAATCCTGTAGCTTTTCTTCTTGCATATCTCTCTCTATCTTTTCTAAGAAACTCTTCTCGATCGCTTTTAATTCGTTGTTTTTTTTTGTGTTCGTATAATCTTCTTTTTTCCTTTCTCTCATCTTTGGTCAATGTTCTCAATGGGAAGGAAAAAATCGTAAGGAAACCTGCATGCCTGAGAGTTCTCCATAACGTTCTCAAAGGTGTGTGAAGTCTGCCAATCCGCTTGGCCATCGTGGTAGACTATAGCCAAAACCCTTCTCACTCTAAGAGAAGACCCGTGCTCTGCAGTGAGCCGGTAATAGGTTGATCATGATGATTTTACAAAAAACTGATGAACAAAAAGTCAAAACTTACCTATATTTTAATATACATAGGTGCTAAGCTCGTTATCTACTAGAATTTTCCTTTTTGGTTTGGTTTTCGTTTATTTTTCAGTGTTTTTTGACCACCTACCTTCTACCTACCAAAAGTTCATGTATTCTTTTTGCGACCATTTCATAAACTTTCTCTATTGAGTAAAAAAAAATTAGTGTAGAACCAAATATGGGGAAAATCGGTGTACAGGTTCAATATTTTGATGACATAAGTAAGTGTACACTTATGTCAATTTGTACATATAAATTATATGAACGTAGGTATAATATAGTTACTTACTAAAAACTCCCTGAAAGTATGTTAATTACGATAGCGAAAAATTATCAAAATCGGTTCATTAGTCTTTGAGATAATTGCGGCCATACATACATACATACATTTGTACGGGTCAAATACATAAACTCTTTTTTTGAAGTGGTTTAGTTAAAAAATTACCTGCTGGCCTGAATTTTCATCGAAACAAATAATAATCTACCAAAATAATAAAACAATCCACCGAAATGAGACAATTAAACACCGAAATGTTAAAGCAATCCACCGAAATGAGATAATTAGGATTTAAAAAAACCGAAATGAGAATTTCTATCATTTCGGTGAGATTTTTGTCATTTCGGTTGACAATTTAGCCCACCGAATCCACCGAAATGATAACACCGAAATTAGAAATATGGACAAAAATTAGCATTACAAGAAGACTATTTATTACAAGATGATATGAATATTACACAAATAAACGTATTGCCATTACGCACTCTTGAATAGTTTTTTATATGTATTAACTAATTGCAAGACAAGTTATACCTGTACACGGAAATGATAAGAAGTTTGTCACATGCCACCGAATTGAACTACTTACTTTTTTTGCGGGAACACGCAGGCAAGCGGCGCATTTCCTCCTACGATAAACACATAGACCACACTGTTACCTACATTTTAAGCGCACGAGGGGGGAGCTAGAGTTATCCTATGCAAAACTACAATCGATTAAAAAAAAAACACCGAGATGAGAGGACTTTCTGGGACACAAGCATTTTTACTTACCAGTTATTAAACTAAGTAGATAATATCATAAAATTATTTTATAACTATACTGTCACTATTCACAATTTAAATAAAAGTAGCCATATACATATACTAGTAGGGCGCGTGGCTGCGCGGCCCGCTAAAGCGGACCGCGGGGTTTCGAGTAGGTTGTTTTTGTTTGAGCAGCCTCCACCTATCTTTAATACCCTGGATGTGCCGTGCCTCACCCATCTTCAAAATCTTCAATCATCAGCTCTTTCCATATTTTTCCTCCGCATACATTTTTTTCTTCTATACGAAACCATTAATGAATATATTTTTTTTTTTGTGTGAAAATATAATTCCGCACTCTTGATTTTTTTTCTGTTCATCAAGTATATCTTTATTTCTTGATCATATTTTTCAAAGAAACTACTCTTCCATCTTTTATACTTGGTGAGATAGACACCGACGAAATTTTTATAGCCGCCATCTTGAATCCGCCATTTTGGTATTTTTTTTTTATCACTGCCAGTTGGATGAGGTTTCGAGTACTTTTAGATTGAGCACCTCTCACCTATCTTCATAAATTCCAAAACATAAATTCCGCCATCTTTTCTTTTTCTGTTCATCTAGTTGATTTTTGGTTTTTGGTCATATTTTTCAAATAAACCACTCTTCCATCTTTTATACTTGGTGAGATAGACACCAACGAAATTTGTATAGCCGCCATCTTGAATCCGCCATTTTGGATTTTTTTCACCTTAGTGCCAATTGGATGAGGTTCTGAGTATTTTTTGTTTGAGCAGCCCCCATCTATCTACAATACTCTACCCGGGCTCATTAACCATCTTCCAAACCCTCAATCATCATGTCTTCCCATATTTTTCTTTGAGATTTCTCCAAAGAACCGCATCAACCGCCTTGCATAGTTCACAACTTCTCTCTCTCAATATTCGCCATACATTTTCTATGGAAAAATAAATTCCGCCATTTTGATTTTTTTTTCTATTCATTGAGTAGACCTTCGGATCCTGATCATCTTCTGCGAAGAAACCACTCTTCCATCTTTTATATCCTTCGAGATGGACACTGACGAAATTTGTATGGCGGCCATCTTTTTTTCGCCATTTTGAATTTTTTTTCAGCTCACTGCCAATTGGATGACGTTTCGAGTGACATTTGCTCGAGCACCCCCCACCTATCTTCAGTACCTTAAGCGTGCCCGTCGCTCGTCTCTGAAATCCTCAATCATCAGCTCTCTCCATATTTTTGTTCCGAATGAATTTTTGTCCTCTCTACGACACCATTATTGAAAAAAAAAATTTTCATACAAAATTGTTCAGGAGAGGTGATCAATCAGTCAGTGAATCAGCACGAGCAGCTATATATATATTAACTAGTATGGCGCGTGGGTGCGCGGCCCGCTAAAGCGGACCGCGAGGTTTTGTTTTCGGGTGTTTTATTGTTTGAGCAGCCTCCACCTATCTTCATCCCTCTTCCAAACCCTCGATTAGGACTTATTTTTCAGCTCACTGCCAATTGGATGAGGTTTCGAGTAACTTTTGTTTGAGCACCTCCTACCTATCGTCAACACCCTAGCCGTGCTCTTTACCCGTCTCCAAAATCCTCAATCATCAGCTTTCTCCATAAGTATTTTTCCTCCGCATGAATTTTTACTAAAAAAAGAAATTTCACTAAAAAAATTTTTGTGTGAAAACATAAATTTCGCCATCTTGTTTTTTTTTCTGTTCATCTAGTAGATTTTTAGTTCTTGATCATATTTTTCTTAGAAACCACTCTTCCATCTTTTATACTTGGTGAGATAGACACCGACAAAATTTGTATAGCCGCCATCTTGAATCCGCAATTTTGTTTTTTTTTTTTTCAACTCAGTGCCAATTGGATGAGATTCTGAGCAATTTTTGTTTGAGCACCTCCCAGTCCCATCTATCTACAATACCCTGCCCGGGCTCATCAACCATCTTCCAAACCCTCAATCATCATGTCTTCCCATATTTTTCTTTGAGATTTCTCCAAAAAACCGCATCCTTGCCTTGCCTAATTGAAAGCCTTGCATAATTCACAACTTCTCTCTCTCAATATTCGCCATACATTTTCTTTGGAAAAATAAATTCCGCCATTTTGATTTTTTTTTTCTACTCATCGAGAAGACCTTTGGCTCCTGATCATCTTTTCCGAAGAAACCACTCTTCCATCTTTTATACCCTCCGAGATGGACACGGACAAAATTTGTATGGCGGCCATCTTTTTTTCGCCATTTTGCATTTTGTTTCGGCTCACTGCCAATTGGATGACGTTTTGAGTGACATTTGCTCGAGTACCCCCCACCTATCTTCAATACCTTAAGCGTGCTCTTCACCCGTCTCCCAAATCCTCAATCATCAGCTCTCTCCATATTTTTGTTCCGAATGAATTTTTGTCCTCTATACGAAACCATTAATAAAAAAAAAAAATTTCATACAAAATTTTACAGGAGGGGTGATCAATCAGTCAGTGAATCAGCACGAGCAGCTATATATATATTAACTAGTATGGCGCGTGGGTGCGCGGCCCGCAAGCGGACCGCGAGGTTTTGTTTTCAGGTATTTTTTGTTTGAGCAGCCTCCACCTATCTACCCCATATTCCTAACCCTCGATCATTATCACTCTCCATATTTTTTCTCCGAATAATTTGTCAGAATGAGAGTTCTTCCATAAAAAAAATATTTAAAAATTGAAAAGGAACGGCGTCAAAGTCTTGCATAGTTCCCAACTTACATTCTCTTCAATATTCGCCATATATTTTGTATGGAATATTAAATTTCGCCATCTTGTTTTTTTCTGTTCATCAAGTAAACCACGTCTTGATCATCTTTTGCCAAAAAACCACTCTTCCATCTTTCATACTCAGTGACATAGACGAAAGTATGGCCACTATCTTGAAACCGCCATTTAGGAATTTTTTTAAGCTCACTGCCAATTGGATTAGGTTTCGAGTAACTTTTGTTTGAGCACCTTCCACCTATATTCAATACCCTCGCTGTGCCCTTCACCCGCCTCTGAAATCTTCAATCATCAGCTCTCTCCATATTAATTTTCCTCCGCATGTATTTTTGTCTTCTATACGAAACCATCACAAAAAAAAACTTTTTGTGTGAAAACATAAATTCCGTCATCTTGTTTTTTTCCTGTTCATCTAGTAGATTTTTAGTTCTTGATTATATTTTCTAAGAAACTACTCTTCCATCTTTTATGCTTGGTGAGGTAGACACCGACGAAATCTGTATAGCCGCCATCTTGAATCCGGCATTTTGTTTTTTTTTTTCAGCTCAGTGCCAATTGGATGACGTTTTGAGTAATTTTTGTTTGAGCACCTCCCATCTATCTACAATACCCTGCCCGGGCTCCTCATCCATCTTCCAAACCCTCAATCATCATGTCTTCCCATATTTTTCTTTGAGAGTTCCCCAAAGAACCGCATTAAAGCCTTGCATAGTTTACAACTTGTAGTCTCTTCAATATTCGCCATACATTTTCTATGGAAAAATAAATTCCGCCATTTTGAATTTTTTTTCAATTCATCAAGTAGACCTTTGGATCCTCATCATCTTTTGCGAAGAAACCACTCTTCCATCTTTTATACCCTCCGAGATAGAGACCGACGAAATTTGTATGGCGGCCATCTTTTTTTCACCATTTTGAATTTTTTTTCAGCTTACTGCCAATTGGATGACGTTTAGAGTGACATTTGCTCGAGCACCCCCCACCTATCTTCAATACCTTAAGCGTGCCCCTCACCCATCTCCGAAACCCTCAATCATCAGCTCTCTCCATATTTTTCCTCTTAATGAATTTTTGTCCTCTATACAACACCATTATTGAAAAAAAATTTTTTCATACAAAATTGTTCAGGAGAGGTGATCAATGAGTCAGTGACCCAATCAGCACGAGCAGCTATATATATATTAACTAGTGTTGCGCTCGGTGCGCGAGCTGCAAGCAGCTCGCGTGCCTTGTAGTCTCTTCAATATTCGTAAAATAAAGAAATGGGAGGCCATACCAAATACCAGAATATTCTAGAGTCTCTTGAAAGATAGAAAGAAATATTGGTATCACGTTTCGTATCTTTTCTGAAAGGACACTAATCAGTTCTATGCATGCGTTTAGTGGAAAAAAAGGATCTATACAAAAATGTTCTGGAGAGCCACTTGAAAATTAAAAAGAAATTTTGTATGGACACGAATTTTTTTGTTCCGTAGCTATCTTTTTTTTACTGGCTCACCAAAGGGCCTAAGGTTTTGAACATTTTTAGTTTCAGGACCATGCCTCTATGATTGATAGTTTTTGAGGGCCGTTAGGATACTCTGGTAATTTTTCCACATTCACTACGTTTTGTGATTTTTGTGAAAAAAATCTTTAAGTTCTATTTATAAGTGCAGTAGGGGGAAAATTTTTCATACAAAAATGTCTAAGAGAGCCTCTTGAAAAGAACCCAAAAAATTTGTATGGAGAAAATTTTTTTTTGTTCGGCGGCCATCTTTTTTTTACCGGTTTACCCAATGGCCCAAGGTCTTTAATAACATTTGTTTGGGGTCATGTCTGTATGATTGGTAGTTTTGGAGGACCCATGAGGTACTCTGGTAAATTTTCCACATTCATGACGTTTCATAATTTTCCTGAAGGAAGACCCATAAGTTCTACGCACATAAATAGTGAAAGGAAAAAAGTCCCATACAAAATTGTTCTGGAGAGCCTCTTGAAAAGAACCCAAAAATTTGTATGGAGAAAATTTTTTTTTGTTCGGCGGCCATCTTATTTTTACCGGTTCACCCAATGGCCCAAGGTCTTTAATAACATTTGTTTGGGACCATGTCTGTATGACTGGTAGTTTTGGAGGACCCATGAGGTTCTCTGGTAAATATTCCACATTCATAACGTTTAGTATTTTTCCTGAAAGCACATTCATGAGCTCTATGCATGCGCTTAGTGAGGTAAAAAAAGTTCTATACAAAAATGTTCTGGAGAGCCTCTTGAAAATTAAAAAAAAAAATTTGTATGGACGCGAAAAATTTTTTTGTTCGGTGCCTATCTTTTTTTTACTGGCTCACCAAAGGGCCCAAGGTTTTGAACATTTTCAGTTTCAGGACCATGTCTCTACGACTGATAGTTTTTGAGAGCCTTTGGGGTACTCTGGTAAATTTTCCACATTCATGACGTTTCATATTTTTCCTGAAGAAAGACCCATAAGTTCTACGCATATAAATAGTGAGGCGAAAAAAGTTCCATACAAAATTGTTCTGGAGAGCCTCTTGAAAATTAGCAAAATTTTTGTATGGAGACGAAATTTTTTTTTGTTTGGTGGCCATATTTTTTTCACCGGTTCACCCAATGGCCCAAGGTTTTGAACATTTTTTGTTTCGGGACGATACCTTTCCGACTGATAGTTTTCGAGATCCCTTAGGGCACCCTAGTCAGTTTTCCACGTTCAGCTCTCTCTATAATTTTGTAGACCTTATATTTTTGAATTTTACACACATGAAAATTATGGTGAAAAAGTCCCATACAAAATTGTTCAGGAGAGGTGATCAGTACCTGACTTCAAGTAGCTTTATATATATAACTAGTTGCTCGGTGCGCGAGCTGCTAAAGCAGCTCGCGGGGGGCTTTCGACATTATATAACATGGGGCTGCACCCTATAATTTCGAAGATAATATAAGCATTTAAAAATTTGATCACGTAAGCACATAGACATCGCAAAAATAATAAGTTTGAGTAATAATAACATGGGGTTGCACCCTATAGTTTTGGAGATATAAGCTTTTAAAAATCTGACCATGTGAGCATATTATAGACATCGCGAAAATAAGAAATTTAAGTACCAACAACATGGGGCTCCACCCTATAGTTCCATAGATATAAGCTTTTAAAAATCTGACCATTTAGGCACACAGACATCGCAAAAATAAGAAGTTTGAGTACCAACAACATGGGACTGCACCCTATGGTTACGGAGACATGAGCTTTTAAAAATCGGACCACGTAAGCAAACAGACTTTGCGAAAATAAGAAGTTCGAGTACCAACTACATGGGACTTCACCATATAGTTTCGGATATAAGCTTTTAGAAATCTGACCACGTGAGCATAAAGACGAAGATAAGAAGTTTGAGTACCAACAACATGGGGCTGCACTCTACCCTTCTGTATCCTTCACTTGTCTCCAAAATCCTCAATCATCAGCTCTCGCCATATTTTTTCTCTGAATGAATTTTTATCTTCTCTGTGAAACCATTTGTGAAAAAAAAAAACATACAAAATTTTACAGGAGGAAATTTTTGGGGAAATCTCGAAAAGTCCCCGGTCGGTCGCTAGTCGGTCCCTAGTTGGTCCCTAGTCGGTCCATAGTCGGTAAATAGTCGGTCCGTAGTCGGTCCCTAGTCGGTCCATAGTCGGTCCGTAGTCGGTCCCTAGTCGGTCGCTAGTCGGTCGCTAGTCGGTCCCTAGTCGGTCCGTAGTCGGTCCATAGTCGGTCCGTAGTCGGTCCCTAGTCGGTCCCTAGTCGGTCCGTAGTCGGTCCCTAGTCGGTCCTTAGTCGGTCCCTAGTTTGTCCATTGTCAGTCCCTAGTCGGTCTCTAGTGGGTCCGTAGTCGGTCCCTAGTCGGTCCGTAGTCAGTCTGTAATCGGTCCCTAGTCGGACCGTAGTCGGTCCCTAGTCGGTCTACCTAAGTTGGTCCGTAGTCGGTCCCTAGTTGGTCCCTAGTCGGTCCATAGTCGGTAAATAGTCGGTCCGTAGTCGGTCCCTAGTCGGTCCGTAGTCGGTCCGTAGTCGGTCCCTAGTCGGTCGCTAGTCGGTCGCTAGTCGGTCCCTAGTCGGTCCGTAGTCGGTCCGTAGTCGGTCCCTAGTCGGTCCCTAGTCGGTCCGTAGTCGGTCCCTAGTCGGTCCTTAGTCGGTCCCTAGTTTGTCCATTGTCAGTCCCTAGTCGGTCTCTAGTGGGTCCGTAGTCGGTCCCTAGTCGGTCCGTAGTCAGTCTGTAATTGGTCCCTAGTCGGACCGTAGTCGGTCCCTAGTCGATCCGTAGTCGGTCCCTAGTCGGTCTCTAGTCGGTCCGTAGTCGGTCCGTAGTCGGTCCCTAGTCGGTCTCTAGTCGGTCCGTAGTCGGTCCCTAGTCGGTCTCTAGTTGGTCAGTAGTCGGTCCCTAGTCGGTCCCTAGTCAGTCTCTAGTCGGTCCGTAGTCGGTCCGTAGTCGGTCCCTAGTCGGTCTCTAGTCGGTCCGTAGTCGATCCCTAGTCGGTCCCTAGTCGGTCTCTAGTTGGTCCGTAGTCGGCCCCTAGTCGGTCTCTAGTTGGTCCATAGTCGGTCTCTAGTCGGTCCCTAGTCGATCCGTAGTCGGTCCCTAGTCGGTCTCTAGTCGGTCCGTAGTCGGTCCGTAGTCGGTCCCTAGTCGGTCTCTAGTCGGTCCGTAGTCGGTCCCTAGTCGGTCTCTAGTTGGTCAGTAGTCGGTCCCTAGTCGGTCCCTAGTCAGTCTCTAGTCGGTCCGTAGTCGGTCCGTAGTCGGTCCCTAGTCGGTCTCTAGTCGGTCCGTAGTCGATCCCTAGTCGGTCCCTAGTCGGTCTCTAGTTGGTCCGTAGTCGGCCCCTAGTCGGTCTCTAGTCGGTCCGTAGTCGGTCCCTAGTCGGTCTCTAGTCGGTCCATACTCGGTCCGTAGTCGGTCCCTAATCGGTCTCTAGTTGGTCCGTAGTCGGTCCGTAGTCGGTCCCTAGTCGGTCTCTAGTCGGTCTGTAGTCGGTCTGTAGTCGGTCCGTAGTCGGTCCCAAGTCGGTCCGTAGTTGGTCCCTAGTCGGTCCCTAGTCGATCCGAAATAAATTCCTCCATTTTGAATTTTTTTTTTTTTAGTGATCAGGATCCGAAGGTCCTGATCATCTTTTGATAAGAAACCACTCTTCCATCTTTTATACCCTTTGATGAACACTGATGAAATTTGTATGGCGGCCATCTTTTTTCCGCCATTTTGAATATTTTTCCAGCTCACTGCCAATTGGAAGCCGTTTCGAGTGACATTTGCTCGAGAACCTCCCACCTATCTTCAATACCTTAAGCGTGCCCTTCACCCGTCTCCGAGTTCCTCAATCATCAGCTCTATCCATATTTTTTTTCTGAATAAATTTTTGTCTTTTTTGTGAAACCATTTTGTGAAAAAAAAAAATTCATACAAAATTTTACAGGAGAAAATTTTTGGGGAAAATCTCGTAAACTACCCCGAAGGTGGCAACACTGTCTACATTTATCGATACTGCCGGTTAAGTTACACAGTCGATTCATACATTTCAACTTTCCAAAATGTTGCCAACTGCCTCAAAAACATGTTCAAAATCAATTCCAAAACAAATAAAATACAAAATGGCCGTCAACTCATTTTACAGATTTATTTTAGAAAGTTGAATAATTTTTCCATTTTGTATAGGAGATACCGCTCCTGATGAGGTTTCAAGTTTTCATCTCGCTTGCACACAGGCGAAATAATCACCCCTGAAAAAGACCGTATCGCGAAAACAACTTTTTCTTTGATAAATTTCAGTGTTGCCTGTCCCTGGCGATAAAAATATCCAAATTTCGTTTGTACAGGTAAAAAATGTAGTTGCTCATACTCGGATTTTGCAAAAAGTTCGTATTTCGATTTTTTAATTTTTGGGGTAGATCTTGTAATTTCCCAAAAAATGGGGTAATTTTTTCACCAATCTATACTTCAAGTCTGTACATACAATAGCTTCATAGAAGTAGAAACGCTCCGATGTTGTCAACTGTGAGTAATTTGAATTTCAAAATTGCGTTTTTTCGTACCTCAAACTGAATGGCCGCCACGACAGCCGCCATCTTGAATATTTAAAAACCACTCCCGATCTGTCAAAATACAGGATAATTGTAGACGGAAACAGGAAAAAAATATTATCCTCAACTAACCCGTTTCTATGCTGTGGCGCCGCGGTTTGGGGTCGAAAAATCGAAAATTTGAAAGACTACAGCTAAGCCGCCATCTTGTTTTTTAAATTTTTTCTACTTTTTCTATTAATCGTTTCCTAATTTCTTCTAGAATTGCGAGTTGTAACGAAATCGGTAGGAAAACAAAAATGTTACAAAAATCACGTCGGCCGCCATCTTGTTTTTGTTTGAGCAGCCTTTTTCTATCTACAATACCCTTCCCGGGTTCCTCAACCATCTTACTAACCCTCAATCATCATGTCTTCCCATATTTTTCTGTGAGAATTCTCTGAAGAACCGCATCAAAGGCAATTCAATATTCACCATACATTTTCTATGAAAAAATGAATTCCGCCATTTTGAATTTTTTTTCCATTTATCAAGTAGACCTTCGGATTTTGATCATCTTTTGCTAAGAAACCACTCTTCCATCTTTTATACCCTCCGAGATGGATACCGATGAAATTTGTATGGCGGCCATCTTTTTTCCGCCATTTTGAATTTTTTTTCAGTTCACTCCCAATTGGACGACGTTTCGAATGACATTTGCTCGAGCACCCCCCACCTATCTTCAATACTTTCAGCGTGCCCTTCACCCGTCTCCGAAACCCTCAATCATCAGCTCTCTCCATATTTTTTTCGGAATAAATTTTTGTCTTCTTTGTGAAACCATAAGTGAAAAAAAAATTTTTCATACAAAATTTTACAGGAGTAAATTTTTGGGGAAATCTCAAAAACTACCCTAAATGTGGCAACACTGTGTACATACTTCGATACTGCCGGTTGAGATGCACAATCGATTTATACATGTCAACTTTCTAAAATGTTGCCAACTTCCTCAAAAACATGATCAAAATTTTCAAAAACACCCAACAACAATACAAAATGGCCGCCAACTCATTTGACAGATACATTTTAGAAAGTTTTATAATGTTACCATTAACTACAGGATATACCGCTCGTAATGATGTGTCAATTTTTCATCTCGCTCACACCCAAGCGAAATAATTGCCCCTGAAAAAAGACCATGTCGCGAAAATCACTTTTTCTTTGATAAATTCCAGTGTTGCCAGTCTCTGAAGACAAAAATACCCAAATGTCATTTGTACAAGTAAAACACGTGGTCGCTCATACTCGGATTTTTCAAAAAGTCCGTATTTCGATTTTTTTATTTTTGGGGTAAATCTTGAAATTTCCCCAAAAGTGGGGTATTTTTTTTATCACCAATTTATACCTCGAATCTATGCAAACAATCGCTTCATAGAAGTCAAAACGCTCCGATGTTGCCAACTGTGAGAAATTTGAATTTTAAAATTGCGTTTTTTCGTACCTCAAACCGAATGGCCGCCACGACAGCCGCCATCTTGAATTTTTAAAAACCACTCTCGTTCTGTCAAAATTAAGGGTAATTGTGGCCGAATACAGGAAAAAAATATTATCGACAATTACCCCGTTTCGGAGCTGTGGTGCCGCGGTTTGGGGTCGAAAAATCAAAAATTTAAAAAATCTATATCTCGGCCGCCATCTTGTTTTTTCAATTTTTTCCACTTTTTCTAATAATCATTTACTAATTTCTTAAAAACCTGCGAATTTTAACGAAATCGGTTGGAAAACAAAAAAGTTACAAAAATCACATCGGCCGCCATCTTGTTTTTCTGAAATGTCATAATTTTTCCCTACTCGACTCCCCCATCCGAACACATCTCCCATACATGATTATATCGTTTTCTGTCTCTTTCTAGGAGAACAATTATGTCAATGAGTGAGTGAGTGAGTGGTAATCGAGCTATATATATTATAATAATAAGCAATACTTTTTGATTTATGACGGAAATTACATTGAAAAAGGTTGTGAGGACAGCTACCGAAATGATAAATTCGGGGCTTTAAAAATTTTTTATTTCCTAAACTGCAGTCCTAATCAATAAATATTTATTGTCTCGCATAGGTATCTACCTATTCTACCTAGAAAAAAATATTAGATCTTTATACTAACGTTGGACAGTACCGATTTCACCCATGCCGTGCGAATTTTGCTGTTGGGAAATCCACCCTAAGGTTAATTCCGTCTATCGGAGCAATTCCGTATTTTTAGGTCTTTTTCCGTACCCAAAGGGTAAAAACGGAGCCCTATTAATGTCACTTGGCTGTCTGTCTGTCCGTCTGTCCGCCGTTCACAGGTCCAAACCTGAAATTTTGGTATTTGGTGTAAAACGTTGACCCAAAATCAAATATTGAATTAGGGCTCCCATACATGAAAAAGGAGCCGGAAAAAAAAAATTTTCGTACCCTAGCTTGTGGGGTACGAAAATTAAATATTTCTTAGACCCAAAATATTATATTGTTCATAATTATGTACGGAACCCTGAAAGAGAGAGGCCCGACTCGCACTTGGCTGATTTTTTAATTAATTTATTTCTTGTAGTACTTTGAAAACGCTTCAAGTTTCACCCCCGAGCGCTGGCGCTCGAGTAACGCGCCGCCGCCGCCCGGCGTGTACGCGCCCTTTGGTGTTGGACCCAGATATTGTATTGGTAAGTTTTTAACCTCCGACGCAAAAACGATGGGGTGTTATAAGTTTGACGTGTCTGTGTGTGTGTATGTGTGTGTGTGTATCTGTGTCTGTGTGTGTGTCTGTCTGCGTAGCGCTCAACCGGGTGAACCGATTTGAATGCGGTTTTCTTTGTTTGAAAGGTGAATTAGTCAGGAGTGTTCTTAGCTATGTTTGATCAAAATCGGTCCAAGATGGGCCGCCCGCTGCCACAAAATAGCGGATTACATATTTTTTCACAACTCCCTCAACATGGCTTGACTAGTAGAATACTATACACTATGATAAATTTCAAATCCAAGATGGCCGCCACCACAAAATGGAATGTCGGGGCTTTTAAATTTTTAATATAAACTTGTTGAAAATAGCGTTACAATTTTTTGATTTTACGGGATAAAAGTAACTTATCCACCCTAGTCAAATTTCTCCAAGCTTGGTTGAACGGTTGAGCCTTCAAAAGGTAAAACAGATTTCATGTTTATATTATGTATTCTGATGTGAGCAGTGTGAACTAATTTGAGTTGTGTGCACCAATTTGAATTGAACACACAACAGGAAACTAATGTTAGCGAAACTTAAATTGCTACGTCCAAGTTCCCGCGAGTCAATTACTTACCGTCTACAGTTATAAACTTGCAACAATCATGTATTGTTAATGTAGTCCCTGGGGGGATCCGAGTTTACGGTTTATTTAGAAATATGTAGAAAGCTAATATTCGCTAGGTGCTTTATCCGTGTTCAATTAAAAATTTCCTGGAATGAAAAGTAGTTTATATGCGTCTCCGGGATGCAAGCTATCTCTATGCAACATTTATTGATCGACTTAAAAAAAGGAGCTTCTGTATTCGATCCGTACTTAAGTATGTATGTACGCATATATATGTACATATATATATAAATCAATGCCACTTTTCGTTGTAATTCTATAACTCAAGAACGGGCTCACCTATCCAAACCAAATGTTTAGGCTTTGTTCGGGCTATTTATAGATCTATTTATAGATGGTTTATGTGAAGTTTGCACAAAATCGGTCGAGCGGTTCTTCATTTATCACATTTTTCATTTTTATCAATGGATTCCTGGATAGTTCGAAAACACAATTACCGGGTAGGTATAGGTAACCCACCGGGTCTCGGCAGGTGGCGTTGATGTCATTATGTCACCGGGCAGGATGACGTCTGCCAGGTCTGCTAGTATATACAACGTTAGTTTTACTTTACGCAAAACCTGAAAGTAGTTTGTTCACAATCAGTAACAAAATCGAATCCAACCATTTGTATATATAGTGTTATATTTTTGTCCAAAAATATTTTGAAATACTAAAAGCTGAGACACAATGGTTTTACCGCGCATCAGCTGACGGTCGACACACAGCGGCGGTCATTCAACTCGCGCCGATCGCAAGGCGCTGCGGCGACGGCTTGCGGTGACCATTTTTTTCGAGGACAATGACGCAACATAACAAGCTTATAACTTCGTTACTTTACATTATATTTTTTTGAAATTTTGTATAAATATTTTTATGACACGTGTTTCGGTTTTTGCGCAAAGTAAAACTAACGTTGTATATGTATTCGAAATTATTTCAAAAACCTATGACCCGATTTTTACTCCGAATTCTCTGCGACGGTTGTACCGAAGTAGGTTTAACTTTTTCTAGAATACTTATAGCTTGTTACAATATTTTCTTGTTTCGTTCCAGGCAAAAGATTCGCCATCATCCAGATGAAGACCTGCCTGGTAAAGCTGCTGCCACACGTGCGCGTGCGCCCGGCCACGCGCGAGCCAAGGACGCGACCTTTCGACGTCGACCTGCGAACCCCGATGACCTTGCACCCAGCCGATTCCAGAGTCAGAATCAGTTTATTATGATAGGTGGAATGGATGATAGGATTATGATGTTACAGCAAGAAAGAAAGAAGGAAAAATACTTTATTCTCTATAGTCTGATATTAAATTCCGTGGAATTCTGACTGTAGTGTATGCAGGTCCCGATAGAGGGCAGTGGCATACCGGCCATAGACGGACGCGGACGCGCTCTGTCTTGCGTGCATCAATACCCTACCTGAGTACTAGAAAAATGTGTTTTGTTGGATCCTGAAACATTACACTGACCTTTCTTAATGTTACCAGAGACAAAACAGTTCCCACAAAAAATATAATAAATTCAAAACTTATATAAATAAAAATCAATTGCCGCATGTAGATGAGACAAATGCCTGACAGACACTTCAGATAGGTACTTTAGTTTGGGGTAAAATCGAACTTCAGGTGATAAACCTGTTTTTCATACAAATAACTCATTCTATTTTTAAATGACAACTATCAGAATTCCACCGAATTAAAAATCAGGCTTTAAGGTGTCATAAAAGATTAACAATTATGTTACAAACAAGAAAAAAAGATACTTTATTCTCTATGGTATCACAAGCCAACAATTATAGATACAAAAGTAGGTTCCCAATCCTGGATGAGAAGTTATTTTTTTAATGACCAACTTATCTAGTGCAATATAGCTCTGAAGTTAACTAAATTGAAATAGGTCTAAATTTTGCTTTGTGTATATCGTAACCTAATAATAATATACAGCAGCCAAATATGTTACAAAACTTTCATATTATTATAATTATTAAAAAAGTCAATAGGAAACGACTAATGCTTTACTGCTTTAATGTCGTTTAAAGTATTTGATTCTTAGATTTACCCCTTTCTAATTAAAGAACTCAGTAATTTTAGAAAATAAACTGAAACTTGAAACTGTCGTAAGGGAATTGAAATAACGAATAGCCTTATTGTTTTAAATATTTTCTTAGATTACAAAAAATAAGGAAAAAAAATGAGACCCCAAAAAGTAGTAAATATCTTAATGAATTATAAATAACTGTTAAGAAATAAAAATAAGTATGTAAATAACGGAAAGTTGTGATTGTTGTTTATTTGTACCTTGAAATTGTAAGAGTAAAGATTTTTAAAACATCCTTATGAAATTTTTATTTGAGTGCCATGTTTTTTTTACTAAGGGCCAATATCTAAGAACCTAGTGAGTCATTTATACATGTAATAAAATCGTAGACTTGCCGTATCTGTACATTAAAGATTTTTGCGAAAAAATAACAGGTAGAAGTTAAGAATAAGTAATAGAACGTAAAAAAGCAATCTTTGCGATTTTTTTCTGTTTTAACGTAAATTTTTATTTAAAATTTTTGTCTGTGATAACGTCCTGATATAGTTTTTCTGGAAAATGGTGATTTAGTAAAAAATTAAAAACACGATAGAAAGCAACACAGCTACCTTCTATTAAGTATTCTGTGGCAGCGCCAACAAATTCTTGGAAGAATTTTGACGGCGGGGAGTACAGGAAAAACAGTAAGCAGCCAGTAAAAAAGAACGACAGCGAAGCAGGCCGATGTAAAAACAAAATGTCACCGACAGGGCTCTTTGAATCCATTCAAAAGGCCCTTCGTCACAATCCCGAAACGGGGCACGTTAAAAAGTAGGGCTCTTTCATTCCTTTCACGTCAGTTACCGCCGGTATCCTATCGTAATTACGATCTGCTGTGAAAGGAGGGAAAGAGACTGGAATAACCGGCCAAGTGTGTGTACGGATACAAAGAATGTAGGGTTCCGTAGGCGAACTAAAAGCAAGCATTATAAAGCCTCCTTTTCATCGGCGACTATAGACGATCACACGCGTGCACGATCGTGTGGAGGGCTTATCGCTTGTAGTCGCCGATCGTCGTCGTCACAATCGTCAGCAATCGTGGCGATCGGCTACTTGTCGGTGTTTCGGGCACGCGTCAAAGGGAATTCGCGCCGCTAGCGCATAAATATCTTGCACGATGATCGTGACGATTGCCGGCAATGGTAGCGGCGATGGCATCGACGATGGTGAAGAGCAGGCAATACGAAGATATGCTGTATAGGTACCTGTACTTTGAAGTTTTGTAAGTATGTTTGAGTACAAAGGTTTATAAATACAAGGAAAATATAAAGATATCGAAAAAAAAGAAATAGATTAAGAGTATGTTCCTATATAGTTTTAATTTATTTCTGTTTTTTTTTCGCACACGAGGGACGTTTGAAAACGTTATATGTTTGAATACGGCACATGATGGACTCGGATTCCCACGGAAGAGAATCTAATATTTTATCGTCCGTCGTCTGCGCAGGCCCTTACGGTATGCTAAGGTCCTTCAGTACGTTTTACGATTTAGAAATGGTTGACCTGCTAGATTAAGAAAAAAAAATTTAAAGTTCAAAAAATTGTGGAGAGACCTTTATTGGTTTTATTGCACAATTTAAGCAAAATTCCTGGCATTCTCCAAAGCAAAGCCCCCACATACAAGCGTGCGGTAATATCACAAAATATGAATGCCGGCAACTTCATAAGTTTTATATTAAATTCTAGCTCAGTTTCCAGATATTTAGGCTGTGACATGCAGATATTAGTTCGGGGCATAGCCTGGCTGTTTTGGGTATTATGAAAATATGCCTATGATTGCGACTGGGTAGGTATTCGGTGAATTAGTTTTTTTCGTGGCTGTTATAATCCCCGGCATGTAAGTCGAGCGCTGACCTTCAAGTGCGCGCAGCGTCGTACGAGTGAGCGGGACACAATACGATTGGAGAGCCAATCAGCGCTTACGAGGGATCCGCGAGAGCTAATCAGTGCTTACGAACGATCCCCACGCCCTCCCCGCGACTCGTTCACCACACGAGATACCTCATTTTCGACTTCTGGGCATTGAAGGTCAACGCTAGACTATTATCTCTGACGCATCGTCAGAGGATAATTTGAGTGCGAAACAAAAAAAACCCTAAATACCTACTAAGTCATCATTTGGAACGACGACGACTTATTTTATCTGAATTTACCTAAGACCTATACCTATGTTAATATGTAGGTATGTATATTTTATTATTTTTGCGTTTGTAAATAAATTCCATTAATCATATCGAAAAACTTAAACACTCGTGTGCTTAAACATTCAGCGATGAGCTCTCAAACTTTCAGGAACTATTTGGAAAATATCCAACTGTAAGGCGTTTTCTCAAAGATACAAATTTCTCCGTCCAAACTTCGGGATGGACCGTGAATCTACTTTGCTTTGATTTAATGTTTCGCCGGAATTGTTTTAAATAAATGCATCATAATTCTTAAAAGCTAAAGATCTATCCAGTACTACTTGCAGTAGTACTTTTGCCACCACCACCACCACTACATATTCTTTCACAACTCTCTCAATATGGGTATCAAATGAAAGGGCTTGACTAGCTTGAATAGCACTATTTAAATCCAAGATGGCCGCCACCACAAAATAGCGAATGTTGGGGGTTTTTAAAATTTTTTATTTAGGTACTTATTTGTACTTGTTACATCAATAGAACGTGAAAATTTTGCAAAAAATGCTAATCTGTATCCCACATCGAAAGTCTGTCTAAATACAGAAAAATCTATGTAAGGTGTATGATATGTCAACGCTTTTGGCCCAATTTTTTAACTAAACATAGGTACAGCAGAACCACACGAGTAGAAAAGGTAGCAGAACGCTAACAAGGCGGGTAATATAATAGGGCGCGGAGTTCGCTTTAACACAGAATAATAACTACCTAGTATGGCTTTAAGCACTAACGGTTCACATTAGCTAATTACCGACACTAATGCACGTATACCGCGAACGTGCATTACTAGCTCTTGGTGCATTATGTGAACATTGTACTGCGGGTCAATGAGTAGAGACGCGACGACGTTGCCCGGATAAACAAAAGGTAGAAAAACTGTCAGGGATTTTTTAAAATAAAATCGTGTAGGCAATTCACTTATTTCATTTAAGTATTTATGCGGATTTACTTGCATTTTTTTAAAATACGTATAATATGAATTGCGGGCAAACCACCAAGTACTGGTAACCGGTCACCTGATATTAAGTGATTACCGCCGCCCATAAACATTTGCAGCACCAGAGGAACCAGAGCCCCTTATCAAAGTTATGTGGAAACACCACCATTTACCACCATCGCATTTACTTATTAATCAATAATTTACTGATCAATTATTCTTTTATAATTCATAATTTTTAATCGTTAAATGGAGTCCATAATATTTTGCTGGATTGTCTTGCAAGGAAAGTCACAGCAACACATGATCTTGTGCCGCTTGTATAAAGCGGCTTATGTCGGTGACTCTGCGGATTTCAATAATTCTGATTTAATCGCGTAGAAGAAATACCCATCGTTATATAGAAATACCGAACGTACGATAATACGATGCGATTTCGTCGTACGATCGAATCAAATATAGCTTAGGAATCCCCTGTGAAGCTCGCAAGTCATACATGCATACATACATACATACATACATACATACATACATACATACATACATACATACATACATACATACATACATACATACATACATACATACATACATACATACATACATACATACATACATACATACATACATACATACATAGACTGCTAAAATCATAACCCTTCCTTTTGGCTTTGCCGTAGTCGGGTAAAAATGACATCTACAGTGTGATGATCTGTGATTGGCCGACACTTGGCCAAAATGCATTGTTGCAACAAGAATACGATAAATTCAGCCAATCACAACACAATTGAAATTGTAGTAATGATTAATGCAGCTTTGAAACAATAGACCAGGCTAGCATAGCTCAAAGAAGACGACTTCATCGCAATATAATATACTAGCGGACCCGGCAGACGTCGTCCTACCCGCTATTAGCGCCACCTACCGGATCCAATTTTTCTACTTATAAACCTTCCTCTTGAATCACTCTATCTATTAAAAAAAACCGCATCAAAATCCGTTGCATAGTTTTAAAGATTTAAGCATACATAGGGACATAGGGACATAGGGATATAGGGACAGAGAAAACGACTTTGTTTTATACTATGTAGTGATGTATCTTTCAGGCAATTCTTAAACCGCTCATCCTTCACGGCTCTAAAACTTTAGACAAACGCGGGAAAATGTATTTCATGCGAAATAGCTTCTTCAAAGCAGCTTAGCATCATAATATATCAACAACACTCGTAATTTAAAACAATCCTTATATCCGAGGAAGTAAGGGTTGTATTCGAGTGGTGGATTGAAACATAGTCAGATATTAAAAAGCAGCGGATAGCATACCGGCGTATATGTCTCGAACTAACCAACTGTTCAGTACAAGACCTAGTTTGGATTTCTCAACGGCTCTAAGGTTTCTTAACATTATACTCTGATTTTTAATTTCATGGAATTCTGACGTTTCTTAATGTTACCAGAGATAAAACAGTTCCCACAATAAAGATAATAAATTAAAAACTTGCATATAAATAAAAATCAATCGTCTCATGTAGATATGACAAATGGCTGACAGATACTTCAGGCACTTTAGTTTGGGGTAAAATCAAACTTCAGGTATTATTAATATACCTTTAGGTATTATTCTAGTAGTATAAGTTATTATTCTGTGCTTCAGGTGGTAACCCTGCTTTTCATGCAAATAAGTCATTGTATTTTTAAATGATGATAATATAGTCCTTATGGCAGAGTCTCTGGGAGACCTCAATACAATGCTCAATGATCTCAGCAGAGTTTCTCAACAGGTGGGCCTAAAAATGAACATGAGTAAGACGAAAATCATGTCTAATGCTCATGTTCCGCTCCATCCAGTAATAGTTGAGAACTCGGCACTCGAAATTGTAGACGAGTATATATACCTGGGACATACGGTCCAGCTAGGTAGGTCCAATTTTGAGAAAGAGATCAACCGCCGAATCCAACTCGGTTGGGCAGCGTTCGGGAAACTTAGAGATGTCTTTTCGTCCAATATCCCTCAGTGTCTGAAGACGAAAGTCTTCGAACAGTGCGTGTTGCCAGTGATGACTTACGGATCTGAGACATGGTCGCTAACAATGGGCCTCATAAGAAGGCTCAGGGTCACTCAGCGGGCGATGGAGAGAGCTATGCTCGGAGTATCCCTGCGGGATCAAATCAGAAATGAGGAGATCCGCAGGAGAACCAGAGTAACCGACATAGCTCATCGAGTCGCGAAACTGAAGTGGCAATGGGCGGGGCACATTGCTAGAAGAACCGATGGACGTTGGGGTCCCAAGGTGCTTGAATGGCGACCTCGCACCAGTAAACGAAGCGTTGGTAGACCCCCGACCCGATGGACAGACGATCTCAAGCGAGTCGCTGGTAGCCGCTGGAATCAGGCGGCACAAGATCGTGTTCTGTGGCGATCCTTGCAAGAGACCTATGTCCAGCAGTGGACGTCTATTGGTTGAGACGACGACGACGACGATTTTTAACGACGAATGATAACTGTCAGAATTCCACCGAATTAAAAATCAGACTATAATTATTACTAGTTCAGCAACCCGACTGCGTACATTTGGATTGAAAATCTACTCAGAGAACCACTCTTTCTAGTGGTTAAAAATTGGACCGACTTCAGTCTAGCACTCAGAGAAATCGGTGTACCAATCAAAATATTAGTGACATATGACGTATGACGCATTTATGCGTTTAACTTCGTGCATAAGTGCCATAACCCACTGGCGCGACACGTCGCGCGCGGCAAGCCGCGGGTTGTCGCGCGCGATTTTATTTTCTATACAAACTCTATGCAAACGCTTGCCGCAAAACCCACTGGCGCGGCGCGATTTCGTGCCGCGCCATCCAGTGGGTTTTGCACGTCAGTTTTACATAGAGTTTGTTTAGAAAATAAAATCGCGCGCGACAACCCGCGGCTTGCCGCGCGCGACGTGTCGCGCCAGTGGGTTATGGCACTAAGAATGATAACTAGCTGTGTTATTACACTTCCTGAAAGTATGTAGATTACGGCAGTGAAAAAAAAATCATCAAAATCATCTGTTCACTGGTTTTGAAAAATTCGCGAACATACACACATACGGGTCGAATACTTACAAAGCCTCCTTTTTTGAAGTCGGTTTAAAAAAACGCAATGCTGGTAACCGCACAGTGCATATGTGCCCTAAAGTGGGCCTACGTCATGAAATAAATTGAGTTTGCGTTGAGCGATCGTGCGTGAAATGAACACGGCACTATTGCTCGTTTTACGTTTGTAATCCTTTTGGGTTATGCCCAGTTTGCATATGTCGACAACGTTCCTAGACTTCGAATATCGAAAAACTATAATATCAGAGTAAAATGGACCTATAGTTTGATTTTTTAATTCGGTGGTGTTCTGACAATTGTCATTTAAAAATAGAATGAGTTATTTGTATGAAAAACAGGGTTACTTTGCAAAACAAGCGGAAACCCGCGACTTCGTTCGCGTGGATATTGATTTTCCGTGGGTATTTGTTCTTTTTCCTAAGCTCCTTTGTGCTCATACCTTGCCTGTTACAAAACCTGTTAAAAGTTCACTGGCGGATGTTTAGGTAGATCAAAATGTAAACATCCGCCAGTGAAAGTAACATCAAAATCGATCCAGCCTTTCAGAGATTAGCTGATAATCTTTAAAGTATCTCCTTTCTAACAAAAAAAGAATGAATGAAATCGGACCATGCGTTACTGAATTACGGCTAAGTACACATTTTGACTTTCATCCCCTCTCCCAAGGGAACCGTGCTGAATTTCGGGATAAAAAGTATCCTATATGTTACTCCGTAGTATGAACTTAAATCAAGCCAAGTTTCATTTCAATCCATTCAGTAGTTTTTGCGTGATGCGCGCACAAACATACAGACAAACAGACAAAAATTTCAAAAATAGCTTTTTTACGTTCTATTACTTATCCCTAACATCCCCCAGTTATTATTTTGCAAAAATCTTCAATGTACAGATACGGCAATTCTACGATTTTATTATATGTATAGATAGATTACTGCTTGGGGCGCTGGCTGTCGAACTCAAACTTAAAAACAAGCCAGTTTAGGTCAATTTTACTTTGCAGTTATTGTGTTACAGTACACGAAATCGATCAACGTTGTCGCAATGCAAAAAAAAATGCAAAATGCAAACTCGGTATAAACCTACTGTTAAATTAAGCAGCGAATTTGTGTGTCCATCCGCGCCGGTTATTTGTCCGCGACGCTTATGTAAACGGCCGGCGAACGGATACGGCGCACTCATAACATGCGTGCGTATTATGTAAGCTTAATTAACACAATATAAAGCATATTAGTAACAAGATGAATAATGCAATGAATACCGATTAAGTATTTTCCACAACATACGTTTCGGACTCAGCCTTTTACTATCCCACTGCTGGACACAGGCCTCCCTTCATAGGAGAGAGGGATTTAGAGCTTAGCATGGCGGGCATGATGCTCCAATGCGGGTTGGCGGACTTTAACGACTATTGTCACATGATAGTGATAATAACTGGGACCGACTGCCTAACGTGCTCTCCGAGGCACGGGGGTGAAACACCACCAGCTTCCAACTCCGGGCTGGCATTGAAAATTTCTCGATAGAATAACCCAGTACCTAACAATTGTTTGCCCAACCCGAGAATCGAACCCAGGACCTCGTGATCTGCGGTCGAATATGCTAATGCTAACCACTAGACCAACGAGGCAGTTACTGAAATTAATCGAGAAATAGCTTGCATCCCGGGGACGGACATCAGCTACTATTTTATCCATGCCATGAGTTAATCTCATATAAAATCAGTCTGAGAGAAGAGCTTGATAAAAAAAACTAAAATCCCCGGGCAACGGTAACAATGGGGCGCCGACAATACCGGGATAGTTGGTTCGAATCCAAGGCGTTCACCGTGAACGGGAAATCCGGGGAAGATAACGCGTATCCGCACGATTAAACACACAAGGATTGGATGTGGCGGCCGCAAGATCCGCCGGAGCCGCAAGATCCGCCGGAGCCGCAAGAGCCGCTTTCTTTTTCAGTACTGAAAATGCCAAATACATTTTCAACGAAGACACAGGTTGGAATAATTTTATTCGTGTTAGCAATTTTTAGATCGAAATTAGGCACTTCCGTAAAATATAATATTTGGGGCAGTTGCCAAAATACATTTTTATTAAGTATTTTGGTCTTTTTATACGAGAAGTCGTATCTTAAACAGTACCTACCTTTATCAAACAAAGATTCCTATTTTAGTTCAAAAACTTCAAACCCTAATTTTCCTGCTTCATTTGCAACATAACAATTATATTATGAGGATACTCCATATTGTGTTTCGATATTCGAAATCTATCAACGTTGGCGAAAATTTCCTAAATGTAAACACTGTCACTAAGGGTACACTACCAATGAAATCCCTTGGAATTTCAGTAGGTACAAAATGCGCGTCTTGCGGCTCTTGCGGCTTTTGGGATCTGCTCGCGGTATGCAATCACGGTTAAACATAGAATGATATAATTCACTGAATAATACTCATATTGTTCTAATCTATCTATTAGGTATCCATTGTTTTATCTCAGTATGGTATTGTGTACGAGAATAGAAATACCTACGTCTGGGATCTAGCTGAATACCTAGTATATAAAGGGCGTAACTACCTCGGTGGTCTAGCGGTTGGTGTGGTCGACTGTGGATCACGAGGTTCCGGGTTCGATTCCCGGGTTGGGTCAAAAAATTATTGGGCTTTTCTGACAAGAAATTCTCAGTACCAGCCGGGAGGTGGAAGTTGGCGGTGTTAGATACAGTTCCGTGCCTCGGAAAGCACGTAAAGCCATCGGTTCTGAGCCTAATCACTCGCCGGTCATGTCGCATTATCGTCCCATCGGACTATGAGAGTGAGGGAATAGAGGGTGCGCACACACTTGTACACCATAATATCTCCTGCGTAGTTGGCTAGACTCCGCCATGGTTGATATTGCCCGCCGCGCCGTGGCCAAAATTCGGTCGGGAGGACATTATATTATGCATATGATTATCGGGAGGCTTATCCGCCTCGTTGGTTTAGTGGCTAGCTTGTTAGATATGGATCATAACATCACGGGTTCGATTCCCACGTTGGGCAAAAAACGTACTAGGGTAAAAACCCTAGTAATTTTTTTGTCCAACGTGGGAATATGTGTCACGAAATACGCAGTAAAGGCTCGAATTTTGGGGCGTTGAGAAGATCATGTGTGTTGAACGTTCAAAAGGCAGTTTTACATGCATATTCGCAAGCGAGTAGGTACATCGTACTTTATGAGGTTAAGCTATACGAGTGTGACGGTACATTTTACGAGTATAACAGAGCCGCTTTATGACACGCTCAAGCAAAATTCTACGGCACTTTAATATCCCTAAGCTTTTATCTTAAGAAGTATACGTTTTATTGAGAAACTCTTTTATATGTAACTTTCTTCCGCTTTAAGCTAATCACTACATAGTATAAAACAAAGTCGCTTTCTCTATCCCTATATCCCTATGTCCCTATGTATGCTTAAATCTTTAAAACTATGCAACGTATTTTGATGCGGTTTTTTTTAATAGATAGAGTGATTCAAGACGAAGGTTTATAAGTAGAAAAATTGGACCCGGTAGGTGGCGCTAATAGCGAACAGGACGACGTCTGCCGGGTCCGCTAGTATACTCATATAGGTAATATGCTTCAGAGTTTCACCTGTACAATTAAGCTGTGCTTAGCTGCACAATATAGTGCAATATACAGTCATAATCACACTAATATTTTAAAGGCGAAAGTTTGTGTGTATGTATGTGTGTATGTTTGTTACTCTATAACGCCGCAACTACAGAATCGATTTGGCTGAAATTTTGAATGGAAATAGATTATGACCTGACCTATCACATAGGTTACCGCAAAACCAAAATTCACGCGAGCGAAGCCGCGGGCAAAAGCTAGTAATACATACGATCCGTTTAGGTACTCACCCTGGCATATTGTGGGTTATCATTGTCTAGAATTCATTGAGTAAAGTAAACTTTATTTGTAATGTATGATAGGCTTAAAGTTGCAACGCGCTTGCCTAGAAAATGCCTTTTCACTCTTGCCTTGAAGTAACTTAAGTAAAAGTACAAAATATGTTACATTTTTTATTAAATATTTTATCATGCATTAAATACTGCAAGTTACTGCCAGTGCTGAGTAAGGTTAGCCTGGCGATCCTGAAAGAAGAATATCATAACATAAAACACCTAACATGTAAAGAGAGAAACAGAAATCTGCGCATCTTACCAAACTACAAGAAGTTTAAGTTACCTAAGACTAATAATAAGTACGGTACTAGAACATGTTCATAATATATCTTAGCAAATATAATGAATACCTTACCACTAACTCTGCAAAATACCTACAGTAAAAGAGCGATTTTTATAAGAAATTGTAAAAGGCACTTCCTGGATCTAGGTGCCTCTTTGGATGCCTAGTCTGGATCCAGGAAGTGTTTCATGTCACGATATTTATACATAAGTATAAATATGCATTAACAGCTTTTATTTATAAAACAGTTTTTACCTTTATTTTATTAAATTTGTATAACGCGAACTTGCCATCCTCACATAAACTTCAGCAGTTTCTAGAGGATGGCGAACTGAGTTTTTTTAAATGTATATTGTAAATTAACGTGATCAATAAAAAAAAAAAATCATCAAGAACAAAGAAATGGGAGACCGTAAAATGGACAGTTATGAACCGTTTTTTTTCACGGCCTGCAGGTGCTATCTCAAAAACTAAACTAAGTAGTTGGGAATTTGGAATTTGCGTACCTATAATCATATTACATTATGAAAATTTTAAATTGTAGGTAAACCTCCTTACTAATTTAAATATG
This sequence comes from Melanargia galathea, assembly GCA_920104075.1. Lineage (NCBI taxonomy): Eukaryota > Metazoa > Arthropoda > Insecta > Lepidoptera > Nymphalidae > Melanargia > Melanargia galathea. Next base: position 17,901,289 of record OV049874.1, on the reverse strand, counting down.
TAATTACAAACTTTAACACAACTAACTAGTTAGTGTAATTCATTGTAATATTTCAGAGATGAAAAGCTGTTTTACATTTTAACTGTACGCTTTGTGAGAGCCAACTAATTACGCTGAATTAGCACAAAAAAAGCAGTTGCATATAAAATGCGGACTACACGTATAAGGTAATTTGAATACATATACGTTTGAATTATTCCACACACATTTAAAAGTTAATGTAAAAATACTTAATAAATAAATAACTATAATATCTTTATTAAAAGACGGAATACCGGCCACAAACCGGCCAATCTCAGCAGAGGCAGAAACTAGCCAACTAGGCAGGAGATATTATAGAGCACAAGTTTGTGCGCGAACACAGATGCACTCTCTATTCCTTCACTCTCATAGTCCTGGGATGCCACTGCGACACGACCGGTAAGAGATTAGGATTAGGATCGACGGCTTTACGTGCTCTCCGAGGCACGGGGTGTGTATCCAAAGTAATAGATAAAGTCATTCATCATCATTATCATTATCAACCCATTACATACCCATTACAGGTCTTTTCTTAAAATGAGAAGGGTTAAGGCCGTAGTCCACCACGCTGGCAAGTGCCGATTGGCACACTTCACACGCCTTTGAGAACATTAAGGCAGGCATGCAGGTGCTTTCGATGCCACGATGCTTTCCTTCACTGTAAAAGCAAGTAATATTTAAAGCCTGTTTCACCACCTTCTGATAAGTGCCGGATAGCCTAACCGTAAGTTTTGCCACCTTCTTTATTTTATTGATGAAGTACTGAATGAATTTATAAATGCGTAAATGCATGAAAATTGCAAAAATGCGAAACCATTTCGTGTGATCATTAATTGGAAACTTTTACGTTTGTAAACTATAGGTAAGTAAGTACCTATTTCACACATTTAATTCTCCAGTGTCTAATAATTGCAGTGTCTTGTTGTAGTGCAGTGAATAAATAGAAAGTTTAGCCATTAAATTAAAGTCAAATCATATTCAAAAAGAAAATACTTTTAAATAAATAAAAAATATAGAGTGGGCGAATTTGCGTTACACATTTTGAATCTGTATTTCAGGCTAACTTCGTCGCAATTGGATACTCTCCAAAAACTTTCTGTAATGCGACGCCAACTTTTAACTATGTTTCTGTTAAATAAATTGTGCTACTTATTGCCATTAAATTCGCGTAATTAAACGAAAATTTACCATTCATTTGAGGTGTAGGAATGTGGTTTTTGGTTTACCTATACCTACTTTTAGCGTTCGAAAGGGCAAAATGGGGGCCTATTAATATCTTTTGTCTGTGCTTCTGCCTGTCCGTGTGTAGATATACATTAGACGGAAATAAACGTAGACGGAAAAAGTAAAAATTAACCCCCTGTTTAATCCCGTTGGGAATAAAATTTGCAAAAATCTGTTTTTTTTTTGCGGGCAAACAAGCAAGCGGGTCACCTGATATTAAGTGTTTACCGTCATCCATGAACATTTGCAGCACCAGGGGAACCACTTTAAATGCGTTCCCGGCTTTTGAGGAATTTGTTGATCCTCCCCTTGAATAACCCCATATCGAGTTATGTGGAAACACCACCGAAGGGAGTTGGTTCCACATGAAATCCAAATCATGAAACACTCATTTCTTCGTTTTTACCAAAATCCTAATTACCAATTTTCATGGGTATTTAAACAAACTTTCATCCCCTATTTAAATCCCTTGGGGGATGGATTACGGCCCTACCATGTAACCAACCATCAAGTAAGATCACTGCAAAAGGGCTAAAGTGTCATTGAATAAAATCAACCATAATATTATACTAAAGAAACATACTACAGAAACCAAAAATAACAATATTTACCTAATTACATTTTTTGCAACCCTTTTGGTATACGGAATTTTTGGGATTTAACATTGTAGATTGTATTTAAAAATCAATGAATTTTATTGCTGAGGTGTGGACTGTAAACAGAATAATAAAAAAAATATCTATGTCATTCAATTAAAATCTACATTGAATTGATATTTCTAACCTATAATATAGCCTAACGTGTTTGTCAATTTAGAGCGCGTACACACAATAAAATTTAAAATCCTCCGCGATCGTTTGGATGCCCATTTCGATAATTGAACAAACAATCACCACGGACAAATACAAATAACGATTTGACTGTAGATGATTCGTGAAGCAATAGGACTGTTTTGCTGGAAATTGCTAACTTGATAAACAAAATTTTAATTTGATTTAATTTTGGTTTCGCTTTTAAGTACAGGTATGCCTCGTTCTACATTTACTTTTCCACATTCTTTAGTAAAAATATTTGTATCACAGCTTTTATCGACTAAAATCACATGTTCTGCAAATACAGTTTAAGTAGGTACCTAGGTAAGTTATTAGGACAATTAATTATTGTTCAGTGAAATCATAATTACTCCATAAACATGTTGTAGTTTAGCTTGTTAAACGTGCTTCTTGATTAATCATATTGGCTCATAAAAAAATCACTTGTATAAAAAACCTATTAACTACTCCTATTTATCATAGAGCAAAAATAAAATAATAAAAGTATCGAATAAAAGCAGGCATTACTTTACGGAAACCATGTAAACCACATTCCAGAAGTAATCACACACTCGATGCACTTTTCACTCCGACACCGGAGCATCCTCAGCAGATAAAAACTTTACAATGCAAAGTACAAAAACTAAGTTTCTAAAAGTAATCAATAAATTATATTTACATCCGCGGTTAATGTAACCTTCCTTTAATTCTAAGCATTCGACATTTTTACGATTTAAATTCATAATATTTTAATTAAGGACTACGAAATTCATGACGGGAGAGCCATCCAAAATATCTCGGATATGAAAATCTCCGGTTGAATTGTCTAAAGATATTAAGATTACTGTCGTAGGTATTAGCTGACGCCTGGTGAAATCGTCCGAGTGAATTTAGGTTTTCTGAAAATCCCTTAAAAACTCTATAATTTTCAGGGATAAAAACAATGATCTTATGTATACAAGTATAAATTAGAAATTTAAAAAACCCCCGACATACGCCATTTTGTGGCAGCGGCCATCTTGGATTTGCAATAGTGCTATTCTACTAGTCAAGCCCTTTCATTTGATACCCATATTAAGGTAGTTGTAAAAAAATGTGTAATCCGCCATTTTGTAGCGGCGGCCATCTTGGACCGATTTTCTTCAAACATAGCTAACAACACTCTCGACTAATTCACCTTTCAAACAAAAAAACCGCATTCAAATCGGTCCACCCGTTTGAGCGCTACAGGGGAACAGACAGACACACACACACACACACACACACACACACACAGACACGTCAAACTTATAACACCCCGTTGTTTTTGCGTCGGGGGTTAAAAAGGTTATTGGATAAAAAGAAGCATATTATGATCGCATTAAAAATTACACTATAAAAATTACACAAAATTACAATGCATCTCTTGTTAATAGTAGGGGAGCACAAGAGGGGATTTTTGGATTTACTCGAGCGTCGTCGGCATCATTGGCTCTCCTACCATAAAAAATATCAATATACCGAAAAAAAAAAAAGCAATCATACTCTTTGGGATGAGTTCTCAATTTACTCATTCCACTGTTTCTGGATGATTACAAACGCGAAATTGTTTCTGGTTTTTATGTATCACTTATTTGCAGGAACATTTTAATTACCCTGTTTATAATAATTTGGGGTAATGAACCAGTAATAACAACTCTTTATCTTCGAATGTAGGTAATTATGATGCACATAATATTGCTCATCGATCTGTCTTTCTGATAATAGATCTGTGTATTGAATATGGCGGCCAATTCAAATTTATCTACGTCATCAAATACCAAAACCTAGATAAATTAGTTATATCTATTTACTAGTAATTTCCGATATCTGTAGCTTGCAGGCTTATCCATATTAATGCAATACATGCAATATGCATATAGATTAGCATTAAATCAGAAGAACGGACATTTATCTCTTATAGCACACCGTGACGGCCTGGTCAGATAAAACGCGTGGCGGCAATGGCACTACAAGACGACGCACCTTACATACATATACATACGTAGCATTGCAGGTTTGTCCATATTAACTACACGTAAATTTACAAGCCTTTTCTAAGGTACTACTGCATTTAATGAGGGACATTGATATTTATTTCAATCAAAAATTATCAAATTCTGTAGCCCTAGTGAGACGTAACGCAAAAAATAGACGTATGGACAGTCTTAATGTAGTAACGCGGCAGAACTCACAGTATTCTGTACTGTATAAATTAAAAATTAAAAAAACCCCGACATTCACAATTTTGTGGCGGCCCATCTTGGATATGCATAGTGCTATTCTACTAGTCAAGGCCTTTTATTTGATACCCTTAAGGAAATTATTGTGAAAAAATATGTAATCCGCCATTTTCATCAAACATAGCTAACAACACTTTCGAATAATTCACCTTTCAAACAAAAAAAACCGCATTCAAATCGGTTCACCCTTTGAGCGCTACAGGGGAACAGACAGACAGACACACACACACACACACACACACCCACACACACAAACACACACACACACAGACACGTCAAACTTATAACACCCCGCCGCGTCACGTTTTGCGTCGGGGGTTAAAGCACGTCTCAATGTACCACCGAGCAATACCTACCTATGTTCATGTTACTGACATATAGTTAAAAGCTTGCTACGGCACCGCCCCGCTGTCGCGCATCGCTACCTTCATGCGTCCTGTCTGCCCAAGGCTTTAGAACTTGTCCCACCGCCGGCGAGGAAGCAACTAACTTTAAGCTATTTTCTCGCTCAAGAAACGTACAATAGATAAGTATACAATCCGTGTAAACAACAAAGATGGATTTATTAATAGTTGATCGTTGACTGTTCACACTGCCGGCGAGGCCTCGCTCCACTAGTTTGTCGCTGAGCGACAAGAGCTAGCAAAGATAATAGTCGCTTAGCGATACTCGCTCAGCGATGCTCGCTTAGTCAGAACTCACGCTGAGAGACCAAAAGACCGCAGGACTGCCGCCGCGAGCGAGTGGCGCGAGTAATCGCTCATCGCAATAGCACACTCGCTTATAGCCCAGCGACAAAACTATCGGAACTACACACTCGCTTCCCGCTGCTCGCCAACACGTTTCTATACCCGAATTACTAATTCCGTGGAATTCTGACGTTTCGTAATGTTACCAGAGATAAAACAATTCCCACAAAAAAGATAAAAAATTCAAAATTTATGCAATATTTATGCAAAAATTTATGCGGCAGTTGATTTGCAACTACCGCATGTAGATATGACAAATGCCTGACAGCCACTTCGTGGTGATAATGTCATTCGACATCCATTTTTGAATAAATTTTTTCAATGTGCTTCTTTTGTTTTCTTTTGCTGTTAGTGTGCACCTTCTAGTTTCCACTCTTGGTGTTTTCTATTTTAAGGCAAAATGAGTAATATTATTACGCGGCATATGGCTTTTTAAGATGACAGGGAATTAAAGTAGTTTGGGGTAAAATCGTACTTCGTAGATGTTAACCTTGTTCTCCATACAAATAACTCATCTGTAAATAACAATTATAGCTGTCAGAATTCCATGGAATTATAGAAATTCGGGTATAGCCCTAGTCACTTCTCGTTCATCGTCGCCGGTGGGGCAACTGCCTTAGTAGGCAAAACTAAATAAAACCATTTGTCTTAGAGCAAACTTCGGTCAAATTGGAAACACTCCAAAAACTTTTTGTGTACCGGTGCCAAAATTTCGACCACGTCCCGATTAAAACCTCGAGTACCTGAAGCTTTAACCGTGTTACGGCTTTATTTTATTGCGTTAAAGAAAAATACCTGGACCGAAAACCTTTTTCTGTGAGCACTTAATTGTTTTTCATTTTATCTCTCAAGTTCCTGCGATTTCTTCTGATGGAAAAAATGTAAGATGAAAACGTGCTAACGAAAATATAAATAATTTTGGAGGAGAAAAAAAATAAAATCAAAAACGCAAATGGAATGTTTGAATGTTTTTTTTTTTCATTATGGCTTCGCATGGTTGCATATAGCCAGTCCTCAAGTAATAATGTTGTGTATATAATTTGCCCAATTTGGGATAAAGTGGTCAAATACAGTCCATCGTCCGTCATTGTCCGTCAGTCGGCTCTAAGTCAAGTCATGTCATGTTTTAGTAAAGCGAAGGCAACCTTACCAAAACTTTTGTTGGAGTCCTGCGAGAAAATCGAATTAATCACATAAACCACTCTTGCTTAATCTCCACTTCACTTGTGCACCTTTACAGAACTATATTGAATAAAATACCTTCTACTTTATATGCAACAAAAGTCTAAAATGCAGCAAATTAATGAAAATAAAACGAGAGAACTATTCAATTCCTACGATTTTCCCGCCAAAACTCCTGTTTGAATGTTTAAAAGTAAAATTAATTTGAATTTCGAATTCCAAGTCAAACCGCAGATACTTACTCCATGTTCGATTATGTGAGCAGTTCGACAAAGCGACAATTTCGTGGTAACTATACCCATATTACCAATTCCCCGGAATTCTGACGTTTCGTAATGTTACCAGAGATAAAACAATTCCCACAAAAAAGATAAAATATTCAAAACTTATGCAAATACAAATCAACTGCCGCATGTAGATATGACAAATGCCTGACAGACACTTCATGGTGATAATGTCATTCGACATCCATTTTTCAATAAATTTTTTCAATGTGCTTCTTTTGTTTTCTATTGCTGTTAGTGTGCACTTTCTAGTTTCCACTCTTGGTGTTTTCTATTTTAAGGCGAAACGAGTAATATTATTACGCGGCATATGGCTTTTTATGATGACAGGGAATTAAAGTAGTTTGGGGTAAAGTCGTACTTCGTAGATGTTAACCCTGTTCTCCATACAAATAACTCATCTGTAAATGACAATGACAGCTGTCAGAATTCCGGGGAATTAGTAATACGAGTATAGATCACTAATAAAATATTATGTTATATAAATTATATATATTTGGGTCACGTGTGGTTATTGGGTTTCAATGCGAGCACATAATGAATATTGATATTTCAAGTTAATTTTGTTATTTCACCACAAAATGTCAAATAGTTGCTCAATTATAGAACACATTACGCGTTTTGTAATCAACGGTAAATTACATTGCAGAGTGGATTCGGCTGGATAGGTGTTTGTATTCGTTCACGGGTATTGCTACAGATTAGCTATTATACAGTTAAGAAACGAAGTACCTAAGAGGCAAAGAATATAAGCTCAGTTTATGAAATCGAAAATGCTATAGTTTTGCAATGTAAACAAGCTATATTTTAGGAAAAATGAAACCGACTTCAATATACCATAAAATTTGAAGAGTTCCTCCGATTTCTCCAGAATCCTATAATCAGATCCTGATGATAGGATTCTGGAGAAATCGACCTGATCACCAAGGGACCATCTGTGAAGTATACCGTTTCAAACAAAAAAATAATTTTCCAATTCGATCCAGGCGTCTTTCAGTAATCGGGGAACATACATAAAAAGATTCCGACGAATTGAGAACCTCCTCCTTTTTTTAAGTCGGTTAAAAACTAACATTGCAATGATTATGCATATACACACATCAACACTGTCTAGGGATATTCTGATTTTCTCAATTTATTCAAAATTGGTTATAACTAACATACAATATGTATATATTTTTGTAAAGCCTATTTATCAGACTATCTTTTAGAATAAAACAGAATTAGTTTTTTTGTGTAAATATTTTTTTATTGAAATAAAGACAAAAAGTGAAAAGATGGTAAACTGTCTTTTTAAGAAAAAAATATAATTTTAACAAAATTAACAGGTTTTTTGCAGTTACGTGAAACATTATTTAAAATTAGTAGTCAGTAAACCACCCATGGACGTTAACCACGGTCCTACAACGGCTTTTCATGCTTTGAATCAAGTTATCAAAGTCTTGCTGTGGGATATTGTCCCAAGTCCTGCTAAGATGCAAAAAAGTTGCTTTGCAGTCGCAATGTTCGGAGGAAAACTCCTCAAAGCCCTTCTTTGGAGCATATCCCATGCGTGCTCTATGGGGTTTAGGTCTGGTGATTCAGCGGGCCAGTCTAAGATCGACACATCGTGCTCTTGTAGCCAGCTGGTCACCACTCGCGCAGTGTGCGAACGGACTTTGTCGTGCATGAGCGTGAAAACTTGGTCCATTTGCAGTCGACGGGGATAGATTATTGGTGCTAGCACCTGATTACGGTATTTTTCAGAAGTCATGGTGTTTCTGATCCAAACGAGATCTGTTCTTCCATCGATACGAATTCCCGCCCAAACCATAATTGTTTTGCCGTGGTATGGCTGGACTTCCTGACGGTGTCGCAGACGGTTGTCACGACCAGGAGCTCGCCATACACGTACTCTTCGTAAATCAGGATGAAATCCGAATCGGGACTCATCGGTAAACAGCACTACAGACCACTAGTTATCTTCCTAGAGCAAATGTTCGCGAGCCCACTGTAATCTTCGTCCACGATTTCCTCTGCGTAGTGCTGGAGTACGAAGCGGCCTGCGAGCATGAAGGTTAGCCTCGTGCAGTCTTCTCCTCACAGTTTCGTCACTGACAAGCAAATGGTGGTCTGACTGGAGCCTTTAAACCAACTGCATGGCTGTAGCATTTGATTATCTTCTCGCGGTCATTTGCGAAAATCGGTCCTGTCTTCGGGCAGTTATGCGCTTCTCGCCTGGTTGCCGTTCAGCCACTTCACCAGTGGTGCAATAACGTGACCACAACCTTGATATCACGTTTTTTCTTGTTTCAATCGCCTCGGCAATACTTCGTTGAGGAGCCCCAGTTTGGAGCGTACCTACTGCCCTTAACATTTCGTCTCTTGTTAAATGGCGTCTCTGCATGACGCATACAGTTGCATAAATTATAAATTAACCAATAATTTTCATTGAAACTTTCATTTGATACAAAAATATACCAAAAACTGGGTTAGGTCAATTGAAACTTTCGAACTTCGCTACAATTATGCTGCACAAATCTTTTGTTTTCAATTTATTTTTTCAAATTCAAATTTAGAATCATTTAATATGGTCTACAAAATAAGCTTTCATTAAAATAATTTAAAACCGATTAATATTTTTCGAGTTTCAGAACTTTATACAAAATATCCCTAGACAGTGTTGATGTGCATATATACAACTACGTGATATATATACTTATTGAAAAGAAGCAAACCGATTTTTCCTGCAATCGACTGCGATTCGTGGATTTTTCCCAACTGTACGACCGATGAACTGTGGTTCTACCGTAGTACGGTATTAACAGTGGGTATTTGTTCTAGGAATGTAATTCGAATAGACGGCGCGACTCTGCCTGCGCCGATATCGGGCGTAATGAGAATGTGCGTGGATTTTAATTGGTAAGCGTATCGTGTGGTAGAGTCGGTGCAGAATACGATAATACCATTAGTATTTGATTCCAATTAATGTACCTATCCTGATCAACCCATTACCGGCTCACTACAGAGCACGGGTCTCCTCTCAGAGTGAGAAGGGTTTTGGCCATAGTCTACCACGCTGACCAAGCGGATTGGCAGACTTCACACACTTTTGAGAACGTTATGGAGAACTCTCAGGCGTGCAGGTTTCCTCACGATGTTTTCCTTCACCGTTAAAGCAAGTGATATTTAAATACTTAAAACGCACATAACTACGAAAAGTTAGAGGTGCGTGCCCGGGATCGAACCCACGACCTTCGATTAGAAGTCGGTCGTCCTAACCACTAGGCTATCACAGCTTTTAATGTACCTATACTGGTATTTTATTCCAATTAATGTAATGGTATTTTATGCTATACCTGGATAGTTGAAGTTTGATTTTCGACAATTAATGGATGAATTAATTGTCTAGCAGTTTGCGCCTGAATTAAGGGGAAATATTGATTTCTATTGAGTCCTAGGTAGAATGTGGTCCAAAACTAAATCTGAGTACCTACCCCAACCCCAAGCAGTAGATTTACTGCTTGGGGTTGGGGTACTCAGATTTCGTTTCGTTTCGTCGGTTAAGTTCAAACAGTTACCACAACAGACTCATTTGAGAGCAAAATCACCTTCGTTGTTATTTTAAATCACCCAGAAAAAGGTCTCTTTCCTTCCACCACTTACTTTCGCGCGTTCACGTTACAAAGTATATATGAGTAGCAAAATTCGTGTATGCTTTGTAATAAAAAATTTAAAAATTGCATTACAATGTATACATGAGCAGAATCCTATGGTTGCATTCTGGCTATGTATAGAATGTAAATACGCAGCGTGATATATTGTAGCTACCTACGATTCTTTTTACTGAGATATAACTATAATCCAAATTACACTTGATTAAGAACCTCTCTGGATTTAGAGTTTATTTTCTCAAAAAGAGCAAGAGCATTTCGTTAGGTTAATTAATTTTATTTAGTTAATTTTTATATAGCCGTGACGCTACCCGGGTCACAACTGAAAATCAGCGCTCTGATTTGTATGTGTGTCTGTACATACAACGCGGGGCATGTTATACACCCATTCTGGGTGATGTTACAGCCGTGTTACCTTACTAGTTTATATTTTAATTGTTTGTTTGTGACACCATTGGTGAATAAATATGTTTTATTTCTTCTTTCTTTCTTTCTTTCAATAGTTGACTTTATACAATAAAAAAAAGTTATTATGAGGTCTTTAAACGCACTCCAATTACACACACTAAAGTTTCATCAAAATATGTCTAGTATTTTTAAAGAGCTTCTCAAACGTAAACAATTTGTGGGCGAAACATTTTTGCATCGTTAGCAACATTAAGAAAGTAGGTAATTACCAAACCTAATTAAAAATAAATAAACAAAGTACACATAAATTATTAAATCATTACAGCCGCAGTGCGCGATGCCTAAATAAACGGAAGTTCAGTACATACCGTTGATATAAAATAAACATAGATACACAAATCTTTACATTGATCGTATTTTCTTAAATATTATTAAATGAAATTATAAAATGTTCAGTGCGAATAATTGTCGAGAGTAGCATTTATTTAAAAAGTTTGTGAAAATAAATAACGTTTTTGCGTCGGGGGTTAATGAATAATGCTATCCGCATTTAGTACTATCCGCATGTAGTACCTACTTAATTCTGTTGTACACAGAATTAGTCGATACTAAATCGCATAGACTAAAACTCGAAACTAAACTAAATTGACAGGTCTAAATAAAGTGCTACCCTGTTCACAATTTTCTCTAATGAAAAAGATAACATTAAGTATATTTAGTTTAGTTTACAGGTTGTATCCATAAGAATTAGCATATCAGTGTCTATCTTGTGGATTAAAAAAAATTTGAAAAGAATAAAAAATTATTTATGGTATCAATCTCAAAAAAAATATGCGCATTTTTGGATGAGCATTAATTTTTTGTGTTGTTGTGTGTGGTTGATATGCTTAGTTGAATTTATCCTATTTGGTAGGAAAAATTGGACCAACTGGTCCAATATATCTTTTATTTGCATTGGCCGCTTAATTGTGTTGAGGTATATCAGTGTTAAGTACCAAAAACATACTTCATTAAGGAAACAACTTTAAACAGCCTTAAATCATCAGAAGCCCTTGTTTAATTTATACACCCATTTCATAGCCTGATGTTGTCCGTATGGTCTAAGTTAAAAGCGGCAGTGCTTTCTAAACACAGACTTCAACCAGTGGCGTAACTACACCGATGGGGGCCCGTGGCAAATTAATCAGATGGGGCCCCTTCTGCTCAATATAAAGTAGCTCGTCGTCGTCGTTATCAACCGATCGACGTCCACATGCCACGGTCTTGCGCCGCTTGTATCCAGCGGCGTCCTGCGACTCGCTTTATGTCGTCGGTCCACCTAGTGGGGGGTCTACCAACACTGCGCTTCCCGGTGCGAGGTCGCCACTCCAGCACCTTGGGACCCCAACATCCATCGGTTCTCCGAACTATGTGCCCCGCCCATTGCCACTTCAGTTTCGCAACCCGTTGAGCTATGTCGGTGACTTTGGTTCTTCTACGGATCTCCTCATTTCTGATTTGATCGCGTAGAGAAACTATCCATCGCTCTCTGAGTAACTCTGAGGTTTGTTATGAGGCCCATAGTTAGCGACCATGTCTCGGATCTGTATATCATCACTGGCAACACGCTCTGTTCGAAGACTTTCGTCTTCAGGCATTGAGAAATTTTGGACGAGAAGACATCGCGAAGCTTCCCGAACGCTGCCCATCCGAGTTGGATTCGGCGGTTGACTTCTTTCTCGAAATTGGACCTACCTAGCTGGACTGTGTGTCCCAGGTATATATACTCGTCTACAATTTCGAGCGCCGAGTTCTCAACGATTATCGGGTGAAGCGGGACATGAGTATTTGACATAATTTTCGTCTTACTCATGTTCATTTTTAGGCCGACCTGTTGAGAAACCCTGCTGAGGTCGTTGAGCATTGTATTAAGATCTTCCAGAGACTCTGCCATCACGACTATATCATCGGCAAACTGCAGGTGAGTGATGTACTCGCCATTGATGTTGATGCCAAGTTCGTTCCAATTCAGAAGCTTAAAGACGTCCTCCAATGCTGCGGTAAAGAGCTTCGGGGAGATGAAGTCTCCCTGTCGCACTCCTCGCTGCAATTGGATTGGTCTTGTAGTCTGATCCTGTATACGGATTACGGACTGACATGGTGGCCTTTTCGTACAAACACTTCAACGTTTGGATATACCGATAGTCGATCCGGCATCTCTGTAGTGGTCTTAATACAGCCCAAGTTTTCACTGAATCAAAGGCTTTCTCATAGTCCACAAATGCTAAGCAAAGTGGCTGGTTATACTCTTAGGTCTTCTGTATAACCTGCCGCAGCGTATGGATGTGGTCTATGGTACTGAAGCCTTTTTGGAACCCGGCCTGTTCGGGAGGCTGGAAGTCGTCGAACCTACGAGCGAGACGATTTGTAATGACCTTCGAGAACAACTTATAGACATGGCTCAGAAGCGAGATGGGTCTATAATTCTTCAGCAAGGTGTTATCACCCTTTTTGAAGAAAAGAACCACGCTTCTGTGCCATGCCTCTGGCGTTATACCATCGTCGATGACGGAATTGAACAATCGCTGAACGATCTTAAGAACTGGTTTTCCACTTGCTTTCAGGAGTTCCGCAGTGATTCCGTCATCGCCTAGCACCTTGTTGTTCTTCAGTTGTTTGAGAGTTGGTATAGTGTCGGGTCAATTTGGCTCTGGGATCTTTAGCCAAATCTTCAACAGGCTTCTGAGTTGAGATGTAGAACTGTCCGTAAAAGTTCTCGATCTCTCTCAAGATCTCAGGCTTTGATGAAATGAGACTACCGTTGTCGGTCTTCGCGTCAGATGGCTCTGTCCGATAGACAGATCTCTCGCGAAGACTTTTGAGCCTTTATTTCGCTCGATTGTATCTTTAATACATTCTATATTAAAGTAAAGTTACGCAAGTCCCGCGTTTGCGCCTTAGAGATCTGCCTATTAATCTGCCGGTAAGCAAACACATCAGCTGCAGACTGCTCACTGCAGTCTCATTTCTTGCCTCTTATCCATTAGCTTGAGAGTCTGATCTGAGAATTTTTTGGTTCTGATTGCACGGTGGGTCTTAAAGTACTTGGACCCAACCGTATGGACAGTTTCCACCAGCCTTTTGTTTAGATCGTCCACAGAGTCGCAATCTGCTAGGCAATCGAATCGGTTCTGCAGTTCGAGCTGAAAGCATTCGGGATTTTGTATATGAGCACGAGTAGGCCGAAAATAAGCTCAACTATGTTAACTATGCTCAAATAAGATCACGATAAAGTACTTACTCATTTTATCACTACATAGTATAAAACAAAGTCGTTTTCTCTGTCCCTATGTCCCTATATCCCTTTGTACGCTTAAATCTTTAAAACTACGCAACGGATTTTGATGCGGTTTTTTTTAATAGATAGAGTGATTCAAGAGGAAGGTTTATATGTATAATAACATCCATTAAATTGTGGAGAAATACTGTTATTTTTGAGGTTTCTAATGTGATGTCGTAAATAATTACATTTTTTCCGCTTACATTGCAAACGCAGGCTGAACCCTACGAGATTTATCAATATAATGTACTAAGTATTGTACACATTGAAAAGGTCTATAGAAAACTCCGCGATGGTATATGTCTATCTCTTATGGATATCCCACAATAACTTTTTTTGTCATTTACTTTTTTACGACAAATAATGGCTAATTTTAGAAGCGATTTTAACCAATACAGCATTAATCCTTATCTAATTAAATACCTTAAGTACATTGTTGATTTATTATAGATCTATATGGCCCTTTACAGCATATGATTTAAATGAATATTTTCGAAGATATTACAGATTTAAAAATTGCGGGACATAGCCTTTACGCGCGGCGCGCGGTTCCAGCCGGCCGGCCGGGGCGGTGCGTAAAGTTCTCCCCATATAGCATTTTGACGGCGCGCGGTTCCAGCCGGCCGGCCGGGGCGGTGCGTAAAGTTCTCCCCATATAGCATTTTGAATTTAGCAGCGATCGGACGCGTATGCTATCGGAGCTCTCTAGCGAGGAAAATAACAATCACACTAATGTTATAAAGGCGTTATTAAGTTATTAAGTTTGTGTGTATGTTTGTTCCTCTTCTCCGCCGCAACTACTGAACCGATTTGGCTGAAATTTTGAATGGAGATAGCTTATGCCCTGATTTAACACATAAAGTAACTTTTTATCCCGGAAAAGTATTCCTGTAACCTAACTAAAATAGATATAGACCTCCAAAACGCCACAGAGGGCGCTGACTGTTCTTAGGTAAATCACGCTCACATAACCCATTATTCCAATACTTTGCTGTGTAGCATGCATTGGCAACACATAGGCTACTTTTTATCCTGGAAAAATGCACAGTTCCCACGGGATTTCGAAAAACCCGAAATCTATATCTACAGCTATAGGTAGATTACTATTTACTATAGCGACCTTGCTTGATATTTTAAGTATAAAGGTAGGAAAAGGGAGCGGGAACGGGAACCGGAACTCCACGATTCCCTCGGGATTTGTTCAAAACCGAAATTCACGCGGGCGAAGCCGCGGGCAGAAGCTAGTTTTAAAATAAATCATGTAAGTACGTATAGAAGGTACATAAAACGCTATAAAATAAGTTCTTTTTCTAGTAACTTTTAATTTAAAGAGCATGGACAAACGTTTTGGTTAGTTTATGAACATTTTGTTCTGAAACAAAAAATGTCATTCAATTTTCGTCTTAGGTATAGTGCTGCCACACCGCAGTTACAAATGTTAGTAAACATTATTGTTAGTTAACATTTTGTCACAAATGAGCAAAGTTTTAAATGTTTTCATGTTCATGAAACATTTTTAACAAATTTTTATTAAACACTAGATGATGACAACGGCTTCGCCCGTGTGGATTTAGGTTTTTAAATATTCCGTGGGAACTTTTGATTTTCCAGAACAAAAAGTAGCCTATCTGTAGTAACCCGTCACCAAAACGGAAAAATTCCGTGGGATTCCCACGATTTCGGAATGCAATTCCTCACAGCATCAGGGTTGAGGAGTTGAATATGTACCTACTCGAGTTCATTCAACGATAAAGTCTTTAATTGGCACCCCCAATATCAATTTAAATAACCGACAGTTCCTAAATCCCATTAGTTTTGGGGATCAGTTCCCCTACAGCATCAGGATTGAGGAGTTGGAATCCAAGTTTTTTGTAGGACAGTGTCGCAATGTTTCTCTATCGATTAAAAAAAAATACCCAAATCGGTTCAGAAATCTCGGAGATATCGGTGTACATAGGTAGAAAAACACAACTCCTTCTTTTTTGAAAGTCGGTTAAAAAAGTAGCCTATGTTACTCCCTGGTTAATTCTCTACTTGTATGTGAAAGTCCCGTCAAAATCGGTTCAGCCGTTCCGAAGATTAGCCCGTTCAAACAGACAGACAGACAGACAGACAAAAATTTTAAAAACGTGTGATTCGGTTATGGTACCGTTCAAATAACCATATGAGCTTAATATGAGGTAGTTATTTCGATATTACAGACAGACACTTCAATTTTATTTATTAGTATAGATTTTGCAACAAGTATAACAAATTATAACATTTATTAAACAACATTAACCTGGGCGACTGCGGGACGTGCGGAATGTGCACACTTCAGGAAAGCTTCAAGTAATAAAATAATTTTTTACCTATCTACATAGTTATTATATTATAACAAAACTGTCCAATTTTGTCCATTGAAGATCATATTGAGTTTTTTTTAAAGGCTCTATATAAAATTAATACTGAAGCCAAAACTGTAAACTTTTCACGTTGGCAACTTAAATTAATTAAAGATCATTGATGATAAATTGATATAATATTAAATGTTAGGATACTCCTGTGCTTACGGCCCTCTCGGGCCGGGGGCCCCTTTCGGCTCGGGGCCCGTGGCATTTTGCCGAAATGCCACCCTGTAGTTACGCCACTGACTTCAACGCTGACGCAGTGACTATCACACTAATATTATAAAGGCGAAAGTTTGTGTGTGTTAGGTACTCTATAACGCCGCAACTACTACTGAACCGATTTGGCTGAAATTTTGAATGGATATAGATTATGTTCTGACTTAATACATGGGCTTTTTATAGCACTACATACATTATAACACTTTTTATCCTGGAAAAATCCACAGTTCCCACGTGATTTTGAAAATCGAAATCTATAGCAAACTTCTTTGAAAGTAGGAAAAGTTTGAAAGTTGAAATAAAGGTTGGAAAAGGGAGAGGGAACGGGAATCGGAAATCCACGATTGCCTCGGGATTTGTGAAAAACATTTTCAACAAATTCACGCGAGTGAAGCCGCGGGCAAAAGCTAGTTGAAGCATATTTTAAACAGATTAAAATCATCGGAACTTGCTTTCCGCGGTGACTTATTGAAGCATATGTATTTTGAGCCGCTTTAAATCATCAGAACCTGCAATGTGCAACTTGTACTTTTACGTTTAATCATTCATTGTCACAATTATTTTAATTTTCTTAAATTTATGTCTTTTGGTCCCATATATTGGCACAAACAGCCCTCTTCTGCAGCACGAAAATAGAATTAACATCAACAGCAGTTAGATTTAACTTGCGGCACTGCAAAACTTGGATCTACCTACTAGAGTAAGAAAATTCCATATACCGCCTGTACTTATAACTTGTACTAATCTCTTAATTAACCTCTTTTATTTTTCAGTAGCATCAAGGCAACTGCTATATAACTTCTAAGACAATTTATAATTTCCACTACGTTTTATAGATACATAGATTAGTTAAAGAGGAGAGTTATGGTTATGATATTGTTACAAGTAGTTAATTTACGGAGTTATTGCTGCAACTGTGCATTTTACGACCAAAATTAATCGCTTACAATTAGTAAAATAGATTTTAGTCTCAAATCTGGATTAAAATTAATTTGGTAAATTGACACCAAACAAACTTGAGAGGTGTCAAGGGATACGTGGAACTTCGTTCCATCCGGGTTATATTGTATTAAGTTATTATTTTTTATTATTTATTATGTACAAAAAACCTGTATACACTCAACAAAAATAATCGTCGCGACACCACACTGTTCAATGCGAAATAGAAAGACGAAACGAAAATAACTGGCTTGCTTTCTATAAGAGAGAGAGAGAGAGAGACAGACAGAGAACACGCGCACGCCGCACGGCTTACAACTAAAAAGTGTCGTTACAACTTTTTCTCTTAATTTTTTCCGTCTGGGCTAGACGGAAAAAATTACGCCTTTCGCAACGCGTGATAAGGAACTTCGTTCCAATATCTATGGTTTGCATGGTTGACGCCACGGTACAGAGGCGGCGGAAGGCGTGGGCGACGTGGGCCCAGGCCCACGGCCTCGCGCTTCGTAGGGCCTCGCGCCCCGGAGGTTTATGCATTAAACTTAAAAGCCGTGAACGCGTTGTGCGGGCAGAGGGCCTCGCAAACTATATCTTGCCCACATAAAATTTAGGTCTTGCCCCGCCACTGCCACGGTAAGTAATGTTGTGTGTGAATTTGTTAGAGGAAAATATACGTTGTTTGTGAACCCAAATAAATAAATAAAATAGACGTCATCATCATCTTCTCAACCAACAATCAACTGCTGGACATAAGTCGCAAGCAAGGGTCGCCACAGAACTCGATCTTGTGCCGCTTGTACCTAGTACTGGTAGATACGCTTGTATCTACCAGTGGTTTTCTTTTGAGATTGTCCGTCCATTTAGAGGTTCTTCTGACGCTGCATTTGCTCCAGTGCGGGGTCGCCATTTAACCTTGGACAATGCACCTTGGGACCCCAAATTCTACCGATTCATTGTGCTATATGCCACTTCAGTTTCGCGACTCGATCAAGTTTTCCTGCGGTTCTTCTAATTCCTAATTTGATCACGCAGGGATACTCCGAGCATAGATAGCTCTACCCATCGACCGCTGACTGACCCTGAGCCTTCTTTTAATAGCCATAAACTCAGCTACCATATTTACGATCATCATAAAACCAAAAAAAAATAAACACTGAAAATTCTCCATAATTTTTGTTTACACAATCGGAAATATCTTGGAAAAATCTGAATGATTATCCTGTCGCGGCTACAGTATATATAGCCCGATGGCTTTATCCGCGTCTTGTTTCCGAAAGTAGGTAAGTTCGTTACGCATTCATGAGGACACGGGTCCAATCAGAAATAATCTGCTGTGTTTTCAAAGGCGAAATTTTCATACTTTTGTTTCTCCCCATTTTCCTTATTGGAAATATGAGAAAAAAGTAAGTACCTAATAAGACAGCCAGCCTCCTTTGCCCGATGCGATTAATCAGTATAAGTATTAAAATTATACCTAGTTCCGTTATTGTTGAAAAGTGAATTGGAAATTCTTAAATGTGATAAATTCACAATTTTTTTTTTCTATTATTCGCTAGCATCCAGGTCTTAGTGATGCTATACCAATGCTATACAAAAATATTTGACATACTTACAACATAAAAAAATATCAGATAGAGTTTACAATTTTTTGTCAATTTTCTCTGCATTCATACCTTGACCTTTCAAAATTGAGTTGGGGGCGTACCGAGGACGTACCTGAAACTCGGATGATTTCACTCGTACCTGAAAATTGTAATAAATAAACTTTCTCCTTAAACACGCAACTTTTCAGATCATTTTTTCCATTTCCATGAAAAAAATAAACGTAGTGTTGTATATTTTTTTATTTTCATTTGGTAGAGAAATATTTGACTTGTAAACAATTCCCATTGAACTGTATAAAAATCTAGTGCAATGAAAATCAAGGCAACACTGGCGATTGGATGAATCAATAAAACGGGTTATCCGACTTTAGCGGAGTTTGCGTAAACAGAAAATTCCCCGCAAGCCGCCGGATAAATGCGCCGTCATTAATCTCAGGACTTATCCGGTTAGAGCCGGTTCATACTGGATCAAAGCCGTTATAAATTAATCTTTGAAATACTTTTTCTTAGTTCCTATCAGGAAATCTGGTGGTTTTTTGCGTCGGGGGTTAAAAAAACAATCAGATGATTTCAACTAGCGTGAGATCTCAGGCAGCCGCGAAATACAGGCGCCACAAATCTTGTTCTGTGACGGTAATTGCAAGAGATCTATATCCAGCCGTGGACGACGATAGACAAAGACTATGATAATTAATTTTTAAACAATATAATTATTTTGATTTTTTGGCCATGCCCATTGATATATTCGACACATGACAGTGAATAAGTATATATAACTTTTTTTTTAATCAACCACAAGTTAGTCCTTGACTGCAATCTCACCTGGTAAGTGACTATTCAAACCAAATGTTTAGGCTTTGTTCGGACTATTTAGTAGATGTTTATGTGAAGTTTGCACAAAATCGGTCGAGCGGTTCTTCAGTTATCACATTTTTCATTTTTATCAATGGGTTCCTGGATAGTTCGAAAACACAATTACCGGGTAGGTACAGGTAACCCCACTGGGTCTCTGTGTGGCGTTGATGTCGTTATGTCACCGGGCAGGATGACGTCTGCCAGGTCCGCTAGTTTTCGATAAAAATTAGTTAAGAGGCCGGTACCCGGATTCGTAATTTTTTACGAACTTTTGAACACCATAGTGCTTTAGATATAATGATTACTTTAAAAAAAATTATCAAATATTAAAGATCAATCCTTTTTTAATGGAATGTTGGGAATAAAATATTAATTTTATTAAAAAATATTATTCAAACCTTAATTCTTGCGGAAGACGTTTACTGATTTTACGCTTTTGAGTGAAACTTTCGTCACACATATAAGTACTAAAAATTGTAGAAAGCGACTGAAAAAAAATACTAATAGTATGAACACACTCTCAAAATTGGAATGTTGGAATTAGTTTTTCTATGTTTTATACAAAATTAGTAAATAAAAAAATAAAAACCGCACGTACGATTTATGAAAATTTAAGCATTAGATTAACCCCAATTTCTTTAATTTATCGCAATTTCACTAATAAAAAAAATAAATAGCGCGAAAGTTTAGGATTCATTTAGCTATAATTGTAAAAAAAAATAATCCAGAAACTATTTATATGACCAAAAAAAATTGTCAAAGTATCCTAAAATTTACAAATAAAATGGCACAGCAGACAGTACGAATGCCATACCGAGCTTAGCGCTCTTCGAGGGAGGACGTGTTGTTGCCCGACGCAGCTCACGCACACATGCAAAGCTGTGTAATGACTTGTCGTAAAACTCATAAAAGTTACATAGCGCAACCGACTCAGTTTGATGATTTGTACATAGGTTTTATTTCATTAGTGGTCCGATCTGATCAATGCTGAGCTAATGCTATGTTTTGGTATAAGTATGTGTTGATATATGTATATATTGAATTGAAATATTTTTTGTATGACATAATAATAACATCTCATACTCGAAGTTCTTTTGGGACGAAAGAGGGGTTAATAGGGATGAGAATGAGGTGAATAGGAACGACTTATGGGTGAATAGGAACAGTTTTTTTAGAACAAACTGATACCAAAACTTAAAAAAGTCGACGGCATTTTGAAATTCTTTGTTAATTGACCGATTTCATTCAAAATCGATATTTAGAGCTCCCTGGGATCACAAAACAGGAAACTGTTACCAAAACTTAAAAAAGTCGACGCCATTTTGAAATTCTTTGTTAATTGACCGATTTCATTCAAAATCAATATTTAGAGCTCCCTGGGATCACAAAACAGGAAACTGTTACCAAAATTTAAAAAAGTCGGCGCCATTTTGAAATTCTTTGTGATTGTACCGATTTCGTTCAAAATCAATATCTGAGGATCCCTAGGATCACAAAAGAGGAAACTGTTACCAAAACTTAAAAAAGTCGACGCCATTTTGAAATTCTTTGTTAATTGACCGATTTCATTCAAAATCGATATTGAGAGCTCAATGGGATCACAAAACAGGAAACTGTTACCAAAACTTAAAAAAGTCGACGCCATTTTGAAATTCTTTGTTAATTGACCGATTTCATTCAAAATCGATAAAATCGATATTTAGAGCTCCCTGGGATCACAAAACAGGAAACTGTTACCAAAATTTAAAAAAGTCGGCGCCATTTCGAAATTCTTTGTGATTGTACCGATTTCGTTCAAAATCGATATTTAGAGCTCCCTGGGATCACAAAACAGGAAACTGTTACCAAAATTTAAAAAAGTCTACGCCATTTTGAAATTCTTTGTTTATTTACCGATTCCATTCAAAATCGATATTTAGAGCTCCCTGGGATCACAAAACAGGAAACTGTTACCAAAACTTAAAAAAGTCGACGCCATTTTGAAATTCTTTGTTAATTGACCGATTTCATTCAAATTCGATATTTAGAGCTCCCTGGGATCACAAAATAGGAAACTGTTACCAAAATTTAAAAAAAGTCGGCGCCATTTTGAAATTCTTTGTGATTGTACTGATTTCGTTCAAAATCAATATCTGAGGATCCCTAGGATCACAAAACAGGAAACTGTTACCAAAACTTAAAAAAGTCGACGCCATTTTGAAATTCTTTGTTAATTGACCGATTTCATTCATCGATATTTAGAGCTCCCTGGGATCACAAAACAGGAAACTGTTACCAAAATTTAAAAAAGTCGGCGCCATTTTGAAATTCTTTGTGATTGTACCGATTTCGTTCAAAATCAATATCTGAGGATCCCTAGGATCACAAAACAGGAAATTGTTACCAAAACTTAAAAAAGTCGACGCCATTTTGAAATTCTTTGTTAATTGACCGATTTCGTTCAAAATCGATATTTAGGCTCCCTGGGATCACAAAATAGGAAACTGTTACCAAAATTTAAAAAGTCGGCGTCATTTTGAAAGGAGATGGCCCTTCCCCAATACATTGTTTGCCCCAGAAAAAAAGTTTATGCGTCACGATGAAACTTTTACCTTTGGATTGGTTTTTCTGAGTAAATTAATAATAAATAGTATTCTTGACCCTAGATAGTATGGTTATTGCTTATTGAGTACCCTAACATCTCACTAAAAATATCCTAAAAATATTTTGCAACAGATAATTTAACGAACACAAAGTATTATTTGGTATTTAACGTACTTAGTGATATTTGGAACTGTCCAACTGCTGATATTAATCCAAGCACTCTTCGAGATAGGATCATCGAAAGTAATGGTATAATTAACACAACGATTAGGAAACGCCATTGCCGCCGAGATGTCACAACACAACAGAGTCAAAATCTCTAATTCACGTTTCGCTCACGAATGTTCTGATGCAAACTTATATAAGCACTGCCGCGGAGCATGAACTAGTGGTCAATTACTTGACGCAGACTGGAAGAATTACACAAAACAGAGTAAAATTGGTAAAATACAAGAAAATCACATAAGCGCAAACATGCAGCTCAACGAAGTTCCTTGTATAGGGATGTTCGTCACGATCCAAATCCGATACTTATGTAGATCGATACAGTGGTATACGATTCAGTTGCTAATTTTATCGATCAACTAGAGAATGCCCGCGGCTTCGCCCGCGTGAATTTTGGTTTTGCACAATTTTGGTATCCCGAGGGAATCGTGGATTTCCGGTTCCCGTTCCCGCTCCCTTTTCCAACCTTTATACCTACTTTCAAGGAAGTTTTCTATAGTAATCTACCTAAAGCTGTAGCTATAGATTTCGGTTTTTTCAAAATCCCGTGAGAACTTTTAGATTTTTCGGGATAAATAGTAGCCTATGTTTTAAGTCAGGGAATAATCTATCTCCATTCAAAATTTCAGCCAAATCGGTTCAGTAGTTGCGGCGTGATTGAGTAACAAACATCCAAACATCTAAACATCCAAACATCCAAACATCCAAACATCCAAACATCCAAACATCCAAACATCCACACTTTCACATTTATAAAATTAGTAGGATATCATTCGGTACGGTTTGGTGGAATGATACACATTGTACAGAAAAGTCGGGCCAAAAATATAGTTTGATCACTGTCAGTTCACTGACAATCGTTAAAGATTTAAAATAATGTCAAAACCTAAAAGGAGTTTCGTCATTTTGTTTAAAACGCAGACGACACTGCATGTGGCCGGTTTTTTTAACCAACTTCAAAAAAAGGAGGTTCTGTGTTCGACCCGTATGTACGAGTATGTATGTGACTACTACGATTTAACGATACTACGATTAAACCACCTAATTGAAATAATATATAATTTTTTGGAGTCGGCGCTAAACCACATGCAATCCATATAAAATAAAAAGTAAATGTAAAAGTAAATGCAAGTAAAGTCAGATTAGGTATCCACTTTTGAAGGCGAGCGCGGTGAACCATGATAGCTGCGGAGCGCGAAGCTGTCCGGGATGCGGGGGGCACATATTCAACTAGAAAAATATGAAAGTCATTTATCCCCCGACTTCGAAAAATTATATATTATTCGAGTTAGGTAGTTTAATCGTCAATCTAAATAAATAAAATATTATTTTAAACTTTTTAGTTCGAATCGACTGAAGTCGGATCTATTTTTTTTTTAAATATTAGAAACTCGTATCTGCGCATCGATTCGAATTGATACTTTTCTTCCGATACCAAGTAAGACTTGAAAGTAGTGATTCGATACCAAAAGTATCGAGTACTTGCTTGTATTGTGTCGGACATCACTATAGTCTGATTTTTAATTACAGTTGTCATTTAAAAATAACAGACAGTTGTTGTCATGACAACTGTCTGTTATTTTGACACGTCAAAAATAGAATGAGTTATTTGTATCAAAAATAGGGTTACTAACTGGATTTCGATTTTACCCCTAACTAAAGTACCTGAAGTATCTGTCAGGCATTTGTCATATCTACATGAAGCAATTGATTTTTATTTACGTAAGTTTTGAATTTATTATCTTTTTTGTGGGAACTGTTTTATCTCTAGCAACATTAAAAGTCATCAAACGTCACGTCAAATAAAAATCAGACTATAGCTGTAAATAAAATGGCAGTAAACAATAACAGGAAATAAAAATACTTCTTTTTAGAATGAATTTAAAAAACCCCGCTAGTTCGTAGGTTTCTATTTTTGTCTTTCAAAATAATAATTATAAAGTAATTTTATTAGATTTATATAGTTAGGTCTATTGGTATTTTTCACTATACAAACTTAAAACGACTCTGGGGCAATTTTGGGACATCTCCTTTTTGTGATTGTACCGATTTCGTTCAAAATCAATATCTGAGGCTCCCTGGGATCACAAAACAGTAAACTGGTACCAAAATTTAAAAAATTCAGCGCCATTTTGAAATTCTTTATTAGTTGACCGATTTCGTTCAAAATCAATGTTTGAGGCTGCCTGGGATCACAAAACAGGAAACTGTTAACAAAATTTTAAACAGTCAGCGCCATTTAGAAATTCTTTGTCTCAAAAAAACAATGCTTATTACGATTTTCTAATATGATAAAAAGTTAGGGCCTGTTTCACCACCTTCGGATAAGTGTCAGATAGCTTATTGACAAGTTTTGTCTTTGTCACTTGACATAAAGTAAGAAAGTGACAAAACTTACGTTTAGTCTATTCGACACTTATCAGAAGGTGGTGAAACAGGCCCTTATGTACCTAAAGTTTAGATAGTAATGTCTTTAATAATAAACACATAAAATAGAGTTCTATGAAAAATAAATTATTTTCCAGGATAAAAAATAGCCTTTGTCCACATTCGGGATGTAAGCCATATGTGTACTAAATTGCATCAAAATTGGCTAAACGAAAATGTGTAAATCCTGGGCGAGTCAACTAGTACAAGAAAAAAGAATATAATAAAAACATCACGGTTTGAACACGAACAAATATTAGTTTAGCAAGTCAAGTCAACTCATCAAGTCTTTGGTAATAAAATATTATAGGTACTCGGGCCATTCTTGACAATAAATAAAAATTCGGTTACAAGAAGCAAATACGAATACAACAAGTGTTCCTGCAAGAATTGAGCACGTGCAAATTTTATTTATGACCTAAGATTAGCAACTGCATAGTAGATAATTGCACACCTGAGAGAACTTCTTTATCAAAACAACCTGTATACCTGAAATAACCAGATTAATCTATTGACCAATATAATAAGCATTGATCGTATAATCTTTTGTTTCGTTGCGGCGTGATTGAAGGAGAAACCAGCAAACCAATAAACTAATAAACAAACACACTTTCGCATTATAATATGGGTAGTGATATAGCTGTATTTAATTCTTACAGGTGTCATGTGTAAGTATAAACGATTACACAACATCTTGATAATAATTATATACTTACCTAAATCGAACATTAAAAAAAAGGAAATATATTAAAATATACTAAGATCTAAAATTTTATTTTATTAGCGCGTTGAATTTGGAACGCAAAGTATCAATATAGGTTAGTCCGACCGCTTTTAAGTATACCATGTCTTTGTGTGAGTGCAGCTTACGGTGCCATTGTGAGGTACACGCACACATTTAAAACTCGGGCCGAAACTCGTTGGTGCGGCTGGGAATACGGCCTCTTAACGCCCGTGTGAAGCGGCCCTACAGTTTTGTGCAGCGCTGATGGGTGATGTACGATCACGTTTTCTTGAAACATCGTTTATGCTTTGATATATTAGCAACTATTTTTTAAGCTACCCTTTATAGTTTAGAAAATACTTAGGCGGCCGTTTATAAGCCGTCTGCTATGGAATCGATGTACACAATACTTAACTGCGTTGTTGGTCTAGTGATTAGAATTCGGGCTGCGAACCACGAGGTCCCAGTTTCGATTCGGTCAAACGAAGAATGGGTTACTTTATCTAGAAATTCTCACTAGCAGGTTGTAGTTGGTGGTTGTTCGTTGCTTACTATGAGCTTCATACGGAAAGTTAGAGTCACTCAGCGGGCGATAGAGATGCTATCTATATAGAGAGCTATGCTCGGAGTTTCTTTACGTGATCAAATCAGGAATGAGGAGATCCGTTAGAAGCACCAGAGTCATCGACATAGCTCAATGGGTTGTGAAGAAGAAGTGGCTATGGGTGAGGCACATAGTTCAATGATCTAACATGTGTAGAATTATTACCATGTGTAGAATTGTAAGCACCATTCCGAACCAGTGGTAGATTCATTTGTCGATTCGAAAGCATTTGTAAAAGTTTATCTGAATAAAAAATATGTCTATTCTATTCGGCTTTGCTGCAGCTGTCCACAAGATAGTTAAGCTACTTGTAACAATTTTGTTTTGAAAAGAGCAACTGCTGAGTTTCTTGCCGGCTCTTCTCAGCAGAATCAGCATTCCGAACCGGTGGTAGATTCTTGACATGTCATAAGAGCCACAAGTTGACCTACATGAAATAAATGATTTTGAATTTTTTTTGAATCTGATAGACGTAGGGGTTTCAAGGTGCTGGAATGATGATCAATAAGCGTAGTGTTGGCTGATCCTCCACTATGTGAACCCACGACATGAGACGAGCCGCTGCATACAGGCGGCGCAAGGCCGCGGTGTGTGGATATTTCTACAAGAGACTTATATCAATATGTATATCGGTTTATATTTATACAACCACGGCGATTAGGAATTTCATAACATAATAATAATTTATGTTATACCGAATTATTTATCTTTGTATACCTACCTATACGACAAAAATAGAAAATACCCATTGTTGTGCCTCGGGGTATACCCAATCGGATATACAAATGATGTCATGTAATTTTAATGGAACTGTATCCTAATCTCATTATCTTTGAACAACAAGAGGCTTATATTATTTTGATGTAATTTCGGATAACAATACATACGTACAACGTATCATTAGAATATTATTATGGATGATTTAATTCGAAATTATCTTAGATCGATGTTAGAGCAAGTAGGTAGTTAATTGAATTGATGATATCTTTAGTCTCAACGAGCGGATATCCGCGACTTCGTTCGCGTGGATATTGATTTTAATAATCCCGTGGGAATCATTTTGTTTTTCCTATGATCCTTTGAGCTTAAACCTTGCTAAAAACTGTTAAAAGTTCACTGGCGGATGTTTAGGTACATCAAAATGTAAACATCCGCCAGTGAAAGTCCCATCAAAATCGGTCCAGCCTTTCGGAGATTAGCCAGTAGTCTTTAAAGTATCTACTTTCTAACAAAAAAAGAATGAATGAAATCGGACTACCCGTTAACGAATTACAGCTAAGTACACATTTTGCTTTTCATCCCCTCTCCCAAGGGAACCGTGCTAAAATTTCGGGATAAAAAGTATCCTATATGTTACTCCATAGTATTAACTTAAATCATGCCGAGTTTCATTTCAATCCATTCAGTAGTTTTTACGTGATGCGCGCACAAACATACAGACAAACAGACAAACAGATAAACAGACAAAAATTTCAAAAATAGCTTTTTTACGTTCTATTACTTATCCCTAACATCCCCCAGTTATTATTTTGCAAAAATCTTCAATGTACAGATACGGCAATTCTACGATTTTATTATATGTATAGATTATTATTTACTTGAAATAACATGAGTTAATCAACGTATACCTATAACTATTGCTTCTGCCTAAATCTAAGAAAATATAATACCTAACTATATGCGGAACTATGAAAAGTTAATCAAATGGAAGACGGAAAAACAAGCGGCAAGCTGGTCAAAAAACGTATTTTTTAAATAATTTAGGTGTTGTTTTATTTTTTTAGAAAGTACTATACATGCCTCGACCGGGAGTGCCTTTCTGGCCTCGTGTTATAGACGTATTATATACTAGATGATGCCTTCGGCTTCGCCCGTGTGGATTTAGGTTTTTAAAAATCCCGTGGGAACTTTTGATTTTCCAGAACAAAAAGTAGCTTATTTCTTAAGTAACCCGTCACCAAAACGGAAAAATCCCGTGAGATCCCCACGATTTCGGAATGCAATTCCTTACAGCACCAGGGTTGAGGAGTTGGATATGTATCTACTCGAGTTCATTCAACGATAAAGTCTTTAATTGGTACCGCAATATCAATTTAAATAACCGAAAGTTTCTAAATCCCATTAGTTTTGGGGATCAGGTCCTCTACAGCATCAGGATTGAGGAGTTGGAATCCAAAATATATTATAGAACAGGGTCGCAAAGTTTTACTATCGATTAAAAAAAGAATTACTAAAATCGGTTCAGAAATCTCGGAGATATTGGTGTACATAGGTAGAAAAACACAACTCCTCCTTTTTTGAAAGTCGGTTAAAAAGTAGCCTATGTTACTCCCTGGTTAATTCTCTACTTGTATGTGAAAGTCCCGTCAAAATCGGTTCAGCCGTTCCGAAGATTAGCTCGTTCAAACAGACAGACAGACAGACAGACAGACAAACAGACAGACAGACAAAATTTTTAAAAACGTGTGATTCGGTTATGGTACAGTTCAAATAACCGTATGAGCTTAATATGAGGTACACACATCAACACTGTCTAGGGATATTCTGATTTTCTCAATTTATTCAAAACTAGATGATGCCCACGGCTTCGCCCGTGTGTATTTAGGTTTGTAAAAATCTCGTGGGAACTTTGATTTTCCAGAACAAAAAGTAGCCTATCTGTAGTAAGTAGTAACCCGTCCACAAAACGGAAAAATTCCGTGGGATCCTTACGATTTCGGAATGCAATTCCTTACAGCATCAGAGTTGAGGAGTTGGACATGTACCTACTCGAGGTCATTCAACAATAAAGTATTTAATTGGTATCCCCAATATCAATTTAAATAACCGACAGTGCCTAAATCCCATTAGTTTTGGGGATCAGATCCCCTACAGCATCAGGATTGAGGAGTTGGAATCCAAATTTTTTGTAGGACAGTGTCGCAATGTTTCTCTATCGATTAAAAAAAAAATACGCAAATCGGTTCAGAAATCTCGGAGATATCGGTGTACATAGGTAGAAAAACACAACTCCTCCTTTTTTGAAAGTCGGTTAAAAAGTAGCCTATGTCACTCCCTGGTTAATTCTCTACTTGTATGTGAAAGTCCCGTCAAAATCGGTTCAGCCGTTCCAAAGATTAGCCCGTTCAAACAGACAGACAGACAGACAGACAGACAGACAGACAGACAAAAATTTTAAAAACGTGTGATTCGGTTATAGTATCGTTCAAATAACCATATGAGCTTAATATGAGGTAGTTATTTCGATATTACAGACAGACACTTCAATTTTATTTATTAGTATAGATTGGTTATAACTAACATACAATATGTATATATTTTTGTAAAGCCTATTTATCAGACTATCTTTTAGAATAAAACAGAATTAGTTTTTTTGTGTAAATAATTTTTTATTGAAATAAAGACAAAAAGTGAAATGATGGTAAACTTAAGGATAGATGTCTTTTTAAGAAAAAATATAATTTTAGCAAAATTATCAGGATTTTTGCAGTTACGTGAAAAATTATTTAAAATTAGTAGTCAGTAAACCACCCATGGACGTTAACCACGGTCCTACAACGGCTTTTCATGCTTTGAATCAAGTTATCAAAGTCTTGCTGTGGGATATTGTCCCAGGTCCTGCTAAGATGCAAAAAATTGCTTTGCAGTCGCAATGTTCGGAGGAAAACTCCTCAAAGCCCTTCTTTGGAGCATGTCCCATGCGTGCTCTATGGGGTTTAGGTCTGGTGATTCAGCGGGCCAGTCTAAGATCGACACATCGTGCTCTTGTAGCCAGCTGGTCACCACTCGCGCAGTGTGCGAACGGGCTTTGTCGTGCATGAGCGTGAAAACTTGGTCCATTTGCAGTCGATGGGGATAGATTATTGGTGCTAGCACCTGATTACGGTATTTTTCAGAAGTCATGGTGTTTCTGAGATCTGTTCTTCCATCGATACGAATTCCCGCCCAAACCATAATTGTTTTGCCGTGGTATGGCTGGACTTCCTGACGGTGTCGCAGACGGTTGTCACGACCAGGAGCTCGCCATAGACGTACTCTTCGTAAATCAGGATGAAATCCGAATCGGGACTCATCGGTAAACAGCACTACAGACCACTAGTTATCTTCCTAGAGCAAATGTTCGCGAGCCCACTGTAATCTTCGTCCACGATTTCCTCTGCGTAGTGCTGGAGTACGAAGCGGCCTGCGAGCATGAAGGTTAGCCTCGTGCAGTCTTCTCCTCACAGTTTCGTCACTGACAAGCAAATGGTGGTCTGACTGGAGCCTTTAAACCAACTGCATGGCTGTAGCATTTGGTTATCTTCTCGCGGTCATTTGCGAAAATCGGTCCTGTCTTCGGGCGGTTATGCGCTTCTCGCCTGGGTGCCGTTCAGCCACTTCACCAGTGGTGCGATAACGTGACCACAACCTTGATATCACGTTTTTTCTTGTTTCAATCGCCTCGGCAATACTTCGTTGAGGAGCCCCAGTTTGGAGCGTACCTACTGCCCTTAACATTTCGTCTCTTGTTAAATGGCGCCTCTGCATGATGCATACAGTTGCATAAATTAGAAATTAACCAATAATTTTCATTGAAACTTTCATTTGATACAAAAATATACCAAAAACTGGGTTAGGTCAATTGAAACTTTCGAACTTCGCTACAATTATGCCGCACAAATCATTTGTTTTCAATTTATTTTTTCAAATTCAAATTTAGAATCATTTAATATGGTCTACAAAATAAGCTTTCATTAAAATAATTTAAAACCGATTAATATTTTTCGAGTTTCAGAACTTTATACAAAATATCCCTAGACATTGTTGATGTGCATAGTTATTTCGAAATTACAGACAGACACTTCAATTTTATTTATTAGTATAGATTGGTAGCATATTCGACTGCAGATCACGAGGTCCAGGGTATGATTCCCAGGTTGGGCAAATAATTTGTTAGGTATTGGGTTTTTCTGTCAAGAAATTCTCAGTGCCATCTCGGAGTTGGTAGTTGGTGGTGTTTCTCCCCGTGCCTCGGAAAACACGCGGTCCGGTTATTATCACTATCATGTGAGCCTGTCAACCCGCATTGGAGCAACGTGGTGAGTCTAAGCTCTAAATCCCTTTCTCCTGTGAGAGAGGAGGCTTGAGTCCAGCAGTGGGACGTTAAAAGGCTGTAATGGTGGCGGTAGTGGTGGTGGTGGTGGTTACAGACGTCCTCGCCAAGGCTCGGCCTTCTAACTCTCGCTCGACCCGAAAACGCTTACCTCCCGGAGTAATGTACTAATATCTGTTATAATACTGAACTGTTTATACCCGTATTACTAATTCCCTGGAATTCTGACCTTTCGTAATGTTACCAGAGATTAAACAATTCCCACAAAAAAGATAAAAAAAAATCAAAACTTATGCAAATACAAATCAACTGCCGCATGTAGATATGACAAATACCTGACAGACACTTCATGGTATAATGTCCTTTGACATCCATTTTTGAATAATTTTTTTCAATGTGCTTCTTTTGTTTTCTGTTGCTGTCAGTGTGCACTTTCTAGTTTCCACTCTTGGTATTTTCTATTTTAAGGCGAAACGAGTAATATTATTACGCGGCATATGGCTTTTTATGATGACAGGGAATTAAAGTAGTTTGGGGTAAAATCGTACTTCGTAGATGTAAACCCTGTTCTCCATACAAATAACTCATCTGTAAATGACAATGACAGCTGTCAGAATTCCGGGGAATTAGTAATATGGGTATAGTAACTAAATAGTTCGGATAAACTAACGGGGAAGATATCTGAAATGACTAATTGAAGGTTAACAGGATAAAGATCACCAGATTGGCATCAGAGAGTCGTTCTTTCTTCTTCAGAGAGAAACCTCTCTTCTGAGTAGGGTTCAGAACCGGGAAATCCCGGTCTCGAAAGTACCGGGAATTCCCGGTTCTTTTGTCAGTAAAAAGAACCGGGAAATAAAATTTGATTCCCGGTTCTTTCGGTACTTTCGGGAATTTTATTTTAATTACATGATTCACGCTACTACTTACATACATAATCTTTACAATACTAACTTTACTTTTTTATACTTCCTACTGTTCAAAAGTTCAAAACTAACGTGAATTCAGCGCAAAAATAAATGGTGCGCTGCAACTTACAAGTCTATCTCTCTCGCTGTTGTGTGCGATCGCTCGCTTACTCAGTTTTCGGAATGCAATTAGCAATATTTAATCCACCTTGGGATAGAATTTTCAAAAATGCTGTTTATTTTTATTTTTTTTATTGAAAGCTCAAATACTAATTTTCATGGATATAACTTGAAAAATGACAGACTTTCATACAAACTTTCATCCCCTATTTAATCCCCTTAGGGGTGGAATTTCCAATAATTCTTTCTTAGTGTGCGCCTACATCATAAAAGAAAACAATGTGAAAATTTCAAGTTTCTGACGATGTTGCGCCATCTGTTCCGGCTTTCAGCGACGTGAACCGCTTCGACAACATTCATTTTGAGAGTGGTGCGGATCTGGTCAGTCCAGTGAATTGGACTCTTACCTCTCGACCTCTTGCCGTTCATTTTCCCAGTAACTATAAGTTTTTGTAGGTTATCGCCGGGTTTACGGGCTATATGGCCGAAGAACTCAAAGATCCTCATATGTTCAACATATCCTCAGGCATATGTTGGAGAGCCTCGGCTTTTTGTCAATTTTGAGTTCTTCGCGGATCGATTGGTTAGTCCTGAATGCAGTCCAAAAGATTCTGAGCATTTTCCTCCAGCACCACATCTCAAAGTCTATGCGCTGGCGGTGTCCAGCTTTTAAATCTATGTCTCCACCCCGTATAGGAAAATGGAGAATCTAAAGTGTTGACGAGTGTAATTTTTGTCTTGTTACTGATGTTACGATCATCCATATTCTATCGAGCTGAGACATTGCAGCCTTGGCAAGTAAATTAAGTGATCAACGGGTTTTAAATTGAGTGTTCCATTGAGTTCTAGCTTAGAAGCACGATCCACCACCTTTTCCACCCTGATCTTGGTTTTAGGCCAGTTTATGGCCTGTGTTGCTCCATTTTGTTCCGGAGTTGGAACATTTCAACTTCATTAGCTGCGAAAAGGATGGTGTCATCGGCGTAGCGAATGTTTTGAATTTGAGTGCCATTGATGGTAATTCCACCATCCCAGTCTTCGCAAGTCCGGCGTATGATGCTCTCGCCAGTCGCCATAGATGTTAAACAGAATAGGGGATACGATGCATCCTTGACGAACTTCTTCGCCAAACGAGAAAGGTGTTGATGTCGTCTTGTCGATTCTTACTATACCCTGACTATCTGAGTATAGGGTTTGAATCACTCCGACCAGATGTTTTGGGACTCCCATTTCCTGGAAAACTGTCCAGTTCACACAGTCAAAGGCCTTACTGTAGTCGACGAAACACATAATGAATGGTAAATTGAATTCGTAAGCTTTTTCAACGTAGGCGCACACTAAAAAAGGATTATTGGTACTTTCAACCCTAAATAGGGGATGAAAATTTTCATGAAAGTCGGTCACTTTTCAAGTGATAATCATGAAAATTGGTATTTAAGCTTTCGATAAAAAATTAAATTAAATTATGAAATTCAGGATTTTTGGAAATTCTATCCCCAAGTGGGTTAAATAGGGGATGAAAGTTTAAATAACAGTGATTGAAAAATTTGAAAATTGAAAAAATCCAAAATTTTCGCGGTTTTTTCGATTTTGGACAAAGTTGCGTTCGGCGCTCGAGTTCACAAATTTGGATTATTCATTGGGTCAACATCATAAACATCAGAACTACCGGATTTGAGGCGAGGTACCCCATACATTCAGAAGTTAAAGTTACTGGACTATAGAAAATAGAAGCAAAATATAAAAAGACTGAGTCATTAAGTTCTGTTTGATTCTAGGTTAATTTTTAAACTCACACAATATTAGTTCCAATAAAAATTACTTATATATTTCATTGTGCTTTACTTTTAAAGTGTAAAACTTGTTGTATAAAGAAAAAACTACAAAGAACCGAAAATCCCGAAAGAACCGGGAATTCCCGGTTCCTTTGGGTAAAAGAACCGAAATTCCCGGTTCTCAAAAACAGGACCGGTTCCGTAAACCCTACTTCTGAGGTCAAGTTTTCCATACTACCTAGGTATTCGTAGGTTACTACGGTCGTATAAGAGTTTTGTGGAGAAGATGAATTGATAAAGTAGTAGCAATTTATTTTTTTATGTAACAACACCTGAGTGCGGATTTTTATGTAGTGTACTTACCTATTCGTGTACTTTCGTGTTTCGTTTTACCAATGTATCGTAAAAAGCGAACGGTAGCGGGTGGAGTGTGACCCGCTTCCGGAGCAGACAGACAACAAACTTATAACTGCTGCGCTTTTCATATTTTGTTGAGCCATCGAAACAGCGACAGTAAATGATTGGAAGGTACAATGTTCTCTACACTATACTTTTGGGCTAACGTTTTAGGGCGGATTCATGGTACCTGCACCACACACGGGCCGTACCCGTTACCCATCCAAGTACAAATAGAATACAAGTATAAATTAAAAATTTAAAAAACCGCCATTAACCGCCATTAATCCGCCATTTTGTAGCGGCGGCCATCTTGGATCGATTTTCATCAAACATAGCTAACAACACTTTCGACTAATTCACAATTTCAAACAAAAAAAACCGCATTCAAATCAGTCCACCCGTTTGAGCGCCACAGGGGAATAGACAGACACACACACACACACACACATACACGTCAAACTTATAACACCCGTCGTTTTTGCGTCGGGGGTTAAAATGGAATGGAACGGAACGGAATGGAATATAAAAAAAATATCAAGCAAATAAAACTATATAGGTAATTGTTAAGCAATACTTTAGGTTCCCAGATTTAGTTTCAGTTTACTTTACTGATTTCTGAACATTCAACGAATGTTTGCAATAAAATTCATTCGGTATAAAATCACTAGAAAAATAGCAGCGCTACCTCCCGGGCTATAAGAGAACTATGTCCAGCAGTGGACGTCATTCCGTTGAGACAATTAATTGTAAAGGCGTCAAAGCATCAGGACCGCGTTTCTCGTGGTCACAACGGCTACCTCGCAACACGTTCCTAATAGCACAAGCAAAATACGGTTATAGCTCCAGATACCCGATATTCCATAACCATTTGTATTTTATACAGCTACGAAAAGATAGCCCCGACCCGAAAGGGTAGAACGGACTTCAGAAAAATAAATACACTTCCAGTCTAGACGTTGCTACTTTGATAATGATAGGTACTAGATATCGTCTCGTCTCAACCAATGGATGTCCACTGCTGGACATATGTAGGTCTCTTGCAAGGATCGCCACAGAACACGATCTTGTGCCACCTGTTTCCATCGGCTACCAGCGACACGCTTGAGATCGTCCGTCCATCTAGTGGGGGGGTCTTCCAACGCTACGTTTGCTGGTGCGAGGTCGCCAGTCAAGCACCTTGGGACCCCAACGTCCATCAGTTCTTCGAACAATGTGCCCCGCCCATTGCCACTTCAGTTTCGCGATTCGATGAGCTATGTCGGTAACTCTGGTTCTCCTGCGGATCTCCTCATTTCTGATTTGATCTCGCAGGGATCAGAGGAAGCTAGCGGGCAGAACCTAGTAGAAAATAACATTCCGTCACTAATTTCCTAATTGATCAAAATGTCATTTATACATGGTTAGGTATACCTATTTAGTTACAACGAAAAAAACGAAAAATAGCGTCCCTAGACCAAGTTTTTTGTTCGTCTGGTCAGGAGAACCTGACTCGTATAGCTGAGTTGGTATTTTGAATTTTTAGAATTTTTTCTTTGATGGCTGGGTTTAGGAGCAGCAAATTGCCTCTTACCGTAAGTGCTGGCATACACTGTGTATACATATACATTATACAAAGCACAGCTGCCGCGCTCGTGACGTTAGGTCGCACTTTAGGGTTATATCATTATATGCCGGGTCTGCACAGCTCGACAACGCGACTAGATTTTGAATATCGAAAACTACACTATCACAGTAAAATGGACCCAGTCTCTTATTTTAACCCGGCGTGAATGAGGTGAGAAATTGTTACACCAGCTATGAGGTGGGTATGAGATACCCAAAATTTTGGTGTTCAATTTTTAATACTATGATTGTGTAATTTTGCATTTATGCTTGAACTATATAAATAATAGTGTCCATTCAACAAGATTAGTAAATAAAATACCAGCATTAAGTACAAAAAGCGTTATTTTTTATTGAAATAACAAAGTATCTAAATGTTCTTTGAAAAAATACAAGTTTAGGTAATTAACTTCTTTTCC
This sequence comes from Melanargia galathea, assembly GCA_920104075.1. Taxonomy (NCBI): domain Eukaryota; kingdom Metazoa; phylum Arthropoda; class Insecta; order Lepidoptera; family Nymphalidae; genus Melanargia; species Melanargia galathea. Next base: position 17,864,491 of record OV049874.1, on the reverse strand, counting down.
CATAAAATCTAACAAAATTTCAATTTCTTTGGTAAATTAATATAACAATAGTGTCTTCTGGGTCGTTTTCAAATTTGGGGCCAAAAGCATTATATTTGATATTATTCTCGTGAAGTAGATGATAACGAAACTTAAATTACTTTAAATCGACTACTTCTTTGAGACGCCTAAGGGCCTATTACTACGACTTTATTATCATTGTAAATTAAGGAGATAGGCCTTTAAAAGTAGTCCAAATCTCATTAGTGTCACTAGTTCTAAAGGCATATTTTTTCTAGATTGCTTTATAAAACAAAAACGTATGTAGGAAATTGAAGTTTTATTTATTCATTGTTTGATATATATCTTATGGAAGGATAATTAATTGTTCAAACAACATTGAGTATCAAAAAAATAAAGTTTCGTAGCTATTTAAAATAGTTTGTTTTTTTAATATCATTTGTGTAACTGCAACCAAAAGCTCATTAAACAAAGAAGTTACCCTGCAATACCCAGCCTCTCTTCTCACGCAGTCTCTGTGTGGTCAGTCGTTTCCGATCGCGTGTGGTGCTTAGTTGTGTACGTCGTTATTTTGACACAAAATCAGATTATCAGATAGATTTTGGAACTTGTACAAAAATGGTATCATTAGTGTTTTGACTGCATATCGTACTTAGTTACGTATTTTTTGTTTTTATTTTATTTCATTAGTTAGGCATCCGGAAAATACTTTATTTTCAATGTAAGTAGAATTTTAGAACAGTCCATTTATAGCTGTAAATTTAAATTACTTGCGAAAATGTCATTCATGTCACTCTCATTTGTGTCGACTTACGAGTCACACTAATGATATTGAAATGCGTACAAATGAGAAAATTAAAGTACTTTTTTGCTTTTAGTGAAAGAAGTGATGATGATGATGATGAATGGCGAAACAAAAGAGCGAGTAATAGTTACAGAGACGAAGAATAGACGAAGCTAGAAGGGAAAAATATAAAAATATTAAAAATAATCCTGAACTTTATGCTGCTGAACAAGAAAAAAAAAAGACAAAGTTATTTAAAACGAAAAGAGAATCATCATCATGATCAACCCATTACCGGCTCACTACAGAACACGGGTCTCCTCTCAGAGTGAGAAGGGTTTTGGCCATAGTCTACCACGCTGGCCAAGCGGATTGGCAGACTTCACACACCTTTTGAGAACGTAATGGAGAACTCTCAGGCATGCAGGTTTCCTCACGATGTTTTCCTTCACCGTTAAAGCAAGTGATATTTAAATACTTAAAACGCACATAACTCCGAAAAGTTAGAGGTGCGTGCCCCGGGATCGAACCCACGACCTCCAATTAGAAGTCGGTCGTCCTAACCACTAGGCTATCAGAGTTAAAAGAGAATAAAAAAATTAAAAGCATTAACAAAAAGAGCCCACGAGAACAACGGTTTCAAAGAAGAAAGAAGAAAGCATAAAAAGTATTATAAAAAGAAAGTAAGCCAAAGAATCATAGAAACTGTTACAGTTAGTGTATTAAGTAATGATGACGAAAATATGAACCCTAACGTAGATCCCTAGAAAGTAGTAGAACGAGAAGAAAAACCTAAACGAAGTGAGGCTGTATTAAAACTGATAAAAAAAATTATAAAAGTCCAATTGGATCTGAAATTGAAAATGTAAACATAGTACCAGACAATAAAAAAGTCCGAATACTCAGCAATATTACAAACCGCTATATTAATATTGCTTCAACGTCACATAGCAACGCACCACAAATTGCGAGTCTTCGTAGCGTGAGACACTCCTGGGAAAATAAATCATTTGTAGGAGATCACACTAAAGCGACGGGGCATGAAAAAGAATTCCTTAAAATTGGAAAATCTAAAGATGATGATGATTCTTTCTGATTAATAACTTAAATTAGAAATTACTTCTATTTGTTTTTGTATTTGTATTTAGCTAGCATAAAGTTGAATTATTAAAATGCCGAAATCAAAATAAATAAATAAGATAAAATAAAACCATTTTATTTCAGGTCGGTGACCCATATAAAATAAAGTACAAAATAAAAATATAAAAAGTAGCACACAAGAATATAAAAATTAAAAATTGAAATTAAAATAAACAAGTATAAATTAAAAATTTAAAAATCCACGACATTCGCCATTTTGTGATGGCGGCCATCTTGGATTTGAAATTTATTATAGTGTATACACAGGCACAGGCACGTGCACGCACACACACGCATACACACACACGCATGCATACACACACACGTATGCATACACACACACACACACACACACACATAACACCCCGTCGTTTTTGCGTCGGGGGTTAAAAATGATTATTTTAATCAGATTTCTACATATTTCTTCATTAGTGTAACCAGAGTTCTCATCAGCAAATTACAAAATATCATTAGGGCAATTATGTGTCTCATTTGTGTCACTCAAAAACCTGATTTAAGGGTATTAATTGCAATAAATAGATGGTATCATTGATTGTCATATGGTTTTTCATTAGTGCAACACACCTAAATACTAAACAATAAGAATATATCAAAAAATTTAAATTCATGAAATCGCTACTTTTTTGGCCCTAAATTTGAAAACGACCCTTCTAATTATTATAAATCAAAAAGGAACTGAAAAGTCTTATGAGATCATGTTACAGAGCACGATGTGACGTACCCCAGCCACATGTACGTATGTGTATCTACCGTCACCGCCGGCGCAACACTAAACTCGATACTGTACCTCGAGCCTCGCACCCTTACCTCCAGCTACTGAAACGACAGGACTCGCATGGCAACAGTGTGCTTAGTCTAAAGCGGAGCACTCGAAAACGAACTCGAAAACTATTGATCGATTTCAGAGTAAAATAGACCTAAAATGGCTTGTTTTAAGGTTTGAGTTCGCCAATACATTCAGCATTGTTCGAATGCTAAATGTATTGGCGAACTCAAACCTTAATACAAGCCATTTTAGGTCTATTTTACTCTGAAATCGATCAATAGTTTTCGAGTTCGTTTTCGAGTGCTCCGCTTTAGACTAAGCACACTGTATAACATTCAATAATCTGCGTTTAAAAACTTCTCGGGTATGACATACCCGACCTCACTCACGCCGGGTTAAAGTCGCTTTGTACTTCCAATTTTTATTTTGCAAAATTTCCGCTTGGTCGCTGGCTGTAGATGTATGGACGAACTCAAACCTTAAAAAAAGTCATTTCAGGCCTATTTTACTTTGAAGTTATTGTGTTTCGATACTTGAATTCAACCAACGTTGCCGTAATGTATAAACTGAGTGCTTAAGTCTCAGTTTGAAGCGCTCCAAAACTAAAAGTATACTAACGTGATGGCGCCAGTTATGGACAGGGTTAAGCGCCGAGTCAATCATGAGGAGCTATAACTTTTTCATTATTGAATCTTGAGTGTTATAATTGTACAATGATATACTCAGATTTATAGAGCTTCTCACTAACTACTAAAATCTAGAAATAGTCTAATGAGTTTTGAAATATGGAAACCTAAAAACGATCAACTGAAATATGTAAAAATGCTTATGATGGACAGTCTAAATCCAGTTATGGACACCCAGTGATGGACAGTTCGTTTTAACCCAACTACGGTAAAGCCAAAAGGAAGGGTTATGATTTTAGTAGTCTATGTATGTATGTTTGTATCCAATTTTTTGTTCTACCGAAGCTCCTAAACTACTGGGCTAATTCTGATGAATGAGGTGTTAATTGATTCGTTGTTATAGTTCGGGGGTCACATAGGCTACATTTTATATGCGAAAAAATTGAGAAGTGACGTTCGCGCAGCTAAACTGGAATATTAAGTTAGTTTTAGATAGACATAACAGATGGCGCCACTAGCCGCTTGCCCCGCCCTTTCTTCCATTAGTACACAATTGAATACACGTTTTTCTAAATTATTATTTTTAACCCCCGACGCAAAACGACGGGGTGTTATAAGTTTGAGTGTCTGTGTGGGTGTGTGTGTCTGTCTGTTCCCCTGTAGCGCTCAAATGGGTGAACCGATTTGAATGCAGTTTTTTTCGTTTGAAAGGTGAATTACTCGACAGTGTTGTTAACTATGTTTCATGAAAATCGATCCAAGATGGCCGTCGCTACAAAATGGCGGATTACATATTTTATCACATCTGCCTTAATATGGGTATCAAATGAAAAGACTTGACTAGTAGAATAGCACTATGTAAATCCAAGATGGCCGCCGCCACAAAATGGCGAATGTCGAGGGTTTTTTAAATATTTAATTTATACTTGCTACTTTTTTATTTATACGGCTTTTAAAGAATTTGTTGATCCTCCCGTTGATTATTTCGAATAATATATGTACAAATATCAAAGTTACGTAGAAACAACGAATGTTCGTCACATTTCAATTTGACACTTGTCTATTTGAGGACGTTTACAAAATGGTTCCATAATTATTTTTTTTGCTTCAACTTCTTAATCCTGATGCTGCAGGGTACTACCCACCTAAACTAAAGGGATTTGGGAACTGTCCATTATGAATTCATATTTTTGGTACCAAGCTTAGATTGAATCACGGATCTCTGAGTCCCAGCTTCTTAATCCTGATGCAGCACCATACTGCTCATATAAGCAGCGCGGAATTTTCGCCTGTTTTTTGAAAAGAATATTTATTAAAAGACGAATAGGTTTTTTTCCAGACCTGTTACCTGTAAAAGGTTTACTTTCTTCTTGCGTAATAATTACTTAGACACTGTCCAAGACAAGAGAAAATCCTTAGGCGTTGTCCTAATACAACGCGAATGCGCGCCATTGGCGCTTAGTATGGACGTCAGAAAAGCTGTGATAGCCTAGTGGTTAGGACGACCGATTTCTAATCGGAGGTCGTGGGTTCGATCCCGGGCACGCACCTCTAACTTTTCGGAGTTATGTGCGTTTTAAGTATTTAAATATCACTTGCTTTAACGGTGAAGGAAAACATCGTGAGGAAACCTGCATGCCTGAGAGTTCTCCATAACGTTCTCAAAGGTGTGTGAAGTCTGCCAATCCGCTTGGCCAGCGTGGTAGACTATGGCCAAAACCCTTCTCACTCTGAGAGGAGACCCGTGCTCTGCAGTGAGCCGGTAATGGGTTGATCATGTATGGACGTCAGTCAGTCAGTCAGTCAGTCACTGTCAGTCAGTCAGTCAGTCAGTCAGTCAGTCAGTCAGTCAGTCAGTCAGTCAGTCAGTCAGTCAGTCACTGTCAGTCAGTCAGTCACTATTAGTCAGGTCAGTCAGTCAGTCAGTCAGTCAATTAGTCCGTCCGTCAGTCAGTCAGTCAGTCAGTTAGTCCGTCCGTCAGTCAGTCAGTCACTGTCAGTCACTATCAGTCAGTCACTGTCAGTCAGTCACTGTCAGTCAGTCAGTCACTGTCAGTCAGTCTCTGTCAGTCAGTCAGTCATTCACTGTCAGTCAGTCACTGTCAGTCAGTCACTGTCAGTCAGTCACTGTCATTCAATCAGTCAGTCACTGTCAGTCAGTCAGTCAGTCACTATCATTTAGTCAGTCAGTCAGTCAGTCACTGTCAGTCAGTCAGTCAGTCAGTCACTGTCAGTCAGTCAGTCCGTATAGTGCACAAGTGTGCACTTTAGGAGATATTATAATGCGCAAGTGTGCACAAGTGTAACTTTGCTAGATGGGTGGTGACCAGTCACGGCTGCAGCCTCCCACTAGACCAGAGACAATTTAGAAATTATAAAATCCCAAATTGCTTCCTTTTGGATATCGAACCTGGGACCTGCCACTTATAAGACCAAAGCGCTCACTACTGCGCCAGGGAGGTCATCGAAACTATAACTAGAAGTCATTTGTTTTTTTTTTCAATTCAATTTTCAGAAATTTTTTGAAATTTTGAATAGAGATAGATTATGGCCTGACTTAACACATAGGCTACTTTTTATCCTGAAAAAATTCACAGTTTCCCACGGGATTTTGAAAAAACCGAAATCTATAGCTACAGTTATAGGTAGATTACTATAGCAAACCTCCTTGAAGGTAGCTATAAAAGTTGCATAAGTGAGCGGGAACGGGAACCGGAAATCCACGATTCCCTCGGGATTTGTGAAAAACCGAAATTCACGCGGGAAAAGCCGCGGGCAGAAGCTAGTTAATCTATAAAAATTTAATTTTGACTTGTAATTGTGTTTAAATGATAAGAATCGACAGGTGTCTATGACTGGGTATTTGATGATTTTCCGATCCCGTAATGGACACCCCCTCTAAAACTTGAAAACAATTTTATGTCGCATTTACTCCTTCATAAGCATGTTTTAAATTTTGTAACTAAGTGATTTAACCATTGAAAATTTATATTTTAATCAAAAACGAGAATTCATCGATCAAAATATTTTTCTTACCTTCTTAGCGATTTGCTTAAGAAAACTACTGAAATCGAAAGATATTGCACACGAAATTTTGTTCACCTTGCCATTTTAAAACAAAATGGCCGTTACATATGATATTTGTCAATATGACAAACAGATCCCTATTCTACATGATTTAAGTGTTGCCAGCGGTAAAACTCTAATCTAGCTCTTATTTTTGTTAAAAACGGTGAAGGTGGTCAGCTACTGGTGCCTGGTCCATACCTGGCGACACCACGTTATAAGTATACTATTGATCGAATCACAAATAACTTCAGAGCAAAATGAACCCAAAGACTCTTATTTTAGGTCCATTTTACTCTGAAGTCACTGTGATGCGATCAATAGTATACTGATAGTATACTATATTTTACTCTGAAGTCACTGTGATGCGATCAATAGTATACTGATAGTCTATCTATAATATAATAAAACTGTAACAGATCCAATTCTGTACATTGAAGATATTTTGAAATTTTTTATTGGAGGGCACTCTATAATCGATACTGAAGCCAAAACTGCAATTTGTTTCATTTTTGTCTGTCTGTCTGTCTTTCTGTCTGTCTGTCTGTCTGTCTGTCTGTCTGTCTGTATCTTGGCCGCGCATCACGCCGAAACTACTGAACGGATTCAAATGAAATTTGGTACGTTTTGAGTTTATACTCCGAGGTAGGACATAGGATACTTTTTATCCCGAAATTCAGCACGGTTCCCTTGGGAGAGGGGAAGAAAGTTAAAACATGTATTTAGCTGTAATTCATTAACGCGTAGTTCGATTTAACTCATTCTTTTTTTGTTAGAAAGATAGTACTTTAAGTATTGTCCCGTAAATATTTCAAGGTCATAGGTTTATTAGTTCAGAAATGACAGACATTTATTGGGTTCAAATAACTTGGGACGCGGATGTTTGTACGTACGGCTTATTTTAAACTGGCGTGCGTTTAAATTTATGTTTGTCGGCCTGTCTATTTGTTCCAGCTAATCTCCGAAACGGCTGGATCGATTTTGATGGAACTTTCAATGGCAGATAGGTGATGTTAAGGGGTAACTTAGGATACATTTAGAATAGGTACAAAAAAGAATTATGGGGTCCGATCCGATATAAAAACCTATATCCATGCGAACGAAGTCGCGGGGGTCGGCTAGTATACTATAAAGTTTTGGAGCGCTCCAAACTGAGACTAAGCTGGGCATAGACCCACTGACTGACGCTGTCTCTGCATGCGCGGCATGCTGATGTAATGCATGCTTATTCCTTGAGGGAATTTTAATTACGCGAGTTTGTATGAAAATTGTTGTAACCGTTTTTATTCGAGTTCTAGAAGTAGGTTCCAAATTCAACGCGTAAATTTTATTCTATGTGTGTAATTACACCGATTTCACGACACAACGACGAGGTGTTATAAGTTTGACGTGTCTGTGTGTGTGTGTGTGTATGTGTGTGTCTGTTTGTTCCACCGTAGAACTCAAATGTGTGAACCGATTTGAATGCGGTTTTTTTGTTTGAAAGATGAATTAATCGGGAGTATTCATAGCTATGTTTGATGAAAATAGGTCAAAGATGGCCGCCGCCACAAAATGTCGGGTTACATATACTTTCACAACTCCCTCAATATGCGTATCAAATGAAAGTGCTTGACTCGTAGAATAGCATTATGCAAATTCAAGATGGTCGCCAGCACAAAATGGCAAATTTCGACGGTTTTTTAAATTTTTAATTTATACCTACTTGTTATTTACTTTGCAGTGGCTTTTGAAGTCGGTAATTTGAAAATAATTTTTGTAAACATGCAAATTGTAGTCCCATGTGTAGTTACATACTCGTAATTAAACTCGCCAAGTTTAATAATTTCTGAAAACGGCTTCCAAGTGTATTGTATTTTATTGAATTTATGAAATTTTCACGAAAATTTTATATAGGTCCCTTGCAATTTGCAAGATAGTTTTGTTTGAATAAAGCCAATGTTATACCTATTATTTTAGTGATGAAATGTTTTTCTTTATGAGAAAACTAGCTTCTGCCCGCGTGAATTTCGGTTTTTCACAAATCCCGAGGGAATTGTAGATTTTCGGTTCCGTTCCCGCTACCTTTTCTAACCTTTTCACCTACTTTCAAGGAAGTTTGTTAAAGTAATCTACCTAAAGCTGGTAGCTATAGATTTCAGTTTTTTCAAAATAAATCCCGTGGGAACTGTGGATTTTTCCAGGATGAAAAGTTCCTATGTCTAGTAGCCTATGTGTTAAGTCTAGGCATAATCTATCTCCATTTAAAATTTCAGCCAAATTGGTTCAGTAGTTGCGGCGTTAAAGAGTAACAAACACACACATACACACACACGTGTGTGTGACACACAAACATTCGTCACACGTCACACGTCGTGCATGAGGTATATCCACAGGGTAAATATATATATTATTATCTACTACGCATGTTCTGGACGTGATATCAAATTATGATGAGCATAAAAAGACAAAAATATGCTCATAATATAAATTAGGGCTCTTCTATACGTGTAAAATACACATCTTTTTAATAACAAGTATAAATTCGCCATTTTGTGGCGGCGGCCATCTTGGATTTGCAATAGTGCTATTCTACTAGTCAAGCCCTTTCATTTGATACCCATATTGAGGGGGGTTGTGAAAAAATATGTCATCCGACATTTTGTAGCGGCGGCCATCTTGGACCGATTTTCATCAAACATAGCTAACAACATTCTCGACTAATTCACCTTTCAAACAAAAAAAACCGCAATCAAATCGGTCCACCCGTTTGAGCGCCACAGGGGATCAGACAGACACACACACACACACACACAGACACGTGAAACTTATAACACCCCGTCGTTTTTGCGTCGGGGGTTAAAAATACATTAAATAACACAAAATGAGACAATGCGAGCTTTATTCAGGAAAAGGATTCAACCCCTAAATTTTAATTAGTCGCCGGAAAGACGAATGGCGCATTCGCAGCGTTTGTGGACGTCGTCGCGCCTCGTAATGTTGCCTTATTAAAAACTCGCTGCCGGGATCTAGGGATACTAGATGTATCTCAAACGGCCGAATTTAATAAAGGCGAAAGTTTGTGTGGGTTTGTGTGTGTGTGTGTGTACTGAACCGATTTGCCTGAAATTTTGAATGGACATAGAGTATGCCCTCACTAATAGCACATAGAACACTGGAAAAATCCACAGTTTCCGCGGAATACTGAGAAAACCGAAATCTAGGTATAAAGGTTGGAAAAGGGTGCGGGCGAAGCCGCGGGCAGAAGCTAGTAATATATAATCTATTTTTTTTGTTTCATTCGTCAAAAAGTTTGCCGTTGACTGTGATCTCAACTGATGATAAGTACGATATAGCCGGTGAAAGCGGGCTAACCTGAAAGAGGTATGGCAGTATGTATTTATTAAGCCCATTACCCATATATCCTTGAGTGTCGTTTTTCAACCGCTCTCGCGCGAAGCCCCCTCGTCAGTCCCGGCAGCGCGCAGCGGCTCAAAGCAAGTTTATGACCACTCATTTACATTTCTCCGCGTGCTTGATTAAATTGTTTTTTCGGGATTTCAGATGTTTCATGTATTTAAATTGACATTCAAAAAGTGTATAGTATACCAATTTGAATAAATTGACTTTGACGCTGACTTTGACTTTGACTTTGAATTTGACTTTGATTTTGATTTTGATTTTGTTTGTGGCAAGTATAATTTAGTTTGTTCATATCACTTCCAGCACAATATTTAGAACATCTCTATTCGCAGAGCAGTGTCGTTTTTCAACCGCTCTCGCGCGAAGCCCCCTCGTCAGTCCCGGCAGCGCGCAGCGGCTCAAAGCAAGTTTATGACCACTCATTTACATTTCTCCGCGTGCTTGATTAAATTGTTTTTTCGGGATTTCAGATGTTTCATGTATTTAAATTGACATTCAAAAAGTGTATAGTATACCAATTTGAATAAATTGACTTTGACGCTGACTTTGACTTTGACTTTGAATTTGACTTTGATTTTGATTTTGATTTTGTTTGTGGCAAGTATAATTTAGTTTGTTCATATCACTTCCAGCACAATATTTAGAACATCTCTATTCGCAGAGCAGTGTCGTTTTTCAACCGCTCTCGCGCGAAGCCCCCTCGTCAGTCCCGGCAGCGCGCAGCGGCTCAAAGCAAGTTTATGACCACTCATTTACATTTCTCCGCGTGCTTGATTAAATTGTTTTTTCGGGATTTCAGATGTTTCATGTATTTAAATTGACATTCAAAAAGTGTATAGTATACCAATTTGAATAAATTGACTTTGACGCTGACTTTGACTTTGACTTTGAATTTGACTTTGATTTTGATTTTGATTTTGTTTGTGGCAAGTATAATTTAGTTTGTTCATATCACTTCCAGCACAATATTTAGAACATCTCTATTCGCAGAGCAGTGTCGTTTTTCAACCGCTCTCGCGCGAAGCCCCCTCGTCAGTCCCGGCAGCGCGCAGCGGCTCAAAGCAAGTTTATGACCACTCATTTACATTTCTCCGCGTGCTTGATTAAATTGTTTTTTCGGGATTTCAGATGTTTCATGTATTTAAATTGACATTCAAAAAGTGTATAGTATACCAATTTGAATAAATTGACTTTGACGCTGACTTTGACTTTGACTTTGAATTTGACTTTGATTTTGATTTTGATTTTGTTTGTGGCAAGTATAATTTAGTTTGTTCATATCACTTCCAGCACAATATTTAGAACATCTCTATTCGCAGAGCAGTGTCGTTTTTCAACCGCTCTCGCGCGAAGCCCCCTCGTCAGTCCCGGCAGCGCGCAGCGGCTCAAAGCAAGTTTATGACCACTCATTTACATTTCTCCGCGTGCTTGATTAAATTGTTTTTTCGGATTTCAGTTTCCGTTTTGTGAAGTGCATTTCGGTGGAACTTTGAAAAGCTTTCGGTGTTTGCGACATTCGAATGGTGCGTTGGGGTAATACCGGACGGATTTTCGACTAGTTGGAAGAGTGTCGCAAAAAAATTTTTTTCTCGAAATCCATACATCTTACATTAATGTAATATATCGTAAACGGTTAATGGTTAAACGTAGTTTAGCTTTGAAAATAGTTTGTTTATGTAAACTCAACGGTTTTTGTTTTTTACGTACACAAAGTCAACACAATTTTTTTTATGACCATGATTAAGAATTGGCCACCAAGGGGTATGACCGGACATAAATTTAAAGTCACTTCTAGTGCTTGGAGAACAAAGTCTTAATAAGGAATACATTCGGTATTTCCTATTCTAAAACATATTTGAATATGAATTATAAATGACTAGAAACAAAAATGTTCCAATCGATTCTTTCATTTTTGGTTTTATGCCATTCGAACTTACCCCTGATGTAAAAAAATTGTGATTTTGTGGTTCTCAAACTTTGGCATGCCACAAAGTAAGTAAAATGGTAAAGATCGGATGCATTTGCCGGTGCCCAGTGGGGAAGCCTGGTGTAGTAAGTACTACTCAATTGTTAAATTTATTGTGTGTACAAGTTCATGTACGTATAGCAGGCGCGTGTCTTATTATAAACAGGAAGGGAGTAGGCATAAAAGAGTCGATTAAAATCGGAACTTGATGAAGTAAAGCAAATGTGACAAGTGCACCAGGATATCAGATATTTGGAAAAGGAAACTGAATTATTACTTAATACGTAAGGTCCCTGGTTTGCCTTTGGATAAAACTTAGCAATGTAAAATTATTATTTTTTTCATTAATGGTACTTATTAGCCTAGTTCATGCTTGTAAGATAAGTAATTATAGTAACCAACTTTCAATAAACTTTTTTTTAAATTATCACATAATGTATCTTGTTATTAACGATCTATGAAAAGTACTCATACCAGATTGAGCTATTAAGGCGCAAAATTTGTGTTTTAACTCTACTTTGGAATCTTACTATTACTCCGATTAACTAATCTTACTGTTAATCCGTTTTGGAATCTTACTATTACTCAGTAAAAGCAATAGCGAAAGAAACCTCGTACGGCAGAAACATTTATGATTACTTAATAAAAGTTTGACTATCACTGCCTTATTTGAAACTTGCAAAGATCGGAAAATTTTCATCCGATCTTCACTTGCGAGGGGGTACACCGGATCTTCGCCAACATCAATGTTAGCTCTATTTGGATCAAATTAATCTCTTTGTGGCATCATAAAACTAACTATCCAGGCAAAATAATTACAAAAAAAGCTATACCTTCGCTAAAAAAGACAGATAAAAACAAAAGTTGAAGACCGGATTGACGAAAAAATTACGAAAATTACCTTGTTTTGTTTAATGGCGCATAGCACATGTCCGACTTGATGGAGCGATTTGCGGGAACCACAGGCCGGGGCCCAATTAAATGGCCTAATACACAATATTGCCCACATTTAAAAATATGCCCTAATTCGTCCGAAATTTGAGTCATACGGTCTTAACCCACCTCCGATCTTACCCTAACGCACTTATTTGGTGTTATGTTTTTGACAGGAAAGACATGGTTATGTTTTTGACAGGAAAGACATGGTTATGTTTTTGACGCATACATGAGGTAGAGACTAGCCAACTACGCAGGATATAGTGCGTAAGTGTCTGCGCAAACACAAGTGCACACACTGTATTCCCTCACTCTCATAGTCCGACGAGAGAAGGACCGACGGCTTTACGTGTTCTCCGAGGGCCTAATACCGCCCTCTTCGTAAAGCCCAAATTAAACGGCTCTATTTTCGGGATATTAATTGTTTTCATTTTAGAGGCTTCATCGATAATGAACCGTCTAAACACCGACCGTTCATCGTTCACAGGCACTGTGCCATAGCAAATATCGTATCGTGCATCGTTCATCGCAAAAATTAACGATGAACGGGACACCGCCTAATTTGGGCTTTAGAGCAAATAGACAGTTGTCACTTTTGTAGCACGAGGGAACCAGTCCGCCGTTTAATTTGTACGCTAGCGAATACAATTTGAAAAAAATATTCTAATATCTCTCCATTGAAGGACAACATTTTATTTTTCTGGTAACTCGGCAAAGGGGAATTAAAAAGATTAAAATTTATTATGAGGAAAAGATATTCATAATTCCATTACGAATTTCATAAGTAGGTCGTCAAAAAGAAAAATTACCTCCTTATACCGGATCGCGATTGATGGAGCGTGAAAATTGGAATTAATGCAAAAATGAAATTCGGAGCGCGTGAAATAATTTCACCGATTGTGTCAATATACTGAATTTCGTAGACTGCTTAGGCTTTATTATATTGATATCCCAAGATCATAATATTATATTTATTTGTAAAATTAACATAAGGCGTAGACTAAGCATTGAGGACAAACCTCTGTGGTTTTTTCAATGTGAATAATTTGTTCAATGTAAAATATTATGTATTTTGATAAATAAATTGAAAAAAAAAAAAAAAGAAAATCCCTACCACTAGTATGATGTAAGTATTGGAAAGAGATCACGACCCTCAACAAAAGAGAGAAAGAGGAAGAAGAGAGAAGCGAGAGAGAGGAGAGGAAGTGAGAAGAGAGAGATTTTTAAATTCATTTTTTTTAGAATAATTAATTCTTAAGTAAAATAGTTCTTGATGAAACTACCATGGATATATAATAGATCTGTTAATTCTTGTTTACCCGCATACTAAGGGGTTTTTATTGATCAGTAGGTATCAAAAACTCTTGAATATTATAGGAGCAACAACACAATTTTATGTGAGACCCGACCCGAAATGACATCCTGAATTACTGTTATCAGGAACCGGTAAATAAAAACAATTTAGACCCGTTTTGCCGCGGGGCCTCGCTATCTCGCTGCTGGGATTAGATGGCTTAGCGTTTGCTCTCTTATCTGGGAGGAGTACATTTTTGCGATTTGTTTTGTTAAGCCTTATAGTCCGGCAGCCGAGGAACAAATTTTTAGTGATTAATAATAAGCTGAATTTTCGTAGCCATTTCATTACACAAGTATTTACTAAGCTGCATACAAAAAACCAGCTAGTTATTAATAATGTTTAATCATTTTTATAGCCTCATTATTTGGAAATATTCGGAGTGGAGGATTCTGTAGAATATTATTCTCTATAACTCGAGTACGGCCCACCATCGAGAATTTTCATAGATACAAAAGTTGGTCGTCTCGTCGAAACGAACCTATTCACGAAAATTCAGCTTGTTATTTAATCACTAAAAAATTTGTTCCTCGGCTGCCGGACTATTAGGCTGTACTTACTTGAGTGTGTCTAATGCTTCCTTCTAACTTCTGTCTGTTATTTAAAGAAATTAATATCAGAGACTGACTTCTCTTGAAGGCTCACCACGGCAGCAAACTGAGGCACTGACTAGCCATTTTCGCAGAAAATTTATAGTGCACAATTATGTGTGCAAACAAAGATGCAGGTAACTTTTTGACAATCTCCTTGACGCAGTGGTGAGCGCTGTGGTCTTATAAGTGGGAGGCCCCGGGTTCGACTCCCGGCAGGGTCGATTTGAGTTTATCCATACTAATATTATAAATGCGAAAGATTTACAGCCCAGCCAGTCTAACCGATTTTGATGAAATTTGGTACAGGGTTAGCTTACATCCCGGGGATATAGTTAGGCTACTTTTTATCCTGGAAAATTAAAGAGTTTTCAATTAAAGAATTTAACCGATTTCTTTGAACTTTTCTTTTCTTGACCCGGGACTCGAATCCCAGACCTCATGATCCGACTAGCTAGTCAAGAGAGCTAGAGGTGAGGGCTCAAAGTTCAAGAACAAATTGTATCCAATAGCCGAGACTCAACGGATCATGTAGCGCTCCGGGCCGTACCGCGCATTAATAAACCAACTTCAGTGTAGTGCTGGGTGATTTAATTATATCGATATACTATATTTACTTACCCTTACCTTATTTTAGCAGTCGATATAATATTACGTATGTTTGTGGCCGATTTTTGTATGAGATTCTGTGTGTAGCACCGTAGCGCCTAAACTACTGGACCGATTTTGATGAATGAGGTGTTAAATTTTTGTGTTAAGTTGTAAAACTTTATTTTTATTATTTTTATTATTTTTATTTTTTTATCACTTTATCATTTATAGAATCTTCAATTGTTCAACATGCTTTTTTATGAGCATACTTTTAATACAAATCTTAAACTTGTGTAAAGGCAAGTGTAAGATTGCTTGCGGAATTTTATTATAGAACATTACGCCCATTCCCACAAACGACTTTCGGACCTTCTTGAGGCGTAATTGAGGATTCACGAGCCTATTTCTTTGAATTTGAAAATTGAACCCGGGAACTCCCGTTTATAAGACCACAATGCTCACCACTGCGCCAGAAGGACGTTAAAAATTCAAATACTACTACTACTAATAAGGAATTAGGGATACCTACACAATAAATGAATTTGTTAGTGGCAAATATGCATGGAAGTAATCAGCTATGCATACAGCTGCCCACAAGATAGTGTGAAGAATTTGTTACATTTGTGTAAGTAGAATTACATATCGTAATTTTTAGTATTATGACAAGAAAAATTGCTGAATGTCTTGCTACAAGAGCCACGAGTTGGCCCACTTGAAATAAACAATTTTGAATTTTATTCAGTTCCCAATATTTTGTATTCCCTATTTTTTGTAAATTGCGTGCAAATAAAAGCAACTAGCGAAACGACAGATGGCCAAAATTAAAAAAAAAAGGATATTATCAGCCTAATAAGACTTATGAGGCAGTTATTTCGAAATTACATGCAAACACTTCAGTTTTATTAATTTTTACACACAGTTGTCGATGTAGTCGACATCACTATAGAAGTCAAGAGGTGAAAAGGCTTATATTTAGAGATTTTAATAAATACTAATAGATATTTATTTAGAAACTTGACGCAACTTCGTCTTTACATCCAATTTATTTGTAATTATTACTTGTTTTTCCAATGGTGGGTATTTATTTCAGCGTTGTTTGACCTTTCAAAGTATTTTATTACAAAGCGTTTGTTTGTAATTTTAGGTGATTATTTATTTTCATAAGTTTATTTAGTAGGTATAAGCTGAATTTTAAATTAACTATTATTCACTGAAGGCCGTATCGACTGGAAGATCTCTTGTTCAATGGTGATCTTGCCCATAACTATACCTAATTACAAACTATAGCAATTATTTATTTTATTGCTTTTTCGAAATATCCTTTGAACGGGAACTCTCCTGTCTAACGCAATTCAAAAATACACATGAGTACAACATTTGGTATTTATTTTCTATACCAGATTGGCAACCATTTCCTTCATCGTTTTTGACGTGATAACGTCTTATAAATCGATGAACGCCGGCTGCACGCATGAAAAAGCATGACTCATTGTCCTAAGCGATAGAGAGGCACGATCGGCCTAAGCGTTCGGCTTCATCAGTGTTTTCTTATGACGCGCGGACGTTATCACGTAAAACTATCGTCCGTAAACCGACTTTACAGAAAATCAATTTTTTTTTGGTTACAATAACTCATTTGTCAACACACTTAGCACAGGCAGACTGACCAATTAAGTATTAGGGAGATGTTGCTTTTTCTGTGAACAAAGAATCAGCCATTTCGGAGATATTTACCTTTGTTAAGACATAATACAACGTTAGTTTTATTTGAAGCAAAACCTGAAAGTAGTTTGCTCAGAATCACTAACAAAATCGAATCCAACTATTTTTATATTGTGTTATAATTTTGTCCAATAATATTTTAAAATCCTGCAAACTAATGTTGTAACTATATCTAACTACAGGCAATCGTGGGAGAAGCGCCACCGAAAAGAAAATGTAGCCAAAGTAGAGTAGGTAATTGGTAACTTTATTAACAATCCCCCAAATGAAATCTCAAGTATTCGTGCCAAAGGTGTGACGAAGTCAATTACAAGTTTAAGGGTCTCTATTAGTGATTTGTATTGAGGCGTCCCTTTGATGGCCGTTTCAAAGGGTCCGAGTACCTACATATTTCATTAAACCTGAAAATGATCTACAAATAGATTGTACAAAGGTATTGCTTGTGGCAATGTTTTTCGTCGTGGGCTTGGTTGAAACACCGTAGCGTATTTTTTTTAATAATAATAGCGGGCAAACAAAGAAGCGGGTCACCTAATGTTAAGTGAGTAGGTACCGCCACCCATGAACATTAGCAGCACCTGAGGAACCCCTAACTAATGCGTTGCCGGCTTTTGAGGAAGGGGACTTGCTGCTCAGCTCGCTGCCGGAACGCATCTGATACTTTGCGGCAGATTACGGCTGAAGTGTGGTCGCTAGCCAGGCGGATTCGGGGTAGAATCCTGGCACAAAGCGGGGATACCATCTAGATTACGTTGTTTTTTTTTTTATTCAACTACAAGTTAGCCCTTGACTGCAATCTCACCTGATGGTAAGTGATGATGCAGTCTAAGATGGAAGCGGGCTAACTTGGAAGAGGTATGCATACCCCTGATCGGTTTCTACACGGCATCGTACCGGAACGCTAAATCACTTGGCGGCACGGTTTTGCCGGTAGGGTGGTAACCACCCACGGCTTAAGCCTCCCACCAGACCAGACCGGAGACAATTTAGAAATTATAAAATCTCAAATTGCCTCTGCCGGGAATCGAACCCAGGACCTCCCACTTATAAGACCACAGCGCTCACCACTGCGCCAGGGAGGTTGTTAAAATCCAGATTACGTTGTGTGGTATCAGGCACAACGACCCGTAGAGGGGACTGAGAGCGTCAGGGCCTCGTTAGCATATTGGCAGGGTGCACTCAGGTGAGGTTGACTTTGGCTACATAGGTGGAATTTAGGCCACTTACACCCCAAATTATTATATTAATAACAAATAAATAAATATTCAATAGTTCCATCTATAGATATCTATATTTTATCGCTTACAGACAGACAGACGTGGCGGGGAAGTTTGTTTTATAGTATGTAGAGATTGGTAACATAATAGGAGTAGGTATAAAATATAGGAGTAAGGTTTTATTTTCCGAACTTTGTCTTGTTTCTTCATAAGTTCGTATAATATCGTCTGTAATATTAATCGAGAAGCCACGCGGAATGGCCCTGCGGTCTCCGGGACAAACTTTTTGCAATTACCGCTCCAATAATGGGACTTCGATTGCAGCTGCGGAGATATGCGGGAAAAGATGGACTAAGTTTTACGTGCTCTCGCATAATTGCAACCGCGCCCTAACTCCTGGGAGGTAGTATAGAATAGAATAGAATAGAATAGAAAAGTTTTTTATTCAAATAAACTTTTACAAGTGCTTTTGAATAGTCAGATGAATCTACCACTGGTTCGGAATGCCGTTCCAACCGAGAAGAACCAGCAAGAAACTCGGCGGTTGCTCTTTTCCAAATTTACAATATCAATATACAGTCAAAACCGTTTATGGCGACATCGTTTAGAATAACATACCGGTTATATTAACCGTAATCAAAGGTCCCGGCTGAATGCTATATGACTGCCTTAACAAAAACATTGCTTTTTACGACATTGGTTACTTCGACATACCGCATTAAACGACCACATTTGACCAATGTTTTCGGAGAATTGTATCTCTACAGGTCGTTCTACAGCGACCAGCTTATCTGTATTGTAAATTTTGAATAAGCATAATAAAATGGTCAATGGTTATTATCGTAAAAATAAACACGTGTTTAGGGTCTTTTGTAATTCTTAGAAAACAAAACACGTGCATGCCGTAGAGTCAAGGCCCAGTTCTTCAAATTTCTTCAGTCTGTTTCTTACTTATCTAACTTAAAACATATTGTTGAATAATATATATGTTATGATTTATTTATTACAGTTAATAAGCTTTTAAAACAATAAATACTTAAAAATAAAAATAAAAAATTACAAATCAAATAAAACATCCAAATCACTGTAACGAGGCAAGGTGCCCAGAACGCTGGCTGCGTTACCTCGTTGAATGGCCAGACTAATATGCTGACCGAGGTAACTGCCAGCCCTCCGGTCACCCGTGGACTCCACGAGACGAGATGATAGGTCCTTAAAAAAGGACCTTGCATCCTCGCCCCACGAACCCATGGTCTCCACCCCAAAAGGCACAAATATGAAATTATTTTCTATATTTTCATATTTGCGCCTCTTGGCCCTTTCCGCCTTAGTGGCTGCCGCTCCGGCCGCCACGGAGGTCACTTGTATATGAGACAGCGCCAGTGTATCCACACACGTGGCATCCCATACAAGCGACCTCCCTTGCTTCCATGGAACAAGAGTCATACCGTCTGGTCTCTTGCCATCGCTACGTGCCAAACCATTTGGTTCTAGTATTGCAGGCACTTTAGCCGTGACAAGAGACCTACGTAAGACTCCGTTCAGGGAAGCATGACGGGAGAAACGACCAGCACTTTTGGCACATGCAAGGCCGTGGTGACCATATATGTCCACTGCCTCGCCACAGTGACAAAGATGTGGCTGCTGAATCCTAGCGCCAAGCCGAAGACCAACCGCGATAGTAAGAGTAAGGTGGTCCAACAGAGTGCCTATATGTTTTGAAGGGAGAGCTTGTAGCCAGTAACTCGATTCTCTCGTAGACACCGCGAGGAGACGCGCGCGGTCTCTTGCAGAAGTTGATGTGTTTATCAACTCCTGCAAAACGTCTGCGCAAAGTGCGTCATCCCATTGTCTTTGAGAAAACAAAGATACCGGCTCTTTACTGGGACATGCCAAATTAAAAGCATCTCTAGCTTCTGCCAAATACGAAAGCTCCATGGAACCCAAAGATGGATTAGTGATTTTGCCAAAGAGCTTTAACGTACTATAGGCAGAAGATAGAAAGGCTGGTAATGATACACTACTAATTTTACGAATGCCTAAACCACCAAAGCGAACCGGGAGTGAAGCTTGTGTCCACACCGCGCCATCCAAAGGACAATTTAGAATTTTGGAAAGTGTGTTTCTAATTAAATTATCCAAATCATCCAGTAAGGGAAGAAATTTCCATAATGGTGAACATCGAAGAAAATAGGTAAATTTAGGAACAAATAAACAATATTTAATGATAAAAAGGGCCATGTGAGAATTTATTTGATAAAGTCGTTCCGAATATTGATCGAATTTAGTGATTTGTTCCTGAATAAAAAAGGGAACAGAGTCTGTTAAGACAGGAGCCCCTAGGAGACGAAGCGAATCTTCACTTAAAATTTTGATACCCGGTGCCAAAACATTAAACTGTTCAATAACGGATTGTTTTTTTTTAATATCTGTTGAGTTTGGAATATAAATTTCACATTTTTCAAAATTCAATTCCAGACCAACAGATTTAAATTTATCGATCAAAACCGCAAGATCATTTAAAACAGAAGAAACTTCACCTCCTAAAGTTCCATCGTCTAGATACCAAACATTAAATTTTGAATTTAAAGCCGAAATAATAGGATGAATGCCCAGACTAAAAATGGCAGGTCCCAGTGGATCTCCCTGTTGGCAACCAACAGCAGAGTTTAGATAATGTGATTTGTACAATAATTTTGAAGGATTTGAGTAACATTGCCAAATGTATGGGTAAATTTCAGGAATTTTGTCCTTAACCTCAGAGAGGAGGATGTTTCGGTCAATTGAATTGAAGGCGTTCCTTACATCGACTTTCAATAGCACTTCCTCACCTGAATTTAATAGATAGGTGCGAGCTGCGTGAACTGCAGCCTCACAGCCACCCTTGCACCCAAAACCCAGTTGTATGGGTTGAAATATATTTGAAATATTCGGAGAGATGCGTTTGCAACAAATTTTTGAAACAATGCGTCTTAATGTGGATCCCACGGCAATAGGCCGTATTCCACCATCTTTTTTAGAAAGCGCACAAAGATTGGCGCCGTACAAGATAGATGTTATTTCTTTAGGTACGACGCCCGTCAACATTAGATTAACTAAATTTGTAAAGGATTTTAAATTTATGGATTTAATGTCAACGTTGATTTAATGTCAACGTTGGCGCAAAGTAAATCTTTGAAGTGTTGAGGTGACATACCGTCCATGCCGCCAGCAGAACCACTTCTGAAAGATAATACTGCTGCAAGCACATCTTCAGTTTTAGCCTGAAATGGTGTAGAGCCTTTTAGATTTAATTCTGAGAGACAAGGTGAATTAGACTGGGGATGCTTAGAACGGAGAGCCTCTAAGGTCTCTGCTGTTTCTGGGGCAACCACATCGCTTGAAAACAAAAGCCGAGCTGCACCCTTAAAATCTCCATCATTTATTTTATTTTCAATATAAAATATTGAATTATTTTTATTGTTATTTTTTATTTCATGTGTGTTATAATTGCTGTTATTATAATTTTGTTCTAAATTGGAGCAATTATTTTTAATTTTTTGTGTAAGGGTGCAGCTCTCTTTTTTGTCGACATTTAAAATTTTATAGACAAAAGTGAGTAAATGTTCCCAGCTTTGGACGGAATTCACACTAATTATATGGTCTATTATTTTCTTTAAAGTGTTCGCTACTACCAAACGTGACCCCCTTGGTATACGTTTGATAATAGGAACACTGTTTTTTAAAACGCTTAAACGTTGCCAAAAGTCATTTGATGTGTTGATAGATGGAATTACTTTTGCATTTTGAATTTGATTTTTTTGAGATTGTTTGCTTACAGTGGGTTTGTGAATTTTTCCAATATGGATATTCAAGCCAGATTTATTTTTAAAATATTTAGGTTGGGAACAAAACTCACAGAGTACATGGTTTTCCTGCGATGAGTCAATCCCCTGGCTACCAACTGAGGCACTCATTGACTTGATGCCATGACTCAACAACGAATAAAATTAGTTAAAATCTAATTTAAAATAGAATTAACAAAATATTTACAAAAACAATAATATAAAAAATATATATATATAAAAACACTCGCAGACAAACACTAAGAACTTGTTTTTTCCGAGAGTTGTTTTATAATATTTAACTACCTACTCAATAACCACACTGCACCATCACTGCACGCAATCTGAAGTTGGAATATAAGTCACTTTAATAGATTGAGCTCAGACTGCTGGTTAACCCTTTTAGACTTCACAGAAGATTCCTCCAAATAATCAATAAACTACGATACGACCAGAGGATCTGAGGGAATAGAATAGAAAAGTTTTTTATTCAAATAAACTTTTACAAGTGCTTTTGAATAGTCAGATGAATCTACCACTGGTTCGGAATGCCGTTCCAACCGAGAAGAACCAGCAAGAAACTCGGCGGTTGCTCTTTTCCAAATTTACAATATCAATATAACAATTTTATGTTAAGTACATGATTGAATTGCCGTCTCGCGCATTGCTGGAACGAGTCAAATCCACGCCTTTTTATCATTTATATAAGTAATCATAATTTTATTCAGATAAACTTTCGGAAGCCTTTACGAATCGACAAATGAATCTACCACAGGTTCGGAATGGTGCTTACAATTCTACACATGTGAAAAAGGGCAGATAAAAGTAGCCCCATTTCCGACGGTGGCACCCGTTCACGAGCATGACGCATGATCCAGCCATTGCTTCGCTCAACCATATTCGAGGGAACGTAACAACCCGCACCACACGACACCACCACAGAAATGTTTAAAGAGAGCGTGACATACTTAGGCTACCCATGATCAAAGCATCGAATTGAACACCAATAATCAAATACTCGTTTTAAGACATGAGTTAAATTTTCTTAGATTGTTTCCAAGCAACCTGTCATTGAGAAATTGCTCCATGCTTTTTTATCATTTATATAATCTTCAATTGTATAATATGCTTTTTTTATGAGCATATTTTTAATAGAGTTCTTAAACTTGTGTAAAGGCAAGTCTAAGATTGCTTGTGGAATTTTATTATAGAACATTACGCCCATTCCCACAAATGACCCTTGGACCCTTTTGAGGCGTAACTGAGGAATCACGAGCCTATTTCTATTTCTTAATTGCCTGTCGTGTAATTCGCACTTTTTAATGTAACTGTGAATGTTTTGCCTAACAAAAATTATATTGTTATAGATATATTGAGAAGCTACCGTAAGAATACCTATTTCTTTAAATTTCTCTCGAAGGGAATCCCGCGGTTTTAAATTATAAATTGCGCGAATTGCCCTTTTTTGTAAAACGAAAATTTTTTCAATATCAGCCGCTTTACCCCATAGTATGAGTCCATACGACATAATACTATGGAAATATGCAAAATAAACAATTTTTGCAGTTTCTATATCTGTTATCTGTCGAATCTTCCTAACAGCGTAAGCAGCAGAGCTGAGCTTGCCAGCAAGTGTTGCTATATGGGTGCCCCATTGAAGCTTTGCATCTAGGGTTATTCCCAAGAACACAGTTGTGTCCTCAGTTTTCAATGGCTCACCACTTATCTTTAAATTTTTGCTAGTAACCCTTGTATTGGGCAATAGAAACTCGACACACTTGGTTTTTTTTGCATTCAAAAGTAGATTGTTTGTAGTAAACCAGTGTGAAACTTGAGATAATGTATTATTTACATCGTCAAAATTGTCCTTAGTCCTATCGACTTTAAAAATCAAAGACGTGTCGTCAGCAAATAGTACAATATCGCAAGCATTTTTGACAAAATGTGGTAAATCATTAATATAAACCAGAAACATGAATGGACCCAGAATAGAGCCTTGGGGAACACCCATTACTGAGGCTGATCCGGACGACTTAACATCATTGATACATACTCTCTGTATGCGATCACTGAGATAAGAGGCAATAAGACTGAGTGCAGTTTCTTTAATACCATAGTGGCTTAATTTTCGTAAGAGAGTCTCATGATCAACGCAATCGAATGCTTTTGACAAATCACAGAAAATACCAATGGCATTCTGTGATTTCTCCCATGCATCGAAAATATGCCGTAACAGCCTTGCGGCCGCATCGGTTGTAGAACGACCCTTAGTGAAACCGTACTGCTCAGAGTGAAGTAATTTATTTAAATTAAAGTGCAAAAGCAGTTGGTTGAGCATCATTTTCTCAAATATCTTGCTGAGAGTTGGTAGAATCGAGATCGGCCTGTAGTTATTTGGGTCACTTTTGCTTCCCGATTTAAATAGAGGTATTAATTTACTACATTTCATTAGGTCAGGAAATGATCCCGAGTCTATGGATTTGTTAAAAATAACAGCAAGATATGGTGCAATAACGTCAATAATATTATGGATTATTTTTACTGATATTCCCCATAAGTCTCCTGTTTTTTTTTTTGTTGTAAAGACTTAAATGTTTTAATAACATCATATGGGGTTACGTATTTAAATCGAAATAATACATTGCACTCAGAAACATTGCCTTTTAAAATACTATAGGCTTCTGTTGGCGAGGAATTTAGGGAACTAGTCGTGGTAACTGGAACATTTTGGAAAAACTTCTCAAAAGTATTTGCAATATCTGTATCAGAATCAATAATATGATTATTAATTTTTAATTCCAGTTTATTATTATGCACTTTATGTTTCCCCATTTCATTACTGATGATATCCCACGTTGCTTTTATTTTATTATCAGAGTGAATGATTTTCTGTTTTATGTAAAGAGATTTTGCTTGTATGCAAACATTTCGAAATAATTTGGAATAATTTCTAACATATTCAATAAACGCAGGGGTATAGTTATATTGTTTTTCTGCATACAAGTCAAATAACTTGTTTCTACTTTTATAAATGCCAACAGTTGCCCAGTCACTAAATTTGAGATTTTTAAACAATCTTTTTTCTATAATTTTAAAGGATAAGTACCTACCTACCTAGAGACTAACGGCAGATGATACTATTTTTAACCCCCGACGCAAAAACGACGGGGTTTTATAAGTTTGACGTGTCTGTGTGTGTGTGTGTATGTGTCTGACTGTTCTCCTGTAGCGCTCAAACGGGTAAACCGATTTGAATGCGGTTTTTTGTTTGAAAGGTGAATTAGTCGAGAGTGTTGTTAGCTATGTTTGATGAAAATCGATCCAAGATGGCCGCCGCTACAAAATGGCGGATTACATATTTTCTCACAAGTCGCTTAATATGGGTATCAAATAAAAGGGCTTGACTAATAGAATAGCACTATGCAAACTATCCAAGATGGCCGCCGCCACAAAATGGGAATTCCAGAATTTATGTGATTTTCGGTTACGTGTAACTTGAAAACCATTGAGATAGTGACTTTCACATTGAAATATAAGCTATGATTTCTGGATTTTCGCATTGGAATAGAAAAATAATTTGAAATAATTTTCTGGACACAATTTTTCCAAATAGTTACCTACTGTTCCAATTTTTTTTTAATTTAGTTTCTATTTGTGGAGATCAAAGAATTACAAATCCTCAATAAGACCGCTATCCCACTGGCGTTTTGCGAGCGTAGGCGTTCCTTCAACGTCTGCGCAGCGTTGTCGCGACGTTAACGTTGCGTTGACATTGTGAAGTCGAAGCGTGAACGGTTTCCATTATAGTAGGGGAGCCGAGGATGTTAAATGTGGATTTACTCGAGCGTCATCGGGACCTAGTAGATTTTATAGATTAGTTGATAGGAAGAAGAAAAGGTTATATAAGGTTTTCTATTTCAGTGGTGGGGAAAGCTTCTAGCTGCACGCTCTCATCTTCAATAGACTATTTTTATAACTTCGGCTTGTGGAAATCGGCTGATATACTTTTCTTAGCTCGTAATTAACCCACCATATATCTTAATCTGACGTTTCTGAGTATTTCTGTCCATCATTTTTTTTATTTTGCGCGCGGCTCTATTTAAAAGGCCTATATATGGTAGAGGATACTCAGCAGGATGCAAGATGCCTCGCCTCTGTTATCTTAATCTGCCGCGCTCGAGTAAATCCAAAAATCCCCTCTTGGGCTCGTCTACTATTGGACACTCTCAACGTTGACGTCGCGTTAACGCGACGTTGTCGCTGCACAGACGTTGGAGAAACGCTAACGCTCGCAAAACGCCAGTGGGATAGGGGCCTAATGATCATTACCTAGTTTGTTCTTCAAATGATATACCTACTTAATTGGATTTTTGGTTCATTTCGTGGCCAACTTGCATTAGTGTGTTAGTTGCCATTTCTTCCTCAGTGCACAGGATTGTATATCTATTGCTTTCTCATTTTTGCTAAAAATCAGTATTAACTACTGTAGTTACAACAAAAAAAAAATAATCATCCAAACAAAGAACAAAGAAATATGCTAGTTAGCATCCTATTTTCAATTTTCCTAACAAAAATATACGCGCCGAATTGAGAATTTTTTGGAAGTCAGCTAAAAATAGTTGCAACTACTATCCGGAATGTCAAACAGTTCCCGTGGGATCAAAAAAAAAAACCTAAAACCACGCGAATTCTATAAAACGTTTTACTCCTAAAAGCATTTCCATTTACTTTCACTATTACGATCTGTTACGGGCAGGAAGTGAACCCGCGCTCCGCCTATCTAAACAGGCGTTATGGTCATCTGGATGTTCAGGATTTTTAGGGGAGAGTACGAAAAGGTATTAATATAACGCGTTATCTCGAAAAAGCCGGAAGGTGTGAACGCGGCACCTTGGCGGGCTTTTAAGCCATTTGGTGTGAATGGACCTTTGTACTCTTTTTCAAAGATTATGAAAAGTCTTCTTCTACCTTCTCGTACATGTAGTATTTGAAGTATTTGCCGTTCAATCATAGGACTCTGTGAGGAAATCTAATACAAATACATAAACCGGTCAAAAGCAAGTCGATTTTGCAAAAAAAAGAAGTACCACACACATAGTATATTTTTTTCTAATAATATTCATAATATTATATTAGCTCTGAGTACCTTTTTACACCCTGAACTTTGGTATAGAGATAGTTTGCATCGGAGACTGGATATAAAATTTTTTATCCCGTTAAAACAAACGGTAGGTACCTAAGTACCTACGGGGTCGATAAATAACCTAAATCTACGCGGATGAAGTCACGGGCAAATACCAGATAAACGCATAATACATAGGTATACCAGAATAACGCATATACAAGATAAACGGTATATAAAGGATACTAGGTATCACGTAAAAGGAAACACCCCGTTATCTAGTTTTCATAGCAATCACGATAGCTAATCAAGATAAGCCCTGTGGTATCGCCCGTGATTCAGTGAATTAACTCATTAATATCACATAATGGCTGGTGTACATTATTCAATTCGCTGGATCTCTCTCTGAACCGGATTGCACGGTTTGGGTATAATTAATTTAGGCCCCTGAGGTACGTTTGTATTTTTTGGATTGGTCTCCTGGGTATGCGGCCGGCCCGTCAGAAAAAACGCGTTTTGAATATTCTTAAATTTATCACTCAACTTCATTACGATACGACAACATCACACTCACGATCCCGCACACAAATACACACAAACACACACACACACACACACACACACACACACAAACACACACATGCACACACACACACACACACATACACACACACTCACACACACACACACACCAACACACACTTTAATATTATATATACTCAAACTCATTGTACACACATACATAATATATTACTCAAATCATATTATATATTATACTTAACATAATATATTATATTATAAATACATATATATTATACATGAAATATTATATATTGTATAAATTACACATATACACTATCACACTTAATCTCATATTCCTAATTAATTAATTATTATTGTTTGGAAAATTAAAATAATGTACCTAGCATTAAATAAAATTTAGATTAGTTTTACTTACTTAGTAAGAAATTACCTATTTTACATTATTCACTTTTAAGTAGGATTGCAGATGCCTATAGCACAGGGAAACCTAAATTAGGCATCAGCATCCGACTATAATTTTTATGTAATAATGGTAATAATTTTTATTTAATCATAAGTAATCTATGTTATAAGTTTGCCTGTATATTTATGTTCCAAATAAATAAATAAAAAAAAAAAAAAAAAAAAAAAAAAAAAAAAATTTAGAAAATCAGGTGGTATAAGTAATACAGTTCGATTGAATTTACTGTCACTTTTGAAAATGATCTCAGACCATAGAATAATGAATAAGAGGGAGAATTGCCCTTTACATCAAATTGTATGGAAACCTGCTGTCGTTAGTTTGTCCCCACCACTTGCTACAAAATGCTATATTGCATACTGATAGATCAGTGCAAGCAGCACCAGCAAATATAGACTTTATCGTTTAGTACACAGCGTTCAATTTCAATCACCGTACATCACACGTTATCGATGTTGAGTGAAGGCGCCCGTTCCATGAAAGGTCTAAAGTTTTAGTGAAAGAATATATTTATATAGTACAAGTACCATTGCGTCCTAAGACCGACCGATTCAATGTTTGATTTCTACTAAGCAAGCAATGGATTTTGTTCATAATGAGATACAGACTTCTCAATTTAACACTTTTTGAGCATAATGTAAATATACATAATAATGTTTTCTTGTTTTTTATGGAAAATAACAACAATAACTTGTACTTAAGTGTGAAATGAGATGCCATCTTTCGTGTGATTCCCTTTTTTTCTTGATTTTTTTCAAACAACCACTGAACAACACGGCATTTTGTTAAAAATCGAGAGCGGTGAAGCGATCGGTGGACGACATTCGACTAAAGACAGAAACGGTTCTCAGGTGTATTTAACACCAGAAAAGTTCTCAGGAACCACGCCCCCTTGCCATATCTCTTCTTATTCATTTATCTATGTCTCAGACACTCTCTAGGCTAACTCTACGTGCAAACATTTTAGTAATGAAACGACAAAAATTTTCATTTTTCATATACACGGAATAATAAATAATATGCATTTTTTTTTAAATTGCAGATATGTGCAACCACTAAGTTGAACGTTACTGGCGGTAGTGGCAGTACTGATTTTATGAACTCGACTAGGTGGACAGTAGGTAACTTACTGCCTACCTAGTAGAGTGCAGAATCATACAATATAACGATTTTGGCCGTATACCGCTTTGTTTCTTTTATAAAAAATGCTTTTAGTTCTGATCTCTCGTACTAGCTATTGGCACAATGTTAACCGGTCATTTATAAATATTTGTTATTTATAAATAAACACCTCACAACAATACCTCAGTAGCACAATATTGATTGAGATATTGCAATGCATTGGACGATTTCGCTTCTAGTAATACAGCTTTTGTACTGTGTGGGAACTAAAGGGGACATTTATAATGGAAAAGGCTACCACGCAGCCGTTGGCATACCAAAGGCGTATAAGTTGATGGTTGAGGAGGGATTCGTGACAAGAATCGTCGGCGGCAAAGAAGTGACTTCTGCGACTTTGTACCCGTACCAGGTAAGGAAGTTTTTGTCTATTATCCTACTAATATTATGAATGCGAAAATGTGTTTGTTTATCCTTTAATCCCAGAAGAACAGAGAGCTACAGATTGGTGTAATTTTTTGCGTGTGTATAGTTAAATAGCTAAAGAGTGACATATGATACATTTTATTCCGGAAAAGCTTTTTTTTTTTTTTCTTCGGGGGAGGAAAAAATCCCTCCGGACTTCTGCCTGTTGGCAGGGCATGTCCGACTTGCACGGACTAAAACAACCTCCCCTTGTCGTGTGGATCAGCACGGAACCGCACTTGCATTACTTCGTGCTGACTTTTTTTTATCTATTACATTACTCATCCTTCTTCTTTTCTTCCCTTTCCCTCTCCTCCTTCCGCATGATAATTGTCCTTATCATCTGAGCATACTTATGCCACTCCTCCTCGTTTTGTAGCATGCGCGTCACTAGGTTTCGTGCCTCCAACCCTTCGCTTGCTCCCTGTGCCACCGATCTTAACTCTAGACCAGCAGGACATTCAAATATCGCGTGTCTTGGGGTGTCTTCCTCTCCGCAGAAGTAGCACTTTTCGCTCGGTGCTTTCCCAATTGCGAAAAGGTAGGTGTTGAACACCCCATGACCACTGAACGCCTGTGTCAGCCACCGGTCCACTTCACCGAACTTCCTCTTGTGCCACGCTTTTAGGTCGGGAATTATTTATCTGGTCCAACTATCCTTTCCTTCTCCGTATCATTCAGCCTACCACTCAGTGAGATTTTTCTCTCGCAGTTCTGCGGGTGTCTGTTCCTTATTTTCGAACAGCGTAGCAAGTTCCCTGGCTAGCTTAGCTATAGGGATCAGCCCTGCTATCACCAGTACCGCTTCAGTCGAAACTGTTCTGTATGCCCCACATATACCGATTGCCAATCTTCTCTGCACTGCCTCTAATTTTTTCCGGTACAATTCTACCTTGAGAGCTCCTTCGAATATTGGTGCCCCGTAAAGTATTACGGAGTGGGCCACTGAAGCTAACACTCTTCTCTTACTCGCTCTAGGACCACCTTTTGCCGGCATTATACTTTTTAGCGCTTCTGTGAGTTTTTGCGCTTTATTTGCCACCTCCTCTATTTGTTTCTTAAAAGTCAGACTTTTATCGAGCCAAATTCCTAAGTATTTGACACAATCTTTCGGAGTCACTATAGCGCCTTGTATTTTGAATTTTATAGGGTCTAACCTTCGCCTCCCACTAAATATAATGGCCTCCGTTTTCTCTGGTGCTAAAGTCAGCCGCTTTCCTATCATCCACTGATTTATTCGCTCGAATGCCCTATTAACTCGAGTCATGAGGGAGACTTCATTTTTGGCCACCACGTTCCAGAAAAGCTACAGAGTGAAAGGATACTTTTTTATTCTGGACTAGATGATGCCCACGGCTTCGCCCGTGTGTATTTAGGTTTGTAAAAATCTCGTGGGAACTTTGATTTTCCAGAACAAAAATTAGCCTATCTGTAGTAAGTAGTAACCCGTCCACAAAACGGAAAAATTCCGTGGGATCCTTACGATTTCGGAATGCAATTCCTTACAGCATCAGGGTTGAGGAGTTGGACATGTACCTACTCGAGGTCATCTATACTTCTATACTAATAAATAAAATTGAAGTGTCTGTCTGTAATTTCGAAATAACTACCACATATTAAGCTCATATGGTTATTTGAACGATACCATAACCGAATCACACGTTTTTAAAATTTTTGTCTGTCTGTCTGTCTGTTTGAACGGGCTAATCTTCGGAACGGCTGAACCGATTTTGACGGGACTTTCACAGACAAGTAGAGGATTAACCGAGGAGTAACATAGGCTACTTTTTTAACCGACTTTCAAAAAAGGAGTTGTGTTGAAATCGGTAAATACAGATGTTAAAAACGCCCTGATAGGTATTTTCGCTGCGCGCGATCGCGACGGCCGACGCGGACGCTCGCGCTCCCCGCGCCGCGCCGCGCGCCCCTGCGCCCTGCGCCCGCCGTACGCGGTACCGCGGTACGCCGCCGTGCGGCGGGGGGCGGGTGGACCAGAAATCTACTTATCCCTCAGGATTTGTGAAAAATCGAAATTCACGCGGGCGAAGCCGCGGGCAAAAGCTAGTTCAACAATAAAGTCTTTAATTGGTATCCCCAATATCAATTTAAATAACCGACAGTGCCTAAATCCCATTAGTTTTGGGGATCAGATCCCCTACAGCATCAGGATTGAGGAGTTGGAATCCAAATTTTTTGTAGGACAGTGTCGCAATGTTTCTCTATCGATTAAAAAAAAAATTACGCAAATCGGTTCAGAAATCTCGGAGATATCGATGTACATAGGTAGAAAAACACAACTCCTCCTTTTTTGAAAGTCGGTTAAAAAAGTAGCCTATGTTACTCCCTGGTTAATTCTCTACTTGTATGTGAAAGTCCCGTCAAAATCGGTTCAGCCGTTCCAAAGATTAGCCCGTTCAAACAGACAGACAGACAGACAGACAGACAGACAGACAGACAGACAGACAGACAGACAGACAAAAATTTTAAAAACGTGTGATTCGGTTATAGTATCGTTCAAATAACCATATGAGCTTAATATGAGGTAGTTATTTCGATATTACAGACAGACACTTCAATTTTATTTATTAGTATAGATAACAAATGGTTTTGAGTTTTTTAAAATTTCCTTAATTTGGACAAACATTTTTAAAACATCTTTTTGGTTGTACTATCTTCGAATAATCATATTATAGGCTTAATTATTATTAGGGGCAATTATTTCGAAATCACGGAGAAACTTAAACTTTACTGGTATGTAGGCAAGTATTAAATCTGTGATTAAATTAGTAACAACAATATTGAATAATTTATACTACATCTATGAGATTGGTGTACACTTGCTATTAATTTTCAGTTAATGAGACGTAGCGAGTAATATTGACTTTGGATAATCTAGTTACACAAGCGGTTCGCATCTAATCTCAATTAATTTGAGATAATTAATGAGCGGGGCAATCGACATCTGTGCAGTGTGCGTCTGATTCTGTAGCTGTGGTTTAATTAATACCCGCAGTAACAGCATTGGTCGGCACTTGTAGACGACAAGTATAAATTAAAAATTTAAAAAACCCCCGACATTCGCCATTTTGTGTCGGCGGCTATCTTGGACCGATTTTCATCAAACATAGCTAACAACGCTCTCGACTAATTCACTTTTCAAACAAAAAAACTTCGGTTCATCGGTTTTCATTCAAATCGGTTCACCCGTTTGAGCGCTACGGGGGAACAAACAGGCAAACACACACATAAGTATATACCTGGGACACACGGTTCAGCTAGGTAGTACCAGTTTTAAGAAAGAAGTCAACTACCGAAAGCAACTCGGCTGGGCAGAGTTTGGTAAGCTTCGAGATCAGAGTATTATGTTCTGTGTTCGAGATGTCTTCGGTGTCTGAAGATGAAAGTCTTCGATCAGTGTGTGTTGCAACTGATGACTTATGGATTAATATGCGCCTCGGATAGATTCGAAACTCTGGCTTACATCCACGTGAGTCGAACCGTTGTTTTATGAAGGCGTTGGTATCCCTAGCTGGTTGACGTGTTGTGTACAAGTTTTCAGTCAAGTCAAGAGCTCGTAACACTTGTTTTACAGCTTCATAACCTCTCGAGTCTCGACGGTACCTAAAATGGATACTTTTTCCATCCTCTTGCCCCCAACTTGCTCATCAGCTGGCGACGCTCTTGGTCCAGTATCCTCGCACGAAACGCTTTCTCGGTCAACGTTTCGGATACGGAGGCCCATGTTTCCTCGTTCGACTTGAGTAGATACCTTCAAGGCAAGAGTGAATAGACATTTTCTAGGAAAGCGCATTCCAACTTAGACTTCATCATTGCTTTCCATCTGGCATGTTTGTCGTCAATCGTAAGCATATAAAAGTTACTAGCTGACCCCCGCGACTTCGTTCGCGTGTTTTTCTTTGCTATAAACCTCACGGAGCCCGAGACCTTTCCAACGAATGCAAAACCGTGGAAATCGGTTCGTGCGTTCTGGAGTTATAGCTTCAGGAAGGAAAACCCGACTTATTTTTATATAGTAGATTATGGACATCACTTATAGTTATACACGATAGATTAAAATTTAATCAAAAAACTAAATACTTAATGCTTTTTTCCCCCAGGCTGGCATCGTCGTGACTCTCACCACTGGCCAAACCTCACTATGCGGAGGAGCTCTGATCTCCAACACCAGGGTCCTGACGGCCGCGCACTGCTGGTGGGACGGCCAGGTCAAGGCCAGGCAGTTCACCGTGGTTCTGGGCTCCGTCAAGATATTCTCTGGTGGCACCAGGGTCACCTCCAGCGACGTCCGCGTCCACGCCAACTGGAACACAGAAGACATCACTAACGATATCGCCATGGTTAGGATATCTAGAGTCGTTTATAGTAGTGAGTACTTCTCTGTAAATATTTCTTCTACTACTTTTCTTCTTCTACGTGTTTCGTCTCGGCATAGGTCTCTTTCAAGAATTGCCATAGAATATGCTTGTATTAGATATAGTTGCCAGAAACTAGCTAGTGAGCTAAGGAGAGCTATAGGAGAACCAGAGTTGCCAATATAGTACATTGAGTCATCAAACTGTAGTGACAATGGTTGGGCATAGCTCGAAGAACCGACAAACGTAGGGGTCTCAAGGCGCTCGGATGGCAACCTCGCACCGGTAAAGTCAGCATTGAAAGACCCTCCAATAGTAAGCATAGTCTTGAACTTATTCATCCGTGGCCTAACACTTACCGCGCATGTTCCTAACTCCTATATAACTTACTCCAATGGAGGCCCATTCCAGAGCGTTCCGTTTAATCATCGATAAGATAGCGGCTGGAGTACACGTTCTATTCCATTAATCACATAATGATTATGTGATTTGCTGTCCATTCGCGTTAATCACATTATGTGATTAATGGAAGAGATCACGAAGCTAAGCAATAAACAATATGGCGCAGAGAGGGCTATGCAGCGAAATCCTAATTTCCTAATACATATATCCTAATCCTAATAATCTATATTGTACACCTATTATGTGTGTTTAAATTTAACTCATTATTTTGCAGGTAGTGTCCAAGCAATCCCATTACCAGCAGCGTCTGACGCTAGCCAGAGTTTTGCTGGATCGGTAGCGGTCGCCACGGGATACGGAAAGACTAGGGATGGTATGTTCCTTAAAGTTGATTTTAATTAAGTTATCTTAAGATCTGGAAAGAATAAATGCCTGAGGACCTTTTCATTTGTATTAGTCTATTGCGCGAATATTAAATACTCTTCTATAATAAAATGTCGTGGCGTCATTATGCGTAGAGTTTTGGATGACTGGAAGGGGGGCATCCGTGTGGGCGGACGTCAGATTAACAACCTACGATTTGCAGATGACACCACCATTATAGGCGCTAATGAAAAGGAACTTGCCGAACTTCTGCAAAGAGTAGAAATCGTAAGCGCTGAATACGGACTACGGATAAACCGAAACAAGACCAAGCTGATGTTTGTTGACCGAGCTCACGCACTTCAAAGAACTTACGAGCTTCAAGATCTTGATGCAGTGGATCAGTTTGTGTATCTCGGCTCGCTGATCACAAGTAATGGTGACTGCGAACAAGAGGTTATCCGTAGAGCGCAGATATCAAAGGCAGCAGTTAAGCGGTTGGAGAGGATATGGAAGAGCAGAGGAATAAGCAGAAGGGTCAAAGTAAAGCTTATGCGCACCCTGGTCTTCTCTATCTTCCTTTATGCTTCTGAAACCTGGACTCTGAAGTCTCGAGTACGAAGCAGGATAGACGCGTTTGAGATGTGGTGTTGGCGCAAAATGTTGGGTATCCCATGGACTGCGCATCGCACCAACGCGTCAATACTGAAGGAACTCAGGATCGGAACCCGTCTCTCTACTATATGTATGCGCAGGGTTCTCAAGTACTTCGGTCACGTGGTTCGACGAGACCCTGATAACTTAGAAAAACTGATTGTGGTCGGCCACGTGGAAGGAAAGAGAAGTAGAGGGAGATCACCAACCCGCTGGACCGATACTGTTAAACAAGCGTGTAACTCCAGCATTCACGCATCCATCCGACTTTCACAAGACAGAAAAGCCTGGAAGTCATTAGTCGAAGCTGCTCATGATGACCACGACCCTCAGTCATGAGGCAACGACGTAGAAGAAGGCGTCATTATTATCAAAAATTGACCCTAATAGAGCAATTTAAATATTCTTTAAACTGTATATGTATTTAACCTTTAATAGCATGTTACTTTACTTTTTTTCAACCGAGTTAAAAAAGGAGGTTTTTGTATTCGGTCCCCCTATGTAGTATATGTATGTATGTTCGTAATTATCTCAAAGGCCAATGAACCGATTTTAATGACTCTTTCACTATCGTAATTTACATACTTTTAGGAAGGTTTTAGTACCTAGTTATCATTCTTATGTTCGAAGTTACACTTACAATATTTTCGATTGGAATACCGATTTCTCTGAGATAGAGACCGGTGCTGGACCGAAGTCGGTTTAATTTTATCTAAAATATAGGTTGTTTTCAGCACAAAACGGCTTCCCAAGCACAACCTCCTTGCATCACGTGGACTTGAATATCATCACGAACGCGGTGTGCCAGAGTAAATTCGACATACCCCTACATGCGAGTCACCTGTGCACCGACGGCGGTAATAAGATGGGCACTTGTGACGGTGATTCAGGGGGGCCGTTGACTGTTATGTGGAAGAAGAAACGGACTTTGGTAAGATATTTGATTTTATTAAAACTAGAGCAACTAGGTTTTTAAGAGTATATCTACGTTTCTGATACCAAAAAAGTGTGTGATAATGTGAAGCTGAAGCATTCTACTTCTAACTTAGATAATAAATTATACTATGAGTCTATCACTTTCACACGCGATTTCCTGAAGTACCATACCTACATCGCGAAAGAAATGTAGCGGAGAGACCGAGATAAGTGGTCATCTTTACTAATAGACGTCCACTACTGGACATAGGTTGCAAGTATGCCTCTTGCAAGGATTGCCACAGAGCATACCTAATCTTGTACTGGTTGTGTCTTGTCAGTAACTCTGGTTACTACGGATCACCTATTTGATTGGAACACGTAGAGATACTCCGAACATAGCTCTGAGCTTTCGACCGTGCGTTTAGTTCGAGCGATTGACCGTGAGCTTTCGTATGAGGCTCGTAAGCAAAATAAACAAGTTATATATGTATATATAAATATATCTATTACGAACTTGATCTGGACCAAAAGAATCACGACAAAGATTTACGAGAAAACTCTTGAAGTTTTCTTTAGAGACTAGAATATCAGTTTATCTTGTTTGCTATAAGAATGTAGGTATGTATACCACCCCACTACAGCCTTTTAACGTCCCTCTCCTGGGCATAGGCCTCCTCTCTCATAGGACAGAGGGATTAGAGCTTAGACCCGCCACGCTGCTCCAATGCGTATTGGCGGGCATATGTATACCATACTCTGTTATTGTTTCAGGTCGGAATAGTGTCGTTTGGTTTAGCAGATGGTTGCCAAGCCGGCTACCCGTCAGTGTACACCCGGGTGACATCCTTTCTCACATGGATACGGTCCAATCTCTAAACTAACCAACTACGATATCTTCAATTCTTCGAGAATCGTACTCATATGAATTCTTGAAATCAATCAAGTCACTCAATTTATTTTAATGAAATGTTATTTTTATGTAAATTTTATATTTTTTTAGTAAATAAAAGACCGTCATTGTTGAAATTGTTTTTGAAATATAATCAAAAACAAATGAATGATTTTAAAACTTGGGGAATTCATTTAAAACATTCAACAGACAGCAAGTTTAGAAAACTAAGTATAGTCTTTGCACACTATATTCAGCAGTAAAGTCTATTGGGCTAGACAACGATCTAATAAAGGATCTCTTATTATTAGACTAGATGATGCCCACGGCTTCGCCCGTGTGGATTTAGGTTTTTAAAAATCCCGTGGGAACTTTTGATTTTCCTGAACAAAAAGTAGCTTATCTGTAGAAACCCGTCCCCAAAACGGAAAAATCCCGTGGGATACCCACGATTCCGGAATACAATTCCTTACAGCATCAGGATTGAGGAGTTGGATATGTACCTACTCGAGTTCATTCAACGATAAAGTCTTTAATTGGTACCCCCAATATCAATTTAAATAACCGAAAGTTTCTAAAACCCATTAGTTTTGGGGATTAGGTCCCCTACAGCAACAGGATTGAGGAGTTGGAATCCAATTTTTTTATAGAACAGGGTCGCAATGTTTTTCTATCGATTAAAAAAAAATTACGCAAATCGGTTCAAAAATCTCGGAGATATCGGTGTACATAGGTAGAAAAACACAACTCCTTTTTTGAAAGTCGGTTAAAAAAGTAGCCTATGTTACTCCCTGGTTAATTCTCTACTTGTATGTGAAGGTCCCGTAAAAATCGGTTCAGCCGTTCCGAAGATTAGCCCGTTCAAAGAGACAGACAGACAGACAGACAGACAGACAGACAGACAAAAATTTTGAAAACGTGTGATTCGGTTATGGTAGCGTTCAAATAACCATATGAGCTTAATATGAGGTAGTTATTTCGATATTACAGACAGACACTTCAATTTTATTTATTACTAGATGATGCCCACGGCTTCGCCCGTGTGTATTTAGGTTTGTAAAAATCTCGTGGGAACTTTGATTTTCCAGAACAAAAAGTAGCCTATCTGTAGTAAGTAGTAACCCGTCCACAAAACGGAAAAATTCCGTGGGATCCTTACGATTTCGGAATGCAATTCCTTACAGCATCAGGGTTGAGGAGTTGGACATGTACCTACTCGAGATCATTCAACAATAAAGTCTTTAATTGTTATCCCCAATATTAATTTAAATAACCGACAGTGCCTAAATCCCATTAGTTTTGGGGATCAGATCTCCTACAGCATCAGGATTGAGGAGTTGGAATCCAAATTTTTTGTAGAACAGTGTCCCAATGTTTTTCTATCGATTAAAAAAAAAATTACGCAAATCGGTTCAGAAATCTCGGAGATATCGGTGTACATAGGTAGAAAAACACAACTCCTCCTTTTTTGAAAGTCGGTTAAAAAAGTAGCCTATGTTACTCCCTGGTTAATTCTCTACTTGTATGTGAAAGTCCCGTCAAAATCGGTTCAGCCGTTCCAAAGATTAGCCCGTTCAAACAGACAGACAGACAGACAGACAGACAGACAGACAGACAGACAGACAGACAGACAGACAGACAAAAATTTTAAAAACGTGTGATTCGGTTATAGTATCGTTCAAATAACCATATGGGCTTAATATGAGGTAGTTATTTCGATATTACAGACAGACACTTCAATTTTATTTATTAGTATAGAAGTATAGATTAACTAATTAAAATCTAACATTGATTTATTCCCAATTACTTCAAGAATCATGGTATTTGCGCCTAAATAAATTAAAGTATCGTTAGTTAACAATTTGGTGTCCCTAATGGGCTATGACCGGTAATTAGCAATGGAGGGACGGCCATGATTTATTTGTTAATTACTATTAACAGCTAAGTTTTGTTGTATGGACCACGGTCATGGTGATTGTTGACTGTTTCTGTTAGGTAGTATTTAACCCTGCATTAGGCGCGCACCGAAAACTCACGTAATTGGTCGCGCGGATTACATGTGTATGCCATTTTTAAAAGCGAAAATAAAACTGAAATTGATCTTTTATGATATTTATTTGTTTGCTAATGTTGTCTTCAAACTATTTTTTATTAGAAAAAATTAACAAAAAGTAATTAAATATTGTACATTATTAGCAATCCACTAAATTATCAACTTTTACATATTTTCTAACAAAAATCACTCTTTGAGATGTAAGATTACAAAACTCATGATACTTAGTACTATTTTCTAAACAAGAATAACTAGCAGTTGTAGGATGATGTGGACAAATGAATTTTTGACATGAATTGCACACTTTTGGTGTGGTTCATCTTCGCCAGGACTGACATGATAGGTCTTTCCTGGGATACCTTCCACTTGCTCAAATTCAGTTTGATGATGATCAGACTCCTCAAGTAGGTCTACTTCATTGTCCGACGAGCAGTAATTATCACTTTCAGTCAGTTAATTACTTTTTTCCAACCACGACCCAATTTGAGCCACTAGTATGCATAATATTATATTCTAATTTCATTTAACAGAAAATTCATAAAAAATATGTGAAAATCAATTTATAATAGTCTTATTCAAAATATATAATAGTAAAATAATAATAATATTATGATAAAATAGGAATTATATAAAGAAAACGAAAATGGGTATGTCACAAAATACTTACGTAATTGGTCGCGCGGATTACAGTAGTAATCCACGAACTTTGTGAGCCTCCTGCTTCACACCCAAAGCAACCGGCGATGCTCGCATAGCATTAATAACGTTGTTTAATTATCGAGCCGAAAGTACCTAGAGGCTCAAAGTGTTAACTCTTCCCGATTTTAAGATATTTAAGTTTGAACATGTCTGGATTACATATGTAATCCGCGCGACCAATGCAGGGTTAATCACACTAATATTATAAAGGCGAAAGTTTGTGTGTGTGTATGTGTGTATGTTTGTTACTCTATAACGCCGCAACTACTAAACCGATTTGGCTGAAATTTTGAATGGATATAGATTATACCCTGATGACTTAACACATATTATGCTTTTTATCCTGAAAAATCCACAGTTCTAGCGGGATTTTGAAAAAAAAAAAACGAAATCTATAGCTACAGCTATAGGTAGATAGTAAATTTCCTTGAAAGTAGGCATAAAGTTTGGCAAAGGGAGCCGGAACGGGAACCGGAAATCAACGATTCCCTCAGGATTTGTGAAAAACCGAAATTCACGCGGGCGAAACCCCGGGCAAAAGCTAGTAGGAATTATATCAAATCCTGTCAATCAAAGCTTTTAAACATTGTTACTTATACCAACAGTTTTATTACTTTACGCGTGTTAAAAGTATCCTTGATCACTCCTTGTATAATCCTCTACCTGCATGCAAAAGTTTCGTCAAAATTGTTTCGGCCGCTTTGACGACTAGCCCGGACAAACATATGAGCTTTATTTATTTATTTATTAACATCCCACTGCTGAGTGCTAGGTACAGGCCTCCTCTTTTACAGAAGAGAGATTCTTAGAGCTTAGAACTGCCACGCTGCTCCAATGCGCGTTGGCGGGCTTTAACGATTTTATTGTCACATGATAATGATAATAACGTACCGACGCGACGGCTTAACGTAGGCACTTTCCGAAGCACGGTGTGAAACATTGCCAACTACCAACTCCGGGCTGGCACTGCGAATTCCTCGACAGAAAACCAATGTCTAATAATGTTGTCCTGATCCGGGAATCAAACCCGGGACCTCGTGATTCGCAGTCAAAAGCGCTAAACCGACGAGACAGTTAAATTTTTATTTAGATTAGATTTTAGGTTTCCAACCTAGGTTTATATTCTACAATTCCAAACAATAAAAATGTCCTCTTTAAACATGGAAAAATGAGTAAAGTGAGTACATACACAAACAATAAAAACAGCCTGTTTAACCACAGAAAAATAAAGCTAAGAAAAATAAAGAATAATTTTCCTATAAACAAAATATTACTTACCCCACTTCTTTCATATCTTGTTACTGACCGCTTTCCCAGCGGAGTGGATATGTTATGAATCGCGTGTACTTACTTATCGGAGCCTAAAACATCAGCGTCCCTTCGGACGGGCCATTTAACGTGATTGAGTAATAGTTATTCTAAAAACGTGATCTTTCTAGCGTTGAGCCCATATGCGCACTACTGAACCACGAGATTTATTTTTTTAACCCCCGACGTAAAAACGACGGGGTGTTATAAGTTTGACGTGTTTTCAGTTGGTAACTAAGTTAGAGAATAGCCCACCAGGTGAACGAAGCATTCAATTCTGCATTGCTTTCTAGTGCTTATAGAGAATTAAGGAGAATTGGCAGAGGAGCATTCGACTCTCCGATCTCCAGTGTTTACTACACAGCTGAGAATTGGCTGATGTGAAAAAAAAAACGATTATGTTAATATACTCAGTAATGAGTACTAATGAGGACGCCAAGCGATGCAAGAAAGAGGAACTGCAGTGCGTTGATACCACATTAAAGATGGCTGCGGATCTCCTAAAGCTTAATTGATGAATATCCTCCGTTTGGAATGCTTCCAAATAGATATAGTTGTTCTGTATTAGTTGTTCCGAGTTATATTGCTCGTTCATTTGTAACTGCGTATCGACTCGAATTAATAATGTATGGCGGTTCAGTTGCCTTGCCGATATCTTTCCTTTGGTTGTCGGTTTTATTTGCTCCCCGATTACGGCACAAAAAGTAGGTTATGAGTTTCGCAGTCTATGCATGTAAGTATATATGTGTATATGAGTGTTTTGTATTCTTTCGTAGCTCATATACTGCTCATCTTTGGACAAATTATGTGATTCGTTGCCAAAGAGTGTCTGTGATAAATTAGTTCCCACTCAAATTTGGAGACTATTTTTTGCTACATTTTTTTAA
Organism: Melanargia galathea; assembly: GCA_920104075.1. Classification (NCBI taxonomy): domain Eukaryota; kingdom Metazoa; phylum Arthropoda; class Insecta; order Lepidoptera; family Nymphalidae; genus Melanargia; species Melanargia galathea. The sequence goes on along the minus strand of OV049874.1, from coordinate 17,822,231 downwards.
ATATTAACCATGATGAACATGACTAATTCCCTTTCCCCTGTATTTAAGTGAAAACTTGTAGTAGTGGAGTGGGTACGACAATAGTGTAACAGGTGAGGTTTGAACCGTCGACTTTTCGGTCTTCGATCCGCGCCCGACGACCGTTGCGCTATTGAGGCTTGTGTGTGTGTGCGTGCGTGCGTGCGAGCGTGCGTGCGTGCTTGCGTGCGTGTGTGTATGTGTGTGTGGCGTATTATCATACGGTTTTCATAACAAAAGTATGTTTAGTTTAGGCTGGTACGCAACATTTATTCAAACGCTAGATGTAATACAGGTAGCCTTAAGGAGCGTATACCTGCTACACTGTACACGTCGTGAGAATCCGTTAGGCCTTCCCCTTCATTTTGGCTAATCCCGTCGCCTCCATTATGGGATGTTCAATTGAATTCGGGGGATGTTAATATAATTTATCTTTTGGCTGCGGGAACAAAGGAGATGAATATGGTTTCATAGACCCTGGGGCTCATGCTGATTTGTGTTCAATAGGAACATAGTTGGAATATAGAGTACCTACTTCATATACTTACTAGTACATAGGTACTTCATTGATAGATTCACTTGACGATTTAAAAGCACTTGTAAAAGTTTATTTGAATAAAAATTCTAATAAAATTTCTCTTCAGAAGAGTTCCGTGATTACTATTGGTAACTTGGAGTATAAATTAATGTTCTTAAGTATTTGTTTTGATTCGTGTTTTGTGAAATTGTGGGTTGTATGGAGGTTGAAATTTAATCTAAGGCCTGTAGGTTTCATAGCTGTTACAAATGCGAAATCGGGCCTAATTCCGAGAAAATACTATTTCCAGTTCCTGAGAAAAAGGGTCTTGACAGACAGACAAATAGACGGATAACTAAGTGATCTTATAAGGGTCACTTTTTCCTATTGAGGTATGGAACCCTAAAAGCGCGATAATGTTGATGAAATATTAAACACACACAGGTATGTAAGTATAAGTTGGTAAAGCACGTTTCGCCTGAAAACCGAAAGGAAACCTCGAAGAGTTACAAAGTAACAAAGTGTGGTCGGCTTTGATTGTGCCTTATTTGTATTCCGAAGGGGCGCGGGGCGCGGGGTGGGTCGCGGGGCGCGGGGCGCCTCAGTTCGGTTTGCGTTGCAAACTGTAATTTCTTTTATTCAAACAAAATGCTTTATCAAACAAGAACCTTTATTGCTAAACTAGCTGATCCCCGCAACTTCGTTCGCGTAGATATAGGTTTTTATATAGGATCGGATTGTAGCCTAATTTACTCCTTATAACATCACCTATATGCCACTGAAAGTTCCGTCAAAATCGATCCAGCCGTTTCAGAAATTAGCTGGAATAAATAGACAGATCGAAAAACATAAATTAAAACGCACACCAGTTTCAAAATATCTTCAATGTACAGAATTGGATCTGTTACAGTTTTATTATATTATAGATAGATAGATAAAGAATCTTGATTCATTCCTAATTTATAGCCTCAATAGCGCAATAGGTCGTCGGGCGTGGATCAAAAACCAAAAGGTCGACGTTTGAAACCCACCCGTTACACTATTGCAATTGTCGTGCCCACTCCTAGCACAAGTTTTCACTTAATTGGAGGGGAGAGGGGAATATTAGGCCATATTTAGGAATAATATGCCTCCTCTACATGTCTGCAAATGCGTCCGCGGACGCCCGCAGATGCATCCGCAGATGGATCACCACGAGCCGTCCACACGTCTGCAGGGCGATCAGTCTAGGTTCACTCTCGACAGACGCAACACGCACGTTTAAAAATGGATATTGAGACCGTAGCTGCCGCAGCTATTTATTTATTGAGTACTTTTAACTACTACGTGAGTGTGCATCCTCGGTGCTCATATTATTAGCCATTTAAAAACAAGAATTAAACCGCAAGAAGCACGCGTGGACTCTCAATCGCAACTCCGATGAAACTGATGCGTCGCCAGACGTGTGGACAGTCGCCGGACGTCCGCGCCGAAACCCTTTGATCTGTGCCACAAAAACCGCCAACAATCGGATTCGAGGCGGACGCGTCTGCGGACGTTAAATACCTACAACAGATGCACAAATTACCCCCTCTATACGTCTGCGGACGCATCCGCAGATGACGTCCGCGGACGCATCTGCAGACGTGTAGAGGAGGCTTTAGGGAATATTGGCCAAATGGGGAACTTTCACACCGCTTTGAGAAATTATCGAATATGCAAGTTTCCTCTGTCACTTTGAGACATTATGGAGAACTCTCAGGCGTGAAGGTTTCCTCACGATATTTTCTTTCACCGTTAAAGCAAGTGATATTTAATTGCTTAAAACGCACATACCCAACTCCTAAAACTTTCCCGTTTTCCTAAACGGTTCCCCCGAAAGAGAGGTCAAATTCATAACCACTAGGCTAGAAGTTGTGATATATTGTATTGAGAAATGTCAGTGCCTGGTACGCATTGAACAAGTAGACAACTAAAGTTTAATTAACTATACTATAATATTAAAATAATGTGAATATTATTCATTTCATACATATAAACTAACTTCGACACTTGCATCACGTTCTAAATCATAAATGTGCGCGCGTAACGGAACACTCTTGCAGCATTGTGAGCGGCGCCGCGGCGCGCGCGTGGGGAAACGGTCGGGAAACGTCAATTGTATTGTACTTTGACGGTTTTATCTGCATTGTTCTACACCAACACATATTGCAGATCGAATAAGGAAACTGGGATATATTGTTCTTGTTTGTTGTCGCGCTGAAATATATTAATGCTTTCTTTTTTTATTTACCCGACTGGGTATACCTATGTGTTTCACCTGTGTGTATGTATGTCCATTCCTATGTCCGCTTGTAACAGTGGCGCGCACAGGGTTTGAATCCAGGGTATGCAATAAACATGTTTTGAGTAGATACACAAAAATAAAAAATAAACAAGTGATAATCTAAAAGATTGAAAGTTAAGCCGACTTCACCACGCACTTAAAAGTCCATATCTTGACAACTAGTAAGCCGATTTTGATGAAACTTACACTGTTCTCAATGTTGAAGTAAATGTAAGGCTGTAAGCTAATAAAACTTACAACCGCACTAGTCGCCCTTACGATTTTCGGAAGTTCCCCTCGATTTCTCTGGTCTTCCATCATCAAACCATGATTTCCTTATCATGGGACCACTTTTGAAATATCTTCTTTCCAACAAAAAAAAAATCATCAAAATCGGTTCATAAACGACGAAGTTATCCGCGAACACTCATAAAAAAAACATATAGGTAGGGTAGGAACACCGGTTTCCGGACACGCACCTGTTATCGTCCACCGAGCGGATCACTCTTAAGAAACGCTTAAAAATAGAAACATTATAAGACTTACATAAAAATAATGCATCTCTATGCCAACTTGAATGTCTTATCAAGACACAGAGAAAGAAAAAAGTCTATTTCACTTAAGTTTCTTTGAAAACAAAGCGATCGAATTTTGAGTATGCAATTAAGGAATGAAAATGAGCCGTGTGGAGCAAAAAAATTAGTGGCATGCTTCAACTATCACGGGAAGTTATTAATCATTTTACTATAAGATTTAGTTTGATTCTTCTTTGTAGCACTTACTTATGTTTCATAAAATACTGTGAACGTGTTTTTTTACTTTTGATTACATTAGAATACAAATAAAAGGGGTGGACGACAACTAGTTCACTATTTTCTTAAGAAAACCTGTTATCGTCCGGGCGGTCAAACACAGGTTTAGCGTCTTAATTTTAGGTAGTCTTGCTATCAAGCGAGGTGTGCACAAAATTGGAATTAAGTTTATTAATTCGAATCCTATACACATACACTAGTTAGTGACTAGTCTTCGTCCACTTTTTTCTCATTATATATAAAACTATGGGTCTTCAAAATCACGCGTGGACGATATCTAAATTTGCACTGAATAAATATTCTAAGTTTCGGCCACCAAGCTATTATTTGAAAATAAATAGATTTAGTAAAAATATAAATAATTAAACTTGTTTGACAAAATAATTATCTTATATTTTATGTGTTTCTCCTTGGAACTTTGATATATTTATAAGTTAAGATAGTATTGTCGATCATTATAATTTGTGGACGAAATTTAAAATAGAGAATCTGAAGTGCACCGGTTATCCGTCCACCTATATTTTAAACTGTATGAATAACACATATTTTATAATATTATGTTATTATTTAGGCGAATTTTGATTATTACTCATATCTATAATTTATTTTTTATTCATCTACAAGTTAGTCCTTGACTGCGATCTCATCTGATGTTAAGTGACGATGCAGTCTAAAATGGATGCGGGATAACCTGAAAGAGGTACAGCAAAATCCGTACCCTTAAACGCTAAATGATTTGGAAGTAAGGCATACTAGACTAGAGACAATTTTGAAATTATTAAATTGAATTTACCAAATTGGTCTGCCAAGAATCAAGTAGAGGACCTTCCACTAATAAGACTTACCCCTGCGCCATGCCAGGGAGGCTGCCAAATTATATGTACCTACTTTTATATAATGTAAGTGCGATGTGGTAAAAGACGATGCAAGATAGATAGGCGCAAAGTTGGTAAAGATATTATGTCATATTGTAGACTCTATAAACCGCGTTAACAAGGCAATAGTTTTTTATCTGTTTTATTTTAAAACAAGCAGTTGACCGCTATTGCGTATGCGTAGAAAGACCACATCACTTTGTATAAAGTTCTTTATCACCCTGTGAAAGTTCTGTCAAAATAGGTTCAGCCGTTTTGAAAAGTAAGTACATATTACGAATAGACGAAAAACAGAAAACAAATTTTTTATAAACGGTTATGTGGCTTTTTAATAATGTATAAGTAAACATAAGTTCACTAATAAAAACCCATATATTTCGTAAAGACGGACAGGAAGTTAATTTTAATTGGTATAGATATTAAATACATATTAAAGTGGTGTTAATATTACATATTCAATTACTTACTCATTACATGCATACATTTTCATAGTAAATTTCTCATAGAAATCAGTGGACGGATAACAGGTACAAGGGTGGACGATAACTAGATTTAGTGGACGATAACCGGTGAAATCGGCATTTTGAGCTTTTTATTAGGATTAAAAAAAAACTAGTTATCTGACTAAAAAAATACTAACATGCAATGAAAATAGACTATACTAGAAGTATATTTTAACAAGTTTTTGCTTAATTTTTTTTATAGAACATATATTTTCACCCTCTCAAACTCAGTAACTCCACTAAATGGACGATAACCGGTAAGAAAACCCTATACGGACGAATTGAGAAACCTCCTCCTTTTTTGAAGTTGGTTAAAAACTCACAGGGCAAACGTTAGTGTAGGTATGAAATAAAAATGAGTAATATTCCTTAACTCTGAATCTGGAAAATCACGATAGATTTTAACAAACTAGATAGGTACATAACACTCCGTATTTTCTAATAAATTGTTTACCTACTTATCAGGCAACCGGTAAAACAACAATTTGCATTGCGAGATATTTTGAACTTTACAGATTATGGACTTTATTTAGTTTTCGCAAAAAAAATGTAGAACTGATGTTGAGACGATTTCATTTCATTAAATGTAAACACACCTCAGCATACCAAACATCTAAATCCCTCTCTTCTATGAGAGAGGAGGCCTGTGCCCAGCAGTGGGACGTTAAAAGGCTGTAGTGGTGGTGGTATGCAGTATGCACATTTATGCAACCAGCGCACATACCTACCTATATTAAATAGAATGAAAAATTTTATACGAGAAAATGAGTGATAGTAACCGTTCGAAAGTGATTATTTTGATTTTGATTTGAGACAAAGACCGACTTGAGAAACTTTTTCATTTTTTGAAGTCGGTTAGAGATGAATTAAATTAAAGCACTTACCTGTAACACGTTCGTTGTTATCAGTAATTATCACTTAGCACCAAAGCAGCTAAGTACGTACTTACAGCTTAATAATAGTAGATATTGTGTATTCGAAACTGCTCGCCGCGCCGTACCCATCGATGGCCATCGAGTAGGTACCATATTAAATCGAACCTTTTCGAATAATGTCTGATTTTACGTTAAATGGAAAGGAAATAAAATTTTGTCTAAGTAACTTACACAACAAACAAAGCGTAACACAAATAATTATCCACACGAATATTCCATCTTCTACTAATACCTATGTAGGTAGGTATGTTCTATATAAACAAATCTCCGCAAACATTTACAGTCACAAAACTCACTGAATTTTAATTATTTCACAGAATTATTTGCACTCAAACTATTTTTACAACAAATAAATAATAGTTAAACACTTGTAGGTATTGGATACACATTGAACGAAAACAAAATGGAGTAAAAGCAAAATAAACGCAGTTAAACTTGTCAAAAATCGCTTTAAAATTTTGAATAGGTAAGTATTAACAAAAGATATTATTTATTTGCAAGAAATTCTAATATTTATTTATTAATTTCCAATGTATTACGTCTGGCTCTAATTCTTTTAATTTTCCAAAATAAAAACAGTCAATAATCGTATGTCCTGCTCGCGCGCCGTGCTCGTCACTCCTGGCATTCCGCTATCTCGTTTGTGATTGGCCAGTTACGCTGGTTTTACTAAATAAGCTTTGATTATTCTGGTCGATACTCGTGCACACATAAACAAAATTTCTAGGAGAAATGGAGCACACATCTAGACTCCTTTTTGTGTAATATTACTGTATGTTTAACGCACACATAGAATTCTGGAAGCTCAACTCGCGTCTGCTTATTTCGCTGTTATACCTATTAATTTATCGAGTCTTGTAGTTCCGCGCGATTTGTACCTACGCGATTCCTTCCGTCCGCGTCCGTGCGCGGCGCTATAAAATATACCTATCGAGTTAATTGAAGAAGTATGCATATTGATGATAATAATATTACTTATTACTACTATTATTTATTACTTACTAAAAATATGAATTAGTAAGTAATAATTAGGTACATATCACATTATTATTTTTTAATATTTTTTTTATGGAAATTTTTCTTTGTGGAGAAATTACTTTTTATTTACGAAATTCTCAGGGTAAGCACAGCTTTTCTGCTTCTATGGAGAGACCGCCACTGGCTTGTAACTAATCAACGGCTCAACGGATTTTGATAAATGATACGTCATTAGATTTGTCTCAATGACGCGAGTGTTATAGGGTACCTAAATTAAAAATAAAATCAAAATGGCGGACTTTATGCGCGTGCGTGCGAGCTGAAACAAAATTTTTTCTTCAAGACCCTCGAGTGGGGTATCAAAATAAAGGGATTCAAAAGGCAAATACGAAAATGTATAAATTTATATATTTGGAAACAATTTGGAGTGATAAATCTTAGAAAAAGACCGTTTCCTATGTCAGTTCGTAACTACTTAAATGCTCAACCTATTTTGATAAATTATACGTCATTAAATTTGTCTTGACGGCGCAAATGTTACTGGGTACATAAAATTCATAAAAAATCAAAATGGCGAATGTTATGCACTTTAATGTGCGGGCTGAAAAAATTTTTTTTCTTCAAGACCCTCGAGTGGGGTACCAAAATAAAGGGCTTTAAAAGGCGAGTACGAAAATGTATACAATCTATATATTTTAAATCAATTTGGAGTGACAAATCATGAAAAACAAAATAAATAACAACTACACTGTAAGTGGTACGGTGGTAGTTTATTAATTTTTTAGTTCGTTTTTTAGCATGGCAGTCGGGTTTTTTTAATTTTTAAATTATAGCTTGTTTAAATTCAACAGGACATGTTGTAAATTACAAGCTAATTCCGTTTTACGCAATCTCTGAACTAAATTGACAGCTCTAAATCCAATTCTACCCTTTTCCGAAAGGATATGATAGGATATGATAAGTAATTAGATGTGAACAAGATGAGTATCACAAAATCAGTACTAATGTCTTTCATATTTAAATAATAGTAAGTATGAATTGTTCTTCGTTTTTAACCCCCGACGCAAAAATGACGGGGTGTTATCCGTTTGACGTGTGTCTCTCTCTCTCTCCGTGTGTGTGTATGTGTGCGTGCGTGCGTGCGCGCGTGCGCTCGTACGTGCGTGACGCGCGCGTGTGTGTGTGTGTGAGTGTGTGTTTCATGAAAATCGGTCCAAGATGACCGCCGCCACAAAATGGCGGATTACATATATTTTTTCACAACTCCCTCAATATGGATATCAAATGAAAGGGCTTGACTAGTAGAATAGCATTATGTAAATTCAAGATAGCCGCCACCACAAAATTTTTAATTTATGAAATATATGTGTGCCTACATACTGGATTTAGTTTACCTACAGGCTGCAAGTGTAAACATTCTGACAATAATTCAATATGTTGTCCAACGGATGGGATTTGAACCCGCCAGTTTTCTGATTTCAGTTTTTTTAGTTCATCTCCTGATCTGTTGAGCTATTGGGTATTTTGACCAGTTTCAGAGGTAGACAATTCTACCTTGTGGTACGACATTTGTGGTTTTACTGACACAATTTATCACGTTTTTATCTGTCGGCCAAACTACGCTACTTAGAATAGCAGTAAACAGTAAGGAATATCTCGGCCACTTGAAGCAGCAGCGAGAGTAACGAAGCAGTTAATTTTGATGGCTCGTAAACAGTTAGTATTATCTTGTAGTTTATAGTGCGGACTCGGGTACGCTTTGTTGGCTAGCGGTATTATTGTTGTGTCAAAATTCTTTGTCTAAAAGTTTAGAGACTTGTGTGACAAAGTTAGACAAGAAAAGAGGGAATAATCGTTCCTATTGATCTTACATCTGCATATAACGGGACTACAAGAAAACTATTATAGGTAGGTACCTTAGTAGTGATAATAATTATAGTGAGTAAACCATAAAGAAACGAGAAAAAAAATGTTTCCCATATTTCTTTAAAGTTCGCAATGTAATACAATCAGCTGACGCCTAAATACCTAAAGTAGTCGCCGGGCGCCCGCCGCTCGCGGACATTGACCCCGAGTTGTGTACGCTATACATACATACATACATTCACTGACTAAATACTAAACCAATAATCATCATGATCAACCCATCACCGGCTCACTACAGAGCACGGCTCTCCTCTCAGAGTGAGAAGGGTTTTGGCCATAGTCTACCACGCTGGCCAAGCGGATTGGCAGACTTCACACACCTTTGAGAACGTTATGGAGAACTCTCAGGCATGCAGGTTTCCTCACGATGTTTTCCTTCACCGTTAAAGCAAGTGATATTTAAATACTGAAAACGCACATAACTCAGAAAAGTTAGAGGTGCGTGAGGTGAGGATCGAACCCACGACCTCCGATTGGAAGTCGGTCGTCCTAACCACTAGGCTATCACAGCTTCAAACCAATAATATCTACTACAAAACAAATGGTTATTGGTATTAGATTGTAGTATATTGGTAGTAGGTATAGCCCTAAGTATTCGATAGCGGTCCTGCGTACGTACGTAATACCCCGATAACTATCGAGAATTGTCAATATTTCGACTTACGGTTAGTCTAAGATTTTACACATATAAATAGTTTTGCGACTCGTTTGCTCACTCGTTTTAAGAAACTGAACCCAAACACTCTTAATATAAAGTCGTAATTCCATAGTTCGAATATGTATTTTACATTTCTGCTTGGGGCGCTCGCTGTGTTCGAATGCTCAATGTATTGGCGAACTCAAACCTTAATACAAGCCATTTTAGGTCCATTTTACTCTGAAATCGATCAATAGTATACTACAAAGTTTTGGAGTGCTCCAAACTTAGACTAAGCACTCAGAGCAATAGAACAGTCACGTCATTCGAAATTGAAGACGAGTATGTCTCTTTGACACACGGTCCGGCTAGGTAGATCCAATTTTGAGAAAGAGGTCAAACCGCCGAATGCAACTTGGCTGTGCGCATTCGATTAGCTACGAGATGTTTCCTCATCCAAATATCTCTGTGCCTAAAGGCATAAGTCTTAGGCTGAAATCTATAGAGCATGCTCTGACTCTACTCAGACTCAAGGCAGAGTTAAAATGGTGTATAAATTATATCCGTGACATAAATCTTTCTCATTTTAACTTTGACTTGAGTCTGAGTAGAGTCTGAGGCCGAGATCTACACTGACAACATTCACCGTACTAATGGTAAGATCTATAGATCGTACTCAGGCTGAGATCTATAGAGCATACTTGATACTCTGACTGTACTCAGACTGAAGTCAAGACAGTGGAAGTTTCATAAAAATCGGGTTACGTCAGGGACACGTTTATGTTCCGTTTTAACTCTGCCTTGAGTCTGAGTACACTCAGAGTATACGCTCTATAGATCTCGGCCTGAGTACGAGCTATAGATCTCGGCCTGAGTACGAGCTATAGATCTCGGCCTGAGTACGAGCTATAGATCTCGGCCTGAGTACGAGCTATAGATCTCGGCCTGAGTACGAGCTATAGATCTCGGCCTGAGTACGAGCTATAGATCTCGGCCTGAGTACGAGCTATAGATCTCGGCCTGAGTACGAGCTATAGATCTCGGCCTGAGTACGAGCTATAGATCTCGGCCTGAGTACGAGCTATAGATCTCGGCCTGAGTACGAGCTATACTACCCTTAACACGGTGAGTGTTGTCAGTGATCAGTTAAGGATCCGAAATATGGTCGCAGCGAATCGCTGGCAGCCTCTGGATACAAGAGCCACAAGACCGGTTTTGTGGCGATCCTTGCGAGATAACGATTTATATGTCCAACTGTGGATGTCCATCGGTTGAGACGACATTACGATGATGAATATATCGTGGTCACAATGGGATTGCGAAATTGCGAGACGTCTATGTGAAGTTGTAACGAATTTATCCACACACTTTCTTGTATTAGCCTTAAAAAACTTACACTAGGATCTCCGAGACTCTATTATAAGTTTTCAAATTGACAAACGTGACTCGGGAGTCACGTTAATTTGCTTTTGTATAGTTTTCGAATCACGACCTCAAGCTTTTATCAGACGATACTGCATTATGGGCTACTAGCTTCTGCCCGGGGTTTCGCTCGCGTGAATTTTGGTTTTTCACAAATCCCGAGGGAAGCGTGGATTTCCGGTTCCCGTTCCCGCTTCCTTTTCCAACATTTATACCTACTTTCAAGGAAGTTTGCTATAGTAATCTACCTATAGCTGTATAGCTATAGAATTTGGTTTTTTCAAAATCCCGTGGGTACTGTGGATTTTTCCAAATGCATGTGGATTTGGCGTGCGCGCAATGTGGGATATGTCAAAAAATAGAGAAAAATAGTGGCAATAATTGTACGAGAGGAAATAAGGGGCACTCTCTCGAGTCTCGAATAAAGTGGATTTTTCTGTTTTGTTCCATACAAAAATAAAAAAAAAAAAATTCGTATTAAGGTAAAGTCCCCTTATTCCGTGGTATTTTCATAAAAACTCGAAAGAACGTCAAAAATTAAGCATTTACTACACCTTTCTGAAGAACTGGCTATTTTTATCAGAAGCGTTATTTATTTAACTCTTGAAATATCCTAAAAGGACAACAATTACAACTTGATTTAAATGTAAAATTAAATTAAATATGAAGAAAGTCCGAATGCTCCAATTCCGAGGTAAAAATCCTAATTCCGTGGCAAATGGCTCCTAATTCCGAGGGTACAAAATACAAAGGGAAACGAGTAGAATGAATTCTACATGGTGTTCAAAAATTAACTGTATTTATTAATAGATTTCAAAATCAATTCGATACGTATGTAATTGTTTAATTATGTTTGTGTGTAAAATATTAATATATGTATATTATTAATATAATATATACATATATAGCTGCTCGTGCTGATAGGGTGACTCACTCACTCACTCATTGATCACCTCTCCTGAACAATTTTGTATGAAAATATTTTTTTTCACTAATGGGTTTGTATAGAGGATAAAAATTCATTCGGAGGAAAATATGGAGAGAGCTGATGATTGAGGATTTCAGAGACGGGTGAGGGGCACGCTTAAGGTATTGAAGATAGGTGGGGGGTGCTCGAGCAAATGTCACTCGAAATGTCATCCAATTGGCAGTGAGTTGAAAAAAAATTCAAAATGGCGAAAAAAAGATGGCCGCCATACAAATTTCGTCGGCGTCCAACTCGGAGGGTATAAAAGATGGAAGAGTGATTTCTTCGCAAAGGATGATCAGGATCCAAAGGTCTACTCGATGAATACAAAAAAAATTCAAAATGGCGGACTTTATTTTTCCATAGAAAATGTATGGCGAATATTGAAGAGACTACAAGTTGTGAACTATGCAAGGCTTTGATGCGGTTCTTTGGGGATGTCTCAAAGAAAAATATTCAAAGACATGATGATTGAGGGTTTGGAAGATGGTTGAGGAGCCCGGGCAGGGTATTGTAGATAAGTGGGAGGTGCTCAAACAAAAATTACTCGAAACCTCATCCAATTAGCACTGAGGTGAAAAAAACCTCAAAATGGTGGATTTAAGATGGCGACTATACAAATTTCGTCGGTGTTTATGTCACCAAGTATACAAGATGGAGGAGTGGTTTCTTAGATAAAGATGATCAATACCTAAAGATCTACTTGATGAGCAGAATGATTCGAAGAAAAAATATGGAGAGATAGGTGGAGGCTGCTCAAACCAAAATACCCGAAAGCGAAACCTCGCGGTCCGCTTGCGGGCCGCGCACCCACGTGCCCTACTAGTATATATATATAGCTGCTCGTGCTGATTCACCACTCACTCACTCACTGATTGATCACCCCTCCTGTAAAATTTTGTATGAAAAATTTTTTTTTCACAAATGGTTTCGTATAGAAAACAAAAATTCATTCGGAACAAAAATATGGAGAGAGCTGATGATTGAGGATTTCAGAGACGAGCGAATGGCACGCTTAAGGTATTGAAGATAGGTGGGAGGTGCTCGAGCAAATGTCACTAGAAACGTCATCCAATTGGGAGTGAGCCGAAAAAAATTAAAAAGGTCGAAAAAAAAGATGGCCGCCATACAAATTTCGTCGGTGTCCATCTCGGAGGGTATAAAAGATGGAAGAGTGGTTTCTAGCAAGAGATGATCAGGATTGGAAGGTCTACTCGATGAATAGAAAAAAAAAACAAAATGGCGGAATTTATTTTTTCATAGAAAATGTATGGCGAATATTGAAGAGACGAAAGAGAAAACTTGGAAGTTTTGAATTATGCACGGCTTTGATGCGGCTCTTTGGAGAACTCTCAAAGAAAAATATGGGAAGACGTGATGATTGAAGGTTTGGAAGATGGATGAGGAGCCCGGGCAGGGTATTGTAGATAGGTGGGGGCTGCTCAAACAAAAAATACTCAGAACCTCATCCAATTGGCAGAGACCTGAAAAAAGTCAAAAATGGCGGATTCAAGATGGCGGCCATACAAATTTCGTCGGTGATTATCTCACTAAGTATAAAAGATGGAAGAGTGGTTTTTTTAGCAAAAGATGATCAAAACTTAATAGGTCTACTTGATGAACAGAAAAAATCAAGATGGCGGAATTAATTTTTATATAGATACAAAATATATTATGGCGAATATTGAAGTAGGGAACTATGCAAGATTTTGATACAGTTCCTTTTCAAAATTTTTTTTTTTGGAAAAACTGTCATTCTGACAAATGATTCGGAGAAAAATATGGAGAGTGATAATGAGCGAGGGTTTGGAATATGGGTGAAGCTTTGGGGTGAAGATAGATGGAGGCTGCTCAAACAAAAAACACCCGAAAGCGAAACCTCACGGTCCGCTTTAGCGGGCCGCGCACCCACGCGCCATACTATTCTAGTTAATATATATATAGCTGCTCGTGCTGATTCATTCACTCACTGACTGACTGACTGATTGATCACCTCTCCTGTAAAATTTTGTATGAAAATTATTTTTTTCACAAATGGTTTCGTAAAGAAGATAATAATTCATTCAGAACAAAAATATAGAGAGAGCTGATGATTGAGGATTTCAGAGACGAGCGATGGGCACGCTTAAGGTATTGAAGATAGGTGGCGGGTGCTCGAGCAAATGTCACTCGAAACATCATCCAATTGGCAGTGAGCTGAAAAAAAATTCAAAATGGCGAAAATAAGATACAAATTTCGTCGGTCTCCATCTCGGAAGGTATAAAAGATAGAAGAGTGGTTTCTTGGCAAAAGATGATCAAGATCCGATGGTTTATTGGATAAATAGAAAAAAAAAATCAAAATGGCGGAATTAATTTTTCCATAGAAAATGTATGCCGAATATTGAGAGAGAGAAGTTGTGAACAATGCAGGCCTTTGATGCGGTTCTTTGGAGAACTCTCAAAGAAAAATATGGAAAGACATGATGATTGAGGGTTTGGAAGACGGTTGAGCAGCCCGGGCAGGGTATTGTAGATAGGTGGGAGGTGCTCAAACAAAAGTAACTCAAAACCTCATCCCATTGGCACTGAGCTGAAGAAAAACCCAAAATGGTGGATACAAGATGGCGGCCATACAAATTTCGTCGGTGATTATCTCACTAAGTATAAAAGATGGAAGAGTGGTTTTTTTAGCAAAAGATGATCAAAACTTAATAGCCGTCAAATAGTGGCCTTGAAGTCGCGTGGCCTTTACTTCCTTTGACAGTACCGCGAGCCTCAATAAATTCAAGGCGGTGCGTACGAATGTAAGTTAACGACCTGTATGGTTAGTTCGAGCTTGCACACTTCGAAAACGGTACTAGATTTGAATATCAAAAAACTATAATATCAGAGCAAAATTAACCCTAATGCTCTTACAGTCAAACAAGATTTTAAAGTCATAATGTAGTAGGGTACTTCGTACTATATTTATTTTAAAAATTTCTGCTTGGGGCGTAGACGAATGGCTGAATATATTGGCGGACTCAAACCTTAAAACCAGCCAGTTTAGTTGCATTTCACTCTCAAGTCATGTTAGTCAATGTGTTTCGATACTCGAATTTCTATCATCGTTTCCCCAATGTACAAAGTCGGCATAAGGCCTCTGTACTCACTAGGTTAGCAATCAGCTGTTCGACAAAAATCTTAGATTTGATAACATGACAGGTTTAGGTATGACGGTGTGACTCTTGTTCCATGGAAGCAAAGGAGGTAGCTTGGATGGGATGCCACGTGTGTGGATACACTGGCACTGTCTCACATACAGATGACCTCCGTGGCGGCCGGAACGGCAGCCACTAAGGCGGAAAGGGCCAAGAGGCGAAAATATGAAAATATAGAAAATAATTTCATATTTGTGCCTTTTGGGGAGGAGACCATGGGTTCGTAGGGCGAGGATGCTAGGTCCTTTTTTAAGGGCCTGTCATCCCGTCTCGTGGAGTCCACGGGTGACCGGAGGGCTGGCAGTATAATATTGTACTCTGTATTACTACTGTATAATATTGTACTATATATATATATATATATATATATATATATATATATATATATATATATATATATATACTCTTACCTATCTAGAATGTGCCCCTGGCTGTGCCCCTCACCCATCTTTCAAACCTTCGATCATCATCACTCTCCGTATTTTTGCTCCGAATAATTTGTAAGTATGAGATTTCTTAAAAAAAAACTAATTTTACATTTGTACAATCGTTTTTTTTAGCTCAGGATGATGTTTCGAGTGATATTTGTTTGAGCACCACTCACCAATCTTCAATAGGTGCACTGGCCATGCTCCTCATCCGTCTCCTAAATCCTCAATCATCAGCTGTCTCAATATTTTTCCTTCGCATGATTTTTGTCTTCTATACGAAACCATCAATGAAAAAAACAATTTGTACGGAAAAAATAAATTCTGACATCTTGATTTATTTTCTATCCATTTAGTAGATCTTTAGGTCTTGATCATATTTTGCCCAGAAAATACTCTTCCATCTTTTATACTTAGTGAGACATCAACGAAATTAGTATAGCCGCCATTTTGAATTTGCCATTTTGGGGTTTTTTTCAGTTCAGTGCCAACTGGATGAGGTTTCGAGTAATTTTTGCTTGAGCACCTCCCACCTATCTAGTATCTACAATACCCTGCCCGGGCTCCTCAACCATCTTCCGAACCCTCAATCATCATATCTTCCCATATTTTTTTTGAGATTTCTCCAAAAAACCACATCAAAGCCTTGCATAGTTTACAACTTGTAGTCTCTTCAATATTCGCCATACATTTTCTATGGAAAAATAAATTCCACCATTTTGGTTTTATTTCTATTCATCGAATAGACCTTTGGATCCTGATCATCTGTTGCTAGGAACCACTCTTCCATTTTTTTTTACCCTCCGAGGTGGACACCGACGAAATTTGTATGGCGGCCATCTTTTTTTCGCCATTTTGAATTTTTTTCAGCTCACTGCCAATTGGATGACGTTTTGAATGACATTTGCTCAAGCACCCCCTCCTATCTTCAATACCGTAAGCGTGCTCTTCACCCGTCTCCGAAATCCTCAATCATCAGCTCTCTCCATATTTTTGTTCCGAAGGAATTTTTGTCTTCTATACGGAATCATTAGTGAAAAAAAAATTTTTATACAAAATTTTACAGGAGGGGTGATCAATGAGTGAGTCAGTGAATGAATCAGCACGAGCAATAATAAGATAAACGTTTTAGAATATGAATGTTTGCGTGACTGAACGCGAATGATACTTGGTGTAACTGAAACTATACTGAAATATTGTGAGCATCCTGTATTTTATTTCTATACATACCACATAATTAGAGGCTCATAGAACCTTATTCCGAGGTAGTATTTCTATCCATACCACATAATTAGGGGCTCATAGAACCTTATTCCGAGGTAATACCACGGAATTGAGTTTTGTAACAAAAAACACGTTTCCTAATTCCGAGTGTTAAAAAAGAAAAGATTTTTCCATAGTAAACAAATAATTTAAAGCTTAATTAGATTATCTTCGTAAATATGTACAATACTCTCTCAAAATTGCATCGAAATATGTATAAATTTAATTTTCTTTTAAATTAATTTTCTTTAGCTTTCCCATACAATCTATCAATAAATTACCTAAATAGGTAAACTTTGACACGGTATAGTTAGTGATTGAGACACCAAAGTGTACCTCGTAATTAGGACTCTGTAACCTTATTGCCTATTTAAATATTCAAAACCGAAACAAGAAGTATTTAACATAAAACGACTCTAAAAATTGAAAAAGTTATGAAGTCTATGAAATCGCAATTCCGCGGTATACCACGGCGTTAGGAACCGGCTAAAATATTTGGCACCTAACGCCGAGGTATTTTCAAAACCTATTTTCACCTTAATTTCTTTACAAATATTCACAAAAGTTGATTGTTTTCGATTGAAAATATAGTCCTTCAAATATTCAAATCTAAATAAAAACAAATAAAGCTCAAAATTAACGGATAAACACTATTTAAAAAAATGTAGGTATTTCGTGCACGAGGTCCAAAATGTATGAAACATGCGTTCGGGCCGGCTGCTAGTGTAAAACTTGCCGGTTATTTTAAAACATATACATATAAAACCAACAATTTCGTCATTTATCTATGGAATGATAAACTATCAATTGATTAAGATATTTTGCAGTAAAAAATAGCTCGGTGATCGGTTGAAAACGCTGTTTTTCTATATACCTCGGAATTGGGTGCCAATTTTAGAATACCACGGAATAAGGAGACTTTACCTTATAATCGCCAGAGGTACGTAAATATGATAATGTTGTGGCTTTTAAAATAGTTCTACGTTAGTTTTCGACAAGAAACAAAACAATCTATCTATCTATCTATCTATAATAATATAAAATAGCTTGTCCTGACTGACAATCAACGCACAGCCGAAACCACTGAAGCTAGAAACTTGAAATTTTCACAGCAGCTTTCTTTTATGACGTAGGCGCACACTAAGAAAGGATTATTGTGAATTCCACCCCTAAGGGGGTTAAATAGGGGATGAAAGTTTGTATGAAAATCCGTCATTTTTCAAGTTATATCCATGAAAATTGGTACTTAGGTTTTCGGTTAAAAATAAAGGGTTAAGAGTTTAAGGAATTTTGCAAAAACTACCCCCAAGTGGGTTAAATGGGAGTTGGAAGTTTGTATGAAAGTCCGTCATTTTTAAAGTTATATCAATGAAAATCGGTATTTGTACTGTCGGTTAAAAATAAAGAATTACGTGTTTCAGGAATTTTGGAAATTCGACCCCCAAGTGAGATTTATAAGAATCCACGCGGGCGAAGTCGCGAGCATCAGCTAGTTATAATATAAGAATTCTATGTGTATGAAACCCGATTTTCGTCCCACTGTGCGTTGTCTTAGCCGCCCCTACGCATTGTCTGTCCAGGCCCTTATAATCCCGGAACTAGTAGCGCCCGGGGGATAACTATGAAATGTAAATGGTGCTGCCCCGGAATTGCGCGTAAATATTAAGAGAAGTCACTCTTGAGCATTCCCTAGCCTACCCTATACAAACTAAGTTTGATTCTTATTTTAATACTGGCTGATGCCAGCGACTTCGTCTTCGTGGGTTTAGTTTATTAAAATCCCTTAGGAACTCTTACGATATCGGATAAATATAGCCTTACTCTTTAGAATATCAACTTTTCATAAGTGTCAAAAATTCAGGAACTTTAAATATTTCCGGGAAAAAATGAACCTACTCTAGAGCACTACCTGTATAACTTTCTACTTGCCTATGAAAATGCCGTCAAAATTGGTTAAGCCATTAGTCCATTCAAATACGCAGATAGACAGACAAAAACTTCTAAATTGTCTGAGTTATAAGTACGACATTGTTCTAAATCAAATAACCAGAGGTAATACACGGTTATTTCGAAAGCACAGACTCCGATTTTATTTATTTGTACAGTAATGCATACACGCTCTAGAGCAGAAAGTAATAATATGTGGCTGTGCTTTGTCAGATTTCGATAAAAATATAAATTTCAAAGTCCCATGGGCGCATATTATATTTACTTCTAGAGCGTTTATTACAAAATGTCATTGAGTTTTATTGTTTGACTAGCTGATGCCCACGGCTTCAGCCGCGTGGATTTAGGTTTTTAAAAATCCCGTGGGAACTTTTGATTTTCTAGAATAAAAAGTAGCCTATCTGTAGTAACCCGTCCCCAAAACGGAAAAATCCCGTGGGATCCCCACGATTATGGAATGCAATTCCTTACACCATCAGGGTTGAGGAGTTGGATATGTACCTACTCGAGTTCATTCAACGATAAAGTCTTTAATTGGTACCCCCAATATCAATTTAAATAACCACATGACAGTTCCTAAATCCCATTAGTTTTGGGGATCAGGTCCCCTACAGCATCAGGATTAAGAAGTTGAAATCCAAATTTTTTATAAGACAATGTCGCAATGTTTCTCCATGGATTAAAAAAAATTACGCAAATCGGTTCAGAAATCTCGGAGATATCGGTGTACATAGGTAGAAAAACACAACTCCTCCTTTTTTGAAAGTCGGTTAAAAAAGTAGCCTATGTTACTCCCTGGTTAATTCTCTACTTGTATGTGAAAGTCCCGTCAAAATCGGTTCAGCCGTTCCGAAGATGGCCCGTTGCAGAAGCCCGTTCAAACAGACAGACAGACAAAAATTTTAAAAACGTTTGATTCGGTTATGGTACAGTTCAAATAACAATATGAGCTTAATATGAGGTAGTTATTTCGAAATTACAGACAGACACTTCAATTTTATTTATTAAAATAAAATATAGATATTCAAATAATACTCATATTCCGGTTGTAAGGGGCGCTAGTGATTAACTGTTAAATGCGCGTTCATTTTATTTTTCAGAATGTCCCCTTATTTATTGCACTTGTTGCTTTAAATTGGGTTCATGAAAAATGTATTGGAAGGCACAAGGGCCGTTACAATGCGTTGTTTGAGGATATGCAAATGTCGTTTGTCGAGGATATTATGCTTGTTTAGGTCTCTAGGCCCATATAATATTTTATGTACATACTAGCGGACCCGGCACACGTCGTCATGTCCGGTGACATACCGACACCAGCACCACCTAATGAGACCCGGTAGGTTACCTGTACCTACCCGGTAATTGTGTTCCCAAAGCATCCAGGAACCCATTGAAATATAAACACAAAATTTTATTCAAATCGGTCCAGCCGTTTAGGAGGAGTTAGGTGACAAACACACAGAAGAATTATATAGGTACGGGTGAGAGAGTTTACCGTATGAACGACGGGATGAATATTCAATGTTTGACAGTTACGAAACCCATGAAAATTTTGTATGGGAAAATGTTTTTCTTTTATTTTATATTTTGTCAATTTTCCAATGTTTTTAATAGTTTCATGCTAATTGGGATGGAGACAAATACAACAAATCAAAAACTATGAAAATCGGTCCTGCCATTCTCGAGTTATATGTGTTCGAACAAACCCGACTTTGTTTTATATATATAGACGAGCGGGTACCCGCGACTTCGTTCGCGTTGATATTAATTTTAATAATCCCGTGGGAATCATTTTGTTTTTCCTAAGCTCCTTTGAGCTTATTACCTTGCTAAAAACTGTTAAAAGGCGGATGTTTAGGTACATCAAAATGTAAACATCCGCCAGTGAAAGTCCCATCAAAATCGGTCCAGCCTTTTAGAGATTAGTCAATCGTCTTTAAAGTATCTACTTTCTAACAAAAAAAGAATGAATGAAATCGGACCACCCGTTAACGAATTACAGCTAAGTACACATTTTGCCTTTCATCCCCTCTCCCAAGGGAACCGTGCTGAATTTCGGGATAAAAAGTATCCTATATGTTACTCCTGTGATTGTTAAGCTGTGATAGCCTAGTGGTTAGGACGACCGACTTCTAATCGGAGGTCGTGGGTTCGATCCTGGGCATGCACCTCTAACTTTTCGGAGTTATGTGCGTTTTAAGTATTTAAATATCACTTGCTTTAACGGTGAAGGAAAACATCGTGAGGAAACCTGCATGCCTGAGAGTTCTTCATAACGTTCTCAAAGGTGTGTGAAGTCTGCCAATCCGCTTGGCCAGCGTGGTAGACTATGGCCAAAACCCTTCTCACTCTGAGAGGAGACCCGTGCTCTGCAGTGAGCCGGTAATGGGTTGATCATGATGATGATGATGATGATGTTACTCCATAGTATGAACTTAAATCATGCTGAGTTTCATTTCAATCCATTCAGTAGTTTTTACGTGATGCGCGCACAAACATACAGACAAACAGACAAACAGATAAACAGACAAACAGACAAACAGACAAAAATTTCAAAAATAGCTTTTTACGTTCTATTACTTATCCCTAACATCCTCCAGTTATTATTTTGCAAAAATCTTCAATGTACAGATACGGCAATTCTACGATTTTATTATATGTAAAGATAGAAGATTTATTATATGTATAGATAGATATAGATTATTATATGTATAGAATATAAAATAGATTAAGAGAAGATAATATCTGGTATACACAGACAAGGTCACTATTTTATTTATTCATCTACAAATTACCCTTGACTTACTACTTCTGTAGCTGCGATCTCACCTGACGGTAAGTGGCGATGCAGGCTAAGATAGGGTTTAGGGAAGCGGGCTAACATAAAAGAGGTATGGCAGATTTTATTAAACTCATACCCCTGAACAGTTTCGCACATATCAGTGAAGCATCAGTGCTGCGGCCGGTGCAGTTCCGGCACAGTGACATTGTCATTCTCTATGAACTGACACTGAAACACTGCGTCGTCACTGATACGGACAGGTGGGAACGCGTTCATAGAGAATGTATCCTACTATTATTATAAATGTGAAAGTGTGGATGTTTGGATTTTTAGATGTTTGGATGAAATTTTGAATGGAGATAGATTATGCTCTGGCTTAAAACATAGGCTACTTTTTATCCTGGAAAAATACACAGTTCCCACGGGATTTTGAAAAACCCGAAACCTATAGCTACAGCTATAGGTAGATTACTATAGCGAACTTCCTTGATAGTAGGCATAAAGGTTGGAAAAGGGAGCGGGAACGGGAACCGGAAATCCACGATTCCCTCGGGATTTTTTCAAAACCGAAATTCACGCGGGCGAAGCCGCGGGCATTCTCTAGTGAAAGAATATTTTTCACTGTGCTGGAACTGCGCCGGCACTGATGCTTCAGTGATATGTGCGAATTAGGCTTAAATCGCTTGGCGGCACTTCTTTGCTGGTAGAGTGGTAACTAGCCACGGCAGAAGTCTCCCGGGGGAATCGGTTTATCAATGGGCGGGGCACTTAGTTACCGATAGACGTTGGGGTTTCGAGTTGCTCGAATGGCGCCCCCGTATGAGCAAACGGAACATTACAAGACCCCTCTTCTTCTTCTTTCTTCTGTGTGCTTAGTCTAAGATCGGAGCACTCGAAAACGAACTCGAAAACTATTGATCGAATCACAAGTGAATTCAGAGCAAAATGAACTCAAATACTCGTATTTTAAAGTCGTAATTCCATAGTTCGAATATGTATTTTACAACATTTCTGCTTGGGGCGCTCGTTGTGTTCGAATGCTGAATGTATTGGCGAACTCAAACCTTAATACAAGCCATTTTAGGTCTATTTTACTCTGAAATCGATCAATAGTTTTCGAGTTCGTTTTCGAGTGCTCCGATCTTAGACTAAGCACTCTGGACAGTTGTCCGCACCTAAACCTAGGTCTGTTGTGCGTGATGTGCCTTTCTCATTGATGTTTTCACTCCAGCCATCCAATCGAAGACCCCTCATAAAATAGATACAAGCAAATGACATCTTAGGTACATACGTCTGCAATAATAAGAACTCGATAAATAACTACAAGTATAAATTAAAAATTTAAAAACCCCCGACATTCGCTATTTTGTGGCGGCGGCCATCTTGGATTTGTAATAGTGATATTCTACTAGTCAAGCCCTTTCATTTGATACCCATATTAAGGGTGTTGTGAAATATATGTAATCCATTTTGTAGCGGCGGCCATCTTGGATCGATTTTCATCAAACATAGCTAACAACACTCTCGACTAATTCACCTTTCAAACAAAAAAACCGCATTCAAATCGGTTCAGCCGTTTGAGCGCTACAGGGGAACAGACACACATACACACACACACACACAGACACGTCAAACTTATAACACCCCGTCGTTTTTGCGTCGGGGGTTAAAAAGATATCGCAATGGCGCACTACGATTTAATCGACCGATATAAACGCACCTGATGGCGGAGGCTTCACCCTTTTCCCTCGTAAGATTTATTTAAACAAGTACGCACTACCCAGAACACGATCGTCTACCCTTTCGTCCCGTGTAAAGTAAGTAAACTCCATAAATTCATGGGAATCGTTGTATAATCCGCGTGAGGGTATTCGGAATATTTTTTGTGCTATCCGGAGCGTGGCCCAGATGTGTTTTATACTCATTCGACTTTTTGCACGGCCGTGTATAGTCGATACTCGATACAGCTTTATGATCGGTATGGTTATGCCGAGCTTGCACACCTCGAAAACGCTACTAGAATTTGATTGTTGAAGTTTGTTAACTAAAACCCCAAAAAGCTGTGATAGCCTAGTGGTTAGGACGACCGACTTCTAATCGGAGGTCGTGGGTTCGATCCCGGGCACGCACCTCTAACTTTTCGGAGTTATGTGCGTTTTAAGTATTTAAATATCACTTGCTTTAACGGTGAAGGAAAACATCGTGAGGAAACCTGCACGCCTGAGAGTTCTCCATAACGTTCTCAAAGGTGTGTGAAGTCTGCCAATCCGCTTGGCCAGCGTGGTAGACTATGGCCAAAATCCTTCTCACTCTGAGAGGAGACCCGTGCTCCGTAGTGAGCCGGAAATGGGTTGATCATGATGAACTAAAACTCGACTACTAATTTAGTGTACAGAAAAACGTGTATTCAACTGCGTGCTAATGAGAATCCAAACGGAAGAAGCTCGGGGTAAGCAGTTAGTGGCACCATCTGTTATGTGTATCTGATACTAATGCAATATTTTAGTAGCCGCGAAGGTCACTCCTAGATTTTTCCTATGTAAAATGTAGTCTATGTCACCGGGACCATAACAACGAATCAATTAACACCTCTTCATCTATATTCAGTAGCTCAGTCATTTGGGCGCTACGGTCGAGAACACGCTAAATCTGATACAAACATACATACATACATAGACTGCTAAAATCATAACCCTTCCTTTTGGATTACCCTAGTCGGGTTAAAACTATAATATCAGAGCAAAACGGACCCAAAGTTTTCTTGTTTTACAGTTGTAATTCACTACTTCGAATACATATTTATTTTGCAAAATTCCCGCATGGGGCGCTGTAGACGAATGGCTGAATGTATGGCCGAACTCAAACCTTAAAACATGCCACTTGAGGTCCAAAAAAATAAAAAAATATGTCTATTCTATTCGGCTTTGCTTCAGCTGTCCACAAGATAGTTAAACTACTTCTTGTAACATTTTGTTTTGAAAAGAGCAACTGCTCTGAGTTTCTTGCCGGCTCTTCTCAGCAGAACCAGCATTCCGAACCGGTGGTAGATTCTTGACATGTCATAAGAGCCACACGTTGGCCTACGTGAAATAAACGATTTTGAATTTTGAATTCATTTCACTTTGAAGTCATTGTGTTTCGATACTTGAATTTCGATCATCGTTGCCACAATGTACAAAGTCGGCATAACTATACGGTTGTAATAATACGTTTATGGGTTTTATGCGAGAACTTTGGCAATCATAATACATGCGATATATACATTTTTCAGACCCAAAAGAATAACTTAACATAATAAAAATGATCGAAGGTTTTTGTGAAACCTTGAATAGTGGTGCAGGGAGGAGGAGGTAGTTCCTGCGGACGAGAGCGGCTATTCATCCTCCAACGTTGATTACTTATAATAATATCTACGTGGAAAGTAATAGGCTATTTGACTAATTTTTGGAATTAGTTTTAAATTATTCTTTATTACTTATTAAAACACACTACATTGATATTTTTCGGAATATCTACAGTATTAAGAATTAAATCAATGATAAAGTTTAAGTTTTGAAAACCGCGCCAAAAACGACATTTCTGTAATAGCGCTGATCACATGATACGCGTGACGTCACAAACCAATGAGCAAGTTTATAGGTTCACACACAGAGGTCAGAGTATGTATGGGCACAGTATGGGTTACATAACCAGAAACCACAACAAAACAGCGTAGCTATCCAGTAACAATAATTAAATAGTTAAATACAAATTAAAAGTAATTAAATAGGTTAAATACAATAAATACAAAGTTAAATGCAATAAATGGAATGCGGGAGAGGAAACAAGAAAAATAACAATCTTTAATTATGTAATAAATACATAGCAAAAATATTAGCATCATCACTTTTCTCGCTCGCTCTCGGTGCGTGCGACAGAGCACGCTGCGTGATTAGTTACGACGGATGGCGCGAAAAACACTTGTGTATTTAGGTACAAATCTTTTGTTTTTGTGAGGAAATAAAGAAAAGTTATGAGTTTATCTAGTGATAATTTATTAGTGGAAGAGTTTATCTAATTATTGGTATGAAAACAATTGTGTATTGTAGAGTATATGCGCTAGAAAGTCACACCAAATAAGTGAAATTAAGAGGTTAATAATGCTATTTTAATATCAATCTTATTGTTTCAAATTTAAAGTTTACTTTCGATTGGTTGATAAACTTCAATTATATCGACCAAGTAAAGTGTACTCTCAAGTATAATAATTTCAAGTGACGTCACCAGAGTAGCAACCAATCACAGAGCGTTCACGTGTCTGATAAAATTTCAAAAATTATAATGTTTTATTTCGTGCAAAATATCGCGTAAAATTACATAATTTAGTGTGATTGAGTGAAATATGTCTTTTTTATGCTATTATCTGATAAGATGACCACAATCAATAGTATATTTTCAATGTTGTCAAATACCCTATTGAGATGATAATGAAGCCTCATCTGCAGCTCTGCAGCGCAGCGGG
The DNA here is from genome assembly GCA_920104075.1 of Melanargia galathea. Taxonomy (NCBI): domain Eukaryota; kingdom Metazoa; phylum Arthropoda; class Insecta; order Lepidoptera; family Nymphalidae; genus Melanargia; species Melanargia galathea. Next base: position 17,796,233 of record OV049874.1, on the reverse strand, counting down.
CTAATTGGTTTAAGCTCATGCAAATAAATTTTGCCCATCTGTAGACGTTAATTGGCTCTTACATTACCTTTGTGTCTACATCTAGTTTTAGAATAAGTATTCTAGAGTTTTTTTCATAACAACAAGTTAACGCTAGGGTCATCTGGTATATTATAGAATTGAATTATAGGATTATTAATAATAATTAATGTTTTATAATATATCTAATGTACATTGTACCTACCTACTATATAATAACGTAATTATAGGATTAAAATACATAAACCTGGAAAAGATATAGGAAGTTTAATAAACCACTATTGCATAATATGTTCTTTTCATTCTTTTTAATAGTACCTACCGTGATTGATTGACTGCCTAAAATAGTGAACTTAATGATTTAGAATTTAGAAAAAAGCTAGTGACTGTCCGTGGTTTCGCTTGAGTTGAGTTAGGTATTACTTATCCCGTGGGAATTTTGAAAAATCCAGCCTTATTCCTTGACTACATTTTCCGTGCAATATTTCAACTTTCTATCTCAAAGGGTTGGGGCTGGGCGTTGTTGAGTTAGTTATCCTTCACTTTGACTGGATAAAATTGACTTTGATCTTTTAACCCCCGACGCAAAAACGACGGGGTGTTATAAGTTTGACGTGTCTGTGTGTGTGTGTGAGTGTCTGTCTGTCTGTTCCCCTGTGGCGCTCAAACGGGTGTACCGATTTGAATGCGGTTTTCTTTGTTTGAAAGGTGAATTAGTCGAGAGTGTTGTTAGCTATGTTTGATGAAAATCGATCCAAGTTGGCCGCTGCTACAAAATGGCGGATTACATATTTTTTTAAACTCCCTTAATATGGGTATCAAATGAAAGGGCTTGACTAGTAGAATAGCACTATGCAAATCCAAAATGGCCGCCGCCACAAAATGGCGAATGTCGGGGGTTTTTTAAATTTTCAATATTTTATTTTGTTTTTGTTATATTGTTTATACTTGTTACATATTACTAGCTGATGCCCGCGATTTGGTTCACGTGCATATTCTATATAAATCTCATACAAACTTTAAATCCCTATTTAACCCCCTTTAATTTAGGGGTTGAATTTTATACTATGTTAGCGGATGCATACACCATAATAGCTATCTGTCGTGTCATACTTTTGTACACTTTTACACAAGTTTTCGAAGTCACCGAAGTCACATTCAGTATGCACCGAGATTTCGACTTACTTAATTTATTTTAGTGCAACTGTAAACTCTAAACACACTCTAAAAACAAGAGTTTAGTTAGAAATAAAGCGCAAAGAAGGATGTAGTTTGATCGACGATCTACCCAATATTAGTGTCTGTGAAGAGAACATAGTATTGAATCTGAGACATGTATTGTATGGAGATAGCGAGGGTAACACTAACAGCACTGTGCCAGATGTTACAAACATTAGTATTTAGTATCCAGACAACCGATAAAAACTTTAGTATACCATAAAAAGGTCATCGGCCATTTTGACAACAATAAAAATAGTTGTAAAGCGCGGTCAATGGCGCTGTACCTACATTGAAGTTTATAGAGCCAGATGAATTGAGGTTAATCTGCGGATAGATGGTGGCCTTTCGAAGAAAATTATTAGGTACTAAAGTAGTAGAACTATCAGAAAACGAAAACGAAGTAAATCCACATTTTTAGCATCATCGGCTCCCCTAACATAAGAGCAGCATCCATAATGCGAAAATGTGAATGTAACTAATCCTTTCCCAACTTGATTAATATGATCATATTCTTGCCAAACCATTTTCTTTCACATTCTTACTTGCACATAGTGTACATAAATTACAAAAAATGGCTGCCCGAAAAATCTTCTATAATATCTCAGCTGACATCTTTATTCGTAGGGAATGGAAATTCATTACATTGATGTCAACATTATACCGAACACAAATTGCGACAAAAACCATAGACTGTAAAAAAATCTTTAATAAAATAAATGAGCTTTAGGCAAGAACATTTTCTGGCGCGCATCATAATAATATATGTACCTATGTATATGATCATTGATCATGACATTATTGAACTGTGTGTGAATTGTAGAAAGTGTTATTTGAGATGCGAAGAGACAGTCAATTTGGAAAAAATAATATATTTCGCACGTACATATGTCCAACACCGAAAGGCCTCTGTATTTACTCAAGCCGTGAAGACTAATGTGAGTGCCGCAAGACACGCAGTATTTGTCAGCAGCATCGAGCGTGCGGAAGAATGCTTGGGGTCAGCAGCGTCAGAGGTCTTGCAAGAGAAATGTTGTGACCATGGTCACAACATTTCTGAGCTGAACATTCTCAAACAAGGATTACCTATGTTATGTTACATCTGTAATGGTATGTTTGTAAGATCAATAATAATATTTCTTTCTTTTAATTTCTTTTAACCCCCGACGCAAAAAAGACGGGGTGTTATAAGTTTGACGTGTCTCTCTCTGTGTGTGTGTGTGTCTGTCTGTTCCCCTGTGGCGCTCAAACGGGTGGACCGATTTGAATGGGGTTTCTTTTGTTTGAAAGGTGAATTAGTCGAGAGTGTTATTAGCTATGTTTAATGAAAATCAATCCAAAATGGCCGCCGCTACAAAATGGCAGATTACATATTTTTTCACAACTCCTTTAATATGGGTATCAAATGAGAAGGCTCGACTAGTAGAATAGCACTATTTAAATTCAAAATGGCCGCCACCACAAAATGGCGAATGTCGGGGGTTTTTTAAATTTTCAATTTATTCTTGTATGCTATACGCCCGAGTGACTAACTTTTGCTTCTGTGTGTACCTATGTTATGCATTTCCAGTATACAGGTTGTCAACATATAATATGACTTGATTTTTGTGCCAACTCAAAGCAGCGCACTAAGGGCAGGATACTGGAACTAACACCACCACCACTACAGCCTTTTAACGTCCCACTGCTGGGCACAGGCCTCCTGTCTCATAGCCATAGGAGATAGGGATTTAGAGCTTAGACCCGCCACGCTACTCCAATGCGGGTTGGCGGGCTTTAACGACTATTGTCACATGATAGTGGTAATAACCGGGACCGACTGCTTAACGTGCTCTGCGAGACACCGCCACCAACCAACTCCGGGCTGGCATTGAGAATTTCTTGATAGAAAAACCCAATACGTCACAATTGCTTGCCCGACCCGGGAAACGAACCCGGGACCTCGTAATCTGCTGTCGAATATGCTAACCACTAGACCAACGAGGCAGTTTGACTTTCCCCAATCAAAATTACATTCACATTATTTCCGGGTAGGTATAGTTACTGTCATTTTCACCAAAATTCAGCGCCAAAATTGCTTCATCAATAGCCACTCCAGCGTACTTGTATTATATTAACAGAGATTTACGGCCTGTTTCACCTTCTGATAAGTGTCGGATAGCCTAAACGTAAGTTTTGTCACTTTCTTATTTCATGTTAAATGACAAAGACAAACGTTGTAGATAGCTATCCGATAAAAAATAAAAATAAATAAATTAAAAATTTAAAAAACCCCCGACATTCGCCATTTTGTGTCGGCGGCCATCTTGGATTTGCAATAGTGCTATTCTACTAGTCAAGCCTTTTCATTTGATACCCATATTAAGGGAGTTGTGAAAAAATATGTAATCCACCATTTTGTAGCGGCGGCCATCTTGAATCGATTTTCATCAAACATAGCTAACAACGCTCTCGACGAATTCACCTTTCAAACAAAAAAAACCGCATTCAAATCGGTCCACCCGTTTGAGCGCTACAGGGGAACAGACAGACACAAACACACACACACACAAACACACAGACACGTCAAACTTATAACACCCCGTCGTTTTTGCGTCGGGGGTTAAAAACTTATCAGAAGGTGCTGAAACAGGCCCTCAGATTTGAATTTCGTTCTTCCTAACGAGTACGTAATAAATTGCTTACAAAAAAAAAAATGGCGGTCAGGTTGCGGTCAGGGCTCGCCGAAAAAATCTTGTAAAATATCTCGGCAGACATCTTTTTTATCCGCGGCGGGTAACGGACATTTATTACATTGTTGTCAACATAATACCGATCACAAATTACGACAAAAACCCCACGGTCGTAAAGCTGGGTGGCCGGGGCTCGTTGGAATTTGTCACGGTGCCTGGCAATCCATCATGACAAGGACGAGGAAGAGCTTAGGTTAGCTACACTCGCCGCAAGTATATATATACCCTCGTACGATAAGAACAAATATAAATTGAAAATTAAAAAAAAACCCCCGACATTCGCCATTTTGTGGCGGCGCGCGGCCGTCTTGGATTTACATAGTGCTATTCTACTAGTCAAGCCCTTTCATTTGATACCCATATTAAGGGAGTTGTGAAAAAATATGTAATCCGCCATTTTGTAGCCAAGTAGCGGCGGCCATCTTGGATCGATTTTCATCAAACATAGCTAACAACACTCTCGACTAATTCACCTTTCAAACAAAAAAAAAACCGCATTCAAACCGGTCCACCCGTTTGAGCGCTACAGGGGAACAGACAGACAGACACACACACACACACAGACACGTCAAACTTATAACATCCCGTTTTTGCGTCGGGGGTTAAAAACTACTCGAAAGGATCGCGAATATTTTTTACCCGACTACGGCAAAGCCAAAAGGAAGGGTTATGATTTTAGCAGTCTATGTACCTATGTATGTGGCCGATTTTTGTATGAGGTTGAGTTTTTTGTACGAATTTGTTTGATTAAATTTTCTTTTTATAAAAACAAATTGAGTTTCTTTTTAGATGGGTAAGTGGGTAGTCTGGTCGAAGAATTCTTCGCAGGCGGTTGATAATCTAATTACTGCGGGCCGCCCTCCGGGTAACTCCCGCTAATCATATCAGAGCATGTGAGGGCATGACGTAGGCTAGTCCTATCCCAGATATTGTTAGAAATCGTTAGATGTTTCATTAATATTTGAAAATGTTTAATTTATTCTAGCTAAGTACTAGAATAGAATAGAAAAGTTTTTTTATTCAAATGAACAAGTAGGTACTTTTGAATGGTCAATTGAATCTACCACTCTACTACGTTATTCTGTGCTACTACTATTAACTAACTCTATTTATTTCTAGCCATCGACGTATCTTACAGTCTGCCAATTGCTGTCAATCATTCCGAAAACCGCATGAAAGTATAACCCACGCGGCATCTTTTGAAGTCGCAGGCGGTCCCTTTGACAAGACGCCGCGCGTGCCGAGGCGGCGCGATCAAAGGTGACCGTAAGAAAACGAACAGACCTTTTTTATAAGTTCAGTAGTTTTCAGTCGCGAACAGACAGACTGGCAGACGTGACGGGGGACTTTGTTTTATAATACGTATAGTGATTATTTATTAAATTATACATACAGATAGTTACATGCAAAATTCATTCCTTATTATGCCAGTAAAATAAAATTAGTCGAACCCGGGACCTCATGATCTTAAGCAGAATAAACTAGCTAATAGTTCAAAGAGATTCAAAGTCAAATTATTTTCGCTAACCACTGATGTATTAAAGAATAATTTAACGTAATATGAAGTAATTTAACGTTACATAAACTAGGTGAAGTAAAAGTAACATTCAAGCAACGTTATTCCAGATAAACCAGCGGGTTTCAACTAGTCCATCTAGAATTCATCTCACGTTGCGTCCCGCCAGCTTGCAGCATCCGCAGCCTTTGTGCCTTAATCAAGGCTACGTAACAAGGTTTGATATTTTGGTCGTATTGTTAGCGTTGTGTTCAATTATCTTACTTTAGACTGGAGAGTTCATGGGACATGTCAATTAAACTATTAATAAATTTAAACTTCCCTTTCCTTAGTACTCTTATGTACCTAGTGGCCACATCTACGGCTACGGGAAATTACATTGAACATAGCAACAACCGTAAGTGTGGCCGCTTTAATGCTATAAATCTGCCATTGAACCTCTTTGATCCGCCAAAACTTACCGCCACCCGACTCAACCCCCAATGGCATTTCCCTTTAATGTGGCCGCGGCATGCATTGGTCTGGTGGTTAGTATATTCGACTGCGAATCACGAGGTCATGGGTTCGATTCCCGGGTCGGGTAAATAATTGTTAGGAATTGGGTTCCTCTGTCAAGAAATTCTTAGTGCCAGCCCGGAGTTGTAAGTTAGTGGTGTCTCAACCGCCTGCCTCGGAGAGAATATTAAGCAATTGGACCCGGATATTATCACTATCATATGTGACAATAGTTGTTAAAGCCCACCAACCCGCATTGAAGCGTGGCGGGTCTAAGCTCTAAATGAGTGAATGCCCAGGAGTGGGACGTTAAAAGGCTGTAGTGGTGGTTTACATCGTGTTAAATATTCTTACTTTAGACTGGAGAGTCTATGGGAATTGGGATGTATGTCAATTAAACTATTACACAAGTCGGAACTTAGCATGTGGCCATGTCAGAGTTAGGACATAGGACTTGTAGTTGATTAGATTAGGTAACTCTCAGAGGACTGGATATTTTGAGGATATTAAAGGATGTATCAATATTGTGTAGGCAACTTTTTAAGCTTACGGTTCTAGCTAAGTATAGATAAACTAGATGATGTCCCCGACTTCGTCTGCGTGGATTTAGGTTTTTTAAAATAAAATCCTGTGGGAACTACTTGCTTTTCCGAGATAAAAGTTGACTATGTCAATTTCCAGGACGCAAGCTACCTCTGTACTAAATCTATACTTTAATATTATAAAGCGGTAGAGTTTGTTTATTTGAACGCGCTAATCTCAGGAACTACTGGACCGATTTCAAAAATTCTTTCACCGTTGGATACGTACCTACGTGATCCTTGAGTGCTATAGGCTATAATATTATATGTACCACGGGCGAAGCCGGGGCGGACCGCTAGTTTCTTATAAATCGGTTAAACGGGGACCCCGTATTGACCAACTTATAATGAAAATAAAATAAAGCCCCCCCCCCCCCCATACAAAATATTGTTATAGCGCCACTCTTGTTTCTTTTATGAAAATATTACATAATGTTAAATCTTGTACGATGGTACGGAACCATTCATGTGCGAGTCCGACGTGCACTTGGGCAATTTTTTTCTTATTTGATTACGTTGAAAAACTCCAAACATAGCTCTCTCCATCGCCCGCTAACTCTGCGTATTCTTATGAGCCACATAGTTAACGCACAGCATAGCACAGATATCCTAATAATATAAGGCATTAGAAAGGCGGTGTACGCGTCACTTGTCGCCGTGCTGAGGACGCGGCTGTCGCCAGTGCAACGATGTGTAAGTTAAGCGAACGATGCGACGCATTTGCAACCTTAACGGGCTAATTCTGTCTGCAAAACATTGACCGTAAACGTGTTTTCGTGATTGCGTAGAACTACATATGTCTGAGTGCTTAGTCTCAGTTTTAAGCGCTCCAAAACTAAAAGTATACTATAACTATACTATTGATTGAATCACAAATTACTTCAGAGCAAAATGAACCCAAAGACTCTTATTTTAGATCCATTTTACTCTGAAGTCATTGTGATTCGATCAATAGTATACTATAAAGTTTTGGAGCGCTCCAAACTGAGCACTCTGTGTATGTAGTAAGACGGCGACATGCGTTTTGTATAGTTTGAATGGTATACAGCACTTCTAATGCGTTATATTATTAGGATGTCTATGGCGCATAGCAATTAAACTCATAATATTATTATGTACCTAGTCGTATAAACCACTGCGGTATGCAGTTTGCGCGGGTATGATTTGTGAAGCACTAAAAAACTTTCGCTAAAAGAATGGCGGCAATAAATTCTTCCCGAATTGGACAGTGAATTTATAATACTGCTGTCCCGTTTGTGTTTGGACTAACCGCAGAATTTAAACGGCGGAATATAAATCTATACTAATATAATAAAGCGGAAGAGTTTGTTTGTTTGTTTGAACGCGCTAATCTCTGAAAGTACCTGTCGGATTTGAAAAATGCATTTGCATTTCGTAGTCCAATTTTCGGGGAAGGTTATAGTATATTATAATATACTAGCTGATGCCCGCGACTTCATCCGCGTGGATGTTTTAAGTTTTTAAAAATTCCTTGGGATTGGATGAAATTTTCCGGGATATAAATTAGCCTGTACCAGTACCAGCCCGGAGTTGACAGTTGGCGGTGTTTCACCCCGTGCCTCGGAGACTATCACGTGACAATAGTCGTTAAAGCCCGCCAACCCGCATTAGAGCAGCGTGGCGGGTCTAAGCTCTAAATCCCTCTCCCTCCTGTGCTCAGCAGTGGGACGTTAAAAGGTTGTAGTTTGTTATACACCAATATTAAGTAACGAATCCTGTTCACAGATTACCAGTCCACGAGTCCGTAGCTGGATTAGGTTATATTAAGTTGCCTCGGACAGTTTGACGGCAGGGCGATATGATGTGGACTGCACAACGAGATCATTTGGCTCGATTATAAATTATGTTACCATAATAAATAAACGTAAAATCCGTAGTTTGTTATAATAATATGAACCAACCGTAAGTAACAAACCCTGCACGCAGTATACCCACACGAGTAGATAAGTAGGTAGGTACCTACAGAGAGGAAGCTTCATACAAACGGCCCGCTGTAGGTACACTCACACAAACACACTCACCAACGGTTCACGGACGCCCGCTCGTTCCACTAACCGGTACAGTTGGTGACAAACCTGCGCATATTGTGAGTGTACCTACAGCGGCCCGCTTGTAGAAGCTTCCCCTCTGTACTTATCTACTCGTGTGGTATACCAGTCCACAAGCCCGTATAAGCTGGACTAGGTCATATTAAGTTGGTTGGACTGCCGACAGTTTGACGGCAGGGCGATATGGCGTGGACTGCACAACGAGATAATTTGGCTATGCTTTCCAGCAGGGGTGTTCACTGTGGTAATTTGATTTTCGGCTTGTTAATTAAGGCTGTATCGCTATTAGGTGAACAGTGAGCGGCTGACTGTCCGCTGGCTGACTCGGAGCGGCGTCAAAGTCAAAGTCAAGTCAAAGTCAAATATTTTATTCAAAGTAGGTACAATGTACATTCTAGATACACTTTTTGAAAGTCATTAATTAATCCTAAAATAATAACAATATAAAAAAAATGATTCAAGGAAAAACAATGCCAAACAAAAAGCTGTGATAGCCTAATGGTTAGGACGACCGACTTCTAATCGGAGGTCGCGGGTTCGATTCCGGGCACGCACCTCTAACTTTTCGGAGTTATGTGCGTTTTAAGTATTTAAATATCACTTGCTTTAACGGTGAAGGAAACATCGTGAGGAAACCTGCATGCCTGAGAGTTCTCCATAACGTTCTCAAAGGTGTGTGAAGTCTGCCAATCCGCTTGGCCAGCGTGATAGACTATGGCCAAAACCCTTCTCACTCTGAGAGGAGACCCGTGCTCTGTAGTGAGCCGGTAATGGGTTGATCATGATGATGATGATGATATACATAAAAACAAATATTTGATTATCAAATTATTTCGCGGTCCAAGCGTCATTGTCAGACATGTAATCATTTATGTTATAGTAGCCTTTTCTGCATAAGTTTTTTTTTATATGGCGTTTAAGCCTTCCCTCCGGTAAACAATTATACAATTGAAGATTATATAAACGATAAAAAAGCTTGGATTTAACTCGTTCCAGCAATGCGCGAGACGGCATTTCAATCATGTACATTAATAATAATAATTGTTATAATGTTATTTTTTAAAAAAGAGCAACCGCCGAGTTTCTTACAGGTTCTTCTCGGCTGGAACTGCATTCCGAACCTGTGGTAGACTCAATCGACGATTCAAAAGCACTTGTAAAAGTTTATTTGAATAAAAAAACTTTTCTATTCTATTCTATTCTATTCTAAACCCAGAACTTCCGGAGGAATTTTATTGTAGTAACGGACTCCACGGCCCAAAAAACGACGCGCTACGGCGTATCAGTCGCAACTCATAGCTAATCTCTCGCAGTTTTGTAGGCATTTGGAGGCGAATCAGCCGCTCACTGAACTCACTGAATAAGTCGGCAAGCGAAACGCTGAAAACTGCGAACATTACCCGCTGTTTGGATACTCCATTTAAAAACTATAGGGATGTTAACTGGAAGCAAACGGTTAACCGCTCCGGAAGCAAATGGCTCACTGTTGTCTTATGGGGACACGGCCTAGCTTACAATTTGGGTCAGATGTGGTCTGGTGGAAGGCCATTTTTTATACGTCTCAGCTGCGATCAATCCCAGGACTATGAGCTTTGTTGA